>CM075652.1:111960000-114460000 GCA_037953625.1 Crotalaria pallida | reverse complement strand
ATTTTTTATTACAATTTATATTTGATCCTAGTTATACACAAAATTGGAATTAAAATTTTGGTTGTTTTAAATAGTTTTTATCATAGTGTTGTTATGGGAATGATTAGATTTTTAAAATTAGATTTCGCCTTTGAAAATTAGATTTTTAAGGTTGATTAGGGTAAACAACCTTTCTGGTACCGTAGAACCGAAAATGTTAACACTATATACGGGTATCTTAGACCTTTGAATACTTAGTTAATATTGTTAGTGGTATTGAAAATGTAAATATTTGGTATACTTTTTAAAAAAATACCCCTATGATTATTATTTGGAATCTAAAAAGTGTTGAGTAAATAGGGGTGTTTGTGGAAAAGAAGTAGTTAATTAATATCATTGGAAGTTGGAAATTGAGCTTATATTAAGGACCAAAGAAAAGTCTTCAAATGGGGCTTCTATATAGAACCAGAGGGAATAGTTATGAATAAGAGTATAATTGAAAAAAATAAAATAATTATGTATTGAATTTGTAAACAATAAAACATATGAATCGATAAAAAAATTTATATGATCAAAACTTTTGGATCAGAGAGAGTACGAAAAAAATTATTATCATAGTGAGTAAGGTGATGATTATGAAAAAAAAATATTTGCGATGTGTTGGTTAAAAGGTGGGATATGTAAATAATTTCCCAATTGCAAGGGGATATTATTTAAGTTCAAAAAAAGGACTAATTTGATCTCAATTTGAGATCTATGAGTATCAATTTGACATTTTTTTTAAGATAAGGTTAGTACACGTAAATATTTTGAGAAATCGAAATGTTGTTTTACTTTTTACTCTTTTATGAAATATATCGATAAAAATAAGTACTATATTTTATTTTTACATATTTGGCATTAACTAAACAACCAAAATACAATGTAGAAGCACAACACCCCAATTATCTTTTGTAATAAAAGGGCATGAAGGAGTTCAACGCGTGTCTAAAAATATTTTAAGGCAAATATATTTTTTATTTTTTTTAGAGAAAGAATGTGTTGGAAAAATATGTTGCTTTATTTATTTACTTCAAAATATTTGTTTAAAGTTAAATTATTGTTTTATTAATTCGTGTGTAAATTGTTAGGGTAGGGTTTAGGTTAAACTTATTCTTAAGGGTGATAGTGGTTAGGGTTTAGTTTGTGAAAGTAATTATTAGGGGTGATCATAGGACGGGTTGGGCTTGTCCCTCACCCGTCCCGAAATGTTGCTCGGGTCAATTTTTTAACCCGAACCCGTCCCTAATTAGAGAGAGACAAAGTAAGGATGGGTCCTCGTAGGGACGGGTCTGGGTTCACCCGGGACACAGATGAATATAATAACATTAAAAAAAACTTCAAACCATTCAAATTTTGGAATTTGCATCATCTTTCTAGAATTCTATAACTAGCCACTAGAAGTATAATAATATATATATATATATATATATATATATATATATATATATATATAATTCCTTCAACAACAAATTCATACTGTAGTGTGTATCCCAAATTCATGGCAAGTACATGGCAAGTTCACAGTTCATGGTAAGTTCATACAGTGTATTGCACACACACATTCACGGTTCACACTTAGTAGTTACTAGTTAGTAAGTTACTTTTACTGTTTTTTCAATTCATGGTATTACTTAATGATTAATAATTATAATTAATATATATTTAATTAATTAATTATATATCCGCCCCGAATTTGTGAGAGAAATATTTCATCGCAAATTTTATTGTTAA
This sequence comes from Crotalaria pallida, assembly GCA_037953625.1. NCBI lineage: Eukaryota > Viridiplantae > Streptophyta > Magnoliopsida > Fabales > Fabaceae > Crotalaria > Crotalaria pallida. The sequence goes on along the minus strand of CM075652.1, from coordinate 114,458,248 downwards.
ATGTATTAGTAGCGATGGCTTTGCGAGGAAACTATTCCGTCACCAACAACTTAACTGCATTAAGGAATTTGTGGCGACAGATTGGCGAGGGAAACTTGCCCTCGCAAACGATTTGATAACCTAAAGGAATTTGTGGCGACGAATTTGCGAGAGAAACATGCCCTCGCGAATTTTATTGTTTTGCAAATGTATTAGTAGCGACGGTTTTGCCAGGAAACTATTCCCTCGTCAACAATTTGATTCGGTAAAGTAATTTGGGGCGACGGATTTATGAGAGTAACATGCCCTCGCAAAACTTTATTTCATTAACATGCATACCTAGCGACGATTTGCAAGGAAACTATTCTCTCGCAAATGATTTGACAACATAAAGGAATTTATGGAGACGGATTTGCGAGAGAAATATGCCCTCGCAAACTTTATTATTTTAAAAATGCATACATAGCGACGACTTTGTGAGAAAACTATTCTCTCACCAACAATTTGACTACATAAAGGAATTTGAGGCGACGGATTCGCAAACTTTATTCCATTAAAATGCATACCTAGCGGCAGATTTGCGAGGAATATATTCCCTCGCAAACGATGTGATAACATAAAGGAATTTGTGGCGACAGATTTGCGAGAGAAATATGCCCTCACAAACTTCATTGTCTTAAAAATGTATTTGTAACACTCCTTGTATATCATCTTACTTTATAAGAAAAGTGATAAGTTTATGATTACTTTGACTTGTTATTGTTGGAAAAAGATCTGAAAATAAGAATTATCCCTTCCCTTGAAAATTTATTTTCACAAACACTTGATTAATAATGTAGGTGACTAGTAAAATCAGAGTTTGCGGAAACATAGTAAAATCATCATATTACACTCCCAAAATACATCAAGTGTAACAAGTCCATTAATACCAAATAAGTATTATTATGAAACTGAATTCCTCTTATGATACCTCTTTTCAAAATATGTATCATATAAATTCTATTAAATATAGAAATGTTATTGAGCTGGTCACTGGTCCTTTGTCCAAACATCCTTCTGGTCGGATCCTCGATATCTGCACAACGGGTTCCCAACCCACACTTTCTACACTCTGCATGCACCTAAGGGACATCTCCCTTTACTGATTCTTGTGCAAGCTAGATGCACGATCATCACCTAATAAGGGCATGGGGGTTAGCTATACATATTCGCATAATCAAATGAGAATAGCACTAACATCCACAAGTCAACATGTAACAAATCATGATGCATATTCATATGAGAACACCCGGTTAATCCTAATAATTCGTTCAATGCAGGTGGCATGATGCATGATTTCCTTCCACAACTGAGGCCTCTAACAAAGTCCATCTTGGACGTCCATCCAATACACCGTTGTGTTCCCGAAACACTGACATTCGTTCCCAGAACGTAATGCCAAACCATACTTGGATAAATAAGCATCACTCCCAGAGTGTGCATCACGTTCCCAGAACGTGTAGCAAACCATACTTGGAATAATAAGCATCACTCCCAGAGTGTGCATCACGTTCCCAGAACGCATAAAAACCAGGTCCCGGACACTAGCCACATTCCCAAAATGTGTCATCAAGTAGGTTACATATCTATGTGTTCCCAGAACACTAACATACGTTCCCAAAACGTATAAAACCAGGTCCCGGACACTGGCCACATTCCCAGAATGTGTCATCAAGTAGGTTACAAATTTGGTACTCCCGGAGTACCCTCCTCATATTCCCAGAATATGATAAACGTTCCTACCAACCCATCTTCCATTCTATATGCATGAATGCACAATCATTAAGGTTGGTTTTTATCTTTAATTCTATTATTATACCAATGTGTTCCCAGAACACTCACATACGTTCCCAGAACGTATCGCAAACCATACTTGGAATATAATCAAGCACCACTCCCAGAGTGTGCATCACGTTCCCAGAACGCATCAAAGAAACCATGTCCCAGACAATGGCCACATTCCCAGAATGCGTCATTTAGTAGGTTGCATCAGTTTTGTACTCCTAGAGTACAGGGTCATGTTCCCATTAATTCCGTTATTATGACTTAGAAAACACAACTTCGGAATGATATCTTGAGGTATGGCTTTATTCATAAAATTCATCTTTGAATTTAAGTTTAACATATGCTCATAGACCTGGATTGACAGAATATAATCATTAGTATTAACAATCCTCACTCAAAAACTTAACTTTTATTTTTAAGTTTCAGGTACTAACCGGTTACATCATCACCTAACCGGTTAGAATTACAGATCTGATTATAAAACCACTGATTTTCAAAGAATCTTTTCTTGAATACTCTACTCAATCCAATCACAAGGCCTTAGCATATCAGAATACCTCAAGTTCAACACATAATATCATTCAAAAGATCTAAGTCATAATCCCATTTCATTTATGCATAATTTCCTCTTGAAATTATCATTTAATATTAAGGTATTAACTCACCACCTCCAATCTAAACCCACAGTGCTCAATCACATAGTTTTAGATTGGTCTTTGTATGAAATTATAGTTTAAACTTGAGTACAAATGGTATGGACAATTAGCAAATTTCAAAAATTCATTTTCTTTGAAAATTGACAATATCTAACCGGTTACAAATTTCGACTAACCGGTTAGATTATGCAGTCTGTACATTGAAAAATGAGGATTTGCATACCATTCTTTTCAATACTCAAATCTAACCAATTTCAACAATCAAAAGAGTTCACATACCATAATACTAGTATGTTCAGCCACAGAAACATATTTATCTTGCATGCATTCAATTTAGATACTCAAATTGCACATAATTGCACATATTTCACAACTTAATGCATCAATTCACATAATATCCAATTAAGTCATGAATCCAACATCAATATAGCTTGCATGCATCTAGATAAAATTGCTCATAACAACAATTGAGCTCAGATTGGCCTCCAAGCCACTTAACCATTTTAACTTATGCCCTTTGAGTCTCTTGGTGACTCATCCTATATTCTACCACAATTTATTCTCATTCTAGCAAATAGTAAGCTTCCCCCTTACCTTAGGTTCGTGCTTGAACAAGATTTGAGCATAAATTTGAGGTAGAACACCAACCACCCAAAGCTCCTCCTCAAACCAGAACCGTTTTGACAGGGTAGATTGATCAAGGAATTTGGAACATGAAATGGACATGGAAATTAGGGAAAATGGTCATTATCAAAACCATGCAACATAAACTTTGAAAGGAAGTCAAGTCTAGAACAAGAGAAGGCTTGAGCTTACCAAAATCGAAGCTCAAAGTCAGTTCCAGAAACCCACTACAGAACTGAGACAGTTTTGAACCTCCAACTTCGTGAATCGATTTCTCCTAGCTCAGGAACTTTCAACTCACAAACCTTATACCAATACAAAGCCCTTGATGTGAGCTTTGTAACAGTGTATCACTCATGTTCTAACTCTCAGAAACGAAGGAGAATTTCAGAGACGAATTCACGAACCCTAAACAGAGCATCAACACTTCAGATCAACAAATGAGCCAAAAATCTCGATCAATTGGGCTATTTATAGAGCAATCAAGCTAACATGCATAAAGACACGTAGCTCCCACTACGATTAAGATGATTTCATGGCGAATTCTGGGTTAAAACGCGTGATTACTCATCAAACGCACTAACCCAGTTTTCTGAGTTCATCGTGTAACCGGTTACAGAGCCCTTCTAACCGGTTACATACTGATAAAATTCAAAAATTAATAATTTAATTACTCTTTCTTCAAAAGCCTTTTTAATATTGCAATTAGGTCCCAACCCAAGGACTAAATTACAATATTCACATTTTTGTACAAAATAACCATATAAAAATATATCTCATATTTTTATATATAAAAACACATAATGTACAAAAACTAAAACCTTCAAAACTAATATAAATCAATTATGAAATAATTTTTATAATTAATTTCTTGGTTATTTGGGAGACGAAAATTAGGGGTGTTACACTACTCCCCCACTTAAAAGGAATTTCGTCCCCGAAATTCATCTTCTGAAATTTTCCACTTTTCCAAAGTGTTTTTATACTAGAAAACTTCATCTAACTCCCAAAAATTTGTTCTTTAGGGTCCTCCCCCACTTAAAAGAGTTTCGATATAGTGCTTTTATTTCGAAACATTTCTAATGAAACCTTTCACTTTAAACAAAAATTCTTTGCATAAAAACTCTTATGTGAAGGAATTCTTTTAAAAGGAATACTCTTTTGAGTAATACACTTCACATAAACATTCTTCAAATAAAATACTTTTCATCAAACTTTTTGGAAAAACTTTTTGGGCTGCGCACTCTGATCCCTCGAGCACGATCAAAGAAACATTTGTATGACTTTATTCCTTAATAGTTTGAGACATTAGGGTGATCAGTCCTAGTATTCAAACCATTAATAACAAAGTCATCCCTTTCAGATATAATCTTTCGCAAGAATGACTATACGACAGGTCTCTAAGTTAGATGAACTTAAAGATAGGGTAATTATCACTATCAGACTTAGTTAGATAGTCAAGTTCTAGAGACATTTCCGTTGGGGAGACAAAGATTTGTCCTATCCCGGTGGTTGTTAATCTCTCTAGCCAAAACCGATCTTTCTATTTCTATAGTGTCCACAGCTATTTATCACATCCAACTGTGATAAAGGTTTTGATCACAGAAAGATTGGAGTTGAACTTCCAGCAGGATATTGATATTCTCAAACGATTAGATTAACGTAATCGAAAACATTTAACTACGTTAACTTAGATCAAAGGAAGAGATAGGCTTGGGTTGTCTACGTTAAGATTACACTTAACTCTGATCTCTGCCGGTGAATTCTTCTCGTGCTGGATTCGTCCATTCCTTTCTCACCTTTTCCTTCAAAACATTTCGGTGAATAATACTCCAGCTTCCTACAATCGGAGTTGATTATTCCCTTAGGTACATCACAATTAAACTCAAAGTGATGTGCCTCACCGTTTTTACCTTGAGATGGACAAATGTTCCCTTCCCTATTTCCTCCTTAGTCACTTTTCTTCAATCGAGGATTCCTTAACCTTGATATTTCCGTGGTTGATATTCTCCCATTTACTTTTCCTCTTTCTCCAGTTGAGCCTTTATTTCATCAATCTTTCCCTTATTCTGAACTCTGATACTTCTCGCATGAAATTCATGTGCTTTACCATAGTCCTCATATATGCTTACCAACATCGAGAAATTCCTTATTCCTTGATAGTTGATAGCTGACTTGGGTTCGAACATAATCTATTCTTGAAGTTCATGCCTTTGGATTTCTCATCTAGGTTGTACCAGAAAACATTTCCCCAAATCCCTTACTTCCATAATATATTTTCTAATATCCATAATCCCTGACTTTAATTTCAAAGATTAAATCTCATTCTTTTCTTCATAGAAATCTAACTCCTCATTTCCTGGTTGAAATTCACGAATCCGATTCAAGATTGGTGATTTGCAACATTTCCAATCTAACGCTAGATGGTTCCTCTTGCGTTACAAGACTTAGGTCTCTGAATTCCTTGACCAGGATAACCTCCTTAACCATCATTGAGCTCACAAGAATAGCCTATCAACTCAAATCATCTACAACTACGTTTGCTATGCCAGGATGATAATGGAGCTCAAAGCAATAATCTTTAAGAAACTCCATCCATCGCCTTTAGCTTACATTCAACTCTTCCTCTTCTTATTGTCATGCATACCTTCGAACTCCAAACTTGTTCATGAATCACAACCTTCTTATCCTAGTACCTATTGTTTCTTTTGCATCCTCCAGCTCAATTCTCTACCTTCTCTAATTGGAGTAGCTCCTTAATTTTAACTCTCGATTAATCCATAAGTATTATAATTCAATCCTCTTAAATCAATTTCAATGATGAATCAAGGCATTAAGTTATTTTATTACATTAAATCCTTCCTTAAATTTTACTTAGGTAATTGACATTGAGTTTGAATTGGAGGAAGATGTTTATTGATGCCAAAAGTTACTTCACAATTGACTTAAATTTTTAATTTAAACTTTCAGCTTCTAACCGGTTACAAGAAACCCTAACCGGTTATGAAGTATTGTTTTTAGAAATAAATCCAAAGAACTTTCAAAAACCATTTTCTTTATATCGTCCAATCCAACTCAAAATAGGATTTAATCATACTCTAATACCTTGATTCCAACTGAATTCATCACTGAAATGATTTAAATCATAGTCTACTCACTTTTTCCATAATTCCTCTTGGACTAATCATATTATATTGGGGTATAATCCATTACTACCCCACCATAATTAAACAACATCCTATCATTTCATACAATCAGTTGATCTTTCCAAGTCAACTTGGTCAGAGGCCATGCGATCTTAGAAAATCCTTCAATAATCCGGCGGTAAAATCCAGCCAGCCCTAAGAACTTCTTACTTTAAAGATAACATGCCCTGCGAACGTAACTTCGCTCAATTAAAACTCATCTTTGGTGAGCTTAGCACACAACTACTCCTCTTGCAAGATTCTCAACACAATCCTAAGATGATCCTCATGCTCCTCCGGATTCTTAGAATAAACCACAAATGAATCCGAATATGGTCTAACGGCCCAGTTCTTATAATCCATAAAAGAACAGGTGCATTAGTCAATCCAAACGGCATTATTTCCTACCCATAATGTCCGTATCAAGATTAAAATGCAGTCTTAAGTGGATCCCTGTCCCGAATCCTGATTTGGGGTTAATTCAACCGCCAATCAATCTTAGAAAACACTTAGACTCCTTTAATCTGATCCGACCAAACCTTTTTAGCAACTTCTCTACGTGTTTCTTCCATTTGACCATTCCCGATGGTACCATATTATAAGGGTAGTAGAGATAGAATCAGTTTCAAGAATTAACTTGATTCCAAACTCTATCGCTTTACTCAAAGGTAAACCTGACCTCATTTCCTACAACCAAGATTTCTTTAACCCCCTTTCTCCTTCACTGCTGCTCAGAAGCAACACATGGATCCATTGGATTCCAGATTCGAAGCTTGGGAATCCCAATACAGGGTTATTCTATCGTCATTATTCATGATCACATGATCTCTCGGCTTCCGAACCGCGTTTAAGATAAATTGTAATCATGACACAGGTAGATAGACAAAGTCTAATACCTTAATAGAACGATCCAGACATACCTTAGAAACAACTACAAGAAAATTTGTAGGAGTCTCTACTTTGAGATAGCAGATTGGATAGAACATAGAGCAGCTTTGATCCATACCCTTATCCACAAGGAACAGAAGAGAGGATAGCTTTAGAGTTTAACCAACACAACAAGGTTGATCTTTAAGAAGATAACTGCCCTGCACTCGGCCGGAGAAGTTGATTAACTTTAACACTAGTGAGGGTAAACACTCCTCCCCAGAGTCAAGGACTTAACTACAACTCCTTAAGGTTTCCTTATCACTGGTTCTATGAGAACTGATAAACCAACACTATGGTTTTGGGTTTACAACATGTCTAAAGAGAAGACAACCACTATCATACTTCTACTTAGACTACATAGAAGACTTCTTAATAGCAGAATAAACTACTTATCTAGAGCCATTACACATAACCTTAACTCTAGTTTGGAAGTATATGAAAGCATACTTCCCAAGAAACATTGCAGATATCGATGACCAGCGTATTGGACCACACACCCAAGGACCAAGAGTCAGGACCATTGCTCTGATACCATAAAAGTGTAACACTCCTTGTATATCATCTTACTTTATAAGAAAAGTAATAAGTTTATGATTACTTGGACTTGTTATTGTTGGAAAAAGATCTGAAAATAAGAATTATCCCTTCCCTTGAAAATTTATTTTCACAAACACTTGATTAATAATGTAGGTGACTAGTAAAATCAGAGTTTGCGGAAACATAGTAAAATCATCATATTACACTCCCAAAATACATCAAGTGTAACAAGTCCATTAATACCAAATAAGTATTATTATGAAACTGAATTCCTCTTATGATACCTCTTTTCAAAATATGTATCATATAAATTCTATTAAATATAGAAATGTTATAGAGCTGGTCACTGGTCCTTTGTCCAAACATCCTTCTGGTCGGATCCTCGATATCTGCACAACGGGTTCCCAACCCACACTTTCTACACTCTGCATGCACCTAAGGGACATCTCCCTTTACTGATTCTTGTGCAAGCTAGATGCACGATCATCACCTAATAAGGGCATGGGGGTTAGCTATACATATTCGCATAATCAAATGAGAATAGCACTAACATCCACAAGTCAACATGTAACAAATCATGATGCATATTCATATGAGAACACCCGGTTAATCCTAATAATTCGTTCAATGCAGGTGGCATGATGCATGATTTCCTTCCACAACTGAGGCCTCTAACAAAGTCCATCTTGGACGTCCATCCAATACACCGTTGTGTTCCCGGAACACTGACATTCGTTCCCAGAACGTAATGCCAAACCATACTTGGATAAATAAGCATCACTCCCAGAGTGTGCATCACGTTCCCAGAACGTGTAGCAAACCATACTTGGAATAATAAGCATCACTCCCAGAGTGTGCATCACGTTCCCAGAACGCATAAAAACCAGGTCCCGGACACTAGCCACATTCCCAAAATGTGTCATCAAGTAGGTTACATATCTATGTGTTCCCAGAACACTAACATACGTTCCCAGAACGTATAAAACCAGGTCCCGGACACTGGCCACATTCCCAGAATGTGTCATCAAGTAGGTTACAAATTTGGTACTCCCGGAGTACCCTCCTCATATTCCCAGAATATGATAAACGTTCCTACCAACCCATCTTCCATTCTATATGCATGAATGCACAACCATTAAGGTTGGTTTTTATCTTTAATTCTATTATTATACCAATGTGTTCCCAGAACACTCACATACGTTCCCAGAACGTATCGCAAACCATACTTGGAATATAATCAAGCACCACTCCCAGAGTGTGCATCACGTTCCCAAAACGCATCAAAGAAACCATGTCCCAGACAATGGCCACATTCCCAGAATGTGTCATTTAGTAGGTTGCATCAGTTTTGTACTCCTAGAGTACAGGGTCATGTTCCCATTAATTCCGTTATTATGACTTAGAAAACACAACTTCAGAATGATATCTTGAGGTATGGCTTTATTCATAAAATTCATCTTTGAATTTAAGTTTAACATATGCTCATAGACCTGGATTGACAGAATATAATCATTGGTATTAACAATCCTCACTCAAAAACTTAACTTTTATTTTTAAGTTTCAGGTACTAACCGGTTACATCATCACCTAACCGGTTAGAATTACAGATCTGATTATAAAACCACTGATTTTCAAAGAATCTTTTCTTGAATACTCTACTCAATCCAATCACAAGGCCTTAGCATATCAGAATACCTCAAGTTCAACACATAATATCATTCAAAAGATCTAAGTCATAATCCCATTTCATTTATGCATAATTTCCTCTTGAAATTATCATTTAATATTAAGGTATTAACTCACCACCTCCAATCTAAACCCACAGTGCTCAATCACATAGTTTTAGATTGGTCTTTGTATGAAATTATACTTTAAACTTGAGTACAAATGGTATGGACAATTAGCAAATTTCAGAAATTCATTTTCTTTGAAAATTGACAATATCTAACCGGTTACAAATTTCGACTAACCGGTTAGATTATGCAGTCTGTACATTGAAAAATGAGGATTTGCATACCATTCTTTTCAATACTCAAATCTAACCAATTTCAACAATCAAAAGAGTTCACATACCATAATACTAGTATGTTCAGCCACAGAAACATATCTATCTTGCATGCATTCAATTTAGATACTCAAATTGCACATAATTGCACATATTTCACAACTTAATGCATCAATTCACATAATATCCAATTAAGTCATGAATCCAACATCAATATAGCTTGCATGCATCTAGATAACATTGCTCATAACAACAATTGAGCTCAGATTGGCCTCCAAGACACTTAACCATTTTAACTTATGCCCTTTGAGTCTCTTGGTGACTCATCCTATATTCTACCACAATTTATTCTCATTCTAGCAAATAGTAAGCTTCCCCCTTACCTTAGGTTCGTGCTTGAACAAGATTTGAGCATATATTTGAGGTAGAACACCAACCACCCAAAGCTCCTCCTCAAACCAGAACCGTTTTGACAGGGTAGATTGATCAAGGAATTTGGAACATGAAATGGACATGGAAATTAGGGAAAATGGTCATTATCAAAACCATGCAACATAAACTTTGAAAGGAAGTCAAGTCTAGAACAAGAGAAGGCTTGAGCTTACCAAAATCGAAGCTCAAAGTCAGTTCCAGAAACCCACTACAGAACTGAGACAGTTTTGAACCTCCAACTTCGTGAATCGATTTCTCCTAGCTCAGGAACTTTCAACTCACAAACCTTATACCAATACAAAGCCCTTGATGTGAGCTTTGTAACAGTGTATCACTCATGTTCTAACTCTCAGAAACGAAGGAGAATTTCAGAGACGAATTCACGAACCCTAAACAGAGCATCAACACTTCATATCAACAAATGAGCCAAAAATCTCGATCAATTGGGCTATTTATAGAGCAATCAAGCTAACATGCATAAAGACACGTAGCTCCCACTACGATTAAGATGATTTCGTGGCGAATTCTGGGTTAAAACGCGTGATTACTCATCAAACGCACTAACCCAGTTTTCTGAGTTCATCGTGTAACCGGTTACAGAGCCCTTCTAACCGGTTACATACTGATAAAATTCAAAAATTAATAATTTAATTACTCTTTCTTCAAAAACCTTTTTAATATTGCAATTAGGTCCCAACCCAAGGACTAAATTACAATATTCACATTTTTGTACAAAATAACCATATAAAAATATATCTCATATTTTTTTATATAAAAACACAAAATGTACAAAAACTAAAACCTTCAAAACTAATATAAATCAATTATGAAATAATTGTTATAATTAATTTTTTGGTTATTTGGGAGACGAAAATTAGGGGTGTTACAGTATTCATAGCGACAGCTTTGCGAGGAAACTATTCACTCGCCAACAATTTGGTTATTTAAAGGAATTCGTGGCGACCGGCTTGCGATGGAAACATGCCCTCACAAACTACTTAGTGACGGATTTGCGAGGGAAATGTCCCTCGCCAAAATTGCTTAAATAATCTCTCGCTAATTTTTCGCAATTCCGTCGCAAATGTTGTTAACAGGAATTCGTGACGACTGGCTTGCGACGAAAACATGCCCTCGCAAACTACTAGCGACGGATTTGCGAGGAAAATGTCCCTCGCCAAACTTGCTTCAAATAATCTCTCGCAAATCTGTCGCAATTCTGTCGCAAATGTTATTTAAAGGAATTCGTGGCGTCCGGCTTGCGACGGATACATGCCCTCGCAAACTAAAAGCGACGGATTTGCGAGGGAAATGTCCCTCGCCAAACTTGCTTCAAATAATCTCTCGCAAATTTGTCGCAATTCCGTCGCAAATGTTGTTTACAGGAATTCGCGGCGTCCGCCTTGCGACGGATACATACCCTCGCAAACTACAAGCAACGGATTTGAGAGGGAAATATCCCTCGCTAAAATATTCTCTCGCTAATTTGTCGCAAATCCGTCGCAAAATAATTTTTTTTTCACGTTCCCATACGTTTACCACTTTGCGAGGGAATTCACTTTCGCTCGCTAACCTCTCGCAAGTCCCTCGCTAAGTAGCGACCGATTAGCGACGGAAAGTTGCCCTCGCTAAAATCCCTCGCTATTTTCGATTTTTCTTGTAGTGACCAAAGATATCTGTAGATAGATTTTTAGATAAGAGAGGAGTCTTTTTCAAGATAAATATTTATATTATAGTTTATGGTCATTCTATACACATTCAAGTGTATTTTCATTGTATAAGGGAATGATCCTAAACCTTGGTGCATATGTATTTTAACTGCTTGTGGTGATTTTTATAATATCATTGTATCAAGGATATCTTGATTCTTCTTCTCTTGGAAAAATAAAAAATGATACTTTCCAATGAACTTTTAATATTTCATATAGTTTCTTGACTTGTTAGCCTTTTCTATCTTAATTATTATTGAGACCGTAAAAAGTGTTGAGTAAATAAATATGTTTTTAGATAGAAATAATTAAAAGTCATTAAAAATTGTAATCCGTTCTTATAAATAAAATTTTAAAAAGTCTCAAAGATTCTAATAATAAAGGCCAAAGGGAGTATTTTGTTGGGCTATTATTAATGGTATTAGACATGTAAATATTTGATATACATTTTTAAAGTTACTTTCATAAATTATTATCGAGACTCTAAAAAATGTAAAGTAAATTAGGATATTGTGCAAAGAAGTATTTCCTTTGTTTCTTTTTATCTGTCTAATTACATAAAAACACATCATTTAAAAAATTATAATAGTTACTTCGCTTATCAATAAATTAATTGTCTTTTTTTCCTATTATGCTTTTTTTGCCTATGTAATCATGAATTTTTTCAACTGGTTACATAAATCAAGACTTTATTCAATATGGTAAACATAAAAAATAGTAATTAGTATATTCTTAAATTTTCAAATAGGACCGATTAAAATTTTTCCGCAATTGAAACTAATAAATAAAAAACGAAGGGAATAATTAAATATCATTAGAATTTGAACTTATCTATGTTATCAACTAGTATTTTCACCCGTGCAAATGCACGGGTTATATTCCACAAAAATAGTAAAGAATACAAAACCAAATTTTACACATATTTTATACTCATCTAAATAACAGACAACAATGTGCGATGGTACATATAACAACATCATTAAGTATGCGTGATAAAATTAATTTGAAAATGCAAAATCTGTAACTTGCTCAAGCATGCATAGGTAGTGTTAAAAAAACCAATCAGAACCTAAATAGATTGAAAAACAAATAATCTTTTTGGGCTTGCCAGGCAAAAGTCTGAGCAACTCTTGAATTCAGTCAACCTCACAAACCAATAAATAGTAGAAAATGAAGAAAGCAACTTATCACCTTGCAGTAGCAGTTGAATGCACGGGAATACAAAGATTAATATATATAAAGAACACAAAACAAAGAACACTAAACATCTAGCTACTAATTTCCGAATAGTGCATTGAAGGCCAAAGAACTAAACTACCCGAAGGGGGAAGTAGGGGGAAGTAAGTTGGCAGTTTGGGCTAGCCAACAATAATACATGGGAAATCAGCTGAATGTCATGGCAGTGGACAAAATAGTCACACGCTGTCACTTCTTCAGTAGCATCATCTGCTACTCCCTTGACTTTCAACGTAAACCTACAATGCAACAATCTTAATAAAAGATCAATTCATGGAATGTTATGGCAGTTGACAAAATAGTCACACGCTGTCACTTCTTCAGTAGCATCATCTGCTACTTCCTTGACTTTCGACGTAAACCTACAATGCAACAATCTTAATAAAAGATCAATTCATGTTCTAATAATTAACTACAGGATTACAGTCAGGACAGAAAAATAATAATTGCTCATCTTGTGAATGCTATCTGTCAAAGTGAAAGAAATAACAGAAGGTCAGAAGGTGAATAGAACGAAATTAAATGTTTGCTATCTTGTGATAATCGGTTATAAGATGTTTGTTAGAACCTGCTAAATATCAGAAGTCATTTGCTACCTTATAAAAACATTGTATCGGAGTTCAATAACTTTTATACCTTCAATAATATCTATTTGAGCTTCGAGTCTTTTAGCCTTTTCAGGTTCTACCATTAGAAGATGCTTTTAGCAACCATGAGATTAAAAGATACTGATCCTATCAATCTCATACTGATATATGGAAAGAAAGCAGTGGCATAGAATAAAACATAGAAAAGGAGTAAATCATAAAGCCTAAAGTCAATACCTTTATTTGGAAGACCACCACCTTAAAGGATAATCTACAGTATGTCCATGAGAAACTGAGAAAGGTCTCATTGCAACATTGAAGGAAATAAAAAATATGTTACATGCCGTCGGAAACTTAAACCTTCAAAATCAACACTCCTAACCTAAAAAAAGGTTTTTAAAATAAGCCATTAAAGCCCATATTCCCTTACTCCATAAGAACCCAAAGTATAAAAACGATTTAAAAACAATAACTAAGCTAAATTCAGTATAAGGTTTCAAATGCAGCTAGGGTGATATTTAGAAACCTTAAAATCAGTATAAAGTTCCAAGTAAGGCCACAGCATAAGAGCAATCCAGCTACTCTGTTAATTCTACATGCCTACAGATAGTGAAGTTTGACATGCACATCAAAACCTAAAAAATGAGGATTAAACTGTAACGCAAATACCCCTCTCCTTTTTATAATAAATGAAAATGCACCACTGTGACCGAAGTCTTTAGTGCTACTAATAGAGTCAAACCTTGCATGCCCTGCCTCACAACCAAACCCAAAATATTTGTTCCTACTGATGGAATCAAACCTTTGGAGATTCCCAGGATTGTAACCGAAATCTTGAACAAAAGCAAATGAGTCAGGCTTATGTATTCAGAAATTCAAAGGAACTTGATCTTTGAAAGAGAATATCATCTGTAGTTATGCTAAGAAGAAACCCATTCCATAAATAATGGGAAAAAGCTCTTTAATGTAAAATAATCATGAAATAATCGCCATAATAGTTCTTTCTCAACAACTGCATTTAAAAATAAGGAAAAGAAAACAGCATTAAAATTTGAAAGCTTTGCATAGCATGCGTTACCTTGATAGTGTTAAAGCCCCACACTGAATCCACATCATCATTATTGTCAAAAGCACCCCAAGTTGATTCATCAAAACTTCTGTTACCAAACAAACAAGGGAAAAACAATTGAAATTGTGAAGGTGGTTTGAAGTGTCTATCACAGATTCAGATTAATCACTGCATCTATGTAGCCACTCACTTGCTTCTCATTCAGTGATTTTTGTGGTTTTCCCTCAAGATTCAGGCTCACAAACATTTGCAACAGCAAGAGTCATATCCTAAAACAAATAGAAAAGAATTGAACAAATCGAAAATAACCTCCATAGCCAAAATTGATTGCTGATATATTTCATAAAAAACAACAATGAACTCTTACTGTTACTGGTCCAACTGCTGCTTCACCATTTGGAGCATTCCCATTTTCTGGTATCCTCTGCATATTACGCATGCATCTCTGTTGTAAGTTTCCATCTCCATATAATATAATACCGAGTAATGATCTCGTATTTGTTTCCTTACCTGAAAAATCACTGTCCTTGGTCTTGCAGACAAAGCTTTTGCAGTTGGTGATACAACCAGTGCTTGCTGTCGAAGAACTTGATTTTCTGACTTCGAATTGGAAATTTTGTCCTCCAATCTATATCATAGAGAACGGTTTTTAACAACTTATACTTAAATTAAGACAGATTTATATGGTTATAAATGGTGGGGGGCATAGAAGAGTATCACAAAAAGAAAAATTACTCCTGAAGAACAGATTCAAGAGAATGGTTGGGAACAGTTGAAAGACAAACTAAAATAGGAGTAATTATTGAATGGATTGTTGGGTTGGGGTATACAAATATCAAATTACTAAGTTATATATGAAATTTGATACATTTACAGCGTCATGACTCATCAGAATCTGAAATTCATTCATTCATCCTGACATAATAATGTATCTTTTACCCCTCATGCTTTATATGAACCAATTCTTGGAGTTGTTCCACTTTGCGGTCAGAATCTTCAACTTTTTTAAGCAGCTCCTTATTTCTAACTTCAGCCTCTGCCTGAGCTTTCCTGGCCTCTTCTTTGGCCTCTCTTTCGAGTAGCAATGACTCCTGTGGATTAAGGGACTCAATAAGCTCAATTGTGAATTGGAAATTAATTATTAGCACCCACAACAACTAATCTTTTCTTTTTTCCTTATTTTTACATATAAGAAGAGGTTAAGATATAAGTCTAATATCAATCGAATCTAATCCAGTCATCAGTGAGAGTTCATGTGACAAAGAAGCTAGATAACCACAATTTTAGTTGAACTTGAATTGCAGGATGATCTGTCAGCATATAATCATGTTTTTTTTGGTGAACAGGAAAAACATACAGCAAAACAAACAAAAATATGATTGAGCTCCCAGGATTCCATCGACATTAATTTGGGAGAATCAATCAGAAACAAAGATGAAGGTTTTTTGGAAAAAAGAAGAAGCATCCATGCAATGTCAGTTGATAGTTCACTGCCTTGGTTAAAGAAAGAATCCATTTGCCTTTTTGAACATTAAATTCATGGTGCATCATCAACAGAATCAGAGATTGCCTACCTTCAAACTCTTCACTTCAGCCAGTAAAGAATTAATCTTTTAAGTATCTTGAATTATAACAGGAGTCTCCTTGATGACTGGAGGTGCTTCTTCAATGGCTTTTTGTGCGGCCTCGCGCTCTTTGATGACCCTGGCATTTGCTTCTTCTACTTGTGTTTGCATTGTATGCAAAGTATCCAGCAACTTGGCAATTTCCTGTGTCTTTTCCTCTTCCAAATCAGTCTGTAATCAATACCCAAAAAAGAAGTCTGGTATAAAAAACTGCAATAGTTATATCAGTAATTGAACTCACAATTTGACATATATAAAAAAATATGATCACAAAGTTACCCTCAAACGCTTCTCAATTTGCATACGCCATGTAAGTTCTTCAACACGTTTTTCTAGTTTGTCTTTAGCTTCTTTAAGGGCCCCTATTTCTCTTGCAGCCTGAATGCAATTAAACAAAATTATTGCTTAGCAAGGTCTTATAAACCAAGACTATGTCCTATTACACAAATATCATAAAAGAAAAGGCATCGTTCAAACCATCTTAAGATTTCTAAGTTCTCTCTTAGCAACCCTTCTCCTACAGCCACACTGAGTAACAATTGCAGCTTTTTGCAACAATGGTGTCTACCCTTCTCCTCGTGTTTAATTTCAATCGTTTTTCCCCAGGTTGATTCATCACAACCACTAAATGCGCAACAGTGGAAGGAAGAAAGATAAAACAACCAAAATATAAAATAGGAAAAGACATAAATCAACCACCTCACAAAGCTCCACCCTAGAAAATAGAGGGAGAGAGAGATAGAGAACAAATTACCTATTTGTTTCTGCATCTGCTGCAGTACTTTTTCTAAATTGAGCATTTGAAAATTCTTGAAGGCTCTCTACAATAGTCTTTCCAGCTGGACTATCAGGAGGGCTTCTTCCCAAGCCATCTTCACTGTGTGCATAAGAAGTTTATCCCCAACTGTATAATCACCATTGGTAGAACTTTCATGCTTCCCATTTGCACTCATGGGCGACCCAACTGAATGATCCTCATTGAAACTTTGTTCTCCATTAATGACTACAGGTTTTGGTTTTGAAGATGCATTTTTCGTATCAAAAGTGAGATCATTGGCAAATCCTGGAAGCAAACAAAGCAAGTAATAAAAAAGGTTACTTCATGCAAAACATGAGATATCTCATTTTTATGAAAATCCATACTGAAATGAATATTGCATACCTTCATCTTCGAATTTTTCCCAGTCTTCATCCCAAAGAGCTGCCTCCTCCGGAATGCTAGGTTGCCACCTTTATGATTCATTTTGTTCATAGAGATACAAATAAATGACCACATTAAAGTTAGAAACAAAGAAAAATGTATTGTAGGAATCTGCCAAATTAAAAGGTCCACCCATCTATGATTTAAGCCAATCGTTCTAGCACTGAATCATCAGATCCAAATAACTTCCTTTAATTTTAAAATTAATCTTCAAAACAATGACCACTCTCAAGATAAAGCATAAGTTTACACTCAAGATATGTATCCCCCCATAAATGACAGTTGAGATATAAGAACATAGTATAACTAACATCTCAAATGGAGGACTAAAATACACATTCAATCATGAGACCAATTTCAACACTCCATTTTAAGAATCAGATTAAATTTGGCAATTAAAACAAAAGCCAGAACTGAGTCATGTACGTGTTAATCCTCAATATAGGTATCGAAAACATCGAATTAAGCTTAGACACAAACTTGGCAGATTAATTCCATCATAGGCATCAATCCAGAACATCAATATCAATTCCCAACAAAGAAGCAAATTATGAGCAAAGGACTTCCATAAAAAAAAGGTTATTTATCAACATACCTCAATCCATCCAATTGAAAGTGATGCTACATAGATCTAATTATGCAATTAATTACTACTTGCTAACAACCATAATACATATAGAAATAAAATTAACACTTTCAGAAGATCACTCACCAACATGCCTGCTTGCTACTGCTAATAGTGGTGTCTACCCAAACAATAAGATCGGATCCTGAATCACATGGAGTCATAAAGCAAAATGTTAGGATTGAGATACACACAAAGCAGCCTAACAATGGGAACACACGAATCTGCAACAACGAAACACTAACCAATTCTATAGGCTAGTTCCAATGTGAATAAAAACCCTAATAAATCTAAATTAAAAGAAAAAAAAGAGAGACAAGCATCAATAAATAAAATTATGAAAGAGAATTGAGAGTAGGAGAGAGAGGGAGGACCTCGCTGTTGTGAGCGAACCAGTACTGAAGATCGTCGATCCAGAGGGTGGGTACCTCGTCGGCGGAGGTAGCAGGCTGAGGAGGAAGGACGGAATGGGGAGGGGGCTTGGAGGAAGGGTCGAATCCCCTCCGGGACGGTGCCGCTCATGTAGCCCACCTTCGCCGCCGTCACCGGGCAACAGTGAGATAAGGGAAAAAGGAAGGTGAATGCAAAGAGGAGGAAGGAAAGGAGGGTAAGCATATATCGAGAGTAAAACAAAGGGACACACTTTTATCAGTAGAATGTCAAATGGATGGTCTCGAAGCAAATCTAATGGATTAAAAGAAGAAGAAAGATCAGGGCGATAGAAATTTGGAAATTGTGTGACATAGCTTGAATATGAAACTCTTTATAAAGGACAAAGAAGCTTATTAGGGCAGCAACAATTTGAATATGGAATCGGGAGGGAAAAATAGGTTCCATCCAAGAAGGTAACATCTAATATCGGAAAAAGTAAAAACTCAGATAGCTTAAAGCCTGAAACCTACCCATTCGACATCAAGCGAGAAAACCGGGACACGACAGTGAAAGCAAGGAAAAAAGCAAAATTTGATAAAGTGAACATAAACATAGAAATAGTCAACGGGATAAATATTCCAACTTCTCTAAAAACAAAAGGCGTAAGTTAGCATCAAACATTACGTGGAAATGAACAGTGGTTTTAAAAACTTCACAATGTTAGTGTAAAGGATATGGGACTCTACTTCGGACTTTGCATTCCTAAATGTCTTGTCCATGAATTTGTTGCAGGATATTAGATTATGAATTTGTTGCGGGAGATTTTAATCAGGCTTGATGTTGGCGTTTGTTAGGTCATAGGGTGAGAAATATTTATGGTCCCTTTAATTTAATAAAAAAATTAATTAAAAAAATAGTGTATTTATATTCAATTTCAAAAATAACAATCATCTCGTTCACTGTATATCTAAAATGTTTAGAATTATTAATCATTAGTTCAATTGACGAGTCATTAAAAATAAATTAAAGATACCAAGAAAGTGGATATTGAAAATGTCAACATTTGATAAGTTTTTTCAAAATTACATTATCATTATCATTATTGAGATTTTAAAAATAGTTGAATAAATAAAAATGTATGTGAAAAGAAGAAATTAGTTCCCATTAAAAATTTAGGAGGTGCACCTATAGATTTAATTAAAATTTATAATTAATCAACAATATTAAAAAAAAAAGCATACATTATTCTATCAAAGTTTTTTTTATTCTCAGACATTGTATGTACTTTTGTTGAGATAACCGTATATATCGCTCCAAATTTTTAAACACATTAAGAAAATCAGTTCGAATGAGCGAAATAATCAAACTAATATCCATTCTCTATCTCATTTTATAAACTTTTTTCTTTGTGTTTTATTTATAAGATTTCATAAAAACTTTCAATTTTGAAAAAATATATCAAATATTTATTTTCGATAACAATAACAACATACATAAAGTTCCTTATTTTGCTCAAAAATTTCAAAGAAAATCATATAAAAAACACGAGGAATAATATTTGATGCTACAAAATAATAACCGAACAAAATAATTTAAACAAATTAATCGAAAAAATCATGTAAGGCACAAAATGAAATAAATAGCACACAAAATTTACTTGTTTGTGAAATTTTATTTAATTTTATGCATGTGTTTTCTTACTATATATCATAAGAATAACAACATTTTTCAATATATATATATATATATATATATATATTTTTTTTTTTGCATAATGAACAACTTGTTAGTCAAATGTTTTTGGCCTGCATATAGCCATAGATATTTTTCACAGCAGGCAATCATATTTGAGTCGAGAAAGTTCATAATATACAAATGCTAACTTTCTCAGTCAAGAATTTATTTATGAGATTAATGGGTATGCACTGACGGTGTAAAGTTTTTTACACCATCAGTCAATCATCCACCATTATTTGTATTACTTTAATTTAAAAAATGTCAACAACCATAAACAGATAAATGGTGGATGATGCATTGATAGTGTAAAAATCTTTACACTGTCGATGCATTCTCCATTTTCTCTTTTTTATACGCAAGACTTAAACTCGAATCTTTATTAATTGAATGCATAAAACTACCATTTGAACCAACTTATGAATTTTTTAGAATAAAATAAGTTAATTAAATATCTACCAATTTATTTAATTTAAATTACAAGTTATATCATTATTTACAAAATACTTAGTTTAGAATTAAATAGTGAATCACACATGCTACAATAACTTTCTTTAGTTGGCATATAACTCAGTCAAAGATTAATCTCTTTCGAGACACAGAAATCGTTGAAGTGGATTTTGCTTATACCAAAATATCTTTTCTATACATGCAACATGTTACGGTATTTAAATCCAAGTCGATCCAAAATAAAGCCAAAAACTAATCTAAACTACTTATTGGGTTGTGTTGCATTGACTTCTAAAGAAACACTCATATAGTCATATCGGATTGAATTTCATATTTACTTATGTGAGCGAACCGAATCAAACCGAATCACAAATATCTTATTTATATGTTACTATATTCTAAAATCATACATTTATTTTATATTATTATAAATTTTTTTTTTCATATCACTGCCACAAGTTTTTATTACATTCCTTTAATATGCATAATAAATTATTTATATGTATGATGACAATTAATCGTATGATATATGTTTGGCTATTTAAATATTTTATGTAGTTTTTTATCTTATTTTATGTTTTAATTTGACCATTTATTTTTAAAAAAGGGTCAATTTAGACTTTTATGCTTCTAGCATTTATCAATTTAACTATCCCGTCATATCAGTATTAGATTTTCACCATAATATACTGATTTTACCCAATATTCTTTTTTCATCCACCGAAATCTGCATTTTCCAATAATGTGTGTGGTACTTTAATTGATGAAATTCCAATGTTGTTTGTAACGACCTAAGTCGTCACGAAAATTATGTTATGATAAATGTATATTATTAATGTATTTTAAGGAAATGATATTAATGATGGTACATAAAAATAAAAGAAATAATTTAAACCGGATATTTCTATAAACTGCGTCATTATATTTCACATAAAAAGTGCTTTAATTTACATCATTTTACATTGTTTTGGTCAAAAGATATCCTAACTCTGAGTTACTATGCTCAGTCAGTACTCATATACATATATATAATAAAGTGTAACCCAGAGCAGTCCACTAACTCAAAATATACTAAAAAGTCAGTCTACATACTAATGATAGATACCTAGCATATAACCTCACATCTCATCCACCATCCACTGGCTCCTAGTCGATGGAACAACCTGATCACTCTCCCCTCCAGTCTGTACGGCGTCGTCCCCAGCTGGCTGACTCTCGCCCTCCTCGGGATCCTCCTCCTCAGAGTTCACCTGAACCACCGGAGGCACACGTTCCGGTGATGGTGCAAATCTCACAGTCCGAGATGGACCCGGACGGGAAGGATCCTCAGGTGCAGCTCTCTCCGTAGGAGTACGAGCGGGAGCAGCTGGTCGAAAACGAAAGTCAACGACGGCGTGCAGGCTGGGGTGGTGGAGTACCATGTCGATAATTAAAAGCAGGAGGTACATGCTGAGCATATATCATAGGTATGCGGAACCGACGAAGACGCATATACGCCAAGGGGTTCGGGTGGCGGAAGATCCGCTCCACCTCCCCCTCGAACGTGGCCCTACGCTCCTTATACTCCCATGTCCCTCTCATGGGACGCATCTCCAGGCATGCCAGAAATCGAGACATCACCTAATAAACAAATAGGGCAAAGGGAGTAAGACAGTGTCATTCACGTACAAATGAATAATTAAATGAACTAAGAATAAACAAACACAATTAGTCAAGTAGCAATTAAAATCACATAGGCAATTAAGCAATCTCAAATAATCAATTAATAATTACTAAATAATAAATATCAAGCAATAATGTATGTTTCTAATGCATGTGCAATGCAATGCAATGCAATTACTCGATGCAATCTCCTCTGTGATATTTAACAAATATCATCCACTTGGAAATTTTACGTTTATCGATAACGTCCTCAACGATTAAATTTACGTTTTATCGAAAACGTTCAAACGATTAAATTTTACATTTTAACGAAAACTCTCAAACGCTCCACGTACGTTTGACGACAACGTACCAACGATCATACTAAATAGGAAAAGCAACTGGGAGTAAACGTCTTTCCACCAAGCATACAATTACAACTCCTGTGTAAATTATACTAAAGACCGTCCTCCGCAGTCATGAAATACCCCAATAGATCGATAGAATAAAATTATAGTCATTGTAAAATTATCCCGAGTCGAGTCTTCAGAACCCACTCATCATAGGACCATTTTACCTATAATTAATTCCCACGGTTATTTGACGTATCACCGTCATAAACCTGATCTCCGCGTATTCTCATACCGATTTAATCAAATCGAATGTTTCTTTTCCCATTATCTTATCTTAGCTCCATAACACCATGCATGATTTCAATCACAATCATCAGTGTATTAGGATTAACTTTAAATTCTTTACTTGGTATTGAATTGATGCTAAAAGGAAGAAATTCCAAAAATAACCTTTTTAATTATAAAAATAAATTTTAACTTAAAAATATTAAGTAAAACAATAGGGAAATATTAGATTTGAAAAAATTTTACATTTTTCAGATTTTTCTACAGTGAGTAACCGATTAGTAGAATTAGTAACCGATTAGTAGAATCAGTAACCGGTTACTGCATTGTATATGTTAATTCAAATTTCCCTCTTTTTCAATTCTGCAGTAGACTAACCGGTTAGCAGCACCAGTAACCGGTTAGCAGCATCAGTAACTAGTATAAAAATGCCACTTTTAAGCATCAATTCAAAAACCTTTCATTTTCAATCCTTATCAATCCTTCACAGAACATATTTGAGCATATTTAAACATGTTCAAACTAATTATAATCACCAATTTCATGAGCTACATATACAAATCATCAAGTATGCATATAATCACATATTTGTCATTCAATAGATCAAAATCATTTCCAGAGCTTCTCATGCCAAGTTTTTAGTTTCTTTAGTTCATATTAAGTAAATATGACATGTTCAAGTTGGTTTTTAAGCCTATTATTGCCTCCAAGCCAAAATCCCAATTCAAAGTCACTTGCCCTTGAGCTTGTAAAGCTCCTCTACATTCCAAGCTATTTAATTACCATTCTAGCAAATGAATATCTTCTCCCTTACCTATTGTAGCTGTAGGAACCAAATTGGAAGAAAAGAAAATGGATTGACACGTTTTGGTGCAAACTTGGTTCAACTGCAACACCCTATTTTTCAGTTTCAACAGGGTATGTTCATCAGAGTTTTCCAATAAGAAAAAGCTAAATAAATTCTTGAGTAAGGATTGGAGTTCAAACTAGGATACATGAACTTGAGATTTAAACAAATTCGAGACTCAAAGGTAGCTAGAGCTTACCAAACGAAATCAAGAAAGAGAGCTCCAAGAACAGATTCGTGCTCTGTCTTTCCAACAACACAGGGTCAAATTGCAGAGTTTATAACTTTCTCTACGGTTTATCAAATCAAGTGGGGTTTGTTTCTAATTCAAGAGGGTTCATAGAGCTTCGTTTTGATATGAAGTTTGTGTGTGTTGGTGCTTCAGAGAAGGAGAACGAACTCAAACACAGTCACACCAGAAAAATGGAGTCTGAACTTGGGTTTATGAGATATTAAGAGTGATTTGTGTGGCTTTAGAATGGGTTAAGTCACCAAATCTCATCACCACTCATTCCCATCAGAGACAAGACGTGTTTTCAGGCCAAGGTGGCTGATTTTTAAGCCAAAAACGTGTTCCTCTTCCCAATTCGAGTTCAAAACCGACTTACTCTGGTTCTGCTGAGAGCACTAACCGGTTACTCATTTCACTAACCGGTTAGTGAGACACAAAAATCACAAAATATTATATTTTATTCTATTTTATTTTCTCTTATCAAATACTTATTAAATACTTCTTTTATTTTCATAAAAAGAAATAATTACTTTGATAAAATAATTTCCTTTAATTATTTCTTAATTTATTTTTAAAACATAATTATATTCTAATCATCATAATTATATTATAATCACATTATAATTTTTTATAATAATTAACGTAATTACATATAATTATAATTTCTAATCGGGGATTAATTTTGGGGTGTTACACTTCTCCCCCACTTAAAGGAATTTCGTCCCCGAAATTCAACTTACTGAAATAACTCAGGATACTCCCTACGCATTCGCTCTTCTAATTCCCAAGTTGACTCGGACACATCGCCTCGATTCCACAAAACTCTAACTAATGGAATCTCTTTCCCTCTAAGCTGCTTCATTCTTCGATCTTCGATTCTCACAGGGCCAGCTTCAAACGTGAGATTCTCCTTGATCGGCAATATGTCCGATTGAATTTGAATTACAACAGGATCATGCACATACTTACAAAGTTGCGAGACATGAAAAACATCATGGAGATTTGCAAAAGAAGGGGGTAAGGCAATCTGGTATGCGACTGGACCTACTCTCTTTAGGATTTGATATGGTCCAACAAATTTTGGCGAAAGCTTCTTCGGCTTAAGGGCACGACCAATTCCTTTTGTTGGTACCACTCTCAGAAATACATGATCACCTTTCGTTAAATTCCAAAGAATTTCTTCTCCGATCAGCATAGCTTTTCTGGCGGCTCTGAGCTGTCTTCATCTTATCCTGAATCATCTTGATTTTCTCTGTGGTTTCTAGCACAATATCAGGACCAATAATTGAATTCTCCCCCACTTGGAACCAGCATAGCGGGGTTTGACATTTTCTACCATATAACACTTCAAATGGTGCCATTCCAATACTTGCATGGTAGCTGTTGTTGTAAGTGTAATAGCCCGATTTTCACTTCCAAAACCTTAATTGAATTATCATTACTTTGTTACCAAAAATGCGGCCATTTTTTTTAAAATATAAGTTCATTAACGACTAACACCATCCTTTGAAAATCGAGTTGTCACTTTCGAAACCTCTCACTCAAAACAACATCCTTGAAACAAACATCATTTTCATTACACATAAAACAGGGGCCACAAGTACTGGAGTCACACTCCAAAGGTTTCCAAAATTAGGCCATAATTACAAAACATTACAACCATAATTAAAAAGTAGCTGATTACATCCATAGTTCATCACAAGGTAATCCTCGATTGGAACTTAGACCCTAGACACACTACATCCTCTAGACACAGAACAAAGGACATCAATCTTCAGCGGAACTAGCATCCGTCTCCATATCCTCACTTGAATCCGCCTCCGCTTCATGATCAGAATCACTAGCGTCTTCTTCCTCCATCGGTTGAGGAATCACAACCGCCAATGGTGCAGGATCACCATCGTACTCGTGATGCTCCCTTGGTCCGCCATCTTGGTAGTCACGGAGAGTGATCTGTACCACGTGCACGTCCAAACTCGTCCCTCGCAGAATGTGCCTTGGATCGTCGATCCCCAACCGAGTTTCACCTCTCCAAATCCAGCCATCAGGAACCACCTCCCATGCTCCTCCCTGAAGAGGCCACATGTGGATTGCTACATGTTACGCCATCTACCCGTTGCAATACCGGCAGATGCCAATACGACAACCAGGTAGGAGAGAGTTAGTGTGCCATACACTAACAAGTTGACCGTAAGGTCTCAGGGTAGACTCGATAGAAAGAAGAACAGACAACAATGACACTTGAAAAGTGTACGAAATGCGACAAGATACCAAGAGCGTAGAGAATACACAGGATACGCTAATTAGACAGAACAGGATAGCAAAGCAGATATCGTAATAATTGAAATGAGCAAGGTATGTAAATGATAATTAAAGCACATAAAGGTAAAGCATAATCCACCAATCTAAAACATGATTCTCATAACAGAACAGCATCAAACTTTATCAATCCTTCCCATCTTTCAATTATATCTTTACTCTTTGGTTATTAAGTTTTATCATAACTCAGTTCACTTAATGAGGTAGGGGGAAAACCATCACTGAGGAAAAACTCACTCGTCTACATCTCCTCGGTCTCCATCCAAACCTAGTCGGAAGCCAACAGGAGGACAGGACCTTTACCACGCGGGCACGACAGCTGTCTCAACACATAGATGGTCCCATACCAGGAGGATCTCGTCCTCAAATCAATTCAATTTCACAATATCAAGGCTCACTGTCCACGCAGTGGCAAAACACAATGCCCCGTTCCAGTCCCTCTCACTGTTGTAGACTTGCAATCAAGGGGGTGACAGTATCATTTCTAGTTAGCTATGCAGAACTTGCCACGGCATTAGACCCAGTCCCTACCACGTTAGTACGCCACTTGTGGAATTTGTTCCGCCTAGAAATATACTCGAGGCTTCTTGACGTTTCACCGTCCTTGCCCTACCCTCATGCAATCTCCACCTGAGCATCCGCAGATACCCATAGTATCTTCCTCTCCACTACTTCGCACTCATATACCTCACCGCATATATTAAGTCTTTTAATGTCTTTTAAGTCTTTTAAAGTCTTTTAGTATCTTTAGTTAACCTACGATCGGCTTGCCCTTAGTCCATCCCTTCGACAAGACCCGACCACTAAGGGTTACATCTTTTCCCCACTTTCACATAATCATACTATCACTTTCTCAAGCCACTCGGGCACAATTCCATCACATCATTCTCACAGAAAATCACATAGCTCTTTTGCACGATCATTTCCATCTTGGAGTTCACTAGCAGGATCTCGGCTCCACGAGCACAATCTCTCTATCCGGCACTTTGTTGCTCCTCAATATTTCCCTTGAATCACCTCATGCATCGCTCTTTCACTTATTTTCATACTTTACTTTCTCTTTTAATTTCTCATAATCATTCACAATGACATCCAGACTTATCACACGGAATATAACGTTTTCACAATAGAATGGTAAAGGAATCAACATGAAATAGAAATAGACATGCATCGATTCAATGAAACATAAAATAGAATATATCGCGGAAAACTTATGTCATCACCGTCCGGGCAACCATGTTACGGGCTCACCACACTCTCACTCACCTCTTAGTCCAGCAAGAAAAATACTTTGACCTTGGAGATCTCTAGCTTCTCTTTGAGAATTGTCCCCACCATCCACTGAATAACCTCGAGGTAAATAAATACACTTTTATTAAAAATCATTCCAATTAAAAATCACAACTTGGTCTCTTGAATAAGAAATCCCTTACTTTCTTTATCCTTTTCTTAAAAATATAAGTGTTTATCAAAACAACTCTCAACTTTTCTTATTCTTAAAATCCATTAAAACATTTGAAAACTCACAATAAAATAAGTAAAGAATTAGTTTACGTGGCTGTATGGAAAAGTCCAGCCACCTCTTTCAAGTTGAAAAACATGGGAAAATCCACAATTTTCCTTCTAACTTTTAATACATCAAATAACACTTGAAATCCACACTTTTCACAACTCAAAAACACTTTTAAAATTGAAATACTTTGAAATAAAGTTTTGGACAACAAAGGACAAAAGAAATCAAACCATGAAAATACTTTTGAAAATAATTAAATACATTTCCCCATTTTCTTTATCAAAACCGAATTGAATACACCAAAACAACACAATAATTTTTTTCTTAAAACAAAGTCATAAAACACAATCATTTCAAGGAGATCTTCTAAAGTCTGGATAGTTCTTTCTGTCTGCCCATCTGTTTGCGAATGATATGCAGAACTCATGCTCAGCTTCGTTCCCAAAGCCTGATGCAAACTTTGCCAGAATCTTGAGGTAAACCTTGGATCTCGATCAGAGACAATGTTGGAAGGTATACCATGCAAACGGACAATCTCCTTTATATAGAGTTGAGTTAGCTTCTCTAAGGAATAATGCATGTTCATTAGTATAAAATGTGCCGATTTGGATAATCTATCTATGATTACTCAAATAGCCTCATGACCCAACGAAGTTTTAGGCAATCCAGATACAAAATCCATAAAGAGGCTATCCCATTTCCACTGGGGAATCTCCAAAGGTTTCAGTTCTCCTCCAGGTATCTTATGCTCGATCTTTGCCTTTTGATAAATCAGACAAGATGCGACATAAGAAGCTACATCTTTCTTTAATCCCGACCACCAGAATATCTTCTTCAAATCTTGATACATCTTTGTTGATCCTGGATGGATACTCATCTTGCTTTTATGTGCCTCTTCCAAGATCATCCTTCTCAACTGATGGTCGTTAGGAACGCAAGTTCGTCCTTTAAATCGAAGGAATTCGTCTGATCCAACCTGAAAGTCGGGTTCCTTTCCTTCGGCTGCTAACTTCTTCTTCTCTTGGAGATCTACATCTCTTTGTTGCATTTCACTAATTTGAGTTAAAAACTCATTAGTAATCTGCAACATTCCAAACTTGATACTACCTTCTTCTAGTTGCATTACTAAACTCAGATCTCTGAACTCTTCGATTAGTGCTAACTCCTTAATCATCATAGCACTCAAATGAAAGGTCTTTCGGCTGAACGCATCCGCTACTACGTTGGCTTTGCCGGGATGGTAATGAAGCTCAAAATCATAATCCTTTAAAAATTCCATCCAACGACGTTGCCTCATGTTAAGCTCCTTCTGATCAAAGAGATATTTCAAACTCTTGTGATCACTAAACACTTGGAATATGGTTCCATAAAGATAGTGTCTCCAAATCTTCAATGCAAACACTATTGCTGCCAATTCCAAGTCATGAGTAGGATAATTTTCTTCATGTGTCTTCAACTATCTTGACGCGTAAGCAACAACTTTACCATCCTGCATCAATACACATCCTAATCCTTGTTTCGACGCATCGCAAAATACCTCAAAACTTTTATGTGGATCAGGTAATATTAATACAGGAGATGATGTCAACCTTTCCTTCAAAGTCTGGAAACTATCTTCACACTTCTCGTCCCAGACGAAGGGTTTCTCTTTACGACTCAGACGCGTCATAGGAAGAGCAATCTTCGAAAATCATTCAATGAATCTTCTATAGTATCCAGCTAACCCCAAGAAACTACGCACTTCCGTAACTGACTGGGGTCTTTCCCATTTCAACACAGCATCAACTTTCGCTGGATCCACTGTTATTCCGTCTTTCGAAATCACATGCCCTAAGAAATTAATCTTCTCCAACCAAAATTCACACTTCGAGAACTTTGCATATAACTGTTTTTCCTTCAGCACTTCTAACACCAATTGAAGGTGAACTGCATGCTCTTCCGGATTCTTCGAGTAGATTAGTATATCATCAATGAATACCACTACAAAAGAATCAAGATAAGGTCGGAAGACTCTATTCATATAATCCATAAATACTGCTGGGGCATTGTTTAATCCAAACGGCATCACTACATACTCGTAATGACCATATCGAGATCGGAATGCCGTCTTTGGAATATCCTCTTCTCAGACTCGAATATGATGGTACCCCGACCTCAGATCGATTTTAGAGAAGATTGCAGCTCCTCAAACTTGATCCATTAAATCGTCGATTCTCGGCAATGGATACTTATTCTTAATTGTGACTTTATTTAATTGCCGATAATCCACGCACATTCTCATGCTTCCATCTTTCTTCTTAACAAACAATACAGGTGCACCCCAAGGGGAAACACTTGGTTTGATAAATTGCTTCTGCAACAACTCTTCTATTTGCTTCTTTAGCTCAACCATCTCCGGTGGCGCCATTCGATAAGGTGCAATTGAGATAGGACCAGTTCCAGGAATTAACTCGATGCTAAACTCAATTTCACGCTTAGGCGGAAGTCCAGGGACTTCTTCTGGAAAGATTTCTGGAAAATCCTTTATCACAGGGACATCTTCAATCTTCGCTTCCTTCTCAACTTTT
The DNA here is from genome assembly GCA_037953625.1 of Crotalaria pallida. Lineage (NCBI taxonomy): Eukaryota > Viridiplantae > Streptophyta > Magnoliopsida > Fabales > Fabaceae > Crotalaria > Crotalaria pallida. The sequence continues at coordinate 114,427,714 of CM075652.1, read as the reverse complement.
GCACAGTCTAACTTGATACCTTCTTTGGTTATCACATCACGATAGGTAATGGTTTTTCTATCACAGTCAATGAGCACTTGGTTCTTGGACATCCAATCCATTCCCAAGATAACAACTAATGGTGACAGAGGCAAACAAATAAGGTCTACTTGGGTTATCCGATCTAACACCCGAACGGTAAAACCCAAACAGGCTTTAGAGGTAACAACTACCGGATTGGTAGGAGTAGACACTTCAAGCTTATAGGGTGTATTGATTATGGTTAAGTTTAATCGATTAGCACAATCATATGAAACAAATGAATGTGTGGCTCCAGAATCAAACAAAAAAGTTACAAGGTTGGCCATTTAGAAGAAAGTTACCTTGGACAAGGTTTTCATATTGGCTAGCTTCAACACCACTGAGAGTAAAGACTCTCCCAAAACTGGTTGGTTTCTTATCTGCATTCCCAGATTCCACCTTCCTTGGTTCCTTGCAGTAACGAGAAATATGGCCAGGCTTTCCACAATTGAAGCAAGTAGGAGTCCAACAAGTTGTTCCGAAATGGTGCTTCTTGCACTTGTCACACAGAGGGGATGGGTTGTTGACTCCTGAATCAGCTTTACCCTTATTCTTCTGATGGTAAGGTCCTCCTTTCCCATGCTGATTCCTACCCTTATGGCGCTGCGGTCCATATCCTTGCTGATTCTTTTTAGCTCGCACAAACTCTTCTTCGACTTTCTTGTCTTCTTCATATATTCTGCATTGATTCACCAAGGCTGGAAAACTCCGAATATTCTGATATCCGAAAGTAGACTTCAAATCCGGTCTCAATTCGTCTTCAAACTTGATGCACTTCGAACGCTCATCAGGGTTATGATGGTAATATGGAGAATACTTGCTCAGTTCCTCAAACTTCGCAGCATACTCTCCCACTGTCATGTCCCCTTGAGTCAGCTTAAGAAATTCAATTTCCTTCTTCCTTCTTATATCCTCAGGGAAATACCTTTCGAAGAATTTCTCTACGAAAGTATTCCAAGTCACAACTCTACCTTCAGCAGCTAAAAGTTGAGCAGTATGATTCCACCAATCCTCAGCTTCATTTGTCAACACATAGGTGGCAAAAATCACCCTCTGATTATCAGTGCAATTCATGGTTCAGAAAATCTTTTCCAAATCACGAATCCACTTTTGAGCCTCATCTGGGTGATGTCCTCCTCCAAACTTGGGCGGATCACATTGACGAAATTCCGAGATGCCTTGAAATTCAGCTGGAACAGGGTTCCTAGGTGGTTGCTGTCCTGCAGGGTGCTGTTGCATATTCTCGAATACTCTCGAGATTCGATCTAATGCTTCGGCAAGTTGATTATTGTTTCTAGCAGCCATAGTAACCTGCACTATGAACTGAATCAATAATCAATCTTAAGACTAAACACCCATTCTAATACTAACATACTCTAGTGGTTAGTATGTAAGGCCATACTCCAAAGCCAAGAGTCGGGACCATTGCTCTGATACCATAAGTGTAACGACCTAAGTCGTCACGGAAATTATGTTATGATAAATGCATATTATTAATGTATTTTAAGGAAATGATATTGATGATGGTACATAAAAATAAAAGAAATAATTTAAACCGGATATTTCTATAAACTGCGTCATTATATTTCACATAAAAAGTTTGCTTTAATTTACATCATTTTACATTGTTTTGGTCAAAAGATATCATAACTTTGAGTTACTATGCTCAGTCAGTACTCATATACATATATATAATAAAGTGTAACCCAGAGCAGTCCACTAACTCAAAATATACTAAAAAGTCCGTCTACATACTAATGATAGATACCTAGCATATAACCTCACATCTCATCCACCATCCACTGGCTCCTAGTCGATGGAACAACCTGATCACTCTCCCCTCCAGTCTGTACGGCGTCGTCCCCAACTGGCTCACTCTCGCCCTCCTCGGGATCCTCCTCCTCATAGTCCACCTGAACCACCGAAGGCACACGTTCCGGTGATGGTGCAAATCTCACAGTCGGAGATGGACCCGGACGGGAAGGATCCTCAGGTGCAGCTCTCTCCGTAGGAGTACGAGCGGGAGCAGCTGGTCGAAAACGAAAGTGAGAACGACGACGTGCAGGCTGGGGCGGTGGAGTACCATGTCGATAAGTAAAAACAGGAGGTACATGCTGAGCATATATCATAGGTATGCAGAACCGACGAGGACGCATATACGCCAAGGGGTTCGGGTGGCGGAAGATCAGCTCCACCTCCCCCTCGAACGTGGCCCTACGCTCCTCATACTCCCATGTCCCTCTCACGGGACGCATCTCCAGGCACGCCAGAAATCGAGACATCACCTAATAAACAAATAGGGCAAAGGGAGTAAGACAGTGTCATTCACGTACAAATGAATAATTAAATGAACTAGGAATAAACAAACACAATTAGTCAAGTAGCAATTAAAATCATATAGGCAATTAAGCAATCTCAAATAATCAATTAATAATTACTAAATAATAAATATCAAGCAATAATGTATGTTTCTAATGCATGTGCAATGCAATGCGATGCAATTACTCGATGCAATATCCTCTGTGATATTTTACAAATATCATGCACTTGGCAATTTCACTTTATAGATAACGTCCTCAACGATTAAATTTACATTTTATCGAAAACGTTCAAACGATCAAATTTTACGTTTTAACGAAAACGCTCAAACGCTCCACGTACGTTTGACGACAACGTACCAACGATCATACTAAATAGGAAAAGCAACTGGGAGTAAACGTCTTTCCACCAAGCATACAATTACAACTCCTGTGTAAATTATACTAAAGACCGTCCTCCGCAGTCATGAAATACCCCAAGAGATCGATAGAATAAAATTATAGTCATTGTAAAATTATCCCGAGTCGAGTCTGCAGAACCCACTCATCATAGGACCATTTTACCTATAATTAGTTCCCACGATTATTTGACGTATCACCGTCATAAACCTGATCTCCGCGTATTCTCATACCGATTTAATCAAATCGAATTTTTATTTTCCCATTATCTTATCTTAGCTCCATAACACCATGCATGATTTCAATCACAATCATCAGTGTATTAGGATTAACTTTAAATTATTTACTTGGTATTGAATTGATGTTAAAAGGAAGAAATTCCAAAAATAACCTTTTTAATTATAAAAATAAATTTTAACTTAAAAATATTAAGTAAAACAATAGGGAAATATTATATTTGGAAAAATTTTACATTTTTCAGATTTTTCTAGAGTGAGTAACTGGTTAGTAGAATCAGTAACCGGTTACTGCACTGTATCTGTTAATTCAAATTTCCCTCTTTTTCAATTCTGCAGTAGACTAACCGGTTAGCAGCACCAGGAACCGATTAGCAGCATCAGTAACCAGTATAAAAATGCCTCTTTTAAGCATCAATTCAAAAACCTTTCATTTTCAATCCTTATCAATCCTTCACAGAACATATTTGGGCATATTTAAACATGTTCAAACTAATTATAATCACCAATTTCATGAGCTACATATACAAATCATCAAGTATGCATATAATCACATATTTGTCATTCAATAGATCAAAATCATTTCCAGAGCTTCTCATGCCAAGTTTTTAGTTTCTTTAGTTCATATTAAGTAAATATGACATGTTCAAGTTGGTTTTTAAGTCTATTATGGCCTCCAAGCCAAAATCCCAATTCAAAGTCACTTGCCCTTGAGCTTGTAAAGCTCCTCTACATTCCAAGCTATTTAATTACCATTCTAGCAAATGAATATCTTCTCGCTTACCTATTGTAGCTGTAGGAACCGAATTGGAAGCAAAGAAAAAGGATTGACACGTTTTGGTGCAAACTTGGTTCAGCTGCAACACCCTATTTTTCAGTTTCAACAGGGTATGTTGTTCACTCTCTAGCAAGTATACTAGATCGAATAGTAATATAGTCAATAAGACCAGATATCGTTCCACTCGGGGATTGCAAATTGTTCAATTAATTTTCACCAAAGAGTAGTTAAAAGCAAAATCTATTGGTTTCTAATTAATTAATTATGATTGATTTGAAATAAAAATAGAAATTAAATTAAAAACAGAAAATAAATAAAAGTGTTGAGCAATTTGAGAAAGATGTTAGGAACATGGTTTCATTGTAGGCGTTGTTTATTTATCATGAATCTCTGTTTTTCCTAAATCATGAACAAATTCTTAAATTGGTAACTATTAGATCCCTCTTGCATAATTATCGTTTCTTATTCAATTCGATAATCCTTAATTCCTTAAGAGATTAAACCATTGAATAATCTTAATTAAGAACAGGGAATTAATCATGTTATATAATTACCCAATTGTATCCCTACTTGTTGAATAACTATATTGTTTGAAGGCATGGCCTATTCTAATTCCTAATCTCTCAATTGAAGAATTAGAGATACAAAACATAGATTAATTACTTGTATGCATAACAGTAAAAACACCATCAAACACATGATTTAGAATATGAAAAACATCAATTCATGAAATCAATAAACTAATCCATACAAATTCACCAATTCCTAACAAAGGGTTTTAGTTACATATCATGAAAATAAGAACAAGAGAAATAGAAGAATACATGATTACCATGGAAAAGCCTTGGATCTCCCAATCCTTGATCTTCTCCTCTTCTAAACTCTCTAAAATTATGTAATCTCCCTCTCTCTCTCTAATGGTTGTTAATGGCTGCTGAACTAGTTCTAAATATGCATATTTAAAATATAAAACTAATCCTAATTGAATTGGAGCAAAACTGATCCGGAAGTGGCCCAATTGGGCTTTCTCATGTGTGACACTCAACTTTGGCCCTGATTTTTACCCCAAATATGGACTAATTTGAGCAAGGCTATTTGTGGCAAAGTTGTAGATCTTTTCCTTATCTTTAAAATGATACCAAGATCGCCTTATTTGGATAAGCGTAGCTCAAGTTATAGTCAAAATACCGAACAACGTCATTTTACCGCGCTGAGCGCGCCGCGCTGATCTTCGCGCCCAGGCGTGCCAGGTCTGTACTGGGTGCATTTTTTTGCTGCTTGTGCGCCTGTGCATGGGGGGCTCCACGCCTGGGCGTGCTGGACTCATTTCGGCTCCGTTTTGCTTCGTTCTTGCGCCATTTTCAAGGTCTTTTCATCCCCTTTCATGCTCCATATTTATTTTCTTCATTTAAGCTCCGAAAGTACCTAAAACATACCCAAAATGGCTCAAAACGTTCAAAGGATTCTAAATTACCTAACTTTCTAAAAACTATACAAAAAGTCCTAAATTTACAAGAGAAACAAGCCAAATCCATTGTAAAAGGGAGTCAAATTAAGCTCTAAAACATCATATGTTAGACCCAAATCACACCCCCAAACTTAGCATTTTGCATGTCCCAGGCAAAAGTAAAATAAAAAATTCTAAAACAAAAGACTACCATCCAAATCAAAATGTACAGCACCTAATTTAAGACTTCGACTCATCAACACAGCCACATATTTATACAAGCTATTCACATATCAAAACTTGGTTAAAGAAACAAAACCAATCAGAACTCAGAACTAGTGAACACTCTCAACCTCTCAGTGTATATCTCTCATGTGTATCAAGGGTTATAGCAATTCACTCAAGTTCATGCAATAGTAAAGTGTTACCATAAGCTTGACCATAGACCCAAATCTCCACTGAAATCATTAAAAACATGCACAAATCAAAAGGTCTTTAATTTGGTTGTAATGAGGCCATGACTAAAAGTGTCAGGTGGGATAAAAGAAAGAAAGGATGAAACTAAGGGCTAAAATGCAAAACAAATTTCCCTCTAAAAATTATGAATGAGCAATGAATACTATGAAGACTCACACTCAAATCACAACTATTTCAAACTTCTTCTTTTTCAATTTAACTCTACTACTTCTTCCAAACAAAATTCTTCTCTCTTTTCATTCATCAATTTTCACTTTTGCAATTTTCTTTCTTTCTTTTTTTTTTGGAAGAAGAGTAACTCAATAAACACTTTCACAATTTTCACACTTTTGAACTGTCTCTCTCAATTGCTCATTCAAAATTTCTAAGGTACTTCCAAAAATATACAATCAATGTAGAGTACCAAAGAAAATCATATTTATATCAGGCTCAAAATGGGGAACTAAGGGAAAACAAATCCAACAAAAATCTCTGAAGGCTACAAAAACACCATCCTCAATGCCTTAATCATTTTTATGCATGTAATCAATTATCAATTTCAAAATGGTCACCGGTCAAGTTCTAGAACACAAAACTAAAGTGAACACACTCATGAAAGAATAGAGGTCTCAAATCAAATTAATTCAATAAATCATATACCCCATCAAAAGGCTCAAAATCTCACGGCTAAAGTCAGTTCACTAATTTCAAGTTCTGAAAAACTTTGTCAAAATAACCAAATTTCAAAAATATTTATAGCTCAACAAATAAACAACATGAATCAGTGAGTCTAATCCTAAACTAAGTATATACACCTATCATCAGAAAAATAATCCTAAGTCTAGAATAATTACAAAACCTCTACCTAAGACACAAACCAACACCAAAAATGGGAGAAAAAATTCAGATCTGAAAATTTTTTATTTTGTATCCACTCCCCCAAACTTAATGGTTGGCTTGTCCTCAAGCAAACTAAACTAAACATACCTAACTACAAAATAAAAAATTGCATGGAATAAATTTGGAACACTTATTACTTGCATCTGAAAAATCATCAGTACTAACAAAAATGAGAAAATATTCCCCCAAACTTAATATGAGTCATGAAAAAAAAGCCCAAAAATAGCACCACTAATGGGAAAAATATTAACTTATATTTGTTACAAAATATATAGCGTGATGCAAATAACAAATAATCCAAATAAATAACCAAGCAACAAAACTAAAAAAAATCCTAGAAAGCAATTACATATTTTTGTTGCACAAGTACAGGAGCTGGATGTGATGGGGAAAAAGACACAAAATATATCAAAAATTAACAATCCCCATTTTCTGGGCAAATTCGCCCATTGCACGCCCAGGCGTGCAGAGCTGCACGCCCAGGCGCGCCAGGTCTGTACCTGAAGCTTTTTTTTTTAAAATAACACAATACAAAAAGAAAAAAATAACCTACACTAATTTCCTAAAAACTACTAAACTAAGAGAATGCTACCTAAACATTGGGTTACCTCCCAACTAGTGCTTGTTTAACGTCACGAGCCTGACGGGTTACCTCCTTTCAGAGGTTAGGGTGGTTTCCAAGATCCCTTCAAGGGTGGCACCTTGCTTTTCAACTTCTTTCCAACACTCTCTCCATTCGAGTGCTGAATGCACATGAGAGGAGCAAAGTTCTTCGCGGTGATTGGTGGTTTTTCAAAAATTTTAATTATAGTTTGGTCACCATTCACTCGAAGAATTACTTCTCCCCTAGGCACATCAATCACCGCCCCTGCTGTGGCCAAGAATGGCCTTCCAAAAATTAGAGGAATATTTTCATCCTCTTCTATATCTAAAATCATGAAATCTAAGGGCAGGATAAAATCTTTCACCTTAACCAGAATATCTTCCACCACTCTATATGGGCGGAGGGTGGTTCTATCAGCTAACTGAAGTACTGCCGGGGTAGGCTTAATCTCTCCTAAGTTCAATGCTTCACAAATAGACAATGGAATAATATTAACACTAGCTCCTAAGTCACATAGAGCCTTACCTGAGTACTCCTTGCCTATGCTAATTGGAAGAGTGAAGCTACCTGGGTCCTTCAGCTTTGGTGGAAGGTTGGATTTGATGATGTTGCTGCACTTTTCCGCTATCAGGAACGTCTCGTCAGTGAGCATCCGCTTCTTCTTTGTCAGAAACTCCTTCATGAATCTCGCGTACATAGGCATTTGTGAGAGTGCCTCTGCAAACGGGATGTTGATCTCCACCTTCCGTAGCATCTCCAAGAACTTGGAGAATTGCTTCTAGTCATCCTCTTTCTTCAACCTCTGAGGATAAGGAATCCTCGGAGGTAGTGGTGCTGGTTTGGGTGTGCCTTTCTCTTGATCCGCAGGTGGATCCTGCGTCTGTTGCCTTGCAGTTGAGCCTCTTCCACTTGGTTGCTTTGGACCCTCATCCTTCTTTTCAAGCTCAGTTACATCACCCTTCTTCTGTGGCTCCTCATACGACTTGCCACTTCGAAGGGTGACCGCCATGCATCGCTCCTTGTAGTTGGTTGCAATCTCTGATATCTAATTGTTTATTTGAGTCAATTGTACCTCCAAGTTGCGAATGCTGACTTCCTGATTGGCGAAATTCGCCCTGGCTTCTTCCATGAATGTATTGGTCGTGGCAGCCATTGCTTCAAGTGCTTTCTCCCAACCTTGCTTCTGTGGCTGTGATGGATTGGGTGTTGAGCTGGACCATGAGGTGTGAGACTGATTTGTTGGCCTTGGATTGCAGATGTTGGGGTACGTATTTTTTTTAGGTACTCCATCACCCACAAACTTGGCCTTTTCCTCAATGGTTGTTGGACCCTTACTGACTTCAAATACACAATCACCATTCCGGTGACTTCCTCCACAAAAGTCACACTTCAGAATGCTCGTTGCAGCTGACATAGTGATCTGGCTTATCTACTTCGTCAATGCAGCCATCTGCTGCTGCATTTGCTTGTTCTGCTCGATTAAGATCTTGACTTGACTTGAATCCAGATCATTGCTCTTCAGGATGCTCTACTCCACCTGGGTCCTCAATCCTTGACTACTGCTGAATGCCATATTTGCAATAACTTCCTTGGCCTCTTCAACAGTCTTCTTCATTAGCGATCCACCAGCTGCTACATCAACCATACTCTGATTGAATCGGTTGAGCCCATTATAAAACAGTTGAATTTGCTGCCAGTCCTGCATATATATTGGGCATCTCCTCAGTAGCTGGTTGTAACGCTGCCAAGCTTCATGCAACGGCTAGTTGTCCTCTTGCATGAAAGAATGAACATCCTGCCTCAGCTTCGCTTGCTTCCCAGCTGGAAGAAATTTATCCATGTATTTGGAGACAAGTACTTTCCAGCTGGACAAACTCCCTGGTGCCTGGTTGTTCACCCAAGTTAGCGCCTCGCCCCTCAGTGAGAGAGGGAACATCCTCATTCTGATGGCCTCGTCCGTAGCACCCTCGATCTTGAAGAAGTCGAGCATGCCCAGGAAGTTAGCGAGATGGTCCCTGGGGTCTTGATTCGGCGCACCACTGAACTGATCCTTCATGATGAGGTGGATATATTGTGGATCAATTGCGAATGCAGTTGCAGTGATGGCTGGCCGGACTATGCTGGAAGCAAAGAGGTCCGGATCCACTGTTCCATACTCCGCCAAAGTCTTCCTGGGAGGAGGAGGCGGAGAGGATCCGTGAGATCCTCCTCCTCCAGCCATCTTCAATGTTAGTCTTTCCCCTCTTCTAGTGCTGAATTTTTCTCCTCTTTGCACTTAAATTAATGAAAATTCCTGCACAAAACAAAAACAAGAGAAAAATTACGCAGCACCTATTGAGACAAGAAACTGACTAAAAATAATAAATTTCACCTAAAACTACTACAAAGTACCGAAAATTAATTGAAACGAATTTCAATCCCCGGCAACGGCGCCAAAAACTTGTTCACTCTCTAGCAAGTATTCTAGATCAATAGTAATATAGTCAATAAGACCAGATATCGTTCCACTCGGGGATTGCAAATTGTTCAACTAATTTTCACCAAAGAGTAGTTAAAAGCAAAATCTATTGGTTTCTAATTAATTAATTTTGATTGATTTGAAATAAAAATAGAAATTAAATTAAAAACAAAATAAATAAAAGTGTTGAGAAATTTGAGAAAGATGTTAGGAACATGGTTTCATTGTAGGCGTTGTTTATTTATCATGAATCTCTGTTTTTCCTAAATTGGTAACTATTAGATCCCTCTTGCATAATTACCGTTTCTTATTCAATTCGATAATCCTTAATTCCTTAAGAGTTTAAACCATTGAATAATCTTAATTAAGAACAGGGAATTAATCATGTTATATAATTACCCAATTGTACCCTACTTGTTGAATAACTATATTGTTTGAAGGCATGGCCTATTCTAATTCCTAATCTCTCAATTGAAGAATTAGAGATCCAAAACATAGATTAATTACTTCTATGCATAACAGTAAAAACACCATCAAACACATGATTTAGAATATGAAAAACATCAATTCATGAAATCAATAAACTAATCCATACAAATTCACCAATTCCTAACAAAGGGTTTTAGTTACATATCATGAAAATAAGAACAAGAGAAATAGAAGAATACATGATTACCATGGAAAAGCAATGTATCTCCCAATCCTTGATCTTCTCTTCTAAAACTCTCTAAAATTATGTAATCTCCCTCTCTCTCTCTAATGGCTGATAATGGCTGCTGACCTAGTTCTAAATATGCATATTTAAAAGATAAAACTAATCCTAATTGAATTGGAGCAAAACTGATCCGAAGTGGCCCAATCGGGCTTTCTCATGCCTGACACTCAACTTCGGCCTTGATTTTGACCCTAAAGATGGACGAATTTGAGCAAGGCTATTTATGGAAAAGTTGTAGATCTTTTCCTTAGATTTAAAATGATACCAAGATCGCCTTATTTGGATAAGTGTAGCTCAAGTTATGGTCAAAATACCGAACAACGTCATTTTACCGCGGTGAGCGCGCCTGGGCGCGCTGGGCTGTGCGCCCAGACGTGCCAGGTCTATACTGGGTGCATTTTTTCGCTGCTTGCGCGCCTGGGCGTGGGGGGCTCCACGCCTGGGCGTGCTGGACTCATTCCGGCTCCGTTTTGCTTCGTTCTTGCGCCATTTTCAAGGTCTTTTCATCCCCTTTCATGCTTCATATTTATTTTCTTCATTTAAGCTCCGAAAGTAACTGAAACATACCCAAAACGGCTCAAAACGTTCAAAAGATTCTAAATTACCTAACTTTATAAAAACTATTCAAAAAGTCCTAAATTTACAAGAGAAACAAGCCAAATCCATAGTAAAAGGGAGTCAAATTAAGCTCTAAAACATCATATGTCAGACCCAAATCATATGTTCATCAGAGTTTTCCAATAAGAAAAAGCTAAATAAATTCGTGAGTAAGGATTGGAATTCAAACTAGGATACATGAACTTGAGATTTAAACAAATTCGAGACTCAAAGGTAGTTGGAGCTTACCAAACGAAATCAAGAAAGAGAGCTCCAAGAACAGATTCGTGCTCTGTTTTTCCAGCAACACAGGGTCAAATTGCAGAGTTTATAACTTTCTCTACGGTTTATCAACTCAAGTGGGGTTTGTTTCTAATTCAAGACGGTTCATAGAGCTTCGTTTTGATATGAAGTTTGTGTGTGTTGGTGCTTCAGAGAAGGAGAACGAACTCAAACACAGTCACACCAGAAAAATGGAGTCTGAACTTGGGTTTATGAGATATTAAGAGTGATTTGTGTGGCTTTAGAATGGGTTAAGCCACCAAATCTCATCGCCACTCATTCCTATCAGAGACAAGACGTGTTTTCAGGCCAAGGTGGCTGATTTTTAAGCCAAAAACGTGTTCCTCTTCCCAATTCGAGTTCAAAACCGACTTACTCTGGTTCTGCTGAGAGCACTAACCGGTTACTCATTTCACTAACCGGTTAGTGAGACACAAAAATCACAAAATATTATATTTTATTCTATTTTCTTTTCTCTTATCAAATACTTATTAAATACTTCTTTTATTTTCATAAAAAGAAATAATTACTTTGATAAAATAATTTCCTTTAATTATTTCTTAATTTATTTTTAAAACATAATTATATTCTAATCATCATAATTATATTATAATCACATTATAATTTTTTATAATAATTAACGTAATTACATATAATTACAATTTCTAATTGGGGATTAATTTTTGGGGTGTTACATTGTTCTACTCTTTTTAGTTAAAATTTCACCACACTTTTGTCTTTCTACATTGTTCTACATTGTTACATTGAAGTTGCAAATTCCGGCGAACAAATGCAAATTAAATAGCCAAGGAGTCTTTGAAAAAATCAGTATATTCTGCTGAAAATTTAACACCGTTATATATGATGGAATAATGAAATTAATAAATATGGATTAAAAACATAAAAGACTAAATTTACTCCTTTTAAAAATAAAGAATTAAAAACTTTAAAGCTAAAAATAAGATATAGGACAAAAAATGTATTTAAGGCTTTATGTTTTCTATTAAAAATAAAATCGAATATATCAATGTACACTATTAATTAATTTGTATTTTTTAACAGAGAAAGCATAAATAATCACAACATAAAAATCAAACTGATTCAAATCACAAAGCAAGTATTTTTTTTTTATTTTGTTGGATCGATTTTGACATTTTAAGAAAATCGAACCACAAGTAACATCTGTCGTCGAATCGGATAACTCTTTTGCGTTAAAAGTGATCCGAACCGTTTAATAAGCACAACTAGCGATAGGGATTGAACCCTTGATATCATACTTAAATAGCTTAGTCTTCTACTAACTGTTTTTAGCTTCATGGTACTATAACTAATATTAGTATAATAGGACAATTTAGTTTCCATAAATTAATGATATTTGTTTATAAGAAAATAATTAAAATTTGTCAAATTTTAAGAAACAAATAATTTCCCTTATTTTAATTTAAATAACTCTTTAATTATTAAAATTAATTTAGATAATTGTTAATTAAAGGAGAATTTTTGAGAAAATATTCCCCTCTGTACTACAAATATTTTACTAAGAGTGATTAAAAAATCATATAATAAGTACCATTTATGTTATTTATAGATTTTAATAGTAATTGTAATTAGTAATATCGATCAACAAATAGAAACAATAATTTATTAGATATAAAGAATCAATTAATTTTTATTATGTTACTAAATATTAAATATATATATATATGAATAAAATTTAGATTGAAAATTATTAATATCATTTCAAAATTACTAATCACTAATACTATTATTAATTATAATAAAAAATGGCTTAATTAGTAAAGTTGTTTTTTTCAATAAATGTTGTAGATTTTTAATTTCATCGTCGCAGTTTTTGTAGAGGAGTGTTATATTGACATCCAGAAACAACATATGTTAGATCCAAATGTCAATTCTGAATGTTTACATAACATTATTGTTTGTTTTATCTTTGTTTTTATAATTCGTTTTGATTTAAGTCTTGCACGTCAATAAATGATGACGTGAGCAAAGGTTGAGATAGTAATTGACAATGAACAAGTGACTTCGTTAAGCAACGTCAGTATGGGGATTAAATCACAAAAACTTAAAGGGACAACATTCAAAATTCACAATATTTATAAAGGCAAATATAACAAGGGCATTAATTCCACTTCTATGCAACCTAATTTTGGATTGTTGTTATACAATTCTATATTGGATCAATGAAACTTTGTCACCTAACATACAATTGTCAAATTATTGTTTAAAAAATCAAAATTGCAGGTTAGGTGACAAAGTACCAATGGTTTAACATAGGATTGCATAGCAACAATTCAAAATTAGATTGCATACCGGAAATATTCATATAATAATTAAGTAAAAAATAAATAAATAAAAACTTTTCTTCTTCTCTCACCCGCATCCCATTTCAATTCATACCCTTTAATTTCCCACTCCATTATCTCCACAAATTATATCCCACGAGGGACTCATGCCTCTTCAACATTTTCTTTAATTTGTTCGGCTTCTTCATGATATCTTGTCTAAAGTCGATGATCATGACACCTCCTCAAATTTTAATCAACTCAAACACCATAGCTAAACCTCAATTCCCACACTCTTCTTCAATGTCTTCATTTTCACCAGTAATGGTTTTTTTGGGTTTCCCTACAAAGTCCACCATCACCCTAAACCATAACCCCATGAAAAAGGCCAATAATACAAACATTCGGTGCTCTCGCTCAGTGTCCAATTCCCCAAAACAACCCTACGACCAAAAAACCCTAATCACCAAAGAAAACTCAAAGCCTATGTTGAACCCATTCCAAACAGCCGCAACAATTGTCCTAGACAGGTTCGAGAGCGCGTTAAACTCACGCGAGCTCCAACAACCTCTTCGCAAAACGACTGATCCACGTGTCCAAATCCACGGAAACTACTCTCCCGTGACAGAACAACCCGTCGTTCACTCTCTCCTAGTAATCGGAACAATCCCCGAATCACTTAACGGCATTTACTTCCGTAACGGCGCAAACCCTATGTTCGAGCCAATCACAGGGCACCACCTTTTTGACGGTGAGGGCATGGTTCATGCCATCACGATCAATAACGGCGCTGCTAGATACGCTTGCCGCTACACCCAAACTGAGAGGCTTATGTAGGAGAAAAACCACGGTCGTGCTATTTTCCCCAAAGCAATCGGAGAACTCTACGGCCACACCGGCATTCTCCGGTTGCTTTTGTTCTACTCTCGAGCACATGCCGGAATCGTTGACATCCATCGCGGTAACGGAGTTGCCAATGCCGGAATGGTTTTTTTCAATGGGAAACTGCTTGCAATGTCGGAAGATGATCTTCCTTATGAGCTCGGAATAACTTCCGACGGTCATACAAGATCACCGTCGGACGTTACGACTTTGGAGGACAACTGAAGCGTGCTATGATTGCTCATCCCAAGATTGATCCTCAAAGTGGTGAGCTTTTCAGGCTTAGCTATGACTTTGCAACGACTTCTTTGAAGTACTTTTGTTTCTCCTCAGAAGGGAAGAAATCAACTGATGTTGAAATTCAACTGTCCATCCCGACGATTGTGCACGACTTTGCTATCACGGAGAATTTGTCATCATTCCAGATCAACAGGTGCAGGGACAGACCCTGAGAAGGGCATGCATAGGCTACAACTTTCGCTTCTCCATATATATCCTCTAATATACAAGACACATATCTAAAGGAATTTTAACAAAGCTTCTTTCTTCCAATTAAAAAAAACAGAGAAGGGGAAGAATAATTAGAGCTGGTAATAGAGGTTAATAAGGGAAACTTCACTTATTTCATAGATTAGGCAAATGAACAAACTATTGGTTTAGAAATGACTGACAATTAAGTCATATGACTTAAGAGATCTTGAACATGATTAAAATTGTTCAAGGATATTTTGAAATTGAGTTAGTTTTCTCATCCACTATTGCAAGGAATAATCAAAATGGATTATCTATGTAGGATAACTGATACTATAACATAGAAAATTATCCACGTTGCTGCCTTGTTGATCCTAGCCACCCGCTTGCCTTTCGGTCGTGATCATGCCACATTGGGAAGTCGCTGCATTTGTTTCAGAAGTTGGATTTTGAAAACTAGCATTGGAGTTGTTAAGATTTGAATCATCTGCAATTGTTTCAATCATCTTACTTACTGAAGCAATAATCTTTGTTTTTGAGAAAAGGTTCAAAAAGTTGTTGAAGAAGGTTGACCCTTCTAAAGTGAGACCATTTTGGAGTCCGATTTCAATTACTGTTGTGATGAACAAGGGTGAGACTTGGGCTTTGAGGAATATTGTGGTTATTGATGAGAATGACTTCTTGATTATGATCATCATTACGGTGATCACTATGATGGTGATCATCATGGTGATCATCATCAATATCGTGATCATCATGATGATGATCGTTATGGTGGTCATCATGATGATTATTATTATGGTGATCATCTTGATGATGTTCATCATTATGGTGATTGTAACACCCCTAATTTTCGTCTCCCAGATAATAAGGAAATTAATAATAAATAAAGTTTTATTATTAATTAATATAAATTTTCCAAAGTTTATGTTTTGTATTTAATTAATCTTGAAATATAAAAATAGGTGAAGGTATTTTTATATGATAAATATATACAAAAATATAGATATTGCATTTTAGTCCTTGGGTGATGACCTAAATGTAATATTAGAAAGGTTCTTGGGGGGGGGGGAGTTTTAAAAATATTAATTTTTAAATTTTACACTGATGTAACCGGTTAGATGTGCCCTGTAACCGGTTACACGATGAACCCAGAAACTGGGTTAGTGCGTTTTGATGAGTAATCACTTGATTAATCCACGAATTTGCCACGAATTCAGCCCAGGATTAGTGGGAAACACGCGTCTTCATGCACGGCAACTGAATCCCTCTATAAAAGGACGAATTGTTGATGAATTTTGGGTTGATTTTTCTGAGTTAAGGGTTGAAGGCTCTATTTAGGGTTCTTAAGTTCATCTCTGGAAGTCTTCTTTGCTCCTGAGTGTTGGAGTGTGAGTGATACACCTTCACAAAGCTTGAATCAAGGGCTTTGTACTGACATAAAAATCGTGAGTAGAGAGTTCTGGTGTGAGGAGAAATCAATCCAAGAAGTTGAAGCTTTGAAATTGTCAACACTGTTTCTGTTTTCGTGGAGCTGTCTTTGAGCTTCGATTTTGGTAAGCTCAAGCATTCCTTGGACCTCAAATCACTTTGTTTATTTAGTGCATGTTACATACAACAAGTCCTAACCATTTTCCCCAAATTATATGACCTTTTCATGCACCAAAATCTCTGGTTTTTGAACCATGTTGAACCTATGTTGACTGAGGACAGAGTTTGAGGTTCTTGTGGATTTCTTGCAAAAGTCAGTGATTTCACTCATCAAACACGACCTAAAGGTATGGGAGAAGTTTACCTTATACTAGATTAAGACTAAAATTATGTGTTTTAGGATTTGAGTCAACAAAGACTCAAAAGGGCATTATGTGAATAGGTTAAAAGGCTTGGAGGCCATTTCTGCAGCTCAATTCTTTTTGAGCAAGTTTGATAATCTGCATGCAAGTGATT
Organism: Crotalaria pallida; assembly: GCA_037953625.1. NCBI lineage: Eukaryota > Viridiplantae > Streptophyta > Magnoliopsida > Fabales > Fabaceae > Crotalaria > Crotalaria pallida. The sequence continues at coordinate 114,410,861 of CM075652.1, read as the reverse complement.
TTGATGGTTGAAACAAAATCTAAATGCTTATTATGAGTTTTGTGATATCAAGTTGTGTTTATGTTGAATTATATGCAATTTGATGCTCTAAATGGAATGCATGCAAAATGAATATGTTTCTGTGGTTAAACATGTTTGTATTAAGGTATGTGAACTCTTTTTATGACTGAAATTGGTTAGATTTGAGTACGGTAGAAAATGGTATGCAAAATCCCTTTCTGCAGGGTACATTCTGAAGAATCTGACCGGTTATTCGAAATCTGTAACCGGTTAGATACTGTCAGTTTTCAAAGAAAATGATTTTTCTGAAATTGGCCCAGAGTTCATACCATTGCACTCAAGTCTATACTCTAATTTCAGTTGAAACCAATCTGAAATCATGTCAAGGGACACTGTTTGTTTCAGATTGTGATTGATGAGTCAATACCTTATGGTTAAAAGATAATTTCAAGTGGAAATTATGCTTAATTGAAATTGAATTGTGATTTAGACTTGTGAATGATGAAATCAATGGGGTTTGAGGTATATAACAAGCCAAGACTCTGTTTATGGATTGGGTAGAGAATTCAAGAAAAGGGTTTTTCTGAATTTCAATGGTTAGTAGGTTCAGGTCTGTAATTCTAACCGGTTAGTCTGAAGCTGTAACCGGTTAGTACCTGAAACTGAAAAATAAAAGTTAAGTCTTTTAAGTGAAAAGTTTGATACCATTGGTTAAGTTTTTCCCAATCCAAATCTATTGGCATGTTTTTAAGTTAATTCAAGGATGAATTTTCATGCCAAAGGTTATACCTCAAATCAATCATTCAAAGGAGAACTTGAGATATCTCTAAATCACAATAATTAAATTAAAGATAAAAACCAACCTTAGTAATTGTGCATTCATGCATAGAGAATGGGAAATAGGTTGGCAAGAAACGATTATCATATTCCGGGAATATGAGGAGGGTACTCTGGGATTACCAAATTTGTGTAACCTACTTGATGACACATTCTGGGAATGTGGCCAGTGTCTGGGACATGGTCTTTATGCGTTCTGGGAACGTGATGCACACTCTAGGAGTGATGTTTGTTTTTCCAAGTATGGTTATCTTATGTTCTGGGAACGTATGTTAGTGTTCTGGGAACACATTGGTGTATTGGATGGACGTCCAAGATGGACTAGTATTGGAGGCCTCAGTTGTGGATGGAAATCATGCATTATGCCACTTGCATTATAAGAGATATAATGTTGAAAATTGGTGTGCTTATATGTACTTGCATTATTGTCTGTCCATGATATACTTGTGCTTGTAATTTTAGTCCATATACCCTGTTTAGGTGATGGCCAGATACCTAGCCTGCATCGAGATACGCCCTATCCCTAGTGGTATATGAACTTACGAGGAGCACCGAGCCACCTTTGAGGGGGAGGTGGAGATTACTCTCTACCACCCTAACTCTTTGGTTCGGGTGCAACCTCGTAGATTTAGGATCCCTATAGTCTATACTATGCATGTTCCACCCTTTTACTTATATAGAGGATCACCCCCGGCTCGACCAGTGCGTCGATTTCATAGTTTTCGTTTTAGATCTGCCACTCGTACTCATCCCTCATCACATAGAGTTGTTACTGAGGAGACTCCTTCTCCTGGTCTGGCTGATTTTGAGAGGACTGCTTCTGCAGATCCTAGACCTAGTGGTGGGGTCTCTGCACAGTCGGGCGAGGTCGAGGAGGATCCCGTTGAGGATGAGGACGAGGAGGAGGTGCCTGTCGAGCCTACTGTTTCTACTCGAGGTGGACCCGCTGGTTCCTAGGAGCTTGCATAGCATAGATGTTTTGGATCCTAGGTCTAGGGATAGAGCTGCAGAGGATCAGAGGAGCTGCTGAGGACATGGATGACCTGCTCTGGGACTTCTATTTTGATCTTGTTATATATTGTGCATAATTTTGAGAGGTCTTAGAGTGAGGTTTATTTTTGAGCAGCTGGTTATGTATATGTTTTACTAAAACTTGCTATCTCGACTTTGTTACTTGCTACTTGATACTGGTGGGGGTGTTTTATCTTATGATATATATATATCCATATGATGTTTTACCTCAGCAGTGCCCCACGAGTATTATTTTTACTTCCGCATACTCTGATTTTGGTTAAAAAGGATTCGGCAAATAAGTTTATATTCTACAAATCCGATTAAACTCAAGAGACAATTAATATGTTTTTAATCAACGCTATGGATATCTTTTATTATATTAAAAAGGCGTTGTCTCGAGAGATTTTTTTAGTTAAGGTACTAATAAGTCGAATTCAAATTATTCGTCAAGGTTAAAGGTGTTATTAATTGAGCAAGTATAAATTAAAAAGGAAAAATTTTCTAGACCAAATTTTTGGATAGAAAGTATTCTATATTTGGAAATATTTATTATTTTCAAGATATAAAACAAGGGTGTCACACGTTGGTGGTATCAGAGCAATGGTCCTGTCCCTCATGGCCCTGATGATGCAGATAAGTATAATATTCAATGTTATTTGAATATGTTCGAGTAAGTTAGTCAAATAAGCTAGTTGTGCTTATGTTTTAAAGACCTTTTATTGACCCAAAGCCCATAGTGCAGGTCTTTCTATGGCAACCAGAAATAGAAATTATATGAATGAATTGTTAGAGCGTATTACGGCTGTGCTGGAAGGTATGCAGCAGCAGCAACAGCAGCCACCGCAAGGACGAGCTGGTAACCCACTGGTTGGTAATGTGGTAAATCATGATGCAAAGACTCTGTCGGAGTTTAGAAAGTGCAATCCACCAAGGTTTGAAGGAGGATACAAACCTGATGAGGCAAATAAGTGGTTGTATGAAATCAACAAGATTTTCAGAACTTTAGACTGTTCGGATGGTCAGAAGGTAACCTATGCAGTTTATATGCTTCATGGGGAGGCTGAGAATTGGTGGGATAATACGATGCAATTGCTGAACTTTGAGAGAAGAGAAATCAGCTAGGGAGTGTTTATGGAGAAATTTCTTAATAAATACTTTCCAGAAGATTTAAGGAGAAAAAAGGAGGTAGAGTTCATGCAATTGAAACAGGGAGATATGAGTGTAGGAGAATATGCTGCTAGATTTGAAGAGTTGATGAAATATTCTCCCTACTACTTGAATAACCCTGATGAAAGGAGTAAGTGTATCAAGTTTGAAGGTGGACTGAGACCGGAGTTAAAGTCTATCTTCAGTTACCAGAGGATTCAAAGTTTTCCTGCACTTGTGGATATGTGCAGAATGTGTGAAGATGATAAGAAGGTTGAGTTGGTAGGAAGCCAAGGAAAGGGTAGTGGACAAAGTTATGGACCACAGAGGAAGAAGAGATTTGATCACCGGAATAATGGTCCATATGCTCAGAAGAACAAGGGCAAGGGCAAAGCTATGATTGATAACAGGAACAAGTCTCGCGATAATGCTCCTTATTGTGAGAAGTGTAAACGTTATCACCATGGTCAAGTCTGCTGGACCACAGGAAGGTGTTTCAAATTTGGAAAGCAAGGTCATTTTGCCCGTGATTGCAGAGAGCCCGCAAAAGGTGATGCGAAAGGATCCGTTGGCAAGTCTGTGGTGCAAGGCAAAGTGTTTACCCTGAGTGGTAATGAAGCAATCCAAACCCCGAATCTCGTGCAAGGTAACTTTTTGCTTAATGATCAACCTTGCAAGATTATGTTTGATTCTGGGGCTACACATTCTTTTGTTTCTCCTGAATGTGTGAGTAGGTTGAATCTTGTTGTTTCTGATTCGCCTTGTTGTCTTAGTATAGATACCCCTACTGGAATACCCATCTTTACCTCTAAGGTTTGCTTAGGGTGTAAAGTTAAAATCTTGGGTCGTGTTTCTAAAGTAGATTTGGTTTGTCTCCCTAAGTTACAATTAGATGTGATCTTGGGAATGGATTGGTTGATGAAGAACCAAGTGATCATCAATTGCGAGAAAAAGACAATCCAATATAAAACCCTTGAACCCGAAGGTTACATGTGTTTATTCTCTGCTACCGGAGAAGAAGAGACAATGCCGATAGAAGAGATTCCTGTGGTGAGGGAATTCCCGGAAGTATTTCCTGAAGAGATACCAGGATTACCTCCGAAGCGAGAAATAGAGTTTGGGATTGATTTAGTTCCTAGAGCTGGTCCCATCTCTATTGCTCCTTATAGAATGGCACCACCGGAAATGGCAGAAATGAAAAAGCAGATAGAGGAGTTGTTGCAGAAACAGATGATCAGGCCAAGTGTTTCGCCTTGGGGAGCTCCAATACTGTTTGTAAAGAAGAAGGATGGAAGTATGAGAATGTGTGTGGACTACAGACAATTGAATAAGGTCACCATTAAGAATAAGTATCCTTTGCCAAGGATTGATGACCTTATGGATCAAGTTAGAGGGGCTGCAGTGTTTTCAAAGATTGATCTGAGATCGGGCTATCATCAGATCAGGATAAAGGAGGAAGATATACCCAAGACTGCTTTTCAATCTCGATACGGTCATTATGAGTATGTTGTGATGCCGTTCGGATTGACTAATGCACCTGCTATTTTCAGGGATTATATGAACCGGATCTTTAGACCATACCTGGATTTGTTTGTAGTGGTGTTTATAGATGATATTTTGGTCTATTCTAAGAGTCCGGAGGAGCATGAAGAACATCTCAGGATTGTGTTGAAGGTCCTGAAGGAGAAGTAGTTGTACGCCAAACTTGCGAAATGCGAGTTTTGGTTGAATGAAGTAAAATTTCTTGGGCATGTGATCTCTAAGGAACGAATTACGGTGGATCCAGCAAAGGTGAGTTCAGTGTTGAAATGGGAACAACCTGAGACGGTGACTGAGGTGAGAAGTTTCCTAGGGCTGGCTGGATACTATCGTCAGTTTATAGAAGGATTTTCCAAGATCTCATTGCCTTTGACCAAGTTGACTCGAAAGGATCAACCGTTTGTGTGGGATGACAGGTGTGAAAGTAGTTTCCGAGAGTTAAAGAAAAGATTAACATCGTCTCCTGTGTTAATCTTACCTGACCCTCACAAGAGTTTTGAAGTGTACTGTGATGCATCTAAGCAAGGACTTGGGTGTGTGTTGATGCAAGAAGGAAGAGTAATGGCTTATGCATCCCGACAGTTGAAGAATCATGAAGTGAATTACCCGACACATGATTTGGAGTTAGCTGCGATCGTGTTTGCCTTAAAGATATGGAGACATCATCTCTATGGCACTACTTTCCAAGTATTTAGTGACCATAAGAGTTTGAAATATCTGTTCAACCAAAAAGAGTTGAATATGAGGCAAAGGAGGTGGATGGAGTTTTTGAAAGATTATGACTTTAAACTCCATTACCATTCGGGTAAGGCGAATGTGGTTGTGGATGCTTTGAGTCGAAAAGCAATCCACATAAGTGCAATGATGGTGAAGGAAGCAGCTTTGATCGAGGAGCTCAGAGACTTGAGCTTGTTGACGCAAGTGGAACCATCAAGCATCAAGTTAGGAATGCTGCAGATCACAAATGAATTCTTGGAAAGAATTCGGGAGTTGCAACAAGCAGATGAGGAGTTGATTGAAAAGATGAGATTAGGTTCGGAGGGGAAGGAACCTGATTTCAAGATTGGGTTAGATGGAATCCTTCGTTTCAGAACAAGGATTTGCATACCAAAAGATCAGGAGGTTAGGAGATTGATTCTTGATGAAGCACATAAGATTCGGATGAGTATGCATCCTGGATCAACCAAAATGTATCAGGATTTGAAGAAAATGTTTTGGTGGTCTGGTTTGAAAAAGGATGTCGCGGAGTATGTGGCTTCATGTTTAATTTGTCAAAAAGCTAAAGTAGAGCATCAGAAACCGGGAGGACAGTTGCAACCCTTAGGCATCCCTCAATGGAAGTGGGATAGTATCTCAATGGATTTTGTAACTGGTTTGCCAAAGACAACAGCAAATCATGATGCAATCTGGGTGATTGTGGATCGGTTGACTAAGTCGGCGCATTTTATTCCGATAAATATGTGCTATCCTTTGAATAAGCTTTCCCAGATCTACATTAAGGAGGTAGTTCGTCTACACGGAGTGCCTTCAAATATTGTATCGGATCGGGATCCCAGGTTTGCTTCACAGTTTTAGAAGGGTTTGCATAACGCTATGGGAACAAGCTTAAAGTTGAGTTCTGCGTATCATCCACAGACGGATGGTCAAACAGAGAAAACTATTCAATCTTTGGAAGATATATTGAGGGCTTGTGCACTTGAGGAGCAGGGAAGTTGGGATCAAGTGTTACCTCTTGCAGAATTCACATACAACAACAATTATCATGCAAGCATCGGAATGGCACCGTTTGAGGCTTTGTATGGAAGGAAATGCCAAACCCCGCTATGCTGGTTTCAAGTGGGGGAGAACTTTGTTGTTGGACCAGAAATTGTGCAGCAGACAACTGAGAAGATTAAGATGGTTCAGGCAAAGATGAAAGCAACTCAGAGTCGGCATAAGAGTTATGCTGATAAGAGGAGAAAACCAGTAGAGTTTTCGGAAGGCGACCATGTGTTTCTTCGGATAGTTCCGATGAAAGGAATCAGTAGAGCATTGAGAACCCGAAAGCTTTCACCTAAGTTTATAGGTCCATACCAAATCCTTAAGAGAGTTGGTCCTGTTGCCTATCAAATAGCTTTACCACCCTCTCTGTCAAACTTGCACAATGTCTTTCATGTTTCCCAGTTAAAGAAATATGTGCATGACCCATCGGTTGTTTTGAAAATTCAACCTGATGATCTAACTTTGAAGGAGAACCTTACCTTTGAAGCCAGACCGGTCCGGATAGAAGATCGTGAAGTTAAGCAGCTTAGGGGAAAAGAGATACCTTTAGTCAAGGTTATATGGGAAAATGCTGACGTGTCTGAAGTTACATGGGAATTAGAGGATAAGATGCGTCAGGAATACCCTGAGTTGTTTATGTAAGTTAGAAATTCGGGGACGAAATTCCTTTTAAGTGGGGGAGTAGTGTAACACCCCTAATTTTCGTCTCCCGGATAATAAGGAAATTAATAATAAATAAAGTTTTATTATTAATTAATATAAATTTTCCAAAGTTTATGTTTTGTATTTAATTAGTCTTGAAATATAAAAATAGGTGAAGGTATTTTTATATGATAAATATATACAAAAATATAGATATTGCATTTTAGTCCTTGGGTGAGGACCTAAATGTAATATTAGAAAGGTTCTTGGGGGGGAAAGTTTTAAAAATATTAATTTTTAAATTTTACACTGATGTAACCGGTTAGATGTGCCCTGTAACCGGTTACACGATGAACCCAGAAACTGGGTTAGTGCGTTTTGATGAGTAATCACTTGATTAATCCACGAATTTGCCACGAATTCAGCCCAGGATTAGTGGGAAACACGCGTCTTCATGCATGGCAACTGAATCCCTCTATAAAAGGACGAATTGTTGATGAATTTTGGGTTGATTTTTCTGAGTTAAGGGTTGAAGGCTCTATTTAGGGTTCTTAAGTTCATCTCTGGAAGTCTTCTTCGTTCCTGAGTGTTGGAGTGTGAGTGATACACCTTCACAAAGCTTGAATCAAGGGCTTTGTACTGACATAAAAATCGTGAGTAGATAGTTCTGGTGTGATGAGAAATCAATCCAAGAAGTTGAAGTTTTGAAGTTGTCAACACTGTTTCTGTTTTCGTGGAGCTGTCTTTGAGCTTCGATTTTGGTAAGTTCAAGCATTCCTTGGACCTCAAATCACTTTGTTTCTTTAGTGCATGTTACATACAACAAGTCCTAACCATTTTCCCCAAATTATATGATCTTTTCATGCACCAAAATCTCTGGTTTTTGAACCCTCTTGAACCTATGTTGGTTGAGGACAGAGTTTGAGGTTCTTGTGGATTTCTTGCAAAAGTCAGTGATTTCACTCATCAAACACGACCTAAAGGTATGGGAGAAGTTTACCTTATACTAGATTAAGACTAAAATTATGTGTTTTAGGATTTGAGTCAACAAAGACTCAAAAGGGCATTATGTGAATAGGTTAAAAGGCTTGGAGGCCATTTCTGCAGCTCAATTCTTTTTGAGCAAGTTTGATAATCTGCATGCAAGTGATTTTGATGGTTGAAACGGAATCTAAATGCTTATTATGAGTTTTGTGATATCAAGTTGTGTTTATGTTGAATTATATGCAATTTGATGCTCTAAATGGAATGCATGCAAAATGAATATGTTTCTATGGTTAAACATGTTTGTATTAAGGTATGTGAACTCTTTTTATGACTGAAATTGGTTAGACTTGAGTATGGTAGAAAATGGTATGCAAAATCCCTTTTTGCAGAGTACATTCTGCAGAATCTGACCGGTTATTCGAAATCTGTAACCGGTTAGATACTGTTAGTTTTCAAAGAAAATGATTTTTCTGAAATTGGCCCAGAGTTCATACCATTGCACTCAAGTCTATACTCTAATTTCAGTTGAAACCAATCTGAAATCATGTCAAGGGACACTGTTTGTTTCAGATTGTGATTGATGAGTCAATACCTTATGGTTAAAAGATAATTTCAAGTGGAAATTATGCTTAATTGAAATTGAATTGTGATTTAGACTTGTGAATGATGAAATCAGTGGGGATTGAGGTATATAACAAGCTAAGACTCTGTTTATGGATTGGGTAGAGAATTCAAGAAAAAGGTTTTTCTGAATTTCAATGGTTAGTAGGTTTAGGTCTGTAATTCTAACCGGTTAGTCTGAAGCTGTAACCGGTTAGTACCTGAAACTGAAAAATAAAAGTTAAGTCTTTTAAGTGAAAAGTTTGATACCATTGGTTAAGTTTTTCCCAATCCAAGTCTATTGGCATGTTTTTAAGTTAATTGAAGGATGAATTTTCATGCCAAAGGTTATACCTCAAATCAATCATTCAAAGGAGAACTTGAGATATCTCTAAATCACAATAATTAAATTAAAGATAAAAACCAACCTTAGTAATTGTGCATTCATGCATAGAGAATGGAAAATAGGTTGGCAAGAAACGATTATCATATTCCGGGAATATGAGGAGGGTACTCTGGGAGTACCAAATTTGTGTAACCAACTTGATGACACATCTGGGAATGTGGCCAGTGTCTGGGACATGGTTTTTATGCGTTCTGGGAACGTGATGCATGTGATACCCCAAATTTTTATCCCCTGATGTAATGAAAATTTTGATTATGAAAGGTTATTTCATAATTATTTTTCCTCCATCATAATTATATATTCATAATTAATTTGGAATAATTATGTGTTGGTATTAGTGCCTGTGTGAAGTGGAAAAGTATTTTGATAAAAGATAATATGTAAAAATAATGTTTTTGCATATTAGTCCCTAAATTAGGACCTAGAAGCAATATTAGGAAGGTCTTGGAGGGAAGGACATTAAAATAAATATTTTTGAAAAATTGGCAAAAATACTCGAGTATTCCTGGAAACACTCGAGTATTCAAGTCCGTGGAGAACTCGTGAGTGCGTTTGATGAGTCAACACTCGACGATTCTCTTTCGTTGACACGAAAACACTTCCAGGACACGTTAATAATCTTCGTGTCTAGCTGCATGATCAATGGGAATGGCTATTTAAGCTTTTGGTTGAGGAAAATGGACCATTTTGGTCGAATTGCTTTTTAGACACCAACTTAGGGTTTCCAATTTCGTGCTTTGATTACTCGATCGTTGCTGAGAGTTAGATTAAGTGTGATACACCATTGTGAAGCTCATGTTTCGAGCTTCACAAAGATATAAGATTCGTGAGTTGAGGGGTTGTGTGGAAGGAGAATCGAGGATCGAAAGGAGAGGGATTGTTGCTGCCAAACCAAGTTCCTGAGGTCTGGAGCCTACTTGGAGCTAGGATTTTGGTAAGTTTATGAGCCCTCTGAATCTCAAATTCGTTCCTACCTCTAGTTTAAGTTGCAGAGAATAATTCTTAACCTCTTTCCCTAATTTTTACAATGATCTTGCATGTCAAATCCTCTGGTTTTGGTACTCTGTTCAAATATGGCTGCATGTAAAGGATTTTTGGGGTTTAGCATTTCCAGCCAATTTCTCTGCAATCTCTGTATTGATTCACGACCTAGAGGTAAGGGTGAAGCTATTAATTCACTAGAATAAGTTTAAATCATGTGAATTTAGGTTGAGAGTCAACTAGAGACTCTATGGGCATAGTTGGAAATAGGATCAAGGCTTGGAGGCCTCTCTGAGTTCAAATATTGTTTTGGACAAGTTTATTATGTTACATGCAAGCTGTACCAAAGTTGTTTTCTTGCTAAATGTGCTTAAAATTGGATTTGGCATGTTGAGTTGTTGGAAAAGTGGATTTTATGCATAATTGATGCTATGGTGTGATTCAGTGTAATATGTTGTTAATTCTGTATTGGAACATGTTTTATATGCATAATGTAAGCTTTGTTGATCCTTGGTTTTAACTGGAATTGGTTAGAATTGGAAATGGTACGTTAAAAGGCAATTTACAGTGTAATCTGTCTGAAAACACTCGAGTATTGGGGTTGATACTCGAGTATTTCGACCAAACCTGGGACATGGATTTCTAGAAAATGAAGAACACTCGAGTACTCATGAAGAACACTCGAGTATTTTGATAAAATCTGAGGAACACTCGAGTATCCATGAAGAACACTCGAGTATTTTGGTAAAACCTGAAAAATGAATTTATGGAAAATGAAGGACACTCGAGTATTCATGAGTTACTCGAGTATTTTTATGAAAAGTATGATTCACTCGAGTCCAGGACATTTCACTCGAGTCTTTTGTCCAGGGGCAGAAAAGTATTTTTATACATACCTAAATTATTTCCAATTGAATCAACTATGCTTATGGAGAGAATATCATGTTCCAATAAAAAGAATGGGATGATTAAGAACAACATTAAAATACACTGATAAAATATTATTGGTTGCACATAATAAGATTATTGGTTAATCTTAATGGATTAATTTATGTGCATTCATACATGGAGAAAGGAGATGGATACTTAATTCGGTGGTAACTGGCTCGATGACACATTTTGGTAATGTGGGCAGCATTGGGGAATGCTGTTACGTCTTGGTGACGTTGTGTGCACACTATCCGAGCAGTTTCACAATACATGTTGGTCATGTATACGAATTACTGGATTGAACGTTCAATAAACAATGGAAATGGGAAGCATGCATCATGACACATAAATAATGGGATTATTATAAATGAACCATGCTTGCTCATTTGTCTATGCATCTGACTATTTGGTACTTGTGAATGTTACTTGCTCTATTTATTCTTATTCGATTATGCGAATTATATTGCTTACCCCTTATGCCCATTGTAGGTGATGGCTCACTATCTAGCTTGCATCGAGTTGCGCCTACTCCCTAGTGGAGTGTGGTACTACGAGGACCATAGAGCCACTTTTGAGGGTGAGGTAGAGGTGACTCTATATCACCCTAACCCTCTGTCTCGTGTCCGTCCTCGTAGGTTTTGCATCCCTATTATCTATACTTTGCATGTACCCCCTTTTTATGCTTATCATGGACCACCCCCGACTCGACCAGCTCGTCGATTTCATTCCTTTCGTTTTAGAGCTGCTACTAGATCTCACCCTTCTGCTTCCCGAGTGATCCGTGAGGAGACTCCTGTACCTAGTCCGATGAGTCCGGTTCATGGGACTCCTTCAGCTGGCCCAGTGCCCAGTGGTAGGGTACCCACTCAGTCGGACGAGATAGAGGAGGATCCTGAGGAGGCTAAGAGTGAGGGCGAGCCAATCAAGCACTCCACTGGGAGCCAGTGGGGAGTTGGGGATCCACCGGGTGATGCATAGTATAGATGGTTAGGATGTGGGACATGTGGAGCAGCTGCTGGAGATTCTGGAGACTTATGCTATGGAGGAGGATCATTGGACCGCTGCTGGGATTTCATATTTTGCTCTATACATATATTGTATATATTTTTGAGAGATCTCAGTGAGGTGGTCTTTTCTTTTCGTCTTATATCATGGACTTGTATCTTATAAACTTCTGCTATCTCGACTTTGACCTTAATATATGTTGGTATTTTTATGTGATTGTTAAGAATATATATATATATATATCTTTATATAAATGACATGAAATGTGGATTATCAAATGAAGGTCACTATTTTATCAAAATTCCGCTTACTCTGATAATAATGTTGTTTTATTCTCACAAGAAAGATTTTAGTGCTGAGTTGGGAAGTTTTTAATAATCGCAAATGAAGACCCAACTTATGCTATCACGAGCTACTTTAATCGTCTGTATGGAAACAAGTATTTTAAAAAAAAAATATTTTCATTACTTCTCCAATGAACGCAAGTCCATATTTATTATATAAATACAAATAGAGACTATATTTTGTAAACTAGAAGAGATAGTGTTACATTTTATGGTATCAGAGCATAATGGTCTTGATTCTTGATCCTCTCAAGCATGATCTGCCAGAAGATGCTACAGCTGGGTAAAGTTTCTTAGTTATTTGATTTATTTCAAATAGCTTGAGTTCTATTAATATTGGTTTAGAATAGAACTAGATAGATTTCAATGGTGTAGGTAGATCTTTAACGACCTAGGTCCATAGTGCAGGCTCACTATGGCATCGCGTTATAGAAATCATACGAACGATCTGTTGGAAAGGATCACGGCAGTGTTAGAGAATATGCAGCAGAATCAGCATCAACAACGTCAATCTCAGCCTGTTGATCCACCTCCAGTGGGTGTAGCAGCTACGGAGGCCAAAACTTTGTCGGACTTCAGGAGTTGCAATCCCTCAAAGTTTGCTGGTGGGTTTAAGCCTGAAGAAGCTAATAAATGGATCTTAGAAATGGACAAGATCTTTAGAACTTTGGAATGCTCCGATGCACAGAAAATAGTTTATGCTGTTTTCATGCTGGAAGGTGAAGCGGAACATTGGTGGAATCATACTGCCCAGTTACTGGCTCGGGAGGGAAGAGAGGTAACTTGGGAAGTATTCATGGAGGAATTTCTAAAGAAGTATTTTCCTGACGATCTAAGGAGGAAGAAAGAGGTGGAGTTTCTACAACTCAAAGAAGGCAGCATGAGTGTGGGTGAATATGCTGCGAAATTTGAGGGATTGATGAAATACTCTCCTTACTATCAGATGAATCCTGATGAAAGGAGTAAGTGCATTAAGTTTGAAGGAGGACTGAGACCTGAATTAAAGTCAGTATTCAGTTATCAAAAGATTCAAAGTTTTCCCATGCTGGTTGATATGTGTAGAATGTATGAGGATGATAAAAAGGCGGAGATGGTTCAGATTGTGGAAGGAAAGAAGGAACATCAGGGATATGGACCACAGACGCGGAAAGGGCATGATCACCGTCACAAAGGTCCTTATTCCCATAAGAATCGAGGAAAGGGCAAGATGTCTGGTGATCGAAACAACTCTTACAATAATGCTCCTTATTGTGAGAAGTGCAAGCGTCATCACTTCGGAAGATTTTGTTGGTCTCACAATGGATGTTTTAACTGCGGGAAACCTGGTCATTTTTCTCGCGATTGCAAGGAACCACCTAAGAACACTCAAAGAGGATCTGTGGACAAGCCAGTGACCCAAGGGCGAGTTTTCACCCTTAGCGGTGCTGAAGCAAACCAGACTCCGGGACTCGTGCAAGGTACTTATTTGCTCAATGACCAACCTTGTAGAATTTTATTCGATTCAGGAGCCACTCATTCATTTGTTTCCTTTGAATGTGTGAATCGTTTGAAATTGTCTGTGTCTGAATCACCCTATTGTCTTAGGGTAGAAACCCCTACTAATTCTCCTGTGATCGCTTCAGAGGTGTGCCTTAATTGTAGAATTAAGGTATTAGATCGAGTCTCTCAGTTAGATCTGATCTGTTTACCTTTGTCCCAATTGGATGTGATTTTGGGCATGAACTGGATGATTAGTAATCATGTGGTTATTGACTGCGATAAGAAGGCAATTTTATATAAGGACTCAATCTCAGAGAAATATCTCTGTTTTGTCTCTGCTGTTGAACCGGAGGAAGGAGAAAAGTCTGTGGAGGAAATTCCAGTTGTTCGAGAATTTCCTGAAGTATTCCCTGAGGAGATGTCGGGATTACCACCCAAGAGGGAGATTGAGTTTGAAATCGAGTTGATTCCAGGAACTGGTTCCATTTCTATTGCCCGTTATAGAATGACACCACCCGAGATGGTCGAATTGAAGAAGCAGATAGAGGAGCTGCTGCAGAAACAGCTTATTAGACCAAGCATATCCCCGCGGGGCGCTCCGGCGTTGTTTGTTAAGAAGAAGGATGGAAGCCTTAGAATGTGTGTAGATTACAGACAGTTAAATAAGGTGACCATAAAGAATAAATATCCTTTGCCAAGGATTGATGATCTAATGGATCAGGTAAGAGGAGCTTCAGTGTTTTCCAAGATTGATCTAAGATCTGGGTATCATCAGATCAGAATTAAGGAGGAAGATATCCCTAAGACTGCATTTCGATCTCGATATGGACATTACGAGTACGTTGTAACACCGTTCGGATTGACAAATGCACCAGCTATCTTCATGGATTATATGAATCGGATTTTTAGACCATATCTGGATTCATTCGTGGTAGTTTTCATTGATGATATCCTGTTATATTCTAAGAATCCGGAAGAGCATGCCGAACATCTTCGGATAGTATTGAAGATTTTGAAGGAGAAGCAACTCTACGCCAAAATCTCTAAGTGTGAATTTTGGTTGAAGGAAGTTCAGTTTTTGGGGCATGTGATTTCGGAAGGTGGCATAGCAGTTGACCCAGCTAAAGTTGAATCGGTTCTGCAGTGGGTTCAACCGAAGACAGTCACTGAAGTCCGAAGTTTCTTAGGACTGGCTGGTTATTATAGAAGATTCATTGAGGGATTTTCGAGGATCGCACTACCTCTTACCAAGTTAACTCGGAAGGACCAACCATTCATATGGGATGAGAAGTGTGAGAAGAGTTTTCTGATGCTTAAGGAAAGATTAACATCCTCGCCAGTGTTAATCTTACCTGACTCTGACAAGGAGTATGAAGTGTACTGTGATGCATCAGGACAAGGGCTTGGGAGTGTTCTAATGCAAGGAGGAAAGGTCGTGGCATATGCATCTCGTCAATTGAAAGTTCACGAGGTGAATTATCCCACCCATGATTTGGAACTCGCTGCAATAGTTTTTGCACTAAAGATATGGAGGCATTATCTCTATGGCACTACATTCCGAGTGTTTAGTGACCATAAGAGTTTGAAGTATTTGTTTGATCAGAAGGAGTTAAATATGAGGCAGCATCGGTGGATGGAATTTTTAAAAGACTACGACTTTGAGCTTCATTATCATCCCGGTAAGGCTAATGTTGTAGCAGACGCTTTGAGCCGTAAAGCGATTTATGCAAGTTCCATGATGATTAAAGAAGCAGCTTTGATTGAAGAGTTTCGGGATTTAAGTTTAGTGATGCAAGTGGAACCAAGCCATATTAAGATGGGTATGTTGCAAATTTCTAGTGAATTCTTGGCTCGAATTCGAGAATTGCAACAAGAGGACGAAGAGTTATTAGAAAAGAGGAAGTTGGTGAAAGGAGGAAAAGAGCCTAATTTCTTGGAAGGGTCGGATGGAATTCTTCGTTTCAAAACGAGGATTTACATACCAAAGAATTCGGAGATTAGAAGGTTAATTTTGGATGAGGCGCATAAGAGTCAGATGAGCATTCATCCGGGATCAACTAAGATGTACCGGGATTTGAAAGGCATGTTTTGGTGGTCGGGCCTTAAGAAGGACGTTGCGCATTATGTGGCGTCATGTTTAATCTATCAAAAAGTTAAGATGGAACACCAGAAACCTGGAGGAATGCTGTAACCTTTGGATATTCCACAATGGAAGTGGGATAGTATTTCCATGGATTTTGTGACTGGATTGCCAAGGACAGTTGCAAACCATGATGCAATCTGGGTAATTATGGACCGCCTTACTAAGTCGGCGCATTTCATTCCGGTGAATATGCGTTATTCTTTGGATAAGCTCACCCAGCTTTATATCCGGGAAGTGGTACGATTGCATGGAGTGCCATCCAGTATTATTTCTGATCGTGATCCGAGGTTCATGTCTAGATTTTGGTCAAGCCTGCATCAAGCTCTGGGGACGAGGCTTAAGATGAATTCAGCATATCACCCTCAGACAGATGGGCAGACCGAAAGGACCATTCAAACTTTGGAAGACATCCTGCGAGCTTGTGTATTGGAAGAACGAGGAAGTTGGGATCAGATTCTACCACTCGCAGAATTCACATACAACAATGGATATCATGCAAGTATCGGTATGGCACCGTTCGAGGCATTGTATGGAAGAAAGTGTCAAACCCCGCTATGTTGGTTTCAAGTGGGGGAGAATTTACATCTTGGTCCGGATGTGGTGCAACAGACAACTGAAAAGATCAGGATGATTCAAGAAAAGATCAGGGCTGCTTATAGTAGTCAGAAAAGCTATGCTGATCGGAGAAGGAGACCTTTAGAGTTTGTAGAAGGCGACCATGTGTTTCTCAGGATTGTACCGCTGAAGGGAGTGAGTAGAGCGTTGAAACCTCAGAAGCTTTCACCTAAATTCATAGGTCCCTACCAAATCCTTAAGCGAATAGGACCGATAGCTTATCAAATAGCTCTCCCACCATCTTTAGCCAACCTGCACAATGTTTTTCATGTGTCTCAATTGAAAAAGTTTGTGCATGATCCAACCACGATTCTTCAGATTCGTCCGGATGACTTAACCCTACGAGAAAACCTAACCTTTAAGGCTGGCCCAGTTAAAGTTGAAGATATGAGGACCAAACAGCTTAGAGGAAAGGAGATTTCGTTAGTCAGAGTCGTGTGGCAAAGTGGAAATGTATATGAGACGACCTGGGAATTAGAGGATAGAATGCGTAAGGATTATCCTGAGTTATTTATGTAGGTTGAATTTCGGGGACGAAATTCCTGTTAAGTGGGGGAGTAGTGTGACACCCCAAATTTTTATCCCCTGATGTAATGAAAATTTTGATTATGAAAGGTTATTTCATAATTATTTTTCCTCCATCATAATTATATATTCATAATTAATTTGGAATAATTATGTGTTGGTATTAGTGCCTGTGTGAAGTGGAAAAGTATTTTGATAAAAGATAATATGTAAAAATAATGTTTTTGCATATTAGTCCCTAAATTAGGACCTAGAAGCAATATTAGGAAGGTCTTGGAGGGAAGGACATTAAAATAAATATTTTTGAAAAATTGGCAAAAATACTCGAGTATTCCTGGAAACACTCGAGTATTCAAGTCCGTGGAGAACTCGTGAGTGCGTTTGATGAGTCAACACTCGACGATTCTTTTTCGTTGACACGAAAACACTTCCAGGACACGTTAATAATCTTCGTGTCGAGCTGCATGATCAATGGGAATGGCTATTTAAGCTTTTGGTTGAGGAAAATGGACCATTTTGGTCGAATTGCTTTTTAGACACCAACTTAGGGTTTCCAATTTCGTGCTTTGATTACTCGATCGTTGCTGAGAGTTAGATTAAGTGTGATACACCATTGTGAAGCTCACGTTTCGAGCTTCACAAAGATATAAGATTCGTGAGTTGAGGGGTTGTGTGGAAGGAGAATCGAGGATCGAAAGGAGAGGGATTGTTGCTGCCAAACCAAGTTCCTGAGGTCTGGAGCCTACTTGGAGCTAGGATTTTGGTAAGTTTATGAGCCCTCTAAATCTCAAATTCGTGTCTACCTCTAGTTTAAGTTGCAGAGAATAATTCCTAACCTCTTTCCCTAATTTTTACAATGATCTTGCATGTCAAATCCTCTGGTTTTGGTACTCTGTTCAAATATGGCTGCATGTAAAGGATTTTTGGGGTTTAGCATTTCCAGCCAATTTCTCTGCAATCTCTGTATTGATTCACGACCTAGAGGTAAGGGTGAAGCTATTAATTCACTAGAATAAGTTTAAATCATGTGAATTTAGGTTGAGAGTCAACTAGAGACTCTATGGGCATAGTTGGAAATAGGATCAAGACTTGGAGGCCTCTCTGAGTTCAAATATTGTTTTGGACAAGTTTATTATGTTACATGCAAGCTGTACCAAAGTTGTTTTTTGCTAAATGTGCTTAAAATTGGATTTGGCATGTTGAGTTGTTGGAAAAGTGGATTTTATGCATAATTGATGCTATGGTGTGATTCAGTGTAATATGTTGTTAATTCTGTATTGGAACATGTTTTATATGCATAATGTAAGCTCTGTTGATCCTTGGTTTTAACTGGAATCGGTTAGAATTGGAAATGGTATGTTAAAAGGCAATTTACAGTGTAATCTGTCTGAAAACACTCGAGTATTGGGGTTGATACTCGAGTATTTCGACCAAACCTGGGACATGGATTTCTGGAAAATGAAGAACACTCGAGTACTCATGAAGAACACTCGAGTATTTTGATAAAATCTGAGGAACACTCGAGTATCCATGAAGAACACTCGAGTATTTTGGTAAAACCTGAAAAATGAATTTATGGAAAATGAAGGACACTCGAGTATTCATGAGTTACTCGAGTATTTTTATGAAAAGTATGATTCACTCGAGTCCAGGACATTTCACTCGAGTCTTTTGTCCAGGGGCAGAAAAGTATTTTTATACATACCTAAATTATTTCCAATTGAATCAACTATGCTTATGGAGAGAATATCATGTTCCAATAAAAAGAATGGGATGATTAAGAACAACATTAAAATACACTGATAATATATTATTGGTTTCACATAATAAGATTATTGGTTAATCTTAATGGATTAATTTATGTGCATTCATACATGGAGAAAGGAGATGGATACTTAATTCGGTGGTAACTGGCTCGATGACACATTTTGGTAATGTGGGCAGCATTGGGGAATGCTGTTACGTCTTGGTGACGTTGTGTGCACACTATCCGAGCAGTTTCACAATACATGTTGGTCATGTATACGAATTACTGGATTGAACGTTCAATAAACAATGGAAATGGGAAGCATGCATCATGATACATAAATAATGGGATTATTATAAATGAACCATGCTTGCTCATTTGTCTATGCATCTGACTATTTGGTACTTGTGAATGTTACTTGCTCTATTTATTCTTATTCGATTATGTGAATTATATTGCTTACCCCTTATGCCCATTATAGGTGATGGCTCGCTATCTAGCTTGCATCGAGTTACGCCCACTCCCTAATGGAGTGTGGTACTACGAGGACCATAGAGCCACTTCTGAGGGTGAGGTAGAGGTGACTCTATATCACCCTAACCCACTGGCTCATGTCCATCCTCGTAGGTTTCGCATCCCTATTATCTATACTTTGCATGTACCCCCTTTTTATGCTTATCATGGACCACCCCCGACTCGACCAGCTCGTCGATTTCATTCCTTTCGTTTTAGAGCTGCTACTAGATCTCACCCTTCTGCTTCCCGAGTGATCCGTGAGGAGACTCCTGTACCTAGTCCGATGAGTTCGGTTCATGGGACTCCTTCAACTGACCCAGTGCCCAGTGGTAGGGTACCCACTCAGTCAGACGAGATAGAGGAGGATCCTGAGGAGGCTGAGAGTGAGGGCGAGCCAGTCAAGCACTCCACTGGGAGCCAGTGGGGAGTTGGGGATCCACCGGGTGATGCATAGTATAGATGGTTAGGATGTGGGACATGTGAAGCAGCTGCTAATTGTAACAGCCCAGCCCCAGCCAGCCGTACGGTACTGGGCACTGGGGCCCAGCGCACCCCCACGTGGATATTGTCCGCTTTGGGCATCCTTCACCCTCACAGCTTTGCTCTTGGTCTCACACTAACAGTGAGCCCCGAAACGCGTCCACGTGAGGTAAGGTATCCACACCCTATATAAGGCATGCTTCGTTCACCTTACCAGCCAATGTGGGACTAAGGCTTGCCCTTACATCCACCCCCCTTGGAGGCCCGACGTCCCCGTTGGCACACCGACCCGGCCCTGGCTCTGATACCAAATGTAACAGCCCAGCCCCAGCCAGCCGTACGGTACTGGGCACTGGGGCCCAGCGCACCTGGAGACTTATGCTATGGAGGAGGATCATTGGACCGCTGCTGGGATTTCATATTTTGCTCTATACATATATTGTATATATTTTTGAGAGATCTCAGTGAGGTGATCTTTTCTTTTAGTCTTATATCATGGACTTGTATCTTATAAACTTCTGCTATCTCGACTTTGACCTTAATATATGTTGGTACTTTTATGTGATGTTATGAATATATATATCTTTATATAAATGACATGAAATGTGGATTATCAAATCAAGGTCACTATTTTATCAAAATTCTGCTTACTCTGATAATAATGTTGTTTTATTCTCACAAGAAAGATTTTAGTGCTGAGTTGGGAAGTTTTTAATAATCGCAAATGAAGACCCAACTTATGCTATCACGAGCTACTTTAATCGTCTGTATGGAAACAAGTATTTAAAAAAAAATTTCATTACTTCTCCAATGAACGCAAGTCCATATTTATTATATAAATACAAATAGAGACTATATTTTGTAAACTAGAAGAGAGAGTGTTACAATGCACACTCTGGGAATGATGTTTGTTTTTCCAAGTATGTTTATCATACGTTCTGGGAACATATGTTAGTGTTCTGGGAACACATTGGTGTATTGGATGGACGTCCAAGATGGACTAGTATTGGATGCCTCAGTTGTGGATGGAAATCATGCATCATGCCACTTGCATTATAAGAGATATAATGTTGAAAATTGGTGTGCTCATATGTACTTGCATTATTGTATGTCCATGATATACTTGTGCTTGGAATTTTAGTCTTTATTGATTATGTATATGTGTCTACTTACTCCCTATGCCCTGTTTAGGTGATGGCCAGATACCTAGCCTGCATCGAGATACGCCCTATCCCTAGTGGTATATGAACTTACGAGGAGCACCGAGCCACCTTTGAGGGGGAGGTGGAGATTACTCTCTACCACCCTAACCCTTTGGTTCGGGTGCGACCTCGTAGGTTTAGGATCCCTATAGTCTATACTATGCATGTTCCACCCTTTTACTCATATAGAGGACCACCCCCGGCTCGACCAGTGCGTCGATTTCACAGTTTTCGTTTTAGATCTGCCACTCGTACTCATCCCTCATCACATAGAGTTGTTACTGAGGAGACTCCTTCTCCTGGTCCGGCTGATTTTGAGAGGACTGCTTCTGCAGATCCTAGACCTAGTGGTGGGGTCTCTGCACAGTCGGGCGAGGTCGAGGAGGATCCCGTTGAGGATGAGGACGAGGAGGAGGTGCCTGTCGAGCCTACTGTTTCTACTCGAGGTGGACCCGCTGGTTCCTAGGAGCTTGCATAGCATAGATGTTTTGGATCCTAGGTCTAGGGATAGAGCTGCAGAGGATCAAAGGAGCTGCTGAGGACATGGATGACCTGCTCTGGGACTTCTATTTTGATCTTGTTATATATTGTGCATAATTTTGAGAGGTCTTAGAGTGAGGTTTATTTTTGAGCAGCTGGTTATGTATATGTTTTACTAAAACTTGCTATCTCGAGTTTGTTACTTGCTACTTGATACTGGTGGGGGTGTTTTATCTTATGATATATATATATATATATATATATATATATATATATCCATATGATGTTTTACCTCAGCAGTGCCCCATAAGTATTATTTTTACTTCCGCATACTCTGATTTTGGTTAAAAAGGATTCGGCAAATAAATTTATATTCTACAAATCCGATTAAACTCAAGAGACAATTAATATGTTTTTAATCAACGCTACGGATATGTTTTATTATATTAAAAAGGCGTTGTCTCGAGAGATTTTTGTAGTTAAGGTACTAATAAGCCGAATTCAAATTATTCGTCAAGGTTAAAGGTGTTATTAATTGAGCAAGTATAAATTAAAAAGGAAAAATTTTCTAGACCAAATTTTGGATAGCAAGTATTCTATATTTGGAAATATTTTTTATTTTCAAGATATAAAACAAGGGTGTCACAGTGATCATCATCATCGTTTAAGAGATATTGATAATTTCAATATTCAATTGATTATGAGCCTATTTGTGGTGGTGCAATAGCAGCACCAGTTATGATTATGGCCATCATCATGGTGATCATCATCATTGAGGGTATTGAAAATTTCAATATTCTATTGATTAGGAGCATGTTCTTGTGGTGGTGCAACAGCAGCAGCTACTTGTGCTTGAAAGTCCTGCTGGATAGTAGTTGTCCCAAGAAAAGGTGGTGATGATACTTGACTCTCAATATTAGATCGAAATAAGCACAAGGTTACCATTTTGACGATTTGATGATCATCACTATGATCACCATAATGAACATCACCGTGATGATCACCATAATGATGATCACCATCATAGTTCTCATTATTAAATTTGTGCTCATCTCCATCAAATATTGAGAGGCAAATATCATCACCACCTTTCCTCGGGACAACTACTAGGCAGCAGGACTTTCAAGCACCAGAAGATGTTGTTGTTGCACCACCACAAGAACAGGCTCGTAATCAATTGGATATTGAAATTATCAACATCCCCAGTGATGATGATCACCAGCATAATGAAAATTGAATAATGATGACCATATCAGTGGTACTGCGGTTGCACCACCACAAGAACATGCTCATAATAATCAATTGAATATTGAAATTATCAATATCCTCAATGATGATGAAGATTATTATCACTATAATGATTATCACCATATCGATGATCATCATGATGATCACCATAATGATGATCATCATCAAGAAGTCATTCTCAACAACTAGAACTTTCCTCAAAGCCCAAGTCTTACCCTTGGTCTTACTCTTGTTCATCAGAATAGTAAGAGAAATCTTGGACTCCAAAATGGTCTCACTTCAAAAGGGCCAACCTTGTTCAACAAATTTGTGAACCTTTGCTCAAAAACAAAGATTGTTGCTTCAGTAAGTCAGATGGTTGAAACAATTGCAGATGATTCAAATCTTAACAACTCCAATGCTAGTTTTTATAATCCAACTTCTGAAACAAATGCAATGACTTCTTCCCATTGTGGCATGATCATGACCGAAAGGCAGGCGGGTGGCTTGGATCTACAAGGCAACAACTGGATAATTTTCTATGTTATATTTATGTCATATTGTGCATATCAAAAGTGTAACGGAGGCAACAAAGATTTAAAACATGAAAATGAAGGTGAAATGAAACACAAAAAGTATAAAAATAGAAAAACATACTCGTTAATAAATCCTTCGTTTAAAGTACTTTTATCCACCTTGCATACATGCATGAATAAAAAAGTCAACAACGACATAATATAATTATCTATAGATATACGTGAAGCATGAACAACCCAAACACAAAGAAAAAGAGGTATATCTCACCTGGTTTGAAAGAAGAGATAGTGAGATAATTGAAGAAGTTATCTGTTGTGAAGAAGGCAAGGTTGACGTTCCTTCTTTGTGCTTGCTCTAGAATTCCAAAATGAATCTTTTCTGTTCTGACAAATACATCAAATAATACTTTCTTTGTTCAAAAAAATATACAATTCTTAATATTTTTAATAATTTTTGTATTTTTTTGGAATAAAATAAAAAAATAAAGCAAATTATGTTCTCACTTGGTATTGATGGAGATGCTTTAATTCACAAAATGATATAATGAAATGCTTGATATATTCATCCAATCAAAATTGGGAAAAAGGAAAGACTACAAAGTTGTAATCCGAGAAAGAACAACATGATAAAGTTGGCCTAAATATGCCCTTGAATTTTAAAAAATACATAAAATGATGAATTTTTATTTTCTTATGATTGGCCAACAAAATTATTAATATTGCCAAATTTCTATTGTAGATCGAAAGATAAAATTTGAATTTTATGGATCTCATATAAGATTCAAGGATTAAATCAAATTAAATTAATTATTCGATCAGTAGAGAGAAAGCAAAGAGAGAAGATGAAGAATTTTCGTACCTTCGGAGGGAGTGGAGAGCGCTTTGACATCTCTGTAGATTGAAGTTGAAAATTGACGAAAGGCACAGACACGAATTTTATCAATGTACGAAAATGAAAGGTTGCGAAGGAAAGCAACAAATAGGGTTAACTTGTCATTTGGTTTCTGAGTTTGCTAGTAGCCGAATTTATAATAATTGGATTTTTTTTGCCTAATTTGAGTACGAAATAAAAATTAAAAGAAAGTAGGATCATTTTAATTTTTATTGATAAGTGAAATCATTACCATCAAAATTAGATTTTGTACTATTTACGTTATGCGTTGTCATTAGTTTATCCAAAAATTACAACAAAAATAAACAAAATTAACACAATATACCAGTAGAATTGAGAGGGGAAAAAAGGCACACAAAATGCCATCATCATGAACAATGGAATGAATAATGTACACTAACGATATTCGTAGATAGATTTTTAGATAAGGGAGGAGTCATTTTCAAGATAAAAATTTATATTATAGTTTATGGGCATTCTACATACACTCAAGTGTATTTTCATTGTATAAGGGAATGATCCTAAACCTTGGTGCATTTATTTTAACAGCTTGTTGTAACATCCCAAATTTTAATCCCAAATATAATAAGAATAATAACGAGATTGGAATAATAGTAATGATAATAACAAGGTTAAATGAGTGTTAAAAAAAAGATCTTGTAGTGTTAGAAACTATAATAATAAAAAATTAAGAATAATGTAATTAATTGATTTAATATTATGATGTTTTCAAGATTTGAGTATCGTAATAAAATTTTGATTTCATCATTATAATTGAAATATTTTTTCTAGTCAAAATAAGTATAAATTTGTTATAATACGTTTTTCAAAAAATAAAATAGTACCTTTATCTAGTTTAATTAACATTTTGACAAGGAGCTCAAGTGGCAAGCCTTAAAGGCATTTTTATAAATAGTTTCTTTAGAAAAATATGTTTAATTTAATATTTTGAACATTACAGTAAATTTTCATTGTGTTACGAGATTGTTTCTTTTTTAGCTCCCAGACTAGTTTTAATATACTACGAGTATAAGTTATATATAATGATCTTCTATTTCAAAATTATAAATATTATATTTTATCAAGTTTAACATCAGGATTGAACAAACATTTTTACTTTTGATTTTTGATACTTTTTCTTACGCACTAGTTATCTGTAAGGACCGATAACTTTATTATTTTTCAATCAGTTTTAAGTAATTAAAAATAAAATATTGTTGTACTTAAATTTATCTTATTTTTAGAATCATCAAACTTTTGGTTATAATTCAAAAATACCTACAAACATTGACCCACAAATGAGAACAAAACATAAAATAATATATAAAAATATATATATTATTCCTAAATCTACCCCAAAACCCGTCCAACCCAAGCAAAAGAAAAAAAAAATAATATTGAACGTGTGGCCCAAAGGCCACCACGTTAAAGAAAAGGAAAAAAAAAAAAAAGAAGAGATTCAAACTAGTAGAAAGAAAGAAAAAGAACGGGACATACAGATCAACAGAGAAGCAAATAAAAGAATAGAGAGAGAAAGAAAGAGGGCGATAGACAGAAGGAAAAACTTTATGGTTTTCTCGTGTTCTCAGTCCAATAACTCAAGATCCAACCGTCCAATCTCGAATCCTTCTTAGGTAAATAACCTTCTCAACTCCCTCTACCCATCCATGTAATTTATTCGACGATCCATCAACATTTTTACTATCCATATATTTTCAAATAAAGAGATATTTTGGGAAAAAGTGATATATTTTTATTGTACAATGATATATATATATATATATATATATATATATATATATATATATTATTTTGACAAAAATGAATTTAGTTGATATATATATACGCACTTTTAAGGTTATAATTAGTTTTAACGTGTGTCCCTATTTAGATCTCGCACGTTATTGTTGAATCTGACCCTCGAATAAAGCTCGGACGTGAATGTGATATTGTTCCTTTTGTCAGGATTCTCAGGTAAGAAGGTTGTGTTACCTCTACTTAGGGAGTAAATTCTAGGATGTTATACTGATAGCTAAGGATAGGGTAATAGAGATGTATGTTAACGAACCTTAGGGTAGTTCCCCACTGATAAAAATGGAATAGGTAGATTAATAATGAAACCCATTTTTAAAAGATAGAAATATAGGTAATGATAAACGAACGAATTAAACTGTTGAGCGAAGGGGATACCTAAGAAAAGGAATTAAAAACGAGTAGGTGAGAACAAAGGAATTAAATAAGGTAGTTGAATAGTTTAGAACAAATAAAATAAATGATAATATTGTTTATGTTGGCCGAAAAATAAAGTGAGGTTAGAAGAGGGAATTAAACCCAAATGAGTAGGCATAAACATAACCAATCCAGCTAAAAGCTATAGGAATTAGAAAATAAAAACGAAATAACGAACAAAAGTTCCAGATATAAATAGGAAAAAGGTAAGAGAACCTAGGGAAATGGTAACAAAGCGAAAGGTGTGGAATTTAATTAGATGATAAGTTAAGGAAAAGAATAAGAGCGATAGTGTAAGTAAATAATAGGGAATAATGAAAGGGCAACAAAGAATAAAGAATTTAGATAAAGTATTAAATGAGCTACTTGAAATATGAGAAGATAAATAAAAGAAAAAAAAAGATAAACAAAAGAAAAGTAAAAAGAGAAAGTGAGCACAGGTTGGTCATGAGACCCTGTGGGTTAAGAAAAGAGAAAGTGAGCACAGGTTGGTCATGAGACCCTGTGGCTCAACATAGGTTGGTCATAAGACCCTGTGGTTTAATAAAAGAGAATTCGAGTGCAGGTTGGTCATAAGGCCCTGTGGCTCAACACAGGTTGGTCATAAGACCATGTGGTTTAATAAAAGAGAATTCGAACGCAGGTTGGTCATAAGGCCCTGTGGCTCAACACAGGTTGGTCATAAGACCCTGTGGTTTAATAAAAGAGAATTCGAACGCAGGTAGGTCATGAGACCCTGTGGCTCGACACAGGTTGTTCATGAGACCCTGTGGTTTAATAAAAGAGAATTCGAGCGCAGGTTGGTCATAAGACCCTGTGGCTCAACACAGATTGGTCATAAGACCCTGTGGTTTAATAAAAGAGAATGTAGCTGGCGCAGGTTGGTCATGAGACCCTGTGGCCTAAGGGTTTTTGTGGATGCCAGGCCATAGAAGACGCCGAGGAGGAGCGCATTGGTTGCGTAAGCCGTACGACATGTGGGCGTACGCAGTGGTAAGACGCCCCGTGGAGGGAGCGCAGTGGTGGGTTCACATAACCGTAAAAAGAGAAAAATGAGAAAAAGTGTAAAAGAAATTAAAAGAAGGAAATATGAGAAAAAGAAATAACATGAGAATAAGAAACGAAGAAATGTGTAAATTGTTTTTAATCGAGTATGTGCATAGTAGTAGGGTAGTAAATGTGATCGATTTAAGTCAAGTGTTAGGGACTTAGTTTATATCTATACTTTTTAGAATTTATCTTTCTAAGTCCTGTGTAATGTTGCCCTTCTTGCTATATTTTACAGGTACAAAAGCGGAGCTTACACCAGTTGCAGGCCGAGCAGGAGTACACTCCATCACGTGGAGTGTACAGTTGTCATGAGGGGATCATATTTTATGTTATGAACGTTATTTTGGAAAATTAAAATATGTAGTAGTTATATGCCCTGAGACTTATATTAATCGGGCGTTAGAAGTTAATATGGCTGTAATACTATTGTGTTTTATGTTTTTAAGTCATTCTGGTCTGGACAGGTTAAACAGGAATTTTTGTGAAGTTCGAAAAACAGAGGAAACTCTGCCGGATTTTCGTAAGAATTTTTATAGGTAATTATGTTTTTTTTAAAAGGAATTTTCAAGTACCGTTTTTAATAAACCTTAACCTAACTAATTAAATGTGAGGGTGTTACAGTTTGGTATCAGAGCAGTTTCCCTCGGCCTTTGGAGTGTGGACTCACAACTCCAGTGGTTACTCACCAAGCGAGTAACCAATGTGTATAGTCAAGTGTCTAAGTTAGACAAGTAGGATTCTTGTACAATTAGTTGCTAGTACAAGATTTAACTTCTATCTTCTTCAGGACTTGATCAGTATGTCGTGGTGGCGTGCGGATGCGGACGCGGATCGTATGGCAGCCATCCTTGAGAACCTGGTTCAAGTGAACCAGAATCAAGCGGAGACTATGGCTCAGATGCAGCAAAATCAGGCCGAGAATATAGCAGCAGCAACAGCAGCCGCAGCAACAGCAGCAGTAGCAGCTCTGAATCCTCAACCCCCGGCTCCAGCCGAGATCGATTGGTTGGCGCGATTTAGGAAGTGTGGGCCGCCAAGATTCGAAGGAGGTTACAATCCAGACGGGGCTCAAAAATGGCTTCAAGAAATTGAGAAGATCCTCCGATCTCTACAACCACCTGCCGATCACCGAGTCCGATTGGCTGAATATGTTTTGACTAGCGAAGCTGAACACTGGTGGGAAGGTATGCGAAGGGGTTTGGAAGCTAACAATCAGGAAGTGACCTGGGACATTTTCAGGAACAGATTCTTGGGAAAGTATTTCCCTGAGGATGTACGCAGAGAGAAAGAAATAGCTTTCTTAAACCTGAAGCAAGAGAATTTGAGTGTCGGAGAGTATGCGGCACAATTCGAAGACCTGATTCGTTACTCCGGCAGCTGTAGGGATGCTGATGAACGCACCAAGTGCATCAAGTTCGAAGCGGTGCATCAAGTTCGAAGCGAGGCTTCGTACTGAAATCAGGATTGTCTTTGAGTATCAAAACATTGCCAACCTATCACAATTGGTGAACATGACTAGTACCTATGAGAAGGGCTTGAAGCAGAAGGAGGCAGAGAAAAAGAACAAGAGTGTGCAGATGATTGGAGTTCCTATCAGGGGAAAAGAAACAGTTCAGGAAGCAAGTCCATATGTTAACTCCAACACTCAAGGTGCGGCTGCTTCACGTGCTAAGTTACCGTGTCCACATTGCAGAAGATTTCATAATCGTACATGTTGGATGCTTAACCAGCACAGGAAGGAAGGTCTTTGTTTTCAATGCGGACAGTCGGGACACCGTGCTGCAGACTGTCCTAGGAGTGCGCAGAACGAAGAATGAACTCGTCCGAGGTACTTTTAGCATTAACAATGTACCAAATGTTTACTTAGAATATTTTACATAAAGCATACATGTTCAATTTGGCTGAGAAGAAATCAATGAGTGTTAGTACATTAGTTAAAGTTCCACCAAACTCAGTGATGATATTGCCACTAGTAGAAGGTAAGGTTAGAGCTGATCACTCTAAATTTTACATCTGCTAGGGGACGATAACATCAACGAACTTGACGATGATGTCGCTATTGATAGATGTGAGGTTGGGATTGATCACCTCGATCTTTGCATCTATTAACGGATGATAATCATTGTAACCAACCTGACCTTCAATCTTGGAAGGGATATAAACCCCAAGAGTGTTTGCCTACCTCAATTCATGGCCATTAAGTGTCATTCAATGCTTTGTTAGTGCTTCTGTTGGACCAAGAATAGTGTCGATATTCGTGCAAGTGAATTTCTTTCTCCTTATTCTTCTTAGTTTTGATTCAATCATGCTACAACAACTTCAAATCCCAACCGAATGTGTTTTCGCTTCAACTACCCAAGGGTTGTGAACTCTTGATTTTCTCGTTGTTCCTCATTCGTGAATACCCATCATTCCTGGAGTTCTAGTCTTGTCTATTCAATTCGGTTCCTCTTTGATGAGGAAAGTTCTAACCATAATTTGTTGTGTTCTACGAGAAGTCTTCGAATTGCATGATCTTAGGCAATTTTCCTTAAGGTAAAAGCACAAACTCTTCTTGGATCCCGAAGATTTCATTCCCTTCAGATGTTAGACCCCTACCCTCTTGATGGAAGGATATCAAAAAGACGATCAAAAGCTGACGCGTTCGATTCCCCACTCCTAAGCATGGATATAATCTGGTATGTTGATGCCTAGTGGGGGAGGACTTGGTAACCGAACTAAAATCTTATCTAAGTAAGAATTGAAAGCAAGAAGGAAAGCCATGCGAAAACAAGACATAGGATGTCCTAGCGTAAGTATGAAGGTGTCAAGGAGTATAGACCTAGGAGCATCCTAAGTGGGGGAGCGAAACTGAAAAGAAGTAGATATCGTAGTCGAAAACCCTGCCCAAGGGATGACTCTCTATTCACTTAAACTGATCGAAATTTCGGGGACGAAATTCTAGTAAGTGGGGGAGAATTGTAACATCCCAAATTTTAATCCCAAATATAATAAGAATAATAACGAGATTGGAATAATAGTAATGATAATAACAAGGTTAAATGAGTGTTAAAAAAAAGGATCTTGTAGTGTTAGAAACGTATAATAATAAAAAATTAAGAATAATGTAATTAATTGATTTAATATTATGATGTTTTCAAGATTTGAGTATCGTAATAAAATTTTGATTTCATCATTATAATTGAAATATTTTTTCTAGTCAAAATAAGTATAAATTTGTTATAATACATTTTTCAAAAAATAAAATAGTACCTTTATCTAGTTTAATTAACATTTTGACAAGGAGCTCAAGTGGCAAGCCTTAGAGGCATTTTTATAAATAGTTTCTTTAGAAAGATATGTTTAATTTAATATTTTGAACATTACAGTAAATTTTCATTGTGTTCTGAGATTGTTTCATTTTTAGCTCCCAGACTAGTTTTAATATATTACGAGTATAAGTTATATATAATGATCTTCTATTTCAAAATTATAAATATTATATTTTATCAAGTTTAACATCAGGATTGAACAAACATGTTTACTTTTGATTTTTGATACTTTTTCTTACGCAATAGTTATCTGTAAGGACCGATAACTTTATTATTTTTCAATCAGTTTTAAGTAATTAAAAATAAAATATTGTTGTACTTAAATGTATCTTATTTTTAGGATCATCAAACTTTTGGTTATAATTCAAAAATACCTACACATATTGACCCACAGATGAGAACAAAACATAAAATAATATATAAAAATATATATATTATTCCTAAATCTACCCCAAAACCCGTCCAACCCAAGCAAAAGAAATAAAAGAATAATATTGAACGTGTGGCCACCACGTTAAAGAAAAGGAAAAAAAAAAAAAAAAGAAGAGATTCAAACTAGTAGAAAGAAAGAAAAAGAACGGGACATACAGATCAACAGAGAAGCAAATAAAAGAATAGAGAGAGAAAGAAAGAGGGCGATAGACAGAAGGAAAAATTTTAAGGTTTTCTCGTGTTCTCAGTCCAATAACTCAAGATCCAACCGTCCAATCTCGAATCCTTCTTAGGTAAATAACCTTCTCAACTCCCTCTACCCATCCATGTAATTTATTCGACGATCCATCAACATTTTTACTATCCATATATTTTCAAATAAAGAGATATTTTGGAAAAAAATGATATATTTTTATTGTACAATGATATATATATATATATATATATATTATTTTGACAAAAATGAATTTAGTTGATATATATATACGCACTTTTAAGGTTATAATTAGTTTTAACGTGTATCCCTATTTAGATCTCGCACGTTATTGTTGAATCTGACCCTCGAATAAAGCTCGGACGTGAACGTGATATTGTTCCTTTTGTCAGGATTCTCAGGTAAGAAGGTTGTGTTACCTCTACTTAGGGAGTAAATTCTAGGATGTTATACTGATAGCTAAGGATAGGGTAATAGAGATGTATGTTAACGAACCTTAGGGTAGTTCCCCACTGATAAAAATGGAATAGGTAGATTAATAATGAAACCCATTTTTAAAAGATAGAAATATAGGTAATGATAAACGAACGAATTAAACTGTTGAGCGAAGGGGATACCTAAGGAAAGGAATTAAAAACGAGTAGGTGAGAACAAAGGAATTAAATAAGGTAGTTGAATAGTTTAGAACAAATAAAATAAATGATAGTATTGTTTATGTTGGCCGAAAAATAAAGTGAGGTTAGAAGAGGGAATTAAACCCAAATGAGTAGGCATAAACATAACCAATCCAGCTAAAAGCTATAGGAATTAGAAAATAAAAACGAAATAACGAACTAAAGTTCCAGATATAAATAGGAAAAAGGTAAGAGAACCTAGGGAAATGGTAACAAAGCGAAAGGTGTGGAATTTAATTAGATGATAAGTTAAGGAAAAGAATAAGAGCGATAGTGTAAGTAAATAATAGGGAATAATGAAAGGGCAACAAAGAATGAAGAATTTAGATAAAATATTAAATGAGCTACTTGAAATATGAGAAGATAAACAAAAGAAAAAAAAAGATAAACAAAAGAAAAGGAAAAAGAGAAAGTGAGCACAGGTTGGTCATGAGACCCTGTGGGTTAAGAAAAGAGAAAGTGAGCACAGGTTGGTCATGAGACCCTGTGGCTCAACACAGGTTGGTCATAAGACCCTGTGGTTTAATAAAAGAGAATTCGAGTGCAGGTTGGTCATAAGGCCTTGTGGCTCAACACAGGTTGGTCATAAGACCCTGTGGTTTAATAAAAGAGAATTCGAACGCAGGTTGGTCATAAGACCCTCTGGCTCAACACAGGTTGGTCATAAGATCCTGTGGTTTAATAAAAGAGAATTCGAGCGCTGGTTGGTCATAAGACCCTGTGGCTCAACACAGGTTGGTCATAAGACCCTGTGGTTTAATAAAAGAGAATGTAGCTGGCGCAGGTTGGTCATGAGACCCTGTGGCCTAAGGGTTTTTGTGGATGCCAGGCCATAGAAGACGCCCAGGAGGAGCGCATTGGTTGCGTAAGCCGTACGACATGTGGGCGTACGCAGCGGTAAGACGCCCCGTAGAGGGAGCGCAGTGGTGGGTTCACATAACCGTAAAAAGAGAAAGATGAGAAAAAGTGTAAAAGAAATTAAAAGAAGGAAATATGAGAAAAAGAAATAACATGAGAATAAGAAACGAAGAAATGTGTAAATTGTTTATAATCGAGTATGTGCACAGTAGTAGCCAGTAGGGCAGTAAATGTGATCGATTTAAGTCAAGTGTCAGGGACTTAGTTTATTGCTATACTTTTTAGAATTTATCTTTCTAAGTCCTGTGTAATGCTGCCCTTCTTGCTATATTTTACAGGTACAAAAGCGGAGTTTACACCAATTGCAGGCCGAGCAGGAGTACACTCCACGTGGTGGAGTGTACAGTTGTCATGAGGGGATCATATTTTATGTTATGAACGTTATTTTGGGAAATTAAAATATGTAGTAGTTATATGCCCTGAGACTTATATTAATCGGGCGTTAGAAATTAATATGGCTGTAATACTATTGTGTTTTATGTTTTTAAGTCATTCTGGTCTGGACAGGTTAAACAGGAATTTTTGGGAAGTCCGAAAAACAGAGGAAACTCTGCCGGATTTTCGTAAGAATTTTTATAG
The DNA here is from genome assembly GCA_037953625.1 of Crotalaria pallida. Classification (NCBI taxonomy): domain Eukaryota; kingdom Viridiplantae; phylum Streptophyta; class Magnoliopsida; order Fabales; family Fabaceae; genus Crotalaria; species Crotalaria pallida. The sequence continues at coordinate 114,377,420 of CM075652.1, read as the reverse complement.
GTAATTATGTTTTTTTTAAAAGGAATTTTCAAGTACCGTTTTTAATAAACCTTAACCTAACTAATTAAATGTGAGGGTGTTACACTTGTGGTGATTTTTATAATATCATTGTATCAAGGATATCTTGATTCTTCTTCTCTTGGAAAAATAAAATATGATACTTTCCAATGAACTTTTAATATTTCATATAGCTTCTTGACTTGTTAGCCTTTTCTTAATTATTATTTGGAATGTAAAGAGTGTTGAGTAAATAAATATGTTTTGAGATAAAAATAATTAAATATCATTAAAAATTGAAATTCGATCTTATAAATAAAATTTAAAAAAGTCTCAAAGCAAGATTATAATAATAAAGGCCAGAGGGAGTATTTGTTGCCTTGGGCTATTATTAATGGCATTAGACATGTAAATATTTGATATACATTTTTAAAGCTACTTTCATAAATTATTATCGAGACACTAAAAAATATAAATTAAATTAGGATGTTTGTGCAAAGAAGTATTTCCTTTGTTTCTATTTATCTGCCTAATTACATGAAAACACATCATTTAAAAAATTATAATAGTTGCTTTTTTTTATCAATAAATTAATTTTATTTTTATTCCTATTTAGGGTTTTTCTTGTAGTGTTTAACGACTTTTGTCGTTGTAATAACGACTTTTGTCGAAATATACCAATTCGAATGAGCGAAATGATCAAATTAATATTCATTCTCTATCTCATTTTATAAACTTTTTTTTTGTGTGTTTTATTTATAAGATTTCATAAAAACTTTCAATTTTGAAAAAATATATCAAATATTCATTTTCGATAACAATAACAACATTCATTTTTTTTTAAGGGAAATGTGTATTTTATCCATAGATTAGAAAAACAGTACAAGTAATGACAAACATGACAATTACAAGTACAAGCTAGATATTTCACACTAATAATAGTTAAAGGGAAAGCAAAATACAGTGCAACAACAGACTCTTCCATGTGGACATGGATCATCAACAACTGCCAAAACCGGACTCTAATAGGAGATTCAATAGTCTTTAATATCAAGATAACAATCTCAATGATGTTGGGACTAAGCGCAGTTCGGTGACAAGGAATCTCAAATCTAAAATGATAGAGTCGTTGAACGGTAGCCAAATCAACAGTCGGCAAAGAGAGATCATTCTGGACAAGTAGCCTTCCAATTATTGGAGCAAAGAGGACGAAAATCAGATCTGGGAAGTAGAAACTATCCAGAGGCATCCCTCCACTGGAAACACGCAAAACAAAACAACTTGCACAAAGGCAAGACAAAACCCAGATAAACTTGGGGAACAAACCCACACACTTTCCCAAAGAAAGGGGAGGGACAAATCTCTCTCCCCCTACCGAAAAACAGTAGATGAAGACAAGCAGTAGGAAAAATCCTAATTTTTAACAATAACAACATTCATAAAGTTCCTTATTTTTTCTCAAAAGTTTCAAAGAAAATCATAAAAAAACAAGAGGAATAATATTTGATGCTACAAAATAATAACCGAACAAAATAATTTAACCAAAGTAATCGAAAAAATCATGTATGGCACAAAATGAAATGAATAGCACACAAAATTTAATTGTCAGTGAAATTTTATTTAATTTTATGCATGCGTTTTCTTACTATATATCATAAGAATAACTAACATTTTTCAATATTTTTTTTCCATAATGAACAACTTGTTGTTAGTCAAATGTATTTCGTCTGCGTATAGCCATAGATATTTTTCACAGTAGGCAATCGTATTTGAGTCGAGAAAGTTCATAATATACAAATGTTAACTTTCTCAGTCAAGAATTTATTTATACGTAAGACTTAAACTCGAATTTTTATTGATCGAATGCATAAAATTAAACTACCATGTGAACCAACTTATGAATTTTTTAGAATAAAATAAGTTAATTAAATATCTACTAACTTATTTAATTTAAATTAAAAGTTATATCATTATTTACAAAATACTTAGTTTAGAATTAAATAGCGAATCACACATGCTACATTAACTTTTTTTAGTTGGCATAAGGGTATCATTTAACTGAGACAAAGATTAATCTCTTTCAAGACATAAAAATCGCTCAAGTGGATTTTGCTTATATCAAAATATATATCTTTTCTATACACGCAACATGTTACGGTATTATAATATCATAATAAAAAAACAAGGTTTTCCCCTCCTCTCTCCTGGTGACTTAGGTTTTCCCTAGGGTTTCCTTTGGCCACCGTGTGGCCACCATGGCCAAAAAGAGGGGGAGGCCTCCCAAATCTCCTTCTCATGTCTCACCTTCTACTTCGACTGTGCATGAAAAGAATCCACCGATTTTTGATTTATCACAATTTGATGAGGATGATTTAGCAGCAATCGATGCCTTGAACCCCACGCAACTGGAATCTTTGGTGCATGGCATTGAGATGATACGAGCCAGATTAAATAAGCAAGAGATCCCTGCAACACAAACAGGAAAAAATGATGATCAGCAGCATGAGAATATGGAAAGCAGTAATCCTAAAATTTCAGATCCATCAGTTTCAGAAAAGATTCCACCAATTCTAATGTTTGGGAGAATTTTGATATCTCCAAACTACGAAACGCAGGAGGGAAGCTAAAATTCCACAAGCCAGAATTGAAGGATGGTATATCAATAGGGAAGATTGACCCAAGCGATGTGGAAGATGAAGTAAAATATTGGAAAAATTCTCTAGTTTGCTATGTGTTGGGAGGAAACCCCTCTATCCTCTGTTGAGTGGATTCATCAAAAAGGCTTGGGGACAGTATGGAATAGACAAGATATTGATGAACACTGATGGTACCCTTATTGTTCGTTTCAATACACTAGAAGGAAGGAACGGTGTTCTGGAGGTTGGAGTTTTTCATTTTGATAAGAAGCCATTAATCATAGCTCCTTGGACTGGAAGACCTGTAACAAAGAGCTTCCTTGATAGGGTTCCTGTTTGGGTCCAGTTGCCTAATCTTAACCTGAAGTTTTGGGGCTCCTCTGCTTTAGGCAAGATATCAAGTCTGGTGGGTACACCCATTATGGCAGATAAGGTTACTGAAGAAAAGAACAGAATTAGTTATGCTAGGGTGTTAATTGAGGTGAACCCAGCGATTTTGCCAGAAGAAGTACATTTTGAGGATGATAAAGGGAATTTACTCTCACAGAAGGTGACATATGAATGGAAACCTACTTTATGCTCTAAATGTTCGTGTTATGGACATGATGCTAAGATGTGTAAGAAGGGAGTCAAACAACAGTGGGTTGTCAAGAATAAACCCACTCAGAAAGATATGCAAAAGCTTGATGATGCTTTGAAGTTAAAAGATAATATAGATAATGGCATTATCCCTGATGGGGAAAATATTGAGACAGGCCTAGCTACTGTTGATGCTGTCATAAATGAATTATCCATAAGCAAGCAAGCAGAGGAAAGAGGGAAGCAAAAGGAGGTTGATAATGATGGATGGACTACAGTGACTACCAGAAGTAAAGCTCATCAAAGGACTCAAGAGGTGCTGAGAGGTGAATCCTCAATTCCTCCACATGGATAACATTGGTGCTTGGAATATTCGAGGTTTGAACCACCCTCGAAAACAAAAACAGGTTCAGGAATTGTATAGAAAGAATAAAGTAGGTCTTTTTGCTATTTTAGAAAATAAGCTAAGAAGTAATTCTTTTCAGCAAGTTCAAAATAATATTGCCTATGGTTGTGGCTCCTTTATTAATTTAGATGTTTGCTCTATTGGGAGAATTTGGGTTATGTGGAGAAAGGATTTTTATGAGGTTCAAGTGATAGCCAGATCCTCACAATATGTTCACTGTTTTGTAACAGTGATACAATCTCAGAAACAGTTCTTTGTTACCTTTGTTTATGCTGAGAATGATTATCATGATAGGAAGGAGCTTTGGCAGGTTCTGAGTGGTATTCACAGGTTTATCAATATTCCTTGGCTTGTCCTAGGAGATTTTAACACTAGCTTAAAGCAGGAGGAAAAGAGTGGAGGTAGTCCATTAGACACAGACAGTGCTGGAGATTTTCAGGATTGTGTTGATGAATGTGGGCTAATTGACATGAACCAAACAGAATGTTTCTTTACTTGGAGCAATAAGCAATCAGGTTCATATAGGATCATCTCAAAGCTTGATAGGGCTATGGTGAATTTGGAGTGGTGCAGAGTATGGCCATCTGCTCATGCAAATTTCACTACTCCAGGGTTCTCTGATCACTCAGCTATTCTTATTGAATGGGGAGGTCAATCTGGAAATGTGAGGCATTCTTTCAAATATTTTAACATGTGGGCAAATCACAATTCTTTCATCAGTATTGTTAGACAAGGTTGGCAGAGACATTATGAAGGGAGCAGGATGTATGTTTTTTGCAGAAGGCTTAGGGACCTAATGAAGCCTTTTTCCTCTCTAAACAAAAAATATTTCTCAAATATTGATGTTAGGGAGGCTGATTTAAGAGACAAGCTTGAGGCTATTCAGACAAAGCTTTCATCAAATCCTATGGATGCAGATCTTATAGCAGCAGAGAGGGAGATTATTATTCAGTATTCTAAGGTGCAGAATGATGCTTACTTATTTCTCCAGCAGAAGGCAAAAGTTAACTGGTTACAAGATGGTAATACCAACTCTAAGTTTTTTCATGAATCTATAAGGTGGAGAAACTATAAGAACAGAATTCTTAGGATTCTCAATGAGAATGATGAGCCAGTATCTGATCAGGTGGGGATTCAAGAGTTATTTGAAGAGTTTTATCAGAACCTCTTTCAAAGCAGAAACAGAGGTGATGTTTTCTCTCAGGAGGTTATTAATCAAGGAAACTGTTTAAACAGAGATCAACAACTTGCTCTTATTCTGCCAGTATCTGATGATGAGATTAAGCAGTGTTTGTTCTCTATAAATAAAAATAAAGCCCCTGGCCCTGATGGGTTTGGATCTGGATTTTTTCAATCAGCTTGGGATTATATTGGTCAGGACATGTGTAGGGCCATTAAGGATTTCTTTGATTCAGGCAACATGCTTAGAGAGATTAATCATACAAATCTTGTGATGGTTCCTAAAATAGATTCCCCTTCAAAGGTTTACCAATTCAGACCTATTGCTTGCTGCTCTACTCTATACAAATGTATTGCTAAGATCTTGAGCAACAGATTAGCTACTGTGCTTCCAGTTTTGGTGCATGATAATCAAAATGCTTTTATCAAGGATAGAAGCATTTTGCACAATATCTTGCTTTCTCAAGAGCTGGTTAGATTATATGGGAGAAGGAGAGTCTCTCCTAGATGTATGATGAAGTTTGATATTAAGAAGGCTTTTGATACTTTGGAGTGGAACTTCATTGAGTCTATGTTAACTGCTCTAAAGTTCCCAGGAAAGTTTATTTCTTGGGTTATGGCTTGTGTAAGGTCAGTCTCTTACTCCATTGTTATTAATGGTAATCATGGTGGCAGGTTTTGGCCTTCAAGGGGCATAAGGCAGGGGGATCCTATGTCCCCCATTCTTTTTGTTTTGGCTATGGACATCATGACTAGATGCTTAAAACTATCTGCTACTGATAGGAATTTTAGGTATCATCCTGCTTGTAAGGATTTAAGGTTAATTAACCTGGCTTTTGCTGATGATTTGCTAATTTTCTGTAAAGCCCATCCTGCTAGCATCAGAATTATAAAGAATGCTCTAAATGACTTTGCTACTTGGTCAGGTCTACAAATTAGTCCTGAGAAATCTCACATTTATATGGCAGGGGTAACTCAGGACACTAAAAGGACTATTCTTGATTTATCTGAATTCCAGGAAGGTTTTTTTCCTTGCAAATACCTAGGACTTCCTTTATCATCCAGGAAGTGGAATGCTGCTACTTGTGAATTACTAGTTGATAAAATCATGAAAAGTATCAGTTGCTGGCAATCTAGACATCTATCCTATCAAGCTAGGGTCTGTTTAATAAACTCAGTGCTAATGAGTTTTCACATCTACTGGGCTTCTACTTTTATAATTCCTAAGTCTGTGATCAATGAGATTGAGAAAAAATGTAGATCTTTCCTCTGGAATTCAACAGCAGATGGTCCTTATCATGCTAAAGTGGCCTGGTCCACAATTTGTAATCATAAAAGATTTGGGGGTTTAGGCATCTCTGACTGCGGTCTTTGGAACATGGCAGCCTTAGGGAAGCAAATTTGGAGTATCTCTCAAAAGCAAGATTGTCTCTGGGTTCGTTGGGTGCATTCTTACTATTTAAAATAACAATCGTTTTGGGATTGTGACTGGATTCAAGGCCAAAGTTGGCACTGGAAGCAAATACTGAAGATTAGGGACAAGCTCAAAAATGGATTTCAAAATGATAGATGGCTAGGGTGCTCAGATGGTGTCTACACCATTAATTCAGGGTATCGATTTCTCAAGGGAAATCAAACCCCCTTCATTATGTCCAAGGTTGTATGGAATAATGTGAGTGTTCCTAGACACAGATTCATTGCCTGGCTAGCTATGCATGATAAGCTTCTAACAAGAGACAAAATGAGATGGAGCTACATACCAAATTACTGCAGTTTATGTTTTGCATCGGCGGAAACGATGAGGCACCTCTTCTTCGACTGCATCTGGAGCAAAGAATTGATCTCCCTTTGCACGAATTGGCTGGACCTCCATGGCTTTCCTCCGAGCTTCAAGCACTGGAAGCGTTGGGTCCTCTATGCTGTTCGTGGGAAGCAAAGGAGTAGATTGCTTTGGAGAATTTGTGTGGCTGCAATCTATCACACGTGGACAGAAAGGAACACCAGGACTTTCTCTAATTGTTCTCATTCTCCTTATTATAGATTTACCTTAATTAAGAAAGAGTTTGCTCATAGGGTTAATTATTGTTTTAATAATTTTAGAAGTTGGTCTAATAAGACTTTGGTAGATAGAATTTGTAGCGAGATTGGAACGATTTAGTGATTAAGGGAACCCTTCCTAGAAGGTGGCTCTTAATCCTTTTTTGACTTCCTCCTAATTCTTTTCTGAACCCTTCCTAGAAGGTGGCAGATGGGGTTAGGAGTGGAACCTTTTGATGTATTCTTGGTTTGTTGGTAATAGAATTTTTTTCTTCCTACAAAAAAAAAACATGTTACGGTATTTAAATCCAAGTCGATCCAAAATAAAACCGAAAACTAATCTAAACTACTTATTGGGTTGTGTTGCATTGACTTCTAAAAAAACACTCATATAGTCATATCGGATTGAATTTCAGATTTACTTATGTGAGCGAACCGAATCACAAATATATTATTTATATGTTATTATATTCTAAAATCATACATTTATTTTATATTATGTATATCATTGCCACAAGTTTTTATTACATTCCTTTAATATGCAAAATAAATTATTTATATGTATGATGACAATTATTCGTATTATTCTTATGTTTTAATTTGACCATTTATTTTTAGAAAGGTCAATTTAGACTTTTATGCTTCTAGCATTTATCGATTTAACTATCCCGTCGTAACAGTATTAGATTTTCACCAGAATATACTGATTTTACCAAATATTCTTTTTTCATCCACTGAACTCTGCATTTTCCAATGTGTGTGGTACTTTAATTGATGAAATGCCAATGTTGTTCTACTCTTTTTGGTTAAAATTTCACCCACACTTTTGTATTTCTTTATTTGAAGTTGCAAATTCAGGCAAACAAATGCAAATTAAATAGCCAAGGAGTCTTCGAAAAAAATCAGTATATTCTGGGAAAAACCTAACACCGTTATATATGACGGAATAATGAAATTAATAAATATCAATTAAAAACATAAAAGACTAAATTTACTCATTTTAAAAAATAAAGAATCAAAAACTTTTTTTTTTGGTTTACAAAAGAATCAAAAGCTTTAAAGCTAAAAATAAGATATATATAGGACAAAAAATGTATTTAAGCCTATATGTCTTCTATTAAAAATAAAATCGAATATATCAACTTACACTATTAATTAATTAGTATTTTTAATAGAGAAAGCATAAATAATCACAACATAAAAATAAAACTGATTCAAATCGCAACCGCGAGTATTTTTTTTTTATTTGGTTGGATCGATTTTGACATTTTAAGAAAATCGAACCACAAGTAACATTTTTCGTCGAATCGGATAACTCTTTTGCATTAAAATTGATCCAAACCGTTTAACGAACACAGCTAGCGATAGGGATTGAACCCTTGATATCATACTTAAATAGCTCAGTCTTTTTCTAACTGTTTTTAGCTTCATGGTACTATAACTAATATTAGTATAATAGGATGATTTAGTTTCCATAAATTAATGATATTTTTTTATAAGAAAATAATTACAATTTGTCAAATTTTAAGAAACAAATAATTTCCCTTATGTTAATTTAAATAACTCTTTAATTATTAAAATTAATTTAGAAAATTGTTAATTAAAGGAGAATATTTGAGAAAATATTCCTCTCTACACTACAAAGATTTTACTAAGAGTAATTAAAAAAAATCATATAATAAGTACCATTTATGTTATTTATAGTATTTAATAATAATTGTAATTAGTAATATCGATCAACAAATAGAAACAATAATTTATTAGATATAAAGAATCAATTAATTTTTATTACGTTACTAAATATTAAATATATGAATAAAATTTAGATAGAAAATTATTAATATCATTTCAAAATTACTAATCACTAATACTATTATTAATTTTAATAAAAAATGGCTTAATTAGTAAAATTGTTTTTTTCAATAAATGTTGTAGATTTTTAATTTCATCGTCGCAATTTTTGTAGAGGAGTGTTATATTGAAATCCAGAAACAACATATGTTAGATCCAAATGTCAATTCTGAATGTTTATATAACATTATTGTTTTTTTATCTTTGTTTTTATAATTCGCTTTGATTTAAGTCTTGTAATATCCCTAATTTTCGTCTCCCGAATAATAGGAAATTAATAATAAAAAGTTTTATTATTAATTTATAGAAACTTTCCAAGTTTATATTTTGTATTTAATTAGCCTAAAATATAAAAATGGGTTGAAATATTTTTATATGGCAAATAAATGCAAAATATGAGGATATTGCATTTTGGTCCCTGAATGAGGACTTAAAAGTAATATTAATAAGGTTCTTGGAGGGAAAGATTTAAAAATAATAATTTTTACTAATCTAACCGGTTAGTATTGCCCTGTAACCGGTTAGACGATGAACCCAGAAACTGGGTTAGTGGAATTCGATGAGTAATCACTTGATTAATCCCGTAATCGCCACGATTACTGCCTGAGATTAGTGGAAATACACGCGTCATCATGCATGCTATCTCAATTTGTCTATAAATAGTGGAATCTCTGAAGAAATAGGGGTTGATTGCTGCAATTTGTGTTGAAGAAGGGTAATTAGGGTTCCAAATTCGCTCTGAGCAATTCGTCTTCTTCTTTGAGAGTTAGAGAGTGAAACACACTTTTCTGAAAAGCTTGAATCAAGGGCTTTTCAGTGATATACACCTTGTGAGCTGAGTGTTAGTGTGGGTGGAGGAATCAAGCGTGGAAGCTAAGAGTTTGAGTCTGGACTCTGTTTTCTTTCTGTTCTGGAAGCTGAATCTCAGCTTTGATCTTGGTAAGTACAGTCCACCATTAAGCTTCAAATCTCTTTGATTCTCTAGTGCATGTTACCTAGATTAAGTTCTAATCATTTTCCCCAATTTCTTTGTCCAATTCCTATGTCAAATTTGGTGGTTTTTGGACCCTGTTGCTGAAATCGTGGGTGAAGGGCAGAACCTAGGATTGGTGAGAAATCTGTGAAGTTTTCTTCAAATTCAGTGTTGATTATCATCAAACTCAGTCTTAAGGCATGGAAGAAGTCTACCTTATACTAGATTTAGACTAAAGTTCAAGTGATTTAGGATTTGAGTTAGCAAAACTCAAAAAGGGCATTATGTGCAATATGGCACAAAGGCTTGGAGGCCAAAATCTTGCTCACTGTGGTTTTGAGCAACTTTGTTTTGATGCATGCAAAGTATATGGATGCTAAATTCTGAATTTGAATGCTTATTCTAAGTTATGTTGCATTAAATTGTGTTTATGTGATTTTTATGCAATTTGATGCTATGAACTTGATGCATGCAAATTAAATGTGTTTCTGAGTATGAACATGTTTATTTTAAGGTATGTGACCTCTATGAATAAAGAGAATTGGTTAGATTTGAGAAAGAAAGAAAATGAATTGTCAAACTCTTGTTTTAGTGGACTGACTGCATAATCTAACCGGTTACTCGATATTCGTAACTAGTTAGACACTGCTAAATTTCAAAAGAAAATCAGTTTATAAAATAGTCCTGAAATTGCAATAACTTTACTCAAATCTATACTCTAAAATTCATTGCAAACAATCTGAAAAATGAGTTGACAACATTGTCTTGGTTCAGATTAAATGATGAGGGTTAGTACCTTGATTCAAAGGAATAATTTTCAAGAGAAAATTATGTCTTATAGAAACACATGTGATTTTAATTTTGAATGATGGAAACTGTGATTTTTTTTGAGGCATAAAGCAAGGTTAAATGGTGTATAGATTGGGTAGAGAATTCAAGAAAAAGGGTTTTTCTGAATTGCAATGGTAAACAGTTCAGGTCTGTAATTCTAACCGGTTAGCCTGAGACTGTAACCGGTTAGTACCTGAATCTGAAAAATAAAAAGTTAAGTTTTGAATACCATTGAAGTTGTCTTACTCAATATAGGGTTAAAAAGGCATGTTTTGAGAAAAATTCAAAAGGGGAATTTTATGCCAAAGGTTATGCCTCAAATCAATCATTCAAAAAGGGAAATTGGAATATTTCCAAATCACATTAATTAATGTAAAGATAAAACCAACCCTGATATTTGTGCATACATATAGACGGGAAGTGGTTGGTAGGAACGTTATCATATTCTGGGAATATGAGGAGGGTACTCCGGGAGTACCAAATTATAACCTACTTGATGACACATTATAGATATGTGGCCAGTGTCCGGGACCTGGTTTTTTATGCGTTCTGGGAACGTATGCGTTCTGGGAACGTGGTGCACACTCCGAGAGTGATGCTTATTATCCAAGTATGGTTCGGCATTACGTTCTGGGAACGAATGTCGGTGTTCCGGGAACACAATGGTGTATTGGATGGACGTCCAAGATGGACATTTAGAGGCCTCAGTTGTGGATAGAAAATCATACATCATGCCACTTGCATTATAAGAGTTATAATGTTGAAAAACTGGTGTGCTCATATGTATTTGCATTATGATCTGTCCATGATATATTTGTGATTGTAAATTTTAGTCTTTATCAATTATGTATTTGTGTATACTTACTCCCTGTGCCCTATTTTGGTGATGGCCAGATACCTAGCTTGCATCGAGATACGCCCTATCCCTAGCGGTATATGGACGTATGAGGAGCATTGTGCCACTTTTGAGGGGGAGGTTGAGATCACTCTCTACCACCCTAACCCTCTGGTGCGTGTGCGACCTCGTCGATTTAGGATCCCATTAGTCTATACTATGCATGTTACACCTTTTTACACATATAGAGGACCACCCCCGGCTCGACCTATGCGTCGTTTTCATAGTTTTCGTTTTAGAGCTGCCACTCGTTCCCATCCTTCTTCCCATAGAGTTGTCACTGAGGAGACTCTTTCTCCTGGTCCGACTGATTATGATAGGACTGCTTCTGCAGATCCTAGACCCAGTGGTGGGGTCTCTACACAGTCGGGCGAGGTCGAGGAGGACCCTGTGGAGGATGAGAGAGAGGAGGAGGTGCATGTTGAGCCGACTGTTTCTGCTAGAGGTGGACCTGCTGGTTCATAGGAGCCTGCATAGCATAGGTGTTTTGGATCCTAATCCTAGGGATAGAGCTGGGGAGGATCTGAGGAGTTGCTGAGGACACTGAAGACCTGCTCTGAGACTTCTATTTTGAGACTATGTGATATATTGTATATATTTTGAGAGGTCTTAGAGTGAGGTTTTATTTCATACAGCTGAGTTGTATATGTTTTTATAAACTCTTGCTATCTCGACTGATGTTACTTGCTACTTACTGTACTGATGGGGTTTCATATTATGCTATGACATATATATATATATATATATATATATATATATATATATATGTGATGTTTTATTTTCCTCAGCAGAGCCCCATAAGTATTATTTTTACTTCCGCGAACTCTGATTTATATTTAAAAGGGATTCGGTGATAAAGTTATGTTTTTACTTATTCAAAACCACTCGAGAGACAAATGATATGTTTTAATAATAACTACAAATAATGTTTTCGAAAATTTAGGAATTGTTATCTCGAGAGTCCTTTCGAAACTAAATTATTACTAAGCCGAATTCAAGAAATAGTTTATATCCAAGAGGGTTTTTGGTTGAGCAAGTACTAATATTAAAAAGGAAAAATTTTCTAGCCCTAATTTTGATAGCAAGTATTCAACTATTTGGAAATATTAATTATTTTCAAGTTAAAAAGAGAGCGTCACACCTTTGGTGGTATCAGAGCATTAGTCCTGTTCCTCATGACCCCGAAGATGCAGCTAAGTATGATATTCAATGTTGATTGAATATGATTTGAGTAAGTTAGTGGTAGTATATATGTTTTTAAAGACCTTTTTAGTCACCCAAAGCCCATAGTGCAGGTCTTTTCTATGGCAACCCGGAATAGAAATGTTACTAATGAAATGTTAGAACGAATCACGACCGTGCTGGACGGCATGCAGCAGCAGCAGAGACAACAATCATCTCAAGGGAGAGTTGGTAACCCATCTGTTGGCAACATTGCGAATCCTGATGCTAAGACTCTGTCAGAGTTCAGGAAGTGCAATCCACCAAGGTTTGAGGGAGGATATAAACCCGATGAGGCGAACAAGTGGTTGTATGAGATTAATAAGATTTTCCGAACTCTGGAGTGTTCTGATGAACAGAAGGTGACCTATGCAGTTTACATGCTTCATGGGGAAGCTGAAAACTGGTGGGATCACACGGTTCAATTGCTGAATTTTGAAAGGAGGGCAATCAACTGGGGAGTATTTATGGAAAAGTTTCTTAATAAATATTTTCCAGAAGATTTGCGAAGAAAGAAGGAAGTGGAATTCATGCAATTGAAGCAGGGGGATATGAGTGCAGGGGAGTACGCTGCCAGATTCGAGGAGCTGATGAAGTACTCTCCCTATTACTTGAATAACCCTGATGAATGGAGTAAGTGTGTGAAGTTTGAAGGTGGGCTAAGGCCGGAGCTGAAGTCTATCTTCAGTTATCAAAGGATTCAGAGTTTCCCTGCACTTGTGGATATGTGCAGAATGTATGAAGATGATAAAAAGGCGGAGCTGATAGGAAGTCAAGTGAAAGGGGTTGGACAGAATTATGGACCACAGAGAAAGAAGAAGTTTGATCATCGAAATAGTGGTCCATATTCTAAGAACAAGGGTAAGGGCAAGGCAGTTATGGATAACAGGAACAAGTCTCGCGATAATGCTCCTTATTGTGAGAAATGCAAACTTTATCATCATGGTCAGTTTTGCTGGTCCACAAGGGGATGTTTCAAGTGTGGAAAGCAAGGTCACTTTGCTCGGGAATGCAAGGAATCTGCAAAGGGAGATGCAAAGGGATCTGCTGGAAAGCCTGTGGTACAAGGACGAGTGTTTACCCTGAGTGGGAGTGAAGCAACCCAAACCCCGAATCTCGTGCAAGGTAATTTTTTGCTTAATAACCAACCTTGCAAAATCATGTTTGATTCTGGAGCTACACATTCTTTTGTTTCCCCTGAATGTGTGAGTAGGTTGAATCTTATTGTTTCTGATTCACCCTGCTATCTTAGTATAGATACCCCTACGGGAATACCGATCTTCACCGCTAAAGTCTGTTTAGGGTGTGATGTAGAAATTTTGGGTCGTCTTTCCAAGGTAGATTTGGTTTGTCTTCCTAAGTTACAATTGGATGTGATCTTGGGTATGGATTGGTTGATGAAGAACCAAGTGATCATCAATTTTAAGGAACAGACAATTCAATATAGGATCCTTGAACCGGAAGGTTATATGTGTTTATTCTCGGCTTCTGGAGAAGAAGAGTCGATGCCGATCGAAGAGATTCCGGTGGTGAGGGAATTTCCGGAAGTATTTCCTGAAGAGATACCAGGATTACCTCCGAAGCGAGAGATAGAATTTGGGATTGACTTAGTCCCTGGAGCTGGTCCCATCTCTATTGCTCCTTATAGAATGGCACCACCAGAAATGGCAGAGATGAAGAAGCAAATCGAGGAACTGTTGTAGAAACAGATGATCAGGCCAAGCATTTCGCCTTGGGGAGCTCCATTACTGTTCGTAAAGAAGAAAGATGGGAGTATGAGGATGTGTGTGGACTACAGGCAGTTGAACAAGGTCACTATTAAGAATAAGTATCCTTTGCCAAGGATTGATGACCTTATGGACCAAGTGAGGGGAGCTGCAGTATTCTCCAAGATTGATATGAGATCGGGTTATCATCAGATCAGGATAAAGGAGGAGGATATACCCGAGACTGCATTTCGATCTCGATACGATCATTATGAGTATGTTGTGATGCCGTTCGTATTGACTAATGCACTTGCTATTTTCATGGACTATATGAACCAGATATTTAGACCATATTTGGATTTGTTTGTGGTGGTATTTATTGACGATATTTTGGTCTATTCTAAAAATCCGGAAGAGCATGAAGAGCACCTCAGGATTGTGTTAAAGGTCCTGAAGGAGAAGCAACTATATGCCAAGCTTACGAAGTGTGAGTTTTGGTTGAATGAAAAGTTTCTGGGGCATGTGATCTCTAAAGAAGGAATTGCGGTGGATCCAGCGAAAGTAAGTTCAGTGCTAAGTTGGGAACAGCCTAAGACTGTGACGGAGGTGAGAAGTTTCTTAGGGCTGGCTGGATACTATCGTCGGTTCATAGAAGGATTTTCTAAGATTGCATTGCCTTTGACTAAGTTGACTCGGAAGGATCAACCGTTCGTGTGGGACGATCGGTGCGGAGTTAGTTTCCGTGAGTTGAAGGGAAGGTTAACATCGTCTCCTGTGTTAATTCTACCTGATCCTCACAAGAGTTTTGAAGTATACTGTGATGCATCTAAGCAAGGACTGGGTTGTGTATTGATGCAAGAAGGAAGAGTAGTGGTGTATGCATCGAGACAATTGAAGAATCATGAAGTGAATTACCCGACACACGATTTAGAATTAGCTGCGATCGTGTTTGCCTTAAAGATATGGAGACATCATCTCTATGCACTACATTCCAAGTATTTAGTGACCATAAGAGTTTGAAATATCTGTTCGACCAGAAAGAGTTGAACATGAGGCAAAGAAGATGGATGGAGTTTTTGAAAGATTACGACTTTAAACTCCACTATCATCCGGGTAAAGCGAATGTGGTTGCAGATGCATTGAGTAGGAAAGCAATCCACATAAGTACGATGATGGTTAAGGAAGCAGTGTTGATTGAGGAATTCAGAGACTTGAGCTTGTTGACACAAGTGGAGCCATCAAGTATCAAGTTGGGGATGTTGCAAATCACAAACGAGTTCTTGGAAAGAATTCGGGAGTTGCAACGAGCAGACGAAGAATTGATGGAAAAGATGAGACTAGGTTCAGAAGGAAGGGAACCTGATTTTAAGATTGGGCAGGATGGAATCTTTCATTTCAGGACGAGGATTTGTATACCAAAAGATCAGGAAGTTAGAAGACTGATTCTTGACGAAACCCATAAGATTCGGATGAGTATGCATCCTGGATCAACCAAAACGTATCAAGACTTGAAAAAGATGTTTTGGTGGTCGGGATTGAAAAAGGACGTGGCAGAATATGTGGCGGCGTGCTTGATTTGTCAGAAAGCGAAGGTAGAACATCAGAAACCGGGAGGACAGTTGCAACCTCTGAGGATTCCCCAATGGAAGTGGGATAGCATTTCAATGGACTTTGTGTCTGGTTTACCGAGGACAACATCTAACCATGATGCAATCTGGGTGATTGTGGATAGGTTAACCAAGTCGGCGCATTTTATTCCGATAAATATGCGCTATCCTTTGAACAAGCTTACCCAGATCTATATTAAGGAGGTAGTTCGTCTTCACGGAGTGCCTTCGAGCATTGTGTCAGACCGAGACCCGAGATTTTCGTTGCAATTCTGGAGAAGTTTGCATGATGCTATGGGAACAAGGGTGAAATTGAGTTCCGCGTATCATCCACAGACGGATGGCCAGACGGAGAGAACAATTCAATCTTTGGAAGATGTGTTGCGAGCGTGTGCACTTGAAGAACAAGGAAGTTGGGATCAAGTGTTACCTCTTGCAGAATTCACATACAACAACAGCTACCATGCGAGCATTGGGATGGCACCGTTCGAAGCGTTGTATGGAAGGAAGTGTCAAACCCCGCTATGCGGGTTCCAAGGAGGGGAGAACCTGATGGTTGGACCAGAGATGGTACAGCAAACATCTGCGAAGATTAAGATGGTTCAGGAAAAGATGAAAGCGGCTCAGAGTCGGCAGAAGAGTTATGCGGATAAGAGGAGAAAACCATTAGAGTTTTCTGAGGGCGATCATGTGTTCCTTCGGGTAGTCCCGATGAAAGGAATTAGTAGAGATTTGAGAACCCGAAAGCTTTCGCCTAAGTGTATAGGTCCATACCAAATCCTTAAGAGAGTTGGTCCTGTTGCTTATCAATTGGATCTACCACCCTCTTTATCCAATTTGCACAACGTCTTTCACGTTTCGCAATTAAAGAAGTATGTGCATGACCCATCTGTTATTCTGAAACTCCAACCCGACGACCTAAATCTGAAGGAAAACCTGACCTTCGAGACCCGACCAGTTCAGATAGAGGATCATGAAGTCAAGCGGCTCAGAGGAAAGGAAATACCTTTGGTTAAGGTGATTTGGGAGAATGCTGACGTATCTGAAGCTACGTGGGAATTAGAGGAAAAGATGCGTCAAGAGTATCCGGAGTTGTTTTTGTAATTTAGAATTTCGGGGACGAAATTCCTTTTAAGTGGGGGAGTAGTGTAACACCCCTAATTTTCGTCTCCCGAATAATAGGAAATTAATAATAAAATTTTTTATTATTAATTCATAGAAATTTTCCAAGTTTATATTTTGTATTTAATTAGCCTAAAATATAAAAATGGGTTGAAATATTTTTATATGGCAAATAAATGCAAAATATGAAGATATTGCATTTTGGTCCCTGAATGAGGACTTAAAAGTAATATTAATAAGGTTCTTGGAGGGAAAGATTTAAAAATAATAATTTTTACTAATCTAACCGGTTAGTATTTCCCTGTAACCGGTTAGACGATGAACCCAGAAACTGGGTTAGTGGAATTCGATGAGTAATCACTTGATTAATCCCGTAATCGCCACGATTACTGCCTGAGATTAGTGGAAATACACACGTCATCATGCATGCTATCTCAATTTGTCTATAAATAGTGGAATCTCTGAAGAAATAGGGGTTGATTGCTGCAATTTGTGTTGAAGAAGGGTAATTAGGGTTCCAAATTCGCTCTGAGCAATTCGTCTTCTTCTTTGAGAGTTAGAGAGTGAAACACACTTTTCTGAAAAGCTTGAATCAAGGGCTTTTCAGTGATATACACCTTGTGAGCTGAGTGTTAGTGTGGGTGGAGGAATCAAGCGTGGAAGCTAAGAGTTTGAGTCTGGACTCTGTTTTCTTTCTGTTCTGGAAGCTGAATCTCAGCTTTGATCTTGGTAAGTACAGTCCACCATTAAGCTTCAAATCTCTTTGATTCTCTAGTGCATGTTACCTAGATTAAGTTCTAATCATTTTCCCCAATTTCTTTGTCCAATTCCTATGTCAAATTTGGTGGTTTTTGGACCCTGTTGCTGAAATCGTGGGTGAAGGGCAGAACCTAGGATTGGTGAGGAATCTGTGAAGTTTTCTTCAAATTCAGTGTTGATTATCATCAAACTCAGTCTTAAGGTATGGGAGAAGTCTACCTTATACTAGATTTAGACTAAAGTTCAAGTGATTTAGGATTTGAGTTAGCAAAACTCAAAAAGGGCATTATGTGCAATATGGCACAAAGGCTTGGAGGCCAAAATCTTGCTCACTGTGGTTTTGAGCAACTTTGTTTTGATGCATGCAAAGTATATGGATGTTGAATTCTGAATTTGAATGCTTATTCTAAGTTGTGTTGCATTAAATTGTGTTTATGTGATTTTTATGCAATTTGATGCTATGAACTTGATGCATGCAAATTAAATGTGTTTCTGAGTATGAACATGTTTATTTTAAGGTATGTGACCTCTATGAATAAAGAGAATTGGTTAGATTTGAGAAAGAAAGAAAATGAATTGTCAAACTCTTGTTTTAGTGGACTGACTGCATAATCTAACCGGTTACTCGATATTCGTAACCGGTTAGACACTGCAAAATTTCAAAAGAAAATCAGTTTATAAAACAGTCCTGAAATTGCACTAACTTTACTCAAATCTATACTCTAAAATTCATTGCAAACAATATGAAAAATGAGTTGACAACATTGTCTTGGTTCAGATTAAATGATGAGGGTTAATACCTTGATTCAAAGGAATAATTTTCAAGAGAAAATTAAGTCTTATAGAAACACATGTGATTTTAATTTTGAATGATGGAAACTGTGATTTTTTTGAGGCATAAAGCAAGGTTAAATGGTGTATAGATTGGGTAGAGAATTCAAGAAAAAAGGGTTTTTCTGAATTGCAATGGTAAACAGTTCAGGTCTGTAATTCTAACCGGTTAGCCTGAGACTGTAACCGGTTAGTACCTGAATCTGAAAAATAAAAATTTAAGTTTTGAATACCATTGAAGTTGTCTTACTCAATCTAGGGTTAAAAAGGCATGTTTTGAGAAAAATTCAAAAGGGGAATTTTATGCCAAAGGTTATGCCTCAAATCAATCATTAAAAAAGGGAAATTGGAATATTTCCAAATCACATTAATTAATGTAAAGATAAAACCAACCCTGATATTTGTGCATACATATAGACTGGAAGTCTGGTTGGTAGGAACGTTATCATATTCTGGGAATATGAGGAGGGTACTCCGGGAGTACCAAATTATAACCTACTTGATGACACATTATAGATATGTGGCCAGTGTCCGGGACCTGGTTTTTTATGCGTTCTGGGAACGTATGCATTCTGGGAACGTGGTGCACACTCCGAGAGTGATGCTTATTATCCAAGTATGGTTCGACATTACGTTCAGGGAACGAATGTCGGTGTTCGGGGAACACAATGGTGTATTGGATGGACGTCCAAGATGGACATTTAGAGGCCTCAGTTGTGGATAGAAAATCATACATCATGTCACTTGCATTATAAGAGTTATAATGTTGAAAAACTGGTGTGCTCATATGTATTTGCATTATGATCTGTCCATGATATATTTGTGATTGTAAATTTTAGTCTTTATCAATTATGTATTTGTGTATACTTACTCCCTGTGCCCTGTTTAGGTGGTGGCCAGATACCTAGCTTGCATCGAGATACGCCCTATCCCTAGCGGTATATGGACGTATGAGGAGCACCGTGCCACTTTTGAGGGGGAGGTTGAGATCACTCTCTACCACCCTAACCCTCTGGTGCGTGTGCGACCTCGTCGACTTAGGATCCCATTAGTCTATACTATGCATGTTCCACCTTTTTACACATATAGAGGACCACCCCCGGCTCGACCTATGCGTCGTTTTTATAGTTTTCGTTTTAGAGCTGCCACTCGTTCCCATCCTTCTTCCCATAGAGTTGTCACTGAGGAGACTCTTTCTCCTGGTCCGACTGATTATGATAGGACTGCTTCTGCAGATCCTAGACCCAGTGGTGGGGTCTCTACACAGTCGGGCGAGGTCGAGGAGGACCCTGTGGAGGATGAGAGAGAGGAGGAGGTGCATGTTGAGCCGACTGTTTCTGCTAGAGGTGGACCTGCTGGTTTATAGGAGCCTGGATAGCATAGGTGTTTTGGATCCTATATCCTAGGGATAGAGTTGGGGAGGATCTGAGGAGTTGCTGAGGACAGCTGGGTTGTATATGTTTTTATAAACTCTTGCTATCTCGACTGATGTTACTTGCTACTTACTGTACTGATGGGGTTTCATATTATGCTATGACATATATATATATATATATATATATATATATATATATATGATGTTTTATTTTCCTCAGCAGAGCCCCATAAGTATTATTTTTACTTCCGCGAACTCTGATTTATATTTAAAACGGATTCGGTGATAAAGTTATGTTTTTACTTATTCAAAACCACTCGAGAGACAAATGATATGTTTTAATAATAACTACAAATAATGTTTTCGAAAATTTAGGAATTGTTATCTCGAGAGTCCTTTCGAAACTAAATTATTACTAAGCCGAATTCAAGAAATAGTTTATATCCAAGAGGGTTTTTGGTTGAGCAAGTACTAATATTAAAAAGGAAAAATTTTCTAGCCCTAATTTTGATAGCAAGTATTCAACTATTTGGAAATATTAATTATTTTCAAGTTAAAAAGAGAGCGTCACAAGTCATGCACATCAATAAATGATGATTTGACCAAAGGTTGAAATAGTAATTGACAATGAACAAGTGATCCTCGTTAAGCAACGTCGGTATGAGGATTAAATCACAAAAACTTAAAGGGACAAAATTCAAAATTCACAATATTTATAAAGGAAAATATAACAAGGGAATTAATTCCACTTCTATGCAATCTAATTTTGGATTATTGCTATACAATTCTATATTGGATCAATGAAACTTTGTCACCTAACATACAATTGTCAAATCATTGTTTAAAAAATCAAAACTGCATGTTAGGTGACAAATTATCATTGGTTTAACATAGGATTGCATAGCAACAATTCAAAATTAGATTGCATACCGGAAATATTCATATAATAATTAAGTAAATAATAAATAAAAAAAAGCGTTTCTTCTTCTCTCACCCGCATCCCATTTCAATTCATACCCTTTAATTTCCCTCTCCATTTATCTCCACAAATTATACCCCACGAGGGACTCATGCCTCTTCAACGTTTTCTTTAATTTGTTCGGCTTCTTCATGATATCTTGTCTAAAGTCGATGATCATGACACCTCCTCAAATTTCAATCAACTCAAACACCATGGCTAAACCTCAATTCCCACACTCTTCTTCAGTGTCTTCATTTTCACCAGTAATGGTTTTTTTGGGTTTCCCTACAAAGTCCACATCACCCTAAACCATAACCCCATGAAAAAGGCCATTAATACAAACATTCGGTGCTCTCGCTCAGTGTCCAATTCCCCAAAACAACCCTACGACCAAAAAACCCTAATCACCAAAGAAAACTCAAAGCCTATGTTGAACCCATTCCAAACAGCCACAGCAACTGTCCTAGACAAGTTCGAGAGCGCGTTAAACTCACGCGAGCTCCAACAACCTCTTCGCAAAACGGTTGATCCACGTGTCCAAATCCACGGAAACTACTCTCCCGTGTCAGAACAACCCGTCGTTCACTCTCTCCTAGTAATCGGAACAATCCCTGAATCACTTAACGACGTTTACGTCCGTAACGGCAGAAACCCTATGTTCGAGCCAATCACAGGGCACCACCTCTTCGACGGTGACGGCATGGTTCACGCCGTCACGATCAATAACGGCACTGCTAGCTACGCTTGCCGCTACACCCAAACTTAGAGGCTCATGTAGGAGAAAAACCATGGCCGTGCTATTTTCCCCAAAGCGATCGGAGAACTCTACGGCCACACCGGCATTCTCCGGTTGCTTTTGTTATACTCTCGAGCACTCGCCGGAATCGTCGACATCCGTCGCGGTAACAGAGTTGCCAATGCCGGAATGGTTTTTTTTCAATGGGAAACTGCTTGCAATGTCGGAAGATGATCTTCCTTACGAGCTCGAAATAACTTCCGACGGTGATCTTCTCACCGTCGGACGTTACGACTTTGGAGGACAACTGAAGCGTGCTATGATTGCTCATCCCAAGATTGATCCTCAAAGTGGTGAGCTTTTCAAGCTTAGCTATGACTTTGCAACGACTTCTTTGAAGTACTTTTGGTTCTCCTCGGAAGGGAAGAAATCAACTGATGTTGAAATTCAATTGTCCATCCCGACGTTGGTGCATGACTTTGCTATCACGGAGAATTTCGTCATCATTCCAGATCAACAGGTGCAGGGATAGACCCTGAGAAGGGCATGCATAGGCTACAACTTTCGCTTCTCCATATATATCCTCTAATATATAAGACACATATCTAAAGGAATTTTAACATAGCTTCTTTCTTCCAATTAAAAAAAAATAGAGAAGGGGAAGAATAATTAAAGCTGGTAATAGAGGTTAATAAGGGAAACTTCACTTATTTCATAGATTAGGCAAATGAACAAACTATTGGTTTAGAAATGACTGACAATTAAGTCATATGACTTAAGAGATTTGGAACATGATTAAAATTGTTCAAGGATATTTTGAAATTGAGTTAGTTTTCTCATCCACTATTGCAAGGAAGAATTAAAATGGATTATCTATGTAGGATAACTGATACTATAACATAGAAAATTATCCACGTTGCTGCCTTGTTGATCCAAGCCACCCGCTTGCCTTTCGGTCGTGATCATGCCACATTGGGAAGTCGCTGCATTTGTTTCAGAAGTTGGATTTTGAAAACTAGCATTGGAGTTGTTAAGATTTGAATCATCTGCAAATGTTTCAACCATCTTACTTACTGAAGCAATAGTCTTTGTTTTTGAGAAAAGGTTCACAAAGTTTTTGAAGAAGGTTGGCCCTTCTAAAGTGAGACCATTTTGGAGTCCGATTTCAATTACTATTGTGATGAACAAGGGTGAGACTTTGGCTTTGAGGAATATTGTGGTTATTGATGAGAATGACTTCTTGATTATGATCATCATTATGGTGATCGCTATGATGGTGATCATCATGATGATCATCATCAATATCGTGATCATCATAATGATGATCGTTATGGTGGTCATCATGATGATTATTATTATGGTGATCATCATCATCGCTGAAGAGATATTGATAATTTCAATATTCAATTGATTATGAGCCTATTTTTAGTGGTGCAATAGCAGCACCAGTTATGATTATGGCCATCATCATGGTGATCATCATCATTGAGGGTATTGATAATTTCAATATTCCATTGATTAGGATCCTGTTCTTGTGGTGGTGCAACAGCAGCAGCTACTTGTGCTTGAAAGTCCTGCTGGATAGTAGTTGTCCTAAGAAAAGGTGGTGATGATATTTGACTCTCAATATTAGATCGAAATGAGCACAAATTTACCATTTTGATGATTTGATGATCATCACTATGATCACCATAATGATGATCATCATGATGATCACCATCATAGTTCTCATTGTTAAATTTGTGTTCATCTCCATCTAATATTGAGAGCCAAGTATCATCACCACCTTTCCTCGGGACAACTACTGTGCAGCAGGAATTTCAAGCACCAGAAGATGCTGCTGTTGCACCACCCACAAGAACAGGCTCGTAATCAATTGGATATTGAAATTATCAACATCCCCAGTGATGATGATCACCAGCATAATGAATAATGAATAATGATGACCATATCAGTGGTGCTGCGGTTGCACCACCACAAGAACAGGCTCATAATAATCAATTGAATATTGAAATTATCAATATCCTCAGTGATGATGAAGATTATTATCACTATAATGATGATCACCATATCGATAATCATCATGATGATCACCATAATGATGATCATCATCAAGAAGTCATTCTCAACAACTAGAACTTTCCTCAAATCCCAAGTCTTACCCTTGTTCATCAGAATGGTAAGAGAAATCTTGGACTCCAAAATGGTCTCACTTCAAAAGGGCTAACCTTCTTCAACAAATTTGTGAACCTTTGCTCAGAAACAAAGATTGTTGCTTCAGTAAGTCAGATGGTTGAAACAATTGCAGATGATTCAAATCTTAACAACTCCAATGCTAGTTTTTATAATCCAACTTCTGAAACAAATGCAATGACTTCTTCCCATTGTGGCTTGATCATGACCGAAAGGCAGGCGGGTGGCTTGGATCAACAAGGCAACAACATGGATAATTTTCTATGTTATATTTATGTCATATTGTGCATATCAAAAGTGTAACGAAGGCAAAAAAGATTTAAAACATGAAAATGAAGGTGAAATGAAAAACAAAAAGTATAAAAAGAGAAAAACATACTCGTTAATAAATCCTTCGTTTAAAGTACTTTCATCCACCTTGCATACATACATGAATAAAAAAGTCAACAACGACATAATGTTATTATCTATAGATATACGTGAAGCATGAACAACACAAACACAAAGAAAAAGAGGTATATGTCACCTGGTTTGAAAGAAGAGATGGAGAGATAATTGAAGAAGTTATCTGTTGTGAAGAAGGCAAGGTTGACGTTCCTTCTTTGTGCTTGCTCTAGAATTCCAAAATGAATCTTTTCTGTTCTGACCAATACATCAAATAATACTTTCTTTGTTCAAAAAAATATACAATTTTTAATATTTTTAATAATTTTTGTATTTTTTTGGAATAAAATAAAAAAATAAAGCAAATTATGTTCTCACTTGGTATTGATGAAGATGCTTTAATTCACAAAATGATATAATGAAATGCTTGATATATTCATCCAATCAAAACTGGGAAAAAGGAAAGACTACAAAGTTGTAATCCGAGACAGAACAACATGATAAAGTTGACCTAAATATGCCCTTGAATTTTAAAAAATACATAAAATGATGAATTTTTATTTTCTTATGATTGGCCAACAAAATTATTAATATTGCCAAATTTCTATTGTAAATCGAAAGATAAAATTTGAATTTTATCGATCTCATATAAGATTCAAGGATTAAATCAAATTAAATTAATTATTCGATCAGTAGAGAGAAAGCAAAGAGAGAAGATGAAGAACTTTCGTAACTTCGGAGGGAGTGGAGAGCGCTTTGACATCTCCGTAGATTGAAGTTGAAAATTGTCGAAAGGCACTGACGCGAATTTTATCAATGTACGAAAATGAAAGGTTGCGAAGGAAAGCAACAAAATAGGGTTAACTTGTCATTTGGCTTCTGATCTTGGTAGCAGCCGAATTTATAGTAATTGGATTTTTTTTTTTGCCTAATTTGAGTACGAAATCAAAATTAAAATAAAGTAAGATCATTTTGATTTTTATTGATAAGTGAAATCGTTACCATCAAAATTAGATTTTGTACTATTTACTTTATGCGTTGTCATTAGTTTATCCAAAAATTACAACAAAAATAAACAAAATTAACACAATATACCAGTAGAATTGATAGGGAAAAAAAGGCACACAAAATGTCATCATCATGAACAATGGAATGAATAATGCACACCAAGGATATTCGTAGATAGATTTTTAGATACGGGAGGAGTCATTTTCAAGATAAAATTTTATATTATAGTTTATGGTTATTCTATACACATTCAAGTGTATTTTCATTGTATAAGGGAATGATCCTAAACCTTGGTGCATGTATTTTAACAGCTTGTGGTGATTTTTATAATATCATTGTATCAAGGATATCTTGATTCTTCTTCTCTTGGAAAAATAAAAAATGATACTTTCCAATGAACTTTTAATATTTCATATAGCTTCTTGACTTGTTAGCCTTTTCTTAATTATTATTTGGACTATAAAGCGTGTTGAGTAAATAAATATGTTTTTAGATAAAAATAATTAAATGTCATTAAAAATTGAAATTCGATCTTATAAATAAAATTCAAAAAAGTCTCAAAGCAAGATTATAATAATAAAGGCAAGAGGAGTGTTTTGTTGCATTGGGCTATTATTAATGGCATTAGACATGTAAATTTTTTATATGTATTTTTAAAGCTACTTTCATAAATTATTATCGGGACACTAAAAAATGTAAATTAAATTAGGATGTTTGTGCAAAGAAGTATTTCCTTTGTTTCTATTTATCTGTTTAATTACATGAAAACACATCATTTAAAAAATTATAATAGTTGCTTTGTTTATCAATAAATTAATTTTATTTTTATTCCTATTTAGGGTTTTTCTTGTAGTGTTTAACGACTTTTGTCGTTGTAATAACGACTTTTGTCGAAATAAACCAATTCCAATGAGCGAAATGATCAAACTAATATTCATTCTCTATCTCATTTTATAAACTTTTTTTTTGTGTGTTTTATTTATAAGATTTCATAAAAACTTTCAATTTTGAAAAAATATATCAAATATTCATTTTCGATAACAATAACAACATTCTTTTTTTTGGAAAGAAATGTGTATTTTATTCATAGATTAGAAACAGTACAAGTAATGACAAACATGACAATTACAAGTACAAGCTAGATATTTAACACTAATAATAGTTAAAGGGAATGCAACAACAGACTCTTCCATGTGGACATGGATCATCAACAACTGCCAAAATCAGACCTAATAGGAGATTCAATAGCCTTTAATTACAAGATAACAATCTCAATGATGTTGGGGCAGTTCGGCGACAAGTAATCTCCGATCTAAACCGAGAGAGCCGTTGAACGGTAGCCAAATCAACAGTCTGCAAAGGGATATCTTTCTGGACGAGTAGCCTTCCAATTATTGGAGCAAAGAGGATGACCATTAGATCTGGGAATTAGAAAATATCCAGAGGCATCCCTCCACTGGAAACACACAAAACAAAACAACTTGCACAAAGGCAAGACAAAACCCAGATAAGCTGGGGGAAACAAACCCACACACATTCCCAAAGAAAGGGGAGGGACAGATCTCCTTCCCCCTACCGAAAAACAGTAGATGAAGACAAGCAGGAGGGAAAATTGTAACACCCTAGTTACTTTTACCCTTAATTAATTGAGGATTTAAAATTTTCTTTTAATACTACTAGTTGATTAGGAAAAACACTTAGTTATACTTACTTCTTATGAAAATCTCCGTAAAATCGGACGGAGTTTACTTTGTTTTAGGGACATTCCCAAAATACCATTTTCTGTTTAACCTGCATAAAAATTTTCACTAGACAACAGAGGCCAGCAGGACCAAAATACAATTCAGTTCAGGTACATTATTCCAGAAAACCTTTACAACTCTTAACTTCGTTTGGTTTCCAAAATATAATACATTTCAAATTCCAAAATAAAATTCTTGACCAACAATGGTCACCCAACTAACTAAACAACACTCCACGAGGTGGAGTGTAATCCTGCCCGGCCATGCTTGCGTAAGCTCCTTCTGCACCTGTAAAAATATAGCAAGAAGGGTAGCATTACACAGAACTTAGAAAATACATTCTAGAATGACATAGAGAACAACTAAGAGATTACTACCCGTTATCACTTAGATTATATTTCCTATTTCACATTTCCTTTACTTACTAAGCCATTACATTGTTTCTAATCCTTCCAATCTTCCTTAACCTATCATTTCCTTCTATTATATTTTGCACTCACCTATCGGTGGGTCATAATATCAACCATTTACTCACACCCTAAGGCGGGTCCTATTCTATTTCATTATCTCATTACCCTTTTATTTCCATTCTATCATATTTTGCACTCACCTATCGGTGGGTCCTATTATCATTCATTTATGCACACTGTAACACCTACAATTAATTACCCTTTTATACCCCTATATAAAATAGTGAATTTAAAATTTTCCTTTTTACTTATAAAAATCTTCCGTCAAACGGACGGAGTTTCGTTTGTTTTTTGGACTTTCCAAAATTTCTGGTTTTCCTGTGACCTGATAAACATTCACAATTTCAAATTTCAAAGCCAGCAGGGCTATATACATATATCACAACTGGTGCAACATCGTGCACACATCAGAATATCAGAGTATGAAGCATCAGAGTAAAGCGAAAATATTAACAAGTTTTGGAAAGCAGTTCTTTTCCCAAAATAAGACCCCTACCCAAAAGGAGTCGTCCTGGGCCCCCAAAAAGCTATTTACATTATACACAACAAAAATGAATCACATCATATCAACGGGCCCAGGACATTCCCATGTCCTACATATATATAAGTGACTTACTCTCCCTGTGAGGGAGAGTACTCCTGCTCAGCCTGATCAGGTGCAAACTCTTCCTCAGTACCTGTGGAGATAGTAAGGAGTGAGTATTACACATAAAATGGGGAAGCAGTTTCCAAATACGACATAATGCTATACCAAGCCATACACATTTAGCAATTCATTCACAATATAATAAAGCTCAACATATAACAATTCATTATCAAAATATTCCATTGGTTACTCAAGTCTATCTTGCATATTCAATCCTATTCATCATTTTCATAAAGTCTATTGTTCCATACACTTTAATCATATTCATAATTCATTTCAGTCTGTCCCTGGTCACGGCCTACTGCGTCTGCACTCCTGTGCACTCACGACTTACTGCGCCCGGGTATGTATTATTCTCCCCTGGTCACGACCTACTGCGTTCGCACCACCGCGCGATCACGACTTACTGCGCCCGGGTATAATTCATTCTCCCCCGGGTATGATTCATTCTCCCCTGGTCACGAACTACTGTGTTCGCACCACCGCGCGATCACGACTTACTGCGCCCGGGTATGTTTCATTCTCCCCTGGTCACGACCTACTGCGTTCGCACCACCGCGCGATCACGACTTACTGCGCCCGGGTATGATTCATTCTCCCCTGGTCACGACCTACTGCGTTCGCACCACCGCACGATCACGACTTACTGCGCCCGGGTATGATTCATTCTCCCCTGGTCACGACCTACTGCGTTCGCACCACCGCGCGATCACGACTTACTGCGCCCGAGTATAATTCATTTCATTCTTTTAACATTATCAACTCTTAAACTCTTTGACAATTCCATTACTCAAGTTAATCCCAACATTACACATTTACATTATCCAATCATCACAATTACATAATGTAAATCAATTATCACAGTCCAGGCATGTTATCAACATCATCACTATTTTATATTCTATAATTCAAATAACATAATTCAAGCACATTCTTGTTATCCTTCTTATTATTCCTAGCTCACAAATTCTATTTATTAATTAACCTGTGGTGCAATATCCTATCTAGCACATAATTCTTAGTACTCATTATATGCATATCGTAAACTAAACCCCAGAGTAAGGTAATACTCACTATAACCCACTCCTTACCTCAAAGTAGCAAGAAGTAAATAAAACCTTCGTGTGCCCTAGCTCAAAACCTTGGGACTTTGAACTTCCGGAGCCTTGCTTGCCACCTCAACAAGGATATGATCAAGTGTTGATAAATAACTCTATTTGGGGAATTACAAGAGGGTTGATCCTTGCCCTTATCTTGGTTAGGATTAGAAAGCATGAAATAAAGTTCCTACATAACCATGAGTGCAAGAAACCCTAAGGATTTAAACACAATTTCTATGAACTAAGGAGAGTTGGAATGGAAAGGAAATTAATATTATGATATGAAGCTTAACTTACTCCAATAATGGTGGAATTTGTAAACCAAGAAGAAGGAAGGAGGGAGCCACACGTGTGAAGGAAGGAGGAGAAGAAATGAGGCTTCAACCCACTTCCATGGTGCAAACTTGATGGGGTTTAATGATTTTGGGTTTGAGGTGCCCAAGATCAAGTGTTTATGAAGGAAGGGTGATGGAATGATCTTGGAGCTTGAGAGAATTGATGGAGATGATAAGCTTGAGTTTGTGTTGAAAGGTGGTGAAATGAAGTGTTTTTGGGGCTTTATGATCAGCCTAGGGAGCAGCCACAATCGTATGGCTTAGATCAAAACTTTGGCCCCAAGTCTCAATTTCAATGCACCAGATCTGGTGCTGCTGAGCGCGCTCGCTTGGGCGAGCCCATCACTCGCTTGGGCGAGTCTTGGCACTAGCTGGTGCTGCTGGTGCGCACGCTGGTGCGGTCAGGAGGGGGATTGGCACGCCAATTTGCGGATCTGGTGCAGGTTGATGCGCCAGAGGCGCTCCTGGGCGAATGGGGGCCTCGCTTGGGCGGTTTTTCCACTGGCTGGTGCACCCATGAACAGTGCACGCGCCTGGGCGAGCGGGAAGCGCGCTTGGGCGAGAATCAGACTTCCAATCTTCGATTCGCCGTAACTTTTTGGTCAACCATCGGATCGGGTCCAAATTTTTAGACAAGCTTCTCAATCCCCTAAACTTCACATCCAACGGTGGAATTTATTTTCTTAGCATCCTATAATAAATTTCTAATTTTCTCTTTTCGGTCGATTTCTAACATCGAAAACGCCGATTTAACTTCCGATTTCGCTTAGTTAATTTCGCTCGAAGCTACCATTGCCTTCTATACAACCCCTAGGACTTATATTTACTACTCACCTTCCTACCAAAATTCGATAAGTCATTATTCCAATTATTCTTAAGTTTTTAATAATAACTTCATTTAAAATAAAGTTTAGGATGTTACAATTCTCTCCCACTTACCAGAATTTCGTCCTCGAAATTCAGTTGGCATCGAACAATTGCGGATGAGACTTCCTGATCTTGTCCTCCAATTCCCATGTAGCCTCCTCCACATTGTTCCTAATCCAGATAACTTTTACCAAAGATATTTCCTTGCCTCGGAGCTGCTTCACCTGCCTGTCCTCAATTCTAACTGGCAGAACTTCAAAAGTTAAATTCTCCTTCAAAGGCAAATCATCCAAGGTAACCACATGCGAAGGATCATGGAAGTATTTCCTTAGTTGTGAAACATGAAACACGTCATGAAGCCTTGCTAAGTGAGGGGGTAAGGCAATCTTGTAAGCCACCGGGCCAACCTTCTTCAGAATCTCATAAGGCCCAACAAACCGAGGAGTTAGTTTCCTGGACTTAATTGCCCTACCGATTCTTGTAACCAGAGACACTCTTAGGAATACATGATTCCCAACATCAAACTCCAAAGGTCTTCTTCGCCTGTCAGCATAACTCTTCTGGCGATCCTGTGAAGTCTTCATCTTATTCTTGATCATTGTGATCTTCTCAGTTGTTTCTTTCACAATATCAGGACCTGTCAACAGATTCTCACCTATCTGGAACCAACACAGAGGCGTCCTACATTTCCTCCCGTAGAGAGCCTCAAATGGTGTCATACCGATACTGGAGTGAAAGCTGTTGTTGTAAGTGAACTCCATCAACGGCAGTAACTGCTCCCAACTACCAGTTTGCTCCAGAACACATGCTCTCAACAAATCGTACGCTCAGACTGTCCGTCTGTCTGCGGATGATAAGCCGTACTGAATTTCAGCTTAGTACCCAACGCTTGCTGAAGACTCTGCCAAAATCTGGACAAAACCTCGGATCGCGATCGGATACTATACTGGTAGGAACACCATGCAGCTTCACTATGTCCCTGATATACAACTGAGTCAACTTCTCCAGAGTGTACTTCTTGTGAATAGGAATGAAATGTGCACACTTTGTAAGACGGTCCACAACCACCCAAACTGCATCACATCCTCCAGCAGTCCTAGGTAGACCTGTCACAAAGTCCATAGCTATGCTATCCCACTTCCACTCCGGAATATCAAGTGATCGCAAAGGACCACCAGGCTTTTGATGCTCAATTTTAACTTTCTGACAAGTTAGGCAATGAGATACATGATCGGCCACATCGGTTTTCAACTTCGGCCACCAATAAATCTTCTTCAAATCTTGGTACATCTTTGTTGCACCGGGATGAAAATTCATTTTGGTTCTATGTGCTTCCCATAGAATGTCTCTTCTAACTTCAAAGTCCATAGGAACACATATCCGACCCCTAAATCGGATAATACCATAAGAACCCTTCACGAAGTCGGGCTCTTCATTGCCCGATGCCCCTTCTAACAACTTTTGCAGCTCTACATCATCGGTTTGCCTTTCCTTAATAAGACCAATCAAGTCATTGGTAACCTGCAACATTTCTAGAACAATGCTCTTCTCTTTCACTTGCATGTTCAAGTTGAGGTCACTGAACTCTTGGATTAATTGCATCTCCTTCACCATTAGATTGCTGACATGCAAAGTCTTGCGACTTAGTGCATCAGCCACTACATTGGCTTTGCCCGGATGATACTGAAGATCGAAGTCATAGTCCTTCAGAAATTCCATCCACCTCCTCTGTCTCATATTCAACTCCTTTTGATCAAAGAGATAGCGAAGGCTTTTATGATTGCTGAAGACTTCGAACTTTGAACCATATAGATAATGCCTCCAGATTTTCAAAGCAAAAACTACTGCCGCCAACTCAAGATCATGAGTGGGATAGTTCTGTTCGTGCTGCCTCAATTGTCTGGATGCATAAGCTATGACTTGCCCTTGCTGCATCAACACACATCCCAACCCTTGTTTTGAAGCATCACAATACACCACAAAGGATTGAGTCGGGTTCGGCAAAATCAACACCGGAGAGCTAGTCAACCGCCTCTTCAATTCCTGGAAACTATCTTCACATTCCGAGGACCATTCAAACGGAACGCCCTTCCGCGTAAGAGTAGTTAAGGGAAGGGCTAATTTAGAAAACCCTTCAATAAACCTCCGATAGTACCCAGCCATACCAAGAAAGCTTCTGATCTCAGTAATGGTCTTGGGTCTCTCCCACTTAAGTACAGCTTCCACCTTGGAAGGATCAACAACAACACCCTTCTCAGAAATAACATGACCCAGAAACTGCACTTCATTCAACCAGAAACTACATTTAGAAAGCTTTGCATAAAGCTGTTTGGATTTGAGAATTTGCAATACTATTCTCAGATGTTCAGCATGCTCACTTGGACCCTTAGAATAGATGAGAATGTCGTCGATAAAGACTATGACAAAAGAATCCAAGTACGGCCTGAAAATCCTGTTCATATAGTCCATGAAGATGGCCGGAGCATTCGTGAGACCAAAGGACATCACCACATATTCAAAATGTCCATATCTCGACCGGAATGCCGTTTTAGGGATGTCCTCCTCTCGGATACGGATTTGATGGTATCCCGATCGAAGGTCAATCTTAGAAAATACGGATGCTCCTCGCAATTGGTCCAACAAATCGTCAATGCGAGGGAGAGGATATTTGTTTTTCACAGTCACCGCATTCAACTGCCTATAATCGATGCACATTCGGAGACTCCCGTCCTTCTTTTTAACAAAAAGAATCGGAGCTCCCCAAGGTGACACACTCGGTCTAATCAAGCCCTTGGCCAAAAGCTCCTCTATCTGCTTTTTCAACTCTGCTAACTCCGGAGGTGCCATTCTTTACGGGGCTACTGAAATAGGACCTGCACCAGGCATCAGATCAATGCTAAACTCCACTTCTCTGTTCAGCGGCAATCCAGGAATCTCTGCAGGAAAGACTTCTAGAAATTCGCAGACTATCGGAATCTGACTGATCTCTGCCTCCTCATTCATTTCCAAGGCAGATAAAGAAAGATCACTGATAGTAATTGATTTCTGATGACAGTCAATCAGAACATGGTGCCGAGACATCCAGTCCATGCCCAGAATGATGTCCAATTTAGTTAGAGGCAAACAAATTAGATTTACCTTGAATTCCCGCTCCAATACTCGAAGTGGGCAATCCAAACACATCGTTGATGTGACTACAGAAGAATTTGTAGGGGTAGAGACAGATAATTTATAAGGCATTTCTATTGCAGACAACCCTAACTTCTTCATGCAATCGGCAGAAATAAACGAATGAGTAGCCCCACAATCAAAGAGAATACCACAAGAAATATCATTAACATAACCGGTACCTCTAATCAGCTCATCGGCATCAGTAACTTGTTCGCCATCCAAAGTATACACCTTGCCCTTCCGAGTCACCCGATTGTCACCAGCTTTCTGAACCTTAGCCACATTAACCTCCTTCTTGACTGCACTTTTAGGACAATTAGTTATAATGTGACCCGGCTGCCCGCACTTGTAACAGGTTGGACCCTTACTCGGATCCAATGTCCAGCAATCTTCTCTATGGTGTCTACCACAATGTGGACAAGTCGGAATAGGACCAAAAGCACTTATTGCTTGGCCTGTTCTAGGCTGGGAGTAAGGACCTGGTCGCTGCACCGAACTCTTGCCCCTGATAGGACCTCCAGCCTTCTGAACATTCTTGCTGCGTTTTTCAGCTACACGTTGTTTGCGACTCTTTTCATAAGTGCTAGCCATGTTGATCAGTTGAGACAGGTTAGCGATGTTCTGATATTCAAAAGCCACCTTGATTTCAGAACGAAGTCCGGTCTCGAACTTGATGCACTTGGTCCTTTCATCCGCATCCCTGTAACTTCCTGCATATCGGATCAAGTCCTCAAACCTAGCAGCATACTCCCCAACGCTCATGTTCCCTTGCACGAGCTCCAGAAAAGTTATCTCCTTCTCTCTACGAACATCTTCAAGAAAGTATTTGCCCAGAAAACGATTCTTGAACAAATCCCATGTGATCGCCTGGTTGTTCGCCTCCAAACCCCTCCGCATCTGTTGCCACCAATGTTCTGCTTCACTAGTCAACATATATTGTGCTAGCAGAATCTTCTGTTCCTCCGGTGGTGCCATAGTATTAAGAATCTTCTCGATCTCTTGCAACCAAAGTTGTGCCCCATCGGGACTGAACCCACCTTCGAACTTTTGCGGATCGTTCTTTCTGAACCGCGCAAGCCAATCAATTGCAACTGGAGCTGGGTGTTGAGGATTTATTGCTGCCGTTGCTGTTGCTGCAGCTGCTGCTATGTTCTCCCCCTGGTTATGATGCACTTGCGCAATGTTAGCAGCCTGATCCTGTTGCATCTGTACCAGATGTTCCAGAATAGCGCGGATCCCATCATTTTCGACTCGTCTACCAGCCATTCTGTTTAGTCATGCATAAGGCCGACAGTTAATGCTTATTAGCATAATTAATAGTATAAACATCCTATCAATAGACTCTAGACTCTAAACTATAATTATCGATTACTCGCTCGGTGAGTAATCACTGGAGTAGCTCATAACTCCAAAGGCCGAGGGAAACTGCTCTGATACCATAAAATGTAACACCTACAATTAATTACCCTTTTATACCCCTATATAAAATAGTGAATTTAAAATTTTCCTTTTTACTTATAAAAATCTTCCGTCAAACGGACGGAGTTTCGTTTGTTTTTTGGACTTTCCAAAATTTCTGGTTTTCCTGTGACCTGATAAACATTCACAATTTCAAATTTCAAAGCCAGCAGGGCTATATACATATATCACAACTGGTGCAACATCGTGCACACATCAGAATATCAGAGTATGAAGCATCAGAGTAACGCATAAATATTAACAAGTTTTGGAAAACAGTTCTTTTCCCAAAATAAGACCCCTACCCAAAAGGAGTCGTCCTGGGCCCCCAAAAAGCTATTTACATTATACACAACAAAAATGAATCACATCATATCAACGGGCCCAGGACATTCCCATGTCCTACATATATATAAGTGACTTACTCTCCCTGTGAGGGAGAGTACTCCTGCTCGGCCTGATCAGGTGCAAACTCTTCATCAGTACCTGTGGAGATAGTAAGGAGTGAGTATTACACATAAAATGGGGAAGCAGTTTCCAAATACGACATAATGCTATACCAAGCCATACACATTTAGCAATTCATTCACAATATAATAAAGCTCAACATATAACAATTCATTATCAAAATATTCCATTGGTTACTCAAGTCTATCTTGCATATTCAATCCTATTCATCATTTTCATAAAGTATATTGTTCCATACACTTTAATCATATTCATAATTCTTTTCAGTCTGTCCCTGGTCACGGCCTACTGCGTCTGCACTCCTGTGCACTCACGACTTACTGCGCCCGGGTATGTTTCATTCTCCCCTGGTCACGACCTACTGCGTTCGCACCACCGCGCGATCACAACTTACTGCGCCCGGGTATGTTTCATTCTCCCCTGGTCACGACCTACTGCGTTCGCACCACCACGCGATCACGACTTACTGCGCCCGGGTATGTTTCATTCTCCCCTGGTCACGACCTACTGCGTTCGCACCACCGCGCGATCACGACTTACTGCGCCCGGGTATGATTCATTCTCCCCTGGTCACGACCTACTGCGTTCGCACCACCGCGCGATCACGACTTACTGCGCCCGGGTATGTTTCATTCTCCCCTGGTCACGACCTACTGCGTTCGCACCACCACGCGATCACGACTTACTGCGCCCGGGTATGTTTCATTCTCCCCTGGTCACGACCTACTGCGTTCGCACCACCGCGCGATCACGACTTACTGCGCCCGGGTATAATTCATTTCATTCTTTTAACATTATCAACTCTTAAACTCTTTGACAATTCCATTACTCAAGTTAATCCCAACATTACACATTTACACTATCCAATCATCACAATTACATAATGTAAATCAATTATCACAGTCCAGGCATGTTATCAACATCATCACTATTTTATATTCTATAATTCAATAAACATAATTCAAGCACATTCTTGTTATCATTCCTATTATTCCTAGCTCACAAATTCTATTTATTAATTAACCTGTGGTATAATATCCTATCTAGCACATAATTCTTAGTACTCATTATATGCATATCGTAAACTAAACCCCAGAGTAAGGTAATACTCACTATAACCCACTCTTTACCTCAAAGTAGCAAGAAGTAAATAAAACCTTAGTGTGCCCTAGCTCAAAACCTTGGGACTTTGAACTTCCGGAGCCTTGCTTGCCACCTCAACAAGGATATGATCAAGTGTTGATAAATAACTCTATTTGGTGAATTACAAGAGGGTTGATCCTTGCCCTTATCTTGGTTAGGATTAGAAAGCATGAAATAAAGTTCCTACATAACCATGAGTGCAAGAAACCCTAAGGATTTAAACACAATTTCTATGAACTAAGGAGAGTTGGAATGGAAAGGAAATTAATATTATGACATGAAGCTTAACTTACTCCAATAATGGTGGAATTTGAAAACCAAGAAGAAGGAAGGAGGGAGCCACACGTGTGAAGGAAGGAGGAGAAGAAATGAGGCTTCAACCCACTTCCATGGTGCAAACTTGATGGGGTTTAATGATTTTGGGTTTGAGGTGCCCAAGATCAAGTGTTTATGAAGGAAGGGTGATGGAATGATCTTGGAGCTTGAGAGAATTGATGGAGATGATAAGCTTGAGTTGGTGTTGAAAGGTGGTGAAATGAATTGTTTTTGGGGCTTTATGATCAGCCTAGGGAGCAGCCACAATCGTATGGCTTAGATCAAAACTTTGGCCCCAAGTCTCAATTTCAACGCACCAGATCTGGTGCTGCTGAGCGCGCTCGCTTGGGCGAGCCCATCACTCGCTTGGGTGAGTCTTGGCACCAACTGGTGCGGTCAGGAGGGAGATTGGCGCGCCAATTTGCGGATCTGGTGCAGGCTGATGCGCCAGAGGCGCGCCTGGGCGAATGGGGGCCTCACCTGGGCGATTTTTCCACTGGCTGGTGCACCCATGAATAGTGCACGCGCCTGGGCGAGCGGGAAGCGCGCTTGGGCGAGAATCAGACTTCCAATCTTCGATTCGCCGTAACTTTTTCGTCAACCGTCGGATCGGGTCCAAATTTTTAGACAAGCTTCTCAATCCCCTAAACTTCACATCCAACGGTGGAATTTATTTTCTTAGCATCCTATAATAAATTTCTAATTTTCTCTTTTCGGTCGATTTCTAACATCGAAAACGCCGATTTAACTTCCGATTTCGCTTAGTTAATTTTGCTCGAAGCTACCATTGCCTTCTATACAACCCCTAGGACTTATATTTACTACTCACCTTCCTACCAAAATTCGATAAGTCATTATTCCAATTATTTTTAAGTTTTTAATAATAACTTCATTTAAAATAAAGTTTAGGATGTTACACACACCCTAAGGGGGGTCCTAATGTCATTCATTTACTACTTTACCATTTTATTCCCATCTATTACTCACTCCTTATTGGAGGGTCATGTTACTTTATTCTCGCTCCACATAGGAAGGGTCACGACAACATGATTCTCACTCTACTTAGAAAGTAAGTGGAGGGTCCTGATGATGTAATTCTCACTCCGCAAAGGGAGGTCATGATAATATAATTCTCACTCCACTTAGGGAGGGTCATGATAGTATATTTCTCGCTCCTTTCGGAGGGTCCTGATAATAAATTTCTCGCTCCGCTTAGGGAGGGTCATGAATACATAATTTCTCGCTCCGCATAGGGAGGGTCATGAATACATAATTTCTCGCTCCGCTTAGGGAGGGTCATGAATACATAATTTCTCGCTCCGCTTAGGGAGGTTCCTAATAATATACACACTCCTCTTAGGGAGGGTCATGATTATATTCATATATACATCCACATACATCTCACATTCCTACACCCATGCACATCATAATTACATAAAACACTTTTTAAGACTCATAACCAATTGATTCACTATTTAATTTTCCTTCGAATTCCATTATCCACCTATATTAATACAAGTTCACATCCAAATTCATCATTTCCATTATTTACCCAATTCCGAAATCTGTAGCTTCACATTCATTAGTCATCATAATTAGATGTCCCTACAAGTATCCCAAACAAGTTTTATTCTCTTTATTCACTTACTCCAAGTCCTATTATCATCAACTACCTTAAGGTTCAACTTCCTACCTTTACTCCCTATCCTTAATTCCCCCTATATACAAGCTAGAAAAATACCCTCTAAGTAAAGGTAACACACCCCTTCTTACCTCAAATAAAGGTGGAGAGAGAGAGAATGTTGATTCCCAAGCCTTAGTGTAGAGAGAGAAAGCTTCATAGCCATGGAGGAGAGAGAAAATGAGTCATGAAGCAAAAGCATTGAAATTAGTTAAAGATTATGGGGGAAATTTGTGTACATGAAAGAAAATGAGAAGGAAAGCTTGAATCTCACATACCTTGAACTTGGAATGGTGGAAATCAAGAGTGGGTATGAAACTCCAAGGAAGAGAGAGGAGAGAGAGAAATGGCGTGAGAGAGAGAATAATAGGAGAGATTGATGAAGGAGATGATGTTTGTATGTGATGGGGATTGATTTTTAAGGGTTTATCATGGATGTATTTGATGATTTGAGGTGGGATTTAGAGAGAGAAGGAGAAGCAATTCGTGGCCCTAGGAGAGAGAAACAAAAGGAAATGAATGGGGAAGAAGACCCAACGCGTTTTATTTATTTTTTTTCTGTTCTGTCACGTACTAACCGGTTAGTGGAATGACTAACCGGTTAGCCACTGATTCTTTTTATTTTCTTTTATTTCTTTGCCCTTCAAAGTGTCATAACTTCTTCGTTAACCGTCGGATCTTGCTCAAATTTTGAGACAAGCTTCCTAAGACACTTATATTCACATCCAACGGTGGAATTCGTGTTTAGAGTTGTAAATATTTTAATTTGAATTTCCTAATATAGGGTGTTTAGAACACCGAAAACGTCGATTTTAGAACTCGTTTAGCCTTCTTTAAACTTCTTTTCCGATGCCAATGCTTCCTAACTCCTTCATGGAATTAAAAGGAAATCTAATTTATCACCTTAAATTATTTTATGCATAATTATTATGTCCAAGTCTTATTATTATTCTAATTACTCTTGGAACTAGAATTCGGGATGTTACAAAAATCCTAATTTTTAACAATCACAACATTCATAAAGTTCCTTATTTTTCCCAAAAGTTTCAAAGCAAATCATAAAAAAAAAACAAGAGGAATAATATTTGATGCTACAAAATAATAACCGAACAAAATAATTTAACCAAAGTAATCGAAAAAATCATGTAAGGCACAAAATGAAATGAATAGCACACAAAATTTACTTGTCAGTGAAATTTTATTTAATTTTATGCATGTGTTTCCTTACTACATATCATAAGAATAACAACATTTTTCAATATTTTTTTTGCATAATGAACAACTTGTTGTTAGTCAAATGTTTTTGGTCTGCGTATAGCCATAGATATTTTTCACAGTAGGCAATCGTATTTGAGTCGAGAAAGTTCATAATATACAAATGTTAACTTTCTCAGTCAAGAATTTATTTATACACAAGACTTAAACTTGAATTTTTATTGATGGAATGCATAAAATTAAACTACCATGTGAACCAACATATGAATTTTTTAGAATAAAATACGTTAATTAAATATCTACTAAATTATTTAATTTAAATTAAAAGTTATATCATTATTTACAAAATACTTAGTTTAGAATTAAATAGCGAATCACAGATGCTACATGAACATTTTTTAGTTGGCATAAGGGTATCATTTAACTGAGACAAAGATTAATCTCTTTCAAGACATAAAAATCGCTGAAGTGGATTTTGCTTATATCAAAATATATATCTTTTCTATACATGCAACATGTTACGGTATTTAAATCCAAGTCGATCCAAAATAAAACCGAAAACTAATCTAAACTACTTATTGGGTTGTGTTGCATTGACTTCTAAAAAAACACTCATATAGTCATATCGGATTGAATTTCATATTTACTCATGTGAGCGAACCGAATCAAACCGAATCACAAATATCTTATTTATATGTTATTATATTCTAAAATCATACATTTATTTTATATTATGTATATCACTGCCACAAGTTTTTATTACATTCCTTTAATATGCAAAATAAATTATTTATATGTATGATGACATTTAATCGTATTATATATGTTTGGCTATTTAAATACTTTTTGTGGTTTTTATTATTTTTATGTTTTAATTTGACCATTTATTTTTAAAAAGGTCAATTTAGACTTTTATACTTCTAGCATTTATCAATTTAACTTTCCCGTCGTAACAG
The DNA here is from genome assembly GCA_037953625.1 of Crotalaria pallida. NCBI lineage: Eukaryota > Viridiplantae > Streptophyta > Magnoliopsida > Fabales > Fabaceae > Crotalaria > Crotalaria pallida. The sequence continues at coordinate 114,336,566 of CM075652.1, read as the reverse complement.
TATTAGATTTTCATCAGAATATACTGATTTTACCCAATATTCTTTTTTCATCCACTAAACTCTGCATTTTCCAATGTGTGTGGTACTTTAATTGATGAAATGTCAATGTTGTTCTTCTCTTTTTGGTTAAAATTTCACCCACACTTTTGTATTTCTTTATTTGAAGTTGCAAATTCAGGAAAACAAATGCAAATTAAATAGCCAAGGAATCTTCAAAAAAATAGTATATTCTGGGAAAAACCTAACACCGTTATATATGACGGAATAATGAAATTAATAAATATAAATTAAAAACATAAAAGACTAAATTTACTCATTTTAAAAAATAAAGAATCAAAAACTTTAAAGCTAAAAATAAGACATAGGGCAAAAAATGTATTTAAGCCTATATGTCTTTTATTAAAAATAAAATCGAATATATCAACTTACACTATTAATTAATTAGTATTTTTTTAATAGAGAAAGCATAAATAAGCACAACATAAAAATCAAACTGATTCAAAAACAACCGCGAGTAATTTTTTTATTTGGTTGGATCGATTTTGACATTTTAAGAAAATTGAACCACAAGTAACATTTTTCGTCGAATCAGATAACTCTTTTGCGTTAAAATTGATCCAAACCGTTTAACGAATAGAGTTAGCGATAGGGATTGAACCCTTGATATCATACTTAAATAGCTCAGTCTTCTTCTAACTGTTTTTAGCTTCATGGTACTATAACTAATATTAGTATAATAGGACGATTTAGTTTCCATAAATTAATGATATTTGTTTATAAGAAAATAATTACAATTTGTCAAATTTTAAGAAACAAATAATTTCCCTTGTGTTAATTTAAATAACTCTTTAATTATTAAAATTAATTTAGAAAATTGTTAATTAAAGGAGAATATTTGAGAAAATATTCCCCTCTATACTACAAAGATTTTACTAAGAGTGATTAAAAAAATCATATAATAAGTACCATTTATGTTATTTATAGATTTTAATAGTAATTGTAATTAGTAATATCGATCAACAAATAGAAACAATAATTTATTAGATATAAAGAATCAATTAATTTTTATTATGTTACTAAATATTAAATATATGAATAAAATTTAGATAGAAAATTATTAATATCATTTCAAAATTACTCATCACTAATACTATTATTAATTATAATAAAAAAATGGCTTAATTAGTAAAATTGTTTTTTTTCAATAAATGTTGTAGACTTTTAATTTCTTCGTCGCAATTTTTGTAGAGGAGTGTTATATTGACATCCAGAAACAACATATGTTAGACCCAAATGTCAATTCTGAATGTTTATATAACATTATTGTTTCTTTATCTTTGTTTTTATAATTCGCTTTGATTTAAGTCTTGCACGTCAATAAATGATGACGTGACCAAAGGTTGAGATAGTAATTGACAATGAACAAGTGATCTTTGTTAAGCAACATCGCTATGAGGATTAAATCACAAAAACTTAAAGGGACAAAATTCAAAATTCACAATATTTATAAAGGCAAATATAACAAGGGAATTAATTTCACTTCTTTTTGGATTGTTGCTATACAATTCTATATTGGATCAATGAAACTTTGTCACCTAACATACAATTGTCAAATCATTGTTTAAAAAATCAAAACTGCATGTTAGGTGACAAAGTATCATTGGTTTATCATAGGATTGCATAGCAACAATTCAAAATTAGATTGCATACCGGAAATATTCATATAATAATTAAGTAAAAAATAAATAAATAAAAACGTTTCTTCTTCTCTCACCCGCATCCCATTTCAATTCATACCCTTTAATTTCCCTCTCCATTTATCTCCACAAATTATACCCCAAGAGGGACTCATGCCTCTTCAACGTTTTCTTTAATTTGTTCGGCTTCTTCATTATATCTTGTCTAAAGTCGATGATCATGACACCTCCTCAAATTTCAATCAACTCAAACACCATGGCTAAACCTCAATTCCCACACTCTTCTTCAGTGTCTTCATTTTCACCAGTAATGGTTTTTTTGGGTTTCCCTACAATGTCCACCATCACCCTAAACCATAACCCCATCAAAAAGGCCATTAATACAAACATTCGGTGCTCTCGCTCAGTGTCCAATTCCCCAAAACAACCGTACGACCAAAAAACCCTAATCACCAAAGAAAAATCAAAGCCTATGTTGAACCCATTCCAAACAACCGCAGCAACTGTCCTAGATAGGTTCGAGAGCGCGTTAAACTCACGCGAGCTCCAACAAACTCTTCGCAAAACGGCTGATCCACGTGTCCAAATCCATGGAAACTACTCTCCCGTGCCAGAACAACCCGTCGTTCACTCTCTCCTAGTAATCGGAACAATCCCCGAATCACTTAACGACGTTTACGTCCGTAACGGCGCAAACCCTATGTTCGAGCCAATCGCAGGGCACCACCTCTTCGATGATGACGGCATGGTTCACGCCGTCACGATCAATAACGGCACTGCTAGCTACGCTTGCCGCTACACCCAAACTGAGAGGCTCATGTAGGAGAAAAACCACGGCCGTGCTATTTTCCCCAAAGCGATCGGAGAACTCTACGGCCACACCGGCATTCTCCGGTTGCTTTTGTTATACTCTCGAGCACTCGCCGGAATCGTCGACATCCGTCGCGCTAGCGGAGTTGCCAATGCCAAAATGGTTTTTTTTCAATGGGAAACCGCTTGCAATGTCGGAAGATGATCTTCCTTACGAGCTCGAAATAACTTCCGACGGTGATCTTGTCACCGTCGGACGTTACGACTTTGGAGGACAACTGAAGCGTGCTATGATTGCTCATCCCAAGATTGATCCTCAAAGTGGTGAGCTTTTCAAGCTTAGTTATGACTTTGCAATGACTTCTTTGAAGTACTTTTGGTTCTCCTCGGAAGGGAAGAAATCAACTGATGTTGAAATTCAACTGTCCATCCCGACGATGGTGCATGACTTTGCTATCACGAAGAATTCCGTCATCATTCCAGATCAACAGGTGCAGGGACAAACCCTGAGAAGGGCATGCATAGGCTACAACTTTCGCTTCTCCATATATATCCTCTAATATATAAGACACATATATAAAGGAATTTTAACATAGCTTCTTTCTTCCAATTAAAAAAAACAGAGAAGGGGAAGAATAATTAAAGCTGGTAATAGAGGTTAATAAGGGAAACTTCACTTATTTCATAGATTAGGCAAATGAACAAACTATTGGTTTAGAAATGACTGACAATTAAGTCACATGACTTAAGAGATTTGGAACATGATTAAAATTGTTCAAGGATATTTTGAAATTGAGTTAGTTTTCTCATCCACTATTTCAAGGAAGAATTAAAATGGATTATCTATGTAGGATAACTGATACTATAACATAGAAAATTATCCAGGTTGCTGCCTTGTTGATCCAAGCCACCCGCTTGCCTTTCTGTCGTGATCATGCCACATTGGGAAGTCGTTGCATTTGTTTCAGAAGTTGGATTTTGAAAACTAGCATTGGAGTTGTTAAGATTTGAATCATCTACAATTGTTTCAACCATCTTACTTACTGAAGCAATAGTCTTTGTTTTTGAGAAAAGGTTCACAAAGTTTTTGAAGAAGGTTGGCCCTTCTAAAGTGAGACCATTTTGGAGTCTGATTTCAATTACTATTGTGATGAACAAGGGTGAGACTTGGGCTTTGAGGAATATTGTGGTTATTGATGAGAATGACTTCTTGATTATGATCATCATTATGGTGATCGCTATGATGGTGATCATCATGATGATCATCATCAATATCGTGATCATCATGATGATGATCGTTATGGTGGTCATCATGATGATTATTATTATGGTGATCATCACCATCGCTGAAGAGATATTGATAATTTCAATATTCAATTGATTATGAGCCTATTTTTAGTGGTGCAATAGTAGCACCAATTATGATTATGGCCATCATCATGGTGATCATCGTCATTGAGGGTATTGATAATTTCAATATTCCATTGTTTAGGAGCCTGTTCCTGTGGTGGTGCAACAGCAGCAGCTACTTGTGCTTGAAAGTCCTGCTGGATAGTAGTTGTCCTAAGAAAAGGTGGTGACGATGCTTGACTCTCAATATTAGATCGAAATGAGCACAAATTTACCATTTTGATGATTTGATGATCATCACTATGATCACCACAATGATCATCACCGTGATGATCACCATAATGATGATCATCATGATGATTACCATCATAGTTCTCATTGTTAAATTTGTGTTCATCTCCATCTAATATTGAGAGCCAAGTATCATCACCACCTTTCCTCGGGACAACTACTGTGCAGCAGGAATTTCAAGCACCAGAAGATGCTGCTGTTGCACCACCACAAGAACTGGCTCGTAATCAATTGGATATTGAAATTATCAACATCCCCAGTGATGATGAGCACCAGCATAATGAATAATGAATAATGATGACCATATCAGTGGTGCTGCGGTTGCACCACCACAAGAACAGGCTCATAATAATCAATTGAATATTGAAATTATCAATATCCTCAGTGATGATGAAGATTATTATCACTATAATGATGATCACCATATCGATAATCATCATGATGATCACCATAATGATGATCATCATCAAGAAGTCATTCTCAACAACTAGAACTTTCCTCAAAGCCCAAGTCTTACCCTTGGTCTTACCCTTGTTCATCAGGATGGTAAGAGAAATCTTGGACTCCAAAATGGTCTCACTTCAAAAGGGCCAACCTTATTCAACAAATTTGTGAACCTTTTCTCAGAAACAAAGATTGTTGCTTCAGTAAGTCAGATGGTTGAAACAATTGCAGATGATTCAAATCTTAACAACTCCAATGCTAGTTTTTATAATCCAACTTCTGAAACAAATGCAATGACTTCTTCCCATTGTGGCTTGATCATGACCGAAAGGCAGGCGGGTGGCTTGGATCAACAAGGCAACAACATGGATAATTTTCTATGTTATATTTATGTCATATTGTGCATATCAAAAGTGTAACGGAGGCAACAAAGATTTAAAACATGAAAATGAAGGTGAAATGAAACACAAAAAGTATAAAAAGAGAAAAACATAGTCGTTAATAAATCCTTCGTTTAAAGTACTTTTATCCACCTTGCATACATACATGAATAAAAAAGTCAACAACGACATAATATAATTATCTATAGATATACGTGAAGCATGAACAACACAAACACAAAGAAAAAGAGGTATATGTCACCTGGTTTGAAAGAAGAGATGGAGAGATAATTGAAGAAGTTATCTGTTGTGAAGAAGGCAAGGTTGACGTTCCTTCTTTGTGCTTGCTCTAGAATTCCAAAATGAATCTTTTCTGTTCTGACCAATACATCAAATAATACTTTCTTTGTTCAAAAAAATATACAATTTTTAATATTTTTAATAATTTTTGTATTTTTTTGGAATAAAATAAAAAAATAAAGCAAATTATGTTCTCACTTGGTATTGATGAAGATGCTTTAATTCACAAAATGATATAATGAAATGCTTGATATATTCATCCAATCAAAACTGGGAAAAAGGAAAGACTACAAAGTTGTAATCCGAGACAGAACAACATGATAAAGTTGACCTAAATATGCCCTTGAATTTTAAAAAATACATAAAATGATGAATTTTTATTTTCTTATGATTGGCCAACAAAATTATTAATATTGCCAAATTTCTATTGTAAATCGAAAGATAAAATTTGAATTTTATCGATCTCATATAAGATTCAAGGATTAAATCAAATTAAATTAATTATTCGATCAGTAGAGAGAAAGCAAAGAGAGAAGATGAAGAACTTTCGTACCTTCGGAGGGAGTGGAGAGCGCTTTGACATCTCCGTAGATTGAAGTTGAAAATTGTCGAAAGGCACTGACGCGAATTTTATCAATGTACGAAAATGAAAGGTTGCGAAGGAAAGCAACAAAATAGGGTTAACTTGTCATTTGGCTTCTGATCTTGGTAGCAGCCGAATTTATAGTAATTGGATTTTTTTTTTGCCTAATTTGAGTACGAAATCAAAATTAAAATAAAGTAAGATCATTTTGATTTTTATTGATAAGTGAAATCGTTACCATCAAAATTAGATTTTGTACTATTTACTTTATGCGTTGTCATTAGTTTATCCAAAAATTACAACAAAAATAAACAAAATTAACATAATATACTAGTAGAATTGAGAGGGGAAAAAAGGCACACAAAATGCCATCGTCATGAACAATGGAATGAATAATTTACACCAACGATATTCTGTGATGTACTAGACGATGAGGTTCCCTAAGGGTAAGGGAAGAAGACCTTCTGAGGAGCCTCTGTCTAGGGTTTCTGTGTGATGTTTGGTGGGAGTCCTCAAATGGCTAAGGGAGAAAGCCAAGAAGCAACCCTAATCACTGGTGTGTGAAGGTTGCAATTAGGGTTATAGGACGTACCTGAGCCCCATGTAGTACGGAGCTACTTATAGGGGGGAGTCGGTTTCCCTAATGGGCTTGCTTTAGGCCCAAGTAGGGCCAGCCTGTATTGAGCTATGAGTGGATGAGCTGTCCTTGTGGATAAGGTGAGATACGTCACCCTGTCCTTGGTGTCGGACTCTGGGAGGTGTCGGACAGGGAAGTCGGACCTGGGTTGGAGTATGAGGTCGGCCCGTATCTGGTATCTGTTCGGCCGTTGAGCCTTGAGCTCGGCCCAGCACACAGAGGGCTTCTCATAGGGTCGTGAGGCCTTGGGCAAGGGTTCTGAGGACCTCGGCCAAGCCGAGTCCACCACATAAGCCCCCCAGCTCGGTCAAGGCTATCTGAGCCTTGTTCCGAGGTCTTGGTTTAGGTCCTTTTCCCAAATCCACCACATAAAGGCCGAGTTCACCACATAAGCCCCCCAGCTCGGTCAAGGCCATTTGAGCCTTGTTCCGAGGTTCTAGGGAATTCGGACGATGTGCTGCCGATAGCTGGATCCAGCTGTTTCTGACGTCCTTTCACTGTGACATGGCGGGTTAGACAGCTGTCTTCTCGCCTGCTCCGAAGTGACGCTCTCTTTTTCCAGATATGACACGCGTCAGAAATCACGTCCTTCGAAGCGTCGCCATCATTGCGACGTTGCTCGAGGTCCATGATTTCAGGTATTACGCGCCACGTGTCCCGGTACGTGTGGTTGCATGCTGGGTTGGGCCTTTTGGGCCAGGCCCATAGTTTGAAAGTGGAGGGAAAACGGTTTCTCTTCTCCTGCTTTTGACAAAACTGTTCCTCTTTGACTCTCCAAACAGTTACTCTTTCTCTCTCTCGCACGAATTCCTTCCCTTCTCAACCCGATTTTCTTCCTCTCTGCATTCGAAGCCATTCTTTGCTCTTCATTCGAAACTGCTTCCTGAAACTGTCCTTCCCTTTCAACAGGAGATCAGTGGCAGTTGCGAGTCTTACTCTCTTTCCAGTTCATCCTTCACGTTTGTATTCTCAAGGTAATTACTTGCTTCATCTTTTTCATTTTTGTTTCTCCTTTCTTCTGTACTAATTTTCATGGGAGGGATTTAGGACTTTTGGGTTTTATATTTATACGGTCTTGTTCCTATGGAGATGGGTGGTTTTCTCTGGTTATCGGGGTTTTGGGTTTGCGATTTTGGGGGATAAACTTTGGGGCTGTTAGTGTGTCTGGATTTGGGGTTTTTGGGATTTGGGGTGATTTTGATTCGTGTTTTTGTGTTGGTTTTTCAGAAAACCAAAGAAGTGGATTGGGGAAATATGAGTAGGGAGTGGTTTAGGAAATGGGCAGGGGTAGTTTCCCTGTCATCAAGCAGTAGCGAGGAGGAGCCTCGTCCTGTTCCTCCACGGAGGTATACGAGGCGCTCCATTGCCACAGGGAATATAGGAGAAAGTATGAGAAACGGGTTCTGGAGGTTGATCCCGTTGAGGTCATCCATCCTCGGGATTGGGGGGAGAAGAGAGAGTGGATACGGCAGTACGCCTGGGCCGAGTTTGTTGACGGTAGGGAGTGTGCCGACTTCGAGAGGATGGAGAGAGAGAGAACGTATGAACGGGGGGTATCTGTGGTAGAGGGGAGATGCTCGCCCCTCGGAACAACTTCGGGGGGGTTTTCTGGGGGGTTATTTTTTGTAACCCATAAGACTAACGCCGAGCTCCCCTATTCTTCCACAGGTACCATGCCGCCAAGAAAGTGCATAAGCCGACCTGAACTTTATCCTGCGCCCTCCGACGCTGATCAATGTCAGTGGGTCGACGTGGAGCCGAAGGGAGTGCAATCTAGTTTAGATTCCGAGGATAAGCTCACCGGAGTGAAGAGAGCTGTACTACCCTGTTCGGGAGATGCCGCTGGTACTTCTTATGAAGTTCTCCCTTGTTCTACGAATGACAGAATATGCACTAGAACTGATGACAACTCCTTCTTTTTTTATGCCGATTTGATCCATAACCTCGGCGTGACCTTGCCGTTCACCGACCTGGAGATGAGGGTTCTGAAAGAGCTCGGACTGGCCCCTTCGCAACTTCATCCCAACACCTGGTCGTTCCTGAGGGTGTTTCAAAAGTATTGCGGGGCCAAAAGGTTGGTATGCACAGTTCGGCTCTTTCTGTGGATGTACAACCCGTTCGTCAGTAACAAAGACGGGGTTACTGGTCGACTTTGGGTATCGGCCAAAGTCCGAGCTCGCTGTGGGCTGTTCGGAATGTTTACGGAATCTTGGAAGCATTTTAAGCCCAGATTCTTCAAGTACTAGTTTGTGGGTACTGGTCGACCTTGGTTCCGGGACGAGACGGGTCCGAGGTTTCCCTTGGAGTGGACCCCGGAGTTCTTCGACGTCCACCTCGGTACGCCGCAAAGGTGGTCGGGCGCGACTCTTGATACCGACGAGGCCATCACAGTCCACCATTTCCAAACTGAATATCAGGCTCGGAAATTCCAACTTGATGTTGGAGTTTTCATGAAGTGTTCTGACAACGAAGTCTTAACCAAAATTGGTAGTTAACCTTGCTCTTCTACTCCCGTAATTTTCTTTTAATTCTCTTACTGATTTTTCTTTATCTTTTTGTTTGCAGAGGATTATTGGTCAGCCATGTCGTCTAAGGCACTGAAGGCTGCGTTGGGCCGCAAAAGAAAGAGGCCGGAGAGTACTTCCAATGAGGACGCGACCGCTGATACAACGTAAATCGACTCTGCTCCTCCACACCCTACTCCACCTGCGGCGATCATTGCCCCACCTCCTCCTCAATCTCCGACTCCAAGTACCGAGCTCGTCAATACTGCCGGTACCCCAAGGCCGGCGACCCCCACTACTAGCACCTTGGTCAAAGAGGCTCTTGTAAAGATGTCGGGAGCCGAGTGGAAAAAGATGGTCGAAGGGTTGGCCTATCACTTGAAGAGGTCAACAAACATTTTCAATGTGTTGGCCGAAGTTGCGGATGACGTTGCGGAAGGCGTGTCGCCTGCCAAGAAGAGGGCCCGATCTAATATGGCAGCTGAGGTGGCTGAGCTGAGGAATAGTAAAAACACTGTCGAGCAAAAGTTAGCCGAGTTAGAAGAGAAGCACCGTCAGCAGATAGAGGAGCTTCGGAAAGGTCATGAGGAGGCTTTGGCCCACGCGAGAGCGGATGCTAGGGAGGCTGGTCGGCAGGAAGGCCTGGCCGAGGTGGAGAAGGTGAGGACATTGCTGAAGAGAAGAGCCGCTCAAGCTCTTAAACACAAGGTAGCCGCATCTGAGTCGGACTTCAATCTTGAGAAGGCGGCGAGTAAAATTTTTACCAGTGCGGTAGAGCAAATTCTTCACCTGAACCAAGGGCTCCGAATTTGGTATGTCGGCGCCTCTGCTGGGTTCAGGGTGGAGGACGGGAAGATAGTCGATTATGACCAGGATGGGCTCGAGGTTGACCTTGACCAGCCTGAGGAGAATCTGCCCGACCCTTTGGTGAAGAAACCGGATGAGGAGTTCAACCCAAGCTTGGTTGTCCTGTCCGATGTTGAAGATGAAGCAGCATAAGTCCCTTATGCTGGGCAGCTTGCGATTTGTCTATGTTTTTTTGTAACATGTTTGACAATGTTGGATTGTATTTTGCTTTGCTTATTGTGTATAACATTTTATTTTTAAGCAAGTTCTTGCTAGTTTTAACTTGTTGCATGTTGTTATATTTATGAAAGTTTTTATTCTAACTTGTTGCATACGTACTATGCCCGAGGTCGGAGTTATGCAAGCCTTTTCTTTAACTTGTTGCACGAATGCGAGTTTTACCTTACCATCTCGTTGCATGTTTACTCGTTCAACCTCGGATCCCAACTGCGATCATTTAGGTAGTCACCAAGAAAGCTTTTAAAAAAGAATGCAAGTGTTTGAGACTTGTTGTATTTTAGATAAAAAATACAAGTACTGTTTTCACTTGTTGTATTCGGGATTGATTATAGCTAAAACTGTCATGCTAGGAGCGTTTGATCGTATCAATAATGAGACCAAGCTCGACCGACTCAGTAAGTGCAGTAATCTTATAAGCTTTCCTCAGAAAAGAGGTACTGTATATAAGTGCATACGGTAGGGATCTCGGATCTACCCGCCTTAGCCTAGGTGGGTGTCCTCGTCCCCGATGTAAAAGAGAATGCTGAGTGAAGCTATGTGGAAACATTTCACAGCAATCTGTTCTTTATCGGGTGTCCCTTGTACACTGTGCATATGAGCCGATCTCCCTTATGAGACGTTGGCTGTGCATAGCACCATGCAACATTTAGGTGGCTAGTGCTAAATGAGAAGCTAGTACGTACGTATATAAAACTGTATCACTTGAGTAATGGGCAAGTTTGTACTTTTTCATTAATTATAAACATGAGTACATTGCCTATGAATTGAAACAGTGGGTATATCCGAAAGTGGAAAATAAGAGCATAACTAGGGGAAGTAAGTGTAAAATGTTAACAGAAATGAAGATAAAACTTAAACTTTTAGCTGGTGTTGCTAATAACATCTGAGGTAAACCTAGCTGAAGTAGGTTCTCAGTTTTGCAACGTTCCAAGAATTTTTGAGCTCGGCTCCTTCAAGAGTCTCTAGTCTATATGCCCCAGAGTGTGTTTTTGAAACGACTCTGTAGGAGCCTTCCCAATTTTGAGCAAATTTCCCGTCTCTTCGGTTTTTAAGACCGATGTCAGCTCTCCTGAGAACGAGATCTCCGACCTCAAAAGACCTGGGTTGTACCGTTTTATTATACTGCTTGGCTTGCCTTTCCTTTTCTTTCTTTTCCCGAGCAGAGGCGGCGTCCCGGATCTCTTCGGCCAGTATCAAGTTTTCTTTGATCAAATTTCCGTTTTCTTCCTTGGGTCTGTCTCTCATTCGAAAGGTATGAATCCTTCGTTCGATGGGGATGACCGCATCACAACCATAGGTGAGTCTGAAGGGGGTCTCTCCGGTTGAGGACTGAACCGTGGTCCTGATTGACCAGAGGACTTCGGGTAGCAGATTGGCCCATGCCTCTTTGGCCTGCGTAATTCTCTTCTTGAGGCCGTCAACGATAGCTCGGTTGGCGGCCTCGGCTTGGCCATTAGTCTGGGGGTGCTCTACCGAAGAAAACCGATGAGAGATCCCAAGATTCTCAGCCAATATCTGGAAGTTGTTGGCAGCGAACTGGCTACCATTGTCGGGGATTAATGTGAGTGGAAGGCCAAAACGGGAGATGACTTGTTTCATAAAAAATTTCTGGATCCTTGCCGAAGTGATAGTTGCTAGTGGCTCAGCCTCAATCCATTTGGTGAAGTAGTCTATTGCTACCACGATGAATTTTAGCTGGCCTGGAGCCGTTGGGAACTGTCCCACAATGTCCATTCCCCACATGCTGAAAGGCCAGGGGGAAGCTAGAAAGTGGAGCTCCTCGGAGGGTTTCTGATAAACATCGCTAAAGAATTGGCATTGAGGACATCGACGAACATGGTCAATGGAATCTGTAACTAAGGTCGGCCAGAAATATCCGGCCCTTAGTATCTTCCTTGCCAAGGATTTACCTCCGACGTGGTGGCTCCCCATTCCTCCGTGAACCTCATTCAAGGTCTCTTGAGCTTCCTCGGAGGTAAGACATCGAAGGAGTGGGGAAGACATTCCTCTTTTATAAAGGACTCAATCCATAATGACATACTCAGCCGCCTTTCTCTTAAGTTTCTTTGCTTCCTTTTGATCGGCAGGGAGTATCCCATGTTCGAGGTATGCCCTTATCGGATGCATCCAGTTCGGCAGTACTGAAATGGCCATTACTACACTTGGGGTCGATATTTGTTCTTGAATGAGGCTTTTATTGTTCCCTCCGCCTTTCGTGCTTGCCAACTTGGAAAGCACATCGGCTCGGGAGTTTGAACTGCGGGGGATATGGGTGATGGAAAATTTTACAAAATCAAGAGCCAGGGATTTAACTTTATCGAGGTATTTCTGCAGGATGGGTTCTTTCGCTTGGTATTCTCCCACGATTTGGGAAACCACCAACTGGGAGTCGCTCATAATTTGGACTTCAGTTGCACCGAGCTCCTTAGCCATGCGGAGGCCGACAATAACTGCTTCGTACTCGGCCTGATTGTTCGAGGTTAAAAACTCGAATTTCAGGGAGTATTCGATGCTGAGTCCTTCCACATTTTCCAGAATAACACCAGCTCCTGCACCCTTTTGATTGCTCGAACCATCAACATATATCACCCAAGTATCCGAGCTAGAGCTTTGGTGGGGCTCTGTGAACTCGGACACAAAATCTGCCAATACTTGTGACTTGATTGCCTTCCTTGGTTCGTTGGAGATGTCGAACTCGGACAGTTCGATTGCCCAAGCCATCATTCTCCCGGCGAGGTCAGGCTTTTGCAGAACTTGTTTAATGGGCTGGGCGATTCTTACGACAATAGGGTGGCTTTGGAAATATTGTCGTAGCCGTCGTGCAGCCAGGATGAGACAAAATGCGAATTTCTCAATCTTGGAATACCGAAGCTCGGGACCTTGCAGAGCTCGGCTTATGAAATAAACGGGGAACTCAATTCGGCCCTCGTCTCGGACCAACACCGAGCTGAGGGCGGAATCTCCTACGGAAAGATAAATGAAAAGATTCTCCCCCTCCCGAGGGCTGGAGAGAACTGGAGGGGAAGAGAGATATTCCTTAAGGGCAAGGAAAGAGGCTTCACAGTTCTGATCCCAGTTAAAAGTTGTACCTTTTTTCAAAAGTTGGTACCAAGGTAAGGCCTTCTTAGCAGCTTGAGGAAGGAATCTAGACAGTGCCGCCATCCTGCCAGTTAATTGTTGCACCCCTCTGAGGTCGGCAGGGCTCTTCATTTCTAATATAGCTCGGCATTTGTTGGGGTTTGCTTCGATTCCCCTCTCGGATAGCATGAATTCGAGGAAGGCACCAGCGGGGACCCCGAAAGTACACTTCTCCAGATTCAACCTCATCCTATGTGCTCTTACCCTCTCAAGAACCATGGTCAGATCTCGGACATGGTCTTCCTTTTTCTTGCTCTTTGTAATCATGTCATCGATATAGACCTCCATGGTGGTACCAATGATCCCATCAAAAACTTTGTTCATCATCCTTTGATAGGTTGCTCCAGCATTCTTTAGGCTGAAAGGCATGACAGTATAGCAGTAAGTTGCCTTTCTGGTCGTGAATGTGGTCTTGTCTTGATCAGGGGGATACATGGGGATCTGATTGTATCCCGAATATGCATCAGTGAATGACAACAATTGGTAGCCTGCCGAACTATCGACGAGCTGGTCAATAATCGGCAGCGGATACTGGTCCTTTGGGCAGGCTTTGTTGAGGTCGGTGTAATCCACACACATCCTCCAACTGCCGTTTGCCTTTTTAACCAAAACAGTGTTTGCAACCCATTCGACGTATGGCACTTCTTTTATGAATCCGGCTTCGAGCAACTCAGACACCTTTTCCTGGATGACTTTTGCTTTCTCAGTCCCAACCCGTCTCATCTTCTGTGCTACCGGCCTTGCCTTCGGATCTACACTGAGCTTGTGACAGATGAAGTTCGGGTCGATCCCCGGCATATCGGTCGAGGTCCAAGCAAACAAATCCAAATTAGCTCGTAACAGTTCGATGATCTCACCCTGGATCTCCTTAGGGAGGTCGGCACCCACTTTGACAGTTCTGTCGGGGTTAGAGGGGTCAATTTGAACTGCCAACCACTCTCCTTGAGGAGAAGGCCTAAGGTCATCCTGCTCGGCCCGAACATCCAGTTCTGCCAATAGGATCTTCCCTTTGGCCAATGTTGGACCAGTGAGCTCCTCTTGCTTCTTTTTAATTTCCCGTAGACTCGCGTTGTAGCAGAGTCGGGCTCTCACCTGGTCGGCTTTGACTGTGACGATCTTGTCATCGAAACCGACAAATTTCATTGCTAAGTGAACTGTTGAGACCACTGCTCCGAAAGCCTGTAAGCAGGTTCGTCCCAGTATCACGTTGTAGGGGGATTCGGAATCAATGACTAAAAACTTGATGATCTCCGTTCGGGCCGAAGGCTGCTTGCCTAAGGTCACCGGGAGATGGATGGCTCCTAAGGGGCGAATTTCCTCGCCCGTGAAGCTGATAAGGTTGCCTTCAAATTCCACGAGGTCGGCTGACCTCAGCTTCAGCTCTCTAAAAGTGTGAAGAAAAAGAATATCGGCTGAGCTTCCCTGATCGATGAAGACTCGGGCGACTTCGAAGTTGGAGATCATCGTCGCGATCACCATTGGATCATTGTGATCTGGGATGATGCCTATCATATCCTGGTCGGAAAAGCAGATGGGGATGTTCCGAGGTGGTTTCTTAAAGATAGGCTTGTGACGAACCGCTAGTACATGATTGACGTACTTTTTCCTTTCCAACCTCTTCTTGCCGCCGCCGGCAAAACCCCCCGAGATAGTTTCCACTCGGAGATTTTTCGGTGACTTAACCAAATCTTGTATAACAAAATTTTCTGTTTGTTGTTGGAATTCATTAGGGGCTGGAGCTTGAACAACAGCTCGTTCAGCAAAACGCCGCACGGGAAACCGTTGAAGGTTTGTATTGACTTGGCTTTGGTGTTTTATGGTTTTCGTTTGGTGTCTCATCATGGCAAAAACCTCTGTTGCGCGAGGATGTAAAGACGGTGGAGGTGGTGGCGGGGGAGGAGGTGAAGGTGGTGGAGACCTTGCTGTCCTGTTGGCCCCAAGGTGCAATCGCAAGTCCTCAGTTGACGGGACCCTCCCTGGGCGCCCCTTCCTCATCTTCTGAACTGGTTGTGTCTCAGACATGGTAGAATTTCTGGGAATGAAGTTTATCTTTTCCCACAGACGGCACCAATGTGATGTCCTAGACGATGAGGTTCCCTAAGGGTAAGGGAAGAAGACCTTCAGAGGAGCCTCTGTCTAGGGTTTCTGTGTGATGTTTGGTGGGAGTCCTCAAATGGCTAAGGGAGAAAGCCAAGAAGCAACCCTAATCACTGGTGTGTGAAGGTGGCAATTAGGGTTAGAGGACGTACCTGAGCCCCATGTAGTACGGAGCTACTTATAGGGGGGAGCTGGTTGCCCTAATGGGCTTGCTTTAGGCCCAAGTAGGGCCAGCCTGTATTGAGCTATGAGTGGATGAGTTGTCCTTGTGGATAAGGTGAGATACGTCACCCTGTCCTTGGTGTCGGACTCTGGGAGGTGTCGGACAGGGAAGTCGGACCTGGGTTGGAGTATGAGGTCGGCCCGTATCTGGTATCTGTTCGGCCGTTGAGCCTTGAGCTCGGCCCAGCACACAGAGGGCTTCTCATAGGGCCGTGAGGCCTTGGGCAAGGGTTCTGAGGACCTCGGTCAGGCCGAGTCCACCACATAAGCCCCCCAGCTCGGTCAAGGCTATCTGAGCCTTGTTCCGAGGTCTTGGTTTAGGTCCTTTTCCCAAATCCACCACATAAAGGCCGAGTTCACCACATAAAGGACAAGAAAGTAGGATCATTTCAATTTTTATTGATAAGTGAAATCATTACCATCAAAATTAGATTTTGTACTATTTACTTTATGCGTTGTCATTAGTTTATCCAAAAATTACAACAAAAATAAACAAAATTAACATAATATACTAGTAGAATTGAGAGGGGAAAAAAGGCACACAAAATGCCATCATCATGAACAATGGAATGAATAATGTACACCAACGATATTCGTAGATAGATTTTTAGATAAGGGAGGAGTCATTTTCAAGAAAAAATTTTATATTATAGTTTATGGTCATTCTATACACATTCAAGTGTATTTTCATTGTATAAGGGAATGATCCTAAACCTTGGTGCATGTATTTTAACATCTTGTGGTGATTTTTATAATATCATTGTATCAAGGATATCTTGATTCTTCTTCTCTTGGAAAAATAAAAAATGATACTTTCCAATGAACTTTTAATATTTCATATAGCTTCTTGACTTGTTAGCCTTTTCTTAATTATTATTTGGACTGTAAAGAGTATTGAGTAAATAAATATGTTTTTAGATAAAAATAATTAAATGTCATTAAAAATTGAAATTCGATCTTATAAATAAAATTTAATAAAGTCTCAAAGCAAGATTATAATAATAAAGGCAAGAGGATTATTTTGTTGCATTGGGCTATAATTAATGGCATTAGACATGTAAATTTTTTATATACATTTTTAAAGCTACTTTCATAAATTATTATCGAGACACTAAAAAATGTAAATTAAATTGTAACACCCCGATTTCGGCAACTTGAAAACATTATCTCTTTAACAAAATATAGTAAAAATTTGGGAATTTTTTTTTTTTTACAAGGTGACGTGGACATGAGAAGCTTAAGGTTCAAAAACATTTCGGTAACTTGATTGAAATAGAATAACATTCTCATGTCACACCTCACAAGTCAAGTTCCAAACCGAGATGTTACTTAACATCGCGCTTTGTAACTTAGCTTCATAAGTCTCTTTTAAGAAAACATTTTCAAATCTTGTTTCTCAAAACCATTCTCAATAAAATTCCAAGCGGGGTTCAGAATGATACGACAAGGTAACCAAGTAATTGCAAGGGGTACAGTGCTCAACGGAATTACCTATTACTATTCTTGACCTCTAATCTTCTTCACTGAAGCCCTCTGCCGAAATCGCATCGAGACGAGAGCACCAATTATACTACAGAGTCGACCATCTATCCGTTGCAATACCGGAGCAACCCGATACGACAACATGATAGGAGAGATGGTTAGTATTCCAGAAGTACAACATGACCAGACAATAGAACAATATTTAAGGACATAGGATCTACTAATTCTCATGCAATGACAACTACTCATACTATGCATATGACAAATATACTCATGTAGGCACATAGGAAACACTTATAAATAAAACGTATCAAATATAACAAAATCATAAATCATCACAACACACATCACTTCACTTGGCATCACAAGCCTTCGAATATTCAAGTCTTATCACCATCTTTCTCAATCTTTCCAACAAACACTTATACTTTTCTTTGAATCTCCCTTAATAAATTCTTTATAAATTCGCTATGCTTTCTTTCTTGTGATCTTTTGTCATTATTAAGTTTTATCAAACGGTTCGCTCAATGATGAGGGGGAAACATCATTGAACTCGCACACACGTCTACATCTCCTCGGTCATCTACCCAACCTAGTCGGAAGCAAACAGGAGTACAGGACCTTTACCACGCGGGCACGACAGCTGTCTCACAAACAAATGGTCCCACACCAGGAGGACTCAGCCTCAAATCAATTCAATTCATATCATATAATCAAAGGCACGCTCTCAGCGGCAATCTCAAATGCCCCGTTCCAGTCCCTCTCACTGTTCTCGAATTGTCATAGGGGGCGACAGTACTATTCTAGTCTCGAGTGCAGAACTTACCACGGCATAGGACCGATCTGCCCGTACCACATATGGAATTCGTTCTGCCTAGAATAGCACCCAAGGCTTCTTGACGTATCACCGTCCTTACCCTCCCCTATTGCAATCACAACCCGAATATCCGCAGATACTCCGGGGTATCTTCCTCTCCACTACTTCGATACGACACTCATACCTCACCGCGTTTGTAAATGTCTTTTAAAGTCTTTTAATGTTTTAGCGTTTTAATTAGCGGCTTAATCCTAACAATCGGCTCGTCCTTGGTGCATCCCTTCAACGAAGCCCGACCACTCATCGCAATCCGTTCCCCCTAAATCTCAATGGCATCCTGCCTCATATCACTTTCATCTCACTATCAAGATTCTCATAAGCTCATTCTCAGCATATTTCTCATCAACATCATCAGCATCTTTTCCTCGTCTTTCTCAAAATATCTTTCCGCAACACTTTTTCGAAAACATGATTTCACAAGACTTTTGCTTCACCAAAACATTTTTAGAAACCTCATTTCATAAATCCTTTCACAAAACTTTTTCAAAAATAATGTTTCCAAAAACTTTCACAAAAATATTATTTCCACCAAAAGCTTTTAAAAAATCTCTTTTCAAAACCTTTTTAAAAAAAATCACATTTTTGGATGAGTGCTAATGGAGGAGCAAGCTCAACTCAACACTAGGCTTCTTTCCAAAAACATGAACGAGGAATCACATCTCCACTCAAACCACATCTCACTTTCATAACCACGTTCTCTTTCAAATCTCAACTCTGTATATCTTTTACACTTTACTCATCTTATTTCTTTCTCATACTTCTCAAGTCTTACTCTTTCTCATTACCACATATAATCACATTCAACTTTTCCATTTAACTTCGAGTCCTACTCTTTTTCATGATTCTTATTATCATTCGTCACACTTCTAGGTTTTCCAGACAGAATATAATAATTACAAAGATATCCAGTCCATCATAAATTCAATCATGCAACATATTTAACCAAACAGGAAAACATCTAACACGTATATGTATCACATATGATAATGCAGCATGTAACATATTACAATTACTCTAATTAGACTCGATGTACTCAGTTTAGAACTGAGTCTACGCGTCACGATGACCTAGGCCTACTGCATCTCTCACCTCACATTCCAGCATCTGAAATCGTCGCGGGTCCTTCCCAACAAGTCGGCCGTTCCGCTTCTCGACTTATACGCACCTTGTACTAAATGAAGGATACTAGCGTTACAAGTCTATCTTAAATAATCGTCCTACTCAACATTACGACGCGTTTTCGAAAACTCTTTTTATTTTCCGTCGGAAAATCGTAAATCGTTAAAACTTCTTCAAATCAACTTCGACTTTTGAAAATACTTTAAACATCTCAAAAATATTTTTAAAACAATTGACAAAACAATTTAAAATCATTAGTTTTGGTTGTTGGTCCGTTCCGGACAGCCATTAACCAAAACTCAAAAACACCGAAAAACTTAACTTTTGTTCATGTAAGACTTTGTTATAAAATAAACACTTAAACGATTTATTTTTAAAACTTAACACCTTGAAATGAATTAAGGGCAGCAACCACTAAGTTCAGGGTTTTTCAATTAACCCAAGATTAAACTATTTCAAAAACCAATTAATTTCCACAACCAATTACAAAATCACACACACAACACTTTGGTTAATTAATTTATTTATGCATATCCTAAACATATCATCAAACAATCACTTATTCAATCAATTCAAGACATCATGATTATCATACAAGTCAGCCAAGTCATAATATAAAGTATAAAATTCATATTCATCAAAATATTCAAATAGAATCCTAGTGTGATTACAAGTAAAACACAAAAGATAAAATCCAAAACTATATCAAATAAATTTATTTAATTCTAAAAATTTCCAGAACATACACATATATAATAAAGTTCAACATATAAAATTTTCAAGCCATTTAAACAATCCTAAGCAAGGTTTCAAATCAGATTTCACATGGAAAGCAAGTCGGAGCTGTTGCTGGTCTGTGGCAAAATGACATGATTAAAAATAGTTGTTCAACTCCGAATTGCATAAAAATTGGTATAAGTCTTCCTTATACAGTCAAGACTATCTCATAAAATTTTCAGATTATTTGGAGTTGTGCAAGTCATATTTTTCTAATTAAAATTGTCACTGAGTCCAGAAAATCTGAACCAAGTGGTTCACTGTTTTTCCTTTACTAAAAATATCAAATCAACTCCAAATATCTTCAAATTTTACAGAGAGCATCTAGAGAGGTTCAGGAAGCTACCATAAAAATTTCAAACAATTTGGAGCAGTAAGAGTACGAAAATTCTGTTCCTCTTCCAACTGAAAAACTTATTTTCTTAAAATCATTTTCACAAAGTTGGTTCTCATGAAAATAGGAAATCAATTCCAAAAATCATTTAAAAATTCAGAGAAGCTTATTTTAACATACTTAAATTAATGACAAAATTTCAGAATTATTGAACATACATAAATATCATTTTTCAAGGTTAAAAACACACAAATCACAATTTTCAGCATAACATTTATTCAACAAATTTGTTTTATCTATTTATTTTCATGAAAATCAAAAATACACATATACATACAAATCAAAACAAAAATCAAATCAAACTATCCTAGACCTAGACATGCACATATCTAAAATTAATAGATCTCAAGGAAAATTACACATGCATTAACATTCAAAAACCAAAGTCAAGACTTCAAGAGAAAACCAAAAACCTATCATCAAAGCCTAATTCTTTTCACTAGATCATGCATGCATCAAATACTTCAATTAAAATTTCATTTCTAAAAATCTAAGTCACACCGAAACATACATCAAGAAAATAAATTCTTTTTATCAAAAATTTCATGCTTGAAGTTAAACTCTTTTTCTAAAAATAATTTCCTTTACATGCAAACAAAACCGAATCAAGCAAGGAAGTAAAATCATTAGCACAAAAATCTTTTTAAAACCGAATTGATCATCAAGCTCTTAAAAATAGTTGATCTCTTGTTTTTAAGTCAAAATCTTTCACATGCATGTGGAAAAATTGAGATCAACTTGAGAAATTCACATGCATGTAGATAGAAACACTAGATCTAGCAAAAAAATCAACATGCAAGACTAGAAACTTGAACTTTTTCACAAAACAAATTTAGATCATAAATTTATTCAACAATCATTACATAAACATACATAATCCATGGTTTAAGAAAAGAAAAATAGACATGCAAGGAGGTTAATTTTAGATTTTCACAAAATCTTTAGTTTTCTTTAGATCTCTAAGATTTTAGTTAGAAAAACATTAGATCCTTTAAGAAATCTCAACCGAAAGCATCAAGTATCAAGTCTAACATATTACAAATTATTTTCAAGTCCATAAAGTCCAAGATTAAAGAAGATCAACACATAAGTTCATCTCTAAATCATAAAAAGTGAACATGCGAGGAAAGAAAATGAGATAGATCTACAAACTAAAAAGAAAATTAAATTATTACAAATCTTCTTTCTTGGTCTTCAAATCCTACCATGAAAAGGGTTGGTTCTCTAGCTCTTATTACTCTTGATCTACATAGGAAAGGCTTGGTTAGGCTTGGATCTCCTTCTTTCTTCCTTCTTCAAGTTCACGGCCCCTCTCTCTCTTTTATTTTCTTTTCTTTCTCTAAGAGTGAAATGGGCTCTTAGAGTGGTGTTTAGTGTTGGTGGTGTGAAAGGAAATGAAATGGAAGAATGAAGGCTACGAAGGAAAGAAGAAAATGGAAGAGTGAATAGAAATAGGCTAGAGTGATGCACAACTTCCCTCTTTTAGCCTTCAAAAAATTTCGGCCACACATGCATTAGGAGGGGTAATTTTGGGACTTCAAAAACTTGCATGGGAGCATTTTATCAAATGCAAGGGGACAAAGTCTTATGGGCTAGGGTTTAGGAATCATGCTAGGGCTAAGTATTAGTTGGCATTTAGTTAGGTTTTGGTTATGACTTTGGTTCTAGTTTAGTTTGGTTGCTAACTTAGTTTACTATTTGGTTTCCAATTTCTTAACTTCTAAGCTTCTAGAAATTTATACTCCTAACATACATACACCCATATACACGTATAACATACACATACACATACATACACACATTCATCAATCAATCACACACTTAATCACAAAATAATTAACTCAATCAAACACACACATATCAACACTTAAACACATAATAAACTGTACTTATTGGTTGCACTTATAGCCCTCATTTAATTTTCTAAAATCATACTTTAATGTATTAAAGATAATCCCAAAAGGAAAAATTCATTAAGAATCAAAAACTATTTTTCATAATTAATTCCTTGAAAATTCGTCCTTTTACAGTACTGGAAAATAATTTTCGCAAACCAATCCAGAAAATTATGAAAGATACATTTTTGAAATCTACGTTTCAATACGATCGTTTTGATATAAAGATCATAAAAATCGGAGTTACGGTTAAAAAGTTATGGATTTTCTAAAGTTGATGATTTTATCAAATCCATAAAGAAATTCATTTTTAACCATAAATCACCATTCAATGAAAATCATTTCTCATAAAAATCATTTTTATTAACTTCATAAAAATATTTGTTTATCAAAACTCCGTAAAATCAACGTCTTAATTCGTAACTGATTAAAACACTTATTGAAAACCTTTTGTAAAACCTTATCTCAAAATTCTTCTTTAATAAATTCTTATGTATCCTAGTCGTAAAAACGCGGGATGTTACATAAATTAGGATGTTTGTGCAAAGAAGTATTTCCTTTGTTTCTATTTATCTGTCTAATTACATGAAAACACATCATTTAAAAAATTATAATAGTTGCTTTGTTTATCAATAAATTAATTTTATTTTTATTACTATTTAGGGTTTTTCTTGTAGTGTTTAACGACTTTTGTCGTTGTAATAACGACTTTTGTCGAAATAAACCAATTCCAATGAGCGAAATGATCAAACTAATATTCATTCTCTATCTCATTTTATAAACTTTTTTTTGTGTGTTTTATTTATAAGATTTCATAAAAACTTTCAATTTTGAAAAAATATATCAAATATTCATTTTCGATAACAATAACAACATTCTTTTCTTTTTGGAAAGAAATGTGTATTTTATTCATAGATTAGAAACAGTACAAGTAATGACAAACATGACAATTACAAGTACAAGCTAGATATTTAACACTAATAATAGTTAAAGGGAATGCAACAACATACTCTTCCATGTGGACATGGATCATCAGCAACTACCAAAACCGGACTCTAATAGGAGATTTATTAGCCTTTAATTACAAGATAACAATCTCAATGATGCTGGGACTAAGCGCAGTTCGGCGACAAGTAATCTCCGATCTAAAACGAGAGAGCCGTTGAACGGTAGTCAAATCAACAGTCTGCAAATGTAACACCCCTAATTTTCGTCTCCCGGATAATAAGGAAATTAATAATAAAGTTTTATTATTAATTTATATAAATTTTCCAAGTTTATATTTTGTATTTAATTAGCCTTGAAATATAAAAATAGGTGAAAATATTTTTATATGGAAAATAAATACAAAATTATGGATATTGCATTTTAGTCCTTGGATTAGGACCTAAATGTAATATTAGAAAGGTTCTTGGAGGGAAAGATTTAAAAAGTATTAATTTTTAAATTTTGTACTGACCTAACCGGTTAGTAATGCCCTGTAACCGGTTAGGCGAAGAACCCAGAAATTGGGTTAGTGCGTTTTGATGAGTAATCACTTATTAATCCATGGAATCGCCACGAAACCAGCCTCAGATTAGTGGAAAACACGCGTCGGTATGCATGTTCATCTAATTCCTCTATAAAAGACTGGATTGTTGACGAAATTGGGGTTGATTTGCTGAGTTGGGTATGAGAGGTGTTGTTAGGGTTCCAAAATCGTCTGGAGAAATTCTTCTTCTTCTCTGAGTGTTAGACAGCGAGTGATACA
Organism: Crotalaria pallida; assembly: GCA_037953625.1. Classification (NCBI taxonomy): domain Eukaryota; kingdom Viridiplantae; phylum Streptophyta; class Magnoliopsida; order Fabales; family Fabaceae; genus Crotalaria; species Crotalaria pallida. The sequence continues at coordinate 114,312,733 of CM075652.1, read as the reverse complement.
CCTCCACAAAGCTTTAATCAAGGGCTTTGTGTTGACATAAAAATTGTGAGCAGAGAGTTCTTGTGTGAGGAGAAATAGATCTTGGAAGTTGAAGTTGGAAAACTGATTCTGTGTTTTTCTGGTTTCTGGAAGCTGGGTTTGAGTCTTGACTTTGGTAAGTACAGACAACTTTTAAACCTCAAATCACTTCGATTCTTTAGCGCATGTTACCTAGATCAAGTTCTAATTGTTTTCCCTAATTTCTTTGGTCAATTTCTATGTCAAATTCTCTGGTTTTTGAACCCTGTTGCTGGAAAACGTGGCTGAGAACAGAACCTAGGATTTCTGTGGAGTCTGTGGATTTTCTTCAAACCTCAGTGATTATACTCATCAAACACGACTTTGAGGTATGGGAGAAGTTTACCTTATACTAGATTGAGACTAAAATCAAGTGATTTAGGACTTGAGTCAACAAAGACTCAAAAGGGCATTATGTGTTTAGAGTTAAAAGGCTTGGAGGCCAATTCTGTGTCTCAATTCTTTTTGAGCAAAGTTAATAATCTGCATGCAAGTGATTTTGATGCTGGAATCATAATCTAAATGCTTAGTATGAATTTTGTGGTATTAAATTGTGTTTATGTGGGTTTTTATGCAATTTAATACTCTAAATTGAATGCATGCAAATGCAATATGTTTCTGTGGTTAAACATGTTTATTTTAAGGTATGTGAACTCTTTTGAGTGTTGGAATTGGTTAGATTTGAGTATTGGATAGAATGGTATGCAAAACCTCATTTTTCAGTGTACAGACTGCATAATCTAACCGGTTATTCGATATTTGTAACCGGTTAGATACTGTGAAATTTCAAAGAAAATGAATTTCTGAAATTGGTCCTGTGTTCTTACCATTTTTACTCAAATCTATACTCTAAATTCACTTGAACTCAATCTGAAAATATGTTGATAAATACTGTTTGGTTCAGATTGAATTTGAGGAGTTAATACCTTAATGTTATGAGATAATTTCAAGAGGAAATTGTGCTCATGTGGAATTGGAATGTGATTTAGACTTTTGAATGATGAAAACAGTGGGTTTGAGGTGTAAAACAATGTTGAAACTTGTTTATAGATTGGGTAGAGAATTCAAGAAAAAGGGTTTTCTGAATTTCAATGGTTAACAAGTTCAGGTCTGTAATTCTAACCGGTTAGCCTGCGACTGTAACCAGTTAGTACCTGAAAACTGAAAAATAAAAGTTAAGTCTTTTAAGTGAAAAGTGAATACCATTGGTTAAGTTTTTCCCAATCTAATCCTAATGGCATTTTTTAAGTTAATTCAAGAATGAATTTTTGTGCCAAAGGTTATACCTCAAATTAATCATTCAAAAGAGAAATTGAGATATTTCTAAATCACAATAATTAAAGTAAAGATAAAAACCAACCTCAATAATTGTGCATTCATGCATAGAGAATGGAAGATGGGTTGGTAGGAAACGTTTATCATATTCTGGGAATATGATGAGGGTACTCCGGGAGTACCAAATTGTAACCTACTTGATGACACATTCTGGGAATGTGGCCAGTGTCTGGGACATGGTTTTTATGCGTTCCGGGAACGTGATGCACACTCTGGGCTGGGAGTGATGCTTATTTATCCAAGTATGGTTTGGCATTACATTCTGAGAACGAATGTCAGTGTTCCGGGAACACAACGGTGTATTGGATGGACGTCCAATATGGACTTTTGTTAGAGGCCCAGTTGTGGATAGAAATCATGCATCATGCCACTTGCATTATAAGAGATATAATGTTGAAAATTGGTATGCTCATATGTACTTTCATTATTGTCTGTCCATGATATACTTGTGTTTGTAATTTTAGTCTTTATTGATTATGTATATGTGTATACTTACTCCCTATGCCCTGTTTAGGTGATGGCCAGATACCTAGCCTGCATCGAGATACGCCCTATCCCTAGTGGTATATGGACGTACGAGGAGCACCGAGCCACCTTTGAGGGGGAGGTGGAGATCGCTCTCTACCACCCTAACCCTCTGGTTCGGGTGCGACCTCGTAGATTTAGGATCCCTTTAGTCTATACTATGCATGTTCCACCCTTTTACTCATATAGAGGACCACCCCCGGCTCGACCAGTGCGTCGATTTCATAGTTTTCGTTTTAGAGCTGCCACTCGTACTCACCCTTCTTCCCATAGAGTTGTTACTGAGGAGACTCCTTCTCCTGGTCCGACTGACTTTGAGAGGACTGCTTCTGCAGATCCTAGACCCAGTGGTGGGGTCTCTGCACAGTCGGGCGAGGTTGAGGAGGACCCTGTGGAGGATGAGGACGAGGAGGAGGTGCCTGTCGAGCCTACTGTTTCTGCTAGAGGTGGACCTGCTGGTTCCTAGGAGCCTGCATAGCATAGATGTTCTGGATCCTAGGTCTAGGGATAGAGCTGAAGAGGATCAGAGGAGCTGCTGAGGACATGGATGACCTGCTCTGGGACTTCTATTTTGATTTTGTCATATATTGTATATATTTTGAGAGGTCTTAGAGTAAGGTTTATTTTAAGCAACTGGTTTGCATATGTTTCATCAAAACTTGCTATCTCGACTTTTGCTACTTGCTACTTGCTTATACTGGTGGGGGTTTCTATCATGGTATATATATATATGATGTTTTTCTTTACCTCAGCAGTGCCCCACAAATATTACTTTTACTTCTGCATACTCTGATTCTGGTTCAAAAAGGATTCGACAATAAATTTATATTCTATAAATTCGATTAAAATCAAGAGGCAAATAATATGTTTTTAATAAACATTACGAATATGTTTTAGTGTGATAAAAAGGACGTTGCCTCAAGAGCCTTTTGTAATTAAGATATTACTAAGCCGAATTCAAATTATTCATTAAAGTTAAAAAGGTATTTACAATTGAGCAAGTACAAATTTAAAAGGAAAATTTTCTGTACCCAATTTTTAATAGCAAGTATTCTATATTTGGAAATATTAATTATTTTCAAGATATAAAACGAGGGTGTCACATCTTTGGTGGTATCAGAGCATTGGTCTTGTTCCTCATGGCCCTGATGATGCAGCTAAGTATGGTATTCAATGTTATTTGAATATGTTTGAGTAAGATTGTTGAGTAAGCTAGTAGTGCTTATGTTTTAAAAGACCTTTTAGTGACCGAAAGCCCATAGTGCAGGTCTTTCTATGGCAACCAGAAATAGAAATTATACGAACGAAATGTTAGAACATATTACGACTGTGCTGGAGGGTATGCAGCAGCAGCAGCAGCAGCAACAGCAGCCACCTCAAGGACGAGCTGGTAATCCACATGTTGGTAATGTGGTGAATCATGATGCTAAGACTCTGTCGGAATTCAGAAAGTGCAATCCACCAAGGTTTGAAGGAGGATACAAACCTGATGAAGCGAATAAGTGGTTGTACGAGATCAACATGATTTTCAGAACTTTAGACTGTTCGGATGAGTAGAAGGTAACCTATGCAGTTTACATGCTTCATGGGGAAGCTGAGAACTGGTGGGATCATACGGTTCAATTGCTGAATTTTGAGAGAAGATCAATCAACTAGGGAGTGTTTATGGAGAAATTCCTTAATAAATACTTTCCAGAAGATTTAAGAAGAAAGAAGGAGGTAGAATTCATGCAATTGAAGCAGGGGGATATAAGTGTAGGAGAATATGCTGCTAGATTCGAGGAGCTGATGAAATATTCTCCCTACTACTTGAATAACCCTGATGAAAGGAGTAAGTGTCTTAAGTTTGAAGGTGGACTGAGACCGGAGTTGAAGTCTATTTTCAGTTACCAGAGGATTCAGAGTTTTCCTGCACTCGTGGATATGTGCAGAATGTATGAGGATGATAAGAAAGCTGAGTTGGTGGGAAGCCAAGGAAAGGGTAGTGGACAGAATTATGGACCACAGAGGAAGAAGAGATTTCATCACGGGAATAATGGTCCATATTCTCAGAAGAACAAGGGCAAGGGCAAAGCTGTGATGGATAACAAGAACAAGTCTCGTGATAATGCTCCTTATTGTGAGAAGTGTAGGCGTTATCATCATGGTCAATACTGCTGGTCCACATGAGGATGTTTCAAATGTGGAAAGCAAGGTCGTTTTGCCCGTGATTGCAGAGAGCCCGCAAAAGGTGATGTGAAAGGATCTGCTGGCAAGCCTGTGGTGCAGGGCAAAGTGTTTACCCTGAGTGGTAATGAAGCAACCCGAACCCCGAATCTCGTGCAAGGTAACTTTTTGCTTAATGATCAACCTTGCAAGATTATGTTTGATTCTGGAGCTACACATTCTTTTGTTTCTCTTGAATGTGTGAGTAGGTTGAATCTTGTTGTTTCTGATTCGCCTTGCTATCTTAGTATAGATACCCCTACTGGGATACCCATCTTTACCTCTAAGGTTTGCTTAGGGTGTGATGTTGAAATTTTGGGTCGTGTCTCTAAAGTAGATTTGGTTTGTCTCCCTAAGTTACAATTAGATGTGATCTTGGGTATGGATTGGTTGATGAAGAACCAAGTGATCATCAATTGCGAGAAAAAGACAATCCAATATAGAACCCTTCAACCTGAAGGTTATATGTGTTTATTCTCTGCTACTGGAGAAGAAGAGTCAATGCCGATAGAAGAGATCCCTGTGGTGAGGGAATTTCCGGAAGTATTTCCTGAAGAGATACCAGGATTACCTCCGAAGCGAGAAATAGAGTTTGGGATTGATTTAGTTCCTGGAGCTGGTCCCATCTCTATTGCTCCTTATAGAATGGCACCACCGGAAATGGCAGAAATGAAAAAGCAGATAGAGGAATTGCTGCAGAAGTAGATGATCAGGCCGAGCGTTTCGCCTTGGGGAGCTCCATTGTTGTTTGTAAAGAAGAAGGATGGAAGTATGAGGATGTGTGTAGATTAAAGACAATTGAATAAGGTCACCATTAAGAATAAGTATCCTCTGCCAAGGATTGATGACCTTATGGATCATGTTAGGGGAGTTGCAGTATTTTCCAAGATTGATCTGAGATCGGGATATCATCAGATCAGGAAAAAGGAGGAAGATATACCCAAGAGTGCATTTCGATCTCGATACAATCATTATGAGTATGTTGTGATGTCGTTCGGATTGACTAATGCACCTGCGATTTTCATGGATTATATGAACCGGATCTTTAGACCATACCTGGATTTGTTCGTAGTAGTGTTTATAGACGATATTTTGGTCTATTCAAAGAGTCCGGAGGAGCATGAAGAACATCTCAGGATTGTGTTGAAGATTCTGAAGGAGAAGCAGTTGTATGCCAAACTTACGAAATGTGAGTTTTGGTTGAATGAAGTAAAGTTTCTGGGGCATGTAATCTCTAAGGAGGGAATTGCGGTGGATCCAGCGAAGGCGAGTTCAGTGTTGAAATGGGAACAGGCTAAGACTGTGACTGAGGTGAGAAGTTTCTTAGGGCTGGCTGGATACTATCGTCGGTTTATAGAAGGATTTTCCAAGATTGCATTGCCTTTGACCAAGCTGACTCGGAAAGATCAACCGTTCGTGTGGGACGACAGGTGTGAAAATAGTTTCCGAGAGTTAAAGGAAAGGTTAACATCATCTCCTGTGTTAATCTTACCTGACCCTCACAAGAATTTTGAAGTATACTGTGATGCATCTAAGCAAGGACTTGGGTGTGTGTTGATGCAAGAAGGAAGAGTAGTGGCTTATGCATCACGATAGTTGAAGAATCATGAGGTGAATTACTCGACACACGATTTGGAATTGGCTGCGATCGTGTTTGCCTTAAAGATATGGAGACATCATGTCTATGGCACTACTTTCCAAGTATTTAGTGACCATAAGAGTTTGAAATATCTGTTCGATCAAAAAGAGTTGAACATGAGGCCAAGAAGGTGGATGGAGTTTTTGAAGGATTATGACTTTAAACTCCATTACCATCCGGGTAAAGCAAATGTGGTTGCGGATGCTTTAAGTTGGAAAGCAATCCACATAAGTGCGATGATGGTGAAGGAAGCAGCTTTAATCGAGGAATTCAGAGACTTGAGCTTGTTGACGCAAGTGGAACCATCAAGCATCAAGTTAGGAATGCTGCAAAATACAAATGAATTCTTGGAAAGAATTCGGGAATTGCAACAAGTAGATGAGGAGATGATTGAAAAGATGAGATTGGGTTCGAAAGGGAAGGAACCTGATTTCAAGATTGGATTGGATGGAATCCTTCGTTTCAGAACAAGGATTTGCATACCAAAAGATCAGGAGGTTAGAAGATTGATTCTTGATGAAGCACATAAGAGTCGGATGAGTATGCATCCTGGATCAACCAAAATGTATTAGGATCTGAAGAAAATGTTTTGGTGGTCTGGTTTGAAAAAGGATGTTGCGAAGTATGTGGCTTCATGTCTAATTTGTCAGAAAGCTAAGGTAGAGCACCAGAAACCGGGAGGACAGTTGCAACCTTTAAGTATCCCTCATTGGAAGTGGGATAGTATCTCGATGGATTTTGTATCTGGTTTGCCAAGGACAACAGCAAATCATGATGCAATCTGGGTGATTGTGGATAGGTTGACTAAGTCGGCGTATTTTAACCCGATAAATATGCGCTATCCTTTGAATAAGCTTACCCAAATCTACATTAAGGAGGTAGTTCGTCTTCACGGAGTGCCTTCAAGTATTGTGTCGGATAGAGATCCCAGATTTTCTTCACAGTTTTGGAAGAGTCTGCATAACGCTATGGGAACAAGCTTAAAGTTGAGTTCTGCGTATCATCCACAGACGGACGGTCAAACGGAGAGAACTATTCAGTCTTTGGAAGATGTATTGAGGGCTTGTGCACTTGAAGAACAAGGAAGTTGGGATCAAGTGTTACCCCTTGCAGAATTCACATACAACAACAGCTATCATGCGAGCATCGGGATGGCACCGTTTGAGGCTTTGTATGGAAGGAAATGTCAAACCCCGCTATGCTGGTTTCAAGTGGGGGAGAACTTAGTGGTTGGACCGGAAATGGTGCAGCAGACAACTGAGAAGATCAAGATGGTTCAGGCAAAGATGAAAGCGGCTCAGAGTCGGCAGAAGAGTTATGCTGATAGGCGGAGAAAACCAATAGATTTTTCGGAGGGCGACCATGTGTTTCTTCGGATAGTTCCGATGAAAGGAATCAGTAGAGCCTTGAGAACCCGAAAGCTTTCACCTAAGTGTATAGGTCTATACCAAATCCTTAAGAGAGTTGGTCCTGTTGCCTATCAAATAGCTTTACCACCCTCTCTGTCAAGTTTGCACAATGTCTTTCATGTTTCTCAGCTGAAGAAATATGTGCATGACCCATCGGTTGTTTTGAAAATTCAACCTGATGATTTAGCTTTGAAGGAGAACCTTACCTTTGAAGCCAGACCAATCCGGATAGAAGATCATGAAGTTAAGCAGCTCAGGGGAAAAGAGATACCTTTAGTTAAGATTATATGGAAAAATTCTGACGTGTCTGAAGCTACATGGGAATTAGAGGAGAAGATGCGTCAAGAGCATCCTGAGTTGTTTATGTAAGCTAGAATTTCGGGGACGAAATTCCTTTTAAGTGGGGGAGTAGTGTAACACCCCTAATTTCGTCTCCCGGATAATAAGGAAACTTAATTTATATAAATTTTCCAAGTTTATATTTTGTATTTAATTAGCCTTGAAATATAAAAATAGGTGAAAATATTTTTATATGGCAAATAAATGCAAAATTGTGAATATTGCATTTTAGTCCTTGGATTCGGACCTAAATGTAATATTAGAAAGGTTCTTGGAGGGAAAGATTTAAAAAGTATTAATTTTTAAATTTTGTACTGACCTAACCGGTTAGTAATGCCCTGTAACCGGTTAGGCGATGAACCCAGAAACTGGGTTAGTGCGTTTTGATGAGTAATCACTTGATTAATCCATGGAATCGCCACGAAACCAGCCTCAGATTAGTGGAAAACACGCGTCGGTATGCATGTTCATCTAATTCCTCTATAAAATACTGGATTGTTGACGAAATTGGGGTTGATTTGCTGAGTTGGGTATGAGAGGTGCTGTTAGGGTTCCAAAATCGTCTGGAGAAATTCTTCTTCTTCTCTGAGTGTTAGAGAGCGAGTGATACACCTCCACAAAGCTTGAATCAAGGGCTTTGTGTTGACATAAAGATTGTGAGCAGAGAGTTCTTGTGTGAGGAGAAATTGATCTTAGAAGTTGAAGTTGGAAAACTGATTCTGTGTTTTTCTGGTTTCTGGAAGCTGGGTTTGAGTCTTGACTTTGGTAAGTACAGACAACTTTTAAGCCTCAAATCACTTCGATTCTTTAGTGCATGTTACCTAGATCAAGTTCTAATTGTTTTCCCTAATTTCTTTGGTCAATTTCTATGTCAAATTCTCTGGGTTTTGAACCCTGCTGCTGGAAAACGTGGCTGAGAACAGAACCTAGGATTTCTGTGGAGTCTGTGGATTTTCTTCAAACCTCAGTGATTATACTCATCAAACACGACTTTGAGGTATGGTAGAAGTTTACCTTATACTAGATTGAGACTAAAATCAAGTGATTCAGGACTTGAGTCAACAAAGACTCAAAAGAGCATTATGTGTTTAGAGTTAAAAGGCTTGGAGGCCAATTCTGTGTCTCAATTCTTTTTTAGCAAAGTTAATAATCTGCATGCAAGTGATTTTGATGCTGGAATCATAATCTAAATGCTTAGTATGAATTTTGTGGTATTAAATTGTGTTTATGTGGGTTTTTATGCAATTTAATACTCTAAATTGAATGCATGCAAATGAAATATGTTTCTGTGGTTAAACATGTTTATTTTAAGGTATGTGAACTCTTTTGAGTGTTGGAATTGGTTAGATTTGAGTATTGGATAGAATGGTATGCAAAACCTCATTTTTCAGTGTACAGACTGCATAATCTAACCAGTTATTCGATATTTGTAACCGGTTAGATACTGTGAAATTTCAAAGAAAATGAATTTCTGAAATTGGTCCTGTGTTCTTACCATTTTTACTCAAATCTATACTCTAATTTCACTTGAACTCAATCTGAAAATATGTTGATAAATACTGTTTGGTTCAGATTGAATTTGAGGAGTTAATACCTTAATGTTATAAGATAATTTCAAGAGGAAATTGTGCTCATGTGGAATTGGAATGTGATTTAGACTTTTGAATGATGAAAACAGTGGGTTTGAGGTATAAAACAATGTTGAAACTTGTTTATGGATTGGGTAGAGAATTCAAGAAAAAGGGTTTTCTGAATTTCAATGGTTAACAAGTTCAGGTCTGTAATTCTAACCGGTTAGCCTGAGACTGTAACCAGTTAGTACCTGAAAACTGAAAAATAAAAGTTAAGTCTTTTAAGTGAAAAGTGAATACCATTGGTTAAGTTTTTCCCAATCTAAGCCTAATGGCATGTTTTTAAGTTAATTCAAGAATGAATTTTTGTGCCAAAGGTTATACCTCAAATTAATCATTCAAAAGAGAAATTGAGATATTTCTAAATCACAATAATTAAAGTAAAGATAAAAACCAACCTCAATAATTGTGCATTCATGCATAGAGAATGGAAAATGGGTTGGTAGGAAACGTTTATCATATTCTGGGAATATGGGGAGGGTACTCCGGGAGTACCAAATTGTAACCTACTTGATGACACATTCTGGGAATGTGGCCAGTGTCTGGGACATGGTTTTTATGCGTTCCGGGAACGTGATGCACACTCTGGGATGGGAGTTATGCTTATTTATCCAAGTATGGTTTGGCATTACATTCTGGGAACGAATGTCAGTGTTCCGGGAACACAATGGTGTATTGGATGGACGTCCAAGATGGACTTTTGTTAGAGGCCTCAGTTGTGGATAGAAATCATGCATCATGCCACTTGCATTATAAGAGATATAATGTTGAAAATTTGTATGCTCATATGTACTTGCATTATTGTCTGTCCATGATATACTTGTGTTTGTAATTTTAGTCTTTATTGATTATGTATATGTGTATACTTACTCCCTATGCCCTGTTTAGGTGATGGCCAGATACCTAGCCTGCATCGAGATACGCTCTCTACCACCCTAACCCTCTGGTTCGAGTGCGACCTCGTAGATTTAGGATCCCTTTAGTCTATACTATGCATGTTCCATCCTTTTACTCATATAGAGGACCACCCCCGGCTCGACCAGTGCGTCGATTTCATAATTTTCGTTTTAGAGCTGCCACTCGTACTCACCCTTCTTCCCATAGAGTTGTTACTGAGGAGAGTCCTTCTCCTGGTCCGACTGACTTTGAGAGGACTGCTTCTGCAGATCCTAGACCCAGTGGTGGGGTCTTTGCACAGTCGGGCCAGGGTTAGGAGGACCCTGTGGAGGATGAGGACGAGGAGTAGGTGCCTGTCGAGCCTACTGTTTCTGCTAGAGGTGGACCTACTGGTTCTTAGGAGCCTGCATAGCATAGATGTTCTGGATCCTAGGTCTAGGGATAGAGCTGCAGAGGATCAGAGGAGCTGCTGAGGACATGGATGACCTGCTCTGGGACTTCTATTTTGATTTTGTCATATATTGTATATATTTTGAGAGGTCTTAGAACGAGGTTTATTTTAAGCAGTTGGTTTGCATATGTTTCATCAAAACTTGCTATCTCGACTTTTGCTACTTGCTACTTGCTGATACTGGTGGGGGTTTCTATCATGGTGTGTGTGTGTGTATATATATATATCACGGAGTTGCCAATGCCAGAATGGTTTTTTTCAATGGGAAATTGCTTGCAATGTCGGAAGATGATCTTCCTTACGAGCTCGGAATAACTTTCGACAGTGATCTTGTCACCGTCGGACGTTACAACTTTGGAGGACAACTGAAGCGTGCTATGATTGCTGTTATAATTTAGCAAATAATCTTTGTAATTGAAATATGGGACTCAAAAATTTCCTTTTTATAACTCAAGATTTACACAAAATGCTGGGGAATCATTTACAATATACATAGCATGAATTAGAGTTTCCTTCTTTCAACTCTTCCGCTGCGACACTCTGATCTTCAAGCTCCTTAGCATTCACCTAAAATGTTAACCACTAAGGGTTAGACCTTTTCATAACACAATCACATAATCATTCACATCCATACGCAAAACCCCACAAATTTCATTTTATCACTTCCTAATTCTAGTGTGACCTTACTACTCCCTTTTTCTACCTCCTCCTTCTTATGATTATATCTATCTTAGGTTAATATTAGTTATCGCGCTTGGTCGATTTGCGGCTTATCTCAGTCTACCTCGCATTATGAAGTTGTAATTATCGCGCTGGGTCGATGACCTCACATTATTAAATTTTATCGATCGCGCTGGGTCGATGCTTCAACCTCGCATTATTAAGTTTGAATGATCGCGCTGGGTCAATATGACCTCGCATTATTAAGTTTGAATGATCACGCTGGGTCAATATGACCTCGCATTATTAAATATCATTATCGCATTGGGTCAATATGACCTTTGCATTATTAAATATCATTATCGCGCTGGGTCAATATGACCTTCGCATTAATAGGTTTCAAAATATCCATTAACTCATACTTCTCTCTATTAAACTATCCATTTTCACCACCCAAATAAGCAGCATTAAATCTATATATGACACACATCTAGCACTCTGTCACAAACATATCCATTTAGCACTTAGTTGACATATAAATTTTCAGTAATTTATAACAACCAACAATCAACAATTATCAACAAATCAGTCGACATACTCAGGTATGTCTCAGAGTACTTTAATATAAATGAACTCCCTAGGGTTCTTCACTTCCTACTTTTATAACATACATAAAGAAGATTTATCAAACACATTTTAATTTATATAAAATCCATTAATAAACTCTATTCACCCTTAATCCAACTTTAAGAAAACACTAATTTGTTACCCACAACCCAATTTAACTATTAACCCCAAATCCTATTATAAACTTTAACTATCCCTAACCCAAAGTGTGGAAAAGTGTCTCCCCTTACATTAGAGGAAGAGAGAGCTCGATTAAAGCTCCATGGATCAAGAATCTACCTCCGATCTACATGGATTCCCGCTCCCTTGACCGATCTCCACTTGTTCATGAGATTGGAGGAAAGAGAGAAAAACCCTAGGAGAGAGAAAGAGAGCTTCAAAGAGAGAGAGAGAGAGCCACCAAAGGAAGGAGATGAAGAAGAAGACATGAGGGAGAAGGTGGATCTCATGGGTGAAGGGTTGGAAGGGAGGATTTGGTGTTTGGTGGGTGATTTGGGGTGAAGGAGAGAGGAGAAGGACCGAGAATTGAAGAGGAAGAGGACTGGTGCGCGTTTTTATAAAGCTGGTGTGTGAAGTCTGCACTCGCGCGCTTGGGCGCGGGATCATGCGCGCCTGGGCGCACCACGAACTCTAATGCTTCCACGCTGATCGAGGTCGTACCCGATACAAATAAAAACAGTTTAAGTATAGTGCTAGGAAGTGACTCCTAGGTCGTCTCCCAAGGAATATCTTATCAAGCAAAAGGTCGAACACATAGTATGCATAGAAAACAGGGGGGTTTTTTTATATTGAATATTGAATAATTGAAATCAAAACAGAATTAAATCAAAACGAAGAAACAGATAAGGAAAAGCGGATAAACCCCTTTGGCTTGCGTTCACAACTCTATCATCGGTCACAAAAGATCAATTTCTTTCCTCTTCACTGTCCAACTCGTGAGAACTAAATACTAAGCGAAAATTCAATTCTCACCCCAAAACCCAAACCTCTAATTAAGCATTAAAAGCCAAAGCATGGAGTTTTAACGAGTTTGCATAAATTAAGCATTCATACACATGGATTATCTCTATACAATGGAACTAAGCGAACCATAACATATCAATAAGCATGAAAACAGTGAATAAAAACGAAATAGCATTAAGAACAAAACCTCAAGAGTATGTGATACATTACCAAAGGGATTTAACCTAAGAGTTTAGCCTTCCATGAAGAAAAATACCAAAAACGTGTAGAAAAGGGAAGAGAGAGAAACCCTAGCAGCCTCCACAAGCTTGGAGAGCAAAACTAAGCCTTCTCTATGAGAGAGAATGTAAAAAACGTGAATGGAAGCTCTCCCAGGGTTTACACGAATTTAGCTTTTTAAATCACAAAACGGGCCTAAATCATGGGCCCAAATCCTAAGGAAAGCTTATCTCTAAATTAAATCTAAAAATATCTTATAGATAAAATCTAAATCTTAAAAGATATAACTAAATCTCAACTAATCCTAAAGATAGATTACAATCTTCACTTCATCATATATCTTCTCTTCCAACATTAAATCTTCATTCCCAAAATGTCCAAAAAGCCCTTGTGCCAAATATGACCTGAAAATAGAAATAGAATTAATTAGGCTAAATAATCCCAAATTAAACAATATTCAGAATATTAGTCCAATAAACTCTAAATCACTAAATCAAGCTAAACAATGTCAAATAGGCAACAAGTATCAATAATAGGAGTAAAATAATGCAAGGAAAAATAGGAAATAAAATGCTCATCACACGCGCGCCTAGGCGCTGGTGCATCACGCCTGGGCGCACCGAGAGCCCCGAAACGTCGATTTTCGCCCTTTTTGACCCGATTCGAAGGATCCTAACCCTTCCTAACACTAAAACAAACACTCAAAACATAAAAACACAAATCAAACACAAAAATCATCATTCATATTATTAAACATATAAATCACAAACACGGAAAATCAAACGAACTAAAATCCGAATTCTAACTTAACCTTTTTCTAATACTCGATCTAACCCGACCGACTTAAGGCAACTCTCTAACCACATAAACTCAAAGCACTCAAATTCTACTTCACATACACCTCAAATACATTCACCGACCCTAAACACATTTCCTACCCAAACCTTATACTACGATCACGCACATATATATATACAACTATACACATATACACAATAAAATAATTATACTATCCATACATATGAATGCACGCACATATATGTATGTACTCAACTTACTATATATATATATATTTATATATCTATACACACACATAACCAGAGAACATAATTACAAGTGCTTATGCCTACGCATATATATATATATACACATATACCCTAGGAAAATAATTACAATTATAATTCAACATAATTATATATATATATGCATTTAGCAAGAAAATAATTATAAATCATTTTTCATACTTCGCTTCCACATAAATCAAACATACATAAATATAATTATTAAATTAATAAAAATCCGATCGTTACAATTGCTCATCCCAAGATTGATCCTCAAGGTGGTGAGCTTTTCACGCTTAGCTATGACTTTGCAATGACTTCTTTGAAGTACTTTTGGTTCTCCTCGGAAGGGAAGAAATCAACTGATGTTGAAATTCAACTGTCCATCCCGACGATGGTGCATGACTTTGCTATCACGGAGAATTTCGTCATCATTCCAGATCAACAAGTGCAGGGAAAGACCCTGACAAGGGCATGCATAAGCTAAAACTTTCGTTTCTCCACATATATCCTCTAATATACAAGACACATATCTTGTAGTGTCCCGGTATTGATGGAACACCACGATGTGTTTGATGGGTTGTTGTAGCTGGCGAGGGTGACCCCGGTCCTACGTATCCCCAGTGAAAAGGGAATCAAGCCACACGTAGTTCTTGAGAGTAGGGATGAGAGAACATACCTTAGCCCCTATAGCATGGTGGTTCTTATAGGGGATTACCTGTTAGGTGTGTTGTGTGTAACCCTAGCTTAGTTGGGCTGGGCCTGTTGGTAGGCTCTTAAGTCTAGTCCATCACAGTGCCCCTAGAGAATCCCTTTAGTAAGACTTGGGTCCGTATGTGGTCGGCAGACCCTACAAGCCCCCCAGCTCGTAAGACTTTGGAAAGTCTGTGAAGAGGTAAGAGGTGGCTAGGGTTGACCTTTTCGCATGTCTTAGTTCGGGAGTGTGACAACTGTTTCCCGCCTTAACCATGTAGCCTGTCCGAGTTGCTGGTCTGATCCGATGTCCTTTTCCAAGGGTTAGTGATGATGTAGAAGATTGTTTGCAAGCCAAGACCTTTTACTCAGAAGAGTATCGCTGATGGTTGATAGCGTTCTTTGTGCTCGTATAATGACAGAGAAACCCGATAGGAGATTCTTCATAATTAGCAAACGATTCCGAGCAGGGGAAATCAACAAAATATTCTTCATACCCGGAACGAGAGACTCTACTGGGGAACACAGTGCGAGGTTTCCACAATCGTCTTATGAATCCGAGGAGAGAAGGGTAGTGCGTGATTCCCGACATTCTGAATGTATGAGATACCAAAAGGGGGACGTTGTCGAAGGTCCGCGCGCAGTTGGCACATGTATTCGAAGCAAGGAACCGTACACAGGCTTCTCTACACTCGGAACACAAGCGCAAAGAGGGAAACTTGGCATGGGGGTCCTCGCCATCATCAATACGTTTCGAATAGAGTAACATGTTATTGTGTTCACTATGCTCGGAAAACGATTTGCCCATTGATGAGAATCTTGAAATGGGTCACTCAGCTGCTTGGGCCATCATACGTGTACCTTGCATGTGTGTACGAAAACAATAATTAATTAGTTAATGTCGTTCAAGGTTGACAATTTATAACCACAATAATGATAATTATTGACAATTTATATAATATATAATATTGCTATAAAAATAGTACGTGACATGTAATGATGACATAAATTAGCAAAAGTATAATTTAATTTTGTTGTTAACTAATACTCATGTGAGTCAATAAAATATTTGTGCAGTTATTAAAAATTAGAAGAAATAGCTTCCTGATTTAGGAGTGTGCTGTTGTTGTTGGGCCCATGAAGACGTTGAGGGCCGTTTTTCTTTTTAGGGGCGGTTTGGGCCAACAGCCCATTAGGGCTTTATGCAACAGTTGTTTGCTGCGAACAACACGCCAACAGGGATGCAGCCGCAGCGGTAGGAATTGGGGGCGAAGGAGACGGCGTCGCCGTTGCCACCGTGAACGAAGGGAGACGCGCCTGAGAGGAGTGAGGACTGCTTGCTGCTGTTCACGGTGGTGCTGCGTCTGGACCATTGAAGGCGGTGGCGATGGATTTTGCTCTCCTCTGTCCCTCACGAAATCGCAAGACCGGCGACAGCCCTTCGCAAATGGTTGTCCCTCGTCGTGGTTGCCTTGACCCGTGACCTCTGCTGCCATGGAGATCGATGACTGCTCCTGTCATC
The DNA here is from genome assembly GCA_037953625.1 of Crotalaria pallida. Taxonomy (NCBI): domain Eukaryota; kingdom Viridiplantae; phylum Streptophyta; class Magnoliopsida; order Fabales; family Fabaceae; genus Crotalaria; species Crotalaria pallida. Next base: position 114,296,500 of record CM075652.1, on the reverse strand, counting down.
ATCCTCAACGCCCAAATACACCGGCAGTGAGGCAGACCCGAGCCACATGAGGAAGACAGCAACGTGAAGCAGAGGACCACCATCGAACTTGGGCATCTTGAACAAGGAGACAATAGCCACCACGGGGCCACACCGGTGGCCGTGAGTCGCACCGCCAGCACCGGCATGGATAGTTCCTTAGGCAATAGCGGCCATCACCACCGTTCTTTCTTCATTTATTTTATTATTTTTTTTTTGTGGTGGATGGGAATCGAAATTTATCGGTCCCCACAGACGGCGCCAATGTAGTATCCCGGTATCGATGGAACACCACGATGTGTTTGATGGATTGTTGTAGTTGGCGAGGGTGACCCCGGTCCTACGTATCCCCAGTGAAAAGGGAATCAAGCCACACGTAGTTCTTGAGAGTAGGGATGAGAGAACATACCTTAGCCCCTATAGCATGGTGGTTCTTATAGGGGATTGCCTGTTAGGTGTGTTGTGTGTAACCCTAGCTTAGTTGGGCTGGGCCTGTTGGTAGGCTCTTAAGTCTAGTCCATCACAGTACCCCTAGAGAATCCCTTTAGTAAGACTTGGGTCCGTATGTGGTCGGCAGAACCTACACATCTAAAGGAATTTTAACATAGCTTCTTTCTTCCAATTAAAAAAAACAGAGAAGGGGAAGAACAATTAAAGCTAGTAATAGAGGTTAATAAGAGAAACTTCACTTATTTCATAGATTAGGCAAATGAACAAACTATTGGTTTAGAAATGACTAACAATGAAGTCATATGACTTAAGAGATTTGGAACATGATTAAAATTGTTCAAGGATATTTTGAAATTGAGTTAGTTTTCTCATCCACTATTGCAAGGAAGAATTAAAATGGATTATCTATGCAGGATAACTGATACTATAACATAGAAAATTATCCACGTTGCTGCCTTGTTGATCCAAGCCACCTGCTTGCCTTTCGGTCGTGATCATGCCACATTGGGAAGTCGCTGCATTTGTTTCAGAAGTTGGATTTTGAAAACTAGCATTGAAGTTGTTAAGATTTGAATCATCAGCAATTGTTTCAACCATCTTACTTACCGAAGCAATAGTATTTGTTTTTGAGAAAAGGTTCACAAAGTTGTTGAAGAAGGTTGGCCCTTCTAAAGTGAGACCATTTTGGAGTCCGATTTCAATTACTATTGTGATGAACAAGGGTGAGACTTGGGCTTTGAGGAATATTGTGGTTATTGATGAGAATGACTTCTTGATTATGATCATCATTATGGTGATCACTATGATGGTGATTGTTGGAAACCAACAAGAGGCCTAACACTTTACTAGAGGGGGGGTGAATAGTAAATTGAAGTAATGATATTAACTTTTCGAATGTAATTGATATTAACAAATAACACGCTTACTGTTTTAAAACAAAATTAATTTTCTGTCCAAAATATGATGAACTACTCGATTAGTTCAAGGACTACTCGAGTAGTACGTTCAGATTCAGACATAGAACAGAGTTTTCAAAGAAAGGGTTTCGCTAGCACGAAGCCAAGAATAGAAGCGAATGATTTGCTAACTTAAGGTTCAGATGGAAAGATTAAATAAGCGTAAATAAATGAAAGCAATAAAAGAGAACACAGAGAATTATTATATTAGTTCACTCTCTATCCACTGAGAGCTACGTCCAGTCCCCCCTAAACCTTAGGGAGTGTCTACTCAAAATCAGTTCAAATTGGTTACAATAGGAGATACAAGTGAACCTCACTCTATCACACCTATCCCTTTCAAGAGTGTACCAAACTCTTGAAGTCTACCCCAATTTTGTTGATCTTGACGGTTGAAGAACCTCTTCAACGCTTCCAATTTGCAGGACTCCTTGAAACCTTCAAGAGATCCTTCCTTTCTTCAATGGAGAAATCAGATCACAGCGAAGCGGCTCCAAACAATCTCAATTGACAATGAGTAAGAAAAGCTAGAATACTAGAATGAGATTGATTCTTAGAAAGGGATTAGATCAATTGTTCTTTTGTGTGCAAGGTTTGAAAAACGTTTTTGCTCAAAAAGGATTCCTGTTGCTCTTGTTGAAGAGGTAATCAATATATTGTTTTTCAAATCGCCAGAATCAGGGAGGAGCTTGAGAAAACTAATTAGGAAAGATTCTCCCTTGATTGCCTCTTCAACAGCCATATATGAATCTGAAAATTGACTGATATGACTCGTACTACTCGAGTAGTTGGAGCACTACTCGAGTAGTGTGAGCAGACAGAAATATGGTGATCTTACTGTTTCTGAAACTACTCAATTAGTGCAGCAACTAATCGATTAGTTAAGCAACTAATCGAGTAGTTGAGTGACTACTCGAGTAGTTTAGAGAAACAGTGGCTGCAACATTTTCATATCAGCAAGCTACTCGAGTAGTGCACAATCTACTCAAGTAGTCACTGCTACTTTATAAAAAATAAGCTTTCAAACAGTCCTATTCCCTTTCTAAGCTTTTTCAAATAATTAACTTAGCTAGTATTCGTGCTAACTAACTCATAATCGCTTGAGTAAAATCCTAAGTCTACCACCCACACTCAACATAAATATAAAATGTTACAAGGGAGCGGGAAATGGAAAACTTCTAAATGGTTGTTGTTGTTGATTCCTCAGGCACTTTGTCTTCATCAAAATAATGCTTTCCTTGTTGTACTTTCAGTGATCATCACGATGATCGTCATCAATATCGTGATCATCATGATGATGATCGTTATGGTGGTCATCATGATGATCATTATTATGGAGATCATTTTGATGATGTTCATCATTATGGTGATCATCATCATCGCTGAAGAAATATTGATAATTTCAATATTCAATTGATTATGAGCCTATTTGTGGTGGTGCAATAGCAGCACCAGTTATGATTATGGCCATCATTATGGTGATCATCATCATTGAGGGTATTGATAATTTCAATATTCCATTGATTAGGAGCCTGTTCTTGTGGTGGTGCAACAGCAGCAGCTACTTGTGCTTGAAAGTCCTGCTGGATAGTAGTTGTCCCAAGTAAAGGTGGTGATGATACTTGACTCTCAATATTAGATCGAAATGAGCACAAATTTACGATTTTGATGATTTGATGATCATCACTATGATCACCATAATGATCATCACCGTGATGATCACCATCATAGTTCTCATTGTTAAATTTGTGCCCATCTCCATCTAATATTGAGAGCCAAGTATCATCACCACCTTTCCTCGGGACAACTACTGGCCAGCAGGACTTTTAAGCACCAAAAGATGCTACTGTTGCACCACCACAAGAACAGGCTCGTAATCAATTGGATATTGAAATTATCAACATCCCCAGTGATGATGACCATCAGCATAATGAATAATGAATAATGATGACCATATCAATGGTGCTGCGGTTGCACCACCACAAGAACAGGCTCATAATAATCAATTGAATATTGAAATTATCAATATCCTTAGTGATGATGAAGATTATTATCACTATAATGATGCCCATCATAACTATCATCACCATGATGATCACCATATCGATGATCATCATCAAGAAGTCATTCTCAACAACTAGAACTTTCCTCAAAGCCCAAGTCTTACGCTTGGTCTTACCCTTGCTCATCAGAATGGTAAGAGAAATCTTGGACTCCAAAATGGTCTCACTTCAAAAGGGCCAACCTTCTTCAACAACTTTGTGAACCTTTGCTCAGAAACAAAGATTGTTGCTTCAGTAAGTCAAATGGCTGAAACATTTGCAGATGATTCAAATCTTAACAACTCCAATGCTAGTTTTTATAATCCAACTTTTGAAACAAATGCAATGACTTCTTCCCATTGTGGCATGATCATGAACGAAAGGCAGACGGGTGGCTTGGATCAACAAGGCAACAACATGGATAATTTTCTATGTTATATTTATGTCATATTGTGCATATCAAAAGTGTAACGGAGGCAACAAAGATTTAAAACATGAAAATGAAGATGAAATGAAACACAAAAAGTATAAAAAGAAAAAAAACTTACTCGTTAATAAATCCTTCGTTTAAAGTACTTTTATCTACCTTGCATACATGCATGAATAAAAAAGTCAACAACAACATAATATAATTATCTATAGATATACGTGAAGCATGAACAACACAAACACAAAGAAAAAGAGGTATATGTCACCTGGTTTGAAAGAAGAGATGGAGAGATAATTGAAGAAGTTATCTGTTGTGAAGAAGGCAAGGTTGACGTTCCTTCTTTGTGCTTGCTCTAGAATTCCAAAATGAATCTTTTCTGTTCTGACCAATACATCAAATAATACTTTCTTTGTTCAAAAAAATATACAATTTTTAATATTTTTAATAATTTTTGTATTTTTTTGGAATAAAATAAAGCAAATTATGTTCTCACTTGGTATTGATGGTGATGCTTTAATTCACAAAATGATATAATGAAATGCTTGATATATTCATCCAATCAAAATTGGGAAAAAGGAAAGACTACAAAGTTGTAATCCGAGACAGAACCACATGATAAAGTTGACCTAAATATGCCCTTGAATTTTAAAAAATACATAAAATGATGAATTTTTATTTTCTTATGATTGGCCAAAAAATTATTAATATTGCCAAATTTCTATTGTAGATTGAAAGATAAAATTTGAATTTTATGGATCTAATATAAGATTCAAGGATTAAATCAAATTAAATTAATTATTCGATCAGTAGAGAGAAAGCAAAGAGAGAAGATGAAGAACTTTCGTACCTTCGGAGGGAGTGGAGGGCGCTCTGACATCTCCGTAGTTTGAAGTTGAAAATTGACGAAAGGCACAGACGCGAATTTTATCAATGTACGAAAATGAAAGGTTGCGAAGGAAAGCAACAAAATAGGGTTAACTTGTCATTTGGCTTCTGATCTTGGTAGCAGCCGAATTTATAGTAATTGGATTTTTTTTTTTTTTTGCCTAATTTGAGTACGAAATCAAAATTAAAATAAAGTAAGATCATTTTGATTTTTATTGATAAGTGAAATCGTTACCATCAAAATTAGATTTTGTACTATTTACTTTATGCGTTGTCATTAGTTTATCCAAAAATTACAACAAAAATAAACAAAATTAACACAATATACCAGTAGAATTGATAGGGAAAAAAAGGCACACAAAATGTCATCATCATGAACAATGGAATGAATAATGCACACCAAGGATATTCGTAGATAGATTTTTAGATACGGGAGGAGTCATTTTCAAGATAAAATTTTATATTATAGTTTATGGTCATTCTATACACATTCAAGTGTATTTTCATTGTATAAGGGAATGATCCTAAACCGTGGTGCATGTATTTTAACCGCTTGTGGTGGTTTTTATAATATCATTGTATCAAGGATATCTTGATTCTTCTTCTCTTGGAAAAATAAAAAATGATATTTTCCAATGAACTTTTAATATTTCATATAGCTTCTTGACTTGTTAGCCTTTTTTTAATTATTATTGAGACTATAAAGAGTGTTGAGTAAATAAATATGTTTTTAGATAAAAATAATTAAATGTCATTAAAAATTGAAATCCGATCTTCTAAATAAAATTTAAAAAAGTCTCAAAGCAAGATTATAATAATAAAGGCCAGAGGGAGTATTTTTTTGCATTGGGCTATTATTAATGACATTAGACATGTAAATATTTGATATACATTTTTAAAGCTACTTTCTTAAATTATTATCGAGACACTAAAAAATGTAAATTAAATTAGGATGTTTGTGCAAAGAAGTATTTCCTTTGTTTCTAGTTATCTGTCTAATTACATGAAAACACATCATTTAAAAAATTATAATAGTTGCTTTGTTTATCAATAAATTAATTTTACTTTTTTTTCTTATTTAGGGGTTTTCTTGTAGTGTTTAACGACTTTTGTCGTTGTAATAACGACTTTTGTCGAAATAAACCAATTCGAATGAGCGAAATGGTCAAGCTAATATTCATTCTCTATCTCATTTTATAAACTTTTTTTTTGTGTGTGTTTTATTTATAAGATTTCATAAAAACTTTCAATTTTGAAAAAATAATATCAAATATTCATTTTCGATAACAATAACAACATTCATTTTTTTAAGGGAAATGTGTATTTTATTCATAGATCAGAAACAGTACAAGTAATGACAAACATGACAATTACAAGTACGAACTAGATATTTCACACTAATAATAGTTAAAGGGAAAGCAAAATACACTGCAACTCTTCCATGTGGACAGCCAAAACCAGACTCTAACGAAAGATTCAATAGCTTTTAATATCAAGATAACAATCTCAATGATGCTGGGACTAAGCGCAGTTCGGCGACAAGGAATCTCAGATCTAAAACGAGAGAGCCTTTAAACGGTAGCCAAATCAACAGTCGGCAAAGGGAGATCTTTCTGGACGAGTAGTCTTCCAATTATTGGAGCAAAGAGGATGACCATCAGATCTGGGAAGTGGGAAGTAGAAATTATCCAGATGCATCCCTCCACTGGAAACACACAAAACAAAACAACTTGCACGCAAGACAAAACCCAGATAAACTGGGGGAAACAAACCCACACACTTTCCCTAAGGAAGGGAGGGACAGATCTCCCTCCCCTACCAAAAAACAGTAGATGAAAACAAGCAGGAGGGAAAATTCTAATTTTTAACAATAACAGCATTCATAAAGTTCCTTATTTTGCTCAAAAGTTTCAAAGAAAATCATAAAAAAGCAAGAGGAATAATATTTGATGCTACAAAATAATTTAACCAAACTAATCGAAAAAATCATGTAAGGCACAAAATGAAATGAATAGCACACAAAATTTACTTGTCAGTGAAATTTTATTTAATTTTATGCATGTGTTTTCTTACTATATATCATAAGAATAACAACATTTTTTTTTTTTTTTTTTTTTTTGCATAATGAACAACGTGTTGTTAGTCAAATGTTTTTGGCCTGCGTATAGCCATAGATATTTTTCACAGTAGGCAATCGTATTTGAGTTGAGAAAGTTCATAATATACAAATGTTAACTTTCTCAGTCAAGAATTTATTTATACGGAAGACTTAAACTCGAATTTTTATTAATGGAATGCATAAAATTAAACTACCATGTGAACCAACTTATGAATTTTTTAGAATAAAATAAGTTAATTAAATATCTACTAAGTTATTAAATTTAAATTAAAAGCTATATTATTATTTACAAAATACTTAGTTTAGAATTAAATAGCGAATAACACATGCTACAATAACTTTTTTTAGTTGGCATAAGGGTATCATTTAACTCAGACAAAGATTAATCTCTTTCAAGACATAAAAATTGCTGAAGTGGATTTTACTTATATCAAAATATCTTTTCTAATATCAACATGTTATGGTATTTAAATTCAAGTCGATCCAAAATAAAACCGAAAACTAATCTAAACTACTTATAGGGTTGTGTTGCATTGACTTCTAAAAAAACACTCATATAGTCATATTGGATTGAATTTCAGATTTACTTATGTGAGCGAACCGAATCAAACCGAATCACAAATATCTTATTTATATGTTATTATATTCTAAAATCATGCATTTATTTTATATTACGTATATCACTGCCGCCACAAATTTTTATTACATTCCTTTAATATGCAAAATAAATTATTTATATGTATGATGACAATTAATGGTATTATATATGTTTGGCTTTTATTTTTTGTCCGAATTCCTTGCGGAACCACCGGTATCCCCAAGAGCACCCTTAATACCAGGGAGCCCTTGCAACTAATCCGGAGCGAGCTGTGTGGCTAGCTCTCCCAGCGGGATGTTTTTAGTGGGAATCGAACATATGTTTGGCTATTTAAATACCTTTTGTGGTTTTTATTATTTTTATGTTTTAATTTGACCATTAATTTTTAATCCTTTTGTGGCGGCCTGAATAGTACCCTTTTGTGGTCAATTTAGATTTTTATGCTTCTAGCATTTATCAATTTTATTATCCCGTTGTAACAGTATTAGATTTTCACCAGAATATACTGATTTTACCTAATATTCTTTTTTCATCCACTGAACTCTGTATTTTCCGATGTGTGTGGTACTTTAATAGATAAAATGCCAATGTTGTTCTACTTTTTTGGTTAAAATTTCACCCACACTTTTGTATTTCTTTATTTGAAGTTGCAAATTCAGGCAAACAAATGCAAATTAAATAGCCAAGGAGTCTTCGAAAAAATCAGTATATTCTGGGAAAAACCTAACACCGTTGTATATGACGGAATAATAAAATTAATAAATATCGATTAAAAACATAAAAGACTAAATTTACTCATTTTAAAAATAAAGAATCAAAAACTTTAAAGCTAAAAATAAGATATAGGACAAAAAATGTATTTAAGCCTATATGTCTTCTATTAAAAATAAAATCGAATATATCAACTTACACTATTAATTAATTTGTATTTTTTAATAGAGAAAGCATAAATAATCACAACATAAAAATCAAACTGATTCAAATCACAACTGCGAGTAATTTTTTTTATTTGGTTGGATCGATTTTGACATTTTAAGAAAATCGAACCACAAGTAACATTTTTCGTCGAATCGGATAACTCTTTTGTGTTAAAATTGATCCAAACAGTTTAACGAACACAGCTAGCGATAGAGATCGAACCCTTGATATCATACTTAAATAGCTCAATCTTCTTCTAACTGTTTTTAGCTTCATGGTACCATAACTAATATTAGTATAATAGGACGATTTAGTTTCCATAAATTAATGATATTTGTTTATAAGAAAATAATTAAAAATTTCCAAATTTTAAGAAACAAATAATTTCCCTTATATTAATTTAAATAACTCTTTAATTATTAAAATTAATTTAGAAAATTGTTAATTTAAAGGAGAATATTTGAGAAAATATTCCCCTCTATACTACAAATATTTTACTAAGAGTGATTAAAAAAATCATATAATAAGTACCATTTATGTTATTTGTAGATTTTAATAGTAATTGTAATTAGTAATATCGATCAACAAATAGAAACAATAATTTATTAGATATAAAGAATCAATTAATTTTTATTATGTTACTAAATATTAAATATATGAATAAAATTTAGATAGAAAATTATTAATATCATTTCAAAATTACTAATCACTAATACTATTTTTAAATTATAATAAAAAAATGGCTTAATTAGTAAAATTGTTTTTTTTCAATAAATGTTGTAGATTTTTAATTTCATCGTCGCAATTTTTGTAGAGAAGTGTTATATTGTCATCCAGAAACAACATATGTTAGATCAAAATGTCAATTTTGGATGTTTACATAACATTATTGTTTTTTATCTTTGTTTTTATAATTCGTTTTGATTTAAGTCTTGCACGTCAATAAATGATGACGTGACCAAAGGTTGAGATAGTAATTGACAATGAACAATTAGTGATCTTCGTTAAGCAACGTCGGTATGAGGATTAAATCACAAAAACTTAAAGGGACAAAATTCAAAATTCACAATATTTATAAAGGCAAATATAACAAGGGAATTAATTTCACTTCCATGCAACCTAATTTTGGATTGTTGCTATACAATTGTATATTGGATCAATGAAACTTTGTCACCTAACATACAATTGTTAAGTCATTGTTTAAAAAATCAAAATTGCATGTTAAGTGACAAAGTATCATTGGTCTAACATAGGATTACATAGCAACAATTCAAAATTAGATTGTATACCAGAAATATTCATATAATAATTAAGTAAAAAAAATAAAAACTTTTCTTCTTCTCTCACCCGTATCCCATTTAAATTCATACCCTTTCCGTCTCCATTTATCTCCACAAATTATACCCCACGAGGAACTCGTGCCTCTTAGCTTCAACGTTTTCTTTAATTTGTTCGGCTTCTTCATGATATCTTGTCTTAAAGTCGATGATCATGACACCTCCTCAAATTTCAATCAACTCAAACACCATGGCTAAACCTCAATTCCCATACTCTTCTTCGGTGTCTTCATTTTCACCAGTAATGGTTTTTTTGGGTTTCCCTACAAAGTCCACCATCACCCTAAACCGTAACCCCATCAAAAAGGTCATTAATACAAACATTCGGTGCTCTCGCTCAGTGTCCAATTCCCCAAAACAACCCTACGACCAAAAAACCCTAATCACCAATGAAAACTCAAAGCCTATGTTGAACCCATTCCAAACAGTCGCAGCAACTGTCCTAGACAGGTTCGAGAGCGCATTAAACTCACGCGAGCTCCAACAACCTCTTCGCAAAACGGCTGATCCACGTGTCCAAATCCACGGAAACTACGCTCCCGTGCCAGAACAACCCGTCGTTCATTCTCTCCTAGTAATCGGAACAATCCCCGAATCACTTAACGGCGTTTACGTCCGTAACGGCGCGAACCCTATGTTTGAGCCAATCGCAGGGCACCACCTCTTCGACGGTGACGGCATGGTTCACGCCGTCACGATCAATAACGGCGCTGCTAGCTACGCTTGCCGCTACACCCAAACTGTGAGGCTCATGCAGGAGAAAAACCACGGCCGTGCTATTTTCCCTAAAGCGATCGGAGAACTCTACGGCCACACCGGCATTCTTCGGTTGCTTTTGTTCTACTCTCGAGCACTCGCCGGAATCGTCGACATCCATCGCGGTAACGGAGTTGCCAATGCCGGAATGGTTTTTTTCAATGGGAAATTGCTTGCAATGTCGGAAGATGATCTTCCTTACGAGCTCGCAATAACTTCCGACGGTGATCTTGTCACCGTCGGACGTTACGACTTTGGAGGACAACTGAAGCGTGCTATGATTGCTCATCCCAAGATTGATCCTCAAAGTGGTGAGCTTTTCACACTTAGCTATGACTTTGCAACGACTTCTTTGAAGTACTTTTGGTTCTCCTCGGAAGGGAAGAAATCAACTGATGTTGAAATTCAACTGTCCATCCCGACGATGGTGCATGACTTTGCTATCACGGAGAATTTCGTCATCATTCCAGATCAACAGGTGTAGGGACAGACCCTGAGAAGGGCATGCATAGGCTACAACTTTCGCTTCTCCATATATTTATATTATTATTATTATTATTATTTATTATTATTATTATGATACATTAGTGTTATATAAACAAACATTAAGATTTGATATCTGGACAAACATATATTTTGTCTTATATACAAAAAAGATAAAATAAATTTGACTTATTTTTATTTGATATCTGGATGTTCATATAACATTTTTGATAATAATATATGTAGTTTTTTTAGTGATTAATTGGATATAAATGATTTTAAATAGTGATTGTTCTGCATTGATTGCAATGCATTGGGATGTAAGATGTGCGTGGTTGCAGTAGTGACTTTCAAAATCACAATATTATTGTAGTGTAATTTTTTTTTACATCATATCCAGCATTTATCATACATGAATGATGGACAATATATTGATGATGTAAAGAATTATTACATCAGAGATACATTATTTATTTATTTTTATCAAATTTGCTATATTGTATGTAGATATTATATGTGGATGTACATGTGGATGTCTTATATGCAGAAATAATGTGTGTTTCTGCATACAAGACAAGCATATATACATCTAGATGTCATCAATTTTAGATATACATATAACACCACTCTTAACAAATAGCTTTAGAAGTTATTTAGGTTATAGTTCTCAAACTGCTAGCCATGAATTTCTGGCTTCGGCCATGTATATAAATATATTATATATCATAGTTATATCTGCTAATATTTTTCTATATTATATTCATCCTTGAGCAGGTTGTTTTTAAGCTATCCGAGATGATCAAGGGGGGTTCACCAGTGATCTATGATGGCACAAAGAAATCACGCATTGGAATTCTTCCAAAGTACGCAACCGACGAAAAGAGCATCAAGTGGATGGAGTGTCCAGACACATTCTGCTTCCATTTCTGGAATGCATGGGAGGAACCCGAAACCGATGAGGTGGTGGTCATCGGTTCTTGCATGACCCCGCCGGATTCGATATTCAACGAGGGCAAAGAAAGCTTGAAGAGCGTCTTGACTGAGATAAGGTTGAATATGAAATCGTGTAAGTTCACACGTCGTTCAATAATTCCAGAGATTAATGGGAAAGTCATAAGCCTTGAGGTTGGGATGGTGAACCGTAACTTACTCGGGAGGAAGACTCGATATGTGTACTTGGCTTTGGCTGAACCGTGGCCCAAGGTTTCAGGTTTGGTTTTTTTTTTTATCAACAAAGAAATTTTATTAAAATCAAATTGAATATAAGAAATATTCAAAAACAGCTAATACAATGTATGTATACATCAAACACCGGCCACCTGCAACACTACATCCTCGTGGCATACAATCATATGAAATTCATGATTAAAAAGAACTATCCCAGCATGCAAAAAACACCTTCAGGACATACAAAGAATATTGTTATAATCTCTCCAGCAGTGTCAAGCAATTTTGTTGATTTAAACACCAATTCTTATATGAATAACAATTGTCATCCTCTTTAATAATAAGTCAGAATTTAATACTTATATATATTCTCGACAATTCCTTCAACATTCAGACGTTCTCCTTCAAAAATAATTTTATTTAAGTTTCAGGTTTTGCCAAGGTGGATTTGGTAACTGGGGAGATGAAGATGCATAACTATGGAGATGGAAGATTCGGTGGAGAACCGTTCTTTGTGCCGAGTGAAAAAGGAGAGGAAGATGAAGGATACGTTATGGCTTATGTACATGATGAGAATAAGTGGAAATCAGAGTTGCAGATTGTTAACGCGGTGGATTTGAAGGTGGAAGCTACGGTGAAGTTGCCTTCTAGGGTTCCTTATGGTTTTCATGGCACTTTCGTTGAAGCTAAGGATTTGGCTATATAGGTGCTGAAAATAATAAAGCAAAAAATACTAGTGGTGGAAAATTGATAAGTTGGGTTTGAGTTTATTTTATGACTGGTTTTTACTAACTATGTGTACTTATCATATTATTACTTATATGGTGATATTGATTAATAATATTTAAGTGTATAATAATAATAATAAATGCTGAAATATTGATACTAAAGAATATGTTTTAAAATACACGATATTTTAATTTATAATACACGCGTTTAGATTTAAATACACGATATTTTTATTCTAGATAAATACAAATTAAATGTATATAGATTTACTATTTGATATATATATACATTTAAAAGTTTTACATTATCTTTATTCATTCTTTTTCTTTCAAAAATATTTTTGGTATTTTTATTTCATTTATTTTAATTTATTTTTACCAAGATTATTATGCTCACATTTTTTATTATGTTCTTTCTCTCATTCTTCACTATTTTTCATTATTCTTAGAATTTCAGATTTTAATTTTTCACCTAAAATTTGGAATGTTTTCATCAATCTATGCTCTTTGCTATTCTGATTTTTATATTGATTTTCGTGATATTAAAGAGAAGGCGACAACACTTTAGTGAATCACTATTGATAATTGATATCTTTTTCATGAAAGGTCAATAACTGAAGAAATTACTTTCTCTGTTCCAATTTATCTGTCTTTTTAGAAATTTTACACAGATTAACAAAGTCATTTAATGCTTCAATTTTCAAAAGAATTATTAGAAAACTTTGCTATAATATCCTCACAGTACATTAATTATCACTTATTTCACATATTTCAATATATTAAATGCACGGTTAAAGTTGTAAAAAATCAATCAATACACTCTCGAATTCTTAAAGCGACAAATAATTTGGAATAAGTTAAAAAGGCTAAAATGACATATAAAGTGGAACGGAGGGAGCACCTCAAATAAGAAAGGTATGTAAAAATAATTTTATAAATTTCATTTTTTTTAGATTTTTTGGATGAACATTTTTGAGAATTTGTGATTTTCATTAATTATGTTTATAATACCATCAAACAAAAAAATCAAAATGTTTACTTTTGGTTCATCATAATAAAGTTGATAATCATATAAAAATGTTAATTTATCCATCAAATAAATAAGAAATTTCTTAGATAAAAAGTGTTATTTTATTATTTATGAGGAAGTACAAAATTTATCAACAAAATCATGTAGATTAATTTCTTATAGTGTAGGTTTGATTTACTTTATAATAAAAATTATTTACTTTAAAATATTTAATACAAAAAATTTAAAATATCAACAACCCGTTCATTGCACGAGGTAAGAACTAGTAAACATTTTTATGTCTTCAAAAACTAATCTACTATCTCCTATATATAAAAGACACATTTTTGAGTCATCATGTTTGTCATTGAAGTTTTCCAGGCACCAGATGAATTGTAGATAAATAATCATTATCTCCAACCAAAATATTACAATTTGAAATTAAATAAATTATTCAAATTTTTCAAATCACTATCCCAATCAAGGTATCGTTTGCATGTGAAATCATTATTCTCAACAAAAATATTAATTTGAAATTAAATATATTATTCAAGTTTTTTAAATCATTATATATAATAGTATTTGATTTTATGCTTGATGTGAGTGTTCTTTTTCCACCTTCAATTTTTCCAATTTTGCCTTATAAAAGGTATATGGGGATTCAACTATTTCGGTACGTCTCTCCAAACCAGGCATTTCTACTATATTTGTTCCTACGTCTGTTGTGGTTGCAACATCTCTTATTCAAGAAACTTATGAATTCACATAGAAGAGTTGGGAGAAAACTTAGCATTGCTTATATAATAAATAAATTTTGTTTATTGTAACAGATGAAAAGTTGTTTCACCATTTACTTCCTCTATAGCTAATCTCATATATATATATATATATATATATATATATATATATATATATATATATATATCATTTTTCCAGCAATAAAAGGGAAGTGTGTATGATACTTCTTACTATATTTTTCTCTCTTTTAATTTATTTATTGTCATATGTTCAAGGATGAAAAGAAAATTATTGACATTTTAGCGGCTAAAATATCTCACACGGTAAAAACATTTAGAAATTACATTACATGAACCACATGTATCCTTTATAAGAAAAGAATTCTACATAAATTTGATAGGATGACTATGAATACTAAAATTCTCCCTTTCAATATTTAACGCATCCTACACCAGCAGGTAGATGATGCAGGTTGACTAGCATATGCTTTGGTTACCCCTGTATTTCTATTTTTTTTTTCATTCAAGAATAAAAATAATGAGTACGAATATTACCAAATCAAAGTGAAATTCATGAACATGTAGGAATACAAGTGGGTGAATAAACACCTAGAGGGGGTGAATAGGTGTAAAGGTGAACCTTTGTTAATTTTAAAAAAGTCCTTCAAAAACAATATTAGATATCTATTATGTATCTGACTGATATTTGACAGCCTTCCAGAAATTATTGAATGTAAGACAATCTAAGAGATAGATATAGGTCAAATATAAGTTAGATAACAGTCAGATAACAGAAACCAGAATTTCACAAAACTACACAGATCTAATCAGAAATTAACAGGAAAATTAACACTAGCATTCAGAACAGATGCAGCAGATGTCAAAACAATAAAACTACCAGCAACAAGATGATTAAAATGATTATTGTTTAGATCTTGGTAGATTAGCACTTATCAAAAATTAATGAAATTAATCAAGATAAAATAGAAAGGAAGAAAAGCTATACACAGCTATTTATAGTGGTTCACCTTTGAATTCAATCGAATTCAAAGAATACATCTAGTCCTCCCCTTCAGATTCGGGAGAGTTGCTTCATTATGAAAAATAATTGTTAGTACAATTGGTTTTCAAAAGAATTTTCTAATTGCTAAAACCCTATGAGTAAACCTTACTCCTATTGTACCCAAACCTTCAATTACTTCTTCAATTGAGCCTTAAGATGTTGAAACCTTCAACACTCTTCAATCCTTTCTTGAAACCTTCAAGAACCTTGTGGTGATCCCTTCACCAATCATGTGATCCCTTCAGCTATTTATACTTCTTAATATGTCTCTACTTTAATAAGCAATTACAGAATTTTTCTTTTCTCTATAAGGGTATAATGCATATAGGAATAGTAGTTAATATCGTCTTGAAAGGATAGTAAAATATCAACAATTAAAAAAAATATACTTATAAAGGAATGAGGGTATAGTAATCACATAAGGGTTTTTTTAACCTTGAAAAATTTAAGAGTGGTTTTTCTTATGTGAAATTGCATATTAAAAGTTTTAAAAGTTTAGTTTTTCAAAAAACTATTTCCATTCTTTTAGTTCTTATCCTCAGCTCTAAGTTAAGAAAACTCATATTAAAAAAAACAAAAACAAAAACAAAATATAAAATGAAGTTACTTGCTATTGACATTTCGAAAAAGGCAAGGGAAAAGTGCTCATGATTGAGAACCGAGTCTAATTGAGAAATGGGTCTCTTTGAGAAGAAGTTAGCATGGGTTCGGAGCACTTCTTTGGCCATCTTGGTTGAGTAGATAATAACATTTGTTACTTGGCCAAGTTTGAGACTTATGACATAAGTCATAATTAAGTCTCAAGTTTGGCCAAAGATTGGTGTGGATTTTGACCAAGTTTGAGGAGGTTTTTGATGATAGAAAGACGAGAGGCCCTCGTGGAAGATCTGGGTTTGGTTTTCATGTTCTTGAGATAAATGAAACAACAACATGAATTGCATGTGGTGCTTGTCAATACAAGAAGAAATGCACTAGTTACAAAGTCCATTGTGTATAGTGTTGAAGCGATTGGTTGATGCATTTCCCTTACCGTAATTAACTCTATTTATACACGACTTTGTTATTTGGATTTTGCATATTTTACAACATCAATGGTAAACACTGTTGCTTGGTTTTGAACTCATTATAAACGATACTTGCTCCATTTTATATTAAATGTGTTACAAGGTTATGCAAAGATTTTAAAAAATATTAAATGATGCAAGAATTTTGGACATTTTGACTATAATATTTGTATATAATCTTTATAGGAGAGCGAGAAAAATATTGGAAATAAAGAAGAGATTATGATAAATAAAGGTATAGTTGTGAAAAAAAGTATTAATTATGCATTGAGTTTGTAAAATATATGAAACAAGAGGGAAAATCTCTGTAAACACTATATATGAAACGAATGGAGTATAAATGAGGAATGTTTTGTTATTCATTATGTAACATCCCAAATTTAATTCCTAGTATAATTGATGATGGGTCAAGCTTAGAGTGAAGGAAATAATGATATTGAGTTAAAAATAGTGGATTGAAAGCTTGTTTTAGGATTAATAACATAGGATATTAAGAAATTTAAAATAAAAGATTTACAACTCTAAACACAAATTCCA
Organism: Crotalaria pallida; assembly: GCA_037953625.1. Taxonomy (NCBI): domain Eukaryota; kingdom Viridiplantae; phylum Streptophyta; class Magnoliopsida; order Fabales; family Fabaceae; genus Crotalaria; species Crotalaria pallida. The sequence continues at coordinate 114,279,203 of CM075652.1, read as the reverse complement.
CCGTTGGATGTGAAGATTAGTATGTAGGGAAGCTTGCTTTAAAATTTGAGGAAGATCCAACGGGTAACGAAGAAGTTATGGCCTTTCAAAGTCTGGATACTGCAAAATTGTGCAGCTTAATCGCCTCTTAATCGATTAAGCTGCAATTTAATTGATTAAGAGCTGTTGCTGATGAAAAAAATAAAAGCAAAACACACGCTCTTTCTTTCCCAAATTCGTTTCTCTCTTCCTCTCTTCCCTAGGGTTCCATTCTCCATCATCAAATCCACCAAGAGCAAGTGGGATTTCTTCATTCCATCAACAAATCTCTTCCTTCTTCACTTCAAGTAAGTGTTTAATGCCATGGATTTCCTCTTTTCTCTCTCTAAATTCGTTTTCCCTTTCTCTCTCTTGTCTTCCATGGTGGTTTCCAACTCTAGGCCATGGAAGCTTCACATTTTCTTGAGTTTTGGCAAGAGGCTATGGCATAAATGCTAACTCTTCTTGTTATGGCTATTATATTAGGTTCCTCCCTCTTCCTTTGGATTCTAACTCAATTGGTGGCAAGGCTTTCAAGCTTGGAGCAAGCAAAATCACCTTATCTCCAAGTGTTTGAGGTAAGGGTGTGGGTTTTGCCTTGTTCTAGGGAGTGGGTTCTAGTTAGTATATAATGCTTGTTAGGGTTATGTGTTAGGGGAGAAAATTAGACTATAAAACCCTAGGTTATTGAATATGAAATTCTAACTAAATAAATATGTATGATGTTGGATGTAAATATTAGGAAAAAGGAAACCCAATGATATGATAATGAATTATTTGATAAATGAAACTTGGATAATCATTATATTGAAGTACATGAGGAATTGGGTAAGGTGATAGTGAAGTTGACATAAATGATTTCTATGATTATTGACTTTATTTGTAAAGTTGTGAATTAAATGATAATTAATTACTGTTGCAAATATATGTATGTGTTGTGGAATAAATTGATATAGGAAGAAAATGGAATGGAAACGAATATATGTGTTGTTAAAGCAAAAATATGAGAAGGTGATATTATGTATGTTTGGTTGAATATATTTGTACACTAAATGTGAAAATATAAATAAAGGTGGAAAAGGGAATGAAATAATTACATGTAAATTAAAAGTGAAACGATGATATTAATTATGTGACAAGTATGAGTTGATTGTGTATATTTGTCCCCTTATGTTAAATTTGTTCAATTGTGCTTAAATGTATCGTATATGTTTAACTGAGAACATGAATGTTATTTAAGAGGATTAGGTAATTAATACGGTAAATGAGTATAAATGTTAAGTATTAACAATTGTGAAAAAAGGTCATGGCTTATGAATTAAATTTGTGAATATAGGAAACGGAAGTAAAATGATTATGTGTAAACAAAAGGAAAAAGGTGATATATGTAAATTAAAATGAAGGGCAATCCAAATGTTGGGCTATAAAAGAGAATACTACTTGGTATGATTGTGAATTAGTTAAGAAAGGAAATGAATAAAGGAATTACATGAATGATTATGTGTTGATTGTGGTTGGTTGTGATTAAATGTGTTATGATTGATTGAACAAGAATGTGGTATATATGTTGGTCTATGTTTTGAGGTGACGATTCTTAAATTGTGATGAATTGTTTATAATGAGAACGATGTTTAAGTATAACCTATGTGGTGGTATGAGGTACCTTCCGGTGTGGAGGTGAAGTACCCACCGGCCAAATTGTATGAGGTACCTTCCGGTGTGGAGGTGAAGTACCCATAGGCCAAATGTATGAGGTACCTTCCTGCGTGGAGGTGAAGTACAATAGTGTGTTGATCTCTGACCTGAGGGACACGGAATGAAATAAATGAATATTGTGTTGACCTCTGACCTGAGGGACACTAAATGAAATAAATTATTAATGTGTTGACCTCTGACCTAAGGGACACGAAAGGAGTTAAAGTGAGTAATGTGTTGACCTCTGACCTGAGGGACACAAAATGAATTAAAATGTTAAAGTGTTGACCTCTGACCTGAGGGACACATAAATGAAATGAAGTGATTGGGTGTTGACCTCTGACTTGAGGGACACATAATTTAAATAAGGAAAAGTATGAGGGCCTCTGTTTTGAAGTGATAAATGTGATGAATGAAAATTGGTACATTGGCCGCTGATTTGAGATGATGTACCGAAATAAAGTAAGTATGTGAAAAGAATAAAAAGTAAAGGAAATGGATGTTGAAATGAATAATGGAAATGGATGTTGAATGGAATAATGAAAATGGAAATGTGGAATAAATAATGAGTATGAAAATAATGAAATGAGTATGGTGTGCAATATGTGAATATATGTTTATTTGCTAGTTGTGTTTGACCTAGCGGGTTGTTATGTCTAGTTAGAGACTGTTTTCTATTTCATGTGCAATGCTCACTCCCTTAACATTTTTCAGGTATGGAGATTGAGTTGACACAGCCCCCGGCCGAGCAGGAGTACTTTCCCTTACAGGGAGAGTAGGGTTATTAAGGGATTTAGAGGATATTATGAACCTAAGCCTCCTACCCTATTTTGATGTAAAATTTGTTATAAATATTTTAAGTGAGGCTTAGGATGTTTTGTTTTGAGAAAATTATATGTTTTGGTTTTTAATACTCAAACTTAGTATTTTCTGCTGAACTCTGAATATTTGATGCCTCTGATATATTTGGAGCCCATTGGGCCTTGATATGACTTATATATATAATCTGAAGCCCTGCTGGCTATTGGTTGTTTAATTAAAATTGTTTACCACATGTTGAATTTTGGAATAGTCCGAAAAACAAACAAAACTCCGTCCGTTTGACGGGTGATTTTCATTAAATTAAAAGGAATTTTCAAATTCACATTTTTAATAGCGGGGTCTTAAGGGTAAAAATCTTAGGTGTTATACATTACTTTAATTAACACCCATTAATTTTAATCATCGATGATTATATAAATATTAGTTTAAAAAAATGGGCGAAGAAGATATGATTTTAGTAATATATTTTATTGTGAGTCATTTAGAGTAATATTATTCATTTTAATTTCTGAAATTTAATTAATAATAGAGAAAATAGAAAATGCATCGATAGTGTAAATGTTTATCATCACTACATCATCCATCATTCATCCGTTTATGGTCGTTGAGTTTTAGATTAAAGTAATACAAATGAATGGTGGATGATGAACTGATTGTGTAAAAAACTTTACATGGACAGTGCATACCAATTAATCTCTTAATAATATATTGGAGAGAAAAGATAGAATATATTATTTTGAAATTTTGAGATTTTAACACAAATAATCAGTTAATGGATAGGGTTAATTGGTTTAGTTAGTTCAAATTTGCAGAATGTGTGCAAATTGGTAATTGAATAATTCATTAATCGATTAAGTAATGGGTTATCTATACAAAATTATGGGTTATCCAAGGGCGGTGCTGAGTAAAAACTCAGAAATTCGCCCAGCTTTTTCCACCTTTTGCTTGTGCAAAGGTGATTCAGCTCAAACTTATTGTAGTAAGACACGGATTTGGTGGAAGGATTTCATGAATTCTTACCTGTTCCACCTCTTGAACTTCACCTTTTCCTTAGCTATAAATAGGGGTGGGTGAAATTAGTTTTTCATCACTTCTCCAAGCTCAAACTTCACTTCTAAACTCATGTGTTTAGCTCTCACCGAATTACAACACTAAAACATTTCAAAAATCCCTCAAAACTTTGTTGAAAGTTCACTTGAATTAGTGATTGAAGCAATTCCGGAAGTTGTTTCCAATCTGAGTTGTTTCTTATCTATAGCAATCAAACCTTGCTCTAATTCTCGTTTTCTGATTCCAATCTTGAAATTAGGTTGCATAGAATAAATTCTAATTAACTCTTTGTGCTTGATTTTTCAAAATCGGGTTGAATCTCTATGTTGAGGAAGGAAGAAAAATAAATCAACTTTGTTCTTGTGTTCTTGTTGCTGTTTCTTATGATTATCATCACTTCAATCTTTCTTTCTTTAAGTTCAGGTATGGAAGGAGTTACATATCTTGCTAGGATAAGAGATTGTTATGTTTAAAGTGTAGTCAGGCTATCAATATGGGCTGGGTCGAGTAGTAAGCGGCTCAGTCTCACTTAAACAAGGTCTCGGTTTGATTCCGTATGAATGCAGAAAATTCATGTTGGAAGACTCATCTGCCATAAACAGGCACGCGACCCGGGTCGGATCCAGATGTACCTAGGTAGTACTTGGGGAACCGGATGGGTAACAAAAAAAAGTGCAGTGAGGCTTCACAAGCTCAAAGGAAACAATGTGAGTATCACCAATGATTACTTGACTTGGAGGCCAAGATAATTAGTGATCAGTTGTGAATGGTTTAAGAATCAATTATTACAATGCTAATGAATCTGAATTAACACGAGTAATTATAGTTAATGCTACAAAGATTATATGTATTGACCCTTGACAGTTAATGTAAAAATACGGTAATCTAAAATGATACACATAGATGGATGCCCCTTAGTTGCCTATGTTAACTGGAACAAGTCTAAGTGGTTGAGCCTTTTGCAACGTAATTCCAAATTTTTCATCCATATTCACATCCTCTAATTTCATGCCATCTTCAAGCTTCCAATCAAAGGAGTTGATTAGTGAACCCAACATCATTAGCAACATCCTAATAGCTAACATCATGGCAGGGCATATTCTCCTCCCAGCACCAAATGGTGCTAGCTCAAAATGTCTCCCTTTGATATCAATCTCTGACCCTATGAACCTTTCTGGTGAGAACAAATTTGGGTTGTCCCATAATGTTGGATCCCTTCCAATAGTCCACACATTAACCATGACTTGTGCATCCTTTGGTATTGTGTAGCCACATATTTCTACATCTCTTTCAGCCTTTCGTGGGAGTAGAAGAGGAACTGGCGGGTGCAAGCGAAAGGTCTCTTTTATAATAGCTTGCAAGTAAGGGAGTTTAGCAATATCTGATTCTTCAACAGGTTTAGCTTTGCCTATGATTTCTTCAAGTTCCTTTTTCACTTTTAACATGATTTCTGGGTTGAGTACTAACTCAGTCAGTGCCCATTCCAGTGTAGCTGCTGTTGTATCTGTTCCCGCAACGAATAGATCCTAAAAAAATCATAATTTCAAAGTGATAATTAGTAACTTGTTGCAGTAATCTCCATAGATTATTAAGTGCCATTGCAGTAAGAAAAGAACATCTTATTTAATGTTATAGAAAAGTGTTGCACATGAGCTAAAAGATTAAATATATAGTTAGAACTTAGACAGAGAGACAATAAATGTCCACAAAATCAGTATTGATGTGTTGAACTGCTGATATCCTAGCAGGGATCCCATACAAGTGTGTGTTTGTTGAATTTTCCATATGGTGTGCATAGACCAATTTTTAAGATACAAGCAAACTTTTTTTATTAATGCATGAAAGTTTCAATAAGTTGTCGTGTTTAGTAAAATTGATGAAGAAAAAGGAATTAGACTACAGAATAAACTAATTTAAATATGACGATAATTTTCCTATTTCATGTGTATCAAATTTTACTTTCTATGAAAACATTTATGAATTTATAAGTAATCATGGATAGTGGATTAAAGAAAACTTACATGTGCCAAATGTTCAATCATTGTTTTGTCCATCATCTCATTCTCTTTAGAAATGTTGAGCAGAGCATTTAACATGTCATTGTATGTATCAGAACCTATGCATCCCCTAAGCTTCAATCGTTTCCTAATCAAGTGATCAAAGATGTCCAACACCTTGGCAACATTCTTACTCTGTTGTCTCTTCACACTTTGTGGATCAATGATCTTGAGCTGGGGGAAAAAATCTGCTATGTTTGGTGATCCAACTAGTTTTGTAATGTTTGTGATCAATTCCTTGAACTCTCCTGCTGTACCCGAAGAGTGAACCAAATCCTCAGAGAAAATTGTGTTTGATAACAAATTAATAGTGATCTTAAATGCTTCTCTTCCAATATCAATTGCTTCACCGATTTGGCTGCTTTTTTTAACATCATTTAGTAGTTGTTGCACTTTCTCACGCCTAATGTCTTGGCTAGAATCAAGAGACTTGTGTGAAAATAATTGAGTGTTACATATTTTCCTTAAGTCTCTCCAAAGAGGTGTAACTGGTATGAAGGCAAGGGAATAATGCTCATGATTGAGAACGGAGACCGATTGAGGAATGGGTCTGTTAGACAAGAAGTTATCATGGGTTTGGAGAACTTCTTTGGCCATCTCGGCCGAGGAGATAACCACGCTTGTTACTTGGCCAAGCTTGAGACTCATGACAGGGCCATGAGTTTTGGCAAGCTTGGCTAAAGATTGGTGTGGTTTCTCACCAAGTTCGAGGAGGTTTCCGATGATCGGAAGACGGGTAGGCCCTGGTGGAAGCTTCAGGTTTGGTTTTCTTGTTCTTGCAAGAAATGAAACAACTACATGAATTATGGTGCATGTCAATAAAAGAAACAATGCACAAGTTACGAAGTCCACTGTGTATAGTGTTGAAGCCATTGGATGATGCATTTCCCATGCTGCAATGAACTCTATTTATACACAACTCTATTATTTATTTGGACTTCTCATATTTGAGAAATTGTTACTTGTTAGCCATCAAAAAATGCTTTGCGGATTTGAGTCAAAAGTCAAAACAATCCCAAGTCATGTTCGTGTATGTTGTGACTTGGGTGAGTTTCCATTACTGACTAACATAGGCTTGATTATTAGACCAACGAGAAATTTGCCATCATGCCATGTGAATGTGGATTTTGGTTTAACTTGCAACGAGGAGTAATCAAATTTCAATAATGTAACAGTAAGAGCGGACCTGGTCTTGTCTTTTGCTTTTTAAGTGATGTATGTTAGGCGCTCGGGCACTCAGTTTATGCATAGACATCATATAATATCATAAATTCATAACCGCTCAGTATTTCTATCATTTTTTTTATTGCCCCACATACGACTTTTTTGCCCCCATTTATAATTTGCATGGACGAAAACACCCTTTAAAAATTTAAAATTTTCGGTTCAGCAGAACCGAACACTTTCCGGTTCGGCAGAACCGAAATCATTTCGGTTTGGTAACGTCGGAAAGATTCCGATAGCTCTTCGTAGAACAACTGGATCACACAAAACCGGAAGGGGTCTACAATTATTCCGGTTTTGCTTAACTGGAATGATTCCGGTTTTACTTAACCGAATTTCTTCCTGGTTTGAATAACCGAAAGCCTTCCGGTTTAGAATAGTCGGAAAGATTCCGACAACTCTTTATAGTGCAACTGGCTCACACAAAACCAGAACGGGGTCTAAATTCATTTCGGTTTTGCTTAACTGGAATGATTCCGGTTTTACTTAACCGAAATTATTCCGATTTTGGATAACCGAAATTCTTCCGGTTTGGCATAGTCGGAAAGTTTCCGACAGTTATTTGTACGCAACTTTACCAGACAAACCCGGAAAGGGGTCTAATTTTTTTTCGGTTCAGGGAAACCGGAAAGATTCCGGTTTGATATTACTGGAAACTTTAACAACCTTAAGGGTATTTTGGTTCACAAAAATATGAAATCAGGGCCAAAAAGTCATATGCGGAACCAAAAAGCAATTCCCTTTTATTCCTAGCTAATGTATCATACGAGGTACCTGTTTTTATAGTAATTCCAACTTTTCATAAAACTAGTAAAATTTTGAAAAATTTAAAAAAAAATTAAATAAACATGCTTTTAATACTTTATTTCTCAAATCAACAAATTACTAAAATAAATATTTAGTGCATATTTCTTTAATTAACCAATCATAAAATATATGTGCAATTTTATTTTTTATTTACCATCTTAACTTTAATCTAAGATAAAATTTTAAGTTCTTTTACTAACTTTATATGGACGGAAAAAATAGTTATTTTTCAAGCAAAAATCAGCCAAACCTTTCTTATGAGAACTCGTTTAAAGCTGTAAATTTTTTTTTTCCAAAAAAAAAAAAGAAAAAAAAGCCAGTAAATTATTACAATAATTTTTTTCATTCTCAATTCTCTTATCATCATGTCTCTAACAAATTAACCATCAAATAAATATTATTAGAGTCTTGCTAACAAGTGGGAGTACTTGTTATTAATATTGCTACAAATAGTGGAAAAATTATATAAGTCCAAATTATTTTTTCTCTCGACAATTTATCGTATGATTTAGTCAAATGGCTAGCTTCGTTAATAATATAGTGTTACAACTTACTACAACTTCATCAGACATTGTCTTTAAACACCTACTTCAACTAGTAACGTGTTACAATTTCAGTTGGACTCTTTCATGTACCAAAGACTATAATAACAACTGAACAAGATCCCAAAGTCCCACTCGGTGCACAATTCCACCTTTCTTTCCAGTTCCTTTAACAGAAAGCTGGATGGCTGAACAATATATGCTAACAGCTACAATATTGCTAGTCAGCTGCAACATGCTTAGTCTCAAGGTTTCAAAATTTTGTACTCTCACATAATCGGGTGAAGATCACTTGATATCTATATTTTCCCCACGTGGCACGCATAACCGAAACAAATCTGAAGATTGGATAACATGATTGCACTGTCAGATACCTGATTGCATACAAAGTGAAGTCAGGTCAGAATCAAAATGGAGGTGAAGGGGGAAGGAGAAGGACATGCCATGATGTAAAAGGAGAGTATTAATACGATCAGATAGCAGTATGAAAATACTGTTACGTAGCTGAAAAACGACTAAGCATTTCATGGAGACAGAATTCATACAGGTGAGCTCGTAAAAAATACCTTAAAAGACTTTTTTTTCCTGTCATGCTGAGTATTTGTCACGTCTGCTGTTGTATCTTGGTGCGTTAGTTTTGGCAACATCCACCACTATCATCCAACCATTAATAATCTGCGCAGAATAAAATCACCTATGACCTCTTTCTTTTCTGAATTATTAAATCCATGTTCTTTTTCTTTTTCCATAACAATCATGAAGCTGAACTGATGCAAACCAAAACAGCATTTTTCAAGGGAGATCGAGAGATGAGTCTACCTCGCCATTCATCTCTTTCAATGCTGCACTTGCAGCCTCCACAGTTGTGTATTCAATAAATGCATAACCCTTGGACCTCTTTGAAATTTTATCCATGATTACTTTAACTGTCAAGCATAACAAAATATTAGTAAAAGTTGGAACAAATTTTCTTCTGTCTTGAGATGCTAGAAATTGACATGCAAAGAAAATAATATAGGATGAAACTACCTTCGACAAGCTCACCAAAGCCTTCAAATGCTGCACGTAATGTTTTCTCAGATGTATAAAATGATAGCCCTGTTCAAAATAAAATATATTTCAAGTAGTATAATCTAATGCAAGAACAGAAAATGCTCCACAAAGTAAATAATTGATTGGGATATGAAACTGAACATGAAATATATAAACAAATGCCATCTGAGAAACTGATAATCTCTTAATAAAATGGTTGAATTTTCATAGAATAAAAAAAATTTTCCTTTGACAATAATTTTCTAGCCCCATGTCTTAGTATTTTCTAAATCAAGGCACCTGCCAAAATACTTGCATATGATTTAGTTAAAACTTAAAAAGTCACCATATGAAGAGCTATCATAATTTTTAGTTATTTACATCTAGAATCATTGTTACGAGCAAACCTGTCACAAAAAGCTTCTTTGTCTTCAAGGGAGCTGCCTGATTTCCTTCATCAAAGTTCGTCAAACTATTTTCTAAGTTACTACCTGAAGAGATATAGTTAGTAAAAACAAGGGAGACAATTTCCATATGATCAACATCAGAGAGCAAAAAAAAACAAAGAAAAAATTATATTCTCTATCTAGCATTCTCGGTCATTGGAAAATTCTCTGCCATCTAAGGCGTTCCTGTATTATTCTAGATACTTAAACCACTAAAAAGCATTCAACATATGTTTCTTTTTCCTTATGATCTTGTTGTAATTATCCCTCTATCAAAAACATAAAGGAGCTCTTAATGGGCTTATAACATTCATATATCCCCACGCAAAGCTAATGCTATATCAAGGTACCCTCATCTACTCCTTTTGTGAAAGGAGCATTAGAGGAGAATAATGTTAAAGGCCATTGGGCAAAACAATGCAAAATATCATGCAAGATACAAGCACCATCATAACACATACCCAAAGGCATTTTATTGAGGTAAAATTATCATATTAGCAAGAAGTCCCCGACAAAAAAAAAATTGTGGGGAATTATAAAGAAAATGGCAAACCTCCATAATTTTTAGTTTCTGATTCAAAATTATTATCTGGCTGAACTGATAAGACACCTGGCACACCTGCACCACAGGAATAATTTAATTTATTGTGGTAATTTATACTTGGACACTAAGATTAAAGTTTCAGAATGCAAACCAGCTAGCCCCCGTGCACAATCCTCATCAAGTTCACAACAAAACCCAAAGTTGGTTTTCCAGGAAACATGATATATACACATCTGTGCATCCGTCTCACTGCAGAGTGCAGACACTATTGTCATTTACTTTCTGGAAAAGGATAAATAAAGCAAAAGAAGTAGAGCTCACTGTCCTTACTTTCCCATGACCTTGGTTAGTATTTGAGCATAATAATCGACAATTTGAGCCTTTGTAACGACCCCAACCCCAGGTTTGTCCATTCTAACAAGCCAGTGCTTTGAATTCCCAGCAGGGAATAACATATTGGTTTCAGTTTGTAGTTTTGATGGGAAAACTGCCTGGTCACTTGATAAACTGTAATCCTTTTTCGAAGAGTTGAAATCCAGATCAGGCCTAACCGACAAGACCCCTGGTAAACCTATCAATATATATATGCATAAGAACCAAATCTAAAACAACAAAAAAATATGGAAAATGTTTCTTGAACATCAAAACAGGAACACCATAAAGTAAATGCGCGCATATAAAGATAACAAGAAAGTAAGCGAGGGATGGATCAGATGGTATGGGGCTGTTGCAACTAAACACAGGTCATGAATTCGAGTCCCTTGGAATGCAATTGTGTTGATGAGTTCAATACTTGGTAGGGAGTATTTTGCCACCCTTGAGATCCTAGATGGCTCGAATCCGGATTAGTCAATACTAGTATCATTGTGTTGTATGGACACCAGGCGATTTACATGAATTAAATGTATATGGAATCATCAAATACATTTTTGTTCAGAACTCAATGTTCAAATAATAGGACTCAAAATATCAAAAGCAATACCTCTCCCACAAAACCAAACTTCAAACCTGTGTTTACATTGTATAGCACATATGAACAAATCATTCATTCCCCTAAGTTTATCTATCTATCACATAATCCTCATAGAATTTAGAAAATCAGAAATCAAGAAACACTGAAAAAACAACTTACTAGCCAACTGGGAAGATATTTCATCATCAATATCACAACAAAAACCAAAGTGTGTATCCCATGAAGCATCATATATACACATTTGAGCATCTTCCTCACTGCTGAAACCAAAGTCACACTATTTTTTTTCAGCTTTAAAACAAGAGAGGCAGAGAATAAGAAACTGAAATTGGAAGAAAACCCATTAAAGTGATTACCTTCCTAGAAGCTTCTGCATGGTCTTCACATAATAATCAATGACTTGTTGCTTGGAATTAACCTCAGTTGGAGGCTTCTCCATGAGCACCATCCAATGGCGGTTCTGTGAGGTGGAAGTTGAAGGAGTGGAGAAAGAAGGGTATGCTGTTGCTTCTATCCTAGTAAAGGACCAAACTTTACATGAAGAAGAAGAAGAAGAATGAAGATTTTGTTTGTAATTGTTGGGTAATGTTTTTATGTTTATTGAGAGGTTATAAATTTGGGGTGTTTTTGGTTTGAGAAAGGAAAAGGTTTGACATTTGGTGGATGTTACAGACATAGACAGAACTTCCATGTTTGTTTCACAATAATCCTAATCCTATGGTTTCATTCATTCATGTGAGAGTAAGTGGAAATGTTTATCAGCGGTGACAATAGGCTTATTTATGCTTTGCTCCCTAAAAGTTCCTTTAATTTATTGACCTTCCACTTGATTCCTTTTTTTTTTTCTTCAAAAAACACAAAATTGCCTTTTTTTTTTTTTTGGTTATAACACACCCGTTGGAGAGTCAGCGAGAATTTGTAAAAAAAAAAAAATGTTGCTCGCTGGTGGGTCAACGAGTCGTGTAAATTTACACACTCGCTGACCCTTCAGCGAGCTTTATTTTTTTTTTCCTTTTTTTGCCTTCTCGCTGATCCCAACGAGATTGTTAAATTTGTTAAAAAATGTAAGGCACAAACTCAGCCCAACACATGATAGAGATTATGCAACAAAGCCAAGTGCAATGAATGGAAACAATGAAAAATAAGTGAGCAGCACATGAAAGAGTGCAATTGGGTAAAAGGAATCAACAGTTGTCAAAGTAGTACAATGAACACTCAATAATTAACTAACGGACTTGAGGTGCATAATATTCACACTCTCGCTGAAGTGTAAGCGAGAGTTCGAAGAAAAAAAATAGAACTCGTTGATGTGTCAGCTAGTACACATATTTTACATTCACGCTTGGGTGCTAGCGAGTATTCAAAAAACAAAAAAAAATACTGCTCGTTGGGGGTCAGCGAGCTGTGTAAATTTACACACTCGCTGACCCCTGAGCGAGCTATTCTGATGCATAAATCTCTTGGTTCGCTCCAAGGTCAGCGAGTGTGTAAATTTACACAGCTCGCTGACCCCCAACGAGTTGTACTTTTCGAATTCTCGCTGGACCTCCAGCGAGTGTGTTATAAAAAAAAAAGGTAATTTTGGGTTTTGGCAGAAAAAAGAGGTCAGGTGATTAAGTGGGGGGTCAATAAACTAAAACCCTTTGGTTTTAGTCTTTATAAGTTATTTTCACCGGGACTGATCCTTAATTTTTCAAACATTTTGATTTTGATTCACTCCATTATGAAAAAAAATGTTATTTGTTCATGTGCTTAGCGGAACACCATATCAGCAGTCGCACAGATCCATGGACACAAAATAATCTCATACGCAAAATGGTCTCATAAACAAAATTTTGCGTTTATGGACTGAAACATCCATGTTATAATACTTATTTGACTATCTCACACCACGTAGTTATTGGTATGGTTTCCGTTAACCACGTTTACAAATAATTGAATTTTTCTAATAGATGGGACCAAAACCAAAATGTTCGAAAAATTAAGGATCAGTCACGGTCAAAATAACTTTTAGGATTAAAACCAAAACACGTTGAACTTTTAAGGACGAAAACCATAGATAAACGGTGACAATAATACAAAGTGGAAAACAATTATCTAACTCTAATGCTGTTGTTGCTGAATACTTTACTCAGACCATTTCCAACCCCAACAACCAATTTTGATTTTTGTGTGGTCCCCACAACAATTTTTATATTATCTCACACTTCTTGCCTGTTTGGTTCCACGTTTATTGGCCAAAAAAGCACGTTCACAGGACCCAAAACGCAGAAGCTACATCAAGCCGTGTTGAGAAAGACGTGCGTTTTGATAGTAAAATCACGTTAGAAATGAATGGGAACGCAGCTCCAAACAAGCTCTTCCTCATATCCTAAGCAATTCTAACACAATTTTGCTCCAATCCTAAGAATCTAATCATGGTTCTTGAATGGACTCCACACCCTATCCCACATTACTTTTTACATATTATTTAAATATTACATATTATTATAATAAAAAATAAAATGTAATATAATTAATACCAATAATTCAACAGTTTAAAAAAATACCAATAATTCAACAACAATAATTTAAAATTACTAAAATAAAAAAATATAAAAAAAATTACTAATATAATTTTAACTGATCACTACTACTTAGGGATGGCAATTTCATATCGTGAATGAGGATCCCCGCGGGGACTGCCCTGTTTGGGGCCCCACGAGCGGGGATTTTTTCCCGTGGGGATAGGGATGGGGGAGAAATTCTCCCCGAGATAATTTTGGGGCGGGGAATGGGATTTGTTCCCCCGTCCCCGCGGGGACCCTGTCCCCGAACATTTACACATATGTCTTTATAAATTTATTTGAATATAAATTTAATATTAGGTGTTTTGTAATTTCAAATATATTATAATAATAATAATAATTTAAAAAAATATATTAGACTGTTAAATTAAAAAGTTAGAATAGAAAATTAGAAATTCACAAATTAGATGCCCTATATATTATCCTACTTCTTCTCCTTCTTCTTCGTTCAATACTTTCTCTACTCCCTTCTTCTCTCTTCTACTGTTTTACAAACTAAAGTTCTACGAATTTAAAGCAACAATGCGTCTAATGAAAACCTCAACCACATTGTTGAAAGCAAAAATCAACTATGAATTTAAAGTTTTTTTAATTGAAATATTATTCCAGTTTGTAATTTTGCTTTAATCTCAATTTTGATGACACTTTTGGATTCCTTAAATGTTTTGTGTATGTGGATGACAAAGCTATCATTTAGTATCTTTGTTTAGTTTTATCATATTTTTTTATTGAATTTTCTGAATTTTAATGATTATTTTTTTTACGGTATACAGGTTTAAAAATTCTATTCAGCAGTGTTAATTTTTTATCGGATCAAATTAAAGATATGAAACTTTTTAAATATTTCGCATATGTTTAGGTTCCCCGTGGGTATCCGTGGGGATCCGTGGGGTGGTGGGGAATGGGGACGGGGAACCTTCTCTCCCCAGGATGGGGTTTGGGGATGGGGATGGGGAGGAAATGAAATCCGAGAATGGGGAATGGGAAAGTATTCCCCACCTATTCCCCGCCCCGTTGTCATCCCTACTACTACTTCAGCTGTTATAATTTAAAGTTATTATTCTTCCGACTCACTTCTACTGAGTGTGTACCCCAAAAAAAAAAAAGGCTCACTCTTCTACTCAGCCTCACATATTCCCTCACTCTTCAATCAATTAAAGTAACTCTCTCTTGTGCAGCGAAAAAAAAATCACTCTCTCTTGCTTTTCTTCTTCTAGCCACTCCCTCGGTGCTTCACTCACTCACCACCGCCACAATCTCCCTCTACCATCGCCTCTTCTTCTCCCTCAACTGCGCCGCATCTTCTTCCCTTCTTCAAACATCTCAAATCCCCGAATTCACTCATAGAAACACTCAAACTCGATCGAGCAAGATCAAGATAACACACGATTTGACTCATGAAAATCCTCAAGATCAACGCGATTTGGATGTGCATGAGGCTGGATTTCACCCCCAAACATCAATTTTGGGTTGGCAATCATGATTTGGGATTAGAGTTTTTAATTTTCCCCTTTCATTTTTCTCATTTTAATTTTCAATTTTGTGTTTTTCTCTCTGATCTGGAATGGATTGGTTGATTATGATTATACTCTGATTTATTTTGCACGAATTTGTTCTCTTCTTCACTGTTATTTGTTTTTTTAATTTTTGGATAATTATTTTCCCCTGCTTTTGTCCATTGAGGAAGAAAAAAGCAATATTTTTTTTCATTTTTCATTCTTGGTTGTGTGGTGTCGGGCTCATCTCTAAAACAAGACACCGTCCCTTGGTGAAGGGACGGAAGCTTGCAAGCACCGCCAGGTCATCAAGCTCCAACGCTGGCTTGGTTCTTCACGGGTTCCAAGAGCTAAGCTCTTCCCGTTGGAGATGCTCTCAACTTATAAATGGGCCGGGCTCAGTGGGGTGGCATTGAGAATGAGCATGTTTATGGGAATTATGGACCCCAGTTTTTAATTTTGAACCCCAAATTTTAAACATATCGCCAAGATGGGAGCTATCGAAATTCTATGAAAAAAAAATCATTTTCGATTGAATTGTATCAGAATGTTTTTTTTTTCAATAACAGTTAATATTAAGAGACACCCACTTCAAAAAAAAAAATCTAATTGTTCTTTTTACATAAGTGAAAGATGAGGATACAAATATATTTATTTTCTCACATAAAGTTAGAGAAAAAATATTTGAAAATACTTGTTAATATTTTTGACACCCCTAAATTGAAATAATAAATTTTGACTCTGGTTTGTCAGTATTACCCACTAACATAAGTTCAAGATAAAAGAGTGAAGATTGAGTGTGGGGAAGATGAAGAATGAGTATGATAAAAATGAAAGGGTTGGGAGTTGGAGAAAGATGAAGGAATGTGAGGTTTAGATATTGGGGTTTACAGAATAGTTTGGTTTTAAGAGGTTGGAGGGAAAAATATGATTTAAGGGTATTTTGGGATTTTCCATCATCGAATAGGGTTAAAAAATAATTTGGTAGGGTTTAAAAAGTAAAACAAAAATTTGACAAGCACACCCCAAAACTTTTTTTCTTCACAATTAAGACCTTGCTTAGGATCATTGTTCTATGATCATGGCTTGTTAGAGTAGTACAATGAAAAATTATGTAAGCATTACTTGTTGAGTCATCAAGTGATGCTTTGGCGCCTCTCTAACAACTTTATAAATATTTATCAAGTAAACTATTATTTTAGTTCTCAAAATTATGCTTGCCAGCCACTTTGATCCTTGAGATCGGGAAAATTGTATTTTAGTTTTCGAGATAACATAGGTCACTTTAGTCCTATTCTTCACCATAATCAAAACCGTTGCCATGTGGCCAATCACATGACTTAAATAAGGTTATTTTAGTTTTAGGTTTAAAAAATCAGTCACTTTGGTACTTGATTTTGTAACTTTTTTTTTCAATTTAAACCCTAACATTAAATAAATGTCATTTTTGTTGACTTTGACAAGGAGGTTTCTTCAAAGATCATTACCACTTTTTTTTTTTTTTTTTGGTTTACATGGGAGGTCTGAGACTAGAACCCATGACTTGGGGGAGGGGGAAATCCTAAGTGTCCCTGCAACCACCAACTGGGGTGTCTTACACGGACTTTTTATTCTTCTATGTTAGTCCACCAGTTATGTTTTTTGTTTAAAGATAAGTCAGAACACCATTCATTCTCTTTCAACATAAAACATTGTTTCACTTCTTAAATTTTAATCAAGTTTCTATGTTGAACTGCAATGCATTGTCAAATACATCGTTTTTGATCACTTACATTTAGTACATAATAAATTTGTGAAAATTGTAAAATTTTATTTTTGAAAATTATGAAACTCTATACATAATAATAAAGAATATGTTGGCCATGTTCAATTCACATGGCCCATGAAAATGATTAGTTAGTCAGCACATATGATCAAATTTAGTAATAAGGGAGTTAGTAAGCATTATCACTGTCATCCCTATTTATGTTAGTTAAACACATATAATCGAATTATAATTATATAATTCTGATTATATTCATCATTAATTAGCTAGCACATATACTTTACTTTGAAATCAAACTCAATCAATGATAAAGAGATTTACATAAAGTATATGCATTTCACCTTAAAATACTATATACTAAGTCCCCTATACATTCATATGAGGTACAAAAGGTGCTTTTAAATTTCAAAGTGTATCAACTAGTCTGTAATTAAGAATTTCGCATAGACCAAAATCTACCCTTTTGACATTGCAATGTAGTTCAACATAAAAACTTGATCAAAACCCGAGAAGTGAAACAAGTTTATATGTTGAAAGGGAATAAATTATTTATCTTTCACAAAAACTATGAGTGATGGACTAATATAGAAGAATAAAAAAGTGGCGACGATTTTTCAAAGAAAATACTAACCAAGAATCTTGGCAATGGACTTGCTTCTATAATCAACTTCAAAGGTGATGAATAGATCGATATACTCAAGGGGTTGTAAGGATTCTCCAGTGAAGAACGTCAGAGCAACATACCATAGAATGATGAACAAAGTCTTTAAAAACCTGATCTAGAAAGTCCCGAAGGTTTACATAGATGACATGATTGTTAAAACTACACAAACAGGAGACCACATAGAAGACCTGGAACAAGTCTTTCAAAGACTTCGACAACACCAATTGTGACTAAACCCCTCAAAATGCACTTTCAGCACTCAAGCAGGAATATTTTTGGGATACATGCTCATAAGGAGAAGGATAGAAGCAAACCCTGACAAATGTAAAGCGCCAAGCGGTCATCGAAATGAAGAGCTCATCTACAACAAAAGAGGTCCAACAATTGACCAGAAGGATAACGACTTTAACTCGTTTCCTACAAGCCTCCGCCGAAATAGCCAGCCCATTCTACAAAGCTTTGAAAACAGCCAAAGACTTCCAATGGACCCTGAATGGGAGAAAACATTCCATCAATTTAAGACACAACTTGCTTCTCCTCTCATTCTCACCAGACCAAAACCAGGTGAAATATTGTACCTTTACTGAGCTATAACTAACACAGTTTTGAGCTTCGTCCTGGTTCAAGAAGCTGGCAAGGAGTGAAAACCCATATACTTTGTGAGGAAAGTCCTCCAAGGAGAGGAGAAAAATTATCAAAGGATCGAGAAGCTAGCTCTAACATTAGTAATTATAGCCCGAAAACTACAACAATATTTCCAAAGTCATCGAGTCGTCGTCTGCACTAATCAACCAATCAAGCAGAATTTTCACAAACTGGAGCTAGTAGGAAGAATGATCGAATGGGCTGTGGAACTGTTAGAATTTGAACTGTGTTTTGAACCTCGCATAGCCATCAAGTCCCAAGCCTTGGCCGAACTAACTCCCGAACAGGAAGCGAAAACCAAATGCAACTGGATCATTTATACCGATGGGTCTACAAATAAAAAAGGTGGCAAAGCGGATATCATCTTGGAAAATTTTGAAGGAATAGTCCTTGAACAATCCCTAACATTTAAATTCCCAGTTTCCAACAACTAAGCAGAATATGAAGCCTATATCCAAGGAGTTGGGTTAAAAGTATGGGATGTTGTCGTTAATGGAACCTTCGTTCCAATTCATATGGTAAATGATATAGTCGTTAACAAACTTATGGGTGAGTGGACAAAAGAGGAGGAACGGAGAGTCCAATACGACTTAAGGGCAAAAAATATAATAATCTCTGCTTTGACTTGTGATGAGTTTTTCAGGATTTCGACGTGTGAGATAGTGTTAGGAACCAACAATCGGTGGGTGAAATAACTAGGAGACACTAGGAGAACACCTAGAAGGGGGGTTGAATAGGTGTTAGAGAAACCTTGAAAGATTTTCGAAAGAAATAAATTGAAACGATTAAAACAAAATGATTTTTACAAAAAATGTACTGGTTAATCGATTAATTTCAGTATTAATCGATTAATACCGAAGCTTACTTTCAAACTAATCGATTAACTAAGTCGTTACTCGATTAATGCTGAAAGCAACTTAAAAATTAATCGATTAACAATCAACTTAATCGATTAATCTGAACAGTATCTGAAAAATCACTTTTCAATCAAATACGAAAATCAATCAATTAACACATATGATCAGAGATAAAGCGGAATTGATTAACACCAATATTCTTATTGATTACCTAGGTTATGAAAATGATTTTACCAAAATCAATTTACACAATTAATATTCAATTCAATCAATTATGAAAATCAATCTTTTCTAGGTTTTCAATCAAGAACACAATGAATGACTTGAATGTAAAGAGTTGAGGGTTTAGAGATACGACACAGTGATTTATCCTGGTTCACTTTCATCCACTTGAAAGCTACATCCAGTACCCTCTTCAACCAAGAGAGATTCTTCACTATGAGGAATTAGAGTTCTCAAATTACAAGTAAATGCCTCTCAAGACTCCCTTCTTGATAGCCTACAAGAGATACCACACCCTTGCCTTGTAACCCTATTGATGCTCTAATCTAACCTCTAACCTTGCTTGCCAATTCCCCTCAACAAGACTTCCAATTGCTTTGAGATTCTTCAAAGACCTTCACTTGCTTGATGATGCCTCACACCAAGACTTCCAATTTGCTTGTTAACACAACAAGACTTCCAAATGCTTGTTTGCTTGATTCACAACCAAGACTTCCTTTTGTTGTAGATAGCTTGCCTTCTTTGCAATGATTACAACCAAAATGAAAAACAATAAAAATCCTATGAATCTCTTTCAAAAGCTATGAAAATATCAACATAAGAGATTCAAAGATTCTTGATCAAAAAATGTAAAAGTTAAAGCTTTGATCTATGAAAGTGAGAGAGAATAGAGTGGCTTGATTCTTTGTAAAATGAATATCAAAATGATTCTAGATTGTAATAATGATTCACAATAATTGGGAAAAGGTTTATATAGAATACCCAAAAGATAGGAACACTTCAAAGTGCTTTTGAGAAGTGAAAAACGTATTTAAAAAACCAGATCTGCACGTGTTAATCGATTAATACATGTCTTAATCGATTATCACCTTGCTTAATCGATTAAGTGCGCAAGCTTTGAAAATTCTAATCGATTAACATAAGCCTTAATCGATTAGTTTAAGCCTTAATCGATTAGTTTAGTGAAAAATCAATTATAACTTGTTTTCTCAAAAACTAAACCTTTTCTTTCAAACCTTTAAGCCACCTATTGATTTTAGGTTAAGTGAAAACTCAAATTATGATATAATCATGACCTTGATAGAGATTCACTACCCTCTATTAACTCTACCCAAACTCATAAACTAAAAGACTTGAGAGGCGAAAGATATTACAATAAAACATAAACTACCAAACTAAGTCTTCATGAGCTTGCTCTCTCTTCATCACTTGATGTTTGTTTTTGCTTGATGAGCTTGAACTTGATCAACACATTTGTAGCTTGTTCAAAACCTTTTGTCATTTATCAAAACATTCTCAATGGATCTTATAATCTCCCCCTTTTTGAAAATGACAAACACGTTTTGAAGTTGTTTGAAGTTGTTGATGCTTGAACTATTTGATCACTTGGTGAGACTCTTGCTCCCCCTCAATTAATGATTTGACATTTGAATTCCAATTGATAGAAGCTTGATTCTCCCCCTATCTTCAACAACTTTGCTCAACCTATATAAAAACAACAAAACACAAACCTTTCTCCACAAAACAACCATTTCAACAACCATTTCTCCCCCTTTTGGCATTATCAAAAAGTAACATATACCAATTTGAAATATAAAATGCTAAGCCAAAGTAGAGAAATCATATTCATTTATTTCTTCACAACATTGATACCAAATGTACAATCACAAGAACTATACCAATTGTATAAACAAATGTAAGAACTATACTTTGAGATGTGATACCAATTGGTAAGAAAATATGACAATGAAATATAATACCAATTGTAACAAACTAACTGAAAATAGAAAGTCATCACATCACTTAACAAAGTAAGATATCAATGGTAAAGAAATATCATAAAATCAACAATAGCATGATAATCATATAATGATAAAAATTAGTATCATTGAGTGATCAATATCAATTATACCAGTTGTAACTTATTAAAGAAATAATATCAATTGAGAGAAATATGATCAATATCTAACAATATCAAATGTTACCAATTTGTAGGATTTTCTCTTGATACCAATTGAAGATGCAAATGAATGAATAACACATGAAAGTCCTTTTGCTCTTCAATCATACCTACAAAAACAATCATGCTTTGCTTTTTGGTATCCAAATGGTTTTGGATCCATTTTTTTTAGTGTAAGGAC
Organism: Crotalaria pallida; assembly: GCA_037953625.1. Taxonomy (NCBI): domain Eukaryota; kingdom Viridiplantae; phylum Streptophyta; class Magnoliopsida; order Fabales; family Fabaceae; genus Crotalaria; species Crotalaria pallida. The sequence goes on along the minus strand of CM075652.1, from coordinate 114,257,636 downwards.
TCTCACCCTTTTTCACCCAAACAAACTTTCCTTTAGGTATACCATGCACTTTAATATAACATACATTTGAAGTATGTCCATGAGTACCACAATAGAAACATGTTGGTGCATTTGAAAAATCAACTTTAGAAAAATCGACAACATTTCTATGAGACTTACTCTTAGCATTAGTATAACCCAAACCAAACTTGTTTGACTTTTCTCTTTGAAAATTTAACAATGTGCTCAATCTAATATCACCATTTGTGAAACTTGCAAGCTTATTTTTCAAAATAGCATTTTCATCTTTAAGCAACTTGCAATCCTCACAATCAACCGCATTATTCAATCTACAAGCACAATCACAAGAAGAACTAGCATATATAAGATCAAGAGTTTCATTTTCAAGATTAAGCTCATCAACTTGTTTTTGAAGTTCTAAAATCTCTTGTTGAAGTTTCAAAATGAGCTTCTTCCTTTCAATATTTTTCGAAGCTAGTTTCTTGAGATGTTCATGCATTTCTTCATAAGCATTATATAGAATATCATATTTAGAAGAAATTTCGGATTTAGTTTCACTTACATCGCTTTCGTAGCTTTGCTCACTTGATTCATCATTTGAACTTTCCTCTTCATCTACTAGATCTATCAAGTTGAGACAAGCGGCATCTTCATCATCCGAAGAACTATTCGATGTGCTTTTCTTGTCATCTTCATCATCACTATTCCAAACTATGTATGCTCTTTTAGATTTTGAATTTTTATTTTCTTTCTCCTTCTTCTTGAGATACCTAGAGCATGAGTACTTGAGATGACCGGGCTTTCCACATTCATGGCAAACTATACCTTCTTTTGATGTCTTGGTCTTGTAGTGTGGGGGATCCTTCTCTTTACTTTTGTTCTTGTTCAACCTTCCTTTTCTCCTTAGAATCTTATTTAACTTTCTTAGTAGAAGCTTCATCTCCTCTTCATCAATGTCCGAATCGGAATCTTCATTATCATCATTATCGGAACTCTCTTCCTTTTGATATGATCTTTGAGCTTTAAGAGTGATTCCTTTTCTTTCTTTGTTCTTGTCCGATTCTTCATGCATATGTAAGCGTCCAAGCTCCATTTCATGTTCTTGAAGCTTTCCGAAAAGTGTTGCTAAGTCCATGGTGTCCAAGTCCTTTGATTCAGCTATTGCGGTAACCTTAGGTTGCCATTCCCTACTTAGACATCTTAAAACTTTGTTAACAAGTTCACAATTCAAGAAAGTTTTTCCAAGAGCAATGAGATGATTAACAATATGTGTAAAACGCTTTTGCATAAAACATATAGATTCATTAGGCAACATACGAAACAATTCATATTCATGCATCAAAGAATTTAATCTAGCACGCCTAACTTCACTAGTGCCTTCATGTGTGACTTGCAAGGTGTCCCACATTTCTTTGGCATTAAGACATTGGGAGACTCTAAAGAACTCATCATAAGATAAAGCGGAGGTGATGATATTCTTAGCTTTTAAATCATATTGAATTTTCCTTTTATCATCATCGGTCCACTTATCTTTGGGAGTTAGTGTAAGTACACCTTCTACTTCTTTTGAGGGAATATAAGGACCATTTTCAATGGCTTCCCAAATGTTCACATCTATGGCTTCTATAAAGATTCTCATCCTAATTTTCCAATAAGCATAACCCTCTCCACCAAACATAGGAGGGCGGCTAATTGAAGCACCTTCACCACCAAAGGGATTCGTAGAACCCATTGTAGTTTCCTCAAGGATCTTAACGAAAAAGCTCTATGCTCGTGTCTTTCGACCGAGCTCTGATACCAATTGTTAGGAACCAACAATCGGTGGGTGAAATAACTAGGAGACACTAGGAGAACACCTAGAAGGGGGGTTGAATAGGTGTTAGAGAAACCTTGAAAGATTTTCGAAAGAAACAAATTGAAACGATTAAAACAAAATGATTTTTACAAAAAATGTACTGGTTAATCGATTAATTTCAGTATTAATCGATTAATGCCGAAGCTTACTTTCAAACTAATCGATTAACTAAGTCGTTACTCGATTAATGCCGAAAGCAACTTAAAAATTAATCGATTAACAATCAACTTAATCGATTAATCTGAACAGTATCTGAAAAATCACTTTTCAATCAAATACGAAAATCAATCAATTAACACATATGATCAGAGATAAAGCGGAATTGATTAACACCAATATTCTTATTGATTACCTAGGTTATGAAAATGATTTTCCCAAAATCAATTTACACAATTAATATTCAATTCAATCAATTATGAAAATCAATCTTTTCTAGGTTTTCAATCAAGAACACAATGAATGACTTGAATGTAAAGAGTTGAGGGTTTAGAGATACGACACAGTGATTTATCCTGGTTCACTTTCATCCACTTGAAAGCTACATCCAGTCCCCTCTTCAACCAAGAGAGATTCTTCACTATGAGGAATTAGAGTTCTCAAATTACAAGTAAATGCCTCTCAAGACTCCCTTCTTGATAGCCTACAAGAGATACCACACCCTTGCCTTGTAACCCTATTGATGCTCTAATCTAACCTCTAACCTTGCTTGCCAATTCCCCTCAACAAGACTTCCAATTTCTTTGAGATTCTTCAAAGACTTTCACTTGCTTGATGATGCCTCACACCAAGACTTTCAATTTGCTTATTAACACAACAAGACTTCCAAATGCTTGTTTGCTTGATTCACAACCAAGACTTCCTTTTGTTGTAGATAGCTTGCCTTCTTTGCAATGATTACAACCAAAATGAAAAACAATAACAATCCTATGAATCTCTTTCAAAAGCTATGAAAATATCAACATAAGAGATTCAAAGATTCTTGATCAAAAAATGTAAAAGTTAAAGCTTTGATCTATGAAAGTGAGAGAGAATAGAGTGGCTTGATTCTTTGTAAAATGAATATCAAAATGATTCTAGATTGTAATAATGATTCACAATAATTGGGAAAAGGTTTATATAGAATACCCAAAAGATAGGAACACTTCAAAGTGCTTTTGAGAAGTGAAAAACGTATTTAAAAAACCAGATCTGCACGTGTTAATCGATTAATACATGTCTTAATCGATTATCACCTTGCTTAATCGATTAAGTGCGCAAGCTTTGAAAATTCTAATCGATTAACATAAGCCTTAATCGATTAGTTTAAGCCTTAATCGATTAGTTTAGTGAAAAATCAATTAAAACTTGTTTTCTCAAAAACTAAACCTTTTCTTTCAAACCTTTAAGCCACCTATTGATTTTAGGTTAAGTGAAAACTCAAATTATGATATAATCATGACCTTGATAGAGATTCACTACCCTCTATTAACTCTACCCAAACTCATAAACTAAAAGACTTGAGAGGCGAAAGATATTACAATAAAACATAAACTACCAAACTAAGTCTTCATGAGCTTGCTCTCTCTTCATCACTTGATGTTTGTTGTTGCTGGATGAGCTTGAACTTGATCAACACATTTGTAGCTTGTTCAAAACCTTTTGTCATTTATCAAAACATTCTCAATGGATCTTACAGATAGCATAAGAGATGTGGGACACTATAGAAGTCACACACGAAGGAACCATTGAAGTCAAGAGATCAATGATGAACACGCTTGTCGGAGAAAATGAGCTATTCAGGATGAACGAGGGAGAACCAATCCAAAAAATATAGAAGCGGTTCACCATGATTGTCAACCAACTCATTGCACTAGGTAAAAATTTTTCTAATGAAGAATTAATCAATAAAGTGCTTAGATGTTTGGATAAGGAGTGGCAGACGAAGGTGACTGCCATCAAGGAGTCAAGGAATCTATCAACAATGACTCTCGTGATACTCTTTAGAAAGTTACAAGAACACGAGAGCGAATTAAAAAGGCTAAAACAACATGAAGAGGCAAGCAAAAGGGTGAAGGGTCTTGCACATAAAGCTGATATTCCTATAAACGAAGGAGAAGTAGACACAGAGGCACATAACTATCAAAACATGAGCTTATTGGTTAAGAGGTTTAGGAGATTCTTAAAAAAGAAAAGTAACTTCAGCAACTTCACTACTCCTCCAAGAAAAGAAACAAACAAAAGTGGTAGTTCATCAATCACCTGCCATGAGTGCGGAAAAAGAGGTCACATCAGAGTAGGATGCTCATAATACTTGAAGAGAAAGGAGAACTCGGAAAGGAACTCGTCAGTCCAAAGAAAGGAAGACAAGCATACATAGCATGGATGAGCAGTGGCGACAGTTCAGACTAGGAGTCAGATGGCAAGGATTAAGTGGCTAACCTATGTGCGATGGCACACCAGAACGAGGTAACTCCCAAACTTGACTTAGAACCATCATATAATGAGTAACAGGAGGCATTTGAGGAACTACATGAGCAATCAATGAGATTATCTCAATTGGTTGCCTCCAAAAAGAAAACTACAACCTTTCTTTTAAATATAAATGTTGAATTACTTAAAGAAATTGAATTTTTGAAAAATGAAAATAAAAGGCTGAGATCAATTCCAAGTAGCTCCTAAAACACCTCATGTAACAAGGATCAAGTTAAGGTATCATCTTCCTCGTGTAAGTTTTGCAAAGATTTAGTTAAAGAAAATGAAGATTTAAAAGATACACTTGCAAAATTTACAAAAGGAAGAAATTTAGCGGGTTTAGGCTATCAATCCGGCAGACATTAAAAAATGTTAAGTACAAACTTTGTCCCCACAAGCACCCTTTCTTGTTGTGGTAGAAAGGGTCATAGTGCTTCTGCATGCAACTCTAGAAAAATTAAATTTATTAAGAGTCAAAATAGTAGAAATCATAATGGTAGCACTATTAACAATAACATACCATGACCCAAGAAACAATGAGTACCTAAAAAGAAAATGTGACCTTGTTTTGTAGGATTTTCTAGAGGGCAGGAAATCATGCTGGTATTTGGATAGTGGGTGCTCCAACCACATGACTGAAGACAAATCTAAATTTTCATACATCATTCCAAATGACCAAGGACACGTGACCTTCGGAGACAACGCAAGATACTTGGCTTTGATAAAGTAGGTTCTCCTCCTAACCCTTGCATTAAAAATGTGTTGTATGAAGAAGGCCTAAAGCACAACTTACTAAGTATTAGTCAGTTGTGTGATAAGGGGAATAAGGTCATTTTTTATTATGACTGTTGTATTTTTGTGGATAAAAATGATCACCTAATTAAGCTTATTGCTTGTAGGGTAAATAATATCTATTTAATTGATCTTAATATGGTCCCCTAAAATGATGCAAAATGTTTAATAAGTAGAGAAGATGAATCATGGCTATGGCACCATAGGATAGGTCACATCCACATGAACCATTTAAATAAATTGTCTTCTACAAACTTAGTAATTGGATTACCAAATCAAAAATTTATTATTTCTTCAAAATGAAAAAGAAATTTATAGAACTATGCATAATGACATGAATTTACCATCTTATTTCTAGGCTGATGCAGTTAATACTACCTATTATGCTATGAACTATGTTTTAATTAGACCCATTTTAAAGAAAACCACATATGAATTATTTAAGGGGAGAAAACCAAACATATCGCATTTTCATGTTTTTGGATGTAAATGTTTTGTAGATAATAATGGGAGGGACAATCTAGGGAGTTTTGATGATAGAGCTGATGAGGGTATATTTATTGGATATTCTGCCTTGAGCAAAGCTTATAGGGTGCTTAATAAGAAAAGAAATAATATTGAAGAATATGTGCATGTTTCATTTTATGAGTCTAATTCCAGAAAGCTAGGAAAGGTAATTATTGATGATATTACTTGAAAACCTCTATCTAGAAGAACAAAATGAACTAAGTGATAAAGAAGAAGAGGAAGTACAAGAAGTACCAAAGCTAACCGAGGACTAAAAGGAGCAACCAACTACTGCTACAGAAAACAACTCTAATCTTCCGAAGGAGTGGAATGTAACACCCTAGTTACTTTTACCCTTAATTTATTATGAATTTAAAATTTTCTCTTTTAATACTACTAGTTGATTAGGAAAACACTTAGGTATAATTACTTCTTATAAAAATCTCCGTAAAACGGACGGAGTTTACTTTGTTTTAGGGACATTCCCAAAATTTACTTTTCCTGATTAACCTGCATAAAGCTTCTTTTTCAACAACAATGGGCCAGTAGGGCCAAAATACAATTCAGTTCAATTACACTTTTCAGAAAATGATTACAATTCTAAAGTGGGTTTGCTTTCCCAAAATATTATACATTTCAAATTCCCAAAACTGAAACTATTGACCCACAAAGGGTCACTCAACTAACTAAGCAACATTCCACGAGGTGGAGTGTAATCCTTCCCGGCCATACTCGTGTAAGCTCCTTCTTCACCTGTAAAAATATATCAAGAAGGGTAGCATTACACAGAACTTAGAAAATACATTCTAAAATGATATAGAGAACAACTATGGGATTACTACCCGTTATCACTTGAATTATATTTTCTATTTCAATTTCCCTTGCTTCATTAATTCCCTCTTGTTGTCCATATTCATTTCTTATTCTTTTTACTATTTCCTTAACCTTTCTTGATTCTATCATGTCCTTCTATCATTTCACACACTTACCTACCTACCCTTTTATTCTCATTTAATACTCACTCCTAATGGAGGTCCTGTTTATATAATATTCCACTCCTCTATGGAGGGTCCAGATAATATCCACTCTCTTATGGAGGGTCATGATAATATCCACTCCTTTACGGAGGGTCCTGATAATATCCACTCCCTTATGGAGGGTCATGATACTGTACATACAATTCTCACTCCTGCTTAGAGAGTAAGCGGAGGGTCCTGTTCTCACTTCACTTATGATGCAAGTGAAGGGTCATGATAATATCCTCTCCTTTACGGAGGGTCCTGATAATATCCTCTCCTTTATGGAGGGTCATGATAATATCCACTCCTTTACGGAGGGTCCTGATAATATCCACTCCCTTATGGAGGGTCATGATACTGTACATACAATTCTCACTCCTGCTTAGAGAGTAAGCGGAGGGTCCTGTTCTCACTTCACTTATGATGCAAGTGAAGGGTCATGATAATATCCTCTCCTTTACGGAGGGTCCTGATAATATCCTCTCCTTTATGGAGGGTCATGATAATATCCTCTCCTTTACGAAGGGTCCTGATAATATCCTCTCCTTTATGGAGGGTCCTGATAATATCCTCTCCTTTACGGAGGGTCCTGATAATATCCTCTCCTTTATGGAGGGTCATGATAATATCCACTCCTCTATGGAGGGTCCTGATAATATCCTCTCCTTTATGGAGGGTCATGATAATATAATTTCCCGCTCCGCATAGGGAGGGTCATGATAATATAATTTCCCGCTCCACATAGGGAGGGTCATGAATGTATCCTCTCCATTTTGGAGGGTCCATAGATAATACTCAATATCATAATCAATTATCCATACCATTTACTTACCTTCTTCTCTAACCATTGATCCTTTTCTTGATTTCTTTACCATTCACCTAATTTCCTTCTTATTTCCGTTAACTGCATTTTACTCTTCATCATCATTCATGTTCATTACAATTCCATTCTAAACACTAAAATTAACAACATAATCAACTTTCTAATCACTATATCCATTATTAACCTTCAAGCCATGCTATATTCTACCACCATCATCATTAAATCCAATTGTCTATCTCATCTCTAAATCTATAGCTCACTCTCATTATTAAACCCCCAAATACTTAAATCTAGATAATTACAAACATACACAATTATAGTCATATCCATTAACCTTTCATAAATCCTATTCTAGTCAATTTCCCTAAGGTTCATCTTTCTATTTTATTACCTACCCTTAATTCCCCCTATATACATACTAGAAAATACCCTCTAAGTAAAGGTAACACTTCCCTTCTTACCTCGGGCTTTCGTTTAAAAAGAATCTGGGTTGTGGCTCGGTGTCGATGACGGCGTCGGTGTTGCTCCTCGTTAGTGAGAACGATTGCGGCTGGATCGAGGCCAAAGCTCCAAGCCTCGGAGTACCCAACACAAGCCCGATGCGATCACGGTCGATAACGACGCCGGTGAGATCCGGAGGAAGGAGGGAGAAACCAAATAGAGGGAAGAGAGAGAGAGAGAGAGAGTAAGGGAACTCAAAATCAATAGGGAAAGAGAGAGGAAGGGGTGCTCATAGTGGTGGTGGTGGGTGGTGGTTCGTGGTGGTGGCCACGGTGGTGGAGGGGAGAGGAGGAAGTGATGAGGGAAAGAGAGAGAAAGAGATCTAGAGGGAGGAGAGGGAATGAGTGGATCCATGAGGAGGAAGGAAGGCCAAGGGGGTGGGGCGGCTCCGGTGGTGGTGGTGGCTGTGGAGGAGGAGGGAGAGAGAAGGAGGGAGAAGGGGTGGAAGAAAATGGGGTTTTGGGGAGGTTTGGCGCACCATTTATGGTGCTGATACGCATCAGGTTCGTGCCCGTGCGCCTGGGCGAGGTTTCCGTGCGCCTGGGCGAGAAAGTGGTTGTCTGGTGATGTTTTGTTCCACTGCTCGCCTGGGCGAGAGTCTGTTGACTCTGAGTTGACCGTATCATAACTTCTTCGTTAACCGTCGGATCTTGCCCAAATTTGGAGACAAGCTTCTTAATCACTTAAAATTCATATCCAATGGTGGAATTTAATTTCTTAGCATCCTATAATAAATTCCTAATTTTCTCTTTTCGGTTGATTTCTAACATTTAAAACGCCGATTTAACCCCCGATTTCGATTATATAATTTTGCCCGTTTCTTCAAATGTCTCCTACACAACCCCTAGTACCTAAAATGACTGCTCAGATTGCTCACAAAATTCTTTAAGCAATTAATCTACCCATTTTCTACACTCTAAACATATTAACTCACTAATTATGCTTGGAATTAAATTTGGGATGTTACATGGAAAACCTCAAGAAATCATCTCATCGATCAAATCATAGGTAATATCAATAAAGGGGTACCACTCGAAACTCTCTTAGAACATTTTATCATATGGCCTTTATTTCTCAAGTGAAGCATAAAACTGTTGATAAGGCTTCAGTTGATGAACATCGCCTCTTAGGTATGCAAGAAGAATTAAATCAGTTCGAAAGAAATCAGGTTTGGGAACTTGTACCCAGACCTAGTACTCATCAAGTAATTGAAACAAAATGGTTTTTTAGAAATAAACTTGATGAGTTTAGTAAATTTGTTTGAAACAAAGCTTGGATGGTTGTAAAAGGCTACAACCAAGAAGAGGGAATAGATTTTGAGGAAACATTTGCCCCTGTAGCTAGGTTGGAAGCCATTAGGATATTGTTCGCTTTTGCATGCACCGTAGATTTTACATTATATCAAATGGATGTAAAGAGTGCAATCTTTAATGGTTTTATAAATGAAGAAGTTTATGTTGGTCAATCTAGGGAGGGACAATCTAGGGAGTTTATGGACTCAATTAAGCTTCTAAAGCATCGTATGAGTGTTTGAGCAAGTTTTTATTAGAAAAGGATTTTGAAAGAGGAAAGGTTAATACAACACTTTTTATCAAAAGAAAAGGGAATGACATTCTTTTAATCCAAATTTATGTAGATAATGTTATTTTCAGTGCTACTAATGAACGTCTTTGCAAGGAATTTTCTGTGAAAATATGGATTTCCCCTATGCCTAGTTGTGTTTTGATGATAACAAATCATGTTCTTTGTTATACCTATATCCTGCCCGTACTTGATTATGTGTATTTACAATTGTCCATTATATATTGTTTTATGCTTTAATGACTTGGGCGTTGGAGATACCCTTTTGCAGGATATTTGAAACTCTGATTGATGACAGGAGTTTAGTGTTTTATCATTTTAATTATGTGCAACAATTCAGGGGGAGAATGAATGTCTGCATCATTTTTTGTTATTGTTATATATATTATTAACGTCTGCATGACTCTATTGATATTCCTATATGTGAGGGGGAGACATATACATATGTATGCTGCTTTAACTCTTGTCTTGCATAATAAGTTTGACATCACCAAAAAGGTGGAGTGTTAGAAGTCAATGTGGAAGTACGTTGAAGAGTTTTGATGATGCCAAACAAGGAACAATCAAAGTAAAGATGCAAGTCAAACTTCAAGCAAGAGCTTCAAGTTGTTACCTCTCCTTATTCATTAGGAAATCAATGTAAGGCTAGGTAATTGGTTTACTTTAGTAAAAGGCCTTATTTAGAGTTCTTGGAGAAGAAGCTTTTTAAATCAAAAGTATTTAAACCATAAATGTTTCTAAAAGTCTTTTTAAAAGTGTTTTCAACTTTGCATTTGAGAAAATATGTTTATGAAAACCTCTAGTTACAATCTCTGTTTAAGGAAATTACTTTTGTGAAAATAAACAAAAGTAATCGATTACTTTATGCGGGTAATTGATTACTGAGCTTTAGATATGTAACATGAGAGTTTGTAATGGATTTCCGGATCTTTGCTAATTGATTACTTCATAAGGTTGCTGACCTAAAAGTGTGTAATCGATTACTTATGATCAGATAATCGATTACTTCAATGTCTATGCATTTTGTATTTTCCTGAAGGTTCGTAAATGATTACTTGGGCTTTGGTAATCGATTACTTTTTCAAAAAGCTGAATTTCTTGAAATGCTTGAAAGCCTTTAATCAATTACCTTAGTTAAAGTAATCGATTACTTTTAACTATTTTTGAAATCCGTGTCAGAATCAATCAGAGCTCTTTCCATATTTGTTTTTACTTAATTGATTCTGATGTGTTTCGATTTTTAAAGTTCATATTTGATTTTTGAATTTCATATCTTTTATTATTTGAAAATCAATCTTATTATATTTCTGGATTTGATTTTGATTTTATTCTTATTTAGAATTTTAATTATTTCTAATTCTGATTTGATTTGATTCTGTTTTTATTTTTCAAATTCAAATTCTTCAAATCAAATCTTTTTAAAAGGAAAATTTTCTCTTACCTTTTTACAACACTCTGATCACATTTTGAAAAAACATTTTTCACGTTCTTCTCTTCTTCTTCTCCAACTCTGAGTGTGTGGCCTAAGCTTTAGTGAAACACATTACCTTGTCATTAGAGTTTTATTGTTGTATCCGTGCTATTGAGAACACACTTATTTGTACCAATCTCCATATTGTAACCATTGTTGTAAGGGGTGTGTAACCCATTGTTGTTAAGGAGTGACTCCCTAATTCAAACGAGTGGCACGTTTGTGCTTGTATAGGGTGAGGCACCCATATTGTATTATGGGATAGTGGTCCTAGACGAATAGTGGGGCACCTAGTAGTTAGGATACCTTAGAGTCTAGGAAGTGGTTTCCTAGTGTGAGTATTCGAGTTCCCTAGCGAAAGTTCGAACTAAGTAGTGTGCGGGACGCTTTGGCTGTATTTGGGACTTGAGTCCATTCGGTTTTAATTGATAAACTCTCAAGCAGGGCGCTTGGGGACTGGACGTAGGCCTTTCGCTGGGAAGGCTGAACCAGTATAAAAATTCACTGATGCAATATCTCTATCCCTACTCTCTTTTATTTACCGTTGTTATAGTTGCATATGCGTTGTTGTTATAATTATCCTTCTTGCAACGTAACAAGTATTTTATCAATATATTAATTTAATTGTTTTAAATTAATTAGCGCGGTAACGTTTTCATATTTATTCTTTTCATTGATTTTGTGCGTATTAGTTTTTATATTATTATTATTATTATTATCCGCTTCCGCACAATCGCTTTTCAATGTTATATTGTTTTTCGCCGCAAATTGTATTTGATCTATTGAAAATGATTGAATTCAAATATTCGTCAATGATTTTATAAACACACAATTCACCCCCCCCCCCTCTTGGGTGACGGCTGTCAGTTCTAACATTGTTTAGTATAATGTAGGAAGAGTTTGAGATATCTATGATGGGCGAGCTCAATTTCTTCCTCGGACTTCAAATCAAACAAGCAAAGAATGGAATATTTGTGAGTCAAACCAAGTATTGCAAAGAGTTATTGAAAAGATTCAGCATGGATAAGGCCAAAGCAGTTGCAACACCAATTTGCACTTTGAGCTATCTGGATAAGGATGAAGAAGGTAAACCTATTGAGCTTACACGTTATCGAGGTATGAAGAAGGTAAAAATATATTAGGCTTAATTATGTCACAAGTCCCTGAAGTTTGGGGTACTTTTGCCAAATACCCTTATTCTTTTTTTTTTCAATGTTTGATTCCCTGAAGTTACTTCTGGGTTTGTCATATACCCCTACTACCAATTCTGGTCAATTTTGCTGACATATAACATCGGAATCCTGATCAGACGTACTAGGTTAAGCACCTAGTGCCCCGTGGGCGAAGATCCTTTTTTCCAAAACTTTAAAAAACTAAAAAACTTAACATTTTTATATTTTTAGTTAAGTAAAAAAAGAAATAAAAGCATTAAAGAGAGAGATTGTCTTCGCCAGTGTGACATCACGCGGCAACCACATGACCAACCTCCTGTGTCTGATTAGGATTCTGATGTTACATGTAATCAAAATTGGTCAGAATTGGTAGTAGGGGTATATGACAAACCCAGAAGTAACTTCAGGGAATCAAACATTGAAAAAAAAAAAAGAATACGGTATCAAAATTTGTAAAGATTGGGTAATTTTACACTACAGTAACTGGTTACCGCACTCAAACTTGTAAATTTCACTAATTGTTATTATGTGAAGCCAATTCCTTAAAAATATCAAGTTAAATATGAGACAAAGGCATCGTCCATGCATTCATACATGGTGTAAGGGGATATTATGGACAACTGGAAAAAGATACACGTAGTGTTCTGGCTTTTATGTAGTTAAACTAGGTGAATTGTGCTCTTCCAACCCTAAGTTTCTAACTCTCAGTGGCCTCTTAGAAATCAAGGACTCTTCGATGAAGGACATCCTTCTAGGTTGTCGTTTTTCTAAGACCTTCCCTTCCTCTTCTACTAGATTAGGAAAAATCAAGTTCAAAAAGAACATGATTGCAAGACCAGAAAATTGGAGGCACTGCTACAAAATATGCATTTAATCACGATTCCGAGTATACATTAATATCGATTCCCAACCGGTATTGAATCTGGCAGCATAAAAAGTTTACTTTCGATACCAGTTATTTTGAAAAACACGGAACTACGATATTGTAAATACCATAATATCATTGTTTAAATTTTAAAGGAATCGGGATCTTAAATACTATATGACTACTGTTTTACTTTTATAGGAACTAATATCTTTAATAGCAATACATATTTTTTTTAATCTAAATGTTTAAACAAACATTATATGTTGTTCTGGACAGTAGCGAGCTAAGGACATGATGATAGTTTTGTAAGTCAACATCCATTTTTCTCCAAAATTGTAGCAATGAATGAAATAGGATCTAGAAGGGGAATCACTAATGGTTAGTCAACTAGTGTACAATTAATTCAGCAGGTTTAATGATTAACTCCCTTCTTACTATTATTTGAGTATCTTCCTCTTAAGAATCCTAATAATGCAAATTCAAGTATAACATAATGCAATTGTGCATCTCTCTTAACATCATCATGTATCTTCTCCGGTGTCTTTATTGCTCTGTTAAGTGTGATAGCTTCTTTATCTTATGAACATCTTGGGGGACTCCTTCTTCGATGAAGCTTCCTAATCTTCATTTGTTGCCTAGTGAATGGTTCTAGTAATGAAGGTTTTTGCGGAGATTAATTGGAATGGTTGTTTAGATATATGTGCGATTCTCTAAACCAAAGGAACAATGTCCTCTTATACTTTCTCGTGAACGAGTTGTCCAGATTATGTGGGTTGAGGAGATAAAAGCATTTGTATGATTTTTTTTGGTGATATTTGAGACAGTCCATTGATATCACCTACTGTTTCCCCTTTATCGAACACCCGCAAACAAATGGACAAGCTGAGGCTACAAATCGGATGATTGTTAGTGGTATAAAGAAGAAGTCACTAGAAGCCGAAGGCAGATGGGTCGAAAAGCTAGATGAGGTCCTATGGGCGTATCGCACAACAGTACACAATACCATTGGTGAGACCCCCTTCCGCCTTACTTTCGGTTACAAAGTGGTCATCCCTATTTAAAGGTCTATTTCCACCTTTAGCATGCAAGAACGATATGTCCGAGCTAATGAAGCAATGCTTAAAGAAGACCTGATCCTTAGCGAGAAAATCCTAGAAGTTAATGTTGAAAGGGTTAGAAAGGCCAAAGCTCATCAAGCTTCATAGTACAACAAGAAGGCTATGCCAAAGGAATTTGAACTCGGTGACCTCGTACTCCAAAGAGCAGGTATCGGCCTGAAGAATGTGAGAGGAGGGAAGCTAAAACTGAGAAGGGAAAATTCTTGTCAAAATACATGGACATTTGAAAGTCAATTATATATTGGAGTTCTCTAAATGAAGGTTTAAGGAAGGAACACACCTCCTCCATATGACAAAAAAACACTAAAAAGAAATTAAGGAACTTGCAGATATTCAAAGGAATGCAGTCCCTAGACTTAATTAACCTCATCCGGGATAGTTTTACAGTAATTATAATAATTCTATCAATTCCCTCGACATATCATGATTAGCGGAAGACTGTTATTGACATGACATATTCCTAGTGGAGATTTATTTATAAATTTGGCTTTTAGGCCTGAGGTTTCTTTCATACATTTATTTACTTAGCGTTTAGCTAGAACGGAGATAAAATTGTAATAAGAATTTGAAAATAAAAATGAATAAATGATACTCCTTCCGTTTCATATATAGTGTGTTTTAAGGTTATGCACGGGTTTTAAAAAATGGTTAAATGATGTAAGAATTTGTTGTATTTTGACTATAATGTCCATATATAATCATTACTGAAAAGAGAGAAGGTATTGAAAGTGAAAAAGATTGTAATAAATGTGTGTTTGGAAAAATAGCATTAATTATATATTAGGTTTATAAAAAATCAAGACTAATGAAACATAATACCAATGCTAAAATAACATTACATATGAAACTGAGGAAATACTCACGGGTAACTACGTGCACAAATTAAACCGGAAATAGTGGGTGAAAAGGATGAGTATTGAAACTAATCTTAATATGTCTACCAAAAAAAAAAAGAAACTAATCTTAATATAATTAGTACTGAAAATTGACCCTTTGGAAAATAAAAAAGAAAAAAACAAAACAAAACAATGCGTATACCAACGTAAATAGAAATTACTCCTTTGTCTCTAAATATAAAACTTTCTTCACACTTTTATTTTGTTCCTACTTACAAGATCTATACTAATTCTCAATGATCATTGATTACATTTTTTCACGAACACCCATATTTATTTAACACTTTTTATATCCCCAATAATATTAATAGGGTAATTTTGAAAATACATATCAAAATTTTATATTTTTAATATAATTAACTAAATTAATCATCTCTCTTAATTGAACTTAATCAACGTAAAATCTCCCCAAAAATATATAGAAACGGAGGGAGTACTACTATAGTCAAAAGTCTTCAATCTGGTCTCAACTATGGCCATTTCAAAAGGCAGGGAAGTTGTTACAAATACTCGTTCTACTAGGATATTATGTGAATTAAAAAATATATTTAATATTTTTTTTTAATAAATTAATAATTATTTTATTATTTTTGTCTTTTGTCAATTTTTATATCTCTTAGTAGTTAAAAGAAAATATAATTGTAAAAGTGATAATTAATATTATATTGAGTTGCTAAAGTAATAATTAATTATGAACGAATGTAATACAACCTAAATTTTTTTTTTTTGGTTAACTTCTTTTTTTTTTTTTTTGGTTAACAATACAACCTAAATTGTTGTTGCATAATCGTAGAATCAATATTTAATTATTGTATTTTACAATTTTCAAAACTTCTATCTTTAAAGTCAAGAATAAGAGGATGGTCATCAGATCTCGAAGCTAACACAAAGCATAGACCTCTCCAAAATAAAAAACACTCAAAACAATTGAAAAATAACACTTATTTATATAACAAAACTTGCACAAAGGCAAGAGTGAAACCCAGAAAAACTGGCATAATCGTTGAATCAATATTTAATTATTGTATTTTACAATTTTCAAAACTTCTATCTTTAAAGTCAAGAATAAGAGGATGACCATCAGATCTAGAAGCTAACACAAAGCACAAACCTCCATGTTATGAAGCGTATCTATTAAACCGGAATACCGATATGCCGATACCGGTAAGAGGCCCTATTGGCCCAACTATGCTGATACCAGCATACCGGTAAGAGGTCTAAGTGGACCAATTACATTGATACCGGCATCACCGGCAAGAGGTCATGTTGGCCCAATTATGCTAATACTGGCATACTGGATGTTGATATCGGCATACCGCTAAGAGGTCTAAGTGACCCAATTATGCTGATACCGACATACAGGTAAGAGGTCTAAGCGGCCCAATTACGTTGATACTCGCATACCGGCAAGAGACGCTGTTGGCCCAATTATGTTGATACCGGCAGTAAGAGGTCTAAGTGGCCCACTTACGCTGATACTAGCATACCATCATACATGTATCCTTCTCCAACGATCTGATTCCCACTATTATACTGTTATCCATGTCAGACGTCGGCTGCACGTGTGAAGGAATTCGAGGAAATCCGTTATCCCCTTGCGCATTGGATCCTACACGTTATGATACCCGCCATAATATTCTACCGTTTGCAGAAATTTCATCTGCTTCATGATGGCAGCAATCAACACCAATAAAGTGGGTATGCCTATATAAGTCTGGTATGGTAAGCAGGTATGCATCTATCCAAACTCACACATACACACACCACACCAAAGGAGAACGACCATAGTGTGGGTATCTTGGTGTTCAAGGTGTCCACTTCAAGTCTGACATCAAAAGTAGGATTGCTAGATTCTTAGCCGGATAGTCTAAGACCGGCTCCCCAAAATAAAAAATGTAACACCCCGATTTGGAACTTAGAATTTTCACCAAAAATTTGAGCCTTTTTTTTATAATAAACATTTCCAAAGTCAGTTCATTTTATTTCTTTTACCAAAAAGGTTTTAATAAAACAATTTGATTCACTTGGTTTCAAATTATTTGATTCATAAACTTGCAACATAAAATTCCTTTCCAAAAAGAGATGTTACTAACTTATTTCCAAAAAGCTCCTTTTTGTGATCCCAAATTTATTCGATGGTTAACAGGCGGAAACACATTTAATTATTTAAATGAACTTCATACATAATCAAAAAGAACTTCTTTTATTCCATTTAAAATAATCCATATTACAACTGGGGTTACATTCGGGACAGATTAATCATGTCCTAATCACCTTAGGATAGGATACAAAGCAAAGACTATCCTATCTTATACTACAAGTCTTCATTGCCATCTCCCATCACAAGTGTCTAGAAGATTCCTCGATTGCCGCTTCTGCTTCCTCCTTGTATGTGCGTCATCTCATGATCCTCTTCTTGTCTTAAGCTACCACTCCTTGATATGCCATCTGTGGACATTGTTCCCCAATGTCCAAAGGAAAGGGAAATAGAGAGAGTAAGCACTTCCGAACGATATTATCGTCGACGGCGTGGGCTTACCATAGGGGAATATTAAGACCACACAACATGTATATCATTATTACCATTACCTTATTGCATTTGTTACCATAAAATCTTTTCCCAAAAAGGGTATACCTCTTAAAAACCATAGCCGTTATATTTAATTATCTTTAGTCTCTAAGTTTCATACCCTCGGTAAATCAAAAAGGGGTACCATTACCGAGGTTCAAGGTATGGATATCACACACGTTACATCTCCTCCACAAGTCCAACCATATCCTAGTTCGGAAAGCAGATGGGACGCACAGGAACCCTAACCACGCCGATATCGAAGTCGGTAAACGAAAGGCAGTACCAAACATCGGTGGTAAGTAAGATATCGAAATTCATGTGACCAGACGCCGGTGGTCAACAAGATTTATTCCACAAAGGTTTCCAAGACCAAACACCTACCGACTTCTAGCCTCGTTCAGGTTCCCTCTCACCATCTAGGATTTGCTCAAGGAGGTGACAACACTCTCTCCAGTTGGCCTGCAGTCCTTGCCACGACGAAAGTCCAGATTCCAGTGAACCTTGCCATTGTAGTCCCGTCCCGCCTAGAGAAGTACTCGAGACTTCTTGACGTTTCACCGTCCTTGCCTTCCCCTATTGCAATCACCACTTGAAGGGGCTTCAGCCTCCAAGCATACTTGAGTATCCGTAGATAAACAGGGTGTCTTTCCTCTCCACTACTTCACTCTCAACGCAAGGTTTAGAAAGGGGTTCCTAAATCTTTTAAATTATTGAAATGTTTTACTAAGTTAATCATTCCTAATTGTGGTCGACCCATTCTATCCACACTTCTAACGGGTCTCGACCGCTAAGGGATTGACTTATCGCAGGTGCTTCCAAATTACAGCGGATTTCAAACTGAGCTCATAACCACGGAGTTCCAGTCACGTGGCCGGCAAAACTTAATGATCAAGCACGTCACTTTGACAGTGCGATCAGGGGATAACATTACAAACTTTTATAAATTTCCATAAAGATTCCGTATCAATTCCTTAACCATAAAGCCTTAATCAATTCTCAAAATTATCCAATATAACATCATATCAATCCATTAACTTCCAATAACCAGATTTTTAACATATAAGCCAGACATGTTATCATTATGCATTTAACAATATATAAACCTCGTAATAATAAAGCCAACATCATAATAAATCAGAATCCATAACATATACAATCATTATAAAGGGATCGTGTTTTCGTATGAACGGTGGGACACACACACACACTTGTCGTTCTACTACTCACCCGATAGATCCCTAGTTCCGACCTTTGAGATGATACGGAACGTCCTAATATTACCCTACATGCCAATATGTCTTAAGAAGGCTTCTCTCTCACCTTGAGTTGAAGCTACAAAATTAGTGTCCTCTTGAGTTGAAGTCACGTCGCCCGAATCCGAACGAAAGCCTTTACCAAATAATATTTACAAATAATTCCATAAATAACTACTTAATTCCAATTAAACAAACCACAAAATACATATTCTTAACAACGACTTTCTTTATCACTTTTTAGGAATCCAAAAGACTTGAACCAAAACTTCCAATACTTAAAATAAATCAAAATCTTTAAAATCTTCAAAACCAAAAATTGAATCAACGTCTCTTTTTAAGAACATTCTACAATCATTATTCACATATCCACATAAGTCCAAACAATAATTTATTCAAACACATACAACATCACCTATACATTCCTAAAATTACTTTTTAATTCATTTTTAATCCTAAACACTTATACTAAAATCTTAGCATGAAATTGACATATTAAATCATTCAAGAACAAGTTCTATCATGGATGCAACACATTTTACATTTTTGGACAGCATATATAAGCATTCTTAAAAACTCATTTTCTCCTAAACGGTAAGTCAAAAACACGTGCCGTTTTTTCCTAAAATCTCATTACAAATTCTACTATAATAAAATGATTAAAATTAAGCTAAACAAAACAATTTCACTTGCTGTACAGCCACTACAAATAATTGCATTATATCAAGAAATTGAAACAAACCAATCTAAACATTTATATACAATTCTACACATACCAAAGGTTCTAAAACACTATTATATTTTACTAAAATAATATTTTCTATTATTTCTAAATTCTGGACAGCATCTATTTATTTTATAAAAGTCACTTTATTTTGCAAAGATACATATCTTTAATTTATGCTTTATACTATACTCTCAAGCACACAATCTAAGCACTACTAATACATATAAAAATAGTCATTTGGGGCCTTATACTTTATTAAAATACTAATTTCCAGAATTAAAATAATTTTTATAAAAATGCATGATTTATTCCATATACACATTAATAATTATTTATTCATATCAAACAAACATTTAAATCAAGTGGAAAATCATCAAACATTATTTTTCCTCTTCACTTAACTCGGCCTACTTTATTTTTTTTTTGTCCGTATTCCTTGCGGAACCACCGGTATCCCAAGAGCACCCTTAATACCAGGGAGCCCTTGAGACTAATCCGAAGCGAGCTGCGTAGCTGGCTCTCCCAGCGAGATGTTTTTAGTGGGAATCGAACCCGGGGCTACTAGCACCCGTGTCCCATTCCCAAGATTTCAGTTGGGGCCTTACACCAACTGAACCAAACCTCGTTGGTATTAACTCGGCCTACTTTATATACATAAGAAAAATACTTTTTAAATTTTCAAATACATACATCCTTTAGTTATATAGTTTCGTATTCTCAAAATAATTACTTTGACTATTAACAACAACTACCAATTAATATATATACATGCCACGGCCAAAAATACAAGACAAGGTAGAAGACTAATTTCTTTTTTTTTTGTCACTATTCACCTATTATCCTTCATCTTTTAAAAGCAAACCCAAGGCAAGAAAATCAAACAATAACAACTACACAAAATTTTCCAAAATACAAATTCATATAGTTTCAAGAACACAAAATTTTCAGAACATTATTTTTCCCTTATACTATAAAATTCTACCAAAATTCTCATTAAACAACTACCATTCAAAACTATACTCACTCAGTAAAATAATCACTTTTCAAGTAGATGCAATTTATTTTTAAAAAATATGGACAGCAAACAATAATTAGTTAAAATCAATTTTTAAACATTTAACACTTAGCCAAACACATATTCAAACACTATTACTCAATACACTTAGACTTTTGATATAAATCTTTTTTTTTTTACAGCAACTAATTTATACTAATTACATAGTCACATATCAACACAAGATTTTATTAATTTTCTTTTACATAAAAATTACCCATTTATTCCTAAAATTACCAAACAAAATACTATAAAACATTTGTAACTTTTACTCAAAAATAAATTATACCTCACGGTCCACCATAAAAATCCAGAATTCTATTTATTTTTATAAAATTATTATCATTTCATTTTCATATCAAAATTTCAAAGATCAAATAATTATCCATTTGTTCATACTCTTTTTAAGAAATAAGTCTCATAACAATTATACACATCTTAACAACAACTACCACCTAATATATATATATATATATATATATATATATATATATATATATATCATGGCCCAAAAATAAATAAAACAAGGCAAAAGACCAATTTTTCTTTTCTTCAAATAATACATTAAACTTATTTAGCTTCCATTCCTTATACATACATTCATCTTGAATCCAAACAAAAAGAAATAAAATAATTCAAACAAATACAAAATTTCTATAAAATACAAATTCCTACATTTTAAGAACACAAAAATTTCAGAATATTATTTTCCTATTATGCTACAAAATTCGGTCATCTCAAGGCAAAGAAAAGGGGAATTATTCTCTTTAAACAACTTCTTTTTGTCCCTTTTCTTATCCTTATTTCATCTGACCAAAAAATCAAAACACCACCAACAAATACATAGTTCATTCTAATATCAAAATAGGAATCAGAAACTTTTAGTTCTTACTATCATAAAAAGAATTAGAGATTCTAATAACAATAGAAGAGATGAAAATAGATTAAAACATAAGTTTAGGGTTACCTCTCTTCCTTAAGCTAAATGACTTCCCCAATGTGAGAAAATTTTCCTCCTCTTCCTCTATCAACTCGCCACCCCCTCTCTCTTTTCTCTTGGATTATATTTTTTTTCTCAAAATAACAACAAGTAGTGTGTGTGAAATGGTGAGAGGTGTGATGGTCTATTTATAGGTGAAGAGAAGTCAAATTTTCCCCCACAATCTGATCAAAATTCGTCCCCCCTCATCCATAGTGAGTCAGAAATTTTAATTCCCACTTTGAAACACACACATGCATTAATGGAATTTTTCTAAATCCTATGGCTTATTAACTTAAGAGTAATTCCTTACAATTTTCAGAAAATTCTCCTCTCTCCCTCCTAATATATTTGGACGGCACACATATATAAAAATAAGGAGAAAAAAATTTCCATTGGCCCATTTTGAATTCACCACATAATTGACCAATCACATTAAAGCTTTCATTTTTAATAATTCAGAAATAATTAGAAAAGTGCTAATATTTGGACGGTGCAACCAGTAGGCACTTAGATAAATATTTAAATATATAAATAAAATTATTTTATAGTCTAATAATTTATTTTATGCTCCAAAATAATTTTTCTAAGTGAAAAACACAAAAAATTCGTTTTCTCCTACTGTACAGTACTTTTTCGTAGATGTCCAAATAAAAATTTTATTCTTACATATTCAAATACTACAATTCGATACGATCATTTTCATATAATATTCGTAATTTTCTGACTTACGGTTAAAAAGATATGAATTTTCTAAGTTGAAACACTATAACTTGAAAAATTACATTTTTCTATCAAAACATCAATGAAATCACTTCAAAATTATTTTTCTAAGATAAAAAATATACTTACTAATTATTTATATCCCAAAAATAATTTTCTCATTTATTAATTAGAAATTTATAATTATATGCATATATATATATGTATTAACGCCACATATATATAATTATATAACCAAAACCAACTTTTTAATAAAAAATTCCATTAAATTATTCTTAAAACAAATACCACCAAATAAAATAAAGCAAAAATACAATTATTATAATTTAATTAAATTGGGTAAAATTGCGGGTCTCACAATTCTCTCCAACTTAGAGATTTCTCGTCCCCGAGAAATACTATGCTATTGAAAATAAGGCATAACATTATTATGAAAATAACTGCATTCATGCATTGAATCTTAAAAATTCCAACTTAAAATATCAAAGTACGAGAAGGAAAACTCCTTCAAAACAAGTCAAGTAACAAAACAATCAAAAGACTAGACAAGACGAGTGGATAAATCCACTTCGTTCAAACAACATTCAATACAAAACATCAATCCTAAGAACGACTAGTAGCATTAGCATCCTTATTCCCAACCATAGCTAACATTCTTCTGTTTCCCTTTGGTCTGTCAGAACCCATTTCACGCTTTGGTTCCCTACAATTCTTCGAAATGTGTCCCGGTTTGTTGCAGTTGAAGCAATTGGGATTTTCATAAGGACAGTTGGGTCCATAATGATTCTTGTTGCACTTGTTGCAAAGTGGAGGTGCATTAATTTGTCCTCCGACAACATCTCCATTGTTACCACTAGCATTCCCATGGTCCCCTCGGTTCCCATTATTGTTTTGTTTATTCCAATTATTGTTATGATCATTCCCAAACCTGTTCCGATTTCCATTACCACGATTGTTACTTTCAGCCGAATTGTTGCCTCCAAAACTGTTGTCCCTTTGTCCACTTCCCTGCTTATAAGGACCTTGATGTCGGGCTCTACTATTCTGGTTTCCAGTTTCTGTGAAGTGCCTCATAGGACCACCACTTGAAGCTTGTGCAGCTGACTTTCCTGTCAAGTTCCTCGGCTTCAAACCACTTTCCACGATACTTCCTGTGATGTCCTAGACGGTGAGGACCTCCAAGGGTATAGGAGATGACCTTCAAAGGAGCCTCTGTCTAGGGTTGATATGTGATATTTGGTGGGAGTCCTCTAGTGGCCAAGGGAGAGAGCCAAGGAGTAACCCTAATCACTGGTGTGTGAGGGTGGCAATTAGGGTTAGAGGACGTACCTGAGCCCCATTTTGTTCCGGAGCTACTTATAGGGGGGAGCTGGTTGCCCTAATGGGCTTGCTTTAGGCCCAAGTAGGGCCAGCCTGTACTGAGCTATGAGTGGATAGGCTGTCCTTGTGGATAAGATGGTGAGTTGTCCTTGTGGATAAGGTGGTGAGCTGTCCTTGTGGATAAGAAGGGAGACGTCATCAAGTCCTAGGTGTCGGACTTGGGAAGGTGTCGGACTTAGACGTCGGACCTGAGTTGGAGAGTGAGGTTGGCCCGTATCTGGCGTCTGTTCGGCCGTTGAGCATTGAGCTCGGCCAAGTGCTCAGAAGGCTTCCTGAAGTGTCCTTAGGACTTTGGCGAGGTCGTCTGAGGACCTCGGCTAGGCCGAGTCCACCACATAAGCCCCCCAGCTCGGTCAAGGCCAACTGAGCCTTGTTCCGAGGTTCTGGTTTAGGACCTTTTCCCAAGTCCACCTCATAAGCCCACCTCGTAAGGGCCGAGTTCGCCACATAAGCCCCCCAGCTCGGTCAAGGCCAACTGAGCCTTGTTCCGAGGTTCTAGGGAGTTCGGACGATAAGTTGCCGATGTGTTGGATCCAGCTGTCTCTGACGTCCTTTCATTATGACGGAGCAGGTTTGACAGCTGTCTACTTTGCCAGTAACAAAGCAACGTTTGCTTTTACCGGATCTGATACGTGTCAGAAATCGCGACCTACGAAGCGTCACCATTATTGTGACGTTGCTCGAGGTCCACAATTTCCGCTGCTGTGCGCCGCGTGTCTTAATATGTGTGGTCGTACGCTGGGTTGGGCTTTTTTGGGCTAGGCCCAGACTTCAAATTTGAGGGGAAAAACGGTTTCTCTTCCCCCTCTCCCCCAAAAAACCACTTCTCCTTCATACTCTATCACTCATTCTCTCTCTCAACACCATTATCTTTTCTCTCTCTACCAGATATTCTCTCTTCGAAATCACTCCCCTTTCCCCTCGAAACCGTTTGAAATCGCACCATTTCCGGCGTCTTTCTTCTCTCCCAACCTCCAACAGTGAATATTGTTTGATCTTGCAAGCTCTCTCTTCGACTTTTATATTCATTAGGTATACTCATTTTCCCCTTTCTTCTACTTTGATACTGGCGTTTCTTCTTTCTTTACGGCTTCCTGATTTGCACGGTGGGGGATTAGGATTTCTGGTTCTTGGTTTCTATTTTCATGGCGGTGGGGTTCTTCCATTAGGTTTTGTGGCTCTGATTTTGGGGCATAGTGCTGGGGTTTGGGGCTTTTCTACATTCGAGTGTTTTGATTTTGGGGTTCATTCCTGGGTTTTAGCCTTCTTTGGGTTAAGCGTGTTTTGAGACTTTTGGAGAGTTTTTGATTCACATTTTTTGTTTATTTTTCAGAAAACCAACGGAGTGGATTGGGTTCAGTATGAGTAGGGAATGGTTTAGGAAATGGGCTGGGGTAGTGTCCCTGTCGTCTAGCAGTAGTGATGAGGAGGACGGCTCTTCCTCCTCGTCCTGTTCCTCAACGGAGGTAGACGAGGCGCTCCGTCACCAAAGGGAGTATAGGCAGAAATACGAGAGGCGAGTTCTAGAGGCTGATCCCGTTGAGGTAGTTTATCCTCGGAATTGGGAGGAGAGGAGGGGGTGGATTCGGCAATACGCCTGGGCCGAGTTTGTTGACGGTAGAGAACGTGCCGACTTCGAAAGGATGGAGAATGAGGGAATGTACGAACGAGGGGTACCTGTGGTAGAGGGGAGATGCTCGCCCCTCGGAACTACTTTGAGGGGGTTCTCTGGGGGGTTATTTTTCGTAACCCGTAAGACTAATACCGAGCTCCCTTGTTCATCCACAAGTACCATGCCGCTCAGGAAGTGCGTCAGTCGACCTGAACTTTACCCCACACCTTTTGATGCCGAGCAGTACGAGTGGGTTGACGTGGAGCCCAAAGGGGTCCAGTCTAGCCTTTGTTCCGAGGACAAGCTTGCCGAGCTAAGGAGAGCCGTGTTGCCTTGCTCAGGGGATGCCACCGGGACCTCTTACGAAGTGCTCCCCTATTCGGCAAATGACAGGATATGCAGCCGGACTGACAATAACTCCTTCTTTTTCTATGCCAATCTGATTCATAATCTCGGCGTGACCCTCCCGTTCACCGACCTGGAAATGAGGGTCTTAAATGAGCTCGGACTAGCTCCTTCCCAACTTCATCCCAATACTTGGTCGTTTCTCCGAGCATTCCAAAAGTACTGCGGAGCCAGAAATTTGGTATGCACGGTTCGGCTGTTTTTATGGATGTACAACCCGTTCGTCAGCAATAAGGACGGGGTCACTGGTCGTCTTTGGGTGTCGGCCAAAGCCCGAGCCCACTGTGGGCTGTTCGGCATGTTCTCCGAATCTTGGAAGCATTTTAAACCAAGATTTTTTAAGTACAAATACGTTGGAGCGGGGCTGCCTTGGTTTCGGTCCGAGACGGGACCGAAGTTTCCTTTGGAATGGACCCCCGAGTTCTTTAGTCGCCATACCAGTACGCCGCAAAGGTGGTCAGGTGTAACATTAGATGCCGACGAGTCTGTAACGGCTCACCATTTTCAGATGGAGTATCGTGCTCGGAAACTCCAACTTGATGTTGGAATTTTCCTAAAGTGTCCTGACAACGAAGTCTTGACAAAAATTGGTAGTTACTCTTGCTTTTATACTTGTACGTTTTCTTTCAACACACTTATACTAATCCCCTTTTTTTTTTACAGAAGAACATTGGTCAGAGATGTCTTCCAGGGCTCTGAAAGCTGCTTTAGAAGCTCGGAGGAAGAAGAAGTCTGAGGCTCCTTCTGCTGATGCCATGTCGTCCGAGGTTTCCACTGGTACGCTCTCGACCGATTCTGGTCCACTCCATCCTACCCCACCTGCCGTTATCATTGCCCCTCCTCCTCCTGCCTCGCCAAGTCCCAGTACCGAGATAGCCATTGTTGCGGATGTGCCGCCCTCAAGCACTGGGACTCAACCGAGGCCGCCAACTACCCTTGCCAAACCTTCGCTGCAAGACACTCTTATCAAGATGTCGGGTGCGGAGTGGAAGAAAAAAGCAGAAGAAATGGCGTGCCAATTGAAAAGGACCACCACCATGTTTAATGTGTTGGCCGAAGTGGCTGATGATGTGGCGGACGGTGTTTCGCCGGCCAAGAAAAAGGCTCGGTCGGCTATGGCGGTCGAGGTGGAAGAACTGAAGAGTAGCAAAAGGTCAGCCGAACAAAAGCTATCTGAGGCTGAAGAGGAGCATCGCCGCCAAATGGAGGAGCTTCAAAAAAGATATGAAGAAGATTTGGCCCAAGCCAAAGCAGACGCGAAGGAGGCTGGTCGGCAGGAGGGCCTTGCCGAGGTGGAAAGGGTTAGGAATCTGCTGAAGAAGAGGGTTGCCCAAGCTCTTAAGCATAAGGTGGCAGCACATGAGTCGGACTTCGACCTTGAAAGGGTGGCAAGCAAAGTTTTTACCAGTGCGGTTGATCAGATTCTTCATATGAATCAAGGACTCCGAATTCGGTATGTCGGCGCATCTGCCGGGTTCGGAGTGAAAGATGGAAAGATGGTGGATTATGAAAGGGGAGGGGCCGAGGTTGACCTGGACCAGCCTGAGGAGAATCTGCCCAACCCCTTGGTTGAGAGAATGGATGAGGAGTTCGACCCGCGTTCGGTCGTCCTTTCAGATGTCGAGGATGATGCATCATAAGTCCCTTATGCTGGGCAGCTTATGATTTGTCTATGTTCTTCTCTATAACATGTTCGAAAATGTTGGTTATACTTTGTTTTATTGTGCACAGCATTTGATTTGGATGCAGGCTTATTTCACCTACAACTTGTTGTATGTTACTATTTTTGTGCAAGTTTCGTACTTATACTTGTTGCGTGCGTTTAGAGTCCGAGGTTATTTTTATGCAAGTTTTTCTTCTAACTTGTTTCATAGATGCGAGTATTTGTTTACCAACTCGTTGCATGTTTATTCGTTCAACCTCGGATCTGGACCACGATTGATTAGGTGGTCACCAGAAAGATTTTCAAGAAAGAATGCAAGTGTTTGAGACTTGTCGCATATTGTAACTTTTATGCAAGTTCTTATTTTAACTTGTTGCATGTATACCGAGTCCGAGGACATTTTTTAAATAACTAAGTAAAACTACTTTTGAGAATACAAGTGTTTTACCAACTTGTTGTATTTCGGCCTGATCGGACTTAAAATGTCGTATTACTAGCTCGGACGAATTCGGATAACTCAGTGAGTGCAGTAATCTTATAAGTTTTTCTCTGAATAAAGGTACTGTATATAAGTGCATACGGTAGGAAACTCGGATCTACCCACCTTAGCCGAGGTGGGTGTCCTCGGCCCCGATGTAAAAGAGAGTGCTGAGTGAAGCTATGTGAAAACATTTCACAGTAGTCTGTTATTTATCGGGTGTCCCTTGTACACTGTACATATGAGCCGATCTTATCTAGAAGACGTTGGCTGTGCATAGCACCATGCAACATTTAGGTGGCTAGTGCTAAATGAGAAGCTAGTACGTACGTATATAAAACTGTTGCACTTGAGTATGAGCAAGTTTGTACTTTTCATTAATTGTAGTCATGAGTACATTGCTTTTTCTTTTGAAAGGTGAATATCTCACAATGGAAATTGAAAAACATGAACAGTATCTAAAGGAAACGACAAATAAAAGGAAGTTGAACTTGAATTCCTTAGAGGAGGGTACTGACGGCTGCCAAAATATCTGAGGTAAACCTATTTGAACAGGTTCTCAGTGTTTTGAAGTTTTGGGAATCCTTGAGTTCGGTAATTACCCAGAGTATGTTTCTAGAACGCCTCTGTTGGGGATTACTGATCTCGAGCTCATTTCACGCTTTTCTGGCCGTTGGGGCCGATGTCCGATCCTCGGGGGGCGAGGTGATCGGACTCAGATGACCCGGGCTGCTTTGCTTTCTTGTCATAGTCGGCTGGCTTTTTCATCGCTATCTTCTTCGGACCAGGAGCATCTTGTTGGATTTCCTTGTGATGGTTCTCCGAGGTGAGCTGAAAGAAGAGGCTGCCGAGATTGTTGGTAATGTTGAAAAGTGAGGACATTTCCCTCTTGAAGCCCCCGAGCTTGGGGGTCTGAAAAGCTCGGTTGAAGGCATGGGCAAGAAGTTCACCTCGGCCCTCAATTCGGAGGTGTACCGAACGGAGGGCGGGGTTAGTGAGAGTTAGATGAAGGAGAAAATTCTCTCCGTGCAGGGGGTAGGGGAGACTGAAAGAGAGAAGAGATTTCTGTTGACTGCTCTTTGGATTTTTTGGAGGAGTTTGTCATTCATGATAGCATCTTGGCTTGGGGGAAAGGTGAAGGGGGGAATTACCACCCGCTCTTCATGAGGGGGGGATATATGGATATTTCGTTCGGACTGAACCTCGACCAATAAGACTCTTCCCTTGGATAGTGTCGGATCGATGAACTCTTTTTGCTTCTTCTTTCCCTCCCGTAGGCTCGCATTGTAACAGAGCCGGGCTTTCACTTGGTCAGCTTTGACCGTAACAACCTTATCATCTGATCCAACGAACTTCATTGCCAAGTGCACTGTCGAGACCACTGCCCCAAAAGCTTGTAGGCAGGTTCATCCCAATATTACATTATACGGGGAGTCAGAGTCAACTACCAGAAATTTGATGATCTCCGTTCTGGCCGAAGGCTGGTTACCTAGGGTCACCGGGAGATGAATGGCTCCCAGGGGGGCGAATTGCCTCACCTGTGAAGCTGATGAGATTACCTTCAAATCCTTTGAGGTCGGCGGACCTCAGCTTCAAAGCTTGGAACGTATGCATAAAGAGAATGTCGGCTGAGCTTCCTTGGTCAACAAAGACTTGGGCGACCTCAAAATTGCCAATTAACGCCGTTATCACCATAGGATCGTTGTGATCTGGGATGACGTTTTCCATATCTTGGTCGGAGAAAATAATAGGCACATTCCGAGATGGTTTCTTGCCAACGGGTTTGTGATGGACAGCGAGAACTTGGTTGATGTACCTTTTCCTTTCCGCCCTCCTTTCTCCGCCACCAGCGAAGCCTCTCGAGATAGTTTCTACTCGGAAGTTCTCTGGTGACTTGTCCAGGTCTTGAACTACGACCATGTTCACCCGCGATGGTTCCTCTTCCTTCTTCTCTGGGGACGGGTCGGCTTTGGCTTTCCCTTTATCATTGTCCGGGCTGCGAGACCTTCTTCGGCCTCGTCTTTCCACTGCTTCTCGGACGTATTGCTGCAACTTGCCTCTTCTTACCATATCCTCAATTACATCCCGGAGCCAAGTGCATTGATCGGTATGGTGGCCGTACCCGTCATGGAAATTGCAGTATTTGGATTTGTCCCTGACATAGTTTTGATTTCTGAGAAAGGGGGGGCGAGGTACACTCCTGAGTTCGGTCTGCATGGTCTCTCTCCAGACTTGAGACCGTGGGACCGTCAGGGGGGTGTAAGAGTCATATTTGGTGATGTATGGACGTCGGCGGTCTTCTTGTTGGCCGGTGTGGGACCGACCTCGGTCCCCCTGGTCTGTTCTTCCTCCTTTTTCATCCCTGTTGCCGCGAGGACGACCTCGGGGCAGGGTATTCTGCGAGGTGGCTTGAGCATTTTCCAGCCTGCTCGACTGTCCCTTGTTGAATTCTTCGAGATTGATGTATTTGTTTGATCTCTGTCTCAGTTCGGCCATGTCCCTTGGTGGCTTTCCAATAAGTGAATCTTTGAATCCTCCTTCGACCAATCCTTGGGTCAAAAGGAGAACCGCCACCTCGGGAGACAAATTTGGGACCGAGCTGGACTCGCTGTGGAACCTGTGCAAGTATGCACGTAAGGATTCTTCTGGTTTCTGGGTCACTCTCGCTAGCGTGTGGTCCGACCTGGGTTGCACACAGCTAGCCGTGTATCTGTTAAGGAAGATGCGCTTCATTTCTGCCCAGTTGTTGACAGAATTTTTAGGAAGCGTTGAGTACCACCGAAGGACCGGGGCCTGTAGGGTCATGGAGAAAGCTCGGCACTTGAGCCGATCTCCTCCCCCGTGAAAGTTCACAGCTCCCTCGTAAGAAAGGATATGTTCCTAAGGATCTGTGAGGCCATTGTATCTGGGGATGTTACTGGGCCCGAGGTACCCAGGTGGTGGTTCATAGGCCATGACGGCAGGAGTAAAGGGATGCCCAGGGTGGGAATCATCCAACTCAGGTTGTTGCTAGTCAGGGGGAAGGGTAAGTTGTGTGACGGTCGTGTGTGGCGTTGCGAAGGCTTGTGGAGTTAACGGAGGTTGTGGTGGAAGGGGAGGTGGAGGGGGTGGTGGGGGGAACTCGTTTGGAGGTGGAGCTTGAACCGCAGCTCGTTCAGCTAAACGTTGCATGGCAACTTGTTGGAGATCTGCAATAGCTTTGCCTTGTTGTTCTACGATTCTCATCTGCTGTCTCATCAAGGATAAGAGTTCAGCATCCTGAGAGAGCGTAGACTGTCGAGAGTGGGAACGGTGTGTTGTGCTGACGGAGTGAGCACGTTCGCCGCGATGGCGGTGCTGTTCAGTGTTGGTTTCTCCGAGCTTAGAGCGTAGCTGCACGCGCTGACCTCCGCCAAGAAGCTGTGTTGGATTTGTAGTATCTCTAGTGTGGATGGTATAAGGTCCACTGTGGGTGTGGGTGAATTCTGGTGGCGGAGGTGGCGGGGGAGGAGGTGGAGGTGGTGGAGGGGGTGGCGGTGAGGACCTCGCTGCCCTGTTGGCTTCGAGATGCAGGCGCAGGTCCTCAGTTGACAGCACCCTCCTTGGACGCCCCCTCCTTCTCCTCTGGACTGGCTGTTCTTCAGACATGGTAGAATCTTCTGGGCGGGGTTGAAGTTTATCTTCCCCACAGACGGCGCCAATGTGATGTCCTAGATGGTGAGGACCTCCAAGGGTATAGGAGATGACCTTCAAAGGAGCCTCTGTCTAGGGTTGATATGTGATGTTTGGTGGGAGTCCTCTAGTGGCCAAGGGAGAGAGCCAAGGAGTAACCCTAATCACTGGTGTGTGAGGGTGGCAATTAGGGTTAGAGGACGTACCTGAGCCCCATGTAGTACGGAGCTACTTATAGGGGGGAGCTGGTTTCCCTAATGGGCTTGCTTTAGGCCCAAGTAGGGCCAGCCTGTACTGAGCTATGAGTGGATAGGCTGTCCTTGTGGATAAGATGGTGAGTTGTCCTTGTGGATAAGGTGGTGAGCTGTCCTTGTGGATAAGAAGGGAGACGTCATCAAGTCCTAGGTGTCGGACTTGGGAAGGTGTCGGACTTAGACGTCGGACCTGAGTTGGAGAGTGAGGTCGGCCCGTATCTAGCGTCTGTTCGGCCGTTGAGCATTGAGCTCGGCCAAGCGCTCAGAAGGCTTCCTGAAGGGTCCTTAGGACTTTGGCGAGGTCGTCTGAGGACCTCGGCTAGGCCGAGTCCACCACACTTCCCTTATTCACCAAAGTTGTAAACACATTAATTTCCATGGGCGTAGGGCTTGCTTAATTTCCAGCTTTAGTCCATCCAAAAATTTCGCACACTTAGACCTCTCATTCCCAACTTCTCCATAGTAAGGCATAAACTTCGCCAGATTCTCAAATTTGGCAGCATACTCACCTACACTCATGCTACCTTGTTCCAATCGCAGGAACTCCAATTCCTTAGCTGTCCTTAGATGTTCCGGGAAGTATTTCACCAAAAGCCTATCCTTGAACTGATTCCAAGTCATCACTCCAGCTTCTGCTAATGCTTGCCTCTCATTACGCCACCAGCCGGCCGCTACTCCTACCATCATGTATCCAGCATAGGAAATCTTCTGTTCACCTGTTCACTGCACCATTCCCCCGAATATCCTTTCCAGACTCGTTATCCATGCTTTAGCCTCCTCCGATGCATATCCTCCAGCAAACTCCTTTGGATTTCTGCGGCAAAACTCATCAAGGCCTCTAATTCCTTGTCCATCAGCATTTGCATTCTGATTCTGTTGAAGTTGTTGGAGCATCAGGTTCATGTTGTCCCTTACTCCTGCCAAAACCGCAGCTGTTTGAGCCATGATAGCTGTGATGTCCTAGACTGTGAGATCCCAAAAGGTTAGGGAAGAAGACCTTGGGAAAGCCTCTGTCTAGGGGTTTATCTGTGATGTTTGGTGGGATTCCTCTGGTGGCTAAGGAGAGAGCCAGGGAGTAACCCTAATCACTGGTGTATGAAGGTGATAATTAGGGTTAGAGGACGTACCTGAGCCCCATGTAGTACGGAGCTACTTATAGGGAGGAGCTGGTTGCCCTAATGGGCTTGGTTTAGGCCCAAGTAGGGCCAGCCTGTACTGAGCTATGAGTGGATGAGCTGTCCTTGTGGATAAGGTGAGACACGTCATCCTGTCCTTGGTATCGGACTCTGAGGGAGGTGTCGGATTCAGGGTGGTGTCGGACTCAGGGAGGTGTCGGACTCTGGGAGGTGTCGGACAAGGAGGTCGGACCTTGATAGAAGCATGAGGTCGGCCCGTGTCTGGTGTCTGTTCGGCCGTTGAGCCTTGAGCTCGGCCCAGAGCACAGAGGGGAGGGAGCATGATATCGGCCCGTGTCTGATGTCTGTTCGGCCGTTGAGCCTTGAGCTCGGCCAAGCATACAGAGGGCCTGCTGAGGGGGCCTTAGGTCCTGAGCGAGGGTTACGTGGAGCTCGGCTAGGCCGAGTCCACCACATAAGCCCCCCAGCTCGGTCAAGGCTATTTGAGCCTTGCTCCGAGGTCTTGGTTCAGGTCCTTTTCCCAAGTCCACCATATAAGCCCCCCAGCTCGGTCAAGGTTATCTGAGCCTTGTTCCGAGGTTCTAGGGAGTTCGGAAGATGAGCTACCGAGAGCTGGATCCAGCTGTCTCTGACGTTCTTTCATTATGATGGAGCAGGTCTGAAAACTGTCCTTTCACCTGCTCCGAAGTGACGCTTGCATTCTCCAGGTCTGACACGTGTCAGAAATTACACCTAACGAAGCGTCGCCATTACTGCGACGTTGCTCGAGGTCCGTGATTCCAGCTATTCTGCGCCACGTGTCTCCGCGTGTGGCTGCATGCTGGGTTGGGCATTTTGGGCCAGGCCCAAACTTCGAAAATGAGGGAGAAAACGGTTTCTATTCCCCCTCTTTCACAAAACTGATACCCTCTCTCTCTACCAGGCATCTCATATTCCTTTCTTTCTCAAACTACTCCTTCTCTCTGCGCTCGAACTCGTTCCTCCCTTTTCTGCAGAACTCTTTCCCTGAATTCGTTTCACCTTTTCAGCAGAGAATCACTTGAATCTTGCACGTTCAACCCTCCTTCGAGTTCATCTTTATACTTCATATTCTCAAGGTATCTTCCTGCTTCATCTTCTTCATTTTTCTTTTTTCTTTTCTCTGTATTGGTTTATTTAGGATTTTCACGTTTCCTGTTTCTGTTTTTGTGGGATGGGGTATTCGTCCTGGGTTATTGGGGTTTTGATTTTGGGGAATAATGTTGGGATTTCTGGGTTTGGGGCATTTTAGGATTTTTTGGAGGGTTTTTGATTCATGTCTTTTGTTTTTATTTTCCAGAAAACCAGAGAAGTGGATTGGGGAAGTATGAGTAGGGAATGGTTTAGGAAATGGGTAGGGGTAGTCTCCCTGTCAACCAGCAGTTCTGAGGAGGAGGACGGCTCTTCCTCCTCGTCCTGCTCCTCCACTGAGATAGACGAGGTGCTCCGTCGCCAAAGGGAGTATAGGAATAGGTATGAAAAGCGAGTCCTAGAGGTTGATCCTGTTGAGGTCGTCTATCCTCGGGACTGGGAAGAGCAAAGGGAATGGGTACGCCAATACGCCTGGGCCGAGTTCATCGACGGTAGGGAGCGTGCCGATTTTGAAAGGATGGAGAGAGAGAGAGGATGTACGAACGGGGGGTACCTGTGGTAGAGGGGAGATGCTCGTCCCTCGGAACAACTTCGAGGGGGTTTTCTGGGGGGTTATTTTTCGTAACCCGTAAGACTAACACCGAGCTCCCCTGTTCTTCCACAGGTACCATGCCGCCCAGAAAGTGCATCAGCCGACCTGAACTTTATCCTGCGCCTTTCGACGCCGATAAGTACCAGTGGGTCGACGTGGAGCCTAAAGGAGTTTGGTCCAGTTTCGACTCCGAGGACAAACTTGCCGGAGTGAGAAGAGCGGTGCTGCCCTGCTCGGGGGATGCTACTGGGACCTCTTATGAAGTTCTACCCTGCTCGGCAAACAACAGGATCTGCTCGCGGACCGATAATAATTCTTTCTTCTTTTACGCCGACCTGATTCACAACCTCGGCGTGACCTTGCCATTTACCGACTTGGAGATGAGGGTTTTGAACGAGCTCGGACTAGCCCCCTCACAACTTCATCCCAACACTTGGTCATTTCTTCGAGCATTTCAAAAGTACTGCGGAGCCAAGGGGTTGGTGTGCACAGTTCGGCTCTTCCTGTGGATGTACAACCCGTTCGTCAGTAATAAAGACGGGGTTACTGGTCGGCTTTGGGTGTCGGCCAAGGCCCGAGGTCACTGTGGGCTATTCGGCATGTTCTCGGAATCTTGGAAGCATTTCAAGCCCAGATTTTTCAAGTATAAGTATGTTGGAACGGGATTACCTTGGTTCCGATCCGAGACGGGTCCGAGGTTCCCCTTGGAGTGGACCCCTGAGTTCTTCAATCGCCACATCGGCACTCCGCAGAGGTGGTCAGGCGCAACACTTGACGCCGATGAGGCTGTAACGGCCCACCACTTCCAGACCGAGTACCGTGCTCGGAAATTCCAGCTTGACATTGGAGTTTTCATGAAGTGTCCTGACAGCGAAGTCCTAACCAAAATTGGTAGTTAACTTTACTCTCACACTTGTACGTTTTCTTTCATCTTTCCTACTAACTTTCTTTATTCTTTTGTTTTTGTTTTCAGACAAACATTGGTCGGACATGTCGTCCAAGGCGCTCAAAGCAGCACTGGAGGCCCGCAAGAGAAAGAGGTCAGAGAACCCTTCTGCTGAGACAGTGCCTGCTGAGACCTCTACCGATACGACCTCTATCGACTCGGCTCCTCCTCATCCTACTCCTCCTGCGGTGATCATCGCCCCACCTCCTCCTCAGTCTCCGACTCCAGGTAACAAACTTGTCAATGCTGCCGGTACCCCTCCTTCTTCGGACGGCCCGAGGAAGGGAATTGATATACTCCCAAGGCTGCAGACCACTATGGCCAAGCCCTCGGTCAAAGAAGCCCTGATAAAAATGTCGGGAGCCGAATGGAAAAGAATGGCCGAGGAGCTGGCCTGTCGATTGAAGAGGTCAACCACGATGTTCAATGTGTTGGCCAAGGTTGCTGATGATGTGGCCGAAGGTGTGTCACCGGCCAAGAAAAAGGCTCGATCTGAAATGGTGACCGAGGTGGCGGGTTTAAAGAATAGCAAAAACTCTGCCGAGCAGAAACTGGCCGAG
Source organism: Crotalaria pallida (assembly GCA_037953625.1). Classification (NCBI taxonomy): domain Eukaryota; kingdom Viridiplantae; phylum Streptophyta; class Magnoliopsida; order Fabales; family Fabaceae; genus Crotalaria; species Crotalaria pallida. The sequence goes on along the minus strand of CM075652.1, from coordinate 114,221,487 downwards.
TTGGAAGAGAAGCACCGCCAAAAGATGGAGGAACTTCTGAAAAATCATGAGGAAGCCTTGGCTCAAGTGAGAGCAGATGCTAGAGAGGCTGGTTGGCAAGAAGGCCTAGCTGAGGTTGAAAGGGTCCGAACGTTGCTGAAGAAAAGAGCTGCTCAAGCTCTTAAACATAAGATAGCAGCGGCAGAGGCAAACTTCGATTTTGAGAAGGGAGGAGGCAAAATCTTTGCCAATGCTGTGGAGCAGATCCTGCATTTGAATCAAGGGCTCCGAGTTCGTGTCATCGGCGCTTGTGCCGGGTTCGGGGTGGAAGATGGGAAGATGGTGGACTTTGAGAAGGATGGGGCCGAGGTTGACCTCGACCAACCTGAGGAGAATCTTCCTAACCCCCTGGAGGAGAAGCCAGATGAGGAGTTCGATTCGAGCAAGGTTGTGTTGTCCGATGTCGAAGATGATGCAGCATAAGTCCCTTATGCTGGGAGGCTTGGAATTTGTCTATGTTTTTTTGTAACATGCTTGACAATATTGTACTTTATTTTGCTGCTTGTGTACAACAGTTTCTTTTAATGCAAGTTCATTTCAGTTTAACTTGTTGCATGCGTATAGAGTCCGAGGTCATTTTTATGCAAGTTTTTTCTCTAACTTGTTGCACGAATGCGAGTTTATTTAACTCGTTGCATGTTTATTTATTGGACCTCGGATCCACACTTCAACTAGTTAGGAGGTTATCGAAAAAACCTATTTTGAAAGATGCAAGTGTTTGAGACTTGTTGCATTTTATCTTGGATAACCCAGTAAAACTGTTTATAAGAATACAAGTTCTGCTTTTACTTGTTGTATTCGGGCTTGATCGGACCTGAAAAGGTCATGATAAGATCACTTGGTTTAGCTCGGACCTGAATATAAATAATGAGGCTAAGCTCGGATGACTCAGTAAGTGCAGTAATCTTATAAGTTTTCCTCTGAAAAAAGGTACTGTATATAAGTGCATACGGTAGGGATCTCGGATCTACCCACCTTAGCCGAGGTGGGTGCCTTCGTCCCCGATGTGAAAGAGGTTGTTGAGTGAAGCTATGTGAAAACATTTCACAGCAAGCTGTACTTTATTAGGTGTCCCTTGTACACTGTGCATATGAGCCGATCTTATTTGCAAGATGTTGACTGTTCATAGCGCCATGCAACATTGAGGTGGCTAGTGCTAAATGAGAAGCTAGTACGTACGTATATAAGACTGTGGCACTTGAGTAAGGGGCAAGTTTGTACTTTTTCATTAATCATGAGCATAAGTACATTGTCTTTTAGGGAATTGAAAAAAATATGTCAGAATGGACTAAAGGAAGCAGATGTAAAGATATTAACAGAAACTAAAATTAAACTTAAACTTTAGCTGGAAGTGTCGGTGGCTGCTGATGGTGTCCGAGGTAAACCTAACTGAAGTAGGTTCTCAGTTTTGCAACGTTCCAGGAATTCTTGAGCTCGGCTCCTTCAGGTGTCTCTAGCTTGTATGCCCCAGAGTATGTTTTTGAAACGACTCTGTAGGGACCTTCCCAGTTCTGAGCAAATTTCCCATCTCTTCGGTTTTTAAGTCCAATGTCTGCTCTTCGGAGAACGAGGTCACCGACCTCAAAGGACCTGGGTTGCACTGTTATATTGTACTGCTTGGCTTGTCTTTCCTTAGCTTTTTTCTCCCGAGCAGAGGCGGCATCTCGGATCTCTTCGGCCAGTATCAAGTTTTCTTTGATCAAATTCCCATTTTCTTCCTCGGGTCTGTCCTTCATTCGGAAGGTATGAATCCTTCGTTCGATGGGGATGACCGCATCACAACCATAGGTGAGCCTGAAGGGGGTCTCTCCCGTTGAGGTCTGAACCGTGGTCCTAATCGACCAGAGGACCTCGGGTAGTAGATCGGCCCATGCTCCTTTGGCCTGTGTAATTCTCTTTTTGAGGCCATCAACAATAGCTCGGTTGGCGGCCTCAGCTTGCCCGTTAGTCTGGGGATGCTCAACCGAGGAGAACCGATGAGAGATTCCAAGATTTTCAGGTAGCATTTGGAAGTTGTTGGCAGCGAACTGGCTACCGTTGTCGGTAATTAGTGAGTGGAAGTCCAAAGCGAGAAATGACTTGTTTCAGAAAAAATTTCTGGATTCTTGCTGAAGTGATGGTTGCCAGTGGTTCAGCCTCGATCCATTTGGTGAAGTAGTCTACTGCTACCACGATAAATTTTAGCTGGCCTGGGGCTGTTGGGAACTGTCCCACAATGTCCATTCCTCACAAGCTGAAAGGCCAGGGGGAAGCCAGAGAGTGGAGTTCCTCGAAGGGTTTCTGATAAACATCACTGAAGAATTGGCATTGAGGACATCTTCGAACATGGTCAATGGAATCTGTCACTAAGGTCGGCCAGAAATATCCAGCCCTCAGTATCTTCCTTGCTAGGGATTTGCCTCCGACGTGGTAACTCCCCATTCCTCCGTGAACCTCGTTCAAGGTCTCTTGAGCTTCCTCGGAGGTGAGACACCGGAGGAGAGGGGAAGACATTCCTCTTCTATAAAGGATTCCATCCATAATAACATACTCAGTCGACTTTCTCCTAAGTTTCCGCGCTTGTTGAATTGCTTCAATAAAGCAGTTTTGTTATTGAGATCCAAACTATTTCTTCATGAACCCCTATCCAGCTGTAGTCGTACCGATCCTATTTAAACCTCTTTAGTCCGAATTGCGGAGTTGGAAATGCCATAGTTTCCCCAAGTAATTTAGGTTTGAGTAATTGAGGAAGGAGGGATAGTTTAAGCTTAGTAAGGCTTTAAGATCACCGTGGGATAGTTATAAGTTAACTCAAAGTTGGGGAGTCACAAGGAGGAAAAGAGGCATATGTTACCGATCCTTAGAGGATTTTTGGGGAAAATTTGAGGATTAGGATTGCCTTATACCCTAATTAGAAAATGAGATGATCAAAGGTGAAGTCTAAGTGGTAACGGGATTTCCCTTAAGCTAGAAAATGATAGACAAAAACCCTAGAGTTAGAAGGAGAATTGAAAGAAGGAGTGATTATTGTGAGGTAGTAGGAACCCAAGCTGTAGAGAATAGTGAATATTTAAGGATTTTTAGGTGAAACCCTATGCTTTTGGAGACGTATGAATGTTTGTTTGCTTGATTTTCCCTAAGTCCGTACCTATGGTTGGACTTTCTATGACGACATCAAGTCGAAGCAGCGGTATCTTCTTCGGTTAGTCCGTTGGACTTAACCCGATTCGATACGCAAGCCGAAGAGCGAATGAGACTTTTTTCATCCAAAAACAACAAGCAAGGAGCACGACAAGGTGAATTAGACCAGTAAAAGGGAATGCGACCAAGAAGCGGAAGGAGAGTGTTCTCATGAAAACCACAATGATGAGCAAGTCTTGTGCCCTGCTGCCCAATCTACAACGCATTTCTCGGGGACGAGAAATCTTTAAGTTGGGGAGAATGTAACACCCCGCAAATTCCTCGTATTAAATTAAAACACTAAAGAAATTATTTTTTTGAGAAAAGTGTTTTGAAAGAATATTTTCTTGAATGATTTATCTAAATTCACGTTTTTAAGATGATAAATGACTCTAAAGAATGATTTCCTGAAATAATGTTCAACATTTAGAAATTGAGTTTGTCTTTAAAATCTATATGATTGATATTTTTGTAAAAGTACTTGTGATATTGGTGTGAGTCTTTGTATGATTATTTCCTAGGTGTGTGTATATACGGTTTTAGTATGTATAAGTATGCTTAGGATTATATGAGTATTTAATTATGGAAAAGAATATAATGTATGTGTAAATGTATGTGAATAAATATATATGAGTGATGTGTGATGCATGAATGTATGTATCTATATGTATGATATATGTGTGCCGTATGAACAAGATGCCATCAAAATGTTAATTGTATGCATGCTCATGTATGTATGTGAGTATATGCATTATTCCATGAGTCCATGCTATGTGTTGATGAACATGAAAATAAATTGTATGTGAATGTGGGTGCATGTGTGTATGAGGTTCGGCCATGTGAGGGATGGAGGAACCAAGTAGGATGCAATTTTCTTAAGGATTAAGAAAATGAAATTTAAATAGAAAATAGGAGGAGATTAGGAGGTGTGAGTCATGAAGCCTAGGGAAGACTTTTGCTCCACCATGTCCCCCACGAAAAGACCCCTCCCATGCAACAATATGACTAGACCAAATTTCCCTTCATTCTACACCTTGAACCGAGGACAAAATGGGAAATCTCCACACCCTTTGGTCTATGTAAAACCGTGTGAGTGAGTGTTGGCTAGCTCATTTTTCCTTTACATTCCCACCAACACCAACACACTTACTCTCAAGAGCATTCTCAAACTCTTGAGACACTTGGAGAGAAAAGAGCTTGGCCGTGAGGAGGGAGAAGAGGAAGAGAAGAGTGAACAACCCAATTCTTAACACCAAACCCCCTTGATTTCTTCTTTCCACACACATATTTTTCTTCAAAGATCAAGGAGAAAACTCCATTAACCCTAGAAGGAAGAGAGACCGAGGCAAACCCAAGAGGAGGAGAAGAGGAGATTTGAAGATTTAAGTTAGGAATTAAGGTAGAGAGAGTTTGATTAAATGATTTTTATGTTGTAAAGGATTTTTAATGGACTTTATTTAATTTTGTGATGCATGTAATTCTTTTTAAGTGATCTTGAGATCTAAGTGTTTTGCATGTCATTCTTATGCTTTGATCTTGAATGTTGATGTGAAAAAGTCTTGATCTCTTACTTGTAAATTTTCTTCATCACGGTTTTGTTTGAATTTGTGTTTAAAGTTCATATATTGTTTTGATTTTCTCATGCATGTGGATTTTGTGGCTTTATAGTTCTTATTTTCTCTTGCATGTCCTTTTTATGTCTTGATCTTGGATTTCTAGGACTAAATGAACTCATAAATCACCAAATCAAAAACTAAATGATTCGGCTTGAGTAGAAAACTTAGGTCTCATGCTTTTAACTTGATCTAAGTGATTTCATGCTACTTCTATGTTTAGGAAAAAGTAATTTCTAACTTATTTTTCACGGTTTGCTTGAAGATTTGAGTTTAAGTTTATATTTGCCTTGATCTTCTTTTGCATGCTTTGATCCATGAATGGTCTTTTGAGAAAACATGAAGCTTGAATTTTGTATGTCTAAAATGAGTGTGAAGTCTTGATTTCTTGTATGCATGTCACGGTTTTCATAAGAAAATAAGCCAAGCAAGTTTTAAAAATAATTGTTAGTATGAAAAGAGTTTGAATCAAGATTCTTTTGTGTGTGTGTGTGATGATTCGGTTGATAGCTTGAAAAATAAAATGATGCTTTTTAAGTCTTGAATGACATGATCTATGGATTTAGATGCTTGCATGTGAAAACAAAATTATAAGACTTTGCCTTCTTGCATGTCATCATTCGGACAAGACTAGGGAGAATAGGAAACCATGCTAGGTTATCATTTTTCTTGCATGCATGTTGACAATTGTTCCACCTAGAGATTTTTAGGTGCATGCATGAGTTTTCTTAGAGGATAAAGACTTTGGCATAATCCTTGACTTTATTGTGTTAAGAAATTGAATTTTTATTTGCTAAATTTCTTGTGAAACTCACGGTTTTTATAAAGAAAACAAGGAAACAAGTTTTTGAAAAATGATCTTTGCATTGATCCATGCTCTTTGTGGATGCATGATGAATATTTGATCTTGCTCTATCATGATGATATTCGGTCTATATATGTTAGTTAAACTAGAATTCCTTTTTCAATGAAATGACTTAGAAGAAATAAGTATATTTTAAGGGATTGTGTTAAAATGAATTGCTTGAACTTATGTTGTGAACATTTATTTTCTAACCGGTTCTTTATTTGAAGATAAAGGAAATAAATAAATTAAGTTAATTTTAGAAGAGTGTTGTGTTTGGATGCATATATATATGTGAGTGTGTGTTTATGTGTATTCGGTTAAGATTAAAAGAAGATGGAATTTAAATGCCTAAAACAAAATAAATTGATTCATGTGATTTAGATTGTGATGTTTGATTTATTTTCTTTAATCTTATTCGGTTATATATATAGTTTAAATAGGAGTGGGAAGTTTAATTGCATGCAATGGAATGTGCATGAGGATAAATGTGAATGTGTTTGATTACGTTTGGTCATGCATACTTACATGCCTAAATGTTGTTTGTGGCCGTATGTAGTGTGATTTGTTTGGATGTCAGGATGTGTGCATGGTTGTCCAAAGTGTTAGTTTTAATAAAAACATTATGTTTTGCATTATTTTCGAAGTTTTATTCAAGTAATTTTGTAAAACTATTTTACTGTCCAGAATTATTTGGACGTGCTTTTCACGTTTAAAAATGTTTTCATATGATTTAAAGCTAAGTTTTCAAGTAATAATTGATTTTCGTTATACTTTCAAAGTTTACCTCAACAAAGAAAAGACACGTATCCAGTTAAGAAAATATTTTCTCATATAAGTCAATAACGTAAAGTGTTTCATGTAATACGAGGAATGATATAGAAAAGAGGTTGGGACAGTTGGCAGCACAAGGATTCAAGAAGAACACACGCACTTAAATCGCTGGACCCCAGGTGAGAGAGAAGCTTTCCTAAGACACCGTGGTAGCTAGGTGATTTATTAGGACGTTCCGTATCATCTCAAAAATCGGAACTTAGTGGTTCTGAGTCAGTAGTATAGTGGCAATTGTTTGTTTTGTGTGGCCACTTATACGAAGGTGACGAAGACCACCATGTTATTGTGTGATGTTGTGTGTTGATAACATGCTTTGATTTATTTATTTACGTATCTATTGAATTATGTCTGATGATGCTATTGCTAATGATTATGATGCGTAAACGGCTGATGGACGTCTGTTAAGTCCTGAATAAGAAAAGAGAGTGAAATAAAAGAGTGGAGAAAGTAATGGGATTGAAAGTAATGGTATAATGAGAAAAGAGTAAGAGATTAAGTGAAAGAGAGATAAGAGTTGATTTGGAAAAGAAGTTGAGGATGATGTTGAGAACGAGCCAGAGCTGAGGAGAGTGATATGGATTGTTGGAACATGAGATGTGATTTGAGCGGAGCTGGGCTCCTTGGTTTTGGTTTTAGACTGGGAATTAGTGTTGAGTTGAGCTTGCTCCTCCACTAGCGCTAAGCAAAAATGTGTTTTTGAAAAAGAGCTTTTGAAAAAGGAATTTTTGAAAAAGGATTTTGAAAAAGAAGTTTTCGAAAAGATTTTTTTTGGGAAGAGAAATATTTTTGGAAAAAGGATTTATGAAACCAAATTTGGGAAAAGATTTTTGGAGATAGAATTTTTGAAGAAGTTGTGAAAATTTTCAAAAGATTCTTTTATTCTTTTTGAAAAGGGTTTTATGAGAGGATATTTCTGGAACTGTATTTTGAGAAAGTTTTACGAAATGATCTCTTTGAGAAAAGTCTGTGAAAATAATACTTTTGTGAATGTTGGTGAGAATAAAGTTTTGAAAAGGTTTTTGGAAAGAGTGTTGATAAGAAAGTTTGAGAAATGAGGTTCTTGGAAAATGGTTAAATCAAAGATTTTGAGAAGGATGGTAAAAAGGAAGATTTGAGAAAGAAGATGTGAATCAATTGAGATAATCCCAGCTCTGTGCTATGCGAGAATTGATGAGAGAAAGATTGTGCAAAGTTAGAGGTCGGGACTCACTGAAGGGATGCATGAAGGGTGAGCCGATCTTTAGGTTAATTAAAAAGATAAAAGACTTTAAAAGACATTAACAGCGAACGTGGTGAGATATGAGAGTTAACCCGAAGTAGTGGAGAGGAAGGAACCATAAGTATCTGCGGATACTTAGGAGGAGATTGCATTAGGGGAGGACGATGACGGTGAAACGTCAAGAAGTCTAGAGTATTATTCTAGGCAGAACGAACTCCATAAGTGGCGTACTAAAGTGGTAGGGACTGGGTCCAATGTCGTGGTAAGTTCTGCACGCGCACTAGAATAAATACTGTCACCCCCTAGATTGCAAATCTAGAACAGTGAGAGGGACTGGAACGGGGCATTGTATTTTGCCACTGCGTGGACAGTGAGCCTTGATATTATGAAATTGAATTGATTTGAGGACGAGATCCTCCTGGTCTGGGACCATTTGTTGTGAGACAGCTATCGTGCCCGCGTGGTAAAGGTCTTGTACTCCTGTTTGCTTCCGACTAGGTGGATGGATGGCCGAGGAGATGTAGACTTGAACGTGAGTGCTAACAACGAAAGAAACGCGTGCCTCGATGATACTAATTACCCGATCATCGATGGGTATAATTCGATAAAACATTATAAGAAAAGATTTATAATTGTCAGGATAAGAGTTGAGGAAGTATAAAGAATGAGAAAGAGTATGAGGATGGAAATGTGGAAAAGGTATTAAGTCGCATGAGAGGGATTAGAAATAAAGTGGAGAGGTAGGAAGAAAATAATAATAAGATGGAATAATGAGGTGTATTAATGATGATAGTATGCTTGTTTGTTATCCTGTATGTGTGTTGTATATTGTGTGTGTGTCCTATATCTTGCCTACCGTAATTCCACATCGTCGACGCTACGCCGTCTGGATCGCTTACTCTCTCCTGTTCGTTGGTGCATCGGTGTTGCTGATATCCCAACGGGCAGATGGATCGTCGCTTGGAAATCTCTACGTGGCTTCGTGAAGGGAATGGATGGAAAGCTACGCGTTACGGATGGGTATGGACTGGACATGTTCAGTTGGTAATCGCAGACCCGGAGCATAAGCTGGGAGGAAAGACAACGAGTTCGTGTTTAGGAAGCATATCCTTTGTGGGACATAATTCTGAACCACCATCTCGGGATACAAAGAAGGAGAACCCTGTGAAGCTATTCGGAGTGGAGCTTAAACCGAATTCTGAAGTGGATGCAACAAGTGAGGTCGCATCAACCTCTGGCACGAAGGCACCGGCAAAGAAGAGAAGGAAGTTGGACCCGATCATCTTTGATAGGAAAAGGGAGCCAGTAGTAGAATCAGAATAAGTTGTTGTTCGTATTTTGTATTCAGGATTACCTAAGTGATGAGCTATTGTTGTACTGAAGCATGCCCGACTTTTAGAGAATGTAAGGACATTTCTTTTTATGAATTATGTTTAAGTTCTGTTGAAGAAAAGAATGGGATTACTTAAGTTGGAATCAAACTGTTTTCTTAATAAAATGTCTTCGGAAAACAAGGTGAATGAGTTGTGGTTTTAAGTAACAACTCGGTTTTCGAAAGAGAAGGTTGAAGGATATTAATAACTTTTCAAGAATGTTCCAAAACCCTTCAACAATGTTTTACAAAAAAAAAATCCCAAAAATTTGGCCTCATTTTGCTACATTAATAAATAAAAGTTAGTTGTTTTGGTTTTCGAAAATCGGGCTGTTACATCAAGACTTTAAAGGCTCACAAAAAACAAAAATTATAAGCACATAAAAGATTTTGAAATCTTTATAACATGATTTCAATAAATAACATTTTCAAAATCAATATAAAAATAAGTTATTAATTAACATAAATCACATGAGAATATCATTCACTAATTACTTCCATTTTTTGTAATTCAAGCCAGTCAAAATCTCAAAAGTAACATAATAATTGTTCGTGGAAAAGCTTACTGTTTAGGAAAAACATGAATGCATATTAGTCAGATAATAAAACAAAACATAGGTCCAAATAAGAACCAGCTGTCACAATGAGGCAAACATATCAGTGCAATCACCTTTAGGCAGAATGCACATACCAAGGTAGCTACCAAGATCAGAACCTCAGGTGGGTTAATCAAATGAGAATACATTTGGTTAGGAAATCCATCACCTTTAGGCAGAAAGTTTTACTAGCCAAATATCTTCCCCAATAACTCCAATCTCAATCCGTTTTTTAAAACATAACATACAATCATCACCTTTAAGCAGAAAATTGCATGCAATGTTAAAAAAAACATTCCTCAAATTACAAAGATATTTTTCACTAATTGTTATAGGTGATCTCCACTTTGATGGTGATGCCTTATAACAATTAATGAAAACTCTTGCACAAGAATAATATTTTCTCTTGTCTATTATCATGAGATAGCCCTTTTTTTTAAATTTTTTTTATTGCATTCCACAACATGTTTTGTGCCTTAACAATTTAAAATGAGAGCATACAACATGATGCAAAATATTTTAAAGTACATGATCAAAATATCATTAAAAGATACAAGACATGCTAAATACTTCTCAAAATATTTTTGAGAAAATTTGATGCAGCGGAAAATAATTTAAAAGGAAATACAATAATTATGTGCACAGAAAAAAGAAAGGGAAAACAACAACCATGACCTGTTTTCACAAAAAAAAAAATTCCCAATTTTAATAAAGTGAAACAACAAACAATAACGGCCCAAATCATTAAAATTGGCTCAGATTATCATAAATGGTTTCTTAGCTTGTTTTATTAAAAAAAACATTAAAGAGCATAAATTTATTGATCCATTTAATTAAAAGCAGCAATAACAGCCCAAATAAAACAGATACTGGGGAAAAACTGCTAAGGAAAAACCGACCCAATTTTATACATCAAAAAATAGCACACACACATATATATATCATATTATCAAAACAACAGTAATAATAGTACTCCCAAAAAAAACGGGGCAGGCAGTAAATAAATAAAATTGGAGAGTAGTGACATTAAAATAGCATGCATTCCCCTAGGTCAATGCACCTTTGTTAACTTCATAGGTCAATGCATCTCAGTTACAAACATTGATGGTAAGTTACTCAATGATAATAAACTGAGTTTCGAAATCAATCACCTTTGAGCAGAAAAATCTCTAGATCAGAATATATCCAATAACTTCATCCCAAACTTCCTTGAAGAGTTACTCAATGAGCATGCACCAAGTTCAGAAATCTATCATCTTTAAGCAGAAAGATTTCCTACACCAATGCACATCCAATAACTTCATCACAAAATTAGCCTTTTATTATACATATCACATTCCTCAAATAATGAAAACAAACAATTAGTGGGTAGCTCCTTTTTGATGGAATTAGTTACAATATATATTTACCCAACAATAAATTTTTCTTGCAAAAAAGGAAAAATCATGATACTTTCTTTGAGAATATGTATCAATGACGAAAACTCGTACTTTTCAAATCCAATGACATTTCCAAAAATTTTGCACTTAAAAATATCTAATGGTGCTTTATAATTAAAGAACATAGTACATCAAACTAAGCCCAAATTGCAAATTTCACAACATTGGCCAAATATATCATGTGAAGATTTAAATTTTGGTATATTGATTTCCCAGAATATTAGTCATCAAAATATCAGCTGGAAAAATAAAATCACATATCCAAGTATTCTACATTAGAGATATTCACGTAGCGGAAAAATAATCAATATACCAAGATCAAACATTTATGTGGTTCACGCATTCTCTTATTTTATCCAATCCAATAATTTCAATAATGACAATGGAAAAATAACAAGGTAGAATAAATTAATCAATTTTTCACGAAGGAACCACATATTTTCAATAGTCAATTTATATCCAACACATGTTATTCAATTAATATATATTAGATACATTCCAAATAGCACAATTATACAACCGGGACTTAATTTTGGAAATATCACAAAAGTATTTATATTCAAAATAGAGTATCAAAAGAAGATCATATGAGATCATGCATAATTTCACTTGCCAAATTTATAATGCATCAAATATTTCCAAAACATATGTGATCCATACCTCTCAATACTATCATAACCACACAATCACCGATGCCACTCAATGATAATATATATATATATATATATATATATATTATGCCAATAATATAACACAAATTTTATGCCATGAGATTATCATACTATCATATAATTTCATAATGAAAGCATAAATGTTGAGGCACATATACTCATTCTGAAAAAATTTCAACATTGGTACATATTTGCAATATGATAGTATTTATAAATATTTTATAACTAACCTTAGAGAGTGTACCACTCAACATGTGTGTAGAGCCGATAAAATGGAGGCCGACAAAAGCAGAAGTCAACTTAATAAAACATCATCTGCTTTATATAACTTTTCAAACAACTCACAAGGAAAACATTAGAGAATCATAGCAAAAGTTATATTAATGAAAACTCTACTTTAATGTCAAATTGTCGATGATAAAATATATAAGGCATAATGATATTTTACAGTATTGTATTTATGACTACATTAGATATGATAGCAAAACTTCCATTACATTGCTTGGAAAAAGCTCAAATATTATGAAATCCTTATACATAACATTGCTAACTAGGAAAATATAATATATCAACAAAATCCCACATCAACTTTGTTGGGACCAATACTGCACAGTGAACCAAAACCAAGTTGACGGATATCTAAAGGGAGACAGATGGTTCCTCTTAGGTGATGTATGGAATAATCGAGTATTTTCACGGAGTTTCCAACTTGCTGCTACAAAGGATTAATATATCGGCAAAGAACAAAAGGACAGCAAAGGAAAAGTGATCACTTCATAACTCTGGAATCGGCAATAGTGATAATTAGCTGTAAGTTGAACACTATTCAACCCTGTTTAATATGACTAAGTGCCAAAAATTGAGTCTACTGGTATTTTGATTTGCATTCCCCTTGATTTACTCAAACTCATCATTCAAAAAAGCCAAATAACTATAATGGCAAGAAGTTTAAACCTCATGTTTGGAACACATGATAACACTGAAAGTGGAACTCAGTGGTAACACCACGACGGCTATGTCCCGAGGTCTCTGGCTCGAACCTCAGCATGGACAACAATCGACTTCTTCTTCTTCTTTCTTTTTTTTCTTTTTTTTTAAAAAAAATTAATGTCATCTTCTTCCTCTAGTGGATCGACCCGTGACCCACATGCAGAAAATGGGTCTGCAATCCTGGTTCAGTCATTAACGCATTCAAAAAGCCTTGTTTTCATGCGTTTTGGATAACTATTCGAATTGGGAGTCATCACACAATACCAAAAACAGAATCATTGTAATAATTTCATAAGGATTTAAGAAAATTGCAAAACACCGCAACTCACAATTTGATCCGGATTCTGCTCTTTTCAATAGCAATTTTGTATGGGTTTTGTTAAGAAAATGATTTCTAACATGTTAACAACAAAAGCCCCAAATTTTATCATAAATTATAATTGAATTCGAAACAAAAGTTTTGGCCCATGAACCCTAATTTTTAGATTTCGAAATCCAAATTCTCCTTCAATACATAATGAAATTAAACGATCTACATGTCAAAATGCTCGTGTGATCATGCACTACAAAAGCCCCATGGTTTCAGGATTCAATTTCTTCATAAAAAATTTGATCCGAAAATCATATATATTAAACAAAAATAAAACGAAAATTGGTTCAAAAATTTCCAAAAAAAAAATTGATCCCAAAATAATTCTCAGGTCTTAAATCATATAATCATTGGCTCTGATACCAATTGTAAAAACTTTATTAAATAATATATGTGATTATATGAAATTAAAACACTGATATTGAATTTATACTTACTTGTTGAAGACATGATTAGGGGCTATAGCATTAACGCCTCTTCAGAATCCTGAAAAGGAATGACAAGATCTTTCTCTGCCTGATCACTTGCTCCCAAACCTCTATAGTCGTCAATGGGGCAGACTATGAGTGGATACATTTGACAGTGTATTGTGTATATGTGATGGCAGAGGGGACCTAGCCAATTTATAGTCATTAACCCTAGTCTCCACCCATCATGGACCAGAAAGGGTTAAGGCCCACACTTTGTTTCCAACATTGATCATGTTTCAAATATTTAAACCCAAAATAGATCACCAAATAGTAGGGTATAAAAGCATCTCCAAATAAATCATATTATTAACCCGTTTTTATTAAAACTAAATATTATAATTAATTGCAGCCCACAGGAATTATTAAAATAATTCCAACACGTCTCTTTTTAAGAACATTCTACAATCATTATTTACATATCCACATAAGTCCAAACAATAATTTATTCAAACACATACAACATCACCTATACATTCCTAAAATTACTTTTATAATTCATTTTTAATCCTAAACACTTATACTAAAATCTTAGCATGAAATTGACATATTAAATCATTCAAGAACAAGTTCTATCATGGATGCAACACATTTTACATTTTTGGACAGCATATATAAGCATTCTTAAAAACTCATTTTCTCCTAAACGGTAAGTCAAAAACACATGCCGTTTTTTCCTAAAATCTCATTACAAATTCTACTATAATAAAATGATTAAAATTAAGCTAAACAAAATAATTTCACTTGCTGTACAGCCACTACAAATAGTTGCATTATATCAAGAAATTGAAACAAACCAATCTAAACATTTATATACAATTCTACACATACCAAAGGTTCTAAAACACTATTATATTTTACTAAAATAATATTTTCTATTATTTATAAATTCTGGACAACATCTATTTATTTTATAAAAGTCACTTTATTTTGCAAAGATACATATCTTTAATTTATGCTTTATACTATACTCTCAAGCACACAATCTAAGCACTACTAATACATATAAAAATAGTCATTTGGGGCCTTATACTTTATTAAAATACTAATTTCCGGAATTAAAATAATTTTTATAAAATGCATGATTTATTCCATATACACATTAATAATTATTTATTCATATCAAACAAACATTTAAATCAAATGAAAAATCATCAAACATTATTTTTCCTCCTCACTTAACTCGGCCTACTTTATATACATAAGAAAAATACTTTTTAAATTTTCAAATACATACATCCTTTAGTTATATAGTTTCGTATTCTCAAAATAATTACTTTGACTATTAACAACAACTACCAATTAATATATATATACATGTCACGGCCAAAAATACAAGACAAGGTAGAAGATTATTTTTTTTTGTCACTATTCACCTATTATCCTTCATCTTTTAAAACCAAACCCAAGGCAAGAAAATCAAACAATAACAACTACACAAAATTTTCCAAAATACAAATTCATATAGTTTCAAGAACACAAAATTTTCATAACATTATTTTTCCCTTATACTATAAAATTCTACCAAAATTCTCATAAAACAACTACCATTCAAAACTATACTCACTCAGTAAAATAATCACTTTTCAAGTAGATGCAATTTATTTTTAAAAAATCTGGACAGAAAACAATAATTAGTTAAAATCAATTTTTAAACATTTAACAGTTAGCCAAACACATATTCAAACACTATTACTCAATACACTTAGACTTTTGATCAAAATCATTTTTTTTTTACAGCAACTAATTTATACTAATTACATAGTCACATATCAACACAAGATTTTATTAATTTTCTTTTACATAAAAATTACCCATTTACTCCTAAAATTACCAAACAAAATACTATAAAACATTTGTAACTTTTACTCAAAAATAAATTATACCTCACGGTCCACCATAAAAATCCAGAATTCTATTTATTTTTATAAAACTATTATCATTTCATTTTGATATCAAAATATCAAAGATCAAATAATCATCCATTTGTTCATACTCTTTTTAAGAAATAAGTCTCATAACAATTATACACATCTTAACAACAACTACCACCTAATATATATATATATATATATATATATATATATATATATATATATCACGGCCCAAAAATAAATAAAACAAGGCAAAAGACCAATTTTTCTTTTCTTCAAATAATACATTAAACTTATTTAGTTTCCATTCCTTATACATACATTCATCTTGAATCCAAACAAAAAGAAATAAAATAATTCAAACAAATACAAAATTTCTATAAAATACAAATTCCTACATTTTAAGAACACAAAAATTTCAGAATATTATTTTCCTATTATGCTACAAAATTCGGTCATCTCAAGGCCAAAGAAAAGGGGAGATTATTCTCTTTAAACAACTTCTTTTTGTCCATTTTCTTATCCTTATTTCATCTGACCAAAAAAATCAAAATACCACCAACAAATACGTAGTTCATTCTAATATCAAAATAGGAATCATAAACTTTTAGTTCTTACTATCATAAAAAGAATTAGAGATTCTAATAACAATAGAAGAAGAGATGAAAATAGATTAAAACATAAATTTAGGGTTACCTCTCTTCCTTAAGCTAAATGACTTCCCCAAAGTGAGAAAATTTTCCTCCTCTTCCTCTATCAACTCGCCACCCCCTCTCTCTTTTCTCCTGGATTATATTTTTTTTTCTCAAAATAACAAGTAGTGTGTGTGAAATGGTGAGAGGTGTGATGGTCTATTTATAGGTGAAGAGAAGGAAACTTTTCCCCCACAATCTGATCAAAATTCGTCCCCCCTCATCCATAGTGAGTTAGAAATTTTAATTCCCACTTTGAAACACAGACATGCATTAATGGAATTTTTCTAAATCCTATAGCTTATTAACTTAAGAGTAATTCCTTACAATTTTCAGAAAATTCTCCTCTCTCCCTCCTAATATATTTGGACGGCACACATATATAAAAATAAGGAGAAAAAAATTTCCATTGGCCCATTTTGAATTCACCACATAATTGACCAATCACATTAAAACTTTCATTTTTAATAATTCAGAAATAATTAGAAAAATACTAATATTTGGACGGTGCAACCATTAGTCACTTAGATAAATATTTAAATATATAAATAAAATTATTTTATAGTCTAATAATTTATTTTATGCTCCAAAATAATTTTTCCAAGTTAAAAACACTAAAAATTCGTTTTCTCCTACTGTACAGTACTTTTTTGTAGATGTCCAAATAAAAATTTTATTCTTATATATTCAAATACTACAATTCGATACGATCGTTTTCATATAAAATTCGTAATTTTCTGACTTACGGTTAAAAAGATATGAATTTTCTAAGTTGAAACACTATAACTTGAAAAATTACATTTTTCTATCAAAACATCAATAAAATCACTTCAAAATTATTTTTCTAAGATAAAAAATATACTTACTAATTATTTATATCCCAAAAATAATTTTCTCATTTATTAATTAGAAATTTATAATTATATGCATATATATATATATATGTATTAACGCCACATATATATATAATTATATAACCAAAACCAACTTTTTAATAACAAATTCCATTAAATTATTCTTAAAATAAACACCACCAAATAAAATAAATCAAAAATACAATTATTATAATTTAATTAAATTGGGTAAAATTGCGGGTCTCATAAAAAACACATAAAACAACTGAAAAATAACACTTAATCATATAACAAAACTTGCATTAAGGCAAGAGTGAAACCCAGAAAAACTGGGCTGAAAAACACACACCCTCCAGATGAAGGAGGAGGACTAATCTCTCTCCCCTTCTACCGCTATCTCTCTTTGATAAAGCAAGAAAAGCCAAAGAAAGCAAATAGAAGAGGAGGAAGACTGAGAAATCTAGAGATAAGGCAGAGCCTCTCTCTCTCTAAAAATTAGTGCAACACCCCAATTTGGACTTAGAATTTTTTACTAAAAATTTGCGTCATTTTTTTTTATAAGCATTATACATTTCCAAAATTAGTTCATTTTAATTCTTTTCCAAAAGGGTTTTCTTAAAACGATTTAAAAATGATATGATACTTAGACTTAGACTTGTGTCATAAAATTCTATTTCCAAAAAGATATGTTACCATCCATCACATTTCCAAAAACTCATTTTCTCAATGTCATATTTAGTTGATGGTTAACTTGCGGAAAAACATTTAATTACTTTATGAACTTGATACATGACAAAAAGGAACTTCTTTCATTTCATTTCAAATATTTATTACAACAAGGGTTACATTCGGGATAGAGTAATCATGTCCTACCCATCCAAAGATGGAATACAAAACAAAGACTATCCTAAACTACAAGTCTTCATTTCTATCACCACCAGTATCGGAAAGATTCCTCGGCTGTCGCTTTTGCTTCCTCCTCATAAATATGCTTCATTTCACGATCATCCTCTAACTTAAGCAACCACAACTTGAAATGCTACATGATCTGACAATTGTGAACATTGTTCCCCAATGTCCACAGGAAAAGGAAGGGAGAGAGAGAGAGTCAATGATCCGGACGAAATAATCATCGACGACATGGACTTACTCTAAGAAATCACATTAGGACTCAAATACATACAGCTTTAACAAAGCATAAGCTTTACATTATAACATTATCCCATTAACATCTCATAATTATCATATGTTCACCATATCATATCATTACCACGTTATCTTTATACTTTATCATTACAACTTTGTCATCAACATCATAACTTAATATCATTATTCCAGGGTTCCATACTCATAATCTTTCCAGTAAGTCTTTCACAACCATCAATGATTTAGGGAGGGCATTGAGGTAAGGGGTAGATTAGCACACACGGTACATCTCCTCCTTCAATATCCAACCACATCCTAGTTCGGAAAGCAGATGGGATGCACAGGAATCCTAGCTATGCTGACTTCAAGGCAAAAGGGTACGTACCGGCTGGAACCACGCCTTGGTGGCCAGCAAAACAGAATATCATTTCATATTTTCCCCATTTCACAAAAACAATGGCTTCTAGTTCCATTCGGATTCCCTCTACACCATCTAATATTTGCTCAAGGGGGTGACAACTCTATCCCTAGTTGTATGTGCAGTCCTTGCTACGATCAACGCCCGCCAGGGACCTTGATCATTGTAACCTCGTCCCGCCTAGGGAAGCGCTCTTAGGCTTCTTGACGTTTCACCGTCCTTGCCCTCCCCTATCGCAATCACCACTTGGAGGGATGCCCGACCTCCAAGTATACGGTATTTTTCCTCTCCACTACTTCTCTCTCAACGCGTAGTTAGAAAGGATTTAAGCTTAGAGTCTTTTAAGTCTTTTAAGTCTTTATTATCCTACGTTGGTCGACCCATTCTAAGTCACGCTTCTAACAGGTCTCGACCTCTAAGGGACCACAACAAACACCTCCCTATGGTACAGTGGATTCCACAAAACATGAAACCACGGCAAAGTCATTCACGTGGTCAGTCACTTAAGGGGATATAATAAAGTCATTGTGCCGCTTGCACCATCACTGTACACTAACAACGATCCTCAAAATTCCACAAGATTCAAATAATCATTCCACATAATTTCTTTTCATAATAATACTTCCAAATATTCCAAGTCCTTTTCATAGGAACAACAATTCAATATACATTGAGCATCCATCCATAGTATAAATCATTATCTCAAAATAATCCCAACATATTTGTTATCTCATCACTTATCATTTTATCATTTCCAAAATCATTAAGGCAATATACCATATACAATTTCAGGATATACAACATGATATAACAATTATTAACCGACATACGATTAATATTGAGGAATCGTATTTTTCGTAAGGACAGCGGAACACACACACATTTGTCGTCTTACTATTCAACCTATACATTCCTAGTTCCGACCTTTGAGATGATACGGAACGCCCTAATGCTACCTCAGTGCCCTTATGTCTTAGGAAGGTTGCTCTCTCACCTGAGATCCACCTTTATGACAACAGCTCCAGCAGCTCGCTCACTTTTGATTCCTTTTATTTCTTAAATGACGAATGACATACAATTAATATCTAGCAAGTACCTTATACTATCTCTTTACTTTGGTAAAGACTAAACCCAGAGTACCTACTTTAAAACATAAATTCTTTTTAAAACAGAAGTCCTTTTCAAGGCGTCAAATAATTTAAAATAATTCCTTTTAAAATTCAAGAAATCCATTTTGCAAAACATAGTTTAAAACTCATTCTAATACTTGAAAACTATTTAGAATACATTTTTATTTCTACATTACCATACTATATTACTAATATAACAACTACCATATTCACATACTTATACAAGTAAAAACAACAATTTTACTTGAACAAATAACATCAAATCATACTTTTACAAATTCACTTTTATAATTCCTTTTACTCTATACACTTATATTAGAGGTCATATCATAAAAATCCTCATACTAATTCATTCCAGAACAATCTTTATAGTTGATGCAACAAATTTAAAATTTTGGACAGCCTACCCTACAAGTCTTGCAAAATCACTTTTTCTCACAAATGGTTTATCGGAAAGACATGCCACTTTTTCCTAAAATTTCTTTACAAGTTCTAGTTTAAATAATATGATTAAATATAAGTTAAACAAAATATTTTTGCTTGTTGGACAGCCAACAAAAAAAATCCAGTTGCATCAATTCTAAAAATTGGAATAAACATTTTCTATAATTCATATACAACCATGTACACATCCTAAGGTCTAGAAATATAATACAAAATTTAGAACTTAATCAATTAAATCAAAAGATACTATTCGTACTTTCATTAACTCATAAATCAATTTCAAATGCTTATATAACAACTACCATTCAAAGATTAACATAAGCCACTTAAACAAATAACTCAAACTTGGTGCAATCTTTTTAATCATTTGGACAACCACGAAACACATTCTTAAAAATCAATTTTAACATTTACACAAACACCTAACACATCAACAATCATTCTAAAATATAAACTCATTCACTTATCAAGTCAAAACAAGTTCTAGAGTTGATGTAACTCAAACTAAAATTCTGGACAGCAACACAAAATAAAGTTGCATTGTGACGCTCTCTTTTTGACTTGAAAATAATTAATATTTCCAAATAGTTTACTACTTGCTATCAAAATTAGGACTAGAAAATTTTTCCTTTTTAATATTATTACTTGTTCAATCAAAACCTCTTTTCGACATAAACCGTTACATAAATTCGGCATAGTACTATCTTAAATTGAGAAAAACTCTCGAGAACGCATTTTCTTGATTAAAAAAAACATTACTAGTATTTATCAGTTGAATACACTATTTGCCTCTCGAGTGGGATTTGAATATATAAAATGTATACGTTTCGCCGAATTCTTTATAAACTGAAATCAGAGTTCGCGGAAGAAAAATAATACTTATGGGGCACTGCTGAGGAAAATAAACATCATATATATATATATATATATATATAGATCATACCATCAAATAAACCCCATCAGTACAGTAGCAAGTGATAAAAAGTCGAGATAGCAAGTTTTGATAAGACATATACAGACCAGCTGCACTAAAATAAAAGCTCACTCTAAGACCTCTCAATATATACAATATATAACAAAGTCCAAAAGCAGAAGTCCCAGAGCAAGTCCTCCATGTCCTCAGCAGCTCCTCAGATCCTCCACAGCTCTATCCCTAGGATCTAGGATCCAAAACACCTATGCTATGCAGGCTCCTATGAACCAGCGGGTCCACCTCTAGCAGAAACAGTCGGCTCAACATGAACCTCCTCCTCGCTCTCATCCTCCACAGGGTCCTCCTCGACCTCGCCCGACGGTGTAGAGACCCCACCACTGGGTCTAGGATCCGCAGAAGCAGTCCTATCGTACTCAGTCGGACCAGGAGAAGGAGTCTCCTCAGTGACAACTCTATGGGATGAAGGATGGGAACGAGTGGCAGTTCTAAATCTAAAACTATGAAAACGACGCATAGGTCGAGCCGGGGGTGGTCCTCTATAAGTATAAAAAGGTGGAACATGCATAGTATAGACTAATGGGATCCTAAATCGACGAGGTCGCACATGCACCAGAGGGTTAGGGTGGTAGAGAGTGATCTCAACCTCCCCCTCAAAAGTGGCACGGTGCTCCTCATACGTCCATATACCGCTAGGGATAGGGCGTATCTCGATGCAGGCTAGGTATCTGGCCATCACCTAAACAGGGCACAGGGAGTAAGTATACACATATACATAATTGATAAAGACTAAAATTACAATCACAAATATATCATGGACATATCATAATGCAAATACATATGAGCACACCAATTTTTCAACATTATAACTCTTATAATGCAGGTGGCATGATGTATGATTTTCTATCCACAACCGAGGCCTCTAAATGTCCATCTTGGACGTCCATCTAATACACCCTTGTGTTTCTAGAACACCGACATTATTTCCCAGAACACCGACATTAGTTCCTAGAACATAATGTCGAACCATACTTGGATAAAAAGCATCACTCCCGGAGTGTGCACCACGTTCCCAGAACGCATAAAAACCAGGTCCCGGACACTGGTCACATATCTATAATGTGTCATCAAGTAGGTTATACTTTGGTACTCCCGGAGTACCCTCCTCATATTCCCAGAATATGATAAACGTTCCTACCAACCAGACTTCCAGTCTATATGTATGCAAAAACATCAGGGTTGGTTTTATCTTTGAATTAATTAATGTGATTTAGAAATATCCCAATTTCTCCTTTTGAATGATTTATTTGAGGTACAACCTTTGGCATAAAATTCCCCTTTGAATTTTCCTCAAAACATGCCTTTTTAAACTTAGATTGAGTAATACAACTTCAATGGTATTTAAAAACTTAACTTTTTATTTTTCAGATTCAGGTACTAACCGATTACAGTTTCAGGCTAACCGGTTAGAATTACAGACCTAAACTGTTTACCATTGCAATTCAGAAAAACCCTTTTTCTTGAATTCTATACCCAATCCAAAACACATTTAACATTGTTTTATACCTCAAAAACCATTGTTTCAACATTCAAAAGTCCAAATCACATTTCCTTTTCCAATGAACATAATTTCCTCTTGAAATTATTTCATTAACTTAAGGAATTAAATTTGATCTTTCAAATCAGAACTTTGACAACTCAAGTTCAGATCATGTATAATGAAATTAAAGCTTAAATTTGAGCAGAAACCATTAAGATTTCAGGACTGTTTAATAAACTCATTTTCTTTGAAAATCTGCAGTGTCTAACCGGTTACGAAAATCGTGTAACCGGTTAGATTATGCAGTCAGACCATTAAAACAAGAGTTTTAACAACTCAATCTCTTCCTTTCTCAAATCTAACCAAATTTCATTATGCACAAACTTCTTATGCCTTAAAATAAACATGTTTACACCCAGAAACACATTCATATTGCATGCATCAAGTTTATTGTATCAAATTGCATGAAAATTCACATAAACACAATTTAACACAACAAAACTTAGATTAAGCACTCAAACACAGAATTCAGCATTTATATAGCTTGCATGCATTAAAGTTGCTCAAAACCACAGTGAGCAAGTTTTTGGCCTCCAAGCCTTTGTGCTTAAAAACACATAATGCCCTTTTGAGTTTTGTGAACTCAAATCCTAAATCATTCGATTTTTAGTCTAAATCTAGTATAGTATAGACTTCTCCCATACCTCTAAGACGATCTTGATGAAGGTTATCACTGGATTTGAAGAAAAACCACAGATTCCCACAATTTCCCCAAGTCTGCTCTCAGATTCGGTTTCCAGCAACAGGGTCCAGAAACCACCAAATTTGACATAGAAATTGGCCAAAGAAATTAGGGAAAATGATCAGAATTCAAAGTAGGGTACATGCACTAGAGAATCAAAGAAGTTTGAGACTTAAAGGTCAACTAAGCTTACCAAAATCGAGTCTGGAAATCAGCTTCCAGAATCAAAACAACACAGAGCTCAGACTCAATCTCTTGGCTTCCAAGCTTGATTCCTCTTTCCACACTCACTCTTAACTCACAAATTTGGTATCAACACAAAGCCCTTGATGTGAGCTTTGTGAATGTGTATCAATCGCTCAACAAAACTCAGGAACGAAAGAGAATTCGTCCTCACGAAATTGGAACCCTAAATCAGCTTCTTCAACAAGAAATCAGATGAACAACCCCCAAATCCTCAGAAGTTCCTCTATTTATAGACAAATCACACTTGCATGCAGGGCGACGTGTGTGTTGCCACTAATCCAAGGCTGTAATCGTGGCGATTACGGAGTAATTTGAGTGATTACTCATCAAAATCCACTAAACCAGTTTATGAGTTCATCGTCTAACCGGTTACAGGGCATTACTAACCAGTTAGATCAGTTCAAAATTTAAAAATTATTATTTTTAAATCTTTCCCTCCAAGAACTATTCTAATATTGCCTTTTAGTCCTCATCCAGGGACCAAAATGCAATTTTCTTATATTTTGCATTTATTTGCCATATAAAAATATTTCCACTTATTTTTATATTTAAGGCTAATTAAATACAAAACATAAACTTGAAAAATACTATAAATTAATAATAAAACTTTTTATTATTAATTTCCTATTATTCGGGAGACGAAAATTAGGGATGTTACATGCATCACTTCACATTTACTCAAAAATTCATTCTTTTCAATTTCCCACTAAAAGATTCACATACCAAATTCTTAAAATGAAATTAAGCTTAAGAAGTAATATTTTTTTTCCACACTTATTCTATTATGGGCAGCACTTAAATTATTTTAATTCATCTAAAATCTTACGGACATACTACTAAAACCACACTTTATACATACACATATATTACGTAGACAATCCATACAAAACTTATCATTTTAGACCTTATAGTGTCATAAAATATTATTTTTTCAGAATAATATTCAATTTAGAGAAATAAATTATTTTTCATACAAATACATAATTTATTGCATCCAATAATCACTTAGACAATTAGAAATCAACAAAAATTATTCTTTCCCTTCTAAAATAATTTTTGGACATCGTGATAAAAATAGAAGAATATTTTCAAACACACATATACCTTATTCCTATAATTTCATATATTCAAAACAATTACTTTAAACTCCACTTAGAATAGGAAATAATCATTTTTAAGAAAATCACCTTTTTGAACAGCAATTTATAATTCACACCCATCACATAATCCTATAGTCATATAAACATATATTTTACTAACTAATTTCAACCACATCAAATATCATTCAATTACTCATAAAATCACCAAACAAAATACTATATTTCATTTGTTATTTTCACCCCAAAACTATTATAGGCCTCATGGCCAAACAAAAATAAAACCAAGTAAACAAATTATTTTCATATAACATATTAAGTCTTTATTCATTCTAACAAAGTCTCAATCTATCATACACATATATAATTCATTCTTGTCACCAATTCATATTACCACATTCCAAGTAATTAATCACATCAAATATAAATTAATTACCCACAAAATTATCAAACAAAAACACCATAAATCATTTGTTATTTTTACCAAAACATACCATAGGCCTCACGGCCTAAACCCCTATATCAACATCTTTTATTTTCTTGTTTATCATCATGTACTTTAGTATTTGTAAATATATACTCAAACTCAAAGTTAAAACAAAACCAAAACAAAAATTACTAAAATCAAAACAATAATTCCAAAACACATACTGTTATCATTTGAGAAAACAAGCCTTTATCAACTAAATTTTCAGAATTTTATTTATTATTTCCTCTTCAAAAATTTAGTCATCAAGGCCAAGAAAAAGGGGAGATTATTTTTCTTTTTAAACAATTTTTGTTTTGTCCCTTTTTCTTAAACCTCATTCATTTGACTTCCAACAAAATTATATCAACAATCAAAATGAAATTTTTTATTCAATACCAAAGAAGAGATTTGAGACTTTAGTCTATGATTTTGTAATTATAGAAGAGATTAAGAGATTTATTTGTTTACAATAAATTCAGTCATCACAATAAAGGAAATCTTAATTTCTTTAAACCTCATTTTGAGTCTCTTTCATTCCTTGTTCATATGACCAATAAACACCATTCATATACACAATTTAAAATTCTATATCAAAAGAGTATTCAGAGGTTTTAAACTTGTAAATTACATAAATCATAAGAATATACAAATATTCACAACACCCATTCACATAAAAAGAATAAATTACCATCAAATAAAATTTAAATACTACTTCCTTTCTTCTCTAAAAATATTCGGCCATCCTAGGAAAAAAAGGGGAGATTATTTCTCTTTAAACAATTTTTGTCCCTTTTTATTCCTTTTTCATTTGACCAACAAAACAAAACTCATATACATATATCATAATACATTTTTCCATTGTATTATAATATATCAAGGAAGAGATTAAAGATTTAACTTTTAAGAGATTCATAGCCATAGAAGAGTATTATTATTTTAGTGTAAAGAACAAAACCAATTTATTTATTTTTACCATAGGCCATTCGGCCATATACAAAATTAGAGAAGAAAATCAAATCTTTTATCATCTTAAATCAAACACCATAAAGGATTATTAGAAAATCCATTCCAACTATTTTTAGAACATCATTTTAGAACTTGAAAGAATGAAAGAAGAACATTATTATAAAGATAACAAAAAAAACAACTAATAAAAGATTGGTTCTTGTGGGTACCTCTTCTCCTAGCAAGCAACTAAGACTCTAAGGATTGAAAATTCTCTTCTTCTTCTCCAAAGAGCCACACGGTTTTTCCTTTCTTCAATGAGGGAGACTATTTTTATTTTTCTCTTGTTTCTTTTCTAAGTTTGCTTTGTAATGGAAAAATGAAATGAACTACTAGAATGAGGCTATTTATAGGCAAGGAGAAAAATTCAGATTCATCTAACCTACTAGAGAGAGAGGGGCGTGAATCACATGGTCAAAAGGGGGGTTTTCCTAGTCTTTTACACCTAATGAATCTCTAGAAAATGAAAAATGCATTTAATTCTTTCACAAGTTCCATGCATAATTTGAATTTTAAACTACTTGAGCATAAAGAAAACTAGATTCTTCCTCCCACTTAATAATATGGACGGTGCAGTCCAATAATTTTCAGAAAATTATTTTCAAATTAATTTTACTTATTTTCCATAAATCAAAATACTCTTAAATCAAATAATTACAAAAATAATAAACTGTATTATATAAAGATAGGTACAGCCATGAAAATATTTTGTAACACCCTATTTTTATTTATAAGATGTAATATTAAAAGGAAAAATTTATTGGAGGTCCAAAAATAATTTTCCCAATATTAAAACTCTAAATTCGTTTTTTGATTGGTACAGATATAGAATTTTCGAAGTATCCAAAATAAAATTACAAATTTTACATTATTGAAATCTACATTTCAACACGATCATTTTCATATAAAATTCATAATTTTTGGACTTGCGGTTTGAAAGTTATGAATTTTTGAAGTTCTAAGATAATTTCCTTCAAAAATGCACTT
Source organism: Crotalaria pallida (assembly GCA_037953625.1). Classification (NCBI taxonomy): domain Eukaryota; kingdom Viridiplantae; phylum Streptophyta; class Magnoliopsida; order Fabales; family Fabaceae; genus Crotalaria; species Crotalaria pallida. The sequence continues at coordinate 114,194,299 of CM075652.1, read as the reverse complement.
CATAAGTTTTCAGATTAATTTATTATTCAAAAATACGAAAATTATATTATATTTGGACGGTGTAGCCAATCAGGGATTTTAGAAATATATTTTCTATTCACATAAAAAAATATTTTTGGGTCAAAGAGTCATTAAATGCATTAAACCACACTTTCACACTTAAAGTTCAAAAATTCGTTCAGTAGTGTAATAGTGATAAAATTTCAAAAACTCCAAAATAAAAATCAAAACTTTACATTTTCATAATCCACACTTCGATACGATCGTTTTGACATATCATTTGTAATTTTTCGACGTACGGTTTAAAAAATATGAATTTCTGAAGATAGGACACTCTAATCCTTCAAAAAGCATTTCATTTTCTAAAATCATTTAAATCAAATACTATACCTTAAAATATTTCATCTTAAGAATATAGTTTAAATACATTAGAGAAAACATTGGTATAATATATATATCATGTATATATATATATCATACGATTTTAATTAAACCCTAGGTATCACAATTTATCAAAAACCAAATATAATATTTTAAATTCAAAAATAAATTCTCAAATAAATTGGGTAAAATTGGGGGTCTCACAATTAGGGCTGACCATTTTTACAAGTCTAACTTGGAAGAATGATAGCAGAGATAGCTCTTCACTTGCAGATTTTTGACTTGACTTTTGTCCAGCGATATCATTTCTACAAATTTGAAATTTCTTGTCGTCGAAATGTGCTTACTTCCAGCATTGATGAGATTGTTATCTTGGAGATAAATGTTGTTGAGTCTCATGTTAGAGACCGATTTTGGAAGAGGTTGATGACACATGTCCAAAGGGAAGATGCTATTGGTGTAGAGTACCTTGCTTTTCTTAACGTTATTTGTGTGGAAACTATGATAACGTTGAAATAACGTTGGTTTTGCTTGTATTATCTTCTTCTTGAATGAAATGCATATTTTCCGTTTAAAAAAAAAGTCAAAAATAATATACTAAAAACAACATTTCTATTTTTTTTTAAAAAAAAAACTAAAAATTTAATAATTTTATGTCGGTACATATAGATTCTTAGTAAATTTTTATTATTTTTTAACTTTTTATTTTCTTAGTTTTAACTTTTAGAACTGAAATTAATCAAACATTGTTTATGTATACCTTGTTTTTATATATTTATTAATAAAAATTGAATTTATATTGCCGTATTTGTACCCTAATTTTTTAAAAAATGTCATACCTATATGTGATATCATACTCATATCGATGCAACATAGCTCAAAACTATTCTTCGGAGTCAACCGATCAGGTGAGTAATACGGAGTCAACCTGTAGTGGCTTGATACGGAAAAAAAACTTATAATATCACATCAGCAAAAACAACTTTTCTTAAAAAAAATAAAATAAATTCAAAAGTCTCCAACTTGAATAAATAATTTTCAAATTCATGCTTAAGTGGTAAATTAGCCCCATCATTCTAGATTTGAATTCTTTGCTGTCATTTCAGTGACTGCATGAAATCTTAACCCTTGAAAGTATTTTCTTTTATAATTAAGTTTAGAAAAAAAAATTGATAGATGAATTTTTAATGGTTAGACTAGTGACTACACGCATGCACCAATGACTGTATCCAAATTAAAGTCAGAGAATCCAGGTCCATCATTCTAGGTACAAAATCAAACTTGTATTTAGGAGTGATCTTGGAATTTACTCCCTGACGTTTCTATGATAAAAAAATAATCGAAATCATAGTATTAAATAAAAAAATTTCATAAAAAATAATAAAAAATATGTATTCGGAATGAAATCACATTTTTAATATATTTAATTTTTTCAAAATCATAAAAAATATGGAATATGTTTACTTTTGAAAAGTTATATTGTGAATGAAACAAAAATTAACTAAGATCATTATATTTTAGGAATAATTGTATTGAAAATAAAAAATAAATTAAGTTTTTTAAATATTTGAGACCAAGTATTCAACTTTTTTTATAATTGGAATCGGAGGAAATACTTAATAGCTGTATTATTGTAGTAGAAAGAATTTTCTTTCTTTGTGGCTTTAATTTACTCGTATTGTTAATATCGTTGTTTTGAATGCAGAAATTTTCAAGTAGATACTCCCTCCTGTCCTTATTATAAGAGGTATTCTAGAAGGTTTCCTTGGTCCTAATTATAAGAGGTTTTATATTTCCTATGCATCATTGATTGCTTTTTCTCTTTTTTGCCCTTATTAAATGCTTTGACTATTTATGTGTTTTTTGTTATTCATTAATGTCAGTGAATTTTCCAAGAAAAGTTGAGAGGGTAAAATTGTAATGTTACAATATATTTTCATAGAATTCATAAAAATAACTACTTTCCTTGGTCCGGGCAATACGGTTAAGTACTTCTTATATTAAGGACCGGAGGGAGTAACATTTACATGCAGACATAGTTTAGAATATTTATAGTATATAATTTAATTTTGGATTGTTGCTATATAATTCTATGTTAGATCAATGAATTTGTCTCCTAACATGAAATTTTGACTTTCTTAAACAATGACATATCAATAATATGTTAGGTGATAAAGTATCATTGGTCCAAACAGGATCGCATAGCAACAACCCAAAATTAGCTTGCATAGATCTAATTCCTAATTTTTAATACATCATTGGAGGAGATGCTTGAGTTTTCTCTCCGTGATATAGACAACTATAGTACATTATTACTCCATTCGTTTCATATGTAATGCATTTTAATGATATGCATGCGTTTTAAGAAATTGTTAAATGATGTAAATATTTGGTGTATTTCGACTTTGAAACTACAAAATCTCGAATGTGATAAAGGATAAGAGATCAAAAAAAATGCATTTTTATAGAAAAACTAAACATTAAATGATTCAAGCAACAATGAACTTAATTTTTCTAGATTTATTTGATACTTTAACTTCTTATTAGGGTGGAGGTTAAGGTAACATTTTTTTATGGTTAATTTGGTTGCTAATTTTTCCAAGTTTTTGTTATGTTAAGGATCCTCGATTTCTTTTCCCACTTCGAAACTATAAAATCTCGAATGGCTGACCATCGATCAAATCAATAAACCCGAATATGATTCTCGAATGCCTACAATTTAATGCAAGTCACAGTCTGGCATGTTCGTTAAGGACATCCGTCTTTTTCTATCTTATCCGCTTATAAGTACATCATCCGTCTTTTGAAACATGGATACATGGAGTAGTTTTAAACTAATGATGTACTTGTATTCGATATTCATTGGATAGAGATACACCGATGATAATTTTAGGTACTTATAATTAATATGTGTTCGTGGGATTTTCGTCCGACGCTTGCCGAATTGACGGTGATGTGTGGGGTGTGGGTAACGACGGATTATGTGGTAATCTTGTACTCCCTCTGTTTCACTTTAAGTGTCTTTTTGAATTTTTGCACATAGATTAAGAAAGTATTGATTATGATGATTATTGTAAGTTTTATGTGTATTTTGTCAAAAATACCCCTATTCAATATTTTTATTTTGTCAATGCATCATTACTAGTATCACAAATTTCAAAAACTAAAACAACATTAAATGTAAGGGTAAATAAGGAAAAACAATATTAAATGTTGCCTAGATTTGGTAAAAAGACACTTATTTTGAAACAAAATTTTGATGTTAAAAAGACACTTAAAGTGAAACGGAGGGAGTAAAAGGAACTTGACCGTCTTTTTGCTATTTTCGAGAATAGCAATAAATGCGAGTAAAGTAAAACCGACACCAAGAACACGATGTGGCGAAATTTAAACGGTGCAGCGAAGTAAATTGCGGAATCGAAAGAGAAAGCGATTAAAAATGTGCAGTAAAATAAATTGCATAAAAATTTAAAGTGCACGGAAAGGTAAAGATTGCATTGAAATTAAAAGGGGTGGAAGGCTGAGGTTCTTTACAATGGCGTTTCTCCGTTTGTCTGCTCTGGTGAGACGTTTAGGATTTTGGCCTTTGTGTGTCAACCTAGCAACCAACCCCGATTACAAACTAAGGACTTCCTATTTATAGGAATCCGAAAACTATTTACAAAGTCACTCGCACGTTCTGCACAACCGCAGAACCCACGTTTTTGGTAACTACCCACTACTCTATCCCCACGATGTAACTGCCCACGTCGTGGTTTGGGCTCAGTGGACACTTCTGCCGGATTCCGTGGTGACATCTTTGCTGATACCTCTTCGACTGACATCTTCCTTCGACTGCAACCTTTGACTCTTGTCTAAGTCTCTTTGTTGCTCGAAGCATTGACGTTGTTGTGCTCCAGCCTCTTGGTTCTGAGATGTCACCGACATCAAACTCCTTTCGACAGACGGGGCTATCGCTGAAATAAGCTTTCGACCCGCTGTCGGCCTTAGACGTATTCGATCGATTTCGGTGACAAGTAATTCAACTAAACGCTGTTTCACCAGCATTCAATCAAAAAACGTGCCCCCGACATTTCTAGTAGAATGTCGTCAAAGGACTTGTTTCCTTTAACTCTTTAATAGGAAAGGCAGCCTTGGTCGATCCTAGCAGGACATAAACCTTGACCTATGGGATTACAAAGACCTTTTCCAATGCTTATTTATCAAGTTCACTGCTTCCTCCAATTCGGAGTTTTTGCTGTGACCCGACACATCATAAATGGATTCTATGTAATCCCACATGTTTATCCTTTCGCTATTCAAGAGGATAAAGGTAATATTCGGGGGGGGACATCCCTTCATTTCCCTGTCCTCACCCGAATACCTTAATCCCACATGTTTAACCTTTGGTGAACTCATGTTTATGTGGAATATGAATCTTTTTTCCTCTTTCCAGAAATCATGAAGGCACTCCTTAAGTTTTCTCATTATAACTCGTGGCTTTTCTTGGTAAAACTGAGGATTTTATAGCCACAAGTAGCATTAAATGCCTCCATAATTACTCTGCCGTTCCCAATGTTGATAAGACGTTTCTGACTCCTCTTTTCTTGCGCCAATATTCCTTCGACGCGAACCTCTTGTTTCCGCCTCTTTCTTCTGCCGACACACGTTCACGTCCTTCGAAGTCACTTTTAAGTCATGCCACTTAAGTACACCTCCTTCGACATCACTTATGTTGTCGACGCACATCCTTTTCCCTGTCGAAATCTACCCAATGTCGGATAGTACGTACACCTCATTCGAAGTCACTTTTAAACAAAACGTTTAAGTACACTTCCGTCGACGTCACTTATATATCCGACATTCGCAACCTTTTGTCGATTTCAATTTCCCGTTAACAATATGTCAATGTATATTTGTATATTTTGAATATGAATCATGTTAATTTTTATCTTTAGAATTTTTATGTTAATGTTATGAATCGTCTGTATATTTCGATTTATTTTGAGCATCAAACTCATTTTATAATACTTATATTCTATTTAATACGAAAATTATTTATTTGTACCTTGTTTATGTATATTTATTTATAAAATTTGAATTTATATTGCAGTATTCGTATCTCATATTTTTTTTTAATGTCGTATCTCATATTTGATATTTTACCCCTATCCGGTGTCATATCTGTTTTGGTGCAAGATAGGTTATAGTGAGTTAGAATTAGTTTTTGTCTAGCACTTAGCAATGTATAATAAAGAATTATGATAAATAGATATACAAAATTAACCCGTAAAGAAGTCTATATTATAAGAAACTGAAATGTATTACTTATTAACCAATCAATAATAAACAAGTATCACATGTTACTTCTTTTGTTCCTTTGTGGTGTAAGCCTATTTATAAGTTAATTTTGTAGGTTGATAAATATTTTTGTATAGTACAATTCTCAGGTTTTCAAATATTTTTTGAAACTCAGGTTTTCAATTACTTCCTCCGGTTTTTTTTATTAGCAAAAATAACTATCGACACATGTATTAAGAAAAATAGTTAGATGCATTTAATTTTCTCAAATTCATAAAAAAAAAAGTACACTAGTTTAGTAAACTTGTATTGGAAATGAAACAAAAATTAAATGATTCAACCACTTTATGAGGATAGTTTAGGAATAATTGTATTGGAAATAAAAAGTTAGTTAGTTTTTGCTTATATTTAAGACCACTAATAAAGTGTCTTTTTTGCTTATAATTGAGACCGGAAGGAGTAGTATTAATTCTAAAAAAAAAAAATACCTATATTGCATACCGGCTAAAAAACCAAATGATTAAATATATAAGACTTTTTTGGTAGGTTATACGTCCATGAAAAAAGTTGATTAATTTAGTTAATTGTATTAATGTGAATATTTGATATATATTTTCAAAACTACCTTATTAATAAGAGTGTTAATAAAAAGAAATAATGAATTGTCATTAAAAATTGGTATAAGATTTTATAAATAAGAACAAAATAAAAATATCAATAGGATTTTATATACAGGGGTGAAGATAGTAATAAATATTGATTCTCCAATAATTATGCCAATACGATTTAGGCAATATATCTATGTTACATAAACATCAGTATTTGGCATATGTACGAGATACCTGTTTTTTAAATACCTGTTTTTTTACAAAAACTGGTAGCTCCTACAATTTCTCTTTCTTACAAGACCCACCAATTTAAAAAAAAAAAACAGGTGTCACTCCTAAATATAAAATACAGATATGGTTTAAACATTTTCCTAGGCAATATGCCAATATGTGAGTAGAATGAGTCTCTTTACCAAATTCCCTACCTTTTGAAAAGGTCATCATTGAAGCCGGACTGAAGACCGTTAACGTTAAAAACATAATATAGTGTTTAGATTTAGGTTTATTTATATGTTTAATCTGGAGGTGTTTTGGTTTTGGTTTTTAGAATTTTTTTGATTTTAATTTATTCTTAATTATTTTAAAAAATTTATTGTAGTATTTTAGGAAAAATTTGTTAACTGTTGATATGACTAATGAAACAATATATCAGCATGCACATTGATGATCCGGATCTGCAAGAGCAAAAGGTCAAAGCCCAATCCACAAACACATTTGAGTTCGGCTTTGATCTTTTTGTTTATGCAAATTTGAATTATCTTGTCATCCCACGCATTATTAGCAAACGAGTATGTTGATGTGACCTTCTGTTAGTCACGTCAGCGGTTAACAAATTTTTTCTAAGACTAAAATCAAATTTTTAAAACAATTAAGAATGAGTCAATGTCAATAAAATTTTTAGAGACCAAAACCAAAACACTTATAACTTTATGAATTAAAGACATACTCCCTCCGGTCCTATTTATAAGAATCTTTTGGGGGATTTTCACTCCCACCAAAGAAAATGGTTAAATTTGTTAATGACGTTAGAAATGTGAAAATTTGATATATTTTTCAAAACTACCCCTGTAATTATTATTGTAAATCTAAAAAATATTGATTTAATAAAGATGTTTGTGAAAAAAAATAATTAAATGCAATTAAAAATTGAAATGAAATCTGTAAAAATAAAAACTTCAAAAGTTCTCGTGAATAGAGTGGGAGGCAGTAAATAAACCTTACATTATGTCGGTAAACGCATCAAACGGGGATTATTTGTTGTTTTTTTTCTTTTTTCTTGGTCAAACGGAATTAATTTAATTTTACTTTTACTTTTCTTACGCGTGTCATACTGTCATTATCTTGGTTTGCCGTGTGACGTGTCTGTGCAAGCAGGTACCAAGTGGCCATACAAAAGCCTGCCATAATAAATAAAATCAAACTTATCACACTCCGAAGCAATTTGAAGAACCATTTACCATTTCATAGGCACGTTTGGTTTATTTTAGAAATCAGTTCTGAGGTCAAAATCACGTTGGAGTAAAAAAACAATTGTTAATAATATTGATATTTTAAAAATGATTTTCGGTTAACTCACCACAAAATCAAATATGCATTATATTTTTATTGTTCAAGGTATGTAAAGTCTATTATTTACCCCCTCGCTAGAGTCCTTTTCATAAATTATTTATTGGAAAAAAAATTCAATTCTGAGTTATTATATATTTGTTAAAAAGTATTTATTGTTTTTTCTTATTCGTCTTTTATTCAATAATACAAAATACTATATTTATGAAATTTCAAATACAAATTAATAAGATAAAACTGTAATATTAATGTACATTTTTAAAATTTTAAAAAATATAATTAACTTCTTTAATATAAGTGATATAATGAAATAGAGCCTATAAATAAGATTAGAGATTCTAGTATAAAACAATATTGATTACTCCCTCTTGTCTTCAAATTAAGTTCCTCTGAGTGAAATTTTTTTTTTTTACAGATACAAAAAAAGTTACTCCTTTAATTCTTATATCATTTTGATTTTTTTGGTTTTATTTATATGATTTCATTAATTATGATATTTAATTAATTTATTTTTAAAATATGTCTACTTAGTTTACACTTTTCAAAATCTCATTAAAAATTATAAAAGTAATTTTGAAAAAAATATATCAAATAATTATATTTTCATTATCACTAGCAAAATAAATAACTTTTCATAATGAATGTTATTTGTTTCAAAAGGGCTTACATTAGAGACTAAAATGAGTAGTTAATAATCTTATTTGCATTGAAGTAATAAATATTTGGTATTAGGAACAAAATAGAGTATGTTGTTCCATTTCAGCATGAATATTTTATTTATATTTTTTTTACTATAATAAAGTTTTAATAACTAAGGATAATTTTGAAAAATATTAATTAATGTAGTTAATTGAAAGATAATATTATAAATAAGAAAAAAGTAAATTATGTTTACAATTTTAAATAAATTAGGTTACAATTTAGTTTAAAAAGTCAAAGATATAAAAATGGTTATGTTTACAATATTAAATAAATTAATTTTACAATTAAAAACAATAAATTGAAAGATCATAAAATGCTTATGCTAACAACAAGGCGCAACACAGTTGACAGCTGAGTTCTTTAGCTATAATGTCAGGGGTTCAATTATGTTGTGTGAGTATGGAAAAAATTTTGTTGGTAGAGACAAAGCTCGCTTAGGTGATCTTTATGCCTCACAGGAGATCGATTAGTCTTCGGCTATCGGCTAGAGAATACCCTTGGTGCAAAAAAAATTTGCTTATGTTTACGAGTTACAACTTTAAATTAACAATAATGTTTGATGAACATCCAAATCTAACATCAACATTCAACACTACCTACCTCTTTTAGAAAATACATTAAAGTCATTTTAAATTTTTATGCATCTTATCTCTCCTTTATTTTTTTTTTTTTAAAAATAAGTATTAGATGTCGATGTTAGTTTTAGATGATCATATAACATTAGTCTTAAATTAAAATGAAATTGATACTCCCTCCCATCTTAATTATAAGTAAAAAAAGGTACTTCATTAGTGGTCTTAAATATAAGCAAAACTAACTAACTTCCTATTCTCAATACAATCATTCCTAAAATATCTTTATAAAGTGATTGAATCATTTAATTTTTGTTTCATTTCCAATACAAATTTACTAAACTAATCTATTTTTTTTTATGAATTTGAGAAAATTAAATGCATCTACTATTTTTTTTTTAATATTTGTGTCAGAGTGACAATTGCAATTACGTTGCATGCTTGTTAGTCAGGTCTTGCCTATCTCAGCCATGGACCAAAGTTCGAATCCCAACGCTCGCAAGTAGGTATATTTAATTGGGTTATGTTGATTCAGCCCTAAATGTGTTGCTAGAAAAGAACAAATATTATCAAGAAGGTCTAATACGGGTGATAGATAGTTAGGTTTCTTAACTATGATATCAGGGGTTCGATCTTTGTCGTGTGTATGGAAAAGATTTTGATAGTAGAGGCAAAGTTCACTTAGGTGATTTCTATGTCTCAGAAAGGATTAATCTTCGGCTATCGACAATATGATACCTTTGATGCATGTCAAAATAGAAAAGAACTAATATTCGGAACACTAGGTTCACTATCTTTTTTTTATAAGTAATTTGCTCCCTGCGTTAGTGGTTAAAAAATTCAAAAGTCAAAAAATTAAGAAGTCATGTATTTAATAATTTGTCTAACACATCAACGATCAATAATCAAACAACTAGTTTAATGCTTTTTGCATGGATCAACCAATCACACTTCGAAGCTTACAATTTCTAAATTTTCATTAATTATTGTAACCATAGTTTGGGACAAAAAATTTAGCCATTTTTTTTTATTATTCTTGTGGAACGGAGGGAGTATGTTTTTGTCCAACATGTTTTGGTTTTAGTTTTTAAAAATTATTTTAATCATGATTAGTTTTTAATTTTTCAAACATTTTGGTTTTTACCCTCACCATTAGTAAAAGTTTGTTATCTGTTTATGTGACTAACAAAACGCCAAATCAATAGCCGCATGATGTGAGGTAGCGCTAAATAGATGGTGTGACATAGATAATTCAGGCCCATGAATGTAAAATTTTGCATATGGGGCAATTTTGGGTATGAGAACATTTTGCGTTCGTGGACATGTATCATCCATGTCATATTACTTATTTGGTGTCACCTCACACCACGTGACCACTAATATGATGTTATGCTAGCCAAACCAGCATATAATAGATTTTTCTTAACGACATAAACGAAAACTAAAATATTTTAAAATTTAAGGATTAGTCCTGATCAAAATAATTTTTTGGAAACAAAACCAAAACATACTGAACTTTTAGAAAATAAAAACAAAAATAAGAGATTAATGAGTATGCACTGACAGTGTAAAGTTTTTTATTTCATCAGTCCGTCATCCAACATTCATTTATATTACTTTAAATGTAAAAGTCAACGATCATAAACAAATGAATGGTGTATATACACCCATGGTATAAAAAACATTTATATTGTTTGTGCATTCTCCATTATTTTCTCCATAAATAAACCTTTTTTATAATATTAAATGCAATAATTTCATTAAAAAAATTAATTCTTAAACTCAATTCTAAAGACTAATTAAGAACATCATTTTCCATTTTAATTTTTGCAGTTCATGGGTGAGACCACTTAGCTCCTGTTGCCACATGGGAGGCACCATGCACAACACCATCATTAAAGGGAGACACGTGGCAAGCTAATATTATAAATTAATGGCAGGAAAAAAATTAATGGGGTATTTGCCACATGGTAAAAATCACCCCAATTTAATAAAGAGAGTTTACAAATTGATCCCATATAAATAAGAAAGCCCTCGCATCTCATATATTAAGAAATTTATCAGAAAATTATGTATTTATCATTCTTAAAAAATAAGATATTTAGTTATCTTATGAAAATATGTTATACATTCTAAAGCTCGAGAATTGTTTGATTGATTCTAAATTGACATATTATTTGTGGCCCAGTTCAACGGTATGATGTTGGTAGTAGTGGTTTAGGAAGCAACGTTACCAAAAATTTCTACAAAGAAAATCTACTTTAATTTATTATGATGTTAGATTCGTTCTATAAATATGTGATTAGCTTCGTCCCTCGCTTTCATGCACCATAACCACTCTTATTGCTTCGGCACTACACACAATAATGGACTTTATAACTTATGCATTGCTCCTTATATTAACATGCATCATTGTTCAAGCTCTTATTTCATTCCTCGCAAGAACAAGAAAACCAAACCAAAAGCTTCCACCAGGGCCTTCACGTCTTCCGGTCGTCGGAAACCTTTTCGAACTTGGTTCGAAACCACACCAATCCCTGGCCAAACTTGCCAAGATTCATGGCCCAGTCATGAGTCTCAAGTTTGGCCAAGTAACAAGTGTGGTCATCTCGTCAGCCGAGATGGCCAAAGAAGTGCTCCAAACCCATGACCACCACTTGTCAAACAGAACCATTCCTCAATCTATTTCAGTTCACAATCATGAGCACTATTCCCTTGCCTTCATGCCAGTTTCACCTCTTTGGAGAGAGTGGAGAAAAATATGCAACACTCAATTATTTTCTCACCAGTCTCTTGATTTTAGCCAAGACATTAGGCATGACAAAGTGCAACAACTCATCAATGATGTCAAGAAAAGCAGCCAAATAGGTGAAGTCGTTGATATTGGAAGAGAAGCATTTAAGATTACTATTAATTTGTTAACAAACACCATTTTCTCTGAGGATTTGGTTCACTCTTCTGGTGTAGCAGGGGAGTTCAAGGATTTGATCACAAACATGACCAAACATGTTGGGTCACCAAACCTAGCAGACTATTTCCATATACTCAAGTTCATTGATCCACAAGGTGTGAAAAGACAACAAACCAAGAACTTTACAGAGGTGACGAACATCTTTGACCGTTTAATTAGGAAACGGTTGAAACTCAGGGAAAAAACAGGTTCTGACATACAAGATGACATGTTGAATGCTCTACTCGACATTTCTGAAGAGAACAAGATGATGGAAAAACCAATGATTGAACATTTGCTGCTTGTATGTTTTCTTTTTTTCATTATAATATTCCCTTCTCATGCATGTTATGGAATCTATTCAAATAGTCTCATATCCGATCAGATGAGAATATGAGCAAGCCAATACTTATAAGGCTTACACATCTCATCCTATGAGTTAACTTTGGGTTGGAGCTAGGCTCAATTATTAAAGACGGACCCTTGGATCAGCTACGAGAAATTATTGTGTGGTCCAGGATTAATGGTCCAGATCACATCCACACCGTTGAATATATTATTAATTAATTAAAAATGTATATTTTTAATGAAATCAACGGTTTAGATGTAGCCGGACTAATGATTCCGGACAACACAATAATTTCTCGCTAGCTACAGCCGATCTTATAAACTTACGTTAATATATAGTCTCACATTTGATGGGAATAAGACTAAGACATTGCTTATAAGGCTTAGGTATCCTCTTTTTTTGCCTATAAGCAATACACTTTCTATATATGCACTCACTCTGAATTTGAAACTATTGTAGGATCTGTTTGTTGCTGGAACTGATACAACATCATCAACGCTAGAATGGGCAATGACTGAGCTAGTACTCAACCCAGAGATCGTGTCAAAAGCCAAAAAAGAGCTTGAAGAAACCATAGGCAAAGGTAAACTAGTTGAAGAATCAAATATTACTAAACTCCCTTACTTGCAAGCAATTATAAAAGAGACCTTCCGCTTGCACCCACCAGTTCCTCTTCTACTCCCACGGAAAGCTGAAAGAGATGTAGAAATATGTGGTTTCACCATACCAAAGGATGCACAAGTCATGGTTAATGTGTGGACTATTGGAAGGGATCCAACATTATGGGACAATCCAAATTTGTTCTTACCAGAGAGGTTCATAGGATCAGAGATTGATATCAAAGGGAGAAATTTTGAGCTAGCACCGTTTGGTGCTGGGAGGAGAATATGCCCTGCAGTGATGTTAGGTGTTAGGATGGTGTCAATGGTTTTGGGTTCATTGATCAACTCCTTTGATTGGAAGCTTGAAGATGGCATGAAATTAGAGGATGTGGATATGGATGAAAAATTTGGAATTACCTTGCAAAAGACTCAACCACTTCGACTTGTTCCTCTCAGCATAGGTAACTAAGGGGCATGCCTCTTTGTGTATCATTTTAGATGGCCCATTTATATGTTAATTGTGTCTAGGGTCAATACATACAATAATCTTTGTAGCATTAACTATAACGAGTTAAGTGAAAATAAATGTATTGATGTTAGTATATGTGTTTTGGTTTTGTAAAACCAGAACCTCAAATTAGAATAAGAAATTGGAATTATCCACGGATTTGTATGTAAGTTAATATATTTAAAATAACAATAATATCAGTGGATTATTGGGATATTTTTTCATTTGTTAATTTTTTTAAATGATATTTTTTTAAAAGGCAAAATATGATTTATTCATTGTGAAATTATATTTTTATTTATTTTTTCACTATGGCAATAGTTTATTTAAAAACTACTTATAATATTTTGAATTTTCTTTATTTTTTTTTAAAAGTCCAAACATGTCACCTACATAGATTAAATTTTTTTGAGAAATATAATAAACAAAGATATAAATTTTGAATTCAACTATTTTTTTAATTCGATTGATAAAGATGATAATATACGATAATAATAGGAAAATATTTTTTCAATTTCAATTTAATGTAAAAAATGTAATTTTGTGAAAGTAATCATAAAAACGATAAATATTTGAAATAAGAGAATCATAATTTAGGATTAACAAGATTTTAAGATTACCAACGGGGCTTGGTTCAGTTGGTGTAAGATCCCAACTGAAATCCTGAGAATGGGACAAGGGTGCTAGTAGCACCGGGTTCGATTCCCACTAAAAACATCCTGCTGGGAGAGCCAGTCATGCAGCTCGCTCCGGATTAGTATCAAGGGCTCTCTGGTATTAAGGGTGCTCTTGGGGATACTGGTGGTTCCGCAAGGAATCCGGACAAAAAAAACAAGATTTTAAGATTAGTTTTAGAAAATTGTTTTTTTGAATTTTCTCCGATTTTGTTTTGAGAACTCTATTTGTAGAAAAGCTTTCGGGGCCGGAAGTATACCATAGGAGTTGAGGTATTGAACCTTTTTTCATTTGTTAATTTCTTTAAATGATGTTTTTCTTTTAAGGCAAGATGATCTCCTTTTTGTTTCTTAATTTTTGGTCTTTTAAAATTTTTTATTCCATATCTTTTGTCGTTTTATAATTTAAATGTATAACATATTTTGTCTTTCCAACTTTAATATTTCATTCAATCATTTCTCTTACTCTTCGTTGATTATACTTTTATCATATTTCTCATTTTTAAATCACTATACAATAATTAATGAGCACACTTCCTTATAAAAATTAAATACTACTACAATTTACAATAAGGATTAAATATGAATATTATAGACAAAACACATTTAAAATTAATAATAATGAATATTTTTTTAATGTGTGTGTCAAACCTAAGAGGTCAAGAGTTAAGGAATGGAGAAAGTATTCACTAAATACTTAGTTGAGAGGGAGTTAAAGTATTATATTAAATGTTTATTGATTATAAGAAATGTGGATAATATTTTTAGATAAAATGGATAAAATAGTTATAAAATAACAAAAACAAAATCCAAATGCCTATATTTACAAAGGAAATAAGTATATTTTTAAGCAACTGGCATAACCATTATTAGATGGTAATCCTTTTCAAGTATTCACAAAGCCGGTCGACGGGCAAGGCAAATAGGTGACCGCCCAAGGCACGTGATATTTAGAGGATCATTAAAAAAAAAATTAATTCAGTTTCAATATAAATATAGATATATATATATATATATATTATTTTATA
This sequence comes from Crotalaria pallida, assembly GCA_037953625.1. Taxonomy (NCBI): domain Eukaryota; kingdom Viridiplantae; phylum Streptophyta; class Magnoliopsida; order Fabales; family Fabaceae; genus Crotalaria; species Crotalaria pallida. The sequence continues at coordinate 114,179,079 of CM075652.1, read as the reverse complement.
AAATTACATAAAAATTAATGTTATTAACAACGTAAAATTCTAATCACTTTTCCACTCTTCTTCATCCTTGCTACATACTCTATTTAGGATTAGCCACTTTATCACCTTCATCGTGTGTTCATCATGCCAAAAAAATAACAAAATTAGCCAAAACCTTTTTTTCAAAAACTCATTTTTTTTTAATTTTTTTTACATTGGTTTATCCCAAAATTAATAACTATCCTTGTTACTAGGTGAATGTCAACAAAGATGATGTTTTTTTTTTTAAAGGCAACAAAGATGATGTTGATTACAATATGATGACAAAAAGTGTCACGTGATAAAGATGATAATAATAAATGTCTTATAGTGATAATGTTATCAAATATATAAGTAATTCTATAATTTGGAAACAAGAAGTTTTGAAATTAGAATTTATAAATCTAAAAATTAGTTTTGATTTTTAAAAATTTCAAAATTAAAAACCAAAAATCATCTCGAACGGGCCTTAGTTTTCAATTTGTATTAATTCTATCGGAAAAAAAACAATATTGCATAATTGCTAAAATAGCAAATGATACTAACATGGATCGGGACAAGTGGTAAGCGGTTCAGTCTCGCTTAAGCAAAGTCTCGAGTTTGATTCTTTGTGGATGCAGAAAACTTATGTTGAGAGACTCACCTGCCGTAGTTAAGCACGATGTACCCAGATAATACCTAGAGAATCGAGTAGAAAAAAAAACAAATGATTAAATAATAATTATTGATTCTACGATTATGCCAAAACGATTTTGGCAATATGTGAGTAGAATGAGTCTCTTTACTAATTTCCCTACCTTTTGAAAAGGCCATCATTGAAACCGGACTGGAAGATTTTTGACGTTGATAAATAATAACATAATCTAGCATTTACATTTATGTTGAAAAACGCATCAAATGGGGATTATTTGTTTTTTTTCTTGGTCAAATGGGATTAATTTAATTTTGCTTTTCTAACATGTGTCATTCATTATCTTGGCTTGCATTGTGATGTGTCGATGCAAGCAGGCGCCAAGCGGCCACACCAAAGCCTGCCAAAATAAATAAAATCAAACATATAACAATGCGTTTCCATTCCTGCTCCAAGGCAATTTGAAGAACCATTCTTTTGTTCTCCCCCTCACTCTAGCGCTATTTATATTTTTAAAAGAATTTTTTATTATATTTTTAAGTTATTTTGGATTTTTTTTAAGAAATATTTATTATTTAATTAATGAAATAATGTATGAATGAAATTTTTAATACAAGTTAACAATGTAAAATTATAATGTTAAAGTATATTTTAAATTTTTTTTTTAATCTTAAAGAACCTTTATGATTTATGTGATATATTTAAATATAATATATAAATAAGATCGATAGTATAAAACAATATTGATTACTCCCTCTTGTCTTCAATCCTCCGAGTATAAAAAAAATTCACGGATAAAGAAGCAATTACTCCCTCCAATTCTTTGATCATTTTGATTTTTTTATTTATATTATATGATTTTATTATAATTTTTAATAATATTTAATTATTTTTTATTGGAAATCTCATGTAGTTTAACATTTTCTTTTGAACTACTCTTCTAATTGTCAAATTGATTTTGAAATGAAAACTTAACAAGTTAGAGTAGGGATGGCAATTTCATACTTTGAATGGGGATCCCTGCGGGAACTGACCCGTTTGGGACCCCACGAGTGGGGATTTTTCCCCGTGGGGACGGGGATGAGGGAGAAATTCTCCCCGGGATAATTTCGGGACGGGGAATGAGATTTGTTCCCCCGTCTCCGCTGGGACTCCTCCCTCAACATTTACACATATGCCTTTATAAATTTATTTGTATATAGATTTAATATTAGGTGTTTTGTAATTTGAAATCTATAATAATAATAATAATAATAATAATAATAATAATAATAATTTAAAAAAATACATTAGACTGCTGAATTAAAAAGTTAGAATAGAAAATTAGAAATTCACAAATTAGATGTCCTATATATTATCCTACTTCTTCTCCTTCTTCTTCGTTCTATAGTTCACAAATTAATTTCTCCACTCCCTTCTTCTCTCTTCTACTGTTTTACGGACTACAGTTCTACGAATTTAAAGCAACAATGCGTCTAATGAAAACCTCAGCCACATTGTTGAAAGCAAAAATCAATTACGAATTTAAAGTTTTTTTTATTCAAATATTATTCCAGTTTGTAATTTTGCTTTAATCTCAATTTTGATGACACTTTTGGATTTCTTAAATGTTTTGTGTATATGGATGACAAAGCTATTATTTAATACCATTGTTTAGTTTTATCATATTTTTTTATTTAATTTTCTGAATTTTAATGATTATTTTTTCTACGGTATACAGGTTTAAAAATTCTATTCAGCAGGGTTAATTTTTTATCGGATCAAATTAAAGCTATGAAACTTTTTAAATATTTCGCATATGTTTAGGTTCCCCGTAGGTATCCGTGGGATGGTGGGGAATGAGGATGGGGAGTCATCTCTCCCCATGATGATGGGGTTTGGGGATGGGGATGAGGAGGAAATGAAATCCGAGAATGGGGAATAAGAAAGTACTCCCCGCTTATTCCCCACCCCGTTGTCAACCCTAAGTTAGAGCCCATCTCCTTAGGTTGTTCTCCATTATGGGTTTCTATTCCGCCAAAACCCTTCGTCTATCCTGCCATATATGTGTGGAGGGAGCGTTTAGAAATGTCACATGAGCAACTCCTCTCATTACTGAATGATTTTGAGATAAAACCTTTTACAAATAGGGAAATTTTATTAATACCCACTCATTCATTATTCATGCTCAAATTTTAAAATATTTATTTTGTACTTACAAAAATACCTTATCTCTATTTTTTTTATCATCCATTTCACTCTTAATTACACCCAACAACCATCTCCACACCCACATAGTCGATTATAACCTCTTATCCTTTTCATCCAACATATAAAATAAATTCACACACACGTGCGTGTGTATATATATATATATATATATATATATATATATATATAATTCAATTTTTTAGTTTTTGGCACTGTATTTAAGTTTTTGCATGTGGCTCTCAGTATTTTTATTGAAGATTTTACTTTTTTAAGGGTTCGGAAAATTCCTTACGCAGTGGGCACAGTGCTCAAACAACTAAAATCTGCTAAATTTTGCTGTATTATTTCATGTGATGATTATGTTACAATCCGAGTGAAATTTACATGATCCCTATGTGAGATGGGAATGGTGGGACTGGACCATGGAAAAAGATTGCTGCTAAATTATTGATTAAACTTCTCTATTTTTTTATGTACAATTGTTATTTTTAAGTGAACATTTCTTAAGATTTTTGTTGATGACTCCATTTGTGTGTATTATGATGTTTAAGGGGAAAAAATATTAAGGTCCGAGAAAAAATATTTTTTTAATTATGTGTTTGAAATAGCGGTTTGGACAAATTTTTATGGTAATTTTATTTTTTTTCAATTAGTGGTAATTGGTAAAGTAACAATGTAAAAAAGTAAAATACTTAAAAATATAAATGGCTAAAAATTAAAGGTTTGACACGAAAATAAATGGCGGAAATTTAAAGGACGGAAAATTAAAGTAGTGCTGGAATATAAAGACTAAAAAAAATTAATTTATATTTAATTGAAAAATGAAAAGTTAACATGGTATTTTTCCTTAAGGCTTTTTTAAGTGATAGGTCCCTAAACTTAGGGGGTGTTTTGGATTTAGTCCTTAATCTTTTTTTTTGTTGGATCTGGTCCCTAAACTTTAACGTCGTTTGGAACTAGTCCTTCCGTTAACTCAAAGTTAACTCCGTCAGTGTCTTCCAATAAGATGTTGCCACGTGTCCTAACTTGCATTTTTTTTTTGACTTTTTTGACTTTAAGGTCCCTAAACTTAGGGGGAGAATTGAATTTAGTCCCTATCCTTTTTTTCGTTGGATCAGGTCCCTAAACTCTGGACCATTTTGGATCAAGTCCTTCTGTTAGTTTTAATCTAACACCGTTACCCTGAGAAAATTTTTATGCCATGTGGACCAATAAATTAATGCCACATGGAATTTTTCTTTTAAAATTGAAAAATTACAAAAAATAAATAAAATTAAAAAAAGCCAAATATTACCTGATTTGAAGCACAACTAAACCAAATATCATTAACAGACCCACCATGCCACATAAAATTTTTCAAGCCAGAATGTGAACCACCTTCCCTATCTTCCTCTCGTTCCTCGTCGTGCTCGATCATCTCGTTAAGGCTTGACGTCATGGTTTCTTTACCTTGCTTAAGGGGTGGCATTGTTTTTCAGAATATAAAGATCTAAACAAAAAAAAAAGAACACACACAACGTCAAGTGATAAAAACTGAGTTAGACACCTACCAAACCTTCATCATCAAACTCTAAAGTAATAAAAAAGAGATTTTTCTGTGTCAATCAAAGATACTTGTTGCCTTTCTTCCTCCCTCCAGACTCTGCATATGACACGCCACTAAGAAGAAGGCGGAGGAAGCGGAGAAGAGGGCGGAAGCTGGAAAACAGAGGACGCTGAGGTTGTTGAGGGTTCGAAGTTGCGAGGCTGCTGCACGGTGAAGGAAGTGTGACTAGTCTACTTCAGTGTCGCATCAGATTTGCAGAGAAGATGACCAAGCGAAGGATGAAGAACGAAGAGGTTCTTCGGGGTCGCCGTCGCAACTAGGTTCTAGGGGCTTTGTCTATAACTAGCGCCGCCGCACACCATCAAGCGAACTCGTGACTGTGACATTGATTTTCGCTGTAAACCGAAGCAAGCACAAAACTCAGATCGAGGCGCGACCTTGAGAACGATGGCGAAAGCTTCTCAAATCGTTACCTTGATGGCAGTGGTGAGCGCTCGAGACATCACGACCATGACGATGATGCATCTCGTCGCAGACGCATTGTATTCCAATCGTTATAAAAAAAATCAATTTTTTTAATTTTATTTATTTTTTGTAATTTTTCAATTTTAATAGAAAAATTCCATGTGGCATTAATTTATTGGTCCACATGGCATAAAAATTTTCTCAGTGTAACGGTGTTAGATTAAAACTAACAGAAGGACTTAATCCAAAATGGTCCAGAGTTTAGGGACCTGATCCAACGAAAAAAAGGAGAGGGACTAAATTCAATTCTTCCCCTAAGTTTAGGGACCTCAAAGTCAAAAAAGCAAAAAAAAAAAAAAAGCAAGTTGGGACACGTGGCAACATCTTATTGGAAGACGCTGACGGAGTTAACTTTTGGTTAACGGAAGGACTAGTTCCAAACGGCGTTAAAGTTTAGGGACCAAATCCAAAAAAAAAAAGATTAAGGACTAAATCCAAAACACCCCCTAAGTTTAGGGACCTATCGCTTAAAAAAGCCTTTCGTTAATGATAAGTAACCAAAAGCCAATCCAAAGATTGTACACATATCTATTTATAAGAAAAAAAAAACTTCTTAATGTTAACAAGTGTCTATCTAAATAACTATCTTATTTAACACTTTATTTATTTAAAAAATAACTATTACAGGAAAATTATTTTGTCATCCCATGATCTACTAATGTCACTTCAATACTATAATTTATTTCTTTTGTGCCCTTTTAAAAAAATTACTTTTACACTGGTCGTAGGGGTTGCTCACGACCTGCAGTCGTAACACCCCCTTACGACCAGTTTAAAAACTGAAATTTTGAACGGGTCGTAAGGAGGTGTTACGACCTGCAAGTCGTAGGGGTTACTTACGACCTACAGGTCGTAGCACCTCCTTACGACCCAATCAAAAACTGAGTTTTTGAACGGGTCGTAAGGGGGTGCTATGACTTGCAGATAGTAAGTAACCCCTACGATGACAGCTACGGAAAATTGCGTATCCATTCCGTTGCTGATCTCTAGCAAACTACGGATTAGCAACGGAACCGCTACAAACACGTGCGTAACTGTGGAAAATGGCTTATGTTGCCATTTGTTTCACTTACCCCTTCGTATTATTGATCAACAACACAATTCAACTCCAATCCGAATGCTTGTTTTACTCCTTAGCAATGTCTCGTAGTCGTAGAGAGGTTTCATTTCATTTTCTGAACTTGTATTTTAACTTGCACCTATATTTTATATATATATATATATATATACTTAGCTCAAATTAGTTGTTTTAAGTTTTCTATGTTCAACTATTATAAATGAAAATTCATGCATTCAGTGCACCTTTCTTTTTGATTTTGTTAAATATTTGTTTGCAGTTAATTCAATCTCATATTGATGAAAATAAAAAATCAATCCACAAGTTTGCTAGAGATCAGAAACGGTATGCAAACGGTATACAATTTTCCGTAGCTGTCAGGTCGTAACACCTTCTTATGATCCGTTCAAAAATTCAGTTTTTGATTGGATCGTAAGGGGATATTACGACCGTAGGTCGTGAGCAACGTCTATAACCCATGTAAAAATATTTTTTTTTAAAGATACAAAGAGAATAAATTATAATATTGAGGTGGTATTAGTAAATCATGGGGTATCAAAATAATTTCCCCTGCTACAAATAACTTCAGCGGCAAATGAACTTGTAACTTCCCTGCTTATTATGTGCCTTGTCAAAGTCATCTTGATATAATATAGCCATGTAATTAGGTGTACATCAACCGGTACCCGGATTTGATTTATCCATAATCCGACTCATATGGTCCGACCCAACTGAACTCGCACTAAGCGGTAGGGGTCTTTCAACGGGGGTTGCTCCATACCTAAGGCTCAAACTAGAGACCAGTTAGTTAAGAGACCAAGTGAGCTACCACTTGGCCAACTCCGTTGGTATACAGCCATGTAATTAAAGACTTTGGCCGAAGTCCATTGTAATGATGACATACTCCATGCAACTTGTTAACTTCTCTTTATTTTATGAAGTAATCTCCATGCACGTTCTATATGCTTGACTGCTAGTGATTTGTCTAGGGCTCTTGCATATGGTCAAAGATCCAGCGTAACCATATATGCTAGCAAAGTATGACCACCTTAACTTTTTTTTTCTCTTGTCAAATTACAAGGTCACATTATAATTATACTAGTATTTATCTCATGCAATGCACGAATTAATAGTTTTTATTGCACGGGTTATAGTTTTTTAATTGGAAACATAATTAAATTTTAAATGTTTTTGGGGTTTTTTATTTAAAAATATTTAAATAGTGTATCATTTCATTGTTTTAGATAGTACCGAATTAGTGCACAAATAAATGCTCATCTTCACTGTTTTAAACAGTGCATAACATTTTGTGTTTTTTTTTTCAAATATTGTATCATTATGTTGTTTCAAACAACATCGAATTAGTGCACAAATCAAAACACATCTTCATTGTTTTAAACTGTGCATATCATTTGTTTTTTTTTTTAAATTACTACATATAAGTTTATATGATTTTGAGGTTTATTTCTTTCATTTAGTAAGTCATGCTTTCGAGTGAAGAATTAAAGCTTCTAGACCATTGAACAACAACTTTACTGTTAAACTCTTAAAGATGACATAAATATAAACTACTTTTGTTTAATAAATTTAATAGTATGATAGAACATGTCAAAATAGATTAAAAAGACGACACATACAAAAAGTTAGAATACACATAAAAAAACTTTACGATATCAATATGTTCGATAGAAGAAAAATATGAAGAAAGAAAGTAAAATAATCTTGCTAATTATTTTTTTTTATAAGATGAAAGACTTTCTATTAAATCAAAAGTTATGATTTTTCAAGATAACACTTTGAATATTATGTTCCTATAATATTATGAAAGGGTAGGAAAATATTTGCCTTTTAACAAAAATGTTATTAGGTGTCCGTTTATGAAAAGGTGATATGTAGTTTTTTTTTTTTTTAATGTGTTCATTTGAAATATTAGGAAAAGATGTCTTTTCACCAAAAAAAAATGAAAAGGTATTTTTTATTTTTTGAATTTTTTTTATCAATAACACGTGCCATGACTCATAAGCCTTGAATCTTCCAACTTTGATTGTGAGAGCTCCATTTTGTGAGGAACTTTCTAATTGCAGCAATAGGACTCTAAAATATAATATAGGAGTTGATAACATTAAAATTATGAGTGAAAATACGAAATTTATTTGGTTGCCCATCCGATCACTACTACAAAAAAGCTTTTTCAGACCGGTTCCGAACCAATTTTTCAGACCAGTTTCGAACTGGTCTCAAAGCCCCTGTTGCTAAAAATGCATGTTAAATGAGATCGGTTATGAACCGGTCTTGTTTATATTAACGAGACTGCTTATTAATCGCTCTGATTTAAATTTTTGAACCAGTCTGAATAATAATTTTGAACCGGTCTGAATAATAATTTTGAACCGATCTGAATAATTCTTTGAACCAATCTGAATTATAATTTTGAACCGGTCTGAATCATATTTGAACTGGTCTGAATTATAATTTTGAACCGGTCTGAATTATAATTTTGAACCGGTCTGAATAATTCTTTTAAATCATTATTTTTAACTGATCCGAATTAATTGTTGAACCGGTCTAAATTATTATTTTGAACTGATCTGAATTTGAATTATTTTTTGAACCGCTCTGAAATATTATTTTGAACCGATCTGAATTAATTTTTTAACCGCTCTGAATTAATTTTTTTAACCGCTTCTTGGCAAGAATTAAGACATGCATATATATGCAGCCATAATAAAACAAGAGGCAAACAGAAATGAAGCATTCATATATATATATATATATATATATATATATATATATATATATATATGCATCTACTAATTGTTTATAGTGTACGTACAACCTATAGTATTGTTGGTAGCTAAAAATCTTGAATTTCTAGCTCATACTATCAACAAAGTTTAATTTAGTCAATCTAAATAACTCAAATGGATATGGTTTTGCTACCATAGGCACATAATAATAATAATCCCATAAGATCTAAATAAAGCTTGCATAGTTCACCAAAAAAATAGTTAAAGCATGCATCATTATTTTTCACATCATATGTCCGCATCGATATTAGATAGTGATACCTGCATAAAAAAATAATGGATAACTAATGTAACAATAAAATTACTATGGAAGAAGAGAAAAATAGAATGAAAGAGGTAAGATATACTCCAAAGAAAACAATAAAAGACACACAGGCTAAGAGGTTGTGTCATGTAACAAATAAACACCATTAAAGAAACCAAGGCTTCACCACAAACAAGCCAAAAAAAAGTAACCCCATCCCAAATGCTATATAAAGATGACAAAGTTCCGTTGAAGTTTCTGGTATTCATTTCTAACCAAATGCACCAAAGATTAGCAAACACAGCACATTATTGCCACAAAATCTTAGCATCTTTATGGAAACCAAAAGCTCTAAAATTAACGAGAAACTGATGCAAATCACTAGGGAAGATCAAACTAGTTAAAAATCAGAATACTTTAATTACATACCAAATTATGTCTGTACAAGATTGCCAACAGAGTTTTACTTGAATCTGAGTTAGATTGGCCCACCCATAACCTTAAAAACGTAGCACCTGAAGCATAAAAATAGTGAACTGTGTATGAGCACATCAGTGTTTTTGAGTACGAGTAAACCAAAAAGCAGGGAGGGCATGGAGTATCAAGAGACCATGAAATGTAGATTTTGCTATTTCATATATGGTAGCAGAAAACAGACAATGTTTTAACATTCACAATCCCCATATCCAAGAAATAAACAAGAAGAACGTGATCTCATCTGTAACCACATAAAAGTTCATTTCATTTAACTACTTCCATTTTTTCATCTATGCACAACCAGAAACTTCATTTTAATTTTCAATGAGCGAAGATAAAAGAATTATTATAAGGAACGAGGTTTCTCCAGTGTCTTCCTTTTTACAAGGATACCACTACCCCTATTTTTTTAACTTCTCATTTTTCTACCTACTCAGAAAAGCTTGTCCTTAATGAATAAAGTAGGTAAAAAAGGCATTTAGTAGTTGAACACCACCTTGAATTCACATCTCCAAAAAAGTTTAAGCATACAAGATTTAAATCACTAATTTAATTATTGAAAGAACGAAGAAATCAAATAAGATAATAAAAACTAGAATCTTCTCCCCTCTTAAGTCTTTAAAAGTCATTAAAACAAACCAAATAGCTTTTTTTTTTTTAATAGCTAGCTAACTTTTTTTTTCCACGTATGATAAACATGACTCTGCACATCATCCAGGAGACCAATTCATAACAGACAGATATTTACTGTTTTTAATTTTAACTTTGTACAACATTGTTCCATGCAGGTAAAAAAGACCGTAAAAAGAGAAAACTAATAATCAACCAATGCATAAGTACAAAAGAGTAGTATTTAATTAAAGTTACCTCTTCTGTAGTTGTACTCTTTTTGACCCACAACAGCTTCTTTTTTTGGTCAGTAGTCAAGCCACCACCCCCAACTAAGTTCTTATTCACTGTCACACATCAAAATTTATAGATGAGTAAGGCATGAGAAAGATGTACAAGACTGTAAATGCTTAGCTAAAATCAAATATTTTTCAAAAGTTGAAACTTGAGTAAGTGTTCAAAATGAATAAAGTAATAGTCATGCCCATGGCATACGGCTAAGCCCACCAATTCACCAATGTTAGATGCATACCGTAAAAGGTGCAACATTGTTTTCATATACAGAAGGTTGCTCAGCAACATTCTAATAAAGGGGAAAGGCCGAAAGGGTATAAAGAATAAAGTAAATTTAGAACAAAACAATAACAAATTTCTACATATGTCAAAGCTATACAAATTACAAAACAGCATCAGCAGCATTTCACTATGTCCAGCAACAGAGAAAACTGGAACCCCATTTTCAACATCCACTGAATCAATAAAACAAATAGCAACAAGAATGGATATGGATCATGCTCAAACGCATCATGCACATGAACATGCACGAATGCACAAGTAATGAAGTTGTCCTCCTTCCCCTGATCAAATGCATCATGCACATGAAGCTTTCCTTCTTCCTCATGCTCAAATGCATCGGGAATGGCTCAAATGCATGGAAATATGAAACATGCATTGGTGTATGTGATAATTTTATTTTTGCTTTTTAAATTTTTTTAATATAGATTTATTTATAATATTTTTTAACACAAGTTCGTATACAGATTTATCAGAATATGTAAATTTTGAATACAGTTTTACTCAGTACAGTTTTTTAAGAACACAGAGTAAAGAAAAAAATAAATCCAAATTATAAAAATCACTTACATATTCTGATAAATCTGTATACGAACTTGTGTTAAAAAATATTCTGAACAAATCTATATTAAAAAAATTTAAAAAACAAAAATAAAATTATCACATGCATCGATGCACGTTTCATATTTCCATGCATTTGAGCCATTCCCAAATGCATCATGCACATGAATGGATATGGATCCTCTCATAAAAGGGAAAGATCAAAATTCCAACAACAATTACACATCCATCACAAAAAATAAAAAAAATAGTAAATCCCAGCTACAAGGAAAACATCAAGAAGTTACAAAAACTTCAGACTAGCATGAACAGTCACCTTGTCACTTTTCTTTTAAGTTAAAAAGTCAGCAAAGGAACACAAGCAAACTTTTTGCAACTAATTATAACAAAAACTCCAATAGTGCTATCAAATATAATCAAACCTATCACACTTCAGAACTGCATGTCTCAATCTATCCATGCATAAATCACTACTACAAGCATCAACCGTAACATATAATGAGTGTATTTATCAATGGATATATAATGATAACCTTTGATTTATCATACCCCCAAAAAAGGAAAAGAAAAACTTGTTCATCTCAAGCTATTTGCAGAACGTAAAATTTAAAGTCATAAATCACTTCTAATTACAAATTTGACAATTTTCGTGCACAACACAAATCAAAGTAGACACAAACTAGTCATGTTTTACCATAATAAGAACATTCACTTTTTTCTTCACACTTCATAAGACCTATTTGATTTCCCAAATTTTCTCATAAAAAAAAGGCTTATTCCAATAACATCAACCCATCAAAGCCAATCACTGAAGGAGGAAAAAGATCAAAAACAAATTTTCAGAACATGGATTACTAGAATGTATGACCTTTTGGGCAGAAAACAAAGCAAAATAAACAAAACCACTCAAATTGGTACCATTAAAAAAATACAAAACATATATCACAGGACAATATATCATAATTCAAAAAATACAACCCATAAAAAACTAAACTTTAGCTGAAAAAAAGGGTCAAAAATCAAATTTTGGGAAGAAAAAAAAACCTGGGTGTTGACGATAATGGTGTAATTGACGGGAAATTTTCTTGAGCTGTTCAAGTGCATCAATGCATCTACAGTATGCCAACCAACCTTAGATGTTGTGTACCCCGCAGCAAGAGCAAGCACGGAATTCACACCAATGTAAAGTCCGGGCACCAGCGACGACGACAATGCTTGGAGAGAGAAGAAGGCAAAGCGAAGAACGAAGATGGCACATCATGGCGACGAAGAACGACAACGGTACAGCGATGACGACTCACCGATTGCACATCGAAGGAAGAGAAAGAAGAGCGACGATGGAGAGAGAAGAGAGAGTGCTCAGCGATAACAATAGGTGGAGAGAGAGAGAGAGCGAGAGAGAACAAGGGAGGCAGAGACGAAGGCCAAATCGCGATTTGCGAGCCTCCCCTCACGACGGTGGTGGCTGTTTGGGTGACGCTGGAGGGCGGCGGCCAAACCCGAGAAGAGAGACGAGGGAGAGAGTGAGGTGTAGGGGCGGCGAGGGTTCTTGGCCAAATTAAACTAGAACTGTAACACCTACGATTTATACCCTTAATTTCCCTTATATCAGATATACGGACTTAAAAATTCATTTTTGTTACATTAAAATCAACCGTCAAATGGACGGAGTTTTATTTGTTTTTTGGACTAATCCAAAATTTTAACCTGTGATAATCAATTTCAAATAAACATCCAATAGCCAGCAGGGCTTCAGATTTACATATATAAATCAGTGTGCAATAATTTATCAGAGTAATAGCGGAAAAATATTAGTTTTGAGTGTCATAACCAACACATATAACTTTGTCTAACCAAACATCCTAAGCCTCATTTCAAAATATGCATATTAAATTTACATCAAAATAATATAAGAGGCTTAGGTTCATAATATACTCTAAACCCATATCACCCTACTTTCCCTATAAGGGAAAGTACTCCTGCTCGGCCGGGGGTTGTGCCAACTCAATCGCCGTACCTGAAAATGTAAGGGAGTGAGCATTGCATATGAAATAGAAGACAGTTTCTAACTAGACATAACAACCCACTAGGTCAAGCACAATTAGCAAGTAAGCATATATTCACATGTTACACACCATACTCATTTCATTATTTCCATACTCATTATTTATTTCACATTCCCATTTTCATTATTCCATTTCAACATCCATTTTCATTATTCTTTTCATTCATTTCACATTATTAAATTCATTCATTTCACATACTCATTTCATTTCAGTACATCACCTCAAATCAGAGGCCAATGAAAAATTTTCATTCAACACATTTATCACCTCAAAACAGAGGCCCTTATACTTTTCCATATTTAAATTATGTGTCCCTCAGGTCAGAGGTCAACACTCAGTTCTTTAATTCATTTTGTGCCCCTCATATCAGAGGTCAGCCAAATCATCACTTTCACCATCTTACACAAACAACTTAACACATACTATCACTAATACACTTACACACATTTCCCATTCATTCTTTATCCATACTCTTGGAAGCTTTCGTAGCTTTTTAGAATTTATCACGGGAATCCATCATTGCGTACAGTCTCCTAAGGACAACGTTTTACAGCTGCACACAAGGTGTGTCTTACGCGATCTATGCGTACAGTCTCCTAAGGACAACGTCTTACAAGACCTGGATTCCCAAAATCATAATGTGCGTCCATCATTGCGTACAGTCTCCTAAGGACAACGTCTTACAGCTGCACACAATGTGTGTCTTACGCGATCTATGCGTACAGTCTCCTAAGGACAACGTCTTACAAGATCTGGAGTAGCACAATCCAATTATAACATCATTAATATATGGTGTGTGCGTGTGTCCATAACTGCGTACAGTCTCCTAAGGACAACGTCTTACAGCTGCGCACCATGTGCGTCTTACGCGATCTATGCGTACAGTCTCCTAAGGACAACGTCTTACAAGATCTGGATCACACACTCTTTTTTCCTCTAATTCTTTTAACAATTTATTTCGCTTATTCCACCTCTTTGTACTCATTCTCATCAATTTCATTTTATCATCTCAGCATACTTTTAAGTTCCCAAAAATACAGGGTAATTTCTAAGAGACATTTATGCCAATATCAAATATCATAATCATTACAACAACTCACATTCCACAACTAATGATTCATGTAATTACCTTATTCATTTCCTTTCTCAGTTATCACAATCATACCAAATAGTGTTCTCTTTTATAGCCTAACCTTTAGATTCGCCCTTCGTTTTAATTTTGCATCTATCATCTTTTACTTTTTATTTCCACATAATTGTTCTACTTCCGTTTCCTATATTCACAAGTTCAATTCATAAACCATGATCTTTATTCACAATTGATACTACTTAACATTTTTACTTATTGAGCAATTAGATACAAATATGCACATTTATCACACTTAATCGTTTCCATTCCCTTTCTTCCTATATCAATTTATTCCACAACACATACATATATTTGCTACAGTAATTAATTATCATTTAATTCACAACTTTACAAATAAGTCAATAATCATAAAAATCATTTATGTCAACTTCACTTTCACATTACCCAATTCCTCATGTACTTCAATATAATTATTAACCAAATTTCATTTATCAAATAATTCATTCTTATATTATTGAGTTTCCTTTTCCTAGTCTTAACATCCAATCATCATGCACATTTAATTAATTAGAATTCCATATTCAATAACCTAGGGATTTATAATCTAATGTTCTCCCCTAACACATAACCCTAACAAGTATTATATATTAACTAGAACCTACTCCCTAGAACATGGCAAAGCTCACTATATCCACCCCCTTACCTTAACCAAAGAGAGGGAAAGTGGAAAAACCAAGCTTTAGCTCCGAACGCCCCCAAAACAAAGAGCCCCAATCCAAGGAGATAGAGAGAGTGATAATAATCTTCCCTAAGCCAAAGGAATGGAATAATGATGAGATTATTGCCCAATTTCAAGAGGGAATTCGAATTTCCCAAAGAGGGAAAGAGAGAGAGAGAGAGAGAGAAAAATCCAAATTAGAGAGAGAGAAGAACTTCAAGAACACAAATACTTACTTGGAGAAACAAGAAGGGACTTGATGATGGACTTGGGGGTGATTCCCTTGAAGCTTGATGAATTTGGGATGAGAGATTGTGTGCCCTAGAGAGGGGAAATTCGAGTTTATGGCAAGAATCACGGGTGAATTGCTTTTATTTTTTTCTCACGGTACAGCCTTTAATCGATTAGTAATCGATTAAGCACTTTCAAACTTTCTGACCTTAATCGATTACTCTGCAGCTTAATCGATTAAGCTGCTCAGTTTTGCAGCATTCATACTTTGGAAGGCCATAACTTCTTCGTTAACCGTTGGATCTTCCTCAAATTTTGACACAGGCTTCCTCACATATCCTACTTCACATCCAACGGTGGAATTTGTATTTAGAGTTGTAAATCTTTTATTTTGAATTTCCTAATATAGGGTGTTTATACCACCAAAGACATCGCTTCTAACGCTCTTTTGTTCATCTTTCGACCTCCTTTTTGATGCCAATGTTTTTTGATTCCTTTATGGCATTCAAAGAACTCCTAATCCATCATTTTAAGTCCTTTTTAGAATAATCCTTACTTCCAAATCTTATCATTATTCTAATTACTCTTAGAATTAAAACTCGGGATGTTACAAGAACCCTTGCCCGTGCGATGCACGGGGCAGTCAATTTATCTATTTTTCAGACTGTTCGTCAAAGTGAACTACCTGGTATGAATCAATGCCAACTTTCAGATCGATTCCGCATCAGAACCGATTTCAATTTATATATTTTCAGACTGGCCAATTTAATGTACCAGTCTGGTTTAAATTAATTCCATCTTCCAAACCGGTTCCGCACAGAACCGGTCTTAATGAAGTGGTCTGAAAAATATATTTTGTACTAGTGGATTTCACAAGTACTACATAGATACATCCGGATCCAATCTGGATCGCGTGCCTGATTATGACAGGTAAGTCTCCTAACATGAATTTTTTGCATCTAAAGGGAATCAAACCCGAGACCTTGTTTAAGTGAAACCGAACAGTTTAACCCTCGTCCCAACGCATGTTGGTAAAATATGATGTATAATGCATGAATGATTTTATTAAGAATGTTCTTCCAACTTATAGAAGCATCTACTGAGTCATCACACAGTTAGCCTAGCATCTTCATCCATTCCTAAGTTTCCTCATCTGTTATATCTAATCTGTTATGCATTAGTAGCTTAGCATTTATCTTCTCCTAGTTTCACGTTTAATTAGTTATTAGCCAAGGCTATTTATACTGTACAATCTTTAGCATAAGTGAATAACAAGATTTCATTACAAATTATAAACTTTATACAACTAAGATATCCAATATACTAGCTCTTACCCCGTGCAATGCACGGGTTATTGATATTAAATTTTTTTATATTAAATATTTTAAATTAAAGATTATTATTATTTTCATTATAAAGTAAAGATTATTATTAAACAATAACAAAAATAATTATAAAAAAGGATTATTCAATATACTTTATTATGATAAATAAAAAATTATTATTATTATTTTAATTTTTTTTGTTTGATGGTATTATGAGAATAATTAATGTAAATCATAATATCCCTTATTTCATTGGACATGAATTCATTGGAAGATAATGACAGTTCGTTTTTTAATATTATATCTTTTTTATGTATAGATCAATATTAAATTAATGTATTCCTTATTTAGTTAATCGATAATTAGCATGTTTTATTAATTATAGTGAAATCATAATTAAACTTTTTTACTTTTATCCTGTGTAATGCACGAATTATTAATATTTAAATATTTTAAAGTAAAGATTATTATTAAACAACAATAAAAATGAGCTTGTTAAAAAATTTTGTACTTCCTTATATAAATAAAAAATAACATTTTTTTATCTGAGATTTTCCTTATTTATTCAATAGATAAATTAACATTTTTTACATGATTATTAACTTTATTATGATGAATCAAAAATAAATCAGAATTATATATTCCTTATTTATTTAATAGATAAATTAATATTTTTATATGATTATCAACTTTATTATGATAATTAAAAACAAATCAGAATTAAATATTTTGATCTTTTTTGTTTAATGGTATTATGAGAAAATTTAAGGATAAATTGGAATATCCACTATTTCATAGAACATGAAGAACATTGAAATTTTTATTTTTGACTATCTTGGTTAACACATTGTACTTTATTATGAATATAATGTTGGCTTTTTTTATATATATTTAATATTATATTTGTCTATGTATAGATGAGTATTAAATTAATGTACTCCTTATTTAATTGATCAATTAATTAACACGTTTTATCATGATATTATGATTAATTATTAGAGTGAAATGAAAATTAAATTTTTTTATATTTTTTGTTTGATGGTATTATGAGTAGATTTAAAGATAAATCAAAATATTTTATATTGCATAAGACATGATAATTTAGCATATTTTAAATATAATTATCACATCTGATATGAAAAATTATATATAATTAAACCAAAAATATACATTCTGATTTTTTTATTGGATAATATTATAAGATATTTCTAATATTTATTTGTTGGATAAATTAATATTTTTTACCATTATTATTTTTTAATATAATTATCACATTTATTATTATTATTATTATTATTCATATTTAAATATTTTGATTTTTTTCATCGTTTATTTTATCTCATGACAAAAACGGAAAAAAAAATCATAAATAAATCAAAAAACATTGTTTCTTCAATTAGGCAAAAGACTCACCAAAATTATTTCTCACCGGAATACGACCAGGGTATTTCTTCTTAATCCTAGAAGCCTTAGCCCTTCTCTTCTTTGAAAAGAGAAAAAGATCAATTATTTGCATATTCTTTCAACAAAGAATAATCAAAGTAAGTATGTATAACAACTTACCAAATTTTTTTTTTAAAAAAAAACAACTTACCAAAGTCATGCTCTTGTTTGGAGTAACTCGTTGATGTCATTCTTCCTGAAATTAGCATTAAGCAAAAGTCAATTAAAAGTATAACAAAATATGCATCATCTAATAAGTAATTCATCAAACACTTAAAGATCAAAATTAAGAGCTCTAAGTAGAGGAATAAACAAAAGTCAATTAAAAGTATAACAAAATATGTATCATCTAATAAGTAATTCATCAAACACTCAAAAATCAAAATTAAGAGCTTTAAGTAGAGGAATGAGGGGAAAGTAAAAATAAAAGAAAGAATTTGGAGAAGAGAATTCTTAATTAGAATTAGATAGAACTTTAAAAATTGAATGGGAGAGCCTATTATATATATATATATATAGTGATTTTTTTAAATATTTTTTAATATTTTTGTTGAGGATAATGATTTGTTCAACAAATTGAGGATAATGATTTCACATACAGATAATGATTATATAAATTTAAATAATTAATTTTATTTGAAATTGTAATTTTGGTTAGAGATAATGTTATTTACCTTCAAACATATAATGATTAAATAAATTTAAATAATTTATTTAATTTTAAATTGTAATTTTGATTAGAGATAATGATTATCTACCTACAAATTTTCTGGTGCGAGGAAAGCTTCACGGGACAAACGTGATGCCTCGAAAATTTCTCCGGCAAACGTGGTGCCTCGAAAAGGGATCCTTTTATATATAGATAGTAGATTTGTCGTTCTATGATAATAATAATAATAATAATAATAATAATAATAATAATTATAATAATGAAAAATTAAAAGTAAGAATAACGAAAAAGAAAAGTTTTGTTCCTCACCCGAGTTGGTACAGTGTCTTTTGGATGAAGATTTTGTTGGAAAATATTTTATAATTTTAGTAATTTAAAATTCAAACTAAAATATTTTATTATATAAATTATTTTCTACTTATTTTATTATTGTTTTTAATGGATAAAAACAATATGGGTTGACCCAGTTACATTTTGATCAGTTTGTTTAATTTGTTAGAGTTTGTTTTGCATGTTTGAGACTTTCTCTTGAAAAACAATTATTTGTTCATATTTTTACTCTTTTAAGACGTTATGGATAAAACCATTTTCTCTTGAGAAAAAAAATAATTACCTGTTCCTATTTTTACTCTTTCAAAATATTATGGATAGAATCACTTTCTCTTGAAAAACAATTTATAAATTGCACCTGGTATATGAAGAGGAGCGGCAGAAACAAAAGAAGAATAACAATTCCTTTTAATTCATGTATGATTCTCATATATCTATCCTTCTATCTTTCTTCCAAAATGATTCTTTAATTTTATTGTTAGTTTTTTTTTATATCTCCCAAATACAAAATAAAGTTATTTTTTTTATTGTTAGTTTTTTAAATCTTTACATTTTGATTTTAAAATTTTGTTTATTTGATAAATATCATTATCTCCTTCATTATAATATTATAATTAATCTAAATTAAATATTATGATCTTTTTTGTTAAATAGTATTATGAGCAGATTTAATGATAAATCAAAATATTCGTTTTAGAAAATTTGAATAACTTATTTAATTTCAAATTGTAATACTTCTCCCTAACAATAAATTAATTAATAATACTAATTAATTGACTTATTAGCAAGGAAACGTAATATTACTTAGAACATCAAGGATATGCCAGTTTTCTTATAAGTCAATGTAATACTTCTCCCTAATAAGTAATACCAATATCATGGCAAAATCTGTTATATATCCGGTTAGAACATTCAATAGTCATTATTCATTTCCAACCATACATAGTAGTCGATGTGTCATCATCACTAATTGGAATGATAACAAAAAGGAAAAAAGAAAAAAAAACAGGAATGGCAAGAAAATCCCAAGAGAACATGTGGTTCACGATGTATTGTTCACCATTCGAATATAATACACATGATGGATGATAAATGATGGATGATGGATTGAGTAAATAATTTTACACAATCAGTAAATACTCACACTACAAGAAAATGCAAAAATAGCGAGGGATTTTAGCGAGGGCAACTTTCCGTCGCTAATCGGTCGCTAATTAGGGAGGGACATACGAGGTATTTGTCGGTCGCTATTTTGCATTTTTCTTGTATGATCATTATACTCAATTCTTGATAATTAAAAAAAGGAAAAGAAATACTAATAATAACAATAAATTAAATGGTTAATGGTTAATGTAATCTTCTGAATACAGGAATAAAGGCGACACCAAAAAAATATACACAGTAGACCAAATTGAACAGCTTGGGTTACATACAATCAGAATGTTGTTGTGCCTCCTCTTGCAGACTCTATGTCTCTATTGTAATGCATCATTTTCACTACTCAAAGCAGCCACTTGATCTTGATCTTGCACTTGCTCAATCTCCTGTCCCTTATCGGCACTTCAACCCAAAAATAGCACATCACAAAAATAACCAACCAATTAAGAAAAAGAAGAAACCAAATCAAACCAAACCCATATGGAGAAATATCAACAGTTTGAAACTTAAGCAAGATAAGAATAAAAAAAATAAAAAAATAGCAGAGGAAAGATCACAAACAAACCTTGGGATTGATGTTATTAGCCGTGACAGGGAAGGAGGAATCATAAGGAGGGGGAACCATTAAGGGAGAAGTAGTAGAAGAGATGAAACCATAGTCACATAGCAAGGGAGAGGAGAGTGAAGAAGGGATGTGATGATGATTGCGATGCCGAAAAAGAAAAAGACCTAGCCTTTGTGCAACGGATTTATAGAGAGACGGAATAACAAATGGAATTGATGGAAATGGTAAATGAATTAGAAAGGGAGAAAAACTGCTTTGACACGTGGATACCTTCAGAATTGAGGATTCACCAACTTTCAGTGAGGAGACTACATTTTACTGAGAGTGACTTTGGAACCTCCATTGGGATATGTTTTTATAATAAAAAAGTAAGGATAATTTTGACATGGAATCAAAGTTATTATAATACTAACAATTGATTTATTTTAAAGATTTTTGCTGGTGGTGTTGGGTGAGAAAAGTAAGAGGTTGAAAAAGACTATATGCGAAAGTGTTGGTGTAAATAAGAGTAAGCAGAAGGATCATAAAAATGTTTAAATTTATAAATAAAGGTATTTTTATTAGTGAAAAATAAATATTTTAAAAAATCGGGCATGAGTAGCGGAAGAGTGGGTGTTAATAAAATATCCCTAACAAAAATATTCCTATTTTTTTTATAGTCTATGCATTTTGCAAGCCCGCGATTTTTCCAGGGGTACGGTCCACCACTACTAATGGGGTCCTTGAGACAAATCCACTTCGAGGTCATGAGGATGCCTCTCGGGGTATTTTTCCTAGGAATGGAACTCGGGGCTCGTTGATGTGTGTTCCCTAGAGGCAATCATATTTTCCCTTTTACTTTATTTATTTCATGTTTAAGAATTATTATTTATTAATAATACTAAGACATTTCATTTATTATATTTATGCATTAAATTTAATTAAATAAATGTAATAAAGTCCTGGGGATAATAAGTTCAACATCATAAGGATATCAAGTATATGAGCTTGTTGATTAACAATTAACCTTGAAGTATTCCTAGTCTAGTATTACAACTAATAAGGACAATTATAATACATCAAGACTAGTATGTGGTAGATTGATGAGTGATGACTGTATCTCACCAGTCATGGATATGAGATATCAAGTCTTTGCGTAAGTGCACAACATTGGGATAATTGTGTATTGGATTGACTCGTGATCGGTGAGATACAGTCATCAGTCTGTCATATACTAGTCTCGATGTATTATAGTTGTCCTTATTAACTGTAACACTCGACAATGGAATCTTTAAGGATAATTGTCAATCAATAAGATCTCACTATCAAGTCATGTACTTGATATTCTTATGACATTGAACTTATTATCCTAAGAACTTTATTACATATATTTTAATTAAACAATTAAAGCATAAATATAATAAATCAAATGCCTCAATATTATTAATAGTAATAATCCATAAACATGAAATAAGTACAAGTAAAAGAGAAAATACGATTGCCACTAGGGCAGTCTCCAACATTAAGAGATTCCACAAATCTTTCAGGACCTAACTGATTCCAAAATGATCTTTGGGGGATTTAAGAGATTTCACAAATATTTCAGGGACCTAACTGATTCCGCAAGTATCTTTCGAAGACTCATATAACTATTAACTCTTTTAAAAATATATAAACAAATAATTACATTTCCATTGTCATCACTAGCAAAATTAATAACTTTTCTAAGTGAATGTTACTCCCTCCAGTCCTATTTATAAGTCACATTCTAGAAGGATTCTTTGGTCCTATTTATAAGTCACTTTGTATTTTCTAGGAGGCATTTATTGCTTTTTTCTCTTATTTGCCCTTTGTCCATTAATGTGAAGTAATACAATGTGAAATTTCCAATGCAAGTTAAGAGGGTAAGATTGTAATGTTGAGGTATTTTTTAAAGTTTCAAGAAATCTAAGTATCCTCCTTGGTCCATGTGATATGGTTAAGTATGACTTATAAATAGAACGAGAGGGAGTATTTGTTTCGAAGGGTCTTACATCAAAAACCGGAATGATTAGCTAATAATCTTAATTGCATTGAGAAAATAGAGGATGTCTTTCCATTTCAACGTGAATATTCTTTTATTTGCAGTGAATAATCTTATTTTCCTAGGCATTCATGTGAGTGGGATGCCTAATAGTTTTGAATATTGACTAGCCTTTCGGTACGATTTTTTCAACAAGATCTCCATTTCAGCATAAATATTTTATTTATATATATTTTTTAATATAATAAAGTTTTACTAATGAGGAAAATTTTGAAAAATTAATTAATATAGTTTACTAAATGAAAGATCGTCTTACAAATAAGGAAAAAAATATGTTATGTTTACAATTTAAAATAAATCAGGTTTAAAATTTAGAAAAGAAATTCAAAGATATAAAAATGATTATGTTTACCATATTCAATAATTTAATTTTTCAATTTAAAAAAATAAATTGAAAGATATGAAAATGCTTGTGTTTACAAGTTTATTTTAAACTCAAATTGATATATATTATTTTTAGGGTTTTGCTAATAAGTGCTTTTATGACACTTGTTAAGGTTTTTAGAAATGGAGAAAATATTGACAAGTATAGCGGGTGTAGCCCATATGCTCTTATACCAAGTCTTAAGGTTTGGGAGTTGGAAGCATCAGGTTTGATCCTGGGCCCCACCATTTGGTAGATTTGATTTCCCTTCCCGTATCTAATAATAAAATAAGATAAAATAAAATGGAGAAAACATTATAAGTCTCAATTCTTCTTCTCACGAGAAAAATAAAAAAACTATACTTTTAAATAAACTTCTACTTCATTTAATTTTTTAACAAATTAAATATTCTTAAGACACTTGTTAACATTTTCATTATTTTTACTAGTGTCTCGATAGGCACTGTCGTGCTTGTCGATTAGCATTCCTATTATTGTGTACAAAATTTATAAACAAAATAAGGATCTAAAAAGAAAAAAGAAAAAAACTAAAGTAAAAGACAGATAAAAAGCACAGTAAGAAATAAAAATGAAGATGAAGGATAGTTAGTGTTGTAAGTTTTCCTTGGAGTGAGATAAATGGAGAATGAAAGGGTAAAGTGGTTTTGAAGCAGTTTTATCTTTCATATGGAAGTTACAAGTTTTAAAATTATAATTTCATGTTTTTTTAGCCGTATAAGTGAAAGAGGTTAATTTACGCCAACCAACATAGCTATCATTTATTTTTAAAAATATGGTTTATTTATTTATTATTATTATTATCTATTACTATAATAAAACAAACACTGTTTTTTAACTAAAAAACTAAAAAAATGTGCTTAAATTAGCTTTTTCAATTTTGTTCTCAACAAGTACTCAAATTTACAATTTGTAAAATTGAAACTGATTTGATACAAGGGTAAAACAGTAATTTAAAGTCACATCTGTTGTAACTTCTCACATAATAACCACCATATCAAAGAATAAATAAATTTATAATTTTGTAATGTACATACAGTAAGAGAATGATTGTTAGGGTAAGGAGGAAGTTAATTTCTCTTTGCTTATATTCTTTTGATCTCTCTAAATATATAGGGTTATTTTCCTTTCTCTTTGCTCTCATTTACGGTTTCCAAGGTAATGGGAGGTTATTTAGAATTCTCCCTCGACATCCTACACTTAGACAACTTCATCATTTTCTCATTTCATCATTTTCCTTTTACATTAAATTCCTAAATCCAAATCTCTCTTCAGAAAAACGCTTTTCTACCGGGAAAGATAAAATGAATAGAGATGAAAAATTGAGCAGTAAGAGGGCTCAAAGAAAATTTTTGTTAATAGAGAGAGAAGTTTTGCTGAAGGTGAGAAACATGGAACAAAGGGGATTAAGTGTGGGAATGAGCCATGTCGACTCACGGGGGGTTATGGCTCAGGTCATTTAAAGTCTGACTCGGCTTGACTCGTTTAATAAAAAGGTCAGACTTAAGATTTTTAAAAAGCCTGTATATATAAATATATAAGTCGGGCCCAGGCTTTATAAAAAATCTATTAGGCTCATTGGATCGACCTATTTAACTTTATAAATATTTATATATTATATTTTATTAATGATTTAAATTAAAAATAAAAATTATATACATAATATTATAAAAATATAATTTCTTTTACTTTTTTTTTTGCTTTATTAATTTGAGACTCAAGACCATTTATTTTTTTATGGTTTTACTTTTATTATTATATAGTTTCAGTTTTGATGTAGTTTATTGTAAAGAGATTTACTTTCTGTCTAAGAAATTCTTCTGCAGCTTTGCTAGCCCTAATATAATCAGCAATCCCGTCCTTCTCTTCTCTTTGCATATCAGAATCTTTAGGATCAGTTTGAAGATTCCTTTGAGCAGCAAGCATAAGACTCTTCAGCTCTTCAATTTACTTGGTAATACCAGCAAATCTATTTCTATTCAAACTAGATTGCTCCTTTTTCAACTGCTTGAGTTTCTTTGTCAATTGGAACATTTTACATCCCTCAACACCTCTATCCCAGGATTTTTGAACTATATCAAGGAAAGAAGGGTCTTTAACCACATATTGAAAAATTTGAAGGAAGTTATTCGTCGAGAAAATTGCTGCCAATCTATTATGACAGGGCCGTGATCAGAAATGCCATTTTCTAAGAAATTAGATTCTGAATTAGGCCATCTGTCAATCCAAGCCTCATTCATCAGGACTCTATCAAGTTTGCAAAAAATTCATTCACCTTATTGTCCCAAGTATAATAAGAACCTCTGGCTTTTATATCTATTAAAGTCTCCCATTAATACCCAAGGATCAGAAACACTAGCTGCCAACCTCCTTATATCCTCTCATAACTCCATCCTTGTGATTCTACCATTAGAATAAAGCATTCATCTGTGTGTCTTATGCTGACTTTGCAGTGCAATATCTGAGCTGAACTAATTAAATATATAAGATATCTGCATTGAAAATATCTGGCTTCCAAACTATCCATATATGCATGGTTTGTCAAATTAATAAAAGACCCCCAACTTGCTGCTACTTTATCTTTTATATTCTGAAAACTGTTTTCCTTGATCTTATTCTCCACTATACCCATAAGACCTGTATTAAATTTGCTGATCAGTAGCTTTATTTCTGATCTACTATCTTCTCAGATTGCCTTTGCACAGACGTAGATGAAATATGTTACACTTGTTTGATGCAAGCTTTTTTCTCCCCTAATACAGTTGTCTGCATCTTTTCAATCTCTTGTTCTTTCTTCTCAAATACTCCCTCCGCCTCGAATTATAAGCAAAACCAACTAATTTTACGCTTATTAAAGAGGTTAGTTGATTGTATTTAATTTTCTCAAATTTATAAAAGAATAGAGGTATTTTAGGAAAGTTACATTGAAAATGAAACAAAAATTAAATAAGATATTCCCTCCGGTCCTATATGTAGGACGTATTCTAGAAGAAATGACTGGTCCTATATGTAAGACATATTGTATTTTTTTTAAGAAACATATAGTTGTTTTGCCAAAACTACCCCTAATTTTACCACTCCAATTCCCCACCTCATATTTACACATAGCACGGTGCACTACACTGCCCAAAAAAAAAAAACTGTTCACTTCACCGTTGGACTTCTCTTCTTCTCATTCTCTCTGACCCTTTCTTTCTTCTTGCATTGGCAATTGAAACATTTTCTTCTCACATTTAATTTCTCTCTCTTATAGTTGGATGTAGACAAAGCATTTTTATGACCATTTTCATAAGAAAGGTAAAAATGTAAATGTAATGACTTTTTTTTTTCTGAAATCAAGGAAAAAACTAATTTTAACTAACCTCCTTGATCCGGGAAATTCGGTTAACTACGTCCTACATATAGGACCGGAGGGAGTAACAATTTTCTAGTGATATTTTTGGAAAGTGACATTGGAAATGAAATAAAATTTAAGAAAATTGGTTAATTTTGCTTATATTTTAAACCAAGAGATGTATGTTTTTGTTGCTTATATTTCAAGCCGGAGGGAGCACTTGTTTGTTCCTGCACCACCTAAGGCATCCAATCCATTGCTTTTTCTTTTGATTATTCTTCCTACATTCCTTCTCATCATGCCCACACTTATCATATTTTGTGCATTTTTCAACATAGAAATATCAAATTGGTCCGGTAACGACTCCTTCCTCACTCCTTTTGGGATAATTCCAGAATTAATTAATCTTAAGTTCTTCTTCATCTCTTTCATCTTCTCCACAATTGTCTCCATCTTCTTAATTAAAGCTTCAGTATGCACATATATGTCATTTTAAATTAATTTATCAATCTCATGAATTTTAAAATAATTAATTTGTCCATATCTAAAATAAAAACCATGTCATATGACCCTTTTTTTTTTAAATTATGTAAGAGTTTGAAGTATTTTGACTATAGTACCCTTCCATAATCATTATTGAAAAGAAAAAAAAATTACGATAAATAAAGATATAGCAAAGAAATACAATACATTAATTATGTATTGATTTTGTAAAAGAACAATATATATAAAAAAAAGAAAAAACTTAAATAACACAGCTTATGAAATGAAGAGACTTTTAAGATTAACATGCCAATTTTGAGCTGAATTTACCGAGGCAAATGATGTCTTAAATTTACGTGGTTGGTCAAGCCTTGTGTGTAATTTAGAATCCCATTAATGATATTTGAATATCAAACTTTGACATCAAAATGAAACATTTGCCATTATAAAAAAAAAAAAAAAATAGTGATAAATCCAATGCACTAATTTGTCATTTTTTTATTTCTTTTCCTAACGTAGTAAATGTTTAATCTTGATGTCAATTTTTGATGTTCAAATGACATTATTGCTTAGAATTCCAATCAGCTGTCAATCAGAAGCGGGGTTTCTGGGCTGCCCTCTATGTCGTTACTCGAACGACCATCATCAGGCTTTAGCGTGCAAGCTAAGCAAAGAGAAATTATCTGAGAAATTTGAAAGATTTCAAAGTTAGTAGAGAGAAACAACTATAGAAAAGAGTGTAGAGGAAAGATAGAATGTAGAGTGCTTGCCATGCATATGGATGCACATATAATGCTGAAACCTTTGCATTCAAATGGAGCACTGCTAGATAGAAACCATGCTGAAATAACAGTTAATTTAAATTGTAAGCATTGAGAATTGTAAAATGATTTTATAAGCAGTTAACCATGATACTGATAGTGTTACTTATTTCTACTTACTAGTCAGTGGAATCATAGCAATAGGTGATAGCAAATCAGATATGGATTGTGTCCCAGCAATAAAAGTTTGTGCTTTGCCCTACAGCAAAATTATAGTGTAAAATTATGAGAAGGCTGATCAAATGAAAGATGATTTTCTTGGAAGAAATTATGGCCATCTCTAGTTTCAAAATACAATAGTGTTGGTAACTTACTATAATAGAGATTTGTGCAGGGGAAGGCATATTAGTTGACAAAGCTATTTCTGTGGCTTTTTTGCATTCTATTTTGTGTACCAGACTTTATTGCTTGCTTTTATAAGTTTCTGATGAAATATTTATATGCTTATCTGACTCATGGAAAAAGGAGAGAAAATGGAACCTGATTGGTTGAGCTTGATGCTTTTGAAATAATAGCATAAGTCTGCATAACAGGAAATCAATGGCAAATATCAGTACTATTAATTGTAACTGTAAAAATGAGTAATAATTTTATAAAAAATCTGAGAGAAATTGATCTAATACTTACAGAAGGTTTCACAAGGACATAGATTACGCCAAAAGATGCACTCAAGTATGGCACCTGCATTGGAGCAATAATTCAATTACTAACAATATAGAATTCAAATTATAAATTTTCAGCAAGCCATTTGTGCTCCATGAATTTGTATTAGTGACATTGCAAAAAATATAAAAACAATGTAGGGTAAAAAAATGTAAAATTTCAGAAGGATGCAAATGATAAAGCAGAAATACAAGAGTTGCGAAACAACCAGTGATATTAAAACTACATATTACCAACTTTACATACCCAAGGTGCCCATGCTAATCCATAGAGCCAAGCCTGCACAGTACATAATATGAATAACGTAAAAGCGTGAGCAAATTTGCTTAGGCAAAGCGAGGGTGAAGTAATACAAGAGAACTTACATATGCTACTGATGCGAGTAGCGCGGAGCAGAGTATCACTTTCTCTCCAACCAATGGATTAAGTACTGGAAGCAACAATATCTGTAAAGCAACTGAGGATAAGTACTTGAACAAATAAAAATATGAATAATATCCATAATCAAATAATCAAACATTCATGCAAACCAGAATAAATATTAGTAACTTATGAATAATAATAATTTAGACAAGCAGTGCATACACACAATAAAAGTTTGCAGGTTTAAGTCTGAACATTACAAAACCCTGAAATGATAATGAAAGCTCGAGATATACCGAAATGGAAAGGTATAAAAACTTAAGCTAAGTCGTTAGGGAGACAGTAACGCTAATCAAATCCTTCAAGTGATGCCAACATGGATGAAGGCTCAAGTGGACACTAATGACATGAACTTAAACAAACTTATTTGGACAGTTGGCATCGTCTTGTGTGCATTAAGTAATAACACACAGGTTTATGTTGCTATCAAACTATATTTACAATTACAATGGTCCACATTCTTAAAAGTCTAAACAAATTCCACTTAATAATGCTTCCTTAGCCACAGTGAGTTAACTGTCCATTCTAAAACATGACAACTTTTAGCAAACTGTCTGGCTGTCAGGTTTGAATTGTTAGCAGAAGCTGGTACTTCAAATCGTCAAGCTATTGAGACAGACTATTACAATTTCATGAAGATTCCTCCATTCTACTTACTTTTTAGCAAACTTGATTTATTATAAGAAAAATCTGTTACACAAACTTTTCATGTTAAAGAATAATCACAGGACTAAGTTCTTCATTCACAAATTATATAAAAACTATGAATTATAAGATATGTTGCAATTTTCTGCAAGGGCAATTCAAGTACTAAATTTCCTCTTGGAATTAATATTATACCTGGGAAAAGATTGAACCAATTCCTACCATTATCAGAAGTTCTGAGAACTGATTTTTGTTAAAACCAAAAACGGCTTTTAGATAGTACTGCACAAGAAAATATGACTCTGTCAAGCTATGGAGTTAAAGAAACGAATTTTGCAAGTTAAGTGCAACCACTAAAAATTAGAAGTAAAACATTCATTGGAGTATTGGGCATACATCATTACATCTATAAATGCTAACCATTTATTTCTGATAGTTTGTAACATCTATAATGTTTATTGGAATTGCCTCAATGACAAAGTTGAAGGTAGAAACATAGTTGTAATGCGCAAGGAAGTAGCAGCATGAATCACACAACCCTTATGCTGATTTTTTTTAAACTTCAATTTCAAAAGAAGCAGCAGCATGAATCACACTCTTGACAACATGATGAAAAAATGCTGTAACCTTCAGGTCAATATGTCCGGAGAATTAGTATATGGCCTCTTATTAATGAGTAAAACCGCAAACCAAAATGTCGGGGGTTAATTTAAAACAATTGGAAACATACCAGTAAAACACTGCTTATGCCAGACATTCCCAACTCGTAAAAGAACGAGACGAGAGCCATTCCCCTCATTGTGGGACTGAAAAATGAAACGCATTTCAGTATTTAGGATTCATGAACACATTACATTTCAGAAAAGAAAACAATGCAAAAAGAAAAAAAGAATTAGACGAAAATTTCATGTAATGGTAATAGGGCTTATTATCCAAAAATGACAGGCAACCTGAAAATTACTATTTCGGCCGCTTGTCTCATAGATATGTATCTTTGATGGAGAACATTAACTATTTTAGTGCAGAAACCTGACTGCTGATTATTTTTTGGAGCTGGTTTCACAGTTTCAACAAGGAAGAATTGCATGTAAACCGAACCAAAGATCAACAGTGCTATTGAAACCTGAAATTAGTGATCCATAAGACCATAACTAAGATTCATTGACAAACAGAAAAAGTATGAAAAAGATTACCAAATGAAAAAAGATTGCACGAAAAATAAATGAGAATATAATCTGATCATGAACACAAAACTCACTGCACAAACAAACATACCGAGAAAATGTAGTTTTCAGGAAGAAATCGAGCCAGCACATTCCCCAGAACATGTGCAGCAGACAAGAGACCTGTAATCCAACTAAACACTGCGGCCCTTTTGCCTTCGCTGACAACATCTGCCTGACAAAGGAAGTTAAAGGTGTTCATAAAATTCTATACCATTTTGTGTTCATTTTCAACTAGTTAAGAAAAAATCTCACCACATAGGCAACAGAAATGCAGATAATACTCCCATGACTGATTATATTCGAAAATGTGCGAACCACGTAGTAGGCATAGACAAATTCCTCAGACTGATTAACGACAAGTATAGCTGCAACAAGAGTACGGTGAAAGGTGAAATGAGAAAATAAGATTCCATAAGCAAACAAACTGTGATCGAATTGGAGAAAGTCATCCCGAGTTCATATCTATTAGAATCTTCATTTAGCCTGACATCTTTCGCATTCCTGATTTTCTGGATCATTTATTTCCGTAGATTAGTTAAAAGGATGAAAATGGCACTCGCTTATCCTTTCAATTAGATTTTCTGTTAATTACTGTTGTTATGAATAGAATTATTAAATTCTAAACTTATTGGCAAAACATTCTACATAGAAGTAATCAACATTGTTCAGGACAACTTAATTACTTAACCTCTCCCACATATTACATTGAGCAAAATATTGCCAACAATCGGCACAATTAAGGCTGAACTACATCAACTACGTAGTTGACCGGAATTTGAGTAAATTGTGATTTTTTAGCTAAAAAAATGAGTAAATTGTTGAGATCATGTCTTGTTTATTTAATTTGAGCAGGTGAAATTGTAATTGTAATTTGTAACTCGGGATTGTGCCAAATCACCAGTCAGCATTAAGCTGATAATACACAAAGTTCAGAAAAATAAAATTGAAAGAAATATTTTCTTGCACACCAATCTTCAGCAAAGAATATCAGATGGTCTGCAATAAATGCATCTTCAGTTCAATTGGCATCAATTTTAGAAGAGACAACAAAAAGAAGTTGCAATAGCATGGCATAAAAAATGGAACATTAAATTAAACAACAAAATATTAAGTTATGCTGTGATTTTAGTCAATGAGATATTGTATTGAGATGACAAATTTTCAAAGGTGTTATCATGCATTTCATGTCAAAGATTCTTTAATGTTCATACCAAAACAAAATATGGTTGTGGACAAGGTAATGAGGAGCAAAGGTTTTCGACCCTTCTCATCTGAAAGCTGGCCTAATAGTGGAAGCACCACCATCTTGAAAATTCCTACAATCTGTGCACAGAAAATTACATTATCAAGCCTAAAATTCAATTGAGAAAAAAATATATGTATCACAGTTTAGGCTAATTCAGCACATAGAAGCATGTTAATTTATTAGTGTAACAATAATTTTCTTCAATATATCAACTAACAGTCAGAAAAGAACCCTTGATTCCATGATGTATATATCATACCGTTTGTTGAACCCCATTGATGTAAATAGCTTTGGAGCAAGTTGACTGTCCAGGGCATAAAGCTGAAGTGGTAACATCAACAAGAACAGAAACTGTCATCTCCACAGCCATCCAATGGATGCTGAGTGGCAACAGCAAGTGAACCAAAGGCCTAAGCTCTCTGAGACCACTCCACCATGTCATGTTTTTTGGGCAACTCAATCTCAGATTGGCTTCTTTGCATCAAACGTTGAACTTTGTTGATAGGACATTAATACAGATAAGGAAGTATTCCTACCTATTAAAAGCACTAATGTGTTGTCATAGTAATTTTTGGTAACATTTTGTAATAACCATAACCATAGAAGATCTTACAAATACACTCCTACTTTATGTCTGGCATAGTTTTATTAACCGAATTAACTCTAGAGCGCGTTAATCACCTTGCAAATTAACCATTCAATTTCAATAGAATAACCTTGCAAATTCTTTTTTTTTTTTTTTGGTTTACATGGGAGGTCTGAGACTAGAATCCATGACCTGGGGAAGGGGAAAACCTAAGTGTCCCCACCAACTGGGCTGTCTTATGCGGACGAATAACCTTTCAAATTCATATATATCAAAAGTAAATAATGTGAGATGGTAATTTTTGGGCATGTGGTCCTACGGAAAGAGCAAGAGGAAGGTCATGGTTGTACACGTGCTTGAGTGATCATTACCTTGTGGTTTTGTTTTCTTTTTTTAATATAAATTGTTTTACCTTGTGTAATTTTTTGGTACAAGCGAATGTGTATTTGACCTTTATAAATTTTCCTAAGTTATAAAATTTTTCTTTACTTTTTAAAAATTTATGCAAAATATTACTTTTTTTAACTGCTAAATAATACTTTCTACGAACTTTTATGGAAGTTTTTTTTTTTTTATACAGAGATTAATGAAATTGTCAATATTTGATACCTATGGGTAAAATAGAGAATGTTTTAGCATTTTTCCATGAATTGTATTGTTTTACTTCGAGAAAGTGTTAGTACATAGATTCAATTATTTGCATAAAAAAAATATGTTTAATTATAAGAAAAAAAATAACTAATATTATAGAATATTTGTAAAAGTAATTTATGAATTGTATTAAAAAAAATTCATAAGAGAAACATATATTAAAAATGCTTAATTCAGTTTTCGGTCCCTGAACTTTAGGGTCGTTTAATCACATGCCCTTGTTCTTTTTTTTTTAATGTCTAACTCGTAACTTTTGGTTTGACATATATCGCTATAAATTTCGACCAAATTTTGCTAATATGTCATACCAAAATCCTAATAGGAAGCAAGAGGTTATTCACATGGAACCACATGATATCAAGTGAGCATTTAAAAATAAAAAGAAAAAAAAAGAATTGGAAAAAGAGATTGTCTTTGCCCATATTTCATCAGGTGGCACCATGTGGATAACCTTCTGTGCTTGACTAGGATTCTGGTATGATATGCTAGCAAAATTTGGTTGGAATCGGTAGGAAAGATATATGACAAATTCATAAATAACTTCGAAAAGTCAAACATAAAAAAAAAAACACAAAAAACAAAAACAAAAACAAAAACCTATAACAAAATGATCCTAAAATTTAAGAACTTGACACAAAATTAAGCCTATTAAAAACTAGAGAAAATACTTAATGGTTCATCAAAAATTTTCAAATGGGCTAGGCTAAGTGACACTTTCAAAGATTTCTATTCGCATTCATGAGTACTAGTTCTCAAACCTAGGGGTGGCAAATGGATGGATTGGATGAATTTGGATTTGAATCTTTATGGATGGATTTAAAAATATCCAACAAACTATTAAAATTCATTCTATCCTTTTTGAAATCATCCAAATCCATCCATATCCTAACTTAATGGATGGATTTTCATCCATCCATTTATCCATTTGAACTGATTGGATGGATGGACATCCAATCCATTTGGTTTTTTTTATATATTATAAAAAAAATAAAAAATAAAAAACTTATTTTTTTATATTTAAAAAAAATTATCAATTTATTAAGTTTTTTAAAAAAAAATATTAAAAAATTAAAAAAAAATTAATTTTTTTTTAAATTTAAAAAATTAAAAATTATTTTAGATTTAAAAAAAATTATCAATTTATTATCTTTTTTTAAAAGGAAAATAAATTAAAAAATATAAAAAAATTAATTTTTTTAAAAAAAAAATAATATTTTGGATGAATATTTGGATATCCATCGGATATCTAGGATGGATTACAATCCATCCAATCTTAAAGCAGTCCAATGGATCATATCCATTTAGATCTATTATTTTAAATGAATGGATTGGATGGATGAAAAATGTAATGGATTAGGATGAGTCAGGAATTATGGATAATTTTGCCACCCCTACTTCAAACCCCCTCTTTTAGACCCCAAACCTCAAAAAAAATTTAATTCCAAAAATATCCTCTTCTTCCTCAATCCTCTTTCTCATCTTTATTTTTCTACTGCAAGTCTGCAACCACCATCAACCACCAACGCTAGCTCCCTTCTCTTCACCGCCACCCCTTCCGCCTTCCGCTGTCGTGCTTCCTCCGCCACCGACCTAACCCCTTCTTTTCCTCGCTTTTTTCGTCGCGCCAGCCAACCAAGGAGATATGGACGCCGAGGCCCCGGTGCTTCCCGGAGCACTCGAGGCACACCCAACCACCCTCCTTCGTCCACAACCAGCCGCCACGACTCGACCTCCCTCCTTTCTCTGTTCGAATTGCGATAACAGCGCCGCCACCGCCAACCCCTCATCTTCCCAATCGCGACCCACCCTGCGACAGCCCTAGCGACACACACAACCCACAATAACTTCCATCGCCGCCACAAACGCCTCCCCCACAAGCGAGCAACCCACCTCTGCAACAACCCCTATCCCTCTGCGCCCTTCTCTTTCCTGCATCTTCCGCCATCGCCAACCCACCCTCCGACCGCCACTGGTTCTCCTTCCCCCAACCCCTCCGCGTCACGCCAAACCTCACCCCTGCAACCCCCAGTAACAAAACCCTATCCTGTAGACGGACGTGTTGGAATTTTCTCATAAGTTAACATAAATAGAAAATTCAGGATCTTAGAATTTCATGATTCTCACAATTAATCAGTAAGGAGAGAGCACATACCTTTATCCATTGGAATAGCAATAGCAGTAGCAATAGTCTTGATGTGGTTTACTGTTTTGATGATTGAGAAGCAAGATTTCTCTTCCTTTGCTTGTTCCTTATATGCTCTGATCTTAAGTGATGGGGAGGAATTCCATAATGCCAGGAAGAGGACCTTGTTCTATTTATAAACTTTCTGAACTGATGCATCCCATCAGGCAACAGGTGCTTCAACTTAAAATAACTTCTCTCTTTAACCCAAGTTATTATTTAGTCCTTTAGTATTCTATTATTTATTTATTAATCCTTCTCATAATAAGTCACATGTTCCTCACATGAGACACTTAAAATCTTACATTCTCCCACTTGGCTCTTGTGACAATAACCAAACTTATGGACAAATAAATAACATAATTAAATTGACATAATGCGCATTGATACAACCAAATAATTTCATACATTGAGTACATCATAAATCATAATTAAGAATAGGAACTAATATGAGTCATGACGATTGTACATCACTAAATCGACGTAGTCTCTTCCATGTACCACAAATTAGTCATTTTCCTTAATATGACCATTAATCGAGAAGCACATAATCGGTCCAACAATAATGTCTTTGTTATAAAGACAAAACCTGTTATCACTAATCTAAAACAATCATGTATACACTTAGAAAACAGGTAAAGCAGAAACATATTCATTTAAGAGCTCATAGTGTCATAATACATAAACATAAGTAAATTAAACATCATCATAATATACATTAATCTCTACTTGCTAACAATGCCCATACTTTCAACATGTTCATTAAATATTTTGGGCGGTAACCCCTTTGTCAAAGGGTCAGCAATCATACGGTCGGTGCTAATGTGTTCTATTGACACTATTTGTTTCTGCACTTCTTCTTTGATGCCAAGGTATTTCAACTCTATATGCTTAGAACCCTTCGAACACCTGTCGTTTTTAGAAAAGAAGACAGCTGCGGAATTATCACAATAAATTTTCAGCGGCTTGGCGATGCTGTCGACTATTCCAAGTCCTGAAATAAATTTCTGCAACCACTTTGCATGAACCATGGCCTCAAAGCATGCCACAAATTCAGCCTCCATGGTGGAAGTAGCAATGACGGACTGCTTCACACTCATCCATGATATCGCTCCTTCGCCTAAAAGATACACGTAACCAGATGTAGACTTTCTTGTATCTACACAGCCAGCAAAATCAGAATCTGTATATCCCACCACCTCAAGATGATCGGATCTCCTATAAGTAAGCATGTGATCCTTTGTTCCTTGCAAGTATCTTAAGACTTTCTTTGCAGCTTTCCAATGGTCCAATCCTGGATTACTTTGATATCTACCCAACATACCAACTGCAAAACTAATATCAGGCCTTGTACATGTTTGAGCATACATTAAACTCCCAACAACAGATGCATAAGGAATTGCTTCCATCTGTTTCCGTTCCAAATCATTCTTTGGACATTGCATGAGGCTAAATTTATCTCCTTTCTGAATTGGAACAGGAGATGCAGAGCATTTGTCCATTCTAAATCTGTCTAAAACTTTATTGATATAAGCTTTCTGAGACAAGCCTAACAGTCCTTGTGATCTATCTCGGAATATTTCTATTCCGATCACATAGCTCGCCTCACCCATATCCTTCATTTCAAATTGGTTAGAGAGAAATTTCTTAGTCTCACTTAATAGACCAAGATCATTAGTTGCAAGCAAGATGTCATCAACATACAGAACTAAAAAGATAATTTTGCTCCCACTGACCTTCAGATATATACAACGATCAACGATGTTTTCCTTAAATCCAAAAGACACAATAGTATCATTGAACTTGAGATACCATTGTCGTGAAGCTTGCTTAAGTCCGTATATTGACTTCTTAAGTTTACACACCATATGTTCTTTCCCCTTAATTGAAAAACCCATTGGTTGATCCATATAAACATCTTCTTCTAAATCCCCATTAAGAAAGGCAGTTTTCACATCCATTTGGTGCAACTCTAAATCATAATGAGCTACCAATGCCATGATTATTCTGAGAGAATCTTTCTTGGAAACTGGTGAAAATGTTTCCTTATAATCAATGCCTTCCTTTTGAGTATAACCTTTGGCAACAAGTCGGGCCTTGCGACGTTCGATATTGCCATGAGAGTCACGCTTAGTCTTTAAGACCCACTTATTTCCAACTTTCTCGCACCCTTCAGGCAATTCCACAAGTTCCCATACATCATTTTGTTCCATTGATTTAAGCTCATCTTTCATGGCATCTAACCATTTCTCAGAATTATCGCAATTAATGGCATCTTCAAATGAAACTGGATCATTACCCATACTTAATTCTTCTTCCGACTCTTGTAGATATACCACATAATCATTCGAAATAGCAGGTCTCCTGTCTCTTTGGGATCTCCTTAATGCTACTTCTTGTGGTTGTTCTACTAAAGGTTCATTCTCAACTTGAGGATCAATTATTTATTGTTCTTCTTGATTGTTTTGCGGTTCAACAACATGAGGAACAACAATTGTGGAAGTCGAAGTTCGAGCTATAGGAACTTGCATTCTAATTTCCTTAATCTCCACATTTCTTGGAGTACCACTCCCACTGGTTTCACCATTCTCAATGAACCAAGCATTTCCAGATTCAACTATTCTTATACTATGGGTAGGACAATAAAATAAGTACCCTTTAGACTTTTTTGGATAACCAATGAAAAATCCACTGATTGTTCTTGCATCCAATTTCTTTTCTTGCGGGTTATACACTCTTACTTCTGCTTGGCAACCCCAAACGTGCAGGTGCCTTAAACTAGGTTTCCTTCCTGTCCATAGTTCAAAAGGGGTCTTTGGAACTGCCTTACTAGGAACCCTATTCAATAAGTACATCGCAGTTTTCAAAGCGTACATCCACAATGATTCAGGTACACAAGATTTATTTAACATGCTCCTAACCATATCCAGTAAGGTTCGATTACGCCTTTCAGATACACCATTTTGTTCCGGTGTACCTGGCATTGTGTATTGAGCACAAATACCACGCTTCTCAAGGAATTTAACAAATGGACCAGGGTGTTGTCCAGATTCATCATACCTTCCATAATACTCACCACCTCTATCTGATCTGACTATTTTCACCTTTCTCTCTAATTGTCTCTCAACTTCACTTACAAAAATTTCTAAGACATTTACTGCTTGAGATTTCTCATGCAATAAATAGATATATCCATAACGTGAATAATCATCAATAAAAGTGATAAAATACTTTTCTTTATTGAAAGAACTAACATTAAAAGGTCCACATATATCAGTGTGTATGATTTCAAGAAGCTGGGTGCTTCTTGTGGCGGCGCTTTTCTTTGTGTTCCTTGTTAGTTTACCTTTAATAC
The DNA here is from genome assembly GCA_037953625.1 of Crotalaria pallida. Classification (NCBI taxonomy): domain Eukaryota; kingdom Viridiplantae; phylum Streptophyta; class Magnoliopsida; order Fabales; family Fabaceae; genus Crotalaria; species Crotalaria pallida. The sequence continues at coordinate 114,140,186 of CM075652.1, read as the reverse complement.
ATGACACACAAATATTAAGGTCAGTGAAATCTAAATCCGGAAGAATACCATTACGTATCAACCTTTCCATTCTAGCTTTAGAAATATGACCTAAACGATTATGCCACAAGTAAGCGGAGCGTTCATTCACTAAACTACGTTTAGTGCCAACATTATGATGCAAGGTCATAAGGGTTTCAGAAAACAAACTATCAAGATTTAATTTATATAAACCATCACAAAGTATACCAGATCCAATCATATAGGTATGCTTATACAAACTGAAACAACCATTACCAAACCTAAAAGAATAGCCAGCAACATCAAGTTTAGAAACAGAAATTAAATTCCTAGAAATATTAGGTACATAAAGTGTTTCAAACAAATCCAAATGATGTCCAGTGTCCAAGATTAAACGATAAGTCCCGACACTTTCAATTGGAACCTTCACTCTATTCCCCATGAAAACAAACTTCTCATTTGGGCTTATGGTTTGGATCGTAAGAAATCCCTGCATCGTATTAGAAACATGAGTAGTGCATCTAGAATCTATCCACCAGGAATTATGTGGAACTTCAGTTAAATTTGATTCGAAACATACATAAGCATTAAGCTTACCTTTCTTCTCGAACCAGTTCTTACGTTTTGGGCAATCCTTTTGGAAGTGTCCAACTTTCTTACAGAAATGACATCTATCATCCCTTTTCTCTTTCTTCTGGATTTTGACAGAGGACTCATTAATCTTCAGTTGTCCTTTGCCCTTTTCCTTTCCTTTTCCATGTTTCCTTCTTTCTTTCCAGCTCCTTGATGATTAACATAATGAATGGAGTGATTTCCTTGATTCTTAATTCGAGTCTCCTCCTGAACCAGCATACTGTGCAATTCATGCACATTCCACTTGTCTTTCATGGTATTATAGTTCATTTGGAATGGACCATACTCAGATGGTAATGAGTTCAAAATGAACTGAACAAGGAAATTCTCATCAACCTCCATTCCTAAAGACTTGAGTCTTGCTGCAATGTTTGTCATCTCAATTACATGCTCATGCATAGTACGAGAACCATCAAATTTCATGGTGGTTAAAGTACTCATCAACGTCTCAGCAAGAGACTTGTCAGCAGTTTGGGAGCGCTCTTCCACAAATTTCATAAATTCTTTTGCACTTTCAGTTTTGGGAAGAGCAGACTTGATATTATTCGCTACACTCATTCGCATGAACATTAGGCCTAGCCTGTTTGACTTTTCTCAAGCTTTATAATAGACTTTCTCTTCATTGCTACTCTCTTCAGTAATAGCAGCAGGTAGGGGTGGAAACAGGCCAGGCTTTGGCCTTAACCAGGCTTGGCCTATATAAATTATTCGGGGCTGGCCTGGCCTGTTAGCCTATTTAAATAAATTTTTCAAACCTGAACCTGACCTATGCAAAAGCCTGGCCTGGCTTATAAGCCTATTAAAAAGCCTATATACTTTGAAATTTTTAAATAGGCCAACAAGCCTATATATTGCTAAAACTTTGGCCTATTCAATGAACCGATAATGGTCCAAGCAAAACCGATGAGAACCGAAAAAATCACTCAAAACCGGTGATCTTATGGTTCAACACAACATGACTTGGCAAAACAACATTTTATAGTTTAAAGAACATGTTGTGCTCCATGAATAAAAGATGTGGGACTTGCATTCCCATTTTATAGCTTACATTCTCATGTTGTGCTCCATGAATAAAAGATGTGAGACTTGTATTTCCCAAGTCCAAGCTTGACCAACACAAGACAAGCAAAGTGCACATCAATATTATTAAGTCCCACATCATGTAAGTTGCCTGCATAGTTGCATATTTTGCATTATATTAAGCCTCCTATAGGATGACTTGCATACTTGCACAAAGTGAATGCATGTGAATTCACATTAGCAATGTGAGACTTGTTTCCATCCCTTTTAATAATTGTGCATATTAAGTTTTTTATTTATTGTATTTTTTATTTTTAAAATACATATGAAATTAATAATAATAAAAATTATATAGGCCGGCCTGTTAAGCTAAATAGGCTTTTTACATGGCCTAGGTCTGACCTGTTTAGACTATATAGGCTTTTTAAATAGCCTGAGCCTGGCCTGTTTACAAAAAAAGCCTGGCTTGAGCCTGACCTATTATTAGGCCTATTATAGGCCCCTGTAGGCCGGCCTGGCCTGTTTCCACCCCTAGCAGCAGGTTTCTCAGTTTGGAGTGCTTGATCAAGGTCCATTAGACCAAGGTGAAAAAGAACTTGAACTTGCTCACTCCAATCAGGGAAATTCAACCCATTAAACATTGGAATAGACATAGCAAGCGAGTGCAGAGACGTAGGGGCAGATTATTACTGAAATTTAACACATGCATTTCATTAATACTTTGAGTCATAAAATAGCATAAGTACAGATTCTAATATTAATTCATTTACTTAACATTCTATGTATATTGGTGTTCTCCTTTGGGTGATCATCAATATACAATAATCAGATAATGATGCTAATAAATTTAACGTTACTAGGAAATTGCATATACACTAACTAGCAATATTCGTATTCTTTGGATATACAAATAAAACTAATAATGCATATTAATTACCAACAATTATGCCCATTAATTATAAGAACAACTAATCAACCTATGGGTGATCCAAAAATGCCTTATAACAATGAACTTCAATTTATCCACATACCAATAATTGTCATATATCGTATAGTATCCATTCTATGGGTAATTGAAATAGCACATCATCAATTTGGAATTAAAATTACTTAAAAATTTGACCACTTTGGTGATTAACTAATCTATCATACAATAATTCCAAATTCTGATTGTTCATAACATATCTGAATTATCACTTTAATGCGTTATTTTTCATAACACATACAATAATTTCAAATTTAAAACAATTCATAATTTCATATCATGATAGCATACCATGAGTTTCTTTATCCAATATATAATGCAATTAATTGAACAGATCAATTCATTAAAAGTAATCAATTCATGCGCACAAGTTACAGTGCATGAGACAAATCTTTATGATATACTAGTTCACATAGACTTACACATGCATAAGACAATTCCATGTTCAATAATAATGGTCTTCTCACAGTGCAGCGGAAGAAAAACAAAAGGACTTTCAAAATGTATATGTATGTGTGATGCACAAGGACTTTTGAAACACTAAAATATTGCCACTAATGGCATCGCTGAATTGAAAGAAGAAGAAGAAGGGATTGTCTTGCGCATAATTAAACAGTGAATAGCAAACTTATCATACTCATATCAGTGCAGTGCAGCGGAAAATCAAATCAAATGGGGTTCATATATACAATTTGAAAAACAAAAATCAAATATCATCATTAGTGGAGAATCACAAAATCCATAACCATTGCTCTGATACCACATGTTGGAATTTTCTCATAAGTTAACATAAATAGAAAATTCAGGATCTTAAAATTTCATGATTCTCACAATTAATCAGTAAGGAGATAGCACATACCTTTATCCATTGGAATAACAATAGCAGTAGCAATAGTCTTGATGTGGTTCACTGTTTTGATGATTGAGAAGCAAGATTTCTCTTCCTTTGCTTGTTCCTTATATGCTCTGATCTTAAGTGATGGGGAGGAATTCCATAATGCCAGGAAGAGGACCTTGTTCTATTTATAAACTTTCTGAACTGATGCATCCCATCAGGCAACAGGTGCTTCAACTTAAAATAACTTCTCTCTTTAACCCAAGTTATTATTTAGTCCTTTAGTATTCTATTATTTATTTATTAGTCCTTCTCATAATAAGTCACATGTTCCTCACATGAGACACTTAAAATCTTACCGGACGCCCATTGAGGTTTCTTCTTGGAGCAATCCACGAAGATCTTGTTGCCTGGTGGTTATGGGGTTTGGGGGTGGTGGAGGACAAGGAAGAAGATGAAGGTGGGTATAAGGTTTGGGATTTAGAGGGAAAAAAAGAAAAAAACAAGGATATTTTAATTATTTTGTATTTAAAATGGGGGTTGGGGCTAAAAAGTGGGGGTTGAGGACTAAAATTCCCCATCCATTACTTATTGGGAGTTAACTTTTTACCCTTAGTTAATTAGTTAACCTCCTTTATTTTGAAAAGGCACTATCAACCTTACTAAAAATCAAACTACCCAAAATGCACTCTCGCTGAGGTTTCAGTGAGGATTATAAAATTTAATTTTTATAACACTCGCTGAACAATCGGCGATGGTTATAATTTTTTATTTTATAACACTTGGAGACCCCCCAGCGAGGGTTAAATTTTATAACCCTCGGCTGGGGTCAGTGAGTTTTATAAATTCTTCATCATCTTAGGTTATCGATTTTAGGGGATTTCCATTCACCATCCTCCTCGTCATCTCAATCTTTTGGTTTTGTTGCCTCTGAGTCATCTATCTCCTCAGGCTCATCATTCAACCATCCTTCAGGTTTCTCAGGTTCTTCCTCAGAAGATAGGATATTTGCCTTTTTCTTGTCTTCCCCATCAGTCAAAATTTGCAACTCATTGTTAGGCTTCAAAAGAGCAGTGTACACATGAGATAGCTTGTAAAAATTAAATTTTATAACCCTCACTGAACCCTCAGCAAGTGTTATAAAATTAATTCTTATAACCCTCGTTGGGGTCAGCGAGGGTTATAAAAGTTAAGTAATTTTTTATAACACTCGCTGATCTCACAGCGAGGGTTATAAAATTTGACAACTCTTGTAACACCCCGATTCTTTTTATAAAGGGAATAAAATAATTTATAAAATGAGTTATAGCGGAAAATAAAAATTCCCTTTATTTAAGAATAGTGAATAAAATTTTTCTTTTAAAATACATTTGTGCTCAGGGTTACAAAGGATCAGATCCAATTGAGAGCATCTTCCTTCTCCGCTTGAGTCTCTGGCTTGAACACACTAGCTATCTCTGGCTGGAACGTGTACCTACCACCGAACAGTCTAAAAGGGAGTAAATCACTTGTCATATCGCATAAGCAGATTAATGATTAAGTCTTACCCATATAATCACTCATAATACAAATGATGCATACTAAGCAAGTGATTTAACATTCGTAGACATATTAGTATCAGTATGCAATGCTATGCGATGCGATGCAATGCAATGCAATGTGATGTAATGCAATGCGAGACATTTCTCTTACAAAAGAACTCATAGGTACATCATCACTATTCAAAAATATCTCAATTGTACAAGGGTCATACGTATACTGGGCTACGACGCTTACAAATACAGTCCGTCATATTTGCAACGGGTCCTTTCCTAAGGGACACGTCGTACCGGGATATCAACATTGACATGACGCTTACAGATACACTCCGTCGTATCTGCAACGGATCCTTTCCCAAGGGACACGCCATATCGGGATATCATCGTTGACATACTGCTTACGGATAGCGTCCTACCCGCAACAGGTCTTTTCCCACAAGACACAGCATATCGGGATTCATGGCTATATCGCTTACGAATAGCGTCCTATTCGCAACGAATCCCTTCCCAAAGGACACGATATACCGGGGTTCTAATTCTTTTCGTATACGTTCCCTGTACTCAATTCATCATAAAACATTTGTACCCTATGAAATTCTTTTGTGCTCGCCCTTCATACCAAACCATGCATGAAGAGGACTTATTCATTCTTTACTTTCCTCATAATCACAACTCTACCTTTGTCATGGATTGTTCACAACAAACAATCATTAATAAATGAAATAACCATTTTCAAGGTAGAATCAATATTAAACTTCATATGTATGATGATCCAAACATCATTTAAACCATTTCCAAAGTATGATTGGCAAATTCATTCAAACATTATTATCAAATATAATTATCATAATTATCAATGTCATGAAGTCTATAGTTAATAACCAACTAGTATAACTTCTATGAAAAGCTCTCCATGATTATTACAATGATATTATTTATTTATTCACTTATCTCAGGCACTAACCGGTTACAAGGTCCACTAACTGGTTAATGACAGCAAACCTGAGAACAGAACAGGTTCGATTCCTATTCTTTTCGATTTAATCACTTCCAATATTATTCTCTAGTCTCTGTGCAATATGTTATCCCTCCTATTAAGTCTATTCAAGTTTGATCTCCCTAAGTTCTACATCCTAGTTATGAATGCAATAACGAGTACAACATGCATATCAAAGCATACTTTGTAAGTTCTTAATCCATTAACAAAATTCTCAATAAAGTCTTACTATATTAGAATAATTCCCATAATTATTTCATTTACGTACTTCAAGTTATTAGCTTAATTATTAGTTTAAACCTAGATTATATCAACCCTTGTTGATTTTCATTCTAAACCTGAACAACTAATGCATGCTGTCAGGCACTAACCGGTTATTGAAACCACTAACCGGTTAGTCAGTACAGACCTGCATACCAGAGAGCAGAATTCTGCACTTTTCCAGTTCCAATTCATTTTAAATCTCATTCCTATTCTTTAGTCGTTGATATAACAGCTTCTTAATCATGGTTTATCCAAAGAATAATCTAATTAAAAGGGGTATGAGTTGTTTTAGAGAACAATATAAAATAATGAATTATTTTCTAAATTTCTTTAAGCTGCTAACCGGTTAGACTCATCCACTAACTGGTTAGCTCCTGCAGGACAGAACTGGATTTCAAGATTGCAATATCATTTTAATTCAAAACTTTACTTAAGCTTCTAGTGATTATTATGCAGTATATATATTAGATGTTTCTATGCTTGTTGCACCTATAATTTAGGCTAACACATCATACATTCAACCAAGTTTATAGACAATTCCTGACATGTACTTATATGTATTTCCTATCAACCAATTCTGTTCTAGCTCAATTCTCATTTATATTAATAGTAGCACACTGCACATATCATACCAAGTTGCATGGAATGAACTACCATTGATTCAAGGCTCACTCCAAAAACAAGGATACATATCACATGGCATATGAATTCAAATAATCAATTCATCATAACTCAATCACTAACTCAGCCACTGCTTAGTCTTTAATTCATATTAATAATTCAGTATTCAATTTCACAGAGAACCATGGAGCACTTTGGTCTCCAAACCAAATGATCTTGTCATGGTTCCAACATATTGTTTCAAGCATAAACAATTACACAAACTCTCAATCATTAACCCTAGCAATATGAATGAAATCTCCCATACCTTGAATACAACTTAGGGTTATGGATTACTCTCTGAATTGCTCCAATTTCTGCAGCCAAGATAGCAGCAGCAACAACCCCATAAACCACATCAATTAAACCAGAAAAACAGAGGAAAAAACTAAGGAATCTCAAGCTTTTCACTCATTAATCATGAGTTCTATGTGCAATAACTCAAAGCAAGCTATATGCACGAATCAAGAGTGTATTTTGGCAGAGTTTTGGTATGGAAAAGAGAGGGAATTTCGTGCAATAGCTCAGCCCCCATAACCTATATTTATAGAAAGGGGGAAAAGAGATAAGATGGTGTGAGGATGAGGTAGGGGTGAGCTATGCATGCTACCCTTCCTTCTCCTACACCACACACTCGCCTTGGGGTGTTAATGAGTGATATGTGGCTCAAGGAAAGTGAAGACACGTTTTTACCCCGAAATTTCGAGCTAAACCGACTTATTTCTGGTTCAACAGAGTTCCACTAACCGGTTACTGGTTTCACTAACCGGTTAGTCACTGCTAAAAATCAGAAGTTTAAATATAATACACTGTTGCACTGAAAAATTAATTTAAAAAGATTTAGTTCTCAAAACAACATTCCCACCGTTGGATGTTAAGATAAAAAAGTTAGGAACATTGTATAAAAATTTGAGAACGATCCAACGGTTAAAGAAGGAGATATTGTCCAATCTTTGCATCATATTTTACAAAAATATCATTTTCTTAATTATTCTATTTAAATCCTTCTTGCTATAATTATTTTATCTCCAATAAAATATGTTTCCTTTTAGTTTATCTTTCTAAAATACTTCCTTTAAAATAATTTTCAATATTAAAATAATTATTTAATCTTTATATAAAAATGAGGGATGTTACAACGCTCGCTGTGCCCTAAGCGTACTTGTTATAATATATGTTTTATAACTCTCGCTAAGGGTTAAGTGTGGGTTGTTTAATTTTTTATTTTTTTAACAGGGGGTCAGGATGGAATAATGGGGGTATTTTTGGGATTATTGGAAGTTAGTAAGGTTATTATTGGATTTTTACATAAATAAGGGGGTCAACTAATTAATGGGGGGTCAAAAAATTAGAACCTTTACTTATTTACTTATACTCCCTCCGGTCCTATTTATAATATTTTTTGGATTTTTTCACTTCCATCAAGAAAAGTGGTTAGTAACATTGGAAATATGAAAATTTAATATACTTTTCAAAACTACCCATATAATTGTTATTAAAACTCTAAAAAGTGAGTGTTGACTTAATAAGAATGTTTGTAGAAAGAAGTAATTAAATGCTATTAAAAATTAAAATGAGATTTTATAAATATGACCAAAATAAAAATTCATAAAAAATCTTATAAATAAGACGGAAGGAATGCACATGAAACAAATTAAATTTGGCCTATCTATGTTCATTGACATGACAAATGCAAAGGACAAAAGTATTGCTCGTCGTGTTGGAACGGTATTGGTCATGGTTAATGATGGCAATTCGGGCGGGCGGGCATTGCCCATGCCCATCAAAAGCCCGCATTTTTGCGGCCATGCCCGTCCATTATAATATTTTGGGTTGAAAATTCATGTCATGCCCGCCCTAAATGCGGGCAGGGCATGCCCATGGGCGGTCCATTTAAATAAAAGAAATTAAAAAAAATCATATATTCTATCTTCAAAATTCATAAAATGTAGACTAAGATTATACATCATATAAATTTTCACACTCAAAATTCATAAAAACATAATAATAAAGTTTGATACCCGACAAAAGATATAGGGCAACTCCTAATTGTGCATATCAACAGCGTTACCTCGCAATTTCGCCTCTGCCTTTAACACACAATCGAAGTCTCCCATTAATACTCAAGGATCAGAAACACTAGCTGCCAACCTCCTTATATCCTCTCATAACTCCATCCTTGTGATTCTACCATCTGTGTGTCTTATGCTGACTTTGCAGTGCAATATCTGAGCTGAACTAATTAAATATATAAGATATCTACATTGAAAATATCTGGCTTCCAAACTATCCATGTATGGTTTGTCAAATTAATAAAAGACCCCCAACTTGCTGCTACTTTATTTTTTATATTCTGAAAACTGTTTTCCTTGATCTTATTCTCCACTATACCCATAAGACCTGTATTAAATTTGCTGATCAATAGCTTTATTTCTGATCTACTATCTTCTCAGATTGCCTTTGCACAGAGGTAGATGAAATATGTTACATTTGTTTGATGCAAGCTTTTTTCTCCCCTAAAACAGTTGTCTGCATCTTTTCAATCTCTTGTTCTTTCTTCTCAAATACTCCTTCCAGCTCGAATTATAAGAAAAATCAACTAATTTTAAGCTTATTAAGGAAGTTAGTTGATTGTATTTAATTTTCTCAAATTTATAAAAGAATAGAAGTATTTTAGGAAAGTTGCATTGAAAATGAAACAAAAATTAAATAAGATAATAATTTTTTAGGGATGTTTTTGGAAAGTGTCATTGAGAATGAAATAAAATTTAAGAAAGTTGGTTAGTTTTGGTTATATTTTAAACCAAGAGATGTATGTTTTTTTTGTTACTTATATTTCAAGCCAAATGGATTACTTGTTTGTTCCTGCACCACCTTAGGCATCCAATCCATTGCTTTTTCTTTTGATCATTCTTCCTTCATTCCTTCTCATCATGCCCACACTTATCATATTTTGTGCATTTTTCAACATAGAAATATCAAATTGATCCATAACGACTCCTTCCTCACTCCTTTTGGGATAATTCCGGAATTAATTAATCTTAAGTTCTTCTTCATCTCTTTCATCTTCTCCACAATTGTCTCTATCTTCTTGATTAAAGCTTCAGTATGCACATATATGTCATTTTAAATTAATTTATCAATCTCATGAATTTTAAAATAATTAATTTGTCCATATCTAAAATAAAAACCATGTCATATGACCTTTTTTTTTAAAAAAATTATGTAAGAGTTTGAAGTATTTTGACTATAGCACCCTTCCATAATCATTACTCCCTCCGTTTCACAATGTTTGGCCTTTTAGGTCTCGGCACACATATTAAGAAAGTGTTAATTATTGTAAGTATTATGTATAGTTTGTCTAAAATGCCCCTATTTAATCCTTATTGAAAATTGTAATAGTATTTAATTTTTATTAGTAAGTGTGTCCATTAATTAATGTATAGTGGTTTAGAGATGAGAGAGATGATAAAAGTAGAATTAATGAGGAGTAAGAGAAATGATTGAATGAAAGGTTAATATTGGAAAAAAAAACTATATTTGTGTATTGAAAAAGTAAAAGGCCAAACACTGTGAAACAAGAAAAAAAGGCTAAAAGACCAAACATTGTGAAACGGAGGGAGTATTGAAGAGAGAAAAAAATTATGATAAATAAAGATATAGCAAAGAAAAACAATACATTAATTATGTATTGAATTTGTAAAAGAACAATATATGAAGAGAAACTTAAATAACACAGCTTATGAAATGAAGAGACTTTTAAGATGTTAACATGCCAATTTTGAGCTGAATTTACTGAGGAAAATGATGTCTTAAATTTACAAGGTTGGTCAAGCCTTGTGTGTAATTTAGAAACCCAATAATGATATTTGAATATCAAACTTTGACATCAAAATGAGACATTTGCCATTATAAAAAAAGTGATTAAATCCAATGCATTAATTTGTCATTTTTTTATTTCTTTTCCTAACGTAGTAAATGTTTAATCTTGATGTCAATTTTTGATGTTCAAATGACATTATTGCTTAGAATTCCAATCAGCTGTCAATCAGAAGCGGGGTTTCTGGGCTGCCCTCTATGTCGTTACTCGAACGACCATCATCAGGCTTTAGCGTGCAAGCTAAGCAAAGAGAAATTATCTGAGAAATTTGAAAGATTTCAAAGTTAGTAGAGAGAAACAACTATAGAAAAGAGTGTAGAGGAAAGATAGAATGTAGAGTGCTTGCCATGCATATGGATGCACATATAATGCTGAAACCTTTGCATTCAAATGGAGCACTGCTAGATAGAAACCATGCTGAAATAACAGTTAATTTAAATTGTAAGCATTGAGAATTGTAAAATGATTTTATAAGCAGTTAACCATGATACTGATAGTGTTACTTATTTCTACTTACTAGTCAGTGGACTCATAGCAATAGGTGATAGCAAATCAGATATGGATTGTGTCCCAGCAATAAAAGTTTGTGCTTTGCCCTACAGCAAAATTATAGCATAAAATTCTGAGAAGGCTGACCAAATGATTTCTTGGAAGAAATTATGGCCATCTCTAGTTTCAAAATTCAATAGTGTTAGTAACTTAGTGTAATAGAGATTTGTGCAGGGGAAGACATATTAGTTTACAAAGCTATTTCTGTGGCATTTTTGCATTCTATTTTGTGTTACCAGGCTTTTACCGCTTGCTTGTATAAGTTTATGATGAAATATTTATATGCTTATCTGACTCATGGAAAAAGGAGAGAAAATTGAACCTGATTGGTTGAGCTTGATGCTTTTGAAATAATAGCATAAGTCTGCATAACAAGAAATCAATAGCAAATATCATTACTAAAAGTTAATTGTAACTGTAAAAATGAGTAATAATTTTATCAAAAATCTTAGAGAAATTGATCTAATACTTACAGAAGGTTTCACAAGGACATAGATTACACCAAAAGATGCACTCAAGTAGGGCACCTGTATTGGAGCAATAAATTCAATTACTAAGTATACAGAATGCAAATTATAAATTTTCAGCAAGCCATATGTGCTCCATGAAATTGTATTAATGACATTGCAAAAAAATACAAAAACAATGTAGGATAAAAAAATGTAAAATTTGAGAAGGATGCAAATGATAAAGCAGAAGTACAAGAGTTACAAAACAACCAGTGAAATTAAGACTACATATAGAAAGTTATCAAGTTTGCATACCCAAGGTGCCCATGCTAATCCATAGAGCCAAGCCTGCACAGTACATAATATGAATAATGCAAAACCGTGAACAAATTTGCTTAGGCAAAGCGAGGGTGAAGTAATACAAGATAACTTACATATGCTATTGATGCGAGCAGCGCAGAGCAGAGTATCACTTTCTCTCCAACCAATGGATTAAGTATTGGAAGCAACAATATCTGTAAAGCAACTGAGGATAAGTACTTTAACAAAAAAAAATATGAACATATCCATATTCAACTAATCAAACATTCATGCAAACCAGAATAAATATTAGTAATTTATGAATAATAATAATTTAGACAAGCAGTACATACACACAATAAAAGTTTGCAGGTTTCTAAGTCTGAACATTATGAAACCCTGAATGATAATGAAATCTCGAGTTATACCGACATAGAAAGGTATAACAACTTAAGTTAACTCGTTAGGGAGACAGTAAGGCTAATCAAATCCTTCAAGTGATACCAACAAGGACGAAGGCTCAAGTGGACACTAACAACATGAACTTAATTAAGCTAACGTATTTGGATCAGTGGCATTGTTCTTGTGTGCATTAAGTAATAACACACAGGTTCATGTTGCTATCAAATTATATTTACAATTACAATGGTCCACATTCTCTAAAGTTTAAACAAATTCCTTTAATAATGCTTCCTTAGTCACAGTGAGTTAACTGTCCATTCTAAAACATTACAACTATAGCAAACTGTCTGGCTGTCAGGTTTGAATTGTTAGCGGAAGCTGGTACTTCAAATCGTCAAGCTATTGAGACAGACTATTACAATTTCACGAAGTTTCCTCCATTCTACTTACTTTTTAGCAAACTTGATTTATTATAAGAAAAATCTGTTACGCAAACTTTTCCTGTTAAAGAATAATCATAAGACTAAGTTCTTCATTCACAAATTATATAAAAACTATAAGGTAAAAGATATGTTGCAATTTTATGCAAGGGCAATTCAAGTACTAAATTTCCTCTTGGAATTAATGTTATACCTGGGAAAAGATTGAACCAATTCCCACCATCATCAGAAGTTCCGAGAACTGATTTTTGTTAAAACCAAAAACGGCTTTCAGATAGTACTGCACAGGAAAATATGACTGTCAAGCTATGGAGTTAAAGAAACGAATTCTGCAAGTTAACTGCATCACTAAAAATTAGAAGTAAAACATTCATTGGAGTATTGGGCATACATCATTACATCTATAAATGCTAACCATTTATTTCTGATAGTTTGCAACATCTATAATGTTTATTGGAATTGCCTCCATGACAAAGTTGAAGGTAGAAATATGATAGTTGTATGTGCAAGGAATATGAGACACTATCCATCAAGGGATTCAATACCCCTAAACCTTGAGTTATTGGGAGAAGGCCAAACAATGGTTTTACAAAAATCTCCAATCACATAAAAATCTATTTGGCTCTTAAAAGTGTGCACAAATCACATGCTCACACAACCCTTATGCTGATTTTTTTTAAACTTCAATTTCAAAAGAAGAAGCAGCATGAATCACACTCTTCACAACATTATGAAAAAATGCTGTAACCTTCATGTCAATATGTCCAGAGAATTAGTATATGGCCTCCTATTAATGAGTAAAACAGCAAACCAAAATGTCTGGGGATTAATTTAAAACAATAGAAAACATACCAGTAAAACACTGCTTATGCCAGACATTCCCAACTCGTAAAAGAACGAGACAAGAGCCATTCCCCTCAATGTGGGACTGAAAAATGAAACGCAGTTCAGTATTTAGGATTCATGAACACATTATATTTCATAAAAAAAACAATGCAAAAAAAGAATTAGACAAAAATTTCATGTAATGGTAATAAGGCTTATTATCCAAAAATGATAGGCAACCTGAAAATTACTATTTCGGCCGCTTGTCTCATAGATATGTATCTTTGACGGAGAACATTAACTATTTTAGCGCAGAAACCTGACTGCTGATTATTTTTTGGAGCTGGTTTCACAGTTTCAACAAGGAAGAAATGCATGTAAACCGGACCAAAGATCAAGAGTGCTATTGAAACCTGAAATCAGTGATCCATAAATAAGATTCATTGCCAAACAGAAAAAGTATGAAAAAGATTACCAAATGAAAAAAGATTGTATGAAAAATACATGAGAATATAATCTGATCATGAACACAAAACTCACTGCACAAACAAACATACTGAGAAAATGTAGTTTTCAGGAAGAAATCGAGCCAGCACATTCCCCAGAACATGTGCAGCAGAAAAGAGACCTGTAATCCAACTAAACGCTGCTGCCCTTTTGCTTTCGCTGACAACATCTGCCTGACAAAGGAAGTTAAAGGTGTTCATAAAATTCTACCATTTTGTGTTCATTTTCAACTAGTTAAGAAAAAATCTCACCACATAGGCAACAGAAATGCAGAAAATACTCCCTTGACTGATTATATATGAAAATGTGCGAACCACGTAGTAGGCATAGACAAATTCCTCAGACTGATTAATGACAAGTATAGCTGCGACAAGAGCACGGTGAAGGGTGAAATGAGAAAATAAGATTCCATAAGCAAACAAACTGTGATCGAATATGATAAAGTAATCCCAAGTTCATATTTATTAGAATCTTCATTTAACCTGACATCTTTCTCATTCATGATTTTCTGGATCATTTATGTCCCTTGCAGTAGATTAGTTAAAAGGATGAAAATGGCACTCGCTTATCCTTTCAATTTGATTTTCTGTTCATTACTGTTGTTATAAATAGAATTGGTAAATTCTAAACTTATTGGCAAAACATTCTACATAGAAGTAATCAACATTGTTCAGGACAACTTAATTACTTAACCTCTCCCACATATTACATTGAGCAAAATATTGCCAACAATTGGCACAATTAAGGCCTAGCTACATCAACTACGTAGTTGACCGGAATTTGAGTAAATTGAGTTTTAGCTAAAAAAAAATGAGTAAATTGTTGAGATCACGTCTTATTTATTTAATTTGAGCAGGTGATGAAATTGTAATTGTAACTTGGGATTGTGATCAAATCACCAGTCAGCATTAAGCTGATAATACACGAAGTTCAGAAAAATATAATTGAAAGAAATATTTTCCTGCAGACCAATTTCAGCAAAGAATATCAGATGGTGTGCAGTAAATGCATCTTCAGTTCAAATGGCATCAATTTTATGAAGAGACAACAAAAGAAGTTGCAATAGCATGGCATAAAAAATGGAACATTAAATTAAACAACAAAATATAAAGTTATGCTGTGATTTTAGTCAATGAGATATTGTATTGAGATGGCAAATTTTCAAAGGTGTTATTATGCATTTCATGTCAAAGATTATCTAATGTTCTAATGAACATACCAAAAGAAAATATGGTTGTGGACAAGGTAATGAGGAGCACAGGTTTACGACCCTTCTCATCTGAAAGCTGGCCTAATAGTGGAAGCACCACCATCTTGAAAATTCCAACAACCTGTGCACAGAAAATTACATTATCAAGCCTAAAATTCAACTGAGAAAAAAAATATGCATATCACAGTTTGGGCTAATTCAGCACATGGAAGCATGTTAATTTATTAGTGTTACAATAATTTTCTTCAATATCATAATCACTTTAACCATCATCTTTTGATCAAACTAACACTCAGAAAAGAACCCTTGATTCCATGATATATATATATATATATATATATATATATATCATAGTTTAGGCTAATTCAGCACATGGAAGCATGTTAATTTATTTGTGTTACAATAATTTTCTTCAACATCATATTCACTTTAACCATCATCTTTTGATCAAACTAACAGTCAGAAAAGAACCCTTGATTCCATGATTTATATATCATACCGTTTGTTGAACCCCATTGATGTAAATAGCTTTGGAGCAAGTAGATTGTCCAGGGCATAAAGCTGAAGTGGTAACATCAACAAGAACAGAAACTGTCATCTCCTCAGCCATCCAATGGATGCTGAGTGGCAACAGCAAGTGAACCAAAGGCCTAAGCTCTCTGAGACCACTCCACCATGTCATGTTTTTTGGGAAACTCAATCTCAGATTGGCTTCTTTGCATCAAACGTTGAACTTTGTTGATATATAGTACATTAATACAGATAAGAAAGTATTCCTGCCTATTAAAAGCACTAATGTTTGTCATAGTAATTTTTGGTAACATTTTGTAATAACCATAACCATAGAAGATCTTACAAATACACTCCTACTTTATGTCTGGCATAGTTTTATTAACCGAGTTGACTCTAGAGTACGTTAATCACGTGTATTTAGTTAGGTAATTAACCATTCAATTTCAATAGAATTACCAAATTCATATCAAAAGTAAATGATGTGAGATGGAAATTTTTGGGCATGTGGTCCTACGGAAAGAGCAAGAGGAATATCATGGTTGTACACGTGCTGGAGTGATCATTACCTTGGGGTTTTGTTTTCTTTTTTTTTTAATATAAATAAATGTTTATCTTATGGTAATTTTTTGGTACAAGCGAATGTGTATTTGACCTTCATAAATTTTCCTATATTATAAAATTCTTCTTTACTTTTTAAAAATTTATGCAAAATAATATTATATTACAGGCTGGCCCTACTTGGGCCTCAAGTAGGCCCATTAGGGCAACCAGCTCCCCCCTATAAGTAGCTCCGTACTACATGGGGCTCAGGTACGTCCTCTAACCCTAATTGTCACCCTCACACACCAGTGATTAGGATTACTTCCTGGCTCTCTTCCTTAGCCACTCGAGGACTCCCACCAAACATCACATATCAACCCTAGACAGAGGCTCCTTCGAAGGTCTTCTCCTACCCTTGGAGGACCTCACCGTCTAGGACATCACATTGGCGCCGTCTGTGGGAATATGCATTCTTTCTTAAAAACCTTTCTAACCAATCGCAGTTCGGATCCGAGGTCGAACGAATAAGCATGCATCGAGTTGGTAAAGAAAAACTCGTGTTCGTACAACGAGTTAAAGAAAAGGCTTGCATAACTCCGACCTCGGACTTAGTACATATGCAACGAGTTAGAGTAAAAACTTGCATAAATATAACAACATGCAACAGGTTAAAACTGAAATAAACTTGCATTGAAATGAAATGTTGTACACAATAAGTAAAGCAAAATACCATCCCACATTGTCAAACATGTTATAAAAAAGAACATAGACAAGTCATAAGCTGCCCAGCATGAGGGACTTACGCTGCTTCATCCTCGACATCAGAAAGTACAACCGAGCTCGGGTCGAACTCTTCATCCATTTTCTCAACCAAAGGGTTGGGCAGATTCTCCTCAGGCTGGTCCAGGTCAACCTCGGCCCCACCCCTGTCATAATCAACCATCTTTCCATCTTCCACTCCGAACCCGGCAGATGCGCCGACATACCGAATTCGGAGCCCTTGGTTCATATGAAGAATTTGCTCAACCGCACTGGTGAAAACCTTGCTTGCCACCCTTTCAAGGTCGAAGTCCGACTCGGATGCTGCCACCTTATGCTTAAGAGCTTGAGCAGCCCTCTTCTTCAGCAAATTCCTAACTTTTTCCACCTCGGCAAGGCCCTCCTGCCGACCAGCCTCCTTAGCATCTGCTTTGGCTTGGGCCAAATCTTCTTCATGTCTTTTTTGAAGCTCCTCCATTTGTCGGCGGTGCTCCTCCTCAGCCTCGGATAACTTTTGTTCGGCTGATCTCTTGCCACTCTTCAGTTCCTCCACCTCGGCCGCCATAGCCGACCGAGCTTTTTTCTTAGCAGGCGAAACACCATCCGCCACATCATCAGCCACTTCGGCCAGCACGTTAAACATGGTTGTGGCCCTTTTCAATTGGCAAGCCATCTCTTCAGCTTTTTTCTTCCACTCAGCACCCGACATCTTGACAAGAGTATCTTTCAGTGAAGGTTTGGCAAGGGTAGTCGGCAGCCTCGGTTGAGTTCCAGTGCCTGAAGGCGGCGTATCCGCAACAATGGCTACCTCGGCACTTGGACTAGGCGTGCAGGAGGAGGTGGGGCAATGATGACGGCAGGTGGGGTAAGATGGAGTGGACCAGAGTCGGCCGAGAGCGTATCAGTGGAAACCTCGGCATCAGCAGAAGGAGCCTCAGATTTCTTCTTCCTCCGAGCTTCTAAAGCAGCTTTCAGCGCTCGGGAGGACATCTCTGACCAATGTTCTTCTGCAAAAAAAAAAAAAAAAAAAAAAGGGACAAGGAAAAATTAGTAAGAGA
Organism: Crotalaria pallida; assembly: GCA_037953625.1. Taxonomy (NCBI): domain Eukaryota; kingdom Viridiplantae; phylum Streptophyta; class Magnoliopsida; order Fabales; family Fabaceae; genus Crotalaria; species Crotalaria pallida. Next base: position 114,121,822 of record CM075652.1, on the reverse strand, counting down.
ATTGAAAAATGTACAAGTCTAAGAGCAAAAGTAACTACCAATTTTCGTCAAGACTTCATTGTCAGGACACTTCATGAAAACTCCAACATCAAGTTGGAATTTCCGAGCACGATATTCGGTCTGAAAGTGGTGGGCCGTTACGGACTCGTCGGCATCCAAGGTTACACCCGACCACCTTTGCGGCGTGCTAGTATGGCGATTAAAGAACTCGGGGGTCCACTCCAAAGGGAACTTCGGTCCCGTCTCGGACCGAAACCAAGGTAGCCCCGCTCCATTGTACTTGTATTTAAAAAATCTTGATTTAAAATGTTTCCAAGATTCGGAGAACATGCCGAACAGCCCACAGTGAGCTCGGGCCTTAGCCGACACCCAAAGACGACCAGTGACCCCGTCCTTATTGCTGACGAACGGGTTGTACATCCACAAAAACAGCCGAACAGTGCATACCAAATTTCTGGCTCCGCAGTACTTTTGGAATGCTTGGAGAAACGACCAAGTGTTGGGATGAAGTTGGGAAGGAGCTAGTCCGAGCTCGTTTAAGACCCTCATTTCCAGGTCGGTGAACGGGAGGGTCACGCCGAGTTTATGAATCAGATCGACATAAAAGAAGAAGGAATTATTGTCAGTCCGACTGCATATCCTGTCATTTGCCGAACAGGGGAGTACTTCGTAAGAAGTCCCGGTGGCGTCCCCTGGGCAAGGCAGCACGACCCTCCTTACCTCGGTAAGCTTGTCTTCGGAACAAAGGCTGGACTGGACTCCTCTGGGCTCCACGTCAACCCACTCATATTGGTCGGCATCGAAAGGCGCGAGGTAAAGTTCAGGTCGACTGACGCACTTCCTGAGCGGCATGGTACCTGTGGAAGAACAGGGGAGCTCGGTATTAGTCTTACGGGTTACGAAAAATAACCCCCCAGAGAACCCCCTCGAAGTCGTTCCGAGGGGCGAGCATCTCCCCTCTACCACAGGTACCCCTCGTTCGTACATTCCCTCCTTCTCCATCCTCTCGAAATCGGCACGCTCCCTGCCGTCAGCAAACTCGGCCCAGGCGTATTGCCGTATCCACTCCCTCTTCTCCTCCCAATTCCGAGGATAAATTACCTCGACGGGATCAACCTCTAGAACCCGCTTCTCGTATTCCTGCCTATACTCCCTTCGGCGACGGAGTGCCTCGTCTACCTCCGTAGAGGAACAGGACGAGGAGGAAGAGCCGTCCTCCTCCTCACTACTGCTAGATGACAGGGAGACTACCCCAGCCCACTTCCTAAACCATTCCCTACTCATACTGAACCAATTCTACTCCTTTGGTTTTCTGAAAAATAAACAAAAAACGTAAATCAAAAACCCTCCAAAAATCTCAAAACACGCCCAACCCAAAGAAGGTCAAAACCCCAAAAATGACCCCCAAAATCAAAACACCCAAACCCAGAAAAACCTCAAACCCCAACATTATTTCCCAAAATCAGAGCCACAAAACCTAAGGAAAAAACCCCACCGCCATGAAAATAGAAACCAAAAACAAGAAATTCTAATCCCCCATCGTGTAAATCGTGAAGCAGTAAAGAAAAAAGCAAAAGCTAGAGAGAAGAAGGAAACAGAAATGAAAGAGAAGAAGCAAGTGTAACAGTACCTTAAGTAGAATGGGAGCAAAGGAAATTGGAAACTTGTAAAGAAAGAAGGAGTCACTGATGAATAAGAAGAAGGCGATGGGCAGAGAAGAGGAATAGGGTTCGATGAGAAAGTTGCTGCGAAGAGAGAAGGAATGTTTCTGTGGAGAAAAAAGGAAGGTTTTCTTTTTTCGTATGAGAGAGAGAATGATCGATGGAGTGAGGAGGAGGAGCGGTTTTCTGGGGTAGAGGGGGAAGAGAAACCGTTTTCCCCCTCAAATTTGAAGTTTGGGCCTAGCCCAAAAGGCCCAACCCAGCGTGCAGCCACACATACTAGGACACGTGGCGCACGACAACTGAAATAATGGACCTCGAGCAACGTCACAATGATGGTGACGCTTCGTAAGTCGCGATTTCTGACACGTGTCAGATCCGGTAAAAGCAAACGTCACTTCGGTACTGGCGAGCAGACAGCTGTCATCAAACCCGCTCCGTCATAATGAAAGGACATCAGAGACAGCTGGATCCAGCTTTTCGACGACCCAACGTCCGAAGTCCTTAGGACCTCGGAATAAGGCTCAGATAGCCTTGACCAAGCTGGGGGGCTTATGTGGTGGACTCGGCCCTTATGAGGTGGATTTGGGAAAATGACCTAAACCAGGACCTCGGAACAAGGCTCAGATAGCCTTGACCGAGCTGGGGGGCTTATGTGGCGGACTCGGCCTAGCCGAGGTCCTCAGAACCATTGCCCAAGACCTAAGGACCCTTCAGGAAGCCTTCTGAACGCTTGGCCGAGCTCAAAGCTCAACGGCCGAACAGACGTCAGATACAGGCCGACCTCGTGCTCCAACTCAGGTCCGACGTCCAAGTCCGACACCTTCCCAAGTCCGACACCAAGGACATGATGACGTCTCATCATCTTATCCACAAGGACAACTCATCACCTTATCCACAAGGACAGCTCATCCACTCATAGCTCAGTACAGGCTGGCCCTACTTGGGCCTCAAGTAGGCCCATTAGGGCAACCAGCTCCCCCCCTATAAGTAGCTCCGTACTACATGGGGCTCAGGTACGTCCTCTAACCCTAATTGTCACTCTCACACACCAGTGATTAGGGTTACTTCCTGGCTCTCTTCCTTAGCCACTCGAGGACTCCCACCAAACATCACATATCAACCCTAGACAGAGGCTCCTTCGAAGGTCTTCTCCTACCCTTGGAGGACCTCACCTTCTAGGACATCACACCAAGGTATCCTCTAGCCGATAGACAAAAACTTATCTCCTCCAAGACTAAGATATCACCTAGAGCTGTCAAAACGGGCTGCCCGGTCGGGTTCGGGCTAGCCCACTTCGGGTTCGGGCCAAACCGGGCGCGGATCCAAAAGCCCGGTTGTTAATTAAGTACACAAATACAGAGCCCAAACCCGCCCTAAGCGGGCCACGGGCTTGTGCGGGTCAGCCCGCATCACATTTTTTTTAAATAAACCAAAAATAAAAAAAATACACAAGAATAAAAAAAAAAACTAGTCCATATAAAACCAAGCATAAGTATCAGAATTAATAATGGGGAAAAATAAATTCACAACCACTGATTACGGGAATATATAATTAAATGATAGATAAATAAACATTGCATTACCATGCTTCTGCTTAGGAAGATAGAATAGCAAAAAGTATAAGAAGATAAAACAATCTGCAGTCAGCTCTTCGATCATTTAGACATGGTCAAGGAACATCTAATCATATCCATAGATTCAGATATGATTCATGAGTAATTTTTTATTTGAAGCACTGATGCAAGCTAAAAAAAACTTTGTACCAATTAATTAATTAATTATTATTTGGCAACCAGCGTTGATCTGAATCATGCAGGACAGTTTGCTGGACAAAGAAGGTTTGGGCGTGATTTTATAGTATGCTGGACAAAAACAGTAAGATTATGTTTATGGGGTACTGCACATGGTGGGTGGGAACTGGCCAAGTGGGAACTGAAGTGAAAATGTGAAATGGGTCTGGATTGCACGTATGAGTCTATGGGAATTGGGAGTTGAGAAATGAAATTTGAGTTTTTTTTTTTTTAAATTTTCCAGGCCCGAACCCGGTCGGGCTTACCCGGCCCGAGCCCGGTTTTTTTAAAACCCGGCCGGACCGGGCTGAATAGCCCGGGTTGCATAAATGTCCCAAACTATGAAGCTCAAGCCCTATGATTTTTCGGGCTTTTTGGCCCGGCCCGGCTGGCCCGGCCCATTTTGACAGCTCTAATATCACCTAAGTGGGTTTTGCCTCTACTGATCCCTGACATCATGTTTAAAGAATCCAACTATCTGTCAACAATGTTGAGCGGTAAAATAATACTTTTTTTATCTGCTGAATAATACTTTCTACGAACTTTTATATAAGTTTTTTCTTACATAAATTAATGAAATTTTCAATATTTGATACATACGGGTAAAATAGAGAATGTTTTAACATTTTTCCATGAATTGTATTGTTTGACTTCAAGAAAGTGTTACTAAATAGATTCAATTATTTGCGTTAAAAAAAATATGTTCAAATTATTAAAAAAAAAAAAACTAATATTATAAAATAATTGAAAAAGTAATTTTTGAATTGTATTAAAAAAATTCACAAGAGAAACATATATTAAAAATGCTTAATTATGTTTTCGGTCCTTGAACTTTAGGGTCATTTAATCACATGCCCTTGTTCTTTTTTTTTTTAATGTCTAACTCATAACTTTTGGGTTTGACATATACCGCTATCAATTTTGATCAAATTTGTTGACATTTTAAAAAAAAAAAAATTGGAGAGAAAGGTTGTCTTTGGCATCACGTGACACCATGTGAATAACCTTCTGTGTTTAAAGAATTCCGGTATCTTAGGCCAGCAAAATTTAGTTGGAATTGGTAGGAAGGATATATGGCAAATTCAGAAGTAATTTTGGAAAATCAAACATTAAAAACAAACAAAACCTATAACAAAATGACCCTAAAATTTAAGGACTTACATACACAATTAAGCCTATTAAAAACTAGAGAAAATACGTAATGGTTCGTTAAAAAAATTCAAATGAGCTTGGCTAAGTGACACTTTCAAAGATTTATATTCCCATCTATTACTTATTTACTTATAATATAATCCACATAAAACAAATTAAATTTGGCTTATCTATGTTCATTGACATGACAAATGCAAAGGACAAAAGTATTGCTCGTCCTGTTGGAACGGTACAAGTATTGGTCATGGCGGTTGGCAGAGGTAGGGATGACCGGATATGAATGGTGATAAATAATATTTTGTTATGAACTCCTTCCTCACTTATAATTGACAATAAAATAGCTTCTACTCTTCTTTCATTTTTTTAAAAAATTAATCTTTAATGCAAAAATAGCATGGTTTATTTTTTGTAGGTCATGCATTTTTCTGAAGTTTATATATATAAGAAACACAATCAGCACTTATTCCCATAAATTAATTATAAAAATGATTTATATATACGTAACTGTTTTTTTTCCTTGTTAACAAGTACTTTAAAAATATTCTTTAAGCATTTAATAAAAAATAATACTTTATTTGTTAATTTTATTTTATTTTTTTGCAGATATTCTTATATAAAAATGTTTATTGTGTCCGAACGAATAAATATTCATCTATATATAGTTTAATTACTATTTCATTTATTAAACCAATAAACCATCGTGTACAGTTTTGATAACATCGGTATCACTTATCAGAGATAGAAGTCTAGTTGTTGATGGATTTTGAGAGATGATGCTGGAACGAAGGTTATTTTATTTTTGTTTTACTGCTTTGTTTAACCTCGATAAAATAACCATATAAAACAACGACAATGGAGCCACATAGACCTAGCGGATGGATAGCGTGTTTGTTTTCGCGTTTCACTCCCTGCAAACGCAAAAATAGCGTTTCACCCTCTAGCTCTATTATTCTGGTTCCATCCTCGCAAACTTATGACCAAAATGCTCCGATCAAAGGTCAAAGAAAAATTTTATTTATTTCTTCAAGAATCATGGTGTAATTTTTATAATTTCAATCATGTTGGTACTGAAATAAAGATTTTTTTTAACTTTAGTTTTTAGGATTAAGAATAAACATCTAAAAATAAATATATATTTTTTTAAAATTTAAAAAAAAATTGAATTCTTTAAATCATCATTTTTTATATAACTTATGCACTTGTGAAATACTTAAACCCATGTGATACCCGCAATTAAACCCATATCCGGGATACCCGTTTGAATCTGACCCGATTTTGGTAGGAAAAATTCGCTCTGATTGAGTTTGAGGAAACCCGAAACCAAAACCCGCTTTACAGAGATAAAGATGGGGCGGGTCTGATATTGTAAGTACCCGTTTTGCTCTCAAACCCGCCTTAATATAAAAATTAAATAAGTTTCAATATAATAATAATAATTAAATGATGAAGTCAAATTAATATATTTTGCTAAAACCATGATTTAATTTTTAAATTTTTAAATATTTTCAAAATTTAACATTTATTATTATATATTATTTGAATTATAATGTATTTCATATATGATTTTTGTTTAATACAATAAAAGATAATTTGAAAAAATTAATTGAATGGTTCACCCGAGAGTTTTCCCAAACCCGACAAGGATGTGTTTGAATTTCATTTTTTATACTCGCTCTCCTCAAACCCGCACCCAAATCTGTCTCGCTCTTAATAGATATGGATTGATATTGGCGAAACCCGCTTCAAATTCAACCTATTTTCAGGCCTAAAGTTGAGATTAAGAAAATCTATTTTGAAAAAGAAAAATCAAAACAATTTAGACAATTTAAAAATCTCTAAGCACGAAACATGCTGTTTTATAACGATGACAAACTGAATGCAGCATGAAATAGCTCGCCCAATTTTTTGAAAAAGTTGACATTGTGTTGTGATCTCACGTTCAATTTTTTTCTCCTTTCCTAAATGTACTGTTTTTTTTTTTAATTAGGTGCATTAATAAAATATTAACTTTATTAATGATATTGAAAATGTAAAAAATTAATATATATTTTTTAAAAATAATCTCTATAATTATTATTAGGTTTTAAAATATGTTAACTTAATATGAGTATTTCTCGAAGAAAAAAAAGTAATTAAAAAATTATCTCTATAATTATTATTAGGTTCTAAAATATGTTAACTTAATATGAGTATTTTTAGAAGAAAAAGTAGTAATTAAATATTATTGAAAATTTCTAAATTGAAATAAAATGATATAAATAGGACAAAAAAATTCTAAAGAGATCTTGCATTTAGGAAAATATTAAACTTTTTTTTTTTAAAAAAAAGGAAACAAGAAAAGCTTATTTATATTTTTGGTCCCTAAATATTCAATGTGTTTTATTTTTAATCCTTAGAAGTTATTTTAACCGGAATTAGTCTTTAATTTTTCAAACATTTTGTTTTTGATCTTCTCCATTATAAAATCCGTTTATCTGCTTGCATAGTTAACGGAGCACCACATCATCAAACACGTGGTTAACGAGATATAATATTAATTATTACTCACTCTGCTTAACAAGAATGGTAAAAAGATGACAAATTTTTTTGTCTCAAACTAAAGTTAAAATAATTAATAATAAAACTTAAAAATTACAAAATTTGAAATGTGTTAAAAAAATGACAAATTTTTTTGTCTCAAACTAAAGTTAAAATAATATATAATAAAACTTAAAAATTACAAAATTTGAAATGTGATTGGTTGATCAATACAAAATATATTAAATTAATTATTTGACAATTGGCTAATGTATTAGGCAAATCATTAAAAGAAATCTTCTTAATTTTTTACTACCTCTATCCCATATGTTTTGTAGATTTACCTTTTTTTTTTATTTCATATCTTTTGTAGTTTTAACCTTTCAAGATATAATAAATTTTTTCCCCAATTTTAACTTTCAATCAATTATTTCTATCATTCATCCATAATTATATTTTTCTCCCCTATCTCATTTCGAAACTATCATACATTAATTAATGTACATACGTGCTAATAAAAATTAAATACTATTACCATTTTCAAAAATGATTAAATATGGATATTTTGAAGAAAAAAATACATATAAAACTTACAATATTCAATACATTCTTAATATTTGTAACAACTTTAAACTACAAAATGCTGGAAATTAAATAGGGATCAGAATACGCAGCGGAAAAAAACGAAATACCCTATTTCCAGAACAGGATCCATGCGAGAGAGCATGATCCGAGATAGAAAAACGTTTACCTCTTGATGCGAAGAGGAGAACAGCGCTGGTCAGATCGTCCACGAACAATCCACGTCAATCACGAGCGCAGCAAAGTAGTCACGCCTTTATTGGTATCCACACGAACAGATTCCCAATTGAGTCACGTCTCTCTTCTCAGTGCTAGCGGAGAAGAGAGAGATTCAGTGTATCACTCACTCTCTGATATGGGATTGTAGAAATAGTATCCCTTAGTTTCTTTGGGATATCCTACAAAGTAGCATTTGTCAGATTTGGGACTAAGTTTATCAGAAAGTAGACGTTTCACATAAACATCACAACCCCAAATCTTGAGAAAAGACATACTAGGATACCTCCCAGTCCATATCTCATATGGTGTCTTCTCAACCGCTTTCGATGGGGATCGGTTAAGTGTAAAAGCAGCTGTAAGTAGAGCATGTCCCCAAAAAGAGATTGGAAGGTCTGATTGACTCATCATATACCTAACCATGTACAACAAGGTTCGGTTTCTGTAACACCCATAATTTTCGTCTCCCAGATAATAAGGAAATTAATAATAAAGTTTTATTATTAATAAAGTTTTATTATTAATTTATATAAATTTTCCAAGTTTATATTTTGTATTTAATTAGCCTAGAAATATAAAAATAGGTGAAAGTATTTTTATATGGCAAATAAATACAAAAAATATGGATATTGCATTTTAGTCCTTGGATTAGGACCTAAATGTAATATTAGAAAGGTTATTGGAGGGAAAGATTTAAAAAGTATTAATTTTTAAATTTTACACTGATCTAACCGGTTAGAAATGCCCTGTAACCGGTTACACGATGAACCCAGAAACTGGGTTAGTGCGTTTTGATGAGTAATCACTTGATTAATCCACGAATTCGCCACGAAATCAGCTCTAGATTAGTGGAAAACACGCGTCATTGTGCATGTCAACCTAATCTCTCTATATAAGTCAGTGATGTTGACGAATTTAGGGTTGATTTGCTGAAATTGAGTGTGGAGGCTCTGTTTAGGGTTCTAAGTTTCATCTCTGAAATTCTTCTTTGATTCTGAGAGGTAGACTCTGAGTGATACACGAACACGAAGCTTACATCCAGAGCTTCGTGTTGATACAAAAATTTTAAGCCAAGAGTGTGTGTGGAAGGAGAAATCGATCTTGGAAGTTGAAGTTGGAAAGCTGAGTCTGTGTTTTTTTTTCATTTGTGGAAGCTGGGTTTGAGCTTTGATTTTGGTAAGTACAGATAACTTATAAGCCTCAAACCACTTCGATTCTTTAGTGCATGTTACCTAGAGCAAGTCCTAATTGTTTTCCCTAATTTCTTTGATCAATTTCTATGTCAAATTCCCTGGTGTTTGGACCTTGTTGCTGAAAATCGTGGCTAAGGGCAGAACTGAGGGTTCTTGTGGAATCTGTGGATTTTTCTTCAATCTCAGTGTATTCACTCATCAAACACGACTTTGAGGTATGGGAGAAGTTTACCTTATACTAGATTGAGACTAAAATCAAGTGATTTAGGACTTGAGTCAACAAAGACTCAAAAAGGGCATTATGTGTTTAGGGTTAAAAGGCTTGGAGGCCAATTCTGTGTCTCAATTCTTTTTGAGCAAAGTTAATAACCTGCATGCAAGCTATTCTGATGATTGATTCATAATCTAAATGCTTATTATGAGTTTTGTGGTATTAAATTGTGTTTATGTGGGTTTTTATGCAATTTGATACTTTAAATTGAATGCATGCAAATGAAATATGTTCCTGTGGTTGAACATGTTTAAAATAAGGTTTGTTAACTTCATTGAGTGTTGAAATTGGTTAGATTTGAGTATTGAAAAGAATGGTATGCAAAACCTCATTTCTCAGTGTACAGACTGCATAATCTAACCGGTTATTCGATATTTGTAACCGGTTAGATACTGTAAAATTTCAAAGAAAATGAATTTCTGAAATTGGTCCTGTGTTCTTACCATTTTTGCTCAAATCTATACTCTAATTTCACTTGAACTCAATCTGAAAACATGTTGATAAATACTGTATGGTTCATATTGAAATTGAGGAGTTAATGCCTTAATGTTATGAGATAATTTCAAGAGGAAATTGTGCTCATTTGGAATTGGATTGTGATTTGGACTTTTGAATGATGAAATCAGTGGGTTTGAGGTATAAAACAATGCTGAACTTTGTTTATGGATTGGGTAGAGAATTCAAGAAAAAGGGTTTTCTGAATTACAATGGTTAGTAAGTTTAGGTCTGTAATTCTAACCGGTTAGCCTGAGACCGTAACCGGTTAGTACCTGAAACTGAAAAATAAAAGTTAAGTCTTTTAAGTGAAAAGTGGGTACCATTGGTTAAGTTTTTTCCAATCCAAGCCTAATGGCATGTTTTTAAGTTAATTCAAGAATGAATTTTTGTGTCAAAGGTTATACCTCAAATTAATCATTCAAAAGAGAAATTGAGATATTTCTAAATCACAATAATTAAAGTAAAGATAAAAACCAACCTTAATAATTGTGCATTCATGCATAGAGAATGGAAGATGGGTTGGTAGGAAACGTTTATCATATTCTGGGAATATGAGGAGGGTACTCCGGGAGTACCAAATTGTAACCTACTTGATGACACATTCTGGGAATGTGGCCAGTGTCTGGGACATGGTTTTTTTATGCGTTCCGGGAACGTGATGCACACTCTGGGAGTGATGCTTATTTATCCAAGCATGGTTTGCCATTCGTTCTGGGAACGTCTGGTAGTGTTCTGGGAACACGTTGGTGTATTGGATGGACATCCAAGATGGACTTTTTTTAGAGGCCTCAGTGGTGGATAGAAATCATGCATCATGCCACTTGCATTATAAGAGATATAATGTTGAAAATTGGTATGCTCATATGTACTTGCATTATTGTCTGTCCATGATATATTTGTGTTTGTAATTTTAGTCTTTATCGATTATGTATATGTGTATACTTACTCCCTATGCCCTGTTTAGGTGATGTCCAGATACCTAGCCTGCATCGAGATACGCCCTATCCCTAGTGGTATATGGACGTACGAGGATCACCGAGCCACCTTTGAGGGGGAGGTGGAGATCACTCTCTACCACCCTAACCCTCTGGTTCAGGTGTGACCTCGTAGATTTAGGATTCCTTTAGTCTATACTATGCATGTTCCACCCTTTTATACATATAGAGGACCACCCCCGGCTCGACCAGTGCGTCGATTTCATAGTTTTTGTTTTAGAGCTGCCACTCGTACTCATCCTTCTTCCCATAGAGTTGTTATTGAGGAGACTTCTTCTCCTGGTCCGACTGACTTTGAGAGGACTGCTTCTGCAGATCCTAGACCCAGTGGTGGGGTCTCTGCACAGTCGGGCGAGATCGAGGAGGACCCTGTGGAGGATGAGGACGAGGAGGAGGTGCCTGTCGAGCCTACTGTTTCTGCTAGAGGTGGACCTGCTGGTTCCTAGGAGCCTGCATAGCATAGATGTTTTGGATCCTAGGTCTAGGGATAGAGCTGCAGAGGATCAGAGGATCTGCTGAGGACATGGATGACCTGCTCTGGGACTTCTATTTTGATTTTGTCATATATTGTATATATTTTGAGAGGTCTTAGAGTGAGGTTTATTTTGAGTAGCTGGTTATGTATATGTTTCATCAAAACTTGCTATCTCGACTCTTGTTACTTGCTATGATGATACTAGTGGGGGTTTTTATTATGATACATATATATATGATGTTTTTATTTACCTCAGCAGTGCCCCACAAGTATTATTTTTACTTCCGCATACTCTGATTCTAGTTCAAAAAGGATTCGGCAATAAGTTTATATTCTATAAGTTCGATTAAACTCAAGAGGCAAATAATATGTTTTTAATAAACATTACGAATATGTTTTATTGTGATAAAAAGGACATTGCCTCAAGAGCCTTTTGTGATTAAGATATTACTAAGCCGAATTCAAATTATTTGTCAAAGTTAAAGGGTATTTACAATTGAGTAAGTACAAATTTAAAAGGAAAATTTTCTGTACCCAATTTTTGATAGCAAGTATTTTATATTTGAAAATATTAATTATTTTCAAGATATAAAACAAGGGTGTCACAGTTTCTCCTTTCTAAAACACCATTCCACTGGGGCGTTCCAGGAGGAGTGAGTTGAGATACTATACCACACTCTTTTAGATAGTTATCGAACTCTTGGCTAAGGTATTTACCACCTCGATCAGATCGAAGGGCTTTAATACTTTTGCCAAGTTGATTTTGTACTTCATTCTTGAATTCCTTGAACTTTTCAAAGGTTTCATGTTTGTATTTTGTAACATCCTCATTTTTATTAACCTAATAAGTATATTTAAGAATATTCTATTTTCATGTGAGAGATGATTTTCAACTATTTTCTTAGTATGTAAGTGTAGGTATAAGTGTTTGAAAACGTTTTCCTAGTATATGTATATATTTGTATAAATATATCATTGCGTAGGTATTAGCATTTGTGATTATATTCTTGAGTATATGAATGCATGTGTATGTTTATATAGGTATATGTAGGTTGAGCTAGCATATATGCAATTGTGCTTGTGTCCTTGTGTGTATGCACTACAAAAAAACCCTTTATTGCAACGAAAAAAGTCGTTGCAAAAAACTAAAAGTCGTTGCAAAAAATATTTTCTGCAATGACTTTGGTCGTTGCTGGTAAAGCCGTTGCAAAAGGGTATAGCAACGACTTTTTTCGTTGTTATAAAGAATGGTTTTCAGCAACGACCCAGGTCGTTGCATAAGTCATTGATTGGTAATCTATTTCGCAACGACAATGTCGTTGCAAAATACCAATATGTTTTGAAACGACAAAATTGTCGTTGCAAAAGTCTTTATTGGCAACGATATTGTCGTTGCAAAACACCTTCGATTTTTGGCAGTAACTTTGATTGGCAACGACAATGTCGTTGCAAAACATCGTTGATTTTTTAAACGACCAAATTGTCGTTGCAATAGCTTTTATTTATATTAAAAAAATAATAATCTTTTTAACCTGATATAACCATTTTAAATTATGAAGTATCATGATAATAATTAATAAATTTTCCATAAATAAAGAGCTCAAATCTCAAAAATCTAATATAAAAAATGTCTTTAACATTTTATTGAGTCACAATATTACATCAGCCCAAAATATTAAAAATAAAATAAAATAAAAATGTATTTAGTACCCTAATCCAAAATAACAATTCAAAGCCTATGACATAAATTTTTAACATAAAAAAATATCTTCTCATCTCCATATGCAGCATGACCAATGTCACTTTTCTTTCAATAATGTTAAACCTGTAACAAGCTAGTAGCAACATAATTATAGGAGTTGAATTAATTGAATACTTGCGAAAAAAAAACAAATTGTATAAAAAGAGGTTAAATTTACCATCAAGGAAATAGTGCAACCTAGAAACAAAAGAAATATCATGCATGCAAAAAAAAATTTCAACATTTTGGTTCGCCAACACTGTGAAAACAACATAAGACAAAGAGAAACCTCTAACTGGAAATCCACTACTATGATAAAGAATTTATTTTTATAAATCTAAATGAATTTACTCAATCAAATGAAACTTGAGATTCAGAACAAATTAAAAGACGAGAGAATTAAAAATTTAAAAAAAAAGTCAAAGGACAATAAACTTGGTACCTTCTCAGTCAAACTGAATTTTCTCAAACTTTTCATCAAATGATTGTTCCTTATCTTTTAGTTGATTGGTAAGTGAGGTGCCTGAAAATGAGCAAAAGAAAGAACTAATATTTTCATTTACAACAGCAGCAGTATACCTTAATGAGTTGTGAAATGTATATACTAATGTACAGTTTAAACATAAGTAGAACACAACACAAATCAACTTAAACATACAGCACTACCATACAACATGAGCAACTGAAAACCCTTGTTTACTTTCAGTTGTTTACTGATAGCGTTCTGACATTATCTTGATAAGGAACAACTATAAACGAAGCACTGCATCTTTAAGCTGGCCAATCAAATCATGGCTATAAAACTAGAACATAAAGAAGTAGTTCCATGACAAGCCCCTTCACCGATGACTTATGACAGCCTCCCCCCAGCACAAAAAAATTTCCACTAATATTCTTTGATATACACTCAAGTTTAGAATGCCTCATACCCAGAAAACTACTTAGCTGAGCAAAGTATACAGTAGATAGTAAACTAAAGTATCAGGCATCATAAAATTTGACTAGACCTTAAACCAATATAGTTTGTTCTTAACTTACTCCAAGTACTCACAGGCTCTTCTTAATAATGTTTGGTTACAGTGAGAAACACCAACATACACTCTAATTTCAAATGTCCTTACAGAATGTAAACAAGTGAAAACGTGGCATAACATATTTCCTACATCTAAGTGCTACAATTATGAGTAAACAACATTACAAATACAGCCAAGCCTAACAACCACATTTTCTAACTAGCACCTAGTACCATCAAAGGGTACAAATTTTTGTCAGAACCACCATGAAACTCATCCCACTATATAATAAGACTTGTCTTCTTAATTGTCAGTATTAATAATGCATGAGTAAGCCTGCAGGGAACATGTTTTTAGGATGAAACTCATAGCATGTAATTGGCTGGGGTTAAAATCCTTCTCTTGTGAAAAGCTCTTTTAACAAATTAACATTGAACTAATTACTCACTGAATTAACAGCAACTTGGTCCATTTAAGCATTCAAACAAGCACCAGCCATGAAAAAATAAAATTCTACTAGTGATTAATTACCACCATCTTACAACCAATTAAGCAAGTGTTTTTGTTTAGCTTTTTGTCAACCTCACAACAGTTATACTCAGCGTTCAATCAAGGACAACAACTAAATTTAGGAACCTCTATATAAACTCCCATCTAATCATTATAAACACAAAAACATATTCAAGACATGAGGTGTTCCAAATCAAATTCTTCAATCCCAAAAATATACTAAATTAGGCAAACCAGTTTCAATTAACAGCAATTGGTTCAGATAAGTTGCAGAAATTGAAACAAAAATACCTCACCAACACGTCGGTGTCGAACCAATTCCAAAGAAGAATGGCGTGAAATAGAGAAGATGACGTCAACTCTAAACAGAGGTCTCGAATGGCATCAGCATCTTCTCTTCTACTCTTCTTCTCTAACCCCAAATCCCAAACAACGCTAATACGGAAATTAGAAAAATAGGAGAAAGTCATTCACTGCAGATCTGGAGGCAAGAGAAGATTACGTTGCCCTGGATGGGAGAACTCGCACTTGAAGGCTGCTAGTCCTTTATGGAGAAATCGCATCACCACTGGATCTTTGTCATCGCAACTGGGTCATTGGTGGAAAAAGGTCCCACCGGCCCTAGTTGGGAGAGAACTCAGCTAAACGTATGATTCCCTGCATTTGGAGACAAGACAAGAGAAGATTTCGTATGGAGAAAGCAAACGACGGTCGCTTGGGACATAAAGCTGCATTTGTCACATACATAAAACTGCATTAATAAAATAAAACAATAGTACTAACATAAACCTTGAGCGCCAAAAAATAGAAATTTGACATAACGCTTAGCTTATACTGTAACACCCCAAAATTTTAATCCCCGATAAATGAAATGTTAATTATAATTTAATTATAATTAATGGTTTCTATATTAATTCTTGATTAAAATATGTGTTCATATGACTAGCTTATGTGTGTGAATTATTTAATAAATAATTTAAAAGCATAAAATGAGTAGTTTGCATATTAGTCCCTGGGTTGGGACCTAAAGGTAATTATAAGAAAGGTTTTGGAGGGAAAGTAAATAAAATAATTATTTTTCAAAAATTGGGAAAAATACTCGAGTATTTTCTGAAAAACTCGAGTATTCTGGGTCAAATTGCACGAGTTAGTGCGTTTGGTGAGTCAGCACCAACGATTCCCGTGTGTTAACACGAAATCGTCTTCTTCAACACGTCCTATGCCTCGTGGCGCTCTGCATGAGCCTTCTCTTGGTCTATTTAAACTCATCAACGATCCTTGGCTGAGAATTTTGGATCAAAAGTGCTTTGTTGATGAGGTTAGGGTTCTGAAATCGTTTCCTTCAATTCAGCTTCAATTTTGAGTGTTTGATTTCGAGTGATACACGATTACGAAGCTCACATCCAGGGCTTCGTAAAGATACTAAGATTATTAGCTGAGATCGAGTGTAGAGGGAGAATCGAATCTGAGAAGGGAGGGAGTTGAAGCTGTTTGCAGTTTCTGGAGCTTACTAGAGCAATCGATTTTGGTAAGCTCTTGAATCCTTGATACTTCAATTTCATTCCATTCTCTAGTATGTGTTGCAGAGAACGATTTCTAATTAGTTTCCCCAATTATTTTGCATGAATTCACCACCAAAATCTCTGGTTTCGTGACCTCATTCAAAACTGTGCTGCTGTCATATGGTTCTTGGGGGAAGTCAGCTTGAAGTCTGTTTTTCTGTCAAAAACCAATTCTCACACGTCTTAGAGGTAAGGGGAAGTAATTTTATTCACTAGATAGAGTTTAAATTTCATTAATTGTGTTAGAGAGCCACCAAGAGGCTCTAAGGGCTTAGTTTGAATATGAACTTTGGTTTGGAGACCAATCCATGCTCTATGACTGTGATGAGCAAGTTCTATATCATGCATGCAAGCTTAAATGAACTTTGTTTCATGAATATTGTGCTTATTTTGCAATTTGAAGTGTTGAGTTGCTAAATTGTATATTTCATGCATAATGGATTGATTCTCTGTCAAATTTGTTATTTGATATGAAATGAGTATGTTAACATGTTCAATATGTGGTATATGAACTATTGTGATCACTGTTTTGGGTTAAAAATGTTTAGAAATTGAAATGGTATGTAAAAACCAAGTTTCACTCTGTTCTGTCTGCAGATACTCGAGTATTTGGCTTAATACTCGAGTATTTCGTGGTGCACCAGAGTGAAAATTGGCGCACCAACTTGGGAATCAGATTGGACACTCGAGTAATGTATGAACTACTCGAGTATTCTGGGTAATGGAATACTCGAGTATCTCATGAATTACTCGAGTATATTTATGAAGACCTGAAAACCTAAATCTCTGAAAAGACATGAACGACTCGAGTATAATTATGAACCACTCGAGTAGAATCTGGAAAATGATAAACTACTCGAGTATTTTGGAAAACACTCGAGTATTTTTAGTCAGACACTTAAAATACCATTTTCAATTCTAAGTCATTTTGTAACTCTTAAAGGACAATAAACCAAGTGATCCTGGACTTAAAAGAAATTGATTGACGTTATGATGTTTTCATTTGAATAATGATGATACGTTGCTCGGGAGGCACGTAGTATATTAATAAAAGGACGAAACATCAATCAATTCCTTTTAAGTAAAGTTAATGCATTCATACTGGAGTTTGGATGGTAGGACGTATATCATGTTTTGGTAAACATGTGGAGGGCCTCTGGGAGTGCCAATACGCTTGCTTGATGACACGTCGTTGACGTGGTCGGCTGGGTGAATGCCGATATGGTTATACCGTTTGGATGACGGTCCGTTTGGATGACGGGATATGCTCGGGTGGCATGGATTCCAAGCTTGTCGTGTACATTCTAGGTGAATGTACGAATTGTTGTATACCTAGGAATACAACGCACTGTTGAGTGCTGGGTTGTCAGGGATGGACGTCAGAGAGTGACATAGTATGATGGAGATAAGCTTGAAAGCTAAAGTCATGCATCATGCCACTCATTTAAATTAATGATGATAAATGAAATAAGTGTGAGCATCCTATGTGCATTCATTAACTGCTAAGTGTTATATGTGATTGTTGTTATTTGATGCATGTTTACATATTCATATTGCACAATTTATTCTCTATTGGTTATGTGTATAGAATTGCTTACCCCTATGCCCTTGTAGGTGATGTCTCGTTACATTGCTTGCATCGAGATCCGGCCACTTCCTAGTGGCACATGGATCTATGAGGACCATCGCGCGGTGTTCGAGGGTGAGGTAGAGATTACCTTCTACCACCCGAACCCGTTGATCCGATTCCGTCCTCGTAGATTTAGGATTCCCATCATATACACTATGCATGTACCCCCGTTTTACACTTACCATGGACCACCTCCCACGCGACCAGCTCGCTCTTATCATAGTTTTCGTTTTCGACCTACCCGCTCTCACCCTTTTACTTCGAGAGTCGTCCGCGAGGAGACTCCCCTTTCTGATCCGAGGAGCCCAGTCAGGGTTTCACCATCACCTGACCCGGTACCCAGTGGTGGGGTACACTCTCCCTCGGATGAGATCGAGGAGGATCCGGTGGAGGACGAGAGTGGGGGCGAGTCTGTCGTGCATTCTACTGGGAGTGACTGGAGGGACGATGATCCCTAGGTACATGCATATGGTGTATGATGTGGAACTGTGGATCCGATGTGTGGAGGCTGTGGAGGAGACTTGCTGCTGCTGCTGTGTTGATGATGATGCTACTACCTTACTACTTTTACTTTTGAGAGACTGCTGCTATCACTACTACTACATCTGATGATGCCAGATCTACATGACCACCCTTGGAGTTTCTATTTTGATTATGTACACATATTGTAGATACACTTTTGGAGTACTCTAGGGTTTTGGTCATATTACTATGTAGATCAGATTATGGACTTGTATTTTGAGATCTTGGAGACATGATGATGAGACTATGTATTTATGATTTTTACTATATATAAAACCTATGTTTATATTACTAGTGACTGCATAGTCTGATGATTTCCGCTTACTCTGATTCGATCTATTTAAGAGCTCGGCTAAAAATATTATTTAATGGTATCAGTTTTATCAAATAATGCATGGGTAACTTTAATTACTTGTATGATAAAACGAGGTTTCCAAAAAGCGAAGGTTACCCTATTTGAGAAAAGGTTTTAGAGATCGCCGAACTCGATATAAACGTTTTCGTAAAGGTTTAGAACTTATTCTCCAAGAATTCCAAAATGACGATTTGTGCACCCGCTTTAAAAAGAAAATTTTATCTTCCCTATTTTCTTAACACTCACAAGTTCATATATTATCCAATATAATAGCTTAAATATTAGTTTATATTTGGATAATTCGGAAGGGTGTCACACTGAGTGGTATCAGAGCAAAAAGTCAGATCCTGTAGTAGTGGAAGTAGTATCAGAAAGGTAGCCATCAACATCAAGCAGGTATCTTCAGGGCATGTACATTATTTCGAATGCTATTATCTTGTTTGTTGAGGTTTAAATACCCTTGATTTATCTTGTCTCTTTGAGTACAAGACGCAATTGATTGTAGATTTAATAAGTTTAAGATAGAGCCTTAGAATAGGTAGTGTAATGGAAGTTTCTTTGGTTCAACATATGTGACCATAAGCCCATAGCGCAGGTCTAATATGGCAACTAGAAACCAAAATCACACTAATACGATGCTAGAAAGGATCACCACGGTGCTGGAAGCCATGCAACGACAGTCTCAACAACCATCTCAACCGGTCAACCCGTCTCATCAAGGTAATGTGGGTAACGCTGAAGCGAAGACTTTGACTGATTTTAGAAGCTGTAATCCGCCAAAGTTTGAAGGAGGATTTAAACCGGAAGAGGCCAACAAGTGGATTCACACCATGGACAAGATCTTGAGAACGTTGGAGTGTTCTGATGCGCAAAAGGTGGCGTATGCAACCTATATGTTGGAGGAGGAAGCTGAGAACTGGTGGAGTCACACGATGCAGCTTCTGCAATATGAAGGAAGAGAGGTAAGTTGGGGAGTATTTATGGAGAAGTTTCTCCAAAAGTATTTCCCTGAGGACTTGAGAAGGAAGAAGGAGACTTGAGGCCAAAGTTGAAGTCGATCTTCAGTTACCAGCGGATTCAAAGCTTTCCTGCACTGGTAGACATGTGTAGGATGCATGAAGATGATACAAAGGCTGAGGAGGTGCAAGTCTCAGAAAAGAAGGACAATCAAAGCTATGGACCTCAGAGGCGGAAAGGTTTCAACAACCGAGGCAAAGGTCCGTATGATCGCCGAGGGAAAGGCAAAGGAAAAGCTGGTGGTTTTGATAGAAGAGATTATTGGAGCGAGGCTCCATTCTGCGACAAGTGCAAGCGCAATCACTATGGCCGTGTGTGTTGGGGGACAAGTGGTTGTTTTAACTGTGGAAAGCCGGGACATTTTGCAAGAGACTGCAAGGAACCGGCCAAAGCCAACTCAAGAGGAGCTGCTGAGAGACCTATGGCTCAAGGAAGAGTTTTCACCCTTAGTGGTGTGGAAGCAAGTCGGTCTTCTGATCTGGTGCAAGGTAAATACTTGCTTAATGGTCAGTTTTATCATGTTTTGTTTGATTCTGGTGCAACGCATTCATTCGTTTCGTATGAATGTGTAAACCGGTTAGGCTTGATGATGTCTGAAATGCCTTATGCTCTCAAAGTAGAAACCCCTACCAATGCTCCTGTAGTTGTCTCTAGAGCATGTCTTAACTGTTGTATAGAAGTGTTAGGACAAACCTCTAAAGTAGATTTGATCTGCTTACCCTTAACACAATTAGATGTGATCTTGGGAATGGACTGGTTAAGTCAAAATCAAGTGATCATTGATTGTAATAGAAAGGTAGTAACCTATAGAAACCCGAAACCATCCGGCTATGTGTGCCTGTTCAACACTGAAGTGGAGGAGAATGGTCCAAGGATGGAAGAGATCCCTATTGTCAGAGACTTTCCGGAAGTTTTTGCTGATGAGATCCCTGGTCTACCACCAAGGAGAGAAATTGAATTCGGTATCAACTTAGTTCCGGGAACTGGTCCCATTTCTATCGCTCCCTATAGAATGGCACCAACGGAAATGGCGGAAATGAAGAAGCAGATTGAGGAACTGCTGCAGAAGCAGATGATCCGACCAAGTGTGTCACCTTGGGGTGCTCCGGTTTTGTTTGTCAAGAAGAAAGATGGTAGTATGAGGATGTGCATCGACTACCGGCAGCTGAATAAGGTCACCATCAAGAACAAGTATCCGTTGCCGAGGATAGATGACCTTATGGATCAAGTTCGCGGAGCTTCAGTATTTTCCAAGATCGATTTAAGGTCAGGATACCATCAGATCAGGATAAGAGAAGAGGATATCTCTAAAACTGCATTTCGATCTCGATACGGACATTATGAGTATGTCGTGATGCCGTTCGGATTGACTAATGCACCAGCCATTTTCATGGACTACATGAATCGAATCTTTAGACCTTATTTAGATTCGTTCGTGGTTGTGTTCATTGATGATATTCTCATTTACTCTAAGAGCCCGGAGGAGCATGCCGAACACTTGAGGATAGTGTTGAGCATCCTAAAGGAGAAGCAATTGTACGCCAAACTTACAAAGTGTGAGTTCTGGCTGAAGGAGGTTAAGTTCTTGGGGCATGTGATTTCGGACAAGGGAATAGCCGTTGATCCGACGAAAGTGAGTTCGGTTTTGCAATGGGAGCAACCAAAGTCGGTCACGGAGGTGAGAAGCTTTCTTGGTTTGGCTGGTTATTATAGAAGGTTTATCGAAGGTTTCTCGAAGATCGCACTGCCTCTGACGAAGTTGACTCGGAAAGATCAACCATTCCTATGGGATGAGAAATGTGAAAGGAGTTTTCAAGAGTTGAAGGAAAGGTTGACATCGTCTCCTGTATTGGTTTTGCCGATACACAGAAGAATTTTGATGTGTACTGTGACGCGTCGAA
Organism: Crotalaria pallida; assembly: GCA_037953625.1. Taxonomy (NCBI): domain Eukaryota; kingdom Viridiplantae; phylum Streptophyta; class Magnoliopsida; order Fabales; family Fabaceae; genus Crotalaria; species Crotalaria pallida. Next base: position 114,100,218 of record CM075652.1, on the reverse strand, counting down.
ACAAGGTCTTGGGTGTGTTTTGATGCAAGAGGGACAAGTCGTCGCCTATGCCTCGAGACAGCTAAAAGTTCATGAAATGAACTATCCAACCCATGATCTGGAGCTGGCAGCTGTGGTGTTTGCATTAAAGATCTGGAGGCACTATCTCTATGGCACTACGTTCCGGGTGTTCAGTGACCATAAGAGTTTAAAGTACCTCTTCGATAAGAAAGAGTTGAATATGAGGCAGCGCCGATGGATGGAGTTTTTGAAGGATTATGAGTTTGAACTCCATTATCATCCTAGGAAGGCCAATGTTGTGGCAGATGCATTGAGTAGAAAGGCAATGCACATCAGTGCAATGATGGTCAGAGAAGCTGTACTGATGGAGGAATTCCGGGATTTGAGTCTGACGATGCAAGTGGAGCCGACAAGTATCAAGATGGGGATGCTGCAGATTGCTAATGAGTTTCTACAAAGGATTCGGGAATTGCAACGCAAGGATGAGAAGCTCATAGAAAAGAGGAAGTTGATGGAAGAAAGCAAGGAATTGGAGTTTCAAGAAGGGAAGGATGGAATCCTTCGCTTTAAAACAAGGATTTGTGTGCCTGATGATTTAGAAGTAAGAAGGATGATTCTGGATGAAGCGCATAAGAGTAAGATGAGTATGCATCCGGGAGCTACCAAAATGTACCAGGACTTAAAGAAGCTATTTTGGTGGCCTGGTTTGAAGAAAGACGTAGCTGAGTATGTGGCCTGTTGTTTGGTGTGTCAAAAGGCCAAGGTGGAACATCAAAGGCCAGGAGGAGAGTTACTTCCTTTGGAGATTCCGTTGTGGAAATGGGATAGCATCTCGATGGATTTCGTGTCGGGATTGCCAAGGACATCTACTGGTCATGATGCAATCTGGGTGATCGTGGATCGTTTGACCAAGTCGGCGCATTTCATTCCCGTGAATATGCGCTATTCGTTGGAAAAGCTCACCCAGTTGTACATCAAGGAAGTTATTCGTTTGCACGGTGTACCATCAAGCATTGTGTCAGATCGCGACCCGAGATTTACATCGAAGTTTTGGGAAGATCTGCACAAAGCCTTGGGTTCAAGATTGAAACTGAGTTCTGCATACCATCCTCAGACTGATGGCCAAATGGAGAGGACTATTCAGTCATTGGAGGACATTCTACGAGCCTGTGCTTTGGAAGAACAAGGGAATTGGGAGCAGATGTTACCACTCGTGGAGTTCACTTACAACAACAGTTACCACACGAGTATTGGAATGGCACCATTTGAAGCTTTGTATGGGAGAAAGTGCCAGACGCCGTTATGTTGGTTTCAAGTGGGGGAGAGTTCTCTGGTTGGACCAGATTTTGTGCAAGAGACCACGGAACAGATCAAGATGATACAAGAGAAGATGAGGGCAGCTCAAAGTAGGCAGAAAAGCTATGCTGATAGGAGAAGAAAACCTTTAGAATTCGCCGAAGGAGACCATGTGTTTATTAGGATAGTACCAACCAAAGGTGTTAGTCGAGCCTTGAAAACTCAGAAACTATCACCTAAATTCATTGGTCCCTACCAAATCCTCAAAAGAGTCGGCCCAGTAGCTTATCAATTGGCTTTGCCTCCGTCATTAGATAACCTTCATAATGTATTCCATGTGTCTCAACTTAAAAGATATGTCCATGACCCCACCATTGTCCTTAGAATCCAACCTGATGACTTAGAAATTCATGAGAACCTAACCTTCAAAGTTGTGTCAGTTCGTATTGAAGATCGAAGAATCAAGCAGCTTAGAGGAAAAGACATTCGTCTGGTCAAAGTCGTCTGGGTTTGTGGAGATGTGATAGAAGCATCTTGGGAATTAGAGGATAAGGTGCGTCAGGATTATCCTGACTTGTTTGTATGAGTTGAATTTCGGGGACGAAATTCCTTGTAAGTGGGGGAGTAGTGTAACACCCCAAAATTTTAATCCCCGATTAATGAAATGTTAATTATAATTTAATTATAATTAATGGTTTCTATATTAATCCTTGATTAAAATATGTGTTCATATGACTAGCTTATGTGTGTGAATTATTTAATAAATAATTTAAAAGCATAAAATGAGTAGTTTGCATATTAGTCCCTGGGTTGGGACCTAGAGGTAATTATAAGAAAGGTTTTGGAGGGAAAGTAAATAAAATAATTATTTTTCATAAATTGGGAAAAATACTCGAGTATTTTCTGAAAAACTCGAGTATTCTGGGTCAAATTGCACGAGTTAGTGCGTTTGGTGAGTCAGCACCAACGATTCCCGTGTGTTGACACGAAATCGTCTTCTTCAACACGTCCTATGCTTCGTGGCGCTTTGCATGAGCCTTCTCTTGGTCTATTTAAACTCATCAACGATCCTTGGCTGAGAATTTTGGATCAAAAGTGCTTTGTTGATGAGGTTAGGGTTCTGAAATCGTTTCCTTCAATTCAGCTTCAATTTTGAGTGTTTGATTTCGTGTGATACACGATTACGAAGCTCACATCCAGGGCTTCGTAAAGATACTAAGATTATTAGCTGAGATCGAGTGTAGAGGGAGAATCGAATCTGAGAAGGGAGGGAGTTGAAGCTGTTTGCAGTTTCTGGAGCTTACTAGAGCAATCGATTTTGGTAAGCTCTTGAATCCTTGATACTTCAATTTCATTCCATTCTCTAGTATGTGTTGCATAGAACGATTTCTAATTACTTTCCCCAATTATTTTGCATGAATTCACCACCAAAATCTCTGGTTTCGTGACCTCATTCAAAACTGTGCTGCTGTCATATGGTTCTTGGGGGAAGTCAGCTTGAAGTCTGTTTTTCTGTCAAAAACCAATTCTCACACGTCTTGGAGGTAAGGGGAAGTAATTATATTCACTAGATAGAGTTTAAATTTCATTAATTGTGTTAGAGAGCCACCAAGAGGCTCTAAGGGCTTAGTTTGAATAGGAACTTTGGTTTGGAGACCAATCCATGCTCTATGACTGTGATGAGCAAGTTCTATATCATGCATGCAAGCTTAAATGAACTTTGTTTCATGAATATTGTGCTTATTTTGCAATTTGAAGTGTTGAGTTGCTAAATTGTATATTTCATGCATAATGGATTGATTCTCTATCAAATTTGTTATTTGATATGAAATGAGTATGTTAACATGTTCAATATGTGGTATATGAAATATTGTGATCACTGTTTTGGGTTAAAAATGTTTAGAAATTGAAATGGTATGTAAAAACCAAGTTTCACTCTATTCTGTCTGCAGATACTCGAGTATTTGGCTTAATACTCGAGTATTTCGTGGTGCACCAGAGTGAAAATTGGCGCACCAACTTGGGAATCAGATTGGACACTCGAGTAATGTATGAACTACTCGAGTATTCTGGGTAATGGAATACTCGAGTATCTCATGAATTACTCGAGTATATTTATGAAGACCTGAAAACCTAAATCTCTGAAAAGACATGAACGACTCGAGTATAATTATGAACCACTCGAGTAGAATCTGGAAAATGATAAACTACTCGAGTATTTTTAGTCAGACACTTAAAATACCATTTTCAATTCTAAGTCATTTTGTAACTCTTAAAGGACAATAAACCAAGTGATCCTGGACTTAAAAGAAATTGATTGACGTTATGATGTTTTCATTTGAATAATGATGATACGTTGCTCGGGAGGCACGTAGTATATTAATAAAAGGACGAAACATCAATCAATTCCTTTTAAGTAAAGTTAATGCATTCATACTGGAGTTTGGATGGTAGGACGTATATCATGTTTTGGTAAACATGTGGAGGGCCTCTGGGAGTGCCAATACGCTTGCTTGATGACACGTCGTTGACGTGGTCGGCTGGGTGAATGCCGATATGGTTATACCGTTTGGATGACGGTCCGTTTGGATGACGGGATATGCTCGGGTGGCATGGATTCCAAGCTTGTCGTGTACATTCTAGGTGAATGTACGAATTGTTGTATACCTAGGAATATAACGCACTGTTGAGTGCTGGGTTGTCAGGGATGAACGTCAGAGAGTGACATAGTATGATGGAGATAGGCTTGAGAGCTAAAGTCATGTATCATGCCACTCATTTAAATTAATGATGATAAATGAAATAAGTGTGAGCATCCTATGTGCATTCATTAACTGCTAAGTGTTATATGTGATTGTTGTTATTTGATGCATGTTTACATATTCATATTGCACAATTTATTCTCTATTGGTTATGTGTATAGAATTGCTTACCCCTATGCCCTTGTAGGTGATGTCTCGTTACATTGCTTGCATCGAGATCCGGCCACTTCCTAGTGGCACATGGATCTATGAGGACCATCGCGCGGTGTTCGAGGGTGAGGTAGAGATTACCTTCTACCACCCGAACCCGTTGATCCGATTCCGTCCTCGTAGATTTAGGATTCCCATCATATACACTATGCATGTACCCCCGTTTTACACTTACCATGGACCACCTTCCACGCGACCAGCTCGCTCTTATCATAGTTTTCGTTTTCGACCTACCCGCTCTCACCCTTTTACTTCGAGAGTCGTCCGCGAGGAGACTCCCCTTTCTGATCCGAGGAGCCCAGTCAGGGTTTCACCATCACCTGACCCGGTACCCAGTGGTGGGGTACACTCTCCCTCGGATGAGATCGAGGAGGATCCGGTGGAGGACGAGAGTGGGGGCGAGCCTGTCGTGCATTCTACTGGGAATGACTGGAGGGACGATGATCCCTAGGTACAAGCATATGGTGTATGATGTGGAACTGTGGATCCGATGTGTGGAGGCTGTGGAGGAGACTTGCTGCTGCTGCTGTGTTGATGATGATGCTACTACCTTACTACTTTTACTTTTGAGATACTGCTGCTATCACTACTACTACATCTGATGATGCCAGATCTACATGACCACCCTTGGAGTTTCTATTTTGATTATGTACACATATTGTAGATACACTTTTGGAGTACTCTAGGGTTTTGGTCATATTACTATGTAGATCAGATTATGGACTTGTATTTTGAGATCTTGGAGACATGATGATGAGACTATGTATTTATGATTTTTACTATATATAAAACCTATGTTTATATTACTAGTGACTGCATAGTCTGATGATTTCCGCTTACTCTGATTCGATCTATTTAAGAGCTCGGCTAAAAATATTATTTAATGGTATCAGTTTTATCAAATAATGCATGGGTAACTTTAATTACTTGTATGATAAAATGAGGTTTCCAAAAAGCGAAGGTTACCCTATTTGAGAAAAGGTTTTAGAGATCGCCGAACTCGATATAAACGTTTTCGTAAAGGTTTAGAACTTATTCTCCAAGAATTCCAAAATGACGATTTGTGCACCCGCTTTAAAAAGAAAATTTTATCTTCCCTATTTTCTTAACACTCACAAGTCCATATATTATCCAATATAATAGCTTAAATATTAGTTTATATTTGGATAATTCGGAAGGGTGTCACATATACCAATAAGTGAAAATTAATATGAATTTCCCCTTTCTCCCATGGGAATGGTTTTCATTTTTACTCATTTAATTTCTAAATTTATAATTAAACAGTAATCTCCTTGGTTTTCATTTTTACTCATTTAGTTTCTATGACTTCATATACTTCTTGGTCAATTAAGACATTGAAATATGAGTTAGACTCCTTGGTTTTCATTTCTTTTCTTATTTGGGGTTTCAGTTGAGCAGTGCCACTGATTAACTCCCGTTTGTTGGTCAACAGCAATTAAAGAGTCATTTAAACATATAGTAAAATACTTAAACTAAACTGTAAAGAAATGAGATGTTACATCTGCAGCTCCACTTGCACTTTTTATTTCATCAAGGGATGTGTTTCTTCCCATCCAGACAAACACTTCAAACCCAAAATCAATAATATAGCATTTATTAGTGTCGAGTAATTCCCTTTTCAAAGAATCAGTTTCGACAGGTTCTGCCTTTCCCTTTTCAACACTGCAAAGTTGATAATTTCATTATAGTCAGAACATAAAAATCTAGCATTTAAGTATTACTGAATTTCGATAATCTGTAGTCAATAATTCATATTACTTTCAAATTCTCACTATATCCAACTAATACAACTTTAGGCCAAAAGTATAGACATTTTTTAACAGTCTTCACATTGATAAGCACGATAAGCTTGACAGATTTAAGGAAATAAAAAACAACACTAATTCAGTTTAATTTACACACTTACCAAGTACACAGCTGTTACAACTAATGCTGAACCAGAAAAGTATGGAGAATATATTTTCTAAAAAATAAAACTATAGAGCCCAAAATAAAAACTTTACCTGACTAGTGTCTTTACCAAGCCAGTAATGGATATCAGGGTGCAGAGCACCACTTTTTGATGCAGTCGTCTACATGGAGAGTGTGAATACTAATGAAAATAAGACAAAAAATGCTCCATATATGAGGCAGCAACCTTGAATGAATCTTGTAAAGATGAAAATCTATTAAAATGTAAACAGTACAGTACAATATGTTAAATAGATGAAGGATACGCCTTTTGTCCAGCTCCCTGGAAAACTGCATCCAAATCTCGCATGGAAACAGCCATATTAATCTTCTGTTATTTTGTCTTGCATAACCCAACTTAAATTTAGCAAATAAATATCCTGAAAGGCAACCGTAGATGCTATAATAAGTGTACAAAAGCAAGATCAAAGTGTTAACTGCTTAAACATAATAGTGGGAGAAAATGGAAATGCAAATGCTTCACAAACTCTTTAACTAGGAAGTTCTGGCTTAGAAAAAAATAAAAAAAAAATAAAAAAACGGTTATCCAGAGAGTAGAGAAAATGATCAAGAAATAGGATAGATGGTACAAAAGGTTAACATAATTAATGGAGCCTTTAGTAAAATTGCCAGGGACTGACCCAATAAAAAAGTGGAAGCTTGCCTAAGTTATTGTTAAAATTTTAATACTCTAAGTACAAGGAATCATATTCCTTGAGATACAGTAAAAATCCCCATCCGGACAATTTAGGAAGTGAATGCAGCCAATTTAGGAGAATGATTTGGTGAGCTTGTTGTTTGTTCTGAAGAGCAATAACCTTGTTATGAAATCGAACTATAAAAAATCCAAGGTTAAAATCAAAGAATGGGAATGCAATGTCAAAAATGAAATCCAAACCAGTGCTTGAAATTTTTTTTGATTTGAGAGCGGAAGAAACAACAATTGATTCCAGAATGGTTGTCAGATTAAGGATTAACTAACATAAGTAGAAGAAGAATAAAAAGATTAGCGATTTCTAATCAAAATTGGTTAGAGTCGAACCTGAGAGGTTGAAGGCATCAATTTGATATCGGAAAGGATGAAGCACCGAACGATGGCAGAGTCAATGAACGGTAGCGGTGATGATGAACGATGGCGACGAACGCATGCGGTGATGAACAGAGAGCCATCACGAAAGGCTACGAGAGAGAGCGATTGGGAGAGGAAAGGAAACGAGAGAGAGAGGGGGGAGAGAGATTAATGGTGAGAGGCTTCCAATCCAAACCGCGCGACCCCATTAGATCGATCTAGCTTCCTTATCTCATTTGATTGAAGAGAAGCACTGTGGTATGTCTAGAGCAGAGAGAACGAATCAGAGGATGGCAGCGGTTGTTTTCTTTCCAGCAGTGACGGTGACGGTGCCATGGACGACGACGTTGAAGCAGTGGCAGAGCTAAGAGGGTCGAGTGTGAGAGAGAAGGGATCTATTTAGTGTGTTGTGGCTAAAGGAAAAGGGAAGGGATTTACCTTGGTTTGGGTTTGCTGCTGCTGCCGCCCCTCTCTCTTAGACGGGTATATGTTGGGACTTGAGACTTGGTTTGTATATATACGTAGACTTGAGACTTGAGTCTGTCTTTTTATTCTTAAGTCGTTGCAAAACACTTGCTTTCTGCAACGACATTTTTAAACCGTTGCAAAACACCTGTTTTCTGCAACGACATTTTTAAGTCGTTGCAAAACACCTGTTTTTAGCAACGACTTTTTAAAGTTGTTGCAATAAACGGTTTTTCTTGTAGTAATGTGTGTATTTGTCATGTGATCACATCGTTAGGTTTGGGTAGGGAAGTGTTCTAGAGTCGTTGGTTATAGTCGAAGGGTAATTGGTCTAGATTTTGGATTGGTGAGGTTGTGGTTGAGTAAGTAGGTTTGTATAGAATCGGGTGCCAAAGAGTCCCGGAGTCCTTATGAGTGCCTTTTAGTGTTTCGATCTCGATAGTGTGAGTGGATTGAGGATCCTAGGATAGAGCCTTGTGCATAAGAATAGACCCTAGTGTCTATGTTCGGGGAATCCCTTCGAACTCACGCTTCGATAGAGTTCCGGAGTTTAATAGATGTGTGAGGCATTCGAGACCAATTCGACCCTATTGGTTATGCCTCGAGAGCGATTGGTATTAGGGTTAAGTGGTTATAGGGTTTGTCTTAGATCGATCGGGTTAGATCAAGTGTTTAAGAAGAGGTTAAGTATAGAATTCGGTTGTTTGCTCGTCTTGTCTTTCCGTGATTATGATTTGTATGTTTGTTATTATTAATTGATGATTGTGATGTTTGTGTGTGTGTTTAGAGGTGTTTAGGAAGCGCTTAGATAGTGGAATTATGATAGGATAAGTTAGGGTGTGTTAGGAATGGCTTAGAACCCTTAGAATGCTTGAAAGAAAGGAAAACATAGGGCATTAATCGATTAAGAGGTCCCTTAATCGATTAATTTTTGAGCCACCTTCAGCCACTAATCGATTAAGACTTAGCTTAATCGATTAGATTTTTGAACACCTTCTAGCCCTAATTGATTAACTCAGGTGTTAATCGATTAATCCTTTGTAAACAACGGGAGTTAATCGCTTAACCAAAGTGGTTAATCGATTAACCACTGTCAAATCAGACATAAAACACGATTTTAATGTGTTGAAACTCATTTGTTTCTCTTCCTCCTCCACGAGTTTCTCTTTTTTCTCAACCCCAAACTCTTTCAATCTTCAAATCAACACCAAATAACTCCAATCCATCAACCCATAATCATTCCCCATTAACTCTCTATCTTTTTCCCTCATCAAAAACATCAATTTCCTCTCTTTCTCTCAAATCCCCAATTTCCCCCTCAAAACCCTAACTCCCTCAATCCTTCTCATATATTTGGGCAATCACCAAGGGAGCTAGGAATTGATTATGGAGCAAGGAATTAGAGTCTAGGAGCTTGATCCCAAGAGATTGGTGGAGTGCAACTCCCTCCCTCTCCTTCTCCTCTTCTCTTCAAGAGGTAAGGGGAGACTCTTTCCACACTTTGAGTTAGGGATAGTTAGAGTTTATAATAGGATTTGAGATTAGTAATTAAATTAGAGTATGGTAGTAATTAGTATAGGCTAGAGTTTAACAAATTGTGATTAATCTAGTTTTTAGTTGTAAATGTTTATATTAACTTATTTTGTGAATTGTTAAAGTAGGAAGTGAAGAACATTAGGGAGATGACTTAAATTCTAGTCCCTGAGACATACCTGAGTATGTCGACTGATTGACTGGATGACTTCTGAATTGTTGATTGTTATTGAGTGCTAAATGTTTATATTTGTGATTAAGTGTTTTATTGGCCTTATTGTGAAATTGCAATGGAATGTTAATAAATTGGAACTTATTGTTTAAAAGAATAAAGAGAAGGAAAAGTGGATATGGTGATTGGTCAATGGTTATAGCATTGGGATTGTTAAAGGGCCAATGAATTAAAAAGGGATATAAATGAAATGGGTAATGGGAATTGATCTAAGTGTGGTAGAGGATTCTCTAGAGAAGTGTCTAGGATATACTTTAGGATTCCATTCTTTGATTTGGTCATTATTCTTAAGTTTTTATTATGAACTGTTTACTGTCCTTTTAATTCACTATGCTGTGAAAGATCTCACCCTTAGTGGATAACAATTTAGGTACATGTTCAAGAAGCTTGGAGATCAGAGTGCGCAGCGGAACAAGTTGAAGGAAAGGGGGTTTATATAAACTGTTTGTATTGTAATAGGATGCCCCACATTTTGTATAGACTTAATTTGTAAAATTTAACTTTTAAAGTTATCCGTTGTATTTTCAAACTCTGATTTATGTATTACAATTAATGAAAGTACTTTTAAAGTTCCATAATTATTTCCAAAACTTTTAAATTTTCTTATATTTTTATATTATGAAAATCGTTGTGTTACATATTTCATCAGATATACATACCCATATCTACTAAAATCATCAGTAAATGTGACGAAGTACGGGTAACCTCCTCTGGCATTTGAACTCATAGGCCCACATACATCTGTATGTATGACTCCCAAAAGTTCATTAGCCCGTTCACTGCTGCCAGTAAATGGGCCCTTTGTCATCTTGCCCAACAAACAAGACTCACATGTCTCATAAGATTCAAAATCAAATGAGTCTAAGAATCCATCTTTATGAAGCTTAGAAATGCGTTTCTCATTTATATGGCCCAAACGACAATGCCAAAGAAAAGTTTGGTTTGTATCATTTGATTTAAACCTTTTAGCATTAATGTTATATACTGGAAGTTCAAGATCTAAAAAATAAAGACCATTTATTAATTGTGCACTGCCATAAAACATCTCATTCAAATAAATGGAACAACACTTGTTCCTTATTGAAAACGAAAAACCTACTTTGTCTAAACATGAAACTGAAATAATATTCCTATGAATAGCAGGTACACAATAAACATCCTCTAGTTCTAAAACTAATCCACTAGGTAAGGTTAAACTACAAGTTCCAACAGCAATGGTGGCAACTCTTGCTCCATTTCCAACTCGCAGTTCGACTTCACCTTTAGCTAATCTTCTACTCCTTTTTAGATCCTGCACATTAACACAAATGTGAGATCCACATCCAGTATCTAATACCCATAATGTTGAAGCAGAAAAATTAACTTCTATAACAAAAATACCTGAAGAAGAGACTCCGCTTTTCTTCATTTCTTTCTCTTTAAGGTAATTTGGGCAATTCCTCTTCCAATGTCCCTCCTTGTTACAATGGAAGAAATTTCCCTCCTTAGCCACCCCACCTTTAGGCTTAAGAGCCTTAGCTACTCTAGCTTTGCCCTTATCCTTAGGTTTTTGTGCTTTCCCTTTGGCCTTACCTTTGCCCTTTCCATTTTAAACCAACAATACAGTTTTTCCCTTGTTGATATTCTGCTCAGCAGTTTTCAACATCCCTAAAAATTCAGTTAGAGTGCTATCAATGTTGTTCATGTTGTAATTAATGACAAACTGACTAAAGCTCCGTGGTAAGGAATGCAGAACTAAGTCAACAGCCAACTCTTGACCTAGTGGGAAACCCATCCTCTCAATTTTCTCAATATAACCAATCATCTTGATTACATGATGACTAACTGGGCTTCCCTCTGTCATCTTACTAGTGAAAAGGGACTTTGTGACCTCAAAACGCTCATGCCTTGCTTGCTCTTGATAGAGCTCCTTAAGGTGTACAATCATATCGTACGCACTCATGTTCTCATGAACCTTTTGAAGGTCAGAGGTCATAGTGACAAGCATGAGAGTTCCAACCTCTAAGGCATCATCTTGATGCCTTCGGAAAGCATTCCGTTCAGCAGTCGGTGCATTAGCGGGGGGTGCTTCAGGGAGCGGTTGCTATAGCACATACATCTTTTTCTCATTCCTAAGGAGAATCCTTAGGGTCCGATACCAGTCCAGGAAATTAATTCCCGTCAGCTTGTCCTTCTCAAGGACTGATCGCAGTGATAAGTTGTTCGAATTGTTTGATGCCATGGTGATCCAACAACAAAATTAAAAACAGAATTAAGATCATGTTTATTAAATAGTTAATAAGGACTTTTATTAAATATTACTCCCACTATTTTCCTCAAATCAATAACCCTCAATATTGACTCGGAAAATCTCAGCGTAAGATTTTCTAGTGCACTACTAGAAAATAACGTTTTGAAATCGGGGTTTTAAAATCGGTCGTTGTAAAGCCGATTTAAAAAAAAACGCGGTGGCAATTTTGTAAATAAAATCTAACTTTTGAAGTTGGTCGTTAAACAACCGATTTAGTAAGTATTTTTTCTTTTTTTAAATTTTTAATTTTTTATCTTTTGAAATCGGTCAAAATGACTGATTTCGTAAGTATTTTTTCTTTTTTTAATTTTTAATTTTTAATCTTTTGAAATCGGTCAAAATGACAGATTTCGTAAGTATTTTTTTCTTTTTTTAAATTTTAAATTTTTTATCTTTTAAAATCGGTCAAAACGGCCGATTTCGTAAGTATTTTTTTCTTTTGTTAAATTTTTAATTTTTTATCTTTTAAAATCGGTCAAAACGACCGATTTCGTAAGTATTTTTTCTTTTTTTTTTAATTTTTAATTTTTATATTTTAAAATCGGTCAAAACGACCGATTTCGTAAGTATTTTTTCTTTTTTTAATTTTTAATTTTTAATTTTTTATCTTTTAAAATCGGTCAAAACGACCGATTTCGTAAGTATTTTTGAAATCGGTCACTGTTGACCGAGTTAGAATGTAGAAATGCGGTGGCATTTTTGTAAATAATTATTTACACTCCCCAGGAAACCCTAATTATTTCCATTTATTCCTACCGTGCGCCGCCCCCATCTCCAATTCTACATGGCCTCAACTTCTTCTTCTTTCTTTCCATTTTTATTTTCGAACTCATCTCTCTTTCTCTCTCACCATCTCCGTTCTCAACTTCTCTCTCGTCTCTCGCCTTTTGCCATCGCTGGCTCGCCTGGCGCCGTCCCTCGCTCTCTCGTCTTCTCTTCTCCCTCTCGGTCCTTGCACAGCTAAACCGAGCCACCGTCAGTATCTCTCGTTCTCTCCCTCAATCGCGATTCTCCGTCAACAACGAAGCCGCCTTCACCGAGGTGGAAAGATCGCGATCCGAATCGGGAGGAGGAGGAGGATCTACGCCGCCACAGATCCAAGGCCAACAACCTTGGTCACACCCTCCTCGCCGGTCGCTGCCACAGATCCAGAGATCAACCACCTCGGTCATACCCTCCTCACCGCCACAGATCCAAGTCCAAATGCGAAGAAGAAGTGGGTCATCACCTCCACAGATCCACTTCTCTGTTATGAGTTACTTATTTTTCTTTTTTGAGCATACTCTGTTATGGTTTTCAGATTCAATGTTGAAATATGTTTGTGCTGATTCTCTGTAATGATTCTTGCTTCTGGCCTCTGATTCTTGCTGATTTTTTTCCACTTATTTTTTTGTTTCAAAATAGTTAAATACTGGATTGATGATTTATCAGATATGATGATAAAAAAACCAGTTGAATATAATGGGTTGTTCGAAAAAAAAAGAAGAATCAGTTGAATATAATGGGTTGTTCGAAAAAAAAAGAATCAAAATCGGTCGTTTTGAGTTTTGACCGATTTCAATGTTCCACTTTCAAAATCATATCTTTTGACCGATTTCAATGTTCCCACTTTCAAAATCGGTCGTTTGACCGATTTTAAAAGTTTGACTTTTAAAATCATCGTTTTCAACATCATCACAACGGCCGATTTTAAAAGTCCAAAACGACCGATTTTAAAAGTCTTTTTTCCAGTAGTGGTGGGACCAAGATCCATATTTCATCTTATTATGAGTCAAACTTTAGCTGATCACCCATAATTTGATTATTTAGGTGGGGAACCCTTTCCCAATCACATCTCATGTGACTCTTGGATCAATTGGGCGAATAACATTTATCCAAATTCATCCTATAAATAAATACCCAATTCTTTTGCCTATAGACCTTCAATCCTATTGAACTCTCCATTTAAGTTAGACCCAATGGTTGACAAACAGATATTACATTTATCTCCCCGCGTCTGACCAATGTAGATAAAAGTACCCTACTTTAGCAGGCCCACATTCAAAACGACATCAATCAAGACGAGTATCAAGCATTGGAAGGCATATAACTTAATATTTTAGTTTGAGGGGTTTTTAAGTTAAGTGATCTCACTAGTTTTATCTTGCATTAACATACATAACATTATAATGATAACATGCATCACATACATACTATAATTATAAACTATAACATGCATCACATACATACTATAATTATAAACTATATGTGATATGATCATGGCCCATAATAATTAATTCACCGAAGCCAATGAGTGAATTAAAAAAAAGATCCTATGACTGGCAGCATCTTCTCCAAGAGCCTTCCTTGAAGTCCTCTTCCTCACCATCTCCAAGACTCTTGATTTTTAAATAAAATTACAAGCAGAAACCTCGTTCATGAGGGGATTTAGATGAGAAAAGAAATACATAATGAATATTTGAGAGAGGCACGACACGCAGGCCGTATTTAAAATAAATACATAGTGAATATTAGAGAGAGGCACGACACGCAGGCCGTATTTAAAATAAGTAAATAAACCATACATAAGTGATCTAATAGGCCATGACAATTCACCACATAAATGAACAACACATAATAGTATATATAAAATAAGGATTTATTATATTAAATAAAATTATGTTCGTTACGATTTAAGATACCTACGCAGAGGAGGCTTTATAAAAAATTAATCTGCGATTTTTGGCTGTTATTATTTGATTCGAAAGACCATGTCCAACAATTGGCACAATCATATCAGTTTCGCAGAAGTTCGCATCGATTACACCACTGTAATACCCGACATGATCCTGTCCAACAAATGGCACAAACATGTCGATCGTCTGATGCAGAACCCTAGCGACCCTGACGCTGTTAGTTGCAGCATGATAGAGTCAACTCTTGACATCACCATGCTGCGACGAAAAATACCGACATCAAAATAGCGATAAACAAAATTTATCTCTATTTTTCAATTTTCGATTAAACACAACACATTATAATCTCATTAAAACATGCTTAATCAGAAAATAAACAAATCATGGTTTCGCAAGCGGCTCTAATACCACTGTTGGAAATAGGGATCAGAATACGCAGCGGAAAAAAATGAAATACCCTATTTCCATAACAGGATCCATGCGAGAGAGCATGATTCGAGATAGAAAAATGTTTACCTCTTGATGCGAAGAGGAGAACAGCGCTGGTCAGATCTTCCACGAACAATCCAAGTCAATCACGAGCACAGCAAAGTAGTCGAGCCCCTATTGGTATCCACACGAACAGATTCCCAATTGGAGTCACGTCTCTCTTCTCAGTGCTAGCGGAGAAGAGAGAGATTCAGTGTATCACTCACTCTCTGATATGGACGGCTAGGGTTGCCGTTCTGTGTCTCACACGTACCAAAATCCTAAGGCTTTATAATAGTATTAGACCAGCGGGCTGGGCTTGGCAGGACATATCAGAATGCGTCGCACGGTCATACTGTGCATCGCACGGACGTAAATTTTATAAAAATACAACTATTGTATTTTTTTATCAAATGTGATATCTCCAATCTATCTGTTCTTAGTGTGTGACTCTATAGGTTCCTGTAACGTTGGCAGTAAAGTTAAAATCCCATTTTAAGTTTACAAGCAATGAGCGGTATCTAGCAACACGTCATTGCTACCCAAGTGACAGGAATGTTTGTTATCTGACATAACCTTAGCGTGACCAATGATCATGTGTAAATTTAATCCCTTTGTCCAAATATCTTAGTTACACTCATGGCATGGAACGTGTCACCCATGTATAGTGTAACCTATGGTTTCTTGATCCCTGAGTAGACGCGTCTAAACAAGTCTCGTCAATATCTCATATTGACTGTCTTGAGTATGACCATACACTTCACAGTCTCACTCAGTCAAGGGGCCCAGAGATATAATTCCTATTGACAAGGAAGGACAAATCCCATCTACGTCACTCACATCCCTCTACATGATTTGTCATATACCCGACTACAACCGTTATGATCACCTGGTTAAAGATGACGTTTGATTGCGTGAAAACACATAATTCATCATGTTGGGAACCGTAGCGACTTCAGGTCGAAGGACCATGTACACCATTGTCACTATGAGAATCGCTTATGACACTCACTTAATAACCCATGTAGCATTCACATGGCGGGTCAATCCAGTACACAATTGTCCCAATGTGTACTTACGTGAAGACTTGATATCCCATATCCATGACCGGTGAGATACAGTCATCAATCTTCACATACTAGTCTCGATGTATTATAGTTGTCCTTATTAACTGTAATACTCGACTAGGGAATCTTTAAGGATAATTATCAATCAATAAGATCTCACTATCAAGTCATGTACTTGATATTCTTATGGCATTGATCGAACTTATAATCCTAAGGACTTTATTACATCTATTTTAATTAAACAATTAAAGCATAAATATAATAAATGAAATGCATCATTATTATTAATAGTAATAATCCATAAACATGAAATAAGTACAAGTAAAAGAGAAAATACGATTGCCACTAGGGCACTCTCCAACACAAAAGATAAGGAATTGATGGAGTAATAGATAATAGATGTTAAACTAAACTAACCGGAATGAATTAGAAAACAATTTTTAGTTTTTTATAGGCTTATTTAAATTTTTAATTTAGTGTAAAGTACCTTTTTGGTCTCTCATATTTTTTAGTTGGGTCACTTTAATCCTTCAAAATGTTGAAATTCACTTTTAGTCTCCGAAGTTTTTTTATGGGACACTTAAGTTCTTTCGTCCACTCCTTCAATTGCCGCAACCGCAGACTTAAATGTCCCATAAAAAAATCTTCATGAAATAAAATTGAATTTTATATTTTGAGGGATTAAAGTATTTCATAAAAAAATACGAAACTAAAATGATACTTCTCTCTGAAAAAATTATAGTGGCTGCGATAAGGTTTAGAGCATGATTGAGTGACCAATGTTTAACCGAAGGGAAAAAGAAGAAGGGTCTAAGCAACTGACAAAAATAAAAACTAAATTTTCATATTGTGTGAGTAATGGTTTCACATGTATTAATAATATAGTATGGATATTTTTGAAAATATGATAAAAAAAATGAAAAATTAATTGGATGTAAGTAATAAAGTTTTTGGTGTTAATAATTTTTTTAAAAAAGTTTAAAAACCAATTTTAAACTTAAATAAGCTTTTCTTTTTTTTTTTCCTCCTTCAAGATAAATTTTAGGTTTTTATGTAGCCCACCCAAAACTAAAAAAATAGATGGTTATCACCCATTATAAACCGAAATTTGAAATGTGATTGGTTGACCAATCTTCATTAAAAAAAAAACTCTATCACTTATCACTCACCAGGTACTAGTAACATGGAAGGGTGTTACAAAATAACCATGCTTATCTCCTAATCAAAATATTTATCTATTCGTTACTCATAAATAAAACTAAATAAATAAAGGATCTGATCCGATACGCGAAGGAGAGGAAGAACAATAGAAAAAGGTATGAGTTCCGAGAGATAGATAGAGAAATTAAGGCACTCTCTCTCTATGTGTTTTGGACCACTTTGTGTAAAAGAGGTTTAACAAGAAAATGAGATTTTTGAGTTCGTAAGCTTAAGAGATTGAACAATAATTAGTAATGGCAATTAGGGCTCAAGCCCGCGGGCCTACCCAGCCCGTGTCGCAAAAAATGCGGGCAGGGCCTTGTTTTTTCACCCATATTTTATCTAGGGCAGGGCATGCCCGCCCGTTAAATTTGCGAGCATTTTAGGGTTGCCCGCGGGCTATAAAAAAATTAACTTTTGGCCCAAATATTGAACTGGCATGGCCCATATTAAGGTACAATTGTGCAAATTAGGTTACCCAAAGTTTCATTCTCACCCTCTGTCTCACGTTGTACTAGCCAAGGGTTTTCACTTCCTCTTATTTGCCACAACTGCTGTTTCCGCCGCTCCCAAGAGCCAAGGGCGTCGTCGGTTCGCTCCAAGCCTCCAACTAGTTCGATGCTTCGCTGGTGCTGCTGCATGGTTCGCTGTTTGCTGCTGCTGCTTGGTTTGCTGGTTGCTGTTGGAGTGCTGGTTCGCCACTGTGTGGTATCGTCTCGCTACTGAATCGATGCGCTGCTTGGTTCGTTGGCTGCTGTTGTAGCGCTAGTTTGCTGTTGTTCGGTGCTTTGTTGTTGCCGCTGTTCGGTGCTTCGTTGGTACTAGTCCATTTTCTTTATCAAAACATTAGCTGCTACGTTGATGATGCCTAATTTGTATATATACAGTGTTGGTTATGTTGATTATTATCACTTTTAGCCAATTTTTCAATTTTTTATTTTTAATGCTCATGATTATTCAATTTTTTAAGTTTGAAAAACGAGCGGCCCGAATGCCCGCCCGTAAAAAATGCGGGCGGGCTGGGCATGGATTCATTGCCCTAAATTCAAAACGGGCCGCCCATGCCCGCTCGTTTATAATGGGGGCGAATGCGGGCGTGGCCCATGCCCGCCTGTTGGCCCTAATTGCCAATACCAACAATAATACAAATGTTGGAAACTGAATATTACTAAGATGAGCTTGCTGGGGTGGCTGTGGTGGAGAGTAAGTGGATCAAATGCAATAGTATTTAGTGGGGAAGATGATGAGGTGCCTTGGATGGGAAACCCTCTTCTCTCTGATCTTCTCCTTTCCTCCCTTTCTCTCTGTTTTTCTCTCGCTCTCTCTATTTTCACTTCTCTATTCTTTGTATTTTTTCTCCCATTGGTGTTGCTTTTTTCTCCTTCTACCAGCTCCCTCCTCTTATGTATTTTTTTTACTCCCTCACATCCCCATCACCTCTGTTCTCTCTCTCTCTCTCTCCCTCTGCTCTGTCTCTGCTCCTCGTACACACCAATGTCCCCTTTAAGGTAACTCATGGGAAAAGCCTCTTTCTATGAGTCAGGGACCAAAGACTCCTTTTTAGTACAAGTGAGTCAATTGCTTCTCCCTTAAGGTCCTAATGACCCGCTGCCCCCTAGTCTCTTTCACAAGGCTCACTCTCCCAACTATTGCATAAGTCCCTTTCAAGGTTCTGCTTCCCTCTCAAGGGCAATATCCACTCAGAGCCAACCAAACCACTTCCGCCTAGCAAGCTCCCAAACATTTCCTGTTGACCTGTCCCCATCATCTTTGGTAGCAGATCTTTTTAAAAGGAAAATGCATTTACTAAGCTTCCTTCATAAGCTTCCTTTTCTTGGCCCATTTCTAATTTTAATTCAATATTGGGCCTGTGGCCCAAATGTGTAATTTTCCAACAGGATCCAAACACTGTGCCTGGACTTGGCTTAAAATTTATGGTGAAAGGACTGATATACCCATCTTATGGAGCTGATGACTTTGAAGACTAAATAGGAGATTTTTTTTCCTATTTCTGTCTCCTCAATGTCCCCACTTAGAAATTTAACTACTAATAACAGCTTCTTTAGAACCCTGAACTTGTCATTGCATAACACTTACTATTAGGTAGTGTTTGATGCTGCTTATTAGTAGTAGTAGTAGTAGTAGCCTGTGTGTAGTGTGTAGAAAACAAATGACTTTAATTTTCACCCCATGAAGTAGTTTTATCTCCTTTGTGAAGCCTCAAATGCTTTAAATAATTTCGTATAAACTACATCATCATTGTGTTGCATTGAGATTTTGCATCGATGATTCATCTACTATGATATGCAAATTTTTCTCTCTCACTCTTTCTCTCTTATACATGTAAAGGCACATGGATTGTCGAAAGCTTCTATTTAATACAGTTTAAGTTATTTTTGAGAAATCTTTTTACTATATTTATAAGATTCATTTAACTTGTTTACTTGTTTTCTGTAAGACCCGGGCTGACGAGGGCGGGGAGTGATCGCCGGTGCAAGAGGCACGAACAAGGAGCGACTCCTGGCAGGCTTCTAAGGGATGGGTACATGAATGAACCGACACACCAAAATGAGAGGGTGATCCTGAGACAGTGTAGGATGGGACTACATAGTACAGGAAGGCTTAAATGAATTGATTAGTACTACCCATATCAACAAGATGCATCTTCTTTTCGGTAGCCCATCACTTAAGAACTTTATAGTTAAGCGTGCTTGATTTGGGGTAATTCTGGGATGAGTGACCTCCTGAAAAGTTTCCCGGGAAGCGTGCGAGTGAGGACAAAGCATTTGTCTGTCAGGGATGTTATATTTTCTCAATTCCTCTTTAAGGTTTTATAGTAGTTTACTTGTTCTCTCAATTTTGTTTTGTTTTTGTTTTTCTTTTCCCTTTTGTTTTTGTTAGATGCTTCTTGCATATTAATTCTTAGTCGTTTATAGCATGTAAAATAGAACATCCTTAAGTAACAGCCTATGTTACTCAAGTACTCTATCTTAGGACTTAGAACCCGTATCGGGTACGCGTTGGATCAGGTACGTACCCAACAATTAAAACAAAAAATAAAAAATAAAATTCGTTTGGGTACGTAATGGGCCAAAATGGGTACTTGTAGATGCGGCCCAACGGTTTTCAGGTCAAATCCAATTATAACCTAAAAATCTTCCTCTTCTTCTTCTTCAATTTTGTTGCAGTGGGTGTAAGCGATCCGGTCCGAGATCGTGAGATCGCTCGGACCGGACCGGACCGGATTGAAAAATGCAGTCTGGTCCGATCTCACGGTCCGGTCTGATCCCAAAAAAGTTAGACCGTACTTGAACGGTCCGGTCCACGATCCCAGATATTTTTAGACCGCTGGAACCGGACTGGACCAATAGGCTTACTAATTATTAATAAAATAAAAAAACCTACAGATCTAAAACTAAAAAGTAAAAACTTCACAACCCTAAGTCCTAAACTACATACTCACAGCCGTCTCAAACTCTCCACTCTTCAGATCCGACGCCGGCCGAAGTTCACACCACCACCGACGCCACCGACGGACGCCTTCGTTCGCTACTCACACGGAACCGACGCCGTCGTTCGCTGCTCACAAGCCACCGTCGCCGTTCGCCGCTTCGTGTCGTCCTCTCTCCTTCGTTCGAGTCTCCGCCGTCGCTGTCTTCGTTCACTGTCGTCCCCTCCGCTTCCGCCTCCGCCTCCAACCTCCAGCGACCAGGTTTGCTTCTCCCTTCTCCTCAATTCCTTTGTTGATCTGGTTTTTTTTTCTTTTTTTAAATCCAATAATTAACTAATTAAGCATTTAAATCAATTTTTTTGCATTTTTGTGTTTTGCATTTTTGCAAGAAGGATTAGGGGAGAGAGGGCTTAGGGTTTTAAATGTAATGGGTTAGAAGGTTGCTACTGTTGGTTTGTTAGATTTAACTAATTTAAGTGTTTCTGTGTCTAAACTCCAAGGAAGATGCTATTACATGGTTTAATGAATTCCATCTGCTCAATTTGGTTGCTTTAATAATATTTGCATTAAACTTGATTTGCTTTTGATAAATTGATTCTGAGAATTTTTCATTAGTATTGGAATTGTTTGTGAAATTGGGTTTTTAATTGAACCAATCAGTCTTGTTATACATTTATCAGGGCATTATTTTGCTTGAATCAAATATTCTTTCTAATTGATGTTATAATGGACCCTGGGGATTCAAACTGTGAATCATTGAGGGTTACGGGGGATATGTTGTTCATAATGCCATCTGATGGTTGGATTTTTTGAGTTGTGATTGAACTGATTATTTGTATTTTTAACAATTTTCTTTGTTGGGAATGGTGTTCTTGGTTACTCCTTTGCTGATCAGATCTGTTTTTTTTTTCTTTTTTTAAATCCAATAATTAACTAATTAAGCAAAATAGACTGGACCGATTCGGACCATTTATTAATGGTCCGGTCTTTGAGGTTAAATAATATTGGGACCAGATCGGACCGGACTATACTAAATTGAGCGATCCGGTCCGTAATATGGCTCACAGACCAGACCGGATCGTTACACCCCAGCAGTGTTGTAGGGTACCTTATTATTTTATTGCTCTCTATGCTGTTGTATAGGGTAGGGTTGTAGGGTACCTTATTACTATTGACTTGTATAATAGTAATACCAATCTCTCTCTCTCTCACTCTCTTGAGTATTAAATTATATCTTTGGGTACAAAAAGTGAAAATCAATAATTCTCAAGTTGGATATTCTTCGAAATCTGAATGCTCTTCAACATAGGTAACAGACCAGTGAAGAATTGTTTCATAGGCATTAGGGACAGAATTGATATTTTACTCTATTCTCATTCCCAACACTGACGTTTACTTTACCTCCTCCTTCCTCCTCTGTGACTGTAATTAGGGTTTCAAAGGAGCATCATCATCGCAATAATCAACCACAATGGACGTAAACATCGATCACTACTTTGTTCTAGGGTTACCATCCGGCGAAGAAGGCGCTAAGCTAACCGAGAAAGACATCACTAAAGCCTACCGATCCAAGGCGCGTGAATTGCACCCTGACAAGCGCCCCGACGATCCTAATGCCGCCTCCAATTTCCAAGCCCTTAGCGCCTCCTACGACATCCTCAGGGATCACAAAGCCAGAAAATTATTCGATGACCTCTTACGTGTCAAGCGCGACCACCAGCGCCGCCAATCACAGCGTGAATTGCAGCGCGACGGGAAGCGTCGCAAGATGGTGTCCGATCTTGAAAAAAGGGAGCGGGATGCGTTCACGGTTGATCCTGCCGTGAAGGAGAGGGAAGAGGAGGAGAGGATTGCCAGGCAACTGAAGGAGGAGGTTGCGAGGATTCGTGCTATGCATGCGAGGAAAGAGGGGGCAGGGACGACGCCGAAGCCTGAGGCAAAGAAAGAGAGTGGTGGTGGTGGTGGTGGGGTTGGGTTGGATCAAGAGAAGGTTTTGAAAGTTTCGTGGGAGAAGGTTGGTGAGGATTACTCGGCGGATAGGTTGAAGGAGCTGTTTTCGAAGTTTGGTGAAGTGGAGGATGTGGTGATCAAGGGAAATAAGAAGAAAGGTTCTGCACTTGTTGTCATGGCTACTAAACAAGGAGCTGTAAGTTTCTCTTCCAATATTCAATAATCAAGTTTTTTAATTGTATTTTTCTTTAAATAGCTGATTTGTACTAGAAGGGTTTGACTTTGACATGAGATCATTGCATTGGATGGGTGGACAAACTAGATAATTAGTGATGGATGTATTAGAGAGAAGGCTGAGGTAGCACTTGCTATAGAGTAGAAAAGATGGCATCATCTTGCATTAGGTGGTTCGGACATTTATAGAGTAGACATGGAGAAGCTCGAGTTAGGAGAGTAAATCTGATTTAGTAGCTGAATTTCTGCAAGTGGAGGAAGACCAAGAAAAAATATAGGCGAGACCATTAAAAAAGGTTCAGGCGTAACTGGTTTTTTTGTTTTTTTGTCTATAGATGTAATTTATTACTATTTTTTTATAAGCTCTATAGATGTAATTTATGATTGTACGTTATGATGTCATTTGAACCTCATAGGAAACAGTTTGATTGCTCTAAAAGGGTTAGAGGAAAAATCATTTAAAAAATCACTCTGACAAATGCTTTAATTGAAAATTTATTTCTGATAGTTCAATCGTATTTTATTGATTCATGCATGCTAAGTTGAGGTATAAGGCGTGATTTTTGCTGTTTGTAATTGTATACTAGATATGTGATTTACTAATATGTAGTTATTGCTTTACACAGGTTGCTGCAACAGGAAGTGTAATTGGTCATCTTGCTAACCCATTGCTTGTTTTGCCTCTTAAACCTGCAATGGCAGCTGATTCTTCGAGTGCTCCGAAGCCTATGGAACCTGATAGGGTAAATAATCTGGTCGGGGCTGGGTATCAAGCTTTTGAGGATTCTGTTCTGATGAAATTGCAAAAGGTCTGCCATTTGTTTGTGCACTTGCATTGAATGTTTTAGCTATTCTATTAATTCTTTTATTGAGTTATTAAATATGTCTGTCTTGATTCTTGATACATTATTTCTTCCATAATTTATATTCACTGCCATTTTTCATTTTAATCACATTATGGATCATGTTTTAAGTGTGAATCCTTAGGTTATTGAGACATCATTTTTTTTATCAACTTACATGATTTTATGATCTCTAAGTATGATTTTAGCATTATTGCCACATCCTATTGCTGGTTCCTTCCATAGACCATATCTGTAAAAATATGTTTTGATGTCTTTTGTTCCTACTGGTATATAGAGAAATGGAAAAAGAGCCTTCTGGATGAGATTTTGTGACAATAATGCTATATCTCAAGTCTGTTTTTATTTTAATTTTAATAAAAATGAATTGAAAGCTTTGTTGTTGTGAATGGCTGGTGGTGATTGTCCAATTTTCCAAGCAAAAATTAATGTACTGTATACCTTCGTGTTCCTGTGTCTCATAGGGCTTTTTATGACACCTATGACTTTATATCTAACCTCCTTTCCTTGTGTCTGTGCAGGCCGCACAAAAGCAAAAATGATGATATCAGATGTTGTTGAGCATAAGGATGCAATATTTGGCTTATGATCTGCCCCAATTCAAATTTTTAGGTACTGAAAGTATAATCATTGTTATTGATGATCTATCATTAGTTTTATGTAATCCTGTCTCTTTGTATCCTGATATGCTAATCATGGAACGATATACCTGAACCTTAGAGCATATTCTACTAATTTTGCTTCTGTATAGTAGAAGCTTTGTAATCTTGTATTGTGGGTATTAGCAAACCCAATATTCAGTAATTTCCAAATGGCTCGAGCTTAGTTTTATATGAGCATAAAGGATTGTAGATCTCTTTCCACCACTAAAATGTTTATTTTTATTATTGATTCTTTGGAACTGGAAGGGAGAAGCTTTTATTGCTGCTCCCTAATGTTCATTGGTTGTACTTCATGGACGAAACTACCCTGTATGTGTGTTTATTAATGAATGGGAATTGTGGATCGATTGCCTTAAGATTTTGCTCTACGGTTCGTATTATGCTATTATATCGCATAACCTTTTCTATTTTATTCCATTTTTGAGACTGTTCATTCCTGGTTTGAATATCAAGCATAGAAGAATAGGTGATTGTAACCCTTTTATCTCATCTTTTTTAGTTACTGATGTGTTCTGCTTGATTGATTCCCAGGGTGTGTTCTCTGCTACCCGTGGTGATGTAATTTCAACGAAAATTCTTTTAGTTGAAAACCATAACCCGAAAGTTTGAGGCAGTGGTTGCTTTTTATGTCATCTCGAGTGTCTTGCTTTTGCTGTTCGGCTGCAAACAACAACAAAAGCTGCTATCAGATTGAAAATTAGAAGCCATTGAGTCTCATGATTGTATGATAGTAATTTGTACGATAGTGTCAGCCAAATCTTGTATATTCTGACCTTTGGCTTAGTATCAGTTTCAAATTCATTCTGCCGTCTGTATACTACTGTACAACGATGAACTGAACTCTCATATTAAGCCCAAATCATAGAAATACACCTTTCTAAAAATTTGAGATTTAGGGAAGCTTATTCTCGACATGGTGGATATAGTGCAACGAAGTGTTGCCATCACCACTTAGAGTATTGCTGCACGGTCAACTGTGTTGCCCATAGTGACATTTGTGCTAGTCATTGTCCTAACTGAATTACTGTAATAAATAAAATTTATTATAAAAGTATAAAAGCAAATTTGAGAAATTTGAAGGTGGAAAAAAAAAAACACTCACATCAAGAATAAAATAAAATATTATTGTATATAATGATTTTCATCTATTACAATCAACAAAATTTATTTGCATGTTACAATAAACAAAATTTATTATAAAATATTAATATGATGTTAATTTAAAGTTTGAAGAAATATTTTAAAGGTTCTAATTTGTTACTATAATTTTCATGGTAAACATTCCACCATTGCTTTTGCCTTAGGTCGTCTTGCGATTTGTTGCACTCCTAATCAACAAAAACAGAGGTGTGAACAAACAAAATGAAAATGAGTGAGTCACACATCTTTTTTTTTTTGGGTTTACATGGGAGGTCTGGGACTAGAACCCATGACCTGGGAGAGGGGGAAATCCTAAGTGTCCCTGCAGCCACCAACTGGGCTGTCTTACGCGGACATGAGTCACACATCTTTAAATACGAGTAAAAAATAATGACAGAAAATTACTCATACTAAATTTTTTAAATTTTTATTGGGTACAGTACATTCTTATGTCCCCAAACAAATAGAAAAATATCTACTTTCGGGTGAGAAACTCATTTTGAATCAAGTGCTTCTTTACTACTTCTATGTAGTTGAAATCATGTATAAAAAAACAACAACACTAGAATAACATTACTATATTAAATAATGGAAAAAGATAATTCTTAGAATTAGAGAAATTTAAAGATAGAAAAAAATTCAAAAATTGAAAGTGGCTCCTAATGAAAAGAAACATAGTTTTGTACAAAACAAGATGTGTGAGTCACACGTCTTTAAATAAAAAGTAATGACAAATAATTACTCCTGCTAATTTTTTTTTGGTACAGTACATTCCTATGCCCCCAAACAAATAGAAGATTTATACTTTTGGGTGAGAAACTCTTTTTTTTTTTTTTTCTATTTTGAATCATGGGATTTTTCTTTTCCACTAAGAAAGGTATTTAAACTTGTAGTGATACTGGAAATATAAAAATTTGATATACTTTTTCAAAACTACCAGTGTAATTATCATTGGAACTCTAAAAAGTCTTAAGTTAATAGGGGTGTTTGTGGAAAAAAGTAATTAAATGCTATTGAAAATTGAAATGAGTCTTATAAATAGGACCAAATAAAAACATCAAAAGAATCTTTTTTTTTGGTCCATGACCGGAGTGTCCACCGCCGACCGCAATGACTAATCTCCTCGCTGGCTTGTAGGCACCTCTAATGGGTGGGACAGCTGGCCCCGAGATTTAACGCTGCTGCATGCACAAGGCAGGATTCGAACACCTGACCTTGCTTAAGCGTGGATCAATCCCTACTACTGAACCACACGCTCGGGGTTAACATCAAAAGAATTCTTAACAATTGTTACTCCCTTGGTCCTATATATACAAAAGAATCTTATATATAGGACCCAAGGGAATAACAATTGTTAAGAAATAATTCTAAACCAATAATAAATTAAATGAATAAGAGATAAACTAGGATTAGTTGAATATGTCATTTCCTATTCCTAGTTATCAGGTGTTATTCTTAGTTTTAAGATTATTATTTTTAGTTATTTGTATATTATAAATACCAATGTTAAATCATTGTGTAATTCAACTCAGAATAAAGAAGAACTTTTCTCTCTTTTACTCTCTTTGTTTGTAATACGTGAGTGTGTGTATTTGAATTTTGTTCTTGTTCCAACAAATTGGTATCCAGAGCTAAGGTTCAATTGAGGAATCCTTGCAACACACATGATGGGATCAACCATTGCCAATTTCTCAGCAAACCTTCCCACCTTAAATGGAAAGAATTGGGATCAATGGCGCGTGCAGATGAAGGCGATTCTTGGTTATCAAGAAGTCGCAGAAATCGTAGAAGAAGGATTCCCAGCACTCACAACCGATGCCACGGATGCGCAGAAGGCACTTTACAAAGAAAACAAGAAGAAAAATTGCAAAGCAACCTTCTTATTGCATCAATGAGTTGATGCTGTGCACTTTGAGAAGATTGCAGGTGCTGCAACTTCGCAGGAAGCATGGCAAATTCTAGAAAAATGCAGTGAAGGCGCAAAGCAATTGACGAAAGTGAGACTCCAAACGATGCAACGACAATATGAATTAATGCAAATGGAGAACAACGAGAAAATAGCTGAGTTCTTCAATATGATTATCTCCCACACGAACGCGATGAAGAATTGTGGTGAGAAAATCACAGATAAAATGATTGTTGAAAAGATCCTAAGAACCCTCAATCCCAAATTTGACCATATAGTTGTAGGGCTCATTGAGAGGGATTCAGATAAGCCTGGTGATCATCAAGCACTGCAGGCATACACCTCAAGGAGAGGTGGCTACAATTCCAAAGGAAGCTTTAGAGGTCGGGGTCGAGGAAGAGATTCCAGAAGTGAATTTGGAAGAACTTTCCAGAATCAATATCAAGGAAAGAATGATCAAGATCTGTCGGAGAGTTCTAATAGAAGAGGGAGCTTCAATAATTGGCGAGGAGGAAGAAAAAAAGTTGATAGGAAGAGGCTCAAATGCTTCAATTCTAATCGAATTAGGCACTTTTCTACAAAATGTACAACCCCAACACGTCACACAAATCATGAAGGGAACCAGCCACACGAAGATCATCAGACACATATGGTTAAAGAAGAGCATGAAGAAAGCTTTGAGGAGCAACCTTTGATGCTAATGATGATCACCAGTTCAGAATCTTGCAACAATGAGGTATGGTACATAGATTCTGGATGTTCCAATCATATGACTGGGCATCGAGATTGGATTGTCAATTTTGATCCAAAGAAGAAAAGTACTGTGAAATTTGCAGACAATAGAACCACTCAGGATGAAGGCTCTGGAAATGTACTAATCAGAAGAGAATATGGAAGACAAGCAGTGATTACAGACGTATTATATGTTCCTGGAATGACCACTAATTTAATCAGTTTGGGTCAACTCTTGGAGAAAGGGTTTTCGGTGACTTCAGCTAAAGGTTTTCTAGAATTACATGACAAAGCAAAGAGACTGGTGATGAAAGCTCCATTGGCCAAGAACAGGACCTTCAAGATAAGCCTAAACACCGTTGTAGCTATAGAAGAATCCAAAGAACCTAAGAACCCTCAACCCCAAATTTGACCATATAGTTGTAGTTATAGAAGAATCCAAGAAGCTTGAGGAACTAAAGGTAGAAGAACTACAAGGTTCTCTCAAAGCACATGAGCAAAGGCTCAT
Source organism: Crotalaria pallida (assembly GCA_037953625.1). Classification (NCBI taxonomy): domain Eukaryota; kingdom Viridiplantae; phylum Streptophyta; class Magnoliopsida; order Fabales; family Fabaceae; genus Crotalaria; species Crotalaria pallida. The sequence continues at coordinate 114,071,534 of CM075652.1, read as the reverse complement.
TGAGAGGGATTCAGAGAAGCCTGGTGATCATCAAGCACTGCAGGCATACACCTCAAGGAGAGGTGGCTACAATTCCAAATGAAGCTTTAGAGGTCGGGGTCGAGGAAGAGATTCCAGAAGTGAATTTGGAAGAACTTTCCAGAATCAATATCAAGGAAAGAATGATCAAGATCTGTCGGAGAGTTCTAATAGAAGAGGGAGCTTCAATAATTGGCGAGGAGGAAGAAAAAAAGTTGATAGGAAGAGGCTCAAATGCTTCAATTCTAATCGAATTAGGCACTTTTCTACAAAATGTACAACCCCAACACGTCACACAAATCATGAAGGGAACCAGCCACACGAAGATCATCAGACACATATGGTTAAAGAAGAGCATGAAGAAAGCTTTGAGGAGCAACCTTTGATGCTAATGATGATCACCAGTTCAGAATCTTGCAACAATGAGGTATGGTACATAGATTCTGGATGTTCCAATCATATGACTGGGCATCGAGATTGGATTGTCAATTTTGATCCAAAGAAGAAAAGTACTGTGAAATTTGCAGACAATAGAACCACTCAGGATGAAGGCTCTGGAAATGTACTAATCAGAAGAGAATATGGAAGACAAGCAGTGATTACAGACGTATTATATGTTCCTGGAATGACCACTAATTTAATCAGTTTGGGTCAACTCTTGGAGAAAGGGTTTTCGGTGACTTCAGCTAAAGGTTTTCTAGAATTACATGACAAAGCAAAGAGACTGGTGATGAAAGCTCCATTGGCCAAGAACAGGACCTTCAAGATAAGCCTAAACACCGTTGTAGCTATAGAAGAATCCAAAGAACCTAAGAACCCTCAACCCCAAATTTGACCATATAGTTGTAGTTATAGAAGAATCCAAGAAGCTTGAGGAACTAAAGGTAGAAGAACTACAAGGTTCTCTCAAAGCACATGAGCAAAGGCTCATTGAGAGGGATTCAGAGAAGCCTGGTGATCATCAAGCACTGCAGGCATACACCTCAAGGAGAGGTGGCTACAATTCCAAATGAAGCTTTAGAGGTCGGGGTCGAGGAAGAGATTCCAGAAGTGAATTTGGAAGAACTTTCCAGAATCAATATCAAGGAAAGAATGATCAAGATCTGTCGGAGAGTTCTAATAGAAGAGGGAGCTTCAATAATTGGCGAGGAGGAAGAAAAAAAGTTGATAGGAAGAGGCTCAAATGCTTCAATTCTAATCGAATTAGGCACTTTTCTACAAAATGTACAACCCCAACACGTCACACAAATCATGAAGGGAACCAGCCACACGAAGATCATCAGACACATATGGTTAAAGAAGAGCATGAAGAAAGCTTTGAGGAGCAACCTTTGATGCTAATGATGATCACCAGTTCAGAATCTTGCAACAATGAGGTATGGTACATAGATTCTGGATGTTCCAATCATATGACTGGGCATCGAGATTGGATTGTCAATTTTGATCCAAAGAAGAAAAGTACTGTGAAATTTGCAGACAATAGAACCACTCAGGATGAAGGCTCTGGAAATGTACTAATCAGAAGAGAATATGGAAGACAAGCAGTGATTACAGACGTATTATATGTTCCTGGAATGACCACTAATTTAATCAGTTTGGGTCAACTCTTGGAGAAAGGGTTTTCGGTGACTTCAGCTAAAGGTTTTCTAGAATTACATGACAAAGCAAAGAGACTGGTGATGAAAGCTCCATTGGCCAAGAACAGGACCTTCAAGATAAGCCTAAACACCGTTGTAGCTATAGAAGAATCCAAAGAACCTAAGAACCCTCAACCCCAAATTTGACCATATAGTTGTAGTTATAGAAGAATCCAAGAAGCTTGAGGAACTAAAGGTAGAAGAACTACAAGGTTCTCTCAAAGCACATGAGCAAAGGCTCATTGAGAGGGATTCAGAGAAGCCTGGTGATCATCAAGCACTGCAGGCATACACCTCAAGGAGAGGTGGCTACAATTCCAAATGAAGCTTTAGAGGTCGGGGTCGAGGAAGAGATTCCAGAAGTGAATTTGGAAGAACTTTCCAGAATCAATATCAAGGAAAGAATGATCAAGATCTGTCGGAGAGTTCTAATAGAAGAGGGAGCTTCAATAATTGGCGAGGAGGAAGAAAAAAAGTTGATAGGAAGAGGCTCAAATGCTTCAATTCTAATCGAATTAGGCACTTTTCTACAAAATGTACAACCCCAACACGTCACACAAATCATCAAGGGAACCAGCCACACGAAGATCATCAGACACATATGGTTAAAGAAGAGCATGAAGAAAGCTTTGAGGAGCAACCTTTGATGCTAATGATGATCACCAGTTCAGAATCTTGCAACAATGAGGTATGGTACATAGATTCTGGATGTTCCAATCATATGACTGGGCATCGAGATTGGATTGTCAATTTTGATCCAAAGAAGAAAAGTACTGTGAAATTTGCAGACAATAGAACCACTCAGGATGAAGGCTCTGGAAATGTACTAATCAGAAGAGAATATGGAAGACAAGCAGTGATTACAGACGTATTATATGTTCCTGGAATGACCACTAATTTAATCAGTTTGGGTCAACTCTTGGAGAAAGGGTTTTCGGTGACTTCAGCTAAAGGTTTTCTAGAATTACATGACAAAGCAAAGAGACTGGTGATGAAAGCTCCATTGGCCAAGAACAGGACCTTCAAGATAAGCCTAAACACCGTTGTAGCTATAGAAGAATCCAAAGAACCTAAGAACCCTCAACCCCAAATTTGACCATATAGTTGTAGTTATAGAAGAATCCAAGAAGCTTGAGGAACTAAAGGTAGAAGAACTACAAGGTTCTCTCAAAGCACATGAGCAAAGGCTCATTGAGAGGGATTCAGAGAAGCCTGGTGATCATCAAGCACTGCAGGCATACACCTCAAGGAGAGGTGGCTACAATTCCAAATGAAGCTTTAGAGGTCGGGGTCGAGGAAGAGATTCCAGAAGTGAATTTGGAAGAACTTTCCAGAATCAATATCAAGGAAAGAATGATCAAGATCTGCCGGAGAGTTCTAATAGAAGAGGGAGCTTCAATAATTGGCGAGGAGGAAGAAAAAAGTTGATAGAAAACCTTTAGCTGAAGTCACTGAAAACCCTTTCTCCAAGAGTTGACCCAAACTGATTAAATTAGTGGTCATTCCAGGAACATATAATACGTCTGTAATCACTGCTTGTCTTCCATCTTCTCTCCTGATTAGTACATTTCCAGAGCCTTCAGCCTGAGTGGTTCTATTGTCTGCAAATATCACAGTACTTTTCTTCTTTGGATCAAAATTGACAATCCAATCTCGATGCTCAGTCATATGATTGGAACATCCATAATCTATGTACCATACCTCATTGTTGCAAGATTCTGAACTGGTGATCATCATTAGCATCAAAGGTTGCTCCTCAGAGCTTTCTTCATGATCTTCTTTAACCATATGTGCCTAATGATCTTCGTGTGGCTGGTTCAGTGATTACAGACGTATTATATGTTCTTGGAATGACCACTAATTTAATCAGTTTGGGTCAACTCTTGGAGAAAGGGTTTTCAGTGACTTCAGCTAAAGGTTTTCTAGAATTACATGACAAAGCAAAGAGACTGGTGATGAAAGCTCCATTGGCCAAGAACAAGACCTTCAAGATAAGCCTAAACACCATTGAATCTTAGTGTTTTTCTGCTGCTACTTTGTCAGATGATTCATGGTTGTGGCATTTTAGATTAGGCCACTTGAATTTTAGAGATAAGAGTCTCTTGAGATCCAAGGAAATGGTAACTGGTCTTCCTTCAATTGAAATCCCTAAGAAGAATTGTGATAATTGCTTGATTGGCAAGCAACCCCGGAATCCCTTCAGTAATTTTATTGTTTCTAAGGCTAGTGATATACTGCATGTTATTTAGTCAGATGTTTGTGGACCTTTTGACACTCTATCATTAGGAGGAAATAGATATTTTGTCTCCTTTGTTGATGATCTGAGCAGGAAGATTTAGCTTTACCCAATAAAAGCCAAGAGTGATGTGTTCACCATCTTTAAAGATTTCAAAGTTCTTGTGGAGAAGCAATCTAGAAAGTGCATTAAAATTCTTAGAATAGATGGTGGAGGTGAATTCACATCTAGAGAACTGGAAGATTTTTTTAAGGAGCATGGTATAGCTCATGAAGTAACTGCACCTTATACTCCTCAACATAATGGCATCGTAAAAAGAAGGAATAGGACCATCTTGAACATGGTTAAAAGCATGCTCAAAGGGAAGAATCTTCCTCACAATTTCTGGGATGAAGTAGCTATGACAACTGTGCATATTCTAAATAGGTGTCCAACCAAAAGGCTTGACTCCATGGTTCCAGAAGAAGCTTGGTCATGATGCAAGCCTTCAGTTAAGCATTTCAGGATTTTTGGATCCTTATGCTATAGGCATGTTCTCGATCAAAGGAGAAAGAAGTTGGATGACAAGAGTGAGCCAATGATTTTTGTTGGATACAACTCTACTGGTTCATATAAACTATACAATCCAAAGAATCAGCAAGTTCTATTTAGTAGAGATGTCTACTTTGATGAATTAAACTCATGGGGAGAATTTCAACCTATTTCAGAGACAATCACTAAGATTCAGCTTGAATGGGAAAATGATGAACCAACAGGAGAGATACACCAAGAAGTGGTCAATAATGAACCTCAAATAGTGGTTGACAGACCTATAAGAGCCAGAAGCTTCCCCTCAAAGCTCAGAGATTATCAGGTTTACCTTGACAGTGCAATTACTGAGGAAGATGATTTGGTTCAGCATATGGCACTTATGGCAGATATGGAACCTATTACTTTTGATGAAGCGATCTCTAAGGAAGTATGGAGATCAACAATGGAAGAAGAATTGAAGCGCATTGAGAAGAATGATACTTGGGAACTGGTAAATTTGCCGGAGAATAAAAGGCATATTGCCGTTAAATGGGTCTTTAAAACTAAACTTAAACCTGATGGTTCAATTGCCAAGCATAAAGCTAGGCTTGTGGCTAAAGGATTTATGCAGCAAGAGGGTTTGGACTATACTGAAGTATTTGCTCCAGTAGCAAGATTGAAGACTGTGAGATTGATTGTTTCACTGGCTAGCTGGAAAAATTGGAAATTGTGGCAACTAAATGTCAAATCAGCTTTTTTGAATGGGCCACTTGATGAAGAAGTTTTTGTGGTACAACCTCCTGGCCTCATATGCAAAGGTAACGAATATAAGGTGTTAAGACTGAAGAAAGCCTTGTACGACCTAAAACAAGCACCTAGGGCATGGAACAAAAGGATTGATTCATTTCTCACTGGTTTTGGTTTTAAGAAATGCTCAGTTGAGCATGGTGTTTATGTCAAAATAGTGAATGAAGCTGATATTTTGTTGCTATGTTTATATGTTGATGATTTACTCATCACTGGGAGTAATTTGACTGCTATTGAATCACTCAAGCAAGGATTGAAGAATGAATTTGAGATGATTGATCTAGGCATTCTATCCTATTTTCTGGGGATTGATTTTTTTTGCACCGAGAAAGGAATTTTCATGCATCAAAGGAAATACATTTCTGAAGTTCTGAAGAAATTTAAAATGATGGGATATAAACTAGCAGAGACTCTAGCTGAATTAAATGTGAAGCTTACGAAGAGTGAAGACGAGGCCCCTGTTGATGGAACTATGTTCAGACAGATTATTGGTAGCTTGAGGTTTATTTGTCACAGCAGGCCAGAAATAGCTTTTAGCGTTGGTTTGATCAGCAGGTTTATGAGTGATCCTAGACAATCACACTTGATTGCAGCAAAAAGAATCATGAGGTACCTGAGAGAAACACTGGGATATGGCATTTTGTTTCCTCATCACACTAAGGGTGATTTTGACTGGTGTGGTGATCTGGTTGACAAAAAGAGTACCATGGGACAAGTTTTCCTGTTGTCAGGGTCTCCCATATCCTGGAGTTCTAAGAAGCAAACAGTAGTAGCGTTGTCTACTTGTGAAGCTGAATACATTGCAGCTTGTGCAGCTGCCTGTCAAGCTTTGTGGTTGTCATCTCTACTTGAAGAATTGAAGGTGTTTACTGGTGAGGCAATGGACTTGTTGGTATATAGTAAATCAGCAATTGATTTGGCTAAGAACTAGTGCTTGCAATTTGGGCGGGCGGGCGGGCATTGCCCATGCCCATCAAAAGCCCGTTTATTTGCGGGCATGCCCGCCCGCCCATTATAATATTTTGGGCTGAAAATTCATGCCCTGCCCGCATTAGGGCGGGCAGGGCATGCCCATGGGCGGCCCATTTAAATAAAAAAAATCATATATTCTATCTTCAAAATTCATAAAATGTAGGCTAAGATTGCACAACATATAAATGTTCACACTCAAAATTCATAAAAACATAATAATAAAGTTTGATACCCGGCAAAAGATGTAGGGCGGCTCCTAATTGTGCAGCTCCTAATTTTTATTTTTTTAAAAAATTAAATAATGGGCGGCCCGTGGGCCAATGATGCTCGACAAAATAAATGGGCATGGCGGGCGGGGCCCATTCAAAAATTGGGCTAAAAAATGATGCCCTGCCCACAAAAAATGTAGGGCGGACGGGGCCCGTGGGCATCTGCCCTAATTGCCAGCATTACTAAGAACCATGTGTTACATTGCAGGAGCAAGCATATAGACACCAAATTCCATTTCCTCAGAGATCAAGTGAGCAAGGGAAGGATCAGACTTCAGCACTGCAGAACTGAGAACCAACTTGCTGATATTATGACTAAATCCTTGAAGAGTGAAAGGTTCAGGGAGTTGAGAAAGTTTTTGAATGTTGTTAGTTTGTAATTGGTTTGAATCAAGGGGATGTGTTAAGAAATAATTCTAAACCAATAATAAATTAAATGAATAAGAGATAAACTAGGATTAGTTGAATATGTCATTTCCTATTCCTAGTTATCAGGTGCTATTCTTAGTTTTAAGATTATTATTTTTAGTTATTTGTATATTATAAATACCAATGTTAAATCATTTAGTAATTCAATTCAAAATAAAGAAGAACTTTTCTCTTTTTTACTCTCTTTGTTTGTAATACATGAGTGTGTGTATTTGAATTTTGTTCTTGTTCCAACAATAACGTTAGAGTAACATTAATATATACATTTAAATAATGGGAGAAGAAAATTATCAGAATTATAGAGATTTAAAGGTGGAAAAAAATGCAAAAATTGAAGGTGAAAAAAAAATCTCACATCGAGCATAAAATTAGGGGTGTAACGGTCTGGTCCGATCTTTGATGGATATTAGAGACTGGACCAATTAAATTAACATGGTCTAGTCTAGTTTGGTTCGATCTATTTAGCACATAGAAATAATAATATTTTCTTATGAATGGACAGTTCATAAATGTTACATGGCAATCAGAAAAATATTTAAAAATATTTGCTATAAAACCCCTATTATTCTCGTTGCTGTGAAGACATGAAAAGATGAAATTTGTTCTATTTTTTGTTTTATAAGAAAAGAAATTCATCAAGAAGCAAAAGAGTATAAAGATATACTCCATGTTGAAAACCAAAACATAACAGTCTATTCAAACTCAAAAACATATCAGAACAGGGGAAAAAACAATGCCCGCTGTAACAATACGTCCCTGAATGCTAACAATCTACATCTGTACATAGGCAATACAGGAACATATGCATACAATATATATAGAGTGCAAGTCATTTGAGTATTATATAGTGTAGATAGGAAGAGAATAAATTCAAAATTAAATACAATAGAGTGCCATAAATAATAGAGAGAATAGTGCTACAACATAGTATAAAATGCTTTTTTTTAAATAATTTTTAAGTAACCGGTCCGGTCCGGCCTTAATAGTCTCAAAAATAATGAGATCGTGAACAGACCATAAAACAATAGTCTGAAAATTTTGAGACATGACCGGATCATGAGACCAGACCAGACTATATTTTTCGATCCAGTCCTGTTCGATCTGAGTGGCCTCGCGATATGAGACCGAATTGCTTATACCCCTACATAAAATCATCAAATCCTATTATACATAATACTTAATTTGGAAAACTTATAAAACTTGAATAATCTATTTAATTTCAAATTTTAATATTTGTTGTTAAGGATAATGATTTCTTTTCTTGATAAACTGAACATAATGATTTCACATGCAGATAATGATTTGAAAAACTTTGTTGAGGATAATGAATTTTTTTATAAACTGAGGATAATGATTTCACATGCAGATAATGATTTGAAAAAACTCAAATAATTTATTTAATTTCAAATCGTAATTTTGGTTAGAGACAATGATTATTTATCTACCATCGCTCTGGTGCGAGAAAAACTTCAACGTCTAACGTAATACATCAAAAATTTCAACAACGAACGTGGTATCTCGAATATGCGTCTTTTTACATAAAGATAATAGAAAAACTAATAGATAAATTTTTATCATTTAAATATTTCTTAAAATTCGTAAATAATCTTAAAGAGAAAATGGATGAAAAATGAAACGGAGGAGAGTATTTATAACTAATAATAAAGCAAGAGCAAGTTTTGGTATCCACATTATTTTATTTTAGTTACTACTACCGTCTAATTAAAAAAAAACAACATAAATTAGTGAATAAATAAAAAAGAAAGAAAAAAAGAACCTTCGAACTCCAACTCCAATAAAGGATTGCAGGAATGAATGCAGGTAAATGAACCAAAGCGAATCTCGTTCAACCCCGCTCCTCGGCCTTCTTTAAAGCCTTGTGACTCCCATCCCATCGAGTCAGGAACCAAAAACTGAAATTAGCCTAGAATCACAGACTAATTATCAGTTTTCAAAACCTCTATGCCTTTCTCCTCTCACAACATGCATAGTTACCGGGAAATTGAAAGTTATTTTCCTCCGCTCACATTGCATTCTATCTACTTCTATTTGTTCTCTTTGCTTTCTCTCTTCCAATGTTATACCATAATACGTAATACTTGATACTCAATTGTTGTCGCTTGTATATGTTATATTGTTCATATTTTATCTCTCTCATAGTCATAAATATTTTTTTCCTTCTCTCACACTCATCCCTCATCCGATGAAGAAAGAAGCAATAAATGTTTGCTGTCGAAAGGGTTGGAATGAAGCGCATAAAATCAACGGCCTCTAAGTTGAAATTCGAGATCAACATCAAAGAAAATGGTAAGAATCACCTCGAAATTCGTAGAACTCACCGTTAAAAGACAACAATAATAGGGTTTGCTACATTACTTCTATTTAACCCTTCATTTTTCCTTTCTCATAAGTTACATTACCAATATCTATATTATTAATCTATAGCACTTCCTCCGATCCAATATACAGGGCATACTTAACCGTATTTCTTGGATCAAGAAAAGTGATTAGTTTTGTAAATTTTATGAAAATATATTATAACATTACAAGAAAATAAGGAAGCATATGGACAATGGACACACTAGTACCAATGACGTGGGAGGGAGTGCATGAATACTCTCAACCTTTAATTAAAAAAGATTATACTAATAATTGTGGGACACGTGGAAGATGCTATCTGGAATCTGGACCCTCACCATCATTGCGGTCGTCAAACCCTATCTCTCTCTCTTCCCACACCATTCTCAATCAAACACACCACACCACACCACTTCGCTTCCCCAATCCCAATTTCCCCCTTTCCCCAATTCCTTCAATTCCCAACCCTAACCCTAATTACCCAACCACCTTTCTCATGAAATTCCCCACGCAAACCACCACCACCACCTCTTCAATCCAATCTCCTTCCATTCCCTAGCCGCTCCAGATTCTCCCTCTCCTTCTCCTCCTTCTTCCATGGAGGGCTCTGCGGCCGACGATCTCGGAGCCCCGGAGTCATGGGAGGTCGCCGATTTGGACGAATCCGTGAACCGCTTGAACCTCTTGCTCAAGGATTCCAAGCTCTCCGATCATTCTTCTTCTTCTTCTCCACCACCGCCACCACCACCTGCCTCAGCTTCTAATTCTTCTTCTCCGACCGGAGACAAGCTTCCCGATGACGTCATCAACCAGGTTGATCAGTTTTTACGCGACGCTATTCAAAATCCTCGCGAACGGCTTTCAGGTAGGTTTTGTTGGATGAAGCTGAATCAGTTTTTTCTATTTGTTTGAAGCAAAGCGGAAATTGATTCAGTTTTTTCGAGTTAATTTTTCAGCTTATAACAAAAAAATGCTTTTGCCGAAATTGTTTTTGGAGAATCACTTGTTTGAGAATGAGTTTAATGAGTGAGGGAATGCTCAATCTATTCCTTTTTCGATATCCCAAATTGGGGAGACAAAAATTGGAGGATTTGAGTGGCAACACCTGCTAATTTCTAACGGCTTCTTCGTTGAATTATTTATATTTTATTTGTTTTAGATGTGATAAAGCTATAAATTCATAGAATGGTATGTTTTACTATGATCCAGTGTTACGGATGGAGCAAGATGTTGAGAAGTTTATTCGTGATCCCAATCAACAGCAGCTTGAATTTGAGCAACTGCCAACTTCCTATTTGAGATTAGCAGCGCACCGGGTGGCTCAGCATTACTCACTGCAGTCGATGGTTTTACTGGATAATAGCTTACCAGATGGTTCTGGGTCGAGGATTATTGTTCGCAAAACTTCTGAATGTAAGCTTCCTGTTATCCGCCTTGCAGACATCCCCGTAAAATTATCACCAGAAAACAATGCCGTTAAGAAAGTTGCTATTAAGCAGAGGCCACAGAAGCAGGCACAGGTTCTTAGCCATGCGAATTCACAATCTGGGAAGAATAGTAACTCGAAAAGCGTGGAGGAGAGAAAAGAGGAGTATAGCAGAGCTCGTGCTAGGATCTTTAGTTTGAGCAGTAATGGTGGTACTGGTGGTGGGAAGCCAGAAAGCGAGTCAAGGCAGCAGGATAGCTCATCGCGTGGCTCCTTTGGGGTTCCTCGGGTGGAAGATAAACCTGTTTCTGTACCTGATGTCAGTTTCAGTAGAGGGCTGGTCGAGTCTTCAACTAATACCACTCGAGGGCTGGTCGAGTCTTCAACTAATACAACTAGGGGCCTGGTTGAGTCTTCAACTAATACCAGTAGGGCTAGAAGTAGGACAGAAAAGGAGTCAGTCGGTAGTAGGTATAGGCAAAGTAATAGGGTGGCTATATTCCGGGACCGTGAGGTTGATCGCAAGGATCCTGATTATGACAGGAGCTATGACAGGTATGCATGCCCATATTTTTATCGTATTATTATTTAGTATTATTCATTTAATCTAAAATTTGTGATCTTTTTGACTCACTTCCTTTTTAAAAATAAAGGATTTGATTTGTCGGAAGAATGATTTGATGTTATCACCATTTAAGCAATTATGAATAATTTGACTTACTTCCTTTTTAAGCAATTATTCAGATTACATATCCATGAATTTTCTTTGTTTGCTTCCAAATAAAAAAACTATCAAATTCCAACATTATTACTTCTCATTCCCTATTTTATTGACATGCGTTGAGAATTGAACATCTCTTGTCACATTTTCTGGAGATTGCAAGTACATGTCAAAAGGAGCTGCTGCAGCTTTCTTGGTGTAGAGGTGGGTGGAAATAGGCCTGGTCCTAACACATTTTTGCCCTAGGGCGAAAAAGATTTTGGGCCCTTAACATATCTATGTGTAGTCTAACCATCGAGACAGCGATAAAGACTCCAAAGCATGCAGCCACCACCACGTTGTGAACCTGTGATAACCCCATCAACTCACTGCGTCGCTTCTGTCATATCTAAGAATCCACGCGGTGGGTGGCTCATGCAGTTGGTGTCCACTGGGAAACAGTCCTGCGGTGGTGATGTGAATTGAGGTTTGGCATGATTTGGGCGCTATAGAGGTGCTGCACCATGGGTAAATCAATTCCAGATGTGGTGGGAGATGGAGGAGAATGATCAAGAGGATGTGGGGGTAGAGGTAGGCAAGGTTTTAAATTGTTGTTGCGGTCGTGTTGTGGTTTTTGCGATTTCGGATGTAAGGGTTACTGCGATGTAGATTGCGGTCGATGCGGCGTGATTAATTCACAAATTTTCACAAATCACACTAAAAATTACTTATTTCATTATAAAATTGATAATAACTAATAGTTTATCTTTTTTTATTATTATGAGATACCAATGTGAAAAAAAAATGATTAGACAATTTTCAAATATCAATAATAGGTTAATAAAGTTCTTATAACCATAAATATTTGAGTATATCAACATAAATAGAAAAAATAATGATATATTTAACAACATTCAAATATACATTGATATCATGATAAAATAATGACAAAAATATAGTGATGCATCGATACTTTTCAAATATAAAAGATAAGATAATATGTCAAATTTAAAAAAGTTGAATGAAATTTTAAATAAAATTTTAAAATTAAATCAATCACCCACACCTAATCTTATTAAATAAATCAATAACTCACAGTTAATAGCAATAAATTATCAATAATCATTTATCATTTATTTTGGCCATAAACCATCAAACTATTTTGTTTGTCAGTGATCCAATTTGCTAGCCCAAAGAGTAAAATGAGAAAACCTAAAATAGTAGCCACGCACTAGGTTGTCCTCTGCTCCTCCCTGATTTCATTATCATTTTTATCAACAAAGCAAACCAAAGTGCAACGATTTAGAGAGAATCAATCAAATTGGAAAGATGGAGTCTGCAGTGGTGAAGAGTCCTCCGTTTGGGCTCTGCGACCAGCGACCAGCGACCAGCGACAGGGAGTCCTCATCTCTGCAACCAGCGGCAGCGTCGAGGATCTGCAGCGATGATGTCTCTGGGCTAGCGGCAGTGATGGATCTGCTGCTGTGACTGGGCGGTGACCGGCGGGAGTCCATGGTTGAGTGGAATAAGCGAAGATCTGAAGAGAACGAGGTCCAATCACATCTGGTATATTTCATTTCGGTTGCGGCTGTCTCGTTCGTTATGAACGAAAATCGTCCTGTTACGGCCGTTATGAGGTCCTGTTGCGGCCGTTTTTCTGTGATTTGGCTTCACCCCGTGAAATCGGAGCAAATCGGTATCGTCCCGGACCAAAACCATTTTGCAACAGCCGCATCACATGTTTCGGTCCGTTATTTAAAACCTTGGACGTAGATATGTGTTTGATGCGCTGGTGCGTGACGATGGTGAGGTGCAGTGGTGGGTGGTGGCTGCAGGTCTGGCGGTTCCAGTGGCCGCTGGTTTGAACGGAGGGGTGGAAGTGGAGGATATGGTGGTAGATCATGGAGGTGGAAGTGGGAGAGAAAAAAGAAAAGGAAGAAAGAAGAAAGGGGTAATTTCGGTCTTTTTGGAAAAAATGGGGTTTGGAATCCAAATTGTGAGGTTTGTATTTCAAAACTCCAAGTGGAAAAGGCAAATTGAGATGCTAAGCTAGAAAAGACTCGTTGAAAGTTTAGAGACAGTGAAGGTTTACAACTATTAATTTTTTTTAAAGGTTACTATTAAATAAAAATTATGGGCCCCTAAAATTCTTGGGCCCAGGTTGGTCGCTCTCATTGCCCGTCTAGGCCGGGCCTGGGTGGAAATCAGGTTCAGTGCCTCACATTGCCTAAGGCAGGGCAGGTCCTCTGTAGTTAATCCCATTTCCCAGTCCAACCCAGTCAACCCCAAAAAGGGATAGCGGATACCGGGATGGCCGGGATAGGTATGTTTAGGAAGCAAAATATTTTAGACATATAAGTGCTAAAACATAGAAAAATACACAAAATTTAAAACATAAAGCATAAACTCAATTACTCAAAATGAATGACATAACTCAATTCTAATATATAAGCCAATATAAGTCAAATAAGTAGTAGTTAAGCCTATCTGAGGCTTAAAATTAAGACACTAATTACTATCTAAGACTAATAGTATAAAAAAAACTACAAATACTAGTGATTTTCTTAAGTTTAGACCCTGTAGGTTTCACCATTGCAGAAGCAGAGGAAGAATTATTCGTAGGGGCTACTGGTTGAGGCTGAGATGGAGGAGGATGAGATGGGGGTGGCTGAGGTGAAGTCATGGCTAGTTGGGGAAGAGAAAAATAAAGATGGGATAAGGAGGAGAAGAAGAAAAATGAAAAGGAATATTGATGGGGAAGAGAAAAACGAAAAAAAAAAAAAAGAAAGAAGAAGAGTAGAGGAGAAGGCAGAAGAACTAAGGAGAGAAAAATGAAAAAGAAAAAGAATAAGAAGAAGAGTAGAGAAGAAGGCAACGTGAAATAGGCACCAAAAGGAGAAATGAGAAGGTGCACCAACAGAACTGATTTGTTGTTATTGGGTTTTAATTTTAATAAATGTATTTTATCTCATGGTTAGGCCTTCTTTGTTGGCCCAGTTCAGTTTTTACTTTGTACTGAACGTGTAAAATTAGGGTTTGGCCAAATGACCAAACAATCCAAAAAAAACAAATAAAACACTCTTTAAAATGAAGGGCAAAATTGAAATTTCGCCCTTCTTCTTCATCCCAGGGAGATCGCAACGCGAAGACCCGCGATCGCAGCCGCGACTGCCTTGGTGACAAACCGAGATGCGACGACGTTTCCCATACCACAGACGACGAAATCTGGGATGCGATACCGGGATCCCAAGCGATCCCACTGGGATTAACAACAGAGGGCAGATCAAGGTTTGATGATGTGGTTTAATGCACCAGCATCAGGGTGATGCGGGTAATGCATCCCCATCATTAAACTCAGCCAAAGTATCAGTCCTATCCTCGCTCCAAACTCCCATTAGTCAATGGGTATCAAGTGTATAGTACTATTCTGGTCCATCACTCCATCTCTGCGTCCATTAGGAAGAGAAAAACTCCTAATTCCTAAATTCTTACCCGCTGTCATGATATAAATCTAGAACCAATATGCTGAATACAGAAACTCCATTGACGGCACGTCGGCACCTGATGCTGGTTACCTATACCCAGAAACTACTGTGCTTGACAACCTAGCAGCTGTGTGACCCAGCAGAATCCAGTACTTGCGGGACTTAGCCCTTTGTCTTGTCTCCCTATTTAAAGTATTTAAATAAATAGCTACTTAAGAGGAATCCTCCCTCATCTTTCTTGTTTGTGCGGTTTAGTCCACCTTCCCCCCCCCCCCCCGCTTTTTTTTTTTTTTTTTTCCGGGATGACTTTTATCCTCCAACTTGTACACCGTTAGTCCCTTTGACCATCTTTCGTTAGGTAAGTCACGTAACTTGCTTCTGTGACTAACGGACTGCCAGTTGCATCCAAGTAGCTTGTTGATAGGGCCTGTTAATTATTATTAAATTAATAAAACTAATATAGTTACATAATAATTGTAATAATAATAATAGATTGCTGAGTGTCTTGAGAAATGGTGGACAAAGGGAATAATGGTGCATACGTTAGCACTCAGCATTAACACCAGTAAGCCCTGTCACCATACCACTTGGTCGCCAACTAGTATTTTGCTTTCCATACAAGCAAGATCTATGACTTATCCAGTAGCACATAGATACTAATAGTGCACTAGTTGGGAAGTTGACGGACTAAAATTCATAAAAACAAATGGTGGGGCTAAAGTTGTGCAATCATGTAAAATATATGACCAAAAGTGCAATTAAACCTTTATGATTTTCATGTACTGTCATGACTTGAATTTTATTTAGATGCATAATTTCAGTTTTTCTTCGATGTTTCTGCAATTTTTTTTTCTTAACTTGGGATGATGATTAGTGTATCATTATTTTGTTATTTTAGTATTTAAATGTGGTAACAGTAATGCTATCATATTTCTGCATCACTGCAAAATATTATTGATTATATTGTACTAAAATATGTTTGTGGCTAGTGGTTATTATATTTTGTAAATGATTATGGCTCGACTTTTTTGCATATTGGATGAAATGCCACGGTAGTTATTAGCATCCAAGTTATTTTGTATTTGCATTTTTCTTTTTGCCATGTTCTTGTTGGGTCTTGCAACATTCACTGTGTGATTGCTTATATAATATTTATAGCAGTCAACAACCCACTCTCTATGGGAGATATTTTGTGACATTTCTTTTCTAGATAGATAAAGTTGATCAGAGCACACTCTAAGGGAAAGAGATTCAAATTTGAAGTAAATATGTTAGAAAATCCCCAAAACATGAAGTAGCTAACCTATTTACAGTTTACTTGTAAAATATTTGTTGGGATTAAACAAAAAATGAAGTACAGAGTTCTCAATGGTGGCCATTGTGTCTTCATGTCCTAATGCTGCATAATGTTTGTCCAAGGGTACCAGGATTTAGGTGATAGGGACATCTATACCAATATGTTTTTGCGTCTCGAACTCTGTCAGAATGAATTGCCATTTTATGTGCTTGTCTGTCACATGTACGCATAGGTTATTGTTATGTCTTATTGAAATGCGTTGCATTCTACTTTGTTCCAAGTTCCAACTGTAAAAGTAATATATATTAGTGGTTGAGATATGATTGGAGACTTGGAATATAGATTGATCCGATCCTTTTCTTGAAATTTGCATGGCAGGTATATGCAAAGATTTGATCCTGGATTTGGGTTCAATGGTGGTGGATCATATACCATGCAGCCAATGTATACAGCAGTAGTCAATTACAACACCGAGTTTCCACAACTTGGATCACCTCATGGACCTCAACTTTCTACTGAACACCAACCACGACCTCTTCCGCAACACATACCTGGGCCATGGGCTCCACAACCTATACCTTCTGGAATTGGATATGGACATCCAGAGACAATGATGTCCCCATTTAATCCTGGTCAAGTTGGTGCACACTCATCAGCCATGTACTTGCATTCACCTCAGTATCCCTGCCAGCGCCCTGGAATGCCTTTTATCCATCATGAACATGTTCACCAACCCTTTGCACAGGTATAGCAGCATCCCAAATCTCTAATCTGTGATTGGTCTATTCCTATTGAATGTTCTAACAAGGTGCATAGATTCCATTCATGTTACTGACTTGTACTTGGTGTTTTTATGTACCACTTATTGGTGTGATTAAGTAGTGTATTGTGCACCTCTTTTTTTGCCTTTATGATGTCAATTTCTCCTCATTTGTTTGTGGGATCTATTTACAATTCTCATCTTTGTAAATTATGCCATGATACCATATTTTTAATAAAAATGAATTTTTTGCGCTGATAAATGATCATAGACCTGCAACTTATCACAAAATAGTTTCCTTTTGTCAATTTATTGCTTCCGTCTGTGCATTGAATGCTTTTGAAGTACTATATATTCTTACGTTTTCTACTTTTCTTTGGGGTTTAATTGTACCTATTATTTTCTTGACACTGCAGTCTCATCAACCACCACCCGATGCAAGTTTTGGATTGGCCCGGCCCCGGTAGGGGCATGGGCCATGCCTGCACCCAATCAGCTTGAGCTATTTAATGTCAGATAATGGGCTTCTACAGTTCCAAACTTCATTTAGCTGATTGGAATGCAGGCATGTAGGCCGAGTTGGACTGGAATGGATTTGCATATTCAGAAAGACTTAACATTGATCCATTCCTCCAGTCTCGGTATTGCAAGGATGCTTCTTGCATCTTCCATGACCGTGTCCATTGTGGACATTTGAAATATATGTGAGGAGCTTTTAGAGCACACGTTACCACTGATTATGACAAATATACGTGAGGAGCTTTTAGAGCACACGTTACCACTGATTATGACGAAGAGTGAGTTGAGGACTTCAGAGCTGAAGAAGTTTGTGCTTTACTTGGATGAAGGTATGCTTTACTTAACCTACAGTGGCATACACTTGTTTCTTAGCTTGACTAATTGTTGAGTGTTTTCTACTTATGTTGGATGTTAATCAATTTCATTTCTTATTATTGGGTAAAGGAAAATGTGTCAGAAATCATCAGGGATACTCATTTATTAAATCACTATTTTTTTTTTTTTTGAAGTTAAATTGCTTCCAACACCTTTTCTTGTGAATTATAAGGTAAAACCAATTTTACTTTCTTTGCTTCAAGTTTGACATATGTAAATTATGTTTGGATGCTTATTTTATGTTGAAAACAACTTGTCATCGAAAGTTCAGTAAGAAAGCTTTCATAATAAAAAAGTGATTAGTTCCCCTAAAAACAAAGCATTTCTTAACTGTAAGTTCAGGGTAACAATTGCTCTTTTTGTTGTTGTTTGTAGCTCCCTAAAGAGTTTAAGGGGTTTGAAGTAAAGGAGCTCGGCCCGTCATTTTCCTTCTGATTGCAGGAACTTTTGATGCCGAGATTTAACTGGTATTTTTCAAGCTCTAGTCACTGGTCGCAATACTTTACAGTATGGTCTAGTGAATTATCCTGAACCTCATGTATAATACAGGATTACTTTGGATGAGATTGTATATTTTAGCTCGTTCATTACATTTCTTTGTCTGCATTTACGTATTATTAATTCCACTCGGTTCATAATATTTGTTATTTGATGTTTGGAAAATGTTAACAAGTGCCTTAAAGGCATTGTTTAAGCAAGCAAAAGAGGTATCTATTCCTTGGGAAATGATGTATTTAATATATTGATAAGCGTTGAACTTAAGCTTTCAATGTTGACGTACTTGTTTTAAAATGCTTAAACAATGCATTTAAAACACTTGTTAGAATAACCCATAATGTTTTTATCCAATGATCAAGGAATCTATTTAGGAAAATATAAAATACATTTTATCAAGTTGCCCTCTTTCCTTTATAGTGGAGATATAATGAGACAAGAATAAGGTTGGGAGAAAAAAATGCTATTGATTTTTAGAGCGACAAATGAAATAAGGCAAAATTTTCCTTTTAAGATGACACTTATTATTATTTTTTTCTACATAAATAACATTTTCATGATTTAAGCTTCAACTAAAATAATAGTTCTCACTTATTTATTACTCCCTCTGTTTCATAACTTTAGGCCTTTTAGACTTGGATACACAAATTAAGAAAGTGTTAATTATTGTAAGTGTTATGTATAATTTATCCAAAATGACCCTATTTAATTTTTATTGAAAGTTGTAGTAGTATTTAATTTTTATAAGTAAGTGTGTCCATTAATTAATGTATAGTGGTTTAGAGATGAGAGATGATGAAAGTAGAATTAATGAGTGAATGAAATGATTGGATGAAAGGTTAAAATTGGAAAAAATAATATGTTTGTGTATTGAAAATGTAAAAGGCCTAATGTTCTGAAACAAGAAAAAAAAGACTAAAAGACCTAATGTTCTGAAACGGAGAGAGTATATTCATCTTGGTATGCATAAGAGTGTTTCTAGCTAGATAGCTTAAGATTGATCTTGGTGGAGAAATCATTGAAGCGTGTTCACTCTATTAACAAAACCAAGCATTTACCGAACAATATGAATTGAATCTATTAACATGATATCTTATAACAATATTTATGTAATAATACTAAATTATTATGGGTGTCTTACCATTGCTTTGAGGGTAATGGTCAAGTAATATATTCCTTGGAGAATATACTCTAAATCATATTCTTCAGATTTTCTTTAGTCAACAAGCATTTAATATAATGCTTTAATTCTCTATTTAATCATTTCATAAAATTATTACTATGCGAAAAGATGTGTCATTATAATTAAGAGTATTGAAATACATCATTAATCATTAACAAATTTAATACTCCCTCCGGTTCTTAATATAAGATGTACTTAACCGTATTGCCCGGACCAAGGAAAATAGTTATTTTTATGAATTCTATGAGAATATATTGTAACATTACAATTTTACCCTCTCAACTTTTCTTGGAAAATTCACTCTCATTAATGAATAATAAAAAACACATAAATAGTCAAAGCATTTAATAAGAGCAAAAAAGAGAAAAAACAATCAATGATGCATAGGAAATATAAAACCTCTTATAATTAGGACCAAGGAAATCTTCTAGAATACCTCTTATATTAAGAACCGGAGGGAGTATTAACTTTAATTAATTTCCTTAGTCCTAAGCGACGAAGGATCCTAAGAGCACCTGGGACTACCTACTTCCCTAGAGTTTGTAACTAAAATATTTGCATTACAAAGCATTGGTTGGTAGCTCAGATCTAAATCGGCATTGTCATTTTTATTTTGAATTATTTTACTTTAAAAAATGATGAAAGTTTGTACCTACTTCCCTAGAGTTTGTAAGGGGAAGGCTCCGGTGGATGGTTAATTAAACCATGCATCGGTGCATGGTTTAATTTTTTTTTTGTTTTTCAAATTTTTTTAATACAGATTTATTCAGAATATTTTTTAACACAAGTTTGTATATAGATTTATTAGAATATGTAAATTTTGAATACAGTTTTACTCAATACAGTTTTTTAAGAACAGAGTAAAAAAAAAAAAATCCAAATTATAAAAATCACTTCATATCCGTAAAAAAGAAAACACATAGAATATTTTTTAATTGATTAAATTTTAAAAAAATAAATAAAAAATGGCATGCACCGGTGCATGTTATATGTTTACATGCACCGGAGCCTCAGCCAGTTTGTAACTAAAATATTTGCATTACAAAGCATTGGTTGGTAGCTCAGATCTAAATCGGCATTGTCATTTTTATTTTGAATTATTTTACTTTAAAAGATGATGAAAGTTTATCAAAATAACCTCACAAGCATTCAAACCCATGATCATATTATTATTATTGTGTAACTCAAGTCATTTAGGTAGATCATCTCTTTGTGACCATAAGCAAATTTTTAATTAAGAGTACTCAAAATTTAATTTCTCATAATTTTGTTTCCTCAAAACACTATTTACTACTGTATCCCTTGCTCTTTTAGTCAAAATTCACCAGTCATTCCACATGAAGGTCACACCAAAAGCATAAATCTAGGGATGGAGGTAGTATTTTGATATATGATATTTTGAATTTTTAGAAACCAACTTCTTAATATATACTTAACATATGCCATGAGGTGTACATTATAAAACTCATTGTTATTGTTAGAAAGAAAACACGAGATGTAGAGGATATAGATTCAAAGTTATTCATATTGCTATAAAAATGTTTAGAGTATAAATCAATTAATCTTATAATAAATGGTTAATAAGTCTATCAAATCAATCTACAAAAGCTTAATTTGTAGATTTATTGATTAGCTAATAAGTGACATCACTTTGTAATATAGGTGTACCTGTAAATTAATTTGTAGAATTATATATTATATATTATTATTCTAATCCTATTTATATAAATAGTATAATCCTGATTCAATTTCTTTATTTCATAATACAAATACATTTTGTAAAAAAAAAATATACGTAGAATCCTAATTTGGAAACAGTTTTAACGGAAACTATTATAGAATTTGCTTAACTTAACCTGAATCGTTAAGGCTAAAGATAAGATATTCAAATAAAATAAATATGTATAAAAAAATTAACTTTATCATTCTCG
Organism: Crotalaria pallida; assembly: GCA_037953625.1. Taxonomy (NCBI): domain Eukaryota; kingdom Viridiplantae; phylum Streptophyta; class Magnoliopsida; order Fabales; family Fabaceae; genus Crotalaria; species Crotalaria pallida. Next base: position 114,050,127 of record CM075652.1, on the reverse strand, counting down.
ACATATTAAATTCCCTTTTTTCAATACAACTTTACTTTTTAAAATTCCTTATTCCCAACTCTTATAGCTGAGTTAAAAAAAATCCTTTTAAAAATTGAAACTGACAATAATTAAACAAATTTTGCAAATATCAATGCCCGATAGTTCAAATTTTTGAAAATATCAATTCTAAATGTGCTTTCTTTGACTAAACAAATCCATAACATGATTCACTCTATTTCAATGTTTTCTGGTTGATGCAAAACTAAACTTTACCAGTATATTGACCACAAGCTATATGCCTATATCTGATCCGGTAAACTGAACAAGATATTAAATGCTCAAAGCGTAACAAGACATGGTACTTCAGGACCAAGAGCTTTTGTTGTCAAATGCTAAATTCACCGAGACAAAATTTTGTCCCTCTTAAAGTATTTATTTCAAGATATTTCTTTGCATGAGCTCATGTGTAACCTTTCTTATAGCAGTCAAACATTTTAAACAGTGTAAAAAACGGTGCGTTACAATTAAATCAAATCCAAAACCAAATGTAAGGTATTACTGTATTAGGGGGTAAATGCATTTACAGTTAGCATTTAAGCAAATACTTTGCTGATTAAAAAAAAAAGCATTTCAGCAAATACTGAGAAGCTGAACTCACTCAATTTGCATAAAACCCAAAGAAAAGCTAGGGAAGAAAGTTTATAGTTTAAGGAGGAGAATCAGGCTTCGTTCTCACGGATTGAAGAAGAGAATCCTAAGTGATTTCAAAACCAATGGGTAGTTCTGATTTCAGCATCACACGCACCCAGCCGATGCAACTATTGTACCAAACATCAAGCTCAGCATAGCTCAGATATCCACGGTCAGCATTTTGTCTACACTGGAAAAGCTTTGATAGAAAGCTTTAAAATGCTTGTAAGCAATGTCTATATCTTCCTTCCCACATATTTCTCTTATACTGCGATCCAAGTATGAGGAATGGAACATGAAATTAGAATGGTTCCATATCATAGAAGTATTTGCACCGACCACCAGATATGGCTATTTGTTTTTCTTGGTATTAGTCAAGGTTTAATAGATGACATAATTTCAAAAATATTTGGTTAAATAGATGTTTCCTTTTTTTTAGAGCTTTATAAATTTATGCAAAAATCATTTGATACCTGTGCATTGAAAGTTGAGCAATTCCGCAGTCCACAGTTCGGATGCCAACTCCAGAAGCGAGTATTGGACCTATGGTTGATCCGCATCCCATGTCATTTCTGACCACAAATTCCTACAGGCAAAGTTTCATTTTTTAGATGATACAATTATGTGATATAACAACCAACAAGAGAAATGAAGACATTAATTTTCATTTTTGATAATTCCAGCATTTAACTAACTTCCTTATTATGATTCACCATAGCTTTAAGAGGCACCTCTAATAAAGTATTCCAATATTAAAAAATTATTACCTCAATTGGTATGTGATTATAGGATAATATATGATTATAACAACTACTGGAAATTGATAAGCTAATTCATAGTCAGATTGTAGCTGAAAGTGCAAGTAGAATCCCCTCTAAAATGCTTGTTACAAGTTCAAGAGTTGATGTTATGTTTATAATACAAAAGTACAGAAGTGTTTATTTATATGTTCAAAATACAAAGGAAATGGGAAGAGAGAAACACAAATTTCCTTGAAATGACCAGTAAAGTTTTTTTATTTGTTTTTTATTTCCATCTGTTCTCTTCTGAAAAGGTTGTGTTCACAAGAAAGAAGATTATATAAAATGGGTGGCACTATACAGTCAGCTATGAAAGAATTGGTATGAAATATTGTTAGAATAATTTTTTTTGTCTCCTGCATTAACATGGTATAAACTAAAAAGTATAATGTGTTTAAGCATATCAAATCCTAAAGAATTACCTGAGTGGGAAGGTTATGGAGTCTCCCAACTTCTTTAAAAAGAAAAGATGTGATTCCAGTGGTAGCATAGCGCTGGTTAGCATTGTGCTTGATAACAAGTCCTTTCTGCAGCTCTGGTCGATGGTGTTCTTCATGCTTATCCATAAAATTTGGATGAACTCCATGGGCCATGTCTGCAGACACTGTTAGGTAGAGAATCCAAAAGATACTTTAGTGGCCCCTTTCAGAATATTAAGTTAAACAACAAAGTAAGAATATTTTTTAAAAAAAATTAAAATTTCCATTGGATATATTCATTTGTCCTGATATAGTATTATGACTATTATCACATTTAACATCTAATCCAATGACAAATGTTCCACATTGCACGACCAAATCATCTGCAAATTTTCACACAACTCTCGAACAAATTCCTGTGTAAGCTGTTTCTTTCCCTCTTTTTTCTTTTAAAAAATAATGTAAGCTTTAGTTTGTACCCAAAAATCCGTATTAGCAACTTAATATATCTAGCGACCTAAAGAGATATCCAAACAAATAGAATAAATAAATACGAAAATCTACGATTATTTCCATAGTCATAACTCTTAAATAGGTCCGGCAACAACTGGTTGCAGGGCTGGAACATAGCATGAAACCTCTTTTTACAATTTGAGTGCACAGTGTAAACCCCACACCCACATCATTACTATTTTAAATCAATTTACAAACTTTAAAAATAAAAGAACCCCAACCAAAATCCATAGTCCTTAAAAGCCTTTGCAGGAGCCACTGCAGTTTGCATGTAGTTTCTTTAAGAGCAACAACACATGCATTTTTATATGAGCTACAATAAAACATGTGATTTACAACTGAAGTTGACATTCCTCCAGTAATTTTAGAACCAAACTCATGGTATCAACTTTATGTTCATGCATTGGCCAGAAATTTACTTTAGAAGGATAAAAAGTGGATGATATACCAAGAAATGATTGGCGAATAGTACGCTCAAAGGAACCTTCACCAACATAGTTATTTTCTAAGCCACCGATTATGCGTTTCATGGCCTGAAACATGGTTGGCGCGCCTGCTCCTTGAACAGAATCTGAACCCACCTAAATAGCAGCAGTTAGACATAGCATTGAGAGATGAACAATGAAATATCATGATAAGTAGTAAAAAAAGATGTGTGGTACTGACTCATAAATAGGGAAAAAAAACTATATTATCCAGGTAATTCACGCCGCACCTTTCTTTAATTGTTCTGTGGAAAAATTAGCCCCTTTATCAAGTCAATTTTAAAATGAATTTTCCCATGGACGTTTTTGCAATAGGAAGTAGATATAGAGCAAAAACATGACTTTGGTGCTAGAAGTCTGGGAAGGTTTGTTGGTTCAAGAGATTTTTATGTGGCTTGAAACAATCTCTTGGCACCTAGTTTGGTAGGTGGGGCGAGTTAGTCCTAGCTTTTGGAGAGAATAATAGCAGTTATGATATGATCAGTCTGTTTTTGCCTGGCAGTCAGGGGTGTTTGTTACTTGTGTCCATATGGTGGTATACACTGATGATACAGTGATAGCTGAGAGATATGCCCTACACTGTACTAAAGGCTCTTCCATTGGAGACAATTATTCTATGCTTTTGGTGAGTCCAAGGTTGGCCGTTTCAATTTGGATCAATTTCCAATACAATATGCACATTATTTGTTGTTAGTGAGCAAAAATGGATCAATATCTAGTATGTATAGAACATGAAGCATGCAAATTAAGCAAGAAAAGTACCTCCTCGTTGTCAAATAAAGCAACCATCCGAATTGCATGCTCACTTGCTAGGTCACCAGGAGACTCACATGAATCAATAAGCGCTCTTAATGCACAATAACTCGAAGCAAGATTATCTAATCTTCCAGAAAATATGAATTCATTGTTTCCGCCTCCAAGGCAGCTAGGTTGAGTGTCACAGACATTCAGTTCAACACTCGCAATGTCATCGACATCACATTTCAACTCATCTGACAAAACCTGAGAATTAAAGTCAAGGGCTATTGTAAAGAATAATAAGCAATAGATAGGTAACCTACTGTTACAATAATAATCAATGGCTAGGTAAGCTACTGTTACAACGAATAATATTTTAATGAAGTGCTACTAGTTCAAATCCATGAACGTGGCAGTTTGTTCAATCCACTTCACATTCAACTTGGAATAAAATGATAAACAATAGCTACCTGCATAAGCAGTGGATGATGAGAAGCTTTAGAAGATAATGTTGTGGTCTTCTCTTTTGACTCTGATGAAATTTCCTCAGGTTTCATTGAGAGTAAAGGAAGTAGATGAGTCTCTAGATTTGGCTTAAAACCATCCTGGTTCACTGTGCTAAACACTGAAACAAATCAGAAAGCAGGCAGAATCTACAAGGTTGCATGTTTATGAGGTAAACCATTGTCATATGAGAAAAAAGTAATGGAAAAAAAACATTGGGGAGGAAGAAAAACAGATAAATTCCTTAAGTACCAGCAAGTCAGTAACACTATCTCGATAGTTACAGCACAACAGTCTACAGAGATCAAACAGCTTAAAGTTTATACAGAACAATAAATTGCACCAGTTTGGATGATAATGCTAGCATCTGAATCTGTATAAATATTCAAAATAACTACTATCCAAAACTCTATATAACTTGGTGCAGGTTCGAATATGAAATGGGAAATATGAACTTATTTCTTTAAATTTGATAAATGTGCATTAAAGTAACTTGGTAAAATGTATTGAATTTCTCAATTCCAATATATAAAGAAGAAATTAACTCTATATGTAGAACTACCATGATCAATTCATGATAGTTCCTCTTATGCTATTTATGATCATAGTTAGCCAATAGAACTGTAATTTAATCATAGTTTGCATATAGTTTATCGCACGCTGTTATCATATTTTGCAAAATTGAAATGCATTTCAACCATCAATATAATAAATGGACAAAAAGTTGTACCGGTCAAGATGAATGGCAAGTGTAGGAATGCGCAAAAGGGGTCTCTTGACTTTGACAAGTCTATGCACATAAGAATTATTGCTGCTCCTGACAATGACACGCCCGGCAACACTCAAATCCCTATCAAACCAAGTATGCCATAAGCCACCGCCATAAGTCTGTACATTCACCATCGAATAAGCAGATTTTGACGATGCAGATTTTGGCTTCAATTTCAGACAGGGGCTGTCGGTGTGCGCTGCTATGACATGAAAACCACTGCCTATATTGTACCTTCAAGAATAACACACATTAAATCAGAAAGGAAAAAGAGTTGCCAATAAGTCCCCCTTGGCCTAAGCTTTAAAAAAGCGATTCTAAAATATCTACAAAAATGATTTTGGCTGTCTTGCTGTTGCGTGAATCAGAAACCTCACATTCGTTCAGCTATAATTATAAAAAAAAATGATTTTTTTTATAAATTTTACATTCTCTCTACAGGAGCTTTTTTTGGAAGCTGAAAAATATAGCTTTTTGTAAAAGCTCAACCCTTTTTTTCCTGTTAAAAAAAAGAAGAAAGGAAGCTGAACTTCAGCTTATTTTAGCTTTCGCTTTTTAGTGAAAGTCCAACGACTCCAAACAAACAAACATGCCGAGTCCCCAACAGGTAGCTCAATTGGTAGAGCTGCGGGACATAAAATGTGAGAACCTGAGTTCGATCCCCATTCCCCTCCCCGTAAAAGACCATTGCCTATAAATTAGAAATGTCTATATCATTAAAAATCACTTTTTTTGTGTGTGAAAAAAGCTGAGCTTAAACAAATGGCCCATAAATTTGCAAAACAATCAGGGACTGTAACATGAACATTAAAATAGATGAAAAAACAATAAAGGAGTGTTGTTATTATGATGATGGTGCAAAAAAGAAAGACCACAGACTTGTGGCCAACAGCAAAAGCAACTAAACAAGACATGTTGCGGGTGAAGAAGTAGCGTCCACCGGGTTTGAGGTCCCATTCTTGATTCTCGTGAAGAAGATCAAAACCCGCCGCAATCAGTTGTCGTTTAGCTTCAGCTGCACATACCATACCATACCATAATATACTACTTAGCAGTTAGCAATATGAATATGGAATATAAAATGAGTAATATGTCATATTACTTCTTGACTTTGTGAGCGTAGGTCAAGTTAGTCCCTGACTTTATCGAAAAAGCAACGTCCATCAAGTTAGTCTCTGCCGTCATTATCACAGGGATGCATTTGCTTTAAAATGGGATAAAGATAAGGATGTATGTGAATTAAAATGAAATCTCATGGACTAAATTGCTATTTCAATAAAGTCAGGGACTAACCTGACCGAAGCTTACAAAATCAGGAACTAATAAGACATTTTACTCAATTATGAAATGCAAAAAAAAAAAAGGTATAATTTTATTTTTTTTTTTTGGTAGGAAGCAGTTACCGGTGGCGTGGAAGTGAGTCCAAGACTCGTTGAGATAATCGAGCAGGTCAGCGACTATGGAATTAGAATCGGAATTGGAAATGGAGCAGAAGCGGCGGTGAGGAGGAGTGGAGGAGAATTTGCGGAAGAGAAGAAGGGAAGGTGAAAATGAAGATGAAGATGAAAATGAAAAGAGTTTGAGTGAGGAAGGATGAGAAGAAGAGTGACGTAGAAGAATCCGGTGCGGCCCTGCTGCTACTGTTGTTATGGATCCCATCCTCTTTTCCTATCTCCTTCTTGCTTCTTTTCCCAACACTCATATTTAGTCACTTACTTACTTTACTCCTGCCGTAATGCCAAAAACTAATTCTGCATGAGATCATGTTCCTATGCCTTTCCCAGCAGAATGTGTTAACCGAAAATCGAATTTGAAACTCAGGTCCATTCTCAGGTTCTCAAGTTGGGAAGATAGCACCACTTAAGTCAATCCCCGTTGGTCCCTCCGGTTTTTATTACCTACAGTATATTAATTTTTTTTTAAATGTATGAAAAAGTCCATACTAAAATAAAAGAAAAGTTTAATTTCATTTTTGTTTCTTTATTTATTTTCAACTTTCACTTTGTTCTTAATTTTTTTAATTTATTTAGATCCTTTATTTTTTTTTGTCATAATAATGTTAGTTTTATTCAAAATATTTATATTCATTACCATTTTATCGATAGAGTTTGACATATATTTCTACGGCTCCGTCGACAAGGTTTTGATTGTCATTTTCATTTATATATCTATTACATTGTTATTTTTGTTCATATCGATCAACTATCACCACAAACCAGCTTGCTTCATTATTGACGAAGCAACACCACTATTTAATTAAAGTTTACTTGAACACACATGAGTTTATCAAAAAAAGAATTTACATGAATGTCAACTCGTTTTGGCGACCTGAAAACATAAATTCGTAAAAATTAAAGAGTTAATTCGAAAATTTAACAACATGGTGAGCATAGCTCACGACTTAAATTTATACTCAATTTACAATCTACATTTTCATTCACTTATACTACTATACATGGAAACACATGTTTATAAGTCTATTAACTTTGACAACGAAGTAATTGGGTCTTGACTATCACGATCCAAGCTTGTGAGTAATATTCACGGCCTAGCTTTGTGTTAAGGGTTTTGATTTTCTCACCACATTTATTGGGTTTTTGACCCCCCCCCCAATAAAATTTGTTCCAAAATTACCTCTCCCTCTTAAAAATCAAAAGGCAAACTCCTTCATTCTCTCACTCGTTCCTCCTTCCTTTAAACTCCCTCTCTCTCACATTGCAGTCTCCATCTCTCACTCTCTTCTTGTTGGGAATTGAACTTTGTATGAAGTCGCTCCTTGAGGGTCCTTTTCTTGGGACGTCTTTCTTTGGGATGCTTTTCTTTGAGGGACCTTTTCTTGTGATGCCTTCTCTTGAGATGCTCTTCTTTGTGACTCCTTCTCTGCATACTCCCAACCCGAGAAGTCGCGCTTTGCAGATCTATCATGGTTCGAAGTACGTCCCTTTGTCTTTGCCTTCTTGTTGGGGGCAACAATGATGTTGCATGGGGTTCCACTGATTCACGGAGTTTGTCCATCAGTATATTCTTTACATTAAAGTCGCTAGTTTCATAGATATGCCACCACTTATCCCATAATGGCATCGGGTCAAGATCTGTTTCTACTTCTTCTTTCTTTCCCTTCTCATAGAAAGAAAGAATCTTCCAATGACTATGGACTGCACTCAAAGGGATGTTTTCACCATTGCGCTTATATGCATCAAGATCACAAGCATAAGGTAAACCATGAGTGATTTTCTTTTAGAAATCACACATGTATCCATCACCTTTCTTCTTGTCAAACTCCACCAAATCTTTGAAAATGATGGTCAATGTCTCCCTTGAAACATAAAAGCACGTACAAATTCTTGAAGAAAGGAGTGTTTACCCGATGATCCAATCTAGTAAGGCTCCTCTCAAATGATTCCATAATTGAACTATGCTGACAAGTGAGCATTTTCATCATAGCTTCTAGGGCAATACACAGATCTCAATTACTATTTGCCAACATCCTCTTGAACTGAGAGTGTGAACGCTCAACCCTACAAGACATTACACAATTAGTAAATTTAATATTAAACAATCTCAAATTAAATATAATGAAGTAATGTTACATTCTTATCGGTTAGAGGTTTTGTTCCCAAGATGCATACAATTATTGACTCATGCATCAACAAATTTGTCCTTAAGATCTTTCAAGTAAACTCTATTTACATACTAAAAAGACCCAAACAAATTGTGACATATTGCTTCTAATTCCTTTACCGATGCATCGTACTCTTCTTCATTCTTAGAGTGAACGACCTTGCTCTATGCATCCACAATCAATGATTCATCATCGGGGTCACGAACATAATCCTTGAAATGCCTTTTCACATTTTTCTTGATGTGAAACTGACATAACAAATGTGTGGAAGACGGAAAAACTTTATTAACTGCATTTACCAATGCACCTTCAAAATCTGTCACAATCACCTTCGGCGTCGCATTAGGATTTCTTATCAGATCCTTCAAGTGTTGTAGTGCCCACATGAAGTTTGCATGTTGCTTAACTTCCATATAAGAGAATGCAATAGAAAATGTTCTTTCCGTCGAAGTCTGTCCAACAACCTCAAGTAATGGCCATTTGTATCTATTAGTCTTGTAAGTGTTGTCTATGATGAGCACAATACTAAAAGAATTCAAAAGACTTATAGACTTAGGATGTGCCTAGAATATTTGCTTTACCACCTCCGATTTATCATCTTTTCTATACCACATCTCAAAACCATCATCCCCGAGACACTTCAACAAATGTTGCATTTGCGTCCTCGGGTCTCGCACACCCTTCTTCCATCTCCTACGTATGTTGTATATTTGAGTCAATGTGGTGGAGTTCCTTGGGTTATCTTCCCTAAGTTGTACCAAAATAAGTCTTGGTTTCACCGCACTTTCGTCAAACTAATTATTTTCTCAAGTTCTTTAGGCGTAGGCTTTCCGGCCAATGCATGCCCGACAAACGATTCATAGTGCTTATGATTATGCAAACCACAAGACATCTTCACAATCCAACCTCCACGAATCAAAGATCGTTTCCCATTCAATTTGAAAGGGCAATTACACTTTTTGGTTTCGGTAATATACTTGGGATTCTTATTCGGACGGTTGTACACCCCATGCCTCTCAAAACAAAGAATAACTTTTTCCTTCTTATGAACACCTCCTCCACTATCTGACCGTAGGACTCTGACAAGAAATCCTTGACTACATGCCACATCACGAACCCACCCCACTAGTGCTTCACGTGTTGGAAATACAGTATCACAAACGAAGGCATGTGAACCATTAACACAAACTTCAACTTCTTTCTCCTTAACATTTTGTGAAGGCTCCACATGTAATTCATCCATCTATAACCTGCACATCAATCAGATAAAGAAGTTAAACTAAGTATTGGCCAAAATAAGTCATACACCAATGCATTGGTGTATATTTTAAAAAAAATACTCCTACACCCACGTCTAGGCGTAGGTTAAAAAAATTGTTCCTACGTCTTATTTGAAGCGTACTGGGCAAATTGAAAAAAAAAACCTATCAAAAAAGTGTCCTGACACCTTATTTCAAGCATACTGGGCAATCAGTACGCCTACACATTGACGTACGACACATTAGAGTAAAAAAACGATAAAAAAAGGTTTACTTTGGCACCCACATAACCTTGTATGTTTTGTAGATGACTTAAGGAACACAGTGGGGTCCAATGGTTGGAGATTAGTGTAGGGTGGAGTTAATGAGAGAGGGTATGTATGGGTGAGTGAACGAAAGAGGAAAAAGGTGAAGAAGGAGAAGGTTAAGAGTATTTGGAAGGGAGAAGGAATAAAGTGATGAAAAAAATAAAGAAATAATGATGAAGAAAATTATGAAGAAGATGATGAAAAGGGTTTAGAAAAGTAAGAGGAGAAGACTTAGATAAGAAGGAAGAATGGAGTCGGAGGGAGTTTTTGTGTTTTTTTTAAATAAGGGTATATTTGGAAAAATTTTAAAAGTGGGGTCAAAAACCCAATAAGGATGGTGAGAAAATCAAAACTCTATGTTAAAAAATGCAAAGTCTTTTACAACCCATCAAACAAGTTAGTCAATATATAGGATGCAAGACACGAATCCAGTCATGCATTCACTAAATCCAAATATTTCTCATGTTTTTAAATATGTATTAGATAATGGATTTATCGTGTTTCTTTTTTTTTTTTTGGTCTATGACCGCAGTGTCCACCGCCGATCGCAGTGACTAATCTCCTCACTGGCTTGTAGGCACTTCTAATGGGTGGGACAGCTGGCCCCGAGATTTACTCTGTTGCATGCACAAGGCAAGATTCGAACACATGACCTTGCTTAAACGTGGATCAATCCCTACCACTGAACCACACGTTCGGGGTTATCGTGTTTCTTTTTATAAGTCTCTATTTCAATTTTAAATAGCATTAATTATTTATTTTTCACAAATATTCTTATTTACTCAACACTTTTTAAGATCTAAATGATAATTATATGGATAATTTAAAAAAAAAAAGTATACCGAATGTTATCATTTCTAATAACACTAACAATATTAGCTACTTCATTTGTTCCATATATTTTGTAGTTTTAACCTTTTCTTTTTATTCCATATCTTTTTGTAATTTTAGCTTTTCAAGACATCATTAATATTTTTTTTCTCAATTTTGACCTTCATTCAATCATTTTTATCACTCATAGTTAATTATACTTTTCTTCTCTCTCTCTTATCTCTAAATTATCATATATTAATTAAAATCTCTGAAACATGGGTACTCCTAAATTAGTGACGTACCCATACCAGGTACACCTTGGGTAACAGTACACGTACCGTACTTCAGGATACTTGTAACTGTATGTTAAGATATATTTTAATTAAGTGTGAATCATACCAATAATGACATTTTTGTCTTAAAATTTATATTCTAATATCATAATAAATCGTTTGTGCTTATATATATCTTGACTTATTTTGAGCATTAAACTCTAATTTTAGGATACTTATATGTTATTTCCATGACAAAATCGTTTATTTACACCTTGTTTAGATATATTTATTTATAAAAAATTTATTTATATTGTCATACACGTACCTCAGTTTTTAAAAGTGTCGTACCCCGTACCCGGTATTGTATCCGTATTGGAGCAACATAGATTAAAATACACACTTTTTAATTAAAATTAAATACTACTGCAATTTTCAATAAAAATTAAATAGAAATATTTTGGACAAAACACATATAAAACTTATCATATTCAATGTATCATTAACATGTGTGAAACAACCTTAAACCGAAAAAATACGAAAAAAAAGAAAATAACTTTATTAATTCACGTAAAAATTCATTTTAAATACTTATATTTGAAGATGAAAGAAGTAAAAGTGATGAATTGTGAAGGGAATATTAAAAAAATTCTCATTCAACATTTCAACAATTAATGATGATAAGTAAATTCATTACTTAGTGGAGGGGTTTACACCATGTCATGCACCTAGCTAGTTTTGAGTGTGAAAATGTAATTCAGCATTTGTAAATGAGTTTAATATTTGTATGTTGACAGGGTAAAGTTTTTGGTGCATTATCCACCATTAATATGCATTACTTTTACTTATAAGTTAATATAACTAATCAATCAACGGTGAATAATATGTTCAAATGTAAAAAATCTTTACAATGTCAGTGCATATATTATTTTCTCTTTGTAAATTGTTTGCACTAACTTTCTAAAACAGGTTTTGTAATACTTGAAATAAAAATAAATCCAAACACATCCCAATTGCAAAATATTTGTATAGTTATCATTTGAATTTTTCTAACTTTATGTAAAGGATAAACAAATATGAAAAATTAAGTTCTTATAAAAAATATTGTACTACTTATATATTAGTGAAAAATGATCGTATGTATCCTTCACGTAATCTTGTTTGAGCGGGTAGAACCATTACAAGCAGCAAAAATTTTCATACAAAGTATTTATCTCATCTGCATTTTTGGAGACTTGAAATTGACAATGATGGCATATATAATTAGTTTATTTTTATTTATCATTATTGTTCAAAATTTAATGTTCAAATAATAATACTTGCAAAACTTTACAATTATTTTGGGTGAGGTTAAGAAAACTCCATCATTATCAAAGAACAAAAAGCCAAACTTACATAACAAACTCACGCGATTCACTATTTCCTTTTTGACAATATCCTAAACTTGCAATTACATAGCTATCCTTCGTCATCCTCTTTTCATCAGGGTCGTTTCAAACATTTCGGAGATCCTCTGCAAAATGTAATAGGGAGGCCCCCTTGAAAAAAGGGTAAAATAATTTAAAAAAAATAATATTTTCTTACAAATAATTATTGTATACAAAATGTTTTATTATATAACTTCCCAACTCATTTTCAATATTAAATATAAACTTTCACTTGAAAAATATCATTCTTCTAGCGTTATTTGAATCAAAATCATTAATTACATCTTCGTATTCAACTTTCTTTAAGATTTCATTCTCAATCGTTATCAACGTTAATCCATTTAAGCTGTGAGGCGACTGCTCTGGTTGGGGATGAGGGTGGACTACGGTCTACGATTTTGCGACAGTAGGGATTGGGGAGTGGCACTGTGGCAGTGAGACTGTAAGGCGATCGCTTTTGTTGTGGATGGGAGTGGATGGTGGATTTGAGCTGATTTTTCCGGAAGGAGTTGAAATAACTTTAATAGGGAGTGAAAGAGTAAAAAAATAAGTTTGATTGTTGACACTGATAATATGATTCCTTAATTCCCTTTTCATTTTGTAACGTGAAAGTGAAAGTGTTTCACTTGCAAATCTCCCTTATCCATCTAGTTTTATCGTGTAATACATTGTGGAAATTGTATTTTTTTTTACTTTCAACCCAAGATCGAAAGCTTATGAAATTAGGCCCTATTATTATAAAAGGTTGTGTATTTAAGTATTTTAATTTTTAAATATATTAATAATAATTAGTGACCGTGTTTTATTATTTAGAAGTATATTCTAGTATTTTTGGGTAATGTAAGTATATTCTGGTATAGTATAAAAGATAAAAAAAAAAATTGGGGACCCTAAAAAGTGAGAGCCCTATACGATTACACATACTCACATATGTGCCGAATCGCCCTACCCAACCAGCAAGCAGTAGAAGAAACATTTAAGATGATAATTGGATTGCTGCATGGAGCACACTAAATGTAAATAGCGCGCACACACACACACACACACATATATATATATATATAATTCAGCTCCAGAAGAGCATATATATATATATATACAAGTTAAAAAGAAATATAAAAAGAAAAAATCAGTGTTCCACGGATTCTAAGAGCAATGTAGAAAGTTCACATCGCATGTGTGAGCTAAGCTTGAGGTATAATTAAGTATCTCCTCGTAAATTGTGTGTGGCTTATGTATGTGATAAGCCTAGATGTGAGTCAAATTTAATTTCCTAAAAGGCTAAAAACAAATATTGAAACAAACATGCAAAGCACAAACAATAACATATTCTAAGATGAAGTTACTGATGCAAAATTCTTAAAAAAAACCACTCCGTGATACCAATGGTTCATTCTATTAAATTTGACTTGATGTAAGAGTTATGAGTGGTGTAAGAATTGGTATAACTTAACTTGGTGTAAACGGATCCCTCCTCATGTATAAATTCATGCGAAAATCTTGAGACATTTAATATGAAATTTTGGACGTGAAACTTCCTTCTATAATAAAATATGAAATAAATGGAACCCAACACTAAAGACCACACCTCCACCTAAAATTTTTGGGTACAGCAGAACGCAAGCCAAGGTCAAGGCACCTGCAAAACATTATCATCAATAATAAGATGTTTATATATTTGTTTTCCATTGAAGGAACAGATGGGAGTGGGGTGATGATGCATATTCATAGACACATGAAAAAACATACAAAGGAATAGATGGGAGTTACATACATGCTTGTGTATGCAAAAGCATTAATCAGTGTTACTTCCGATGATTTATTAATATCAAAATTGTAAAATTTTGCATTTCAGATATTAATGAATCGAAACATATTTATGATAGGGATATTTTGAAAGTGTATTTTTTTAAAAATTATTTATGATATTCCAAAATTGGAAATTATTTAATATTAAAGATATTTTGGTCTTTTTAAGAAAAAATAAGGACAAAAAATTCATTCATGGAAGTTTTTTTCCTCTAAAAATTTTAAGGGCCCAACTCTTTTGTAGTATCACCCAAAAGTTAATTCTACCTGGATTTGCTTAGTGGACTACCCATTAGCAATAACAATCTGCTTGGAATAAGTAGGTATATTTAATACATGAAATTAGAATTGTAGGAGTAGTTTACAATTTTAATTTCAAAGATCAGTGTTTTTTTAATTTATTTCAAAGCAATTTTACAAATTACAAACAAGACAACATGGTTGATAGATGACACATTTTTAAATTACAATCTCAGAAGTTTGATGGTCAAGATTAGATTTATTAAGGACTTAAGGTCATCTTTTAGGAAGTCATTAGTATTGGTTAAAAAATACTTTTGATGCACAACAAAAAATCAATTTTAAAAAATAACTTATAAACTATTTTTTAGATGGAAAAATTTTTTAAAGTTTGATTCATTACCTTGTTTTGAAAATACCAATTTTGCCTTCTGTACACTTTCTCGATAATTCGGAGGATATCTTATGCAAAAGATATTTTAGAAGGAAATGTAGAAGAGATCTAGATTTTTTAAGGCCTCGTTTGAGTTGGTTGTCAATTTTCGATTTTTAGTTTGGAAATTGTGTTTTTAAAAGTTAAAACAAAATTTGTTTGACAAAATTTCGGCTAAAATAATTTTTTACGTATTTTTAGAACAATTTCATCATTAATTCTCAAAACAAACAATAAATAATGGTTTCATAATTTCAATTTTGAGTTGCAAACTTATACCACCTCACTTTTTGTGTTTCTCAATCACCACCACCACCATCATCATCACTTCTCCTAGAGCTGTCAAAATGGGCCGGGCCAGCCGGGCCGGGCCAAAAAGCCCGAAAAATCATAGGGCTCGGGCTCCTTAATATAGCCTATTTATTCAACCCGGGCTATTTAGCCCGGCCAGGTTGGGTTCGGGTTCGGGCCGGGTAAACCCAGACGGGTTCGGGCCGGCCCGGCGGTCCGGAAAAAAAAAAGAAAAAATTCACTTTCTTTTTTAAATTTGTATGTGTAAAAAAACACTTATAATAAAATTTTCTTAATTTTTATCAATATTAACACTGTGAAGCATACTCACTCGCTCTAAAAATCTCAAACACTTGTGAATGAATGAATGAACGTGCCTAACACAACCAAAATTAAAACCCATTTAGCTTAGAGGGAAAGCAGATACAAAAATTATTCCTTTTAAATAAATAAATAAAAAAAAAAGAAGCATTATTATGGTTTATTGCTGAGAATATTGCGGAACAAAGGAAGTATACATAAATAAAAGAAGTATACATACGCTAGTGTGTCTGAGTGTGTGGCTCAGGTTGAGTTTGGGAAAAGGGGATGATTCCTTTTCTTGAATGTTACTGAGTGTGTTGCCTTAGTTCTGTGAGCACAACATTAATTGACCTATGTGAGTTATACATACAGAGTTATACATACATTTTAATTTATGTAAGAATAGAAAATCAAATTTATCCTCTAAAAAATGTGTAAAAGAATAAAACACCTATTATTATTTAAAAAGATATGTGTAAAAAATAAAGGAAGTTTATTCATTAATTTTTTTTGAAAAAAAAAAAATATATATATATATATATATATATTTTTGAAGTGGTTGAATTGAAAAAAAAAAATAGGTGATGTGGGCCGGCCCGCACCCGGCCCGAAGCCCGCTTAGGGCGGATTTGGGTTTGATAATAGGATACTCAATTTATAACCGTGTTTTTTGTCCCGAGCCCGGTTTGGCCCGAACCCGAAGCGGGCCGGCCTAGCCCGTTTTGACAGCTCTAACTTCTCCCACTACCACAACTGCTGCAGTCACTACTATCACCATGACCGCTACTCAACCATCGCCATTGTAACCACCTAAACCCCAACCACTACCGTGATCACCGCAATCACCTTAACCACTACCATTCATGTCAATCACCACCACCATGGTCATAGCCACACCAACCACCACCACATCGTCACTTACTACCATTGCCCCTCCTTGTACCACCATCATCACCGCCTGAACCACCACCACCCAACCATTACCACAATGACCACCCCAGCCACCATCACTACACCAAACAACACTACTCTCGGATGATCACCACCACGATCACGACTGCCACCTTAACCATCAACATCCCTTAACGACATTGCCACCTCCATGCCCACCCCAACTACCACCTTTCATCACCATCACCACCACCACATCCTCACCCCCTTCCCTACCACCATCTATCCCTTTACTACCAACACCACAAAAATTGCCACCAATCATCGCTCAAACCACCACGGCCACCATCAAGAATCCAAGACCACCATTGTTCCTCTGGTCACCATCTCATGATGACCATCACCATCACCATCACCATCACCGCCACCACAACCACCACTCTTTACTGCAACCACTAACAACGACCACCATCTCTAACTAACAATGACAACAACCACATGGAGGTTGTTATTAAATAGTAGTGGTAATATAGAATGCATAACATGGTAGTAGCGCTATAAAAATTATAAGCTTTGAAATAATTATGAAAACTAAAAACAAAAAAATTTGAAACTAACATTATAAGACTGAAAACTGGTTTTGTTTTGTTTTTGTTTTGTTTTTGTAATACCCGCAATTTCCTCAATTATTTTCTTTATTTAAAAATGAAATAGAAATTTATTTATTTGTTGGAAATTTTATTTCCATAATTTAATTAAATTATTATTTGAATTGATTTTTCAAGGGTTGATAAATTTGCGAATTTTTGTGTTTTTATTTATTTAAAAACCGTGGGAGTACATTTATTTTATTTAAATTAGATTTTTATTTTATATTTCCTTTAAAGTAGAGAAGGAAAATTTTATTTCCCTCTCCTATGTGTTGTACGACCAAGCCCTAGAGTAGGGAGAAAAATTTTAAGCTTACCATATAAGTTAAGTGAGGAGATGTATTTAGAGCCAAAATTCAAATTCAAATGAGCCTTAATTATTTGTCTTCTCCATAGAGCACTTTAGAGACTAAGCATTTATTACCCTATTGATTATGTCTTCCACTAAGCTAGTTGTCTTAAATCTTGAACTAATGAAAATTTGCAAACAAGCCCCTTGTGACCCCTAGCATGTTTCGACCCCCTCTTTTAGTCAAATGACCTCAACTTAGTTTTCCTATAAATACCCACCCCAATGCCTTAAGACATCCATTTGCTTCATATGCCTTAAGACCAAAAAAAAGAGAGGTGAGAAGAGAAGAACGAGACCGCGAGGGAGAGATAGGAGGAAGAAGGAAGGAAACTTGATTTTTTCTTGCTCATTTTGTTCTTCAACTAGGTAATGATCTTAAGACTTAAACTTTCTTCTTCGTTTTTCACTTTTGTTTTTGGTTTTTCATGAGTTTCAAAGAGGATTTTTGTTGTTTTTTAACTTGAGCTCTTGCATGTTGATTCTTTCTATTTCTCTTGCTTTTTTATACTTGTTTCTACTTGGATTGAAGTTTTGTTGGAAAACAAGCGGGTAGTACGAATCCCTAGAAGGGGGGCGAATAGGCGAAGAGTACGAATCTTCACCAATTAAAAATTATTGCTTACTAAGGCTTTTAAAACAATCAGAGTGAAAACATTTAAAATGCATATACTTGAATATATGAAAATTAAGCGCGCGGAATTATAAAGAGATAATGAAAGAGAAGCGAACACAAGGATTTTATCTTGGTTCACATTAGTGTGTTAACGAACTTTAATGCTACATCCAGTCCTCCTTCTTTGAGATAGGAGATTTGCTTCACTATGAACAAGAATTGTAAGTACAAGTAATGTGTAAGAGAAAACCTTTCCCTTAGACTCGTCCCTGAAAAGAACCTCTTTTGAACTTGTGTTTCCCCAAACAATTCCTCGAACCATAGTGAACCTTGTGCTTGAAGAAACCTTCTTCAATTCTACTTGAAACCTTCAAGTGTTTGGCTTGATGAAAACCTTTCACCAAGTGTGTTTGTCAACGTCTTTTGTTGTTGACACTTTGCACCTCGTTATGCGGATGAACAACTCCAATGAAGAGTAATGGTCTTTGCACCTTTTTGTGCAGATAAGCAACTTACTTAAGAACACTAACTATAGAATCAGAATCTAGAAGAATAAGAATGAATGCAAGTACAATAAAAGTGGGGTATTTGAAAGTTTAAGATCAACACTTGAATAGTTCTTCAATTATGTGTGAAAATGTTGTTTAATCATGAAGACCACTCAATAATTATGGAAAATGTGTTTTTCAGAAAGTTCAGAGCAGAAAGATAAGTGTTGGAATGTTGTCTTCTGTTTTAAAAACGTTTGGACATGTATATATAAAGGTTTGGACAGCAAACAGCTAGTTTTAGATAGTTTTTAACGACAATATTCGGATCCTGGGGAGGTATCCGGATACCGCGAATTCAAATTCAAAAATGTGACTGTTGTAACACGAGGTATCCAGATACTTTGGAAAGTATCCGAATACTTCGGTACATAATATCCAAATACTTTATTTTTACTTCTAAAAACTTATGTTTATATTTTTAAAACATTTTCTTCACTTTCAAAACACTTTAATTTATTAGAAAAATATTTTCAAATTATTTTGTCAATATTTTTCTTATATTTATAAAATCACATATTTTTCTTTTAATTTTGAAAAAGCACCCACTTTGATTTTACTTAGCATGCAAACCATTTTCTTTTAGATTATGATTAGTTTAATTCTAACTTAGGCCCTATAATAATATGCACCTAGGGGACTTAATAAAGAATAAATAATACATTACATTACAATAAGAACCCCTTTGTTGACTTTGTTGAGCTTTAAGTTGAGTTGTGGACTTTTATCTTGACTTGCACCTTGTAATTATCAAAACTACCTATGTTTAGGCATTTTCTCAACAAGTTTAAAATATAAAAAATGAGCATGCACCATGATTGATGATGCTCAGGTTTTTGACCCCCTTTTGGTTTAAATAATTTTTTATCTTTGATTTATGTTTTTATGCTTAAATATGAGTTGAGTTAGTATGTTCATGAATTATGTGTTTTTGATTTGTACAAATTTTTCTTATTTCCCCATTGCATGCCATGGTTAGGGTTAGAAAAGGGGAAAAATGATTTTGTTCTTACATGCATGAAATTGATTATTGATTCTTGCTATTTGATTGATGTATTTTTCGGTTTTAACATAAAAATGGATGCTTAAATGAAATTTTGCTTTGATATGCATATTTTAGGGTATACGGTTTTAGCCTTGATGTATGCATGTATTTATTTGACAAAAAAAATGTGTATGATCTATGTTTTTGCATGTGTATATTCGGCCTAAAATATGAGAAATGAATGAATGATTTTGTTTGATGAAGTTTATATGCCCTTTTCATATATGTGTGTATTCGGCCAAAAGGAAGAAAAAGGAATGAAATGATTTTGTTTCATGAAAATAAAATTGGTGTTTGAATGCTTGTCATGAGCTATGATGATTTGAAGTGTTTATATTTGTGATTTTTAGCTTATTCCTTCTTGATTAATTCGGCCATGCATTGTAAGCATTGACGGATCTTGGTTGAAAATTTAGGGGGTGCAGTTAAGTTTAATTAAAATTCAATGAATGTTTGGGGAAAAAAATATATGAGGAAACAAAATTTTGAATGTTTAAATATATTAATTTGTAGATGGGCGATGAAACGATTTTGAAGTGAAAGCCATGACTTTGTGCCACTTTTGGAGAGTGATTCTCCCTTGATTCAGTGATTGAATCACAAGAGTGCTATCAAGAGTGAGTTGCATCTCTTGAGAGTATTTCATAGGCTTATCAATCCTTGAGTGTGGCGACTCCTATCCATTTTATTTCTTGTTATCTTTAGTTTAGAATCCAAGAACACTTTTGTGTTCATAAACACCAAAATACCAAAAAGAGTCATTAGAAGAGTGAGTCTTCTTTTGTTTGTTCTTCTTGAGAGTCAAACACTTTTCCTTTGTTAGTTTTGAGTCTTCGAATGTGTGTGCTATGAAGTTATGCCAAGGAGAGGCCACAACCTAAGCTTTGAGGAGCATAACCTAGGACGAAGAAGGAAAGCACAACCCATCCCTTGAAAGTTTTGAAAGTCTCTTGTGTTATAGAGAGAGGGGGCCCCGCCCGAAGGTCCAGTGATTGGATAAATTTCTAATTAAAAACTCTTCTTCTTCATTTTTTTCAAAAACAACTCTGATATTTTCTCTTCAAAATTCAAAACCCTAATTCTCTGTAAGAGTTAGTTCTTCTTCTTCATTGAAATATCAAAACCTTTATTATCTAGTTTCATCATTGTTACAGGGCTTTAAGTTGTACTATATATTCGCACTAATTTGAGTGCTGCCCTATTACTCTGTTCATATTCTTATTAGTGGAATGGGGTGAGTCACCTTGTTGGTTTTTGGTAGAGATTTTATAGGAATGGTAGAGCACCTAGTAGTTAGATTACCTTTAAGTTTAAGGAGAGGCTTCCTAGTGTGAGGATGTGGCATCCTCTATGTATTAGGGTGAGAAACCTTTGTGTGTGACTGAGATCCTAACGAAAGGTCGAATTGAGTAGTGTGTGGGGGTGTATGGGTGTATTGGGGTTCTAAACTTCTAAGTGATTAATAACAACAAATACTAAGCACGTTGCTTAGGAACTGGGCGCAGGCCTTTCCGGCACCCAACGTGTATGGACCCAATGTGTATGTGGGACTCACTAGGGAGGCTGAACTAGGATAAATCCTCTATTTGCATCATTTTCTCTATCCTTAAACTCTTTTATATTTTTGTTGTGCTTATTTTGTTGTTATTCATTGTTTGTTACTCAACACGAAAATTATATTTACTCATTTTAACGCGTGCCAACATTTCCAAATTATTTATTAGTTGAGGTTCACGCATGATTGTTTTCATAATCATTTGTTTTTCCGTTGCATATTTTTGTGAAAAATATTTGAAAGCAATTTAAATTTTAAATTTAACAAGTTATTTATATACACTTAATATTAATTACGTCCCATTTCCATATGATCGCCGCCAATTCTAATACAAGTGGCATATTCAAGTTCTCATTAGTACTTCCCTAAATAAAATCCCCGCAAAGCTGCTCATCAATTTCATCACAAACGCCCATGGGTAAGACACGATTGCATTACATACCCCGGAATACTCATCACTAAATACGGGGCCAAAGTGACGCGACTCGCAAATGACAGGGTATTCATTTTCCCAGTGGAAAGCTTTTTCTTGATTTTATCCAAGAGAAAATTGTAAGTTTTCTTGGAGTTCCTACCATGGAGTAGTGGCACATTTAGATAAAACCCAAGACCATCAGCAACTGGAATGTTAAGGGTTGCACTAATATCTGAAGCAAGGTTAAGGTTCACATTATTAGAGAAAATTACAACATCGATTTTTCCAAGCTCACGGCTTAACCAAAAGCATCTCAGAATTTACTAAGAACCTACATACACTACGGAATAATATGAGCCTATTGAATTGAAGCTTCACTAAACAGAACAAGATCATCCTCAAAGAATAGAGAAGATAGGGAAGGGCCATTTTGACCAATTCTAAAAAGGTGCCACAAATTATGAATAATAGCCTCATTAATACAGTGCATCAACGTACATTGTAATGCCTTACTACCTTAACTTAATCTAGCATTACAAAACATAAAACATCAAATTTGTATTGATATAAGACAATAGAACCTTTTGTCAAATAGTTGATTTATTAAAGCTAACAAACAAACAAAGATCTAGCATTTCAGTGAGAGCAATTCAACCCATGTAATGTTTTTCATAACCACTACTGCAAAGAATAGTATTGCCATGTAAGTGAAAATCCAACGATTAGTATTCAATGAGAGAGCCCGAGAAAATGTTCCTATGAAGGATATATGGTTGTCAAATTTGAGAATTTAAGCAAATTTGTTTTGCATAGGTAAACTCGAGTCTTAATAACTCATACGAGTTTACTAATATATTTTTAATGTAATAACTTGTGATATGTCAATAATCAATATTCATAAATTCAAACTCAACATAATAATAAAACATGATATGATATATATTATATGTTGATACTAATAAGTAATAAGATAATTTATCCATCAATATTCAAACTTCAAATTCAAAACAAAATAAGACAATATACCCTCGCCAACAATTTGACTGCATAAAGAAATTTGTAACGACGGATTTGCGAGGGAGACATACCCTCGCAAACATTATTGCATTAAAAATGCATACTTAGCGACGACTTTGCGAGGAAACTATTCCCTCGCCAACATTATGAATGCATAAAGGAATTTGTGGCGACGGATTTATGAGGGAAACATACATGCCCTCGCAAACGTTATTTTATCAATAATACATACTTGACGACATATTGGCGAGCAAACAACTCCCTCGCAAACACATATCTTCATTTTGTGATGGATTTGCTAAAGACATTACCTGTCACAAATTTAATTTCAACAATGACTCATATTTTGCGAATGATATGCAAGGATCACATTTCCCTCGCAAACATATAATTGCATAAAGACATACGTTGCGACGGGTTTGCGAGGGACATATCCCCACGCAAGCAATATTTCATTAGTAATGTATTGTTTGCGACAGATTTGTGAGGGAAAATGTCCCTCGCAAAAATTCCTTAAAAATTCCCTTAATAATCTGTCGCAAATTCTTATTATTATTTTCAAGTTCTCACACTCTCATCACTTAGCAAAGGAATTCACTTTTGCTCGTGAAACTCTCGCTTGTCCCTCACTAATTAGCGACAGAAATGTGCCCTCTCTAAAATCCCTCTCTAAAATGTAATTTTCTTGTAGTGACATATACTTTGTCAGTGTTGTTCAGTGTTACTTTGACTAGAGGGCACTTGTTGAGAAATTGTTAATTGTTTTTCAAGTAATGTCAGATTAGTCCCTGACTTTGTGAGCACCGGTCAAATTCCTAACAATATATAATCATATCTTCAAGACCTCATTGATAGCCATGTCACCCATCTCAATAGTGTATTTGGCCATATACTCCACGGTGCACTCTCCAGCCTCTCCAAAAAAAATTATAACAATTTATGCACCTTCACACCTCTTGGCAACTCGGCATGTTGTACTAATTCTGGGAATGACACTACAAAGTTTTGGTTTATTTGTGTATTTGACATTGAAACCAATCCTATTCAAGGCCTAATAAACAACCATATTGACATCATTTTGATTATGTTGTCAAATGAGGAATCAAGTCAGATTTTGTCTTGCCATGATTGTTTGCATGTATTCTGCTCTTTTCATTTTGGCTAATTGGCAAAAGTTTTGAATATTTTGTAATGGGCATTTTGACACTAGAATGTATTCGAGAGTAATTGACATTTTGTGTCTATGAAGGATTTAGCGTGGTAAGTCCTCACTATTGCTTGGTGCTTGACTTCATGTCAATATTGGGGAGACTTCTTAATTTATGACTTGATTTCATGGTGGAATCATTAATTATACCCTCAAACATTTTTTAAATTACGTTAATTACCTTAACCCAATTGATGGCAATTTAATTTTTAATTAAATGCAAATTTAATTAGTTATTAATTATAATTTAGTATTTTTACAATATTTTATTGAGTAATAAATTAATTAACAACATGTTTAATAAATAATAAAGAAAAAATAAATTAAATAGTCATAATTTAATAATATTTTTATATTATTAATAAATAAACAACAAATATATATATATATATATTAAAATAATAAATATAAATAAAATAATGTTGCATGTCGTCATTTTCGGTCACCTAATTTAGTACTTTTGCAATATTTTATTAATTAATTAATTAATTAACAAAATGTTTAATAAATAAAGAAAAGCATAAATTAAATAGTCATACTTTAATAATTTTTTATATTATTAATAAATAAAGAATAAAAATATATATTAAAATAATAAATATTGTAATACCCCGAATTTTTTATCTTCAAAATAAATAAAAGAAATATTTAAACAAAATTAATTATATGGAATTAATTAGTTTTGTTTATTAATTATGGTATAAATTAAGGGAAAAATACAAGAAAAATATTTTGGGCATTAAAAGTGGTGTTTTTGCAGTTTAGTCCTTGGGAAGGACCTAAGTGGCAATAATGAAAAGGTATTTGGAGGGAAAGTGAATAAAATATTAATTTTTGAAAAACTGGTCGTGTTAATCGATTAACCCGACCGTTAATCGATTAACGATGGTGCAGAGGTTGAAGATAGTGGAGTTTGATGACTCAACCAGCTGGGAAACTCGATGTTGACACCTAGCAAGGCCCAGGACACGTCCCTGATACGTGTTGGCCTGCATGGAGATGAGCTTTGGCTATAAATTGGGGGCTTGGTAGAAGGAAATGGTGGAAGAGGAAGAAGAGTACCAAAACTCTGCTGAAATTCCATTGCAACCACCCTCTGGTTTTCAATCTCGTTCTTCATCCTTACCCATACACGTGCTGTGAGCTTCACATCATTTTGAAGCTTGTAGAGGGACCTTTAGTTTAAGCTATAGATCGTGCATTTTGGTGGCCTGAGCTAGGAGAAATCAATCTGCAAAGTGGAGTGCTTGAAACTGAAGTGTGCAGTTTCAGAGTTCGAATTGCTGGCTTTCCGTTGGAATTGTGGTGAGTATAAGCCACTATTTTATGTCAAATCAGTTTCTAATCAAAGCTTGCAATTTGTAGTTTCTATTCTGATCTCAATTGCTCATTTTCATGTCCATTTGATTTGTCAAAATTGCTGCCAAACGTGCCTACCCGAAACTGTTTTAGACCTGAAAACAGAGCATTTGAAGGTTGGAATTTATGGCACTTTCTTTGTTGCAAATTGATCCAAAAAGCTCCATTGAGGTAAGGGAGAAGCTTTACTAATGCTAGAATAGATTGTGGTATTGAATTGAACTTAGGATGAACCACCATGAGGTTCAAAGGGCACTAGGTTGAGGTGGAATGGCTTGGAGGCCAAATGAACTTGGAAACTGAATTGGAGCAAGTTAGATTATCCCCATAGAAGCTGTAGGAATGAGCAATTTGAATTGAAATGGCTTGAATCAAAATTTGACATGTTAGGTTGTGATTTTGATTAAATTGGGGAAAATTGGGCAATTCTGTTAAATTGTGGTTAATTGCTGAAATTGATGCTTTGTACAAGTTTAATGTGATGCATTTAAGTTGTACTTGAGGTTACTTTTGGTTAAAATTGAGTGGATATGAGTTTGGTATTCAATAACCAGTTTCAGCACTGTTTTACTGATATATTAATCGATTGTTAATCGATTAACACGATTAAAGTCTGATCAATTTGGAATTTTATACATGGGTAATCGATTACCAATTTGGATAATCGATTAATAGATCAAAAATTTATAATAAATATCAGAATTTAATTATTTAATTGATTAACAAGGTATTTTTATCGATTAAAGGCTGAAGCTGAAACTTATTGACAAAGGTCTCTGGAAAAGATGAATTAGAATACCAAAGCATAAGTTGTATGACCTCAAGTAAACTTAAATGACATTTATGTTGTGGAATCCATGCATAGAATTTGCATTTTGGTTTTCCCACAGTGGTGGAGACACGTCCGTGAGGCGTGGGCATACCTCTTTGTTGGTGGAACTCGAGGGGCATTCGTGGGAATGTCATCTGGGTTTCAGTGGGCGTCCGTGGAGGCGTCGGGATATGTCGGTGACCGGGGTTGCACCTTTTGTTCCGGAAATACACACGGGGGTGTGGGCATGTCTTCAAACGCCGGGCTCGAGAGACGTAGTCTTGCGGGATACGTCGGCGTCACTTCTAAGAGCTCTAGGAGTGTTGTTTAATGGCGGCCGAGTCCGAGAGGTACTCATTGGGGGTATCGGGCATGTTTTAAAGGTGCCACGGTAGCCTATTTGTTGTGTTGGTCAACGATCATGCATTGATAGACAAGAGGCATTGACATCGCATATAATGCTTATTGTTATTATTATTATCAGTATTCTCTACAATCTCAATGTTCATGATGGATAATGTTAGTCAATATCTGAAAATAAATATTAAAAGAAAATGCTTTTAGTGTTAATGATGAAATTAAGGAACTATGATTTTTATCAAATGAAGATAATTTGATAGGCTATCTGTTTGAAATTTAAATCACCTGTTATTGCTTTCTATTCGATTATGTGTTAGTAATTGCTAACTCCCTAGCCCTTGTAGGTGATGGCTCGTTTTCTGGCATTCATCGAGATTCGCCCGCTCCGTAGCGGCGTTTGGGATTACGAGGGTCACCGGGCGATCTTCGAGGGTGATGTGGATATCATATTCCGTCATCCTAACCCCCTGGCCCGTGTGAGACCTCGTAGGCTGCGTCTCCCTATGATTTACATCCTGCATGTACCACCGGTGTACACTTATCGTCACGGTACTCCACCACCATCACCACGCCCTGGTCGTCGTTTTTACTCATTTCAGGTTAGGCGTCCTGCTACTCACTCTCGTCCCTCTACTAGTGATGTTGAGAATGCCACTCCTCGCCCTGGTCCGTCCACTAGGGTGCATTTTGCACCTTCACCTGATGCGGTGCCTCGCACTGCTGCACCCTCAGTGCCGGACGAGGAGGAGGAGGAGGACCCAGTAGAGGATGAGGACGGGGGAGCTGCGGACCATTCTACTGGTAGCCAGTGGCGTGGTGATGACCCTTGAGTATGGACAGGATGGGACTCATAGTGTGACGTAGTTGTTGCAGCTTTTGGAGGACTCAGAGATCTGACATCAGTGTGGGTGGATCATGGCACAGCTCTCAGCATACTCCTTTATTTTTGAGTTGTGATATATTGTATATATTTTAGGGGAGTACGAGAGAGTTGTTATTTTATATTTGCTGGTCTTTATCTCTATACTTGCTATCTCGATTGTTGACTACTATTGATGTTTTGGTTTATCTATACCTATATATATATATGGGCTCTGGTTGCGTGTATGATGTTGATATTTCTTTTTAATAATTCGCAACCAACACAAAGATTTTAAAATCGTTTCCGTTGATCTCAAGTTTATTGCACGACTATTTTATTGAATTTGAAAGCAGTTTCAAAAACAGTCTTTATGAAGGGAATTATTTTCCCATTAAAATTCTTCAAGGTAGTTTCACTGCTGAATGTATACTCTATTTATATATAACAATTATGATTTTCAATTAGAGTATATAAATACATATTATATTTGGAGGGTGTCGCAAATATAAATAAAATAATGTTGCATGTCATTTTCGGTCACTTAATTTAGTATTTTTGCAATATTTTATTAAGTAATTAATTAATTAATTAACAAAATGTTTAATAAATAAAGAAAAAATAAATTAAATAGTCATAATTTAATAATTTTTTTTATATTATTAATAAATAAACAACAAAAATATATATTAAAATAATAAATGTAAATAAAATAATGTTGCATGTCGTCATTTTCGGTCACTTAATTTGGTACTTTTGCAATATTTTATTAATTAATTAATTAATTAACAAAATGTTTGATAAATAAAGAAAAACATAAATTAAATAGTCATACTTTAATAATTTTTTATGTTATTAATAAATAAAGAAGAAAAATATATATTAAAATAATAAATATAAATAAAATAATGTTGCATGTCATTTTCGGTCACTTAATTTAGTATTTTTGCAATATTTTATTAAGTAATTAATTAATTAATTAACAAAATGTTTAATAAATAAAGAAAAAAATAAATTAAATAGTCATAGTTTAATAATTTTTTTTATTATTAATAAATAAAGAACAAATATATATATTAAAATAATAAATATAAATAAAATAATGTTGCATGTCGTCATTTTCGGTCACTTAATTTAGTACTTTTGCAATATTTTATTAATTAATTAATTAATTAACAAAATGTGTAATAAATAAAGAAAAACATAAATTAAATAGTCATAATTTAATAATTTTTATATTATTAATAAATAAAGATGAAACATATATATTAAAATAATAAATATAAATAAAATAATGTTGCATGTCATTTTCGATTACTTAATAACTTTCCGCTACTTGCATAACTAATTTTGCGGAAGAGCTCTATTTCAAGCAGTTAACTAACCAACTACAAGCTCCTAGCCAGCTTCACAATTCACAATTATAAGTTAGTTTTGTCAAAAGAACCCATTTAAAAAAATACGCAATAGGTAAGTTTGTATCGGAAATTGACTCATTTATAAAATTTATATGCATTAATTACATTAATTTTCGATAAAGGCTTATTCGATATAAATTCTTTAATATATATTTTAGGACACACGTTAAAAAACCTGATTAAAAGTTAAAATTCAAATATGAAATAATTACTCCCTCTGTCTCTATATATAAGCACCTTTTGGTAGATTTTATGTTAATTAAGAATGTTAGTTAATTTAGTAGTGATATTGCAAAATGTGAACATTTGATATGTATTTTCGAAATTATCCTTATTAATGTTATTGGTAATCTAAAAAGTGTTAAGTATATATGGGTGTTTGTTGAAAGAAGTAATTATTTGTCATTAAAAATTGTTATAAGGTCTTATAAATAGGGACAAAATAAAAGTCTCAAAAAGGACAAAGAGAGTAAAATTTAAATTGATTAGAGTAGTTTTATCCAATAAAGCTTTGACAAAAGATAGACTTCCATAGTAAAGTTGGCGAAGTGGGGTAGAGCATAAGTGAGACGGGCTTATATAACAAGTTCCAAACCAAAGTGAAATGAAATCGCTGTAACCACCGAATAGAGAAGAGAGATTCAGAAAAATCAATAAACCCTAAAAAATTTCCTTTTCCTTCTCCAAATGAAGTGGTGGACGTCGAAACCTGTCGCTGCACACAAATCACTCCAGCTCACAGAGGCACAAATAAATCCACCGCCATCTCCGTCGAACACTACTCTCTCAACTGTGACCTCTACCACGTCACCCTCATCGACCTCTCCAACTTCGACGATGACCAAAACGATGATGTCACAATCCTCACTTTCAAGCCCCAAAACGCACCATTCGGCAATCGCAAAAGACATTGGGAAAAAGGAGAGTCTTCCAATTCCAATAAAACCACCAGTCCTTTCATATGCAAAATTTTCACTGAGACCAAAATCTGAAACGACGAGTTTCTTATCAATTATTGCTACCACACTTATTACACAAATTGCATAGTGATGTATGTGGAATCGAAGCTTCAAGAGAGGGTTCTTAAAATCTTATGCCCCAAACCAGAATGCGAGTGGGATTATTGAAGCTTCAACATTGTCGCGGGATTCTTCCTAAGGAAGTGTTTAATCGTTGGGGTAACGCTTTGTGTGAAGCAATGATTCTTGCTGGTGAGAAATTATATTATCCTTTTAAGGATTGTTCCGCGCTTTTGATTGATGACGGGGGAGAGGTTGTGAAGGATTGTGAGTGTCCTAATTGCAAGAGAATGTTTTGTGCACAGTGTAAGGTTGTGTGACATGATGGGATCGCTTGTGAAGAGTTTCAGAAATTGAGGAAGGATAATAGAGAGAAGAAAGACATGTTGATGCAGCTTGCGAATAGCAAGAGGTGGAGAAGGTGTTCAAATTGCAGGATTTATGTTGAGAAAACCGAGAGGTGCATATACATGAAATACAAATCGGGTTTTTTATAATTCAAAGATCGGGTTTTTTTAAGACCGTGATCCTCTTTCTTTCGAGTCTAATTATCAAGTTGTTATGAAAGCAGTGGTTCATTCATAACAACTTTGAAAGCAGTGGTTCATGCGTAAAAAAACATCTTTGAATTATTAAAAAAAAACCCCGATCTGCATTTCAAGTATATGCATCTTTCAGTTTTCTCAACATAAATCCTACAATTTGAACACCTTCTCCACTCCTTGCTATTCGCAAGCTACATCAACACGTCCTCCTTCTCTCTATTATCCTTCCTCAATTTCTGAAACTCTTCGCAAGCGATCCCATCCTGCCAGGCAACCTTACACTGCGCACAGAACATTCTCTTGCAATTAGGACACTCACATTTCTTCACAACCTCTCCCCCATCATCGATTAGAAGCGCGAAACAATCCTTAAAAAGACAATAGAATTTCTCATCAGCAAGAATCACTGCTTCACACAAAGCGTTACCCCAACGATTAAACACTTCCTTATGAAGAATCCTGTGGCAATGTTGAAGCTCCAATAATCCCACCTCGCATTCTGGTTTGGGGCATAAGATTTTAAGAACGTTCTCTTGAAGCTTCGATTCCACATACATCACTAGGCAATTTGTGTAATAAGTGTGGTAGCAATAATTGATAAGAAACTCGTCGTTTCAGATTTTGGTCTCAATGCAAATTCTGCAATAGAAAGGAGTGGTGGTTTTATTAGAATTGGAAGACTCTCCTTTTTCCCAGTGTCTTATGTGTTTCCCGAACGGTGCGTTATGGAGCTTGGAAGTGAAGATTGTGACGTCGTCGTTTTGGTCATCGTTGGAGTTGGAGAGGTCGATGAGTGTGGCGTGGTAGAGGTCACGATTGAGAGAGTAGTGTTTGACGAAGATGGTGGTGGATTTGTTTGTGCCTCTGTGAGTGATTGGGGTGAAGCAAAAGGTTTAGACGTCCACCACTTCAGTTGAAAGATGAGGAAGAAGGTTTTTGGGGTTCATTGATTTTTCTGAATCTTTCTTCTAATTGTAATTTGAAATTTTGATTGATGGCCTCTTGAGTGCCTCTTTTCCTTCTTCATGCTTGAAGCTATGGTTGTGTCCAAACACACACCTTCTCATGAATTGATGTTGTTGGTTTGCTAATCGAATCATCATCATCATCTTTCCTATTGTTAGTTTGTTAGTTAGACATGTCAAAGCATGAGATTGAGACACTCGTTTTAGATTAGTTAATTGCTTCTGATAAGTAACCAATAATATATTTTGTTTCTTTGACTGGAGGGTACTGCATTAATGCTTGTATCCTCGAGTAAAAAAATATTGTTAAACTCATTTTTGTTCTAACTAATCTTGTTAAATTAATCTTCTAACTCAATTCAGTTATATATTTGGTTTTCATTTTCAGATTATTTTTCATTTTATGTTAAACTGATTACACTCTTCACATTTCATGTGCTTGAGCAGCTGCCTGAATTGCACTCTTTATCTGCTCCATATAACCATCCATCACATTGCAAGAATCTGAAATTACCAAGTTGGTTTGGATAATGACCAATCATGTCAATTATTAATAAATTTGCACATATATATATATATATATATATATATAATTGTGTTTTATTCTTATACTAGGAAAAAGTTACTGATGTCATTTTGTGTTTCAACCTATTAAAATGATGGAAGATATTTTGAGGTTGGCTTATGGTAACACGTTTGAAGTTGGCTTAGGTAACACATGGAAGAACTTCGAGGCTTATGGTGTTCTTGCAGTGTCCCTGGTAAGGAGTCATACTGCCCAAGCCGGATATTTTTATATTGAGTATTGAAAGTTTGCTATATGAATATGCTGGAGGCCTTGATGTAACGAAACTTGGAATTCTGCCCAAGCGGGATAAAGTGACACTTCTTTAGTCAAGACACATTTTAAAAAAATTGTTTGGTACTGTATTTATGTTATTTTATATTTTTATGAAGTATTTAATTCTTTTTTCCTAAACTACCATAGTAAATGAGTGTTTTAATTAACTAAGTTCAATTTTGTAGTGCAAGTAAAATGGATAAAAATGTAAAATTGATAGATTTTTTTTTTTGTTAAAAACAAAGAGTTAATTATGCACATTGGTACATGTTGAAGTTATTGAGTTAGTGCAGAAATGAAGAAGAGTTTGAATAACAGAAAGAGAAAAATGATAATAGTCAGAGACTTGTATTAAGATTTGTGATTTTCATTTCTTACTGAACAACAGAATACAAAGGCTATTTATAGATCACTACTAATCATCTACCGCCAATCCTATTGGCAATGATTTGGACACCGAGAATATAAAGGAAACGTGCTGCATACGCAACACTTAAAACAAAGAGAATGCTAACACTTTCCCTATAATCCTAACTAGGCAAATTACACAGAACTGATAACTAGCAGTACAAAATTTTCTGTTAAATTTAGAGGGAGTATTAAAAGCGAGACCTCTTATAATGTTTTTCTGATATTATCGAGCATATTTATCATTAAACTTCTTGTTCCATAAAAAATCCTAATTGCAGACATGAGATGATGCTTACCATAACATGTCATTTGCACTTCTAATTACATACCAAGTTCCCTTGTCATGTCATCAACACTCGAAATAAAAAACATTAATGCAAAAAGCTAAGCATAAAGATAAAAAAAATAAACTCTCAATTCACTCCTTGTTGAATAAAGAACACGTTCTCTATTAAAAGTTGTATAGCGGTAAAAGTCTTTATTTATTTTATCACACTTAATATAAAAAAATTGTTAATGCATCATCCATTATTCATCTGCATTACTTTTACTTAAAAAAAATCAACCACTATTCATCCATGGATAATGAATAATGTATCGACAATATAAAAAAAACTTTATATTAAACTATTTACTTTTTGTCAATTTTCAAATTTGCTTATGATGTTGATGATTAATTGCGTATGTTTCTTATGTATTATCATTTGAATGAATACATCAAGAAAAATCATTAGCGAGAAGGAGAAGGAGGAGCATAAGGAAGGAAATTTTTTCCAAGCTGGAATATTTTGGGCATAAAAATAAAAATGGGTCAAAAATTCAAAAAGGGGTAAAAAAACGAAAACCCTTTTTTTCCCCCCAAAAGTCTAGACAAACAGGCCATAAGCCTATAATTGTGTCGTTTTGAGAATAAACGACAAAAGCTCAAGAGGGTCTCGTTATTGGCCTGGGAGCTAGCTGCTGGAGGAGAACAGTGCCCTAATCGGTGTAGAGAGAGAGAGAGAGAGAGAGAGAGAGTTCCCTCAAGCGCCCTAACCCTACTCCACCTAACCACACCCAAGGTCACTATTTTTTTTTTCTTTTTTTGTATTTTTTATTGTAGAATGCATATATCATATCACCCTAGGGTTACTCATTCCTACAATTCATTCTACCGAGTGTGAGTGTTGTTGTTATCCTCATTAATGATAACTTAAGTTGATTATGAAATGCTTCTTAACTTCACAATCCCTTGCAATGTTTTATCTATCTATCTAACTATACAATTCCATTTGAGCTTACCTAGAAAATTCAACTTAAATATGTTTATTTGCTCTCTGCAAATATAGACGATTTTTATTTTAGTCCCTCAATTTTTTTTAAGTCCCTACTTTTAGTTGATCACTTTGGTTGAAGTAGTCATTGATGATGTGTGAATACCGCAATTGGCAACATCATGTCGTTGCAAAAAATATGTTTTCTGCAACGACATATAAAGTCGTTGCAAAACATATCTTTTCTGCAACAACATATAAAGGCTTTGAAAGACAAATTTGAAGAAGCAGCTAGGAGAAATGATTTAAAATTAAAGCTTTAGTTTTGACCGGTAAATTTTTTTATTTTTAGTTTTGTTCGATTGGTGAAATTTCTTTTGATTGGAAATATGCTTTATTTTTTTTTTAATTGAGTGAAGGCATGCGTGGTGTCAATGTGTAGTTTCAGTGTGTGATGATAAATTTCTTTGAGGAGTCAGAAAGAGTACCAAGACAAAATTAAGAAACTTTCGCATAATTCCAGATTTTGTTCCTTTTTTTTTGGTAGAAGTAGTAATGTTCATTGTAAAAAATAAAACTCATACACACCTTGGTTCAATTTCCCCACCTACTATGTAGGGTTGAAAATTAAAACACAAGGTAAAAAAATATGAGAGATTAAAAACAATGAATTAAAGTTCAGCTAAAATACGGACAACTAGAACTAAGTTTGACCACCTTCTAAAGTCAGGAAAAATTAAAGACAATCTAGTAGCTAATTCCTTCTTGATTAGAACAAAGACTTGATCAGGTCTCAATTTCCTTTGTGTGAAGAGTCTTTGATTCCTTTCCATCCAAATGTGATACACACAAGAAGCCATGGCTGCATAAACAAATTTCCTGCGCGTTTTGTCCCTGAAACCAAAATGAAGCCATCGACACCAGTTGCCAAACCGATAGCACCAATTATCTAAACAGATCCAGCAGCATACATACTCCAAAAGCTCACGACTCCAGCAGCATTCAAACAGAAGATTATCACGAGAATCAACGCCATTATTACATAGATCACATACCATATGTACATGCATATATCTAGACATCAAATCCTTTGTTTTGAGCCTGTCCAGAACAGCTAGCCAAAATATAAAGCAATGCTTTGGCACATAGAATGAATTCCACACCAAACTGTGCAAAGTAATTTTTCCTGAGGTCCAAGAAGTAGTTGATAGCCTTCTCTGATCGTGTAAATGCTTGCTTGATCACCACGCCACCAACCATTTAGGTAACCATGCTTCAGTTTGTCTCTGGTCTTTAAGATCTGCTTCCAATGCCAACTAGCTGCTGTTGATTCGTGACAATCCCAGAAATCTAAATGCTTCATATAGATTGAGCTAATCCACCTGACCCATAAATGATCAGCCTTCATAGCCAAAGCCCATACTTGCTTTCCAACAGCCGCAATATTCCACAAATGAACCTTTTGAAAACCCAAACCTCCATATTTCTTCTGCTTGCAAAGCTTCTCCCAAGCCACTGCTGCACAAGGCCTACCAGTTTGATTAACACCCCATAAGAATTCTCTGCACTTCTTCTCTACCTCCTTCACAACACCCTTAGGAATGATAAAAACAGAAGCCCAGTGAGTGTGCAAGGCAAGTAACACTGAGTTGATCAACTGAACCCTCCCTTGATAAGATAAATTTCTAGAAGACCAAGAGGCCAACCGCTTCGAAATTTTATCAACCAAAGCATGACAAGTTGTTGAGCTCCATTTCGTAGCTGACAAAGGCAAGCCAAGATATCGGAATGGAAAACTGCCTTTTTCAAATCCTGTGATCTGCTGAAACTGATGCTGCTGCTCCTCATTCAAGCCTGCCATATAGATCTTAGATTTCTGACAACTTGCATAGAGCAATTTCTAGTCTAAAAAGGAACATTTTATCAGTTTTACAATCTTTTCGTTGAGTAGAAATTTCAACTTTTGAGTCAATTACACAGTCTTGCAAATTGATCATAGTAGTAAAAACTAAAATGGTCTTGTTTTTGCAGATTTGAAGAAGTTGCCAAGAAAATGGGTGCAGATGCAGCTAACTGCCTGGTGATTGAGGATTCTTTATAAGTTTTTGTGAAGTAATTTACTAATTGTCAAAATTATGCTCTCGGACAGTTTTGATTGTTTTTAAAACAGTATAGGTGGTTCTTGAGATATATGTGTATGTTCAACAGATTTGATGGCTAGTTGCCTACAACTAATTCATCTCTAAACATGTGTATGTCCTAGCTAGGATTCTATAGTAGTTCTGTTACTAGTATGTCACTTTGAATGTGGGTATACTGAATTATGAACTCAGTTTGGCGTATGTATTATAATATGTATCATGAAAACCTTGTGCCAATTCAATTGTGCAAATATGCATATAGATGCAGACTTTTTTCTCTTAATATCCGGTTCTCACCAATGGCAATCAGTAACTCTACTATGTACCAAGCAGATTTTTTAGTGTAGAGAACTCCTCGGTACATGATTCCACGTGAAGAAGGTGAAGTCTTCCCTTGTTCTATGTCGGAAAAGTATAGATGTTGAGGGAGTGTCAATTTGCACATTTGGCTGCTAATTAATTTTTAAAAAGCAAAGATGCTTCTTAACTAACTGCTTTTGTTAATTTTTATGAATTTAATATTGCTATGGTTCTTTGCTCTAATTTTCTCTGTTTTTAGGATTATCTTTTCCAATGAAGTAAGTAAACATCTTAATTAGTACTTGAAATGGCCATTTATGGATGGTATATCTTATATGTAAAATCTTACTTTTAATATGCACACTCAATTCATGCATCATGCCTAAATTATGGATTATTGTCGTGTACTTAACAAGAAAGTAACACAATTTGTTCTAAATCCATGATAAGAGAACTTGTTAGATTAGGAGTGTTTTGTTTAGTGTTTAGTTAGAACTGATTGTCCTGATATTTAAGCAGAAAGGAGAGGAAGGAATAGACATCAAGTGCAAACACATTCCTGCTTCTTTCTAGTGCCTTTTTTGTTTGGGTTTAAAAACATACGTATTGATTGCTATTAGATCTTAACTTTGCTATTTCTATTTATATTTTCAAATAGAGTTATCACTTAGCCTCTTGTTGGCTAAACTACTTCAATCAAATTGCGTCATATGTGTTTAGTTCTACCAAATCTACACCAGAAAAATCAGTTTTAACAAATTAGTGTTTGTATGGCTTGATAATTTTACTAAAAATAACTTGCAAAACCATACACTAATGCAGGAAGAGGAT
Organism: Crotalaria pallida; assembly: GCA_037953625.1. Taxonomy (NCBI): domain Eukaryota; kingdom Viridiplantae; phylum Streptophyta; class Magnoliopsida; order Fabales; family Fabaceae; genus Crotalaria; species Crotalaria pallida. Next base: position 114,013,044 of record CM075652.1, on the reverse strand, counting down.
TGTATGGCTTGATAGTTAGTCATGAAAACTTTGTTTAGTGTTTTTTATGAATGAATTGCAAGATTTGTTGTGTTCTACTTGTGTTTTATTTGTCGAAACAGTGTCATTAACTATGATGTTAATGTGATCCCTGCCCATTAACTATCAAGGTCCTTATTTGTTTTTCATTTGCTTAATCATTTTAGGTGATTTCAGTTGGCTGTTTTTCCTTTCTCTCTTCAAGTGACTGTTAGCAGAACACTATAAAGTTGCTCATGTTCTATGGTTGATTTGTGTTGTGTTCTACTTGTGTTTAAACTGTATATTAATGTATCTGTTGTAAGCTTGTACCCATTTCCATTGTGTTTCGGTGTTACTGATTGTTGATTAGGCAGTGGTAAATAATTGTGAACATAGGGGTGAAACTCAACTATCATTTGTTCTTGATGCAGAGAAATCCAAGCATGCTAGGTTCTGTAATCTACATAATTGGTAATGCCAACAATTAATAAATTTGTGAAACAAGTAATGCATTTAGATAACATGTTGAATATACCTTGATAAATATCATTGAATGAATCAACTTCAATTATTTCTCAGTTATTTTAAGGCAAGTTGATAACATTCTACACTGTTATTATATCAGTCACTTGTATAATTCTTTTTCTTCTAGTATTTGTTCTTAAGTGCTCTCACGTTGTCAACAGGAATGAATAGATCCCCGTTTCAAGTCACCGAGGCTTTCATTGTAAGATTGGAGTTTTATATATGCTATAGCTCATATTCGTGGAGGTTGTGAAATGGGGAGGTGATGGTATGAGAATGGGAAGCTTTTGAAGAAAAATAATACTTTCACCTAGTTTTTTGTTTTTGCAAAATATTTGATTGAAAACAAATTATGTTCCAAGGAAAAATTGTCCATAAATTTTTTTATTTTGTATATGTTCTTATTTGGTGTCTTGTAATAAACAAAATTTATAATAATTGAATAAATTTTTGTTTAATATATGTTATAAATTTAGTAGTTATATAACCTTCTTAAAAATGCTTTAGAATTTGAAGCATAAACAAGATTTATTTGGTCAAATATTTTTTTTTTAAAAAAATTAAACGAAGGCTATTGCAACGACAATTTTTTTGTTTCAAAAGCAAAATGTGTTTTTGCAATGACAATGTCGTTGCTGAAGCCAAAGGTGTTTTGCAACGATATTGTTGTTGCAAAATAGATTACCTACATAGCTATGAGTCACGTTTAGTCGTTGCTGAAAACCGTTCTTTATAACAACGAAGAAAGTCGTTGCTATACCCTTTTGCAACAGCTTTACCAGCAGAAAATATTTTTTGCAACGACATTTAATAAAAAGTTTTTCTTGTAGTGAATTAAGGACCAAAATAAGTAAAAAATAAAACCGAAAGAAGTATTTCAATAACTCATTATTATATTGTATTTAACTTCTAAACACTTGTTTACATTTAGCAAATACTCTTTTCGTTTCATAAGTAGTGTATTTTAAGGTTATGCACGAGTTTTAATAAATGATTAAATGATGTAAGATTTTGGGGTATTTCGACTATAATGCCCCTATATATATATAATCATTATTAAAGAGAGAAAAAGATATTGGAAGTGAAAAAGATAGTGATAAATAGGGGTGTGTTGGAAAAAATAACATTAATTATGTATTGGGTTTTACAAAAAAACAATACATATAAAACATGAGAGAAAAACTCCATAAACACTACATTTGAAACAGAGAGAGTAATAAACATATCCCTTTCTTTTGAGGTTGAAAATTCAAGTTTCACCGTTTATTAAACTGAGGGAATAATAAACAATGTCGTGCTTTTTATTTTGATAAAATAAAAGTAATATAAATGAATGGTGGATGATGGATTGATGGTGTAAAAGACGTTATACCGTTAGTGTGCACCCATTAATCTCTTTTATTTTTACTCTTTTTCGTTGTTATTATAGTTAAAAGGGACAAAGAAAAAATGGATAAAAAATTATAAAAATATTATGATTTAAGATAAAAGTAAAAAGTAAATATGAATAATGAAAGCAATTTTCTTCTCTTTTACCGTTTTGCGTTTTCTGGCTTTTTTCTATCTGTACTCTATATAGCCGAGTATTAGCCTGTGAAGAATAGAAATATTGCAATAGCATTATACTACTATATCTCTATATTACTAATTTACTATTATAGCATGTGTTCACCTTTGCTCTTTGCCACTGTATTTGTATTTTTTGTCTTTTGCTTTTTGCCACTGACTTTTTAGTTTTCTCTTTCTGTAATTTGCATAAAACCTTTTGCTTTTTGCTCTTTGCGTTTTGCCATTGTCAATTAGGATTTTTTTTAAGCATCACATTTTTTGGGTATATTTGGGCTTTTAAGTGCTAATTGGGTCAAACCAATAAATCACCAATTTTTACGATTTATTACCGGTTTGACCAGTTTGCATTCGGTTTTCTTAACCATACTAATAGTTATTAATTTATTTGGAATATTTTTTTTTTGAAATATTTGTAATATATTTTATCTCTAATAGAACCCTTATATTATAAAATTTGCAAAGGGAAAACGAAATTAACAAATGTACCATGACTTATTCATGTTATGACTAAGTACCAACAACTAACTAATGTAAAATTAAATTTAATGGAATTTTGGATTTTATTAACCTTTCAACAATTGAATCACATGTAAATAAATAAACAAAGTATACCATACTCCCTCCGGTCCTATTTATAAGTCACATTCTAGAAGGATTCATTGGTCCTATTTATACGTCACTTTGTATTTTCTAGGAGACATTTATTGCTATTTTCTCTTATTTGTCCTTTGCCCATTAATGTGAAGTAATACATTGTGAAATTCCCAATGCAAGTTGAGAGGGTAAGATTGTAATGTTGAAGTATTTTTTTAAAGTTTCAAGAAACCTAACTAACCTCCTTGGTCTGTGTGATATGGTTAAGTATGCCCTATAAATAGGACCAGAGGGAGTAATATTTATAGATGATTAGGGAAAAGGCAAATTTAATTTATGGCTAAGAAGCAAAGCGAAAAGCACAAGATTCAAAAGTGGTCACTATTCTTGAAAAATTTACGTGAAAAAGGTATAGCATGTACATGTGTTATAACTCGAGTAAAATACCAAACTTTACGTTTACTTTTGATTGTGTGTTAAGACAGCAAGAATATTCCTTATCATAATTCATAATCATTAAAGGAAGCTTAATATGCAATGCATCAACCCAACCTTAGCTTAGTAGGACGACTTTACGTACACCGTACCAGATCCTTGTTACATTTGTATTTCCCATCTTGAAGAGACCATTAAGGGATACCTTGGCCTTTGATTCACTCAAGGGGCAAATAGCTTGACTCTATCCAACTCTATCCAAGTCGTTCAATCAATTACTATATTATTAATGCAATAGACTTATCAAACAAGATGTTTCTTCCACCAACATGTGGTTCAACCATCATAAAAATATAATTCCTTCGATCACCAAATAAAGTTGATTGAGATCGCATAAACATGTATATGATCAAAGTATGTCTATAGACAAAACCAAACAATAAGATATTGATCCAACACTTAATTGTAAAATAGCATAAAGTCTTGCTTTAATCAATTGGAAGTAAGAAAAACGCTTAGTTATTGTATTCATTATCGTTCCCACACCAATTATCCTATGCGATCATGGAATTTATTTAAAAATTATAACAAAAAAATGGAATTTATTTAAAAATTGCATTTTTCTGTTTTCTTGATAATATTGATTATTACACGACATGCCTCCATTTTTCTTTAAAAATTTTATTAACAAACTTCGTTCCTTTTTTTAAAATAAATAAATAAAACTCACAAACTTCTTTTTAATATTATATATGTTAAAATCATTAATTTACGTTATCTAGCCAGTTCATTTTATTGGTATAGACACGACTATATATGGTCATTGCAGTTTTGAGATATATAATGTATTCTATAGAACTTTCATTAGGAATATGCTTCACTAAAATTTACACACCATTATACACGCACATAATAAAATATATGTGCTTGACGCTTACTAATATCTAGGAAACCACTCAAATATAAAGCAAAATAACACCACTCTAACTAGTTATATCATTAGCCTAATTAACTTAAGTCTCTTGAATTATATGGGAATCTAGAAAGTTTAGGTTGGAGAGATAGGAATATGTTTGGTTTTTGAACCTTTCCTCCAAGAAGATAATATAAACAAAAGAGAATATACTAGCACATTCATTAGAGATAACCCTTGATATTTAAAATAATATGCCTCATTGTCCTGGAATATTCCTGATGTGGACCACCTATGAAGTCTTTGATGCAATCCTCATATATGAGTGCTATTTTGTTTTCTTCCATTCTTAGATAGGGCTATTGTATTTGCAAGCAATAAACTATAGACAGAATCCTCCAATTGCAGCGTTTATTTGGTCCTCTGTTTCCCCGTTTGTTTATTGATCATACAATAGAATTATACTTTATGCACTTACAAAAAAAAAAATGAAAAAAAAAAAAGGATTTATACTTTATGCTCACTGCTGGCGGCAAATGCAATTATTATCATATAATTGAGTCTAAAATCTAAATGGTAGTGTCTGGGTAAGAACTGTCTAAGCTAATCCCCATGCTGCATGACGGTGGTATATGCAATATTTTTATTATTTTTTTTTTAGGTGGGAAACTTTGTTAATCACTTAATCCAGACAGGTGGATTACTTCAATTCACGAGAGACTGGGATCCATCCCTTGATATTGTAGCTAGAGACCCCTAAAATACTCAACTCAAGTTTGATTACCAATCCAGTTAATGCATGTTGAATTGGTTCCTTGCTGAATTATTAAGAATTTTGTTATACAATGTTCTTAGGACAATGCTTTAAAAAACCTAAAATTGTTAAGTCAATATATATATATATATATATAAGAGTCAAACTGAAATTTGACATAGGTTTTTAGGTTTTTTGAATATTTCAATTAGCTAGAATTCATAAATGAAACTGTTTAATTTGGATGATTATACTCGATCAGTTATTTGATTTAGTTGGCTTCCATGCTATAATCTCGAGAGGATCTTAATAAACTTAACATCCTGTTTGGTGAGAAGTTATAATTAATTTGGTTTGGAAGCAATGTTTTCAAATGAATCACCATTATCCATTATTATTGACCGGAGTAAAATTGACAAAAATTAGATCCAATAATTAAGGAACTTAACGAAAGCTAGAAGGGTTACGAAGAAATCATTTCAAGACTGACACTTGGATAACATTACCTCTACCAACCTTATTTTCAGTCAAAATATTAATATATCGTGTTAACAACTCCAACATGAAAATCGACACAACCCCTAGCCATAGTTGAAGTCCATAATAGTACTATGAAAAAAGGCTCATTGGCAAGCCATTTATCTACATGTTCTATATGAATAATATAATTAGACTGCAATAGAAGTTAGGGGACAAAGTGATCCACATTATTGTCAAGTAGTTTGAATAATTGGAAACCCTCAAGATCATGTTTTGGGATATTCTCACTTTCTTATTGTTATATACAGTAAAATTGACATTAATGACTTGACTAACCTAATTAATCATAGATAGATTAGTTTAATCAATGTGATAAGAAGGAACATTATTATTATTGAGTGTCTGGACGTAACACGCATTATACTTAGAAAGGTTGGCTGGATGATTGTAAGTTTTGACCATTTGTGTGATTGAGTTTGTGCATATATATATTTCTTATGCTTTTAAAGTCATTTTGCATTATCAATTAAATTAACATGTGTAGTCTGATTACAGAGGCAATGCAAAGGGTGTTGATCTGATTCAGAAAGGAGAAAGGAAAGGAGGGTAAAATAAACACTAAAGAGGAAGCAAGGTAATCTTCTAAAAGATTCTAGAGATCATCAATGGAGCCCACTAACCTATCTTTCAAATGGAGAAGTTCATTAACTAGTTCTGATAATGTAAACTAAGGCTAGTCAACAGAAGAAAAACGTTTTATAGGAGGATATTTTAGCCGGTTTTAATGTATATATTTATTTTTTAAATAGAATCGATATTTTAGAATAATTAATCTATAGTTTTTGAATGTTTTGTACTGGAACAATGTTATATTTTTCTAACAAATTAATCTAAAAACATCCTGATAACCATATATATAAATGACATGTGTCATATGATGATACTTGTATTACCAACTAATAGTCTAAAGGCACTTATCAAATTTATGTGGTTAGAAGTATTTTTATGCTAATTAATTTGATAAAAGAATATATTATTTTTCTCTACACTTTACTCATAAACATTTACGATACATAAAATTTGAATAAGGACCAAAATTGGTTTCTATAAAAATGAAGATAGTTTTGAAAAATCTCAATTTGGGTTTTTATTTGGGTGTGTTGTCTCTTTTAAGATAAATTAAGGGACGAAATTGAGATTTTTCATTTTATAAAAATTAGATATGTCTGTTTTTTAGGGCTAATCTGAGTCATGTTGTTGTGTTTTACGTGAAAATTGAAAAATAATCATTGTATCAATGTAAAACTAAACACAAATTAGTGAAAAAAAACTAATAACTAGATATAATGAATAAATTAAAACATGTCATAAGTTACACATTAGAAAAATATTATGTAATACTAATTGATTGATAATGTTAAAAAAAATACTCCAATAATGTATGATTCCTTTTGCAATAAATAAAATATGTGAAAACTCAAATGAATATAAAATAAAAATAGAAATGGTTTATAGAATGTTAAGCATTGCTCAAAAAATATTGTTTAAGGAATCAAGAAATGAATGTTTTATAAAAATGTGATGAAGTTATTATAGGAAGAATTGTTTGGAATTGGTTTTTCCTCTTCTTGAATTCTTAACCAGTGCAATCAAAGCATTGGTTAATAAAACCCAAAATATAAGGCAAATGATAACTCAAACTTAATTTTTCCACCCATTTTTTTTTATGAGCAAAAAGTTTAGGTGAGTTGAGTTTTGAGGGTTCACCAAGGCCAGGTAAGTCTTTGGACTCAAAGAGCGCTTACAGAGGTACATGCATATATTCACCACCATAATCTTCACATAGATAGGATTTGAATATGGGATCTCTCACAATCTCAGACTCAATCCTTACCAACAAAGTCAACAGTTGTTGGCCTTTTATGCCCAATTACTAGTTTCATTGCGGTATGGTAATATAAAGAGACCAAAGAATTACTGTGTTTTTTAAGTGTCCAAGTAAAATTGTGGTTTGACTAGGAAACAAATGTCGAAGATTACGTAAAGAATCCTGCATTAGCAATTACGTAAATACTGCTATGCGACAACTACCAAACTTTCCATGCCTTCTTTTGTTAAGGTCTTGTACAACTTGAGAAATTATTAAGAAGTAGAAACCATGGGTAAAAGAAAATTTCAATGCCTTGGTTAGAGTTGGAGGGCAAACAAACAAAAAGAAAGCAACAATGGGTAAATGAAATTAATAAGGATCATACCATTAAATTTGATCTATGCATTGGCTTGCATCAAATATTTAATAATCCACATTTGGAATTTGGTCATATCCCCTTTAACGTTTTATGATTGTCAGTTTGTCACAAAAAAATTAAACTAAGGTTGCTGCAATATTCCACGTCACGGTAGCTCAAATTGGCGTTTTCACAATTAACACGATCTTTATCTTCTTTGTCCTATTCATTGCATGCATATTCTGCAGAATATTCCTAGATTCTCATTTGAATCAGCAAGTCACTTCAATAATCCCATTAACATTATCAGACCAACTACAACCCCAAATTAACCAAGACAATGTAGGTGGACCACCCATCACCAGATTACAAACACAGTGCTATAGTTTTCAATTCAAGGGGCATTGAGCATGCTTTCAAATTCAAATTTTGAAATTTCAATTCACCTAGTAGCTAAGTAAATACAGTAATAACATAGTAGCCAGCTAAAAGGGTGTTATTTATTTAACATCAAAACTTTCACTTTCTGTGTATTTTACCTCTATAATCTATAATTTAAATCCAAGACAACTGGAAGAAAGAAAGACAGTGAAAATAAAATATTACAGGACTCTCTACAGAAACTTGGATACAAAACTTGTACAACATCTTCAAATTCAACAGCCAGGAGAAGTTGTGGTGGTATGTGTGGAGGATGATGAGGCGGGGGAGTTTGAATGAACAGCCCCTTCGCTGTGATTAGCCCTTTCTTCCGAGTGCGAGTGCTCGGAGAGCTCTACTTTCTTAAACGGCGACTTCTTGATTGAAGCAGCTAAAGGGTGTGAAAAAGCCGGAGGATGCGTGGCCACCGGCGCATAAATTCCAGGTGGTGTCGCAACTGTGGTCAGTTCTGCCGAAGATCTTGAGGTAGCTACAGCTGCATACTCTTGAGGTTGAACAAAAATGTTTCCCACAAGGACAAAAGGTGCAGTTTGTGGGTTGGCATTGTTGTGATTCACGGAACTTGGTCTTCTAGTGTGCAATCGGTATTTCTGTTCAAAACCCAAAATGAAATTTTTTAGACTATGATCGAGAATATGGAACAGTTGGAACTTGGTACTCAAGAATATTGATGTAACATAAGCAACAAAATATAATAACCCAATCATATTTTAAAGTGTTACCTCTGTCATTTTACTACAACAAAAACACCTGTTTTCAATCTCAATGGAGCAATGCAATGTCAAAAAGACACTTAATTGCAAACTTAGGTGCTTTCTAAATAGTTTATCACTCATAATCTCATATATAGTTTGGTATACATGAAAACTGAAGAGGTGAGATTCTATAAAACAGTACAGACTAAAGACTCCTTATCATGTCAAGAACTTGAGAGACTAGTCTATCAAAATTATATAGACATGGTTTGGTTATGATTTCTTCAAACTTAAGCCCAATTCGATAATCAAACATTTTTTATATCCCGTATACGAACCTGTAAATGGCTTTTGACTTCATCATTTGTAAGGCCATCAACCTTCATTAGCTCTCTGATTTGCTTTGGTGTGGCAGCTGCAAAAGCCACAAAAATTATCAATATGCAGTCACAATTACACCCAAAACACATAACAATCAGAACTTGGTATAACTTAAGATCTTAAGATACTCACAATCTGCACCACCAAGCTCCTTAAGAGCCTGCAAAAAGAGCTTATGCAACTCCTGTGACCAGCACCGTCGCTGCTTTCTATCCCCATCTTTCTCCTCTTTTTTGCTGCTTCCCGCATTGTCTCTGTTGACCGTCACGGCCGTAGAACTGGCAGCAGCAGCCACCGGCGTCAAAGTTGGCGCTTTACTCAATGATTCCCTAGCTTTGCCAGCTTTCTCCTCTTTGTGGAATGGCTGGAAAGCACCACCACTTCCACTTCTCTTCACTTCCATTACAGGCACTTTTCTAGTCACATCCTGAACAAAATTTCACACCAATTACACAAAGGTATATACAATATCATGAATAAACAACTTAATTAAGCACTTATCCAATGAGTTTATTTGAAATAAATTAAAAAAAGAGCTAATTTTCATAATCTTCTCCAATAATAAGTTTTATGAAATAAACTAACAAGAGCTTATCCAAAATTCACAAAAAAAATATGTTCTTCTCATAAGCCCAAATAAGTTCTCCATAAGCTCTTCTGAGTCAATTAATCACTTCTTCCCCATATTTTTCTCTTCACAAACAAAGCATAAGAGTAGAGGAAAATGATAATTAAGCAATTTTTTTGTAAGTACCTCTTCAGCTGAGGGATGTGGATTCCATAACTGAACAGATCTAAGCCAATCTGATTTCTTTTTATCACTGTTGCTCTTATTATTATTATCCTTTGAAACCTTGGACTTATGTGAATGTTGCTCATCCTCGTCATCACAATCAGGGGAAGCCCTTTTCTTAATTGGAATGAACTCCTCCAACACAGGACCTTCCATTGATGTTGTCTGTCCTGAACACTCCGAAGACTGCACATTCAAATTATACTCTGTTGTTGTCCCTGACACCTGTTGCCTACAAGCTTCAATAGCTGCAAAAAAATTTTAAAAACAAAAAAATCTCAGAAAACATACCCATAAAAAAAAAGTTTGAATCTTTATAATCCTCACACCAAAACAAAAAATGGGTATCTATTAGTTTTTGATTTGGTTAGGTTTTTTTTCATTTACCTTGTGTGATGAGCTCCAAAGAGAGAGGAAGCTCTTTAGAGAAAACCTGAATTTTGCAGCGTTCTTCTTCTAATGCTTGGATGTAGTCACGAAACCCCATCTTGAGACGCTGCATTTTATCAGTGAAATCCATTGAAAATGGAAAAGTGGTGTCTTTGTGTGTGGAGGAGAAGGAATATATAAAGGAAATGGCGTTTTGTTAAAGCAGCATAGAGGGTTCCGAAGAGAGAGAGAGAGAGAAAGAGCTTATCACAATGAAGAATATGGGATCTAAAGAAGAATCAAAACTTAGAATAATAATGCTAAGCTTGTAAATGAAGGAAGAAATAAATTGGGAGAAGAAATTTCTTAATAGAGAGAAAGAAAAAGACAGATGAGCGATAAACTCGGGAAAAAATCGGGGTCGGGGCGTCGCATACCAAACAAGAATCTTTGATCCATTTTATATTGTTTTTTTGTTTTCTATATTTGTTTTGCTGTCTTACTCTTATCTGTTTAGAAATACTAGTTCATTTTTCTTCCTCTAATTATCATTATCATTTTTGTTCTTCCTCTCATAACGGGGAAATCTATGTGGCAAAAAAAAAATGGAAATGGAAATATAATGAAAAATAAAAAAAATAATATTTAATAACATATATTCCATCCGATTTTTATTACAATATATATTTAAACGAATTACGCATATTAGTAAAACTAGATACTTCTTTCGTCCCTAAATATAAAGCCCTATTGACACTTTTATTTTCTCCCTATTTATAAAGCCTCATACCAATTTTCAATGATCATTAATTACTTTTTTTCACAAACACCCTTATTTATTTAACACTTTTTAGATTCATAATAATATTAATAGGAGTAATTTTGAAATTATATATCAAAAGTTCAAATGTCCAATACAATTAAATAAATTATTCCACTTTTTTAATGGACTTGAAATCCCAAAAAGACTTTATATTTAGGGACGGAGTGAGTAGTTTTTATTGATTTTTTTTAAGAAAATATTATAATGTTACAATTTTATCTTTTTAAATATTTTTGAAAATTCATGTTTGTTAATCAAAATAAGAGAAAACGTAATAAATGAGAGAAAAATGATAAGAGTAATCGTGATAAATAATACATACTTAATATAATATGATTTATAATTATAATTATTAAAATTTTCTAAAATATAATTTATAATAAGAATTGAAAAGTTTACATTGAAAGAGTGGTATTTGATTTTTTTGCCAACAATAAATTTTCTATACACTAGAAAAGAATGTTTTTTTTTTCATTGAATAATCTCTTTTGGGTACACCTAACCCCATATAGTTTGAGAACAATCGACAGTATGGGAAGTGAAATATTCTTTTGAAAAAATAGAAGGTTTAATTATATTGTTGTCTTTTATCTTATTTTCAAGATTCAATTTGATATTTAATTTTTTTTTCTTACTTTGTTCCTTTTAATTTTTAAAAAAATTCAATTTAGTCCTTCTGTCATAGCAATGTTATTTTTATCGAAATATTCACAGTTTCACACCAATTACCAAAAATTGAAAAATATTTTCAGAATTTGGAAAAAATCTAGGTCACCACCTGACGAAGGTTAGGTACTATGATATTGCTTCGTAAATGATAGAGAAAATTGGTTTGGGATGGTAGTTGATCAATATGGATAGAGATAACAATGTGATTAAGATATGAATAAAGATGACAATTGGAATCCTATCGATAGAGCCGTACGAATATATGTCAAATTTTATAGATGAAATGATAAAACTAACATGTTACAACGGAATGACTAAATTAATTAAAGGACCAAACCATGATTACGAATAAAAGTTTTTATTTTTTAAAAAAAAAACCCCAAACTGAATCTTGAGAAAAACATAAAATATCAAAAAATGTAATTAAGCCTAAAAAATAAATAGAAAAAGGATTAAAGTCACGTGGTATATATTTCTTCCTCCTCATTTTTACATTTGGATATAGATGGGTACATAATGGAATAGAGCTATTCCTTTGGAATTCTCAAAATTCTTTTTCCTCGAATTTGGCATGGAGTCGGTAGGATGAAAACAGAATATATATCTTTTCTTTTACATTTCATCATCGCTGAAACTCTCAAACATAACCTGAGTAGTTGCTTGGATTCGAGCCTCGTGTATGGAAACTTTTTTATTACAAAAGTTAATTCTGATATATTATGAATGTTTTTGACTGAAAAATATTTATCATTGTTTCGGATAGAATAATTATTTTTGGGCTTCATTCCATTAAAGAAAGAATAAACAAAATTAAGAGAAGGTCCAAGAAAGTGCAGACCCAAAGTCTAGAAGGAAACTCTTTCACATGACCAGATCAGGATGAGAAAGGCGTCCCTCCCCCAAAGCGTCCCCTCCAGGAAGCAACAGTAAAGGAACGTGAAGTCCCAAGGAGAGTCTTCTCCAACAAGTTTCTCCACTCTTGGACCCAACACTTAATCAGAGAAGTCATTTAACATGCCATTAGTGAAAATTGTGCTATTCCAATTAACAACAAAAGTGGAATTACTTGTACTCCTTGCTGAAGGCAACAGTAAAAGGAAGTAACCAGTGGACAAGCAGAAAAACGTTACAGTAACCACCAGTCCAAGATGAGGAAGAACGTGGAAGCGTCCTCAGGTCAGAGCGTCCTCAACCCACAACACTCATCCAAAGCTGATCCTGGGAAATCTCCTCTGCTAAGTCACCTCTCCTCGGGCCCAACGCTCAACCAGTCACGTCAATCAGAATGCCACAAATGGAAAGATGCTATTTCATTCAAGGACCAAATATAGCATGTTGAGGGAAGAAGATGCTATTCCATTCAAAAGAAAAAGGTACTGTTCATCTCCTCTACCAAGGCTGGAGAAGGCAACGACCAACAGGTAATGGAAGGAAAGCCACAGTGACCATCAGATAAAGAAAGGGACAAACTTAGTGACCAAGGCAAGCCTCCTATGAAGCAAGGGACACTATGATATAAACCAACAGAGGCCAACAAGAACCAATACAAGCTGAGACCAGTAAACACAATACAACGACACAACCAAAAGAAAAAAGAAACTTCAGAGAGTATTAAGAAAGGAATACAGAGAACGTCCTATGAATCTTACCATTTTTCAATGTATTTCCTGACATTTACGCTCTCTTTCTCTCTTGCATTTTCTCTCCCATTACAAATAATAAAATGAGGCATTGATTTCACTAAGTTTACGAACCCATTTCCCTTATTTTGCATTCCTGTTATTTTTCCTTGCAAAATATAAATTCCTTGCAGAAACAATCATATTCTAAGTTTAATACAGTATTTAAAGGTTGTTGAGTAATTGATTAGTTAATATAATTATTTTTACATTTATTTTTTATAGCAAGGAATACTTTTTTTTTTTACCAGGTAGCTCTATCCTTTGGTCATGAATGGTAATTAGGCAAATTACTTCCTAAAGTGACTATTACAATATTTGAGCCTTTGACCTTGCAAATAAATTTTGTTTAAGAGCACAGATAACTTCTACTTCGACTAATCACTTTTTTATGGTGTTTGGGTCATTGGTCCATCAGCTTATGCGTTTCTTACTTTACTCTTTTTTTTTTTGGACACGAGACTTACTCATTCGTTGATTCTTAACAATCTTCCACCCAAACATGAGTCTATATATGAGACATCCATAAAAAAGCATGCTTTATTTTGACAATGTCTCAAGAGCCTAGCCAAGCATATCCAGCAATGGGTGTGCTCTCTTTTATAAATATGTACCGCCATTATTTATCTATATAATGAAACACTCCACCTAGCCTCTTAACAGTGATACTTTCAATTAGTTATCTCATGCTTCGATCCATCAACATTATCCTCCCCAATTATAGATATATATATTCTCAGTCAAATTTTGGGCTCTAATACCTCTTGTTAAGGTCATGGGAGTACATAATCGACTTGAAATCAATTCCTAACCAAAATTTTTAAGCATTAGTCCACTTAGTTTATTCAATTAAATATTGTTCACTTATTTCTGTTCGACTTGGAGCTAAATTCACTCACACTTGATTTTAATAGAGGATATAAAAAATAGGCAAAACTCATGTTTGATTTTTTAAGTTATTTTTATTTTTAAGTTTTGTCCTTTAACTTTTTTATTTTCATTTTTGTCCTAGATTTTTTTTCTCTATAATTCTCAATTCTCAACAAAACTTTATAATCTTTGTATCATTATGTTTAAAATAAAAAATCTAAAACACACATTCTCACTTTTTTAAAATTTTACCATAAAAAAAAAAGATTCTAGGACCCATTATTTAAAACAAAAAACTATTTTTAGGTCGAAAATGAAAAACAAATTAAAAAACAAAACTAAAAAACAAAAATAACTTAAAAGACTAAAACATGACTTTTGTCTAAAAAAAAATATTTTAAATACTTATAAAGTAATTCTTTAAAATCAACTCAATTGGTTTAACCACAGAACATGATATGTGTTGACTTGAAGTCAAATTTTGACAAGTGGAAAGAATGTCGAACGCATAAGTGACATCGACGGAGATGTACTTATGTGAATTGCCTAAAGGTGATTTCGAAGGATGTGTACCTGTGTTGACAGATATAGGTGATGTTGACGGAAGTGTACTTAAGCGAATTGCTTAAAAGTGATTTCGAATTGAAGGACATGAACGTATGTTGACAAATGGAAGAGTCATAATGAGAACGGCGTCGATAGAGCATTAATGTGAAAACCAAGGAGGTCACAGAAGGAATGATGATGCATCGGGAACATGAGAACTGTCACATCAACATTTAATGCACTTCTTTATGGCTATAAATACGTTACTTCCAACGTTCAAAAGGCCATAGTGTGTTGATGTTAGAAATGATGGACAAACTTTGTGATTTCTGGGAAGAAGAGAAGTTGTTCGAAAGAATGAAGATGAAAAAATTCAAAGATTAAACATGTGAGATTAAGGGGATACGAAAGAGAAAGGAACAATTTCAAAATCTTTGCTCCGAATTCCCACTTTTCCCTTTTTATGGTTATAGATTAAACACGTGAGATTACATAGGGACCACCTCTTGTATTTCGAGCTGAGATGAAAAACCTAGATGAAGAGCATACTCCAGCTGAGATACAAGTTTAGGTGGTACCTAGGAGTCTTCTGTAACTCAAAGTTGAAACCTTTTCCCAGGAAAAGCTTTGAGTATCTTTCCATTTAAAGAGAGAAAAGAAAAGTCCTCTATGGATAATCCCTCAAGAGAGATTGCAACATGATCACTGGTTAGGTTGATGGCAAAAAATATGGCCAAGTCAATAATCATGTCACCAATATCGACTAGGGGATTAATTCAATTAGAGGCTGACACCCTGTCGAAAGGAGCTTGGTGTCGACAAGGATCCTAAAAAGCCCAATAGGCAAGAGGATGTCACTTCGACAAAGCTGGCAAAAGACTTGTGTAAAATTCCAAGAGTTTCAAAGTGGCTTTATTTTAATTCTCGGAAGATGCTTGTCGAAGAGAAATAATCAAAGACTACCGAAGACATGTGGCAAAAGGAGGACAAACGAAGAAACTGCATCGTGGATATTTATTTCGTGGGTAGTTGTTAGTTAGAACGTGGTTGCTGCAGTTATGCAGAACGTGCCCAATAAGATAGTGTAAGGGCAGTTGATTTCTAGGACTATAAATGGGTAATTACTTGCTTGTAATCGGGGTTGACACATTGGTAATCACCCTAACATCTCACCGCAAGCAGATTAACGGAGAAAATGTCATTGTAATAACCACCTTACATTCCCAACACTTTTAAATTCAATCGCAATCTTTTTGTTTTCCTTTACCTTTTCCAGCACCTTTAAAATTCTGCCTTTACGTTTCCAGCACATTTAAATTCTGCCTTTACATTTCTAGCACCTTTAAATTCCTGCACTTTATTGTTTTCCCTTTACTTTTCTGTCGATTTATCTTCCCGTCATTTATGTTTCGCAAACCCATTTACGTTTTCGCCTAGATAAAGTCAAAAAGACCAAAAGTAGCCCAATCCCGACACAAGATTACCATTTAATTAGTCGAATCCCGCAATCGCTTGATACCTTCAACCCCATTTTCAACTTGTGTTCGCCCGAATTGGCGAACTGACACGCCCCGCATCGAATCCCTTTCACCAAGCGTGAACAATATGCAATGTGCACGCGTGAGTTTCTTACTTCAAACTCCTAAATACACATTTGACATTTTTCTCATTCCCTTCTTCCCTCCCCTCATGTAATTTCTTATAAGCTCCGATATTTACATTGTACCGCTAGAAAAATAAGATTTAGAGATGGAACAAATATGGTCCTTAAATTAGCATTTTTCGGTCTCTAAACCATTGGAGACAAAATTAGAGACGAACCTTCTTATGTCATAGAATATTGCATCGCTGATATATCAGAGACATTAATTTTATTCCCTCTCTAATGGAGACAACAAATTTCCATCTCAAACTGCATCTTTCCATCTTTAAACACTAAATAAAATTTCTGTCTGTATTGGCAGTTAAATTTCCGTCTTCAATGACAGTTATAATCAGTAAAATCTTCGTATTTAATTGTGTCTCTAAATCTGAAATTATGACAAAAAAATAATATTGTTGTGTCTTAATAATTTTTAGTAAGAAAAATGATTTCAGCTAAAAACACAAGTAATACTTATAATTATCAAAGTTACAAGTAGTGATACAAAAATTATATCCCCATCAGCCCGCTTACAATATTGAAATCTCCAGTTCTCACCACCAAAGACATCAACTAATTATACATGTACAATTGAATTAGTGCAGCATTGCCTGTGACATGAACACGACAAACACGCAGAAACAATAATGCACCAACCAATTTCCTTAGCCTTTTGCAACAATTTACCAGGCATAGATGTTACGTGAGGAGACACAACAATTGTTAAGCAAAACACAACGGGTTAAAAGGTCAATCAGATAGAGAAAACACATATGCCACATGAGCAGACACTAATATGAATAAGCGTGTTTTGAGCGTGGTACAGTTAGTGCGGGACTGTGTCACTTAAGTAGGTGGTTGGGGTTCGATTCCCAACTCTTGCAAGTGTAATGAATTTCAATTGGGAGGATCACCCCCAAAAAGGCCGAACAATATCCGAACCGAAGGATAACCAACAAAGTATATCTTATAAATAAAGCTTAAATTGTGCCCATAACTTTCTGGGAAAATTCTGCTAGGGGACCCCAAAATAGCATTTAGCTGCAACAACAACATTGGAAAAATCTCTCTCTCAGAATTTCGTACGGGTCACATATGTTACCATGACTGAGTCCATCATAATTCTTCTCTGTTTCGTTTGGAGGCAGTGTAAATCTGTAGTAAACCCCAAATAAAAATAATACTATACTGTTTTTTTTTTATAAGAAACAATTAGTATAGTACTCATTAAGACATTAGACATATCAGACAAATCGACAAAAACATGAGGCTTTTTGACTTAAGTGGGGTAGTTTTGCAAACAATTTACAAAAAAGGGTAGTTTTAAAACTATTTACATAACATGGGGTAGTCAACAAAACTATTTCCAAAAATGGGGCAGTTAAAGTCAATTTCTGCTGGTCAAACAAGTCATCCGGAATGACTTAACCTATATAGGACACGTGTCACTTTCCCATTGGCTCTCCGGATTTTTTCTCGATAAAAAAGCAAAAAAAAAAAAAAAAGCCAACCGACAGGGCTGCCACGTGGCGCAACCCTGTGAGTTGCGTCAGACCGGTTGACGCAACTCACCGGGTTGCGCCACGTGGCGCCCTGTCCCCTCCCTGTCTCCCACGCTTCTCACTTCCCACCTACCCACCGGATTTTCCCCAAATACCAACATGTCCAAATTTAACCCAATTAAAGTATTTCTGGATAAAAGAGCAAAACAAGTATTTATCCCTTTATATTTATTTTTTTAATTTAATTTTTAATAATTTTAAATTTATACACTGGTTAGATTTTTTTATTTACTTATTAGTTATATATATTTTTTTTATGTTTAGGTATTAGTTAGATTTTTTTATTTACTTATTAGTTATATATTTTTTTTATGTTTAGGTATTAGTTAGATTTTTTTTATTTACTTATTAGTTATATATATATATATATATATATATATTTTTATGTTTAGGTATTAGTTAGATTTTTTTATTTACTTATTAGTTATATATTTTTTTATGTTTAGGTATTAGTTAGATTTAATGTTTAGGTATTAGTTAGATTTTTTTTTATTTACTTATTAGTTATATTTTTTTTTATGTTTAGGTATTAGTTAGATTTTTTTTATTTACTTATGAGTTATATATTTTTATTTTATGTTTAGGTATTAGTGAGATTTTTTTTTATTTACTATTAGTTATATATTTTTTATGTTTAGGTATTAGTTAGATAATTTTTATATTTTTATTTATTAGTTATATATTTTTTATGTTTAGGTATTAGGTCTGGTGCATTAATTGGGTTAAATTTGGACATGTTGATATTGGGGGAAAAATCCGGTGGGTAGGTGGGAAGTGGGAAGCGTGAGAGACAGGGAGGGGACAGGGCGCCACGTGGCGCAACCCGGTGAGTTGCGTCAACCGGTCTGACGCCACCGGTTGCGTCAACCGGTCTGACGCAACTCACAGGGTTGCGCCACGTGGCAGCCCTGTCGGTTGGCTTTTTTTTTTTTGTTTTTTTATCCAGAAAAAATCCGGAGAGCCAATGGGAGAGTGACAAGTGTCCGATATAGGTTAAGTCATTCCGGATGACTTGTTTGACCAGCAGAAATTGACTTTGACTGCCCCATTTTTTGAAATAGTTTTGTTGACTACCCCATGTTATGTAAATAGTTTTAAAACTACCCCTTTTTTGTAAATTGTTTACAAAACTACCTTACTTAAGTAAAAAAGCCAAAACATGATGATGAAGTTGTTAAGTAATACCATAAGGGAGAGGAGCTAGGCCACCGTTGACCAAGTGAAGCCAAATTACAATAAGCTCTTCTATCATCAATAATGATTTGGATCAACACAAGCCCTTCTAGCAGACCCAGGATACCAGAAAGTCCTTATACCCTCCATTTCCATGCATGTGAGAAAAAAACTAAATCATTTTATTGTTAAAACAGATTTTGGCAATAATAAAATTTTATCTCTCGCTTGCATGTCTATCTGAAATATCATCACATGTTTCAAATTAGATCAGATAAATCACAGGGAAACAAAGGAAAAAAATAGTTGGCTCAAAGTAGTGACTTAATACATTACATTAAACTTGATTCTCTCTTAAGAATAAATTTACAACGAACAAAAATAATCCGCGCTTTACTTCGGTACCCTCTGAAAATAGAGCGTTTATGTACCTTTTTAAAGTGGCTCAATAGAAATTAGCCATGTGTTTTTTTTTTGCCACGTCATCGGGGCATATTTTTAATTTATAAATTTTATAATTAGGTCCCTAAAATATTTATTTAAAAATATTATTTTTATCCTTAATGTAATTTACCCTAAATACCATCATTCTAATATTATTTTTGATCTACCCAAAATACCCTTATTTTAATATTATTTTTCATCTACCCAAATTTTAATTTTATATTTCATCTACCCAAAATACCCTCATTTTAATATTATTTGTATTTACCCAAAAAAAAACACTTAAAAATTTATAATTTCTCATTCACTACTTACTCACGATATTCTTCTCCATCAGACCCTTTTTCTTCTTCTTTTTCTATCACTGCCAAGTACCAACATTATCAACTTCTTTTTTATTCATAAATTCTTCATTGGAAAACTCAGAAGCAAACCCAGGAACATACCTTCTTCATCATCACTTTTTTTATTTTTCACTCTCCAACCCGTTTTTATTTTCAAACCCAATCCAAATTCCGTCGCCACCACCACCATGGATAGGTTCTCTTTCTTCCTCTTTTAGGGATTTCGTTGCCTTAATATTTAATTAAATCAATTTCATTCATTCTATTTTTGGTGGCTTCTAGTTATTAAGAGTTCAGGATATACGATGACACTCACGTTGTTTGATATGCTAATGTTTTCTACTTCCTCTATCCCATTATCTTGGTAAAAAAATGTAATTTTTTTCCCAAATTAAAATAAAAATAATTAATGAAAAATCTTGAAGATTGTATATTATATTATATTAAAAATCTTAAAAATAATTAATGAAAAATCTTAAAGATCGTAAAAATATTATGAAAGTTTGTGTGATAGAAATTTGTAATTGATGAATAAATCATACATTATATTTTATTTTGAAAATAGAATCATGCATTGAATCAAAAATATATTATCTCATTTTTATTTACTATTTTGACTTTTACCAAGATAATTGGACCGAGGGAGTGTCTCAAATTTTTTTTCCTTATCTCCTACTCTATTAGAGGAGCGAAGTTTCTCTTATCTTATTTTATGTTCATATCATCTCATTTAATTAATGAAAAATCTTAAATATTGTATATTATGTTAAAAATTATATATTAAATTAAATTTTTTAAAATAATTAATGAAAAATCTTAAAGATTGTAAAAATGATATGAAAATTTGTGTGATAGAATTTTGTAATTAATTAATGAATCATACATTATATTTTATTTTGAAAATAGAATCATGCATTATATCAAAAATATATTTTCTTATTTTTTTACTACTTTGACTTTTATCAAGATAACGATTATATTTTATTTTGAAAATAGGATCATGCATTATATCAAAAAGATATTTTCTTATTTTTGTTTACTACTTTGACTTTTATCAAGATAACGAGATCGAAAGAGTATCTCAAATTTTCTTTCCTTATCTTTTGCTTCATTAGAGGAGCAAAATTTCTCTTATCTTATTTTATATTCATATAATCTCATTTAATTCTCAATTTTTTCTTACCTTATCTCCTACTCTATATTAGAGAAGTGAAATTTATCTTATTTTGCGCTCATATCATCTCAATTTATTATCTCTCATATACTCTCTCCGTCCCACTATTTTGGTAAAAAATGAAGTTTTTTTTTGTCCCAATTCAAAGTAAAAATAATTAATGAAAAATCAATCTTAAAGATTGTATTTTATCTTAAAAATTGTATATTACATTAAAATTATTTAAAACAATTAATGAAAAATCTTAAAAAATGTAAAAATAATATGAAAATTTGTGTGATAGAAATTTGTAATTAATGAAGGAATCAAGCATTATATTTTATTTGAAAACAAAATCAAGCATTATATCAAAAAGATATTCTCTTCTTTTTTTGTTGACTACTTTGACTTTTTTCCAAGATAATGGGACACGTTGTTTCTCACCACCACTCAACTGTATTAAAAAAACATTATTGCTAAAAATTGAGTTTTTTTTAATGAACAATTTAAGACTTTTGTCAATGAAAATGTGAAAACTTTTATTTTCTTCATTATTAGATTTGGGGAATAAAAAAAATAATCACGTGTTATGAGTTTACACATAATTGTGTTTCCCTGGGTAGAGAGCAATAATCAACCCAAAAAACATCAACGTATACAGTTGACAGCACGGGACCCACAAAAATAAAATCTAAAGGATATGAACATCCCTAAAAGAGGAAGAAAGAAAACCTATCTATGGTGGTGGTGGTGCCGGAATTGGGATTGAGTTTGGAAATGAAAGCGGGTTTGAAAATCAGAGGGAATAATATAAAAGAAGGTGATGATGAAGAAGGTATGCTCCTGTGTTTGTTGTTTGGTTTTTTTTATGAAGAACGAAGGTATGAATAAAGAAGAAGAAGAAGATGATGATGTTGGTACTTGACACCGATAGAAGAAGAAAGGTATGAAGATTGATGGGGAAGAATAACCTGGGAGGATAGTGAAATGAGAAATTATAAATTATTAAGAGTATTTTGGATAGATACAAATGGTATTAAAATGAGGGTACTTAGGGTAAATGAAATATAAAATTAAAATTAGGGTATTTTGGGTAGATGAAAAATAATATTGAAATGATGGTATTTTGTGTAAATTACATTAAGGATAAAAAAATATTTTAGGCATCTAATTATAAAACTTATAAATAAAAAATATACCCCGCTGACATGACAAAGAAAAACACATGGCAAAAATCTATTAGTCCATATCAAAAGGATACCAAAACCCTCTTATCTCATAGGGTTCTCAAGCAAAGCCCAAATAAATATTAGAAAATCATTTTCCAAAATTAAAAACAAGGCAACCAACATTTATTTTCTAGAAGAACTACGTTAGCTTGGGCGGTGTGAAGTGCCTAATACCTTCTCATTCATAATCGGCTCCCAAACTAAAGGTTTTCCTAAGTAGACTATTTCTTACTCCCTCCGGTTGTATATATAGGGCATATTTAACCATATTCCCCAAATCAAGGAAAGTGGTTAGTTTTGTGAATTTTATTAGAATATATTGTAACATTACAATTTTACCCCCTCCACTTTACTTGGAAAATTCACATTCATTAATGAATAACAAAAATGCATAATTAGTCAAAGCATTTAATAAGGGCAAAAAAGAGAAAAAACAATTAATGATGCATAGGAAATATAAAGTGCCATATATATAGGTCAAAAGATTTCTTCTAGAAAGTGCCCTATATATAGGACCAGAGAGAGTATCTAATTTACTAGGTTTTGCGTGTTTTTCCCTTTTCTAAAATAGAAAAACATTGGTAATGTAAGGTCTCATTTTTCTTACTCCCTCCGTTTTATATTTGTGTGTTTTAAGGTTATGTACGAGTTTTAAAAAATGGTTAAATGATGTAAGGATTTTTTGTATTTTGATTATAATGGCTCTATATACTCATTATTGAAGAGAGAGAAAGGTATTATATTGAAAGTGAAAAAGAAAGTGTAATAAATATGGATATGTTTGGAAATATAGCATTATTTATGTATTGAGTTTATAAAATAACAAGACTTATGAAATATGATACAAATGCTAAAACAATATTACATATGAAACGGAGGGAGCAATTTTTCTTACACTAGATTCTAAAAAGCGGTCACGACATCATAATACTATGCTTTAATTTTCCTCGCCTTTTCTTTTTGTTGTACACCAACCAGTACCCGAATCTGGTTTATCTAGAATCCGACTGATCCGATCCGACCCAACTGAGCTCGCACTAAGCGGTTGGGGTCTCCCAGCGGGGATTGCTCCATATCCAAGGCTCGAACTCGAAACCAGTTTGGTTAAGGGATCAATTAAGTGAACTACCACTTAACCATCTTTTCCTCGCTTTTTATTTTTTATTACAAAACGAAATCTTGGATTAGTTTCTATAATAATTAATCAACGAGGAATATGATGGAACTATAGCTATGAAATATTCTTAATTAGGATTATCCAAGGTTGCTTGTAAATTTTTATAGATTTTTTGGAGACATTTAATTCCCGAGAACAGGTATCCAATTAAGCTTGTTTCTTATTGTAAAGTCTGCTATTTTTATAAAATTATCAAAATGAATTTCTAAATACAACATAGACGATACTAAAATATTATCTATATCTATAGATAAAGGCAAAATTTCTAAGGTAATTTTTTATTTTCAATTTTGCCCTCAATTTCACATTAAATAGAAATACTTGAAATGTGTTCTGTAATATGCTGTGTCCTATATATATATATAGTTTTTTTTTTTTAAACCCTTTACTCACTTTAATCCATTTGGCTTATCTAAAAACGAAAATGATATTCAACATGAAACGAAATTCGTTGAGCAATTATACTTGATGGTTATTGGGTAATGACTAATCATTCCTTGCCACTGATGCATTCTACTACCTCCTGATTGGTCACTTGGCATATTCGTAAAATTCGTGGCCCAAAAATTTCGAGACAAGTAACACTTCTCATATAAAAAAGTTGAAGTCTTTCATAAAGCGTCACATGACAGATTGACTCTATTGAAGAGTCTTAAAGTTGGCCTCACTACTCAATTATAAAATATTGTCAAATATATTTAAAAGCAAAATATTTAATAAACTTTTGTTAAATTGTACAAGGATCTTTTTCATCATTTCTATTTTTGTATCATGATATTTTGAAATTTCTCCTCCACCGTAACTTCTCATACGATTTTAATCTTCATAATTAGATTAGAATTAAGTCATAGATGATTAGATTCATTCATATATTAGTATATGGCGATATACAATGACGCACGAGACATGTCTTAAAAGATAGTTTATTATTCAAGAAATTATTCACTCTTTCAAAAGGGTGACTGGGAAAAAAGGCTTTATGGTGCTCAAACTTGATTTTGCTAAAGCGTATGACCGTATTAGATGGAGCTTTGTGAATGATACTCTCCAGCAAGCTGGTCTTGATCCTGCTTTTATTTCTCTGATTATGAAATGTATCACATCACTCTCTATGACTGTGAATTGGAATGGTGAATACTCTTCTTCTTTCCTACCGGGCGGAGGTCTTAGACAAGGTGATCCTCTTTCACCTTATATTTTTGTTCTCTGTATGGATCGTCTTTCTCATCTTATTCAGGACAGTGTTAATGCTAATGATTGGCACCCGTATACTATTGAGAGGAATGGTCCTAAAGTGTCCCATCTTATGTTTGCTGAT
Source organism: Crotalaria pallida (assembly GCA_037953625.1). Classification (NCBI taxonomy): domain Eukaryota; kingdom Viridiplantae; phylum Streptophyta; class Magnoliopsida; order Fabales; family Fabaceae; genus Crotalaria; species Crotalaria pallida. The sequence continues at coordinate 113,988,238 of CM075652.1, read as the reverse complement.
GATGTGACTCTTATTTCCGAGGCCTCTATTGAACAAGCTGGAAGAATAAAGGTTTTGCTGGATTCTTTCTGTTATGCGTCTGGTCATATGATTAATTATAATAAATCATCAGTTTTCTTTTCTAGTAACACTAGGGAAGGAGTGGCTAATTCAATTTAGGATGCGCTTGGAATTGGTATTGCAAATGAGTTTGGACTCTATCTTGGAGTTCCTATAAAATCCTCAAAATGCAATAGTATTGATTTTACTTTCCTAATCGACAAAGTGAAGAAAAAACTTTTTGGTTGGAGAATGAAAACTCTTTCCTTTGCAGGACGTATGACTCTTGCGCAGTCTTGCATAACGAACATTCCGTCTTATATCATGCAGACCATCCCTATTCCTGTCTCAGTTTGTGATAAGATTGAGGAGCTATGTCGTAATTTCATATGGGGCAGCAGTAGTGAACATCGACGATGTCATTTAATTTCTTGGGATACAATTTGTACGCCTAAAGAAAATGGAGGTTTGGGTTTTCGGAAACTTCGATTGGTGAATGAAACTTATATGATGAAACTTGTGCGGCGTTATGTTTCTAACCCATCTTCTCTGTGGGCTAGAGCTTTAACGGCTAAATATAAAGTGGCTGATGTTTTCAAAATACATGAAGCAAAGTGGAGTTCAGCCTCTATGACTTGGCGAGCTATGACGAATATATGTCATAAGATATATGAAAATAGTCATTGGATTTTGGGGAATGGTGAAACCACTCGGTTTTGGCTGGATGCTTGGATACCTGGTACCCCTGCTCTGTTTCAGTATCCAGGAATTGTTGTTCCTACTTGGTGCAGGTTTCACTTTGTCTCGGATTTTGTTGATAATGGCAGATGGCGGTGGGAGCAACTTAATGACATCCTTCCTCCTCAGGTGCGTTCTATTATTGCATCTATTGTCCCTCCAGTGCAGAATTCAGATATGGATTGTTTGTCATGGGTTGCTGAAAATAATGGCAAATTTTCTATTGCTTCTGCGGCTCATATTCTTCAGGTCTCTCTTAACCAGGTTAGTCATAGTGTAAATTCTTTGCTTTTTAAACTGGTTTGGAATTGGCCTGGACCCCGCCGTATTCAAGCTTTTTTATGGAAGGTTTGTCATGAGCGTTTACTCACAAATGTTGAACGTTCTAAGCGCCATATGAGTAATGATCAGATCTGTCCTAGATGTGAACAAGCGCCAGAAACACTGATGCATATGTTAAGGGATTGTGATGATATTCGTGACCTTTGGAGTACTGTTGTGGATGATAAAAGTTGGGCTAGATTCTTTATGCTAGGAACGCAACATTGGTTGAAGCTAAACTTGTCCAATAATGACGTTGGTTCTGGGGCAATGAAATGGCATATTCTGTTTGGGGTGTTGCTGTCTTTGATTTGGCATAGTAGAAATGAATTAGTCTTTAATCAGAAGCGCATCAAATTGTCTGATATTTTGATCCAAGCACTTTCCTATTCTCGTTTTATTCAGGATGCTATGTCTCCGGACTCTGATTTATTTATTTATAAAAAGGAGGTGTTGATATCATGGATTCCTCCAAAAGAAGGCTCTTTTAAGCTAAATGTGGATGGTTCTTATCGCAGTAGTTCTCATACTGCAGCTTGTGGAGGTTTAATTAGAGATGTTTCAGGGTCCTTTGTGCATGGTTTCATTTGCAATTTAGGAACTTGTACTTCAACAAAGGCTGAGTTATGGGGCCTGTTGTGGGGTCTTCGTTTGGCGCAAAGGCTGCATATGGATGTTATTGAGATTGAGCTGGATTCGAGAGTTGCTGTTCTTCTGGTGGAAAAGCATTGTGCTACCACTCACCATTGTTTCCCAGTGGTGCGAGAAATAAGAGGTCTCCTAAATCTTCCTTGGCAGGTGTCTATCTCTCATGTTTATAGAGAGGCAAATAAGTGTGCTGATTTTCTAGCCAATATGGCTCATTCAGTAGGTGTTGATTGTAATTTTTTGGCGCAATGCCCCCGTGACTTATTTCCTCTTATTTGTGAGGACGCTTATGGGATTGCTTTTCCCCGTTTAATTTAAGTTCCTTTGGGCGGTAGCCCCGTTGATGATAAAAAAAAAGATAGTTTATTATAAATTTAACCTTATTATCTAATTTCATAATGTAAATTATTTAATAATTCGAGTTGGTTTTTGGATATGTTATACATTATTTTGTTATTTTTAAGTAGATAATTTTAAGGTCCTTAACCATTTTGTCACCTATGGCTGATTAGCGACTACGTATTCACTAAACCTCAAATGATATCAGCATACAAAAAAAAATTGAAAATTTAAATGAATGCCCTTCATTTGATAAACTAAATCACAAACATACCATAACAACACGAAACATGAAAATCCAAATCCGTCCGCGTAAGACAGCGCAGTTGGTGGCTGCAAGGACACTTAGGATTTTCCCCTCCCCAGGTCATGGTTATAGTCCCAGACCTCTCATGTAAACCAAAAAAAAAATCCAAATCCTTACCAGCCCCATGTTCCACAAAACTAATCAAGATGGAAATAAAAATAAAAAAAGATTGGCAAAAAAGAGAGGGGGCATATTCCTAGGAGGATCTAGAAGAATCCACTTGTAGGTCCATATCCTCCCATATTGTTGAAACCACCTAGGTTATGCATCATTGTGGGTGCATTATCAAACATAAGATTGTGCTGCATGATAGGTTGATAATTGGATGAGGAACCACCTGCAAAAAATAGTTGTGGTGGTGGAACAGGAAGTAACTTTGGTGGTGGAGGACAAAATGAATGAGGAAGCGGCAGAGGTGGGTTGTTGCATGAGGAACCACTTTGAAAAAACGTCAAATGTTGGTTAGTAGCATGACCCTGATAAACATGTTGCTTTTCCGCAAGACCAATCACACTCTTCTTAAGGTTCTCTAGAGCCAACTTTACTTGATCAAGAACTACTGCATTGTTCATCTCTACAATTGGAGCAGCCCACCAAAAATGTTTTTGAGCCTCTTTCTGCATTTGGTTCAACTCTTGATTGCGCGTTTTCTCAATCTCTAGTTCTGCATTGATCTGAGCTAGATAAGAATTTAGTTCATGGACGTTTGCACTACGCTGAGCCTCAATAATCTGCATGGTTGCTGAGTTTGGTGGTTGAGGCTTCATCATATAACGGTCAATGACCGAATCAACATTGGGATGGCCAAAAGAGAAAGCCCTCTCTCCGGGAGAGAAAACAACTAGAGCTACTTTTGCACCACAAAGGATGCAAAGCTCACTTGCTTTCTTAAAAAGCCCACTTCGCCGTTTGGAGAATGTAACTTGAAGGTTGATGTCATTCGTAATCTTTTTCATCTCTATCTTTTGGCGACCCTTGCTCCTTCTTGGGTTAGAGTTAGAGTTAGACACTGGATTAGACATGACTCAATAGAATGGATACTTAGGGAAGGATAGGAAATTAGATGGACCGTGAACAAGGGCGTAAGAGGCAAGGAATGACACAAGAAATGGATAATGAATGGATCTATTTTATAGGCATTTGTCGTAGATGGTACCCTCACCCTTTAATTTTAGTAATGAAAACCCACACACCGCTGGTACTCTTTTGTTTTTCTTTGTTTAAAATTTTTTTCTAGATTCAAAGATTCTAAAATCTCATATTCATGACTTATTATATGGTAAGAAATGCAATGTAAAAAATTGGCAAAAACAATGAAATTCTTATTATATATATTAACTCACACGCGCGCACACACAAAAATAATAATATTTTAGGGTGGCGTTTTATCATGATATTAATTAGATGATGATTATTACCGGTAAAAGAATTTGATTTTTAAAGGATTTTTTTATTGTAGTAATATTAAATTAAAGAGCTAGCATTGCTATATTACATCAGCTCCTTTTACGAATAGACACAACGATTGATAACATTTATGAAGGCTTCCAAAATTAAGTTCGTAGTGATGAACGGTTTTCTATCAAATTAAGTAGTAAATGATACGTATTCATCGATGCAAGAGTAGATTCGTATCAGCGACACTCGATCGAATTCAAATTTTGACACAAAATATTGTACTTGGGGATTTGTTTTGACCATGTACTTATTCAACATATTTTTAATGTGTGAATTCTATATATATAAAAAATTGTGTCTGATTCTCAACTATTAATTCTTTTTATGAATAGACGCATTGATTGATGACACTAAAAAAATCTTACAAATAATTAATGCACTACAAAAGGGAAATTCTCATTGGCGCGAGAGTGAGTTCGTAACTTAACATGAGATCAAATTCAAAAATTTGGTGCAAAATATTGTAATTGGGCATTTGTTTTAATTATGTACTTATTCTACATTTTCTATTGTTTTGGTGTGAAAATCACCACGCCCTGAAGATAGATTTGATTAAGTCTGGCAAATTGATGACCTTGGTCCTACATAAGATTCTTTAACAGATTCAAGACTACGTAGTTCTTATAAACAGTATATAACATGCTTTCACATAGAGTTCTCGATTTTGAGTTCTGTGTGTATTGATGTGTAAAGAATACACCCGAATGTCTACATTTATAACACTTGGATAACCGCCTTGCAGACTAGGTTCTCTTAGTGGCTAGGTTTCTTATATTTTCAAATAATCATCTTCTTTGGTTCCTTGCGGAATTTAGGGGAATTTCTTTTAACTTGTCATTGATAACCTTTTATTTATCCTTGATTGACATAACACAATGTGTTGACAGATTTATCCATTATTCATGAGAGACCATAAGATATTCTCTTGAGTTTTTATCGAAAATAAGGTTAGCAAGGCATCCTTCGTCATTATCCAATGATTATGCCTTATCTTGGATCCAACTTATAAATGCTAACAATGACATGGACATGAGCTAATATGGGATTTTAAATTGCTTTGTGTAGTTCTGGCCTTGTGGCTAGATTAACGGCCCAGATCAAATGCCCTCAAGTTATTGTTATGAACTATCAATCGATTTATGAGTTGTTATTTGATAGTTTTCAAGACCTGCTAGCTGAGATTGCACCTGACTTGCTTTTGCAAGTTGTTTACTCGTCATGCATCAGCAGTGTGTGGCATTGTGGGAGAAGTTTTATGTAGGGTTAACCAAGTAAAAGGCCTAAGAAGATCGACCAAAGGGCAACATCTAGGGATCAGGTCAACTCTATGTCGCTTACTCTCCCTACTTGGCCATAACGATCCGGTACCCATGAGGACAGCCATAGGCATCCTGACTAGCCAATAAACCGACCACAACGAGTCGACACTCATCTGATCGTCAGTCGACCGTGCATCTCGAGCCTTCCTCTAGGAAGGACCCTCGATCGGCCACCGAGATAGGAATGATCACTCGGACCTCGGCCCATCAGTTAGGCCACGTGTCCCCCATCTAGCATCTTGCATACGGCCTAGATATGAGAAAGGTACATGCTGAGCTGTCCAGGTTCTAGAAGGATATCAGATATTTTGTAGATATTTTCAATAGAGCCTGACGTCAGCATGGAAACCCTAAAAGGACTCAAATCCAAGCCCATATTCGTACACTCCTATATAAGGCATAATACTGCCTAGGGGTAAGGTAAGTTCTCTCATCCCTAAGTTGACACTATACACACACGTTGACAAGGGAGACCTTGGGTATCCCAACTGGATATTCAGATATTTCCATATACATCCTACATTAATTTCTTGATTCTTCACTGATCCCAAGGGCCATAAAACATTGGTCTGAGGGTCATAAAGATCAAGGACATTTCCATATTTAGGGACACTACATTTTATTTTCAAATCATGAAAATTCTTTTAGGAGTTTGAGTTGCTCCTGTTTAGCGCCTTCCATACATATGGCACCATGCCAATCAATTCTGATTAGTAAGCACATTTGGGAGAATGACGTCATAAGTGCCACTACCCCAATAACCATATGTGTGTTGATTATTTTCTAAAAAGTCTGCTTGTCCTCGAACTAAGTGTGCACTTTGATAGGATTAGCCTTGTCCATAGAGCCTATTTGATTGATTTTATTTTCTCAATTCAAAGTTTCCCAAATCTTTGTCATTCTTGAATTTCTCTCTGCTCTCAAATGCAAGATTCTTTATGTTACAATCCTCTGTTTTCAAATTCGAATACCAAATTCTTCGTTAACTCCTTCCTCTAAATTAGATATATTCCTTTTCTTGATCTTGCATCTATTTTTAATCATGTTGAATAGCGAGTGTGAGTCAGGGTTCATAATCGACGCGAGTGACGGTGAGTGAAAATTTAGTGGAGAAATTGCTCCTGGGTAGAGCAAAGTGGAGAATGAAATTCCTCACCTTTTTTGCACTAAGCTCTTAACTGGCGTGGAATTGGTTGAGGTGGTGAAAAAACTCTTTGATGACGTTTTCACATGTCATTGTTACTCCAAATCTCTCGTTGATCCTTCCTTCTCGTAAAAGATAAGAACATTACATACAAACGAAAACTGTGTGTTTGCCCCAAGAACCAGAAGGCATACAGGTGGGTTGATAAGCATGCCTTGTATGCCAAGTTCGGGTTTGAAGACCTTTCCTTGTTATTGGATATATTCCTCTGTGAGAATCCATGAAATTTTGGAAAATACCTGGTGGCTATACCTCGGGAATAAGAGAAGATCTGGAAAGATTGGAGCTTGGCCTTCTTGAGCCCCATTAGTTTATGATTTATAGGTACATGTTCAAGTACATTAGGCTCATATTCCCTTTAGATAATTTCTTCATTGGGGTTCTAAATTATTTACGCTTGTCGCGTTCACAAGTTAATTTAAACTCTTGCATAAAAACGGGCTTGTGAAGTAACATTCCGAATTCCAAACCCCCGTTGGTAGGTAAGAGTTTCCTTGTTTAGTTGTTCTTCTTTTTCATAGTGCATCGTCCGAAACCTTGAGATTCAAAAGCTTTGAGGAGTTGGGTAACTTTTACTCACGATACCTTCCTAGACATCTTTATTTGTTATTGAAAACTTTGATCGGGGATTCAAAAATGAATATTTCAAGTGATTAACATCGACTTACGTGATCCATTTTTCATCAAGAAAATTATGAACATTTTGATTTCATGGATTAATTGCCACTTCATCACTTGTTCGGATACATATACTTGTGCCTTAGCATGGCTGACTGACCAAGAGAAGACAATGTTTTGACACCTCATGGAATGACACAAGACATGGATAGTGAAGGGGTCTCATTTTATAGGCATTTGCCGTAGATGGTACCCTCATCCTTTTTTTGGTAATGAAAACCCACACACAACTGACACTCTTTTTTTTTCTTTGTTTAAATTTTTTTTCAAGATTCAGAGATTCTAAATCCCATATTCATGACTTATATGGTAAGAAATGCAATGTAAAGAATTGGAAAAAACAATGAAATTTTTATTATATTAACTCACACGCGCACACACACAAAAAATATAATATTTTAGGGTGGCGTTTTATCATGATATTAATAAGTTGATAATTATTATCGGTAAAAGAATTTGATTTTTAAAGGATTTTTTTATTGTAGTAATGTTAAATCAAAGAGCTAGCATTGCTTTATTACATTAGCTCCTTTTACGAATAGACACAACGATTGATAACATTTATGAAGGCTTCCAAAATTAAATTCGTAGTGATGAACGATTTTCTATAAAATTAAGTAGTACACTAAAATGATAAGTGTTCATCGATGCAAGAGTAGATTCGTGTCAGCGACACTCGATCGAATTCAAATTTTGACACAAAATATTGTACTTGGGGATTTGTTTTGACCATGTACTTATTCAACATTTTTTTAATGTGTGAATTCTATATATATATATATATATATATATATATATATATATATAAAATTGTGTCTGATTCTCAATTATTAATTCTTTTTATGAATAGACGTATCGATTGATGACACTAAATTTTTTTTACGTATAATTAATGCACTACAAAAGGGAAATTCTCATCGGCGCGAAAGTGAGTTCGCAACTTTAACGTGAGATCAAATTCAAAAATTTGGTGCAAAATATTGTAATTGGGCATTTGTTTTAATTATGTACTTATTCTACATTTTCTATTGTTCTTGTGTGAAAATTACCATGATCTGAAAATAGACTTGATGAAGTATGGCGAATTGATGACCTTGGTCCTACATACCCTCAAAGATTTCTTAACGGATTCAAGACTACGTAGTTCTATAAATAGTATATAATATGCTTTCACATAGAGTTCTCGATTTTGAGTTTTGTGTGTTTTGGTGTATAAAGAATATACCCGAATGTCCACATTTATAGAACTTGGATAACCGCCTTGTAAACTAGGTTTTCTTAGTGGCCAGGTTTGTTATATTTTTGGATAATCATCTTCTTCAGATCCTTGTGGGATTTAGGAGAATTTCTTTTAAATTTTCATAGACAATCTTGTATTAACCTTGATTGACATAACACATTGTGTTGACAGATTTATCCATTATTTGGGGAGAGATCATAAGATATTCTCTTGGATTTTTCTCTGAAGTAAAGTTAGCAAGGCATCCTTCATCATTATCCAATGATTATGCCTAATCGTGGATCCAACTTAAAATGCTGACAATGACATGGAAATGGGCTAATATGGGATTTTAAACCGCTTTGTGTAGTTTTGGCCTTTTGGCTAGATTAACAACCTAGGTCAAATGCCCATAAGTTATTTTTATAAACTGTCAATCGATTTATGAGTTGTTATTTGATAGTTTTCAAGACCAGCTAGCTGAGATTGCACCTGACTTGCTTTTTCAAGTTGTTTACTCTTCATGCTCCAGCAGTGTGTGGCGTTGTGGGAAAAGTTTTATTTTCAAATCATGAAAATTCTTTTAGGTATTTGAGTTGCTCCTGTTTAGCGCCTTCCATACATATGGCACCATGTCAATCAATTCTAATTAGGCAAGCATATTTGGGAGAATGACGCCATAAGTGCCACTGCCCCAATAAACATATGTGTGTTGATTATTTTCTAAAAAGTATATTTTTCCTCTAACTAAGTGTGCGCTTTGATAGGATTAGCCCTGACTATAGTCTATTTGATTGATTTTATTATCTCAATTCAAAGTTTCCCAAATCTTTGTCATTCTTGAATTTCTCTCTGCTCTCAAATGCAAGATTCTTTATGTTACAATCCTCTGTTTTCAAATTCAAATACTAAATTCTTCGTGAATTCCTTCCTCTAAATTAGGTATATTCCTTTTCTTATTCTTGCATATATTTTTAATCATGTTGAATAATGTGCGAGTCAGGGTTTTATAGAATCGACGCGGGCGACAATGAGTGTGAACTTAGTGAAGAAATAGCTCCTGGGTATAGCAAAGTGGAGATTGATATCTCCTCACCTTTTTGCATTAAGCTCTTTACTGGCGTGGAATTGGTTGAGGCGATGAAAAAACTCTTAGATGACATTTTCACGAGCCGTTGTTACTCCAAATCTCTTGTTGATGCTTCCTTCCCGTAAAAGATAAGAACATTGCCTACAAACGAAAACTGCGTGTTTGCCCCCAAGAACCAGAAGGCCTACATGTGGGTTGATAAGCATGCCTTGTATGCCAAGTTTGGGTTTGAAGATCTTTCCTTGTTATTGGATATATCCCTCTGTGAGAACCCATAAGATTTTGGAAAATACTTGGTGGCTATACCCATAAGATTTTTTTTTGTGTGCATCAAGGGCATGGAAAAGGCTTTGTTGGTAGAGGTAAAACCCACTTCGGTGATCTTTATGCCTCGGAGGGGATTAATCCTCGGCTATCGACTGGAGGATACCCTTGATGCATACAATAAAAAATATACCTTAGGAAAAAGAGAAGATTTGGAAATAGGCATGGCAACGGGGCGGTGCTGGGGCGGATTATGGACTTCCCACCCCCGCCCCCGTCTCATAAAATCTCCCCCATCCCCCGCCGGGTATCAAAAAAGCCCACCCAACCCAATCCTCGTCAAGGGTCGGGTAAAACCACACCGCACCCGCCCCCGTCCCTTATCTAAAATATTTAAATTTATGCTTTATTTTTCAAAATTCAGCAACTGCTCCTGATAAATTTATATTTAAATTTCATCAATTGGTTTATTCTACAATACTACAACAGTAAACATAAAAGGACAGTAACATCGAGTTGAAAACTAGTTATAGACTTTGTAAGTATCTATTGAAAACAAACCAAAAAGAAAATTCCAACATAACTTAGCAGCAAAGGAAATTTTAATAAAGCACAAAAGTGTATGTCCAGACCATCATAATTCATACCAAGCACAAAATAGATGTCAAAATGAGGATCCTTTTAACAAGTAGCACAAAAGAGAAACCATAAAAATCAAAACAATAACTCAAAACTAATATCCAATTGTCCAGACCATAATATCAAAATAACAACAAAACATTGAACAAGATGCTTCCTCCTATAATCCAAATATGCTCTTCCAATTAAAGATTTTAGCCCCATATAGCAGATAACCTACATTATGAGAATGACAAAAATTTATATATAAACATATGAATGAAAACATATTCAGTACTTATAAGAAATCAAGGGTTTTAACTACCAGTTGATTAAGTTATGAATCCTCTGCTAGGGTTTGTGAGACCGAACGAAAAAACCGAGCGTGTGAGAGAACAATCATCCCCTCAAGAGGATGATCTCAAAGCTAGAAGCATGAAGAAGGTTAAAACTTCTGAGCATGAAGGGCTGAATGAATATCAAGAGAATGATAAAGAGATGACTATTGTGAATGCCAAGACCGTTTCTTATAGGGACTCCTTGCTGTATTCAATGGATGATCATCTCCATAGCTTTCACGTTGATGATGATGCCGACATGTCGGAGAATAAATGGTATAAGAATGATGATGAACAACAAGAGGACGCTCCATTTGATCCTTGCCCAGAGATCCCTGTATCCAAAGAAGAGTTTGAAGCTTGGTGCAAGCCTTGGAAAGGTTCATTAATGGTGAAAGGTTTTGGAAAGAGAGTGAACCCGCGTATTGTTGAAAACAAGATTAATCGTGACTGGGTTCGTAAGGGATCCGTTAAGATTATTGAGATGCCGAAGGATTATCTTTTGGTTTCTTTCTCAGCAAAAGAGGATTATATGCATGCTCTCTATGAAGGTCCTTGGAAGGTGGCAGACCATTATTTGATCGTGCAAGGGTGGAGGCCTTTCTTCTTAAAAGGTGAAAGCATAGTGAAAAAGATTGCGGTTTGGGTGAGAATTCCAAACCTATCTATAGAGCTGTACAATTTTGCCTTTCTTGGTCGTGTGGGTAGGAAACTCGGCACCATGCTCAAGATTGATCATCTAACTTCTATTCATTCGAAAGGCAAGTTTGCTCGTATTTGCGTGGAAATCGATCTTATGAAAAAACTTGTTCCCATGGTTATGGTTTTTGGCATCAAGGTTAACCTGGAATATGAAGGTCTGCATTTGATTTGCTTTAACTGTGGCATGTATGGCCACCGTGCGGAGATGTGCCTGGAAACCGTAAAGAACAATGGTTGTGAAGATAAAATTGCGGTTGAGACGATGGTGAACAGCAACACCATGGATTCCGACGTGGTGGTGCAAGATAACGGTAACGTGGATATAATTAAGGAAAGCGAGGACTCTTCGCAGGCGAATAAAGAAAATAATGAAACAGATCCTAGTGCCATAAATGTTAATGAAAATGTTATGGAAAAACCCTTTGGGCCATGGATGCTAGTCAAGAGATTTGCTAGAAACAAAGATCATGGGGCTAAAAAAGGAGGCAATAACAAGGTTGATTCTGGTTATAAGAGATCTCAATCTCAATCTGTAGAACCGCCCAAAGCTGTTGGCTCAAGATTTATTGCGCTAACTGAAGAGGAAACCAATGATTTAGATACTAGGAATATTGACCAGGGCACAAGCACGTTGCATGAAGGGGAAAAAAAGATAACAGTGAAGTTGCTGTGGTGGGACCCGTTGGAGGCAAAAAAGAAGTGATTAAAGAAAATAGAGTTAGGAACTCTACAGGGGAAAAAATCCACAAAGTCGTGGGCCAAAAGGTGTGGCAGGCCCAATAAGAAATAAAATGGGAGTAGCAGGCCGTGGGAATGAAACCAGCGTAGGGAGTAGCCCAACTCTAAATAACTCACTGGTAACATCTAATAAGCAGGTCAGTACTGACGCTGTGCAGACCAGGAAAGCTAATACTGGGATTGAAAAAGAAATTCTTGCTCGTATGAAGGTTTTGGAGAAGGCTAGCCACGGTTTCATTAACAGGATGGGAACTCAAGTTTATCTTTCTAGTAAGGAGGAGATTGCTTTTGTTCATCTCCAAAATGAATCAATGAAAATAACGGTGCCTCCTGATATAATACCAGACACGGTCCAGAAAGCTACAGATATGGAGGAGGAATCGGTCATCATCTGTGAGGACAACCGCAGCGAAGGGAAGCTTATTCCAGGTAATTCAGAGTCTAAGAACTCACAAATCCCTCATTCCTCATGAATATGCTAAATTGGAATTGTAGGGGAACTTGTAACAAAGGTTTTGCCAATATGGTTAAGGATCTGAGAAGGGTTAACAAAGTCAACTTTATGTGCCTTTTTGAAACTCACTCTGGTGGTGATAAAGCGAAGAAAACCATTAAAAGAATTGGGTTTAGTGGTTACTATGTGGTAGATGCGCAAGGCCAAGCGGGTGGTATATGGTGCTTGTGGGATGATAATAGTTGGAAGGTGGATGTGATTAGGTCCAATTCTCAATTTGTTCATCTTAAAGTTTAGTATCAGAATCAAAATCCTTAGGTTCTTACGGCTATCTATGGAAGCCCCCATCAACAAAACCGTCGCGGCCTATGGGAAAATATTAGAGATATTGCTTCGGAGACGGTCGGGCCCTGGTGTCTTATGGGATATTTTAACTCTATTCTACATGAGTATGAGCAACAGGGTGGCGCTAGCTCCTTCCAGTCAGACTCTCGTGCTTTTATTTCGATGGTAAGGGACTGCAATCTCGTTGATGGCGAGTTCGTGGGATCGCCTTTTACTTGGAAAAGGGGAAGCTTGTTCAAAAGATTAGATAGAGTACTCACGAATATGGATTGGAGGATTACCTACCAACATATGACTGTTCATCATTTGGCTCCTTTAAAATCTGATCACAACCCCTTGTTGCTGGATTTTGATCATCATAAGGACATCAACCGTGGTAGGAGACCGTTTCGGTTCATGGCTTCTTGGCTGTCTCATAAGGATCTCCCTCGTGTTATTGGTCCTCTATGGGAAGCTAAGGAGCAATTGAGTGACAGGATCTCTAATACTAAGGAAGGGCTGAAAAAGTGGAACACGGAGATTTTTGGCAATATTTTCATGAGAAAGAATAGGCTCTTGCGCAGGCTTAATGGTATTAACCAATCTCTTGCGGGAGGTCAGGATTTTTATTTAGAAGACTTGCAGCATATCTTATGGAAGAAGTATGAGCAGGTGTGTATTGAGGAAGAGATTCTTTGGTATCAGAAATCTAGATGTAAATGGATAGCTTGTGGTGATCGTAATACGAAGTACTTCCATGGGATCACGCTGGTTCGTAGAAAAAAAATAAGGTTAATAGTCTGCAAGATGACAGTGGGATCTGGGTTACTGAGAAGAACCAACTTGAGAGTATGGCCAACAATTTTTTCCAAGCGTTATATGCTGACAACACCCCGTATGTTGATTTTTTCTTGCATGGTGCTTTTCCTCCGTTGCTTCCTAGCCAGGTAAGTCTTCTTTCCAAAAACATTTGCAATGAGGAAATAAAGAAAGTTGTCTTTGCTATGGGTGGCCTTAAAGCCCCAGGTAAAGATGGGTTTCAAGCGATTTTTTACCAATCTCAATGGGATCTGGTTGGTCCTGCTCTTTGCAATTTAATTAAAGATATGTTTTCAGCATCCTCATAAGGTTAGAGAGATCAATGAGACTTTAATTACCTGAATCCCTAAAATTGATTTGCCAACTTCTATTAAGCATTTTCGGCCTATAAGTTTGTGTAATGTTTCGTACAAAGCGATAACTAAAATTATTGCTTCTAGATTGAGAGGTATTATGGATCATATTATTGGCCCATCTCAATGCAGTTTTGTCCCCGAGCGTAATGGTAGTGATAATATCATTATTGTGCAGGAAGTTATTCATAGTATGCGCACTAAAAAGGGGAAAAAAGGTTTTATGGTTATCAAAATTGATCTTGAGAAAGCTTATGATAAGTTAAAATGGGGGTTTGTGATTGATACTCTTAAGGATGTGGGTATTCCTGATATGCTTGTTAATATTATTCAGTGCTGTATCACGACGGCATCTATGAACCTTCTCTGGAATGGTGAGATGCTGGATCCCATTAGTCCCACGAACGGGGTAAGGCAAGGTGACCCTATTTCCCCCTACCTTTTTGTTTTATGTATGGAAAGGTTAACTCAACTTATTAATGTTGTTATTTCTCATAATTTTTGGAAACCTATTAAACTTTCTAGAGGAGGGCCTTTAATTTCTCATCTAGCTTTTGCAGATGATCTCTTTCTCTTTGCGGAGGTTGGCATGGACCAAATTGATTGTATTACTACATGCCTTGATCTGTTTTGCGAAAGCTCCGTCAGCAAAGTTAGCAAAGAAAAAACAAGAATTTTCTTGTCAAGGAATGTCAATGGGAATGTGAGACAACAAATCTGTGACGCTTGTGGCTTTCAAAGGACGGATAACCTTGGCAAATATCTTGGTATACCCCTTATACACAAAAGGGTAACGCGCAACACGTACAAATATGTCATTGATAGATTCAACCAGCGTCTCAGTTCTTGGAAAGCTAGATCTGTATCCATGGCAGGAAGACTAACTCTAAGTCAGACAGTGTTGAATGCTCTTCCCTCATACATAATGCAAACTAATCTCATGCCAAAGAAGATTTGCGACGACCTGGACAAAATAACTAGATCCTTTTTGTGGGGAGATAGTTCTCAATCTCGAAGAATGCATCTTATCAACTGGAATGATGTTTGCCGACCAAAGCAGCATGGGGGTTTAGGTCTCCGTCATACAAGAACTATGAACACTGCGTATATGATGAAACTGGGATGGGGGCTGATTACAGACAAGGATTCGCTATGGGCTTGAGTTGTTAAGAGTAAATACAAATGTGGTTCAGAGATGATGCCTATTATTAAGAAAAGACATTCTGAATCAGTCATTTGGAAAGGTATTAGAGCTGGATGGGAGCAGCTGCATAATAACATTATATGGCGACCCGGAAATGGGAAAAATATCAATTTCTGGAAGGATAAGTGGTTGCCGGGGTACGGTGTACTTAAGGATGTTGCATTGGCCTCAATTTCGGAGGATGATTTAAATCTCACTGTGAGCAGCTTTGTTGATAGCAGTGGAAACTGGATTCAGCCTAGATTGGCGCAATACCTCCCTACTCACCTCAAGAACCGGATTATGGCTCTTATTCCCCTGAGTCCGGATGGCCCTGATGATTCGGTTGCTTGGAGTTTGACGAACAATGGCCGGTTTTCTATCAAATTTGCGTATGAGAGTGTTGCAAGCTATGACTCAAATAATAACCAAAAGCTTGTTAAGCTTATTTGGCATTGGCAAGGACCCCAGCAGATTAGAGTCTTATTGAGGAAAATAGCTTCAAATGCTATTATGTGTAATGCTGAACGAAGGCGTCGGCACCTCAGTGTTAATGATAAATGCGGTCTCTATGATGATGAACCTGAATCTATTTTCCATGTCTTCAGGGATTGTAACCATGCAAAACTTGTCTGGAATTATTGGATCCCTTGGGATAAAAGGGTTGAGTTCTACAATGCAGGGACAATTCATGAATGGTTACTCCTTAATTTATCAAAAACTTACTGGCTTCCATTTGACTCTTGGAAGGTTTGCTTTGGAACAACTCTCGATATGCTATGGAGCTGCCGTAACAATTTTATTTTTAAGGGAAACAGATCTGTTGGCTGGAAAGCATCAGGCGTATCTCCTACAATGTTGATGCCATTCACCAAGCCATGAATAGTGCAAACCATACATCTGCTCTAACTTACAATATGAAGTCTCCTTTTATCAAGTGGTTGTGCCCACCCATTGGCTGGATCAAGATTAATACTAACGGCTCAGTTATCCAACACTCAAAAACAGCAGCCTATGGCGGTGTCATACGTGATCATGATGGCAGATTTATGACTGCCTTTGCTGGTAATCTGGGGTACTGCTCAATCACTCATGCGAAGTTGTGGGTGATATGGCACGGGTTGCAGATTGCTTTGAGAAAAGGCCTCCACCAAGCTATAGTCGAAACTGATTCTCAAACAGCGGCCCGTTTTATTGATTACGGAGTTCGGAAGACACATTCGGCCTACAATCTGGTTAGCTCTATCCGAACTCTACTAGCAGATGGTAATTTTATCTGTGCTCATACTTACAGAGAAGCAAATTTTGCCGTTGATGCTTGCTCAAAACATGGCCATACTCTCAGCTCTCAAAGAATTGAATATGAAGAAGTTCCAAGTTTCCTATCTATTACCATGTTCATGGATCTTGCTGGTTCCCCTGTTATGAGGGGCATGTAGCTTCCTTTCCTGTTTGTTTTTTTCTCCTTTGTCCATAAAAAAAAAACTACCTCTTGAACTTTAGTTTTGCAATCAATTTATATCCATCATTTCTTGAGCACCACTACAAGCAAGCATTGACTCATCTACAAGAAATAAAACATCAAGTTAGAAATCAGCATATTCAAGTTAAAAATATGTTTAAATTTTAGTTACCTTCATTATCAGAACCCATCTCATCAAGCATTGTAGAAGTTGTAGGAATTGCCCCTACAAAGATAAACATTAGAATTTTAGAGTTACATAAACATAAGCTAATAACCACATTAAAATATAAATATTATAATAGTTGTTTGTAATCTATCAAAAACTTGAAAATGTACCTTTATAATTATCACTCAACAACCAACTTCTTGCACACATCATGGCTTCTAGGGTAGTCCAATGAAGTCGACTACAATGAGGACTTAAAATCTGCCCACTTGAGCTAAATGCAGATTCAGATGCTACTGTAGATATTGGAATTGCTAGAAGATCCCTTGCAATTGCTTGGAGTGTGGGATACTTAATTCCATTTGTCTTCCACCACATCAGAATGTCAAAATTAGAACTTCTTGGTAAAACCTCCTCCTCCAAATAATTATCTAATTCAGATTTTACAAAATAAGTTCTAGCCCTTTTTTTACTTGCAATATACAAATCATAATCCTTATAAGCATCACTACCAACAAGGCTACTAGAACCTAGCAAAGAAGATGAGCTACTACTAGATTCTTTACTCTTTTTCAGTTGATATTCAGCAAGCAATTCATAGCATAAGTCTCGAATCCTTTGAACATGTGCAGCAGTCATGTCCATACAATTTTAGAAAATTAAATTCTAGAAAACCTATTTTGTATCTAGGATCTAAAACAATAGCAACCCCCATAATGTCATGAATTTCACTCCAATATCTATCAAACTTCTCCTTCATTTTCCTTACCATTTCTTGAATCACATATTTAGGAGAGTTGATCCATTCAGCTATTGCCATCTTAATTTCACAAATCTTTGGGAAATATAGGTTAGTATTTGGATTTCTGGTGGCAAAAACCAAATGAGTGATATCATTGAACAACTTTAATCTACCACAAATATCCTTTGCAAATTCCCACTGAGAATTAGTTGGGAAACAGGTGTATTGGGAATCACGTTGTCTCAACCTATAAAATACATCTTTATATGTCACAACAATGTCTAGCATTGTGTAAGTAGAATTCCACCTAGTTGGACAATCATGACTCAAACATTTATTATAATCAATGCTCAATTGCTTGGCTGTCTCCTCGAATTTTTCAATTCTTTTAGGTGTTGTAGTCCAATATAACACATTGTTCCTAATATTTTCTACCCCATCTTTTACCACATCTAACCCATCTTTCACAATTAAATTTAAAATATGCGCACAACAACGCATGTGCAGCAAAGAGCCGTTCCTCAACAAACTATCTAGAGACAACTTTTCCTTTAGTTTGCAAATCATGGAATCATTAGTGCTACAATTATCTAAAGTTACCGTTGACAGTTTTGAATCAATGTTCTAGTCCATCAAGCAACGAACAAGTAAATCGCTAAGTCTCTCACTTGTATGAGGAGCAGGAACATAAATGAACCTAGCATAATAATATTTTGACATTTAATCATTTAATCATGCAAGACATAAAAATGCAAGACAAAATAAAACTTAGTGCTCTAGAGTTTAATGATTCTTACCTCAAAATACAACTTTGCAAAGTCCAAGAGCTATCAATATAATGACCAGTGACAGCCATATAACCCCTCTTTTGGCTGCCCGAAGTCCACATATCTGATGGGATCGCCACTCTTCCTTCGTTAGTGTCCAACAACTTCATGGAAATCATTTTCTCAGATTCATAAATCTTAATTATCTCCTTCTTGATAGTGTTTCTTGAAGGAACATGGAAAAGTGGTTGGAGAGAAGCTGAATATCTCTTAAACCCATGATGATCCACTATTGAATGCGGATATTCATGTATGATGATTGCCTTTGCAAGCTCCAATTTTGCATTTTCTGGATCATAAGTTGCAGCCACCATCTCTTGTTTACCTTTAGCATTTAGCTTAGGTGTGAAAACTGTTTGATTCTTTGGATTCATCTTCCTTTTTAAACATGACCTATAATGCCCATGTAAGTGGGTTGTTCCATTCTTTGATTTTCCGCCAAGATATTTCTTACAATAGTTACATTGAGCTTTGTCTTGGCCATCAACTTTAACTTTTGTAAAATGCTTCCACACTGAACTTTTCAGATTCCCCGCTTTTTCTTTTACCATCACGTTATCATCTTTCTCAACATCCTGTGTTGGCCTCGGTTCAGCTTCTTGTACAATAGGGTTAGAACTTCCAATTGGAGTTGGATCACTAATAGGTGCACTAGGATTTGGAGTAGAACTTGGTGCTGTCAAAACGGGCCGGGCCAACCGGGCCGGGCCAAAAAGCCCGAAAAATTATAGGGCTTGGGCTTCATAATTTGGGGCATTTATACAATCCGGGCTATTCAGCCCGGTCCGGCCGGGTTTTAAAAAAACCGGGCTCGGGCCGGGTAAGCCCGGCCGGGTTCGGGCCTAATAAAATAATAAAAAAAACTTGATCTACTCCATTCCAAACGGCCCACTGTTGTGCAACGGTCCATTACTCCATTACTCCATTACTCCTCCACGGCTCCACTCTACTGTCTACTCCAATTGTAGGTTTTACTCCAATAGTACTATAGCGCCTGGTTATATTTGTTAGCATTTTTTCGCAGGTTTATAAGTTATACTTAAAGCATACACGTAATACTTAAAGCAAAAACAATTGTAGGACCGATTATTTGCTTTTATAACAAGGCAGGAAGAATCGAAGAATGTCCAGAAGTCAATATTTTAGTCCTTGTATGCTCTAATTTTTTTTTAAATAAATTCTGGGGTATTATTTTTTTAAAAAAAAAAAAGGATGCGGGCTGGCCCGGACAAGCCCGTGGCCCGCTTAGGGCGGGTTTGGGCTTAGCATTTGTGTACACAATTAACAACCGGGCTTTTGGGCCCGAGCCCGGTTTGGCCCGAACCCGAAGCGGGCTGGCCCGAACCCGGCCGGGCAGCCCGTTTTGACAGCTCTACGGGAGTGGATACATCTTCAGCATGAACCAACTGGTTGGAGTTACCATTTTCAGCAATTTCTATAGCAAATTTCACAGTTTTGGAAAATAAAATAAGTATAAGTTAATAAAACCAATATGTTAGATAAAACCAGAAAAGGAATAGTATAAGTATAACTCTAAAATTTTTTATTATATCTTGAGAACGTGACTCCCAATAAACTTTATTAGAACTAAAAGTCTAATAGCATTTGTTCCCAATACACTTGATTAGAACTAAAAGTCTGATTAGAAGTTACAAGTACAACCAACTTGAATAAATATATATATATATATATATATATATATATATATATATATTTCCCCAATTCATTGTTACTGTATACCAGACAAAAATATATTAGTTCAATGTACAATGTTACTGGAATTAAGAATATAGCTTAAACATATTAGACAAAGCAACAAGTTAAGTATAAGTTAATAAACTAAAACCAGAAAAGGAAAACTGGATAAAGCAAATTTAGTTGTAACATCAGTACATCACAAAATAAAACAGATAAAACTAAAACTAAAACCAAGGAATAAAGGAAATTTGATTTCAGGAGGTTAAAAATTTGATTAGAAACTGAAGTTATGCCAAAGTAGAGAAACCCAAATTCCCTTTTAGATGCAGCCAAATAGAGAACCCCAAATTCCAATTTGAAAGAGAAAGAACCCTAAACCCATAAAATCATATACCCATATAATAAATCCAAACTTTAACAAACCCAAAGCATAAAAAAAAATTTATTACTCAATTTACAAAGTGAAAACAAGTTATACAAGTTATGTAACAAAGGGAATATCATTTTCATCGAATTCTCTTCTGTGTTTTTTTTTTTTTGTGAAAAATAACTTTTTTTATTCGGATTCTCTACAAAGAGAGTCACGATTTGGGCATAAAAGAAATAAAGAAAGAAATAAAAGGCTATGGTAGATGTTACCTGATTGCTACTGCTGCAGTGGACGGTTGCAGAGAAGGGGCTGTTGTTGCTGCGGTTGGCGGTGGATGGGGTAGTTGTTGCTGCTACGGTTGGCGGTGGACGGAGCTGATATTGCTGCGTTTGGCGGTGGACAGGGGTGCTGTTGCTGCGGTTGGCGACGGACGGTTGAAGAAAGGGGCTGCTGATCGACGATTAGAGAAGCTATTTTTGATGGTAGGAGCCTTGGTGGACTGAGGTATTGGACAGAGCTAAGAAGTAGTTTAAGATTTATACTCAGGGGATTGAGAAGGCAACACATGTTATAAGGGAAGGTTAAGATTTGAGAAGAATTCATTGTGGAAGACTAAGAGACGAAAATAAAGACCTAAGATTCTATGAATGAAATTGGCAAATCAGCATGCATGGATTGTGGTGATATTCATAAAGGAGGAAACGAAAAGTTTGGGGAGAGGGAGAGAAAAGGGCTCTCGAAGAAACTAAAGCAAGAGGGACTGAGGGAGGGCCTTTTTCCTTCTGATACATTACCATTAATTTATTATAAATTATATATAATATATAATATAATATACATAGATATAGTGAGCGTGTCGGGTTCGGGGTCGGGTGCGGGATCGATAGTAAAATTAACACACCTGCCTCCGCCCCGGATTAAAAAATTCGGTTTTCCCCGCCTCGATACTCGATTAGAACGATTTTTCCCCGCTAATGACAGGTCGGGTGCCCACGGTTTTGGTTTTTTTTGCCATGCCTATTTGAAAAGATTGGAACTTGGCCTTCTTGAGCCCCATTATTTTATAATTTATAGGTACATGATCAAGTACATTAGGCTCAAATTCGTTGAGGTTTTGAATTATTTACGCTTGTCGCCTTCACAAGTTCATTCAAACTCTTGCATAATATCGGGTTTGTGAAGTAACATTCTAAGGTTCCAAACCCCCGTTGGTAGGTAAGAGTTTCCTTGTTTAGTTGTTCTTCTTCTTGTTCATAGTACATCGTCTGAAACCTTGAGATTCAAAAACTCCGAGGAGTTGGGTAACTTTTTCTCACAATACCTTCATAGACATCTTCGTTACTGGAAAACTTGATCGGGGAGTCAAAAATGAATATTTCAAAGTGATTAACATCAATTGACGTGATCAACTTTTCATCAAGAAAATTATGAAATTTTCGATTTCATGGACTAATCTCCACTTCATCACTGGTCCGGATACATATACTTATGCCTTTTCTTTGATGACTGACCAAGAGAAGATACTGTTTTGACACCTCGCGGAATAGGCTTCTAAACAATGGCCCTGTAGAAGTTGAACTCTGTTTAAATAATTCAGAGCTTGACTTGGGCAACAATTTTTGTATAAACATGCATACATAATTTTATCATTCCCGAACGTCTAAATTGTCTTGCTTCTTTTGCATTGTTGTTTGTTCAGATACCATGTCAAGGGTTGCTCAACGTATCGCCATGCTAAAAGAAATTAAAAGAAGGTTGTTGATCCCCTAACTCAAAGCTTTAAGGAGAAAAAGACACTTCCAACTTCTCCTCTTCAAACTCGATCCAGGTAGCATCCCAGAGAGAGGCCAGTGAACTAGAAAATCTAGCCCTGCATCTCTATGATTAGACAACCGGGGGCCAACCCCCAATTCCTGCAAGCTCTTACTCCTCTGCGAAGATAATCTCTCTTTGGGAATCTAAGGTTGCTGTGACCATGAATGCATGCGGTCACTAGAAGATTCATACTCCATTCTAAATTAAAGGGTCTGATCTCGATAGGCACTTTGATTGCTCCTCTAAGGTATCATGCACCGTCTGCTTATCTTTACTTTGGGTTCCTACTGCCCATGTCCTTGCTCCAGTGGAACTCTTGCCATCAAACTAAGTCATAACTAATAGGCTCTCCGTTTGAAGGGATTTGGTTGCAACTTAGCTTGTGGGGGTCGAGGTTGCTTCGTCTGCGTAGCTATTCCTAATATTTTTTGCATCCTAGGCAAAATCAGAAATAGGATCCTCCCTTATAAAATAATTAATTATAAAAAATTAACTACATTTACAGCATAGATTACAACATGATAACATAATAACTTATCTTTTTTTTTATAATTAAGAAATTTCATTAATAACATTAATCTTAAATAAACATCATAGTAGATATTTTTCCCACCTCCTAGAAAGGGTTGAAGAAACCTACCTTATCATTTGCTTTAAGTTTGATTAAAAAAGCACATAAACTATTGATTCATCTCTATATCTGTCCAAACCAGATGAGATTTTGCAACATCTTTTATTCAAAAAATTTATAAGAGTTATTCCACAATATTGCACAAATTAAAGTGAAGATTTAGATAAAAGAGTTGAGAGAAAGCTTAGCATTGTTTCTATAATAAAATTTATTTATTTATTTATTTTGTTTATTGTAAAAGATAAAAATGATTATATATAATATGATTTGATTTTATGTTTGATGTAAGTGTTTTTTTTTTCGCACCTTCACTTTTTTCACCTTCAAATCTTTTTAATTTGCTTATATTCATCAAATCTCTAATATATAAAGAGAGAGAGAAAGAAATATCATATTGATCATTGTTATTTATAATTTATTATTTAGTTCAAAGGAAGAGAAAACAACATCAATTCAAAGATTTCATTGTATTGTTGACTTTGCTATATTTGTTAGTCTCTCACTTGAGCCTTGTTTTCTTTATTTATTTTCTTACTTAAATGTTTTTAATTTAAGATATAGGTAAAAAAAAATAAAAAAATATGGGCCCCAAGCAATTGCCCCTCTTGCCCTGGGCCTAGGGACGACTCTGTTTATCGGGTTGTGAAGCATTAATCTCGAGTGCAGCTGAAGATTGCAAATTGGAATATAATAACACAAATTAACTAAATGCATTGTTATCTTTGTTATTGCAATGGATATGTTGACCAGAAAACTTAAAGTTGCAACCAATCATGCTAGGTTCAGATATCACCCTTTGTGTAGGGATACTGGTCTTATCAACCTAGCCTTTGCTGATGACTTAATGTTGTTTTGCAAAGGGGATGTTGCAAGTGTGAATATCATGAAGGAGACTCTTGACCAGTTTTCCTTGTGCTCAGGATTATATGCAAACACTCAGAAGTCTCAGGTTTTTATGGCTGGAATGCATGAGGACAGAAAGCAGACCTTAGAACAGATCACGGGTTTTTCAAGGGGTTCATTTCCTTTCAGGTACTTAGGTTTGCCACTTTCTGCAAGGAAGTGATCCTATAATACTTGTTAGTGTTTGGTTGAGAGGATTACAAAGAGACTGCTTTCTTGACATACAAGAAATCTGTCATACCAAGGGAGAATGCAATTGATTAATTTTGTGCTTATGACTCTGCATGCCTATTGGGCTAGCATTTTTCGTCATCCCCAAAAGGGTCATTAAAGGGATTGAACAGAAATGTAGAGAGTTCCGTTGGGGCTTGAATCAGATTGGAAGGCCGAGAGCTGCAATGGCTTGGAGTAAGCTTTGTAAGGATAAGAAATTTAGTGGCCTTGGGTTCCAAAACATTCAGCTTTGGAATTATGCAGCAATTGGCAGACAAGTATGAGACTTGGCTATGAAGAAAGATCATTTATGGGTTAGATGGATTAGCTCAATTTATTTAAAACATGAGGATTTCTGGAATTGGCAGCAGAGGGAATCCAGTTGGCATTGGTCTCAGATCATGAAGGTTAGAGACAAGTTTAGGCAATGGTACAGTAATGGCTGGTGGCTTGGCAATACTAACAGCATATACCTGATCAGGCAAGGCTATAAACTTTTACTTGGCAATCAAGAACCTTTCATCCTGCACAGATTGGTTTGGAACTCTGCTTCCATCCAAAAACACTGTTTTATTTTTTGGCTTGCAGTCAAAGACAGATTAAGAACCAAGGATTCTCTGATTATGTTTTCTCAGATTACTCCTGAATGTGTTTTGTGTCAGAATGCGACGAAAACTCGTGATCATTTGTTTTTTTGCTGTGGTTGGAGTCGTGAACTTCTTGATTTGGTTTGTAATTGCTGTTGTTTGCAGGTTACTCATTATCAGTTCGATCAATGATGCATATGGTTGCATTATGGTTTCAAGAATAAGCATAGAAGGCAGTTGGTGCACTCATACATGCGGTCAGATCAAGTTTTTGTCATTTTGAAAAAGGAGCTTGCTCTTAGGATTTCTTTGTTTTTTCATGATTTTAGGAGTTGGTCCAATAGGACCTTAGTGGATAGAATTTTATTAGAGATTTAGCTAGTTTCATTGTATTCTTTGGCTAACTTCATAATTCCAACCCTACATAGTAGGTGGGGAAAGATGTAATTAATTAGTTTTTGTTTGAGACTTATTTTTGCAAGGTGGAATGAAGATTACTATTTCTACCAAAAAAATGAGGAAAAATAAAGGTAAAATTGAGATATAATTTATTGTCAGCTCTTTCATTTTTTTGAAAGCTACTTCACATAGCTTTCTAAAAGTTAGTTTTCAAAAGCTATGAGCTTCTTTTTTGAAAGCTATAAGTTTTTTTTTGTTCACAAAGCACCTCTAGTAGCTTATTATTGACCAAGTCAATAAGTTAAAAGCTACCAAATAAGCTATAAGCTAGTCTTACCAAACATAGCCTTCATCTCATAAGAATACATACAATTTGTAAAAAATCTTAAGCACGTAATAATGAGGCAATTATCCTTCAAGTCATGCCTAGAACTCTAGAAGTGCCAAACACTTTGATGATAATTTTCCTCGATAAAAATATAATCAATTAGCGAAGCACTATTTTTGTTTATAGTAGGAGAGCTCAATATAACAAAAAATTATATTTGAAATAATAGATTTAAGTAAAGTAATATATACGTCAGTTTCACGTCACATCTTGATTTAAAGCTTTAATGCAATAGGTTTATAAGCTTTATCACTTATATATACTTTAATTTAAAAAAAAGAATAATGTATCTCCTGATAACAGGAAAGAAATTATCTCCTCAATCCTATAATATAATAATGACACATGTATGTTCCTTTTACTTTTTTCTTTTAATTTCTTTGTTTTTATTTCCTCCTTTCTCTCCGTTCTTCTTTCTTCTCTGCACAAATCGTTTTTCTCATTATTTTCTTCTTCTCTCTCACGCCCGCCACCCGCCACTGTCATGCCTCCATACACTGTTGTCCATCGTCGTTCACTGCCAGTATCAGACCATCATCGCACCGCCAGACTCATATAACAAGTCTCTTCTTCTCTCCTCCCACTCCCAATTTTCATTTTAGTAGAGTGAATGCAGCAATTAGGAGGTGAGAATGTTACTCATCATTAATTAATTGTTGCAAAAAATCTGGCAAAATCAAGGCAATCAACATCCCTTGTTGACCTTGCTTTTTGAACTTTTCTATTATGCTTCTAATTTGTAAAATCAAAATTGATGGTTAACTCTTATTTGAGGTGCATTGTGTGTGTGACTCTACAAAAATTAATGTTAACCACTTTACTGGTCAATAAATTTTTTTTTAAATAATCCTTATATTGGAATCAGACTATTTGAGTACTTATCAGATAACTCTTTGAACTTTCTTGTCATTCACCACATCCAATTTCCAAATGTGATTCACAGGTAATTTAATTTGTTATTTTTGTTAGTTAATATGAAAGAAATATGCATAATGCATTCCTTTGTGAAACCACATTCTTTATTAGTTTCGGGCTCTTCTTCTCATGCACACATTCTTTAAATCCTTGCAGCTAGACCAGGATTTCAAAAGCCTGAAAGCAGAGTGTGTAAGAAAATCATACTGGATCCCATCCCTATCACTGAAAACGGCGCACTGCCTGCAGATTGGGTTTTGGAGGATCCGGATTGTACCAAAGAGAGAGCCATTCTTATTGCTTGTGAAAGAAAATTATTTGTATTGTACGATATGTATAATTGTGTATAATGATGCACAGGACATGTAATTTTGTATATAGATGTAAAATGTACGAGACATCATTCTTATATCAATATGAATGAAACTTGATTTACTCAATCTTACTTCTTGATTAATTTTTGCATGTAAACTCTATATATTTATGGAGAGGTAATATGAAATAATCCTTTGTTCTTTTTGGTACACTCCAAAGAGAGAGTCATTCTTGTAACTTGTGAAACAAAATTATGTGTATTGTGCAAGATGTATAATTGTGTATAATGATGTTCGAGACATGTAATTTGTATATTGATGTAAGCTCACAAGTGTTTTAATATTTTGTCCTTTCTTCAAGGAGTCTACCAAGCTCTCAAAAATATTTTAGAATTTTTTTGAGGAAGTCTAACTTTTTGAGGATTATTTGGATGTCTAGCTTTTTGATGAAGTCAAATTTTATTAGAATCACTTTTGAAATTCTAGCTTTTTAGTTGCTGAATTATTTGTGTATTTTCTCTTGAACAAATAGGCACATATAGTGCATTATCTTTCAATGTTGAATTCCTTTGTATTACAACATGGACGAGTTTAGTTATCTGGTACTGTTATGCAGATTTTCTTTAAAGAAACATGATTTATGGATAGTGTATGCAACACTTATGCAAGAAGTACCAAACCAGAAAAATTATAACTAAACTTTAAAATACAACTCAAATTAAAGCTTCATCTTAGTATTGCACATATAATTGAATTTTCATTGTAAAAAATTACATCAAACTTTTGTTTGTAGTATGATAGGGAAGAACAAATAAATTACATCAGCTCCTATACCAGACTAGTTTAAACAAATCTACAATATCATTAGTTAACTCATGTATAAGTCTTCGGCAATCACTATGCGGTATAATACTTTGTCAGCCTTGAGAAATTAGAGCTTCACGAAAAATGCCAAAGCTTCTTGTAAAAGAGATGCCTACTCTGCGCAATTTGTTGTCACTGCATAGTGGATCAACCAAATTAAAAGTGTGAATAAAATAGAAACTAGAACATGCATATGATTAAATAAATTAAAAGAAATGAAATGATAACAAAAAAATTCATCATATATGCTGCACAAGTTCAGTCACCGCAATAGATTGATTATAGCAAATAAGCTCAATATGTGCTGCACTTTGACTCTCCAAAACCTTGAAATGAGTTCCCTAATGCACGTAATCTGCATTGCTAAATGGTGAAAGTTAATGTCCATATTTTCAATTTAGAACATCCACGGCTTCAATTGTGTAAAACTTTATTGACAGATTGCCACATGAGTGCCCTTTGTTCCAAACTAATAATATCAACTATAGTTTTTTTGGCAGAAGTTCCTCCAACTATACTGAACCAATGGCAAACATTGCAGAAAATCCAGCAATAGGCAAATTCAAATTTTATTGTTTTCAACTTGTGAGCCTATCATAAGAAACAATACTACCAAATAAAATCAAATCACATTAATAACAAATCCATTTACAGAAAAAATTAAAATAAAATTCATCTCAGTGAAACAATCTATGTTTTTCTCTCATTGAGGCATTATGACAAACATATAGTGATCATTTTTATAAAATGCTCTCATTGAAATTTGTGGAAGAGAACTTCCCATGTTGAAGAAGAAAAAGGTCTTATGCAATTCCTATCAAGGCGACGCAATAGAAAATGGGATTAGGGATTTTGGTAAACTCTACGTTAACTTTTCTGTTGGGAAGAGGGTAGAGAAAGACAGTTTGTAGTAAAAGATAGAAAAGGACAAGTGTCACAAAATTAGTGGAGTGAGGAGATATCTTAATCTACTGATAACAGGAGGATCTTTATTCTCTTTAAAAAAGACTAAACTGTCACTTTGGTTCCTGAATTTACATTTCACTTTCACTTTCGTCCCTGAATTTGAAGAAATGGCATCTAGGTCCCTGAATTTGTAAAAAATGTTTCACGTTAGTCCCTGGAGCTGACTGCCGTTAATGTCGTTAAGACTATGCTGACCTGACCGTTACTGAAGTGATGAGATGACGTCGTTTTGGGGTTGGGAAAAAAAAAGACACGTGGGTTTGGAGCCAACGGTCAATAACGGCCATTTGTTGTTCTTCCCCAATATAATATTAAACCCTAATTCCCAAATTTGGATCCCAAACTCATCTTCTTCTCTAGTACAATGCGAAATTCTTCTTCATGACTGAGCTTCTACTAGTTAGTTGCAAACCCTAACCCGAAATTTACACCCAATTTGTTTAATTGAAACCTTAAATCACTCATTTCCTTTGCATTTCAAAATCCGCACAATCCCAAGTGAAATGCAAAGGAAATGAGTGATTTAAGTTTTCAATTAAACAAATTGGGTGTAAATTTCGGGTTAGGGTTTGCAACGAACTAGTAGAAGCTCAGTCATGAAGAAGAATTTCGCATTGTACTGGAGAAGAAGATGAATTTGGGATCCAAATTTGGGAATTAGGGTTTAATATTATATTGGGGAAGAACAACAAATGGCCGTTATTTACCGTTGGCTCCAAACCCACGTGTCTTTTTTTTTCCCCAACCCCAAAACGTCGTCTCATCACTTCAGTAACGGTCAGGTTAGCATAATCTTAACGACGTTAACGACAGTCAGCTCCAGGGACTAATGTAACAGCCCGATGTCCATAAACCAAAAATAATTAACTTTTACTTATTAAGGTTGCACAAAATGAGGCCAATTTTTTTTTTTTTTTTTTTTTTGTAAAACGTTGTTGACATGATTGAAAGGTCCTTGGTGTTCTCAACACCCTTTTTCGAAAACCGAGTTGTTACTAAAAACTTTTCTCTTCATAAAATAATCTAGTTTCAAAAACATTAATACTCATAACGGATTTCAAAAGTTTACATTGACCTCCCTTCCAAAGTAAAGCACTTTACAAAACAGGATTTAAATTTAGCTGTATTACATAAGTGGCACATTGCTAGGTAATCCTTGACTCAAAACACAAATCATAGCTTTAACTAATTTACTACTATCGCTTCCGCTGCGTTACGCTGATGAAGACCACCGGATGTAGCTTCCCTTTCTTCTTGCCCCTTTCTTCATCCCCGAAAGTGAAGTTACTTCTGTCATTACTTTCCTGTGGACGTTAAGCTCCAGCTCCAATTCTTTTAAAGTGATGATCTCCACGTGATGCTTCGTGTTCCCGTTGAGATATCAGCAACACCGATATGCCAACGAACAGGAGAGAGTAAGCGTTCCGAACGACGAATCGTCGACGGTGTGGGATTACGATAGGCGAGATATCAAGACAATATAACATACAATACACCCATACACACAACACAATAAACAAGTATATCACTATTGTCTTTATTATTATTGTCATTATTCTTCTTGTTTTACCAAACTTATCAACATTCCTTCTTTCTCAATTACTTTCTCAATCTCTTTTCAATTCTTCATTATCACGTCTTATCAATTCATAACCTTCGATGATTGGGGGAGAAATCATAATATCATCGAGGTACTCCCTTTGTTACCATCGTCTCACACGCCTACATCTCCTCGGTCATCCACCCAGCCTAGTCGGAAGCAAACAGGAGTACAAGACCTTTACCGTGCGGTCACGACAGCTGTCTCACAACAAATGGTCCCAGACTAGGAGGACTCAGCCTCAAATCATAATCATATCAATTCATATACATGGCACACTGTCTCACTACAGTGGCAAACAAGATGCCCCACTCCAGTCGATCTCACTGTTCTAGATTTGCAATCTAGGGGGCGACAGTACATTTCTAGTGGCCCCGCAGAACTTACCACGGCATTAGACCCAGTCCCCACCACGTTAGTGCGCCACATGTGGAGTTCGTTCTGCCTAGAAATATACTCTAGACTTCTTGACGTTTCACCGTCATCGTCCTCCCCTAATGCAATCTCCTCCTAAGTATCCGCAGATACTTATGGTTCCTTCCTCTCCACTACTCCGCACTCTCATACCTCACCGCGTATGTCTTTTAAAGTCTTTTATCTTTTACTTATCCTAAGGTCGGCCCATCCTTCGTGCAACCCTTCGATGAGTCCCGACCACTAACTTGGCATAATCTTTCTCTCATCATTTCTCGCATAGCACAGAGCTGGGATCACATCAACAAGCTCGCATCACAATCTTTCTCATCTCATTTCTCAACATACCTTCCACCATCTCTCTTAACAATCACATTCCGAATCTCTTCCTAAAATAATCTTTTCACAACTTTCTCAAAACACCATTTTATAAGCTATTGCAAAACCTCACTTCATAAACATTTTCATAAAACTCCCTTTTGTAAATTTTCTCAAAATCTAGTTTCACAACTACTCAAATTCTCTTTTCAAAGACTTTCGGAAGAAAAATCTCTTTTCGCAACCTTTCACAAAATTTTCCTTTCCAAAAACTTTTCTGAAAATACTTTTTATAATATTTCTCAAACCTTCTTTCGGAAACATTTTCAAAAGAATTTCCTTTCACAAACTCTTTTCTAAAAGAAATTTCTTTTCACCATTCTCCACAAAATTTCTTTTCAAAAATCTTTCAAAAAGCTCTTCTCAAAAACCTTTTAGAAAAAAACTGCTTTTCAAAAATCTTTTTCAAAACTTTTTTTCAAAAAAAAATCGCCTTTTTGCTGAGCGCTAATGGAGGAGCAAGCTCAACTCAACACTAGTCCCAGTCTAAAACCGAAAACAAAGGAGCCCAGCTCCACTCAAATCACATCTCATATCAACATCACTCTCCCCAGCTCTGGCTCGTTCTCGGTATTATCATTTCGTTCTTTCCCCAATCTCAACTCTTTCCCTTTTCTAATCCATCTCATCTCTTTACTTCTTATTCAATTTTCTTTATTTTCATTTTCTTACTCAGGACGTAACAGACGTCCATCAGTATATTACACATATCAATCAACAACATTCAATTCCAGTATGCATAATCAAATAAATAAATATTAACATACTATCCACACACACAATCAGCACACAATAACAATGTGGTCTTTGTCACCTTCGTATAAGTGGCCACACAACACAAACAATTGTCACTATGCTACTGACTCCGAACCACTTTGTTTCGATCTTTGAGATGATACGGAATGTCCTAATATATCACCTAACTACCACGGTGTCTTAGGAAAGCTTCTCTCTCACCTGAGGTCCAGCTATTTAATGTGTACCGTCACCTCAGATCCTTCTTGCTGCCGGCTGCCCCAATCCCTCGTCTTTAAGATTCCTCGTACTAAATAAAATACGCTTACGTTATTAATTTGTATTAAGAGAATCTTTTCTTAACTCAAACATGTTTCATTCCTCGTCGGAAAATTTAAAACATGATGGTTTTCTCAAAACAACTCCCATATTTTCTAACACTTTTAATTTCTTTAAAAACCATTTAAAAACATCTCATAAAACGATTTAAATTATTTAATTTGGTTGCTTGTCCGTTTTGGACAGCACCTTAGAACACGTTCGAAAACACCGAAAAATGCATCGTTTTTAATCCGGCTTTTTCTTAAGTCGATAAATACTTGAAAACTATATTTTAAATTATGTGAACACATTGTTATATTTAAGAAACAACTTTAAATAATTCCGGACAGCAAAGGTTTATTTCACAAAATCATTTTAATAAAAATTCGAAAACATCGTAAAACACTTTTTACTTTAAACAATTCTTTAGTTCAAACTAATACTTTAAAACTCAAGTTTTTAATCATACAACAAATCTTGGACAGCCTCTAAATGAAATCCATCAACCAAATAAATCAAATCATCTTAAAATCAATTAAATTTTAAAACCAATTATATACACAAACATTTTTTTAAACATCACAAGCACATATCACTTCACAACACTTTAATAAATCATATTATATAATCACTTAGTCAAACACTTGACTATTTTCTAAATATCTTCATTTTCACCAAAACACAAACACTTAGACACACGTACACTCACAAACCGAATTGAGTCTAAAATATAACTTAAGCACATTTGTTTTCTTACTTTAAACCACCTAATTTCTTTTCAAAAATTGCTATATAAGTTCATTTTCATGCAACTAAATCTCCTAGGCTTAATTATACTATATGGCCGAATGGAATTAAAGAAAACAAGCCAAAGATTACAAATCAAAAAACATAAATCAACTTAATTTATTTCAAGTACTTAAACTTCCTTTTCTTTTCCATGAAATAAAATCATTTATTCTTCCTGTAACACCCTATGATTTTTACCCTTAATTCCCCTTATAATAAAATACGGACTTGAAAATTTCTTTTTATTTTATTAAAGGCAACCGTCAAACGGACGGAGTTTTGTTTGTTTTTCGGACTAATCCAAAATTCAACCTGTGAGAAACAATCTTAATTAAAAGCAACCAGTAGCCAGCAGGGCTTCAAATTACATATATAAATCATACCAAGGCCCAACGGGCTCCAAGTATGTCGGAGTATATTAATTAATCAGAGTAATAGCGGAAAAATACTAAGTCTGAGTGTTGAAAACAAAAGTTATAACTTTAGCAAAACAAAACAAAACATCCTAAGCCTCATTCAAAATAAGCATATTAAATTTACATCAAAATAATATAAGAGGCTTAGGTCCATGCTATGATCTAAAACTCATAACACCCTACTCTCCCTGTGAGGGAAAGTACTTCTGCTCGGCCGCGGGCTGTGCCAGCTCAATCTCCGTACCTGAAACTGTAAGGGAGTGAGCATTGCACATGAAATAGAAAGCAGTTTCTAACTAGACATAACAACCCACTAGGTCAAACACATTTAGCAAATAAGCAAATATTCACATATTTCACAACATACTCATTTCATTATTTCCATATTCATTATTCATTTCAACATCCATTTCCTTTACTTTTATTTCTTTTCACACACTTTCTTCATTTAGGTACATCACCTCAAATCAGAGGCCAATGCACAGTTTCATTCACCACAATTATCACTTCAAGTCAAAGGCTCTCATTCATTTCCTTATTTAAATTACGTGTCCCTCAGGTCAGAGGTCAACACCCATTCATTATACTTCATTCTGTGTCCCTCAGGTCAGAGGTCAACACTTCAATCTCTTAAATCGCGGTGTGTCTCTCAGGTCAGAGGTCAACACACCCATACACATTCTATCCTGTGTCCCTCAGGTCAGAGGTCAACACCCAACTCATTATTTAATCCGGTGTCCCTCAGGTCAGAGGTCAACACTCATTAACATTCATTTCATCTTGTGTCCCTTAGGTCAGAGGTCAATACTCAATTACTTTAATTCATTTTGTGCCCCTCATAGCAGAGGTCAGCCTAATCATCACTTTCCATTAATCGTCACCTCAAATCAGAGGCCAACGCACTTATCACATTTTCATTTACCATTACCTCACATCAGAGGCCAAATCATACTTTCATCTTCTTACACAAACAATTATAACATATACATTTGCTCATTCATACGATATCCACATTCTTAACACAATTAAATACAATGGCACACATTCAACACCTAATCATTCTCATCATAAACCATTTATCACAAGTTAAGGAATGCCACCTCAAAACAGAGGTCAACACATATACCACATTCTCAATATTCGGCGCCTCATTTCAGAGGCCAAGAATTATTCACTTTCTTGTTCAATCAATTTTAACACATTTAAATACAACAACACACATTGCACAACTAATTATTCATGTAATCACCTTATTCATTTCCTTTCTCAGTTATCACATTCATACCAAATAGTATTCTCTTTCATAGTCCAACATTTATATTACACTTCATTTCAAGTTACATATTTCACCTTCTTACCTATTTACTTTATCACCACATAATAAAATCACCTTTTACTTTTTGTTTACACAAAATCATTTGCTTCTATATCCGATATTCACAAGTTCAATTCATAAGCCATGACCTTTGTTCACAATTGACAATATTTAACATTTAAAGTCATTTAGCATTTAGGTACAAACACGCACATTCATCACATATAGTCGTTTCCATTCCATTTTTCTTCCTATATCAATTTACTCCATAGCACCTACATTTACTTGCAACATCAATCAATTATCATTTTATCCACAACTTTGACAATTAAATCCATAGTCATAGAAATTTTTAATATCATCTTCACTATCATATTACCCAAATCCTCTTGTACTTCATTATAATCATTAACCAAATTTCATTTATCAAATAATTCATTCTCATATTATTGGGTTTCCTTTTTCTAGTCTCAACATCCAATCATCATGCATATTTAATTAATTAGAATTTCATATTCAATAACCTAGGGATTTATAATCTAATTTTCTCCCCTAACACATAACCCTGACAAGCATTATATACAACTTGACAATTAAACCAATAATCATAAAAATCATTTATGTCAACTTCACTATCATATTACCCAAATCCTCTTGTACTTCATTATAATCATTAACCAAATTTCATTTATCAAATAATTCATTCTCATATTATTGAGTTTCCTTTTCCTAGTCTCAACATCCAATCATCATGCATATTTAATTAATTAGATTTTCATATTCAATAACCTAGGGATTTATAATCTAATTTTCTCCCCTAACACATAACCCTGACAAGCATTATATACTAACTAGAGCCTACTCCCCAGAACAAGGCAAAGCTCACCATATCCACTCCCTTACCTTAAACCAAGAGAGATGGGGAAAAATCTTCCAAGCCCTAGCTCCTAAGTTCCTTAATCAAGAGCTCCAAGGATTGAGTGGGAAGGGAGAGATTCTCGACCTCCATGAAACAATAGAGCACAAATGAGTCATAATTTTGTTAAACCATGACACAAAATTCGTATACCATGGGAGGGAGGAGAGAGAAATTTGTATGAGCCCTAGAGAGAGAGAGTGTGTTGAAACTTACCAATGGAGATGGATGAGGATGATTAATGGGTCTTGAGCTTGAGGAAGAAGAAAAACAAGCTTGACCTTGGTGGGGAGGAAGAGGGAGTTCGAATGGGAGGAGGAGGAGAGATGGGGGAGTTGTTTTTGTTGATGGTGGATGGAAGAATGAAGAAGAATGAAGATGGAGGTGAGTATATGAGAGAGGGAAAGAAAATTTGATGGCTGAGATTAGAGGAACCATGGGAAGATTCCCATCGAACGGTCCAGATCGCGCCTGGAGGACATCAGATACGGCCATTTTCGCTTAAGCGAGAGCCTACTCGCTTAAGCGAACTTCGTTCAGTAAGTTCGGGTTTTTGCTCGAGCCGGTTTCGCTTAAGCGAAATCCGTTCGCTTGAGCGAACATCATTTGGGTTGCTACTGGATCAGTTTCGCTTAAGCGAAATGATCAGGTACTGCTGTTTCACTTTTCTATTTTCCTTCTATTTTCTTCCTAACTTCAAATGGCTATAACTTCTTCGTTCACCGTTGGATCTTGCTCAAATTTGGAAGCAAGTTTCCTAAAAATCATAACTTCATATCCAACGGTGGGAATTGTGTTTTGAGTCTTAAATCTTTTATTTTGAATTTCCTAACGTCGGGTGTTTATAACACCGAAAAATCGATTTTTAACACTCGTTTGGTCTTCTTTAACTTTGCTTTTCGATGCCAATGCTCCTTGACTCCTATATGGCACTCAAAGCACTCCTAATCCATCATTTTAAATCCCTTCTAGGATAATCCTTACTTCCAAATCTTATTATTATTCTAATTATTATTAGAATTAAAATTCGGGATGTTACATTTCCTTTCTCTTAAAGCCGAGTACACACATATACATGTATTCAAGCACAAAAACTTTTCCCCTAAGCTATTTTAATTCATTTATTTCCTTTATCTTTTTACTTAAAACCGAATTTGAAGAAAATAATCATAGTGCAATTTCAAACAATTAATTTAACCTAAGTTCACAAGACATATTCATTACTCCAAGTCAATTCATGAGAAAAGAACCCTAGTCTATTCTACATGCATATGCCGAATATCGTTATGATCACAACAAGGTTTTTGGTTCACTTTTTCAGCATGCTAAAACACAAGATTCTTAAATCAAAACAAAAAGAAATTAATATGCATGTATCTCTTATGAAAATCAACACATGATTTCTTGATTCCTAAGTCTAGGCCGAACACCTCATCATCAAAATTAAGGTTCAACTTCAAATCTTTATCATGCATGAACACTAAACATAGATCAAGTTAGAAATCAATTTTCAAAAACTTATTTCCTTTAGTCCTTTGTAAAACCGTGATGGTTCTTCAAGAAAAATTAAATCTTTTGGTTCAAGAATGACATGCATGAAGAAAAGGTTAAATCCTTTGGTTCAAAAACAACATGCATGCATTTAAAGATCAACTTTTTCATAGATCACAAAAGATCAAAGCTTTTTAAAGATTAAAACCGAAAACCAAAGCTTCACCAAGATCAAATCAAAAATCAAACACTTCAACAATTCACATCAAGGTTCCTAAACATGAAGTTAACATGCAATTACTTAAATCAAATTAAAAGTATCAAGACCCAATGTTTCTACTCATGGCCGAATTATATGGTCTAGGATCTAGTGTTTATTAGCTCATTCATCCTTTAAAATTTAAGATCAAGGTATAAACAAGACATGCATGTACTTAATTTATCAAGATCATCATCAAATTAACATGCAACAGAAAAGATCTTAACGTTATTACCAACCAATTTAGATCTCACATTTATTCATCAAATAAACTCTTAAATACATCATGACTCACGATTTTAAGAAGGAAAATTCAACATGCAAAGAGACATACTTCATTCTTCACAAAAATCTCATCAAACCTTTAGATTTAGAAGATTTAGTTTGAAAAGCTTTAGGATCTCTTATGAAAACTTTGAACGAGTTAGGAAATCCGTTGATTAGATGTTTACAAATTTCTTCAAGCTTTGAGAAATTAATATGTAAAGAGATACATTTTAAACTTTACAAGAATCTCCAAAACTTTTTAGATCTTTAAGATTTATTTTGAAAAACTTCAAGATCTTTCATGAAGACCTTAAACGAGTTATGAAGTCCGATAGTTAGACGTTTATAAGTTCCTTTAGACTTTAAAATCCATGATCAAGTACAAACACACTTGTACTCATCATTTAAGCTTTAGGAATTAACATGCAAAGAAGAAAAGAAAGAAAAGTCACAAGATAAAAGGGAAAATCTAAACTATTACAACTTTCTTCACAATTTTCGAACTACCCACCAAGAAAGGGTTGATCTTCAAGCTTCTAAGGTCTTGTATCTTCAAGAAAGGCCTAGATTTTTGGCTTGGTTTCTCCTTCTCCTTTCTCCTTTCTCACGGCCAACACCCTCCTTTTTATTTCTCTCTCTTTTTCTTTTTCTCTTTCTAAGAGGTTTGATGAGTCTCTTAGTATTGTGTTTGGTTTTGAGAAGTGGAAGTGAAGGAAATGAAGTGAAAATGTGGGGAAGTGAACTAGGAGTAGTGGCTTATATAAGCAATCCACGAACTTCCTATCTTGCCCTTGTGAGTTTCGGCCTTAGGTGCAAATGGGAGGGCAATTTTGACTCTTCAAAATTTTGCATGGGTGGAGATTATCATTTCTAAGGGGACAATAAGGAGTGAATCAAGGAACTAGGTTCTTCTAGGCTTAATTACTCTTTAGCTTTTAGTTAGGGTTTTCTACTTATCTAGTTTGGTCTTGGTTAGGATCTAGTCCCCTTTTGGTTTCTATTTCAACACTTAAGAAAATTCTAGACTCATACACACACCCACATGCGCCACCCACATACACATATACACATACATACATCATATGTTACACGCATATACACATACACATACATTCATGCATTATAATTTATTTCTTAATCATGTTTACTCTAAAACATATAATTACCAAGCTTACATAATAACTCAAACATTTTCAAGAAATCATATTAACACTATCGTATATCAAACATATATAAATCAATCACATAAATACAGAAAACAAATCACTTTCTCATAAAATAACTCTCGTTTAAAATTCACTATTTCTTTAGAGCATGAAAATATTAAACATCCAATTCTTTCTCAGGACTCAACTTTAAAACTTATAACTTTTGAAAATCATTTCTTTAAAATCACTTAACACTTTGAAAACGTGATTTAAGAAATTCATTTAAGAAAGGCTTAATTGCACTTTTGGTCCCCCAATTTTCTCAATTTGGCGATTTTGGTCCCCCAACTTTTAATTTGGCGATTTTGGTCCCCCAATTTACGATTTGTAGCGATTTTGGTCCCTCCGTCAATTCCACCGTTAACGGTGCTGACGTGGCTGCTGACACGTGTCACTCTGGTAAATTGGGGGTCCATTGTCACTAATTACAAGGTGTGTGACTGTGTGAGTGATGAAAATTTAGATTAGCAAAATTTGTAATTCCACTTTAAAATATGCAATCAGATTTCCTTGACAAGTAAATTGTCACAAAAATTAAGGAGAAGGCTAACACGTGCACATTTGTTAAGAGACTAAATATAGTTTAAATGTTGTTTCCAATTCTATTTTCTTAAAACACCTTTGTTTTTTTTATAAATTTAATAAAATTAAATACAACCAATTAATCTCCTTAATAAACGTAATTTTTTTTTGCCTTATAAATTGGAGGGAGTATATGTTAATTTTTCCTTAATAAAAATAATTTAATTTTTTTTCCTTATAGGATATTTTTCATTTTTCAATTTCTTTATGTACTTTAAGATGAGATATAATACTTTATGTTAGTTTTCAATTACTTTATGTCATTTTTCAATTTCAATTATAACATA
The DNA here is from genome assembly GCA_037953625.1 of Crotalaria pallida. NCBI lineage: Eukaryota > Viridiplantae > Streptophyta > Magnoliopsida > Fabales > Fabaceae > Crotalaria > Crotalaria pallida. The sequence continues at coordinate 113,948,844 of CM075652.1, read as the reverse complement.
ACTGGTTATATTTTAACTTTAACTTTTTCTATACTTTATGAGACATAAAATTTTCAAAATAAATTTTTGGCTTAATTGCACTTTTGGTCCCCCAATTTTCTCAATTTGGCGATTTTGGTCCCTCAACTTTTAATTTGACGATTTTAGTCCCCCAATTTACGATTTGTAGCGATTTTGGTCCCCCAATTTACCAGAGGGACACGTGTCAGCAGCCACGTCAGCACCGTTAACGGTGGAATTGACGGAGGGACCAAAATCGCTACAAATCGTAAATTGGGGGACCAAAATCGTCAAATTAAAAGTTGGGGGACCAAAATCGCCAAATTGAGAAAATTGGGGGATCAAAAGTGCAATTAAGCCTTTAAGAAAATACTCTTTCAAATACTTTTCTCGAAAATAAATCTCTTTAGTATTTTAAATTAATACGAGGAATTTGCGGGGTGTTACAACTAACGTGAAACGTTTTTTACAAATCCAGGGACCTAGATGCCATTTTTTTAAATTCAGGGACGAAAATGAAAGTGACTTGTAAATTCAGGGACCAAAATGACAGTTTAATCCTTTAAAAAATGTGGGACTTCTTTACCCGCAACTTACACTTAAATTTTTTTTACAATATCCTCCTTAAAGGTGAGTCCTTAACAAATGGTCACTCCCCCTTAAACGAAAACATTTTGATTATATGATGATGTTAATAAGAGCTCAACCCGTCGCATCTCGAACCTTTTAAGACTTTCATAATGGAGAGCTCAGCCACCCAAAAATATCATCCACAAATAATCGTCCCTGACAAGCTTTTTAAGAGCTTTATAACGAAGAGCTCGATCACCCACAAACATCATTCACAAATAACCATCCTCAACTATACTCGTACCAGTCAAGGTTGAAGCTCTGATATTACTTATAAGGAATAGGGGAACCCAATAAATTAAAATGAGAGATTCGAAATAACGTGCTTAAGTAAAATAGCATATAAGTGAGTTTGACATTACAACTTGACCCAAAACTTTATAAGGTAAATAATGGATTTATAGGTCTTATCATTTATATACATTTTAACTTATCTATTATCATACAATGTGAAACATCTTTACCATCAACTCACACTTAGAAATTCCTAACAATTTTTTTTATTTACAAACATGTAGATTATATGCCTCAACTCGGAAGTTGATTAACACCTAGACAGATGTTGGGATTTTTTTTTTTTTGAGTAAAATTTTTTAATAAAAGAAGTGATTTATCTAAGCATCGTAGTACATATGAACCCCACCTTCTATGAAGGGTTTGAATATGAGTATACAATTATGGGCTCAAAATAGATCAAAACCAACCAAGTGCATTACACATATATAAGTCTACTTGATGAGAATGTAAAGCAATAAATACAACTTTAAGGCAACAAAAAACTAATGATTCCTACCTCCTTAAAAACTTGATAAAAAAACCCAATAGAAAAATTCTAAACAAGAGAAAAAGAGTGTAGCAAATCCAAACAAGCAAACACACCCAACAAATGTTGGGATATATATATTTATAATAAACAAATGTAATTTCCTTCTAATTTTAATTTCTTTCTAATTTATGTATATCAAAGAATTGATTTTTTTGGTGTAGGTATATCAAGAATTGGTTGTTTCCAGGTACAAATATCATCTTAATTATGTGTTTCTTTTATAGAATTCCTAAGTTTCATTCTTTTTACAAATTTGAAGCAAAATTTCTGTATACTTAAGATCTCAAGGTTACGTTACTTCAAGATTTAAGTGAGAATAACATATAGAGCAAATATTACTACCTCCGTCTGGTAAATAAATATAAAATCTTTTTGATACTTTTATTTTATCTCTATTTATAAGATCCTAAATCAATTTTTGATGAACAGTGATTACTTTTTTCCACAAACAACCCTATTTATTTAATACTTTTTTAGATTTCCAATAATTTTGAAAATACATATCCAAAGTTCACATTTCCAATACAATTAACTAAATTAGTCAACTTTTTTAATGGACATGAAATCTCCCGAAAGGGTCATATATATATATATATATATATATATAAGTCCGCGTAAGACAACCCAGTTGGTGGCTGCAGGGACACTTAGGATTTCCCTATCCCCCAGGTCATGGACTCATGGGTTCTAATCCCAGACCTCCCATGTAAACCAAATATATATATATATATATATATATATATATATATATATATATATATAAAATCTTGATGCTTTTAATTAACTGCTCTAATCTTTTCGTTTGATTTATGATCTTCCGGAACATCAAATTAAAATACACTCTAACCGGTATTTTTAAGGCTTTTAGAATCAAGAAAAATGGCCGCAAAAAAATTTATCGATAATTGGTTATATTTATATATTCCCTTCGGTTTGAATTATAAGAAGAAAAAAAATCTAATTCTACGCTTATTAAGGAAATTAGTTGATTATATGTAATTTAATCAAATTTATAAATAAAAATAGAGGTATTTTAGGAAAATAGCATTGGAAATGAAACAAAATTAAATAAGATAACAATTTTTTAAGGATGTTTTAAGAAAGTAGTATCGAAAATGAAACAAAATTTAAAAAAATTAATAAAATTTTAAAAAAATAATTAATTTTGCTTATACTTTAATGGAATTACTTCCATGCAACCTAATTTTGGATTGTTACTATGAAATCTTATGTTGAACCAATAATACTTTGCCACCAAATATGCAATTGTCAAGTCATTGTTGAAAAGTCAAAATTGCATATTAGATGATAAAGTATCATTAATCCAATATACAATTGTATAACAACAATCCAAAATTAGGTTGCATACTAAAAATATTCATATTTTAAATTAAGAGAAGTATTAGTACAATTTTTTCTTAGATTTCAAAAGGGGATGAAGTTTTGAGAAAGTGGCTAAAGACTTTGTTGGCCGCCTATAACTATTCAGACAAAAATCAACAAGAAGACTCTTCTTGGTCACTGTACCACCAAGAAATGTTAACAACATTTGCCAAAGGATAATTGATATGGAAGTATCAAAGGATGATTAGAGTCTCAAAAAGAAAGAGATGAAGGCAAAAACGATGAGTTTTGGGGCGCCTAGTCCTTGCGCCCAAGCGCAAATTAGCATAAACAACCAGTTTTTACGTCCAGGGGCCAACAGCGGGCGCCCAAGCGTCTAATAGGTTTAAGCAGGCACGCTTAAGCGCCCATATTTCTGCTTAACCGCAAGTGCAACACTTAGCATAACGCTTAAGCACCCAAACATGCGCTTAAGCGTCCATCATCATTTTTTTTTCTATTTTTGATGACTCTTGGGCTTCTATCCTTATAAAACTCGTGCAAAGGCTTCAGAAAACAAATCCGCCATAGTCGGGGATTAGTTTAGTTTTGACAACTGTAACACCCCTAATTTTCGTCTCTCTAATAACAAAAGAAATAAATTATAACAATTATTTTATAATTGTTTTTATATTAGTTATGAAGGTTTAAGTTTTTGTACATTATGTGTTTTGAAATATAAAAAGTATAAGATATATTTTTATAAGAGTATTTTGTACAAAAATATGAATATTGTAATTTAGTCCTTGGGTTGGGACCTAATTGCAATATTAGAAAGGTTTTTGAAGAAAGAGTAATTAAATTATTAATTTTTGGAATTTTATCAGTATGTAACCGGCTAGAAAGACTTTGTAACCGGTTACACGATGAACTCAGAAACTGGGTTAGTGGATTTTGATGAGTAACCACTCGATTAAATCAAGTTTTGCCACGAAATCAATTCGATTCTTAGTGGGAAGTATGTGTCGACTTGCATGCTCATCAATTTCCCCTATAAATACACGATTTGAGGATCAAATTGAGGGTTTTATGTTGAAGTGTTGATGATGTGTTCTGATTAGGGTTCCTTCCTTGTTTTGTTCAATTCTCTTTAACCTTTGAGAATTAGATTGAGTGTGATACACCATTACAAAGCTTGATCTTCAAGCTTTGTATTGATATATAGAACGTGAATTGAGAGTGAGTATAGAAGAAGTTTTGAGCTTTGGAAGTTTGAGGATCAAGTCTGTCCAGAACCAGAACTAAATTCGTGGGGCTCTCTTTAGGGTCAGATTTTGAGCTTGAGGAATTCGTGTCCTTCTTCAAAGAACTAGTGTTGATACTCATCAAGCACAATTTAGAGGTAAGGGAGAAGCTATCATTTGCTAGAATGAGATTAGATTATGTGAAACCATAGGTTGAGTCACCATGAGACTCATAAAGGGCATAGGCTTTAGAGGACAAAGGCTTGGAGACCAATTTAACTTGTTCCAGGACTTAGAGCAAGTTTCAATTGATGAATGCAAGCTGAATATATGATAATTTGGTGTTAAATTTCAGTATATGTGAATTTGGTATGCTAAGTTGTCATATATGCCTTTTTCATGCAATTTGATATGCGTATTTGAAATGCATGAGTGTTGGATGTAATCAAGTGTTGGAACATGTCTACTTTATGGAATTGAAGCTCTGTTTATGGTTGAATTTGATTGGAAATGAGTGGAATGGGAAATGGTATGCAAAACCTTAAATTAGTGTGTTGTTTCTGCAGTTTCTAACCGGTTAGAACTGCTGAGTAACCGGTTAGAATCTTTCAGATATGAAAATTGAAGTTAATTTAATCAATGGTTTTACAACATTTTTAATTAACTCTTCCAATTAGACTTAACTATAATTTATCTATTATGAACTGGGAATGTTGATGGACTTAAGGTTTTGTAATTGAGTTCTATATCTTAATGAAAGTGATGATATTGATTTGGTTTTGGAAAAATAGGTCCATTTGGTATTGATTCTATGAGACTCTTAACATAAGAACAAGCTTAATTTGAGGTATTTGAATTATCCATAACCTGTTTTGTATTAGATTGGATTGGGAATTAAAAATGATGTCAAACACTAAAGGTCTTTGGTTCTGCTGCAGATTCTAACCTGTTAGAATCTGTCTTAACCGGTTAGAGACTGACAGCAGTGAAAAATCAATTGAATTATAACTTGAACTTACTTGTGCCATTTTAATTAATTTTGTTCAATTTAATACTAATCTAATTACCTTAAATACTAAAGTGTGACTTTATGGGATAACTCATAGAACCTCAAGTTAAGCTGTTTTACTAAGAAAGTATGGAACTCTTAATTATGCCATATTCTTCATGTTTTTAGATATGAAAATGAAATATTAATTAAATAGCCAACAAAATTGAGAAAGCATTGTGTGCATTCATGCATAGAGAAAGGTGATGAAATAGATTGGCAAGGATCGTTTATCATGTTCTGGGAACATGAGAAGGGTACTATGGGAGGACCAAATCGATGCAACCTACTTGATGTCACATTCTGGGAATGTGGCCAGTGTCTGGGACATGGTTGTATTTGATACGTTCTGGGAACGTGATGCACACTCTGGGAGTGGTGCTTTGTTTATATTCCAAGTATGGTTTGCTATACGTTCTGGGAACGTGATGCACACTCTGGGAGTGATGCTTTGTTTATATTCCAAGTATGGTTTGCTATACGTTCTGGGAACGTATGTTAGTGTTCTGGGAACACATTGGTGAGATGGATGGACGTCCGAGATTGATTAGTATTGGTGAGAAAGCATTGTGTGCATTCATGCATGGAGAAAGGTGATGAAATAGGTTGGCAAGGATCGTTTATCATGTTCTGGGAACATGAGAAGGGTACTCTGGGAGTACCAAATTGATGCAACCTACTTGATGACACATTCTGCGAATGTGGCCAGTGTCTGGGACATGGTTGTATTTGATATGTTCTGGGAACGTGATGCACACTCTGGGAGTGGTGCTTTGTTTATATTCCAAGTATGGTTTGCTATACGTTCTGGGAACGTATGTTAATGTTCTGGGAACACATTGGGAGATGGATGGATGTCCGAGATTGATTAGTATTGGAGGCCTCGGGATGTGAGATAGAAGCATGCATCATGCCACTAATATAAAAAGAATAACAATTTATTAAACTGGGTGTGCTCATATGTACTTGCATTCTTATTTGCTATTTGAGTACTTGTGATTGTTAAATCTTCTTTATATCTGTCTCATTTTATTATGCGAATGTATATGCTTACTCCTGTGCCCTTATTAGGTTGTGATCAAATATCCCGCTTGCCCAAAAAGATTATTGAGGGTAGAAGATCCTTAGGTGTATGCAGAATATAGAAAAGGTGAACTGTTATCCTGGTGTACAGCTATCGAGGACCTGTCTGAATGTATGATTGGACAAAGGACAGTGACCAGCTCTGAAACGTCTCTATGTTAACAATACTTATATTATACGTATTTTGAGAGATGTGTCATAGAATGAATTTTAAGTTTTTATACTAATACTCATTTTACATTCATAGATTTGTTGTACTTAACTCTTTCAGATATATAATGTAATAAGCTATTTGTTGGAAACCAACAAGCGGGCTAAGCAATTACTAGAGGGGGTGAATAGTAATTTGAAGCAGTAATACCAAATATTTTGAATGATAATTAAAGAATAGAGCTGAAACTGATTTTTCTGGAACATACTCGAAATACTCGAGTCTTTCTTGAAATACTCGAGTGTTTTCAGGAAGAACAACTCGAGTTTTTCAAGATATACTCGAGTCTCTGAGCAAGAACTACTCGAGTATTCTGAGAAATACTCGAGTCTTTCGTATCAGATAAGAGTTAAACCAGAAACGAAAAATCAACAATTCACTAAAAAACAATCCAATACAAAACAGAAACTTATCCAACAAAATAGCAAGCAATCTAAATAACTTTTAACACTTGAATAACACTTAGATTCCTTGAACTTGCTACCTAATTGAACAAATCCTATTTCTTTGAAATGCTTTAAGTTGATTGAGCAAGAATGTAAATTGAAAGCTATAAACCAACACTCAAGCAATTTTATCCTGGTTCACTCCAACAATGAGCTACATCCAGTCCTCCTAATCACCTTAGGAGATTTTTCTATAAATCAAATTGTTAGAAATTACAAGGATTAATTGAGATAGCCTCACTCAACCTAACCCTTCAAGAGTGTACCAAACTCTTGATTTCTATCCCAATTTGATTCCGGTGACGAAGAACTCTTCTAAAGCTTCCTTGAACTCCCTTCAAGAAACTCCACCGGGCTAGGAACCTCCTAGTCTTGTGCTTGAGAACCTCTCAAGAATCCAACACCCTAAGCCACTTAGGGTTTGCTTGGAAACAATCCAAGACTTTGAATCAACAAGCTTTTTGTATGTGTATTACTAATCTCACAATGGATTAGCACAAATAAACATAGCTCAATGTAGAAATTGAGACCTAAACTCAACTTGAGAAGAGAATAACAATATGAGTGCAAAGTTGAGTTTTGTGAATTAACACTTGAGAAGAAGAATTAATGAAAGCTTGTAATCTATTTTCTCTAGTTGTCTTGTTTGTTCTTGTGCAAATCAAAGAGAAATTTTTACAATAAAGTTCTGAAATTGTTCTCTTGGGTTGGATGAGACTCAAGTGCCCTAACTTGGGTTTTTGAGTCTTTCCAACGTCATTTTTTTTTGCTGACTGGACCTAAAGACTCGAGTCTTTTGGCCAATACTCGAGTCCTTTGGCCAAGCTGGAAAGATCCGTTGCACGAACAAGACTAACGGCTCTATTTGCTGATCTGGCATAAATACTCGAGTTTTTTTTCAGAATACTCGAGTAGATACTCGAGTCTTTCTCAAAATACTCGAGTATTTTGATCAGACATGACAAAAATTAATTTTCCTTTTTGTTTTTCTTCTCAAGTATTAATTTTGGTTAATCTCAACCTAATAATCATATTAATTATTTTATTCCTAGAAGAGATTAACTATATCTACCCACTCTCAATATAATGAAAAATTACAATTACAATCCGATTGAGAATGAGTGAGCACTTGTCTTCTTTCTTGAATACTTGTTGTTGTTGTTGATGTTGCAATGACTTCAAGGCTTGATTATTAATTACTTTGTCATCATCAAAATCAAATCCACATAATTAGGAGCATTGAATTTACACTATTATGTTTCCGCTAACTCTGATTTTAATATTTTGAGTTCGGTATCAATCAAACTTTGATGAATATAACCTCTCAAGATAATTCTATTTTCTTAGTAAGTTACCAAGTATTCTTATGATTTGGAAATTCTTACTTCCTATCAAAGTTATCTTGAATATTTTTCAAACACTTATCGAACTCAGTTCTAAGAATATAAATTAAATCCGAATATCATGGTTAAGTTTCAATAAAGAGAATTTTTACACCACGATTTTTCCAACACAGACAAGTCAATTATCTTAAATATATTCATTTTATTATATATTAAAACGATTATACAAGGAGCGTTACAACAACTATTGGTACTTATTCATAGTTTGACTTGTGAAATTGTGTATATTTTCTTTCATTTTCAGTTGTTATTTTTGTTTTTATATTTTTCTGATGAATGTATAACATGGCTTGTAATGATGAGTTTGAATTTTCGCAATTCATTTTGGTTTCACCTCTTAACATCGTGTGGGTGTTCATGGATCGGTTCGATTCAGATTTTAGGAAAAAAAAACTATCCGATCCGAAGATAAAAATTATATTAGGTTCTGTTCGGTCCGGTTGGCTTAGATTAAGAATTCTGATCCGATTCGATCCAAAAATTATATTGGGTTTCGGTTTGGTTTGGTTCGGTTCATAACTTCACATGCTAAGTACAACATTTTTTAATAAATTTGGTAGAAATGTTTAATGACAATTTAATGTTATCTACTTGATTCTCCTTGTAACAAAAATAGATGATGTGGATAATTTGTTAAATCATTTTGTTTGTATATGCATACATGCTTTTAAGCAAAAAGATGCATAGTATATATGTAAAGTTTTTACCTAAGATCCTTGCAAATTTTCAAATTAATAACAAAACATATGCTATGTTCAGTTCAGTTCGGTTTTGAAAAATAAATATGAAATCCGATGTGATCTGATCAGTTTTCACTTTTCCTCATCCAAACAAATCCATTTTTATCGGTTTTTTTTATTTCGATTTTTTATCGGTTTTCAGTTATCTATTAGATCGGTTTGGATTTGAACACTCCTAGTGTTATGCACAGTCTTTAGTTGATGAAATTACATGTGGGTTGTGCTTTGGAGGAGTTAGTACAAAAGTTTTCCAAATCAACCAAATTATCCATAAACAACACAATTATATAATTTAGCATTAAGTCATGAACCAAAATCAAATTGTCAAAAAGTAGTAATATAAAATCCTCTAGTATAAAGTCATGAACTAAATTGTTAAACACATAATAAATAAAACAATACACCCTCCTGTAAGATATGGAAAAAGAATGGTTAGGACTTGGGTTTTTCATATTATATATTATTTTATAGAAATGAAAGGTCTATGTTGGAAGTGCTAAGTAGTTACTTAGTTTTTTTTATCATACAATAACTAAAGTCTAAGTATAACATGCATTAAAATAAATAAATAAATAAATAAAAATAAATTTGGGTGAGCAGGTTGGATCAGCTAGATTGGTTTTTAAAATAGTAAATCCTTGACCAAACCATTTTTAATTGGATTGCTTGAAAAAAAAAAAAATCAACTCAACTCTTATGGGCATCTTGTAATTTTGACCCAATTTTGACCCGGTTGCGCCCCTACTTATGGGTATCTTGTAATTTGCTATGTAACCTTTTTTGTTTGAGTACATGCTCTAGTACTCTCAGAATGAATTCATTTGCCCAATAAAATAAAAAACACGAGTCTAAGTAAAGTAGAGTCAAATATCAAATCTTGACCGAAACGTTGCGATATATGATACAGAAAATATAGTTTTTAGAGTACATGTTTAGATTTTAGTATGTAAATCTTTTAAAAAAAAATTAAAATCTCACATCTTAAAATACCGATAAACATTTTTTTCATACAAGATTACTTTTTAAAACTCTTTTAATATATACTTTGAAGTAATGTTAGGTGAACCTTCGGAATTGACAAAGAAGTAATGTTACACATTCTTCGTATAATCAGATGTTAAATTCAAATGTCAATTTTGGAAATTCTCATAACATTATTAAATGCTCTGAATCACATATTAAAGAAACCCAAAATATTATATATATATATATATATACATACCGTATATATATAGCAGAATGTAGATCCTAAATGTACATGTAACACTACTCAAAATCCCAGTAAAATACAAGAACACCTATTAAACAAGGGCTCCAGAAGGCAACGTGAACTGTGAAGTGAGGCAGTGACATATCAATGATGAGCATGTATGAAAGTCTCAGATACCACTGTTAGCTTTGTTCAAGTTAGTTTCCTTTCCCATACAAAAACAACAAAATGGCAAACTTACCTTTTTCTTTCCCACATTCAAGTCCCTCTTATACCGATTTCACAAAGCAAACTCATGCACCAGCTACAGCACTCCCTCTCTGTACTTGTCTGGTCCATGCCATTCAATTCATGTGTGTTAGATCGAATCCAAAGCTTCTATGCTTTACCTCTTGCCTACTTTCAGCAATTTCAACTTCAAGAGTGGTTTTGAGATATTTGGCTAAATAAAATGGATTTTCACAGTGCTGGACTGGTGGTGGCTCATATTCTTTGTCTAACTTAATTGAGAAAGTTGTTGCATTACTTCATAAACCTAATAAGAGGATTAGCCAAATTTGCGGTTTAAACAATTTTCTCACATGGACAACTTAACTGGCCTAGAGCATTTTTCTCATATGGGATTTTTTTTTCAAGAATATCCTCCGATCGACAGTCGAAGACTAATTCTCTCTGAGAGATAGAGATCACCGAATTGGATTTTGTCTCTACCAACAAAGTCTTTTTCATATTCACAGCAAAGATCGAACCCCTGATATCATACTTAAAAATTCAATCATATACCAAATGTGCTAAGCTTTATTGGTAGGGATTATTTTAATACATAAACAAGATGAATCAATTCACGTTGTTCAATTTTGAAGGTCTTATTAATACTGTTGTTTAATTACATTTTTGAAGGCCTTATTTTAATTCTAATGTACGCAACTCATATAATACTCCATCCATTTGATATGTAGTGTATTTTAAAATTATGTAAGAGTTTTAAGGAATAATTAGATGATATAAGAATTTGAAATATTTTGATTATAATTAATATTTTTTTTAATTATTATTGAAAAGAGAAAGCTAGCTAAAATATTATTTGAGGTGAAAATAAGATTGAGATAAATAAGGATATATATTAAAAAAAAGGTGAAGGTTAAATTACACCGGATTTTGTTTTGGTTGATACACGCACCATCCTTATCTACCTGTCATAACAAGTATAGCAGGTTATTCATCATTTATTATTGTAATCTTTTATTTTTTGAAATGATGATTCATTATTCATTGTTGTAATCTTTAAAGATTTTAGGAGCTTTTACTTTTTTTTTAATCGTTAAATTATTTTTTAACTTACATCATAAAATAGTTTCAAAAAAAAAAAAACTTACATCATAAAATTAAAAAGTAATAATTTTTTTATCCAAATACAAGATAATTTAATGAAATTGGGATTTATGATTTTTTAAAAATAAGTAATTATAAAAAAACTTATAACATAAATAATTAAAGGATATAATATGAGAAGGAAGATTTTTAAGTTGACACAAATTAACATATTATTACATATTATTGTCAAAAAAAGATACCCTTATGTGTTTTGTAGAAATATGTGAATTATAAAAATTTGTGATTTTTAAAAATAAATAATTATAAAAAAAACAAATAACATAGATAATGAAAAAATAGTATAATATAAGAAAGGTGATTTTTCAGTTGGAACAAATTAACATAATACAACATATTATTGTAGACGAAAATACTCTTGTATGTTTTTTAAAAATATGTTAATTATAAAAATTTATAATTTTTAAAAATAAATAATTATTAAAAAAACTTATAACATATATAGATAATTAAAAATGTAATATGCAAAATGTGATTTTTCAGTTTGAACAAATCAACATAGTATAACATATTATTATAGACAAAAATGCCGTTATGTAATTTGTATAAATATGTTAATTATAAAAATTTATGATTTTATAAAAATAAATAATTATAAAAAAACTAATATCATAGATAATTAAAAAATGCAATATGAGAAAAGTGATTTTTCAGTTGGAACAAATCAACGTATTATAACATTTTTTTTTTACGAAAATACCTTTATGTCTTTTGTAGAAATATATTTACCCATTAATAACATTATTTATAAATATTGATATTCAAATATTAAAGTTAATTAAGAAAATTATAATGCATTGAAAATTGTATGTTGTAGATTGACTATCAGATCTAACAATTATGATTTTGGATAGGGTTGACAATAAAACCCACATCCACGGGTACCCAACAAAATCGATCCGATTTTGATGGGAAAAATCTGCTCGAATTGGGTTTGGAGAAAATCGAAACTAAAATTTGCTTTAAAAAGATGGGGGTGAAACTAGTTTGGGATTGTAAGTACTTGCCCCGCCCTCGCTCCCAAACCCACACTAATATAAAAATTAAATAATTTTCATTTTCATTATAATAATAGATAAATGGTGAAGTCAAACTAACATATTTATCAAGAATCATGATTTAATTCGCAATATTTTAGATATATTTAAAATTTGACGTTTATTATTATATTTTATTTGAATAGTAATGTATGTTATATATGATTTTTGTTTAATACAATAAAATATAATTTAAAAAAATAATTGGATGGATTACCCGCTGGTTTCCCCGAACTCGATGGGATGTGTTTGAGTTTCACCTTTTCATACCCGCTCCACTTAAACCCGCACCCAAATTAGCCCTGCTCTTAATGGGTGCGACGTTGGTGTTGGCAAAACCCGCCCCAAACCTAATCCGTTGGCATGCCTAATTTTGACATGTTGAGTCTTCACATAAGTTCAAGGGGTCATGGTCTATTAAATTAACATGTCATGTGAATGATACATGGATCGTCATTTAAGTGCGTGTTTGATACAGCTGAAAAAAATATATTATGATTATTTTCATTTGTAACTATAATCTATTAAGCTTATATAATTTGTTTATATTTAAATATGTTAGCTGAAAATGAATTTAAGTTGATCTATTTTATTTGTATAGTGTAAAGAAGATTATTTTTTCAGTAAATTAAAAAAAGAGTATGAAGTTAGTTGTTGCTGTTCGAATGATAATGGTTGAATAGAAAAATTACACATGTATCAAAAAATAATCTTATAAAAAATAATCTACAAAACCTATGAAATAGATGTCGAATTTTGATTATTTTTTCAAGAACATATTCTAAAATTACTTTTTCTAAAATTATTTTTTTAGTGTAGATTTAATAATCCAATATACTGAAAATAAAAAAATAAATACTACGACACACAATGGCAAAATAACCTTGGTATAGGTAAATTATTTAATTTACACCTTAAAAAATCATGATAATCCTAGTTAATTGATTTACATTCCTTATGTCAGAGATATTTCAATAAAAAAAATTAATTGATTTACACTTTCACAAATTAATATTTCATATATAATTTAGTGAAATTAGAATTTATGATTTTTTTTAAAATAAATCATTTTAAAAACTTATAGCATAAATGATAATTAAAAAAATCATATGTAGAAATTTTTATTTATTATTTATTAATAAAAAAATATTTAAATGCAAACAATATATAAATTCATTAATGAGGTTTATATTCATTAAGTTGATATTACTTACACAACAGGTTACATGTAAACTCAATCATAAAATTAACACATGATGTACATAAACACCAAATATATTTGGCTTTTTTAGCCAAAAGCTAAAAAAAATAGTATTAACTGTCCATTAAATTTTTCTAAAAGAACGATATATAAAATATGGAATAAAAACTTTATAAACAACGCATATAAAAATTGAAGCATAACTCGCAAAACATCACTTGTGGATACATGTCAGGAAATGTTATTTCTTCTGCAGGTTATGAAAGGACAAGCTCCTGGATAAGGCCATTTATGCTGTCACTACTGTATCGTAGCAAAGTCCAGATGCTATGTGATGATCTGTCTTTCCTTGGAATACAGGGCACATGTGTTTGAGACTTTTTCTTTTCTTTATTGAAGAGGAGAAGCTGTGAAGGAAGAGAGAAGAGAGATGTGAGATTGAGAGTATGATTGGGAAAACAAAGAAGAAGAGAGAGAAGTGCAAAAAAATGTTTTCTCTTCTTAAATCACCTTTTATTTCATTGTGATTGTTTTTTATTTATGTGCCATATTTAAAAAAAATTAAGAAATACAATAACTATTTTGACTTTCAATAAATTAATTATATTTTTCTTAATATATATATATATATATATATATATATTTTCGTTTTATGTAATCATTATCTTTTCTATACTACTTACATAAATTAATGAAAAATAAAATTTATTAATTTTTAAACTTTTAAATAAAACAAACAAATAAAAATAAAAAATTTCTAAAAGAAAAAACAAATAATAAGAGACGAATGGAGTAAAAACTAAAAAGAAATCAGCTTACCCATATTTGCATTTTAACTTAGCAGATTTGGTTTAGCTTAAGGGGTTGATTCGAATTGTTTAATTGTAGAAACTAAGAAGAATGAAATCAACTCTATCATCTCTTCATTTCAACTGAGCAGGTTTGGTTTAGATGAAGGGGTTGGATTCAAGCTTAAGTAAGGTCGAGGGTTTATTATTGTCTATTATTTTTTTTTTGAGGGTTTATTATTGTCTAATTGTGTATATATACATCGTTTTTAAATTACTTGATCAGTAATGCTGTCCAATACAGTCACTTGTAAATCTGCAATGGGATTAATCACTATGTTCGTGTTGATAAACACATGTTTTGAGATACATTAACAAAACTAAGAAGAAAGAAATGATATTTTTCAAAGGATAAAAATACCCTAAAACAAAGTGAAGAAACACGAGTGTTGTTGTTTTTGGGTAATGAATGAAAACATTGAAAGATTCCGAAATTTTTAGCTATGAAAACAACGGATACATAAATTATAATATTAAAGGTAGAATTTTTTTTATATAAATAAACATAGTAATATATGGAACTCAATCTATCCTTATAAAATATATACTATATATATATATATATATATATATATATTGTATACCAAGGGTAATAGGGTATTCTCCAGTCGATAGTCAAAGACTAATCCTCTTCAAGATTTAGAGATCAAGAGTGTTATAAATATTATTTTCCATTATAACTCTATTTAATATATCTTGATTTACATAAGCAGTGAAAAAATATTAATGATTATATAAAGAAAAAAAATAGTACGAAAAAACACAATTAATATATTGGAAATCTAAACAACGATTATATATTTTTTTTTAAAATATGTTTTGTTTAGAATATAGCAGATAAATAAGAACAAAAGTAGTAATAAATTAAAAAAGTTCTTTCAATTATTGCATTTTCCACCAACAAAGTTGGGCATAATTAATAAATAATTGTGTTATTAAAGTATGATATCATATATTCGATTTTGTTGCTTGCATGAAAAAAATTGGTAATAGAGAGAAAACTTATTTGATAATCTCTACGTATGAATTGTAAAATAATATTACCTCTGTCCTTAAATATAAAATTATTTTGACATTTTTATTTTGTTCCTATTTATAAGACCTTATACAAATTTTCAATGATCATTAATAAATTTTTTTCACAAACACCCTTATTTATTTAACACTTTTTAGATTCCCAATAATATTAATAGGGATAATTTTGAAAATACATATCAAAAATTCACATTTTTAATATAATTAACTAAATGAATCAACTAAATGAATCAACTTTCTTAATAATGAACGTGAAATCTCTCAAAAAGATCCTGTACATAAAGACGGATGGAGTAGTCATCAACAATCGGTTGATAAGTCATTAATTTATACCAAAAAGTTAAAAACAAACATACTACACTTTTCTTTGATTGAATGAAAGTTAATTCTACAAGCAAATATATTACTCCTTTTAGTCTTTAATATAAGTCGTTTTTTACCGTTTTCATACCCTCTAAAAAAAGTAAAAAAATGATTATTTGTATTGAAATTATAAATTTTTAATATGTATTTACAAATTTATCCTTTTGATTCTCTGAGCATTAATTTATCCAAAATGGAATATTTTATGGTGATCTTCTTCACTTTAGCACACTAGCAGGCCCGGCCCTGGGTGGGCAATGAGGGCCATCGCCCAGGGTCCAAAAATTTTAGGGGCCCCATAATTTTTTTATAATAGTACTTATATTTAAAAAAATTAATAGTTGCATATTTTTATCTTTCAATTATTAATAGTTTAGCATAATATTTTAATTTATTTTTTTATTTGATCACTTGACTTATAAATAGGTTAACTTATGAACTTTATTTTTATAACTTACTCCCTTTGTCTCTAAATATAACATCATTTTGAGAATTTTATTTTGTCCTTATTTATAAGACCTAATACAAATTTTCAATGACAATTATGTACTTTTTTTCCATAAACACCATATTTACTCAACAAATTTTAGATTTTCAATAATACTTATAAGGATAATTTTGGAAAAAAAAACATATCAAATGTTCACATTTTCAATACAATTAACTAAATTAACCAACTATAGTATGGAACGTGAATTCAACCAAAAGGATATTATATACAAAGACGGAATAAGTAACATGAAAACAATTTTAATTACTTATTTAATTAATAAATTTTTTTATTTTATTTCAACTCTATTTAATATAATACCTATTTTTATTATTGATTATTATCATTGTTTTAATTAATTAAATATATAAATATATAGTATTTTAATTGATTCATTTTTAATAAACTATTTTAGTAGGGCCCAAAAAAATTTCGCCCTAGGACCCAAGATAGGTTAGGACCGGGCCTGAGCACCAGCACAGATATATAATGAGTACCGTAGCTAGTGTCTTTTAGAATTCCATCCTAGGAACTAAATGGAGTAGTTGCTGTAGTACAAATATAAATTTAGTTAACCCAACATACTCTTTTCGGTTTCAAATGTAAGTAAAAATATACACTTTATAAGGGGTCTCATATAAATAAGTAAAAATAAACTAATTTTGTAATTTTAATACAATCATTCTTAAAATATTTATACAAAGTGGTTGTAAGCTTGTAAGTTGTAACATTTAACTTTTGTTTCATTCCTAATGCATGTTTTCTAAAGTGTAGTCCATTTTTATATAAATTTGAGAAAATTAAATGGACTCAACTAGCTTCCTTAATAAGTATGAAATTAGTCTTTTCTTATATTTAAGACTTGGATGTACTTGATAAAAAGAGTAGTCTATGATGTCTTTTCCTTTCCCATAAATATAAATGGAGTACTTCTACTATCTCTAATTATAAGTCACTTTTACATAATTCACACAAATTAAGGAAAACAATTATTACTCTCAAATTTATAAAAAAATATGTTGTCATTCCATAGTTACCCCTATTTAAAATTTTACAACTTTATTTATTTTTCTCTCTATTGTAATTATTACTCTATTACCCCTATGAAATTATGAGTGGTGTATTTGAAATAAAATCTTTAATACTACCTAGATATTCTAAAATGACTTGTTAAAAGGGACAAAAAATCTACCAAAATGATGAGTTATAATAAGGGATGGTGAGAGTATATTAAATAATGATAGTTTTCGAAATTTTGGAAGAGAGGCTTATTTTTAGGACGAAAAATTTTGATAAAAAAAGCTAATAATAAAGACTGGGTGGAGTAATAAATATGAATATAGAATCGGGGGAAGGTACTCTTCCCCCTCAATTGAAAAGAAAAAAATCAACGCTTAGCGTTTTTTTTAAAATGTTAACAAGTGTTTTTAGGATATTGTTTAAAGAATAAAAAATGATAGTTTTGTATAAAAAAAATGATAAATTTTGTATATCGAAAAGTGTACGTTAGATTTAGATTTTCAATAATAAATTACTCAATTTATATTGTTTAAAAAATATTTTTAAAACATTCCTTATCGCAATTTTTTTTTTACAGAAAATGCTTAATAACACGAATACGAAATTCGTGCTTCTCAAGATTTCCTTAACGCATATTATTAATGTATTTTAAGGATATGATATTGATATTTTTATAATGATACATAAAAATAAGAAATAATTTAAACCGGATACTTTCATAAAACTGCGTCATTATATTTCACATAAAAAGTTTGATTTAATATACAACATTTCACATTGTTTCAGTCAAAAGATACCACATCATAACTCTGAGTTATCTAATCTCAGACAGTGCACATATACATATATATAATAAGGTGTAACTTAGAGCAGTCCACTAAACTCAAAATGTACTAAAAGTCACTCTACATACTAATGATATATACCTAGCATATAACCTCACATCTCATCCACCATCCACTGGCTCCCAGTCGATGGAACGATCTGATCACTCTCCCCTCCAATCTGTACGGTGTCGCCCTCAGCTGGCTCACTCTCGCCCTCCTCGGGATCCTCCTCCTCAGAGTCCACCTGAACCACCGGAGGCACACGTTCCGGTGATGGTGCAAATCTCACAGTCCGAGATGGACCCGGACGGGAAGGATCCTCAGGTGCAGCTCTCTCAGAAGGAGTGCGAGCGGGAGTAGCTGGTCTGAAGCGGAAATGAGAATGACGACGTGCAGACTGGAGCGGTGGAGTACCATGTCTATAAGTAAAAGCATGAGGTATATGCTGGGCATATATCATAGGTATGCGGAACCGACAAGGACGCATATAGGCCAAGGGGTTCGGGTGGCGAAAGATCAGCTCCACCTCCCCCTCGAACGTGGCTCTACGCTCCTCATACTCCCATGTCCCTCTCACGGGACGCATCTCCAGGCACGCCAGAAATCGAGACATCACCTAATAAACAAATAGGGCAAAGGGAGTAAGACAGTGTCATTCACGTACAAATGAATAATTAAATGAACTAGGAATAAACAATCACAATTAGTCAAGTAGCAATTAAATTCACATAGGCAATTAAACAAACTCATATAATCAAGTTATTAATAATTACTAAACAATAAATATCAAGCAATAATGTATGTTTCTAATGCATGTGCAATGCAATGCGATGCAAGTGCTCGATGCAATCTCCTCTGTGATATTCTACCAATATCATGCACTTGGCAATTTCACGTTTATCGATAACGTCCTCAACGATTCAATTTACGTTTTATCGAAAACGTTCAAACGATTCAATTTTACGTTTTAACGAAAACGCTCAAACGCTCCACGTACGTTTGACGACAACGTACCAACGATTCACACTAAATAGGAAAAGCAATTGGGAGTAAACGTCTTTCCACCAAGTATACAATTACAACTCCTGTGTAAATTATACTAAAGACCGTCCTCCGCAATCACGAAATACTCCGAGAGATCGATAGAATAAAATTATAGACATTGTAAAATTATCCCGAGTCGAGTCTGCAGAACCCACTCATCATAGGACCATTTTACCTATAATTAATTCCGTCCCACGGTTATTTGACGTATCACCGTCATAAACCTAATCTCCGCGTATTCTCATATCGATTTAATTAAATCGAATGTGTCTTTTCCTACTATCTTATCTTAACTCCTTAACACCATGCATGATTTCAATCATAATCAAAATATTAGGATTGAATTTAATTTATTTATTTGGTATTGAATTGATGAAAAAAAAGGAAATAACCCCAAAACATTCTTTTTAATAGTAAAAATAACTTTTTATCTTAAAAGAATTTATTAAAATATTAGTGAAATATTGGATTAAAGAAAAATACATTTTTTAGGTTCTGTACAGTGTCTAACCGGTTAGAAAATCATGTAACCGATTGGTCACATTCAAATTTCCCTTTTTTCCAATTTTACAGTAACTAACCGGTTAGTAGTTGCAGTAACCGGTTAGTCACTGCAGCATCAGTGACAAAATTGGCCTTTTTATACATCAATTCAAAACCTTTAACTTTCAATCCTTATCAATCACTTACAGAACATTCTTGAGCATATTTAAACATGTTCAAATCAATTATACACATCAATTTCATGAGATTCATATATAAATCATCAAGTATGCATATAATCACATATTTGGCACTTAATATGTCAAAATCAATTTCAGAGCTTCTCAAGTCAAATTTATAGTTCCTTTAGCTCGTGTTCAGTTAATATGACATGCTTGAATGAGTTTTATAACCTATTTTGGCCTCCAAGCCAAAATCCCAATTCAAAACCTATGGCCCTTGAGCTTGTAAAGATCTTTTACATTCCAAGCCATTTAATTATCATTCTAGCAAATGAATATCTTCTCCCTTACCTATTGAAGCTTTAGAGACTGATTGGGAAGCAAGAGAAAAGCTCAACACGATTTTGAGACAAAACCCACCTCAACTGCAACTCTGTTTTTCAGTTTCAACAGGGGGTATTGATCAGAGATTTTCAACTCGAATAAGTGGAATAAACGTGTGAGAAAGGATTAGAATCAAAACTAGGATACATTAACTCAAGATTGAAAAAAGTTTGGGTTTAAAAGAGAGCTCAAGCTTACCACACGAATTCAACAAAGAGAGCTCCAAGAACAGATTCGTGCTCTGTTTTTCCAGCAACACACGGTCAAATTACAGAGCTTATAACTTCCTCTAGAGTACACGAAATTGAGTGGGACTTGTTCCTACTTCAAGAGGGTTCAAAGAGCTTTGTTTTGATATAGAGTTTGTGTGTGTTGGTGCTTCAGAGAAAGAGAACGAATCTAAACACAGCCACACCAAAGAAATGGAGTCTGGACTAGGTTTATGAGATATTAACAGTGAGTTGTGTGGCTTTAATTTGGGTTAAGTCATTAACAATCACCACTACTCATTCTAATCAGGGATTAGACGCGTTTTCAGGCCAAGGTGGCTGGTTTCCAAACCAAAAACGTGTTCTTCATTTCATTTCGTGTTCAGAACTGTCTCAGCTTTGGTTCTGCTGAGAGCACTAACCGGTTACTCATATCACTAACCGGTTAGTGAGACACAGAACTGGAAAAGTCTAAAGATATTATATTATATTTTTTTTCTTTTCTTAATATCTTTTAAATTCTTCCTTTATTTTCACAAAAATAAATAATTACCTTAATAAAATAATTTCCTTTAATTATTTCTTAATTAATTTTTAAAACATAATTATATACTAATTGTCATAATTATATTATAATTACATTATAATTTTTATAATCATTAACGTAATTACATATAATTATATTTTATAATCGGGGATTAATTTTTGGGGTGTTACATCTTCCAACAACTACATATCCTAATACTCTCTCAGGTCCTATTTATAAGACTATTTTGGGGGTTTTTCACTCTCACTAAAGAAAGTGGATAAATTTGTTAGTGACATTGGAAATGTGAAAATTTGATATACTTTTTCAAAACTACCCCTATAGTTATTATTGGAACTCTAAAAAGTGTTGACTTTATAGGGGTGTTTGTGGAAAGAAGCAATTAAATGCTATTGAAAATTAAAAAGGGGTTTTATAAATAGGACCAAAAAAAAAACCTTAAAAGCGTCTTATAAATAGGACCGGAGGGAGTATTTGATTGGTTAAAAAGGGATTCGTGAAAATTAGTAGAGTTATTTCTCGTGCCAAATAGCACTGTTCATTTTTTTATCTGGTCCCCTTGCTTCCCAATTGTGGTGGACCTCGCCTAGGGCCGAGATCCTCAGTCTCGTGATCAGCACATGCACCCTAGGCCGAGCACGAAACACTGATATGTCCCTAGGTACCTGGGTGAGACCAACCCCAAGAGATCGACCAGGCCACTAGGACGGGTCGAGAACCCTCTATGCCACGTCTACGGATGCCTCAACCGACACACCAGTACAAGATTAGGATAAGATGACTCGGCATTCTTATCCCAATACAGCTCACACTCAGGCTTGCCCTAATGGGACTCCCATCCCATGGCCCATAGGACTCACAGTCACCCTTATAAGTAGTACTGTGCTACAAGGGGCTCAGGTACGTCTTCTAACCATAATTGCAAGATCACACACTCTGTGATTAGGGCAACCCCGGGTATCCCTACTGGATATTAGGAGAACCTCAAAGATCCTATAGTAACCCTAGATTGTGGCCTCCATTAGACCATTCCCTGGTTTCAGTGGTCCTTCATCGCCTAGGACATCACATCTGGATCCATCTATGGAAATGAGTAAACTTAGTATTCCCACACACCAATGGCTGGAATTCAACATCAGAGAGCAAGAAGAGGATGGGGTCGACCCAGGAGGGTGGTACAGGCGCAACAGTTCCCACAGTCCAGTGAGGATCTGCGCCTCCACCTCCAAGCAAACAGTGTAGTCGACCCACTTCCACCACCACCACCACCACTTCCTCCAGTCACTCACACCCACAGTGAACCTTATACAGAAGCATCCGGACAGACTCCCCCCCAACACAGCCGACAAGAAACCAGAAAACAAGAAAACCCTAGACCAGAAAGACCCCGGCGTGTGCATCTAAGGTTCTAGTTGGCTGAAAATACCACTGACCAATAGCGTCGCCACTGTGGCCACTCCCCAGACCACTCTTATCGCTCTCACTCTCGCACCACGAACTCGCCTTACAGACGACGTGAGCACGAGATTCTCTCAATGATGAGACAACAGATAAGGATAATAGAACAACAAGGGCAAGCCATTGCCGACTTACAACACCGTTCAATGGAGTGTTTAGCTGAACGGGCGCCCCCAGTAGCCCCAGCTGTAAATGAACTTCCAAGCAAACCAACTCCAGTCCGATCACCAGCCAACCCTGCCGACATTCTAGAAATGTTACACTCCCGCACTGAGTACGGGGGCCTAACTCACCCAGGTCACCCCTTTACTCAACACATCATGTCATACGTAACCCCTCAGGGCTACCTCGGTCCTACCAACATTCCTCGGTACAACGGCCTCACCGACCCCCAGGAACATATCCTTTCTTACGAAGGAGCCATGAATTTCCATGGGGGCGGCGACAAATGAAGTGTAGAGCCTTCTCTATGACTCTTCAACCCTCTGTGCTGTGATGGTATTCCTCCCTCCCGTCGAACTCTATAGACTCGTGGGCCGAGATGAAACGAGTATTCCTCAACAGGTATACCGTCAGTTGTGTGCAACCTAAGTCTGACCACGCATTGGCCACGGTCACTCAAAATCCTGAGGAATCACTTCGGGATTATCTTACTCGGTTTCACAACGAGTCAAGCTTGATCTCGAACTTGGAGCCAAGAGTAGCTGTTCTCCTCTTCACTCAGGGATTGGCCCCAGGGGACTTTCAAAATTCTCTCATCGAAAAGCCTCCCCGAGACATTGCTGTGCTTCGTCGGCGCTCCAAAAAGTTCATTAATTTGGAATAATTCTCTACAAGATAAAAGAGCAGAATGGCTCGAAGGTCAGGAGATAACTCTCAGGATTGTCCTCGGCGTGATGAACGAGGACGTTCGAGGAGGGATGAGAGGGACGAGCGTCGACCTAAATCTAAGTACAGTTCATACACTCCACTAACTGCATCCCGATCCCAAATCTGGAAAGTGACAATGAAAACTGACCTTCGTTATGCCCACTGACATCCCTTTTTGAGAAATCAGAAGAATAAGACCAGATATTGCAATTTCCATGAGGGTTATGGCCACATTACCGATCAGCGTACTTGGCTTCGGGATGCTATTGAGGATTTGATCAGGGCAGGAAAACTGCAGCAATATGTCCGAGAAGCTTTGGAAAAAAGAATGAGAAGAAGATCTCACTCCCCAGAAAGAAGGACGAGAAGGAACTCGCCAAGTCCGGATAATGGGAAAAGAAGACGAGATCCATCTCCCGATAACGAAGTGAAAGACGCCCAGCTCGTGAACTTGGCTTCGGTTGAGGAGCTGGATAAGTCCCCCAAAGATTTTCGAGTAAACACCATCTCAGGTGGCTTTGCAGGTGGAGGAGAACGAAGATCAGAAAGAAAGACATATGTCAAGCAGGTTCTTGCAGTCCACCATCGCCCAATACAGAAGAAACCTTCCAATAGTGTCCCAATCTGCTTCACCGACCAGGATTTGGAAGGAGTTATCCCTGAACATAACGACCCAATGTGATCACAACACTGGTCGGCAACTTTGAAGTGGCCCGAGTCTTCGTGGATCAGGGAAGCTCCTCTGATATCCTTTTCCTTCATGCATTCAAGGCTCTAAAGCTAAGGCAGGTAAACCTCACCCCCTTTGAGTGGAACTTCATTGGCTTCACAGGGGATGCAATACAGCCTTTGGGGTCAATTCAGCTGCCGTTCACCTTGGGGAGACAGTTGTCTGCGAAAACCGAGATTATCAAGCTCCTCATAGTTGACTGTCCATCAGCATACAATGTCATTCTGGGTAGGACATGTTTGCAGGCGTTCGGGGCGATCGTTTCCACAATCCACCTGGCTATGAAGTTTTTTGGATCAGACAACAGTGTGGTGACGGTAAGAGCCGAGCAGGAAAAGACACGTTTGTGTTATAATGCTAGCCTCGGGAAAATGAAGAAACAAAAAAGAGAACTTACCAAGGTCAGTTTTGAGAAAAGGTAATATGCAGCTGGCCGAATTGGATGTTAGGGCAGAGCAAGATGATTTGAGACCAGTTCCCCAGGGGGAGTGGGAGAGTGTTCCAATCGATCAGTCGGATTCCACTCGAACGGTCCGGATCGGGTCTGACCTTCCCGCCTCTATTAGGGCCGAACTTCTGGACCTTCTGAGAAACAACAAAGACCTATTTGCCTGGACATCTGCCGACATGCCAGGAATTTCCCCGAATTTCATTTGTCACAAGTTAAGCGATAATCGGAAGGCCAAACCAGTCGCTCAGAAAAAGCGGAGGGTTGGGGCCGAGAAGTCAAGAGCAATACAAGAAAAGGTAGCCGAGCTTCTGGAGGTCAGCTTCATTAGGGAAGTTTCTTACTCTGAATGGTTGTCTAACACCGTGCTGGTCAAAAAGTCGAGCGGAAAATGGCGTATGTGCGTTGTAACATCCTAAAAATTAATATTAAATAATATAATTTTAGTATATAAATATTTATTTAAGGATAGGATTAGCCGACCTTAGCGTACCTCACAGTATCATCCGAGAAGGAAGCTCGGACAACTGCTGTTCTTACAAACCGAGCTGACGTATCCTAGCCGACACGTCCTAACTCCTCCGTGCCAGCTCATGTTGATTCGTAGCCCTTTGGGAGTCGTACCATCCGTACACTGTCCTTGCCATTCACTTTATGTCACTATCACTGCTTTATGTCCCTTTCAATGTACTATTCATGGCTTCCTCAAGAAGCCAATGAATCCTAGCCACATGTTTTAGCTTCTCATGGAAGCCTCCAATGAGGGCCACACAAATAATTCCCCTAAAAGAATAAAAGAAAGCCCAAACACAACATAACACACTTTGCAATTCTAATCTCTCTCTCCTTCGTTTCTTTCTCTCATTTTCTCTCTAAAGCTCCAACACACACAACTCTCATATTTCCTCTTCTCCTTCACAAAGATCCCTCTTTCTCACACATCTCTTCTTCTCTTCCACCAAGTCTCACCGGTTGGAGACCCTCCTTCTTGCCGTCCTTCTCTCCGTTCTCTTCCGTTTCGGACGCTTCCCTGGGCCGGCGTGGTGGTGGCAGCAAAGAGCTGGACCGTGGTGGTGTGGTGGTGGCAGCAAGGAGGAAAAGGATTCAAGAGGTGTGAAGCATCAAGGAAACCACTCTCAAACTCTCAACTCTTATCTCTCACGGTTTGAGGTAAGGAGTGAGTGTTACCTCTACTTGAGTTTGGGTTGCTAGGGTGTTCATAAAGGGTACTAAGAGTGGGTGTTAGATTACGGAAATGGATCTAGGTTAATGTTAGAAAGGAAATGGTAAAAAGGGTAAAAGGGAACTAATAAATGAATTAGAAACATGAGTTTGAAGTAGGGAGGAATATTGTTTTGTGCTATATGTTGGTATTTACATGATGGATTGGTTGAATGCTTCTATTCTTATTGTTGTTGATGTATAAGTGTTTATGAACTTCGTGTATAAATGTTTATGAGAATTGATATTTGTTATTTATATCTGTGGCCGAGCTGGACCGAGCTGAGTGAGGTTGAGAATGGGTATGAGGAAATGGTAAATATGGATAGTAGGAGAGATAGAGTAATAAGTCTGATAATGAGAAAAGATAATGGAATAAGGAAATGGTTAAAGGGTTGAGCCGAGAGAGGCCGAGCTAAATAAATGGTTAAAAAGACTAAGAGGTTGAGCCGAGATAGGCCGAACTAAAATGGTTAAAAGGATAAGAGGAATAAAAGAGAAATGGTTGTGTGATCGGGTCATAGCAGACGCGTACCGGGTGCGTGCATTGATCGCGTCAGACGCATACTGGGTATGTGCAGCTGTAAGACGGGTACTGGGTACTCGCAGTTATGATTCACACAGGGTTCCGGGAACGGAATCGATGGGATGTGTTCCTGGTCATAGCAGACGCGTACTGGGTGTGTGCATTGATCGCGTAAGTCGCTGAGAGGCGCCGCTGTAAGACGAGTACTGGATGCTCGCAGTTATGGACACTCCTTACTCCATAGAATGATCGGCGGTAGTGCGCCTGGTCATAGAAGACGCGTACTGGGTGCATGCATTGTTCGCGTCAGACGCATATCGGGTATGTGCAGCTGTAAGACGAGTACTGGGTACTCGCAGTTATGGATGACACTCTGATATCCGACCTTAAATGGTGTAAGACATGCACTGGGTGTATGCATCCGAGAAGAGTAAAAGATTGTAAACTATGTGAAAATGGAATAATGAGTAATGAGTCCGAGGTAGGGAGATGGTTTACCGAGGTAAGAGGAGAGTGGCCGAGATGCCGAGTGTATGATTTATGGAAAGAGGATAAGGGAAATTGGTAGGATGTGAGCCGAGCTAAATAATATTACATGATGATGTATGCATGTGGTTTGATTACTTGTTACTATTTGTTAATTGACTACCTGTGTTTGGCTTGGTAGTTCGGTATGGCATTTTAGAAACTGCTTATTTAAGTTCTGTGTAATGCTCACCTCCTTACCATTTTTCAGGTACTGAGCCCGAGCAGACGCAGTCCCCGGCCGAGCAGGATCACTCTCCCTCACAGGGAGAGTAAGATATTTAGAGTCAGATAGGTGGATGGGTCTCGGCCATTTGGGTCGAGCTAAAATATTGTTTTGTATTGAGTCTCGGCCAGTTGGGCCGAGCTAAAACTCTTTTGTATTTTGAATGACAGAACTGGATGTACTTAATTTGTGCTTTTGATTTTTGTTGTATTAAAGTCTTCCGCTTATAACTCTGGTGTTTTTGAATTAATGAAAAAGAAATTTTAAAATCCTAATCTTCAGGTAATTAAGGGTAATTATTATATAGGGTGTTACATGCGTCGACTGCACCGACTTAAACAAATCTTGTCCCAAGGACCAGTATCTGTTGCCTATCATCGACCAGTTGGTGGACAACTCGGCCGGATATCAGCTCTTGTCATTCGCCGATGCATACTCGGGATATAACCAAATCCCTATGTATCCCCAGATCAGGAAAAGACAACCTTTATCACCGAGAAGGCGACCTACCGTTACACGATCATGCCTTTCGGATTAAAGAACGCTGGTGCCACTTATCAGCGAATGATGAACAAAGTTTTTTACGGAGTCATAGGCCCAATCACGGAAGTCTATATTGATGACATGATAACCAAAAGCAAGGTGAAAGAAAACCATGTCAGGGATTTAGCAACATTATTGGAAAGGGTCTGAAAGTACAATATGAGGCTCAACCCTGAGAAGTGTACATTCGGGGTTCCGGTAGGAGCCTTTCTTGGTTTCATGTTGACAGAGCGCGGCATCGAGGCGAATCCAGATAAATGTAGAGCCATCTTGGAGATGAAAAGTCCGTCGGACAATAAGGGCGTACAACAGTTGACAGGCCGAATGACCGCGCTCTCCCGTTTTCTGCAGCAAGCGGCCCGAAAGGGATTGCCATGGTACTAGTTGCTGAAAAAGAACACTGAATTTATTTGGGACGACATATGTGAGGAATCCTTTTCGGCTTTGAAGGAATACATTTCTTCTCCTCCTGTTCTTTCTAGCCCACAGGAGGGTGAGAATCTATACCTGTATCTTTCAGTTGGCGACTCGGCCGTCAATTCGGTCCTCATCAGAGAAGAATCCAGGAATGAGTTTCCCGTGTATTTTGTTAGTCGAGCTCAGCAAAAGGCCCGAGTTGAGATACTCAAAGATAGAGAAGTTCGCTTTTTGTTTAATCTTGGCTGCTAGAAGACTCAGGCAATACTTTCAGAGTCATCCGATCATTATTCGGACCGTGCAGCCGATCCGACAGGTCCTCCAGAAACCTGACCTAGCGGGCAGAATGATGTCCTAGGCAGTTGAACTATCCGAGTTTGACATCTCGTTTGAACCCAGGAAAGCAATCAAATCACAAACATTGCCAGATTTTGTGTCCGAGTTCACCGAGCAATCAACAGGCTCGAACTCGGACCTTTGGATCATTTATGTGGATGGCTCTAGCAATAGAAAGGGCGTCGGGCCGATGTCATCCTGGAAAACTCAGAAGGAATCAACATCGAATACTCCCTGAAATTCGAGTTCCCGACCTCGAACAATTAGGCCGAGTATGAGGCTGTGCTTGAAGGTTTGCGTATGGCAAAAGAACTATGGCAGTGGAGCTTCAAATTCTCAGCGATTCACAGTTAGTGGTTTCGCAAGTCATTGGTGAGTACCAGGCCAAGGAACTAATCCTCCATAAATACTTGGAAAAGGTTAAAGTCCTAACCGAGGGTTTTACGCGTTTCTCAATTTCCCATATCCCCAGGAGTTCAAACATCAGAGCAGATGTCTTATCAAAGCTAGCCAGCACTAAGGGTGCCGGTAACAATAAAAGTGTCATTCAGGGAGCAATTCAAGGTCCGAGTGTGGTTATGGCAATTTCTCTCAGCCCCGATTGGATGCAACCCATCAAATCCTTCTTGCAACACAGGACCACGCCCTCAAACCAACTGGAGGCAAATAAGCTTGTCAAAAAAGCAGCTCACTATGTCTTAATAGGCGATATCCTCTACAGGAGAGGGGTCTCTTCTTGCCTCTTCCGCTGTCTCAGTTTGGAGAAAGCAGAAGAGGTTCTACAAGAGGTTCATGGTGTAATAGCTAGTTACCACATGGGTGGAAAATCCCTAGCTAGGAAAATCATGAGAGTTGGGTATTTTTGGACCACACTGGTGGCCGAATCAATAGACCACGTCCGAAGATGCAACCAATGTCAATACTACAGCAACTGGCACAACAGACCAGCTAAGGAGCTCCACTCGTTGGTCTCACCATGGCCTTTCTTCCAGTGGGGGATGGATATAATAGGGAGGTTCCCTACCGCTCCGGGTCTCTGACAACGGTAGCCAGTTCACGGCTAACACCTTCCAAGCTCTTGCCGACGATCTCCACATTTCTCACCATTTCTCTTCGGTGGAACATCCCCAAACCATCGGGCAAGCCGAGGCAGTCAACCAAGCAATCATAGAAGGCCTAAAGAAAAGGCTTTTGGGCGCAAAAGGAGCTTGGGCCGAGCTGCTTCCTGAGGTGCTTTGGCCGCTTTGCACGACCGTCCAGACCGCAACAAGAGAAACACCTTTCAGACTCACATACGGATGTGACGCTGTGATCCCCATTGAGAAAAGTGTAACATCCTACCTTTTATACTTAAAATATATTACTTTAGGTTGGTGGTTTTATTAGAAATACTTGGGGTTTGATAAAATTTTTGACAGAGTTTACTTTAAAATATGGACTTTCCCCAATTAACTTTGTACCTGTCAGTCCAGAACAGTTTATTTAAACAAAACTATAATTACAGTGTAGTGGTTGTGACACACTATTAAATCCATTTAGAAGAGGATATTTGTTTGTCCTTCACAACCACTATTCATTCAATGAAATTAACAATTCTTATTAAGTCCTTTACAATTACAAAACAGTTGTATTATTAACTTGTAATAAACAATTCAGAATTAAATACAATTTTAGTTAATGAAAACGTTTTACATTACAGAATCCTAGAATGATTGCAATAATAAAAATGAGACCAAGGAGGTCACAACAATAATATACTCTCTTAAAGTGAGAGTATACCTTCTCGGCGCGGAAGCTATGAACGTCTTTCTCCGAAGGTACCTAAAATGGTCAACTTAAGGGGTGAGTAATTTGAATAATAATTAAGGAAAACACTTAAAATGACAGTAATAGGACAAAACTAGACGTACCCATACACATATACTCATGCTTCACATTATCCTATTCATCAATACTTTTCCTATACTATAACATTTATCCATTTCATTACACTATACATACACCTACCATTTACCCAAGATCAATACATAGCAATGCTTTTATGCTCAATCATATGAGCATGAATGCAACTTTATAACATTATGGTTTAATACCTGAATCCAATGTAACACTGTACCATTTAACTTTATTCACTATAACACTTTAACACTTTCATTGGATTCAGTGAATTAAACCCACTGTAACAATGAATGCACTTCTCCATTTCCAATAACAATAACAATAACAATTTCCTCACAACACTACACCCTCCACTCTGGGGAAAAACCGACCAGGAGGAAGCATTTCTCAACCTCTGGTTGGGTGCTTCATATCCTCTAGGAATATCGCTCACCCGCTTGCACAGTACGTAACACTCCTCAAGGGTAGTTTACTACGTACAATCTGGATTGATTCGCCCAGATTGGCTCTAGCAGAAATCACTGTCACTGGCCACAAGGAGCCAAAGTAAATAGAACTACTATGGTTTGCATAGAACCAATCCCCGACAAGGGTTGCGAACCCCCGTCCTTTGGAAGATCAAAGTCCTCCATAGTAATCCCTAACATTTACTCTTGTCCTCATCAATCGTTAAAAAACGACGTGTGTTTTTCCCCATTACACCTAAGGTCCACCTTACTCCTTGAATGCACGTGTTTCTAGTTCATTTTATGATGCTTTTCGATAATCAAACCTTTAATACTTTATATCAATATGGTTGGGTTCTCTAACTTAAGATTTGGCCATACTTTACATATACAATAACAATCATGCATAACCATAACAATAATCATAATAATAACATTTATTCATTCATTTCATTCAATAACAATTAAAACAATCAATTACTAACATCAAACCCTAAATTCATAACATATATTTCACACACAACATCCAAAGCATACAAATCCAACATACACATAACCAAATACATATAACTATGACCCTATTACTATCATTAAATCCTTTCCCTAATTAAAACCAAAGTACTCCCCCTTACCTTTATGAGAGAGAGAGAGAGGAATTGGGGTTTTCTCCAAACCCACTCACCAACTCCGATTCCTAGCTCCTTAGCACTCCAATCCTTGTCCTCATACTCGATCTAAGCCTCCTTGGGTGATTGGAAAGCTCTATGATTAAGATTGGGAAAGTTAGGGTTTGGGTTCAATTTGGGGTTTTTCATGAGGAGAGAAGAAACAATGAGATTTGAGAGAAAAGACACATATATAAGTGATAAGGGAAAGATCTATGATGTTTATTTGATGTTGGTTGGCTTTGATTTGGATGATGTAAACCTTAGAGTTAGAGAGAAGGAGGAGAGAACTCAAAGAGGGAGAGAGGGTCGAGAGGAGAGAGAAAATTGTGGGAGGAAGAGAGAGAAACTTTATGAGAAAATGAGAGAAAAACGTGTTTTTAAGTCTGTTCTGTCATAAGTAATCGATTACTTACTCAAGGTAATCGATTACTTTGGGCAATTTAATCGATTACATGAAGAAAATTAATCGATTAATCTATGAAAATCACAAAGTAATCGATTACTTTCATGAAGTAATCGATTACAATGCTGCAACATTTTGTGTGATTTCACCTGAGAGCAAGTAATCGATTACTTGAGGCAAAATCCTATTTTGATGGCTTTCTAACCCTATTTCATTTCCTAAGGCTCCTATACTCATCTAGGGTTGGATTACTACTCAAAACCTGATTCATATACTATTTAAAACCATTCTAAGCTAGTTCTATCTCATATCATTCTACTCTTAACTTAATCCCACACTCTGAACACTTAAACACGTATTCTAAACGGACATCGAAAATTGGGGATGTTACAATACTCCCCCACTTATAGGAATTTCGTCCCCGAAATTCGGCTGAGTTCTAAGAAATAAAAGAGATGTATAGCTATGTGCTCTAATTACAAGATGAACCCTACCTTAGACAATGCAAAGGTTTAATACTTTGGGGATACACTCCCCCACTTAGAACTTAACTCGGGTCGATATCACTATCATAACTGCTCTACTACTAATGAGGCTACTTCTTATAAGAAGTTCTACGACCTTAAAGAAAGTTTATCCCTAGGACAAACTAATCGGTTCTGACTAACCAGAGAACAACAAGTCCTAAACTCTCCTATAGCATATCATCATTTAGCAAAATAATAGACATCAACCTCAGAAAACATTTTAAAGATCAAACATAAATAACATACTCAAAGAGGAGCAAAACAGAAAGCATTTAACAATAAGAGAAATTAGCACGACCAAACATAATTCAAAAGGAACAATCAAGAGAAATAACAAACATACACCAAAACTCAAAACATTGCTTATTCAAAATTTATATAAGTTTAGACTTAGCTCAGATATAAGAAATATCATTTTGAAAGCTTATCAAAGAGTATACTTCTTAAAAGAAAAGTAAAACATCAACTCAACACAAGTTAGTAAAAATGATCAATACATACTAAAATAGTCTTGCATTGAATGGAATTGATTAAAAATCTTGAAAAGATTTTGATATTCATTGGATAAAAGTTATGTATTTTGCAATTAAAAGGGTAAACAACATTTACACATATGAAAAATCACCCAAAATAGAGTTGGTTATTAATGAAGAAAGTGGTTTCAAATTCCAACCCAAAGTTAATCAATATAAAAGAAATATGATTTTGAGATATGCCTACGCTGGGTGAAAGCTGTAGGTTGCTTAAAAACATTTTCAAAAATTACCATTTCAGGCTTTTCAAAAATTTCGTTTGTAAAAGGATCAAGGTCAAAGAATACATGCATTATGCATGAATGCAGTTTAAAATTGGGATTAACAATAAAGGGTAAACACAATGATGGTCTTTTGAAAGTCCAGTTTGATATATGTTGATAATCCTGACTGAAAATGTTATATGAAAAGATATATTTCAATTCTATATACATATATGTATAGAAAAAGAGTTGTCCTTTATATAAGGACTCAGCTTATCAAAATTATAAGTTTGGTCATTCATAAAATTTTCTTTAAAGAAGAAAGATTACACTGTAAAATATAGTAACAATAGAAAGGAATTGAAGTTGGAAATTGCCATGCCAAGGACATCAGGCAATTAGCTTTGAAAAAAAACTAATTTAATGCTTAATGGATGAAGAATGATTTAGTACTTTTACAAAATCACCGTCAATGGTGGATGGAAAAACATTCTTTATCTTGATGAACATCAAATAGTATACAGAGTTTATAAAAACAGCCAGAGTTGGAACTAGAATGAAAGAATACAAAAGAAATAGCTCCAACACTAACTTGATTTAATATATAATCATAGAAAGTTTGAAATTACCATTATACTTATATATATATACCATTCAAACATACACAAATCAATAACTCTATAACAAACAAAACCTACTTCCTATATTCATCTATCCATACTTATATACCTAAGGCTTAAACTCTAACACTCAACCAAGACGGACTAGGCTTCTACCACTTAATCCAATCATCACACTATTGAGGTCTTACTACTCAATCTAAACGAAATTCTACAAGCTTAAGACTCCCACTAGACCTACGCTTGTTTATTCCTCACACAGAGTTCAAGGTTTCCTATTTGGTTTCTTGGGTTGGGGTTTCACCCTTCTGCTTAAGATCTTAGGACCTTAGTTGAAACCCTCTTGACATTAACTGGACTTTGGTGCTAAGACTCTTGTATTGGATGCTAGAATTGAGACTTCAATATCCAACAAACTACATTCCAGGAAATAGTTAACTCTTGTTTTAAAAGGGTTTGTAATTCCGGAGTATAGCTTGTTCAATAAGAAGTCCGCATTTCCCTTGAGTTCTATGTGAACTTAAAGGAAAAGACATAACATCCTTTAGCTTAGTTGAGATTCTAAACTTGAATCTCATTCTATGATGGATACATTGCCTTTAACCTATCCAGTTAGCGTCTTTTGCATTTCGCAATTCCACATCATATTAGAAAACAAAGGAGTTCTAACTTATAAGAAAAGATTTGGTCTTTGGTGATAAAGAACTTCCAAAATTATCTCTTTCCAAAAATAAGGAAAACCCTTTGTAATTTATAAATCAGTTTCATTTCGAACTTTAGTAAAATCATTGGATGGGATATAACATGTCGAGCATCCAAAAGTTCAGAGTATTCATAACGATTTCCAAAAATCATTTCACTTTGGTTTTGGAACTAATTCAAAAGTTTTGGAGGACTCCTATAACAATGAAAAATAAGGATCCCCTATGACCATCAAATTCAAATAAAAGGAATGCATGTACGGGTGAAATTGAATTTCATCCGGATTCTCAGATTTTTAATAAATGCTTTTCCTTTTATTTCAACTGCGAAGTTCAAGTTTCGTTTCAAATTGACGTATGTCGCGCTCGGTGAATTCCTATTTAATCGACAATTGGTGCAATCTAAAAATAAACTACATCATCATTCCATTACTTAGGAATTCACTTTGTTAACAATATATGTCTAAAAATTGGTGGTGCGACATTCGACCAATTATCAAAGTTGGAATCAATTCCATACCCTGGAAAGTAATAGAATACTTGTATGCTTGACATTCGTTAGAATTTATGCTACTAATACTTTTTCAAAATAAAGTCTTAAAATAATTTGATGCAAAAACACATTTATACTTTTCAATAGTAGTGTATTTATCACCAAACATGATGTGAAATTGTAGAAATTACTCAGGTCTTATTAAAGACGACACTCAGTCATCGAAGACAAAGGCAATTGCATCTGGTTGACACCTATTCACTTCCGCTGCCCTCTCTGATAAAGAATGCTCGGAGTGTCTATGATGCAATGATTCCTAGTACCTATCTTATTCTTATGCACAGAAAAGAAATTTGACAATTATTTAATTGGATTCAAGGACTTAATGATGTCATCTTCCAATGAAATGTAAACCTCGAGGGACCCATCTCGATTCTACATTGCATTAGAGCTAAAACCATTTCCGTACAACCTGAGTTCCAATCAAATAATAATTAAAAGAAATGATTCATCTTTCATTCAAAAGAAAACTTTGAAATTTCATTTCACGTAAAAGTTTCAATTCTTTGTCATATCCGAAGTTGACTTACTTAATTCAAAACTAAGGTTTAGTCCATCCCGTTGGGGTAGCAATTTCATGCTCTGACCCGTTGGGAGTTATCACTTCCCTTAGTCTCTACTTTCGGTCTGCTTCTAAGTACAACAAAGTTACAGTTGAAATTTTTACTTAGTC
Organism: Crotalaria pallida; assembly: GCA_037953625.1. Lineage (NCBI taxonomy): Eukaryota > Viridiplantae > Streptophyta > Magnoliopsida > Fabales > Fabaceae > Crotalaria > Crotalaria pallida. The sequence continues at coordinate 113,913,092 of CM075652.1, read as the reverse complement.
CACTTTGAATTGAAGATTTAACCTTACAAGCACTATACTATCACGAGCACTATTCTACTACTATTACTAAGCTATGCTAACTTTAACCAAATATGCATGCATACACTATGACAATAGACTATTAAGCTAACTATTAGTTAGTTACTCTCATTTGGAGTAACCCTTTGGGAGTAGAAAATCCATACTCCACGGCCGATAATTGCAACCATTGCTCTGATACCATAATGTAACATCCTACCTTTTATACTTAAAATATATTACTTTAGGTTCGTGGTTTTATTAGAAATACTTGGGGTTTGATAAAAATTTTGACGGAGTTTACTTTAAAATATGGACTTTCCCCAATTAACTTTGTACCTATCAGTCCAGAATAGTTTATTTAAACAAAACTATAATTACAGTGTAGTGGTTGTGACACACTATTAAATCCATTTAGAAGAGGATATTTGTTTGTCCTTCACAACCACTATTCATTCAATGAAATTAACAATTCTTATTAAGTCCTTTACAATTACAAAACAGTTGTATTATTAACTTGTAATAAACAATTCAGAATTAAATACAATTTTAGTTAATGAAAACGTTTTACATTACAGAATCCTAGAATGATTGCAATAATAAAAATGAGACCAAGGAGGTCACAACAATAATATCTTAATATGTTAAATTTGAAGGAAGAATTTTGGAAAGTTTTGACAAATGACATTTCTAGGTTGCCAAGTGGCATGATATATGAACATTATATTTGAAATTTTTTGAATTTATTTCTAATTTTAGTAATTAAGTTTACCAAGGTGAGTTTGCATACAAAAGTTGTTATCATTTTTCAAGGTTAGTAGTCTTTATATATATATATATACTTAATGGTTGTTTATTGTTTACCGTGCAGTGATAGGATCATAGTAGTGGTGAACATTTTTCAAGGTCATGGTATAGTTTTTCTATCTACTTTTGTTTAAAGCATTAAAAATCTTGCATAAAAAATGGTTCCGTGCATTGAAACAAATGTTTATTTACTTTGGTTATTTACTACTGTATGTATGCAAGTTGCTAATAACCCATTGTGTTCAATTTTAATTTTTATTGGGAATACATTTAGTGGTTTAATATATTTTCATCATTCTCCATGACATTTAAGAGGAAATTTTCAACTATAAATATAACTATCTCAACTGGAATCTCTTTGTATCCTTCCTTCATAGTTTTTTTTTCTTCCTGTTTTTGCCAATTATGGTGAGTATCTTTTTATTTCTTCATTTAGCAACAATGACAAAGTTTCTGATGTTTAATACCTCAATTTTCTTCTTTGTTTTTGTGATTTTGTTTTCTCAAATTTTTATTCAAGGTTATTTAAAATTTTATCATGCACGACAAATTGATGGCCGTATTGGAGGAGGAGCAACAATCATGACGCTAATGAGAGACTTCTGCTGGGCGATTGCTTATAACAGTAAAGGAGGAATGATTTATTTAGTATACAATGTTGATAGGGAAATGGACGATAAAGTCGTCCAAAATGAATGAATATTTTTTCATTCTGTTGCAAATTGGTGTGGAGTAGTGTTGCCATAGACTTTCTTTGAAGTTGCTCTAAATTATTGTTATGCATAAATAGAAGATGATTTAATATTAGATGTTCAAATAAAGTTTGTATCAATAATGTTGCAAGTTGTATAGAATTTTAATATTGACCAATGTTGGAACTATCCATCTGCATATGTGGCTGAATGGTTTTGCACGAATAGTGAAATTGTGTTAGTATTAAGTTACACATTGGTAATACTGTAATAGTTGAGAGTTGTTACAATGCTTTCAACGAGTTAATTAATATTTGGCAAAACCACTAGATTGGTCCGGTAAGTTATTTTTTGGTTGCGATTTCGTCCCTTAACTTTTTTTCGTTTCAAATAAGTCCTGAAGTTGTTGCCGTGTAACAAATAAGTCCTTTCCGTTAGTTTTTTCTATTAAGTGACACGTGTCTCTTAATGAAAAAAATTAACGGAAAGGACTTATTTGTTACATTTCAATAACTTCAGGACTTATTTGAAACGAAAAAAAGTTAAGAGACGAAATCGCAACTAAAAAATAACTTAAGGGACCAATCTAGTAGTTTTGCCTTAATATTTTGGAAGCTATGTATTGTCATAATTATAAATGAAACTATGAATGAAATTACCTTAGATATTTTATTGAGCAGCAAAAGTTAATTTTATTCACTGCCTTGCAGGTTAGAACACCAGCTCAATCATGGATTGTAAGGATGTTTCAAAAGCTGAGAGAAGTAGCATTGGAACTGAACATGCTGATGTAGCAAAGTATAGCATGTTTGAAATTTTGTAATAGCAACAATATTTAAAACTAGGATTTCTAACTTATCAAAAGTAAGACCTGCCGAGACATTTGTTATAGAGTTATGGTGGTAAAGTTTTGCTCTGCACCGGGTGCATCATGCACCCGTTACACCCGGCCTTGTGGCCATTGATCTGGGGACACTTTATATCAATGGTTGTAAAGTGTTTACGGGGTAAAGGTGGAATTGGTTACCCGGTGTCCCGGTGTACGTACACTATCCGTTATGCAATATTTTCCGTTCCGTTATGCACCCTTTTTTTTATTTCCATCCTTTTTTTTTATTTCCGTCCCTTTTCGTCCCTTTTATATATGGAGTTGTAAGGCATGGTGGTTGCAGTATTTAGATAAAATCATTTATTAGCTGTATGTTTCTACTGTAAGTTGAATGCTTGCTTGCTTTTCACGTAGAAGGTTTTGTTTCTGTACTGAAATGCATATTGCTTGCATTCTTAAATTGCATCAGATGTCATCATCAAGAACTCAGGATTTGTACTAGAAAATTGTGTATAAACATTGGTCAAGGGTCAAAGATTAAAAAAAAGATAAAAATATTAAAACATTTTAAATAATATCATTCTTTTATTAAATCACTCTATTAAAACTATTATTATATAATTTAATCCTTGAAATCTAAAATTTTTATTCTTGAACTTTAATAATAATTTTAATTTTTTAATTCCGTGTCTAATATTCATAACTTCACAATCTCTATGTATCAAAAATAAATTTTCATAATCTTTTGAAGGGAGATGGACACTTGAATAACATACTAAATCTATCCCACAATGATGATAGAAAATAACAAAATCTTTTGTCCTGAACTAAAGTTAAAGCAACTAATGAAAAAGTTTAAAAATTGGAAATTTTTAATTATGATTGGTTGATCAATACACCTTCCGAGTTAGTACAATATAAGCAAAATTAACTACTTTCTACTTATTGATAATAATATTTCTATCTTTTTCAAATATAGGACCCCTTTGAGAGATTTCACGTCCATTAAGAAAATTAATTAATTTAGTTAATTGTATTGGAAATGTGTACTTTTGATATGTATTTTCAAAATTATCCATATTAATATTGTTGAGAATCTATAAAATGTTAAATAAATATGGGTTTTTGTGAAAAAAATAATTAATGGTTATTGAAAATTGGTACATGGTCTTAATATTATTGGGAATCTAAAAAGTATTCAATAAATAAGTTTATAAAAAATAAAAAGGTATTTTAGAAAAGTAATATTGAAAAAGAAATAAAAAATTAAATAAGATAATTTTTTATGGATGTTTTAGGAAAATGATGTTGAGAAAAAACAAAATTTAATAAAGTTAGTTTTGCTTATATTTTAAACAAAAAATATATGTTTTTTTCTTTTAATTCGAGTTAAAGGGAGCATATACTTTCAAAATAAAATGAGATTTTCTCTCTCGAAGAGATTATTAAATAGGGGATGAATAATAATGGGGGAAGATAATAAAGGGGATTATTACATAGCAATGCTTTTATGCTCAATCATATGAGTATGAATGCAACTTTATAACATTATGATTTAATACCTGAATCCAATGTAACATTGTACCATTTAACTTTATTCACTATAACACTTTAACACTTTCATTGGATTCAGTGAATTAAACCCACTGTAACAATGAATGCACTTCTCCATTTCCAATAACAATAACAATAACAATTTCCTCACAACACTACACCCTCCACTCTGGGGAAAAACCGACCAGGAGGAAGCATTTCTCAACCTCTGGTTGGGTGCTTCATATCCTCTAGGAATATCGCTCACCCGCTTGCACAGTACGTAACACTCCTCAAGGGTAGTGTACTACGTACAATCTGGATTGATTCGCCCAGATTGGCTCTAGCAGAAATCATTGTCACTGGCCACAAGGAGCCAAAGTAAATAGAACTACTATGGTTTGCATAGAACCAATCCCCGACAAGGGTTGCGAACCCCCGTCCTTTGGAATATCAAAGTCCTCCATAGTAATCCCTAACATTTACTCTTGTCCTCATCAATCGTTAAAAAACGACGTGTGTTTTTCCCCATTACACCTAAGGTCCACCTTACTCCTTGAATGCACGTGTTTCTAGTTCATTTTATGATGCTTTTCGATAATCAAACCTTTAATACTTTATATCAATTTGGTTGGGTTCTCTAACTTAAGATTTGGCCATACTTTACATATACAATAACAATCATGCATAACCATAACAATAATCATAATAATAACATTTATTCATTCATTTCATTCAATAACAATTAAAACAATCAATTACTAACATCAAACCCTAAATTCATAACATATATTTCACACACAACATCCAAAGCATACAAATCCAACATACACATAACCAAATACATATAACTATGACCCTATTACTATCATTAAATCCTTTCCCTAATTAAAACCAAAGTACTCCCCCTTACCTTTATGAGAGAGAAAGAGAGAGAGAGAGGAATTGGGGTTTTCTCCAAACCCACTCACCAACTCCGATTCCTAGCTCCTTAGCACTCCAATCCTTGTCCTCATACTCGATCTAAGCCTCCTTGGGTGATTGGAAAGCTCTATGATTAAGATTGGGAAAGTTAGGGTTTGGGTTCAATTTGGGGTTTTTCATGAGGAGAGAAGAAACAATGAGATTTGAGAGAAAAGACACATATATAAGTGATAAGGGAAAGATCTATGATGTTTATTTGATGTTGGTTGGCTTTGATTTGGATGATGTAAACCTTAGAGTTAGAGAGAAGGAGGAGAGAACTCAAAGAGGGAGAGAGGGTCGAGAGGAGAGAGAAAATCGTGGGAGGAAGAAAGAAAATTTATGAGAAAATGAGAGAAAAACGTGTTTTTAAGTCTGTTCTGTCATAAGTAATCGATTACTTACTCAAGGTAATCGATTACTTTGGGCAATTTAATCGATTACATGAAGAAAATTAATCGATTAATCTATGAAAATCACAAAGTAATCGATTACTTTCATGAAGTAATCGATTACAATGCTACAACATTTTGTGTGATTTCACCTGAGAGCAAGTAATCGATTAAACCCATCAAATTAATCGATTACTTGAGGCAAAATCCTATTTTGATGGCTTTCTAACCCTATTTCATTTCCTAAGGCTCCTATACTCATCTAGGGTTGGATTACTACTCAAAACCTGATTCCTATACTATTTAAACCCATTCTAAGCTAGTTCTATCTCATATCATTCTACTCTTAACTTAATCCTACACTCTGAACACTTAAACACGTATTCTAAACGGACATCGGAAATTGAGGATGTTACAAAAAGGATCCCGACATTCTAAATCAGGGAACGCTAGGCTGAGGAGGATAATGAGCTGATCAGGAATGAGATAGTCCTCAGCGAAGAGATTCGGGATGCAGCCTCAGCGAGAGAAAAGAAGGCTAAACAGAGGCAGGCCAGACAGTATAACAAAGGTGTCACCCCGAGGGCTTTCGAAGTCGGAGATTTGGTTCTTCGTCGTGCAGATATTGGTTTTAAAAACGCCCGAGATGGAAAATTTGCTCAGAATTGGGAGGGCCCTTACAGGGTCATTTCCAAGTCAGGATCTGGTGGATACAAGCTGAAGACTCTGGACGGGGTAGAATTGAAGAACAGCTGGAACGCCAATAAGCTGAGGACCTACTTCAGCTGATTGGCGATGGAGAACCCAAATTTCACTCCCTTTTATGTTTGTTTTGGTTAATTTCATTTCCCAAAGAACTTTGTTTTAAGTTTAAGCTGTAAGTTCCATGATGAATGTTTTGATAATGACAAAAGGTTACAAAGTGTTTTGAACAAGCTACAAAGATGTTGATCAAGTTTCAAGTTCAACAAGCAACAACAAACATCAAGTGAAGAGAGAAAGCAAGCTCATGAAGACATAGTTTGAGTGTAATTGTAATTGTTTTATCTTTTGCCTCTCAAGCTTCTTAGGTCTTTTATTTGGGTAGTTTATTTAGAGGGTAGTGAATCTCTATCGTAGTCATGATTAAATCATAATTTGAGTTTTCACTTAACCTAGAATCAATAGGTGGCTTAAAGGTTTGAAAGGAAAGGTTTGGTTTTGAGAAAACAAGTTTTAAACAAGTATCAGACATGTTTAATCGATTAAGAACATATTTAATCGATTAGTACTCGATTAAGTAAAGATTTAATCGATTAAACACTGCTGATCTGATTTTTTAAAATACGATTTTTACTTCTCAAAATCAATTTTTAAGTGCTATAACTTTTGGGTATTCTATATAAACCTATTAATAATCTTTGTGATTAATGAGAACACTTTCATAATCAATTTTACAAGAATCAAGCGATTCTATTCTCTCTCAATTTCAAAGATCAAAGCTTTCATATTTTTCATATTCTTTGATCAAGAACCTTTGAATCTCTTATTGTGAATTGTCATAGCTATTGATTGAGATTCATAGGAGTGTCATTGTGTTTTCTATTGTGTTGTAATCTTTGCAAGAAGGCAAGCCAACTACAACAAACAAGAAGACTTGGTGTGTCGATTATCATCAAGCAAATCTCATTGGAGAAGAAGAAAGTCTTGGTTGTGAATCAAGCAAAGAGAAGACTTGGTGTGTGGATTATCATCAAGCAAAGAAGACTTGTTGTGTCGATTATTAACAAGGGGTAGAGGTTAGATTAGAGAGAAGATCAATAGGATTACAAGGCAAGGGTGTGGTATCTCTTGTAGGCTAGCAAGAAGGGAGTCTTGTGAGGCATTTACTTGTAATTTGAGAACTCTAATTCCTCATAGTGAAGAATCTCTCTTGGTTGAAGAGGGGACTGGATGTAGCTTTCAAGCGGATGAAAGTGAACCAGGATAAATCACTGTGTCGTATCTCTAAACCCTTAACTCTTTACATTCAAGTCATTGATTGTGTTCTTGGTTGAAAACCTAGAAAAGAGTGATTTTCATAATTGATTGAACTGAATCTTTATTATTCAAATTGATAAAGGGAAAATCATTTTCATAACCTAGGTAATCAATAAGAATATAGGTGTTAATTGTTTCTGCTGAATCTCTGATCTTAAGTGTTGATTGATTGATTTTCGTATTCGATTGAAAAGTGATTTTTCAGTTTCTGATAGTTTTAATCGATTAAGTGTTCGTTTAATCGATTAAGGACTTTTGAACTTTCAGGTTTAATCGATTAGTACTCGATTAAATTGCAGGTTAATCGATTAAATTTCAGGTTAATCGATTAAGTGTTGTAGAATTTGCAAAAATCATTTGTTTTGATTGTTTCGATTTGTTTCGTTCGAAAATCTTTCAAGGTTTCTTTTACACCTATTCAACCCCCCCTTCTAGGTGTATTCCTAGGGTTCCTTAGTCTCTCCAACCACCAATTGCGGTTTCTTCATAAGCAATATTTATGTTTCTGTCATATCACATTTTCAGTTTTAAAAGGTGTACTGGCTTTGTGATCAATGAGCTACTTCATGAGATGAATGACAAATCTTGAAAAGTTACAGCTCCAAAGTTCTACTTTATATGCGTACGTACTTGTCTTTCCCTTTGGGCTAGCCACCTAATTGGAACACGACCACTTATGCACAGCAACTTACTAAAAGAAAGCTTATAAAAATTCTAAGTACAAAGGAGCACCCAACTACACAGGACTGAACCCAAAAGATCCTACTTAAGTTAGGCGACGAGGACCCCACCTTGGCTCAGGTGGCGAGGTCTGAGCTCTCCTTACTGCATTCCAAAAGTTTAAGACAAATTTAGCAAGCCGATATAATGCTAAAGTAAAAACATACAAGTAACGCAGGCACATGCAGCAAACAAAATACTTAGTGGAATTTCCCAAAACATAAAAAAGTTGAAAGAAATACTGTTATGCAAGAACGAGGAAAAAGCACAAGTCACATTGTTTTACAAATATATATGCTGCCCAGCATAAGGGATTTATGCTTGATCTTCCACATCCGAGAGCACAACGATACTCGGATCAAAGTCCACCTCCTCCTTCTCCGCAAGGGGATTAGGTAGCTCCTCGGCCGAAAGGTTGACTTTAGCATTGCCTTCGAACAGTCGATCAATCGGTCTTCTTCCACCCCAAAGACAGGATTGGTCCCAACCACCTGCAGCCGAAAATTCTTATTCAGGAATTGGATCTGCTCTACGACATTCCGAAAAATGCCGTCGGCCAACGTTTCCAAATCGAACGTCGCCTTCTTGGCCGCCACTTTGTGTTTAAGGGCCTGGAATGCCCTCCTTTTCAGCATGTCCCGGACTTTTTCCACCTCAGCCTCGTCATCGGCTTTGGCCTTGATCACGGTCTCATTGGCTTTGGATAGTTCATCCGCTCTCTGCTCGGCTTTCCTCTTGGCATCCTCCAACTTCTTTGCCGACTCGTGGGCCTCGTTACGAGCCTTTTCCAAATCGGCCTTGGCTTTTTCAAGCTCAGTCTTTAACCATTCCTTTTCACGCTCGGCTGAAGCACAACGCTGGGAAAACCTCACAAATTCGGACACTTCTTCAGCCATCCTCCTCCACTCCTTCGTTGCCATATTACCGAAATCACGCTTCGGAGGAGGACTCGGCAAAACCACTAACCCCTCGCTCCCGGTGCGGATCCTTCGGCAGACCCTGGAGCTGGGGGTGTCACGTGACCCCCAACGGAGAAGAGTCGAGCGTCGCAAGTTCATCACCTGAAGGGGGCGGATCTTGAGTAGCCGATGTTCCCACAGAAGCAGGGGTCGGATCAGTCGGCGAAAAAACAGTAGTGAGGGGATTCGATCCACCCCTTTTCCTCTTGAGGCGAGTGGCCGCCAACAACGCATCAGAACGGGAACCGCCTGTCATATCCTCTTGCGTGTTTGTGGTATCCTCTCATCGTGAAGAACGTTGGCAGTTGGAAGGAGCCTTGGTCTCGAACGAGCGCGTCGGCTCTCAACTTCTGCTTCGCCTTGTAAAGAGGCGATCTCGGTCCAGTAAGTGTCTGCGAGAAGAAAACAATAATAAAAAATCTAAGAAGTATAAAGTCAATTATCTCTAAAAAATCGGCTATATCTATACCAATTTCGCCGACCACGAGTTCGTCGACACAGTTCACTATCCGACGAATTTCGAACTGCATAAAATTATGACTGCGCAGTTCCATATAGAAGTGTTGTGTGGTTGATTTTTCTTCGGCCATCAAGGTTGCAGTGTCAGGACTAAATTGCCGATAGTTTGAAGCGTGGCGCCGATAAAAGCCCTCGGTCTAAGACAATGGGAATTTTGGCCCATTCTCATTTCGAAACCAGGGCTCACCTTCCCCTACATACTCGTACTTAAAGAACCTCGGCTTAAATCTTTTCCATGAATCCGAGAACTTCATGAAGAGGCCATAATGATTTCGACCCTTCATAGAGATCCACAGTTTGCCCGACCTCCCAGCCTCTTTGGCGATCACCAAAGGGTGAAAAAGAAATAGGAAACACCGGATTGAGCAGAAGAGATTCCTTGCTCGGCAATACTTTTGAAAGGCGGCCCTCAGGAATGCCGAGCCATTCGGGTGCAGTTGGGAAGGGGCGATTCCCAACAAGTTTAGGAACCGAATCTCCATCTCACTGAACGGAAGCCGAACCCCCAAGGTCCTCACCATGTCTTCGTACATGTAGAACGCCTTCCCGTTCGAAATCCGAGTGCAGACTCGGTCGTTCTTGCCTCATTGAACAACCCTGTAGGACGTTCGACGCTCGTTTCCTAGGCACGGCAGCAGAAGCTATCGCACGTGATTCACTCTAGCGTCCGTAGTCATTTCTGACCGAGTGCCGACAACTTCGCAGTCGATCCAGTTGTACAAAGCAGCGTCGGTTGGCGCTGGATATGCTTCCGGCTTCATCACCACCTTACAGGGAGCCATTTTACCTGAGGAAGAAGAGGGGAACTCGGCGTTAAATTGGCGGTCACATACAAAAATCCCCCCCCCCGAAAACCCCTGGTGGTTGTGCCGAGCGAGGAGCACCTCCCCTCTTCAACCCTCGTCCCTCTACCCCAGAACCTCCTAATCTTTTCTTCCCTCTCAATTCTCTCGAAGTCGGCCTTTTCTTCACCGGCCATAACCTCGGCCATCACGTACATTCTGATTCCCTCCCTTTGCTCGGCTAGATCCTGAGCTCAACAGGATCTACCTTCTCAGCCATCTCATACTTTCAAATGTCAACGGAGGAAGAAGATGATGATGAGGAGGAATCACCATCCTCATCACTACTGCTAAAACTACTGAGACAAACAATCCCACCCCATTTCCTGAACCAACTAGAACTCATGGTTACTCAAGAATTCCACATAAGAATCGAAAAAAACAAACTAAAAACCCCGAAAAACGAAACGCTCCCCGGGAAACGGTTCTACCCAAGAAGGACAACAACACAACCCAAACTCCCAGAAAAAACTTTAACCCAGAAAAGTGAACAATTCCCAGGGAGAAGGAACCAGAAAAACCTTAACCCACAAAAACCCTTTACCCAAAAAAGGAAACCAAACTACGCCCCGGAAACAAACCCCCAAAAACAAAAGAGCAGCGAGGGAGAAGAAAGAGGCAGTGAAAAAGAAAAGAAAAAGGGCTAAGAGTGAGTACCTGCTGCAAATTGGAATCTGACGGACTGATTTTTGAGTAAGGCACGAAGAAGCTGCAGTGAGACGCGTGTTGGTAGAGAAGAAGATTTCTGGTAATGAATGAGAGAGTGAAGGTAGAGAGAGAGAAGAGAGAGAACCAGCAAAGAGAAACTAAAACGGTTATGAGATTTGAAGGTTGAGGAAAAGAGAAAAAAAGTGGAACGAGGAGTTTAAATAAGAAAACTTTCCCTCTATTTTCAAATAGATGGGCCTAATCCAAAAGCCCAACCCAATGAAACCCCCGGCCAGAGGCAGAGGTGTGTCAAAGATCTAACGGGCTGGCACACCTCGAGCGGTATAGCAATGATGACAGGACATTGGGATAGAGACAAAAGAGAACGTGTCATTAATGAGAAAAGCAAATGTCACTTCGGGCAGGTGAAAGGACAGGCATCCAGCATGTCCAGTCAACTGAAAGGACAATTCGGTCAAAGACCCGTACGACCAAAACACCTCGGACCCAGGGGGCTAACATCTCACCTCAGCTCAAGACTCGAACAGTCTTGTCGAGCTGGGGGGGCTTATGTGGTGGACCTCGCCTAGGGCCGAGATCCTCAGTCTCGTGATCAGCACATGCACCCTAGGTCGAGCACAGAACGCTGATATGTCCCCAGGTACCTGGTCGAGACCAACCCCAAGAGACCGACCAGGCCACCAAGACGGGCCGAGAACCCTCCACACCACGTCTACGGATGCCTCAACTGACTCAACAGCACAAGATTAGGATAAGATGACTCAGCGTTCTTATCCCAATACAACTCACACCCAGGCTAGCCCTAATGGGCCTCCCATCCCATGGCCCATAGGACTCACAGTCACCCCTATAAGTAGTACCGTGCTACAAGGGGCTCAGGTACGTCTTCTAACCATAATTGCAAGCTCACACACTCTGTGATTAGGGCAACCCCTGGTATCCCTACTGGATATTAGAAGAACCTCAAAGATCCTACAATAACCCTAGATTGTGGCCTCCATTAGACCATTCCCTGGTTACAGTGGTCCTCCACCGTCTAGGACATCACACCAATGTTCCCATTACTTCTTTCAATCAAGAAGAGAGAAAGTCGCAATTTTTCTTCTTTCTCTTCTCTCTCTCTTTTTTTTCTCTCTTTAATTTTAACAATTGTTAAAAATCGAACAACAATCAGAAAAAGTCTAAGTTCGTGTTCAGCCAATTCAAACGAGTAAATCGATTGATCGTAATATATAGGTGTACACATGTTGTTTAGGACTACGATAATCATAGTACATAGCGAATTACTACTATAAATTATATATAGGAAAAGAATTTGCTGCTATAATTGACGTTTTCGATGTTCATACTTCAAAACAACTAGAAAAACTTGGTATTTTGAATCAATAATTACATCTATAAAAACTTGATTTTAAAACAACCTAAACCTCCATTAATTCATCCCAACTTGGACATTGATTCTATGCAATTTTTTGTCTCCTAATTCGATCTATGAAAGTACATTTAAAATCCGTGAAAACGTTAACGGTAAAAGGAAAAAAAATCCTGCGAATTTTTTTTACGAAAGAAGAAAAATTAGTTTATGAATCGAATCGGAGGATAAAGGGAAAATTACATGAAAGGGTGTGTTGGGGATTTTCTTCTAATGAAAGGGATGTGAATTTTAAAAATTGGGATGTGAAAATTGATTCTCAATAATAACAAGGTTGGTTCAATTCATGGAGGAGTTTTGTACTTTTATGTGGTTGGTGGATTATGAAAATGAATTGGTCAGGAAAATTTGGTCTTTTCATGGTTGCTGCATTAAAAAGATTGGTACTCCCTCCATCCCTTTTGGAAATTTCACACAGATTAAGAAATGAGTAAATGATGTAAAATTTTGGTATAGTTTGACTAAATTACCCCCATTTAATAAAAGGAAATAGAGTAATAATAAATTTATGAAGATTATATTGAAGAGAGATGAAGAAATAAGTGATAAAAAAGAAAATGTAATAAATAAGGGTATGTTTGAAAAAAGAAGTATAAATGAGACTTGAATTTCTAAATGATTATGACTTATGGGACAAAAAAAAATCTTCGAAAGATCATAACTTATGGAACGAAAGGAGTAGTATTTACTTTTAGTAGTTTTATGTTGTGGTTAAAGTATCTTTAGTACTACCAACAAAGCCCAACATAATTGGTAGATAACTAGGTTCCTTAAGCATGATGTCAGGGGTTCGATGTCTGCCGTGAGTATAGAAAAGACTTTGTTGACAGTAACAAAACACACTTCGGTGATCTCTAGTATCGGAGGAGGTTAGCTTTCGGTTGCTAGTTGGAGAATACCCTTGGTGTAGACCAAAAAAGTATCTTTAGTATTATTCATTATTTTCTAAAACAATTTACTTATAAAAAAATAAAACTTATGTTCTGATCTTTTAAGTTATTTTCATTCTTCACTTTTTTTTTTAATTTGGTCCAATTTTTTTCATAACTCTCTCAATTTATAACCAAAATTCATAATTTTAGTATTATTAAGTTCAGAATGAAAAGATTTACAAAATACATTTATCATTTTTTTAAAATTTTTACCATAAAAAAATGAATTTTAGAACCCATTTAAAAAACTATTTTTAGAATCAAATTAAAAAACATAAGTAACTTGAAAGAACAAAAATATAGGTTTTACCTATTATTATACGGAAACAAAGGAAGGATAGTCATACATGAGATTGGTGGAACAATCAATCAAAGATAGCAAGATTCGAATAATTTATTAGCATCTTGAAAGCATTGCTTACACCTAACTTTTTATAATTTTTGCACCTAAAATCCCATTTCAATTTTTACACCTAACTTTTTATAATTTGAGTTTTCAATATATTCTTTAATAAACTTCTTATCATCGACCTTTATAATTGATATTTAGAAATTAAAAAAATTATAATAATAATAATAATAATAATAATACTTCCTCTGTCTTATAAGGATAGTGAAAAATTGTAAAAAGTAAAAAAATTAAGGAGACATGTCTTTAATGGTTTATCTAATACATCAATCAATTATCAAACAACAAATTAAATGCTTTAATTTTGCATTAATAAACCAATCACAATTCAAAGTTTATAATTTCTAAATTTTTTATTAATTACATACTTTAACTTTTGTTAGAACCAAAAAATTTTGTCCTTTTCTATTGTCCTTATGAAACGAGGGAGAATAATAAAGTGCAACAAAATGACATAATATATTTGTTTTAAACAAAGAGTCTTATTAATCGGTCTCCACTACCACTGCCTTGTTAAAGAATTAAGAGTGAAGTGACACTTTGGTCCCTCAAATTTTTCGACAGGGACACTTTAGTCCCTCAAGAAATTTAGTTCATTTTTAGTCCCCAAAGTTTTCTAAAAGTACCAATTTAGTCCTTGTCTTATTTCCGTTAGTCACTTCGTTGAGGGACTAAATTGGTACTTTTGGAAAACATGAGGGACTAAATTGCTACTTTTGAAAAACATGGGGACTAAAAATGAATTAAATTTTTTGAGGGATTAAAGTGTCCCTGTCGAAAAATTTGAGGGACCAAAGTGTCCCTTCACTCAAGAATTAATTAAGTGAAAGAAATAATGGTTGAGACAAAAGTGTTTGTGATTTTATGGTTTACCTTTTCATGATGCATAAGAAAGAAGGACAATTCTTCGATGCTCCATTTTACTAGTATTTAATTACTTTTTTCATAACACTCATATTATCTCAACACTTTTTAGAATTTTAATAATAATAATAATAATAATAATTATAAGGGTAATTTTGAAAAAGTATATCAAATTTTTACATTTCCAATAACACTAACAAATTTATAGCATGTTTGGTAAGTGGTTAAAAAATCAATTTTGTCCCCAAAATCACGTTGGAGCATAAACAATTGTTAATAGCTTTGGCATTCCAGAATTGATTCTGGCTAACTCACCACAAAATCAAATATGCACTTAATCACTTTCCTTTATGAAAATAGAAAAACCCAAAAAAATATTATACTTTCTCTGTCCCTAATTATAAGACCATTTTGATACTTTTATTTTGTCCCTATTTATAAGACTTCATACCAATTTTCAATAATCATTAATAACTTTTTTTCCATAAACAACCCTATTTTTTTAATACTTTTTAGATTTCCAATAATATTAATAAGGGTGATTTTGAAAATACACATAAAAAATTTACATTTCAAATATAATGAACTAAATTAATCAACTTTCTTATTATACGTGAAATCTCCCATATGGGTTTTATAATTAGGAACGGATGGAATAAATACGATCAGAGCGATTATAAATGGGAATTAGTCCTCAAACCCCATTTTTAGTCCCCAAACCCCATTTTTTCGATGGGGTTCTGTCAGAATATTTTCTGATACCCCCAAGTCGGAAAAATGCATTTTTCCGGTTACTCTCTTATTAAAAAATTCATTTTAAAGTCAGAAAATGCATTTTCTAACTCGAATGTATCAAAAAAATATTCTAACAGAACCCCAAAAAAAGAAAATTGAATTTGGGGACTAAAAACGGGATTTGAGGACTAATTCCTGCGTACATTTTCAATCAAGTAGGCTATGTCTAATCAGAGATGTGGCCTTCCTGCCCTTTACTTCGGTCCATTAATGCTGTCCCTCATTTTGATGTTTTGTCTATGGTGAAAAGTACTGTACGTCTATACTGTTCACGTAGGGTGCTTGAAGTAAATGACTGAGAAAGCAATACAGCAACAAATAGTTCCATATTTCTGTAACTTTTTTTTTCCCACGTTGAGAATTTCTCTATTTACACCATTTTGGTACTTATGCAATGATTTTGAGTGATTTTAAATAGGTTTTTTTACTTAAGTGAAATAGTTTTACAAACAATTTACGTAAATAGGGTAGTTTTGAAACTATTTACATAACATGGGGCAGTCAACAAAACTATTTACGAAAATGGGCAGTCAAAGTCAAAATTACAAAAGTCAAACAAGTCATCCCACATGACTTCTTCTAAAGAGTCATCTCACATGACTTATTCTAAAAGTCAAACAAGTCATCCCACATGACTTATTCTTCTGCTCCCTCGCTTCCTACTTATCTGTCATATTTCAAACAAAACACACCCTTTAACAAACGAAATCATTACTTAGATTTCCAATACATTAATTATGTTTTTTTTTCGACTATACCTTTTCTTTCTCTGTAATTATTACTTTTTTTCCACTACTTACAAAAACCAATTTCATGCTTTAATTTTTTATATATATATTTAATTTATTTTTAATTTTGTGCTTTTATTTTTTTATTAATGTTTAGCTATTCTAATGCACTTATTTATTTTTAATTTAGTTTATTATTATATTGAACTTATTAGTTAGATTTTTTTATGTTTTGTACATTTATTTATTTAAATTTATCACAATATTTTTTTAATCTATTCATGTTATTATTAGTTTTTATAATGTATTCATGTTAGTATTTTTTAAATTTTTTCATGTAAAAAGCCTATAGATAATATAGTATGTTGAAATTGAACAGGTGTTGTTGCAGCAGGATTGTTTCTATGTGTTTTCACTCCAAATTCAATCTTTACAGCCTCAAATTTGGAGTGACAACGCATGGAAACAGTTTTGCTACCGCGACACCAGTTCAGTTTCAAAATAATATATCATATACAGGTTTCTACATGAAAAAATTTAAAAAAAAAATATTAACATGAATACATTAAAAAAATAAATAATAACATGAATAGATTGAAAAAATATTAACATGAATAGATTAAAAAAATATTATGACAAATTTAAATAAATAAATCAATAAAAGTATGAAACATTAAAAATCTGACTAATAAGTATAATATAATAATAAACTAAATTAAAAATAAATAAATAAATAAATAAGTGCATTAGAATAGCTAAACATTAATAAAAAATATAAGCACAAAATTAAAAATAAATTAACTATATAAAAAAATTAAAATAAAAATTCTATAAATAAAATATAAAACATAAAAAAATTACACCTAAACATTATAATAATAAATAAAAACACAAAATTAAAAATAAAATAAATATGTACATATAAATTTAAATAAAAAAATTAAAAAATTAAGAAAATGAAATATAAAAAAATTACCTCAAATAATAGACCAATAATTTGTTTAAAATGAAGATTTAAAGTACTCACTCCGTTTCTAATTAACTGTCCTTTTTTGTAGAAGTTTTTTGTTTTTTTAATCTGTCCTTTTCATGATTTCAATAGTGTAATAAATGCTATTTTCCATGTTTACCCTTATTTAATAGGGTATTGATTTTTGTAAGTAGTGGAAAAAAAGTAATAATCACAGAGAAAGAAAATGTATAGTCAGAAAAAAAAACATAATTAATGTATTGAAAATCTAAGTAATGATTTCATTTTTTAAAGGGTGTGTTTTATTTGAAATATGACAGATAAGTAGGAGCAGAAGAATAAGTCATGTGGGATGACTTGTTTGACTTTTAGAATAAGTAATGTGAGATGACTCTTTAGAAGAAGTCATGTGGGATGACTTGTTTGACTTTTGTAATTTTGACTTTGACTGCCCCATTTTCGTAAATAGTTTTGTTGACTGCCCCATGTTATGTAAATAGTTTCAAAACTACCATATTTACGTAAATGGTTTGTAAAACTACCTCACTTAAGTAAAAAAACCCTTTTAAATAGGTAGGACAAATCGGTCAGTTCAATTCATTTCGGCTGACCATTTAAGTAGTTTTATTTTTATTATCAAAATATTTTTGTATGAACACTGCAAAAATTGAACTTTTGTATCATGTTTAAGTTTAACTATATGGAGTATCAACAATGTTAAACTTATATAGGTGGGTAAGAATGATTTAGGCCAATTTAAAGGTAACTAAAGCTTAGCTTGATAATTTATTGGTTTGAATTGAACAGGTTATCTCCTTGATCAATTTTAATTAAGTTTTTAAAGAATTTAATTTAAAATATGTTAAAATAAAACAAATAAAATAGTTACCTAGAGCAATAAATACCAACTATCGTTAGTCTCTTATGTCCTAGTAATATGAAAATAGAAAATTAAAATACAAATGCATTATACATTTAAATTAAGTTTTTGTTATAAATATTTAAAATAAATTTGTTAGCTATAATAAGGGATGAGAATAGGTTAGAACATTTAAATTAGGGGTGTAGGCAAATTCCGGATGAGATCGCGAGACTGTTGGGATTGAATCAGACAATATCGAAAAATGCAATCTAGTCTAGTCTCGTTGTTCAATCCAATTTCAAAATTTTCATACCGTTGCCTTATGATCCATTTCATGGTCCCAAAATTTTTTTGACCATATAGACCGGACCGAATCGAGCCGATTACTCCATTTTTATATTTTTTTTTTTAACTCCACTTCACTGTACAAAAGTAAAAACACGAGTATTCTTCAAACTTAATTGCCTCACATCCTCAATGCTCTAAGTTCTCAGGATTTCACTATCCCTCAAACCCTCTCATTTTTGTAACCCTCACTGCCACCACTCACTAGTCACTGCCTCAAAGCCCCTCGCTACTCACCGATCACTGCCTTAACCCTCACTGCCTCAAGCCCCTCGCTACTCAATGGTCACTGCCTCACACCTCATGCCCTCACTGGTCACGCCTCATGCCCTTGCTGGTCATTGGTCACGCCTCACTAGGGATGGCAATGGGTCCGGGTGGGTCCGGGTAATGGGGTACCCAGACCTGGATCCATTGATAATTATTGGACCCGGACCCGTGCGAGTACCCGCTGCATAATGGGTAGGCGGATCTTCGGGTATCTAGACGGGTTTTGCGGCTACCATTAGCAATTATTTTTAAAGAAAAATTATTTTTTTAAATTGATTTCTATGTCCTTTTTGATAAACCGAGGGATCCTTAATACATCGTTACACACTCTACTTAATATTAATCTTTATCATCATTAAACACTCGCAAATATCAAAGAAATTCTCTCGTTAAACACAAACATACTAAGATTATATATATATATATATATATATATATCATATAATGGATATATGTAAATATGGATGGGTCCGGATACCCACATATCTGAATATCTCAGATCCGGACCCAGACCCATACAAAGCGGGTACCCAGATGGGTCTATTCTTTGGGCCCACATGTCTTTTTTTTTGACCCAGACCCGGACCCGTTGCGAGTATTACCCGCGGGTATCCGCGGGTCCGGGTCCAATTACCATCCCTACACCTCACCCCTTCATGTCGCTCGCTGTCTAGCTCTACTTCTTCATAGTCGATGTTCCTCGCCGTTGCTTGTTCCTCTACCCCTCTTTCTGTTGTTATTCAGTGAAGGTTAGTTGATTAGTTGGTTGTGCCTTTTTTAGTTGATTTTGCCCTTGATTTATATTACTATAAAAAATGTTTGATGGCCAACAATTCTTTTTATTTACTGTAAAATTCTTTTTACAATTTATTTACTATTATTTTCTTTTTTTATTCCTCTACAAAGCATGTATCTGTAGTTTAAGATTACTTTTAAGTGTGTTAAATAGACCAAATTGGCCATGATTGTGCGCTTGACTTATGAAAATATCTCTTAAAAAAGTTTGAGAATGTGGAGAGAAAGAAGCAATACATGGCCACGACCGTAACCTCGACTTGTAAAAATAAGTTAAAATTTTTTAATGTGAAAGGGAAGAAGCGACAAAAAGTCATGACCGCATTCTTGACATATGAAAATAACTCTCAAAATATTTTAGAATGAGAAGGGTAAGAAGCAACACATGACTATGATCATGCCCTCGACTTATAAAAATAACTGTCTTTTTGAAACTAGTTGAATAAAGGAGTAAAAGAATTATTCTAACTTGACATAGTTAAATAAAGATGAATTATTCTAATGTTATTATCAAAGCTAAAATAAAGGAGCAAAAGATAAATATAAATAGGCCAAAACATATAGGCCAAAAAATGATGCCTAAGATACGAGGTCCCGTTAAAAAATGAAAACACAAAAAAAAAATGATCCTGATTGGGTGTATTATCCTTCAAAATCACAGCTACATCTTTTCTCAACACGTGCTCGAGTAGACAGGAACATTGCACTCGTCCCACATTATTCGGTACAGGTAATATCCTCATCAAGATTCAAAACATAATATGTCACGTGAAATCAAAATGACTTGTAAGTAACTAATGATGAAAAGAAAAGAGAATAAAAAAACAAAAATCAAAGGAGAACCTAAGCACATAAATCCAAAGGATAAACATTCCCACTCAACAACTTAACTTTAAATTTGAAGTAAAGGAGTTGACTCAAGATATCCAAACCAAACTAAATTTAAGAAACAACAATTGATAAACTTAAAAAGAAAAAAATCAGTCTTAATCCCTATATTTCGAAATTAAGGCTAAGAAATGAAAAGGTGTTGAAGCTTTGAGCTCAGCGTAGGTACTAGTCTATTAAAACTCCAAACAATATTAACATCAACTTTTAAACCAAAGAAAATACAATTCTAAAATATGAAACTCTCCAAGTTACAAATTACATGTCTACCAAACTCAAATGTAAATTTTTCATATCAATCGAACTCGAACCAGAATAAAACTCAACAAAACTACAAATAAACTTAAAACTCATGTAATTGACTTAAAACTCATGTTAAATGATTTAGATATTGGGTTGTAATAATTTAAAATGTTTCGCTATCTATTTTTATCTAAAAACTCTAGTTGGTACTGGCAGTTGGTAGTGTTATGGTAGTTGTGAATTGTGATTATGAACTTGTGTGTGTCTCAATACTATGCTTATATTTTTATATTCAAATTTTTGTGGAGGCTTTATATTTAGGGTATGTTCGGAAATACTAGCTTGTAGCGGTGAGTTTTTAGCTTGTAGCTGTTAAGTTAGTTAGGAGTTGTGAACTTGTAGCTGAGAGCTTATAGTTGTTTAGCTGACTATTTGAAATAGTGTTGTTCAGCAAAACTAGCTTTTGAAGTAGCTAAAAGTTATTAAATAACGAAAAAGGACATGTAGCATTTTATTATTTTAAGTTTTTCAAATTTTTTTCTTTATTTATTAAATAGACAATTAATTTTTTAATTAATTAAATAAATATAAAATTATTAAATTATAATTAATTAAATTCATTTTTTTCTTAATTTATTAATTATGTAGTTAATGAATTAATTATAACAAAATTATTAAATTATAATTTATAATTAATTAAAGGGTATTAAAATAATTTTAAATTTTGTTTGAGGGTATAATTGGTATATGAGTTATTGAAAGCTAATTTAGTTTCATGAAAGCTACTTTTTAAAAACTAACTTTCAAAAGCTACAAGCTTCTTCTAATTTGTGTTCACCGAACGAGGCTAGTAGCTTATTGACTGAATTTAAAAGTTCCTAACTAGTTAAAAAGCTCCTAGCTACCCTTGCCGAACAAAGCCTTAATCAAATGTTACTTTTAATTTTTTAAAAAGAAAAAATCAACCTTAATCCCCAATGTTACTTGTTAATTTTGTGCTTTGTAAATGGGATGTAGTCATATTTGATTTTTTGGAGATATGTTGAGTAATTAAAATATTTTTTTTTCTAAACGAAAAAAAAAGAACTCTCCATTTTTTTTATTTTTATTAAAAAGAATAAATATG
The DNA here is from genome assembly GCA_037953625.1 of Crotalaria pallida. Lineage (NCBI taxonomy): Eukaryota > Viridiplantae > Streptophyta > Magnoliopsida > Fabales > Fabaceae > Crotalaria > Crotalaria pallida. The sequence continues at coordinate 113,891,471 of CM075652.1, read as the reverse complement.
AACTGAGTCAAAGAGAAAAAGATTCAACAATCAATAAGAGTAATCGAATGTTTTTCGAATCGGGCATTTAAATTAAACATATTAATAGTAAAAATTCTTCATTGAAAGTGTAAAAAAAAAACAATTGAATGCTAAAAGAAAAAATTCTAAAAATAAAAAGGGATTTTCGAATAAAATAAATTATATAGTTAAAAGATTAAAATTAAAAAAAAAGTATTTTGCCTAAATTAGACAAGAAGTTACAAAGAATAAATGTTTGTTTGATCTATGTAGTCGTCGACCCTACCTAATGAAAATATGTTTTGGCTAAAAAAGACCAAATATATTTGGTGTTGAGTGCAAAATGCTTTAATTGAATAATTGAGTTTACTTGTAACATGTTGTGTAAGTAACATGTATGACTTTAACGAATTTGGAAATATAGACCTCATTAATGAAATTATTTGTTGTTTACATTTAATTTTTTTTATTTGATAAGTAATAAATAAAAATATCTATATATTACTTTCTTTTAATTATCATCTACGCTATAATTTTTTAAAATTATTTATTTTTTTAAAAAAATCATAAATTCTAATTTCACTGAATTAACAAAAATATGTTATACTATGTTAATTTGCTCAACCTTAAAAATCATCTTTTTTATATTATATTTTTTAATTATATATGCTATAAGTTTTTTTTTAACTATTGATTTTTAAAAAATCATAACTTTTCTAATTACCATATTTCTACAAAACACATAAGAGTATTTTTGTTTACAATAATATGTTATACTATGTAAATTTGTTCCAACTGAAAAATCACATTTGTCATATTATATTCTTTAATTATCTATGCTATAAGTATTTTTATTATAATAATTTTTAAAAAATCATAAATTCTAATTTCGCTAAATTACGTGTGTTTGAATAAAAAATCAATAAATATAATTATTATTTTTTAAATCTATGATGTAAGTAAAAAACAATTATTTAACAATTTAAAAAAAAATAAAAGTTCCTAAAATCTTTAAAAATTATAAGTTTATAACAATGAACAATGGATAACTTGTTATACCTATTATAAAAAGTAAAAAAGGGTGGTGCATGTTCACCAAAACATAATCCAATATACCTTAGCATTTATCATGAAACAAATGCTTGGATGTTGTTATTTGTTTGCTTTGTTGGTGACATTTTTTTAAACAATGTCAAAGACCATTTGGATGCTGTTGTTATATGTATATGTTTAGGTTTATATATATATATATATATATATATATATATATATATATATATATATTATTTTTTTGGTGAACATATATAGATATATTATTGTTTGGCAAGATCTTATGATTTGTGTTACAATAGCATATTTTACATGTTGTTCCTTTACCATCCTCTATTAAGAAAATAATAATAATAATAATAATAATAATAATAATAATAATAATAATAATAATAATAAGAGAATCTCGATTCTATCCAATCTTACCTGAGATATCGAATTTCACCTATGACGGTGTTAAAAAATACTTTACACTGCGCAAAAGGTAAGCACAGAATTGATTTCTTTGTGTGTACGAATTGAAACTGTACAAATTTGAAGTTTCCATCGCTATCACAATAGGTACCACCATCATAATCCCTTTGGTCATAACTAAGTGTTAGAGAGGGGACACACGCCTACTCTTGTACAGTTCTCCGTGTCTACTTACTCTGTTCACATTAGCATTCATCACTAACAGTTATAGTTTTGTGTGTTATCCGTGTGTCTATCTGAATTGAAAGTGACTGTGCTATAGCTAACTCACTCTCACTTTTGGATTTGTGTGCATTGCCAGAGTGTAAAAGATAACAAGAGAGTAAATTTGGGCAGAAGTGTGAATCAGAAAGTGATATTGAGAGAGTTACATGAAGCCTGGGCAGAGAGAATCATCACTTCCCCTGCCACTCTTGGTTCTGTGAGCTCTTATTATTAAAACTTTATGAGTTATTTGGGTACTTATTTTAGAATTTGGATACTTTCAATAATTTGGTTTAGGCATAGAGGTTGTTGAGAATAATTTCTTTTTTATCAAGGTTTTTTCAATAATCGAAAACTAATTCTTTCCGAAGCGTAAATAACAGGGCAATGATCGAATCATTAACATCATTTTTAAAAAAAGTTCAGACATCTACCATTTGTGCTGGACTTTTTTGGTTTGAGAATAATTATTTATTTAAATAACATTAATGATATTTGTGCAATATGAAATACTTCAACCAATATTACAACTTTCAAATATGAAAATTAAAAAAAGATAAATGAGAAAAATTATTAGATGGTTCGAAACTAATGATGTCGGATAAATCACCAACATCAATTTTTTATTATTATTATTATTATTATTATTTTATATGTTAACAAAAAAATAAACTAAAAATAATTAAAATGTGTCATGAACTATTGATTTGAGACCAACTAATAATTTCACGACAAAGTGTACCCTTCACTTTTATTTACTCAATATAAAAATTGTGATTGGGTTATTCAAATAACATCATTGTTTAAATAACTTTGTTTTTTTTTTTTAATGAGAGAGGCTTCTGGCATATTAGTTTTTCTAACATTTAAAACTAAATATATATAAAAAAAATCTAAATGTAACATGTTAGTCTCTCTTGCCATTTCTTCCGTTGCAGTGCTCTGTCTCCTACATTTCCAAACACACCATAACGCACCACACATCATTTTTTACTTCAATCCACGTGCTGCGCTCACTCACATATACTTATTCACATGCCTTCTTACACATACTATCTTCTACTTTTTGCCTCTCTCTATTCTGTATACCTCACTAATTAAAGCAAAAACGAATACACAATTTTTGATATTAATTAAATTTATACTCACTCCGATCCTATATATAAGACATACTTAACCATATTTCTCGGACCAAGAAAAGTAGTTAGTTTTATGAATTCTATGGGAATATATTGTAACATTACAATTTTACCCTCTCAACTTTTCTTGAAAAATTCACACTCATTAATGAACAACAACAAAAAACACATGCATTTAATAAGGGCAAAAAAAAGAAAAAGCAATAAATGATGCATAGAAAATACAAAATGTCTTATATATAGGACCAAAGATTGCTTCTAGAATATGTCCTATATATAGGACCGGAGGGAGTAATATTTTACACTTAATTTATTGGATAAAATAAAATAGCATGTGCTATTACGTGTATTTTTTTTTTCCATCCGATTTCTCGAGTACTACCTAGGTGCATTTGGATCCGATCCGGATCGCATGCTTAGTTATGACAGATGAGTCTCCCAACATAAATTTTTTACATCCACAAAGAATCGAAATTGAAATCTTGCTTAGGAGAGACCGAGTCGTTTACCATTCATCCCAACCCATGTTGGTATGTATTTTTTTTTCATTTTATTATAAAGTAATATAAGCAAATTTTTCGAAAATAAAATATTCATTTAACCACATTTTTTTAATCATATCGCTTGAAACACTTAATTCTAATCATCTGCCATCCATTTCTCTATGGGTGTGATATGTTCTTTATTGAGCTATAATGGTAATTTATTTCCACTACTAATTAACATAAACCAAAAGTCAGGAGAGTATTATATATATATCCACTACTCTCTCATGATATATTGTATGCACTACCAATCCCACATCCATATAACCATGCAAACTCCTCACTCCTTCTCTTGCATATCCTCCTGTGGAAGTGAGAATACTGATGAGATTAATGATGATGAAGAATCAATCTCCCTCTCCCTTGGTCTTCCTGGCCAGCACCACAACCCCAAAGTCTCTACCCCAAACCACTCTGCCCCCATGCTTCAAATGAAAAACCCTTCAACCTCTTATGATGACCAACAGAATGGTGTAACAGTTGCACTCCACATTGGCCTTCCCAATGCTGGTGCATCAACCACCATCACAAATAATGCTACTGAGCAAGACCGTTATTCGTCTGCCATTGCCGTTCAGGGTCAATATTGGATCCCTACTCCAGCACAAATCCTTGTTGGACCTACTCAGTTTTCTTGCACTGTCTGCTACAAAACATTCAATCGTTTCAACAACATGCAGGTTATGATCTATATCATCCTTCGCTTTCTTTCTTGGGTGATTCTTTAATGCTCACTTTTTACTTTTATGGTTTGATGCTACCCTTTTGAATATTATAGATTTATTAATTAAAAGGATCCAGTTAATCAGTGTCCTAAAGGAAATTAAGAATTAAAAAAATTGTATTGAAAATTTAAGTTAAACAGAGAAAATGCATGAAAATGCTACATACTTTAACTTTCTTATCTTGCCTCAGCCCAACCTCATCACCCGTTTTTTTTTTTTTTTGCAATTACCCTTTTATGACCATCAATGATATACCACCTCCACCACACCCTTTTTTGAAAATGTAACGATCGACAACAAAATAGTAAATTGATAAAATAGACGATATCAAGACACAATATGAAAGTGAGGATGATGAGGTGAAATGGTGAATAAACGTTCAGATTAAAGATGATTCGATAATAAAATTTCATATACAAAAACTGAAAAAATGTCTTGAATATTGTTTAAAAAGGAGCATCGAAGGATTGTCCTTCTTTCTTATACATCATGATTGAAAAGGTAAACCATAAAATCTCAAACACTTTTGTCTCAACCATGGCTTTCACATAATTAATTCTTTAATAGGGCAGTGGTAGAGACCGATTAATAAGACTCTTAGTTTAAAACAAATAGATTATGTCATTTTGTTGCACTTTATTACTCTCCCATATCATAAGGATGATAGAAAAAGGTACAATTTTTTTTCCAAATTAAAGTTAAAGTAATTAATGAAAAAATTTATAAATTGTAAACTTTGAATTGTGATTATTTGATCAATGCAAAATGGATTTAATTTGTTGTTTGATAATTGATTGTGTATTAGACAAACCATTAAATACATGTCTCCTTGATTTTTTTTTTACTTTTGCAATTTTTTAGCATCCTTATAAGAGAAAGGAAGTATTATTATTATTATTATTATTATTATTATTATTACTACTACAGAATAAGTTTCCTCCTTGAACAAAGAGGAAAACTTATATCCTTAAACCAGTAATATTTTGACACATGGACAAAAAATTAAAAACAAATAATTTTTTTTTAAAAAAAGCAAAAAAGAAAAGAAAAAAGAAGGAAACGCAAACAACAGAAAGAGAAACGCGAACGTCACCACCATCGCCACCAGCCATCGCCACCACCATTGCGACTGCCTCTCTCTCCTTCGTTATTTTTTCCTTTATTTGGGTGTTTTCTGTTTGACAAGTTCCGTGGCTATACAAACAACACTCATTACCAATCCGTTTGTAACACTTCCTGAAACGCCTCAGATGTCAATTGGTCGAGTTGGAACCACTCCTTCAATTCAATATGGAATCTCCAGCGTGCCTGTAAAACAATTTGTGATTTTAGCTTCTGATTTTGTTTATTTATTATGCCAGTTTTTTTTTAACTTAGAGTAAAAATTACTTTGCCGCCTTGAGATCAATCTGTATGGTTTTACTTTTTTGGCAAAATCAATTAAGCTTCGAACGGATCCTTCATTGCAAGCCCCTGACAAACCCATTTTCGTTAAAATATCATCATTATTGACTTCTCGATACCTTTCACAAAGAAGAAATAGGATTCTTGTCAAGAAATATCATTCTAATAATGATGGACCAAAGGTGAGTAGATTATTCCATTTATTTTCAATCATGGTTTTCTAACGGTGGTGGTGGCTATGGTGATATCCTACTCTAGTTTCTAACTCGGTGATCTATTTCAAGCGTTTGTGCTTCCTTAGCTTCTTCTTTCTTTTGCTTTTCTTTCTTTTATTTTTATTTTTATTTGTTTTTAATTTTTGTCCATGTGTCAAAATATTACTAGTTTAAGGATATAAGTTTTCCTCCTGGTTCAAGGAGGAACCTTATTATGTTGTTGTTGTTATTGATGTATTTAGTCCCTGAAAGTTGAGAGTGTTTTGATTTTGGTCATTGGAAGTTTTTTTAATCTTGACTTATCCTTAATTATTTTAAAAATTTGGTTTTAGTCCCTACCGTTAAAAAAAAATTGTTAATTGTTGACGTGACTAATGGAACACCACATTGACATACACGTGTACAAGTACTGCGTGCCACCGATAGATAACGTGGATGATCCATGCCAGCAGGAGCAAAAGAGCCAAAGCCCAAGATCATCCACGTCATCATACCGATAGTATGCAATACTTGCACACGAGTATGTTGATGTGACATTCCGCTAACCACATCAACAATTAATGCATTTTTCCTAACGGCATGGACTAAAACCAAATTTTCAAAATAATTAAGGATTAGTTAAGGTCAAAAAAATTTATAGGGACTAAAATCAAAACACCTCTAACTTTCAGGGACTAAAACATAAATAAGCCTATTTTTTAATTTCTCAATATTAATCATAAAGGTCGATGATAAAAAAGTTTATGAAAGAATATATTGAAAACTCAAATATTTAGAATTTTAGATATAAAAGTTCAATAAAGAAGTTTTAAATTAAAAATTTAAATATTTAAGACTTTAAAGATAATTAACTTATAATTTCAAATATTCTTTTAATCCAATTTTCGACATTTTATCTTTGATCATAAAATATTACATTAATCAAACTCATCATCATTTTGTATTAATGAGTTTAGTAATGTTATCATTGGTCATATGTCCATCATACGACTTTGCTTCTAGCTAGATCTCTGATATATAGTGCTATATGTCAGATGCATATGTGGGGACATGGGTCACAGTACAGGAAAGGATCTGAATCATTGAGAGGGTCAAAACCAGCTTCAATAATGCTAAGGCTACCTTGCTATTGCTGTGCTGAGGGTTGCAAGAACAACATAGAACATCCAACGTCAAGGCCACTCAAGGATTTCAGGACTCTCCAAACACACTACAAGAGAAAGCACGGAGGGAAACCCTTTGAGTGCAGAAAGTGTGGGAAGGCATTTGCAGTGAGAGGGGATTGGAGGACACATGAGAAGAATTGTGGGAAGCTTTGGTTCTGCATCTGTGGTTCTGATTTCAAGCACAAGAGATCCCTTAAAGACCATGTTCGTGCTTTTGGTGATGGCCACACTCCACACACCGGCGAGTCAGAGAGTTGTGATCGTTTGGGTGAAGAAAGAGATTATGAAGATGGTGATGAGGAACAAGAAGAAGAAGAAGAAGGTGATGATGAAGATGATAACAGTGGAGGTGTTGTTACATTCAATTAATAATACAATAAAGTTGGTGGATGTTTGTTAGAATCTTTTGGTTGTAACTAAGATTTGGATTGATCCATTAGAGATTATTGTACTTTTTTCTCTGGTGTAGAAAGAGTGAAATGGAATGCAAGAAGATGGAGACCAACATTGCATCAGAAGCTAAGTGGCAGACTTATCAAGTGGAAAATGTTTTTCATGCATATATCAATTTTGTCTTTTTTGAAAAGCTTAGCTTGTGTTGGATGTTTTTTTGTTTTTTTTTTTGGTTTGTTTTTTTTTTTTTTGAGTTTTAAAATTTTTCAAAATTAAAATCAGTTTTAGTTTTATAATGTCGGTTCAATTTTTTTAGTTTTCAGTTTTCAAAATTATTTTTAAAGCATTGCTACCATGTTATGTATGTATATACACACACACCTTATGCTACCATGATTATTTAATGACAACCTTCATGTGGATGTTGTCATTCTAAGTTGGAGATGGTGGTCGCTGTTAGAGTGGTTGTGATTGATGGTGGTGCTGATTGGGAATGGTGACCAAAGTGATGATGGTGGTATATATTGGACTCTTGATAGCGATGGTTGTAATTCGAGCGGTGATGATGGTGATTTTTATGATGTTAGTAGAGGAAGAGATGGTGAAGGATGAGGATGTGTTGGTGATGAAAGGTGATGATTGGGGTAGGCACGTAGGTGGTGGTGGTGGTGATTGTCAGGGATGGTATGATGATGAAAGGCGATGGTTGAGGTAGGCACGAAGGTGGTGGTGGTGATAGTCGGGTGATAATGCTGGTGGCTGAGGTGATAGTGGTGCATGTGGTGATGGTCATTAAAGGGTAATGGTGGCTGGGTGGTTAGTATTGCAGTTGGTTGCGTGGTGGTGATCCGAATGATAGTGGTGGTGGTAGTTGGAGGGGTGGTAGTAGCAATTAAGGATGTTGTGTGTTTGGGATAGCTATGATAGTGGTGATGGCGATTATCAATGGATGATGGTATTTAAGGTGTTTATAGTGGTCGTGGTGGTAGTTATGCTTTGGGTGGTCCCAATGATGATGGTTGGATAGTGGTCGTGGTGTTAGCGGTGATCACGGTGGTTGTGGTAGTGAGAGGAGTGTGATGGTGATGGTATAGTGACACAGATAATGAGATGATATAAGTTTGCAATTCAAAATTAAAATTATGAAATCATTTTTGGTTGATTTGAAAATAGAGGTAAACTTATTCTGCAAATAAGTAAAAATTCATTTTAACTTTAATTTCGTCAAATAAATTTTATTTTTAAAATACTATTTTAAAACCAAAAATCAGAAAGTAACAATCACCTCAGGCGCGGGACATTAATTGAGTTCTTGAATTTGTCTTTCTATTAATACAGATTAGTTTTGAGAGAGGTTCTTGTAAAAAAAAAAAATAACAGTTTTAAGCTATGTTTGGTAAGACAAACTTATAATTTATTTAGTAGCTTTTAACTTATTGATAATCAATAAGCTACTAGAGCTATTTGATGAAAAAAATAAAAGAAATTTATAACTTTAAAAAATGAAACTCATAGCTTTTGAAAATTAGCTTTCAGAAAACTATGTGAAGTAACTTTAAAAAAATGAAAGAGCTTTCAATAAATTATATCTCAATTTTGCTCTTTATTTTTCTCCTAATTATTATTGTGAGACCCGCAATTTTACCCAATTTAATTAAATTATAATAATTGTATTTTTACTTTATTTTATTTGGTAGTATTTATTTTAAGGATAATTTAATGAAATTTGTTACTAAAAAGTTGGTTTTGGTTATATAATTATATATATGTGGCGTTAATACATATATATATGCATATAATTATAAATTTCTAATTAATAAAAGAGAAAATTATTCTTGGGATAGAAATAATTAGTAAGTATATTTTTATCTTATAAAAATAATTTTGGAATGATTTTATTAATGTTTGGACAAAAATGTGAATTTTCAAGTTATAATGTTTTTTTTCAAGAATTCATATCTTTTAAACCGTACGTCGAAAAATTACAAATGATATGTCAAAACGATCGTATCGAAATCTAGGTTATAAAAATGTAAAGCTTGGATTTTTATTTTAGAGTTTTCGAAATTTTATCCCTGCTACAATGTTAAACGAATTTTTGAGTTTTAAGTATGAATGTATGGTTTTAATGCATTAAATGACCTTTTGACTTAAGTATATTTTATTTTGAAAATGAAAATACATTTCTGAAATTGTATATTGTACTACCATTCAAATAAAGTGTATTTTCGTATTTTTCTTATTTTTAAATTATTTGAAAACTTAGGAAGTGTATTTTTGAAGGAAATGATATTAGGACTTCAAAAATTCATAACTTTCAAAACGTAAGTCCAAAAATTATAAACTTTATATGAAAATGATCGTATTGAAATATAGTATCTGAATATATGAAAATGGAATTTTTATTTTGGCATTTACAAAAATTTACTGTACAGTAGGTAGCAAATCGAATTTTGATAGTTTTAATTAAGAAAAATTATTTTGGGACATAAAATAATTTAATAGACTATAAAATATTTTTATTGGTATATTTAAATATTTATCTTAGTGATGTTTGACTGCACAGTCCATATCTATTATTTTCCTAATTATTTTCTGATTTAATTAAAATAAGAGTTTAATATGATTGGTTGATTTGGGAGGCAAAATTCAAATGAACCAATGAAACAAAATTTCTTTTATTATTTTCTTATCCCCACCGTCCAGAAAATAAGAGAAGGAAAGAGGAGAATTTCTGAAATTTAATCTCAAGTTATTAACCCATAGTTTTTGGCAAATCCTATTAATTACTAGTCTTGGTTCCAAGTAAAACATTAAGGTGATAGATGACTCACCCATGACTAAGGGGACCGAAATTCCTAGAGTATTTGGAAGGAATATGCTGCATTTTTTACCTATAAATAAGACCTCTTACCCATCATTTTTCACACACACAATTCTTGATAGTTTGACAAAAAAAAATAATCCTAAGAGAAAATTGAGAGAGAGGGACGAGTTTGCTATAGGAAGGAGGGAGGAAATTGCTTGTCACTTGAAGTTTTTCTTAAGCTTAAGGAGTAGAGGTAACCCAAAATCACTTATTTATTTAATCTCTTTTTAAGTTGTTTTGTTGTTATTATTGAATAAAAACTTCTAAATTCTTCTATAGTTAAGTTCTAAATTTTCATTTTCATTTTAAAGTTATTGTTGAATATGTGATATTGTTCTTGAGTCATATGAATTAAGGATGAGAAAAGGGACACAAAAAAGGTGTTTAAAGAGATTTATCTCCCCTTTTCTTTAATTCTTAAGATGGCTAAAAGTTTTGATGAATTTGAATAATTTAATTTCTGGTTTTATTTTATTTCTTAGACTATATGAATTATAAAGAATTTTGTATAATTAAATAAGTTTTTATTCTTTGTCTTTTAATTGTTTTGTTTCTTTGTATTAAGGAATAATAATAAAGAAGTAAATAACAATGGAAAAATAATATAATTTCTGGTATATATATATATATATATATATATATATATATATATATATATGGACCGTGACATATATTAAGAGAAGTTGATGATTGATTTGTGTATTTTAATATGTGAATTGTATTGTTGTTTAATAAAATAAAAGAGAATGGAAATGAATAAGAAGATTAAAATGGATTTTTATTTTTTGTTTTTACTTATTATTTTAACTCTGGACCATGTATATATATATATATATATATATATATATATATATATATATATATTATGGTAATTTTTGTTATTTCATGTGTATTTGAATTATAGTTAAGTCCCTAAAAAGAATGAAAACAAATAGGTGTTTTCCTTAAAGTAAAAATGAAATGAAAATGATTTAAAAGAACTAAAAATAATTTTTGAGAAATAAAGTAAATTCTGAAAAATTTTAATGTTCTTAATGTGTATGAAATTGTATTTTATAGAAGATTTGTTTAATTGTTATTGTTTGATTTTATTTGATTTCTTTTTGGATTTAAGTGAAATAAGAACAATGAGTAAGGATAATAAACAAAAATGAAATTTTCTGGAAATATAAAAAAAAATATAGTAGGCCGTGAGGCCTATGGCCTTGTCTTTAAAATAATTTTTGTAATTTGTTTGTTATTTGATGTGTAATTAAATTATAGCTTATTGTTTAGAAGAAATAGAACCAAATGGTAAGTGTTTTAACTTATAAGAGCATGTATTGTTAAATGATTGTATGAGTATGTGATTGATGTATTTGAAAATGTTAGTTTCTGGAAAATGTGAATTCTTTCTTAAAGAGATCTATTTTATATTTTGTTAATGATTAAAACTCTTATTTTTAGTAAATAAAGTAATGTAAATATATTATATAGATGTTTTAAGAAATTAAAATGTTTTTCCTAATTTTCTAAGTGTTGGTCGAATTTTAGAAGAAAAGAAATTAAGTTAATTGAATTTTTTTAATTGATTTGATAATTGTTTTAGTTTGTCTATGGAATGAATTACATGTTTTATGGAAAAGGTTTATTTCTGAAAATTTAGTTTTAATTCTGGAAATTTAATTTTTATTCTGGAAAATTAATTAGTTAAGACCCCAAATGATTATTTTTAAGGGTGTTAGTGATACTTTGTTTGTATGTGCAAATATAATGTAGAAACAAATAAGAATGAATATTTTTGATTGATTAAAGTAATTTAAATAAAAATATTAAGTTGCTGTCCAGAATTTAGAATGTATGAAAAAGTAATGTTTTATTAGAAATAATAGTGTTTTAAAGTCTTTGGCATAAGTAGGAATTGTGTATAATTGTTTTGGATTGTTTTACTTGAACTTCTTGAATTAATGCAACTTTTTCAGTGGCTGTACAGCAGATGCAATCATTTTATTTAGTTTAATTTTAGTCATTTTATTATAGTAGAAGTTGTAATAAGGATTTAGGAAAAAACAACATATGTTTTCGATGTTCTGTTTAAGAGAAAATGAATTTTTAAGTTTAAGTATGCATGCTGTCCAAAAAACTAGAAGAATGTGAAATGTGTGGTATTTATGTTATGACTTGTTCTTGAATGATTAAATATGTGAAATTCATGTTAATCTTTAAGTATAAGTGTGTAGGATTAAAAGTGAATTTTTAAAAGTAATTTTATAATAATTATAAGTAAGGTGGTATATGTGTTTGAATGGAATGTTGTTTATGCTTGTATAGAATGATTGAAGGATGTTCTTGAAAAAGAAATGTTGATTTGATATTTGAGGTGGATAAAAAGAATTAATTAGAACTATTGTTTATGAGATTACATGAATTTGTGATGAGTTAGCCATAGTGTATAGTTGTTGTCCAAATGATTAAAAAGGTTGCATCAAGTTTAAGTTATTTGTTTTAAGTGGCTTATGTAACACCCCGCAAATTCCTCGTATTGAATTAAAACACTAAAGAGATTAATTGTGAGAAAAATGTTTTTGAAAGAATATTTTCTTAAATAAATTTCTTAATTCACGCTTTCAAAGTGGTAAATGATTTTAAAGAAGTGATTTTTATGAAATAGTGTTATAAGTTCTAATGTTGAATCTTTGGAAATATTTATGTGACTAGACTCTTTTAGTGAAATGGTGAATTTTTCAATCAAGAATTATTTTATAAAAGGTGTTTTGATTTATAAAAATATGTGCTTGACATTTTTGGTGTTATTATGATTGTGGCGTATGAATGATTTATTTCCCATATGTGTGTATGTACATACATGCGCGGTCTTATATATATATATATATATATATATATGCATACTTAGATGTGACTATGTGTGCATGTATGTATGTGTGTAACGTGTAAGTGTTAGTATGATGTGAATATGTATGTGTATGTGGTAGGTGTGAGAATGAGTGTGTGTATGCATAAACATATGTGTGTGCCGTAGGGGTGTGTATGTGTGAAGGGAAGGCCTAGAAATTTCCTAAGTAACTAGCCAAGCAACCAAGTGTAACCAAGTTCTAACTAGAACCCTAACCAAATAGTAGAAAACTTAAAGAGAAAACATAGTGATATGTGTTTGTGTGTGGGTGCATGAGGGTGTGCCGTGTGTATGTGCATAGGATGGAGTTTGACTTTCTTGCACCCTAAGTCATTAGCCAAGTAGCCATAGGTTTAGCTTAGTATAAAACTTAGTTAAGGAGTTTGACCAACCAATAGGAAGCAAGATTAAGCCTAATTCCTCTCTATTTGTCTCATGGCTTGGCTTGAGCCATGCAAGCTTTGATGTGGTCAATTTTACCCCCCTAAGCAACACCTTTTGGCCGAATCCTCCAAGGGCAAATGGGTAAGCTCACGGTTTACCTATTTATACCTAGCTTCTTAGTTCATTTCCAACCATTTCACTCATTTTCTTTTTCATTCTAAACACTTCTTCTAAGAGTATCATCAAACTCTTAGAGCAAGAAATAGAGAGAGATGGAGAGAGAGAGGGAACCCGAGAGCTTGAGGGAGAAAGACAAGTCCAAAGGCCTTAAGAAACCTTGAAGATTAAGTGAAGGTAGTTGAAGATCTCTTCTTTTTATTTGTGTATTCGAAGATCCTAGAGTGTTTTAAGTAGTTTTCATTTTCTAAGTCTTGTAAGGTTCCTTTGTTGTTGCATGTCTAATTTTCTTGTAGATCTATGTTTGTAAATGCCTATTTAGCCTTGATCTTGAGTTTCAAGAGCCAAAGAAAGTTGTAGAACCTTAAACCATGGACTCTACCATTCGGCCATGTCTAGAAAAATTAGGTTGTGATGATTTTTATTTTGTTTTGGGTCCCTGCATGTTGGTTTGATGTTTGTTAAAGATGATTTAAGTGATTTGAATGCTTTGATTTTAACTTTGATTTTTCTAAGCTTTGATCTTTGGTTTTCTTTTCAAAAAAAGGCTTTAAACTAATTTTTTTATCTTGAAAAAGATTTGATTCTTGCTTTGATTTTTCCATAACTTAGATCTTGAAGTTTTGCATGTGATTCATGTACTCAAAAAGGTCTTGTTTCTTGGTGTACATGTCACGGTCTTGATGAGAAAGGAAAGAAAAACAACTTTTTCAAAATGGTTTTGTTTTGATCAAAATCTAGGTGTGTTTCAAAGCTAAAGATTTAAGTTCTTCCTCTTGATTTTGTTAATTGGTTTCGGTCAAGCTTTGAGAATCAAAGAGATCATAAGTATTTTAATGAAAAGTTCCTTGCATGTGTTTTCTTTTGACATACATGATTTTTAAAGTGCATGCAAGGAAAAATAAAAATGAAAACATGTTTGGAGTGACTAGGAGGTCACGGTTTGAGAAGAAAAGAAGTGGTATTTTCTAAAAATCATGTGTTTGAAAGTGCAAGTTTTTGATTTAGTATTATAAGGTTTTACATGTTGAAAAAGTGCACCAACAACCTTGTTTTGTCATGATGATGATTCGGCCTAGCTAGGTTTAGTAGGTTAGGTTCTTTTCCATGAAATGACTTAAAAGAAATGAATATATGTGTGAGTGTGGTGCTTATGTGCATTCGGTTATGAGCAAAAAGAAGAGTAAACAATTTTGTGCATGAAAAATAAAATGGAATTTAAATGTCTAAAACTAACCAAGTTGATTCATGTGATTTAAATTGTGATGATGATTTGTTTTCTTTGATTCCATTCAGTTATATAGTTAAATAGGTTTAAGGAGCTTAATTACATGAGATAAAAGGTGCATGATGATAAATATAAATATGTTTGGTTTGAAATTTGACTCCAAATGGTTTATGAATGCTTGCATGCCTAAGTGCTTTATGTTGTGAAAATGAATTATGTATGGGTTGCATGATTGCTTTGATGTTGACTAACTTGTCTAAATGCTTTTAATGAAATTATTAAAGTATTGTTTATTGTGGTATGTGGAGTAATGCTTGGAAGATGATTAAATATGTGATTAATGTTGAAACTATATTGTGGGTGTGTGTTAGTGTGAGAACGGTTTTAAAATAAATTGATTTGATTTAATTTACTTGAGGTTTTTAAATTGTGTTTATGGCTGTCCAAAATTGTTTTGTGATGGAAACTTGAGTTTTTAAAAGGTTAATTTAAATAAAGGAGTTGTTTTAAACGAAAAAGTGTTTTTACGATGTTCTCGGGGTCTTATCAAAATAATTTTTATGAAATAACTCTTTGCTGTCCAGAATTATTTGGACATGCTTCTGGTGTTTAAAAATGTTTTATGTGATTTAAAGTGTAGTTTTCAGATGATAATTGGTTTAAGAAAAACCCGGATTAAAAACGGTGAATTTTTCGGTGTTTTCAAACATGTTAAAAGGTGCTGTCCGAAATGGACCAGCCACTAAATAAATTGATTTAAACCATTTCATTAAATGTTTTCAAATGGTTTTAAATAATTAAAGTGCTAGAAAACATGAGAATTGTTTTGAGAAAACCATAGTGTCTTATGTCTTTCGATTCAAACCGGAAAGTGTAACGAACTAAGAAAAGACTTTCTTAATACGAGATAATAACGTAAGTGTCTTTTATTTAGTACGAGGAAATCTTAAAGACAAGGGATTGGGGCAGCCGGAAGCAGAAAGGATCCGAAGTGACGGTACGCATTACATTGCTAGACCTCAAGTGAGAGAGAAGCTTTCCTAAGACACCGTGGTAGTTAGGTAATTTAGTAGGACGTTCCGTATCATCTCAAAGATCGGAACTAAGTGGTTAGAGTCAGTAGTATAAGTGGAAATTGTGTGATTGTGTGGCCACTTATACGAAGGTGACGAAGACCACAATGCTCTTGTGTAATGTTGTGTGTTGATAGTATGCTTTTATTTAATTATGTTTAACAATGTTTATCGCTGATGATTATGATAAGTAAACGGCTGATGGACGTCTGTTACGTCCTGAATGAGAAAATGAAATTGAAAGAAACAATGATGAAAGATATGAGAGAGAATAGAAAGAAATAAAAGATTTGAGATTGGGGAAAGAACGAGTGTTAATGTTGAGAACGAGCCAGAGCTGGGGAGAATGATGTTGTTTGAGATGAGATGTGGTTTGAGCGGAGCTGGGCTCCTTCGGTTTTGGTTTTAGTCTGGGACTAGTGTTGAGTCGAGCTTGCTCCTCCATTAGCGCCCAGCAAAGTTGTAGTCTTTGGAAAGAAAGTTTTTGAAAAACAGTTTTTGAAAAGGTTTTTGAAAAGAGTTTCTTTGAAAAGATTTTTGAAAAGAGATTTGTGGGAAATGGTGAAAAGAAATTTCTAGAAAAGAGTTCGTGAAAAGAAAATGCTTTTGAAAATGTTTTGGAAAGGAGATTTTTGAGAAATATTATGAAGAGTAATTTTCAGAAAAGTTTTTGAAAGGACATTTTGTGAAAGGTTGAGAAAAGAGATTTTAGGAATGTTGTGAAGAGAGATTTTTCAGAAAGCCTTTGAAAAGATTTTGAGCGAGTTGTAAAATTAGATTTTTGAGAAAATTTACAAAAGGGGATTTTGTGAAATGTTTATGAAGCGAGGTTTGTAAAAGCTTATGAAACGGTGTTTTGGGAAAGTTGTGAAAAGATGGTTTTGAGAAGGGATTGTGGAATGTGATTGTTTAGAGAGATGGTGGAATGTGCGTGAGAAATGGGAAATCCGTTGAGAGATCATTGATGTGATCCCAGCTCTGTGCTATGTGAAAAATGATGAGAGAAAGGTTGTGCCAAGTTAGTGGTCGGGACTCGTTGAAGGGTTGCACAAAGGACGGGCCGACCTTAGGTTAATTAAAACAGATTAAAAGACTTTAAAAGACATGCGCGGTGAGGTATGAGAGTGCGAAGTAGTGGAGAGGAAGAAACGATAAGTATCTGCGGATACTTAGGACGAGATTGCATTAGGGGAGGACGATGACGGTGAAACGTCAAGAAGTCTAGAGTATGTTTCTAGGCAGAACGAACTCCACAGGTGGCGCACTAACGTGGTGGGGACTGGGTCTAATGCCGTGGTAAGTTCTGCGGGCCCACTAGAAACATACTGTCGCCCCCTAGATTGCAAATCGAGAACAGTGAGAGGGACTGGAACGGGGCATTGTGTTTGCCACTGCGTGGACAGTGAGCCTTGTTATTATTATTGAAATGATTTGAGGACGAGATCCTCCTGGTCTGGGACCATTTATGTGTTGTGACAGCTGTCGTGCCCGCGTGGTAAAGGTCCTGTACTCCTGTTTGCTTCCGACTAGGTTGGGTGGATGACCGAGGAGATGTAGACGTGAGTGATCGTCGAGATTGAGATGAATACTTCGATAGTATTTTAACATTCCCCAATCACCAAAGGTGATTAAATAATAAGAATGGAGGAAAAGAGGGTACAATGATGAAATGGAAATGAATGAGAAAAGGAAAGAATGTTTATAAGATGTGAAAGTAAAGAAGAAGGAGAAGGTATAACAATAACGTAAGAAGATAATGATGATAATGTCAATAATCTGTTTGGTTGTTGTGTGTCTGTGTGTTATATTGCATGCTTGTATGGTCCTATTATTTTGCCTAGCATAATCCCACACCGTCGATGATTCGTCGTTCGGATAGCTACTCTCTCCTGTTCGTTGGCATATCGGTGCTGCTGGTATCTCAACGGGCAGATGGAGTACTGGATAGAAGTCACCATACGAGGCTACAGGAACTGCAAGAGAAGATTCGGTATGGGGCTCGAGGGAACTCCACCACTCTCAATGGAGCAGAGTCGGAATCTACTAGCAAAGAGGGAATCACAACCAGGAAGGCATCAGCTTCGAGAGCAAAGAAAGGATGCAAGAAGAAGAAGGAACTTCACCCAATTGTTTTCAATAGGATAGTTTAAGGATAGTGTGGTTAGATTAGGTTATGATGATTGTTGAAGGATTACCGATGCCATGAGCCATTATGTAATTGAGCTAAGTTTTTAATCTGACTTGTGAAACACATATTTTTGCAAGGTTAATTCATGTAAAGTTTTTGAAAACTGTTAACATGATTTTGAACCAAGTTCTTTTATGAAAACGGATGTTTTATGAAAAGAACGGTTTTCGTAACAACTCGGTTTTCTGAGAAGTGAATCGAAGAACATAAAGAGGTTTTCAATGATGTCTTCGAACGCTTAAACATTGTTTTACAAAAAAAAAATAAAAAAAATTTGGACTCATTTTTGGCAACTTTAATAAATAGAAGTTAAATGTTTTGAGTTACGAAAAACGGGCTGTTACAGCTTATGTTAATCCTTGAGTGGTAGTTGTTATTGATTTTTGAGTTAATGAAAAATATGAAATAATCTCTTTTGATTTAATGATTAGTTCTAAAAATTTCCATTGACGTTTTAAGGGTTTTGATTTTGTAAAGTATGATTTATTTTAAGTATTGGAAGTTTTGGTTCAAGTCTTTTGGATTCCTAAAAGTGATAAAGGAAATTGTTGTTAAGAATATGTGTCTTGTGGTTTGTTTAATTGAAATTGAGTAGTTATTTATGAAATTATTTTGTAAATATTATTTGGAAAAGGCTTTCGTTCGGATTCGGGTGACGAGACTTCAAAGCAAGAGGACACTAATTTTGTAGCTTCAACTCAAGGTGAGAGAGAAGCCTTCTTAAGACATAGTGGCATGTAGGGTAATATTAGGACGTTCCGTATCATCTCAAAGGTCGGAACTAGGGATCTATTGGGTGAGTAGTAGAACGGCAATTGTGTGTGTATGTTCCGCCGTTCGTACGAAAACACGATCCCTCGATAATAATTGTATGTGTTGTATATCCTGGTTTATTATGATGTTGGCTTTATTATGAGGTGTATATATTGTTAAATGCATAATGATAGCATGCATGGCTTATATGTGATGAAAATCTGGTTATTGGAAGTTAATGGGTTTATATGATGTTATATCGGATAATTGTTGGAAAGTTATTAAAAGGCTTATTGTTAAGGTATTGGTATGGAATCTATATGGAAATTTATGAACGTTTATGGAAGTTATTCCCCTGATCGCATTGTCGTAGTGACGTGCTTGATCGTTAAGTTTTGCTGACCACGTGACTAGAACTCCGTGGTTATGAGCTCGGTTGGAAATCCGCTGTAATTTGGAAGCGCCTATGGTAGGTTAATCCCTTAGAGGTCGAGACCCATTAGAAGAGTGGCTAGAATGGGTCGACCACAATTAGGAATGTTTAACGTAGTAAAACATTTCAATAACTTAAAAGACTTAGGAACCGCTTTTAAACCTTGCGTTGAGAGTGAAGTAGTGGAGAGGAAAGACACCCTATTTATCTACGGATACTCAGGTATGCTTGGAGGCTGGAGCCCCTTCAAGTGTCGATTGTGATAGGGGAGGGCAAGGACGGTGAAACGTCAAGAAGCCTCGAGTACTTCTCTAGGCGGGACGGGACTACAATGGAAAGGTTCACTGAAATATGGACTTTCGTCGTGGCAAGGACTGCAGGCCAACTGGAGAGAGTGTTGTCGCCCCCTTGAGCAAATCTTAGATGGTGAGAGGGAACCTGAACGAGGCTAGAGGTCGGTAAGTGTTTGGTTTTTGGAGACTTTTATGGAATAAATCTTGTTGACCACCGGTGTCTGGTCACATGAATTTTGATATCTTACTTGCCACCGGTGTCTGGTACCGCCTTTCGTTTACCGACTTCGATGCCGGCGTGGTTAGGGTTCCTGTGCATCCCATCTGCTTTCCGAACTAGGATATGGTTGGACTTGTGGAGGAGATGTAACGTGTGTGATATCCATACCTTGAACCTCGGTAATGGTACCCCCTTTTTGATTTACTGATGGTATGAAACTTAGAGACTAAAGATAATTAAGTATAACGATTATGGTCTTAAGAGGTATACCCTTCTCGGGAAAGGACTTTATGGTAACAAATGGAATAAGGTAATGGTAATAATGATGTATATATTGTATGGTTTTAATATTCCTCTATAGTGAGCCCGCGCCGTCGACGATGATATCGTTCGGAAGTGCTTACTCTCTCTATTCCCCTTTCCTGTGGACATTGGGAAACAATGTCCACAGATGACAGAATATGCAGTACGAGAAGTGGTTGCTCAAGTTGGAAGAGGATCGCAAGATGGCGCCCTTATAAGGAGGAAGCAGAAGCATAGCTCGAGGAATCTTCCAGGCACTTGTGGTGGGAGATAGCAATGAAGACTAGTAGTGTAGGATAATATAGTCTTTGCTTTGTATCCTATCTCAAGGTAATTAGGATATTATTACTCTATCTCGAATGTAACCCCCGTTGTAATGTGGATTATTTTTAAATGGAATAAAAGAAGTTCTTTCGGATATGTATCAAGTTCATAATTAAATGTTTTTCCGCACGAATAAGTCTGACGTTAAGGAAATGAGTTTTTGGAAATGTGTTGGATGGTAACATCTCTTTTTGGAAATAGAATTTTAAGACGTGAGTCTAAGTACCAAAACATTTTTTGTAAACCAAATGAATCAAATTGTATTTATGAAAACCTTTTTGTAAAAGAATTAAACTGAATTGATTTTGATAATGTTTAAAAAAAAATGGCGCAAATTTTTAGTGAAAATTCTAAGTCCAAATTGGGGTGTTACAATTATCATATATTTTGGTTAAATTATCGTTTAAGTCATTTAACAAAAATTTCAGCTACTTGTACAGTTAGTTTTGTCAAACAACTCTACTTCAATAAATTAGCTATATATTTATAAGCTTTCAGCTACAATCAGGGCTGTCTCGGCACATGTTCGAGCAGGTGTGATCGCACAGGTCCTCCTATTTTTAGGAACCCCCAATTTTTTTATTCCCTTTATAGTATACTTCTAAAAAAATTTTAAAAAATACTAATTATATTTAATATATGAAAAATAAAAAACATTTTATATAACAATAGGGCCTAACTTTGGGCCTCGAGGCTTTAATTAAAGTTAAAAAAAAAGCAGTTTCATCATGTATTTCTCACGTTACAAAAGAAATGAGAATTAACTATTAAAAATTTCTATTATAGTATGACTGCCAACAATTCAGCTTACTTTTTGACACTTATTTTGCCTATTATTAACACGTTTTCAATTTTCATCTCCTCCCAGAAAAATCAGACATGCAGTTCACAACACAACGCCTTGCCTCACGCCCTCACAATCGTAGCCTCACCGCCACATATCACTCCCCCATCCCCACTAACCACTACTGTCGCACAATCGCAGAACCCGAGTCCATCGCGCGTGCAAACCCGCAATCCACTGACCATCTAGCACACAGACCCGTTTAATCCGCAGATCACAGGCAACTAACAGTATTACACTAAGTCAATAACCATTAACCTCAACTTCTCAAGGTAATTCTCCTTCTCCAATTCTCCAATCTTTATTTTTTAATTTTTTTCCTAATTTTATGATGTAGATTTATTGATTATTATTTATTAATGCAAATCTTAATTTGGTAGTTTTTGATTCAAGGTCAATAATTGAAACTTTTTTTTTTGGTAGAAGAAAGAATTCTATTACCACAATCTCAAAAATACATCAAAGCCAACATAATCCATTTTAACTGCCACCTTCTAGGAAGGGTTCAGAAAAATAGATTATGAAAAAGCAAAGGCAACAAACTAAATTAAGGGCCACCTTCTAGGAAGGGTTCCCTTAATTGCTAAAGCCCATTATTTCATTACATATACTGTCCACTGGCTCCCTATTGGGCCAGCTTCGAAATTTTTTACAATAAAAAAAGGCCCGAAACGCGAGCTCTCTCTTAATCTGTCTGAAGTGAAGATGAGGAGTTCTAGAAACATCATAAAAGCTTCGATCATTTCTCTCTTTCCACACATGGTAGTGAACAGCCACAATCACAGCTCGAAGAAGCTGCTTAAACCAAGATCTTCGTCCTGCATACAGAGCCCATCGTCTCCATCTCCCAATTTGCTGAGGAAATCGTCGAATCCCAAGCCAGGCAGCACACAAAGCCATAAGTTCTCCACTCCAGCGACATTCAAAGAAGAGGTGCAATATTGATTCAGATGAAGCAAGGCATAAGCTGCAATGATTAGGTAAGTGATTCCATCTCAATTTATCCCTTGTTTGGAGCTTTGCACGCATAGCTAACCAAGAGATAAAGCAATGTTTAGGCACATTGAGTCGATTCCATATCATCTTAGCCATAGGGAACAGGGGTATCGAACCTTGAAGGAAGCTATACCTCGATTTGATGGTGTACACACCATCTGGACATGATTGCCATTGATTGTTCAGAAATCCCAAACTCAGCTTGTCTCTCACACGAAGAAGCTGTTTCCAGTGCCAACTGTGGCTCTGCCTCCACACACAATCCCAAATAGATTGATCCTTAATGTAGTAGTGATGTACCCATCTGACCCATAGAGAATCCTTCTTAGCTGCTAGGTTCCAAATTTGTTTGCCCAGAGCTGCAAAATTCCAGTTACTACAATTCTGAACCCCCAAACCTCCAACTTCCTTGTCACTGCAAATAGTGGACCAAGCTACCTTAGCATGGTAACAACCATCTTCATTCGCATTCCATAGGAATTGTCTACACAATTTCTGAATATCCTTGATAACTGATGTAGGAATAATGAAGGTAGATGCCCAGTATATATGAAAACTCATAAGCACTGAGTTAATTAGACAAACTTTAGCCTGATATGACAGATTTCTGCTTCTCCAATAATTTATGCTTCTCATAACCTTGTCCACCAAGCCCTGACATGTGGCTGCATTCCATTTTCTAGATGAAAGTGGTATTCCCAAGTATCTACAAGGAAAACTTCCTTGTTGAAAACCTGAGATGTCCAAAAGCAATCTCTGGGTAATAGGAGGCACACCTGCCATGAATAGTTGGGACTTTTCTGCACTGAAGTGTAGGCCTGACCAGTCTGAAAAATCTTTAAGAGCCTGAACCATAATTCTGATGCTTGCTGGGTGAGCCTTGCAGAAGACCATGAGATCATCTGCAAAGGCTAAACTAATCAAACGAACATCCTTACATGATGGGTGATACCTAAAATTCCTCTCTGTAGCAGCCACCATGAGCCTTCTAGTTAACATTTCCATAGTTAGAACAAAGAGTAAGGGAGACATTGGGTCTCCCTGCCTTATTCCCCTTGAAGCCCAAAACCTGTCTCCTTGTTGGCCATTAATGACAATAGAGAAAGAAACAGTTCTTATGCAATTCATAACCCATCTGATGAACTTAGTAGGAAACTTGAAAGCTAATAGCACCTCCTCAATAAAATTCCAGTCAAGAGTATCATAGGCTTTTTTTATATCAAGTTTCATCATACTTCTAGGTGAGATTCTTCTTCTGCCATACAGTCTAACCAATTCTTGAGATATAAGCACATTATCAAGAATACTTCTATCTTTAATAAAAGCCACTTGATTATCATGCACTATAGTAGGCACCACTGTAGCCAGTCTCTTACAAATTACCTTAGAGATACATTTATAAATTGTTGAACAACAGGCAATAGGCCTAAATTGACTCACCTTAGAAGGAGAGTCAACTTTAGGTATCATAACCAGATTAGTATGATTAATTTCTTTAAGGATATGTCCACTAAGAAAAAAATCTTTGATGGTTGCACACATCTCTTGCCCAGTATGCTCCCAAGTAGCTTGAAAAAAACCTGAACCAAAACCATCTGGACCAGGCGTTTTATTCTTATCAATGGATAACATAGCTTCCCCAATTTCCTCATCTGTAATTGGATGAATCAAAGATAGTTGTTGATCCAAAGTCAGACAATTACCTTGATCCACCACCTCTTTAGCAAAAGAACCTCTTCTGATTCTGGACATAAACAGTTTTTGATAGAAATCTTCAAACATCTTCAATATGTTATCTTGGCCTGTGACTTCCTCTTCATTCTCATTCATAAGATTGATAATCCTGTTCTGATAGTATCTTTTCCTAATGGAGTCATGAAATAGTTTAGAATTACAATCACCACCTCTTAGCCAAGCGATTTTAGCTTTCTGTTGCAAGAAAGCCATAGCATCCTGTTGAACTTTGTTGTACTCACTGGAAATGTCTCTCTCTGCCTTCTGGAGTAAAGAATCCAGGGGGTTCTGAATTAGTGCTGCTTGAATTGCCTCCAGTTGCTTCTTTAATTCAATCTCTCTACTATCCACATTTGAGAAGTGTTGTCTATTAAGCTCACCCAGAGGACCCTTAAGATCCTTAAGCTTCTTCCAAACTATAAACATCTTGCTCCTTGAGTAGTTCTTAGTCCATACTTTTTCAACAGTAGGCATGAAACTCTGATGACTAGCCCACATATTAAAGTATTTGAAGGATCTCTTCCTTCTACCTTGCTGTGTACCCCAATTAACAATAATGGCTGAATGATCAGAAAGACCAGGCACTGTAAAATCAGCAGTAGCCAATGGCCAATCCCTACACCAGTGCATATTCACCATAGCTCTGTCTAACTTAGAAATGATTCTATCCATTCCAACTTGTTTATTACACCAAGTAAAAAAAGACCCTGTCTGTCTCATATCCAGCAGTCCACATTCATCAACACACCTTTGGAAATCTCTAGTACTATTAGGATCAATAGCACAACCTCCAATCTTTTCCTGTTGATTTAATTGAGTGTTAAAATCCCCAAGAACAATCCAAGGGATGTCAATATGTCTCTCTACACCACATAAGACCTGCCATAACTCCTTTCTCACTTGCATATCATTATCAGCATAGACAAAAGTAACAAACAACTGCTTCTGAGTTTCTTTCATTATAACATGGCAATGAACATACTGAGCAGAACGTGCTACCACAGTTAGATCAAATATATCCATTCTCCATACCACCCAAATTCTTCCTATAGGACACACATCCAGATTAATAAAAAGAACCCCAGCCATACAAAATTTTATTATAAACTTGTTGATAGGAATCACCCCTCAACTTATTCTCTAAAATAGCAAAAAGACCTACACAATATTTATTAATCACCTCACGAACTTGTTTTTGTTTTCGAGGGTGGTTCATCCCTCGAATATTCCATGCACCTATCTTATCCATTAGGTGAATGGGATGAAGACTCTCCCCTCTGCACCTCCAATGCTTTTTGCTGATTCCTACTTCTGGTTGTGACTGTTGTCCACCCTTCACCATCCCCTGCTTGCTGTTTACCTTTGTCTACCTTTGGATTAGCAACAATAAGCTCATCAATGACTATGGCCACAGCATTCACTCCTGCTTCAATATTTTCTTGTGGAACAACTCCCTTCTCTATATCTGACTGCAATTTCAGGGCTTGGTCAAGCTTTTCCATCTCTGTTTGTGTAGGCTTATTTTTCTAAACCCAATGTTGCTTTACATTTTTCTTTCACATTGCAGCATCATGCCCATAACATGAACATTTAGAGCATAAAGTAGGCTTCCACTCATACTTGATCTTTTGTGAAACAATGTTCCCTTTATCATCTTCAAAATGAATTTCTTCTGGGAGAACTGCTGGATCCACCTCAACCAGAACTCTAGCATAGCTTATCCTATTTCTCTCTTCAGTAACTTTATCAGCCATAATAGGAGTCCCCACCAAACTAGTTATCTTAACAAGTGCTGTAGCCCCCCAGAATTTCAGATTCAGATTTGGCAATTGGATCCAAATAGGAATCCTGTCCAGGAAACTTTTTGTTACAGGCTTCCCTGTCCATGGTGCTATAATCAATGGTTTTTTTTATCAAAGTGATAAATACCAACATCCATAACACTGTTCCTTCCTTCTAGTGAATTAAATCTCACTATCATAGTACCATCAGCATTCATAAGGATTTTATCAATCCCAAATTGTCCCCAAGCCTTTTTAATGAAGCCACTTAGCACAGGGTAAGGTGGATTAGCCCCCAGTACATAGCATACCAATGAGTTTTGCCAGTAACGAACCTCCTCTTCTACATCATTAGGGTCAATTTTCCCCAGAGCTATCCCATCCTTCAAAGTTGGCTGGTGAAAATTCAATTTTCCACCTGCGTTTCGGAGCTTTGATATATCAAAAGACTCCCATACATTCCTTTTTGGAAATCCCTCCTTTTCTGATGTATTTGTTTTAGGATCTGCTGCAAAATTTGTGTTCTCCTTCTCCTTATCATTAACCTGCTGATTCTCTATATTTTGTGGTTCATTGACAGGATTGCCTTGCTTATTGACCCGGGCACGGATCAACTCTATACCATGCGCTAAAGACTCAAGTTGCTTAGGCGTCAAGGCATCTATAACTTCCAGATCTTCATCATCCAGTTGCGACAGATCAAAAAGTTGCTGCTGCTTGTCCTGCTGAATCGAAGTAGTAGGTGATTTAGGGGAGGGGGACTTTGGTGGCCTCCCCCTCTTCTTCGCCATGAAGGCTGCGCCGAAAAACCTAGGTAAACCCTAGGCACCGAGAGAGAGAAGAGAGAGAAGTCAAACAAAAGTCAAACCCTAGATTAATTATTGTGTTGTTTTTTATAATTTGATTGTGAGAATTATTGAAACTTATTCAAGTCTATAAAATTTGATTGTGAGGAGGGATTAATGATACTACTTGCGTTCACTACAAGAAAAACCTTTTATTACAACAACAAAAGTCGTTGCAAAAAACTAAAAGTCGTTGCAAAAAATGTTTTCTGCAACGTCTTTGGTTGTTGATGGTAAAGTCGTTGCAAAAGGATATAGCAACGACTTTCTTCGTTGTTATAAAGAACGGTTTTCAGCAACAACATAAGAAATGTCGTTGCAAAACAGGACCAGCGAAGCTGTATTATTAATCTATTTCGCAGCGACATTGTCATTGCAAAACACCATTGATTTTTGAAATGACATAATTGTCGTTGTAGTAGTCTTTTATTGGCAACGATATTGTCGTTGCAAAACACCTTTGATTTTTGAAACGACAAAATTGTCATTGCAATAGCTTTTATTTATATTAAAAAAAATAATAATCTTTTTAACCTGATATAGCCATTTTAAATCCTGTAGTATTATGATAATAATTAAAAATAATTAATAACTTTTATATTATTAAATTGCCCATAAAAAATGAGCTCAAATCTCAACAATTTAATACAAACAATCTAATATTATATTAGTCCGCGTAAGACAGCTCAGTTGGTGGCTGCAGGCACACTTAGGATTTTCCCCTCCCCAGGTCATGGGTTCTAGTCCCAGACCTCCCATGTAAACCAAAAAAATCTAATATTACATTAGCCCAAAATATTAAAAATAAGAATCTATTTAATTAGTACCTAATAATCCAAAATAACAATTCAAAGCCCATGACATAAATTTCTAACAATAAACAAAATATCTTCTCATCTCCATATGCAGCATGGCCAATGTCACTTTTCTTTCAATAATGTTAAACCTGTAACAAGCTAGCAACAACATAAATAAAAGAGATGAATTAATTGAATACTTGTTAAGAAAAAACAAATTGTACAAAACAAATGAAGTTATAACCTATAATTCTTGGAACATATCATGCGATAAAGCACTATAGTTTGGCATACCATTAAACACAACCACACACAAACTTATACATATAAAGCAAGAGTTTTAAAAGAAATTAAGACAAAACAAGCAAAGTGTCCTTTTAGGACAATTGTTTGAGAAATATTAGAAGTATACAATACTTATATTTATCATTTGAATTTTTATCACCAAGAAATAAAGTTATTGGCTAATGTAAAGAAAGTGATAAGAGGAATTTTTAGTACTATAAATATATTCCAATGACCGAGTAAGACACATGGAATGTGCATCTGTAAGACATGTCTCATGGGGATGCATGCAGTAATGACACACACAAGATGCCGAGTAACGGAATCGGTTAGGATGTGCTCCTGGTCATGTAAGACGTGCGGGGTGCCGTATGCCATGATTGCGTAAGTCGCACGAGATGCGCAGCTGTAAGATGTACACTGGGTGTGCGTAATGATTGACGCTCCATAACTCCGAGAAAGGTGTAAGACGTACACTGGGTGTGCGCTTCCGAGAATAAGAAAGGTGTAAGACGTGCATTGGGTGTGCGCTTCCGAGAATAAGAAAACTGTAAGACGCATACTGGGTATGCGCTTATCCAAAAGACATGAAAAAGGTGAATAAAAAGGAAAAAGAAGAAAGAACGCAAAATAAAGAGAATGTAAGACATGATAAAAGGTTATGAGTGAGAATAAAGGGAAAGGAAATAGGTAAATAAAAGTGAAAGATAAAAGAGACAGTAAGAGGATGGGCATGAGCCGAGTGAACGATGATAACTGTGTATGATGCATGTATTGGAAGGGAAAATATGATTATGTGCATATTTGAATAACTGTGTTTGACTTGGTATGTCGGTATGTCATATTAGAAACTGATTCCCTAAGTTTTGTGTAATGCTCACCTCCTTACCATTTTTCAGGTACCGAGCCCGAACATGCACGTTCCCCGGCCGAGCAGGTTCACTCTCCCTCACAGGGAGAGTAGGTCTTAGTGGTCGGGCATTGATTTATGTCCTCGGTCTTTTGTACACTGATGCTTAGTTATTTCGGTTATGTATAATTAACATTTTGAAACTTAGTTGTTTGTGCACTTCGGTGCTATATGTAAAAATATATTTTTGGCTGGCACTCTGGAATATAGTAATGCAAATGGAATTAAAGTGGTTTTTAAAGAAAAATTTTCAAAGTCCTAAATTAATTAAGAGTAATTATTAGAAGGGTGTTACATAGATACCAAAGTCATTGACGAAGGGTTTGTCGAGGACCTCGTCAAAAACATAAGTAAATTTAATTTAAACTTGCAGCACAGTGGTGCCCCAAGGTCGTCTCTCGTGGATCAAAGGGAATTTCTTGATTATATTAGGAGTATTTAATAATTTGGGGGGGTGGTTGATTTTTTTGATAGATATTTGGATTAAAAATAAAATATTTAAAAACGTACCTTATATGATTAAAGCTTCAACTTGTGGATTCGATTCTTGGATTTATCATTGGTTCAAAAATTTAAACTCATATAGTATTTGAATTCTTGTACCTAAGTTTGATTAGTCAAGCGCCAATTAAACTTAAATTGATTCCTCTAATGTTTAAGCTAACATGATTCGAGTCAATTAGGTTAGGATCAAGCGTCCACATTTAATCCCTAAATGATCCCTAAGAACAGGAATCAAACAAACCAAACATTGGAATAATGAATTAATTAACTCTTTCTTGTCCTAAACTCAATGAATCAAGCGTAAATCAAACTTAGGAGATTCGTTATATGTTTAAGCAACATGATTTGAGTTAACTTGGTTAGAATTATGCATTCACTTTTAATCCCTAGTTAACTTTAAGTCCTTGAATTAGCAAGCAATTAATGAGTCAATTAATTAAGTCCATGAATGTTCCTTTGTCTTTCTCAAGATTAATATAACTAAGCGTCACATAATCCTTGATCATGCATTCTTAACCTTTTTAAGACTAATGTAAGTAAGCATCACATAAATCTTACTCCAGCAAGACATTAAGAACCACTTATACAATGAATTTAAGTGATCAATTCAAACTCAATTATACAAGCATAAACAAGATAGAAAGATAAAAGAGAAATTCAATAAATAAGAGTTTAGGAGGTTTTAGCCTTCCATTAAAACATAAACCTCAAAATCCATTAGAACTTGGAAACACAAGTTGAATAGGAGAAATAAGTAGAAGGGAGAAGAGAAGCAACATTCAAGAGTAACTTGCTTGGAAATGTTGTGTGATTCCTTACAAGCT
Organism: Crotalaria pallida; assembly: GCA_037953625.1. Taxonomy (NCBI): domain Eukaryota; kingdom Viridiplantae; phylum Streptophyta; class Magnoliopsida; order Fabales; family Fabaceae; genus Crotalaria; species Crotalaria pallida. The sequence goes on along the minus strand of CM075652.1, from coordinate 113,861,498 downwards.
TGAGAAATGACCAATTTATAGGAAAAATTCCACCAAATTTATGTTAGAAATTATGTAAGCTTGTTTTGGTTTTTGGCATGTTTCATGCTGTCCTTTGAATGCATATTTTGACCATGAAAAAGTGCGAGTTTGGAGAAAGCTATTTCTATAACAGTTGTTGCCCTTTCAATTAGCTTTCCAATGCCACCGGTTTTGATCAATTTGGAGTTGTTTACACCAAGATATGACCTGAAAACCGAAAGGTGTCACCAAATGCCAAAAATCAAATTTTAATAATAATTAATCATAAATATATAGTTTGGTCCAAAATCATTTATATTATTATAAAGTCCATAATGAAGCATATAATGAATGTTAAAAATCTATGAATAAAGTAAAAGATACATGCCATAATTTATTTGATCAAATACCCCCACACTTAGCTTTTTGCACTCCGGGCAAAATATATAAAAATGAAATTGAAATTCATAACACAAATAACTTAACAACATCTTACTTTTTTTTAATTATATTTTTATTTTATTTTATTATGAGAAAAGTAATGCAATGAATAAGAGTATCAATTAAGTATTAAGGAATCAAAATTATGATCACATCGAGATTTTAAACATTATTAAGATAATTAAGGAAGACAACTCAAATGAGAGGATAAGATGAATGTGGTAAAACCTCCTCAGGTGAATTCTCTCAACTCTCACGTGTTTATTGGCTAAGTGTTTCACTCAAGCCACTCCATGAAAGAATGTACTACTATGAGCTTGATAAGCTTCTACTTCTCCACCACTTTTTACAATGCACACAAAAATCAAAAGGTCTTTTATTAGGTTGTAACGGGGCTTGGGTAAGGGTAAGATAAATCAAGGATTATATGGGCTAAAATCTCAAGGAATAAGAGAAATGGAGGATGAAAAATTAAGAATAATAATTATATGATGCCTCAAATTCTGCACCAAAACTTCCATGGCATTTAACCAACTGATTATTGACATGTCTATCTCCTTGAACCCTTCCTAGAAGGTGGCAGGGTGAGTATTCATGGTTTTAGTTTTGTTTCATATTTTGCTCTTGGTAATGGATTCTCTTTTACCAGAAAAAAAAACCATGCTATCCTTTTTCTTTTCTTTTTTTTTTTTATGTTTATTGCCACCCATTTTTTTTAGACAACCATTTTTTTTTCTTTTTTCTTTTTAGAAATGTTTACCCCCACACTTATATCTGAACTCATTCTCAAAAATCATTCCAAAGCTCTCTTATCCTTTGAGATATGATAAATTCATGGTTTTTCTATTTAAGGCTTGTAATGAGCTATTTAACAAGAAGAGGTTACATAGGCTCGAGGGGGCTAAACAAAGGAAAATATGCAAGGTAGGCTTATATGGCCAAGTTGCGTATTTAAAAAAAAAACAATGTCTTTATCATTTTAATGTGTGCAAGTGCAATTGTGGTCTCAAAAAGAATCATGGCAAGATCTAGAGTAACATCTGATCATGAGTGGAAAATATCACACAAGAAAGAAATGAGAATGGCATGATATGTATCCATCCAATTTAAGGCCCAAATCGCGCAGGGTTTGAAATTTACCACAATCAATCAAATCAACACACTCTTATTGCAAACTTAATTATTCTTATAATGCATAAGAACCAAACCAATCAAAATTTTGAAGCCTCTAACCAAATTAACTCTTGGTCAAAACATTACTTTCTTACAAACAAAACACAAACACTCAAAATAAATTAAAATTAATTAAAATTATTTATTTTTCTCACACTAAAACGGGCTTTTAAAAAAAATTTAAAATTTTTTATGTTAAAAATAATACACTATACCCCCGCACTTAAATCTCACATTGTCCTCAATGTTATGTAAAGTAAATCAAGACAAGTGAAATAAAAGAGGAGGATAGAAAACTCCCTTAGTTATGGAGGGTAGAATGGCTGATGCAAGTTTAGCTCTTCAACATTATGCTCTTGGTCTCCTCCACTTGTATGAAAAATCTTCAGTCTGTGCCCATTGACCTTAAATTTGTTTTGTGATGATTCACTCTTGATCTCCACTGCTCCACGAGGGAACACATTAGTAACCACAAAAGGTCCCAACCATCTTGAACGGAGCTTTCCGGGCATGAGCTTGAGGCGAGAGTTGTAAAGAAGCACTTTTTGTCCAATAGAGAATTCCTTTCTTGATATCATTTTGTCATGGATAAGCTTAGTTTTCTCTTTGTACATTTTCGAATTTTCATAAGCCTCTTAGCGAATCTCTTCAAGTTCTTGCAATTGTAACTTCCTTTCCATGCCAGCTTGATCATAGGCTAAGTTACAATTTTTAACCGCCCAATATGATTTATGCTCAATTTCCACTGGAAGGTGGCATGCTTTGCCAAAGACTAGTCGAAAAGGTGACATTCCAATTGGTGTTTTGTATGCGGTTCTATAGGCCCATAGAGCATCTTCAAGTCTCTTACTCCAATCCTTTCTATTGGTTGGACTGTTTTTTCTAGAATTTGTTTTACCTCTCGATTTGAAACTTCAGCTTGTCCATTTGATTGGGGTTGGTACGGTGTAGCAATTCTATGCACAACACCATATTTTCTCAATAGGCTCTCCAAGTTGCGGTTACAAAAGTGTGTCCCTTGGTCACTAATGATGGCTCTTGGAATTCCAAACCTGCAGAAAATGTTAGACCTAACAAAATCTACAACAACCTTAGAATCATCAGTACAAGTGGCTTTAGCTTCTACCCATTTAGATACATAATCAACAGCAAGTAAAATGTAAACGAAACCAAAAGAAGTAGGAAACGGACCCATGAAATCTAATCCCCAAATATCAAAAATTTCACAAAATAACATAGGTTGTTGGGGCATCTCATTCCTACGGGTTATATTACCGGTCCTTTGACATTGTTCACAAGATTTACAAAACTCATATGCATCATGAAAAATAGAAGGCCAATAAAATCCCGATTCCAAAATTTTCCTAGCTGTTCGTTGGGGACCAAAGTGTCCACCACATGCTTGAGTATGACAAAAGCTAAGAATGGAATGAATTTCGTGATCAGGAACACATCTTCTAATTATTTGGCCACTATCACATTTCCATAGATAGGGATCATCCCATACAAAATATTTTGCATCACTTTTTAATTTAGAAATGTATGATTTAGATGCATTTTCAGGAAAAACATTAGCAACAAGAAAGTTTACCAAGTCTGCAAACCATGGAATGATTGTCTGAACCTTAAATAGTTGCTCATCAGGGAAAGTATCATGTATGGGTGTTGGGTCATGTGGTCTCTCAATTCTACTCAAGTGATCGACAACCAAGTTTTATGCTCCACTCCTATCTCTTATCTCGAGATCAAATTCTTGGAGCAAAAGCATCCACCGAATTAACCTAGGTTTTGCATCTGGTTTCTTTAAGAGGAATTTAAGAGCAACATGATCAGAGAAAACTACCACCTTGGAACCAAGCAAATAAGATCTAAACTTGTCCAATGAAAAAACAATGGCTAAAAGTTCCTTCTCGGTGGTTGTGTAGTTGGCTTGTGCAGCATCCAAAGTTCTGGAAGCATAATATATGACATGAGGTGCCTTGCCCACTCTTTGGGCCAGAACAGCTCCCAAGGCATAGTTGGATGCGTCACACATAATTTCAAATGGAAGTGTCCAATCTGGTGACTGAATGACAAGGGTGCTTGTTAAAGCTTGCTTTAGTGTGTGAAATGCCTCCTTGCATTTTTGATCAAATTCAAATCCAACATCCTTTTGTAGCAACCGAGATAGTGGTAGTGCTATTTTACTAAAGTCTTTGATAAAGCGCCTATAAAAACCTGCATGGCCAAGAAAAGAACGCACCTCCCGCACGCATGCGGGGTAAGATAATCCAGAAATAACTTCAACTTTAGCAGGATCAACTTCAATGCCACTTTTGGAAATGACATGCCCTAAAACTATACCTTGTTCTTCCATAAAATGACATTTTTCAAAATTCAAAACAAGATTAGAGTCAATGCATTTGTGTAGCATCTTTGAAAGATTATTTAAACATGTATCAAAACATGACCCATAAATAGTGAAGTCATCCATAAAGACTTCCATACAATCTTCTAGAAATTCAGAGAAAATGCTTACCATACATCTCTGAAATGTGCCAAGAGCATTGCACAGGCCGAATGACATCCGTCTGTATGCAAAAGTTCCAAAATGACATGTGAATGTGGTCTTGTGTTGGTCCTCTGGTGCTATGTGGATTTGGAAGTATCCTGAGTATCCATCTAGAAAACAGTAATGGGATTTACCAGTCAATCGTTCAATCATTTGGTCCATGAATGGCAGAGGAAAGTGATCCTTCCTTGTGGCTTGGTTGAGTTTTCTATAGTCTATACAAACTCTCCAAATGTTTTGCACTCTCGTTGGGATGAGTTCAATATCTTTGTTTGCTACCACAGTCACTCCTGATTTCTTGGGAACAACTTGAACTGGGCTTACCCATTTGCTATCAGAGATAGGGTATATGATACCTGCTTGTAGCAACTTTGATATCTCTTTTTTTTACCACTTCTAGGATTTGTGGATTTAATCGCCTCCGAGGTTGCCTCACTGGTTTAACATCTTCTTCTAGAAGAATTCGATGCATACAAGTGGAAGGACTAATGCCAGGAAGATCTGCAAGTGTCCATCCTATTGCCTGCTTATTGTCCCTCAAAACATGTAACACCTTACTTTCTTGTTCTACCTCTAGGTTCTTGGCAATAATGACAGGAAGTTTGTAACATTCCTCAAGGTAGGCATATTTCAAATGATTAGGAAGTGCTTTTAGTTCCAATACTGGTGGTTGCAATATGGAAGACAACATTCTACTTGTTGATATTAGTTCTGCAGCTAAAACTTCTGCATGTTTTTCTTTCATGGTCTACTGTTAAATCATTAGTGTCCAAAAATTATTTTATTTCATTACAAGTATTACATTCAGAACCACTATTTATGTACATATGGCAACTTATGGAATCATTAAGATGATGCATGTCAGGAAATTCAGCACACAAGTAGTCATACACATAATTATCAACTAGGTCATCTAATAAATCAATGTGAAATACATAGTGTTCTTCCCTAGGATGTTTCATGGCATCTAGAATGTTGAACCTGACTATATTATTGCCAAACTCTAAGGAAAGTGTCCTAGCGTGTACATTAATTTTAGTTTTTGCAGATTTAAGAAAAGGTCTACCTAAAATAATTGGTGGCTTATTTGTAGTCTCACCTTCCATTTCAAGGATATAAAAATCAGCAGGAAAAATTAATTCTCCTACTCTCACTAAAACATCTTCAATTAATCCCGAGGGGTAAGTACTACTTCTATTTGCAAGTTGAATGACTACACCAGTTGGAATTAAGGGACCAAGCCCTAAAGACTTAAAAATAGACATAGGCATGACATTGATAGATTCACCTAAATCTAACATGGCATTTTCAAATATGCAATTACCTATGGTACAAGGGATAGTGAACGTACCTGGGTCCTTGCACTTTTGGGGCATTGGTTGAATGATGGCTGAAACATTCTCTCCTAGGCTAATCTTTTCATTCCCCTTCAACCTTATTTTATTAGTACACATCTCCTTCAAGAATTTAGCATACCTAGGGATTTGTTTGATTGCATCTAGTAGAGGAATGTTTACCTCCACCTTTCTAAATGTTTCTAGCAATTCCTTGTCCTTGTCAATTTTAGTTTTTCTCGTTTGTAAAGCTCTTTATGGAAAGGGTAGTGGAATGCTTGGTTCATCTTTCTTTGTATGAATTGACAACTTCTCATTGGTTTCAGGCTTTTAAGCTTGAATGGAAAGTTTCAAAACTGTTTCAGCTTCTACAGTCTTCCCGGATCTCAGTGTGATGACACTAACATTTCCCGTGGGATTGGGAATTGTTTGGGAAGGCAATTTATTTGATCCTTGTGTTTGCAGTTGGCTTATCGAGGATGCCATTTGTCCTACTTGCGTTTCCAAGTTCTAAATGCTAGCATCAGTTCTTTGTTGGAACTGCAAGTTTTGTATAGCCATTTGCTTCACAAGGTCCTCCAAGGAAGATCCACTTTGTTGTTGTGTATTTTGTTGCAAAATTTGCCTTGGAGCTTGTTGGAATGGTTGCCTATTTGGGAAAGGCTGTTGTTGTGATGTGGTGTTATTGTTATTATTCCACCTAAAACCAGGATGGTCGTTGTATCGAGGATTGAAAGTGTTTCTGACTTGGTCATTTCAAGGATATTGTGATGAGCTAGGAATGTTGTTTGCTGAAGCTACTTCTTCAGAATTGCCTTCTTGTAGTTGAGGGCATGCATCAGTTCGATGAGAAGAGCAAGCACATATACCACATAGTCTAGTTGGTGCTTGTTTCCCCATGGCCATTCCTCTTACCATAGAGGTCAATTCATCTAGTCTATTTTCCAATCTTTGGTGCTCCGTACTCGATATTTGTACCTCATTTACTGACCTTGTAGAGGATGTGGTTCCTCTTGTTGTACCAAATTGTTGTGTGTTCGCTGCCATGTTTGCAATTAGATCTTTTGCAGCAGCAGGGGTTTTATCCATCAAAACACCACCACTAGCAGCATCGATCATGCTCCTCTCCATTGGTAGGAGACCTTCATAGAAGTATTGAATTAGAAGTTGCTCACTAATTTGGTGTTGCGGACAACTTGCACACAACTTTTTGAATCTTTCCCAATAGTCATGCAGTGTTTCATCATTCATTTGCCTAATACCGCATATGTTCTTTCTTATGGTTGCGGTTCTTGAAGCAGGGAAGTATTTTTCTAGAAACAACCTCTTGATTTCATTCCATGTGATTGGCTTGGGAGGGAGATAGTATAGCCACTCCTTGGCTGCATCGGCTAATGAAAACTGAAATGCCTTCAGCTTGATATTTTCTTCATTGCTACCAGGAGGCTTCATTGTTGAACATACCACATGAAACTCTTTCAAGTGTTTGTGTGGATCCTCACCTGAAAGTCCATGAAACTTTGGAAGCAAGTGAACTAAACTTGATTTTAATTCACAATCACCCTCATCAGTAGAAAATTGAATGCACAAAGGTTGATTTGAAACATCGGGCGCAACCAATTCTTTTAGTGTTTTATTATTAGCCATGTTAGTAGATTGGTTAAAGGAATTTTTCTTCAAAAGTATTATTTTATTTATCCTTAGTGTTCTTTCAATTTCGGGATCAAATTGAAGTAAAGGACTAGAATCAGATCTTGTCATGCACAAAGATAATAACACAACATATAATATATTCACAAAAGACAAATAAAAATTAAAAATAAAAAGACACCTTAATATAACAAAAAGTCACCTTTGATCCCCGGCAACGGCGCCAATTTGACGAAGGGTTTGTCGAGGACCTCGTCAAAAACAAAAGTAAATTTAATTTAAACTTGCAGCACCACAGTGGTGCCCCAAGGTCGTCTCTCGTGGATCAAAGGGAATTTCTTGATTATATTAGGAGTATTTAATAATTTGGGGGGAGGTTGATTTTTTTGATAGATCTTTGGATTAAAAATAAAATATTTAAAAACGTACCTTAGATGATTAAAGCTTCAACTTGTGGATTCGATTCTTGGATTTATCATTGGTTCAAAAATTTAAACTCATATAATATTTGAATTCTTGTACCTAAGTTTGATTAGTCAAGCGCCAATTAAACTTAAATTAATTCCTCTAATGTTTAAGCAAACATGATTCGAGTCAATTAGGTTAGGATCAAGCGTCCACATTTAATCCCTAAATGATCCCTAAGAACAGGAACAAACAAACCAAACATTGGAATAATGAATTAATTAACTCTTTCTTGTCCTAAACTCAATGAATCAAGCGTAAATCAAACTTAGGAGATTTGTTATATGTTTAAGCAACATGATTTGAGTTAACTTGGTTAGAATTATGCATTCACTTTTAATTCCTAGTTAACTTTAAGTCCTTGAATCAGCAAGCAATTAATGAGTCAATTAATTAAGTCCATGAATGTTCCTTTGTATTTCTCAAGATTAATATAACTAAGCGTCACATAATCCTTGATCTTGCATTCTTAACCTTTTTAAGACTCATGTAAGTAAGCATCACATAAATCTTACTCCAGCAAGACATTAAGAACCACTTATACAATGAATTTAAGTGATCAATTTAAACTCAATTATACAAGCATAAACAAGATAGAAAGATAAAAGGGAAATTCAATAAATAAGAGTTTAGGAGGTTTTAGCCTTCCATTAAAACATAAACCTCAAAATCCATTAGAACTTAGAACCACAAGTTGAATAGGGGACTTAGCCTTCCATGAATCGAATTTCGATTGCAAAAGAAATAAGAAGAAGGGAGAAGAAAAGCAACATTCAAGAGTAACTTGCTTGGAAATGTTGTGTGATTCCTTACAATCTTGAGAAATGATCAATTTATAGGAAAAATTCCAACAAATTTATGTTAGAAATTATGTAAGCTTGTTTTGGTTTTTGGCATGTTTCATGCTGTCCTTTGAATGCATATTTTGACCATGAAAAAGTGCGAATTTGGAGAAAGATATTTCTAGAAAAGTTTTTCCCTTTCAATTAGCTTTTCAATGCCACCGGTTTTGCTCAATTTGGAGTTGTTTACACCAAGATATGACCTGAAAACCGAAAGGTGTCACCAAATGCCAAAAATCAAATTTTAAGAATAATTATTCATAAATATATAGTTTGGTCCAAAATGATTTATATTATTATAAAGTCCATAATGAAGCATATAATGAATGTTAAAAAGCTATGAATAAAGTAAAAGATACATGCCATAATTTATTTGATCAGTCATATTTCTATATGATTGACCAAAATAGAAATAAGAAAGTTCAATAGTTATAACCCTTTGCGAAAGGCTATGAACTTATTATAAATAGGTTATCGTACTCAAGTTATTTGTATTCAATTCCCTTATCTAACATTCCAGCACTAGAAAAGGCTTAGAAGCAATTGTGCATTCATGACTTGGAAGACCAAAGAACCTTCATGTTCATCATGGACATGGATTTCGTTACAAGATCAAGTAAAAGTTCTTATGGTTCATCATATTCTTCATGAATATATACAGGTGAGCTTCCGCTCTATTACTTTTTGATGATTTGACATGAATGTTTTTGATAAGATAATATATCTTTTCTCTTGAATATATGCCATCAATTTTTACAACAATCATATGTTCATATCCTTCATTAAAACATGTAGATTGATAATAAAGAATAAGTTGCTTGTGAGTGAGTTCATAAAAATTAAGGAAGAGCTGCGGATATTCAGTGATATCTAAAGAAATATAAATTGTATATTTGAATATCAAGCTTTATTCATTGCTTTAATTTAAATTGTTGTCTATTGTTGATCGATGGTATCGTTGTTAATATATTTGCACAGAAGGTTTGGACTGCAGGGCATTTATCAAGACTAACAATTTACATTATTTCAGAATTCCAATCAAGTAATTATATATCTTGATAAATTTGTTTACAATCAACTTCAAAAAAGGGTTATACTATACTTCAGTTGTCCATCCAAAGAAGCACTAGCATGAAATATTGTTCTTAGATGCAGAGAAATCGCATGCTGATTGGATTAGTGAATGTAGAGGACTAGCATGAAATATTGTTCTTAGATGCAGAGAAATTGCATGCTGATTGGATTAGTGAATGTAGAGGACTAGAGGGGTAGTCAAGTAGGTTGCTAGTATAGATTAGATTTCTTTTTTTACACTCAATTAACACATAAGTTGTTACTATTGGAGTTTATTTGGGGCTAGTAAAATAAAGAGTGGAATCATGTGATTTATTGGATTTCATGATGTTTACTCTAACAAATCAATATGTATGTTCCAGAGAGCATGACAAATAGTGTATTGCTATTGTTATATGCTTGGGATGTAGGAAAGACATTATATTTGCATTTTTGTTTTTATTGTAAATTAAAATAAGACTACAACCTTATTTTAGTCTTTAACAAATACAGTTTAATCAATTGTCACTTAAAAATATATTTTATCAATTTAACTCCTCAAATTTTAAAATCATTCACAAAATCCATTACTAGTTCTACAATTCCAGAACTAGTAATTAAGCTAAGGTTGTCAAAATGAAAATATCACATAAGATTGCAAGGGCAAAAAAACACATAAAACACGGATGGTAAGATCCTACCGAAATAAAAAAAATAATATAAGTATATATACATATGATTATATGAATATATATTTATAAATTTATATAAAATTATATGCATAAATTAAAGTTATACATATTACAGTTTTAAAAACAAATGTTAGGATGCTAAAAATATATAAATATTTTAGAGAATGATATGAGGAAGAAAGATACAATATATACCTTTATATTTTTTTACAAAATATATCTAATTTTAAATGCTTATAAAAATAAAATATATTTTTTGCAACACTGATATGACAAAGAAAGGAAAATACTGAACTACCAAAAGAAAATGTGATAATACACAAGAAATTAAAAATTGATCTTGGGACTCTAGAATTGAAGCATTTCCCACAAAGTAAATAGTAAGATTGATTCTTGACTTTGTGTGTTGATCAATTTAATTCTTGATTTTCACTTAGTAGCAATTTGTCTGTGATTTTGTTCACCATCAGGCACATTAGACTCTGACTTTAAATGAACAAACATGTCTGATGTCGGAGACTAATGTGTTTGACAGTGGATAGAGCTGAGAGCATATATATTGATATTAGGCAAAAATCAAGGACGTACTGGATTGACTGACAATTACAAAATTAAGGATCTAGCTCATTATTTAATCATCTTTACCACACTTAGCAAGGCTTTGGAGGCTGATACTCAGGTTGTAATAACAAATTAAGGATCTGCTCATTATTTAAGTTTTATCGTGCATGCTTAAACGGTGCATCATAATTTGGACTCATACTTCACTCTACATTATATTGTTGATAAAACATTTTGGAAATACATATTCTATCTTGATTGTCATGTGAATTCTCAATCATCACAAGTTTGCCTATGATGTGTCAAATTAAATGCACTGTCATCTGTCCAGGAAGTACTCCATCACCACCTTCCCGTTTGCCCAACGTTGGAGTGAAATTTAAATTCAAACGTTGTGATTGAATATTTTATGGCATTTGCATATTTTCGTTAACAAACTATTGGTGTTCAAAGCATAAACATGTTGATACAATTTTATAGCAAAGCTAAACAACATACTTTTCGCACAAGATAAAAAGGTAAAATTGATAACAACAAAGCAAATACAAAAGGTAGAGAACATTATTCAAATTGTCACCAAGACATTCTGAAAAATAAATATAGAAAAGATCAACCATCATCACGGTTTCTGATCATCCATTTCTTTAGCTTTGCCACTTTTATGACAACTGCCACATAGATGTCGTCTGCCACATCTTCCACCCATCTGAAGTAAACATGCCTCCAACTCTTGTTGAGCAATAAAACAGCAAAAACTCCCCAAAATCCAGTTGCAAAACCAACTGCGACGACAAAGTAGAAAAACAGTTTTTCCAACTTTTCTTTTTTGCCATCCTTATCTTCATATCCTTTGTTTCGTAGAACTTCACTAGAATCATCACCAGGACACTTATTTGGTAGTTCATGTCCACAAAGATATGGGTTGTTAGCATAAACAGACGAGTCATAAGTTGAAAACTGATTACCTTGAGGAATTGGTCCAACCAATTTGTTTTCTGACAAGTCCATGTTCACTACCAACTTCAAGATTTTGATATAGTCATCTTCTCTTCCTTTTGTTACTTGTTTTACATCCTCTTTAGACCATTCGGGTTCAGCGGGTGGAGGAGCACGGATCTCTGCTGCAACATGTGAAAGATATGGAGGCAACTTTGTATTGGCTTTGTCTAATGAGTTGTTGAGAGTCATTCCTGTAAGATTGCCTATGCACCATGGTATCGAACCTTCCAAATTGTTGCGAGAAAGGTCCAAAATTTTTAGTGTTGCAAGTTGGCATAACTGTGAAGGGATGTTACCATTCAACTTGTTTTGCCGCAATCTAAGAATTTGAAGTGAAGGAAAGGTTTGTTTAGTCCATGATGGTATACTCCCTGAAAGTGGATTCTCGCCAAGATCCAAAATTAACAATTCCTTTGAAACAATCTTAGGAAGCTGCCCTTGAAGATTGTTATTGTTCAGATGTAACCAAAACAATGAGGAAAGATACCCAAAGGAACTAGGCAAAACACCTGATAGTTTGTTGGATGACAAATTTATTTCTTTCAAGAATTGACTATAACTCCAGCAATTAGGAATTTCACCTGATAATTTGTTATTTGAAAGATCAAGATGTATCAGGTGATTTTGGCACAACGAGTTTGGTATCAAACCATTTATTAGGTTATTTCCAAGAAGGAGGTCCCCCAAGCTAGGCATTATACGTCCAATATTTTTAGGAAGTGAGCCATTGAGATAGTTATAGGAAAGATTCAAAACCCTTAATTTGGGCATTATTGAAGACCCTGTTTTACCCAAAGGAATCATTCCATCCAACTTGTTTGAAGAAAGATCTAAGAAATATAAATTCCCAAGTTGATTGAAGTCGTTTGGAATGTTCCCATGAAATTTGTTTCTAGAAAGAATTAGGGTACCCAAATCAGCAAGTTGACCAAGACTTTGAGGAATGGTGCCATTCAAATAGTTATTTGAAAGATCAAGGTACCATAAATTTACAAGCTCTCCAATACCTTGAGGAATGGTGCCATTCAAATAATTATTTGAAAAATCAAGCCTTTCCAAATTTTCAAGTTTTGCAAGATTATCAGGGACTGTTAATATTTTAATAGAATTAAAAGTAACTTTTGGTGATTAATATAAAAAACAAGAATGGGCTTAGTAAGTAGAAGTAGCAAGCTAAGGCGTGGCTGGATAGAAAACAAGAACTGTTAATTATTTAGAGTTTGGCACTCAAAGAGCTTGATACTTTAACACAGAGACTACAAGTGGGACTCCTCATATTTATAGGCACATTCCACCGACCTATTGAAGTGCCAAGGCAATAAAAAAATTGTAGAATATTCTAGCACTTTTGATATTTCTAGATTTGTTATAACATATGCTGGAGACTTCTAGGACAATAGTATCTAGAGAATTTCGGAAAATTTGCATTATTATTTTAACACTCCTCCTTAATGCAATTTTCTGTGACTCCAAGCATTGATCGCAGTTGCTCGAACTTTGGTCTTGGTAATGCCTTAGTGAATATGTCAGCAACTTGTTCTTCAGTTGTGCAGTACTCGAGCTTTATTTCTTTGCTCTCGCTGGCTTCTCTAATAGCATGATATTTGATAGCAATATGCTTTGTCCTATTGTGATGGACTGGATTCTTTGCTATTGCTATTGCTGATTTGTTGTCGCAGTAGATAGTTGTCGGCTCGCTTTGTTGAGCTCCCATATCGTCAAGTATTCGTCGAAGCCATATAGTTTGATTTGTAGTCTCCGCAACTGCTACATACTCTGCTTCAGCAGTTGATTGTGCGACGATTGCTTGCTTCTTGGATGCCCAAGAGATTACTCCCGATCTTAGTGAGAAGGCATAGCCTGACGTGCTCTTCATGTCATCTACCGAACCTGCCCAATCACTGTCGGTGTAGCCAATCAAACTTGAGTTGGTGTTTGTTGTGTACCATATGCCGAATTCCTTCGTTCCTTGCAAGTATCTTAGTATTCTTTTGCCAACTCCAAAGTGAATTTGACTTGGGCTTTGCATGAACCTTGATAAAAGACTTGTCGCATAAATGATGTCTGGTCGTGTAGCAGTGAGATATAGAAGACTTCCGATTAAACTTCTGTAGAGCGATGCATCTGCCTTTGGAGATCTGTCTTCTTTTTGTAACTTCTCGTTCGTCACCAGCGGAGTAGCAACTGGTTTGCATTCTCGCATCTTGAATTTCTTGAGCAATTCTTCTATATATTTCCTTTGGCAGATAAATATGCCTTCGTTTCTTTGACTTACTTCAATGCCGAGGAAGTAGTTCATTAGGCCAAGGTCGGTCATTTCGAATGTCTTCATCATGTCTCGCTTGAACTCGTCTATCATATTCATGTTGTTTCCTGTGCAAATAAGATCATCGACGTATAAGGAGACAATGAGAGTGTCATACTGACCTTGGGTCTTGATGTACAATGTAGGCTCACTCTTGCTCCTCCTGAATCCGTTATCAGTGAAGTATTGATCAATTCTGCTGTACCAAGCACGAGGGGCTTGCTTTAAACCATATAGAGCCTTTTTTAATCGTAACACTTTATCTTCTTTGCCTTTGATGACGAACCCTTGAGGTTGCTCCACATAGATCTTTTCTTGTAGGACACCGTTGAGGAAGACAGATTTGACATCTAGCTGGTAAATGCTCCATCTTCTTTGTGCTGCTAGAGCTATTAGTGCTCTTATCGTATCCAAGCGAGCAACTGGGGCAAATGTCTCATCGTAGTCGATTCCAGGTTGTTGTGAGTAGCCTTTAGCGACTAGCCTTGCCTTACATTTTTGTATAGTGTCATCGGGATTGAGTTTTGTTTTGTAAATCCATTTGACTCCGATGACATCTTTGTCTTTTGGGCAGTCTACTAGCTCCCATGTTTTGTTTTTTTCAATCATTTTTATTTCTTCTTCCATTGCCTTGACCCATACTTCATGCTTTGAGGCTTCTTCAAAGCTTCTGGGTTCAACTAGGGCCAAGTTGCAAGTCTCATAGATGTCTACCAAGGATCTTACTCGTCTTGGAGTAGATTCTGGTGAACTTTGTTCTTGCGGGAGTGCAATGGGCGTACCTGGATCTTCTTCAGCTTCTTCTATTTCTTCGTTTTCTTCTGTTGCTTGATTATTGTGTGTTGGTACAGGGATGCTATGTCTCTCAACTTTTTGTTCATCCCAATTCCATGTCGCACCTTCGTCAACTTCAACATCTATGCTGATGATGAGTTTCTTTGTTTCCAGGTTGTAAACGCGGTAGCCTTTGGACTGCGTGCTATATCCCAGAAATATGCCTCTTATCGTCTTATCTTCAAGCTTGTGTCTTTTTTGTTCTGGGACATGGACATAGTAGATAGATCCAAACACCTTTAGATGTTTTGCTGATGGTTTTCTACCGCTCCAAGCTTCAATAGGAGTTTTGTCTTGAACTGCCTTTGTTGGGCATCTATTCATTATATAGATTGCAGTGTAGACTGCTTCAGCCCAAAAAGTGTTTGGCAATCCTTTCTCCTTAAGCATCGATCGAGCCATTTCCATTACTGTTCGGTTCTTCCTTTCAGATACTCCATTTTGTTCTAGAGTATATGCTACTGTTAGTTGACGGTCGATACCTTCATCCTCGCAGAATTTATCAAACTCACGGGAGTTGTACTCTTTGCCACGATCACTTCTGAGTACTTTTATATGCTTCCCGGTTTGCTTCTCGACAAGTGCCTTAAACTTCTTGAATACTCCAAATACTTCTGATTTTTCTTTAATGAAGTAGACCCATGTCATTCTAGAGAAATCATCAATGAAAAGGATGAAGTACTTGTTGTTGGTTAATGATGGCGTCCTCATTGGTCCACAAACATCGGTGTGTATAAGCTCCAACAAGCGTTTTGCTCTCCATGCTTTGCTTGGTGGAAAAGGTAGTCTGTGTTGTTTCCCAAGTAGACACCCTTCACATGCTCCTTTGATCTCTTCTATGGATGGAAGGTCTCTCATCATGTGCTTCTTATATAAAAGCTTCAAAGCATGAAAATTGAGATGGCCAAATCTTCGATGCCAAAGCCATGAATCATCAACTTGCACTTTCATGGCAATATTAGTAGCATATTTCCAAGTTATTGGAAAACTTCTATTTATTTTCTCCATTTTTACTTGGGCCACTTCAAATTTTCTATTGTTGTCGTATATTTTGCATGTGTCTCTCTCAAAGTGGAGAGAGTAGCCCTTATCCATCATTTGGCCAATACTTAAAAGATTTTCTTTAAGGTTGGGAACTAGAAGCACGTCCTTGATAAGTCGCGTACCTGACTGTGTTTCCACCATGACAGTGCCCTTGCCTTTGGACTCCACCACGGTGCCATTGCCCAATCGAACTTGTACTCTGACGGACTTATCAATATCTTTGAAAATGCTCTCATCCTTTACCATGTGGTTACTGCAAGCACTATCCAAGTACCAATTTTCTTCTTTTTCACATCTTGGGACTTGGTTGGCGTAGAATAGTTGTTGGTCACGTTCACATCCTTCCGTGAAATTGGCCTGATGGTTGTCTTTATTGCGACAGTTTTGTTCCGAGTGCCCATATTTTTTGCAATGTTGGCATTGTTGCTTTTTCCGGTACCAACAATATTTTTCTGAATGGCCTGGCTTCTTGCAGATGCCACAAGGAGGATATTTGCTTTGATTGTTTCTAGAGGATTCTCTAGAAATCTCCTTGTTTCTAGAGTTTTCCGCACCATTATTTTTTCTTTCATCTCCTTTTTTCTGAGACCGTAATTTGAGCTTTGATTGAAAGGCATTTTCTAATGATTCTTCATCATGCCTACTCAATCTTTGCTCATAAGCTTCTAGAGAGCCCATTAGTTCTGTCACCGATAGGGTAGACAGATCTTTGGTTTGTTCAATCGTAGTGACGATTGAATCATACCTTTGGGGAATAGAAATTAAAATTTTCTCGACAATTCTCTTGTCAAGAATATTTTCCCCATAGGCTTTCATTTGATTTACTATTTCTTTTATTTTAGAGTAATAGTCTTTGATGGTCTCAGACTCTTTCATTTTAATTAATTCAAACTCACGCCTTAGAGTTTGAAGTTTAATGGTGCGTACCTTGTCGCTGCCATGGAACTCCTCCTTTAGTGTAGTCCATGCTTCTTTAGCACTTGTAGCTCCCATTATTCTTGGAAAGATAGGCTCCGCCAAGGCTTGTTGCAAAATAAATAATGCTTTTGCATCTTTTTTCTCATTTTCCTTCAACTCGTTCTTCTGAGCTACAGTAAGAGCTGAAGCATCCTCTGGGATAGTATATCCTTCTTCAACAATATCCCATAAATCTTGGGACCGGAAGAAGGTTGACATTTTAGTGCTCCAAAAATCATAATTTTCTCCAGAGAATATTGGAATAGGGATAGATTGTGGTTGAATAGTAGTGGCCATGGCTTAAAGGAGTAGTAATGGGATTAAAGTGAATAGTTAATTTTTTTGGGATAGTTGAAAAATAGTTTGGGTATTATCTCTACGCCCAGTATATGACTGAACGTAGCTCTGATACCACTCACTACAACATTTTTGGACTTAGACCATGCTCAAAAACCGTGGTATAAGGTCAAAAAACCGTGGCCTAATCGTTACACCACGATTTTACATGCGTAGTAGTAGCTAGCGTGGACTATTCTAATAGGCCACGGTTTTTTGAGTTTAGGCCACGATTTTTTAAAACCGTCGCCGAAAACTATGAACAGACCACAGTTTTATGTAATGCATTTAGTCCACGGTTTTCTCTATATTCTTTTGGCCACGGTTTTCTTATCCTCATTTTGGCCACGGCTCGGTACCTGTGGTTCTTTCTTTAAACCACGGTTTAATGCCAAGTATTGAAGCCACGGTTTTTCCTTCTAATTTTTGGCCACGGTTTTTTTAGAATATTTTGCCACGGTTTTCTTCCATAGTTTTTACCACGGTTTTCTTTACATTGTTTTGGCCACGGTTTACACATCCTTTTGGCCACAGTTTTCTTTACTATTGTAGCACTATTTTTTTTACATCGTTTTGGCCACGGTTTTCTTTACATTGTTTAAAACCTATAAATGATGAGAATGCAAATTTTATATAAAAGAAATTCATCCATCCCAAAACCAAAAGTACACGCACGGATTATTCATGGATAAGAAAGAACAATAAAAACATAAGATCCAAACACAATACTATAATATACATTAGAATAGTTAAGAATCTTATCAAAATCAATATTCCAAACAAAACAAGCCAACCCCACCCAAAAATACAAAGGCATACAAGCCTCGCATAAATGGCTAGATTGTAGTAACAAAACAAATTCGAATAGTTCTTTCTGACATCATAAAACAACAGGTCAGCATCACTCAAACAGTAGAAAAAGGATTAGCAAAACAACTATCCGAAGTATTATAGGATAGAATAGCAAAAATTTCTACATTAATATTCTTCATCAATATCTTCATCATGGCCTTCCTCTCCAACTTATATGTGTACATAACCTTTCTGACCATCCTCTCATTATTATTATTCATCATCAATATCTTGAACATAACCTTCCAATCCAACCTACATGTGTGAAAATATAAAATACCTTATTATGACTATAATAAAAGCAAAGAATAGTAACATATTCGAAACTAGAATTTAACATTTTCCATGTACAGATAAATGGATCACAAATTATACCTTGTCAATATTAGGAATATTGGTCGATGTAGAAGAATAAAGTGATACACTATTTTCATTGGCTATAGCATTTTCCACCATAATATCCAAAGCCTCATCATCCAAATCTGAGTTGTTTTGCTTCAACAAACTTCTTACAAGCATCTTCATTTTATTCATCTCATTTTCATGTTCCTTCTTCTCTTCTGCATATTGCTTCTTTAGAGCAGCAATTTCTTCATTTTTTTTAAACTGTGACGGTGTGACAGTTCTTCCATAGCAACGCACTCTACCGGACCTTTCCTTGCCAAGCAACGATCGAAAAGTTTTTTCAGCAGATTCCCTTGACTCTTGAACTGAATCTCGAAGTTTACCCTAGTAAATAAGAATTAACGTCATAGATAAAATTATCACTGTGTTATTTCTACCATATTACTAAAGCTATCTTTTTGTTCATCCAGGACTAACTAAATCAATAATTAGAATTACTGGCTTAATAGCAAGATAAGAATAGTAAGAAGTCTAAGTTGCTAATTTACTCAAATTTCTATCCAAGCTGTGTTACTGTAAGGATGAAAAAAAATCAATTTTTCAGGTTGTGTTCTTCACAAATTCTGGTAGACTCCTTCTGAATAAATTGCAATATAAATTGTAAGCTGAATAAATTCTATCACTCCTTCTGAACAAGCAAGGGACTCACAGACATGCTGAACAAGCAAGGGACTCAAAGTAACAACAACAATCATAGACATGCTGAACAAGCAAGGGACTCACAGTAACAACAATCATAACAGCCTGATGAATCACATCCTAATGTGGATTAAAAAAGACTGGATCATCATTCTCTCCCATACATATAGAGAAGGAAATAGATGCGCAGATTTCCTTGCAAACAGAAGTCTCCACATGGAAGGAGTCCATATTTTTGAGCAACCAGTAGAGGGTCTTAGCTCTATCCTATCTCAAGACTATATAGGCACTGCGTTGCCAAGAAACTCAATGTTATTTTAGTTTTCTGTCTGTTTTTTCTGGGCTTAGGCCCCTCTGATCTACCAAAAAAAATAAATAAATAAATAAATTCCAGGACTCCTTCTGAATAAATTGTAAGCTGAACACAATTTAAATTGCAATATATTAAATAAAAACGAACATACTTTATGTTTAGCAAGAAACTTACAATGACAAATTATGTTTCATCATCGACCTTTTTTCCATTTCGGCTTGTGCGAGTCTCAATAAACATTTCAGCTTGGTAGACTCCTTCTGAATTTTCCTTCTTTTCAAGCTACGTTATTTAATGACATTGAACATTGAGAAACAAATACAAATTAGAAGACTTAGTTGTTTATGTAGAAAATAGCACACATCAACATACAAATATAAAAGAAAAATACCAATTTTGAGCGAATTCTTGCAAAATTTACTGGTCCCGTACGGTGCAAATACTTTTGCTTAGCCTTGTTGATGGCATTTTTCTTAGCAATGTCCTACATTGCATAGAATCAAAAATTAGATATGGATGATTGATCCAAATAATAATGGCTAATTCATGTGTATGAATCAAAGCAAAGTATGAAAATGATGTCATACAATCCATCCCTGTGCTTACTTGAACAATGCTACTTCTCCAATAAGTTATTAGTTGCCGAAACCATAAACGGTGGCTTATATTGCTTGTTACTTGCTCCTCTGACTTCAGCTAGACGTGCCCTGGTTTCTCCAAGCTTCTTCACTCTCTTCTCAGGCTTGATTTTAAATTTTCTGTGCAATTCAGCACTTGATCTTATAGGAGATAGTTCAGAACCAGAAGTACTCTTATCTCCCTTGTCTTGAGTTTTCATCTTTTTACGTTTTTGTTGTTGCCTGAAAAGAAAACATAATATAGAGATACTGGTTAGATGTTTGAATAAGCAATAAGTCCTGAGGGAAAAGGTTTGGGGCCTAAGACAACTTCAAGTGGAACACCAAAAATAAATGGACATCTAATCATCTCCGACCATTATTTATCATTGTTAGTTCAAGCCAAAAAAGTTTAACCATACATGTCCAGTACATAATATATTGCAAATACATAACATGTGAGCAAAAACATAACATGTCCAGTACCTAAGAACAAGCTAAACCATATTGCAAATACATAATAATGGCAAAGCCCTATTACATAACATGTCCAGTACATAATATATCAATAATACGAAAATACCAAAAAACTACTAGTCCAATATTTCAATACATGCTACATCAACATTAATTAGTCCATATAATCTAACAAAGTGTCATCAAAATCAGGGTCCTCATTTTCCTGTGTAACACTTGGAGGCTTCTCAGTTATTGTTGCAGGTAAGTCTTCTCTAACCAAATAGACTTCATCAAGATTAGGTGCATCTAGATTTGTCATCTGCTCTAACGGCTCACTCTGATAAGTTGCTTGAGCCTCTAAATCTGACCGATCACCCATGTCAAATAAGTCTCCCGCCATTCCAATAAATCAGGACCTTTTGCAATCTCTTTTTTTAAAACTGAAAAGTTTCCTTCCATGGAGCAAAGAATAAAGCAGGAAATGGTTTAGCTCAACTAAGGAAAACACATAAAGATTTGAACAAGACTTCAAAATTGGGTTGATGACACAATACAAAGCCATCTTTTTATATGCTATCTAAAAGAGTAAAACCACTATACTATGGGATGATCAGTTAACTTATGACAAAGCCAAGCATACACTAAACCAAAAAAGAGTTTTAAAAGCAAAAGAACTGAATGGGATGATCAGTTAGAAAGACAAAAAAATCTGAAGACAAAACAGCAACTGAAGATGTGATAATCAGTGACATATAATATGAGGCAAATTACAACTTGTTCAGAATAAATCTATCAGGTTAGGCCTACTAAAATATGAACTGCTCTGACCACAAGGTAACACCCTAATCACTTAAAAGTGTTTCCCATCACGTTAACTCAAGCTTAGATACCTAACTTATACACTAACTAATTGTAGCACCACTAAAACTTGCAAAAAAGTTAAAAGTATGAACAAAATTTTCCTTTTGCCTTAGACTGAAGTAATTAGTTTACACTTTATGTTCAACTCAGGTTACTTAGCAGTATTTCTAAACAAAACTCATTTTTTCCTCATGTCAACCTTAGAGAACCTGGAAAATTTAAAAATAAAAAATAAAAACAAAAACTGAAGGCCTATTTAACAAACCCAAACTTAAACCCACCCAACCACCAAGGCACCACCATAGTCTCACAATTATAGCCAGAGATACAGCTCAGGGAGAAAAAATAAGTCAATTTTAGTATAGTCAAAACTTCATTCACAGTAAAACAAAACTAAACCTTGAACAGACCAAAGAACATAAATGCTAGAAGCGGTATTAAGTTCTAATTCATGATGTTAAACTTCTAAATACACAGCCAAAAAACACAACCAAAATACACAGCCAAAAAACACAACCAAAATACACAGCCAAAAAACACAACCAAAATACACGCCTAGCAGCACCAAAAAAAACAGCCAGCACCAGCAAACACAAAACCAGATTTAGAAGCATTGAAAAATCAACCCAAGCAACATTGAGAATCCTCCTTAAGACCAAAACAGCAAACCAGGTAGCAGAGTTCTTAGAAAATTTAAGGTTAGCTCAGACTTTTGTTCTAAGTACTATATTCTTTTTTTTTTCTTAATTCATGAACTCTTCTAATGGACTTGAGAATCCTCCAGACTTTTGTTCTAAGTACTATATTCTTTTTTTTTCTTAATTCATGAACTCTTCTAATGAACTTTAGAAAATTTAAGGTTAGCTCAGAGCCTCAGACTTTTGTTCTAAGTACTATATTCTTTTTTTTCTTTTTTTTATAGTTACTTGACAAAGCAAAGCTACCTATTTATAATGTTTGGAAGATATTAAATCAAATATTGTTAAACAAGGGAAGAAAGGAACACTAGACCTTACTAAAATTTCTATGCAGAGTATATAAATATAAATATGCATAATTCAAAACATAACTTATGAGACTAATTATACAACTCATTCTTAAAACCCATTGACGTCTACCACTAGCACTGAAAAAATTGACCACTCATCAAGTATTTCTTTTTTCTTTCCTATCAGAGATTGAGTTGAACAACTTAAATAATGAACTAGATTGTCCAAGCTTCCCAGGTAAGAGAAAAAAGTTGGCAACAACACAAAAAGAGGTGCTCGACATTAGAGGATTTGAGGATTAAGTCTAATCTCAGCATAGGTAGTCAACTCGGTTAACCATAGGTAGTCTATTCTGGTCAAATTTCGGATATTCTTTTTTTTCTTAATTCGTGAACATTGAGAATCCTCCTTAAGACCAAAACACTTTACAAATGTAAAGACACTCAAAAACATTGTGTTGGGTGCATCCTGTTAGCAGATTCATCAAAAACACTTTACAAATGTAAAGACACTCAAATCTGTACCCAAACCATGATGACAGAACCACCTAATTGGCTTACATGATCTAAAATGAGACTTTCCAACAAGCTAAGGGCAATTATTTTTATACATAAAAAAACCCCGGCTCAAGACCAACTCAAATAAATCAGCATAAAGTCGTGATTATAGATGCAGGAATGACAAGTATATAAACATAGAGACCGAATTGAAAACCAAAAACCAAGGCCAAGCAGAAACACAAGAATAAAGGAAGTAATATTGTTGGAGAAGTGAAGAGAACCCACAAGAAACAAAATAAGTAATATTGTTGGCTGCATACCTTGGAAATTGACGAAATAGGGTTTGGGGGAGAGACCGCCGCCGTCCCCGACGAAGAGAGGTCACCGTCATCGACAAATAGAGACCGCCGCCGTTGAATTGAGACCGCCGCCGTCGATGGAGACCGTCGCGACTCGCGAGTGAGCTTCGCCAAGAGAAGACGAAGTGACGAGTTTCAGAGAGAGGTTTAGTTTAAGAGAGATATTTGTTTTCTTTTCTTTTAGTTTTAGTTTAAGACGTGAAGAGTGATATTTTTTTTTTCTTTTAGTTTTAGTTTAAGAGAGAATAGAAATGAACAATCAGATGTTGCTTGGTTTTTGTTTTTTTTTATTTGGTTCCCGCTCAGACTAATCCCGCTAAAATTTTACATAACTTGTGACCACAGTTTTTTTTATCAAATTTTATAAACCACACTTAATAAACTGTGGTGTAACATATTATTATAAAACCGTGACCCATAAAACATTTTTGGCCACGGTTTAAAAGTTAATATTATAAACCACACAAGATAAACCATGGTGTAATATATTGTTATAAAAACCGTGGTCTATATAACACTTTTGACCACAGTTTAAAAGTTAATATTATAAGCCACGTATATATAACTGTGGTCTAATAAATTTGTTAAAAAACCGTGGCCTTTAAAAGTTCCACGTTTTGAAAACCGTAGCCTAAATAAATAGGCCACGGTTACCTTGAATACTATGCTGGAAAATGAAAAATTTATATATTATTAACCACATTAGCGAAACCGTGGTCTATTTTGTGTTCTGACCACAGTTTTTTAAAAGGAAAAAAAAGGCGTGGTCTAAAGTCAAAAATGCTGTAGTGACTGTTAATATTTTAATAGAATTAAAAGTAACTTTTGGTGATTAATATAAAAAACAAGAATGGGCTTAGTAAGTAGAAGTAGCAAGCTAAGGCGTGGCTGGATAGAAAACAAGAACTGTTAATTATTTAGAGTTTGGCACTCAAAGAGCTTGGTACTTTAACACACAGACTACAAGTGGGACTCCTCATATTTATAGGCACATTCCACCGACCTATTTGTGGTGGACTCGGCCTAGCCGAGGTCCTCAGACTCCTCGCCAAAGACCTGAGGACCCTTCAGGAAGCCTTCTGAGCGCCTGGCCGAGCTCAATGCTCAACGGCCGAACAGACGCCAGATACAGGCCGACCTCGTGTTCCCACTCAGGTCTGACGTCTAGGTCCGACACCTTCCCAAGTCCGACACCTTCCCAAGTCCGACACCTAGTACATGGTGACGTCTCTCTTCCTTATCCACAAGGACAGCTCACTACCTTATCCACAAGGACAGCTCACTACCTTATCCACAAGGACAGCCTATCCATTCTTAGCTCAGTACAGGCTGGCCCTACTTGGGCCTAAAGCAAGCCCATTAGGGCAACCAGCTCCCCCCTATAAGTAGCTCCGTACTACATGGGGCTCAGGTACGTCCTCTAACCCTAATTGTCACCTTCACACACCAGTGATTAGGGTTATTTCCTGGTTCTTTCCCTTAGCCACTTGAGGACTCCCACCAAACATCACATATCAACCCTGGACAGAGGCACCTTCAGAGGTTTTCTCCTACCCTTGGAGGTCCTCACCGTCTAGGACATCACATTGGCGCCGTCTGTGGGGAAGATAAACTTCACCCCCACCCAGAAAATTCTACCATGTCTGAAGCGCAGCCAGATCAGAAGAGGAGGAGGGAGCACCCAGGGAGAATCAAGTCATCCGGGGACCTACAATCGCACCTGGAGGCTAACAGGGCAGCTAGGCCCCCGCCACCCCCACCTCCTCCTCCACCGTCACTATCGTCCCATCAGAGGTGGCCCGCGCCGCATCCCGCCAAACCAGCCACTTTCCAAGCCTCAGCTCCCGACGGACCCCAACAACAACAACCAAGAAATTATGTTGTACCAGATCTGGTTGAAAAGCCGAAAATTTGCGGGTGGAAACCATCTCTGGAGGTTTCGCCGGTGGCGGTGAGAAGAAGGGGGAAAGGAAAAAGTACGTTCAACAAGTATTAGCTGTCCGCCACAAGCCTATTTGTACAAAACCATTCTGGAACATCCCCATCAGTTTTTCTGATGAAGATCTAAGAGATATCATCCCGGATCACAATGATCCAATGGTGATTGCGGCAATGATCAGCAACTTCGAAATCGCCCGAGTTCTCGTTGACCAAGGAAGCTCGACCGACGTTCTTTTTCTCCACACATTTCAAGCATTGAAATTAAGGTCCGCCGACCTCGTACATTTTGAAGGGCATCTTATCAGCTTCACGGGCGAGGCAATACGCCCCCTTGGAGCCATCCTCCTCCCGGTGACCTTGGGCAAACTGCCTTCGGCCCGAACGGAGTTTATCAAGTTTTTGGTGGTTGACTTTGAATCCCCTTACAGTGTGATATTGGGACGAACCTGCCTTCAAGCCTTTGGGGCAGTGGTCTCAACAGTTCACTTAGCAATAAAATTCGTTGGTTCTGACGACAACCTTGTCACCGTCAAAGCTGACCAGCTCAAAGCCCGACTCTGTTATAATGCGAGTTTACGGGAAAATAAGAAAAAGCAAGAAGAACTCTCGGGTCCGACATTAGCCAAAGGGAAGGTCCTTTTGGCCGAATTGGATGTCCGAGCTGAACAGGATGATCTCAGACCGTCTCCTCAAGGAGAATGGTTGGTAATTCCTATCGATCCTGCTGACCCCAGCAGAACGGTCAAAGTGGGTGCCGACCTCCCCAAGGAGATCCAGGAGGAGATCATCGCACTGTTGCGAGCTAATTTGGATCTGTTTGCCTGGACCTCGGCCGACATGCCGGGGATCGACCCGAACTTTGTCTGTCACAAGCTCAGTGTAGATCCGAAGGCAAGGCCAGTAGCGCAGAAGATGAGACGGGTTGGGACCGAGAAAGCAAGAGTTATCCAGGAAAAGGTGTCCGAGTTGCTCGAAGCCGGGTTTATAAAAGAAGTCCCATATGCCGAATGGGTGGCAAACACGGTCTTGGTTAAAAGGCAAACGGCAGTTGGAGGATGTGTGTGGATTACACCGACCTCAACAAAGACTGCCCCAAGGACCAATATCCGCTGCCGATTATCGACCAGCTCGTCGACAACTCGGCAGGCTACCAATTATTGTCATTCACTGATGCATATTCGGGATACAATCAGATCCCTATGTATCCCCCTGATCAAGACAAGACCACATTCACGACCGGAAAGGCAACTTACTGTTACACTGTCATGCCTTTCGGCCTGAAGAATGCTGGTGCAACCTATCAGAGGATGATGAACAAAGTTTTTGATGGGATTATTGGCACAACCATGGAGGTCTACATCGACGACATGATTACAAAGAGCAAAAAAAGGGAAGACCATGCCCGAGACCTAACTACGGTTCTGGAGAGGGTAAAAGCACATAGGATGAGGTTGAATCCGGAGAAGTGTACCTTCGGAGTCCCCGCTGGTGCTTTCCTCGGGTTCATGCTCTCCGAGAGAGGAATCGAAGCAAACCCCGACAAATGCCGTGCTATACTAGAAATGAAGAGCCCTGCCGACCTCAAAGGAGTGCAACAATTAACTGGCAGGATGGCGGCACTATCTAGATTTCTTCCTCAAGCTGCTAAAAAGGCCTTACCCTGGTACCAACTTTTGAAAAAAGGTACAACTTTTAACTGGGATCAGGACTGTGAAGCCTCTTTCCTTGCACTTAAGGAATATCTCTCTTCCCCTCCAGTACTCTGCAGCCCTCGTGAGGGGGAGAACCTTTTTATTTATCTTTCCGTTGGGGAGTCAGCCCTCAGCTCGGTTTTGGTTCGAGACGAGGGTCGAAGTGAATTCCCCGTGTATTTCATAAGCCGAGCTCTCCAGGGTCCCGAGCTTCGGTATTCCAAGATTGAGAAATTCGCATTCTGTCTCATCCTGGCTGCACGACGGTTACGACAATATTTCCAAAGCCACCCTATTGTCGTAAGAATCGCCCAGCCCATTAAACAAGTTCTGCAAAAGCCCGACCTTGCGGGGAGAGTGATGGCTTTGGCAATCGAACTGTCCGAGTTCGACATCTCCTATGAACCGAGGAAGGAAATCAAGTCACAAGTATTAGCAGATTTTGTGTCCGAGTTTACAGAGCCCCACCAAATCTCTAGCTCGGATATTTGGGTAATATATGTTGATGGTTCGAGCAATCAAAAGGGTGCAGGAGCTGGTGTTATTTTGGAAAATGCGGAAGGACTCAGCATCGAATACTCCCTGAAATTCGAGTTTTTAACTTCGAATAATCAGGCCTAGTACGAAGCAGTCATTGCCGGCCTCCGCATGGCCAAAGAGCTCAGTGCAACCGAAGTCCAAATTATGAGCGATTCCCAGTTGGTGGTTTCCCAAGTCGTTGGAGACTACCAAGCCAAAGAGCCCATCCTGCAGAAATACCTTGACAAAGTCAAATCCCTAGCTCTTGAGTTTGCCAAATTTTCTGTCACCCATATCCCCCGCAGTTCAAACTCCCGAGCCGATGTGCTTTCCAAGTTGGCAAGCACGAAAGGCGGAGGGAATAATAAAAGCCTCATTCAAGAGCAAATCGTGACTCCAAGCGTAGTAATGGCCATTTCGGTATCCCCGAATTGGATGCACCCGATTAGGGCATACCTCGAACATGGAATACTCCCTGCCGACCAAAAGGAAGCAAAGAAACTTAAGAGAAAGGCAGCTGAGTATGTTATTATGGACGGGGTCCTTTATAGAAGAGGAATGTCATCTCCACTCCTCCGATGTCTTACCTCCGAGGAAGCTCAGGAGACCTTGAACGAGGTCCATGGAGGAATGGGGAGCCACCACGTCGGAGGAAAATCCTTGGCGAGGAAGATACTAAGGGCTGGATATTTCTGGCCAACCTTAGTTATGGACTCCATTGACCATGTTCGACGATGTCCTCAATGTCAATTCTTCAGCGATGTTTACCAGAAACCGTCCGAGGAGCTCCACTCTTTAGCCTCCCCCTGGCCTTTCAGCATGTGGGGGATAGACATTGTGGGACAGTTCCCAACGGCTCCAGGCCAGCTAAAATTCATTGTGGTAGAAATAGACTACTTCACCAAATGGATCGAAGCTGAGCCCCTAGCAACCATCACTTCGGCAAGGATCCAGAAGTTTTTTATGAAACAAGTCATCTCCCGTTTCGGCCTTCCTCTCACATTGATCACCGACAATGGCAGTCAATTCGCCGCCAACAACTTCCAGACATTAGCTGAGAGTCTTGGGATCTCTCATCGGTTCTCTTCGGTTGAGCACCCCCAGACTAATGGCCAAGCCGAGGCCGCCAACCAAACTATCGTTGACGGCCTCAAGAAGAGAATTACACAGGCCAAAGGAGCATGGGCCGATCTTCTACCCGAGGTCCTCTGGTCAATCAGGACCACGGTCCAGTCCTCAACCGGAGAAACCCCCTTCAGACTCACCTATGGTTGCGATGCGGTCATCCCCATCGAACGAAGGATTCATACCTTCCGAATGAGGGACAGACCCGAGGAGGAAAACGGAAATTTGATCAAAGAAAACTTGATACTGGCCGAAGAGATCCGGGACGCCGCTTCTGCTCGGGAAAAGAAAGCAAAATAAAGGCAAGCCAAGCAGTATAACAAAATGGTACAACCCAGGTCTTTTGAGGTCGGTGATCTCGTTCTCAGGAGAGCTGACATCGGTCTTAAAAACTGAAGAGTTGGGAAATTTGCTCAAAACTGGGAAGGCCCCTACAGAGTCATCTCAAAAACACACTCTAGAGCATACAAACTAGAGACCCTTGAAGGGGGCGAACTCAAAAATTCTTGGAACGTGGCAAAACTGAGAACCTACTTCAGCTAGGTTTACCTCAGATGTTATCGGCCGCCCCAGTTAAAAGTTTAAGTTTTATCTTCATTTCTGTTAATATTTTACACTTACTTTTCCTAATCATGCTCTCATTTTCCACGTTGGGACATACCCACCTTCTCAATTTATAAGCAATGTACTCATGGTTATTAATGAAAAGTACAAACTTGCTCATACTCAAGTGCCACAGTTTTATATACGTACGTACTAGCTTCTCATTTAGCACTAGCCACCTAAATGTTGCATGGTGCTATGCACAGCCAACGTCTTCTAGATAAGATCGGCTCATATGCACAGTGTACAAGGGACACCCGATAAAGAACAGACTGCTGTGAAATGTTTCCACATAGCTTCACTCAGCACTCTCTTTTACATCGGGGCCGAGGACACCCACCTCGGCTAAGGTGGGTAGATCCGAGTTCCCTACCATATGCACTTATATACAGTACCTTTATTCAGAGGAAAACTTATAAGGTTACTGCACTTACTGAGTCGTCCGAGCTTAACATTATTAAGTTGTAAATCCGATCTAATCCGAATACAACAAGCCAAAAAGACTTGTATTCTCACAAGTAGTTTTTAGAACGATCTCGGACATAACACATACGCAACAAGTTAGAGTTAAAAACTTGCATAAATACAACAGCATGCAACAAGTTAAAACAGGAAAGAACTTGCATAAGAATAAACTGTTGTACACAATAAAGAAAAATACAATCCAACGTTGTCAAACATGTTACAAAAAACATTGACAGATCGCAAGCTGCCCAGCATAAGGGACTTACGCTGCCTCATCTTCAACATCGGACAGGACAACCGAGTTGGGGTTGAACTCCTCATCCGGTTTCTCCACCAAAGGATTGGGCAGGTTCTCCTCAGGTTGGTTAAGGTCGACTTCGAGCCCGTCCTTGTCATAGTCGACCATCTTCCCATCCTCCACCCCGAACCCAGAAGAGGCGTCGATGTACCGTATTCGGAGCTCTTGGTTCAGGTGCAGAATCTGCTCTATTGCGCTGGTAAAAACTTTACCCGCCGCCCTTTCAAGATTGAAATCTGCTTCACGTGCGGCTACTTTGTGTTTAAGAGCTTGAGCGGCTCTTCTCTTCAACAATGTTCTCACCTTCTCCACCTCGGCTAGCCCTTCTTGCCGTCCAGCCTCCTTTGCATCCGCCGTCGCCTGGGTCAGGGCCTCCTCCTGACTTTTCTGAAGCTCCTCCAGCCTCCGACAGTGCTCCTCCTTTAACTCGGCCAACTTTTGCTCAGCAGAGTCTTTATTATCCCTCAGCTCCGCCACTTCCGCCGCCATATCAGATCGGGCCTTCTTCCTGGCCGGCGACACGCCTTCCGCAATGTCATCGGCAACATCGACCAACACATTGAAAATATTCGTCGACCTTTTTAAGTGATAAGCCAACCCTTCGGCCCCCGACATCTTCACAAGTGACACTTTAACTGAGGCCCTAGTAGTGGGAGTCGTCGGCCTTGGGGTACTGATAGCACGGATGTGCTCGGTACTTGGAGATGGAGACTGAGGAGGAGGCGAGGTAGGGATCACCACAGGCGGAGTAGAGTGCGGCAGAGCGGAGTCGGCTGACGTCGTCTCGGCAGTTGCGACATCATTGGAAGTGCTCTCCGACTTCTTCCTTTTGTGATTCAGCGCAACCTTCAATGCCTTAGATGACATCGCTGACCAATATTCCTCTGCAAACAAAAAAGACGAAGACAAATCAGCAAAGAAAAATAAAAAAATAAAAATAAAAAATAAAAAATAAAAATTTTTACAAGGCTATAAGTGCGAGGTTAACTACCAATTTTGGCTAACATGTCATTGTCAGAACACTTCATGAAAACTCCAATATCAAGTTGGAATTTCCGAGCTTGATATTCATTTTGAAAATGATGGGCTGTGGCGGCCTCGTCGGCATCAAGAGTCGCACCCGACCACCTTTGTGGCGTATCGAGGTGGCGGTCGAAGAACTCCGGGGTCCACTCTAAGGGAAACCTCGGACCCGTCTCGTCCCGGAACCAAGGTCGGCCAGCACCCACGAATTTATACTTGAAGAATCTGGGCTTAAAGTGCTTCCAAGATTCCGTAAACATTCCGATAAGCCCACAGCGAGCTCGGGCTTTGGCCGATACCCAAAGTCGCCCAGTAACCCCGTCTTTGTTATTGACGAACGGGTTGTACATCCACAGAAAGAGCCGGACTGTGCATACCAACCCCTTGGCCCGGCAATACTTTTGAAACGCCCTCAAGAACGACCAGGTGTTGGGGTGAAGTTGCGAAGGAGCCAGTCCGAGCTCTTTCAGAACCCTCATCTCGAGGTCAGTAAACGGCAAAGTCACGCCGAGGTTGTGAATCAAGTCGGCATAAAAAAAGAAGGAGTTGTCATCAGTCTTGGTGCAGATTCGGTCATTCGCCGAACAAGGAAGAACTTCGTAAGAAGTACCAGCGGCGTCTCCCGAACAGGGTAGTATAACTCTCTTCACGTCGGAGAGTTTATCCTCAGAATCTAGATTAGATCGCACTCCCTTCGGCTCCACGTCGACCCATTGATATTGGTTGGCATCGGTGGGCGCAGGATACAGATCCGGTCGGCTGACGCATTTCCGGGGCGGCATGGTACCTGTGGAAGAACAGGGGAGCTCGACGTTAGTCCTACGGGTTACAAAGGATAACCCCCCAGAAAACCCCCCCTCGAAGTTGTCCCGAGGGGCGAGCAACTCCCCTCCACCACAGGTACCCCCCGTCCATATCCTCTTCACTCCCCCATATTTTCGAAATCGACATAGCCCCTACCACCAATAAACTCGGCCCAGGCGTATGGCCAAACCCACTCTTTCCTCCGCTCCCAATCCCGAGGGTGGACTACCTCAACGGGATCAACCTCTAAAACCTATCCCTCATATCCCTCGTCGACCTCCAGGGAGGAGCAGGATGAGGAAGAGGAGCCGTCCTCTTCCTCGTTTTTGCTACAGGATAGAGAGATCACTACAGACCATTCCCCAACCAGTTCCCTACTCATAATGAACCCAGTATATCCCCTTGAATTCTCGAAAAATGAAAGCAACAACCCTCCAACAAGTCCTAAAACACCCCAAACCCAGAAACATTGTAAGCCACCAATTTCTTTCCCCAAGGTTAACACGAAACCCAAAAAGCAGAAAAAACCACCCCTGTAGAAAGAGAGCCTTTAGAATCCTAAATCCTACCCAGACGAACCAGAACAGGGAAGAAGAAGAGGCAAAAACAAAAGGAGAAAAGGAGCGAGAGGATACCTTGAATATGCAACCGTGAAGAATGAATGAGAAGGAGAGTAGATTGCTGTCGGTTTTTTGCGGAGAACGAAGGCAAAAAGAGCACAATCCCAAAATGCAGCCCCGAAGGAAGGAGGGAGAATGGAACTGGTGTAAGTGAATGAAAGAGCAGCCGTTTGGTAGAAAGAAGAAGAGGAATGGTTTTGGTCAGAATAAGAGAAGAGGAACCACCTTCCTTCCACTTTCGAAGTTTGGGCCAGGCCTAAAAGGCCCAACCCAACATGCAGCCATATCAATTGGGGCACGTGGCACGCAGCAGCTGAAATGATGGACCTCGAGCAAAGTCACAATAATGGTGACGCTTCGTAGGTCGCGATTTCTAACACATGTCAGATCCAGTAAAAGCAAACGTCACATCGGTACTGCTGATTAGACAGCTGTCAAACCTGCTCCGTCATAATGAAAGGACGTCAGAGACAACTGGATCCAGCTCTTGGCAAACTTATCGTCCGAACTCCCTAGAACCTCGGAACAAGGCTCAGATAGCCTTGACCGAGCTGGGGGGCTTATGTGGTGAACTCGGCCCTTATGAGGTGGATTTGGGAAAGGGACCTAAACCAGAACCTCGGAACAAGGCTTAGATAGCCTTGACCGAGCTGGGGGGCTTATGTGGTGGACTCGGCCTAGCCGAGGTCCTCAGACTCCTCACCAAAGACCTGAGAACCCTTCAGGAAGCCTTCTGAGCGCTTGGCCGAGCTCAATGCTCAACGGCCGAACAGACGCCAGATACAGGCCGACCTCGTGTTCCCACTCAGGTCCGACGTCTAGGTCCGACACCTTCCCAAGTTCGACACCTTCCAAAGTCCGACACCTAGTACAGGGTGACGTCTCTCTTCCTTATCCACAAGGACAGCTCACTACCTTATCCACAAGGACAGCCTATCCACTCTTAGCTCAGTACAGGCTGGCCTTACTTGGGCCTAAAGCAAGCCCATTAGGGCAACCAGCTCCCCCCTATAAGTAGCTCCGTACTACATGGGGCTCAGGTACGTCCTCTAACCCTAATTGTCACCTTCACACGCCAGTGATTAGGGTTACTTCCTGGCTCTTTCCCTTAGCCACTTGAGGACTCCCACCAAACATCACATATCAACCCTGGACAGAGGCACCTTCAGAGGTTTTCTCCTACCCTTGGAGGTCCTCACCGTCTAGGACATCACACTATTGAAGTGCCAAGGCAATAAAAAAAATTGTAGAATATTCTAGCACTTTTGATATTTCTAGATTTGTTATAACATATGCTGGAGACTTCTAGGACAATAGTATCTAGAGAATTCCGGAAAATTTGCATTATTATTTTAACAGGGACAAAACCACATAATTTGTTATCAGAAACATCTAATTCAGTTAGACCAACAAGTTGCCCAATATTATCAAGAAGGTTCCCCTCAAAAAGATTGTTACGTAGATACAGTCTTTCTAACTTTATCAATTTTCCAAGAAAAAAGCGGGTAGGCCCATAGAAAAAATTTGATTCAAGATTAAGGTGCCGTAGATTTTCAAGTTGCCCCAGCCAAGTAGGTAAGTGACCTCTAAATTCATTTTGGCTCAAATCCAGAAACTCTAAATCATTAGGAATGCACCCAGATATTTCAGAGTCTCCCAATTGTTCTCTTTGAAGATTATTAGCCGAGAGGTCTAATCTTCTTAGTCGACACAAGTTTGTTAAAATCGATGACAAAGTACATTCCATAAGAGTCAAGTTATTCCACGAAAGACCAAGGTAGACAAGGTTCTTCAACTCGCCAAAGGAACATGGAACTGAAGTCAAATGGTTGGAAGAGAAGTCAAGAAACTCGATGGAAGTCATGTTTTGAAAAATACCAGGAATTGGACCACGAAGGGCATTGTGAGAAAGATCAAGATGCACAAGATTCTCAAAGTCACGGAACCATGATGGAATCAATAATGTGAAACTGTTAAAAGCGAGAGAGAGGAATTCAATGGAAGTCATGTTTCTGAAAGCATCAGGAATTGAACCATGAAGGGTATTCACTGAGAGATCAAGAAACTTAAGTTTATGAGAATTGAGTAACCATAGTGGGACTGAATTAAGATGGTTTAATGAAAGATCAAGATGCACAAGAGGTGTTGTCATGTTTTGGAAAGCATTAAGATCTGAACTTGTAAGTTCATTGTCAGAAAGATCAAGGATTTGAAGTTGAGGAGCATTATTAGTGACATTGACAAGAGGAAAAGCTAAGTTAGCAAGTTCACAGTTTTGCAAGGAAATA
Source organism: Crotalaria pallida (assembly GCA_037953625.1). Taxonomy (NCBI): domain Eukaryota; kingdom Viridiplantae; phylum Streptophyta; class Magnoliopsida; order Fabales; family Fabaceae; genus Crotalaria; species Crotalaria pallida. The sequence continues at coordinate 113,826,890 of CM075652.1, read as the reverse complement.
CTTAACAAGGAAGGGAGGGTGCTAAGTACCTGAAACAAATTGTGTATACCACCAAGGTTAACATAACTTAGGTCAAGGTGTTCCAGTGACCGAAGGTGTGTGATCCAGTTGATATCATTGCTATCTAAACGTTGAAGTTGAAGAAAAAAACCATGTGAATTCCAACCGAGGTCAAGATGAATCAGGTTCCTGAGGTTTCCGATACTGCTGGGAATCCTTCCGCTAAAATTAGCACCAGAGAGAGAAAGATAGGTAAGCCTTGGCATAGAACCAATGAAGATGGGTATTGCACTTCCATGGAAGTCATTACCTTTCAAGTCCAAATAACTCAAATATTCCAATTCCATCAGGGATTCATCCACGTTTGGAGCTTTTAAGAACTGTCCATCATTGACACACCAGTTGATTTCCTCTTGTTCATACTGTGTTCTCGAACATGGACTGCTGAGATCAAGCTTGACAACATGTGAAGTGACATTATCACAGGATATGCCCTTCCATTGGCAACAGTTATTGCCTTGCCATGAAGAAAGGATGTTGGAAGGGTCATTGAAGGTTGATTTGAACTTGAGAAGAGCTTCCCTCTCTCTTTTTATGCATGGCAATGAGATGCTTGAGGAATTTGCACACATGCATATTTGTGCTATCTCAGAAAACAGGAAAAAGATAGCACAGCAGGCAACACTAATTAGGTATCTATTATTCATGTTTGGGGAAAGGAATATAGGAATGTTATTGTTCATGCTTTTCATTGATGCCTTTAACTTCACTTGGAGAACTAATATATATAATATAAGCGAATCAATTTCACTTACAAGCACCATGATGATGAATTTGTTGGAAGCAAGTATCAACTTGTTGGATTCAAATGTCAAGTCAAGCTATTCATATCCAAAATTGTTTGGTGGGAAGTGCAGCATTTGTCATAGCCAGTTAATGGGTATCTTGCATGTGGTCTGTTAGTTTTTATTAGAAAAATATAAAGTAATTATGTATCAACGTGGACTTGATATGAGATAAAGAAACTTAGAAGCTATTGTGAGCACACGGTAAAAGAAAAGCTTTTTAATATATGCTTTAGAATTGCTTGTATTACAATTGGAATGGATGAGCTAGCAGTGATTTGTTTTATACATCACTGACCTCTTGGTCTTATTTATAGCAGAGGTCCACCGCCACAAGCTGCTAGGAGTGTAGAATTTTCTACACAAGTTTCTCATTATAATATTAACTAGATCCTACTAGAAGCTTACAGTACTAGTGCATGCTAGAAAAACATCAACTCATCTACAATATTCTAGAAAATTGAATCAACTTTAACACTCCTCCTTGATGCGATTTTCTATGACTCCAAGTAATGCTCGCAATTGCTCGAACTTTGGTCTCGGTAATGCCTTAGTGAATATGTCAGCAACTTGTTCTTCAGTTGTGCAGTACTCGAGCTTATTTCTTTGTTCTCGTTGGCTTCTCTTATAGCATGATATTTTATAGCAATATGCTTTGTCCTGTTGTGATGGACTGGATTCTTTGCTATTGTTATCGCTGATTTGTTGTCGCAGTAGATAGTTATCGGCTCGCTTTGTTGAGCTCCCATATCGCCAAGTATTCGTCAAAGCCATATAGTTTGATTTGTAGTCTCCGCAGCTGCTACATACTCTGCTTCAGCAGTTGATTGTGCGACGATTGCTTGCTTCTTAGATGCCCAAGAGATTACTCCCGATCCTAGTGAGAAGGCATAGCCTGACGTGCTCTTCATGTCATCTACCGAACCTGCCCAATCACTGTCGGTGTAGCCAATCAAACTTGAGTTGGTGTTTGTTGTGTACCATATGCCGAACTCCTTCGTTCCTTGCAAGTATCTTAGTATTCTTTTGCCAACTCCAAAGTGAATTTGACTTGAGCTTTGCATGAACCTTGATAAAAGACTTGTCGCATACATGATGTCTGGTCGTGTAGGAGTGAGATATAGAAGACTTCCGATTAAACTTCTGTAGAGCGATGCATCTGCCTTTGGAGCTCCGTCTTCTTTTTGTAACTTCTCCTTCGTCACCAGCGGAGTAGCAACTGGTTTGCATTCTCGCATCTTGAATTTCTTGAGCAATTCTTCTATATATTTCCTTTGGCAGATAAATATGCCTTCGTTTCTTTGACTTACTTCAATGCCGAGGAAGTAGTTCATTAGGCCAAGGTCGGTCATTTCGAATGTCTTCATCATGTCTCGCTTGAACTCGTCTATCATATTCATGTTGTTTCCTGCGCAAATAAGATCATCGACGTATAAGGAGACAATGAGAGTGTCATACTGACCTTGGGTCTTGATGTACAATGTAGACTCACTCTTGCTCCTCCTGAATCCGTTATCAGTGAAGTATTGATCAATTCTGCTGTACCAAACACGAGGGGCTTGCTTTAAACCATATAGAGCCTTTTTTAATCGTAACACTTTATCTTCTTTGCCTTTGATGACGAACCCTTGCGGTTGCTCCACATAGACCTCTTCTTGTAGGACACCGTTGAGGAAGGCAGATTTGACATCTAGCTGGTAAATGCTCCATCTTCTTTGTGCTTCTAGAGCTATTAGTGCTCTTATCGTATCCAAGCGAGCAACTGGGGCAAATGTCTCATCGTAGTCGATTCCAGGTTGTTGTGAGTAGCCTTTAGCGACTCCTTGCCTTAGGTTTTTGTATAGTGTCATCGGGATTGAGTTTTTTTTTGTAAATCTATTTGACTCCGATGACATCTTTGTCTTTTGGGCAGTCTACTAGCTCCCACGTGTTGTTTTTTTCAATCATTTTTATTTCTTCTTCCATTGCCTTGACCCATACTTCATGCTTTGAGGCTTCTTCAAAGCTTCTGGGTTCAACTAGGGCCAAGTTGCAAGTCTCATAGATGTCTACCAAGGATCTTACTCGTCTTGGAGTAGATTCTGGTGAACTTTGTTCTTGTGGGAGTGCAATGGGCGTACCTGGACCTTCTTCAGCTTCTTCTATTTCTTTGTTTTCTTCTCTTGCTTGATTATTGTGTGTTGGTACAGGGATGCTATGTCTCTCAACTTTTTGTTCATCCCAATTCCATGTCGCACCTTCGTCAACTTCAACATCTCTGCTGATGATGAGTTTCTTTGTTTCCAGGTTGTAAAAGCGGTAGCCTTTGGACTGCGTGCTATATCCCAGAAATATGCCTCTTATCGTCTTATCTTCAAGCTTGTGTCTTTTTTGTTCTGGGACATGGACATAGCAGATAGATCCAAACACCTTTAGATGTTTTACTGATGGTTTTCTACCGCTCCAAGCTTCAATAGGAGTTTTGTCTTGAACTGCCTTTGTTGGGCATCTATTCATTATATAGAATGCAGTGTAGACTGCTTCAGCCCAAAAAGTGTTTGCCAATCCTTTCTCCTTAAGCATCGATCGAGCCATTTCCATTACTGTGCGATTCTTCCTTTCAGATACTCCATTTTGTTCAGGAGTATATGCTACTGTTAGTTGATGCTCAATGCCTTCATCCTCACAAAATGTATCAAACTCGCGGGAGTTGTACTCTTTGCCACGATCACTTCTGAGTACCTTTATGTGCTTCCCGGTTTGCTTCTCGACAAGGGCCTTGAACTTCTTGAATACTCCAAATACTTCTGATTTTTCTTTAATGAAGTAGACCCATGTCATTCTAGAGAAATCATCAATGAAAAGGATGAAGTACCTGTTGTTGGTTAATGATGGCGCCCTCATTGGTCCACAAACATCGGTGTGTATAAGCTCCAACAAGTGTTTTGCTCTCCATGCTTTGCTTGGTGGAAAAGGTAGTCTGTGTTGTTTCCCAAGTAGACACCCTTCACATGCTCCTTCGATCTCTTCTATGGATGGAAGGTCTCTCATCATGTGCTTCTTATATAAAAGCTTCAGAGCATGAAAATTGAGATGGCCAAATCTTCGATGCCAAAGCCATGAATCATCAACTTGCACCTTCATGGCAATATTAGTAGCATATTTCCAAGTTATTGGAAAACTTCTATTTCTTTTCTCCATTTTTACTTGGGCTACTTCAAGTTTTCTATTGTTGTCGTATATTTTGCATGTGTCTCCCTCAAAGTGGAGAGAGTAACCCTTCTCCATCATTTGGCCAATACTTAAAAGATTTTCTTTAAGGTTGGGAACTAGTAGCACGTCCTTGATAAGTCGCGTACCTGACTGTGTTTCCACCATGACAGTGCCCTTGCCTTTGGACTCCACCACGGTGCCATTGCCCAATCGAACTTGTACTCTGACGGACTTATCAATATCTTTGAAAATGCTCCCATCCTTTGCCATGTGGTTACTGCAACCACTATCCAAGTACCAATTTTCTTCTTTTTCACATCTTGGGACTTGGTTGGCGTAGAATAGTTGTTGGTCACGTTCACATCCTTCCGTGAAATTGGCCTGATGGTTGTCGTTATTGCGACAGTTTTGCTCCGAGTGCCCATATTTTTTGCAGTGTTGGCATTGTTGCTTTTTCCGGTACCAACAATATTTTTCTGAATGGCCTGGCTTCTTGCAGATGCCACAAGGAGGATATTTGATTTGATTGTTTCTAGAGGATTCTCTAGAAATCTCCTTGTTTCTAGAGTTTTCCGCACCATTATTTTTTCTTTCATCTCCTTTTTTCTGAGACCGTAATTTGAGCTTTGATTGAAAGGCATTTTCTAATGATTCTTCATTATGCCTACTCAACCTTTGCTCATAAGCTTCTAGAGAGCCCATTAGTTTTGTCACCGACAGGGTAGACAGATCTTTTGTTTGTTCAATCGTAGTGACGATTGAATCATACCTTTGGGGAATAGAAATTAAAATTTTTTCGACAATTCTTTTGTCAAGAATATTTTCCCCATAGGCTCTCATTTGATTGACTATTTCTTTTATTTTAGAGTAATAGTCTTTAATGGTCTCAGACTCTTTCATTTTAATTAATTCAAACTCACGCCTTAGAGTTTGAAGTTTAATGGTGCGTACCTTGTCACTTCCATGGAACTCCTCCTTTAGTGTAGTCCACGCTTCTTTAGCAGTTGTAGCTCCCATTATTCTTGGAAAGATAGGCTCCGCCAAGGCTTGTTGCAAAATAAATAATGCTTTTGCATCTTTTTTCTCATTTTCCATCAACTCTTTCTTCTGAGCTACAGTAAGAGCTGAAGCATCCTCTGGGATAGTATATCCTTCTTCAACAATATCCCATAAATCTTGGGACCGGAAGAAGGTTGTCATTTTAGTGCTCCAAAAATCATAATTTTCTCTAGAGAATATTGGAATAGGGATAGATTGTGGTTGAATAGTAGTGGCCATGGCTTAAAGGAATAGTAATGGGATTAAAGTGAATAGTTAATTTTTTTGGGATAGTTGAAAAATAGTTTGGGTATTATCTCTACGTCCAGTATATGACCGAACGTAGCTCTGATACCACTGTTAGTTTTTATTAGAAAAATATAAAGTAATTATGTATCAACGTGGACTTGATATGAGATAAAGAAACTTAGAAGCTATTGCGAGCACACGGTGAAAGAAAAGCTTTTTAATATATGCTTTAGAATTACTTGTATTACAATTGGAATGGATGAGCTAGCAGTGATTTGTTGTTATACATCACTGACCTCTTGGTCTTATTTATAGCAGAGGTCCACCGCCACAAGCTGCTAGGAGTGTAGAATTTTCTACACAAGTTTCTCATTATAATATTAACTAGATCCTACTAGAAGCTTACTGTACTAGTGCATGCTAGAAAAACATCAACTCATCTACAATATTCTAGAAAATTGAATCAACTTTAACACCATGATCAATTCATAGGTTGATGACTGACATATATAAAAGCAAATGCTGCTACAATTGCTTTTGCTTTGTTTATTTTATTCATAAATAATATTCATTTCCTCCAATGATTGTCACTAATGCAATAAGGAATGGGATTATTAAACTTACTTCAACGCAGCCTGCAATGCCTAAATTTATAGTACAGTTTTAATTTTGGCGGATATTCATAACTATTAGTAACTCGGAAAAACGTAGCATTATTTTACGAAGGAAATAAAATACTTGAAAGAAGAGATGTCTACTGGATGAATAAATGATAGTTGTGTATGAGGACAAAAAACATAGGTGTTCCTTAGTTCCGCATATTTTAGCTATATATATTTTCGAAGATTAAGATTTTTTTCCAATAATTTTTTCTTCACGTGAAATTAAATAAACGAAACTAGTTCTATTTTGCTAATGTTTCAATCTTTTTATCATTTTGGAAAGATACATGCTATAACATTTTCGCTTCATCTCGTTGAAAGGTATTAATTAATGGGTTTTAGTTAATTAGGAATTCGTGATGGCTAAGATGGTTTGTAAGCAATTTGATTTTGAAGTAGCATTAAGTCATGAGAACTACGTAGTAATGTTCTAATACCTTCGATATTTTGCTTTTTCGTTTTGTATATTGTTTCAATCATTACGTGTGCGCTTAAATATATCTCAAATATCACCATATATAAACCCAAATCTTTGAGATTTCCATTTTCATTTTCATCTTGAATGGGCTGTAAACCTTTATCAATATGACTATTGTTTCTTAACCCATCAATGGGTTATTTGATTTAAGTGTTGCAGCTTCATTTAAAACATTTAATCTGAGAACAAATGAAAACCAAGGAGAGTGTATTAACCAATTCATTGCTTAATGGCACAAACCACATAATGTATGAAATCTGTAATGTTGTAGTTGTATGTTTCGAAAAATTAATAAAATTTTGAAAAATTAATATAATAATAATAATAATTATTATTATTATTATAATAAAGCGATCGGAGAAGCTTTTAATATTCTATTTATCAAATCAACCAATTGTAAAATCAATCGTTTAATGCATTTTTAATTAATTATTCAATCATAAATTAGATAAAATAATTTCTAATTTTTTATTTAATATTGTAACTTTGATTTGGGACAAAAATATTTATGTCATTTTTTTAAATTTAAAAATTAAATGGAGATATTATAAGAAAATAGTATTAAGAATGAAATAAAAATTAAATTAAATGATATAATTAACAATTTTACACGAATATTTTTTTTAAAAAATAGTATTGAGAATGAACAAAATTTAGTAAAATTATTTAATTTTTTTATATTAAAAAAAATTCTTTATATTACAAACGAACAATTATAATGTAGAGTAGCAATTACGGGGTCAACAAGTCAACTCATGAAGACAAAGCTGAAAGACTTGGTTTATTATAGTCACAAGGTCCTTGCGTGATTGGATGCAATTTGGCATTTACCATGGTCAGTTATGTCACATGTTGTCCAAAACCAATTTGCACGTTATTACTCTCCAATAATGGTATATCAACATGTAAAACCAACATTAATATTCACACTTATTCCTTCCGGTCTTTAATATAAGAAAATTCAGATATACTTTTTTTTGTCTTTAATATAAGAAAAAATTATCTAACTTTTTATTTTCAATACAATCATTTCTAAAATGTTTCTAGAAAATAGTGATCTCATCTAATTTTTGTTTCATTCTCAATGCAACTTTCCCAAAGTAGCAATATTTTTTTTATGATTTTGAAAAAATTAAATATATTCAACTAACTTTCTTAATATGTGTGATTTCGGTTATTTTTTCTTATACTCCCTCCGTCCCTAAATATAAAGCCTCTTTGAGGAATTTCATGTTCATTAAGAAAGTTAAATAATTTAATTAATTGTATTGGAAATGTGAACTTTTGATATGTAATTTCAAAATTACTTCTATTAATATTATTGGGAATCTAAAAAGTGTTAATAAATAGGGGTGTTTGTGAAAAAAAAAGTAATTAACGATCATTGAAAATTGGTATGAGACTTTATAAATAAGGACAAAATAAAAGTGTCAAGAAAGCTTTATATTTAGGTACGGAAGGAGTAATAGGGACCAAAGGGAGTACTTTTAAAAAATAAAAAAGAGATAAGATGTATGAGAATTTATAATAATTTTCTTTTATTTATTTATTTTTTTTAAAAGCAGATATTGGATGTTGACATTGGATTTGAATGTTTATCTAACATTATTGATTACTCTCTGGCTTATTCAAGTAATTAGCTGTGAATTAGAGAGCAAATTCGAATTAATATTTTTGTCTTTTTTTTATTGGTCTAAATCCTTAAACATTTATCACCGTTGAAGTTGATCATTCTCTCAACATTTATTAGTTAAGAGTTGACGTGATACTATGTTGCTCCAATCACAACTTGACATGTGGCATGCCAATTTTTTTTATTTTATTAATTCGATTTTTTTTTTTAAATTTGTTATTTTTTAAATTCGTTTTATTATTTAATTTAAAAAATAAAATATAATTTTAAAAAAATAGAGTAAAGTGGTAAAGAAGCCCTAAACAACAACGGCGACCTCTCTCATAGTTAACGGCACTGATGGCCACCACCTCACAATCCTTTAGTCCCCTCACTTATATATCACACTCGGCCCCCCAATCTCTCTCACTTCCTCTACCAATAGAACAACCACCGACCACCATCATCTTTGTAGATCTCGAAATCGCGAACCGCCGTCGGTAGAACCGATGGCCACAGCCATGAATCACAAACCACTAACTATGGTAGCCAATCACAACCCTAGTAGCCATTGTCATCTCCGATCGAACCCAACGTCATCACAATGGTTGGGAAGATGCTTAAAGGAAGATGCTAAAGAGGGATGTTTAGGATTGAGAAATAATTAATTATTGGGCCAAAGCCCGTTAGCAGGGGAGCAAATAAAGAAGAGAAATTCTTAGATGGTCCATAAAGATTGTTCCAGATTAGAGCAGGCCACCACACCAACAATGGCAGCAACGTGGAAGCGTCCCCCTGCCAGAGCGTCCTCAAGTTGCACCATTCTTCTGGAATCAGATAAGAATCTGGGAAGTTGTTTCTCCCTTGGGCCCAACGCTTGGCAGCCATGTCTATCAGATATACCAAAAACAGGAAAGATGTCATTTCATTCAAGTACCAAATATGGTATGCCAGGAAGAAGATGTCATTCCACTCAAAGAGGGAAAGGTACTGTTCATCTCCTCTACCAAGGCTGAAGAAGGCAACGATCAACAAGCAATGGAGGGAAAGCCACAGTGACCATCAGATAAAAAGAGAGGCAAACTTAGTGACCAAGGCAAGCCTCCTCTGAAGCGAGGGGCACTGTGATATAAACCAACAGAGGCCAACAAGAAAGGACACAAGTTGGAACCAGTGAACACTATTCCACTATACTCAAAGAATTACAACGACATAGAGAGATCTCAGAGAGGCTAGAAAGGAAAGAACCGAGAGCGTCCTATGAATCTTTTCACATTTCACTGTATCACCTGATAACTATGCTTTCTTGTTCTTTTGTATTTCCCTCCCAGTGAAAGTAATAAAATGAAGCCTTGATTTCACTAAGTCTACGAACCCATTTCTTTTATTTTGCATTCCTGTTATTTTCCTTGCAAAATACCATAAATTCCTGGCAGAAATAATTGGCGCCGTTGCCGGGGAAATCATGGCTTCAACACTAGAAGGAGACACGCCGGGAGATGTTCAGAGAAGAGTGGCTGAGGATGGTACTAGGATCACGGTTGGGGAAGCTTTGGGCTCGATGCGTCACGAGTCACCAATCCAGTAGGGAGAGCAGCAAGGAGGTTGAACTTCAGCCCAGAGAGTGACCAAGAAGAACCTTTCTTGGACACTCCTGAGAGGGAACAAATCCTCGAAGAAGAAGATACGAAGCAACCAAAGATTTCTCAGAGTAGAGGAGAGTCTGGTGTGCAAGTGACTCTGGACGCCTCCGTCCTCGACAACATCATAGCTAACCAGAATGCTTTGACTGAAATGATTGCAAACTTCAAGGCCCAGAACGCTAAAGCAAAAGAAGAGGCTGAAGCATCAGAAATTAGAGCAAAAATGGAGCAGGAGGCACGAAAAGAGGAGGAGTTGGCCAAGGAAAGGGTGTGGAGGGAACTTGAAGCTCAGAAAACCACAAGTAATGAGGAGGACGCTCCAGTAATGCAACCAGAGCTGAGACGCATTCTGCAAACACACAAGGAAGGGGGTAACTCCGTGATAAACCTAAACCCCCCCTTCACAGCTGATATAGTATTTTATCGCTACCCTCTTGGGTATGCACCCCCAGCCTTCAGAAAGTTTGACGGAACAGGGAGTGCTAGGGAGCATTTGATGACTTATGTAGACGATTTGGGGGTCCATAGCTCGGATTTGTGTCTGAGGCTCAGAGAATTTTCAAAATCTCTAACTGGACGTGCCTTCACTTGGTACTCCAAACTACGTCCAGCATCTATTAGGAGTTGGGAAGAGATGACAGTGGATTTTTGCAACAAATTTCTCGAAGAAGAGGCAGCTATCCATGTGATGGATCTAGGGCGGGTCAGACAGAGGATAGGGGAAGGCTTAATACCCTTCATAAAAAGATACAGGGACAAGACACTCAGTTGCAGAGAGACGCTCCCAGAAGCAGATCTTGTCTATGGGTGCATCAAAAGCATAGAAGATGGATCCCAAATATTTCTAGCTCTAAGAAAAATTACAACCTTCTCCGAGTTGTTGGCGAGGGCGCTGGATGTGACAGAAGCAATGAAGAAACAAGGAGGGAAGCAGACTCGGGACCAAACAGCTTTCGATGTCAACGTTGTGGAAGACAAGAACATGAAAATGGATTACAGGGCAGTCCCAGGAAGATATGAGAGGAGAGAACCCCCACCTGTGTTACCTGCTTCCATTCCAAGGGAGATGGTGTATGAGCTTGTGGAAGAGTGGCTGAAAGAAGGAAGGCAAAACTATTAGATTGGTCCTGTAAGTTATTTTTTGGTTGCAATTTCGTCCCTTAACTTTTTTTTCGTTTCAAATAAATCCGGAAGTTTGTAACTTGTTTCAAATAAATCCTTCCGTCCAATTATGTTTTAACATCGTTAATGAGAGTCTTACGTGGCAACCAATGGTCTTACAAGGCTAAAAATCAACGTTAAACCCCAAAACGATGTCGTATTAGACCAAAATAGAAGCTTATTGGGTCATCCCTAACTGTTTTGGTTTTCTCTTTTGGCCTCATATGACATCATTTTGGGGTGTAACGTTGAGTTTTAACCACGTAAGACCAATGGTTGCCACATAGGAGGCTCCCATTAATGGTGTTCAGACAAAATTGGATGGAAGGATTTATTTGAAACAAGTTACAAACTTATGGATTTATTTGAAACGAAAAAAAGTTAAGGGACGAAATCGCAACCAAAAAATAACTTCCAGAACCAATCTAGTAGTTTTGCCAAGCAGGAATATTAAAGGAAAGAGGGGAGAAGCGTCCTCTGACACGACAGGAGTATGAGGACCCCGCCTTTTGTATCTTGCATAGGCACAAGGGTCACAGTACAGTAGAGTGTTATGTAATTAGGGCGGTATTTCAAAAGCAACTTGCTGCAGGGAAGGTGTTATTACCAGAACAAGGAACTGAGGAAAGCTGTAACACTCCAAATTTTCATCCCCTGATGTAATGAAACTTTTAATTATGAAAGGTTATTTCATAACTATTTTCCTTAATTATAAATATATATTCATAATTAATTTGGATTAATTATGTGTTGGTATTGATGCCAGTATGAGATTGAAAAAGTACTTTAATAAAGTATAATATGTAAAAATAATGTTTTTGCATATTAGTCCCTGAATTAGGACCTAGAAGCAATATTAGGAAGATTTTGGAGGGAAAGTAAATAAAATTATTATTTTTCAAAAACTGGGCAAAATACTCGAGTATTATTCTGAATACTCGAGTATTCTGGTCAGAGTTGCACGAGTTAGTGCGTTTGGTGAGTCACCATCAACGATTCTCGTGTGTTGACACGAAATCGTTACCCTTCCACGTCCATGGAGGTCGTGTCGTTATGCATGATCGTTAAGTTCAAGTATTTAAGCTCAATGGTTGCTGGAAATCAACCATTTTGGCAAAATTCGAGTGTGTTGCTTGAGTTAGGGTTCCTGATTTCGGGCTCTGATTATTCAACCGTGTTTGAGAGTTATGTTAAGTGTGATACACCATTGTGAAGCTCACGTTTCGAGCTTCACAAAGACATAAGAGTTGTGAGTTGAGGAGCTGTGTGGAAGGAGAATCAAGGATCGAAAGAGGAGGGACAGTTCTTGCCAAACCAAGTTCCTGAAGTCTGGAGCTGACTTCAAGCTTGAAGTTTGGTAAGTCTGTGAAACCTATGACCCTAGAATCTATTCCTACCTTTGGTTAATGTTACAAAGAACCAATCTTAACCCTTTTCCCTAATTTCTAAAACGTTTTTGCATGTCAAATCCTCTGGTTTTGGTACTCTGTTCGAATGTGGCTGCATGCAAAAGGTTTTGTGGGATAGAGCACTCCAGCCAATTTCTCTGCAATTCTTGTGTTAATTCACGACCTAGAGGTATGGGGGAAGCTTACCATTTGCTAGAATGAGAATAAAATGTATTAGAAAGTAGGATGAGCCACCATGAGGCTTAAGGGCATAGCTTTGAATTAGAGAAATGGCATGGAGGCCAATCTAAGACATGCTATATGTTTGAGCAAGTTTGTTATGCTGCATGTGTGTTGTATGAAAGTTATTTTCATGCCAAAAATGATTAGAATGGAATTTGGTATGGCAAGTTGCTCAAAATGTGGTTTTTATGCATAATTGGTGAAATCCTGTTATTCAGTGTTAGATGTTGTTAATTCAGTATTGGAGCATGTATAAAATGTGTAATGTAAGCTAGATTGATCTTTGGTTTGGACTGGAATGGCCTATAATCGATAATGGTATGTTAAAACTCAAATTTCAGTGTTGTCTGTCTGCAAACACTCGAGTATTATGGGTGATACTCGAGTATTTTGCTGGTTTTGGGAAAATTGATTTTCTGGGAAACTCAAGAACACTCGAGTATTCATGAGGAACACTCGAGTATTCTGGTGAATTTTAAAGGTATTTCTGGAAAACTCAAGAACACTCGAGTATTCATGAGGAACACTCGAGTATTCTGATGAATTTTTAAGATACTTCTGGAAAACTCAAGAACACTCGAGTTTCATGGAGAACACTCGAGTATCTTGATGAAGTTTGAAAGTTTTTCTGGAAAATGTATGAACACTCGAGTTCCGGGAGGAACACTCGAGTATTTTTTTTTTGCAAAACTGAGAAACACTCGAGCCTAGGAGAATCTACTCGAGTATTTTGGGACCAGAGACAGAAAACAACTTTTTCTAACATACCTGATGGAATGTCGATTAAGATCAATTGTGCTTGTGGGAAAGGTATCATGTTCCAATAAAAGGATTAGGGAAGTATTAACAACAGTTTAACTCACTGAAGGAATAATATCGGATGCACATAATAAGATTATTGGTTAATCTTAGTGTATAAATTTGTGTGCATTCATGCATGATGATAAGACGATAAGGTACCACTTGTCATGAAGGGGGTACTCTGGGAGTACCAAATGTACACGATAAGTTTGATGACACATTCTAGGAATGTGGGCAATATTCGAGGAATGTTGTTGATTTCGTTCTGGGAACGTGAACGTACATTCGGATTGGGACGTATGATACCAAGCTTGATTATTAATGTTATTCGTTCGGGGAACGTGAAAATGTACTTTAAGAGTACCAAAGGTGGTATGACAAGCTTGATAACACATTTTGAGAACATGGACGACATTCAAAGAATGTTTTTGAGATTGAGGAGAATGCGTTTTGAAAACGTGCACGTACAATCCGAATGGGACGTATTGGTTATGAGCCAAACTTGTCGTTACATTGGTACATTTATTGCATGTTGCACATATGGAGATCAAGGAATAACCTTAAAGGGAATGTTGGTATGTATTTATGCATGGTGATGTGTAACATATCATTTGTTCATGTTTGAGGAACATGAGGAGGGTACTTTGGGAGTACCAATTTGGTTACGACTTGCCTGTAGTCACATTTTGGTAATGTGGCCAGCATTGGTTGCTGCGAACGTTGGATATTCGTCTTGGTGACGAATGGATTATTATAGTCACATTTTGGTAATGTGGCTAGCATTGGTTGCTGCGAACGTTGGATATTCGTCTTGGTGACGAATGGTCATTGTAGTCACATTTTGGTAATGTGGCCAGCATTGGTTGCTGCGACCGTTGAATATTCGTCTTGGTGACGAGATGTGCACATCAATATTGGTATTATGGACCACGTTCCAGGCAAAGTCGTGTGGCTTGCTCGATGACACATTTTGGTAATGTGGGCAGCATAGGAGATGCTGTTACGTCTTGGTGACGCGACGTACACTTTGGTAGTGTCGTTATGGATTATGATCCGAGCAAGTTCACTATACGTCCAAGGCACGTATACGGGTTGTTTGGATGGTCATGCATGAGAGCATTGGTTGGAGAGTCTCATGACTTGAGAAGTAGTAAGCAAGCATCTGGACATATCATTAATGGGTTTGATTATCCACTAAATTGGCTTACTCATAAGTTGTGCATATAACTTGAATATTTGGTACTCGTGTATATGCATTGGGATCATGATGAATTGCTTACTTGTGCATGTTAGTACTTTATTCTCATTTGATTATGCGAATGAGTATAGCTTACCTCCCTTCCCTTATTAGGTGTTGGCCAGGTACCTAGACTTTCTAAAGATCAGTGATCATGGGATAGAGACTCCTTGTGCAACTCTTGAAGACTCGGCCAAACAGGATTATTGGATGAAGGACCATTGACTAGCTCTGAATCTCTCCAACTTTGATAGAAATCGTAACTTTATGATTTGAGAGATGTATCAGAGTAAAACTTAAATTTCATCACCTAGTTATATTGGTGGTACTCCTAAAGTTTTTACACCTGATTTTATGAATCAATGACCTTCCTCATGATTTATGAACTCCAAGGAAACATAAATAAACCATTTTAATATATTCCGCTAACTCTGATTTTATCATTTGAGTTCGGTGATGAAGGAGGTATTGTTAAAGTCAATTTCCTGAGATAACATTATAACTAAACTATTTTCGAAAGTATTTCGGGCCATAAGGGTTATCTCAAAAATGATTTTTAAGATGTTCAGAAATTAATTACTCCTTCCACCGAATTCCCTTCAAATGCATGGTTTAAACTCGAGTACCACATTTAAGGAAAAGTTTTCACACTTCGATTTTTCCAATATAGTCAGTAAGAAAATAAAATTCTTTTGATTAAACGAGGGGAGTTACAAAAGCTTGGGGACACAACCTCTACCCAGGCACCAAGTGGGCGTTATCTTGTCTGGAGAAAACCTGTTAGAGGAAATAGCAGAAGAAGAAATCATTGAGGATGAACTTAGGAGAGGGCTGGTCAAGACAAGAGGTTTCAGAGCACTATTCGACCAATTACAGCTAAGTACAGACGTGAGGGCAGAAGCAACTCAAGCTCTAGCATATGTAATCGTGAGAAGGAGAGGGAATGCCAGCGCTGCTCACGTTCCTCTTGCCAGGATGGTTAAGGCGCATGCTACAACAATCATGTTCAGAGAGCCCCCCATGACGCACCCAGGGTTTTGTCATAACCGGTCTTTCTACGTGGAGGCAATAATAGAGGGTGTGCGAGTAAGGCGTGCCATGGTGGACAACGGTTCTGGGGTGAACATTCTGCCTACTCACATTTTTGCTAAGCTGGGCATACCAGGGTCAAGGCTTAAGAAATCTGAAACTGCCTTGAGCACGTTCAATGGGGACTCAGTAGAAACAAGAGCTTGTGTCGTAGTACAATTGGAGGTGGGTCCCATAAAAACTCTCAACACATTTCATATTGTGGATGGGAGCCCAAGCTACCACATCTTGTTGGGGCGTCCCTGGATTCATTTACATCTGTGTGTGCCTTCCACTCTGCATCAATGCGTCAAATCCTCATACAGAGGCAGAGACATTGAGATCCCAGCCACCAAAGCGCCCTTCGACGCATCAGAAATGCATTTGATTGACGCGTCTGTGATTGACGAACTTGCACCACCAGGAACAAGCAAGGTTGAGAAGGACACTCGAATCAACATTAAAGGAAAGGAGAAAGCAACCCCAGTCAGAGAATCTTTCTTTAAACGGCTTAGCCTGCCACCCAAGGAAAGTGCCCCAGGACCAGTCAAGACGATAAAATTCAAGCTACAAAAACAACACCACCCCCAAGGGGGAAGCAGATGGGTCATCTTATAGGAAATCGCGGGGCTGGCCAAGCCAAGCCTCCATGACTTGGCCAGTCCCACGCTCCTTAAGGTGTTAAGGAGAAAGGACACCTTCAGGGATCAAGAAGATGTCATGGCTGTACAGGAGGTAGAACCAGAGAAGAGCAAAAGCTTGGAAGAGATCAATGTAGGAAGGGAAGGAGAACACAGAACCTTGTTCATCTCGTCGTCCCTCACTAACAAAGAAAAGGAGGACCTGATTGTTTTGCTCAAAGAGTATAAGGAAGTGTTCGCGTGGACTTATGAAGAGATGCCTGGACTAAACCCAAAATTAGTCGCCCACAATCTGGCTGTAAAGGCAGACGCCGTTCCGGTAAAGCAAGCTGCCAGGAAATTCGACCCAGACATTGAGAAAGCTATCAAGAAAGAAGTGGAGAAGCTACTCAAAGCTCAATTCAGCAAGCCAATACAGCACCCAACTTGGCTAGCAAATGTTGTCCCTGTCAAGAAAAAGAACGGGCAGATAAGGTGTTGCGTGGACTTCAGAGATCTTAACAAAGCATGCCCAAAAGACAATTTCCCTTTTCCAAACATAGACAACATGGTTGATGCTACTGAAATGCACGAACGCTTCTCATTCATGGATGGATTCAGTGGGTACAACCAGATCAGAATGGCGCCAGGTGATGAAGAAAAAACCGCGTTCAGGACGCCCGTGGGAAACTTCTTCTATACGGTCATGCCGTTTGGGCTTAAAAATGCAGGGGCCACCTACCAAAGAGCCATGACAGCAATTTTCCACAATATGATGCATGAAATCGTCGAGGATTATGTGGACGATCTAGTGGTAAAGTCTAGAAAGAAGGAGCAACACATGGAGCACCTGAAAGCCGTGTTTGAGAGGTGCAAGAAGTATAAACTGAGGATGAACCCGCTGAAATGCAAGTTTGGAGTCTCATCAGGGGAATTCCTTGGCTTTGTAGTACACAAGGAAGGAATCTCAGCTGCAGAAGACAAAGTGCAAGCTATAAGAGACTTGAGAGCGCCCAAGACTCAAAGAGAAATGCAATAGATGATGGGGAAATTGGGATATATACGCAGATTCATTCCAGCTTTGGGAGAAATTCTGGGGCCAATGAGAAAGCTTTTAAAAGGAAAGGAGGCATTCAAGTGGGGAAAAGAACATCAAGAGGCCTTGGACAGGGTCAAGAAGACGCTCATGTCTCTCCTGACCATGATACCACCACAGAAAGGTGTCCCCCTCAGAATCTATCTAGCCACCACCAAGACAGCGATCAGTGGGCTCCTTGCTCAAGAGGTAGATGGTTCAGAGCGTCCTGGAGTCGAATGCTTAAAGACGCTGAAGCCAGGTATTCAGCACAGGAAAGGCAGTGTCTAGCCTTGGTTTACGTGTCCCAAAAATATAGACACTATTTCCAAGCACACACTGTGCACGTCATGACCAAATCAGTAGGGATCAAGCATTTGTTGCAAGGGGCTGACCTGACAGGGAGAGTGAGCAAATGGGCCTTTACACTCATAGATTATGAGATACAGCTAGTGACGCCCACTACCATGAGGAGCCAAGCCTTGGTGGACCTGATCACAATATGTGCCACGAGTGAAGAGGAAGGATCAGAAGAGATGGTCAACGTAGCTGAAGTGGAAGAAACTTGGACACTCATGTTTGATGGCTCTCCATCCTGTCCAAAAGGAGGAGCGGGTGTAGTATTGACAAACAACAAAGGGGAAGAATTGACGTTCGCATTCCAGCTTGATTTTCCCTGCACCAACAACGAGGCCGAATATGAGGCTCTCCTGCTGGGGCTGAAAATAGCTGAAGAAATAGGGATCAGCAGCGTGATAGTAAAGGGGGATTCAAATTTGGTGATTCGGCAGTTGAAAGGGGAATATGGTGTGAAAGAGACTTCGCTGGCGCTCTGCAGAGAAAGAGCCTTGGAAGTAATGGAAAAATTCAGGATAGAATCACTGGAGCATGTGCCTAGATCTGAAAACGGCAAGCAGATGCCTTAGCCACTTTAGGAAGCAAAATCACGATGAAGGGAGAAAGGTGGGCAGTTCACCTCAGAAAGGAGCAACAGTCTCAAGTAAAAGAAAGAAAAACAGAGGAGGCACCCAGAGATGACTGGAGGACGCCGTTCAGGAAGGAATTAAAGAGCAAGATGCTGACCAAAGCGTCCAGAGATTTCTGTTTGGTGAGGGGAATCCTCTATAAGAGAAACAGGGAAGGGCTCCTCATGAAGTGTATGGCAGAAGAAGAAGGGCTGAAGAAGATGGTCCAGCTACACGAAAGTATCTGCGGACAAGTAGGGCCTGGGTTGTATAGACGCTTGCAAAGAATTGGTGTATTCTGGCCCACCATGAAGACACATTGTGACTCTTTACAAAACTTTTGTGCTCAATGTCAGGATTGCAAACAAGAAGTTGAGGTCCACCTTGCAGACACAGAATGGATTCACCCCATCAGAGAGTACTTAGAACATGGAATCTTACCAAGAGACAACATGGAAGCTGAAAAGATAAGGAAAAAGGCTGATAGATACTTTTGTGATAAGGGGGAGTTGTTTAGGAGGAATTTTGCTGGGGATATTTTGAGGTGCTTGAAGAAGACTAACCAAGAAAAGGTGATGGAAAAGATTCATAGAGGGCCATGTGGCAGACACCAAGGGGGGAGAGCGCTGTATGAAGAACTCACAAGGATGGGATATTTTTGGCCAACGATCAGGGAGGACTCCCTTGATTTTGTGAGAAGATGCGAGCAGTGTCAAAAGCATAGGCACAAGATACACGTGCCAGCTAACAGTATGAAGAGTCTGAGTGCTCCTTATCCCTTCCATACTTGGTGCATGGATTTCTTAGGGCCTATAGACCCCTCATCAAGAGGGAAAAGATGGATTTTGGCAGCCATCGAGCACTCAACAAAGTGGGTCGAAGCTGTTGCGTGCAAGAAAGCAGATTCGGACACAACTGTCCAATTCAAAAAAGATAATATTATATGCCGCTTCGGGTTACCCAAACGGATCGTGTCAGATAATGGCACGCATTTCATCAACAAAAAGGTGGAGAAGATCCTGGAAGAATACAGCGTCGCCCATCACAAGTCTACCCCTTACTACCCTCAAGCGAATGGCCAAGCAGAATCTACCAATAAGACACTGATTGGGATTTTGTCAAGAACAGTAGAGGATTCGCCCCAGGAGTGGAGTGAATACTTACCTTTGGCTTTATGGGCTTATCGTGTCACAAAACATGGCACGACAAAAGCGTCCCCATTTTCCCTGGTCTATGGAGCAGAGGCAACGTTGCCAGCAGAAGTGTTGGTACCTTTAGCACGTATTGTAACAACCTATTTTATTTTATCTATTTTGAAAATATGGATTTGAAAATTTCTTTTTATTTAAAATACTTATTATAATTTTTCCGGAAAATCGGACAAAGTCTCCTCTGTTTTTTCGACTTTCCCAAAATTTAGTTTTGACCTGTAACCTGTTCAAAACAGTTTTCAATAACCACCAGACAGCCAGATATAATATATAACATATTTAGACTCTTTTGACATCAAATATTAAAATAGAAACTTTTAAACTGTTGCAGGTAAAATTAAATACCCCGGGCCACCAATTTTTCCAAAATACACATTGGGAATACATACATAATCCATAATTATACAAAATACATCGAATACCCAAATGTGGCCCGGTTTGACTCAATTTAATAAACGACTCAAAGTAATATAAAGACTCGATTTCACACTTCCTGTGGGAAATGTGTTCTTGCTCAGCCTCGATATCTGCAAACTCAAGCTGTACCTGTGTTGGTTGTAAGGGTGAGAATTGCACGAACTAGTAATGTATAATACATGCCAAGTCATACACAATTAGCAATTAACCAAATAAAGTAAATATATCACGCCCAATCACCTATCCACTGCAAACACAAACATATCCAATTATTCGCATTTCCTAATTAATGTCAATTCATATTCTATTTCCGTTCTCTTAGCTTTCTACCCTCACCTAAACTTCAACTCTCAATTCTTCTTCCATTTCTCCTTTTTACTCACATTCTTCCTATTTTATCAAGTTAACTAATTCTAATCTCTATCTCTCCTTTCTTAATCTCATTCATCACCTTCTCAACTTTCTTCTTTTTATTTCTTTTCATTTCATTCTTTTCATTTCTTTTTTTACTTTTTCGGGATCTTTGTGGTTTCACAATTACGTTCCCCAGTCTTTCAGAGGATACGTCTTACGGATGCGTACGGATCCCCAAAGGCCGCACGTCTAACTCAACCACTGCGCACTCTGCCAAGGCGGCTTACGTTTCCTGCACCCGAGAGCGTGTCTTACACGGCCAGAATGCCACAAACTCCTTGGCTATGCGAGTTTGCCACTGCGTTCCCCAGTCTTTTAGAGGATACGACTTACCGATGCGTACGGATCCCCAAAGGTCGCACGACTAACTCAACCCTTGCACACGTTCCAGCCAGCGGCTTATTGCAGGTGTTGCACACCCGACTTATTGCACCCCACCGTGTGTCTTACAGGATCCAAATCGCATACCAATATTCTCTTTTTCTTTTCTTTTTATTCTTTTTCCTTTTTCTTTTTAATCGACACGCCTTACCAGGCTCGCATCGATGCCGATACGCCTTACCAGGCTCGCACCGGACTTCCATTTTCCTTTTTAATCGACACGCCTTACCAGGCTCGCATCGATGCCGATACGCCTTACCAAGCTCGCACCGGACTTCCATTTTCCTTTTTAATCGACACGCCTTACCAGGATCGCATCGATGCCGATACGCCTTACCAGGCTCGCGTCGGACTTCCATTTTCCTTTTTATCAATTTTAGTCTGCCCTCGCCTAACACCTTTTTCCTTCTACTCTCATTTTCCTCTTTTTCTCTTCTACTCCAACTAATCCATTTCCCTAGAATTTACTCACTATCACTTTTAAAGGCACATCCTATTTTCCCCGATTCATTTCCCTTACCTTTTCTTCTAGGTGTTACTATTAAATTCAAGACTCACTCCTCCGTTCACTCCTTTCCGCTTTCAATCAATCTCTAAATACAACATACATACACCATTCAATATATTTAATAATTACATTATAATACAAGTCATTATCCAATTAATTCACATAATTTAGCACATACATATCATTCTTATATTTTCAACAATTACACCTAACTCATGGCCTCAATTAACATTTAGCAATTCACAGCACAATTATCAGGACATATATATATCAATTAATCACTTAGCACAATAAATTATCAATTCATATTATAATTCATAAATATCAATCCCTAATATCAACTACACAAACCAAATAATCTCAGCACGCACACACATACTAGTTACACAACCACCGTGTGGCAATAAACCCCTTACCTTAAAATAATTAGGATAGAGAGAACCTTAACCGGGTTAGGAGTCCTAAAGCAGGAGGGTTGTCGATTGAGCTTAGTGGCCGTAATCACTGCTCCGAGGGGTGTTGGAATTCGTCAATATTTGAAATGGAATGGGTTGATGAACTCCCCTTTTCTCTCTCTTGTGCTGGCCGAAATCTTCAAGGGCCAAGGGAGTCCATGTTTTTGTCTTGGATTATCAAGGAAGTAATAAAGAGTAAGAATAAAACTAATACTAAAATTAAAAATGAAATTGAGAGGGAAAGCTTGGTTATTGCTTACCCCAAATGCTTGAAGGAGAGAGATAAGGAGTGAGGGATGATATTGATTGGAAGAGGAGAGGGAGAGCTTGATGGCCTTGGAGCTTCAAGCTTCCTTCATAGTCTTCAATGAAGATGATGAGGGAAATGGATGAACTTGTGTGAGACCCTAACTCATGGAGGAAGGAGGTGAGTAGTGATGGATGATGATGAAATTATAAATTGGAAGAGGGAAAAGAGAGTTTGATGGTGCCTTGAAGCTTAGAAACCTAAGCTAAGTCATTAATGGAGGAAGAGAGGGAGAGGGAGGGAGCCCTAGCTCCATGGAGAAGAAGAAGATGAGGGAGAATAAGGGTGGTTCGAATGGGAGAAGGGAAGGGAGGGTTTGGGGGGTTAAAATGGGTTTTGGGGGTGGGAAAATACCAAAATACCCTTAAAATCGCGTTCTCAGTGTTGCAGATCGCAGAAATAGTCGAGTATTTCACAAAATACTCGAGTATAATGATCAGATACTGCTAGTTTGCTTTTCTATTTTTCAGCTATTTTCTCCCAACTTCAAACAGCCATAACTTCTTCGTTCACCGTCGGATCTTGCTCAAATTTGACGAGCAACTTCCTAAAAATCATACCTTCATATCCAACGGTGGAAATTTTGTTTTCAGTCCTAAATCTTTTATTTTGATTTTCTACCCTATGTTATGTTTTAGTACCGAATTACCTATTTTTCTGGCTTGTTCCTAACTTTAATTTAATGCTCCTTTCTTTTCCTAAACCAATATTATTATTATTATTTATCTTTTCTAATGCTTGAACACTTATTTTGATACCTATTTATGGTTTTATTATTATTATCCCAATTATTCCAAACTATTACTAATTTATTTGCGCTTAGGTTTAAAATTTGGGATGTTACATTTCTCCCCTACTTATTTGAATTTCGTCCCCGAAATTCCATCGAGTAATATAGGGAGATAACAAACCCTTGAGAAATAATGCACAACAACCTCGCATCTCTTCGTCATTCACTCCCCTACTCGGACTTTGTCCAAGAGACTTAATGGCCACAACTCCTGCTCGTTTCCTAGAATATTCACTCCCTTGATCAGACTCCTGTTTATTCTCCTGTGTGCACAACCCAAGGTTTTTGGTCATTCGGGCCACAATATAGAGTCCAGAGACTCTAAGAATGGCATTGTTGTCAGGTTGCAGTTCTCCTAATCACAACACTTGAAGAGTTCCTAGCACTTCATTTCCTTGCTTGAATTTAGCAAAAATCATTCCGACATTCCACTTGACTTCATCCGAATCCTATTTCATTGTCGCTTTAGCTTACTCGCTTCCTAGCTCCGCTTCGTCTTGAAAGAAGCTAAGACTGGTTTCTACTTGGAAATAGAGGTCAAGGTCTCATTCTACTTCTCAGTTCTGTGTTTGTCCGGATTTATCCTAACTTGTTCAAGATTGGTTCTCCACCAATTCCTAATGACCTTCTTAGCGGTTTACGTAAGGTTCTTAAGAATAACGGTCTTGGGCAACCATTGATGAGGATAACATTGTTAGAAGTTGGATTGATGCCCGACATAATGTCATCATCAATTTGAGAGATATTGGTGGCCTGTGCAAGTCTGTTATGCCTTTCCAAAGTGTGGGAAGAGATAACAGCGAATGTTCGACATCTCATCCGTTTTTGGTCTTGATGTTTCTGTGGGTACACTAAGGTAGTTTACGTTCTAATTCTGCTCGGCTGTCGTTCTCATTCTTTACTATCACTCGGATAGGTTTCGGGTAGGACTATAAGGTTCTCCCCTACTTAGTATCAACATACCTACGTAGATCGATACCAAGGGGTAGCTGAACAGATGTTAAAAATTAGTGGTTCTACTTTCCGATTAGGTAACGGGTTCGGACAGCAAGATTGGATGAACTACTTGTTGGGTTTTCTAAGATATGGTGGTTTCACGTACTTACATCTCTCTATGTTCCTATTCTAGATAGGATTGTCATGGGTAGATTTGTCGCACGATCGATTGTCACGAATTTCCACAAGATTTCTAGTGAGCTTGAACTTAATTTGACTTTCTTCGGGTCGGAATTTCTATGTCAATGGTTCTAATCAGATTTGAGAGATTGCAATGATATATCTGTCAGTAAATGCAAGGACCGGGGTAGCTAGTCCCAATCCTTCATCTAGTAACAGCACATCATCATGTTCTTCTAGATTTGCAATGCTGTCATCTGTCAATAAATGCGAAACTGGGGTAGCTAATCCCAATCTCACCTCTATCAACAGCACATCATCGCGTTCCCTTGTATGATAGTATTGTCTTTCAACGGATGTAAGAGAAGGATAGCTAATCCCGACCTTACACTTTATCAAATGACAACACCAACACGGGATTGGGTGTTTATTAAAGCTGTAACTTCATGGGTAATTTTTCTATAGTCTTTCACGGTTACTTAGGTGAAAGAAAGGGGAAGGATGTTCCAGGTATGTCTCTTAGCATCTCGTTGTGATATAGTCGGAATATTTACTACGGAAATACTCTAGGAGATCTTACTACTGAAAGAAAAGAGAAGTTTAGAATTTAGGAAATGGTCCTAATTGAAAGTAATTCTAGGCTCTCCATGAGTTGATTCTTTAGCAAAGTGTTACTTCAAAATCACACGTACCTTCGCTTGGATCATCCATGTCCAGTCCTGCTGCCTTGTCCATGTTGTGCTCTTCTCCTATTTGTTCGGATGGACTTCCTTCCGCCTGTTGCCTCGGCAGTACACTCACTCCCTTCCATGGAGTGATGTGGGGACAATTTGCAACAAAGTGTCCCGGTTGTTCGCAATGAAAGCATAGGCTATCTTTCACAATACGATCCTTGTACCGGCACCCACCTCGGTGACATTTTCCACAAGTCTGACATGACTGTTGAGTAGTGGAAACTGTTGCACTTTGGTTCTTAACTCTGGGAGATGTTGCTCTAGTGCGAGTGTTGGCTTGTGGACCTGATGTTTGAGCTAGTCCTTTTCCTTTGGTACGGTCCGTTACTTTCCGAACCTCGTGTCTTCCACCAGCAGACATTTCTAAGTTTTTCTCACAAGTTCGGGCCAAGTCCACCAGTTGAGCAAGTTTCCTGACTTTACGATTCTCCAAGAGAGTCCTTATATCTCCACGAAGTCCCGCTTCAAATTTAATGCACTTCGTCTTCTCATCAGCCCCAGTGTAGCTTGAGGCATACTGGATAAGATCCTCAAATAGGTTGGTGTACTCCGTTATGCTCATGTCCCCTTGAGTCAAATTTAGGAAGGCGACTTCCTTCTCTCTACAAATCACCTCTGGAGAGTACCTCGCCAGGAATTTAGTTCTGAATACTTTGGAGGATACCTCTTGCTTAGATGCCTCTAACATCCTTCTTTCTTGACTCCACCAGTATGCGGCTTCCCCAATAAGTGCATGCTCTACCATAATGACCATCTGCTCTGTTGGGGGTGTCATAGCACGGATAATCCTCTCGATTTCCTGAAGCCATCCTAGCGCTTCGGCCACGTCATCGTTACCCTTGAACTTTGGAGGGTTATTCCACAGGAACTCGGCTAGCCACGGAGTATCCAACATGGCCCAGTGTGGTAAAACTCGTGATGACTGGTTTCCTGCTTCTCCCATTGAAGTAATTGCAGGCATAACACCCGCTTGATCCTGGTTCATCTGAACCAAGCGTCCTATGTTTGCAGCGATCCTATCATTGTCACTGCCATTACCCGCCATAATGCTTAACACCTGGAGGAATCAAAAATAAATGCACACATATGCATACACAATTAAATGTTATTCTAGAAAATATAATTATTCTAGTGTATGTACCTATATATGTACCTATACTGGACACAAGACTTTGGTCACTCTCTTGGTGAGTGAACCAATAGAGTAATTCTCACTCTGAGGCCGAGGACAAAACGCTCTGATACCATAAATGTAACAACCTATTTTATTTTATCTATTTTGAAAATATGGATTTGAAAATTTCTTTTTATTTAAAATACTTATTATAATTTTTCCGGAAAATCGGACAGAGTCTCCTCTGTTTTTCCGACTTTCCCAAAATTTAGTTTTGACCCGTAACCTGTTCAAAACAGTTTTCAATAACCACCAGACAGCCAGATATAATATATAACATATTTAGACTCTTTTGACATCAAATATTAAAATAGAAACTTTTAAACTGTTGCAGGTAAAATTAAATACCCCGGGCCACCAATTTTTCCAAAATACACATTGGGAATACATACATAATCCATAATTATACAAAATACATCGAATACCCAAATGTGGCCCGGTTTGACTCAATTTAATAAACGACTCAAAGTAATATAAAGACTCGATTTCACACTTCCTGTGGGAAATGTGTTCCTGCTCAGCCTCGATATCTGCAAACTCAACCTGTACCTGTGTTGGTTGTAAGGGTGAGAATTGCACGAACTAGTAATGCATAATACATGCCAAGTCATACACAATTAGCAATTAACCAAATAAAGTAAATATATCACGCCCAATCACCTATCTACTGCAAACACAAACATCTCCAATTATTCGCATTTCCTAATTAATGTCAATTCCTATTCTATTTCCGTTCTCTTAGCTTTCTACCCTCACCTAAACTTCAACTCTCAATTCTTCTTCCATTTCTCCTTTTTACTCACATTCTTCCTATTTTATCAAGTTAACTAATTCTAATCTCTATCTCTCCTTTCTTAATCTCATTCATCACCTTCTCAACTTTCTTATTTTTATTTCTTTTCATTTCATTCTTTTCATTTCTTTTTTTACTTTTTCGGGATCTTTGTGGTTTCACAATTGCGTTCCCCAGTCTTTCAGAGGATACGTCTTACGGATGCGTACGGATCCCCAAAGGCCGCACGTCTAACTCAACCACTGCGCACTCTGCCAAGGCGGCTTACGTTTCCTGCACCCGAGAGCGTGTCTTACACGGCCAGAATGCCACAAAATCCTTGGCTATGCGAGTTTGCCACTGCGTTCCCCAGTCTTTCAGAGGATACGACTTACCGATGCGTACGGATCCCCAAAGGTCGCACGACTAACTCAACCCTTGCACACGTTCCAGCCAGCGGCTTATTGCAGGTGTTGCACACCCGACTTATTGCACCCCACCGTGTGTCTTACAGGATCCAAATCGCATACCAATATTCTCTTTTTCTTTTATTTTTATTCTTTTTCCTTTTTCTTTTTAATCGACACGCCTTACCAGGCTCGCATCGATGCCGATACGCCTTACCAGGCTCACACCGGACTTCCATTTTCCTTTTTAATCGACACGCCTTACCAGGCTCACATTGATGCCGATACGCCTTACCAGGCTCGCACCGGACTTCCATTTTCCTTTTTAATCGACACGCCTTACCAGGCTCGCATCGATGCCGATACGCCTTACCAGGCTCGCATCGGACTTCCATTTTCCTTTTTATCAATTTTAGTCTGCCCTCGCCTAACACCTTTTTCCTTCTACTCTCATTTTCCTCTTTTTCTCTTCTACTCCAACTAATCCATTTCCCTAGAATTTACTCACTATCACTTTTAAAGGCACATCCTATTTTCCCCGATTTATTTCCCTTACCTTTTCTTCTAGGTGTTACTATTAAATTCAAGACTCACTCCTCCGTTCACTCCTTTCCGCTTTCAATCAATCTCTAAATACAACATACATGCACCATTCAATATATTTAATAATTACATTATAATACAAGTCATTATCCAATTAATTCACATAATTTAGCACATACATATCATTCTTATATTTTCAACAATTACACCTAACTCATGGCCTCAATTAACATTTAGCAATTCACAGCACAATTATCAGGACATATATATATCAATTAATCACTTAGCACAATAAATTATCAATTCATATTATAATTCATAAATATCAATCCCTAATATCAACTACACAAACCAAATAATCTCAGCACGCACACACATACTAGTTACACAACCACCATGCGGCAATAAACCCCTTACCTTAAAATAATTAGGATAGAGAGAACCTTAACCGGGTTAGGAGTCTTAAAGCAGGAGGGTTGTCGATTGAGCTTAGTGGCCGTAATCACTGCTCCGAGGGGTGTTGGAATTCGTCGTTATTTGGAATGGAATGTGTTGATGAACTCCCCTTTTCTCTCTCTTGTGCTGGCCGAAATCTTCAAGGGCCAAGGGAGTCCATGTTTTTGTCTTGGATTATCAAGGAAGTAATAAAGAGTAAGAATAAAACTAATACTAAAATTAAAAATGAAATTGAGATGGAAAGCTTGGTTATTGCTTACCCCAAATGCTTGAAGGAGAGAGATAAGGAGTGAGGGATGATATTGATTGGAAGAGGAGAGGGAGAGCTTGATGGCCTTGGAGCTTCAAGCTTCCTTCATAGTCTTCAATGGAGATGATGAGGGAAATGGATGAACTTGTGTGAGACCCTAACTCATGGAGGAATGAGGTGAGTAATGATGGATGATGATGAAATTATAAATTGGAAGAGGGAAAAGAGAGTTTGATGGTGCCTTGAAGCTTAGAAACCTAAGCTAAGTCATTAATGGAGGAAGAGAGGGAGAGGGAGGGAGCCCTAGCTCCATGGAGAAGAAGAAGATGAGGGAGAATAAGGGTGGTTCGAATGGGAGAAGGGAAGGGAGGGTTTGGGGGGTTAAAATGGGTTTTGGGGGTGGGAAAATACCAAAATACCCTTAAAATCGCATTCTCAGTGTTGCATATCGCAGAAATACTCGAGTATTTCACAAAATACTCGAGTATAATGATCAGATACTGCTAGTTTGCTTTTCTATTTTTCAGCTATTTTCTCCCAACTTCAAACAGCCATAACTTCTTCGTTCACCGTCGGATCTTGCTCAAATTTGACGAGCAACTTCCTAAAAATCATACCTTCATATCCAACGGTGGAAATTTTGTTTTCAGTCCTAAATCTTTTATTTTGATTTTCTACCCTATGTTATGTTTTAGTACCGAATTACCTATTTTTCTGACTTGTTCCTAACTTTAATTTAATGCTTCTTTCTTTTCCTAAACCAATATTATTATTATTTATCTTTTCTAATGCTTGAACACTTATTTTGATACCTATTTATGGTTTTATTATTATTATCCCAATTATTCCAAACTATTACTAATTTATTTGCGCTTAGGTTTAAAATTTGGGATGTTACACGTATGATCATGCAGAATGAGGAGGATGCTGCAGAAAGAGCTGAAGCAGTAGATGAAATGAGAATTAAAGCGCAAGATGAACTACTCAAGCACCAGAGAAGAGTCATGTTGGCCTATGAAAAAATGGTTAAGCCCAGAATGTTTGCAGAGGGGGAACTGGTCTTAAAAGCCACTGATGCTGTCATGAGAAGCACCCATACTAGTAAATGGACACCCCAGTGGGAAGGCCCATACATCGTGCAGGAGGCACACCCCAGTGGCTACTGCCATCTATTGGAGCCAGAATCGCAAAAAAGAGTAGGCCCCCTGAACTTTAAATACATCATGAAATACTATCCATAGCATGAAGGCACTAATGTTTTGTATGCCACCTTTTGAATGCATGAACGAATCAAATGTTATTCAGCAAAAGAATTGTTCTTTTTCCTTTAAAAAAAACTTAAGTTGCACCCTGATATGTGCAAAAGCACCCTGATATGTGCAACCTAAGTATAAATAAAAAATTGCACCCTGATATGCGTGAAAGCGCCCTGATATGTGCAAAAAACTTAAGTTGCACCCTGATATGTGCAAAAGCACCCTGATATGTGCAACCTAAGTATAAATAAAAAATGGCACCCTGATATGCGTGAAAGCGCCCTGATATGTGCAAAAAACTTAAGTTGCACCCTGATATGTGCAAAAGCACCCTGATATGTGCAACCTAAGTATAAATAAAAAATTGCACCCTATATGCGTGAAAGCGCCCTGATATGTGCAAAAAAAAACTTAAGTTGCACCCTGATATGTGCAAAAGCACCCTGATATGTGCAACCTAAGTATAAATAAAAAATGCACCCTGATATGCGTGAAAGCGCCCTGATATGTGCAACCTAAGTACAAGTAAAAGATCACGTCCTGATTTGTACAACTTATGTATGGATAATTACATTATGACATATACGAAGCACCCTAGTATATGCAAACGAATAGGTTCTAAAGGCAAAGCTCTATGCATTACAAAATAAGAACAGCTCATACTTGGCCGAATGGCCTAAAAATAAATCATGCACAAACAAAACCATAGATCAAATATGTTTATACTCAAAATCATTTTAAAAACTTGTTTTCTTAAATTTCTTTCTTTAAAACCGCACCAAACACAAAATAAAAACATGATTTTTTTTTCCTCTTAAAAATTAACATGCTAGCCAAGGATCCTAATTTTTCACACATCAAGCAAAGACAATTACATGCTCATGCTCAAAACAACTTAGATCAACACAAAAATTGACATGCAAGACCAAAACATAATTCTTTTTCAAAATAAATTTAGATCATGAGTTTTCATGTCAAATATTCTCAAACAAACACATAAATCATGGTTTGAAGCAAGAAAATCAAACATGCAAGAAGAATTTATTTTAAGTTTCACAAAAAGTTTAGTTTTCTTTAGATCCTTAAAGATTCAGTTTAGAAAAATTTTAGATCTAACCAAAAGAGAGCTCAACCGAAATATAAAGCATAGAGTCTAACATATTACAAAGAATTTAAGTCCTTAAAGTCCTTGATCTTAGCAAGATCAACACAAAATAACAACATGCAAGAAGAAATAAGAAGTAGATCTAGAAATTTGAAAAAGAACTTAAATTATTACAACTCCAAGCTCTTCAAGTCCTACCATGAAAGAGTTAATCTTCTAGTCTTCTAAGGTTCTTGATCTACAAGGAAAAAAGCTTGGGTAGGTTTGGATCTCCTTCTTCTTCTCCTTCTAATCCCACGGTTCTCCTCTCTATCTTCCTCTATATTTGTTTTTTCTTTTTCTTTCTTTTCTTTCTAAGAGATTGATGAGTCTCTTAGAAGTGTTGGTGTTTGGAAGTGGTACGGTGGAAATGAGAAAGAAGAGCAAAAGTGAAGCTCATCAACACAAGGCATATTTTATAAAAGCTCATGGTCAAATGGTGAGGTGTTAAGGTGGCTAAGTGGTGAGTTTTGGTGTGGACACCTAATGCTTTGACCCCATGCATGAAACAAGAGCTCGACACCTCACTCACTCATGCACTCACACAAGGCACTTCCCAACTTAGTTTAGTTCTTAGTTTGATTTGGTTATGACTCTTAGTTTGGTTTGGTTCATGGCTTCTAGTTTGGTTTGAGTTTCTAATCCCTTAATCTTTAAGCTTCTAGTCCTATCTCATACACACATACATACACACGGTATACACACACATACACACATATATAATTTACATTTTTATTTTTCTTAATCCTATTTAATTAAATTCATCAATTCACAAATCAAAGCAATAAATTAAAATCACACTCATCCAATTAATTTTTTTACACAGTACATACACATCAAACCAAGCACATTTCACATAAAAATTTCAAGCCAAGTCATTAGATTTATTTTCTTTAGAACACAAGTTACAAAATTCGTACTTTAAAATCCTGGAAATAAATTTTCGTAAAACCACCCATAAAAATCTGAAAAATTACCTTTTTAAAATCTACGTTTCGTTACGATCGTTTTGATATAAAGTTTGTAAAAATCTGAGTTACGGTTAAAAAGTTACAAATTTTTCAAGTTAACAGACCCAAAAACTTAATTTCAACAAAATCACTTTTCAATAAAAACACATTTTAACAAAATCATTCACTTCTCTTTTATGAACACATTTTGTTTATAAAAATCCTTGAAAATCACACTCTATTTCTTATTCACATAAAATACTTTTCCCAAAAATCTTTTATAAATCAGGACTTCCGGGTTTATTTTAATAATTTTCGTTCTTGCACGTATGGGAAAAATGCGGGGTGTTACATTCTCCCCAACTTGAAGATTTCTCGTCCTCGAGAAATGCCGTATAGAGTCTGTCAAATTCGTGGACGCGTAGCTTTCTGGAGAAATTCGCTTCTTCTTTAACTGCAACCATCGCCGTATCTTCGTACACGTTCCGTCTTTTATAATTCTTGAGAGCGAATCAAACGGATTACTTGCAAAAGTAATCTCTCAAAAGACTTTAATCACAAATACGGTGGGGCAGAAACAATACAGTTTCATTGATAACAAAGGAATGAGGGGTTCAAGGCACTACAGTTTTCAAAAGATAACAAGATTATGGACATTTAAGTCAAGACACCTCCACGCCTCGAGGTTGATTCCTTATCATTACTTCAAGCATAGACGAATTACTCCGCAAAACTCACATTTTCCATTACTCCCCAACTTAGATGACTCACATTTCTCTCATCCATACTTACTAATCCTCATTCTTCTTAGTCTTTGCAACCTTTTACTAACAACGCTTCACGGCTAACTCTCTATTCAAGAATCACCTACTTGACCGGAATAGGGTATTAGGGTTCATCAATCAAACGAAGAACTTCGGGTTCATAAACAATCAGGGCTTTGTCAAAATGATGATCTAGGATTTTCAGAAAAGGCTTTTCCAAACGTCATGCCAAAGCAATTTGGCATGTAAAAGGTTTTCACAAGAAAAGTTTTAATCAAAGAAGTGTTCTAGTCACAGGACAAGGTCACACAGCAAGAGTGTAAGGATCATCAAAAACAAGATGGGTTCACACGAAAGAAAAGTTCAACGAAAGAAGATTCGGGTTACGCATTATCATCGCACGACGTACTGATCACTGCTCCTCGTCTTCGCGGTAGACGAAAACTGACATGCTCCATGAAGACATTCGCGCACTCTTAACGTTCCTATTTTCATCTATCGCAAATCTAATGCTAACGCTCACTTAGAGACACATAGCAGAGTATGTAAGTCCATGCAGAGGTTACTTAGTTCAACATAGCTCTGATACCATTTCTGTAACACCCCGATTCGGCAACTTGAAAACTTATATTAGAAGTAGTGAAAATTAGGGCCAATTTTTTTTTTTTACAAGTGTTATGTATACGTGAGAACACTTAGTCTTCCAAAACATAGTTACATTTGAAATCCGTGTTCTCACATTACATAAACCTTTCAAGTTCCAAACCGAGATGTCACAGGACACCGCGCCTTGAAACCTGTTCTCAAAACATCATTTAAAACGAGGCCCGTTTACTCGTTCCAAAACATCAGTCCAAAATAAATAATTGCCGGGGTACAGTATGGTAGAGCTTGGTAACTAAGAACTTACAAAGGATTACCTTCCGCCAGGGGAGTTCCTAGCTTCTAGTTATGCACACCGAAACTATCGTTCTATCTTCTTGTCATGGCAGCCCAAGCTCTCGGTCCGCGAATATAGTTGTCGCCCTTAACCATCTCCGGAGTCTCACCCAGAGCATTGTCCGATATTCACTCCTTCTTGTCGGGATGCAAATGCATCGCTACACGCTATACTACCTACCGGTTGCAATACCAACAATTGCCGATACGACAACACGGTAGGAGAGAGTCAGTGTTCCGAACACTAACGGGTTGACCTTGCGGTCTCGGGTAAATTCAAAAATAAAGATCAACAAATGAAACAACATGCAATGCACATAGCACATATGATTCACATAAAATAAAACATCTCAGAAAAACACATCAGCACTATCATGCTCTAAACGCATCAACACTCATCATTCATATCCAATTAATTCACTCACACCCTTATGACACATTCTCAAAGTCTTTCTCACGAGTTTTCACAACTCAAATCCATTTTCCTTCCATCATAACTTTCACACTTATTTCTCTTTCCAAGGATTCTTTCTTTATATACTCATCTTATTCAATGCTTGATAATTCGATACACTTTTGTTTGAAACATCTTTGTGCTTTTAAATTTTATTATTACGATTAGCATCAATGATGAGGGGGACACATCATTGAGCTCACAGACGTCTACATCTCCTCGGTCACCACCCAACCTAGTCGGAAGCCAACAGGAGTACAGGACCTTTACCACGCGGGCACGACAGCTGTCACAACACATAAATGGTCCCTGACCAGGAGGCCCAGCCTCAAATCATAATCACATAATCAAGCACGCCCTCGGCGGCAAACACAAATGCCCCGTTCCAATCCCTCTCACTGTTGTAGACCTGCATCGAGGGGGAGACAGTATACTTCTAGTCTGCAGTGCGGAACGTGCCACGGCATTGGACCCAGTCCCCACCACGTTGTGCGCCACATGTGGAGTTGTTCCGCCTAGAAATATACTCTAGACTTCTTGACGTTTCACCGTCATTGTCCTCCCCTCCTGCACTCCCCACCTGAGTATCCGCAGATACCCATAGTATCTTCCTCTCCACTACTTCGATACGACACTCATACCTCACCGCGTTTGTATATGTCTTTTAAATCTTTTAAAGTTTTAACATTTTAAATCATCGGCTTATTTCTAACGATCGGCCCGTCCTTGGTGCATCCCTTCAACGAAGCCCGATCACTAAACGCAATCTTTTCCCCTAATCTCAATGGCCCTCGGCCTCAAATCACTTTCATCTCAAAACTCATTTCACACTCTTTCTCATCACTTACTCATATCATCATTCTCAGAACTCATCAGTATCTCTTCCTCGTCATTTCTCAAAAACATCTTTTCACAAAACTTTCACAAAAATAACGTTTTCACAAAAACTTTTCCAAAAATCTCTTTTTCAAAAACTCTTTTCAAAAATCACATTTTTGGGTGAGTGTTAATGGAGGAGCAAGCTCAACTCAACACTAAGCTTCTTCCCAAAAACGTGTACGAGGAATCATATCTCACTTTCACAACCACATCACATTTTCATCACCACATTCTCTTTCCAACTCAACTCAAACATTTATTCTCTTTCTTTCTCTCTTTATCTCTTTTGCGTTCCATACACAATGCACTTTACTTCTCTCTCAACCATTCTTATACTTTCTTTTTAATCCTTGCTCATCACTTATTTCTTTCTCAATCATTTCTTACATCTCTTATTCACATCTCTTTTTTTTTCTTCATTATGTTTGCTTTAGAGTTTTCTCTTTTCAATCATATCTCATATTTTCACGGTTTCCTTATTATTGTCTCACTATCCAAACATACGCAACCAATTTCTAAACATAACAAAATGCGCTCAACAGATAAACATTTAGTAATGCACAACAGATAAACATTTAACATGAATGTCTACATTGCCTAATTCGCAGTACTCTCGCAATCCGTCTATCTGAATTGCGAGCAACCACGTTACGGGATCACCGCACTCTCACTCACCTGGATGCCCAAGCATCCGAAAGCTTTCCAAGACTTCCCAGTAGTTATCTTTGCCACGCTTCCTTTGCGTCCGACACCCGAACTAGAACATTTTTCCCGTGCGTAAGAACGTTTTCGATAAATTCTTAATCTCATTTTGAAAACTCTTTAAAATAATTTCTTTTCTTAAGAATTCATTATTAATAATCAAAGACTCCAAAACCAAATCAGATTTTAAATAAAAGACTTTTAAGAAAACCCTTGAAATAATTAAAATAACTCTTTTACAAAAACACTCTGTTTATGAAAATCCTTTTCTGGAACCATTACACAAAATTCAAAACTTCAGAAAATAAAGTTTTAAAACTAAATCAAATTGATTCATTAAATTTCCAAACATCACAGCATCCTTAAATATTAATTAGAGAATATCACTTTAAATCTCCAAATTAACGTAGGTCATTTAAATCATACTTTTCAAATAAAACATTTTCTTTGAAACACATATTCTTTCTCAAACAAGGTTCACAAATAACATTCCAATTTAACACATTCAGTCAGCATAAAAGCCACACATACAAGTTTTAGAGCATACAAAGCAGTCACTAGCGCATACCCTACGAAGCCTATTTCTATCATTTAAATTAATTAAGTCATAACCTTAATAATTTAATTTAGTTATACTAAATAAAACAATTTCTTTGAGACTCACACACAGATTCAACACACAAAAAGCACATACAATCACACACCACACAAACCTCATTTTCAATCATTCAACTATTTACTTAAATCATAGCCTTAGTAGATTAATTTAATTACACTTAAGAAAATAATTTAAACTTACTCTTCTAATTATTTTAGTAAAACCGAATCACTGTAGTTAATAGTTCCTAATCACAAATAGATTTTAGAAACTTAGAATCATTAAATTAACTCTACAAAAATTTCTTTTTACACCATTAAACCAACAACACCGAATCAAACACACAGTGAGCAATTTTCCAATCACATTTAGGTTTTAAGACTAAAAAATCATTGATTTAACACCATAAAAATCCTTTTTACATAATCAGATTGAACCACAAAGAATTAAAAGAAACACACAACACTTACACAGATTATCATGCACATAGGAATATAACTATTACCATGATTATTTTATGAGAATAAATTTTCCTACCATTTAAACATAAATAAACCGAATCTTATAGGTACAATTTGGCAAGAATTTCATGCACAATTAAAAACATACAAACATGAAATCATTTTGTTTATTTTAGTACTAGAAACCGAGGCATACAGTAGGCAAAGTAGCAAAAATCAAATCTTCTTTCTTTATTTAAATCAATACAACAGATTAGGCCATAAACCATCTTAATAACTCACACATATTTCTTTTTAATTTCCTTTACTTCATACATGCACTTTTCAAGTCTTAAAGTCAATCAACCTTATTATGCATGTAACCTAATGAGGAACAACATAGCTACCTATTTTTCTCTAGTATGGCCGAAAATCAACAAGCATCATACAAAGTTTTGGTTCATTTTTTATTTTAAACATACATAATCATAGATTCACATCAACCTTCACAAAAAAAAAGGAACTTTAATTTCATTATTTTATAAAAATCAAAGTTATACCCTAAATCTTTAGAAACAACATGCATGTACCTTAGATAATTAAATTTAGTCCTAAAACATACATACATCAACTTTTTACAAAAATAAAAACATGGATCCTAAATTAATCATACTTGGCCGAATGGCCTAAAAATAAATCATGCACAAACAAAACCATAGATCAAATATGTTTATACTCAAAATCGTTTTAAAAACTTGTTTTCTTAAATTTCTTTCTTTAAAACCGCACCAAACACAAAATAAAAACATGATTTTTTTTCCTCTTAAAAATTAACATGCTAGCCAAGGATCCTAATTTTTCACACATCAAGCAAAGACAATTACATGCTCATGCTCAAAACAACTTAGATCAACACAAAAATTGACATGCAAGACCAAAACATAATTCTTTTTCAAAATAAATTTAGATCATGAGTTTTCATGTCAAATATTCACAAACAAACACATAAATCATGGTTTGAAGCAAGAAAATCAAACATGCAAGAAGAATTTATTTTAAGTTTCACAAAAAGTTTAGTTTTCTTTAGATCCTTAAAGATTCAGTTTAGAAAAATTTTAGATCTAACAAAAAAGAGAGCTCAACCGAAATATAAAGCATAGAGTCTAACATATTACAAATAATTTAAGTCCTTAAAGTCCTTGATCTTAGCAAGATCAACACAAAATAACAACATGCAAGAAGAAATAAGAAGTAGATCTAGAAATTTGAAAAAGAACTTAAATTATTACAACTCCAAGCTCTTCAAGTCCTACCATGAAAGAGTTAATCTTCTAGTCTTCTAAGGTTCTTGATCTACAAGGAAAAAAGCTTGGGTAGGTTTGGATCTCCTTCTTCTTCTCCTTCCAATCCCACGGTTCTCCTCTCTATCTTCCTCTATATTTTTTTTTCTTTTTCTTTCTTTTCTTTCTAAGAGATTGATGAGTCTCTTAGAAGTGTTGGTGTTTGGAAGTGGTACGGTGGAAATGAGAAAGAAGAGCAAAAGTGAAGCTCATCAACACAAGGTATATTTTATAAAAGCTCATGGTCAAATGATGAGGTGTTAAGGTGGCTAAGTGGTGAGTTTTGGTGTGGACACCTAATGCTTTGACCCCATGCATGAAACAAGAGCTCGACACCTCACTCACTCATGCACTCACACAAGGCACTTCCCAACTTAGTTTAGTTCTTAGTTTGATTTAGTTATGACTCTTAGTTTGGTTTGGTT
Organism: Crotalaria pallida; assembly: GCA_037953625.1. Taxonomy (NCBI): domain Eukaryota; kingdom Viridiplantae; phylum Streptophyta; class Magnoliopsida; order Fabales; family Fabaceae; genus Crotalaria; species Crotalaria pallida. The sequence continues at coordinate 113,788,787 of CM075652.1, read as the reverse complement.
CATGGCTTCTAGTTTGGTTTGAGTTTCTAATCCCTTAATCTTTAAGCTTCTAGTCCTATCTCATACACACATACATACACACGGTATACACACACATACACACATATATAATTTACATTTTTATTTTTCTTAATCCTATTTAATTAAATTCATCAATTCACAAATCAAAGCAATAAATTAAAATCACACTCATCCAATTAATTTTTTTACACAGTACATACACATCAAACCAAGCACATTTCACATAAAAATTTCAAGCCAAGTCATTAGATTTATTTTCTTTAGAACACAAGTTACAAAATTCGTACTTTAAAATCCTGGAAATAAATTTTCGTAAAACCACCCATAAAAATCTGAAAAATTACCTTTTTAAAATCTACGTTTCGTTACGATCGTTTTGATATAAAGTTTGTAAAAATCTGAGTTACGGTTAAAAAGTTACAAATTTTTCAAGTTAACAGACCCAAAAACTTAATTTCAACAAAATCACTTTTCAATAAAAACACATTTTAACAAAATCATTCACTTCTCTTTTATGAACACATTTTGTTTATAAAAATCCTTGAAAATCACACTCTATTTCTTATTCACATAAAATACTTTTCCCAAAAATCTTTTATAAATCAGGACTTCCGGGTTTATTTTAATAATTTTCGTTCTTGCACGTACGGGAAAAATGCGGGGTATTACATTAGTTGTGAATGACTAATGCACACAGAAGTAACTTGCATAAAGCACGTCTGTTTTTTTGGTGCTACCTTTGTTTTAAGATTTCAACTCTTATGTGCTATTTCATTTGCAAGTCTCTGAGACCTTGTTGATTTTCTCCCAGCGTCTATTACTACTATTATTGATTAATTCTCTTCAGAAGTCACCCATGGTGTATGAAAACTTGTTCCAATGAATGTAATAGATTGGCCTAGTCCAGCTGTAGTTCTTCATTCAGTTGAGTCAGAAATAAAAGCTATACTAACTTATGTTGGTGTTGAGGTTCCAAAATGTTATTCTGGTACTTCTAATGTATTTGTTTTAAGTTTTTTTCTAGTTTTCATGTTGAGTCATGTAGTAAATAATAGTATTAGTGAAATTGGTTAAAGGGTGGGTTCTCAAGTTGATTACTCTTATAGGGAATGTGTTTTTCTAGTTGAATAGTGTTGAGCGGTGGTTTATAAACATGTGTCAAGAATTGGTTTATATCCTCTGAATCTTACGCTACCAAAATTATTTAGTATTTTCAATTCTGTTTCAGTCAATGATCTGCATGATCCTCCACTTAATTGTTATGCTCATATTCTCTGTTTTGTTCTTGATAGTATTAGCGTATTGGTTTTTGCCATCATCCTCTGTTCTAAACTTCTATTTGGTTTATTCTCAAGTTGTAAGCTATTCAATATTATCTGTTTCTATTACTTCATACCCCTTTACTTGCTATTCTATTCCAGACCTTGATTTCTTTTAACCAGTCTTATTCACTGCTCTTGCTTTATATCAGTTCTATCTCTTATCACCTATTAAGGGGATGTAAAAATGAAAATGCTTTCTTGCTACTGAGATATCTCACTTTTTATTTTGTGTTATTTTATTTTAGATTTACACTCACTGGTTTAATGTGGCTTGGATGCTTGTTTGGGAGCTTTTGGATAGGAGCTGCAGTATGTAGTTGCTCACATCAATGTGATCCTCTGGTTTCGGTTACAGATGATTAACTAGTAGTTGTAGGAAAGTAGTTCTAGTGTTTTGTACAAATTCACCTAAGAAAGCTTGATTATTTTAGTCTCATTTTATGTAAATATGCTTTTAGGAGTTTTAATGGAACAAGAAGTTTAATGTCTCTTATTTACGATAGTGTTATCTTTGAGTTTAGAAGCATTATAAATTGTTTCTCTTTTTATTTAAATCAAATTTTTTGATATATTCTAAGTTTCATAATATGCAACTTAAAATGGTGATAACAAGCATAAATCTAAACTAAAAGAAGGAAATAATTTCCCTTTTTTTTTAGTGGGAGATCAAGGAATTAATTAGTATGCACATGGTTTCTTTGTTTTTATGAGAAAAGTATTGTTTCCGATGGATAAATCCGTGGGAATTTTTTTTGTCGTTTTTGAGCCAATTCCGACGGATATTTCCGTCAGAAATATCATACTTTCCGACGGATTTTCCGACGGATCTATCTGTCAGTATTGCGACGGATTTAAAAATCCGTCAAAAATATTTCCAACGGCCATTTTACTGACTGATTCTTGTCTATCGGAAAATCCATCGGAAAGAGTCCATTTCCGACGAATTTTGGCTATTTTCCGACGGATTTTGCCGTCGGTAATAGCGTTATTTCTTGTAGTGCAGGTACAAAATATATAATTTCGGTGCAAATAGCTAGAGAAGTACTTCCCCTAAAAAAACGGGGGGGGGAGGAAAAGAAGAGAAGAAGAAAAAGAAGAGAAGAAGAAAAAGAAGAGAAAGAAAAGGAAGAGAAGAAGAAAAAGAAGGGGAGATTCTATTCAAAGGAAAAGCGAAGCCTGTTCAAAAAGCAAAAGATACACACAAAGACTTCGAATCAAAAGAAGATTGTAAACTTGTTCAATACAGCAACAAGAGAAAAGCTTCAAGAGTCATTCCCCAAAACCAAGTTCAGATACAGCATAAGCAAAATAGAAACAAGGATGACAAGGTAAATATGAAAGCCATACAGATCCAGCAAAGTAAGGCAGAAATAGCAAAATACAAAGCTCCAACAGTTTTCAAAACAACTAAGCAAAGTAACAAGCACAACAGCTACATCTTAAAAAGGACACCCAGGGAAGAAGCTTTGCAAACAACAACATAAGACTCTTGTTGAGAGTCCGATTCAGCAAGGTCAGCTTTCACGCTTATCAAATCAGCAGTGGCCTTGGACAAAGTAACAGAGATATCATTGATCAAACTCTCCAAATCAGCACGACGCTCCATCAGCAATTGTCTCTTTGCAATAAAAGTCCCCTCATCAAAGGGAGGACGCTGACCTTCCACTTGTTTGATGACATTATCAAGCCAAGACCCTGAGTATTGATGAAGTTTAAGAGTTTGCAAATAATCCAACAAGGAAGATTTTTGATCCCAGGAAAAAGAATCCACGTCTTGATTCACAGTAAGCTTCAGCACGTGTAGCATGGTATGAAGCCCAGCTTCATTAAAAATCTGAGGCAAATACAACCCAGGCAGCACCAAATCCGAATGAGCATGGAAGAATGAACTTAAAAGTGATATATCCTCATCAGAAAGGGGCTTGGTCATTTTCAAAGACAGCAACGCTATAAAGCAAAGAGTGACAACAGTAAATAAAAAAAATGATGATGAGTGCACAAAACAAAAGAAAAATAAAATGAGAAACAAGTAATGGCACTTACGAAAAGAAGTTATATTGGAAGCAACATCAGGAGCAATTTCAGCCTGAAGAGGAACCTCTTGAGTGGAAGTCAAGTCAATAACAGTATGAGAAGAAGCTTTTCGAACAGAATCAGGAGTAGCAGCAGCCTTAGAGGAAGCAGGGGTGGCAGCAGTCTCATCCCTTTGAGGAGGAACAGGAGTAACAATAACAGGAGGAGCATCCTCACGAACAGGGGAATCAACAACAATACCCCTTGGAGACACTGAACCACCACCTAAGACATCTTCCACGGGAGGAGATTTAGAAGCAGCATCTTCAGGAACGGTCCCAGGATCCACGTTCATGGGGGAACCCGAAGGAGAAAGAGTAGCAAGAGGCTCAACTTCCAAGGGAATAGTGTTTTAGAATTATTGATAGGATTGGCAGTCGTCACCCAAGAGGGGGGGTGAATTGGGTGTTTATGAAAACATTGGAAAATATTCGAATTAAATCGTTTTCAAAAACTTAAAGAGATTTTGCAGCGGAAAACAATATATTGATGAAAACGATTGCGCAAAAGCGAATAATATTAATACTATTATGAAAAACTAATATGCGCGGATATGAATTAAATAAGAACAATGAAAACCGTTACCGCGCTTATTATTTTAAATTCGCTTAAAATATATTGTTACGAAAATAGTTGTTATGATGCACAACAATTAAATATAACAACGGAATATAAAAGAGATAAGGGATAGAAGAGATTGCACCAGTGATTTTATCCTGGTTCGGCAAACCTGGCCTACTCCAGTCCCCAAGCGACCCGCTTGAGCTTTTCACTAAACCAAGACGCCACGCGTCCCCAAGTACAACCAGAGCGCCCCGCAAGCTACTAGGAACCTCCTTTTGCCAGGGACCTCGATACACAACTAGGAAAACCTTTCCTAGATTTCCAGATAGCCTAACTACTAGGTGCCCCACCGTTCGTCTAGCACTACCCACACGGCAGGGTTCCTCATCCTACAACCACGAACGCCGCACGTCCGCACTAGGAGATTCACTCCCTAGTCTCTAAGGGTTACACACCCCTTACAACACAGGTTATGATATGAGTGATTTGGTACAAGACCTATAGTGCACTCTCAATAGTGCAGATACAACAATATAAAGGCCACTCTAACAAAGGTGTGTTCTAAGCAACACTGATACAACAATTAAGCCCTATAATAATAAAGTCAAAATAAGGTAGTTACAAGGCCAATGCAAGGTTTTGTTTTCTTAGAAAAAGATGAACGTGAAAACCAGAGAAGAAGAAGAAGAAGAAGAAGAAGAAGAAGAAGAAGAAGAAGAAGAAACGTGATGATCAGAGTTCTTAAAAATGTAGAAGTGTTATTGATTTTGAAATACCAATAAATAGAGTTTGTTTTTGAAATCAAAATCAAATCAAAAGATAAAATAAAAGATTTAAGAATTAAAATCAAAGATTTGAAATTTGAATTTTGAATTTGAAAATAGAATCAGAATCAAATCAAAACGATTTTGGAAATAAAATAATTTAAGTTTTAAAATCAAAACCAAATAAAAAAGATTTAGAAAATAAAACAAAGATTTGATTCTTAAAACGAAAAAGGAAATAATTCAAATTTAAAATCATTTTCGAATTTTATAAAATATATCAGAATCTTTTATATAAAAACAAATCAGGAAATAATAAAAATGATTCTGACACGTTTTTCAATAAAACTTGAGGTAATCGATTACTTGAGGGAGGTAATCGATTATCCCTTTAAAAAATAGAAACTTTGAAATTCATTTTAAAAAACTAGTAATCGATTATCACATGCATGTAATCGATTATTTCACTTCTGTTTAATGTATGATGCAACTCATATAATCGATTACCACTATTCTAATAATCGATTACAGAGCCTCTGATTTTTATATGATGCAACATCATGTAATCGATTATCTCAAAGCAATAATCGATTACTTTGTCTCAGGAAAATATATGATGCAACAATTTTAATCGATTACTTGAGCCAGGTAATCGATTACTCTCATAAGAAAGTAATGGATTAGCAAAGCTCATTTAATCGATTACAAGCTCTCTGATTTTTCTATGATGCAACAAAGTTAATCGATTAACTTAGGCAAGTAATCGATTATTCTCTCTTGCTTACATAAAAATATTCAGAGTTTTGTAACATCAAGTATTTTCACCAAAACTAAGATAGAAAAACTAATTTTCACAAAACTTCTTTTTCTTCTCCTTAATTATGAAAAAATATATTTAGAAAAAGCTTATATTGGCCTTTTAACATAATATAAACTTTGACTTCATTACCTTACATGATGTCCTAAGGGAAAAGGCTAAAATCTTCATTTGCTTGAATCTTCAACTTCATTTGCTTGCTTCTTCAACTTGAAGCTTGGACTTGAAGGATGAAGAGCTTGTGATTGCAGTTGATAAGAGCTTGAGAAGCTTGAGTTTGTTATCATCAAAACCATATAAAATATTTGCACTTGAAGTCCTTGGGAAAGCTTGACTTCCAACACTCCCCCTTTTTGATGATGACAAACCTGTATTCTGAATGATCTGCATCACAAGTGTTATACAAACAAATGTATATATAATAAACACATCCTTATCCCTAGAACACTAAGAATACAATAAGGATACAAAAAGGATATATAACAAATTAAATGCTTCGCATCCTTGCATCGTTCAGCATCATTCAGCATCATTCAGGAATTTTTCTCCCCCTTTTGTCAACAGCAAAAAGTGGGTTCAGAATTCTTCACTTGTTGTTATGCTTGAACTTTTCTTCTCCCCCTTTTGTAATTCTTCTGATATGCTATGAAGCTCAAAATTCTTCTCCCCATGAGTAAGCTTGACTTCTCACTTTTCTTTCCATGGGAGTTATCACGTGATCCCTTTTGTTTTGTCGACGACATTTGGTTCTCTTCCCCTTTTGTCGACATTTCGCCCATGACTTTTGTCAAATATCTCTCCCCTTTTGATCAATTTAAACAAAATGCTAAACTCCCCCTGAAACACTGGGTAGAAGCATTAATAATAACAAGAGATTTGTTTCATACTTCTACTCCCCCTCTTTGACATCAACATAAGGAGTTTATGGGAAACAAAAAATTTTGTCCCAATACATAGTTAAAAAGACGCATGATGTCAAGATAGAGTGAAGTAACAAACATGTTTTCATGCAAATTTGAAAAAAAATTTCTCCCCCTTTCTAAAAGAATGATTCAACCAAGTAAGTTATAAAGGGAGATCAAATGCATCATTAAAAAACATGTGTATGCTTACTATCATCACAAAAATTTGAGAGTCCTATATGCTATGACAATAATTATTCAATGCAATTAAGCACAAAATGTCATGTAGCACATATCATAAGTAGAAGCATCACAAAATGATTAAAATAAATAAAGGGTTAGTGATACTTATAGTGATGATTGAGAGCGAGAGCTTTGGAGTTCCTTCTATTGATAAGTTCATCATGTAGCATTTTGAAGGATGTCTCCTCTTGTTCGATGTGTTACACTTATTTCATTCCAAGATATCATTGATAAATTTCAAGATCACTTTCAGGTTCTTGAATATTGCTAAGTCCTCTCTTTAATCGACAACATTGATCATAGCATTCTAGAGAGCATTGCAAGGTTGATACTTGAAGTAATACTTATCGTCAGCGTTGATTTTCCACATCATAAGGGATGTTTGTGCACTTGTGGAGTTCTTCCTTTAAGTCTCTCGTCCTTATTAAACAATATGATAAGAGCTCCACTTGTGTCTATTCAAGTTGCATTTCCCTTGATTGAGTCTATGACCTTCTTTGGTATCTTTTCATTTAAGTCCATCGTGCATGCATTCCTTGTGAGAATTCCAAGGCTTGGCACTAGTAGTGATACCTACAAAACTGCTTAAGGAATTTTCTTTTGGTATGCAAAGACTTGGATCCTTAAGGATTAGTTGCATCTCTTCACTAATATCAAGGATATTGTGAAGGCAAAATATGAATAAACAATATTAAACATATGCACTAATCATAAAAGAAATAACACCATGCTTATGTTATAAGTCCACGTCGTACCAAACATGTCCTTACAACTACAAGCATGTCCTCATATATCACTGTACTATCATTACATATAAAGTGTAATCATGTGATAGAAGATAACAACAAAAATTTTAGTCACACGTGATACAACACACTATATGTAACAGGTATCTAGGACTATACCAAAAATAATCATGTGCTTAAAAGAATTTTCAAAAGGTGTAAAACACACATGATTTAATTCAACCAAGGAGTGATCATGATAATTAAAAATATTAAAAAAAATTTAGCACCCATGATCCACCTTAGTATGAATAAAAATTAGAATAGTCCAAATATACCTTTGTATAGTCATTGATATAAGAAGAATAAGAGGTAGGTACCTTAGGTTTGTTGACCAAAGAAGTATTCGCCTTTACCCATTGCTTCACTTTTTGATTTTTGACCATGTTGGTTCTTCCATATTCCTTGTGTGAAGCTTTGTTGTTGGTAGGCTTGATTCTTCTTTGACCGACCCATCTATTTCTTGTCCTCTTAGGTGCCACCCTTGATAATTTCTCCTTTACTCTTCCACGTGGTTCATTCCATTTCTTCTTACTTGAGGTCCTTGACCTTATGATTTCACCTTTTTGCACGTTAGAAGCTTTGGTTGTGAACATCTTTCTCTTTTGACCATATTGTTTGTTTTTGGACCATTTACCCATAACTTTCATAGACTTCCCCTTTCCTTGTCCAATTGGTTCTTCCTTTGGTTTAATTTCCTGCACATTCACAACACTAGAAGAACCTTTTGGTACCCATTTCATCTTGGGTCCTTTGGGGTTAGTCTTGGGTTCCTTGGGTAACTTTGGAACCCATTGCAAACTATTTCTCATATTATAAATTTTACTATAAAAGCATAAATGAGAAATATGTCCTAAATCAATATCATCCTCCTCTTCATCTACTAAATCAACATGATCAGGAGTTGAAAGGGTCGGAGAAGAGACACGGGCCATCAAGCGAAGCGAGCGCTGGGAGGGAGTAGAGACCGAGGTGCTTCCTTTTGTCTTAGAAGGAAGACTTGAAGTATTTTTAGCAACAGAGGGCTTCGGGATTAGGGGACCAGAGGCAGAAGCCTTCTACTTACCTTTTTTCGAAGCTGTGGATGCAGATGGGGAGGATGTTGGAGTTTTCCTTTTACGAGTCTGAGGGGCAGAGCCAGTTGCACCTGAACATGAGCAGCATATTGAATATGAATACCAAATAAAGTGAAAGAGAATACAACAGCTATGAAACAAGGATACCTTTCTTCAGGGGAGTGGCATAATAAGGGTCCATAAAAGAAATGGACACAATTGCAGGAGTGACAAGGTTTGAAAAATGGAATATCAACAGTAAATTATTAATCATTTTATGAAGCAATGGCTGAATTAAGGGCATTTCATACCTACTCAACATCTTATGCAAATAGAAAATACTAAATAAATTGTGTTTGCTTGACCCAATTTTGTAGTGTACGTAATTGGTGGGAACGGGTAAAGAAGCCCTCCCCTTGCGGGCATAATCTTTGACGACTCAAACAACAGCCCAAACACAGATACTGAAAGTTATGACAAACTGTTAGGAGTTCGAGTAATGATAAATGAACCTGCAAATCAGCTTACACTACAAGAAAGAGACACGTATCAGTGGTAAACCAATAATTAGCAAGCAAAGTACCACATTGTGACACTGTCACTTTTGTACAACATCAAAATCGGGACCCGAAATCACTTAATCATAAAAAACCCCAAAAACCCATGTCAATCGAACCAAAAAAACCCCAAAATCCATCGTTAATAGCACCCAAAAAAACCCCAAATCAGAAACCCAGGACCCCAATTCATACAAAAAAAAAAGCTTTTGTAAAGGAATCAGATGAAAGTGTGAGAAAGAACAGAAAACACAAATAAACTAGAATAAAAATTATACTGATAGAACCAAGAATTATTAATCGGTCCCTGCTGGTCACGAAAGAGTGAATAGCTTCCCTGTTGGTGGTCGCGACCTCAATGAATGGCCGGCTGGGGTGAGTTTCTTGACTTTTGACCGCCGTGGATGACTGGGTTTCGTCGTTGGTGTTGCTATCGTGAACGACGGAGGAGGGAGTTCGCTGTCACCGTCCATCGTCGCTGCCGTGAAAGAGCAAGTATGTCGGGATTGTTGTCATTGACGTCACTGCCGTGAACTAGTGAGGAGCAAGAGACACCAAGGGTTTACTACCGTTGCCGTCGTCGTATTGCTGTCACTACCGTCAAGGGTTTGTGGTGACTGGTGACTGGTGAAGAGAGACCGTCGAGAGTGAGAACTGAGAAGATAAGAAGTGTGGCTTTTCCTTTTCTATTTCTTCTTTGTTTTATTATTTAACTCTCTTTTATTTTGTTTTTTAATTTGTTGTTAGCATGATGAGCACATAGTTCAGTTGTTTTTTTTTTAATTATTTGTAAAAACTTAGGCAACGATGATGTGTCGTTGCAGTACCCATGATGAGTACCCTTGGATAACTTAGGCTACGATGATGTGTGGTTGCAGTTTCCAAAACTGTACGAAAGAAGGAAAAATTCTTAATTTTGCAACAATCATTTGCAACGACAAAATAAAAGTCGTTGCAAAACAGTTTTTAACGCAACGAGAAATATTTGTCGTTGCGTTAAAAGTGTTTTGCAACGACTTTTTTTTGTCGTTGCGAATGGTTGTTGCAATAAGCAAGTTTTCTTGTAGTGCATGCAGTGATAAAAGTATGAGTGGTCGAACACCAACGTTGTACCAGCATATGAAGATCAGTTACCCTCTTGCATACACTAAGCTTGGTGGAAATCTTGATAGCCTCAGCAATTCCTGTACTCTCCAAGACTTCAACAAATGAAGGGTCATCCTTGAAGACAGAGGCAACCCATTCAGGCCAGCCACCGGTCATGCTAAGCCTCATGTGAAACCGAACTTCTGACCAAGGAAATTCAGCCCTCAGCAAACGAGATCGAAGCAGCGTCTGGCCCAAGGTCTTGCTATCACCATCAGTCACAGGAGTGGTTCTCAAATGAGCAAACTCCTCTGAAACAACAGTAGCTCTCGAAGGGAAATTATGAAACAAGTTACCAGATTTGGGTGGACCCTCAAATGGAGGAGAAGGACGGGGGCGTCTACCCAGCGACGATACCCTTGCTCCACGGGTTCAGATCGGGGAGGAGGGAGATCATTCAAAATAGCAATAGAGATGGGTTGAGGAGACGTCCCTTCATCGCCAATATACTTGGAAGCGTCGGACTCCAGATCCTCACCATAAGAGGTTACAGCACTCGAGTGAGCCATGGAGGGGTAAACGGTTTTTGGTGAAGGAAAGAAAAAGGGGCTACTGTGAGAGAGAGAAGGAGGAAAGTCTTTCAGAATAAGAGGTGGAGAGACGTGGGTATGGGAAGGCATGTTTGAAGTAGTAACGTTAAGGAGTGAGTGGAGGCACGGTTACCAACTGCACAAGCCACGTTTCACACGACAAGAGGCTGGAAGGGAGTAGGCTTGCAGGCTAGTGAGTTTGTATTTGAAAAAATAGGATTATTTCAAATACAAAAAGGGGCTATTGTTTAGGATTGAGAAATAATTAACTATTGGGCCAAAGCCCGTTAGCAGGGGAGAAAATAAAGAAGAGAAATTCTTAGATGGCCCATAAAGATTGTTCCAGATCAGAGCAGGCCACCACACCAACAATGGCAGCAACGTGGAAGCGTCCCCCTGCCAGAGCGTCCTCAAGTTGCACCATTCTTATGGAATCAGATAAGAATCTGGGAAGTTGTTTCTCCCTTGGGCCCAACGCTTGGCAGCCATGTCTATCAGATATACCAAAAACAGGAAAGATGTCATTCCATTCAAGTACCAAATATGGTATGCCAGTGAAGAAGATGTCATTCCACTCAAAGAGGGAAAGGTACTGTTCATCTCCTCTACCAAGGCTGAAGAAGGCAACGACCAACAGGCAATGGAGGGAAAGCCACAGTGACCATCAGATAAAAAGAGAGGCAAACTTAGTGACCAAGGCAAGCCTCCTCTGAAGCAAGGGGCACTGTGATATAAACAAACAGAGACCAACAAGAAAGGACACAAGTTGGAACCAGTGAACACTATTCCACTATACTCAAAGAATTACAACGACATAGAGAGATCTCAGAGAGGCTAGAAAGGAAAGAACCGAGAGCGTCTTATGAATCTTTTCACATTTCACTGTATCACCTGATAACTACGCTTTCTTGTTCTTTTGTATTTCCCTCCCAGTGAAAGTAATAAAATGAAGCCTTGATTTCACCAAGTCTACGAACCCATTTCTTTTATTTTGCATTCCTGTTATTTTCCTTGCAAAATACCATAAATTCCTTGCAGAAACAAGGGAGAAGGAGGATAAAGGATTGTTGGGAAGTGTGGACGAACTGGAGTTTGATTTGTTGAAGGAGGTTGATACTTTGAGGAGAGCCAAGAGATTGAGAGTAGTCGAAAGAAAAGATGATGGTGTTAGGAATTCAAAAGATTTTGATTTCTTATTAGTTCTTCTCTGTGGTTGTTTTTCTTGATCTTTAGGCTAGTATTCTTTTTGCTTTCATTGTATTCAATGTTGTATTTTTTATTTTTTTTCTTTTGTAGTGTTTAATCTCATTTTGCTAGATGCATTCCTTATGCATCTATGAGATAAATGAAAAAAGAAATTATAAAAAAAAACTATTTTGAGTTCATGAAATAAAATTATATTTAATTTTTTTCCAAAAGAAAGCTTTTGAAGCTTTGTTCCAAAAAATTAATCATGATTTTGGGTTTTAAACTTTGAACAAGCTACAACCAGGTAAAAGGAAATGATGAAGATTTAGAGATTATTTATAAGCATTATTTTTTTTTTAAATAAAAAAATTAAAACAATAATTCGAATTTATTACAAAAAAAACTAAAAAAATTAAAATGTCACATGTTAAGTTATGATTAGAGCGACGTGGCACTCCGTCAACCACATCAGCGCTTAATTGATGGAAGTTGTCAGAAGGATCAACTCCAATAATGGTCAATATTTAGGGACTTAGACCCAAAAAAAAAAACAATTCCAATTCATCCTGTAAGTTCATGGACTAGTTACTTGAATAAGCCTTACTCTCTTCTTAAATGCCCCCTCAATTCTATTATATAAGTACTAAAGAATGAAAGTGTTTTGATCATTTTTATAAACATTTTGTTCAATTTTTAATGACATTAATTACTTCTTTTTTTCTCTTTCCGATTTGAAATTTAAGAAAAAAAATATACTACCTCCGTCCCTAAATATAAAGCCCTCTTGATACTTTTATTTTGTCCCTATTTATAAAGCCTCATACCAATTTTCAATGATCATCAATTACTTTTTTCCACAAACACCCCTACTTATTTAACACTTTTTAGATTCCCAATAATATTAATAGCGGTAATTTTGAAATTACATATCAAAAGTTCACATTTCCAATACAATTAACTAAATTATTTCACTTTCTTAATGGATGTGAAATCCTCCAAAGAGACTTTATATTTAGGGACGGGGGAATACTTCTTTTGGTTTAAATATAAATAAAACTAAATAAACTTCTTAAACTTTTTTTTTTAATCGTGAACCCTACTTCACATCACTGTTACGCGCTTGTCTCTCAAATTCGGAGCTTGCTGAATCTGCAATGGAAGGTTTTCCTCGAGCACACTTTCTAGGAGAGTAATGGAAGTGCTGATTTGCTAACTAATTTGGGTCATAATGGACCTTTTGATTGTATTTTCTATGATTCCCCCCTCCCCTGTTGGTCCTGTTTTACAAGTAGAGGACTTTAGAGGTGTTGCTTTTCAACGCCTTGTTCCTGCTTTGTAGTTTGGTTTTAGGCTTTTAAGCCCCTTTGTTCATAAAAAAAAAAAAAACATCTCTAGAAAATTATTATCTTGTTTAATTTTTGTTTCATTCTCAATGCTACTTTCCTAAAATATCTCTATTTTTTATAAATCTGAGAAAATTAAATACAATGAACTAACCTCCTTAATAACCATGAAATTATTTTTTTTTTGCTTATATTTCAAACCGGAGGGAGTACAAATGTTCTTATTTACTCAACATTTTTTTGAGTTTCAATAATAATTATATGGGTAATTTTGAAAAGTATATCAAATTATATCAATTCTAATACCGCTAACAATATTATTTATTTCTATAAAAAAATAATATTAACTAATTCCCTTAATTCACGTGCAAATCAACTTTAGAGACTTATATATAGGAATGAAGGGAATACTTTCTCCTATCTCAAATATTTCCACATCCCAAAAAATTAGTTAAAAATTACAAAAATTATTATTTTATATCAAAGTTAAAATAAAAAAATTTTAAATAAAAAATTATATTCTCTAATATATGGTTGGATAATCAATATAAGACATATTAAACCATTGAATTTTTAATTGATTAATTTGAATGATAAAACATTAAATAATTGTCTCCTTAATTTTGTTGAATTTTCAAAGTTTAATCAATTTTGTAAGACAGAGGAAGTATAAAAAAATTTATTAATGATCTCAAATATAAACAAAATGCTTAATTATGTTTTCAGTTATTGAACTTTAAGGAAAAAGACAGCACAGGCAACACTAATTAAGTATCTATCCATGTTTGGGGAAAGGAATTTAGGAATAATGTTAATCGTGCTTTTCATTGATGCCTTTAACTTCACTTGGCGAACTAATTTATATACACGAACCAATTTCACGTACAAGCACCATGATGAAGAATTTTTTTTTTATCATCAACGGGGCTAACCAACCCAAAGAAACAACATTAAACTAGTCTCGGGAAAGCAATCCCGTAAGCATCCTCACAAACAAGAGGAAATAAACTACTAGGACAAGAACCTATATTAGTAATTGTAAAAGAACTATGATGGCCTAAGTTGGCTAACAAGTTCGCACACTGATTAGCCTCACGAAAGATGTGTGAAATAGAAATTCTCCAATCCAAGCATAGAAGCTGTCTAATCTCACGAACAATCGGGAAACAATGATGGTGAGCAGCACAATGGTTAGTAATAAGAGATACCGCCACCCTAGAGTCCATTTCCACCTCTAAAGCTGAAAAATTCAAGTCTCTTGCCAAACGAAGACCCCACAATAGGCCCCAAAGCTCAACCTTAGTTGAGGAACACAACCCCAAGTTACAGTAAAACTCATGAACAAGCGTACCAGCTGAATCACGGAAAACGATTGGACTATGGTTTACGACGGCTCTATTGAAATGGAAGAGAAATTAGGGTTTTGGGAAAAGGGTTTTGACTGGCGGTGGTCAGTGATGAAGGTTTTGGCTATGGGAGAGGGAGCGAGAGAGTTGGTGGCGGTTAGTGGTGGTAGTGGGTGGTGGCGACGGTAGTGGAGTGGAGGTGGTGAGGGGGTGAGGGGAGGTTGAAGATGAGAAGAGAGTTTTTTTTCCCTTAAAATTTAAATTGTTAGATATATCTAATGGTTAAAATTGAATGGAAAGATTTTTTATTTATTTTTTATCTTAAAATTTAAGATAAAAATTCAAAGGTTAAAAATTCAAAGGAGGAACAATCTTGTTGTTCCGTGTCTAAATTCATTGAAAGAGATAGCCAATGAGAATGTGTCACGTGGCACTTAACGGATTTATGGACGGAGGGACTAACGTGATGTCATTTTAATCTTTGGGAGACTTCATTGATTACAAAAATATTTCGGAGACTAAGTTGATACCAGGTGTATCTTTCGGGGATCTAATAGACTATTAACTCATATATATTTATTGAGATTTTGTTAAAATAATGGTAAGAGGATTAAATTTATAGGATTTTTTTGCTTAGCTCAGGATAAAAATATTAAAAGTGAAATTTTTTATTGAAAAATTACGAATTTAATGTTGAATCAAAGAGATATTAATGAAGACAAATAGCTCGGTTCTCGGTCATAGCTCAGTTCTCGGCCATAGCTCGGTTCTCGGCCAAGGGTTTTGATGAAGTCAAATGAATCAGCTCGGGCGTACTCGGAAGTGATCAATCAAAGCTATTGCTCAAAGCAGACTCAGTTAGCCGAGAAGAAGCTCAGATGCAAGTTCGGAAGATGCTAAGCAGTTGCTTTGAAGAAATGTAGTTGAATCAGCAGCAAGTCAGAAGCTCGAAGATGCTCAGCCAATGTAGTTGACTCAGTCAGCCGAGAAGAAGCTCGGCCTACTATCAAGCTCGGCTCAAGGGTGCCAAATGCAAACAATCCTCAAGCTCAGCTCATAGCTCGAACGGATTCCAAGAACAGATGCCAAGTGAAAAGTCATCAAGATTACTCACTCAAGTCCCGAAGCTCGGTGACGTTGTCAAGCTCGAACCTATGTCAAGTTCGGCAACACTGTTCATAAAGAAGTTAAATTTCTCAAGTCTCCAAGCTCGGTGAAGTTGTCAAGTTTGGCATCACATCAGATCATATCAGTTTAGCTCAAGCTCGGCATCACATCAGTTCAGCTCAGCCGTTACTCAGATGAAAAGATCATATTCAAGCTAGTTTGCATTGCTAGGCCAAAGCTCGAATTTCAAGGGTCAACTTGAGATCGAGTATAAAGCTCGGCCAGAGCTCGGCTTAGAGTCAAACTTAAGATAAAAGAAAAGCTCAGCCAAAGCTCGGACTTCAAGGTCACTCAAGCCAGAATGCACATGCTCGGCCAAAGATCAAAGTTAAACTCAAGTTAGAGTGTAATGCTCGGCCACAGCTCGGAAGTCAAAGGTCAAGGTCAAGCTCGGTTCACACTTGGTCAACTTCAGTGCAAGCATCATCAAGCTCAGTTCTTCAGCCCGGTTCAAGCTCAGATCTATCTTAGCTTTCTACTGCATAAGAAATCAAGTTCCCTAGCTCGAACAGATTACAAGCTCGGATACTGTTCATCGGCTTCAACCTTCAGTTGTCTCAACGCCGCCATACTTGAATTTCAAATTTGAAAAAGGGATCAAATTTGGAAAGGACATTAGTTGTCACTGAACGTTGCTGCAAATTAGAAGCTTCTGAAAAGGACATACATGGATATGAACGTTGCAGCAAAATGGATAAAATTTGGAATATCCGTTGCAAGGACAAGTTGTGTCACAAAATATCTTTCCTCTTGTTGGGTGCTAGGTTCAGCATAAAAGCCCAGCTTTCCTTCTCCAAAAATAGACATATACAGAAAGAACAAGAGAGAACAAGACACAGCAACGCCAACATTTTCACATAACATAGAGAAACAAAACTTTCACATTCGAAATCCAAGTTTCATTCTTCTCTGTGAAATCCCTTTCTTAATCGATTATTCAACTGATACACAAACTTTCAAATCATATTCTTTTGAGTTTTTGAGTTGGAGCCACCATCATCATTCTTCATCTCTACTGTTCTTCAAGTCTTGAGGTGTTCTCAAGCGAGTGAAAGTCTTGGAAGGTTTCCAAGCTCACCTAAGAGGTTCTTGGGTGATTGAAGTCTCGAGAGGTTCTTGAGCAGCGGCGAAGAGGTTCTTCGGCCAGAAGTCCAAGGAGGTTCTTTGGCAAAAGTCCTTGAAGGTTTCAAGGCTGATTTGTAAAGTCCGAGGACGTTCTTCTGCATTTGTATCAAATTAGGTAGAAGCCAAGAGTTTGGTACTCTCTCGGTGGGTTAATTGATCCCTTGTAATTTCTATCAATTTGATTTTATTAAAAAGCTCCTTAAAGGTTTTAAGGGGGACTGGACGTAGCTCTCAGTGGTGAGAGTGAACCAGTATAAAATCTGCTGTCTCTCTTTTTCTTTACCGCTTTCAGTTTTGTTTTTAGCCGAGCATATTTATAACTGATCATTTAATCGGCTTTGTTTAACTTATATTGTGCTCGGATAGAGCTTGCATATTTCTGCTGCAAACCTGATCTTTGAGTGTGCAGCTCGGATAATCGGAGGTCGGCCTAGACAACCGATTATTAGACTCTGCTCGGCCCAAAGTCAGCATTTTCATTAAACCGCAAGCATTATCCAACAAAACTCAATCACATCGTGAAAAATTGGTATTATTGCTTCAAACTACTATTCACCCCTCCACCCTCTAGTAGATTGTTAGGCCGCTTGCCTGGTTTCTTACATTTGGTATCAGAGCTCGGTCGAAAGATCGAGCTTAACAACTTTTCGAAAAAGATCCTTGGAAACCATGGGCTCTAACAACCCATTCGGAGGTGAGGGCTCTTCAATAAACCGACCACCACTATTTAATGGTGATGGTTATGCTTATTGGAAAGCTCGAATGAAAATTTTTATAGAAGCAATAGATATTGATGTTTGGGATGCGATTGAAAATGGCCCTTATATTCCGAGAAGGAAAATCGGAGATGATGTTGTAGAAATCCCAAGGACGAGCTGGGATGATGATGATAAAAGAAAAGTTTCTTACGATTTAAAAGCTAAAAATATCATCACCTCGGCACTGTCCTATGATGAATTTTTCCGAGTATCTCACTGTAAAAATGCTAAGCAAATGTGGGATATTCTACAACTGACTTACGAGGGGACAAACGAAGTTAGACGAGCTCGGTTAAATACTCTTATGCATGAATATGAGCTATTTCGCATGTTGCCAACTGAATCGATTAATGACATGCAAAAGCAATTTACTCATATCATAAACCATCTTATTGCTCTCGGCAAAACTTTTACAAATGTCGAGGTTCTTAACAAAGTGTTGAGATGTCTTAGCAGAGAATGGCAGCCGAAGGTTACTGCCATCATGGAATCAAAAGATTTAGACACTATGGACATCACAACTCTATTCGGCAAACTGCAGGAGCATGAGATGGAGCTCGGCAGACTACAAATGCATGAAGAATCCGACCAAAAGAAGAAGGGTATCTCGCTCAAGGTCTCAACTCAGTCGGCTGAAATCTCCTCGGCCAGTGACTCAAGTTCGGATATGGACAAGGAAACCTTCAGACGCATGATAAAGAAGTTCGGGAAATTCTTCAAAAATAAAAGAAATTTTAAAAACAAAGGCACAAGCTCAAAAGACAAAATCTGGTGCCTTGAATGCGGTGAACCGGGACATATCAAACCTTACTGTCCCAGGTTGCAGAAGAGAAGCAGTGTCGAGCATAAGAAAGGCAAGACCCCTAAACCGAAGAAAGCTTACATCGTCTGGGATGCACCCGAGCAGAATGAAAGATCAGAATCCAGCTCGTCAGACGATGAAGAAAAGGCGAACCTATGCTTGATGGGCAAATATGATGAAGTCTCGCCAAGCTCGGACCTCAGCTCCACCAAGAATGAAATCAATCACTTGTGCTTAATGGGAAGACTCGGAACCTCTCCAAGCTCGGAGATCGGCTCAACCGAGCATGGAAGCAAGATCTTGTGCTTAAGGGGAAGACATGATGAAGAAGCTTCTCCAAGCTCGGTGTTCGGCTCAACTATACATGAAAATGAGGTATACTCGGATACCGAATCTGATAATGAGTTCGAACATGATGATTATGAGGAATTGTATACTGCTTACACTGAAATGCAATCTGATTTCAAGAAACTTGCAAAGAGCTATGCTAAATTGAAAAAGAATATTTCAAACCATAAAGAGTAAGTTCTTGAATTAGAAAAATGTATTGAAAAATTAAAAAAGCAGTAATGATTCCTTAGAACATACTATCACTCAATTGAAAAGTCAAAATTGTAAAAATTCACTAAGTATGAAAAAGAAATTCAAAGTTTAAAAACTACTAATGCAACTTTCTCAAAAAGTGATAATATGTTTCTCAAAAATCAAAGACACAATTCAAATAAAACCGGTCTAGGATACGTGAATGTCAAGAAAAAGAATTTTAGAAAAGTCGGCTCATTTTCAAATGTTGAGAGAGGTCTCGGGTTCGAATCCCACCGATGTGAGGACATTATTGGTGGGTAACTTATAAGTACCTCTTTGATCCCGAAGGTCTGTCTTGACCCTGGTGAGTCCCCGAAGCCCAACTCACCTAAACTTTTGAGTATAAAAAAAAATTGCATTTTTAATTCTCTAATTTGATTTATTTGATGAATTTAATTTTTTATTTTATTTTATTTTTTTTGTATGTAGTCTCAAATTTCCAATTTTTAGCCAATTAAGTCTTTATCCAAATTCTCAGTAACCATACTAACATGATTAATGTCTTGACACGTATCATACACTCATCGTACTCGCTGGAATTAAGCGTTAAAAATATTAAGATACGTGAATTTTTCATTCTTGTTGATTGATTAAGTGCTTCATTCTCTTAGGTTGGATCATGGATGTAGGTATTTTGAACATACTATTGGGATGTTGAAGTAGGTTCTGGGCTAAATTTCTGACTATTCATCCTCTACGAGTTTTAGATTCCAAACCTCATAACTTATCTCCAAACCTCAATTTTAATATGGAAATTATCCGAATTAAAAAAATAATAGAATATGAACCCCATAAATTATTCATAAACCCCATCTTCTTCCTCTAACCTTAAACCCTATAACCACCTTATCTTCTCCCTTCCTCCATCACCATTAAACTTAAATTTCCATAATCACATGTACATATGTCTCCCTCAAAATATACTTTTGCTAAACATGTCCAGTGGATTGAGGAGCTGGAAAGAATACGACCGGTATGCATATATGTTTATTTTTAATACTTGTGATAGTTTTTCTTTTTCTTTTTTCTTTCAATAAACTAATGCCGCGTTATTTTTTTTAGGGTCATATATACTCTGGACCTGCAAATCCAGAAGCACTTAATATGGGATCCAAACATGCGATGCTAATTGTAGGATACGAAGTGGCACTTATTAACGGTAGACGAAGACAACACTGGCTTTGTGAATCACATATACACATGTGATATGTCTCCTTAACTGTATATGTTTTTGTTTTTGAGGGAGAGATGTGTATATGTGATTTTGGAAGTTCAAGTTTAATGGTGATGAAGGAAGGGAAAAGATAAGGTGATTATGAGATTTAAGGTTAGAGGAAGAAGATGAGGTTTGTGAATAATTCATGAGGTTCATATCCTATTATTTTTTTACTCCATTAGGATAATTTGGTAATTTTATATTAAAATTGGGGTTTGGGGATACTTTATGGGGTTTGGAATCTAAAACTCATCCCTCTACTCCTTGACCTCTCTATGAACTATTGACCCAATAAGCAATGGGGCTGAGTGCTTCCTTTGAATGAAGGTGGGGTTGTGAAACGGGCCCATAACTGTCTTACACAACTTTTTTTTAAAAAAAAAAACTAAAGACCCACATATGGTACATTTTTTATGAGTGGGGCTTTTGCCACCCTACTCTAGACTTTACATACCCCACTTATAAATTTATTTCCAAAATTACCCTCTCTATCATCCTTTTCATTCCATCATTTTCTTCTTCTTTTTTTCATATTCACACACCCCATTTTCTATTCAGAAAAAATAAAAAAACAACTCCCTCATTCTCAACCTCATCCCTTTAATTTCTCATTCTTCTTCTTTTCATATTCACACACCTCACCCCTACTAAAAAAAGATAAAAGATAACTCTTCCTAGGATATTGTGCAATTTAACAAATAGATATTGTGCATCTTCTCGTGAAATTAATTAATAACTACACCTTGGATTTTTCATTCTAAATCTACTACAAGTATATTCATTCAGTAAAGTCTAGATGCTTTTTTTCATTTTTCATCTTCTTTTTGTTCCCATGGTATTTTGCATTCCTCAATCAATATAATTCTGGATTGCTCTCGAGCCTATAATCAATTCATTTATAATAGTGTAGCTCAATTTGACCATGTAAATCCTAGTAATAAGTTATATATTCATGCAGTAATTTCACAGAAGATGCACACTATCTATTTGTTAAATTGCACAGTATCATATTAGGGAATTATTTTTTATCTTTTTTTGAGTAAGGATGAGGTTCAATTTGGGCTTATATCACCTCAATATCGGACTTCGTTCAATATGGGCTTGTACCACCGCAGAAGGCCCGCACAAGTCTTTAGTCATAATTATTAAAATAAGAGTGAAGGGATACTTTGGTTCCTCAAGTTTTTCGACAGGGACACTTTAGTCCCTCAAAAAATTTAATTCATTTTTAGTCCCTCATGTTTTCCAAAAGTACCAATTTAGTCCCTCATGTTTTTCAAAAGTACCAATTTAGTCCCTCAACGAAGTGACTAACGGAAATAGGACAGAGACTAAATTAGTACTTTTGGAAAACTTCGGGGACTAAAAATGAATTAAATTTCTTGAGGGACTAAAGTGTGTCTGTCGAAAAACTTGAGGGACCAAAGTGTCCCTTCACTCTTAAAATAAAAATGAAATTTAGTCTACAAACCTCACACTTTAGACACATTGTCAATCCTCAAACCCCGTTTTTTCCAATGGGGTTCTATCAGAATATTTTCCGATACCCCCGAGTCGGAAAAGTGCACATTTTTTTGGATTTTAAAACCCCGTTTTTAATAAACGAGCATTCGGAAAAATGCATTTTTGCGACAAGGGAGTATCAGAAAATATTCCGATAGAACCCCATCAAAAAAACGGGATTTGAGACCTAAAGAGTGGAATTTGTAGATTACTGCTCAATAAAAATTACATAGTCGTGAGTAAGAACAAAATAGATCATGAGTAAGATCATGATCACAATTTTTCTGATGTGGGTTGACGACTACTTGACGTAAGAATGTAATTGGATGACATTATTTTTTTCTATAATTTTTTTTATGCAATATACCACAAAACCTCCAAAGCATGAGTATGCATGTTTAACAGTTAACACACATACGCATATTGGATATGTACTGGGTAGAGGTACAGTTTAGGTACGCACGGATACGTACCCTGTACGTACAATCCAATAAAAAAATTGGATACGGTTCAATGGTACGACTCGATTCGGCTAGATGCGACAGGTTCGATTCAGGAACGTTTTTTATTTTCCTAAACTATGATGTTTTATCCTTTTATTTCCTCATAATCATACCCTACAATGCTGCCTCTTTTCACAAACACCTGACTCACCACCACTTCGCATCGCCTCACCCTTCCTCACCACTCGCAGGTTGAGCTTAGCTCTAAACCAAGGTATTACTATTATTATTCACTCTTGATATGCTCACTTGCTTTGGTTTTAGCTTCCACACTTTGTTTCTTCCTAATCATTTTTGTTACTTCTTGGTACTACTTTTTTTTTTTTTTACCAACCAAGCGTTTCAATATCACAACCATACTCCTACTCATGCAACGTAACACAAAGATCTAGCCCAATCTAGATAAACTAGTCACGTGACTACCACAACTATATTGCGCAGGTGCAAGGCACGTAATATAACTAATGGAAGAGCGGCATCATTCTCCATTAGGCTTGGCAATTGGGCCCGTACTCGCGGGTAATACCATTAACGTGTCCGAGTCCGAATCCAAAAATGAACTCACGGATGTATAAAAACGGGTACCCGCAGGTAATATCGGGAATGGGTTCGGATCCGGATAATGGGGTATCGGACCCGCAAGTACTTAGGACCCGCAAAAAAATACTTATTATTTAATTGATTTGAAATTTAAGTATGTTTGTGTGAGAGGGTTTGTTTCTGTGAATCTGTTTTGCTTCTAGTAAATTTGTTTTTGAATTGTTTAAAGATATATTAAATGTTTAACAAGTAAAAATAGAAAATTTTTATTTTTGTTCGGAAAAAATAAGAATAAAATTTTAATAATTTTTTTAAAATATAATGAGTACCCGAAGATCCGCTGGTTGACAGAGGTTACTCGTGCGAGTCCAAGGCAGGTCCAAATTCGGATATGCATGAACGCGACGAGTCCGAGTAATGGGATATCCGAACTCACACAGACTCATTGCCAACCCTAACCCTCATCCGTTATATCACCCAAAAGTTAATTACCTAGTTCCCCATCCATGATCTGCACCATTGGTTGCTTACTTAAAAAGCCAACCGCAAGATTGTCATTTCGCCAGGCTCCAAATTAGAATTGGATTCGTAACACAAAGGCACCCCATAATATATAAAGTAGTCTTTTGCACAAGAAAAATAATATATTTAATCCTTCGAAATATTAAGAATTTATGAAATGGATCTTTTTTTTTTTTAATTTTATATTGATTATATATGACATTTTCGGTAGCAGCAACCCACTGTAGGCACCCCATATTAAATATATACCGTAGTCTTTTGCACTGTGAAAAATAATACCTTTGGTCCCTCAAAATATTAAGAATTTATAGAAAGGACCTATTATTTTTTTTTTGGCTTATTTAAGTTTTTGGTCCATGAAAGTTGATCGAGTTTTGGTTTTAGTCCCTATCTTTTTATTTGACCGGTCTTGATCCTTAAAAGTTTAATTTTTTTTTTGTTTTGGTATCTGCCGTTAGGATCCACCGTTAATTGATGACGTGACTAACGGAGTGCCACGTCAGCATGCCATGCGTCTTTTTGTTTAAAGTAAAATATCCCTGAAAGTTGATCGAATTTTGGTTTTAGTCCCTATCTTTTTTTTGACCGGTCAAAGTCCTTAAAAGTTGAAAAAAATTGGTTTTACTCCCTGCCGTTGATACCATTAATTGTTGACACGGTTAACGGATTGCCACATAGCATGCCATGTATCTGCACAATATGACATGGATAATCTAGCAAGGCAAGCAAAACTCGCCACACTTACATGAGTCTAATAACTTAAACAAACTCATACTCATCATTGGAGTATATAACATTCAATTCTTGCATAAATATTTCGATGTGAGACATCAAATAAAATAAAATATTATAATTTTTAGTCTTTCGACCTTTCTGTTTATATAATAAACCAAATACATAATAGAATTCATGTCTTATTCTATATTGTTCTTACATGCCTACTGTTTTTACATGTCATCTATCAACCTGGAAACAATTCATTAATATGCAGACCCATAGCATGCTGATTCAGTTAGTCATGTCAGCAATTAATAGTATTTTACTAATGACAAAGATCAAAATAAAAAATTTTAAATTTTTAAGGACCTTGACCGGTCAAATAAAAAGATGGGGACTAAAATCAAAATTTGGTCAACTTTCAGGGATCTTTTACTTTAAACAAAAAGACACATGGCATGCTGACGTGGCACTCCGTTAGCCACATCATCAATTAACGGTGGATCCTAACGGCAGGGACCAAAACCAAAAAAAAAATAAACTTTTAAGGATCAAGACCGGTCAAATAAAAAGATAAGGACTAAAACCAAAACTCGGTCAACTTTCAGGGACCAAAAACTTAAATAAGCTTTTTTTTTAAAAAAAAAAAAAAATTGTTCTTGATTATAAATGACATATTTTCCGTAGCAGCAACCCACTGTCCTCTATGTCGTCCCTCAAAAAGTCAAAAGTGTATTTACACTTCCATATATAGCCACGTTCTTCTTTTGATTATAGGTTCAATTTTTTTTACCAAATTAAGCAATTTACATACAAGTCCACAAGACATAATCTTTTCCAAATGTGAGTAGCTAACAGCCTACCAGTAATAGCTTTGTGTAGACTCTGTTGTGTAATCTAAAGTTTTTTCTTAAAGCACCTCCAACGCATGGATATTGTGCCTGGGGTCTTGTGAAGCACCCAATTGAAGAACCGGTGGGACGTTGGAGATGCTGACCTGGAGGTGCTTCTCAGGCACCGTTGCCCCAGCAAGCAACTATGCTTGGGGCTAAGGTGTGGGGCCTAAGAGGAGAGCATATGCATGTGAGGTGTTCCGCACATATCTTCAATCTCGCGGTTGGTGATGGGTTGAAGGACTTGCATGAGTCAATCAACAAAATTAGGAGTGCGGTTAGACACGTTCGTGCATCTCTGAGTCGAATGGATATGTTTAAAAAATATTGCAAGGAAGCTAGAGTACAAGACGAGTCAAGTGTGCAATTGGATGTTCCCACTAGGTGGAACTCCACTTATATTATGCTTGAAAGTGCGTTGAAGTTTCGGAAGGTATTTAAGAGATTGAGTGAGAAAAATAATGAATTTAAAAATATGTCTCGTGGGATCCCAAGGAGTGTTGATTGGGAAAATGCTAAATACTTTGTTAAATTTTTGAAAATTTTTTATGATATCACCAAGAAGATGTTGGGTTCAACTTACATGACTTCTTCTATTTATTTCAATGAGCATTGTGTGATCATGCTGACATTAGACAAATGGATTGCAAGTCATGACCCATTGCTTAGTACTATGGCTGTAAAAATGAAAGCAAAGTATGCTAAGTATTGAGGGAACATTGAAAAGATGAATGTCACAATCTTTATTACTATCATACTTGATCCTCAAAACAAGTTTCATTTTGTTAAGTGGGGTTTGGAGAAGATTCATGAGAACCACGACGCAGAATTTTTTATTGAAAAGATAAAGAGCACATTATATGGAATGTATGATAGGTGCATGTTTTTCCTTAGTGAAGGTGAAGAGCATTCTGGACAGCATTCCCATGAAATGGCAAACTTAGATCCTGATGCAAATGTTGAAATTCCAATTGCTATGGAGTTTGAGAAGGACATGCAATGAATCTTAATGAGATCATGAGTAAAAATGAAGTAGATTTGTATCTCATGGAGGCTACAGAGCAAAAATTCCTACTTTTGACATCTTGAATTGGTGAAAGGTAAATTCCACCAAATATCCTATAGTTTCTCAAATAACTAGGGATGTATTGGTCATGCCTGTGTCTACAGTTGCTTCGGAGTTTGCTTTTAGTACAAGAGGTAGAGTCCTTAATTGTTATAGGAGCTCTCTTTCACCAAAGACAGTTGAAGCCTTGGTTTGTTCACAAAATTGGTTTCGCTCCGCCTCAGTTGCAACATATGTTGAAGAGCTCTTGGAGGACTTGGAAAAACTTGAGAAAGGTTTTTTTTTGTATATTATCATCTTTTTTTTTCAGTTTATAAATATTATATCTCATTCAAAATTTTTTAGACCTGGGTCGCGTGCCTGACTATGGCAGGTGAGTCTCCCAACATGAATTTTCTGCATTCACAAGGACTCGAACTTGAACTCGAGACCTTGCTTAAGCGAGACCGAGCCGCTTACCACTCGTCCCAACTCATGTTGGTAACTTTTTTTTCTTTTCATTCTTTAGTATTGAAGATTTCTTATTCCATTTTTTGGTTTTTTTTCTAGGTGTGCAGGCTTTGCAAATTATGATGGACATGAAGGCAGATGCATTATTGTTATGAAATATCTTGGGCTATTAGACTTTATTTTAAATAGCCATATTTTAGTGTATCACTAAATTTCTCAATGTTCAAGTTTGTAACTTTGTAATGCATTGGCTTGTATTGTACTCTTTAGACTTGTATGTGCATTAAATTTGTTAGACTCTTATTGGGAGTATTGCGTTGTTCAGATAGTTGATTCATTTTGAAGTCAATTTGTATGTGCTATGAATTTTATGGTCAAGAGTTGTATGTGGCCTAAACCTGAAATGTTTAGGTAGCTAATTCTCTTGAATTCAAGAGTTGTATGTGACTATGTGCAGTGAATTTTATGTGGCTGTGAATCCGTGATTCTATGTGCTTATGTGGCCGCCTTTAGTTACATTTTACAGTGTTGCGTAATGCGTATCAAAAAAAGGAAAAAAATGAAATTTGAAACCGAACCAGACCGAAACCTCAAGGTTTTCTTTGGATTGGATCTAACTGGATTTGCTAATATAATGGACTGATCCAAACCGAACCGCGCGTATATTTTGTAATCGGATTGGATGGTATTTTGCCTCAAAACCGAACCGAACCGATCCACGAACACCTCTGGTGTGAGCCATGTATAAGTGTCAAAAATAGAAGGTATACATGTCAACCCCAGATTCAAGTGAACCTATGTGAAATTAGGCATGCCGTTTTCGACCAGTATAAGGGATGGATGATGGTCCCACTTAAAGTCCTTAATGTCCAAGAGAAAAAACTTACTTTCTCTGTCTAAAAAAATAGATTATTTTTGAAATAATTTTTTTTATTTTGTTATCATCTTTTTTGAACTAAATTTTGAAATATTTAATAAAATACAGGAGATTTCAAACACTAGTACAAAATACATTTTTCAGACCGGTTCAGAACCAATTTTCAGACCGGTTCCGAACCGGTCTTAAAGCCCCTGTTGCTTAAAATGCATGTTAAATGAGACCAGTTATAGACCGGTCTTTTTTATATTAACGAGACTGGTTATTAACCGCTCTAATTTAAATTTTTGAACCAGTCTGAATAATAATTTTGAACCGGTCAGAATAATAATTTTGAACCGGTCTGAATAATTCTTTGAACCGGTTTGAATAATAATTTTGAACCGGTCTGAATAATTCTATGAACCGGTTTGAATAATAATTTTGAACCGATCTGAATAATTCTTTCAACCGGTCTGAATAATAACTTTGAACCGGTCTGAAATATTTTTTGAACCGCTCTGAATCATTCTTTTGAACCGCTCTGAATAATTCTTTTGAACCACTCTGAATAATTCTTTTGAACTGCTCTGAATTATTATTTTGATTCGAACTGAATTAATTTTTGAACCGATCGGTCTCAATTTTTGAACGTATACCAATTTTGTATTGCTTGCCATATTTATAGTCATCCCATCTAGGCCTGCTCGTAGGAATTTAAAATTCTTGCCAAGAATCAATGCATAATTTATATATATATATATATATATATATAGAAAAAGAAAGATCTATCAAATTAAAGAGAACAATATGTAGGAATAATAAAACTGAAGATCAATATATAGGCATAATTAAAGATCTAATTGTTTATAGTGTATGTACATCCTATAATATTGTTCATAGCTAAAAATATAAACTGAAGATCAAGTATGCAAGAAATCCAAGCAATACACATTCAGGGTTACGAATTTTGAGAGCATTGTAAAGACCCCAAACAACATTGTGTCCTCCAGGAGAGTGTCTGCCACTATAAACAACCCCCACCCTGCAACAACAACAACATCAACAGCATCCATCATATTCAAAACAAACAATCACCATAAACATATTCAAAACAATGCCTTTGTAAATCTAGATCAAAACAATGAAAATGGTGACCATAAGTGCTAGGAAATAACTGGCTTATCGATGGTGCATTGACAGGGTCAGCAACTATGGTCCATGAAGAGAGGCTCTTCATGTACAATCTCAATTTGTTCCTCTGCCCGTGTTGCAAAAACTTGCGCAAATCTAAAAATATTTAACTCCCTCTTGAACAAATCCTCCTCTATGCCATGAAATCCTTCGAAAGAATACATTGCACTAGATCAAATGATGCTGAAGTGAAAACCCCGAAGCAGCACCAGTAGTGAAACAACTATCTTTTGACATGAAATAAGGAATTTCAATTAGAAATTGAAAATGCATAAAATAGTGGATAGTCGGTTAATGGCAATTTCTTCATATAGTACATAGAAAGATCATTTAAGTATGCATGAGAGCATCAAATATATGTGCATTAAAGTGGTTACATGTAGGAAACTCACCAGGCTTTGGCAGTAGCTGCACTTCTTCCATGTACTGAAGCTGATGCAGTATCTACAATACTTAATGCCTAAGGAGCTTTGACCTCTCCATTTGGATTTGATTTAGAATCATATTTAACACGTTATCTTGCATGCAGCTAAGATGGCTACAAGTGCAGCAGCCCTTTCTTTTTGTGCCTTGCTACCACCTCCCTAAGCATTGCAGCTTCCTTTCCTTTCAGCTCCAAGCTCCTCAAGCATTTGCTTGATATCACATAACACGTTATTGTTGTAGGTTGGATCTGAACCCATTTTTCTGTTGTTCTGAGAATAGAAAACTGGAGGTGTCATGGTTAATATAAATAATAACATCAGAAGCAGCAACATTATAAACATTAAGAGATTTATAGCTGACAAAAGATGAAGCTGCATGGTGTAGCATACCTTCATCATCTAATTTCAAACTATTTTTAACATGATCAAAATCCAAAAGAACCTTGCTATCAAGTGCAGTAGGATTCTGCTAAGAGAACACACATAAACATTAACATGATATTAAAGCAAGACAATGAAAAATAAATGAATGGATAAAGTGGTTCAATTCAAAGCAACTTACCTGATTAGTTATAAGGTCATCCTTTGTGAAAGACTCATCAGTGAGGAGCTCCTACCAGTTTTTTTGTCTTGATATTCAGTTCTTGAATGGCCTTTTTTCCATAACTTACATAAGTTTATGCACCAGAACCATCTACACATAAATTAGCTCTATTAGCACAAGGATACTGCAAAAAAAAATCTCATAGCAGAACACATTTCCTGTGGTCTTCACCACAATATGCGTAAATTCTATGAAAACTTTGTTTAGCACAAGACAATGATATCCTCTTGAACAATTAAAAAGAATGATTAATAGTCAACGCAAAACGGCTAGCAAACCTCATATATACTAAATACATGCATGAACACCATAAGAGCTAACCCATCATGCTCCTTCCCTGAACAGCAGAAACGAACTGCTTCCTTGGGAGGAATCCAAGAGAACCATGCCTTGAGTTCTTTAAAAAAATAGTTCTTTTTATATACCTATGTTGACATAGGTGTATGCAAGCTTGGAAAGGCCATTGAAACAACTGCATCAGCTGTTAACACAGGTAAAAGAAAATTGACAATCAGTCTACAATGTTGTTTATCATATCTTAAAATAGACTCCTACAAAGACAAGATTGTCATACCATTTCCTGAACCAATAAACACAAAACAGTGGACAAATCCCCAACTGCAATTCCTGAGTTGCAAATTCTTCATCATTATTCTTCACAGAACAAGCATTAACAAGTTAATCACTCCTAGCATATATTTCATCATTAGACTGGCTATATTCCCTATGTGAGAAAGAGTGCATGTCAACCTCATTAATCATGTCCTGCAGTTAAGCCTCAGTTGGGTTCTGTCCAAGTGACTGCATAATGGTCCCATGTTCCTTGGTGGTAATGCAACCTTCAAAGCAACAATTACAAGAAGACATCAACAACGGTGGCAGGAACATACAAATCGAAAGTGATAAACTAAAAATTTCATGTTATCATACAAATCAGACCTTAAAAAATCATTTGTCTTCCAAAATATAAACCAAAGACACTTTAAGCCAACATAAGTTTTGATCTAAATAAATACTATAAGTCAACATAGTCTTCAATTAGTACCAAGCAATTAAAACAGAATAACCTTTAGATTCTGCAGTTAATTTTCAGTTGGCAATAACATCAGGATACTTCAGAGTAGGAAAAAAAGCACTATATATCTAAAGCTAAAAGATAAAGATAAAACTGAGATTTAGGATTTGAAACTAGGCCTATGTGAGAAAGAGTGCATGTCAAATGAGTTGATGCACAACTACTGTAATTCTATGTTTCTTTAAACAATAAAATTAAGTTGATGCACAACTACTGAATTCACAATAAGAATAACAACAATAGCACACTCATTTTGACAGTAATCTACTCCTTGTTGTACTACAACTATTGCTAGATTTCATTCACAACATTATGCAACTAAAACAGCTAACATTAACATCATTCTCAGCTAACATTAACATCATTCTCAAGGAAAACGTAAACCCAAGGGAATAATAACAGTTATGACATGAACCCAAGGCAACTCTAACAAGCAAAACTTAAACCACAATCACTAGATGGCAAGAATCACAATCATAATTGCAGCATACATATTGATAACAACTAATTTGATTTTCATATAACTAATAATTCATTGCTACTGATTTTAATTAGGGATTATAATTAGGAGCAATAAATAAACTCACAGAAGAATCATCATGTTCGAGTGTGTGAATTAACGACGCTTCCAGTGTTCTCAACGAAAGGGGAATGAATGAGGAGAGTGATTCATTTTCTCACTTGTTCTCAACGAAAACGGACTGAATGAGGAGAGCGAATCACTCAGTTTGCTGATTCTGGTAACCAAGGTTCAGTGTAGGAGGTGAGGGACTGAAGGAAACCATGTTTTCTGAATGAGGGGAGGGACTGAACGAAACGACGAACTGAGAAGGTGGTGGAGATGATGAACAACGACGTAAGAAGCAGCGACGACGGCTGGCTTGCGGGTGGTCCTGATTCGTCGCAACGCCGGAGGCGGTGGAGGCTAGCAGAGAGAGGGTGCGACAGCGGTGATCGGTCTTCCCAACAACGATGGTGGCTGGGTTTTCGGATCGCAACTCGCGATAACCATAGGTGGAGAGAGAGAGAGAAAGAAAGAGAGAGCGCGACGGAAGCAGACGCGAGGGCCAAGTCGCGATTTGCGAGCCTCCCCTCACGGCGGTGGTGGCTGTCTGGGTGGCGGCCAACCCTATAGAGTGAGGGGTAGGGGCGGCGATGGTGCTTGGCCAAATTTTAGGGCCGGCTGGAAAAGATCAAAGAAGAACAGGGGACTTTCTAGATTTTTGGTGCTTTGGAGGAAGAGTGAAAAAAAGATACGCGGGCTAATTTATCTATTTTTCAGACTGTTCGAGAAAATGAACCAGTCTGATATAAACGAATGTCAACATTCAAACCGGTTCCGTATTGGAACCAGTTTCATTTAATATATTTTCAGACTGGTCATTTAAATGAACCAGTCTGGTTTAAATTAATTCCAACTTTTAGACCGGTTCCGCACGGAACCGGTCTGAATGAAGTGTTCTGAAAAACATATTTTGTACTAGTGAAAAGATAAATAATTAAATATTATTTTTTAATTTTTATTATATATAGGTCATATTTAACTAATATATCATGAAGATCAATAATAAAAAAATGAGTGACTGCCCAATTTGGTCCCTCAAATTTTTCGACTGGAACACTTTAGTCCCTCAAGAATTATAATTCACTTTTAGTCCCTACCTAAAGAATTTAAAAAATACCACTTTAGTCAATGTTTTCATTCCGTTAACTACTGTCACATTTTCCAGAAGCACAAGGACATGCATTTACTGGGAGGCCGTTAGCACCTGGGAGTGAAATGTTACAATTTATGCCAACAGTGACAGTAGTTAATGGAATGAAAACAGGGACTAAAGTGATATTTTTTAAATTCTTTAGGGATTAAAGGTGAATTATAATTCTTGAGGGACTAAAGTGTCACAGTCGAAAAACTTGAGGGACCGAATTGGGCCTTCAATCTTAAAAAATTTCTAACAGTTTTTGAAATTTTAAAAATGTATTTTAATATTACAATTTTATTTTTTAAATTATATCAAAAATTTCATAAATATATTATTTCACGTTAATAAAAATTTAAGTACTCCAAGAAAAGAATGAGGCATTTATTAACTTTAAATAATAAAGTACTCCAAAAATATAAAGTACTCCAGAAAAAGTTTAAAGTTCACATTATGAGTAATTTTTAAATAAAACCCTTATTTATTACTAATAAGGGTGTTATTAACCATAAGGGTACTTGTTAAGGAATTTAAAATAGGTAAATAAGTATTGAAAAACTAAATTTAACAGTTTTTGATATGCTAAATTTATTATTTTCAATGCAAAATAATCATTTTTAATTGCATAAATATTGGTTAACAATTTCTTATAAATAAAAACAGATGGAGAAAGTGTAACACTACATAATTTAATAAGAGAAAGTAAATAGAAGGTGTTAAAGAAAAATTGGTGCTTCCACGTACAGTTCCATGAAGTTCAACAATGAAACTGATCGGCCTTAAAACATGTCTTAGACAAAATCTCTGGTTGCAGATTTTTGTTTTCTGGGGAACGAACTGCAGATTTTTTAACGGTGCAGAGAAAATGCTGGCTTTATCGAAAGTTTGACCATTCCGAAAACAAGGTACTGCGAAGGTCCAGAATATTGGAAGAAGCTATGGGCATGTACAGTGTACCAACTTGCCAAACATCTCTTTCTTTCTTTCTTTATTGGACAAATGTCTTATTATCAACTTGTTCACATTTTCCTAGGTCATCCTGCTGTGGACCCTTACATATAAGACTTTTTTTTTTACGCAAATGGAGATGAATTTATTTTTCTGATTTGTTAGATGCCTTCTCCATTCCACAAAAATAATTGGAAAAGTAGAGGTTTTAATTTGTCAACATAGAGATATTTTTTGAAAGTCCTCTATACATCAAAGAAGAAAACAAAAAAGGGGCGGGAGGATTGTTGAAGCTGATCATGAAGAATACAAATGTAGAAAATAATGTTGACATATGTCGTTCAAGTATCATTTAAAGAAGTGAAAAAGATAAAAGGGTTAACCTCATTTCGAGATAAGTATCTCAAAATAATCATATTTTTTTGGCAAATTAAAGATATTATACTTGTAAGTTTTTTAAGTTACGATTATTTTAATTTATGTATTTCATGCATAGGTTGATGAAACATAAAAAATAAACTTTTTATTAAAGAACTAAATGATTATATTTTGATTAATTAAATATATAATTTCTCAACAAAAATTTATTTTTCAAGCTTAATTGTCGTATGCACCTGGCAGGTGCATAAGATAAAAAGACTTTTAAGTTATCACTCTCCCTAAAATGCTAAGGTTAAGAATTGAAGTTCCTAATTTTTTATTAAAAAAATAATAATTTCATACAATTAGAATTAGATGACTTCCACTTAAAAAATTGAATGATTTAGATTTTTAATATGGTCTTTTTGGTGTATTCTTTAAACAATATTCTTGAAACATTTATCAGTGGAACCTAACCAATAGTATTGATTAAAGATCATAAAATTTGTTTAATTTTATCTATGGATTAAGGGTAAGAAGATAAAAAATAAAAAAAGGTATTTTGAAAAACTAAATTCACTATCTCGTTAGTATTAAATAATTAATTTTATAATACAAAAATATATTCTTTAATCTCTTATTTTTAACCTAAAAATTGATACTAAATATTGAAATAAAATTATATATCAACTTAGCGTTTAACCCTCTTAAAAAAACAAAAAATTGTATATCAACCAAGTAAGAATTTGTCTACCATTAAATAAAAAAATATTTGACTTGGAGAGGCATTGTGAAAGCTAGCAGTCTTATTTATGCAAATTCTTATTGGATTTTGGGCAATGGTTCTCGTTGTCGGTTTTGGAGAGATCCTTGGATACCTAATGTCTCTGCGCTCAAGGATATTTCTGACGTTGTGATGCCTGCATAAGGAGAGAATTACAATGTGACTAGTTTTGTTAAGAATAGAAGATGGCGTTGGGAAGTGCTCAACGAGTTTCTGCCTGTGCGGGTTAAGGACCTCATCGCAAGTATCGTGCCTCCATCTTCCTCGGCTGATGACGACTACATAGCTTGTGCCAGAGAATCCAACAGTGAGTTTTCCATCCCATCTACAGTTGATGTTATTTTACACTAGCATGGGTCGTTTTCTAGTGGCAATGCTGAGAAGCTCTTCGAGTTAGTTTGGGATTGGTCGGGTCCCCAACGCATTCGCTCACTCTTATAGAAGCTTTAATTTGTCATGGGAGGTTGCTTACCATGAAACGTTTTCGTCGTAGAATGACCAGTGATAGTTGTTGTCCTCGTTGTCAGCAAGCTCCAGAAACGTTGATGCATGTAATTCGTGATTATGATGAGGTTTCTGCACTTTGGAGTACGGTGGTTGGTGATCATGCTTGGGTCAGTTTCTTTATGACTGATACCGTGAGATGGCTTGAGTATAATCTAACTAATCAATCTATTGGTGATGTGTCCTGTAGCTGGAGTATTTTCTTTGGTGTGTTGGTATCTCTGCTTTGGAAAGCTCGTAATGACTTAGTCTTTAATCAGGTGTGGTTGAAGCTATTGGATATATTACTTCAAGCGTTGTCTCAAGCGCGTTTCATTGATGAGTCCATAGCAGCTAGTACTTCTGGTTCCTTTGGTTCCAAAACAGAATTGCTAATTGCATGGTCCTCTCTTAGAAGTGCTTAGTTCAAGCTTAATGTAGACGACTCTTTCAAAAGGGATGTTCATGCTTCAACTTATGATGGCATCATTCGAGACGCGTTGGGCAAGTATGTGCATGACTTCTATTGCAATGTTGGTTCTTGCTCATCTACCAAAGCAAAGTTGTGGGGTGTGTTATGGGGCCTTAGGATGGCTAGATATCTAAATATTACGGCTTTGAAGGTGGAGATGGACTCTAGAGTGGCTATCTCTCTTGTCACCAATCATTGTGATGCCTCTTATTATTGTTTTCCCCTGGTTCTGGAAATTCGGAACCTCATGTGGCTGGACTGGCATATTTCCCTCAGTCACGTACATTTATCGAGAAGCTAATCAGTATGCAGATTTTCTTGCGAATTGTGGTCATGGTAGTGATTATAGTTTTACTTTTTTATATTGTTGTCCTTCTAATTTGTTTCACCTAGTGTGTGAGGATACTTATTGGATTGTTTTTCCTAGGCTAATGTAGTTTGTCTTGATTGTGTTCGGGCTTTTAGCCCCGTTGATTATAAAAAAAATAAAAAATAAAAAATATTTCTATCACTAAATCTTTAAGTGAAGTTAAATATTATATATTGAATTAAATTTAATTTTTATCCCTCAACAATTTTTTATATGTAAATTTTGTCCCTTAATTTTTTTATGCAAATTTGGTCATTTAATTTTTAAGATTATACTCCCTCCGTTTCATACGTAGTGTGTTTTAAGGTTATGTATGAGTTTTTAGAAATTGTGAAATGATGTAAGGATTTGTTGTATTTTGATTATAATGCCCCTATATAATCATTATTGAAGAGAGAGAAAGGTATTGAAAGTGAAAAAGAAAGTGAAATAAATAGGAGTGTGTTTGGAAAAATAGCATTAATTATAAATTTGTTTTATAAAAGAACAAGATTTATGAAACATAATACAAATGCTAAAATAATACTACTTATGAAACAAGGGAGTAAACTTTTAGGTGCTTGTTGCAACCATTCTCTCTTGTGTTAAGGATTTGACCATGAGGGAGTGGAGGGTGTCTTTCAGCCATACCGTTCGTGAGGGAAATCACTGTGTAGATCATCTCGCCAAGGTTGGAGCTTCTATGTCCTCAAAAATGGAGAATTTTTATGTGCCACCTTCTGGTTTAGCTCCTCTGCTTCTAGCAGATGCTATGGAAGTCTTATTTTCTAGGCCTTAGTTTGTTTCTTTCTTTTCCCTTTGTACCAAAAAAAAAAAAAAAACAACAACATAAACTTTTTAACGTATCATCCACTGCTCATGAATTATAATAGTTGTTGATTTTTAAGTAAAAATAAAAAACATTGATAACAAATGATATATATATATGGACAACATAAAAATTTTACATAATTAGTACACATCTATTAATTAAACGCAATCTTTTTTTTTAATGATTTTAACTATAAATATTACTCCATCACAAAGACAATCCTTAACTGAGCAATATGATGATGAAGGATAAAACTATCCATACCAAAACATAAATACATGTACTCTACACAATGTCACCATGAGTCAGCTTCTTTTTCTTTAAAGATATGAGCAAGTATATCTACTCCGTAAAATGAAAACAGATTACAAAACAAATTAAAAGTGTCCTTCATTTATTTGCAAGCTAAAAATGGGGAAGGCTCCGGTGCATGGTTTAATTTTTTTTTTCGTTTTCAAATTTTTTTAATACAGATTTATTCAGAATATTTTTTAACACAAGTTTGTATATAGATTTATTAGAATTTGTAAATTTTGAATACAGTTTTACTCAATACAGTTTTTTTAAGAACACAGAGTAAAAAAAATCCAAATTATAAAAATCACTTCATATCCGTAAAAAAGAAAACACATAGAATATTTTTTAATTGATTAAATTTTAAAAAAATAAATAGAAAACCCAGAAATAAAGACATGCACTATCTTTTTTATGGACCGGAGCCGTGGCCGCTAAAAACATATTTTTTGTTATATAGAACAACTTTTGTTGCCTTAGCTTTCTAATATAGTTTTTCTAATACGTACAAGAAAAAAGAAACTTTGTATAAGGACAGAAATTAAAATGATGTATGTAGAATTCTAATATAATTTCATCGATTATATTAGTTTATATTATGCATTTGTTAGAAAAACTCTTTCCGATAATATACAATTATTCCCCTTATGCAACTTGCCACTCCACCACCACCCTTCTACCTTCCACCACGTGATTTCAAAAGTCTTAAAAAACAAAACCTAAAAAGAAGAAAAATAAAGAAAACAATAAGAACAAATGTTACAAAGCTCCAATTATTTTTGGCTTCTTGCTGCATTCTAAAGCAAACAGATCCATCTCTTTCCTCTTCCCATTGCAACCACCACCCCCAACGGCATCACAACCAGGCAGTTTTAAAAGGTTGACCCCGAAAAGCCGAACCATCTGAACCGGTTCAACCACTGGTCCAACCGGTTCATACAATTTACGAGCATTAGCCTCACCAACAACAACATCATCACTCCTATTCCTACTTTCAATGTAAAGCTGCCGGTCCGGTCCGGTCGACCGATAAAACCGAACCGCATCACCGGCTTTTAGGCTCTTCTCTTTCACGAACCGGCTCCATCCTTTGGTTAACACGTAGCTCTGGCTACTGTTCCAATATGAATAACGAAACCGCCACACTTTCCCTCCACCATCCTCAAAATTCAAAAGCACTCCCTTCGCCGCCGCCGCCACCGACACCGCCGCCGACGACGGCGATGCTCCGCCGTCACCCAACGGGAAATGCTTCTCCGCGTGCTGTTTCGGAATCACTAACCTATTCAACTTCCCGACGTCGCTCGGGGTAACCGTTTTCTCGAAGAGAAGCTCACGCGCTTTGGAGATACACGCGCCATCAATCCCGAACGACGCCGTTGAATTCGTTACGCTGTTTCGTCGATGCTTCCCGCACGCGCCGTTCTTGCTCTGTTGGAGCTCGTCGTGGTAGGTGTGCTTTCGGAGCATGTCGACGATCTCGGACTTGGAATGCGAGTTCAAGAACTCGCATTCCGCGTTATCGGAGTCGTCGCCGGGGGAGAAAGCCTTGGAGTTGGTGACGGCGTCCTTGCCGCGGAACCTCACGGCGGCGATGTCGTACGCCCTGGCAGCTTCGTCTTCGTCGTTGAAGGTGCCGAGCCACACGCGCTGGTGCTTCTCGTAAATCTGAGCGCCCCAGCGCCCGTTAGGTTGGGGCACCACGCCTTTGTATTTCGATGACGGTAGCTTCCGTGACTCTGCTTCTCCGCCGCCGTAAGCGCCGTCGGGGTCCACGACCGTGCTGGCGCCGCTCCCGACACGGCTCAGCGTGTTGCGCGGTGGCGGAGATGGATTCGGAGAAAGAGAAATGGAAAGGGAATCGCTGGTAGTTGTGGTTTCGTCAGTGCAACTAACTCCATCCATTTTCTGTTATTGTTATTTCTTAAGATTTTGTAACTAACTTTGGTTTGTTTTATGAAAGAGAGAAAGAAAAGAAGTTTTTTTTTTTTTTTTTTTTAGAGTATTAGGTGTAGTTAGAATGAAGTGTGAAGAAGTAAAGAGAGATGAGAATAGGTACGAGTTTGTTATGAGAGTGGAAATATATATATAGGAAGGACCTGTCCTAGGTGGAGTAGTGTGTATTGTGTAATGTGTGCGTGTTTTTATGGAAAGGGAAATTAGGAAATGGAATTAGGTTAGGATGATTTAATAATGATGGGTAATTACCAAAATTTGAATAATTATTTCATTAATTATTGTGGGTGTGTATGGGGAAGATATTATGTAGGTATGCATGGTGGGTCAACTCTCATCTGGGATAAAGCCACAGAGGGAAGTTTCATGCTCAGATAGATGAGTAGATAGCAAGGATAATTTTAGGAGTGTTTATGGATGGATGGATGGATTCCATTTGGTTTTTAGGAAAGAATTATTCAATTCGAAAATAAAAATTAAATATGATTTATTTAATAAAAAAATAATTGGTTTTGATTCGATTCATAATTTACGTGTAAAATGTAATACGGTGTGAGGTTTATTTAATAAAATTGGATTGGTAAAAATATTTTATGATAATTTAATATCATCTATTTCATTCTCTTGCATTTTTTTTTTGACATTATAATTCTTTTTTGAATGAAAAGAATTTTATTAAAAGCTGCTACAAAGAAACAGGATTCGGTTTGATTCCCTCGTGTTTCTCTTGTGACATTATAATTCTAGTTCCCATGCTACAAGTATGAGAATATTAGAACTAAAATTTTTTGTTTAATGCTACACAATTTCATATTTTTTTTCAGTGCCAATATATGTTAACAACTTATATTCTTTCCATTAACTTGAAGCATAAGATTCTCTTGAGTTTTAACCTAAGCTCCTTATAAATTTTCATGTTAGCAATAAATTAAACTATTGTTCGATTTGAAAAGTGAAACCAAAAACCGATCCAATTCAATCAGTTTTCACTTTTCTTCATCCAAATAGATCCATTTCTAATCTTTTTTTTTTATTTTTTGGATTTTGGTTATTTATCAATTTTCGATTATTCATTAGATTGGTTTGGATTTGAACACTCCTAAATAACATTACCAGAGAAACCACAAGTGAAGTGGTATACTGAATTTCACTCTGGACAAACTGAACTTTGCTAAAATATGAGTGGGGATTTTCTTTATCACACAAGAAAAGATAGATGATTCGATAATATTACATGAATATCTTAATTATACATTAATATCTTATAATTATTTCTTAATTTTCATGTTTAGGAAATAAATTAAAGATATACAATTTTTTTATCTTTTTTTTATCTCTTTTTCATTTTTAGAAAAAGTTTATTTTTCTAGATAAACAAAATTTCATTACGGAATACTGGAGACACCTAACCACCAAAATACAAGAGGTTAAGAAAGACTCTTAAAGCATTTTAAAGGGTTCATACACCACTCTAGGAAAGAAAAAGTGGATTCACTCAAAGCTAAAATCCACGCCCAAGACTTAACCTTGAATTAATATCGGAAGTCTACCATAATAAAATTGCTGTGATTGAAAGGTTCCTCAATTTTGAGTAAGTCAAATGCACCCAAATAAAACATATATATAGATTATAGACCCATGACCCAGCAAATACCTACGTTGCAACTTGTCAAAGGGCAACCCAGCAATAGCCATGCCAGCATAAATTGGAGTATGGACCAGGGGAAGTAAAATTTGCAATCAAGAAAAAAACCATGACCAAATAGTAGGTTTCACCACCGGACAGTTATGGAACAGATGAATGCAGCCTTCCATGCTAACAACACAAAAACATTGGACAATTTGTTGGTTTTGACACAGGATTTTGAGATGTTTGTGTAATATTGCTATGAATCATTTGATATATATTATTCAGGAGTGTAAGCGATTCTGGATATATAGAGTATATAATACTAACGGTTTATTTAGTATAAATTATTTAATATTGAAAACACAATGCAAAACTATTTATATTCATGAAAAAAAAACCTTCTAAAATATGATTATGGATTGAGGCTTGTATGTGTTAAATGGGTAATCCTTATATTCCAATAATTCTCTCTAAAAGAATGTTATATTAATGAAAAAATAAGAAACTTTCTTATCATTCTCTTACATTCCTGTAGAAAAAAAAAAACTACTAATGCAGATATGTCGATATTTATATTTTTATAATACTTTTTCTCAACACCTTCGTGTATTTATATTAGAGTCGACAAAAAAGTTTGACACAATCAGATTGATCCAAAAAGCATAGAAAAATAGAGTTTAAGCAATGATTTTGATGCACAAATTATATCTAATTTTTTTTAACATTGTCCACAAAACACGAACATGTTTGGACTTTACGGAGATAGCACGGCAAAAAACACTCATCCAGTTTATCTTATTTTTTTCATTTTTATTTTCCTGATTTTTTTTTATAAAAAAAAAAACTGGAAAAAGAAAAAAGGTTCACTAATCCACCATAGTGTATAATACTTATTTTTCACGATGTCATTGATACATATAACTAGTGCTATAATCAATTATTATATATTATTAAACGTAAATATAATTTTTTTAATGATTATTGGACTAACATGCTAAAGCATAAAATATACATAATACGAACCTATTTTTTTTTAAAAAAATTTTTATAATAAGCAAATATGAGCACAATTCGTGCTTCAATAGCACGAATTGTTACTTATATGCACTTGATGTTATTATCACACATGTTATCCATAGCAGATGTCTTTCTATTTTATTTTTTTTTAAAAGAAAGTGTTATATAAAAAAAAACAAAAAAAAAACCCTCAACTCTCAGTTTAAAGTCAAAAAATTCCCGTGTTGAGAGTAAGTGCATGGCTGATGCCTCATCATACTCACAGTAAGTTTGAGTTGTGGGCGGTGTATGTGAAGTAGGACCCACAATATTACCAACTTGATGGGATTCACATGAAGAGGTGGACCTTGGTTCTGTGAAATTCATCCCCCCTGATGAGCTTTTATTTGCTGCCCCTGCACAACCCATAATACCACAGCCCCGTCTCTTCTCTCTTTCTACCTCCTTCTCTTCAATTCAACGTTTTATAATTTCAAATAAAGCATATTATACCAACAGGGGTTTGGATGTGGTGTAAGACCCCAACTGAAATTTTGGGAATGAGATATGAATGTTAGTAGTTTCGTGTTCGATTTTCATTAAAAACATCTTGCTGAGAGAGCCAACCATGCAGCTCGCTCCAGATTAGTCTCAAGGACTCCTTGGTATTAAAGGTATTGTTGGGGATACTGATGGTTCCGCAAGGAATGCGGATAAAAAAAAATAAAGCATAGTATAAAGAAAAATGCTAAAAAAATGTTTTTAGAATATTGTTTAAGTAAAAATAGTTTTATTTTAAAATATACTGAATTTAAAATCTTAAAGATTAATAGACTTAAATTTTAAATGTAAACTTTTTTTAATATATTTTTTAACCAATATTCTTAAAACCCTAATTAGGAAGAGTTAGGATCTGTTGACACCAGGTGTAAAATTTGGTCACTTACACCTTCACATAACTTTTTATATATTATGAAATTTGTCAATCCAACCATTGAATTATATGTTATTATCAAGTAAATCAAGTCTACAAAATTTCATAGAAGAATATAAAAATTATTCGATACTTCATCCGACTATTCTATTTTAACGGATAATACGTTATTTAAAATATAAGTAAATATGCATTATTTTTTTTGGTCTGTATTCCTTGCGGAACCACCGGTATCCCCAAGAGTACCCTTAATACCAGGGAACCCTTGAGACTAATCCGG
This sequence comes from Crotalaria pallida, assembly GCA_037953625.1. NCBI lineage: Eukaryota > Viridiplantae > Streptophyta > Magnoliopsida > Fabales > Fabaceae > Crotalaria > Crotalaria pallida. Next base: position 113,746,112 of record CM075652.1, on the reverse strand, counting down.
AGCGAGCTGCGTGGCTGGCTCTCCCAGCGGGATGTTTTTAGTGGGAATCGAACACGGGGCTACTAGCACCTGTATCCCATTCCCAAGATTTCAGTTGGGGCCTTACACCAACTGAACCAAACCCCATTGGTATAAATATGCATTATTAGATTACATACCTATGAATTTCTGAATCATCTGAAATTTGATATGTATGATCATCATGATAATAACATATTATTCAACGGTTGGACAAATTTCATAATATATAAAAAGTGTGTGAAGGTGTAAATGCTACCCGAATATAAAGTACAACTTTTAAGATAATGCAACTTGATCAAAATCGATTCTTTTATTTGTTGTTACTTTCTAAGAGGCCAGTGAGAATCCAGATTAGCATTTATATATTCAGGGAAATTACCAAAAGGTAAGGGAAGAGGATCTATTGTTTGCCATTTATATTTAAAATGGGTTTATCTGAGAGGCATGGATAGGCATTGAAGGTACATACTACATACTCTCATCCAACAACAGATTCTTACTACCCTCACCGGCAGTAGTCCCCACAGTTCAAGTTTGTCTTACTGGCCAGGTTCACCTAAGTATTACTATTTCTCATCAATTATTATTATTATTTAGAAATAATAATGATCTGCTTATCGACTTGTTAGAAGGTTCGTAAAAATGTTTTGAGAAATAAATTTCATTTTTGCTTTTTTTTTAAGGGAAATTTCATTATTATTACTTGAAATTGATACACTTATTTTATTTTCTTGTCCTTATGAAAATAATAATAATGATTGGATTAGACGCGTAGAAACTAAATGGGTCTCAAATTTAACCTGAATCACTAAATCACTAATCAATCACTAATCAAAATATACACCTCTTCCACTTCTTATACCACCCATCTTGTTTATTTATTTATTTTTTTTTACGGTGTGAATATAGTGATTTTTTTCTAACCACGTCTATGAACATCCATCATAATATAGTGTACGTAGATAATTCTTTTAAGCGAATTTTTTTTATACATAGGATTTGAACCTTGAACTTGAATCTCTAATTAACGAGAAACAAGTATCTACTGCCTAAACCAACTCCACTAATAATATACTAAACACCTTTTCTATCTTACATAACGAACCAAAGCTAAAAGTGCATTTTACTTTTACTTCTTTATTAAATATCCGAATGTTATATAATCTCAATTGAGTAACCTTTTCTTTCCGATGCCTCATATACCCCTGTATATATCACAAAAAATCAACCATACCAATTTGGACAAGGGTTTCAGATAGATAGGGTGGTGATAGAGATTATTATTATTATTATTATTATTATTATTATTATTATTATTATTATTATTATTTTGAAATAAGGTGGTGATAGAGATTATTGATTAGAGGTGAGAAAGCGCATTATTGCCCTTGCCTTTCATGTACATCTTATATGGTATTATCTTCCTATTTGCCAATAGGGAAGTGATAGATCATCAAAATTAATTATTAACACAAACACGTTTTAATTTGAAGCATATCTATAACGCACACATATAGTAGTACATAGAATATTTTTAGGGCAATGGTTAATAAAAAAATAATTTTATCATGAAAAATATTAAATTTAAAATATATAAGATAAATAGACTTAAATTTTCAATATAAAATTTCCATCAATATATACTTTAACCTATGTTTTTAAAGTACTGATTAGTAATACTCATAAAAAAAAATAATAATCATGTTTCACCAACATTTCCCAGAAGAAGGTTTACATATATATTAACATTTTTTTAGTGCGATTTTCTTTTCAGTTCTATTGGTTTACGGAAGATAAAATAAAGGATAGGATTTGTTTTTTTTGGTGTACAACAACCAGTACCCGAATCTAGTTTACCCAGAATTTGACTCATCCGATCCGATCCAACTGAGATCGCACTAAGCGATACGGGTCTCCCAGCGGGAGTTGCTTCATACCCAAGACTCACACTTGACCAACCCATGTTGGTTAAAGGATAAGATTTGTTTCATCAAACTTTTGTGTCATCATCAGTACGTAGTTAGTTCCTATCAAATGAAAAAAGCAAAATAATTAGTTATATTTTTGCTATGGAAACTTCAGCCTAAAAGAATACTAGGGTCATTTATTAATTTCTTTTGCCTATTTCCATTTGTACTTTTGTTTGCTTCTCATCCTCCAACTTGTGTTTTTAAAATTCCGTTCATACGACGCATTAAAACTTTTAAGAGAACATTTTTGAAAAAAAAAAGTATAATAGGATCAAGCGTTAAACAAATGTCTCTTTAGTTAATTATTATTTATATTATATAATTAGAGTACAGATCATATTTGAATATATTACCATAAAATATTTGGATAGATGCTACATAATTAAAGAAGCCAATGGGATGCTTTTTAAAAGTCTTTGACGGTTGCTTAGTTGATAACTTGATATTCTACTGACGTGGAAGCTGAGCTTTGCTGGTCAAACCACGTGAGAAATTGAGCTTAATTGATATTTAATCTTAATTAGCAGCCGTATAAAAAATCAAGATTTAAATAAATAATAAGTTTTAATTTTAGTTCTTAAACTTTCTTTTTTTCTAATCCTTCTATTTTTCAAAATTTCGGTTTTAGTTTTAATGATGACATAACTGTTCTGAGGAACCTTAATAGAAGGTCCCTTTGACCAAGACCGGACCGGTCAAAGGGAGGTCCTCCTCCCATGACCGGACCGGTCCCACAACCTCTGAAAGAAGTATCGGTTCCACAATCTCCCAACAGGGACCGATTGTGAGGTCTTTAATGACCTCCCAACCTCCCAAAGGAGGACCGATTGTGAGGTCTTTAATGACCTCCCAACCTCCCAAAGGAGGACCGATCCCACAACCTCCCAAACAGGACCGATCCCACAACCTTCCAATAGTGACCGGTCGTGAGGAGGTCTCACGTGACCTCCCAACCTCCCATAGGAGGACCGGTCCCGCAAACCTCCTAAAGGAGGACCGGTCACACAACCTCCCAATAGGGACCGGTTGAGGGAAGGTCTTTGAAGACCTCCCAACCTCCCAAAGGAGGATCGGTCCTACAACCTCCTAAAGGAGGACCGGTCACACAACCTCCCAATAGGGATCGGTTGAGGGAAGGTCTTTGAAGACCTCCCAACCTCCCAAAGGAGGACCGGTCCCACAACCTCCTAAAGGAGGACCGGTCACACAACCTCCCAATAGGGACCAGTTGAGGGAAGGTCTTTGAAGACCTCCCAACCTCCCAAAGGAGGACCGGTCCCACAACCTCCTAAAAGAGGACCGGTTCCACAACCTCCCAACAGGGACCGATTGTGAGGAGGTCTTTAATGACCTCCCAACCTCCCAAAGGAGGATCGATCCCACAACCTCCCAAAGGAGGACTGGGCCCACAACCTCCCAAACGGGACCGGTCCCACAACCTTCCAATAGTGACCGATCGTGAGGAGGTCTCACGTGACCTCCCAACCTCCCAAGCGGGACCGATCCCACAACCTCTCGCGACCGGACCGACCCCCACCATTACGGCAGGTCCGGTCCAAAACACGATCTTCCCTTACGTATTTCGTAACCACCCCGGTCGTGGTAAGTCGCATCAAGTGTCGCTTCCGAACCTCTGCTACCACCTGACTCCGCCGCCTGACAAAAGCGGCGACGTCTAATCAATGACATGACTATTGATGGCTACCATGTCACAGGCTCCATTATAAATACCCCCTACCTGAACAGTGCAAAAGAACAGCTGAAAACACTTGCCAACTTCCGCTCTTCCACTCGGCCCTCTCACTCTCTCACCCTACTTTCTCTCTCTTTTTGAATACTTTGTCTCTGTAATTGATATTTCCCTCTCTAAGGATAAATACCTGACTTGAGCGTCGAAGTCCGCGCAGGTACGCCACCCGGGGGCGGGTCAAGGCCGGGAATCAGACCGGTTAGCTGAACCAACCACGTGGACGAAACTATCAACCTACCAGTCAGCCCTCTAGTCAACTCCCAGGTCAACCTTCCCACCTCAAGTTTACAGAACATTTGGCGCCCACCGTGTCTTACCTACTTAACCAATGGAAACTAGACACCAACGACGTCTCCGTGCACAGATCAACCACAATCCCCAACCAGAAGGACACGTTTCAGATGACCATTCCAGTACCGCGCCCGGCGGCCAAACTCAATTGGCTCCAGTTCGTATGAATCATATCCCTACTCCGGAAAATGAATTACATTCCACTGAACTTCGCGCACGGCTTCAGCGCCAGGAGAGATTGATTAGAGAACAACGGGAACTCATCGCGAACTATCAACAGCGCAACTTTCGACGACCTCCCACGTCTAACAGAGACAACCCGGCCGCACCACCGTTCCCCAGTTACACACCTCCCCAGTACGGGCACGAGTCCGAGGGGGAATCTAGTCTACCACCCCCCAGGGTTGACACCAGTCAGAGGTGCCCCACACACCCGACGCTCCACCACCTCCCAACATACCCCGCGGGGGGCTCCGTCATCCCTTTACTGATGCTGTGATGGTCTTGCGGGTTCCAGATAACCTTCGACCGGCCAACATTGAAATGTACGACGGCTCGACAGACCCTCAGGACCATATTGATGCCTTCGAAGCAACCATGCTATTTCATGGTACGGCCGACCCACTCATGTGTCGAGCTTTCCCGTTGACTTTAAAAAAATCTGCTCTCCAATGGTTTACTACCCTAGAGCCCGGTTCGGTAGGCTGTTGGTCCGAATTGTTGGCTCGATTTTTGAATAGATTCAACACCAGTAAAGAGCATGATCGCTCATCCCAGACGCTGAGTACCATTACCCAGAGGCAGGGGGAACCGCTCCGCCAGTACCTCCATCGCTTCAACCAAGAAGCCCTTTCCATTAAAGGTTTGAATGAGGCAGTTGCGGTGCATGTGTTGGTGGCCGGTCTCCAACCCGGAGGATTGCAAGCCTCCTTGGCAAAGAAACGAGTTGAAACAATGGAAGACGTGTGACGGGTCGCCCAAAAGTACATAAACTTAGAAGAAATCGTCGGAGTTACAACCCAACCAAAGCATTCGGAGCGAGTTGACACATCTAGAAGAAGAGACCCAAAGGGACCACCCCAGGAAGGGAGGAAAGGACCCCCCAAGGGCCGTTATGAACAATACACCCCTTTGAACGTCCCCAGGTCCCGGATACTTCATGGCGTCATGTATGCCGAGACTTTCGCCGCACAAAAGCCACAACCGATCCGACGGCAAGTCAGAGCAAATACTGTGAATTCCACTCAAGCTACGGACACATTACTGAAGACTGTATTCAACTTCAAGATTTGATAGAGGACATGATACGGCAAGGCTGGTTAAGGCAATACATAAGGAACAGTGACACCCGAGCCCAGCGGGACAACCGTGTCGTGTCGGATCAGCGTCGTGCCCACTCTCCACGCCGCTCTCCCGGCCGCCGATCCCCCAGAGGTCGTTCCCCATCCAACCCGACCCCGCGAAGGTCACCCAACCGGCCCCGGGAGGATCGTCAGCTCCCCTCAGAACCTCCCCGCACCAATCGACATATCAGCACAATCTATGGTGGTTTTGCAGCTGGGGGACAATCCTCTACTGCAAGAAGGAAGTATGTTCGGGAGGTTATGAACGTCGCGTCCAGGCCTCCCTTTATCAAACCAAGTCCGAATAGAAAAGCACCACCCATTTGTTTCGATGACCGCGACTATCATGATCTGGTACGGGAACATGACGATCCGCTTGACATCTCAGGCATTTTAGATGACGCGACGGTCGATCGGCTTTTCGTAGATCAAGGCAGCTCCGCCGACGTCATGTTTCATGATCTGTTCAAAAAGCTTGATCTTGACGCCAAGGATCTTGAACCATACGATGGCGAGCTGATCGGTTTTAGCAGGGAAAGGATAACACCAATTGGATATGTCGCCTTAAGGCTGACCCTGGGTGATTATCCTTTAAGCAGAACCGTCCCGGTTAAATGGCTGGTCGTCAAGTCGATGTCCGCTTTCAACGCCATCATCGGTCGTCCCACTTTGAATAAATTAGAAGCCATTGTCTCCACACCTCACTTAGCTATGAAGTTTCTATCCCATGATTTCAGAGTGTGTACCGTGAGGGGAAACCAGCTCACAGCCAGAACCTGCTATAATGAAAGTTTGAAAATCACTGCCAAGGGCACCACTGCTTCCAACTCTAAAGAAAAGGCAACCACTACAACCGGCCCCCGGTCAGGGGTATTTATGACCGAGTTGGACGTTCGAGCTGAGTATGATGAAACCAGGCCGCAAGCGGAAGGTGAAACAATTCCTCTACAGATTGGTTCGAAACCGGGGCAGGTCGTCCGAATCGGCGCCACTTTGACAAAAGACTAGCAGGACAGACTGACAGTGTTCTTGTACAGCAACAGGGATTTGTTCGCTTGGACGGCATCCGACCTCCCAGGCTTGGACCCTGACTTCATTTGTCACCGCCTGTCCGTTCGACCGGACGCAAGACCGGTCGCGCAAAAGAAGAGGAAAATGGCGGGTGACCGAAAGGTCTTCGTTCAAGAGAAAGTGAAGGAGTTGCTGGCAGCTGGGTTTATCCGGGAGATTACATACACTACCTGGTTATCCAATGTAGTCTTAGTCAAGAAAGTTTCAGGACAATGGAGAATGTGTGTTGACGACACAGACCTGAATAAGGTCTGTCCAAAAGACCCCTATCCGATCCCAAACATCGATCATCTGGTCGACAACTCGTCTGGTTATCAGTTCCTTTCCTTTATGGATGCTTACTCCGGATACAATCAAATACCCATGTTTCGACCAGACGAGGACAAAACGGCGTTTATCACTGACGGTGCAACCTACTTCTATACGACCATGTCGTTCGGACTTAAAAATGTAGGGGCCACCTATCAAAGAATGATGAATAAAGTTTTTGCTGAACAGATTGGTACAGTGATGGAGGTCTATATGGACGATATGATAGCTAAGAGCACTTCGACAGAGGATCATGTGGCCAACCTGGCTATTGTATTCGCCCGGTTAAGAAAGTATAACTTACGTCTCAACCCAGATAAATGTTCCTTTGGTGTGGAAGCTGGAAAATTCTTAGGGTTCATGCTCACGAGCAGAAGAATCGAGGCAAATCCTGCCAAATGTGAGGCTGTTTTGGCAATGCGCAGTCCAGGAAACATTAAGGAGGTCCAACAACTCAATGGGCGGTTGACCGCCCTGTCTCGGTTCCTCCCGGCCTCTGCACAGAAATCAATCCCCTTGTTCCGCTTGCTACGTAAAGGTCGAGGATTTACATGGACGGAGGAGTGTGAAGCAGCATTTCAGTTTTTCAAGAAAGTTCTGGCAACACCCCCGATTCTCACCCGCCCAGATCCTGGAGAGACACTTTTTGTCTATCTGGCCGTTTCGAATGAAGCCGTCAGTGCAGCCCTCATAAGAGAAACATCGACCGGCCAGAAGCCTGTCTACTTCACAAGTCGGGCCTTGCAAGGTCCCGAGTTACGTTACCAGAAATTGGAAAAATTTGCTTTTGCCCTTGTGTTGACTGCTCGCAGACTCCGGCAATATTTTCAGTGTCACCCAATCATCGTCCGAACTAACCAGCCGATCCGGCAGATCTTGCATAAGCCTGAACTTGCGGGCCGAATGATATCGTGGTCAATTGAGCTGTCACAATAGGGCATAACCTATGAGCCCCGGCCTGCTATCAAGAGTCAAATATTAGCCGATTTCATAGCAGAACTGACTCAGCAAACTGCCCCAGAGGATGAGCGTTGGACGATATATGTGGACGGTTCGTCCCATTCAAAGGGTGCTGGTGCGGGCATTTTGCTCGAAAATAACAAAGGTTTAATAGTTGAACATTCTCTGTCATTTCATTTGTCCACATCCAACAACCAGGCTAAATACGAGGCATGCATTGCCGGTCTTCAACTGGCTAAGAAACTTGGAGCAGACAAAGTAAGACTTTGTAGTGACTCTCAGTTGGCAATCTCCCAGATAAATGGAACTTACCAGGTGCGGGACCCGTTACTAGCGAAGTACATCGCCAGAGTACAGGACCTCCTTTCCCGATTTGAGGCAGCAGAGGTTGAACACGTCCCTCGAGAGCAGAACGCCCGGGCGGACGTGCTTTCGAAATTTGCTAGCACAAAAAATCGCGGCAACAACCGTTCTGTCATTCAAAGCTCCCTACCAGGACCCAGTGTCGTCCTGGCCATATGCCCTGCTGTGCCTCGTCCGTCATGGGCGACCGAGATTTGCAAATACCTCGACAATGGGGACCTTCCTGATGACCAGAAAGAGGCTCAGCGACTGAAACGGTCAGCCGCATGGTATACAATGCTAGAAGGCCAACTATACAGACGAGGCTTTTCCGCCCCGTTGTTAAAATGCATAGATAAAGACCAAGCTCAATATGTCTTAGCTGAAATTCATGAAGGTAGTTGCGGCCACCACCTAGGTGGGTCAGCACTGGCGCGGAAGGTTCTTAGAGCGGGATACTACTGGCCGACTGTAGAAAAAGAGTCCCAAGCTTATGTTCGGTCGTGCGAACAGTGCCAAAAGCACGCAGAATTCTCCAAGGCACCGCCCGCAGAGCTGGCATTAACTATCACTCCTTGGTTTGTTTGCCCGATGGGGATTAGATATTCTTGGCCCATTCCCGCAAGCGGTCGGTCAACTGAAGTTTCTGATTGTAGGAGTCAAATACTTTACAAAATGGGTGGAAGCGGAGGCAGTTGCAAAGATCACCTCGGCCAAAGTACGAAAGTTCACATATAGGAACATCATTACCCGGTTCGGAATCCCTGAATCAATTGTCACTGATAATGGGAAGCAGTTTACGGACCGCAAGTTCAGACAGTTACTGGCAGACCTTCATATAAAACAACATTTCTCCTCCGTAGAACATCCCCAGACGAACGGCCAGGCTGAGGCCGCGAACAAAGTGATCCTCCGAGGGTTAAAAAGAAGGTTGGATGAATGCAAAACTGACTGGCCTGAGCAACTTCATCACGTACTCTGGGGCTACCGCACCACACCGCACTCAACCACTGGGGAATCTCGTTTAATCTGGCATTCGGGACAGAAGCCATGATCCCAGTAGAGATCGGCGAGCCAACTTGGCGTAAAAAAGAGTTCAACCCGGATTCCAACCAGGACATGCTGTGTCACAACCTTGACTTAATTGAAGAAAAGAGAGACCAGGCCCGGATTAGAGAAAAGACGCTTAAGAGGACAACCGCCAACCGGTACAATTCCAAGGTCGTTCCTCGCTCCTTTGAGGTAGGTAACATGGTCTTGAGAAGAGCGAATATAGGTAAAGCCAAAGGGAAGCTCGACCCCAATTGGGAAGGTCCATACAGGATCATTGCAACTACCGATAAGGGTGCGTATTACTTACAAACACCCGAAGGACGGGAGATACCCAGGACTTGGAATGCTGCAAATTTGAGGCGATTCTACCCTTAAAGTTCTCTTCCAAACGTCACAAGACAAACAATAAGACAGCACAAACGCACATCCTCAAACGGCCGACACTCGGTCATGTTGACGGATCGGCCTTGTGAATGTCATTAGTTTATTTTTCTGCACAATCCGCTATCCTCAAACGGCCCTCTATGGCTAAATTGAGGGGACGCTGCCTTGTTATTTTACTCTTCAGTCAAGTTATTTTCCAATGTAATATCTCAGTTTAAATCTCTAATGATAAATTTAGATGTACTTATTGTTTTATTGCAATACCACTTGCATGTAACGCCAAAAAATAAAAAAGCGTGCCCGGCAACCGGTTAGCCACCCTTGCTTGAGAGAGACGAAACCTTGTACAAAAAAGGGTCATAACACTTAGACAAAAAGCACAACCCCCGCCCAAAATAAAAAAGGGATGAGTAGAGGTACTTATATGATGACAGGCTAACATCTAAATAAGTAGTGCAAATTCATTAAAGAAATCATTCCATACACCCGGCCAGCTAAAATTACAAAATTTGGACAGTCTATACGACCGGCCGTACTATAAACCGGCACACGGGCCCTTTCAACAACAGAAATAGCCGTAATCGGTCTTACAGGGAAAATAAAAAAAATTATATATATATATTAAACCAGCAACGTCAACTCCAAAAGCCCAAGCTTCTACTCATTCGGTCCATAGCCGGGAGCATAAGCAACAACACGCTTCTCCCCACCAACCAACTCCCACAAAACGCCATCCTCAACCCACCGAGTGTAACTCTTCACTGATCGGTCCAGCTCCACTTGAGGATGAAAAAAGTTCACTTGATTCAGGGCATTTTTCCAAGTCTGCTCAGTTCCACTAAGGAGCAAACCCCTCAAACGGGTGGCGTTCTGTTGCCCAACCTCCCTCTCCCTCACGGTTTCATCACAAGCAAGCTTCCAGTTTGCCTCCATTTGGGCCGCTCGAGCTTGTTCTTCCTCCATTGACTTCTTGTATGTTTCCAAATCAACTGCCATCTGTGTCAACCGCCCCTCGGCCTTGTCGGCACGGTCAGTGCACGCCTTCTGCTGCGCCAGGAAATCCTCTTTCTCTTTCTTACGACTTTGCTCAGATGACACATACTTGGCGTGAATCTCGTCCCTCTGCGCTTGCAACCTCTTTGCATTTTCTTGCGCCCGCTTCAACCTCCCATCGTCACCGTCCAGCTCCAATGAACGAAGCAAGGTCCCTACACCAGCAACCCACTCCTTCGCTTGCTTGATCCGATTCTTGGCAGGAATCGCCTTCAACCGAGCGCTTTCGTTTTCTGAAGGCGTGAACAAACGGTCCACGGCAGCAGGGACCATCACCCCCTCGTTATCCCTTCAAAAATAGTCTCCACAGAAGAGGGAGGGGCAATGTGAATAGAAGATTGTGTCTCCCCCTCCATCCTAGGCGAACGGTCGGACCGCCTCTCTCCGCTTCCAGAACGAGCGGCCCGACACCGCTTGTTCACAGGTGCTGAAGACTCGCCCACTCCGCCTTCCTCAATAGGAACCTCGTATCCCGACGTTGGGGGACATTCCGTGTACTGCCCAGGCACGCCCCCCACGACCGGATCCGCAATCATCTCTACGTCTTCGACTTGCACTTGCTCATCTTCATTAGCAACCACTTCCTCAACCGGTTGCTGACGAGCGGCATCCTGACGAGCCTGAGCCAACTCTGCCAAAAGGATTGGATCCATGAGGTCACCTGAAAAGGGAGGTCGTTAGAAAGAAAAAAAGGTATTAAAAAAAAAATCCATGACAGTGAAATTTTTGAGGGGAGGGCGTGAGACACGACGACTTCATACCCAAAAACACCCTAATACTACTATCATCAGTTCCTAAAAACTTAGTGCAAGGAATCTTCTTATTGCACCAGCACAAGATCTCGGCGGCCGACCTCATCTCGGGTCCATTTAAACGGGACTTTTTCACTTGAAAGCATTTGGGGGAGCCCGGTCGTGTGAAATGATACTGATTCCAGTAAAAAGGAAATTTTGGTTCACTATCATCCCCATACCAATCCGCCAACCCCCCAGTCACAGCCACACGGAAAATCTTGTCCTTGAACCTCTTGTACGAATCGCACACACTCACAAAGAGCGTATGACCATGATTCCCCTGAAAGCTCACCCACCCATGCCGTCCCCGGACCTTCTCATCACTATTAGTATAGTGCTTGACTTGGTAGAAATAGAAGAAAAGACGGGGCATGCAGACCAGTCTCTAAACGCGACAAAAATTTTCAAAAGCGGTCATAAAACCCCAAGCGTTTGGATGCAACTGGCTGGGGGCAACGTCCAGATAGCGAAAAAACGGCCGCTTGAAAATCAGTAAAAGGCATACGAACGCCTATCTTTTGGAAAACCGTTTCGTACATATAGAAGGTATTACCACCTTCCACCTCGCTAAGGTTGTCACAAACCCTCTCGTCTTCACTTGGCGCGTACAACTCGTAGTTATCCTCCTCTTCAACCGACCGAGTTATGGGCATATTCGCTGTCCCAACTTCCACGAATTTCGACCGATGACCCAACACTTCCCTGTCAACCCACGGGTACCTGTGAGCATCAGATGACTGGGGAAGAAGGTGGGATTGTGACTCAAAAGTCCGACCCATTGACGACGACCGCCCTGCATAAGTATCAGATTCAGTTTCAGTAAAAATTTCTATTTGATTATTCGTCTCCCGCGGCCAGACCAGCTCCCCCCAGTCAGCATCAACCGGCTCCATACCAGTCCTATAGGACCAAAGACCTTAGGAACGAACGCCCCAACTCACTCTCCACCCAAGAGGAATCGCTCCGACCTCCTACTGCGTGAACGGCGACCGCTCGTTTAAAAGGGGGAGGAGGATCATCCAATATCTCTAAAGAGCTACTGGAATCTTCTCTTACTGGAGACAACCAGACCATTCCCACAAAAAACGGGTAAAAAGGGAAAGGAGAAAGAGGGTACCTGAACAAAAGGAACAAGCAAAGAATTTTTGAAACGTCCAAAGGAAACTTCCGCTTGAGCAAGAACGGATGGAGAATGGTGTAGAGAAAAGATCTTAGAAGGAATGGTGTAAAGATGAAGGTCCATGGAAGCCATATATATAGGCGGGCCAAGGAGAGAAGAAAGAGGGTGGCAATTAATGCCCATTAATGGAGCATCACCGTTTTCGAGGAGCAATTAATGCTCCGATTCTCGAGGCATCTCTTGGAAATCAAGAGTCAAAGAAATATTTACTGCTACGCGTATTACGAACAGCGGGTTCCCAAAGAACATGGAAGGTCGCGAACTAAGACCGGCAGCTCGTCCGCGCGCAAACCGACCTCCCGGTCTGGGGGCAACTGTTCTGAGGAACCTTAATAGAAGGTCCCTTTGACCAAGACCGGACCGGTCAAAGGGAGGTCCTCCTCCCACGACCGGACCGGTCCCACAACCTCCTAAAGGAGGACCGGTTCCACAACCTCCCAACAGGGACCGATTGTGAGGTCTTTAATGACCTCCCAACCTCCCAAAGGAGGACCGATACCACAACCTCCCAAACAGGACCGGTCCCACAACCTTCCAATAGTGACCGATCGTGAGGAGGTCTCATGTGACCTCCCAACCTCCCATAGGAGGACCGGTCCCGCAAACCTCCTAAAGGAGGACCGGTCACACAACCTCCCAATAGGGACCGGTTGAGGGAAGGTCTTTGAAGACCTCCCAACCTCCCAAAGGAGGACTGGTCCCACAACCTCCTAAAGGAGGACCGGTCACACAACCTCCCAATAGGGACCGGTTGAGGGAAGGTCTTTGAAGACCTCCCAACCTCCCAAAGGAGGACCGGTCCCACAACCTCCTAAAAGAGGACCGGTTCCACAACCTCCCAACAGGGACCGATTGTGAGGAGGTCTTTAATGACCTCCCAACCTCCCAAAGGAGGACCGGTCCCACAACCTCCCAAAGGAGGACTGGGCCCACAACCTCCCAAACGGGACCGGTCCCACAACCTTCCAATAGTGACCGATCGTGAGGAGGTCTCACGTGACCTCCCAACCTCCCAAGCGGGACCGATCCCACAACCTCTCGCGACCGGACCGACCCCCACCGTTACGGCAGGTCCGGTCCAAAACACGATCTTCCCTTACGTATTTCGTAACCACCCCGGTCGTGGTAAGTCGCATCAAGTGTCGCTTCCGAACCTCTGCTGCCACCTGACTCCGTCGCCTGACAAAAGTGGCGACGTCTAATCAATGACATGACTATTGATGGCTACCATGTCATAGGCTCCATTATAAATACCCCCTACCTGAACAGTGCAAGAGGACAACTGAGAACACTTGCCAACTTCCGCTCTTCCACTCGGCCCTCTCACTCTCTCACTCTACTTTCTCTCTCTCTCTTTGAATACTTTGTCTCTATAATTGATATTTCCCTCTCTAAGGATAAATACCTGACTTGAGCGTCGGAGTCCGCGCAGGTACCCCACCCGGGGGCGGGTCAAGGCCGGGAATTAGACCGGTTAGCTGAACCAGCCACGTGGACGAAACTATCAACCTACCAGTCAGCCCTCTGGTCAACTCCCAGGTCAACCTTCCCACCTCAAGTTTACAGAACAATAACTAATATTATATGTGACATGTATTATAATATGTCCAATTATTATGATATTGATATATCATAGATAAAAAGAAAGGGATTAAAATTAAATTTTAAAAATAAAGGAGAACAAAAATTAATATAAATATAATATATATATATATATATATATATATTTGTGAAGATTAAAATATAAAAAAAATCATTATATTTATAAGCAAAAAAATTATATTTAAACCTAAAATTAATTATATGACTTATGCGTGGTGTTTAGTTGAACCATGTTTGATATATTGTCTATTTCACACGGGTCATGGCAGTGGCATCATGGATGCCATGTGGGCAAATATTAGAATGCTACTTAGTACATTATATTGTTGCATTTGAATTTAAAAGGTTCCATAATGAATAACATTGATTGGTTCCAAAAATCAATAGGTTTTAAATTAATAATTCACTATTTATTATCTTTAGAGTAATTGTTGAAGGAAATTTTACATTTGTAGTATTATATATATATATATATATATATATATTACGCCTGAGATAATGTGTAGCAAATCATTTTTTAAATAAATTTTCAACCTTGTTTAACAAGAAGAGCAAGATTAAAAATTTGTAAGTCATGAAGATGCATACCTCCTTGGTTTTTTGGGATACATATTCATTTTTAGCTCATCAAATCTTCCTCTCTTCATCATTAGAACCTTATCGGAACTTGTTCATTATTAGGCAAAGTTGTTTGCACAAGGAAGATGAAAACTTTAACACACTCGTAACATAATCGGGAAGTGCATGAGCCACTACATTGATTAAAATTTATTTCTTAGCACTAGACAAGAGTTTTTCCTTTCATCCCTGGTACCTCTTCCATACAAGGCCCTTAATATTGATCGAATGACAAACTCTTGGCCATTCCTACCTAAGCAAAGAGATCCAAATAACTTTTTGAAAAAGATGAAATGTAATCCCAAACATACACATCAACTCACTTCCAAGCTAGACCTCACAATTTGGGGAAACATTATTATGAAGGACTTGTCAAAATTAACCATTTGGCCTGAAGCAACATTGAAGATATATATAATTGTGATCAATGATCTACCTCACTCACTAATGCTTTCGTGAAAATCACCTATCATCTTCAAAGAACAAATGTGATATAACTAGCCCATACCTTGATGCTCTTTTCAAGATAATCAAATTCCTTTGCCCTGCCCTATGCATCATTAAAAAGAAAGCTTCAACAACTATAATGAATAAATATGGAAATAGCAGGCCATTTTGGCATAACCTTCTCTTTGGTTTTAACTTATTGAACTATTTACCATTCACAGTTTTCGCGAGAAAGAGACAAATTTCACACATTGCATGACTAAGCAAATCCAATTTTCTTAGAAACGCAAATGCTGCATTATATATTTCAGGAATGACCATTCCACCTTGTCATATGCTTTACTAATATGTAATTTAGATGTCATTCATAATTGTGTACCCAACTATATTTTCTTTATCACATGTGTCATTTCATATGCTATTAGGATACTATATATGATTCTCCTCCATGAAACAAAAGCCTTCTGTGGTTTAGAAATGATCTCTGATAATACCATCTTCCACTTGTTAGTTAACACTTCAGAAATAATTTTATAAATTACATTACACAAGCTAATAGGCATGAATTAAGACGTATAATTAGGATGACAAAAATATTAATTTGGTCCTCTAAAGATACAATGAGCACCAAGTTAGTTCTCCAAAGAAAATAACCACCACATTAGTTTCTTAAAGTTTTAATAGTCAACACGTAGTGTAAATTTTGGTCCCCAAAAGATTTACAAGGTCACCAAATTAGTCCATAGAAGGACCAATGTGATGACCATTTAACATTTTCAGAGGGCTTATTTGATGACCATTTTTTTATGAAGACTATCTTGACAAACAATGTATCTTTGGAGGACCATATTAACATGCACTATACTCTTACCAGGATCAATAACTTTAGGAATTAAAGCAATACATGTATAGTATAAGGTACAAAGACCCTAACTAGATGGGGGATGGGGGGTGTTGTAACGACCCAACTAATTAATTATAATACTTTAGTGACCTATTTTTTTTCTTTTTGATTAAACATCAATTATAACCATGCCAAGGCAAATCCACAACTACTAATGTCATACATGTTATTTCAATACTATTTTACAAGATTGGGTAAGGGATCTCCTGTACACACTGTGAGGTTTCACACTGAATAATTTACATTATAATACATTTTACTTAGAACCTTAGATTACATCTAGAGCTCCGGTTGCGGTGTCCCATTTTCTTGCTTAACTCGATCCCGATGGCGTCAGTCTCTGCCTGGTTACACCCATGGCCTGCCACTAGTCCTCCGTCGGCCATTCAATGAGATCCTCCTCTACATCATCAGACGACCTTAGTCCCTCGTTTGCCATCCCTGGAAAGTCGGGGTGATATCTCGATGGGGACGCAAACCTAACACCACAAGGAGTTAAGTCAGTTGGGATCCTGCCATTGGAGGATGAAGTTCGTCTGATGGCTTTATGTTCCGCTTCGAGGAAATGGCGTTGGCCTTCGGCGAACGGGTGGTGCATCTGTTCGGTGAAAGGTGTACCCAGGTGGAGCGTGTTGGGTGTATATCATCGGAACTCACATCCTCCTCGCTCTCATACGAGAACGAGGGTTTGCATGACGTCGAGTGATCTTCACGTCACCCTCTACCGTAGATTGATTGTCCTCAATTTCCCATTCCCCAAAGGGAAGAGGCCTTATCTCCACACACAGTAGGTGCCTAGTAGACATATTCACCTAACACCCAAGTAGGGACAGGGAGTGATTCATTATCCAAAGACAGTATATAAATGAATGATAAAGAACTTAAAGTAAACAATCACATTTAGTAGATAGCATAGTAACGTAATGATGCATGCTACAAATAATATCCTATCACACATACTCTACTACGATGCCATGATCACTCATGGATATCGACCTCCTTGGTCCAATCTTTGTCAATACTTCTTCATATCATTCACAATAGTTCAAGCTCATATTATCATCACAACCCTCTGTATCTTAGATTTTCACAAATCTTCATTAGGAAAGGCAATCAAGAGTAAACGTCTTGATACCATGCATGCATACAGGTTCTCTAGCCAACAATTAAACGGGTCCTCTCTTCAGGGCAGACCATGCCAAGAACTGTCCTCCACCGATCCTTGAATGTGAAAGAAACCGATAGGATTATCATAGTTATGCAGGACTATCCTGAGCATGGTTAGCTAGATCAGCTCATCTTAGGACCGTCCTGCCTATGAATAACCCCCACGATCGTGGACAAATCACCGTCTTAAACCTAGTTCCCCCTTTCATTCTTCACTTCGGGTTCCCAAAACCCTTCGTGCATCCTTTCTTAGTCATTCATAATATCCCCTTACACAATGCATGAGTATGGACTGTAAAGCAAGTGCTTGACATGTATTTTGATGAAGACAAAGTGCAAAAAGAAGAAAAGAAAAGGAAATTGCAACAAACAACAACAATAAGACTCAAGTGCAAAGTTTAAGGACATTTGTGTTTAATTGTATTATATATTTTAAGTCTTTAAGTGTTTGCTTGGGTAGAGTCTTAGGTTAGGTAATGAATCTCAAGGAATAATCATTTTAAACAAATTAAGAATTTGAGACATTACTAAAACCAAGTTTAGAAAATGATGCATATATTTTAGAAATATTTTAAACATTTTTTAATGCATCATTAAATGGCTAAGAATGGGTTTTGGAACTTATATTTTGATAGAAATCAAGTTGCATTTGAAAAGTTTTTAATTTGGGGAAATTTATACTGTGACAATCGATTGTCAATCACATATTGACAATCGATTGTTTCGTGAAAATCAGCATAGGTCTGATTGGATTTTAACAGCTATAAGTTTCAACTAATTTCATAACCAACTTGATTCATCTATACCCATTATATAAGGGTTTTTCTACACGTTTTTCATAATCCCAATTGAGAGAAATACACATAAACCCTTAGCCATATTTTCTTAAGGAATCAAAGAGAAAAGTTTTATCTTTGTCATCTTGAAACTCATGTTCTTCATTGTGTTTATTGAGTATTCATTGAGATTCAAGAATAGGGTTCTATGAGTTGATTATGAGTTGTTTAAATCAGCACATAGAGGTGTGAATCAAAGAAAACAACAACAATTATTGAAGATTCATGAAGAGCACTTGAAGGTTTCAAGTGTGGGCTTGAATGTTTCAAGCAAAAGTGTTGAAGAAGAAGATTGTAGGTTTCAGTCATCTTGGAGAAGAAGACTTAGAGGTTCTAAGCACTTGGAAGAGGTTATTTCAAGAGAGAAGAAGAAGGTTGAAGATCAAGAGGTTTAGCCAAAGGTTTTGGAATCTCTAGGGAGGCCGACAATCAAAGGTTTTGATGTGCATGAGATTGTACCGAATTGATTTCAATTTCTTCTTATAGCAACTCTCCCAATCAACAAAGGAGGACTAGATGTAGCTCTTGATGTTCAAGAGTGAACCAGTATAAAAATCTCTGTCTCATTCTTCTCTATCTCTTCTCGAATCTTTCAATTTCATAACTTAGGTTTAAATTGGGGATTTTCATAATAATTGATAAAAACTAATTTTCCCAATCAATTAACCTTAGATATATCTTTAATAAGTTGATTGCATGTGATTTTATATTAAACCTTTATATTTCTATGATATTCTGTTTTGGAAATATCTTATCAGTATTTGGTGGTTATTTGATCAATATTCAGTAACAACTGAAGTTTATTGAATAACAGTTAGATAATTCAAATATCAACAAGAGGTTTTGAAAGAATTTTTAAATTTGACATAGGTTCACCTTCACACCTATTCACCCCCCTCTAGGTGTTTGTTCACCCACTTGTAAATCCCAATGGAGATATTTTGATTTCAGTGGATGAAAGGATGTTTCTTGAAGTAGGGGGATTAGATGGTGTTGGTTATGTGTTAGGGACCGATCATGATGAGAGGTTTGACACTTATGAGCATCTGCAATTTTATAAATCGTGATTGAGAGGGCCTGGATTTTATGAAGCAGATAAACAATTGAAAGTCGGTGCCTTCTCGGCTGAAAACCGTGCACTGCACTATGTGATTGCGCACATTTTGATTCAGCGGTCCTCAAATCTCGCACAACCTACTAAGCGTGATTTGAAGGCAATGTTTTCTTGTAAGAATGGTTTTAAGATTAATTGGGCTGCTGAGAAGAATAATGCTCAAGATGGCTAAATCAACAAAGGGTGATTTACCCTATGCTATTTTCATTTCCCGCATTATTGATCATATCGGTATTAATGTGAACAATGTGGTGGCTGAGAAACTAGATGAAAAAAGGATTTATTTGTATTACACACATTGCATCACATAGGTATGTTTAAGAAGAATAATGTGTGGGATTGGAGAGTGCAAGAGGATGAGCATCAAGAGGGTGTGCAACAAGGTGCAGGAGCTGCTGAAATTCCGGGTGGAAATATGAATTTTCAGCAAGGTTTATTTGAGGCATTCGAAGGTAGAATGAATGCTAGGCTTGAAGCACTTGAGACTAACAATGCACAATTTCAGCATGAGATGAGTGCAAGGCTAGATACATTTGAAGCTAGCAAAACTCATTTCGAGAATAGAATGATGGCTGAATTTCAACGTCAAGAGAGTGCAAGGAATGCACAATTTGATGCCATCATGTCTATGTTTTCCAAGTTTGGCAATTTTCCCGATCCTTCTAGTTAGGCATTGTTTAGTAGTCTTTTGTTTCTAGGTTATTAGTTTCCATTCTATGTAATTTTCAAGTTTTATGTATTTTAGTTCTAAGTTGCTCTTAGTCATGAATTCCATTTTTAATTCCTCTATGTACTTGTACTTTGAGCTTTATCTTGATGTATTTGAATATTAAGTATATGTACCCTATACTGAAAAATGAATGAATGAATGAATGACCTTTTGATGACTTGACCTTTTGTACATTCATGAGTGTGTGGAACGATAATAATGCCTTGAGTTTTTTTATAAGATAGGTTGACTTCTATAAGGCTGAAATGTGGCTGCTAAAATGCTATTTGAGATATTTGTTGCTTTTGAAGTGTATTTGAGATACTGCTGATTTGGCTACTATTAGGGGTGTAACGGTCCGGTCCGGTCCAGTCTTTAATAGACTTTAGGGACCGGACCGATTAAATTAGGGTGGTCCAGTCCGGTCCGGTCTCGACATTTTTCATATGCAAAGACCGGACCGGACCATAATGGTCCGTTCCGGTCTATTCGGACCATAATTGTTCAAGATCTTTTTTTAAAAAAATTGGGCCTCCAGGCCCGTTTTCACTTGGAACCCTAGGGTTCCCTCTCCTTCCAGCAAGCAGCAAGCAGAACCGCAGAAGGCAGAAGGCAGCAAGCAGAAGGCAGAAGGCAACAAGGCACCAAGCAGAAGGCAGAACCGCAGAACCGCAGAAGGCAGCAAGGCACCAAGCAAAACCGCAGAAGGTAGAAGGCACCAAGCAGAAGGCAGAAGGCAGCAAGCAGCAGGCAGCAGGCGCAGGCAACTTGGTTCGAAGGCAGCGGCAACAACGGCGGATCGGAGGGAGGACGCGGATCGGAGGGAGAGGGATGCGGATCTGAGCGCGAGACACAGAACGGCGAGCGCGAGACGCGGAAGAGAACGAAGGCGGCAAAGAACTTGCGGTGGCAGAGAACGAGCGGCGGCAGAGAGAACCGGAAGGAGAGAGAGAGTATCTTAGGAAAAGAAAGGAAGGAAAGGAACGAAGGAAGGGAAGGAAGGAGAGAGAGAGTGAGTAGTTTTTCTTTTTCTTCAGACTGAGTTTTTGAGAGAGTATGTTAGGAAAGGAAGGAAAGAAGGAGAGTGAGTAGCTTTTTTTTCTTCAGATTGAGTTTTTTTTTATATTTAAGTTAATCGGTCCGGTCCGGTCTTTGCGGTCTGAAAAATAGTCGGACCGTGGACCGGACCAATATAGAACGGTCTACATATTTTGAGACCGGACCGGACCGTGGGACCATTTTGGACCGCATTTTTCGATCTGGTCCGGTCCGGTCTGATCGGTCTCGCGGTCCTAGATCGGACCACTTACACCCCTAGCTACTATTATTATGGTTGTTACCTTGATCTTAATTGAGTACTGAAATGACTTATTCTATGCTGCTACTGTGACAAGAATATATCAAAAATGAATTTGATGCGAATTGATTCTTATATTGTGATTATCTTTTGATATTAGTTGTTGGATATGACTTGATATATTGATGTTTATGCCACTATTTTAAATTCAAACTGAAATTCTGCTACATTCATGCTATTTTTGGCTGCTGATTTGGACTTTAAATGGTGCTTGATTGATGGTTTCAAAATTATGATTTGTTTCGCTTATTGATCTATGTTATTGATACGATTTGTTCGTTACTAATTTGAAGATGGCATTAATTGCAGCACTATATTATGCAGTATATGGCACCATTTTATCACTGAAATTTGTTTAGAAATGAATGGCTTTAATTCTGCATTTTTTGGCCTAAATAATTATGTTGTCACGACCTTAATTGTCGCTGAAATTGATGTGATATTTTGACACTAATGCATTATGTTTTGCAGCTATTGTGTCTTGTACTAGTTTGAGATAGGTCTGCATTTTTGGACTTAATATATCTGCTGAATTAGCCTGAAATTCTGCAAAATCATACTTGAAATGACTTGAGTTGGTTCTGCTATGTCTACTGCCCTGTTTACCTGATATCTTATCCAGATAATTGATTGTCAGCATCAGACAATCGATTATCAGCACCACTCTGAGGTTGAATCTTTTGTTATTACATGTTTTAATGATTTCTTTTGCAATATAATTGTGCTATAACATGTCAAGGACATATATTGTTTTAATGATTTCTTTTGCAATATAATTGTGCTATAACGTGTCAAGGACATATATG
Organism: Crotalaria pallida; assembly: GCA_037953625.1. Lineage (NCBI taxonomy): Eukaryota > Viridiplantae > Streptophyta > Magnoliopsida > Fabales > Fabaceae > Crotalaria > Crotalaria pallida. The sequence goes on along the minus strand of CM075652.1, from coordinate 113,724,031 downwards.
GAGTTATTTTATGACTGAAACACATGGTTTTGATTCATGAAATATTGTTTTTATGATGTTTTCATGAAAATTCAGATTTTTCAGTTTATCTAAATCTGAAACTTTGATGGCTTGACTTTATTTGTATAATGCATGAAAGGATTCAAACTTGGTATGAAAATGTTCTATTACATGTTATCTTTAATGTTTGAATATGCAACATGTGTTTTGATTGCCATATTTTTGAGATTTTAATTGTTAAAGTGAACCATGTGAACTGCTGTGTATATCTGATATATACTTATGACAATAGATTGTCATGAACAGACAATAGATTATTTGTGTATCTGAGAGCATAAATTTGAATTTTTTTTGTTATATTTTCTTACTTTTGGCTATTATACTTTATTGTTATATGCTTTTTGATCATGCCAAAAGGGGGAGAAAGGTTGTGTTTGCTGCTTTATGTTTTGTGTAGGATTTGTTGAGCATAATTGTCAAAGGTTCCCTAAAGCATAAATTGAGGGGGAGCACATAACAAATCGAATCACAACTTGCACAAGGGTTTGTCATCATCAAAAAGGGTGAGATTGTAAAGCAAGTGAAAAAAGAAGAAAAGAAAAGGAAATTGCAACAAACAACAAGAAGACTCAAGAGCATATTTTAAGTCTTTAAGTGTTTGCTTGGGTAGAGTCTTAGGTTAGGTAATGAATCTCAAGGAATAATCATTTTAAACAAATTAAGAATTTGAGACATTACTAAAACCAAGTTTAGAAAATGATGCATATATTTTAGAAATATTTTAAACATTTTTTAATGCATCATTAAATGTCTAAGAATGGGCTTTGGAACTTATATTTTGATAGAAATCAAGTTGCATTTGAAAAGTATTTAATTTGGGAAATTTATACTGTGACAATCGAATGTCACATATTGACAATCGATTGTTTCGTGAAAATTAGCACAGGTCTGATTGGTTTTTAACAACTGTAAGTTTCAACTAATTTCATAACCAACTTGATTCATCTATACCCATTATATAAGGTTTTTTCTACACGTTTTTCATAATCCCAATTGAGAGAAATACACATAAACCCTTAGCCATATTTTCTTAAAGAATCAAAGAGAAAAGTTTTATCTTTGTCATCTTGAAACTCATGTTCTTCATTGTGTTTATTGATTATTCATTGAGATTCAAGAATAGGGTTCTATGAGTTGATTATGAGTTGTTTAAATCAGCACATAGAGGTATGAATCAAAGAAAACAACAACAATTATTGAAGATTCATGAAGAGCACTTGAAGGTTTCAAGTGTGGGCTTGAAGGTTTCAAGCAAAAGTGTTGAAGAAGAAGATTGAAGGTTTCAATCATCTTGGAGAAGAAGACTTAGAGGTTCTAAGAACTTGGAAGAGGTTCTTTCAAGAGAGAAGAAGAAGGTTGAAGATCAAGAGGTTTAGCCAAAGGTTTTGGAATCTCTAGGGAGGCAATCAAAGGTTTTGATGTGCATGAGATTGTACCGAATTGATTTCAATTTCTTCTTGTAGCAACTCTCCCAATCAACAGGGGAGGACTGGATGTAGCTCTTGATGTTCAAGAGTGAACCAGTATAAAAATCTCTGTGTCATTCTTCTCTATCTCTTCTCTAATATTTCAATTTCATAATTTAGGTTTAAATTGGGGATTTTCATAATAATTGATAAAAACTAATTTTCCCAATTAATTAACCTTAGATATATCTTTAATAAATTGATTGCATGTGATTTTATATTAAATATGTATATTTCAATGATATTCTGTTTTGGAAATATCTGATCAGTATTTGGTTGATATCTGTTCTGTATCTGGTGGTTATTTGATCAAGAAGTTTATTGAATAACAGTTAGATAATATCCAAATATCAGCAAGAGGTTTTGAAAGAATTTTTAAATTTGACATAGGTCCACCTTCACACATATTCACCCCCCCCCCCTCTAGATGTTTGTTCACCCACTTGTAAATCCCAACATGGAAAACTTGCTTAGGTATTGGTTAGGCTTAGGATCCCTAAAGAGATGGTTATAATATTTTAATTTTTCTGTTTTGATAAATTTTACACTTGATAATCCATTGTCAGAATCTAACAATCGATTATCTAGTGCACTCAATTCAATATTGGCAACAGTGCACCCCAATAATCAATTATCATACCCTGATAATCAAGTATTAGTGCAACTTGAGAGCTTTTCAAGCTTGTTCCATATACCATTTCTTTAGTGATGCTATGTTAACTTCCTTATCAACCTCCTAGATCATGTTTACAATGATGCAACATCATTTATATGCATAAAATCATGGCATTATTCAAGTATCACTATTATTACACAAGTATCACATAATTCATTTTTTAACCCCTTTCTTTTGCTTTAAAGTCTCTGAGGTAGTTATCCCAAGTTTATTTTAAGTTCCTTAATCCCTAACAACCAAGTTTCATGCATTAATTCCCTGAGTTACTAATTACATTGTCCTCCAAGACAAATAATCAAGTGTAACTCCCTAAATTTGTTCCCTAAGCTTTGGAAAAGCTAGGCTACACATCAATCCATAATTATATCGAAGCCTCAAGCTTTTGGTATTCCTCCCTTACCTACAAATATCAAAGAAAGCAAGGAATTTTGAATTTGAACTGGTTTCAAGTTCTTGGACATGAACACCAGGATGGTTTTTGTGCAACTTTATCAGTGAAGTTCATCATTATTTGGCCATGAAAATACAAGAGATCAGTCTGAACATAAACTAGGATATGTGGTCTTTAATTAGAACTAAAGATTTCAACAAATTGTGGCTTGGTTTGACTGTGCCAATACTGCAAAGTTGGCATGTTCATAATTTTGGTTGCTGATTCCAGAATCAGAGTTATTTTTGGTTAATTTCATCTGTAAAATTCTTTTAGGTCTAGCTATGAAAATACATAAGACCACTTGGTATCAATTCTAGGATTGTGAAGGCCTAAGATTTTCAGACGAATACAACAAAGTGGCACCCCTGAGAGTTCAAGTTTTAGTTTTCAGAATCAGAAAATTTTTCTAACAACTTTGATACCATGGTTCAGCATGATCATGCAACCAAAGGACATGAAATAAATTATTATCATCTTTATGCCATGAAAACTAAAACTTGAACTGAAAAGAAGACCAAAAGTGGGACTGAGCTTACCACAAGAAAGCTGCAAAGTGGTGTTCGTGGCTCTGCCGAATGCTGAGACTAGTTTTTCAATGCCACTTCTACACGAGTTTTGAGCAACAAAACTTCAATTCTAAGACTACAACTCACAGAGAACTTGGGTAAAATTGATTGTAGTACCACAATGAAGTGTTTGATTGTGTTTTGGATGAAGAAAAATCCCTGAAGGCTTGGCTATTTATAGGGAATGAAGATGGGTAAAATATTGGAGGAAATTGGGGGAAGGATATTAGATTTCACCCCAAGCTTGCCAAGTATCAAGCCTATGGCCTCCTAACCTTGAAGATCAGCCTCTCAAAGGCTTACACGTGGTTTGGACAAGAGTAAAAACGTGTTTTTCACAGTCAATTGAGCTTTCTTCAGCTTGAAGAAACCCAGATAATCGATTGTCTAGCCTTGACAATCGGTTATTGGGCTTGAATTCATAATTCTAGGCAAAATTATGCCAGGATAATCAATTATTTGCCCTTGATAATCGATTATCGGGCCTTTGACTGGTCAAAACTAAAAAATTCAAATATTTGAAATATATTATTTTATTATATTTCTCTCCAAAACCATTTTAACCTTAAAATATGTTAATTTTAAGCTAAATAAATCACATAAATTACATCCAACAATTCTAATTTAACTATCATTCCTTACTTTTCCATTTACTTACACAATGCATCATATATTATTATAATTTAAAATAATTTACATAATTATTTTATAAACTCAGGGATTAATTCCCGTGGATGTTACAGGTGTGAGAAGTTAAACCAAGTAAAATTGAATTCAATTGTCTTGAATAAAAAAATACAAGAGTAATTTGTGGAATAATGTTCAATCAAACCAAAAAATTTGATACATTTTCTGTAAGGCATTTTATCGGACACCTAGCATAAAAGATTTCTATGAAAACCTAGCTAATCACACATTTAAAGAAAGAAACTAATAATACGAAGGGATAGAAGGAAGAACAAAGTGGTTTTATCCTGGTTTACATCCCAACCACTTGAGTGCTACGTCTAGTATTCTCCTTCGGGATTGAGGGATTTGCTCCACCATGTAAAATGCATGTTCACATTACAAGCAAGTTTTCCACTAAGTTCGTCTACTAAGACCTAAAAATTCTAATGGATACCCCACCAAATCCTTTCTCTATAAATGAAAATACCTCACTTCTCAAGAGAAAGGATAATCTTTGAGAACACTTAAATTTCTTATATAGAAGGAAACACCTTGAAATTTTGATTATACATTATTGGAAATTATAAGCAAGATCAACACAATGAAAAAGACGAAAAATATTGAGAGAGATGAGTGATCTTGATCTTTTATAGAGAATATGAAAGTTGGGGAGTTTGTTTGTTCAATTGGTTCTCTAGTTTTTGAGATGCGGGTCTTTGTAAATGCTTTTATATTAAGTCAAAAGTAGGCTATAAAAACCCACACTCTTGTTAAAGATCCACTTAAAATTATCGAGTAATATGTCAGATTAGTCCCTGACTTTGTAAGCGTCGATCAAGTTAGTCCCTGACTTTATCGAAATAGCAATTTAGTCCCTGAGATAGGAGAACGTCGATCAAGTTAGTCCCTGCCGTCACTATCGCGGGGATGTATTTGCTTTAAAATGAGATAAAGATAGGGACGTATGTGAATTAAAATGAAATTTCAGGGACTAAATTGCTATTTTGATAAAGTCAGGGACTAACTTGACCGACGCTTACAAAGTCAGGGACTAATCTGACATATTACTCTAAAATTATCTATCAGACTGACCTATTAATTGATTATCACTTCTTTGGTAATCGATTACTACCTAAAATTTTTCATTGTTTTCATAAGATAATCTGTATATGGTAATCAATTATCTCCTGAATGGCTCTCTAGAGATCGATCATTAATCTCAAGTTCATCAATATTCAAAAACTTTTGAAACGATTATCACCATGTATGTGCTAACTGGCCACTCGCACCAATTCATGAGTCTTTAATTGATTTTCACCTCATATTAATCGATTAGCTCCTATGTAAAATGTACTGATTCTTGAGCATGTAATCTATTACCAGACCCTATTGACCGATTATCACTTCAGTGAAACATTTTCTGATCCCTCACAAGATCAAAACTTATCATATGCACTCAAATATTAAGTTCAAATTATGCTTTCATGTGATGATCTAACTATATACCTGTTGACTCTAATCCCATTACATCTTGGGATTTCTAAGACTTAAAAAAGAATAAACTATTCAAGCTTAAAGGCTGGAGCCTTCAATCTAGTCATTAGATAGTTGTTGTTGTTGTTGTTTTTGTATTGTCATGTTGCTCTCGACTTTATGTCATTTGAGTTGTCTTCATCAAAACATTGTTGGGAAAGTTAATATGGCTTTCACACTTGCTTCACATATGATTAAGATCCTCTAAAAATTTTCCCTTATTTAATAAATTCGAAATACATTGAGTAACATCTACCTCAAATACATGGCAATAGTTTTGACGGAAAAAAGGATGAAAACCATAAGGACCAGGTGACTTCGTCGGGAACATTTGGCTATCGCCACTTTGACCTCCTTGGCTATAAAAGTACTATGCATCCTGCATATTTTACATGTCATTATTTACTTTTCTAGAGAAAGCCTCGTCCACAACAAGAACAATCACAAGATAACCAGTTTCAAACAATGATGTAAAAGAGCTGACGAATTGTGCCTATTTCTTCTTCATTAGTGAAAACAACACGAAATGGGATGTAAATTCTTGGCTTAATTATGTGTCAAGTCCTTAAACTTTAGACTCATTTTGTCACAAGCCCAATTCTTTTTTTTTTCAATATCTGACTTTCCGAAATTATTTCTGGGTTTGCAACTATGTTTAAATTTAGCAGACATATGAACCTTTTCTTTCTAAGACTCAGGGAGTGCTACTTGGCTTGGTCTATAACTTCTATTTAGTTTTATGTGATGTTAACTTTAAATATTGATATTAGTGTTTATATTGCCTTTTATTTTAATATTTCTATTTTTTTTAGCCTTTGTCATGAAAAATAAAAAATATTAACAAATTTATTCCATTTTTTATAATTAAAATATAATTGAAGATAAACGTTATAAAAATTCATTTAAAAAATGTGTAATAAAAAAACCAACTAATAATATTCATGACATAAACAAATTACTCCATACTTTTTTTTTTAATTTACATAGTAAAAAATAATTTTCTAACATCATCTAAACAAAACATATTACTTAATTTATTTTTTTAACTATAATGCTCAAACATAAACAGATTACCTTTCAAATAAAAAAACATAAATAAAATATAATCATAAATAAATATAATCATAATTTAATTTTTTTTCAGTTATACTAAACACGCAATCAATGAATAGCGCATTTTTCAATACTCATCTAACCTCCAATAATTTAAATATGGATACATATGTTCGAAAAATCCTTTTAAATATTTGAATTAATATTGGAAGATCTTAACTCTTTTATTTATTTGCCAAAATACCTTGCCATATGCAACAAGCCTTTAAAAAAAATGGATAGAGTGCATCATCATTGAATGCTACAGAAGAAGATTCTATTTCCGTTCCGTTCCTATTGGAGTAAACCAAATGAAAACAAAGCTTACAGCTGTCCAGTGCATTGTTTTTGTTTTTGATCTCCCTAAAGTAACCAACAATGAGTGCCAAACAGCCACTTGTTTATCAAAGGACATCATTGGTTATTTGGCTCAGTTAGCTATCAAGTAGCAAGTGTTTTGGCATCAATACACTACTATAGGCATCACCCTCATTGGCTAATTTTGCATTGAGAGTATTATAGTGGGGGCCACCCTGCTTGACACATAACTAATCTAATTGGTTGAGAAAGCTATGTCAGATGAAGCCTTTACGGGCAGGTGAAAGGATAAGAATTAGTATTGTATATCAAACATAGTGACACAAAAAATAGTACGAGATTTTTTTATTTTTTTTTTAAATTTAAAGAATACGTTATAGAGTAGTACGTATGCTGAAAAATCAGACCGAAATATTAGTATAAAAAACATTAATAATATCATTAATTTGTCATTACTATCCAATGATCACAAATTATAAAAAAGAAAAAACTTGTAATTAGAGAAAAAAAAACTCAATTTATATTATACGTAATGGAAATCGTATCTCTATCTTCAATCTTACAAGGGTTTCTTTTATTAAGAGAATAGAAAAAAAATAAACTTCAAAGATAAATGAAAAACGTGATAAGGTGAAAATAAAAAGTGAGTTAAGTCTAAAATCTAATGATTAAGTTTTAAAAAATAATATAAAAAGTGGATTGTTTAATAAAAAAATTAGAAAAAATATTTTTAAAGTATAAAAATAAAAATATTTTTAATTTTTTAAAAAAATTAAAGGGACAATCAAAATAAATTTATTTTGACTGCATCGTTAAAGTATAAGCTAAGTATTGAAAAAGTATCATGAATATAAATTTACGTAAATAATTTAAAAATAAAATAAAAAATAGAAATATTTTTGAAACTCGTATGATACATGTATCAATATTGAATACACATACTAGTATAACGCCGCATATTTCTTTTATATTTGAAGTATCTAAAATTGGAGAGGTGACCGCAGAAGAAAATGAGCAAATTACAAGTGTCCCATGGTTTTTGAAATTTATGTATACTAAAGGCGCTTGATATTTATTTTGTCATTATTGAAGGTTTTGAATTTTCCCTGGTTTAGTTAGATCCACTGATTGAACCAAATGGGGTCTTACTGTGTTTGACTTGATCAAAGGGAATCTATGTGTTTCTTTCATTGACTGTCTCAAATAACAGCATCTTCACTTTCTTATTCAATTTTGGGGAGCTGTATCCTGAATTTTGTTTCATGCGAAAATGAATATAGAATAATATAGGGAAATAAGTTTTTTTTTTAATGAAAAACTTATCAAGTAACTATAATTTCCAAACAACCTTTAATTTCTAAAAATGGAGCTTCATTCATAAAACATGGTCATTAAATTAATTTAATCATATCCACAACCTGCCTAGGCTAAAAATGTTGAAACTTTTAATATAATTTCATCATGTAGAAAAGCATAACTCTACACGGCAGAAATTCCCTTAATTTTTCTTATGTCGGGTTTCAGAAGTTTTCTATTCAAGTGATTTGACTATATATTGTCCTTTGCATTTTTGAAAAATGAATTGCATGTAATTTTTTTATTAGGATATTAATTATTTAATGATCACTGGCTGGTGGAACTTAGTTAAATCCCCGTTTACCTAAATCGGATTAGAGTTAAAATCTTCTTTTTCTACACTTAACATTGTAACTAAATAAAAAAATTGCATGTGATTCTTGGTACGAAATAACTTCAAGATCGTCCAGCATAATCTAACCCTAGTCAACAAAATGTAAATACATCCATAATCCATTCGGGAACTAATAATGTAGAATAAAAAAGGGGAGAACACATCCATAAATACACAAAGTAAAAATATCATCTAAGGTATGTCACAAATATATATTACCCTTAAAAATAAATTTGCTCACCACAACGATTTCTTACTATTTACTAACCTATTTTATATATATGTTTGAAGAATCTGCTAAATTCTACAAAAACGTAAGAGTACATTGTTTGATGGTGTATCGCAATTCGCAAAGGAGATCAGGAAAGTTGAAAAGCAAATGAAGAAATTACGTTGTTTGAGGATTTTCTTCATTGAACACAAATGATGCACAAAATGAGTTTTATATAGACATTGCAGCATTAATTTATAGTCTTTTCGATTTTTATTATAAGTCATCTTTTAGACAATTTTATTGACCCTAATTATAAATCACGTTATATTTGCTATACACCATTTATTACTTTTTCTCTTTTTTGCCCCTATTAAATGTTCTGATTATCTATGTTTTTTTTTGTTATTCATTAATAAGTGTGAATTTTTCAAAAAAAGTTGAGAGGGTAAAATTGTAATATTATAATATATTCTTATAAAATTAAACTAACTACTTTTTCTCGTATGTGTAATTCAGTTAAGCATGTCCTATAATAAAAATCAAATTTAGTACTTTATATCATTTAATCAAACATAGTCCCTCAGATCTCGTTTATAATCATTTGGAATCATCTTTGCCTTTGTCCTTTAATTTGTACAAGAACTTTATCTACTTTTTTTTTTACAACGATGCTCCTAAACACTTTAATAGTATTGGCAATTAGGGCCAATGGGCGGGCATGGGCAGGGTCATTGCGGGCTTTGCATTTTTGCGGGCGGGCATGGACGACCCTAATTGAGTTTAGGGCGAAAAATCCAGGCCCTGCCCGCCCATGTTTTTTGTGGACGGGCACGCGGGCAGCCCAAATTTTTTTTCCTTTTTTTCAAAAAAAAAAAAAAAATCGCTGCAGAAAGATTGGCTGAGAAATGTGGAGTCGAAGACGATACCTTTAAAAAAATTTTGTACTTCAGATCCAGCATTAATATCACTAGTTCATTACTTAATTCATGATTCTTCTGAATAAGTGTCTGGCAACAATTTTATTATTGATTCTGGTACTACCTTACCTGGAGTGCCTATCTATTCCTCTCTCTCAATATAACATTGTGGACCGATCATAATTGAGATTGTAATAATAATTTTAGCCAAGGGAATGTATTCTTGGTTTGGAGGGAATGTATTCTTGGTTTGGAGGGAATGTATTTTTGGCTTTTGGACCACTTGGTCCAATTTTCTTTTTTTTATATATAACAATGCCCGCGGGCGGCCCATGGGCGACCCTAAAATGCCCGAAAATTTTGCGGGCGGCCCTGCCCAACCCTAAAATTTTTATGGGCGAAAAAATCAAGCTCTGCTCGCAAATTTTGCGGACGGGCTGGGCAGGCCCGTGGGCGGCGGACCTAATTGCCAATACTACACTCTAATAGATAAATCTCGTTCCCATTAAGTAGGCTGCAAACCCATGGAAGAGATTAATCACCCCAAATTTGGAGCTACCATCTCAGAATTCCCTTTCTCGACAGGCCAGGAGGAAACTAGGTGAAACTGGGAGGTGATAGGCGAATGTCTATCATAGGGGGATTCAAACTCGGGTCCTTAACTTATGGAGGAAGACACTTTTGATAGTTTATCTATTTTACCTATAACTTTAATTAAAAAATTTAAAAAATAATCCTATTTATTTTATATTTTATTTTGTTCAACAAATACTCCGTATTTAATACAGTATTTTACATCTCTTTCCGCTCAAAAGTCACTCCACCCAATGCCTTCACTCATAACGATTAACCCATAATAATTAAGGGCAAAATCGGAAATGTACTTTTATTCCATCCGTTTCATATATATATTGTTCATATAGTTTTTCCTTATTGTTTCATATATATTATTTTTTTACAAGCTTAATACATAATTAATGTTGTTTTTCCCAATTATACCCTTATTTATATTACAACATCTTTTTCATCTCCAATATCTTTCTCTATTTTCAATAATAATTACGCAAAAGTATTATAGTCAAAATACTCAAAATTCTTATATCATTTAATCATTTTATAAAATTCGTACATAATTTTAAAACACACTACATATAAAATGGAAAAAGTAATTACTAATATATTTAATATTATCGATCATCCACTTTAACTAACTTTCAAAGTTCTAGACACCATAAATGTTTATACATATGAAAGAGAGGTAGTAAATTTTTAGAAAGACACATGAACATATAATAAAATACAGTAACAAATTAAATTTAAAACATTAATATTTTTAAATAATAATCTTTTCGAACGACTACTTTACGTCAAAGGAAAAGACCTTTTCATGCTGGTAAAAATGGAGTACTAGAATAGAAATATCCTAGAATGGTAGGGATTGAATCTTTTATACTGATATGCTTTATTAGCTCATTTTTTTTTCATCAATGATCATGCATGCCATGAACTTGGGTTGTTGGAACTTTTGGTATAATTTATGTTGATTAAGAAAATTGGTTAATTTAGTTAATAATATTGAAAATATGGATATTTAATATATTTTTTTAAAACTATTTTTATAAATATATCGGAATTTTAAAAAGTGTTTATAAGAGTGTTTGTCAAAATAAATAATTAATTATCATTGAAAATTGATAAAAAAAAATATTATAAATAGGATCAAAATAAAAATTGCAAACCAACGGGGCTTGGTTTAGTTGGTGTAAGGTCTAACTGAAATCTTGAGAATGGGACACGGGTGCTAATATTCCCGCGTTCGATTCCCACTAAAAACATCCCGTTGGGAGAGTCAACCACGCAGCTCGCTTCGGATTAGTCTCAAGGGCTCTCTGTATTAAGGGTGCTCTTGGAAATACTAATGGTTCCGCAAAGAATACGAAAAAAAATTGCAAAATATCTACTCCCTCCGTCCCTAATTATAAGGCCCTCTTAACACTTTTATTTTGTCCCTATTTATAAGGCCCTTTACCAATTTTCAATGAGTATTAATTATTTTTTTCCACAAACACCCTTATTTATTTAACACTTTTTAGATTCCCAATAATATTAATAGGGGTAATTTTGAAAATACATATCAAAAGTTCATATTTCCAATACAATTAACTAAATTATTCCACTTTCTTAATGAACGTGAAATCTCCCAAGAGGACCTTATAATTAGGGACGGAGGCAGTACTCCCTCCGGTCCTATTTATAAGACCCTTTTGGGGTTTTTCACTCCCACCAAGGAGAGTGGATAAATTTGTTAGTGGCATTGGAAATGTGAAAATTTGATATGTTTTTTCAAAACTACCCCTATAATTATTATTGGAACTCTAAAAAGTGTTGACTTTATAGGGGTGTTAGTGGAAAGAAGTAATTAAATGTTATTGAAAATCGAAAAGGGGTCTTACAAATAGGACCAAAATAAAAACCCCAAAAAGGTCTTATAAATAAGACCGGAGGGAGTAATATTTAAAGTGAAGAGGGAAGAAATACAAGCTATCCTATTTCCATGCTGTAATTATTTATTACATCATGCATGATGAAAGTTGCACATATATAACCGTACGAACTTAAATAAAGAAACAGAAATTAAGCACAAGTGGAGGAGTTACTCTAAACGTAAAGACCCTGAGATTATGTTGCCGACATGGCACGCATAAACGTGTTGAAATAAATTCAAATAAAATTATGACAAGTGGAAGGTGTCGTAGCTGGCCACTATTGTTGATTCATTGTTTGCTACTGCCACAGAGTGGCCCAATGTTTTGTAGATAAGATTTTCTTTCTCTCTCTAACGTGGACGTAGTCGTCATCTCATTGTTCAAGTTGCCAAGATGTACTACAAATTGCACAAATAATAGTAGTAGTTGGTTCCATATGATGTCTACCCAAGAAAATTGATTCCATAGGAAATTTCCACAAAACTTGTATGAAGCATGTTTTTATAATTGAAAAATTCTAACAAACTGTTTTTTTTAAATATTGCTTAAAGGAGTAAAAGAAATAGTTAGTTTTATATTTAAAAATGGTGAATTTTACATTTCAAAAATTGTTAAACTTAAATTTTTAAAGCAAACTTTTTTTTTAAATTTTTTTATTGAATCAATATTTTTTCTCATCATATTTTTAAATAATATTTTAGAACAAAAATTGAATTTTTTTACCTCGAACCAAAAAAGTGGATTTTCTTAATTGAGAAACTAAATACAAATTTTTTTTTTATCCTTTCAATATTGCGCTTCTTAATAAAACTTATTAATTTTTAGGTTTTTATCCTCAATCCTAGGTTAAGAAAATAAAAAAAAAAGTCTTATTTATAAGTCACGTTATATTTTCTAAGAGACATTTATTTGACAAGTGAGTGTAATTCACATGGTCATGTACCAAATCTTAAGACTTGGGAGTTGAAAATCCCGGATTCGATCCTTGGAGCCACCATTTGGTGGATTTAAATCCCTTTCCCCTATCTCCGTAAAAAAAAAAAATTAAGCAAAAATTTCCATTGAAAATATGAGTATTTTTCAATATTTTAAATTTAACATTTTCCAAGATAAAATTACAACTTTTTTCCTTAATCAATACTCCCTCCGGCTTGAAATATAAGCAACAAAAAACATACATCTCTTGATTTAAAATATAAGTGAAATTAACCAACTTTCTTAAATTTTACTCCCTCCGGCTCAAATTATAAGCAACTTTAACCACTTTTTACGCTGATTAAGGAAGTTAGTTGATTGTATTTAATTTTCTCAAATTTATAAAAAAATAGAGATATTTTAGGATAATAGTATTGGGAATGAAACAAAAATTAAATAAGATAACAATTTTCTAAAGATATTTTAGGAAAGTGACATTGAGAATGAACAAAATTTAATAAAGTTAGTTAATTTTGCTTATATTTTAAACTAAAATAAGTATGATTTTTTATGCTTATAATTCGAGTCGGATGGTGTATTTCATTTCCAATGACACTTTCATAAAACATCCTTAGAAAATTGTTATCTTATTTAATTTTTGTTTTATTCCCAATACAATTTTCCTAAAGTACCTCTATTCTTTTATAAATTTGAGAAAATTAAATACAATCGACTAACCTCCTTAATAAACACAAATTTAATTAGTTTTGCTTATAATTCAAGTTGGCGGAGTATTTTACAAGCACTCTCCAAATTTTTTTATTAGCAGACAATTGGCTGAGCGTGGAAATCGAGGTCAACCAAGTCAATAGAGTTGTCTATTATTACTACTCAATTATTGTTAGTTATCAAACCTCAATATAATCTGATATTGTTGCAGGATAATACTATAAACTCCGATAGGATTATACCACTGTCTTTAAAAATAGTAAAATTTTTAAAAGTCAATAAAAATTATGGTTTTAATATTTTGTTTAATAAATCACTCAATTAGTAAAAGAATTCATATGAGGGTGGGAATACCTCGTGTACTATAACACTAATATAATTTTCTTTCGTTTGCTAGAAAAAAAAATTAGTACACAAATGATACAATGCAATTTTTATTGATTGTTTAATCACAAATTATAGTATATAATTTCCAATTTTTTTATTTTATCTTAACTGTAATTTGAGAGAATATATTTCACAAGAATTGTTTATCTTTGTATGATTGAGTAATTTGTAACCAAAAGGCATACTTGACTATCACATGAAGAAAAAGAAGGTTTAGAATAAAAATGTAAGCATTTTGTAATATTGTAGTATATCTATCTTGTTTATATTTTTAACTTTAAAAAGCTTGTTTATATTTTTCAAATAATTATATTCCTTCATAAATAAGAAAAAAATCAATTTAAAATATATATTACCATATATACGTATGTAGAAAATTTACTCTAAAACAAACAACTATGACCTAACTCTAACTATAAAAAAGTCCCAATTTTCTTACAACTAAAAAAAATAAAAAATTAAAGTCAGCAAGAGTGCAAGACTTGATGGTTTAAGATTGATCAAATGGATCAACGGGGTTTGGTTCAGTTGGTGTAAGGCCTCAACTGAAATCTTGGGAATGAGACAAGGGTGCTAGTAGCCTCGGGTTCGATTCCCACTAAAACATCCCGTTGGGAGAGCCAGCCACGCAGCTCGCTCCGGATTAGTCTCAAGGGCTCCCTGGTATTAAGAGTGCTCTTGGGGATACCGGTAGTTCCGCAAGGAATACGGACAAAAAAAAAAAAGATTGATCAACTGGATGTATTGTTTATATAGGGTGGTACATAACCAGGGAAGTTTGGTTAGGTTTTCCTCATAATATTATCTTGGACAATTGAAGTACGGTTAACCTTTACCAGAAAGAAAGGGAAAATCAAAGCCGAATTGGGCGATAATAATGGTAAACCAGATAAAATTATAATTTAATTAGTTGAAATAAATAGTCAACAGATATTTTTTCAACGTCTGCCTAAGCAACTAGGCGATTTCTTGCCTAATTAATCAATATGTTTAGCTAAAAAAAAACTTTATAAATTAGAAGAAAAGACATCGTACATTGATTGTGCCTAATGTTAAAAAACTTTAGTGAAAGAACTTACTTATGTGTGCACCGTAGCACCATTCAACCTGGAAGTTATTAGTCGGTTCTGGACCACAATCACCATATTATTTGTGGTCCAACCCAATCATGGTTTACAAAATAAGAAAATAAAATAAAAAAAAAGAGGTTTAGTCTACAAACCCCGCTTTTATCCCACAAACCCCATTTTAATGGGAAAATGTCCACTTTGCCTTTATATATTAAAAAAAAAAAACCACAAACCCCAAAAACTTTACACATTCCCAAACCACAAACCCCAAAAACCTTACAACTTCCACCATTCTTTTCCCACACCACCACCGCCAACGCCACCGCTTCCGCTGCCGCTGCCACCCCCACCACCGCCGCCGCCAGCACTGCAACTGCAACTCCTCCTTCATCCTCCTCCTCTTCCTTCTTCTTCTTCTTCACATATCTGAAGAAAAAAAACAGATCTAATACAAAAATAACAAAAATAAAACAAGAGCCAAAAACAAGACTGAAAGAAACAAAACAAGAAAGAAAGAGATGAAAGCATGAATGGAATCGAACAAGGATGGTGAAATACCGACAACCTAGTTAAAATTCCGAGAACCCCGTGTCGGAATTTCAAAATTCCGACACTGGTTCGTCAGAAAAAACTTGCACTGCGTTTCTTTTCCGAGAACAAAGGTTCAGAATTTTAAATTTCCGACATCCCCGTGTCGAAAATTTACAACGAAGTCAGGGGTTCATCACAACAATGGCGGTGGAGGCGTGTCGGAAATTTTTTCGTAGAAGACCCACCTAAAAACGAAAAAGAAATAAAAAAGGAAGGGAAAAAACACGAAACAGAGATGATGAAGGAAAAACGAATAGACAAAAACGAAAAACAAAATGAGAACTATAAAACAAAGAAATGAAAAACGAAGATGGAGATATACCTTCAAGGAGGACAGCAGCAGTAGCGGCGGTGGAGGCGGCGCCGGAGAAGATGGAAGAAGGTTGGAAGTTGAGTGGGTGTGGGTGTGGGGAGATGAACGGTTGAAAGAAGGTTGGAAGTGGGGTGTGGAGTTTGTTGAAGGAAGTGCAGTTTGGGGATTATTTGAAAAAATGGGGTTTGGGAGATAAATTTGGGGTTCGTAAACTAATCCCCATCACAAATGTGAGTGAGTAATTATTTGAATTATATGTCAAATATTAATTAGCCTGAACCACATGTGACGTGATGGTTCAGGACTAACTAATAATTTCTCTCATTCAATCAGAGCTATGATTTTCGAAGTTGAGATATTATCAAAATAAGTTTTTTTAGTAAAGCAGTTTTAATTTATAAACATGACAAATCTCTAATATTATTCCAATAAACTTATTCATCTACCAACTATATTCGGTATTTTGTAAAAATACTTAATTATTATAAAGAGATGAAATAAGATGAAACAAAAGGCTTAAACGCTAAACTTCCTTAACCTTCCTTCTAGATATCATGCCATGAAAATAATACTCCTCTGATCCTATTTATAGGACATACTTAACTATATCACACAGACCAAGGAGAGTAGTTATGTTTTTTGAAACTTTAAAAAAATATTTCAACATTACAATCTTACCCTCTTAACTTGCATTGGAAATTTCACAACGTATTACTTCGCATTAATGGGCAAAGGGCAAATAAGAGAAAATAGCAATAAATGTCTCCTAAAAAATACAAAATGACTTATAAATAGAACGAAAAAATCTTTTTAGAATGTGACTTATAAATAGGAGGGAGTAGAAATTTGCAAATGTTTACATGACTCAATCAATGAATGGCCTGTGGTCTCCAAACGATTTACGGCTCATAATCTTAAACTCCTGCTTTACTAATGCATTATGTTCTCGATATGCAGAGTGATGCATTAATAAATAATAATAACATGTCATATTTCAACCTAACATCAATCTTTATTAGTTTTTTAATATTATCTGTGTGTTTGTAGTTAAGCCAGCAAACTTCACAGACTTGAAATGTTATTATATATACAAGCATACGTATAGCTGATCGGGAATTTGTATATATACAACTAACTCCTAATAATTAAATAATAGAATTAGCTACGTTCCCAATCTTGTTTGATATAAGTTGAAATCAATAATAAAGACAACGTGTTCAAATGTTCAATACATGAACGATAATACAAAGTTTAAGTTCTGTGGCACACACTTCATGGAAGTAATTTTATATTATATATTTTTGAAAATTTTTGAAAATTCAAAAAAAAAATAAAGAAACATATTTTTAATGCATTGTCCTACCGAATTAATCAAATAGCAAAACAAATATTTAATGCATGTTTCATTAATTAACCATTCATAGAATATACAATAAAATTTCAATTTTTTTTTAATTCACTACTCCCTCCGTCCCACAATGATGGTAAAAAATGGCTAATTTTTTGTCCCAAACTATAGTTAAAATAATTAATGAAAAATTTAGAAATTGTAAATTTTGAGTTGTGATTGGTTGATCCATGCAAAATGCATTAAATTAGTTGTTTGATAATTGGTTGATGTGTTAGACAAATCATTAATTGTACGTTACCTTAATTTTTTGACTTTTGAATTTTTTAACCATGACAGAGGACATATTTTAACTTTTTTTTGGTAAACAGGGAATATTTTAACTTTAATTTGAGATTTTTTTTTTTAATGTTTTTGTACTAATTTTATAGGTCGAGAGGGAGTAATTAATTTCTCCACTTATTGAGTTTGAATTCAGCTTTTCAGTTAAAGCATAGCTGGAAGAGCAAAATATTTCAGAGGGACGAATACAAATTACTCCATCCGTTCCTATTTATAAGACCCTTTTGGAAGATTTCACGTTCATTAAGAAAGTGGAATAATTTAATTAATTGTATTGGAAATGTGAACTTTTGATATGTATTTTTAAAACTACCCCTATTAATATTATTGAGAATTTAAAAAGTGTTAAATAAATAGGGGTATCTGTGGAAAAAAGTAATTAATGCTCATTGAAAATTGATAAAGAGTCTTATAAATAAGAACAAAACAAAAGTATGAAAAGGATCTTATATTTAGGAACTTATTAACGTTTTGCGTCTTTAAAGACATGTATGTGCTCGTTGTATGCTTGTCGAAAGTCAAATTCCGCACTACAATAGATCTGTATTCATGAGTTCATCATTTTGGATTAGTCAAAGTCAAAGCTTAATTTTGATTCTTCTATGTAACTTCGAAATGTTATTTGTATTCCATACATTTTTAGGTAGGTAAAACCCATTGAAGTGTTATAACAAAGTTCGTTACCAAACTATTAGTTCATATAATCGTGTTCTCATATTCAAACTTTTTGTAAAAGGGTGCGATTCATGAATTCAATAATACTTATTTAATTTTTTTTAATAATATACTTTTTGCTTATTTAAAAAAAAAAAACCAAACTAGTATTAGTTTTGAGTTTTTTTTTTCTTCTAATATTTCAATGGTACATTCAAAAAATATTCCAATAATGGCACTTCATTCACATACGTTGCATTCAAATCAATTTTATTTGGATACCGTACATTGCATCCAACTACATTTCCTTCGACATGGTTATCCCATACAGATAGATATTGTATGTGATTTTCCATCAAATCTGGTCCAACATACTCTATCCCTCGAGACCATGTGCATATCTCTCTATATAGCTGATGAAATGTTAACCGATGAGAGAGTATGAGAAATTAATGTTTAATATGATTTATATATTCTTTATCATAATATCTTTATAGAAATGAGTATATCTAATAGAACAATGCAATTTTCTCTCTCACACTCTCGTACATTATTATCACCACCTCATCAGCGTTATTAAACATAATATAATAATAGTTATCAATTATCATACTTATGTTATCCTGCCTTTTCTATTCTATCTTGAGCTTATCATATCCTAACCACGAAATGAGTATTAGTGTATAGTGTATGATTAAAATTAAAGTTTGGAGGACAATAAATGTATGATAACTAGTAACACCAATATAACTTTTGCACATTATTGCTATCAGGCATACCAATAACGTTAAATATCTTGAGGGATTGTAGCTCTTTGAGCTTCATAATCTCGTGATATTGTCACTTGTTAAAGTGTCATTACCAAAGTCTCTGGTTACTGTATTGAAGAGGCAGGTACGGTGGGTCCAGTTCTCAGAAACAAGTAACAAGATTTTTATGCCGACAACCTTTTGAACTGTACCTTAAGCTGTTGCCCCAACTAAGGTTCAAATTATAGAGGTCAAGGTTCAGGAACAAACCGAACTTGTGCTTATCCAACTCCTACCAACTACCTGTAACATATATACTATATAGCACTATTGAATTCTCATTAAAACCATGCAGAATACTCAACATGATTCATGAATGAAGGATAACAATGATGAAAATCAGATCTGAAGACAACCGAACTAATGCTGAGAAGAATCACCGAAAAATAAGTAATAGACTAGCAGTGTGGTAGGGCCTTTTAAATTAAAAAAGTTAAATTAAAAAGGTTTGAAAGATTATCTACAAAATCCAACATAAATGAAACCTAGTTAAGTATCTTAAACACGATTTCAGCGATTTAACTCTTATGATGTATATGGAAAATACTTTACTGATGGTGAAAAGATTCACTTCTTGTTACACCCAAAAAAATAGAGACTATTTCATTGAAATAATTGCTTACCTTTTAGATGCTTTCTCAGCAAACTTTTTTATGTAAGTTGTTTTAAACTATACCAAAAGTAACAGCAATCATCTTGCTGTGTAATACTCGAACCGCTGACTGATAAAAGTTGCAAATTAACATAATTATTACCAGGAATTCTCTGAACTGTACTTTTGGGCAAACTGATCAAATCAATTAGATGTATTCATCTTAGGTAAAGTATGGAATTTTTTCTATCATGATGTACTTGGTAATTGGTATAAATGTATGGAAAAGGTTTTTGCAATACATTGTACAAAACAACTCACTCTGCTTTATGACTACATAAATCATTTTACATTGTTATTTGATGATCTAGCAGAATAGATGTAACATGAAAAACTGGACACTAACTAGTGGCTCAAAGTGTATACACTGATGGGTTATTCCTATGACGTATTCATCAACATGTATAGATGGCTACTGATTTAAAATCGGAGATACATGAGTTTTATATGATGGTTCAGGAAACAGTGTCACATTGCGTGACAAGAGCTTGCTTGCAGAAGAATCCTTGATGTGATAAATAGCTGTAGGAGAAAAACCAGCTTTTTCTAAAGCGGCATAGCTATCACATCATGGCCTTTATGACTTGCTATTTCTTACCAGTAACAAGGATGTTTAGCCGAAAACTATGAAAATCATTTGCATCAAAAAGACAATTATTGTGGAGTGAAAGGTGAAGGAAATCCCTTGGCGTGTTGACTTTCCAGCTCAAGAAGCATCAATGACTTTTGCCTCTGATATTTGTTTCTCTTGGCAGCTAATGCTGAAAAAGAAGATATATAATAGTCAACAATTATTATAGGTTTTAAGTATAAAAAATCCATCTATATATTACTTAAATTAAAAAAAAAAACAAAAAAACATGTAACACCAAACATCTTGTCATTTGGTGGAATCTAAATGGTTCAAGTTAAGCATTTTCAATGAAAGTCAACAAAAATTATGGCAGGCACAGTGTAGAAGGAAACTAAAATAAAGATTTATGGAATTTTAAAATGACTTGCACTTGTGAAGATTGACCACGGTTGGTGATGTAAAAAGGAAGTTAGTCATAGAACAAAATAATGATCAAATAAAGATGTGGTACAAGATTCCAATTTCTGCTCTAAGTTTAAAAATTCTTATTAAGCATGTATATGGACCAAAAAGATATTTACTTACTTTCAGTGAATAATTGAACCTATGTCAAAGATTAGAGTAATAAACATAACAACAAAAGTAAAATCAGATTTATGGAAGTTGTTTCCAATGTCCATGCCAGGTGCAGTTATAAATAATGGAAACTAAACCAATAAGCCTTTTCCAGTACAAGAAACATGAATGAAGATACAACATAAAATTATAATCCTCTGTAAAAAGTGTCTTTGTATGTAATCCATGAGTAAAAGACAAGAGCAGCCACTAATTTGGTAAAGCTAATAACGCAACATGACGTTATATAGATATAATACAGATTAGTAGGAATGATTAAAAAACTTGACAGAAACATAATCTCACTTAGATCATACTTACACATCAATTCATGAGGCAGACCAAAGTTGTAATCATTCCTTTTCCTCCTGGTGTAGATATATACCACCAGCAGTACGACACACAAAACAAAAATACATGAGAAGCTTATTGCAATTTTGCCCCCGGTAGATAATCCGCCATGCTCCCAAAACATAGGACATGAAGGCAGAGATGGTACGCCACACAAACCTTTGTTGCCAGAGAGACTGAATGAAAATAAATCAAATTGAATATATATTAGAGATGGTTTCTAACTGGATTATACAATTACAGTTTAAATGCACCTTCAATTAAATGTACAGTATCTCAGAATCCTTTGGTGATATGTATCTTATGCATATATTGCACAACCCTTGCAAGTTAGATAACAACTAATATTGACCAATTCCTCGTATAGACAGAATATTAGCTCGGTCGTGAAAACTGTCAGGTTTGCCACGAGTTATAACTTATGATCAATTCATGTCACATTATACTCATTTTTTCTGGTAAAACAAACAAACACAGCAGCATAACTATTGAGGAAAAAGTAGTTTAGTATTTCCTTTAAAAGGATAAATGAAAGAGATTTTGTTAATCATCATATTCACTTTAGGTATTTAAGCTGAGTTTGGCATTCAATTTTGATGAGATGACATGAGCCTGGATGAAACTAGTGTAGACTCACACACAGCGACTGAGAAAAATAAAGGCAGACAAACATACATAGTAATAAGCCAAATAGGGAGTATCATATAGAAGCTAAGTTATCCAACATTCAATCTGAACACAACATTATTGTGCAGAAAGGTTTTATAGATTAAAGTGACATACTCAATTGCTCCACCATGCACACCCACCGAATAAAGTTGCTCCGGCACTTGTCCTTCCAATAAGTTATCATTCAGTAACCTGACATGATAATATAGATTGGAAAAACAAATTGAAGTAAGAATAACTTCTCTAGAGAATAAAAGGGACACCCTTTTAAGACTTCACTTGAGGTCATGTCTAATCTACCATTTTAATTCTAAACATATCCTAAAAGCCAAGAATAATAAGGTTAGTGCAGCAAGCATTAAGATACAATAATGGAGAATAATGAGAGAAGAACGAAAGATACAGGGAAAATAAGTTGATAACAAGACGATTTCGGGAATCTAAGTAACTAAACAAAACGACTACAAAAAGTGGCTTGAAATCCAATTACAAAATTTGAAGACAAAAATGGCATATTTTTCATAAAAGCGCAAAGCATTATAGCATCGCCATTTTTGACATAAAAAGACATTTTACTTGAGGGGAAATGAGTGGTAACTAGAGGAAGGACTACATTCTGATGTCTCCCAAAACAATGAAAAGAACAAGGATTCTAAGACCAATCCTTTGACATGAGTAATGAGACTAAGTGAAAAACAGTCACATTAAATAGAAAAGTTGATACTTACACAAGCTGCAAACTTGAAGATTCTAAACTATCAGGTATGGAGCCGATTAACTGATTGTTGGATAAATCCCTGCAGCAAACATTACAAAGAAAATAAAGAGTATCAAATTAATAACATCGTAAGACTTTATTTTTTGGTAACACCAATAGCTATCCTCGTTTGGGCGAGTGACTGATTCCTTCTTAAGCATTGGCATGGCTTAGCCACAAGGTGCTTCCAATGGGTTTCAAACCCCTGCACTATAGATAAAGCCAGCCAACACAGAGTTCCGTTTGGCAACAGAGCCATGCCTTATGGCTAAGTGGATCATTTTTAATATAGATGAGATGGATGCACCATAATGTTAGAAATAACTTCAGATATAAAATGGTATGCATTTTAAGCTGACAATGATTGGTGAAACAAAAACATATAGATCCTGAATATATGCTACATTAAGCATCTTATGACAGAAGTATATGCACAAAAGATACATACATACATACATACATACATACATATATATATATATACATATATATATGTATATTAGGATATATTCTTCAGACAACACAAGTCAGTGGAATAATTGTAACTAACTGAGATAATATCTGATCTTACAGTCGTATCAGGGATTTTTGACCTAGTCCAGAAGGTATTTCACCTTCCAAGGAGTTAGAGCTCAAGTTCCTGTAATATTAAAGAGAAGTTACCGACCAATAATTGAAACCAATATGAACATGACGAAAGTTAATATAGGAAAACATATGCATGCTACAGGAGACATAAATGATGGCATAGGGATACAAAATTGTGGCCAACATGCATATAGATGATAAATGTGGATATAAGATTGAGGCTTTCAATAGAAAAGTAGAATATATAATAAATTCTAATGAAGTTAAGGAAGAATCAAATATAAAAAATGGAGCTACCAAACATCATGATTCAATCAACATGGTTTAGAAGATCACAACACTAATACTGTAGCAAGTCATCACAATGAAAGTATAAGTTAGGTAGAAAGTACCAAATCTTGATCATTTAGAATGTGGATGTTAGCATTGTTCCAGATAGAAGGGACAAGGATAAGCCAAAGTAAATAACTGCAGACCATGATTGCTGCTAGAAGCATAGAACATATAGTCTAGAGTGCTACAAAACATGCAAAATTCATTACAACCTAAATTAGGTTATTGCTGCATCTTAGTTTACTATAACTTTAACACATCAAACCCGCACATTGTTCAGAATTAAGAAGCATTCAGCAGCTGATACTTACAGGCTTACCAAGTCTGACAAAAGACTAATCTCATCACTTATGTACCCTTTCAAGCCTTGACTGCCAAGATCACTGAAATGAAGAGTGAAAAAGTATAAAATAAAATAAAATGAAACGTTTGAAAGAGGAAAGAAAAATGAAGGGAGAAAAAACTATTATCTGAACAAGAAATAATGTGTATCTTTGATCTTTTTCCTTTTGTTGTTTTTGGTTCAGTAATTTAAATATGCCTTTGTGGAGCAGGAGTTAAACCCATAATCAATTTTCTATCATCATTTTAGCAGAAAGGAGTGGTCATAGGCCCAAAGGTCATTAGCAGAACAAGTTATATTCAGGGAAAATGCTATATGTTCAAACAAGATATCATGTGTATATAAGATTAAACCAACATCTGTATATTTTGCACACTGAATCCATTGTTCAACTAACCACATAAGTTGATTATTAAAAAAAAAAAAAAACCACATACGAGGTATGCCATGTCATTGATTACAAGATTTTATAACAATACTCCTAGTCTATGTTGCATCAATGTCTTCGTTAAAGAAGTAAACATATAACTGAGAAGCGTAAGGAATTCGTATATTCAACTCATCAAAGATAGCAGGACAACTTATAAACAGACAAATTGATATGCAAAAAAAAAAAAAAAATATCAGAAGCTTTTCTTGTGAAATGATATGGCATGAAGAATCATGCATCCTTAAGATTCACCCACCAATTGTGTATATGGTACATTGAACATACCTTGCTTTATGCTTATACTCCTTCTAGTTTGAAATATAAAGAAAAAACATATATATATTTTTTTTAAAATTTAAGAAAAAATTCATTTCAAACAAATATAAACGCCTTCTTAATTTTTTGTTTTGTTTCATTCTCGATGCTACTTTCTTAAAATACCTTTGTAAAATGGTTGTCTTGTTAATTTTTGTTTTGTTTCTAATGTTACTTTTCTAAAATACATCTATTTTTTTTTATGAATTTGAAAAAAATAAATATAATTAATTAACCTCGTTAATAAGCGTAATTTTAATTATCGTATCTTATAAAGTAAACCCGAGGGAGTACATAAAATATGGCATGTCAACCATTAAGACTTTAAGAGACTTTATAGTGACACTACTTGTATACAGAGCACCAATTTTGTTGCATAACATTGATCAAAAGGCGCAATAACTCAGGACAAGTGGAAAAAATGCTTACATTTCACTTATCACAAGAGCTCTTTTATCCTTATTCATAAGGCAGGTAACTCCCTCCCAAGCATCCCAAGAAGTAGGAGCACAAGGATCACCATTCCAACCCATTCTATCAGGAATACGGAGCGAATCTTTCAATGCTTTCATGGCAATTACTTCAAAAAACAAGTCCAAGACAAGTTAATCAGTCTCACCCTGAACTCCTATATGATTTGATCTTAAGTTCAGTCAACAAAGCCGTAAAGTAGTGTACCTCCTTCCCCTTTGTTTAAAAACAAAGAAAAAGCAAACAAACACATTAACCATCTAAAGTAATTGGTAACCATAGTTATGTGGTTGGTTCTGGATTTCTGGTACGTGTTTCGCACGGGTTCATCATTTTTTACATTATTATTACAAGACTTCCTTTATAACGAACCAAGTACGTAATACGCGATACGCCGAACTTATGTCAAATGAGTGAACCATGTACATGACGGTAACCACCAACTCAACTAATCTACCTTTCCATTCCAATAAAAAAACCTTATACAATTTGGGAATTCATTTCATATTACCTCACGCTATCCAAAATAAAATGGGATAAATAGGATTCAAATATGTGACTCTCTGAATCAAATCATATTATATTATGTTTCTGAACTCAAATAAAATCAGCATGAACAATTTCTTTAGTTGAGCAAACACACCTTGTAGAGGCAGAGTGGAAGGATCATTTGGGACCAATGCATAATTCTCAATGCCACTAATGACAGGGGCACCAACCACAGTCACAAGCTTCAAACTCAACACACTAGTGCTTAAATTCTTCACCATGTAATGCTCACTGTATGCAGCAAACCCTCCAACTTCTTTATATATATCAACCCTACTCACATTCTTCCCATTGATCACCACATCGAAAACCCTCTCCCCTTCCTTCTTCACACTCGAATCAATCTCCGCGAAATGCACCCAAACCAAATAGTCCATCTTCGCATCCACGCTCAATTCATACTCCAACGCGCCCTCAGAAACCGTCACCGCCGATTGGTACACCTTCATCGGAAAATAATCCGGTTCCCGATCAACGCCACTCACTTCATTGTCCGTCGAGAGGACGTGTACTAAATCATAATCTTTTGGTCCGGTCCGGAATTCGATATCAGATTGCCATGACCGGCCGAAGCGGTCGGTGTCGGCGGTGAAGCCAGGGCCCCACTGGCCATCGGAGCCGCATGAGACTCTGCCGTAGTTGATGAGTATAACATTGTCACCGGTGGTTGAAGCATCGTAAGAAGCAGTGTCAATTTGAATGAGCTCGACGGAGGAGATAACCGGAGCATCTGTGGCGAAACCGTAAAAGCAGAGGTCCGTGGTGGTGGTGGTGGAATTCTGGATTGAGAAAAAGGCGTCGGAGTAGGCGCCGTCGCGGGAAGTGGATTCTTGCCAGGGGGAGCGCCAGCTGAAGAGGATGGTAGAGGAGACAGCGACGTCGAAGGAAGGAGGACGAGACTTGGCGTCGTAGTTGTCGTAGACGGTGAACGTGCGGAGGAGGTAGCGGGAAGAAGGAGGGAGGGAAGGGAAGGAGTAGCAGTTTTTTTTGCCGTAGGAGGAGGGAGGGAAGAAGCGGAGAGTTTTCTCGGAGGGAAGGCGGAAGCGGAGAGGTTCGGAGACTACGGCGGTGACGCCGCCGGTGTAGAAGCGGTCGGAGAGCCACGTTGTGTTGAAAGAATCGGTGGTGTTGCTGGAGCTGCCGCAGTTAATGTGGTAAGACAAACCTGTTACATTGTTATTATAAGAATGCAGAGAGTGAGTGGAACAAATACTCCTGAGTGAGTTAAATACATGTATACGGGACACTTATTTTTTTTTTCGCAAAAACCGGTGGATCTGCAATTTTTTTTTTTTTTTTTCAGAATTCATCACTTTTTATCAAAAAGACAAATGTCCAGTTTTGATATTGGAGACATGTTAGAGAAACATTGTCATTTGAGAAATGAGAGTAAAGAGAATGTAAAAAGTGAAGAAAATGCAAGAATGTGTTTTCGTTATTGTTCTGGGGTGCGGTGGGTGTATTCCTTGTGCTCCTGATTTTTTCACTTTTTTTAGTGCAATAAAAAAAATAGTTAAGAAAGAGCGGTTGTTACCGTAGAGTGGTGTTGTTGGAGGGATGGAAGTGGAGTTGCAAAAGAAGAAGGAGAAGGTGATGATGACGAAGGAGTACAAGATGAGGAAGTGAGGCATTGTTGTGTTAGTGAATGTATGTGGGATGGTTTCGGGACATGAAAGAAAAGGAAAATGTAGTATGTGTACGAA
Organism: Crotalaria pallida; assembly: GCA_037953625.1. Taxonomy (NCBI): domain Eukaryota; kingdom Viridiplantae; phylum Streptophyta; class Magnoliopsida; order Fabales; family Fabaceae; genus Crotalaria; species Crotalaria pallida. The sequence continues at coordinate 113,696,403 of CM075652.1, read as the reverse complement.
CGTGCGTGCTACTATGTTTGAATGTTATGAGAGGGAGAGAGAGAGTGTGTGATGGCGAGATTAGCGGGGAGGAGCAGGTTGAAGAGTTGAAGTGGAGGGTGGAAAGTTAAAGCAGGTAAGGTAAGCGAGTTAAGTAGATTTTGGTGCCAAAATAATGCTTCTCATCTGCTTTATTTAAACTTCTTGTCTTTTTCAAAGGGTTTAAGTTCTTTTAGCTGCGGGACCTTTGGGACAATGGGATTGATGCTTGTACAAGTCTGTTTCAAAATTTGTCCTTTCAAACAACTTTTAAAATGTACTCCTCCGTTCCTATTTATATGTGATATTTCAAATAAAACACGTCCATCAAGAAATCCAATCATTATTCAAATTTTCAATGCATTAATTATGTTTTTTCCTACTATACCATTTCTCTTTCTATAATCACTAATTTTTCTCCACTACTTACATAAACCAAGGCATATTAAATAGGGGCAAAGAAGGAAAATAACATTTATTACACTCTTGAAATCCTCAATACGACAGATAAAAAGAAACAAAAAATCTCTTCAAAAAACGACAGATAAAAAGGAACGGAGAGAGTAAATGTTAACAAATATCCTTAATTTACTTGTTAAGAAGATAAAAAGAATAAAAACTTATAGAAAAATGTAATTTTTTGTATTCTCGAGACATGAAAGAATGTGCACTTATGATTATTTTTTTAATATAAGAAACCTTAGCAAGACCCCTTTTAAAAAACTGGAAAGCAACTATTCATCTATCTATGATACTAGCATTTTTTTAATATTTAATAAAATTTGATAGGTTAAGAATGGGAGACAAAAAATTTAGGGACAATTCATCAAATCCAACTCAATGTATCCTCTTGAAAGTGAGAAAACTCGGTGGATCCATAGGTAGGCGTACCAAATGTATCATGTTTAAACGTGAGATTTTTTTTTTTTTTAAAGGATGAGATGTGCAATTTGAATCAAAGTGGAGATCTCTTGAGTGCATATGCTCAATCCAATATATCTCCCTTAAATCAAAAGACATACTCTCTCATGCTCAAATTATAAGCAAATTCAACTATTTTTATGCTTATTAAAGAGGTTAGTTGATTGTATATAATTTTCTCAAATTTAAGAAAAATAGTATTGAGAATGAAACAAAAATTAATTAAGATTACAATTTTCTAGAGATGTTTTAGGAAAGTGACATTGAGAATAGTATAAAATTTAATAAAGTTCGTTAATTTTGCTTATATTTTAAAGCAAGATAAATATATTTTTTGTTGCTTATAATTCGAACCGAAGGAAATATGGGATAAGCAATCAACAATAGCAATATTATTTCCGCTAGTATGATTTAGGGAGCAAAATATATAATTATCAGAGGTTTGATATTTATTGTATATTTTAAAAATGCTTTGTTGATAAAAAAAATATTTTTTATGAAAAGTTTTAAACATAATCTTTATGTCGCGAAAAGATTAGCCTTCAACTAACTAATTGGCAGAGAATACACACCCAAAATATCGTGGTCCTAGTGCAAACTTAGGGTATATTTGTTTCCACGTTTGCAATTCACGTTAAGGAGCTTTAAGTAAACGCGTGTTTGCAATGCTGTAACGCTTTTCCAAACAGGTACTTAGTTCAGCTCTTCTTCATGAAATATGTTTTTTGTAAATCAAATGTGAGACAACAGAAATCTTAAGTTGAAATAAAAACTTGGAGGCTAACCTTTTAAAATAAAAATAAACTTGGACACTGATAATAAGTACAACTTTTTTATGCTTTAAAAAGAAAATGTGTATAGGAAAAAAAAAACAAAAAGTGGGTGAGAAATGTATATAGAATGTCAAAAATTTAATTCAGTTATTTAGTATTCTTATATTCCTGTAGCATGTAGGTATGAAATGTAAACGAGAGATACTCCTTTCTGTCTTGATCGTAGGGCATACTTAACCAAATTACACATATCAAGGAAAGTGGATAGTTTTGTGAATTTTATGAGAATATATTGTAACATTACAATTTTACCCCCTCCACTTTACTTGGAAAGCTCACATTCATTAATGAACAACAAAAAAATAGTTAATCGAAACATTTAATAAGGGCAAAAAAGAGAAAAAACAATTAATGATGCATAGGAAATATAAAATGTCATATATATAGGACCAAAAATTTCTTCTAGAATGTGCCCTGTATATAGGACCTGAGGGAGTAAAAAATTATCAAAAATTGATTTTCAAACAATAAAACTCTTGCTTCACATATATAAAATAAGGTTTTTTAAAAAAATATATTAAGCTGGTCTAAAAAGGCAAATACTCCATACTCAAACTTATAAGGCGTTATTCAAAAAAGTTTATCAATAGGCGTTTTGCCTCTTCACACATATTTTCTAATTATATACTCCCAGTCTCATTTTTAAGCAAAAATAACTAACTTCACAATTATTAAGGAAGTTAGTTGAGTGAATTTAATTATCTCAAATTCATAAAAAAAAAAAGAAGAAGATTACTCTAGTAAATTTGCACTGGGAATGAAACAAAAATTAAATGACTCAACCATATTATGAGGATATTTTAGGAATGATTGTATTGAGAATAGAAAATTAGTTAGTTTTTGCTTATATTAGTGGAATGTCTTTTTTTTTTTGCTTATAAATGAGATCGGAGGGTGTATATCATATATGGTTGTGAGATTAGTTTTGAGGTTTATGGTTAAATGAATTTCTCTCCAAAATAGGATCTTGCTAGACACATGTTAGAGTTAATTGTATTGTAAATGTGAACTTTTGATATGTAATTTCAAAATTATCTCTATTAATATTATTGAGAATCTAAAAAGTGTTAAATAAATAAGGGTATTTGTGAAAAAAAGTAATTAATGATCATTAAAAATTGATATGAAACTTTATAAATATCAACATAATAAAAGTGTCAAAAGGCTTTATATTCAGGTATCTCCAAAGCAACAACAAGCAGAAGTGGGTGAATAATTGTTCGGCTCAAATGGAATGCAACAAATTTGGTCAAGGTGTTTGCAAATTGGCTTCACATAGATAAGCCCAGATCTTTTTCATTTACTGTATTAAGGAAATAGAGAGGATCGATCACCTCCTTACAAAGACAACGCATATCGAAAAGTGACTCACAACCATTCATGCATTAGTTTATGGCAAATGCTAACTTTAGGGTACTTGATAAGCAACTAAAAGGAGATAAAAACTATTGGAAAATGTATTTTTTGAGATTCTCGAAAGAAGAATAAATGTTAATTTGTGATTATTTTTCCTATTAAAGTAACCTTGACAAGTGCCTTAAGGACACTTGTTAACAAAACCTTTAGTTTATTCATCCCAACTAAGATTTTTAATTTCTAACATTTAACATGTGAGAGATTTGAAAGCTACTCTCAAATATTAATGAAATATTAATTATTTTCACTTAATTAGTACGCTAACATTGTTGTTAAGTGAGAAAATATATTAGCAAATGATAATATTATTTAAGCATTTCAAACATAAATAAATTTCCCATTAAAAACAATTTGTTGATTTTCCTAACTTTTTTACATCAGCTCTACAATATAGAAAAAAAAAATCAAATAAACTACTTTTAATTGCACATATATCATACATATAAGCTAAACGGACATTGATGAGCGGGTAAAATACACATTTCTTATGCCCTCATTTTTTTTTTTTTTGGGTGTACACCAATCGGTACCCGAATATGGTTTATCCAGAATTCGACTCATCCGGTTCGACCCAACTGAGCTCGCACCAAGCGGTAGAGGTCTCATTTGACATAAAGATAGATGTCTTTTACTACAGCTAATTTATGTCATTGTTGATTAAATTCTCCTAAGTCACTTATGAATTATGCGATAGGTTCCTTTAATTTCTATGTTGTCAAATATGGTTTCGTAAACATTGGACTGCATTCTTTGCAAATGAATTGAGCTTAGGTCATGATTCACAAAATTCTTGAACCTTAATTCATGAGTTCAAAATGCATTATGTAAATTTCCCATTCTCTTCTCCCATCTCTTTTACGCCCTCTTATTAACCTCCTCTTGGAACCGGGAAAAAAAACATGGCTAACTCAAACTCTAAAGGTCAAAAAGAGATAGTTTTTGTGCTATTGAAAGGATAAGAGAAATATTTACAACTTTCATGATCCAAAAGCCAAATTATTATTTTAGGGGGTCGCTCATATATGTTTAGCATATATGATTAATGAATCAATATATATATATATATATATATATATATATATATATATATATATAATATATATATATATATATATAATATATATATATATATATTGTAGGAATATAATTTTTGTTTTTTTTAGAAAGCACGACCACCTGGATTTAAATGAAGGTCTTGTCATTCTATGTCAAGTGGTTTTATTACTTCAAATGACTCTTTGGGATGACAATAAACATACATTAATGTATGGATAAAATAAATACATCTTATACTTTGCTATATGTTTATACTCCTTCCGGTCCATATTATAAGCACCCTTTTTGTGAGAGAGAAAGGGTGCTTATAATATAGACCGGAGGGAGTAGTTATTTTTGGGGAATTATGTCATTATTGATTAGATTCTCCTTGCTTCCTCGTTAAATTGTATGATATGGTTTCTTTTAAGCATTTTATTGAATTAATTCATTGCAAATAAGTTAAATTCTAAAGGTCGAAAGTCGAAACGAGGTGTGTTTTGGACCACTTTGTGTAAAAGAGGTTTAACAATAAAAATGAGATTCTAAGGTTCGTAACCTTGAGAGATGTATGTAGAAATACCAAATTCATGCCTCCGTGGCTTGGAGAGAACGGATGGAGCATCACGAAGAATCATCGGGAGGATCGACCGGAGTGCTCTTTACCCATGTCACTGGTATAGGAGGGATGAAAGGAGGAAAATGAGGTGGTTCTATATCCTATATTTTGTGGTGTTTTACAGTGTTTTGCCTTGGTATTTTCTTGGTCGCTGTGGTTATGCTCAAAATGAATAGAAAAGTGTTAGGATGAGGAAAATGTGCTGAACGTGGAAAGGTATTTGGGTGATGAGAGTGTTGGAAGAGTTGAGGGTGTTGGGGATATTGGAGGAATTCAAAGAGTTGGTCCTCCCTTTATAGAGTGGGTGAAGGGTGCAATGGTAGTAGAGCAAACACTTGGTGACCAAGTAAACTTAGTGACCAAGTAAACTTGGTGGCCAAGTTTTGGGGAGATGTGCCAAGTGTTGGAAAAACTTAGTGGCTAAGTTTTATGAGTTGTGCAAGTCTCCGCTCAACGGATGAGTGAGGTGAGTGAACATTGTGAGTAGGTGAGCGAGGTGGGCTAGTCACCGCTCACGCAGTAAGTGAGCCATCAGGAGCTATTGTGGTGAGCGATGGGTAGTGAGCGATGAGTGGTGAGCGATGTAAGTGGACGCTGTAAATAGGTGAGAGGTGATTGGGTGAGCGTCAGGTGTGTGAGCGGTCATATAAGTGAGCGACCAGGTATGTGAGCGGTCATGTTAGAGCGGCTTTGTCCTAAGGCGTCCTAGGTCTCAGAGCGTCATGGGTGTCAGAGCGTCCCCGTCCCTTATCTACCATGAAGGCGCTTTGTCAAGGCATGAACGCCTTGTGCACCTTCCTCCATCCAAAGCCTTCCAAGCCACGTAGTCCATGAAGTTCCCAACTTAGTGGTGCCGTCGAGGTGCCGTCCTACACCGAGGCGGCATGGGCCCACCAAGTACCTTACCGTTCCTCCTTTCGTCTTGGTTGTAATTATGATTATCTTATCTTTCCTGCAAGATTAAACTGTTAAATAAAGATTATGACCATAATAAAAAACGGGTCCAAACAATAGCCCCCTTGCACTTGAGGAAGAATTTATTCTTTCTCAAGTGCATAACATCTTCAAGGGACATAATCTTTATGTTAAAAATTGCATAAAGAAAAGTACGTATGTATATAAAATTAAAGGAAAAGATGTGAAAGGTTGAAAACTTCCCTTTCTTTGAGGACTCGTATATGATTCTGATAGTTCATTAGCCAGCATCATTATCTCGTCGAGGGGTAGCCCCCTAGATGTTGTTGCGCTATGCCAACTCTTTAGTACGCCTTGTGTCACGGCGATTCTTTTTGCCGGTTTGATCTTTTTCTTCTCCTTACGTTTTTGTGGTTGAAGCGGACTTTGCTGTTGGAACATTTGGAGAGGAGTATCCAAGAGGTGATGACGACCTCTTTTCCCTCGAAATAAGAAAGGTCACTCCAATCCTGTCTTTTATTTATCAAGGAGGAATCAAACAAGATTAAATTCATGCAATTATCCATGCGACTATTCAGTCATTTGATATTTTAAGCATTAAGATGTGGAAATTATTTGTGTCTTAAGCGTGGCTCTTGCCTCTTTACGTTTAAATTTTTCTATCGCAAATGTGGGGAACAAAGCCCGCTCAACCATTTGGATTATCTATTTGGTGGTCTTTATCCCTAGCGCTTGACAAGTCTGTTGCCTTTGAACGCTCGGGGACCCTCCTACAAATACCCAGGACAGGTCATTCAAGTATTTGTTATTTTGAGTCGTAAGTGGGTGGCCTCTGTGCACTTAGACTTATCCATTCGAAGGCAGGGAACGGCATCCAATCGCGAACCTTCGGATATTCTTTATCTTTATCGCAAATGTGGGGACGACACCCGCTCAACCATTTGGATTTTTTTATGTGGCCTCGCCTGGCGTGTGGAAAACTCTCTTTTTCTCTTTTGTTTCTTTCTCTTTTTTCTTTTTCTTTTCCACACGGCCAGACTTCCGTCGACCCTCTAACAAATGCTCAGAACCAGTCATTCAAGCATTTGTTTATCTGTTTATTTGTATCTTAAACGTAAACGCTTAGTTTTCCACATCTTAAATGCTAATCTAGATGCAATAATCAAGTTTCAGTTAACGAATAATAGAAATCATGCAAGATCATATCTTTCTCATTGTGTTTTTCTCGTGGGAGGTTCATACCAACACGCCAGGTTAAGTATTTTAATTGGGATTGCTTGAGGGAGGTTAAGACCATCACGCATCAAGTCCCCTAATGATAATTTTATTTCATGCATTAGGTTGGGTGTACTTAAGGGAGGTTACCTGTCACGCCTAAACACTGTCTTAGAATTAATTTATCATGCTTGACATTTCTTAGCGTGTAAGCATATGAGAGAATAATAATTATGCGAATTAATGTATGGAATTAAAATTAGGCCATACATAATATTTAGCTTCGTGTCCGCTTAGTGTTTTGTTCTTCATTCTGGCGCTTTGTCCAACTAGACTGCTCCTCTAGCTTTGGGTGTCTTGTCACAGGGAGTATAGCTTCCACTTTTGATATCTAGCTCTTGAGTGTGATAAGCGCTCTCTTGATTTGGGCGTTTTCATACAGAGAGCTTAATTTCCTTTTGCTTTTGATCTTCATTTTTAGAAAATACACGCCTTTTGGTTTCATCGGGAGCATGCTTTCCGCTGTGTTGTCCATGGCGTGCATTCTTCGTTGAGCGCATATTCCACCACTTTGCTTCTTAGCGAATAATTGATTTTCATTCGTGGGGTAGTTATTTTTTCCTCTCTTGAAATCTTTGAGCATGTCATCCAAGTCTTCTCCCAACTGACTTGTTTTTCCATAATTTTTGGACTTGTTATTTATCTGGTGACATGTGGTTGCTTTCCCACTCTGAGCATCCACTTTTAGATGTGAAGAGCACTTGTTATTTATTTGATGACACGTGGTTGTATTCCCACTCTGGGCGTCTCACTTTTGAGTGTGAAGAGCGTTCCTCTTGATTATGGGTGTTTCCTTATAGAGAGCATATTTTTTGCTTCTGCTCTCCATTTTGTAAAATGCTCGCCTTTCTATTTCATTGAGAGCGTGTCTTCCATTTTTTGTTCAGAGTGTCCATTGTTCGTTGAGCGTACTTTCTGTTAGTGAGGTAGTTTTTCCCCACTTTGAAGGTTCTTGAGCGTGTCATCCAAATTTTCTTTTTGTCAGCTTCTTTTCTCCATGATTCATGGACTTGTTCTTTATCTGATGGCAAATGATTGCTTCCCCACCCTAGGCGTCCGTTTTTGGATATGCATAGTGTTCTTTCCCGCCTTTGGGTATCTCACTTTTGTGTCTCCTTTCCCACTTGGATGTCCCGCTTTGAGTATCTTTTCCCACTAGGATGTCCCATTTTTGGGCTCCTCACTCTTGGGCCTGCGGAAAACACCTTCCCGCTCTAAGTGTCCCACCTTTGAACGTGAAGAGCGTTCTCTGCCGCTTTGGCTATCTCTGAAACATAAAATAAAACTCAAATATTTTGCTCTATGTACCTAATCAATATTATTATAAATCCATAATGGTTTCCAATTAGGAGACCAAAATATGATTTTAGCAGCCAATTTTGACCAATTTTGACTTAAGAAGTCTGTTAATCATTGCTTAATCAATGAGAGAGAGTGCATTTATTATGTGAGTGTTTATTGAGTTAGTGGGCTTCAAGCCCAAATGTGAGAGACCAAAATCTGATTCAAATTAAAAAGTTTCAATTTTAGGTATTATATTATTGGTTTTCCTAATTGAAAATATTCCTTAAATGTTGTAAATATTTATCACCTATTTGTTTTCTCAATGATCCCATTAATTTCGATCTTAAATATTGGAGATATTGCTCTCCTATTTGTCTTCTCAATAATCCCATTAATTTCGGTATTAAATATTTGTAAATATTTCTCTCCTATTTGACTTCCCAATAATCCCATTAATTTTGGTCTTCTCAATGCCATTAATTTCGGTCTTCTCAATGATCTCATTAATTTCTCTTCTATTAATTAATGAATCACACCATATTTTCATACTTTTAGTAACTAATTAGCAATTGATTTTTTTTTCTTCCATTAGTAACTGATTTTTTTATAGTAACTTATTTCTATGAAAAAAATATTGAATAAAAAAAACCTAAAAAACCAAAAGTTAAGAAAATAAAAAAATATATATTTTAATCTTCAATCATAATAACTACCTAATATATTTCTCTATATTTTTTTTGTTTGAAAAAGATTTGCTTCAGATTTGGAATAAAATAATTACATTAAAAAAAATAATATAATACCTAAAATTGAAACTTTTTAATAAAATAGAAATTTTGTAACTTATGCATCAATGCATAACAAAAACCATTAATTAATAATAATCAACTTGAAAATATTCCTTAGATGTTGTAAATATTTATCACTTATTTATCTTCTCAATGATCCCATTAATTTCGGTCTTCTCAATGTCATTAATTTCGATCTTAAATGTTAGAGATATTGCTCTCCTATTTGTCTTCTCAATAATCCCATTAATTTCGGTATTAAATATTGTAAATATTTCTCTCCTATTTGTGCTCCCAATAATCTCATTAATTTTGGTCTTCTCAATGCCATTAATTTCGTTTTTCTCAATGATCCCATTAAATTATCTTCTATTAAAAATTTCTTCTATTAATTAATGAATCACACCATATTTTCATACTTTTAGTAACTATTTTGTAATTGATTTTTTTCTTCTCTTAGTAACTGATTTTTTTTTATAGTAACTGATTTCTATAAAAAAAATATTGAATAAAAAAAACCTAAAAAACCAAAAGTTAAGAAACTAAAAAAATATATTTTAATCTTTAATCATAATAACTGCCTCATATATTTCTCTATGTTTTTTTTGTTTGTAAAAGATTTGATTCAGATTTGGAATAAAATAATCAATACTATTATAATTTCTTCTGGGTCTGCAATTAGATCTAATTTTCCCTCCAAAATCAATTCTGATTTTGACTAATTTTGACTAATTCAAATGGGTTAGTTGATTGTGGCCGGTAATTAAATGTGCTGTAATTGAGAATCTCAATATATGTGCTAATTGGGAAGCCCAATGGTGTTAAATAGTCTCAATATATGTGCTTAATGAATGGAGTCTCAATATATATGTGTATCTGATAATAATGAAAAAAACTCCCTCATGCCTCACGACTCTTTCTCTTCCTCATCTCTCACCCATTTCGTCTATCTCTCTTTCTCACTCTCTCTCACTCGCTCTCTCATGGTCTCATCATCATGCCACGAACGAAGAAGAAATTTTTTGTTCCAAACAAAATCAAGATGCAAACAGAGCAGAGCACAGCAGAAATTTAAAAAAAAAATTAACAAAATCAAAAATGAAAAGAAGAAGAAAGAAAGGGGAAAATCAAAAACCCTAAATCCTAAATCTTCTTCCCAACTCAAAAATTGATGCTTGAAGGGGTGAATCCAACCACATGCACATCATAAGAAGCGATGGTTGACGGAGAAGAACGGCGGTGGTTGATGGAGGACGGTGCGTGATGGATCGCTGTCGGTGGAGATCAGTCGGTGTTGATGTTGGTGGAGAAGGGTGCTACCATGGCGACTGGCGACGGCGGCTTCGCAAATCGAACCAATTCGCAGTGAGAGGGAGAGCGCGACTGGAGAAGATAGGGAGAGAGATAGCGCGCTCGAAACAGTGAAGGATAGAGGGACGAAGGCCGTGAGTAGGGGTGAGCATGACCCGGCCCTACCCGAAGACCCGGCCCAACCCGACGGGTTCGGGTCGGGTCAAACCCGTCTTCAATTATTCAAAGAGACAAACCCGAGTGAGAAAAGGACAGACTCGGTCTTACTAAGGACGGGTTCGGGTTCAAGCCCGGGTCACCCGGACCCGGCCCGGACTTATAATTAATTAATTAAATATATATATATTAATTATAATTATTATTCTTATTTCTAAAAACTAAAACATGAATAAAAAATATAAAACACTAAAGTTTTACTACGGTGTGTGTGAGATACATACATACTGTATGAACTTGCCAAGTTGTTAGGAGGTTCCATTTGTTATACATGAGTTCCTTATACTTATTGGAAAAGGATGGGCCGAATATGGATGGTGCAGTATCAACAAAGGCGAATTCTTCTCTTATGTGAGTAACGAATTATAGAATTATACTTTGTTGTTGTTGAAGGAATTATATTAGTATTAGTGTACTTCTTGTGGTTAGTTATAGAATTCTAAAAAGATTATGCAAATTTCAAAATTTGAATGGTTTGAATTTTTTTTTTAATGTTATTCATCCGTGTCCCGGGTGAACCCGGACCCATCCCTATGAGGACTCGTCCTATTTTAGACTCATCCTTACCTTGTCCCTCTCTAATTAAGGACGGGTTCGGGTTGAAAAATTGACCCGTGCAACATTTCGGGACGGGTAAGGGTCAAGCCCAACCCGTCCCATGCTCACCCCTAGCCGTGAGGGTGGTTGTGGGTCGGCGGCGGTGGTTGAAGAAGAAGACGGAACAGAGGGAGGAGGGATGAGAGAGAGAGACACCAAGGAATGGGGCTGCGGCTGGAACAAGAAGGAGAAGGGGAGAATAAGGTTCCCCCCCCCCCCCCCCGCACACACATACACAAGTTTTATCTTTTTTTTTTCAACATATTCTTTTATTTATTTATTTATTTCTTTATTCCCAAAAATATTAATAACAAAAATATTATTTATTTATTTCTTTTTTTTCAAGAATCTTTTATTTCTTTATTTATTTGTTTCTAATTTCTTTTCGTCAATTTCTATTCAATATTTATGTTACATTTCTACCTATATAATTTTGTTGTTGTATTTCTTTTAACTTTTGGTCTACTTTGTCTTCTTGCAAGTGTTGGAAGTGAAGAAAGATCAAGACCTGAAGGGAGTTGATTTCAAGGGTTGAAGGTGAAACTAATAATTTATATGGTAATATTTGTTTTTGAGACTAATAATTTATTTGCTAATATTATTATTCACTGCAGTTTTGGAATACGAATGAGAGTGAGGATTTGAAGGCCCTTTTCAATCTCGAGCAGTGAAGCTTTTTAATCTTCTGTAATTAATTTTTTTAACACATTCAAATCTTATAAATGTGAAGTTGAATCAAATTGTTCATTGTGTTGTTTTCTATTCCTATTCTTTAGGCTCTCTTAACAATAGAGCAACTTTTAGTTTTTTAGGTTTTTTTTATTCAATATTTTTTGTTAATCGAAATCAGTTACTAATATTAAAAAAATCAGTTACTAATAGAAGAAAAAAAATCAGTTACTAATCAGTTATTTTTAATCGAAATCAGTTACTAATATTCAAGTTGGTTATTATTAATTAATGGTTTTTGTTATGCATTGATGCATAAGTACGAAAATTTGTATTCCATTAAAAAGTTTCAATTTTAGGTATTATATTATTCTTTTGAATGTAATTATTTTATTCCAAATTTGATTCAAATCTTTTTCAAACAAAAAAAAAAAGAAATCTATTCAGAAGACAAATAGGAAGACAAATTTTAAGATCGAAATTAATGAGTTTATTGAGAAGACAAATAGGAAAGAAATATTACAATATTTTAAGATCGAAATTAATGGGATTATTGAGAAGACAAATAGGAGAGAAATATCTACAATATTTAAAATTGATTTGTAGTGTCCTTGAACACTTTATGTCCTTAACCCTCTGAGCCCTCAAGATTATGGTAATCAGGAGTTCACCAGAAGGTCAAGTATCTATGTATGACCTTATGGTTTTTCTGCAGTTCCAGTTGGGAAAGGCAGGATCTCCCCAGTCAACAAGTGTGTGCAGAGTGTCAACTTAGGGATGAGAGTACGTACCTGAAACCCTAGCTATTGTGAGCTATTTATAGGGTTCGGAGGAAGTTGATGTGGGCCGTATGGGCCTCGTATCAAGGTGAGCTGAACCGGGATTCTGTGAGGGAATATAAGAGATTTATTCCCTTAAAGTCCGGATAGGATCAACTCACGATCCCATGTAGAGGCTGTTGCGAGATTCTAGGAGATATGGGTGGAAGTGATAGGAAGCCTTGGTGAGACTGAGTCAACCTACCAGCCGACGTTATGTCTCGGTTCTAGAATCCCGAGCCGATGGAGTGAAGACCGTTGTTGAGGCTCGGTCCCATAAAGTCCGAGCCTGGTCTTTTCGTATGCTCGGAATGAACGTGTCCGAGCATGGGACGTTTAAGCAAACCGAGGGAAAGGTCCTTGGAAAATCCTTTATATAGGACTGTAGTTTTTATACGGTCGGCAGACCCTACAAGCCCCCCAGCTCGTAAGACTTTGAAAAGTCTGTGACGAGGTAATGAGCGCTTAGGATAGACTTTCCCGCATGCCTCGTGACAACTGTAATCGTGCCGACCGCTTCGAGGTGACGTTTTGGGTTCTCGAGATACGGCGCGTTTCCTTGTAAGTTGTGCCAAATCATTGCGTTTTTGAAATTTGAAAAAGTACCTTTTAGAATTGCCACGTCTCTCCCTATGATTGGTTTCATGCGTCCATGGGCTTTTGGCCCAAATGGCTAAGACGGAGGGAAACTGAAAAGTTTTCTCTTTTAACTGAAACTTACCCTTTCTCTGCCTCATTACTCACTCTACTCCCAAAATTTCTCAGAATCCCCTTATTCTCTCTTCGAGTTCCACTTTGTTGTCTCCGTTCCCAAATCGAGATCCCCAAATCCTTCTCCAGTTTTAACAACTTCACGCAGGTAACCCCTTCTACTCCTCTTATTTCCATTTCTGCAGTTTTCCTTATTCGTTTGGGGTTGTTTTTCTTTTGGAGTGAGTTTTTCTTTGTAAACGGGTTTTCTGGTTTCGGGATTTTGCAGGAATTTCTGGGTAGAGTTTCTGCGTTTCTTTTGTTTTTAAGTGAGAGGAGTTTATACCTCAATTTGTTTGAATCATGAGAGGATGGAGAGGTTTTAGGGAAGTTTATCGTGAACTCTGTAGGAGATTAGGAGAAAATCCATCTAGTGACAGTGAATCAAGTTCTTCATCCTTTCCTGGGGTTTCTGAAGATTCTGGGAACGAAAGGAGTCCATGCTCGGAAAGCTCCACGCCTATCCCTGCTATTCCCCCCCTCAACTCGGGTTCTTCCGAGTTAAAACCATTAACAGTAGAACATCCATTGAATCCTGCCGACGAGACTAAGTGGTTATTAGCCTATAGATTTGCTGAGCGTAGAGCCCAAGTTAGACTTAGCCCCGATCATGATATGGGGGAAAAAGAACCTGTAGGAAATCCATCTGAGGTGGGTGGAAAAAGTTCGGGGCTCGGCATTAGATTTAAAGTAAAAACTCATGCTGTAAAAAATCCTAACGCCGAGCCTTTTTCTTTTTCCCCAGAAATGGTGGAACGCAGGTGTGTAACCAATCCTGAAGAATATCCTCTGCCGCCTAATCATTCGCAGTACGATGCTGTTTTTGATCGGGAAGTACTGGGGACGAGACCTTCATTGCTAACAACAAATAGTCTTCATCATCTCCGGCCGATATTGACACCTCCGAGAGCCGACGGAAATACCTCAGATTTCGTATTAAGACCTTTGGGAATCGACGACCGGATTTGCTTCGAAGTGCCGGAAAATCGTCAATATTTTTACTTCTATGAAGAAGTAGTAACTAAAGTCGGTATCCGCTTGCCCTTCTCCACCTTCGAGGTCGAGGTCCTCACTCATTTAGGAATAGCCCCAAGCCAATTGCATCCAAGTGGGTGGGCTTTCGTCCGAGCCTTTCAACAATTTTGCGATGTTGAAAACTTTGTCGTGTCGGTACGGTCCTTCTTTTGGTTATATGCTCCCCAAGTAAATAAGTTTGGTGATTCCAAGGGTCTTTGGGTGTCCCTAAAGGCTCGGAGGGGACATGCCCTTTTCGCCAAGGTGACAGACTCTTGGAAATCTTTCAAACCTCTCTTCTTCCAATACGAGTATACTGGGGCCGAAGTATGTTGGTTCATGGAACAGGTTGAAGAAGATGGAGTGATGAAGGTCGTGCCTCGGTTTCCGTTGGGTTGGACGACGAACATTTATAACCGAGGATCCTCCTTGTATCAATTCGACTATAAGTCGGATTTAACAAAAGCCGAAAGGCGATTATGCGACCACGTTTGGGAGTATCTTCAAGCAAATGGTCAAATTGATTCAAAACGAATTCTGCTGAAAGATACGCGAGACGAAGTGAAGGCGGAGCTGGGTATTTATTTTTTTACTATTTTTTTTAATCCATTTTTCTTGCAGAAGCGATGGGGAAGAAAGCAACCAAAGCCAAGAAGAGTGAAGCTCGGGCAGCTAGAGTGTCACAGCTAGCAGCACTCAAAGAGTCTGCGTCCGATTCTCCAATCAAGGGTCAATCTTCTGAGCCGACCCATCCTGAAAGGCCGACCGTTATCCCCAATACCACCCCCACTGTCAGGGTTACTGGTGTTGAACAGGTGATCAGAAAGGGCCGCGTTGTAGATGCGGTGAATATCGAAGTAGAAGCTCATTCATCTCCCCAAGACGTTCCCGAGCGTCCCCTCAAGAGGACTCGGCTAGATAAAGGAAAAGGTCTCGCTGGAGACTGGTTCAATTTGAGCAAGTCCAACAAAGAGATTGAAATTCCCGAGGGTAAAGAAGATGCAGCTGCCAAGACGGTGTGGGGTAGGAAGATGTCTGACTCATTCATTGCCACCGTCTTGCCTCCTGAAAATGCTGAGGTAATCGAGTCTTGGACCCCTGGGACTTGGGAAAATAATTGTAAAGCGTTGGTGAAGAGCTTCTTACGGGGCGCGAGCATTTTCCATCACCTTGGTCATCATGGTGATGATGCTTATGCTGGATTGGCTCCCGAGGAAAAGAAGAAAAGATATGAAGCCAACAAGCGGGAAGATTACTTGAAAATTCAGGTCCAAGGTCTGAATAAAAGGATACAAGAAATGGCGGCTGAAAACGAGAGGCTTCAAAAGGTTGCACAAGATTCGGAGGGGGCCAAAGTTCGGGCCTAGACAACACTTCAAGCTGCCGAGGCACAGATAAAGAGGTCGGAAGAAATTCAGAAAAAGGCTGAAGAGGATGCTGCTGCTCTTCTGGTGGCTACGGAGAAAGCTCGTTCGGCCGAGCAAGCTGCAGGAGTGGCTCAGGAGCAACATGAGTATGCTAAGGACGAGATACTCAGGCTCCGAGCTTCCTTGGAGAAGATGAGCGCGAAAGCGCTCAAGCATAAGAAAGCAGCTAAGGAGAATCTGTTCAATTGGGACCATGCAATTGAAGATTCTTTCTACAATACTGCCGAGCAACTCCGTGTTCTGAATCCCGGGCTTGTGACCAAGGGCGCTGATCCTAATTTTGCTGTGAAAAAAGGTCAAATTGTCGGCCCGAGTGGAGTTCCCATAGATCTGAATAACTCCGACCTTCCGGACCATTTGGCCGAAGACTCTGAAGGGGAAGGAACCGAGGATGCCGAAGGTGAAGAAGAAGAAGAAGACACATTCAATGCTGACAGCATCGTATTGTCCGATTTAGAATAGTTTGATCCTTTTTTTTAATCGCCCCAGTATTGGGTTTTTGTAACCGCCCCAGTAGTGGGTTTGAACTTTTTCTATGCTTCTTTGCTCGAAATATTATGAACGTTTATAGTATTCGCAGTCAACTGTTTGCTTCTTTTTATACTTTGTGTTAAGAATTCAAGTGTCAAGACCTCAGAACTCCAGCGCTTTAGCCAAGGTGGGTTCCTCTATCCGCGATGTAAAATGATTTTAATAAACCATGTTTGAATCAGGAGTCTTAGTAGAATACTTGACGAGTTATAAGCTCTTGTTTGAGCTGTTTATAATCGTTCACGTCATACACGGTGGCTAATCGAATATGAGGAAAAGTACGTAATACAATGAATTCAGTAACAGTCTTTTTATTAATCAGAAGCAGAACGTACAATGGGCTCGGAGTTCCACCGAGCGTACACCATCATTAAACAAAAATGGATAAAACTAACAATTCTAACAAGAATAAATGAAACTATGAAACTATAACGAAGAAAGATTCTAACTGTAATATCCTTTGAGCTTCGCCACATTCCATGAGTTGTTGATAGGAGCTCCCGAGAGAGTTTCAAGTTTGTAGGCTCCTGTCCCGGTTTTGAATGTGACTCGGTATGGTCCTTCCCAGCTTTGGGCCAGTTTTCCGTCCTTTGCATTCTTAAGACCAATATCCGCCCTTCTCAAGACAAGGTCACCTACCTCGAACTCTCTGGGGTTAACCGAGCGATTATATCCCTTCGCCTGCATCCTTTTAGCGTGCTTTTCTCGCTCGGCAGCCAAGTCCCTGACCTCCTCCGACAAAACAAGATCCTCACACAGCAAAGTGTTGTTTAGAGGATTTGGCTGCTGCATAGCTCGGAAAGAAGGGATAATTTTTTCAATGGGGATGACTGCGTCGCAACCGTAAGTGAGCCGATAGGGCGTTTCACCTGTTGAAATTTGGATGGTGGTGCGATATGACCAAAGCACCTCATGCAAGTTTTCCACCCAATTCCCTTTTGCTCCTTCAAGTCTTCTCTTGATCCCTTGAATGATGGACCTGTTTATTGATTCCACCTGGCCGTTGGTTTGAGGATGCTCAACCGAAGAGAAGTAATGTTTAATATCCAAAGCACTGACCAAATATTAGAACGCCCTTGCCGCAAACTGGGTTCCATTGTCGGTTACCAATATCTGTGGCACCCCAAATCGAGCCACAACTTGCCTCTCAAAAAACTTTTGCACCTTTGCCGAGGATATGGTTGCCAAAGGCTCGGCCTCAACTCATTTTGTAAAATAGTCTATGGCCACGATCACCCACTTCAACTGTCCTGGTGCGGTTGGGAACTGCCCAATCAAATCCATTCCCCATTGGTAAAAGGGATAGGGAGATGAAAGAGAATGAAGTTCCTCGGCTGGTTTCTGATAAACGTCACTGTGAAATTGGCATTTATCACACCTTTTCACATGGTCTATCGCATCTTGTTGAAGGGTAGGCCAGTAGTACCCTGCCCTTAGGACTTTTCTAGCCAGTGACTTCCCTCCAATGTGGTGGCTGCCTATTCCTCCATGAACTTCTTCTAGTGCCAACTTTGCTTCGGCGGGGTCGAGACATCTGAGCATTGGACCGTTGATCCCTCGGCGAAAGAGTACTCCCTCAGCCAGTGCAAATTGAGATGCCTTCCTGACAAGTTTCCTAGCTTCCACCAAGTCGGTCGGCAAGGTCCCTTGTTCCAAATAGCTTGCAATTGGGCTAATCCAGCTTGAATCCGGTGATATGGAGAGGACAACGCTAGGTCCATGCACCATTTCCTGAATTAAACTCTTGTTGTTTTCAGAGTTTTTTGTTGAGGCGAGTTTGGAAAGAATATCCGCTCGGCTATTGCTTTCCCTCGGTATGTGACAGATTTCGACTTTCACAAATTCGGATGATAAGAATCTTACTTTTTCCAAGTATTTTTGAAGGATTGGCTCCTTCGCCTGATATTCACCCTTGACTTGTGATACCACCAATTGAGAGTCGTTGAGAATTTTCACCTCTCGGGCTCCCACTTCTTTTGCCATCCTCAATCCCGCCAAAACAGCTTCATACTCCGCCTGATTGTTGGATGTTGAAAATCCGAACTTCAAGGAGTATTCAAGGGTGACTCCCTCGGGGTTCTCCAGAATTATTCCTGCTCCTGCCCCCATCTTATTGCTCGATCCATCCACATAGATGTTCCAATCCGAGTTTGAGCTCGTCAATGGCTCAGTGAACTCAGTAAGGAAATCAGCCAAGGCCTGAGACTTCATCGCCTTTCTCGGTTCGAAAGTTATTTCAAACTCAGAAAGCTCGATAGCCCACGTCACCATCCTTCCAGCCAAATCAGGTTTCTGCAATATTTGTCGGATCGGTTGAGCCGTTCTGACCGTGATGCGGTGGCTGTGGAAATATTGGCGCAATCGCCTGGCAGTTATTACTAAACAGAAGGCTAATTTCTCCACTTTTTGATATCTGATTTCCGGTCCCTGGAGAGCTCGACTCACAAAATAAATCGGAGACTCTTTACCTGATTCCTCCCGTACCAGAACCGAACTTACCACAGAATCTCCAACCAACAAATAAAGGAAAAGAGTTTCGCCATGGCTCGGACTAGACAAAATGGGAGGCGATGCCAAATAATGTTTAAGGTCAGTAAAGGCCTTTTCACATTCTTCATCCCATTCAAAAATCTCCTCCTTCTCTTTCCTCAGCAGCTTGTACCATGGAAGGGCCTTTCTAGCTGACTGAGACAGAAACCTTGAAAGAGCTGTGACCCGACCTGTTAGCTGCTGAACCCCTTTGATGTTCGAGGGACTTTTCATCTCCAAAATGGCTCTACACTTGTCCGGATTGGCCTCTATTCCACGCTCTGTAAGCATAAACCCGAGGAATGATCCTGCCGGAACTCCGAATGTGCATTTTTCCGGGTTCAGCCTCATATCAAACTGTCTCACCCTTCCTAAGATTTCTTTCAAGTCTTTTGCATGATCTTCCTCTTTTAAACTTTTCGCAATCATATCGTCTATATAAACCTCCATCCTCGGCCCAATCAGAGAACCAAAAACCTTGTTCATCATGCGCTGGTAAGTTGCCCCAGCGTTCTTCAATCCGAACGGCATAACATTATAGCAATAAGTAGCGTTTTCTGTGATAAACGAGGTTTTTACCTGGTCCGGGGGATACATTGGGATCTGATTGTATCCCGAGTAAGCATCCATAAAGGACAACCTTTGATAGCCAGCCGAACTATCCACCAATTTATCGATGCATGGTAGTGGGTACTGATCCTTCGGGCACATCTTGTCCAGATCTGTGTAGTCCACGCACATCCTCCATTTCCCGTTGGACTTCTTGACTAGCACAGGATTGGCCAACCAATCAGTGTATACCACCTCTCTAATAAATCCGGCTTCTAAAAGCTCAGCTACCTTCTCATCAGTCGCTTGCGCTTTCTCAGTTCCGACCCTTCTCTTCTTCTGACATACTGGCTTGGCGCCAGGATATACACTCAACTTGTGGCAGATGAAGTTAGGATCGATTCCCGGCATGTCTGCTGAGGTCCATGCAAACAAATCCTTGTTTTCAATTAGAAGTTCAGTAAGCTCTTTTTCTAGCTTTTCTGACAGGCCAACCCCTATCTTGACGTAGTGAGATGGCTCGGGGCCGAGGATTACTTTTTTAAAGTTCCCTTGCGGAGTTGGTCGAGTTTCATCCTCTTCTCTGACGTCAAGATCGGCCAAGTTGACGCTTCCTTTGTTCAATGGTTCCTTCATAATTTTCTCATCATCTAGTTTCAGCTTTGCCAAACTGATGTTATAGCATTTTCGGGCCAACTCCTGATCAGACCGTACTATTACTACCTTGTCATCCGACCCTGGAAACTTCATGGCCAAATGCACTGTCGAAACGACGGCACCGAAAGATTGGAGTGCTGTTCTTCCGAAGATAGCGTTATAGGCCGAGGGAGCTTGGACAACGAGCCATTTTACCATTTCAGTTCGGGCAGAAGATGGTTCACCCATTGTCACTGGGAGGTGGATATGGCCTAATGGAACGATTGAGTGTCCCGTGAAGCCGATCAAGCTTCCCTCGAATGGAGTAAGATCCGACCTTTTCAAATTCAATTTCTCAAACAGATCAAGGAACATGATGTCCGCTGAACTCCCTTGATCAACGAGAATTCTTCTTACTTCATAGTTGCCCATCCGAACTGTGACGACCATTGGATCATTATGGTCTTGCAGGATGTCTTCAAAGTCTTCATCACTAAAACTGATTACAACGTTCTTCTTTCTCGGTTTCTGAATCGGTCGGCTTGCCACCGAAAGAACTTGCCCCACGTATTTCTTGCGGTCACACTTCTTTTCCCCACCACCAGCAAATCCTCCAGCAATAGTACCGATAAGAAAGTCATTTGCTTTCTCGGATTGTTGTATTGGGGCTCCGCTTGCAGGTGGTGAAGGACTTTTATTCCTCTTCTGTTCGGTTTTGGGAGGCGAGGGGCTCTTCCTTCTAGATCGCTTGCGCAAGGCTTCCCCGATGTAATGCTGAAGCTTGCCATCCCTTACCATCTCTTCAATTAGATCTTTCAGTTGGATACATTGGTTGGTGGTATGCCCCCATCCACCATGGTGATCGCAATACTTCGATTTATCCTTTTGGGCCGCCTTTCTTAAGGCTGGTGGCCGAGTAATATTGCGCATTTCAGTATGCATGGTCTCACGAAGGATTTGACTCCTCGGGACCGTTAATTGAGTGTATTCCTCATACCTGCCTTTCGGAGGCAGTTTATCACCTCTTTCTTGTTCCCTCTTGTCTTTCCTTCCTCTTTCCCGAAAACGATCATTCTGACGAGCCTCGTTTTGGCGAGGCCGTTGCTCCTGTCGTCCTTCAGTACCCCTTGCCGCAGTGCTTATCCTTCGGAACTCCTCTAGGTTGACATATTTCCTGGACCTTTCTCTAAGTTCTGCCATGTTATGAGGTGGTTCCCCGATCAAACAATCTTTGAAATCTCCGTCCAACAATCCCTGAGTAAGTAGGAGAACGGATACCCCCGACTGTAAACCAGATATGCCACTGGCCTCTTGTTGATACCGAGCCAGGTAGTCGCGTAAAGACTCGCCAGGTCTTTGTGCGACTCCAGCTAAAGAATGATCCGACTTGGGCTGTGACATGCTCGCTGTATATCGATTGAGAAAAACCCTCCGAAGCTCGGCCCAAGAACTGATGGAATTTGCTGGTAGGGAATTGAACCATCTCAGCGGCGCCGGGCCTAGCGTCATTGAGAAAGCTCGGCATTTCATTTCATCTTCTCCTCCATAAAACATCATGGAAGACTCATAAGATGCAATGTGATCCATCGGGTCAGTCGTCCCATTATAGCGAGAGACGTTCTGATGGCCCATGAAAGCTTGTGGAGTCCGAAATGCCATGATTGCGGCTGTGAACGGGTGTCCCGGATGCGGTTCGGCAGCAGCAGGTTCGGCAGCCTCATTCGAAGTAAGGGGTGGAGGCAAGGGAAGGTTACTTGGGTTGCCAAGGGCCATGCGAGTGCCTTGTTCGGCAAGCCTAGCCATGCTTTGCTGCTGTAAAGTCGCGATAGCTTGGTTTTGCTTTTCGATTAATGAAGTTTGAGTCCTCAGAATTTCCATAATTGACTCTTCTCTTCTCCTAGCCGAGGAGGTCGTCATGTAAGATCTTCCCTGAGACTCGGAACGTTCACCACCCTGAAGTGTTCTGAAGCGTCCTCTAGTAAATTGCGGTACTCCCCTAAACAAGGGTATTTCTCTACCAGACCGCTCGGTTCGGGAGTTTTCTCGAACATGACGTTCAGCTCGTCGCTCCTCCCCAGTTCGGGATCCAGCAGGGGCTCTTCTAGACTGGTGTGGTCCAGAATCCGCAGTGTCACGCCATTCCGACACATGACCATCAGAAACACGACGTGGCTGAGATCGTCGTTCATGGCCCTCCATAGCCGGAATGACGGTGGCTTGCGGTTGGACCTGAGGAACAGGCGGATCAGCAGGGTGGACCACTGGAGGAACTTGGGGGTTCTCAACCTGATTACCCTCAGGGGGAGCCAGTTTGTCCCTAACATTCCTGCCAGCAGCATTCCTAGGTCCGGCGTTCTTTGGTGGTCTTCCTCTAAGGCGACGGCGGAGATCACCTCCTCCTTGGTTGTCATCGTCGTTGTTTGCCATTTCGTGCAGTGAGCGGTGGGAATACTGGTTATTCGTTTCCCACAGACGACGCCAATGTAGTGTCCTTGAACACTTTATGTCCTTAACCCTCTGAGCCCTCAAGATTATGGTAATCAGGAGTTCACCAGAAGGTCAAGTATCTATGTATGACCTTATGGTTTTTCTGCAGTTCCAGTTGGGAAAGGCAGGATCTCCCCAGTCAACAAGTGTGTGCAGAGTGTCAACTTAGGGATGAGAGTACGTACCTGAAACCCTAGCTATTGTGAGCTATTTATAGGGTTTGGAGGAAGTTGATGTGGGCCGTATGGGCCTCGTATCAAGGTGAGCTGAACCGGGATTCTGTGAGGGAATATAAGAGATTTATTCCCTTAAAGTCCGGATAGGATCAGCTCACGATCCCATGTAGAGGCTGTTGCGAGATTCTAGGAGATATGGGTGGAAGTGATAGGAAGCCTTGGTGAGACTGAGTCAACCTACCAGCCGACGTTATGTCTCGGTTCTAGAATCCCGAGCCGATGGAGTGAAGACCGTTGTTGAGGCTCGGTCCCATAAAGTCCGAGCCTGGTCTTTTCGTATGCTCGGAATGAACGTGTCCGAGCGTGGGACGTTTAAGCAAACCGAGGGAAAGGTCCTTGGAAAATCCTTTATATAGGACTGTAGTTTTTATACAGTCGGCAGACCCTACATGATTCAAATGAAATTAATGGGATTATTAATATTATTCTTTTGAATGTAATTATTTTATTCCAAATCTGATTCAAATATTTTTCAAACAAAAAAAAAGAAATCTATTACTAATAGAAGAGAACTTAATGAGATCATTGAGAAGACCGAAATTAATGGCATTGAGAAGACCAAAATTAATGGGATTATTGGGAAGACAAATAGGAGAGAAATATTTAAAATATTTAATACCGAAATTAATGAAATTATTGAGAAGACAAATAGGAGAAAAATATCTCTCACATTTAAGATCGAAATTATTGGCATTGAGGAGACCAAAATTAATGGGATTATTGGGAGGACAAATAGGAGAGAAATATTTACAATATTTAATACCGAAATAAATGGGATTATTGAGAAGGCAAATAGGAGAGAAATATCTCCAACATTTAAGATCGAAATTAATGGCATTGAGAAGACCGAAATTAATAAGATCATTGAGAAGACAAATATGTGAGAAATATTTACAACATTTAAGGAATATTTTCAAGTTGATTATTATTAATTAATGGTATTTGTTATGCATTGATTCATAAATTACGAAAATTTGTATTCCATTAAAAAGTTTCAATTTTAGGTATTATATTATTCTTTTGAATGTAATTATTTTATTCTAAATCTGATTCAAATTTTTTTCAAACAAAAAAAAAAGAAATCTATTACTAATAGAAGAGAACTTAATGGGATCATTGAGAAGACCAAAATTAATTAGATCATCGAGAAGACAAATATGAGAGAAATATCTACAACATTTAAAGAATACTTTCAAGTTGATTATTATTAATTAATGGTTTTTGTTATGCATTGATGCATAAGTAAGAGTTTTTAATAATCTTGGGTTGAGAATAGGAATCTAAAAAGGGATAAACTTTATTATCTTGAAAAAATCAAAAGATTATGGGTTTTTATGATTGAAGTTAAGAAAAATAAAAAAAAATTATTTAAAATGCTTCATTTGTCTTAAAAAAATGATAAAAAATTACAAAAATAAAAAATCATGAAAATAATCTAACAAATCAACAAATTCTAAAACAACCAGATTAAGAGGGTTAAGGAAAGTTTTGTCACTTGACATGATATAATTTGAATTTCTTTAGAATTTGGTTATTTTTTAAAATATGAAATTTAAGTCATGACAACAAATTTTAATCAATTATTTGTTAATCAAATTTAAGTCATGATATGAAACCTTTAAATTAGGGGCTTCGCGTAATGGCCCCATGCATGTGCACGGGCTTACTTGCTAGTAACATAATAATTTCTCAATCAATCAATTCAATATTTAGGCGCTACTGCTTAACATCATACAAAATTATGTATAGATGAGCGATCCTTTTATGATGTTATAAAGAGCGTATCCTCTCGCTCTCGAGTATGGGGAGGTACTTCCCGCTTTGGGTGTGAAGGGCGTTCCTGCCCGCTATGGCTTTCTACTTAGGCTCAAATATTTTGCTCTAATCTTAGCATGACATAATAGTTTTTTCTACAATAAATTTATGCTAATTTGACATTTAAATTCTACCACTCATAAAATAATCAAATATTCATGGACTACCTTTGACATAGCATGCATTTATCATAAACAAATGATTTTTGCTTAGACATATAAAACTACTGTATCAAACAACAAAATTCGTGCATATGGTGGAAATTTATATCTATTAAAGCTGATAACAAAATTTGTGAGCTTGATTGATAAAAACCACAAAAAATGACATCCATGAAGCATGGTTGAAAGCGAATTCATAAAATAATTATGCAAATAATTTGTCAAATTATAAAATATGCCTATCATACATTCCACACCTCTGAACAATTAACAACAATCAAATATTTAATCATATTATTCTTAACATGTTTTATTAGCAAATAAAAAAACTAACAATAATTAATTAATAAAAAAAACAAATTAACAATTAATAAATTGCAATAGAAAAGAGGTAAAGAAATTTTTTATTCCCCTGTGTTCTTCGTTGGATGATGCTTTTGCTCTATGTGTTATATGATCTAACAGGCATATCTGGATAATAACCCCTGGTCCTTTGGTTGCCTTTGTGCAATATGCACTCCACCTTTCACTTTCATCTTGTTTTTTTCTTTTCTCTTCTTCAAACATCATGTCCCTTTCTGAAAACACAACTGGAACCCCCTTTTTTATTTTTATCTCTGTCCAAGCTTATATTTTCGAAACTTTCTTCATTTGTGTGCAAGACAGCTCCTTCCTCTCTTCTTTGACATTGTTACAAACCCGAAATTTTCCTCTCTCGGGCCTTATCTTCTGCAGTTCTGCTCTAAACACTGATCATCTTTTACTCTCTTTTGTTTTGACAAAAAAAAGGTGTTGTCCCTTTCCTTTTTGACTTTTCTTGACCAACACTTGAACAGGATGGGTGGCTCTGCTCACGACGTGTCAAGTTGATTCTGGGCGACGGTGATGAAGCAGGCCCTCGCCTTTCCCTTCTCCTAAGAACAACAAGGCGACCGACGGTGATGGCAAATATGTAACAGCGACGGCGAGCCCAAAAGCCATGAGGTAGGTCACATCTTTTGCCTCAGCGGCCATGAAGGTTCAGGTCCCTTGAGTTCTTGGAGGAGTGCAGGCGGCGGTGACCGGGTTGAAGGCAGTGGACACGAACGCCCTTCCCCGACCCTATACTTCTCTTCGGTCATGGCTGACACAGTGGCAGTTGTGAATGGTGGTGGATCCTTATCATGACAAGAACAAGAACAACGATGAAGCATCGCGTGAGCCTGTGGTGGCCATCGGAGAGGGAACAAATATGATTATCATGATACACCAGTGATGGTGGCTTTGTGAGTCCGGTATTGGGTTCCAATTCATGAGTTGACTCGGTGAGTTGGCATGGCGAGTCAACTCAGTGCAGTTGGTGGCTCGCTAATGTTTTGATATTTTCTTTTGCTGAATCTTCCACTTTTTGGTTTTCCCCTTTTCCTTCTAATTCTGAAGATGTTGAATGCAATATGAACCATGTATCTTGGTGTACTTTTGGTGCCTGAACAATATATTTTTCTTCTCTTCCACTTTGTTTTCTTCGTGAGTACCCCCCTTTTTTTTTTACTTGATTCTTCGTGAGCTCAGCTTCATACATCTCCCCAGCGGAGTCGCCAATTGTTTTGGACCACTTTGTGTAAAAGAGGTTTAACAATAAAAATGAGATTCTAAGGTTCGTAAGCTTGAGAGATGTATGTAGAAGTACCAAATCCATGCCTCCGTGGCTTGGAGAGAACGGATGGAGCATCACGAAGAATCATCGGGAGGATCGACCGGAGTGCTCTTTACCCATGTCACTGGTATAGGAGGGATGAAAGGAAGAAAATGAGGTGGTTCTATATCCTATATTTTGTGGTGTTTTACAGTGTTTTGCCTTGGTATTTTCTTGGTCGATGTGGTTATGCTCAAAATGAATAGAAAAGTGTTAGGATGAGGAAAATGTGCTGAACGTGGAAAGGTATTTGGGTGATGAGAGTGTTGGAAGAGTTGAGGGTGTTGGGGATATTGGAGGAATTCAAAGAGTTGGTCCTCCCTTTATAGAGTGGGTGAAGGGTGCAATGGTAGTAGAGCAAACACTTGGTGATCAAGTAAACTTAGTGACCAAGTAAACTTGGTGGCCAAGTTTTGGGGAGATGTGCCAAGTGTTGGAAAAATTTAGTGACTAAGTTTTAGGAGTTGTGCAAGTCTCCGCTCAACGGATGAGTGAGGTGAGTGAACATTGTGAGTAGGTGAGCGAGGTGGGCTAGTCACCGCTCACGCAGTAAGTGAGCCATCAGGAGCTATTGTGGTGAGCGATGGGTAGTGAGCGATGAGTGGTGAGCGAGCGATGGGTGGTGAGCGATGTAAGTGGACGCTGTAAATAGGTGAGCGGTGATTGGGTGAGCGTCAGATGTGTGAGCGATCATATAAGTGAGCGACCAGGTATGTGAGCGGTCAGGTTAGAGCGGCTTTGTCCTAAGGCGTCCTAGGTCTCAGAGCGTCATGGATGTCAAAGAGTCCCCGTCCCTTATCTACCATGAAGGCGCTTTGTCAAGGCATGAACGCCTTGTGCACTTTCCTCCATCCAAAGCCTACCAAGCCAACGTAGTCCATGAAGTTCCCAACTTAGTGGTGTCGTCGAGGTGCCGTCGTCCTACACCGAGGCGGCATGGTCCCACTAAGTACCTTACCGTTTCTCCTTTCGTCTTGGTTGTAATTATGATTATCTTATCTTTCCTGCAAGATTAAACTGTTAAATAAAGATTATGACCATAATAAAAAAACGGGTCCAAACAAGGTGACAATGAAAAGGTAAGAGAAAGAGTTAAAATGTTATGGCATCTAAAAGCCAAATCCCAACTTCATATTCACATTTCCATACTTTTCTGAGGGTCATGTGAAATCTCACGATAATAATAGAAATAAACTATGTTAGTTCCATGATGAACATGATGAATGTTTTGATAATGACAAAGTGTTTTTGAACAAGCTACAAGTGTTGATCAAGTTTCAAGCTCAACAAGCAACAACAAACATCAAATGAAGAAGAGAGAAAGCAAGCTCATGAAGACCTAAGTTTGAGTGTTTTTGTATTTCTTTTATCTTTTGCCTCTCAAGCTTCATAGGTTTTTTATTTGGGTAGATTATTATAGAGGGTAGTGAATCTCATTCATAAGTCATGATTAAATCATAATTTGAGTTTTCACTTAACCTAGAATCAATAGGTGGCTTAAAGGTTTTAAAGGAAAGGTTGGATTTTGAGAAAACAAGTTTTGAACATGTACAGTACCAACTTAATCGATTAAGTGATAACTTAATCGAGTACTACTCGAGTACACGACTTGCTTAATCGATTAAGTACTGCTGAACTGATTTTTAAAATACGTTTTTCACTTCTCAAAATCAGTTTTCAAGTGCTACAACTTTTGGGTATTCTATATAAACCTTTTCCTATTATTTGTGATTAAATTAGAATCATTTTCATATAAGTTTTAAAAAGAATCAAGCCACTCTATTCTCTCTCAATTTCTAAAGATCAAAGCTTTTCTATTTTCATATTCTTTGATCAAGAACCTTTGAATCTCTTATGGTGAATTGTCATAACTCTTGATTGAGATTCATAGGATTGTTTTGTGTTTTCTATCGTGTTGTAATCTTTGCAAGAAGGCAAGCCACTACAACAAACAAGAAGTCTTGGTGTGTCGATTTTATCATCAAGCAAGTGCATTCTTATTGAAGAAGAAGAAGAAGTCTTGGTTGTGAATCAAGCAAGGAGAAGCCTTGGTGTGTGGATTATCATCAAGCAATTGAAGACTTGTTGTGTCGATTATCAACAAGGGGTAGAGGTTAGATTAGAGAGAAGATCAATAGGATTACAAGGCAAGGGTGTCGGTTATCTCTTGTAAGCTAGCAAGAAGGGAGTCTTGTGAGGCAATCACTTGTAATTTGAGAACTCTAATTCCTCATAGTGAAGAATCTCTCTTGGTTGAAGAGGGGACTGGATGTAGCTTTCAAGTGGATGAAAGTGAACCAGGATAAATCACTGTGTCGTATCTCTAAACCCTTACTCTTTATATTCAAGTCATTTGATTGCGTTCTTGGTTGAAAACCTAGAAAGATTGATTTTCATAATTGATTGAATTGAATCTTTGATTGTTCAAATTGATAAAGGGAAAATCATTTTCATAACTAGGTTAATCAATAAGAATATAGGTGTTAATCATTTCCGCTGAATCTCTGATCTTGCATGTGAATTGATTGATTTTCGTATTCGAATGAAAATTGATTTTTCTGTTTTCTGTCATATTTAATCGATTAAGTTCAAGCTTAATCGAGTACTACTCGAGTACACGACTTGCTTAATCGATTAAGTACTGTAGAATTTGTAAAAATCATTTGTTTTGATTGTTTCAATTTGTTTCGTTCGAAAATCTTTCAAGGTAGCTTCAACACCTATTCAACCCCCCCTTCTAGGTGTATTCCTAGGGTTCCTAAGTCTCTCCAACCACCAATTGCGATTTCCTCAATTGGTATCAGAGCTCGGTCGAAAGACACGAGCATAAGAGCTTTTTCGTAAAGATCCTTTAAGAAAATCGCAATGGGTTCTACGAATTCTTTTGGTGGTGAAGATGCTTCAATAAGTCGTCCTCCATTGTTTGCCGGAGAAGGCTATGCATATTGGAAAGTTAGAATGAAAATCTTTATCCAAGCCATAGATAGTGAAATTTGGAAAGTAGTTGAAAAAGGTCCTCATATCCCCTCTAGTTTAGTTGAAGGTGTAGAACAATTGATCCCCGAGGATAAGTGGAAGGATGATGATAGAAAGAAAGTACAATATGATTATAAAGCAAAGAATATCATTACATCCGCTTTATCCTATGACGAGTTCTTTAGAGTTTCTCAATGTTCTAGTGCTAAAGAAATGTGGGACACTTTACAAGTGACTCATGAAGGAACTAGTGAGGTTAGGAGAGCTAGATTAAATGCTTTAATGCGTGATTATGAATTGTTTCATATGCTTCCAAATGAATCTATAAATGATATGCAAAAGCGTTTTACTCATATTATAAATCATTTACTTGCTCTTGGTAAAACTTTTCTACAAGGTGAACTTTCTAACAAAGTGTTGAGATGTTTAGACAGGAATTGGCAACCAAAAGTAACGGCTATTGTTGAATCTAAGAATTTGGATGCTATGGATCTAGCAACACTTTTCGGAAAGCTTCAAGAACATGAAATGGAGCTTGGACGATTAAGTATCAATGAAGAGTCGGATAAAAACAAAGAAAGAAAGGGACTTGCTCTTAAAGTCAATAGATCATACAAAAAGAAAGATAGTTCCGATGATGATGATAGTGAAGATTCCGATTCCGATGTTGATGAAAAAGACATGAAACTTTTGTTAAAAGAATTTGACAAGTTTCTAAGGAGAAAAGGAAGGTTGAACAAGGACAAAAGTAAAGAGAAGGATTCCCCACACTATAAGACCAAAAATTCAAAAGAAGGTGTAGTTTGCCATGAATGTGGAAAGCCCGGTCATCTCAAGTATTCATGCTCTAGGTATCTCAAGAAGAAGGAGAAAGACAAGAAAAATTCTAAATCTAAAAGAGCATACATAGTTTGGGATAGTGATGAAGATAACAAGAAAAGCACATCGAGTAGTTCATCGGATGATGAAGAAGCCGCTTGTCTCAACTTGATAACTCTAGTAGATGATGAAGAACAAAGTTCAAATGATGAATCAAGTTATCAAAGCGAGGATAGCAATGTAAGTGAATCTAAATCCGAAATTTCTTCTAAATATGAATTGTTACATAATGCTTATGAAGAAATGTATGAACAACTTGAAAAACTAGCTTTGAAAAACATTGAAAGAAAGAAGCTCATTTTGAAACATCAAAAAGAGATTTTAGAACTTCAAAAACAAGTTGATGAGCTTAATCTTGAAAATGAAACTCTTGATCTTATATATGCTAGTTCTTCTTGTAATTGTGCTAGTAGATTGAATATTGTGGTTGATTGTGAGAATTGCAAGTTGCTTAAAAATGAAAATGCTATTTTGAAAAATAAGCTTGCAAGTTTCACCACTTGTGATATTAGATTGCGCACATTGTTAAATTTTCAAAGAGAAAATTCAAACAAGTTTGGTTTGGGTTATACTAATGCTAAGAGTAAATCTCATAGAAATGTTGTTGATTTTTCTAAAGTTGATTTTTCAAATCCTCCAACATGTTTCTATTGTGGTACTCATGGACATACTTCAAATGTGTGTTATGTTAAAGTGCATGGTATACCTAAAGGAAATTTTGTTTGGATGAAAAAGGGTGAAAGTCCCTACACTAACAAAAATGGATCCAAAACCATTTGGATACCAAAAAGCAAAGCATGATTGTTTTGTAGGTTTGATTGAAGATGCAAATGAATGACACATGTTCTCAATTGGTCTCAACTATGAATGTCTATATTCACATCTTCAATTGGTATCACACTTGCATCTCAAGTGAATGTCCTACAAAGTGGTAATATTTGATATTGATATATTATCTCAATTGATATCTTCTCAATTGATATTACTTTTCTAAATGTTTAGTTAATTCAATTTGTATCATTGAGAGATTATTAGTTGATTATCATGTTTTTGTGATTATTGATTCTTCTTTACAATTGATATCTTCTTTGTTAAGTGATATTATGATCTTTTTAGTTCTCAATTGGTATTATATTTTATTGTTATATTCTCTTACCAATTGATATCACATTTCAAAGTAAAGCTCTATTGTATTTGTTCAATTGGTATCAATGTTGTGAAGAAATGATCATTGATTTCTTACCTTGGCTTAGATGTTATATTTCAATTGGTATATATTACTTTTTGATAATGCCAAAGGGGGAGAAATATGATGTTTTGAATTAAATGAAATGTTTCTCATGTTTCTCAAAGGGGGAGAAATGGTATGTTTTTTAAAACATGAGAGAAATATGATATTATATTTGGAGAAAGGTTGTTTTGTTGTTTTTATGTAGGTTGAGCTAAGTTGTTTAAGATAGGGGGAGAATCAAGCTTCTATCTCAATTGGATTCAAGTGTTATAGCATTGATTGAGAGGGAGAAAGAGTCTTCTCAAGTGATCAAATGTTTCAAGCATCAACAACTTCAAGTGATTTCAAAACATGGATTGTCATTTTCAAAAAGGGGGAGATTGTTAGTTCCATGATGAACATGATGAATGTTTTGATAATGACAAAGTGTTTTTGAACAAGCTACAAGTGTTGATCAAGTTTCAAGCTCAACAAGCAACAACAAACATCAAATGAAGAAGAGAGAAAGCAAGCTCATGAAGACCTAAGTTTGAGTGTTTTTGTATTTCTTTTATCTTTTGCCTCTCAAGCTTCATAGGTTTTTTATTTGGGTAGATTATTATAGAGGGTAGTGAATCTCATTCATAAGTCATGATTAAATCATAATTTGAGTTTTCACTTAACCTAGAATCAATAGGTGGCTTAAAGGTTTTAAAGGAAAGGTTGGATTTTGAGAAAACAAGTTTTGAACATGTACAGTACCAACTTAATCGATTAAGTGATAACTTAATCGAGTACTACTCGAGTACACGACTTGCTTAATCGATTAAGTACTGCTGAACTGATTTTTAAAATACGTTTTTCACTTCTCAAAATCAGTTTTCAAGTGCTACAACTTTTGGGTATTCTATATAAACCTTTTCCTATTATTTGTGATTAAATTAGAATCATTTTCATATAAGTTTTAAAAAGAATCAAGCCACTCTATTCTCTCTCAATTTCTAAAGATCAAAGCTTTTCTATTTTCATATTCTTTGATCAAGAACCTTTGAATCTCTTATGGTGAATTGTCATAACTCTTGATTGAGATTCATAGGATTGTTTTGTGTTTTCTATCGTGTTGTAATCTTTGCAAGAAGGCAAGCCACTACAACAAACAAGAAGTCTTGGTGTGTCGATTTTATCATCAAGCAAGTGCATTCTTATTGAAGAAGAAGAAGAAGTCTTGGTTGTGAATCAAGCAAGGAGAAGCCTTGGTGTGTGGATTATCATCAAGCAATTGAAGACTTGTTGTGTCGATTATCAACAAGGGGTAGAGGTTAGATTAGAGAGAAGATCAATAGGATTACAAGGCAAGGGTGTCGGTTATCTCTTGTAAGCTAGCAAGAAGGGAGTCTTGTGAGGCAATCACTTGTAATTTGAGAACTCTAATTCCTCATAGTGAAGAATCTCTCTTGGTTGAAGAGGGGACTGGATGTAGCTTTCAAGTGGATGAAAGTGAACCAGGATAAATCACTGTGTCGTATCTCTAAACCCTTACTCTTTATATTCAAGTCATTTGATTGCGTTCTTGGTTGAAAACCTAGAAAGATTGATTTTCATAATTGATTGAATTGAATCTTTGATTGTTCAAATTGATAAAGGGAAAATCATTTTCATAACTAGGTTAATCAATAAGAATATAGGTGTTAATCATTTCCGCTGAATCTCTGATCTTGCATGTGAATTGATTGATTTTCGTATTCGAATGAAAATTGATTTTTCTGTTTTCTGTCATATTTAATCGATTAAGTTCAAGCTTAATCGAGTACTACTCGAGTACACGACTTGCTTAATCGATTAAGTACTGTAGAATTTGTAAAAATCATTTGTTTTGATTGTTTCAATTTGTTTCGTTCGAAAATCTTTCAAGGTAGCTTCAACACCTATTCAACCCCCCCTTCTAGGTGTATTCCTAGGGTTCCTAAGTCTCTCCAACCACCAATTGCGATTTCCTCAAACTAAAGGGTTACATGAACTCTCGTGTAAAAGATGAATGAAGATTTGCATGAAAAGTACTTGCACATGTTTGTTGGACTTGAGATTTTGTCATTGTTTCAATAAAGATATTTTAGATGCCACTAAATTTTTATAAAATTTTTGGGATTGGTTTACTAACTTTTCAAGAATTGTTTTTGAGAAAACGATTTCGGAAAAACGATGTTTTCAGGTTAAATACAAACAGAAGTTTTGAACTTATAATATTCCGATGGATTTGAAATTTTTATGGTGAGGTCTTACATATATAGGGATACTCTCTGTAAAATTTGAAGTTATTTGGAGTTGAATTGATATTTTATTTCTTACGAAACAGTGAGCAATTGTGGTTCAGGAATTTCAGAGTTTAAGAGAAATGTAATTGAAAAATATTACTTCCACAACTCCAAATAATCTGAAATTTTTATGAGATGTTCCTGACTATATGAGGATTCCCTGTTTAAAATTTGTGACAATTGGAATTGATTTACTATTTTAAATAAATGTAAACTTGCTTCAGGTTGTAACAGTCCAGAATTGATTTTTAAGGCGAAATTGAATAGAAACTTGGGTTCTGGATACTAAAATGATTTGAAAATTTTATGTGAGGTATTTTAATATGTTTTTAAGTGTATTACAAAGTTTGGAACTGAAATGAGTTGATTTGATTTGGTTTTGGGATTTTATTTCCTTTAATTCCCCGTATTTCATCTAGTGTGTGTTTGATGTTTTGGCGAATGTAATGCTTTGTGTGGATTGCTGGACTTGGCTAAAATGCAATTATCTTAATGGTGATGTTTGGATAATTGAATGAGTATAAGAGAATGGCTTTTGTTCATAAAAGTTAATTTACGTGCTATATAGTTTTCATGAAGTTCAAGCTAAAGAAAATGTGTATGCCCTCATTGAATTGCTTGTATGTCTCGGTTTTATACAAATAAATATATGACTGTGAAAAACGTATTTAGTTGGAATGGTATGTTGTTGATATAATTAAATTTGAATTGATTTAAGGCATGAAATCGAATTGCTTGAGTTAAAAGAAAATTCATTTCGTGTAAAGTAAGTTTATAGAATGAATGTGATTAATTTGCTATGTTATATATGCTATGAGATTCTTGAATAAAATTATTTGCATGATTAAGAAAATGAGGGAAAACGAGTTGTGTATGTAAATGCAAGAGATTGAAGTGATATGTTTGATTTAAAATAGTTATGTGCTAAGTATTCAATTGATGAATTGCTTTTAAAATAAATTGGTTTTGAGTTGCTTAATT
Source organism: Crotalaria pallida (assembly GCA_037953625.1). NCBI lineage: Eukaryota > Viridiplantae > Streptophyta > Magnoliopsida > Fabales > Fabaceae > Crotalaria > Crotalaria pallida. The sequence goes on along the minus strand of CM075652.1, from coordinate 113,661,520 downwards.
TTAAATTCATTTCTGGATATTGGAACTATTCATGGCTGCCCAAGTTTTATTTAAAGTGTTATGGTTCGAAAACAAATTGTTTTGAAGTATTTATTTATTTTTTTTTTGTGAACGAAAAATTCATTAACCAACAAGCAGAAATAAAATCATACACCTAGAGGCCAACCTCAAACCCTTTGCCACCTTCTAGGAAGGGTTCAAAGAGAAAGAGCCTGCCAAAACCGAATAGGATAATGCCACCTTCTAGGAAGAGTTCATTACCCTAAACAGCAAGCTAATTACATAATTGAATGAGAATACGATTGACCAAAGCAGAATTGTCCCAATTATGAAAATGAGGAAAACATAAACTTATTCTACAAGCAATCTCCAACTTCACACATTTCAGCACATAAGCCACCGATTGTTTCTCCTGAGCAAATATCTGTTTGTTCCTAGCATACCGGATATGATAAATTACAGCAGCAAAACAAGCAAAGATGCACCTCTGCCTTGTTTTGTCTTTGAAGCCATAGATGAGCCATCGAGTCCAGTGTTGAAAGAGCTTAGGCCAATAATCCCAACCAATCCAGAGGCATACAACATCAAGCAGCTGCTGGCTCCAGGAACACTCAAAAAATAAGTGGTTCCTGCTTTCAATTCATGAATCACATAAGACACAGTTAGTAGGCATGTTCATATAAACACTCATTCTGTTTTTAGTTTTAAGTTTATCAAGCATAGCCAGCCAGACAATGAAATTGTGTTTAGGAACATTAACAGGATTCCAAACAAATCTATAAAAAAGAAAGGAGGAAAGTATTTATTTTATCCAAAAGTCTTGTGAGTTAACATGCGGTTTTACGATGATTTCGGATTTTCGAAAAATGATTTTTATAAAACTAAGAGTGGTTGTCCAGAATTTTTATTGAAGTACTTTTAATTGATAAAATGTTTATAAGTATTTAAAAGCATAAGTTTTAAGTGTTTTAAGTTTTAGTAAAAGTTTTATTGCATAATTGAGATTTGTCAATGCTTTCGGGTCGAGTGAGCTGCTGTCCAAGACGGACCAGCCACTAATCTATTTATTTAAAATGATTTTGCTAATTGTTCTATAATGATTTGAGGAATTTAAAGTGATAAAGGATTTGGAACGATTTTGGAGAGAAAGACTTACGTTTTGATTTTACCCGAAGAATTTCAATTTAAGTTTCAAAAAGTAATTTTAATTTTGGGATTGAATGTTTGAGTTAGAATATATTCTTAATGTGTAATGTCTGTTTTGAGGATTAGAGGGTGTCAGCTGTGGATGTGTGTCGAAGGGTCGCAACAGTAAAAGCTTTTGGGAAATTATCGACTATTGAGGTGAGAGAGCAGCTTTCCTAAGACACAGTGGTGTGTAGGTAATATGTTAAGATGCTACTGGCTATCTCAAAAGTCGGAATGTGGGGTCTAAGAGTCAGTAGTATAGTGGCAATTGATTGCGTATGTTTGGCCACTTATACGCGGGACTAAGACATCCCTTTTGGTTATAATATTATGACATGATGCTATTTATTCATGATGATGAGATATTATAATATGTTGCTTTATGCCTGTTGAACTTTTATCTGAAATTGAAAGTAATCATATTATGTGAAATATTTGCTATGCTATGATTGTGAAGAAAAATGATGTCGCTATTGGGAAATGTAATGATGATAAAAGTACGTGATGAAAAGATTGTTGAAAGGAGACGTAGTGAAAGAAAAGTGAACTTGTACAGATAGTGTAATTGAAAAGAATAAATCGTCATGCAGTAAATAATCCCTATGACATGCACCAAAGTGGATTTGTGCTTTTCGGAATTGAGTTTGTGCTGGCCACGTGTGCAGTACGCCCGTGTGTCTAAGCCCCGTTGTGAAAGCGACTTGTTGTCAGAAAATTATGCGAAAGATGAATAATTAGAAGTCGAGAATCACCGAAGGGAGGTTAAGGGTGACTCGTCCGACTCGTAGGATTAATCAGATATTAATAAAGCTTTGATAAAATATTTAAAAGACGTTAATCATAATGCGGCAAGTGAGTGTGAAGTAGTGGAGAGGAAGATACCTTGTTTATCTGCGGATCTCAGGTGTGCGATTATAATAGGGGATGGTGATGACGGTGGAACGTCAAGTAACCTAGAGTACTATTTTAGGTGGAACGAGGCTATATGTGATCAGGGATTAATACCTAAGGGATCGTAGCGTGTTCCACACTGCAGACTAGAATAGTATTGTCGTCCCGTGATCAAATTCGAAGCAGTGAGAGGGAACCTGAACGAGGCGGGCAGTCGAATGGTTTTGGGCCCTTGTGGTATCGCGTAAAATATTAATTGTCATAATGACCGGCCTATATGGTTGTGGTCTTGACAAAGATGTTATATGCTGTTGGATTTTCTCGGTTGTTCAACCTGTGTGGGTTAAGGTTCCTGTACGTCCTGTTTGCTTCTGACTAGGTTTGGACGGATTGGAGGAGATGTATGTGTGCTAACCCAACTCCTCGATGACTTATCTTTAAACCCCCGTCATCGATGGATGCGCTTCGATAAAACTTAATAAGAAGAGTGTATAAATATACAAGTATAATCCTTGACAAGTGAAACAAGAATTATGTAAATAGGTGGTATCAAGAGATACCTGGATGTGATGACGAAAGGAAACATTGGTGAATGAAAGACTGAGATTAAAGCCTGGGTTGCCAAGTATGAGAAAAGATGATGACGACGAAGACATATATGGAAAAGAATAATTGAAACCATGAAACGTAAATGATTGTTTAATGTATTGTTGTTTATTTGATTATCTTAATATGTTTATCTGCTGTAATTCCACGCTGTCGGCTTATCCGCCCGGAAAAGCTGACTCTCTCTGTGTTTTGGTTTCTTTTTGGCCTTGTGATGGCCCATTAGATGATGGACCCGGTCAAGTTTACTTTTGAGATCTACCACAACGGTGATTGGGAAGTGAATCGCCAAGGCTGGAATTGGACAGGTGGCTCGGAGGTGACCATTAAGGACCCAGGACATACACTCCGAGGAGACTCTTCTGACACCCACGAATGTCGTTTCTCTTTGGTGGATCTTCGGACTGGAGGGCTGGCGGACTACCATGGTGGCTACCCGCTACCACTGCCTGCACGCATTGACCTTGGAGCTGAGGAGGTGGATCATATTTGGATCCTATAGAGCCTCTCGAGGATGATCTTGAAGTCTTGCCTCAGAGTGACCCGGATGAGATTGAAGAGGATCCTAGTGAGGGCTCGACCCCGGTTGAGTTTTCTGATGCGGATGTTTGCGAGTATGACCCGAAAGAAGTGCTTGCTGCAGCGTCTAGTGATGAGGATCAGTAGTTAGTTTATTTTCAGTTATGTATTAGGAGTCATGTATGTTATTGAACTTTAATGACTTTGCTGGATATCATGTAACTCCCATATTTGTAATAATGTTCTCTCGACTTGACAATCGAAATATTAGGATGATGATTTAATATGGGACTCCAAAGCGCGGTGTTGGTAACATCTCGATTTGGAAACCTGATGGATGACGTGGAACATGATTGTATATATAATTTGTAACAAAAAATGTTTTTGGATAGGAAACGTGTTTGCAAAAAAGGACTCATGTCCATGTCATCAATTATATATATATAAAAAAAAATTGACCCATATTTTTATGATTTAAAAGTTTCTAAATCGAGGTGTTACAGCAACAGCATTCTTCATTTCTTCCTCTTCTATTGGCTACAGCTTTCTTCTTTTCCTTCTAGCTGCGGCGCTGCGCTTCTTCTTCTTTCTCCACTCACGCCACTCAATGTTCTGCCTCTCTCTCACCGTCTCATGCCAGTACGCCACTTCTCCGCCGACCGCCGCTCCACCACTCACTAACCACTGCTCACGCCACTGTGTCACCGAGTCACTGTCTCACGCCACCGTCTCAGGTGTTTTGTTAATGTTGTTACCTATTTAGATACATAGATTGGGTAATTTCTTTTTTTTATTTACTTTCCTATACTCTTTATAAATTATAATATATATGCATGGTAATTTATAGATGTTTTTGCATTTCAGTTTATAATGTGAATGTGGGTGACAATGCTATAATTTAGGACCATTGTTTAGTTTTATCAAATTTTTTGGATTGAATCTCTTGAATTTTAACGATTATTTTTCTGTAGTGTACAAGTTTAAAAATGTTATTCGACATTATGAATTTTATAACATGTCAAATTGAAGTTAGGTTCCCCGTGGAGACCCGCGGAGTGATGGGGAATAGGGATGGGGGTTAATTTACCCCCGACATGGGGTTTGGGGATGAGGATGGGGGGCAAATGAGATCCGAGGATGAGAAATGAGAAAAATCTTCCCAACCGTTTCCCGCCCCGTTGCCATCCCTAAATAAAACCTAACAAAAAAAAAGAGATAAAGATCATCAATTTAAAACTCTGTCCGCTAAGGATGCTTTGAAGATCATTAATTTGGAGAGTAAATGGCAAGAGTCGCTCTCACACCTCGGGAAACTAGTAAGATAAAACTCTTGGAACTAAAAACAACTGACAAGGAGTAAGGCAAATCATGGGATTAGATAAAAAAAAATCATGGGATTAGAGACATCGAAACCATTTGTATAGGAACAAGAGGACATAAGGCATATTCCTCAAGATAGATGGCAGGAGAGTACTCCCTCCGGCTCGAATTATAAACAAAATCAACTAATTTTACGCTTATTAAGGAGCTTAGTTGATTATATTTAATTTTCTCAAATTTATAAAAGAATAGAGGTATTTTAGGAAAGTTGCATTGAGAATGAAACAAAAATTAAATAAGATAACAATTTTCTAGGGATGTATTAGGAAAGTGACATTGAGAATGAAATAAAATTTAAGAAAGTTGGTTAGTTTTGCTTATATTTTAAACCAAAAGAAGTATGTTTTTTGTTGCTTATATTTCGAGCCGGAGGAAGTAAATGGCAAGAGTCGCTCCCACACCTCGGGAAACTAATGAGATAAACTCTTGGAACTAAAAACAACCGACAAGGAGTAAGGCACCACCGGTGATGCCGAGATCTCAAACCATTAATTTTGTATAAAAAAGCAATCAATGGTTATTTTATTATTACCTATAAACTTCTCAACCGGTTTTGTATTATGCACCATACATGCTGAAAAGTTGGGAGCACCTTATAAACAGATTTTTTTATAAATTTTTATTTTTGAAAAAACACTGCAGTATGTGATTGATAAATAATTTCTTTGCGCCAGTTTATTCTCTCATTACACAAAAATATACCTTTAAACAAATATATTGATTTTTTAATTTAAATTAAATTATTTATATCTTTTTAATGTTTTTTTCTTTTAATCGTTAATTTTTCTCTATTACTTGCGCAAATTAATACGCTTTTTATTCACATCTTTTGGCCTTTTAAGTCTTTTTTTATTCCATAACTTTTCCCCTTTTACAATTTCAATGCATAAACATACTTTTTTTTCAATTTTAATCATTCACTCAATTATTTATTTTACTTCTAATTAATTATATTTTTTACTCATTAATTATACTTTTATACCCTCTCTCATCCCTAAACCACTATACATTAATTTATAAACAGATTTTCTAATAAAATTAAATTCTTTTGCAATTTTTAATAAGAATTAAATATGAACATCAATTTTTTTTTATGGAATTGGAATTGGAAGGTAGTGTGAACCGTGAAGGTGTCGGTTCGATCCAGCATCAACTAAGTAAGCTGAGAATCAGCAAACCAGATGACCTGTGATTCTGGCATATAAAGATCATTTTAGACAAAACACATATAAATCTTACAATAATTAACATTTTCTTAATATGTGTGCACCGGCCTAAAAGGCAAAAAAATATGGAATGGAGGGAGTAGTATACATGGAACATGCAATTATTACACTCTTAAATTACTAAGAGGCACATAAATAAAAATAATTTTTTTTTATTAAATGAGACCGATAAACAAGAATCGATAAAATATTAGAGATAAAAAAATAACACATAAAAAATTTTGTTTGAAAAAAATTCTTTATATTATATTTATGTAAAATGCATACAATTACTTAAACTTTAAAGCTATTGAGTTACGTACTTTAAAAAAAATCATTATATGGAATTATTAAATAGAAAATTGAGTAGTAAATTTTAAGAAGAAGAACTTTTATCTTTGTCATGGAATAAAATTGTGTAAAATATTTTAAATCTATAAGTAAACCCTTAACAAAAAAAATTATAAGCATACGGAAGAAGAAAATTAAAAAGAAAAAGAATAAAAAATAGTTTATTTGGTTTGGGTTGTATTGGAAGTCGAAGTCCTGGGAGAGCCCAAATTATCCTTTAACCCAATTTACCTCTTACTAGTAAGTATTCCCGTGCGGTCGCACGGGCATTAGTTTGGCTATCAATTTTCTATATAGTTATGCTATTTTAAATCAACACATTAAATAATACTATCAAAACATATAAGTAAAAAAAAGGAAAGGAATAATTGATTTGAAAGAAAAAACAATAGTTAACATTGCCCAAACTTAATCAATCTAATGTTAATTAACACTAAAGAAAAAAGAAAAAATCCCAAAAAAAAATATATTCCTCAATATTGGAAACTCAAAAACCAAGACATATTGTGAAAACTCGTATCCTTTTCTCCATTAGTATCTTCAAGGAAGCCTGAAAGGAACAATTCAAACATAAAAAATAAGGAATATAAATTTATCACACTTGATACTGATATAGCAAAATTATACAATTGGTTGAAGCACACCTTATTTATAAATTTAGTATGTTATCCCGTGCGATCGCACGAGCATGAAAATGACTATGATTTTCTTCGCTTATTTCAACATACTAAATTTTAATATTGAAATTCTGACAAAGAAAGAAAAAGTACCGTTAATTTCATATTTCTCAGTATTCTTCAATGCCTTCATGGCACTTGACCTTTCGGCAAAGTGTGAAAATAGGAATTGAGATGAAGTATATGGCTTGATATTATTATAAATCAGAATAGGCCTTTGATCAAAGAAGTAGCAGCACCTCTCCAAAAAAAAAAAAACAAAAGTAGCAGCAGACAGTGGCAACAAATATCAGCAAGGAAAAACATACACAGCAAGATCACACACATGTTCTCTTTATTTTTACTGAAATTGGACATTGCATTTTTAATATGCAGTTACAAAAGTTGTATTCCAGTCCATACAATGTTATTTGAGCCTTTTAGCATGAGATTGATCAAAAACATGAGATTGATGAGCCTAATGATCTTGTTTTGAAGTGAAACTTATAATAATCTAAGATTTAGATTGATGAGCCTCATGACCTCATATTTTGCAAAACAGGTATTATTGCTTACTCAAAGTTCTAACATATCTATGATACCAAGAATGCAAATTTAAAAGCACAAATTAGACCAATAAAAGAGGAAGTCATCGCCAATGATAAAACACAAATTTAAAGAACAATATGTGTCATGACAGCAAAAATAAAAGAAAAAAATATATCCACTTATCTCTTCCTCACAGTTAGTATCGATTTTTGCTCTTCCTACAAAAGTCACTTTTCAAAAAGCCTATGCAGAAAACACAGAAAAAAGGCACTCAATATAATGATGAGATACATACAATCAATCAATATAATCAATTCAATATATACATACTTTGTGTTAGTCTTGTGTCAAAGAAAGTTGGTGTGTTATTTCTTATTTCTTTTACAAAGGTGTCAAAGACATCAAAATTGAAGAGTGAGTTGCATTCATACCTTTTTCCTTTTGATTTGCTATTCCAATCTCACAAACTCCGGCCATTTAATCTACATGTACTAACACCCAAAGTAAGAGTAAGGTGTGCTCAAAATGACACAGTTAAAAGCAAGTATAAAAAATTAATGTTACTATTCAGTTAAAAGCAAGTATAAAAAATTAATGTTACTATTCACCAGATGCACATGAAAACTAAGAACTGAAACACAAGTGCATGTTATTATTGACAACATCTAACAACATCAACAAATTACTTAAAAGGATATTTATCCATGTCTCCCCTATTTGAACAAATATTAAGAAACAGATTAAGGTTAAGGATTTGCCATGGCCATATTCAAATTGTGCTCACAACTTTTAGCAACACTTATTTGACTCCAACACTCCATAAAAAGATATGTCGCGTTTCCCTTCACAAAGGATGGCTAGCTTCCTCTATTTCCTTTGTGAAGCTGATGTCTGTTGAAAAGGAAAACCAAATTAATATTGCCCTTTTTGTGTTGAAGTTTCATTATCAGTTGAACCTCGTTTATGAATTCATCTGTGCCTTGGTCAGAGCTGGCTGAAAGCCTCTTTATTGCTACTTCCTGGCCATCACTTAGTATTCCCTGGAAAATAATTTTTCTATGATAAATCTTCATGACAAAAGAAAGAAGGATAAATCAATAGTATAAGCGTATAAGCTTGAATTCTACTACCTTGTAAACAGGTCCCAAACCACCTTGTCCAAGCATATTTGAATAAGAAAAGTTGTTGGTAGCCACACAGAGAGATCCAAGATCAATATAAGGGAAGTCCTCAGGATTCTTATTGTAAGTTCCATGATGAATGTTTTGATAATGACAAAGTGTTTTAAACAAGCTATCATGTATTGATCAAGTTCAAGTTCAACAAGCAACAACAAACATCAAGTGAAGAAGAGAGAACAAGCTCATGAAGACTTAGTTTGAATGTAATTGTAATTGTTTTATCTTTTGCCTCTCAAGCTTCATAGGTCTTTTATTTGATGAGTTTGGTTAGAGTATCTTAGAGGGTAGTGAATCTTATTCATAAGTCATGATTTAATCATAATTTGAGTTTTCACTTAACCTAGAATCAATAGGTGGCTTAAAGTTTTTAAAGGAAAGGTTGGGTTTTGAGAAAACAAGTTTTAAACAAGTGTCAGACATGTTTAATCGATTAAGAACATGTTTAATCGATTAGTACTCGATTAAGGCAAGATTTAATCGATTAAACACTGCTGAACTGATTTTTAAAATACGTTTTTCACTTCTCAAAATCAGTTTTCAAGTGCCATAACTTTTGGGTATTCTATAAAAACCTTTTCCTAACCTTTGTGATCATAACCTATCATTTTGATATTCATTTTACAAAAAATCAAGCCACTCTATTCTCTCTCAAATTTCAAAGATCAAAGCTTTCATATTTTCATATTCTTTGATCAAGAACCTTTGAATCTCTTGTGTGATTTGTCATAGCTATTAATTGAGATTCATTAGGATTGTTATGTGTCTTCATTGAGTTGTAATCTTTGCAATAAGGCAAGCCACTACAACAAACAAGAAGCCTTGGTGTGTCGATTATCATCAAGCAACGTTCATTGAAGAAGAAGAAGTCTTGGTTGTGAATCAAGCAAGGAGAAGTCTTGATGTGTGGATTATCATCAGGCAATTGAAGACTTGTTGTATCGATTATCAACAAGGGGTAGAGGTTAGATTAGAGAGAAGATCAATAGGATTACAAGGCAAGGGTGTCGGTTATCTCTTGTAGGCTAGCAAGAAGGAAGTCTTGTGAGGCAATCACTTGTAATTTGAGAACTCTAATTCCTCATAGTGAAGAATCTCTCTTGGTTGAAGAGGGGATTGGATGTAGCTTTCAAGCGGATGAAAGTGAACCAGGATAAATCACTGTGTCGTATCTCTAAACCCTTAACTCTTTACATTCAAGTCATTGATTGTGTTCTTGGTTGAAAACCTAGAAAAGAGTGATTTTCATAATTGATTGAATTGAATCTTTATTGTTCAAATTAACTTGGGGAAAATCATTTTCATAACTAGGTTAATCAATAAGAATATAGGTGTTAATTGTTTTCGCTGAATCTCTGATCTTAAGTGTTAGTTGATTGATTTTCGTACTCGATTGAAAAGTGATTTTTCAGTTTCTGATAGTTTTAATCGATTAAGTGTTAGTTTAATCGATTAAGGACTTTTGAACTTTCAGGTTTAATCGATTAAATTGCAGGTTAATCGATTAAGTGCTGTAGAATTTGCAAAAATCATTTGTTTTGATTGTTTCGATTTGTTTCGTTCGAAAATCTTTCAAGGTAGCTTAAACACCTATTCAACCCCCCCTTCTAGGTGTATTCCTAGGGTTCCTTTGTCTCTCCAACCACCAATTGCGGTTTCCTCACTTGTCACTTGTTCCTGTAAAATTATGGTGATGAGGATTGATTTTATGATTGTGTATTCCATTCTTAACTAAAGTCAAGAATTTAGAAACTTTGATAAAATCTTATAAAAACTTACTTCTTTGATTTCTGTTCTTCATGAAAAATTATAGGAAGCAACCGAAAACTATTACTGCCAAGCCTGCTGCAGCTATAATGCCTGTAATCATCCATATTTTGCTTGTACCATCTGCAAAAGGAGCAATAAAATGTAGCTTTGAATGATTGTGGCAAATAATATGTTTTAGCCTTTGAGGCCATTGTTCAAAGTGACTTCAAATGCTGCTTACCTTTGCCTTTATTTTTGCCGGTTGAAGAACCTGTAGCTTCAGATGATGCACCATCATAAAAAGGGTAAAATTCATATCTCAAATAACAGCTACGACTTAGGACTCTTGCGCCAACGGAAGCATAGCAACAACATGGTATATCTCTGATAGCACTTTTGAGGCACCTACTGCAATGATTCACTGATAGATCTTTGGTGCATTGCACTAAGATTGTGAGGAATTTTCACAAACACCTTATATGCATTTCTAATAATCAAAGCAAATTCATTAAAAAAAAATGCACTCGAATATGTGTACATGAAATCTAAATCAGAAAAAGAAAGTGTATAATACCTTCAAAAATCATACGGGCATTTTGTCGAGTTGTTGGTGTGCACTGCCAATCTCACTATGAATGGTAGCCAAACTTAGCACATGTAGAGGTGAAAGTGAAAATTAAAAATAGGACACCCATCATCAAGGCCTAAAGGTTTGAGAATATAGATTAACTTTATTAAAATATAAAGATACTTGAAAACATTAATCCGAAACTAACAAACAAACAACATTATGTAATAAGAAGTTAATTACTACACAAAGAGAATCACTTGATGAAAGAGTCAAAGAATCATTATGTCTTGCTGGAAGTGGTAAAACATGGAAAATGCCTCAACTCTTTGACTTATGACACTAATATTTTCCAGCCAAATTCATTTTAAAATTGAACTTCAAAACCTAGAAAATGACATCACATAATTAAACACAAATAGAAGCATGGACAGATTAATCACTTTTAATTAAAAATCCATTATCCTATTCTACAATTAACCTATCATATATATCTAAATACAATAAAAGCTTAGACTAATTTATAGCACTTTCGTTTCTCACCTACTTTCTCTTACAACCAGATTAACTTATAAGACTCTCTCTTCAAACACAATCAGATTAAATAATCAAAATCAAACTCTCTGTCTCTCTCTTCCTCCCAACCAATAGCTTAATAATCCATTTCACTCTTCTTCAAATCATCATCAGATTCAACATAATATTGAAAAAAATAAAATAACAAACACAAATGATGGCATGACAAATATAAACACACATATACTTACTCAGATTCAAGTTATTATGTTTCGACAAAAGGAAAATAATCACGACAAATAGCCACAATCAAATGAATGCATAGATTAAGGGAAGCTTTGCAAACCCAAAACTGAAGTCGAGATCAAAACAAAGATCTAACTTCATAAAGACAGTGAAGAAATGAAGAAACGAAAATCAACACAACCTCAAAACCCAATGGAATGAAGAAACGAAAATCATTTAATGGAAGGAGAAAGGAACCAACACTTACCTCTGAATTCCAAGCTGCTAACCATCACAATCTCTCTTTCTCTAAGGGCCGTGAATCGCACTCCAGACTCGCCGCCGTCGCCGAAGAGCGATGCCACCACCTTCATCTTCGTCTTCCTCGCTAGGCTCCTCGCGTCGCCATCACCGTTGTTGTTGAACCTTACAATGAATTCCTAGTTAATGTTGACTCTCCTCTGTTTTCAAGAAGAAGATGAGAAATGAGAGAAGAGAATGAAGAATGAAAATTAGAAAGAAGGAAGAGAGAAAAGAAAGAGGGAAAGAGAAAGAGGAAGAGGCGAGAATGAAAACGGAAAAAAAAGAAAACTAGAAAGAAGAATGAGAGTGCTTCTTGGGAAGCTTGAGAGGTAGTAAATGGATGGTCAAGATTTAATCTCTCGGTGAATAAATGAATGGTTAAGATTTAGGCAGATGTGAAGATGTGATCTATACTTATGATGTATTTAGGAGGGAAATGGAAGGGGATTATGGAGGGAAATCAAGTTTACCCTCCAACTTCTCCAATTTTATATTATATTGATTACAGGTGAGCATACGGCTCCACTGATGATGTCGTCACCACATTAAAACTGCCCAAGGCAAATCATGGGATTAGAGACACCTCTCCACTTTGTCACCAATATTACCTAAGGATGCTTTGAAGATTTGTCGAAACAACAAGTATACCTTGTTTGTGGCTTTGTGCCCATGCTAAAAAAATTACTTTATCTGTTTATATTTATCTTTCCTATTTCAAACAAAACACACCATTTAAGAAATGCAATCATTATTTAGATTTTCAATACATTAATTATGTTTTTACCCACTATACCCTTTCTGCCTCTATAATCATTACTTATTTTCCACTATTTATGAAAAATCAATACCCTATTAAATAGGGGTAAACATGGAAAGTAACCTTTATTACACCCTTAAAATCATCAAAAGGACAGATAAAAGAAAAAAAACTTATCAAAAAACGAACAGTTAAATAGGAACGAAGGGAATATATACGTAACCCCCAAAAAATATTGCTACTATATATCAAAATAAAATAAATATCAAAATAACCGGAAAAAAAACTTGTAAAGGAGAGAAAAAACAAATAGAGGTAAGAAGCAAGTAAAAAAATCGCATTAAATTTACTCATGATCATTACTGGCGGTCCAAATTTCATTTCTCACTGGACTTCCCTTCACTTTTTGAAATTTGTCATTTTCTTCCTTTTACTTCATCTGTTTCACAATGTTTGGTCTTTTAAGTCTGGACACATAGATTAAGAAAGTGTTAATTATTGTAAGTATTATGTATAGTTTGTCTAAAATGCCCCTATTTAATCCTTATTGAAAATTGTAATAGTATTTAATTTTTATTAGTAAGTGTGTCCATTAATTAATGTATAGTGGTTTAGATATGAGAGAGATGATAAAAGTAGAATTAATGAGGAGTAAGAGAAATGATTGAATGAAAGGTTAATATTGGAAAAAAAAATATGTTTGTGTATTGAAAATGTAAAAGGCCAAACATTGTACAAAGAAAAAAGTCTAAAAGGTCAAACTTTATGAAACGGATGGAGTATTTTATCTATCAACTCTACAAATGCGAGGTTCTTACTACCCCACCCTCTATCAATGTTCATTTCCACGTTAGCTTATCTACTCTGCGGAGCTAACGTGCCTGTCCTAGCTTTCTCTCTGCTTGGGCATTCAATTGTTGTGCCTCTTGGTTGTGTGCGTTCACACACCATCAATTGCGGAAATGGGCTTCATCAACGGCCTTATTTTTGGGTTTTAATTTATTAACCTCCAATTTAATCACTTGATCTCTTTTTTTGCCAAAATCCAAAATTGCCTTTTTTTTTGAGTTTATAACACATTTGCTGGGGCCTAAGCAAGAGTTCAAAAAGAAAAAAAAATATAGCTCGCCGAGGGGTCAGCGAGCTATGTAAATTTACACACTCGCTGGCCTCTCAGCGAGTTTTTTTTTTCTTTTTTTAGACTTCTCGCTGAGGGCCCAACGAGAGTGTAAAATTTGTATAGCTCGCTGAGGTATCAACCTCAGCGAGCTATATTTTTTTTTTGTTTTTTTGCCTTCTCGCTGAAGACAGAGCGAGAGTATGCTGGACCCCTCCGAGATAAGATGAAATATGCATAGTTGCAGAGACTTACAGGTTTCAAATTAGTATCAGGTTGAACTTAGTATGTAAACATAAAGATTCATTATACATGTGCTGCCACCCCCATCCTCTTCTCCAATGTGTACCACAAGAAAGAATGATGTGAAACATTGCTGCTAGTAACTTGAATTAGTCACATACATAAGCCGTTCTTCATACCTTAGAATGCACACTCATAAAATAATAGACAAAACCTTAGTCAAGATCCATGTGTAGAGTACTGCAGGATGGCACCAACTGGAATAGTGACTGCCCATGAACTGCAAATCTCTTTCACAGTTTCTGATCTAACATTGTTAAGCCCTCTTGCAAATCCTACGCCCATTACTGCGCCAACTAGAGTATGAGTTCCAGAAGAGCTGTATGGTCCAGCATACTCTCGCTCTGTCTTCGGCGAGAAGGCAAAAAAACAAAAAAAAAAAAATAGCTCGCTGAGGTATCAGCGAGCTTTACAAATTTTACACTCTCGCTGGGCCCTCAGCGAGAAGTCTAAAAAAGAAAAAAAAAAAAAAAAAAAAAAGCTCGCTGAGAGGCCAGCGAGTGTGTAAATTTACATAGCTCGCTGACTCCTCAGCGAGCTATATTTTTTTCTTTTTGAACTCTCGCTTAGGCCCCAGCGAGTGTGTTATAAACTCAAAAAAAAAAAGGGCAATTTTGGATTTTGGCGAAAAAAGGGTCAAGTGATTAAATTGGGGGATTAATAAATTAAAACCCTTATTTTTTACCTTCTAACCGGACCCACTTCAAATTTACGTTCCTGCCTAATCTTGTTTTTTTAATCCGGTAACTGTTGTGGCAAATGATGGATATATACAAGTAAAGAATCGTCATAGGTTGTGATATTTTTTTTTTCTACTTCTATTATTGATCCACTTTTAATCGTTATAGGTTGTTTCTTTAGCATTGAAAATGTAAAAATTTGTTGGTAGCATTAGAAATGCGAAAATTGTTGGTAACATTAAAAATCGGCAAAGGATCTGCTGCACCACTTTCTTCTTCACTTCTCGAGTATAAAGAGAGGTAAGTTTCACAATTTGGATCCATTGTGTTCCATTTTTGTAAACTTTAAAATAGTTGGGTATTTTTCATTGTTGTACTTTTCTTCTGCTATGGGCTATGGCTATTGTGTATGATAGGATTTTTGATGTCAATGATTCTAAGATTTTCAATGAATAACTTTGATCTTTTCCTTTCATATTTTATCAATTCGTCACTGGATTTTGATTTCTCCAATAGGATTTTGTTGTGGGGTGTTATCCCACATGTACCGGCAAGCCGGTTTCTTGATATACGACGATGATAACGGGTTCTCGGTTAAAGAACACCGTCACCGAGTCGGGATATTTTGGGGGTGATGTGTGTGCCGTGTATAAAGCAACGGGAGATCGAGTTAGTTTCATACCTTGGCAACTACCTTATTTATAGGGAGGAATATGTGACTATGTAATGAATAAGCCATAATGGGCATTAAGGCCGAAAAGTAACGGCTCCATGAATGCCATCATTAGCAGCATAATGCCGAACCGTTATGTCGGTTACGTATTGATTGACTATTGATGCCGAATTGCCGAATTGATGCTTGTTGGTCCGTGATACCGGTTATTATTTGTCCGTGATACCGGTCCATAACAGTAGCCCCCAGCTCAATGTTGTGACGTAAGGAGGAGCGTCGAGACATGAATAGGAAAGACCGGTATAAGCGTTGAATTTTTTTGTGACTATGAAACGGATCCTTATCTCCGAATAAATTCTTCAAATCTTTCAATTGATTTCAAAGGAGGGAAAACAATACAATATTCTCAATGTCCGGAACCAAAGTTTGAAGGGGAGAACTCGGTGCAAGGTTTCTCGAGTCGTCTAGTGAGTTCGAAGGAAGAAATCTAGCATGAAGATTCCTTTCTTGCCGGATACAAGACCTAAGGGGGAAGCCCAATTTGAGGGTTCCTCACTCTTGGCAAGAGTCCGGGAAGAGGAATTCAACGTGAAGTTCTTCTCATTTTGAACCCTAAAGCGAATAAGGAAACTCGACACAAGGTTCCTCGCCGTCAACAAATTAGTCCGGATAAGGGAATATAGCAACGTGTTCCTCATCTTTGGAAGCATATTGAATATTGAAGAAAATATCAGAGTAAGGAAACCTCATAGGCTAGAATAATTGTGATGGGGAATATTTTTATTCTCCTCTTGAAAAGTTTATAGCTTGTTGACGAGAATCTCGAAGTCATTTTGACTAGTCCTGAGGAAATTGAGGCATCATATTTGTACCTTCCAATATGAAATAACAATTAAAATATTAAGTAACAATTATCACATAATGACATTAAGGAGCAAAATTATATTTTCTTTTGCTATTAGTTTTTAAGTCACGTGTTGATAAAAAAAACGCATGACCATTAAACAGTAATAAAAACTAAAAGGCATGTGCTATAGCAAGTCATAAATATGCAATTCAATTTAAATAACATAAATATCAAATATGCTACTTCCCTGCTTCAGTAACGCTTGGTGTGAATCCTCCATGTTGATTTTTTTTTTAATTTCTTTGGTATGAAATGGGCTTGGTGCTAGAGGCCCATAACCACATCTTTGTTTCTGAACTTGCATATGCCATGTACCATCTCCTTGTTACCGCTGCAGCTTGGTGACAGCAATGGGTCCTCTTTTTTTTCTTCGAATTGCTCTTCTTCGTCTTTAATGGAGGATGATAACGTACATGGTTCAATAAAATCGGTGTCTTTCTCAAGCTGGTGCACATGATGGGAGTAACTCGGCGGTGACAGTTGATGGAAATTCTTTTCCATCAATCTTGTTTATTGTTTGAAGGGGTTTGCTGCCCAATTTTTTATTCCTTGTTTTTGAAACCAGCTTCCATATCTTTGATTTTGCCCGACGTTTATGGCTGAACAACGGCAGAGTCGATGTCACGGTATCAACCAGAATAGTGATGAGTGGTTTTGCGTGTGGTAGTGACAACCGAATTGCAGATTCGGATGAGACAGGGAAGCCATGGCTCTGGTTCTACCATCGCAGTGATGGCAACACCGTGAAGAGGGTATGACCTCGACGGAATCACGAAGATCATCATAGTCCACCTTGTAAGGCTGTGTTGTTGTCTCTTTTCAAGCATTCTCTTGTCACCATCCGTGACTTGAGTTTCTTGTCATGAATTGTGCCCTTTATTCCTTCAATCCTCCAATCATACACATTATGGAGATGAATTGAGTGTAGCAAAATTTAGCAAAATGTTTGCCGGTGGTAAGGTGGTGGGAATTAGTTTGCCGCTCCCACTGTGGTCGCCAATGTTGTGGGGTGTTATCCCACATGTACCGGCAAGCCGGTTTGTTGATATACGACGATGATAACGGGTTCTCGGTTAAAGAACACTGTCACCGAGTCGAGATATTTTGGGGGTGATGTGTGTGCCGTGTATAAAGCAACGGGAGATCGAGTTAGTTTCATACCTTGGCAACTACCTTATTTATAGGGAGGAATATGTGACTATGTAATGAATAAGCCATAATGGGCATTAAGGCCGAAAAGTAACGGCTCCATGAATGCCATCATTAGCAGCATAATGCCGAACCGTTATGTCGGTTACGTATTGATTGACTATTGATGCCGAATTGCCGGTATGCCGAATTGATGCTTGTTGGTCCGTGATACCGGTTATTATTTGTCCGTGATACCGGTCCATAACAGATTTAGAATTTGGATTTGAATTTCATTTGTATTACGCTCTGATTGTCGTGATTCGTGTTATCAAGTACTTTATTTTCATGCCTAGATTTTGGGTGGAGACATTTATTTTATGGATTTCTTTCTGATCTGTTTTGCAGAACTGACTCAGAATTGAAAATTTATGATAATTGAGATACAGATGTGCAACTCAATCTACCCATATTCAGAGTGAGCTGGTGAACTTGAGGGATATTTATATTTGAGGATTAGAATGCATTCTTTTGTTTCCTTTTCATTTATATTTTTCTGTATTTAAGTTTTTTAATATATTTTCAAACAGTTCTTTAGCTTCATGATATGAAACTAAATTGTTGTTTCTCACTTATTGATATATTAGACATATCAAGTGTTTTGTTGGGCTTGACCAAAATGTTTAGTTTTTATTTTGGTTATGATTTGTTCCATTAAATATTCATTCTTTAGTTTTTATTTTGGTTATGATTTGTTATCGGTTTTGTTATTCGAAATTTTATTTGTTTTGATTACCCTGCTTGATACTTCACTACACAATCTTTTCCAAGTTTAATCTTGAGAAAGTTTCCTGCACTATCTAGAAGCACATAAGTGCATATTTGGGTGAATGAGATTAACCAGAGGCATTTATGATGCTGGCCATATAATAACATGATATTTTTATTACTAAAGCTCTATTTCCACAGTTTTATTCTTTAATTGTGTGGTTTGAGCACAAGCGAATCAATGGTGGTTCTTTTGGAGAATGTATTTGGAATACTCAGTATTTTTGTCACAGCCTGCTTTCAAGGCTGCACAGCAAACACAGGATGGTGGACATGAGGAAATCGAAGCCCTTTATGTGGAAATTCAGGTAGCTTTGGTGAAAGCACGGATTTCTTTTCATAGTTTCATTGTACAGTATATCTCTTGTAGTCAATTGTCCTGCTTTAAGGTATAGCTACCTTCTTTGACTGTGTCAGAACCTGAAATATGATGCAGCAGCAGCGGTTGAAGAAAAGCAAGAATATAGATTTTGGTTTCGTTGTACTGTATAGCTGTTGAACAACAATATGAATAGAGATAACTCATCTGAATATGTTTAAGCCGTTAACAACTTGTATGCCTTTGTTTATCCGCTCTCAGGTGTAATGAGCGGCATTTTTACTAATAGTATACTCATTGTAGGAATCTATTTTTGGTTAGAATTAATAAGGAATTTTTATTCATTTGTTTCCATCATATAATTTACATGTTAAATATGAACATTTGATATGTATTTTCAAAATTACCCTTATTAATATTATTGAAAATCTTAAATGTGTTAAATAAATAAAGATGTTTATAGAATGAAGTAACTAATGATCACTGAAAATTCGTATGTGGTCTTATAAATATAAACAAAATAAAATATCAAAATGGTCTTATATTTAGAGACGTAAGTACTCCATCAGGGTCGAATTATAAGCAAAATCAACTAATCTTACGCTTATTAAGGAGATTAGTTGTTTGTATTTAATTTTCTCAAATTTATAAAAGAATAGAGGTATTTTAGGAAAGTTGCATTGGGAATGAAACAAAAAAATAAATAAGATAACAATTTTCTATGGATGTTTTAGGAAAGTGACATTGAGAATGAAATAAAATTTAAGAAAGATGGTTAGTTTTGCTTATATTTTAAACCAAAAGAAGTATTTTTTTGTTGCTTATATTTCAAACCGGATTAAATAGTAAATAGTTCAACCATCATAATCTAGATGTTAAATATACATTTTGTGTAACCTCAAAATTTAATTAGATTTAAGCCCGCGTATTGAGCTGGTACTGTACTAGTACTACTACATTTTGGCATAACGAGATAGAGCAACTAAAACAACATCCCTTAAAATAATGTTGTGTTATACTCCCTCCGGCTCAAAAGGATGATAAAAATTGACTAAATTATTTGTCCCAAATTATAATTAAAATAATTAATGAAAAATTTAGAAAATTGTAAACTTTGAATTATGATTAGTTGATCCATGCAAAATACATTAAATTAGTTGTTTGATAGATGTGTTAGACAAACCATATACATGTCTCTTTAATTTTTTGACTTTTGAATTTTTTAACCATCCTTGTGGAACAGATAGAGTATTTTGTTTACCTGGCTTTTATATGTTTTAAAAAAAATAAAAAACCTTTCTTTTACCATTTTGGAAAAAAGATTTTTTATTTTTTCACAAAGTTTCTTTTTATCTACTTCTTTCGTCCTATAAGTTAAGTCTTTTTTATTTTTCATTTTGTCCCATAAGTTATGTTATTTTAAAAACCCAATATTCATTTATACTTCTTTTTTTCAAGTATATCCCTTATTTATTATATAATTTTTTTCACCACTCATCTCTCTTCAATATAATTTTCATACATTTATTATTATTCTCTCCTATTATTAAATGAGAGTATTTTAGTCTAATCATATAAAATTCTTATATCATTTACTCATTTCTTAATTTCCGTGAAATATATAAAAAATACTTAACTTATAGGACAGAAGGAGTATATCTTAAAAACAAAGTTTATTCAACCTATGTCACACTTGTGTTTTGATTTTTGTTTTTTTCTACTTCTTCTCATGTGATTTCTCATTACTTCTCCTGGACAAGGATCGTCTTATAAGATGCATTACCAATATTTATATTATTAATCTACAGCATTAAGTTTCCTGAATTATATTTTTATGTTTTCCCTGTTTATTTTTGTTGTCACCCAAATTTTTTTACGGGTTGTTTCAAACTTCAAAGTAAAATCATATTCAAAGTAAAAAAATGTTAATAATTATACCCACACCTACAAATATAGTTATTACGACAAAAATATGAAAATGGTAAAGTGGTGATGTTGACACCCAATTACTTTTTTCGTTCCTATTTAACTGTTTTTATTTGGTGAAATTTTTGTAATTTTTTTTATCTGTCATTTTGATGATTTATGTAATAAATGTTATTTTCCATGTTTACCCCTATTTAATAGGGTATTAGTTTTCATAAGTAGTAAAGAAAAAATAATGATTTTGGAGAGAGAAAAGGTATAGTAGAAAAAACATACTCCCTCCGGTCTCATTTATATGCAAAAAAAAGACATTCCACCAATATAATCAAAAATTAACTAATTTCATATTCCCAATACAATCATTCTTAAAATATCCTCATAATGTGGTTGAGCCATTTAATTTTTGTTTTATTCCCAATGTAAATTTACTAAAGTAGTCTATTTTTTTTTTATGAATTTGAGAAAATTAAATACACTCAACTAACTTCCTTAATAAGTGTGAAGTTAGTTATTTTTGCTTAAAAATGAAACCAGAGAGAGTAATTAATGTATTGGAAATATAAATAATTATTGCATTTCAGTGTGTTTTGTTTAAAGATAAATAATAAAGGAGGGAGTATATAATAACAACCCTAGCAATTCAATTTCCCCTTCTTCACATTTCTTTCACTGACTCTCACTTTCACTCTAGGTGATGCTGTCAAAATGGGTCGGGCCAGCCGGACCGGTCCAAAAAGCCCGAAAAATCATAGGGCTCGGACTCCTTAATATAGCCTATTTATTCAACCCGGACTATTTAGCCCGCCCCGATCGTGTTCGGGTTTGGGTTCGGGTCGGCCCGACGACCCAGAAAAAAGAAAAAAATCACATTTTTTTAAATTTTACATGTGCATGTGCTTATTATAAAAGAAAAAAAACACTTTTTTTTTTTAAGAAAAGGTAATATTATTATTGAAAGCAAAACCAAGGGACAACAAGTATCAGGAATACTCGAAAGTCCCCACAAAGTCACATATACATAAAGATAAATAATAACTTTAAGAACTCAAAATGGCAACAATTAAGATCAACCAACAGCTACCTACATAAAAAACATTAGACGCAAATAGGAAAAAAAATATTTATTATTGGTTAAAAAAATATATGTAAAAATTAAAGGAAGTTTATTCATTAATTTTTTTGAAAAAAATATATAATTTTTTTTGAGATGGTTGACTTGTAAAAAAAAAAAAAATATGATGCTGTCAAAAAAATTAATGAAGGAGGGAGTATGTTTTGTTTAAAGATAAATAATAAAGGAGGGAGTATATAATAACAACCCTAGCAATTCAATTTCCCCTTCTTCACATTTCTTTCACTGACTCTCACTTTCACTCTAGGTGATGCTGTCAAAATGGGTCGGGCCAGCCGGACCGGTTCAAAAAGCCCGAAAAATCATAGGGCTCGGACTCCTTAATATAGCCTATTTATTCAACCCGGACTATTTAGCCCGCCCCGATCGTGTTCGGGTTTGGGTTCGGGTCGGCCCGACGACCCAGGAAAAAGAAAAAAATCACATTTTTTTAAATTTTACATGTGCATGTGCTTATTATAAAAGAAAAAAAACACTTTTTTTTTTTTTAAGAAAAGGTAATATTATTATTGAAAGCAAAACCAAGGGACAACAAGTATCAGGAATACTCGAAAGTCCCCACAAAGTCACATATACATAAAGATAAATGATAACTTTAAGAACTCAAAATGGCAACAATTAAGATCAACCAAAAGCTACCTACATAAAAAACATTAGACGCAAATAGGAAAAAAAATATTTATTATTGGTTAAAAAAATATATGTAAAAATTAAAGGAAGTTTATTCATTAATTTTTTTGAAAAAAATATATAATTTTTTTTGAGATGGTTGACTTGTAAAAAAAAAAAAATATGATGCTGTCAAAAAAATTAATGAAGGAGGGAGTATGTTTTGTTTAAAGATAAATAATAAAGGAGGGAGTATATAATAACAACCCTAGCAATTCAATTTCCCCTTCTTCACATTTCTTTCACTGACTCTCACTTTCACTCTAGGTGATGCTGTCAAAATGGGTCGGGCCAGCCGGACCGGTCCAAAAAGCCCGAAAAATCATAGGGCTCGGACTCCTTAATATAGCCTATTTATTCAACCCGGACTATTTAGCCCGCCCCGATCGTGTTCGGGTTTGGGTTCGGGTCGGCCCGACGACCCAGAAAAAAGAAAAAAAATCACATTTTTTTAAATTTTACATGTGCATGTGCTTATTATAAAAGAAAAAAAACACTTTTTTTTTTAAGAAAAGGTAATATTATTATTGAAAGCAAAACCAAGGGACAACAAGTATCAGGAATACTCGAAAGTCCCCACAAAGTCACATATACATAAAGATAAATGATAACTTTAAGAACTCAAAATGGCAACAATTAAGATCAACCAACAGCTACCTACATAAAAAACATTAGACGCAAATAGGAAAAAAAATATTTATTATTGGTTAAAAAAATATATGTAAAAATTAAAGGAAGTTTGTTCATTAATTTTTTTGAAAAAAATATATAATTTTTTTTGAGATGGTTGACTTGTAAAAAAAAAAAATATGATGCGGACCGGCCCGCATCCGTCCCGCAAAAAAAACTAGTTCAATACAATTCATAAATTATTTTTAATAATTCATAAATTCAAAATTCGTATAGAAAATTACCCAAAAAACAATTTTTTACAAAATTATCCATAAAAGTAAAATAATTACATATTAAAATTCTATATTTCAATACGATCGTTTTGATATAAAATTTGTAATTTTTGGACTTAGGGTTTAAAAGATATGAATTTTTGAAGTTATATATAGGGGTATCTGACACAAAAGACTCAAACTACAAGGACTCCTATTTTTACCACTTGCTGACTCCGACGGTCACGTCAGCACTGGTGGCCGGAAATGGCATGCAGATTGCAGGGGTATATGGCTCACGGAGCAAACTGTAGGAATATATTTGTTGAAAAATAAAGTTAAAAGGCGTCTGACAAAATATGTGCAAACTAGAGGCCACTTTATATAAATAAGCCTTTTTACTTTTTAGTTGAAACGCAGCATCCACGCAAAGTCACAACTCACAACTCACAAACCCTATATCTCCTCTCCTCTACCACCGCCGCCGCTGCCGCCGCCGCCTCCTCAACCAGGACCGTCGTTCCTAGTCACCAACACGCCACACCAGCCAAAGACTCTCCAACTTTTATTTTCTATATCTCCGATTCTCTCCTCCACGGCTCTACTCTTGTATTCCTCTAAGTCTCTGCTCACAAGTCAAATACTCAAATCTTAACTCTTGTATTTCTCTAATCTCTGCTGTAAGTTTAACCTTCGTTGATTGTACTTGTTTTCCCATTCTCATATTGAGTGTGCAATTGTTAAGGATTTAGTTTTGAGGTACCATTTACACTGTTGTCCAATTATTTTGTTAGGCCATTAAAATCATTTGACTTTCGTAATAACTACCTCAGAAGTCACATATATGATAATGTGACTGGTTGAAGATGTACATTGATAGTGCATCAAAATTAAACTCTTTCTATGATATTATTTTATGCTCACCATATTATGGTACTGCAGTTGGAAGCTTGCATTCATCCCTTCTTTGATGAATTAAGGGACCCGAACACCCGCCTTACTAATGGTCGCCCACTTCCTCCTCTGTTTAATTTTAAATCTCAGGGTGAGTGAAGTTAGTAATTTTGAAATTTGAAACCGAACTGGACCGAAACCGCAATGTTTTCTTTGGATTGGATTCAATTGGATTTGTTAATATAATGGACCGATCCAAACCGAACTGCATGTATATTTTGTAATCGTATTGGATGGTATTTTGCCTCAAAACCGAACTGAACCGATCCGCGAACACCCCTAATTGCGGCATAGCTTCAGGTTGATTTCAACTATGACTCTGTTTAGGTATGCTTCCTCCTCCTTTTCAATCCCAAAGTTTCATTCTTTACCTCTCAATCCATTTATTAGGCTCTTCTCTCATTCTTCTCTTCTTCCCCAAAACCATTTCAATCTTGTTCACGATGCTGTTGCCTCTTTTCAATCTTCTATGCATAATAATAATCCCCCGCCCATCATTGAATTCAATCAGATTTTATCATCCCTTGTCAAATTGAAGCATTTCCCCACTGCTGTTTCCCTTTTCAAACAATTGGATCTTCAAGGAGGAATTATGCCTGACATTTTCACTTTGAACATCTTGATCAATTGCTACTGTCATCTTGGTCATATGCCTCTTGCTTTCTCTGTATTGTCCAAGATTCTCAAATTGGGTTATCAACCTGATACTGTAACCTTAACAACACTGATGAAGGGCCTCTGTCTTAATGGTGATGTTAAGAAAGCGCTGCACTTTCATGACACTGTGGCAGCACTTGGATATCGGTTAGATTCTCAAACTTATGGGACTTTGATCAATGGCCTATGTAAAATAGCAGAGACTAAAGCTGCCTTGCAATTGTTGCGAAAGATTGAAGTCAGAGTGGTTAAGCCTAACGTCGTAATGTATAGCACAATCATTGATAGCTTATGCAAAGATAAGCTAATAACTGAGGCGTATGATTTATATTCTGAGATGGTGAGTAGGGGGATTTTTCCTGATGTTGTCACTTACACTAGTCTAATATATGGTTTGGGCATTGGGGGTAGGTTAAAGGAAGCATTCGAATTATTGAGTGAAATGGTATTGAAAAACATCATCCCGGATGTTGTCACCTTTAGTACATTGGTTGATGCCCTATGTAAGGAAGGAAAGGTCAAAGAATCTACCAACGTGTTAGCTGTGATGATAAAAAATGGTTTGAAACCGGATGTCGTTACTTACAGTACTTTGATGGATGGGTATTGCTTGGTTAATGAAGTGAGCAAGGCAAAATGTGTATTCAATGATATGACGCGAAGGGGAGCGACTCCCAATGTTCAAAGCTATAATATCATGATCAACGGATTCTGCAAGGTTAAAATGGTTGATGAGGCCATGAATCTCTTCAAAGAAATGCATCGCAAAAATATGACCCCTGATATTGTAACTTACCATTCACTTATTCATGGCTTGTGCAAATCTCGGAGAATCTCCCATCCTTGGGAACTTGTCGATGAGATGCATGATAGAGGTCAATCTATTGATCTTATCACTTATAATTCTTTGTTGGATGCTTTATGCAAAAATCAACAGCTTGACAAGGCACATGAATTGCTCATGAAACTTGAAGACCAGGGTATTCGGCCGGATGTGTACACATACACTATACTTATTGATGGTTTATGCAAAGTTGGTAGGCTTAACACTGCAAAAGAGGTTTTTCATCATTTTTTAATCAAAGGCTACCACCCAGATGTCGTTATGTGCACTACCATGATCAATGGCCTTTGTATTGAGGGTTTATTTGATGATGCATTGGCCTTGCTTTCAAAAATGGAAGAGAATAGTTGTGCCCCTAATGCTATAACTTTTGAAATAATTATTCGAGCACTACTAAAAAAAAATAAGAATGATGATGCAAAGAAGGTTCTCCATGAAATGATAACTAGAGGGCTATTGTAATTTGTAAAGGTAGATACTTTTTTGTTACACATTAAATCATGATAAATTTGTATAACTAGTCGATCATGCTTGTTCCTTTTATAGTTACACTTCAAAATGAAGATGAACAGGACAATGGGATTACCATCACTTAACTTTTGTTTTAGTTATACATTTGTTATGTTTATCTATTATCTTCTATCGATAATGGTTATTTTTTGAGTCTTGGCATGACCATCCTTATCTGTACATTTGTGCAATCGATTTACTTCATATTTTTAGGATTTGCTCAGTCACTCTGATTGTTTGTGTTTCGTATAATAAACCAAGTTGAAATTGATATTATTATTATTATTCAGATTGTTTTACCCAAAATTATAGAAAGTAGAGTTAGAGAATTTGTTTCCTATATATTTCTTGTGGTCTTTTTACAGAAACTGAAAAAGTTAAAAAAACAAGTGTAGTTGACTGCATCATTTGAGTTTCTTAGGTGTTTTGCTGATATTTTCCTTAAGGGCATCGATGCATAATAACTAATTGGAGCATTTTCGAAGGCTATTGTTTAATTTTTTGGTAGTTATACTTGTAATCTGTGTCATAGTAATCATCTAAAATTTAATTAGGAAAAAAATGAACAAAAGAGATGCAGGAATGAGAGTTATCTAGAAGACTCAGATTTTAAATTTCTACTGGACTTACGGTCATTTATTGAGTTATGAATATGATGTGGGTGTCATTAGACTATGAATATGATGAGGATGTCAATCGTTTCTGACTTTCTGTATGGTTTGGTACTTTAGCAACCATTAGTATGATGTGGTGTTAGTTACTTGTTGCTTGATATTTTCAGATCATTGACCTAAGACATGTAAACATTTGCTGCAAACTTCCTTGTTTCGGCATATCTCTGCATTTTTTTTTTTGGCTTTAATGCAGTTTTTGGTCCCCTAAGATGATAGAAGCTAGTAACCGAGTTAAATTTCAGCTAGGACTCACATTTACTACATCGTCAATTGTGAAGCAGGCAGTGAAGCAGTATGCATTGAGTCAAAAGAAGTCACATATACACTTTGACAAAAATGATAAAAATAGACTAGCTTGCAAGAAAGTTCGTGTCTCTTTTGAGACATTCACCAAATCTGAAAACAAAAGCCTTGATTGAGGAAGCAAAGTTGCAATGGGGTGTTTACCTATCAAAATATCAAGCTTATAGGGCTAAGAGGAAGGCAATCGAGATGATAGAAGGATCCTTAGCAGCAGATCAATATACTCATTTAAGGAGTTATGCAGAGGAGCTAAGAAGGAGCAACCCGGGAAGTACTGTGATAGTAAAGTCTGCAGTTGGTGATTCAAGTCCAGTTTTTGAAAGATTTTATGTTTGCTTTCAAGCTTGTAAGGTTGCGTTTGTGACCATTTGCAGGCCTTTGATTGGATTAGATGGTTGTTTTATGAAAGGGTTTTATGGGGGACAATTGCTTGCTGCAGTAGGAAAGGACGGGAATAACCAAATGTCCCCTTTAGCTTATGCCGTTGTGGAAGCTGAAACCAAGGATGCGTGGGCATGGTTCGTTGATTTATTGATCCAAGACCTTGATGGTATTGAGCACAAAAAATGGTCCTTTATATCAGACCAACAAAAGGTAATTTTGTGTTTTCTAACAAGTTACTAATCTCTGAATTTGTTGTATTGTCTACTAATTGAAGATTTTTTTTTTTTAAATTCAGGGGTTGGTTCCTACACTGGCTGCAATTGATGAATCTATTGAGCACAGATTGCTTGTTAAGCATCTCTATGAAAATTGGAGAAAGAAATACCCCGGTGCTGATATGGAAGAGTATTATGGAAGGCTGCGAGGGCAAACACAAAGGAAGAATGGGAGACAGCAATGGGAGAT
The DNA here is from genome assembly GCA_037953625.1 of Crotalaria pallida. NCBI lineage: Eukaryota > Viridiplantae > Streptophyta > Magnoliopsida > Fabales > Fabaceae > Crotalaria > Crotalaria pallida. The sequence continues at coordinate 113,633,522 of CM075652.1, read as the reverse complement.
TTAAAAAAAAACAATTGAACAAGCATGGAAGGAAATCGTAGAAGTGAAGCCCGAGCAATGGTCGAGATCTCATTATAGCGCATACTCAATGTGACCTACAGGTCAATAATATGTGTGAGGCGTTTAATCGAGCTATTTTAGAGTATCGGGACAAGCCAATAATAAACCTGCTGGAAGGCTTGAAGTTCTACATCTGCAATAGGATTGTAAGTCAGAGGGAGTTAATTATGAGGTATAAAGGTGATATTTGTCCAATGATACAAAAGAATCTTGAGAAGATCAAAAGAGCTGCTGATGGGTGGACACCACACTGGGCTGGTGACGAGGCTTTTGCACTTTTTGAAGTGAGAAGAGACCAAGACAAATATAAAGTCAATTTAAGCGAGAAGAAATGCTCATTTAGGAGGTGGGAATTAAGTGGGGCACCTTGCTGCCATGCTGTGACATGTATGTGGCACAATAACAATAGGCCAGAGGACTTTGTGGCTTCTTGCTACAGGCAAGTTTGTGGTTTCTTACTTTTATATATTAATTTTTAACAATATGATGACTGATTATGACACCTTTGCTTACTTTCAGCGAAGAAACATTTTTAAGTACTTATTCACATATAATACTGCCTTGTAAGTTGTAATGGCCCAAAATTGTGGCCAACATTGGACTCGGAACCTATTCAACCTCCATACATGAGAAGAGCACCTGGAAGGCCAAAAAAACAGAGAAGAAAGACAAATGATGAACCTAGGAACCCTTACAAATTGCCCAAGCAAAATAAAACAACCAGGTGTTCAGAACGTGGTACTTTAGGCCACAACAAGACTTCTTGCAAGGGTAAGACTGCTGCAGTGCCGTTGATAGGGTCATACCGAAGGGTGGTAATAAGGTATGTAATGATTTTATAATGTCGTATTTTTACTGTCATAATTTGTCATCAGTAGATGTTATAATATATGTCCTTTATTATGCTTTGTAGACGAATAACAGGGTCAAAAGGGCAACAGCTGCATCATTCTAAAAAAAAAAGGCAAAAACATAAGAACCACAAGCACAAGAAGGGCAAGCACAACCTGTTCAAACACAATCCAGCCAAGCATCAACTTTAACAGCAAACAACCATAACATTTGAAGGCTTTCCAAGACAATATATTATGACAAGCTTTTTGTAATGCACAATTGTATTTGCTTTTGATATATTTTTAATAGCACATGATCTGGTGAATTGAGTATATTATGGACAGGTTTTTTTGTGTAGTGCACATTATGTGCTTTTGATATAGTCAATATTGATGACAAGTTTTCTATATACACAATCTCAAGTAATGCACTTGTGGTTTTATTTATGCAATCAATGTGGCAAAGGTGCTTACCGTGGTTTTATTTATGCACTTGTGGTTTTATTTATATATACAGTATGAAGGTGCTTACGCCAGTGATGGCAAAGGACAAGAGTAACTCCATTTTAAATAGCTGTAATTAATGGTTCCCACAGTTTAAATAGAGCTTTAGACAAATGGAGTGAATTTAAAGTTATTAATTGAAATGAAATGAGTTCTTAAATTGCAAATTCATTGATGAGCATATGCAGGTAGGAGTTATATACAGGACGGAAGTAAAATTCTCTCTTCGTCCATTCGTTAATTAGACTCAATGTTATAAGAGGCTCAAAGCTAAATTTATATCAACTTCAATACATATCATTCATTAATCACTTGTAGTACGTTACATTATAAATCACCAATTGTTATGGTTGCACATCAAATGATTTGATAATTGTGCACCCTTCACACAAGTGATGCAATTACATATCACCCAAAACTAGCTAGCTATTCAATTACTCCTAAATCACTAATTACAGTAAAAAAATCGAAGATCATATTTTGCCTTCATCTTAAGCAAATTCTCTTTCTTCAACTAGTATGATTATGGTAGTCAATCTAGGAATCTAACCTTTCTAAACATTGAAACATATTGAACCATTTGGTTGAGGCTTTCGTAACGAGAAATTATACTGATTATGTCTCTGGTATTTTTCGTTAAAGTTGTTCAGCAATGCTTTATATTAGTATTATTTTTATGAATTTAGACTTTAGTTAAGTGAGCTTTGGTAGAAGAGCAAGACTGTGTTTGATTTGCTCATTTTCAACAGAGTGTGGCAGCTTGATAATTGTTACTACTTTGTTTGTTTACTTATTATGAATTTGTTGTCAAACATTCCCTTAATTATTATGCACACTCATGAAAACACTAAATGACCAAACAATTGTTTATTTCAGAACTAACCTGACCAAGTGTTACAATTTATTTCAATTTTCAATATACTCCTTTTGTTCTTTATTATTTATTATAGTAATTTACATAAAACCAAATTCCAAATTTCACATATCAAATAAGGTAGTTAAAATTAATTGGCTTAATTAACATTTTAGTCCCTGAACTTAGGTAATCTTCTGGAGTTAGTCCTTAAACTTTTTTTCTGGTGATTTCGATCCCTGAAGTTTGTTTAATTTTTGGAGCTTAAGTGATGATATAGCCCACGACATGTCAAGTCACTTTCATAATATCCACGAGTGACATGTTATGTAGAGTCACGAGACACTACATGAGTTTTTTTTATTAAAAAAATAATTTATTTTAAAATTTATCAAAAGATTCAATTTTCTTTAAAAAAAATACAATTTTTAATTATTTTTAATAAATTTGAATTTTTTAATATAAAAAAATCATGTGGCATCATCTCCGACACATTACTTATCGATGTGGCGAAGGTGACGTGACATATTTTCGGTCATATCACCACTTAAGTGATGAAATGACCATTTTCCAAAATTTGAGCAAAGTTTAAGGACTCAAAGCATCGAAAAGAAAGTTTAAAGACCATTTTCAAAAGAGGACCTAAGTTCACAGACTAAAAACCTAAATAAGCCAAATTAATTATTTTTTAATTTTTTATAAAAAAAACTACTACAACATTTACATATTTATTCTTTCTAAAGATAACAAACTTTATAAAAGTAGTAATGATGAACGAGTAAAGTGAATAAATTCTTAGTTATTGACAATATTAATTTAATAAGAAAAATTAGAAAAGAAATTACATTCTTCCTAAAAATATAAAATGATTGGTTTTTTTTTTAAAAAAAAAATTTGCCTTAATAATACAGCTGGCATATTTTTTCAGTTTTTGTTCGATGTAGTAGTAAACTAGTAATATCATATGACTATATAAAGTTACAGAAAACAATTTACAATATGATTTTGTTTGTAATAAACGGTCACGTTAATATTTATGAACGGAAAACGTTGTCAGGAATTAACGTGAGTAGTTTTTTTCAAAGTGAATGACTAAAAAGGAATTATTGAAAAATCAGGAATTAAATCGAAAGCTCTTTATAAAGTGAAAAACTAAAGTAACATTTTAGTCTTATTTTTTTTTATTGGTTCCTGATTGGAAGGCTTTGTTTTAGCTTTATTTTTTTGTTTATTTATTTATTTTGGACATAGGTGATAGTGGTTTTCTGCGGATTTGGATCTGCTAACATATGGGAATCTATGTTACGTGACATAGCTAGCTTTATAGCCATTAGATTCACCCAACAATTCATAAGATGTTGGTACTTCCTTACAACGGTTATTCATACTATATTGTTACTGTGCTATTCATTTCCAATATACCATAAGTCCGTATCAGTATTTAGTTCATATTCAAAGTCAATATATTCAATATTTAAATCTTCTCTATTTCATCAATAATCTGTGCAGAAATTATTTCGAGGTTAATTTCTATTTGTAACCATTCGTCCCTTATTTTATGGATTTATCTCTTTTATATGTGTTAATTTATCAATTATTCTTAATTTTTCTAGAAGATCATTAATCAATACTAAAATTGTTGTTTCCATGGTAATTTGTCCTATATATTGATAACTTTTCAATTCATAGATATTAGTGCTATCTTGACACCTTCTAAATTTCATAATTTTCAAATTGTTCTAACTCAGCAAATGCTTGGTCTAATGCTTCATCAATTTCCATTTGAGATTTAGTTCCCAACTCCCATCTATTAGCTCCCAAACCCCCTTTTATTAATAATCCCAAAATACCCCCCACATAACTTTCAATCAGTTTTTCCTAGATCAAACCATTCCCCAAACCCCACAATACCCTATCACTTGCGACTCTTCAGTTTTCCCCATCACTGGCGCCACTGCTGCTCTTTCTGTCAGGTATGTGTTTAGGGTTTTCGTAGTTGTTTTGTGTTTTTTTCTGGGTCTGACAAATTTCCGAGAACCCCGTGTCGGAATTTCCAGACTTTATGAAGGTATGATGTTTGATGGCTGCGAGTTCACTGGTTGATGTCTCGTGTGGCTTGCTTCCTTTGTCTCCTTCATCAATGGCGAACACAGGTTCAACAAAGACATGATGATGGTGGTATTGGGTGGTTGCTTGGATGTAGAAGTAGAAGAAAATAGATTCAGAGGGGTTTGAGGTTTGAGATTTGGGAGAAGGATGAAGGTGGAAGATGAGGGGTTTGGGTTTGGGGGTGGGAAGGTGGAAGATTTTGGGGTTTGGGGTTTCATGGTGTTTGGGGTTTGTGGTTTGAGGTGGGAAGGTAGAAGATGATAGAGGGACAATTTTGACTTTTCACCATTAAAATGGGGTTTGGCACTAAAGTTGGGGGTTTGGGAACTAAATCTCTTTCCATTTCTAATTCTTGAGTTTTATCATTTCTTTCAAGACTTTTTTTTTTCTATTCTTCCTTGTAAGTAAAATAACTTATTATTTTCAATAACCTAGATTTGGCTTATCCTTTATAGTTTCCATTATGAAGCTATGTTTTCCACCTAGTATATCTTCTATATAAGGTTTTTTATTTTGCCATTTTTCTCTTATCATTTCTCCTAATTCCCCTGGTAGCTTTAAGAGGTATAATTCTTGATAATGTTTCAATAAGATTCATAATTAATCTGAATCTGTAAAATTTGAATCATTCATTATTCTTCTTCACATCTTTGTTGTCTCCTAATTTCTTTAAAATGATCTCTTAATGATCTTTCTTGTAACAACATGTTCTCTAGTTGTATTTTTACTCGTTCTTGTCTTATAATATTCATATATTTTTTAGCTATTATTTCTTTTATATTATCTGGTAATTCTAATTTATGTATTAATCTTAATTTTCTATCTTGTAGAATTCTATCAAAACTTTATCTCTTTGAAAATTATTCATTAAGTATTGGTTTTCTATCATCCCATTATCTGTATATAATCTGGTGTTTGCGTTTAATATTGATGTGCATACATCCTTATCCATATTCAACCATTAAATTGATCCAATGGTCCAGGCTTTGTGAATGTCACCTAACATAGTCTTTCTAAGGGACCGAGGGAGTACATAAAATAGAATTACCAAATAATATAAAAGAAATAATAGCTGAAAAATATATAGATATTACAAGACAAGAACAAATAAAAATATAACTAGAAAACATGTTATTACAAGAAAAAACATCAAAAGAAGCGATAATAAATGTCCGCATTACGAATTTTAGAAGATGAATATTAATGAAAGAACATGCATACATATGACATAAATTATCTAAAATACTCTATGTATTGAGGATATACCTTACTGAAAAAGAATAATAAAAAATAAAATAGAAAAATTTATCAACAAAGTTGAAAATCCTACTCCAATAAATATAGAAAAATTTTAGAAGCACCAGAAGAGAATGAATAAAGAAATTAAATGACAAAATAAAAAATAAGGTGTAAGTACCAGAATCAGATTTTGGTACTACTTCTCCTTGGAACCGTTAGATGCTATGTTACGGGTAACATAGAGATCATACTATGTTAATGTCAGGCAATCCAGATCCGTTTTCTGCAGCGTGGAAAAGCTTTTTGTAGCATCAAAGAAACAACAAGTTGTTGTGCCCCCACTCCAATCAGGTTCTGAACTCTGAAGTCGCCACCATAGCCGAAACCTTCGCCGCCTCGTAGTAGTACCATGCCGTTTCATCTTTTGTCTCTGTTTAGGTATGCTTCCTCCTCCTTTTCAATCCCAAAGTTTCATTCTTTACCTCTCAATCCATCCCTTTTTATTGTTATTAGGCTCTTCTCTCATTCTTCTCTTCCCCCCAAAACCATTTCAATCTTGTTCACTCTTTCAATCACTTGCTCTCTTCTATGCATAATAATAATAATAATAATAATAATAATAATAATAATAATAATAATAATAATAATAATAATCCCCCACCCATCATTGAATTCAATAAGATTTTATCATCCCTTGTTAAGTTGAAGCATTACCCCACTGCTGTTTCCCTTTTCAAACAATTGGATCTTCAAGGAGGAATTATGCCTGACATTTTCACTTTGAACATCTTGATCAATTGCTACTGTCATCTTGGTCATATGCCTCTTGCTTTCTCTGTATTGTCCAAGATTCTCAAATTGGGTTATCAACCTGATACTGTAACCTTAACAACACTGATGAAGGGACTCTGTCTCAATGGTGATGTTAAGAAAGCGCTGCACTTTCATGACACTGTGGCAGCACTTGGATATCGGTTAGATTCTCATACTTATGCGACTTTGATCAATGGCCTATGTAAAATAGCAGAGACTAAAGCTGCCTTGCAATTGTTGCGAATGATTGAAGGGAAAGTGGTCAAAGCTGATGTCGTAATGTATAGCACAATCATTGATAGCTTATGCAAAGATAAGCTAATAACTGAGGCGCATGATTTATATTCTGAGATGGTGAGTAGGGGGATTTTTCCTAATGTTGTCACTTACACTAGTCTAATATATGGTTTGGGCATTGGGGGTAGGTTGCGGGAAGCAATTGATTTGTTAAGTGAAATGGTATTGAAAAACATTAACCCTGATGTTATTACATTCAATACATTGGTTGATGCATTATGTAAAGAAGGAAAGGTCCAAGAAGCTACCAATGTTTTAGCTGTGATGATAAAAGAAGGCATGAAGCCTGATGTCTTTACTTATAATTCTTTAATGGATGGGTATTGCTTGGTTAATGAACTGACCAAGGCAAAATTTGTATTCAATACTATGATCCTAAGGGGAGTCTCCCCTAATGTTTGCAGCTATACTATCATGGTTAATGGATTTTGCAAGAGTAAAATGGTTGATGAAGCCATGAATCTCTTCAAAGAAATGCATCAAAAAAATTTGATCCCTGATACTGTAACTTACAGTTCTCTTATTGATGGCTTGTGGAAATCAGGGAGAATCTCTCATGCTTGGAAGCTTTATGAAGAGATGCAAGACAGGGATCTTCCCGCTAATATAATCACTTATAATTCTTTGTTGGATGCTTTATGCAAAAATCAACAGCTTGACAAGGCACATGAATTGCTCATGAAACTTGAAGACCAGGGTGTTCAGCCGAATGTGTACACATACACTATACTTATTGATGGATTATGCAAAGTTGGTAGGCTTAACACTGCAAAAGAGGTTTTTCATCATTTTTTAATCAAAGGCTACCACCCAAATGTCGTGATGTGCACTGCAATGATCAATGGCTTTTGCATTGAGGGTTTATTTGATGATGCATTGGCTTTGCTTTCAAAAATGAAAGAGAATAGTTGCGCCCCTAATGCTGTAACTTTTGAAATAATTATTGGAGCACTGCTAGAAAAAATAAGAATGATGATGCTAAGAAGGTTCTCCATGAATTGATAGCTAGAGGGCTATTGTAATTTATTAAGGTAGATGCTTTTTTGTTACACATTAAATCATGTTAAATTTGTATAACTAGTCGATTATGCTTGTTTCTTTTATAGTTACACTTCAAAATGAAGATGAACAGGGCAATAGGATTACCATCACTTAACTTTTGATTTAGTTATACGTTTGTTAAGTTTGCCTATATCTTCTATCGATAATGGTTATTTTTTGAGTCTTGGCATGACCATCCTTATCCTTACATTTGTGCAATCGATTTACTTCATATTTTAAGGATTTGCCCAGTCACTTTGATTGTTTGTGTTTCGTATAATGAACCAAGTTGAAATTGATATTATTATTATTTTTATTCTGATTGTTTTACCCAAAATTATAGAAAGTAGAGTTAGAGAACTTTTTTCCTATATATTTTTTGTGGTCTTTTTACAGAAACTGAAAAAGTTAAAAACACAAGTGTAGTTGACTGCATCATCTGAGCTCTTTTAGTGTTTTGCTGATATTTTCCAATTTTCCTTAAGGGCATCGATGCATAATAAGTCTAATTGGTGCATTTTCGAAGGCTATTGTTTAAATTTTTGGTAATTATACTAGGAATCTGTGCCACAGTAATCATCTAAAATTTAATTAGGAAAAGAATGAACAAAAGAGATTCAAGGAATGAGAGTTATCTAGAAGACTCAGATTTTAAATTTCTACTGGACTTACGGTCATTTATTGAGTTATGAATATGTTGTGGGTGTCATTAGACTATGAATATGATGAGGGTGTCAATCATTTCTGACTTTCTGTATGGTTTGGTACTTCATTTAATTGATATTAGCAACCAATCATTAGTATGATGTGGTGTTAGTTACTTGTTGCTTGATATTTTCAGATCAGTTGACCTAAGACATGTAAAGATTTGCTGCAAACTTCCTTGTTTCGGCATATCTCTCTGCTTGTTTTTTTAGCCTTTATATGATTCTTATGGCATTTTCATTGGGTCCGGTGTAACTGACTTGCATGATTAGTGTTGTCATCTAACCTTTCAAAGTATTGAAACATAATGAGCCATTTGGTTGAGGCTTTCATAACAAGAGAAGTTATACTGATCAAGTTTCTGGTTTTTGTCACTAAAGCTTTTCAGCAATGCTTTATATTAGAATTACTTTTATGGATTTAGACTTTAGTTAAGTGAGCCTGGTAGAAGAACAAGACTGTTTTTGATCTGATTATTTTCAGCACAGTGTGCCACCTTGATGTTTGTTACTTTGATTACTTATTATGAATTCGTTATCAAACATTCCCTTACTCGTCAATGTCCACTAATGTCCTTTTTACATGAACTGATAGAGCTAGCTCTTGTCAAATTCACATTTTAAGTGTTTGTTTATCCAAAGACATTTCTTTTATGTGTTTGATCGATCTAACTATTAAGTCCTCTGTGATATTTCGTTAGTTTCCTCTGTGATATTAAGTATTTTCATAATAAAAATAAAGCAAGCTAATGCATAATCAATTTTAACTATTTGTTTATCCAAAGACATTTCTTCTATGTGTTAGATTCTTGAAGGCCTCTGTGATATCCTAAAGAGTATGACTTTGAATTTCTCAAATCTGGTTGTTCTTGTGATAAATCTGCAACTTTTAACCTTTGGTTATATTAGATTGTTGCATGTTTTGCCTTTGTGGAGCGATTAGAAATTGAGACCTGCTGCGATGAAAGATGTGATATTCTTTTCAAACAGCAGCATGTAGCATGTTGGTTTCATAGTTAATGATTTGCAGTTGTTTATAGCCAACACTCAACAGAGCTACCTATTATGCTAGTATAGGGAAAAATTTGTATCCATTTTCTTATGTTGATAAATCTCTTGTTTTTGAGTCAGATTGCAAGTTTATTCTTTTATTTTATTAAGTTTTACTTTGAGAAAGAAAAATAATATAGACCCTGTCAATTACTGCATACAGAAATTTTACCCTTAATAAATTTGTCAACATATTTACACTTCTGTATATTGATTCTGTGTTGGTCTGTTTAGAATTTTCATTACATTTGCAGAATGTTTTGTAGCATATCTAGAGCAGAGTTTTATTCTGGTGTAACATTTAAGCAATAGCAACTAGCTAATCATAGTATGATTGATCAAACTGGAATTACAAAGCGTGCATAATTTATACAATTTTCTTACAGGCACTCCCTGGATTAAGCACTGATAAATGACCACATACAATTCAATCCTTCCTCAGTTAAGGATGTGCAACTATGACTGCACGTGGAGAAAAAGTTTAGAGCCTCTTCTTTAAGTTGTTAGATTTAGATGGTGGAATAGGATGAGAAGTTCTGATATCAATAGTTTGATACAAACGCAGCAAAAGGCTAAGTTCATAAGCAACGTAAGCACATTCATACTTGGGCTCGAAGGCCTATTGGCATTACGTTTAGACAAATGTTAATAAGTATCCTAAGGGTATGGTTTAAAAAATTGAAAGATTAAAAGTTTTTATTTGAAAGTATGAGTTTTCAATTTTCAATATATTAAACACACCACTTTCTAATAAAATCTTTCTATCTTTTATTCCAAAAGCAGTTCCCTAAGTATGATCTCTTCTCTTAATGCAAAAGCTGAGGCTGCAGCTCTTTCATGCAATTCAGCAGGATCATGGGGAAGCTGCCATGATGGTTATTAGGCTAATGGCATAGTTAGTAACATAAAAGGATGTATCTTTCCTTCATTGTGAAATCACTTTTTCTGCAACAATTATCATCACAATTATTATGTTTTCCTTCTTAATTTTTGTCTTCCTTTGGAAAGAATTGAACATATGAAGGCTTGCACAGAAAAATGCTTTAGCTTCAGCTCTTAAGAAAAAATTATAAGAACGTTAATGAGAGAGTATGATGACCTCAACTAAGGCAGAATTAGTTACCTCGTGTGTTGTGCCAGTATGCGACACGCAGTTTATTTAAGTATGTGGTTCATCACTTTTTTATGTTATAATTACAAGTCTATTTTTGTGATGAACCCGGTACTTGTATGCATTATTCAAGATAAATGTGTGAAGCATATAATTTTGGTTAAAAAAAAACCTTGGTGAAGAAATTGAGTCCCTGGAGGAATGAACATTTAGATAATTATGCACACGTGAACACTTTGTCCACATTTGCATACACAATAAATCAATTCACCTTGATTAGATGGAACAGTGTTTACCATGAACAGAATAAAAAAAATACAAACTAACTGGGGTCTGATGTAGATGTAACTAGAATCTTTTGACCGCACGAGTAAACGTCCTTTATGTAAGATATTTTGGGTAGATGCTGAATGACAGAAACAGTGATAATAACATAACATTATCTTAGAATGGCACTTTCCTTGATGTTCCTTCTGGCCAGCTGTGATCCCAAAATAAACCAAAACTTAATGTTGTCCCAAGACTTTAGAGGGCATGAAAAGACCTTGCAACTTCTCACTTATAGTTTTTCTATTTCATGTTTCATTTGATTGAGTGGAGGACAGTAACTTCAAGAGGTTTTCAATTGATGCCATTTTAATTGAAGATAAGATCTTTCTCTGGATCTGCAAAAAGTGAGGTTTTCATGACTGCAGAATGGATACTAACAATTTTTTATTGATACACTATGCATTGCTCATACTCTTTCTCATCAAATCAATGAATAGTAATTAGATTGCAAATTACATCTAAACTTTTCTGAAGAGTGGAAGTTACTCATCATACTTATCACTAGATGAGAGACAATGGGCATGTTTGGTTTACAATCATATAATCAATTTCGGCCCCAAAATCACGTTAGAGCAGAAACAACTATTAATAGCGTTGACATTCCAGAATCGATTCTGGGCTAACCCACAGTAGAACCAAATATGCACAATAATTATTCATAAATGATCAAAATAAAACATTGCTAAAACAATTTACAATTTACATCAATCAATTAGATTATTTGGGTAGCTAACATAAATTTGTTGATAGATGTCACTGCCATTAGAGTTTCATGAATTAGGTTTGGCTAGAATTCCAAAGTGGCATAAATATTGTTATCTAGCACCTAAGACGCCTTAAGCAATTGGTAAAAGAGTCATTAGACCTGTCATTGCAGCACAACAGCTGTTTATTAAGTAAATTAACAGTTGTAATAGACATTTGAGGTGTTAGTATATTATGTTAGTACATAGGCAAAGTTGTACCTCTTGCTTGATTGTTAAGCCACATAGTGTGCTGTTACACTGCAGAAGCTTCCTTTGAAGAAAATTACATCCCCATTTGTTACAGGCAGGTTAAGAGAGGAGGACAGCTAAAACCTCCAAATCAAAATCAACATTGTCATGCAACATATTGAATTCATTGTTTTGCATATCACGTGTGAGGTTCTCCTTAAAGAAAGATTTGTAATAATATTGTATAAAGTGAGTGTACTTCTTTTCTGCTTATAAAAAAAAAAATGTACTATGTTTCTAGTAGTTATATTTTTCTTCCACATGGAAATTCTTTAGATTATTGCTACACACAATTATCCATTAAAAATTCAGTTTTCATCAATTGATACAGGGAGTCACACCTTACACTCTTATTCTGTAACCTCACCGTATTATTCAACTCTTTAAAACTAAAATCCTATTTGAGTATTTCAAAAGCTCTGTGTATAGGAACATGTGGTGAGTTTGTTCCTTAAGAAGCAAGTATCAAGGAAGATTAATGGAGATGGGGATGTAGCTCTAAAGGCTGGGATGGGAGTACATATGTAATAATTAAATTAAAAGTTGTTTTAATGAGTGACCTACAAACATTTGTTAAAAAAAATAAAAAAAGAGCAAGTTAATGTTGAAAAATTATATTCAAAATTTCTCGGAATGTTAAACACTTCAACTTATTATTTTTCAATACAAAATAGCTATTTTTACCTTTATAAACAATACCCTAAAACTATTAGCATTTTCCTTAAATTAATACCTTAAAATGTTGATTATATCGCAGGCAATGGTTTTGTGAATCACAAGAACTTCACGTGCAACTTTGACCTCCTTGTTTACTACTACTATAACCGACCAATTTTTTAATTTTTATTTTCTAGACATAATAAAATCAGAATGTGAGACCTCAACATATAGGACCATGCTTGGACCACTTTGATCACATACAGTGCATTTCTGACACTAATGTTACCACCTCCATCTCTTTTGTTGTCAAGTTCCCACAGTTTCACTTTTGTCATGAAGAGGAGTTGTAAAAAATGTTATCTTGCTTGTTAATTTGTAAAACATGGGTTCTAACGGTGCAAAAAAAAAATAAAAAATCCCAGCTTCAGTACACAACTTTTTTTTCCTTCTATTATTAGAATAAATGATTTGGGGAGAGCACGAAGTAAATCAAGTGGATGCTCACGTTTACCTATTCCTAAGTACTGTATGAACTATCATTGATTTAATTAGTCACTTGTATGTGCTTTTGTCATTTCTAAAATAATGTGTGTCCCTTCCTATGGAATCTTAGTCAAAAGCTTAAACTATGGTCCTTGGCTACTTTTTGTTAGTCCTTTATGATGTTGCAGCAGGGAAAAAAAAAATTTAATTTCTCCCTTTTGATCCATTACATTAGCAAGATGTTTTTAGGCTTACGCAAAAGCCACTTTACTCTATTTTTATATCCCTTTTGGAACAAGAGATACTAACCGGTCTCTTTGGATTTCTATCAATTTTATTTTAAATATATTTTTGACTCATAAAAGTTAAGTGATTTTTGTTTTTAATTCCTATAATTTTTTCTTCAATTTTGGTTTTCAAATACATTTATTTTATTCTTTATCGATGATATATAATCACAATAAATATTTAGTATGATATATTATGTGCAAGTACTAAAAACTAAAATTTTGAAAAATATAAAAATCAAAACAAAAGAAGTATTTATTGAAACTAAAATCAAAATTGGTTGAATTATGAAATACCAAAAACATATTGAAGTTTTTTCTTAATAATAGTACATATTTTTGGATTTCCTGTTAGAGAAAATAAAATACAGTGTGAAGGGGCAGAAAATTCTGGCCTATCATCATGTGTAAGAATCTTGTGATTCAAAGCCTTAGATATTGCAAATACTATCTCATTACTGCTTCAATATTCTTGATGTCTCTTCCAGAGCTGTCAGAACCCTGTGATATTTCAGTTGGTCTTTATATCCACTATGCACCCTTTTTTAGTTTTTGCCTTCAGATTCTAAACTAATCTCAACAAAATCTCCCAGCTAATAATTCCAAAGAAAGACCAAATAATAAAAAGCAGTGTAAATTAATGAGAATAAAATTAGAAAGGAAATAAATTGGTTGAAAGTTTTAAATAATCTAGAAACGGTAATTTTAGATTTTGGTCTTAAGAGAATATCTAATCTCCAACATCCTGTCTGAAACCGATTTATACATTTACACAGGAGATTCTATTGACACTCATATTTTTTTTCGAAAAATGATTAATAGACATACAAAATTAACTTATAAATTAACTTATATCCCATAAAAAAGTGACACGTGTCATTTTTTTATTATTGATTGGTCAACAAATGACACATGTCACTTTTTTATGATATAGATTGATATATAAATTGATTTTGTAGATTGATTTATTATTGCTTTATTTTTATTAGTTAGACCTGATGAATAATAGATGAATCATCTGATCGTGTATTAGCAATAAAACATCTAAATTCTTTTACCCAATTTTATACGTTTGCAATGAACCAACGTATGCGTAATAAGGATATGAGTATGAATAAAATTATTTATTTTTTATTTTTTTTGCTTAATTACATTTTTTTTCTTTGTTTTATTTTCAAGATTCACTTTGGTTCTTAATTTTTATTTTTACATATTTTGAGCTTTTATTTTATTTTTTCAAAAAATTCAATTTGGTCATTCCTTCATAACAATCTTAGTTTCACCTAGAACATTTACACGCATTACCGTTTCATCAATAGAGCTTGACGTATATTTATGCGACTCCATCGATAGAACTTCGACTGTCATCTTCGTTTATATCTCTGTCACATTGTCATCTTTGTCTATATCGATAAATAACCACTATCGAGAGCTAGCTTGTTCCACCGTTGACGAAGCAACGCTATTGTTCTTACATTTTCATCGGGTGGTGGCCTGGAATTTTTCCAATTTTTGACAACATTTTCCAGTTTCTAATAATAGATGTCAATATTTCGATAAAACTAACACAAATACTCCATTCGGCTTGAAATATAAGTAACAAAAAACACATTTCCATTTGGTTTAAAAAATAAGCAAAAGTAACTAATCTTCTTAAATTTTACTCCCTCCGATCCGTCCCTAAATATAGGGCACCAAAATGAAGACTTTTGTGTCCCTAATTATAAGTCGTTTTAAGATATCTAGATAGTATTAATTTTCCTTTTCCAAATATGCCCCTCTTAATTACACTTTACATTTTCATATTCCAATAAATTCTTTGTTATTTCCCATTAAAATATTGTAACAATAGATTATATGCATTTATTGTGACTCGTAGTATGTGGTAAAAAACTGACTCACAGTTACTTACTTAAAAATTTTACATGTATAGAGTAGTAGTTATAAAACTGACTTATAGTTGCTTCTCCTATGTGATCAGTTTCTAGATGATGCTAATGTACTCTCACCAAGTTTTGGATTTTTTGCTCTGATCTTTTTTTTTTCATTTTGAATGTAGTCAATTAAAAAATGTCCTATGTATTTTCCTTTTCACAAATATGTATTTTTTTTGTTAGTCGGATTTAATTTTTTTATTCTGTGCTTTCAGACAGAGGTTAATTTTTTTTTTCCTATTTTCAAATCTAGTCAATTCAAAAATATTCTATGTGCTTTCTTTTTCACTTATATGTAGTTTTTATGATTTGGATTAAATTTTTTTTTCTGCTCTGAAAAACTATATTGAATAAAAACTGTATTCAAAATTGACATATTCTAATACTAAATTTGTATACGAAAATGGTGACTATTTTAGTGGGAACCAAATTTTAAGATTGAAAAAAAATGGAGGGAGTGTGAAAATGTTAGAATTAAGTAATCATATGGACTATGGAAGAAGTAGTGCAATTAGAATCAACTATTCACATTCCTCAAGTATGTTAGGGAGTTGTAGAGTAAAAATGTAACGTTTTAAATTTCATGCCTACGAACACAGTGCTCCACTATGGAAGTTCAGTAGTAATCTCTCCGGTCTTTATTATAGGGCATATTTAACTGAATTACACATACCAAGGAGAGTGGTTGGTTTTATGAATTCTATGAGAATATATTGTAACATTACAATTTTACCCCTTAACTTTTCTTGGAAAATTCGCACTCATTAATGAACAATAAAAAACACATAGATAGTCAAAGCATTTAATAAGGGCAAAAAAAAGAAAAATTAATAAATGATGCATAGAAAATATAAAGTGACTTATAATTAGGAAAAAAAAAACTTTCTAGAATGTGACCTATATATAGGACCGGAGGGAGCATTAAAGAAGAGTAATTAAAGAAGATTCATAGTAATTAAAGTAGGAAAGAGAAATATAAAATTTAAATAGGGGTAAATTTGGAAAGTAAACATATTTTTTTTTATAAAATTAAGTGTAATGATTATTTTTTCTTAATTTGTGTGAAGTGGGTCAAAACGACTTATATTTAGGGGAGAATCAATGTTACTTTCCTAAAACATTCTTAGAAAATTGTTATCTTATTTCATTTTTGTTTCATTCTCAATGCAACTTTCCTAAAATATCTCTATTGTTTTATAAATTTGAGAAAATTAAATACAATCAACTAATCTCTTTAATAAGCGTAAAATTAGTTACTTTTGCTTAAAATTTGAGCCGAAAAGTGTATGATGGAAGGACCAAATTAAATTTTTTGAAAAAATAAACATAAAATTAAGACAAAATAGATTAAAAATCAAATTAAATCTTAAAAATAATATAAAAGACAAAAATTGTAATTAAGCCTTTTTTTTTTGGTTTTATTAACCTCAGCCCTTAGGGCTGAGGATAAGCACTCCAAAGTAGTTAGTATGTCTTGAAAAAATAAAAACATAAGTCCTTTGATTTATTATGTGCATCATTTTCAAGAAATCCCAACCACTTTGGGATGTTTATCCTCAGCCCTAAGGGTTGAGGTTAAGAAAACCATTTTTTTTAAAATGTCATTCAACTGTATTATTTGACATAATTGCACGATCTATCCATTCTTCAAGCCAAATAAATAGCTGGGGTTAGGCTTACGTACTAAATTATGTTTCTTGTTTTTTGGGTAATCACCCAAGATGTGCACTATATATTGAATAAGCACAATATTAACCATTTGAATGCAAACATGTTGTTAGCTAGGCCCAAATTATGTGTACCTCTTCCATATAAAGTCAAGGCAGTGATAAGTTAGAGTCCACTATGATCTAAAACTTTTCTAATGGTTCTTATTTTCTTTGGTTGACGTATGAGTTTTTTCTCTTCCAGTTATATATGGGTTAAATAATTTTGTTTTTGTGTAAGTGGTTTTTGTCTCAGTTTCATCAAGGTATTGTTTTTGTGTGTTTGAGTGTGGGAAGACTTTTTGTTTGTCCAGATCTGATGACATTACTATCTTCTCCAATAACTAGAAGACTGATATTCGGGACAGTTTTCCCTTCCAGATCTCTATCTTCTCCTCTGTCCAATGGCTCTACCTCCTCAGATCTAAGATTCTTTGTCGCCGAACTGTGCTTACTTCCGGCATCGATGAGATAGTTATCTTGAAAATAAAGACCGTTGAATCTCTTGTTAGAGTTCGAAGCTGGATGTTGATGATGATCCTGATCCACAAGGAGTTTGCTGTTATGGCTGAGTATCTAGTCTTTTTTAACAATTTTTATTGTATGGAAAATATATGTTTTGTTATTGTACCGTTGACTCTACTTATACTAATTTCTATTATGAAATAAATTACATATTTTACTTAAAAAAAACGAACAAAAGCAACCTTTATTCATTGAGGGGAAATTATCATGATCTCATATCAATAATTTAGTATATCATGCGTTAACAAGTTAAAAATGTGTCTTGCACCATTATCCAATAATTTCTCCCCTATCCATTAGTCAATTCCCTGTTTATGTGGATGCAACTAAAGATAGGCACAGGAACCATAAAATAAGAAGCAATATAAAGAAAAGAGAGAGGAGGCTTTTGTCTTCATGGGCAACCAGAAACTCACCTATCATGCACAATTTAAGGGTAGCAAATAAACTATATTAAAGGAAAAAACTGTTGACATGGCAGGCAGGCTCATTATGCTGGTGGGTGGTACCACACACAGGATTACAGAGTGACATAGCAATGCAAGAAAGTGAGGCTTTGCTGAATTGCTTGGCTTGTTTATTTTTAATAATAATAATAA
This sequence comes from Crotalaria pallida, assembly GCA_037953625.1. Lineage (NCBI taxonomy): Eukaryota > Viridiplantae > Streptophyta > Magnoliopsida > Fabales > Fabaceae > Crotalaria > Crotalaria pallida. The sequence continues at coordinate 113,615,389 of CM075652.1, read as the reverse complement.
TAATAATAATAATAATAATAATAATAATAATAATCATCCCTCCCACCCCCTACTAGGTAGGAGTATTTGCAGTTCAGTTTATATCAGTTGAATTAAAATGTTATTCGATCGAATATGAAAATTAATTGTAGTTCAGTTTATTTTGGTTTGGTTAAACTGTTAAAGAATCAAATTTGATTTAATCCGATAAAAAGGGATATTTGTGGTTCAGCTTGATTCAGTTCATTTTTTTAAATTTTTTTTAAGCATTTAAAATAAAAGTTTAGTAATCAACGGAGTTGATTCAAGTGGTGTAATCTTATCAACTTGAGAACTTAAGAATGAAGCCCGAAACTAAGAAGTCTCAAGTTTGATTCCCGGTTAACACACCCCGCTGGGAGAGATTAGTTTCAAGGGTTCCTAGGTAATAAAAGTTTAGTAGTATAAGTTGATGTATTGAATTTGCATTTCAAATGACAAAGTAAAATGTATTATAATATAAACAGTTTATTGAAATAAAAAATAGAAAATAATTTAATCAAACCTCAGAGAAAAATATTAGACAATTTTAGCCTTTGACAAATAGCCACAAAAAGATCCGTAAACGAATTGATATTGTTTTATACTTGCATCATATTATTATTCTTTGATTTGTACCTTTTAATATTTAGTTAGCCTAGTATTTCAATTTTTTCGAAATTAGAGGGAGTAACAATTTTGCCAATAATAAATTAATGTTTCACATAGGTGTTATATTAGCAATTTTGTATAAACAAAGTACAATATGAATTAATCATGTAATTTTTAAGGACTAAACTGTCACTTTAATCCCTCACTTTGTAAGATTTTTCACTTTAGTTTCTGATTTTTTAATAATTCTTCTTTAGTCTCTTACTTTGAAAAAAGTTAGTCATGTTAGTCCCTGACAACTTTCTCAGTATCATGTGTAAGATGTTGAGGCCTATGAACGGAGAAAGTTGTCAGGAACTAATGTGAGTAGTTTTTTTTCAAGTGAGGGACTAAAGATGAATTATTGAAAAATCAGGAGTTAAAATGAAAGGTCCTTACAAAACTGAATGACTAAAGTGTCAATTTAACCAATTTTTAAGTATAATTAATATATTACAAATAAGATATGTGTTTTGATTCGATCCAATTCACCAATTGGATTTGACATTTGATCTTATCTAATTAGTTTTTTAAAGAAACAATAAAAAATATCCAAAAAATTTAGTTTTAATCGATTATCAGTTTTTTAAAATCAAGCGTGAAGACTCACTTTGGTCCTTGTCGATTTTGCACAGTATCAATTTAGTCTTTGACAATTCATAATACCACATTTAGTCCCTAAAAAAAAATTTCATACCAATTTGGTCCCTCAACTTTTTTTCATATCAATTTAGTCCCTCAAGATTTTCAGATGTACCTACCAATTTGATCCTTAAAATTGAGGGACCAAGTTGGTATGGAAGAAAATCTTGAGGGACAAAATTGGTATGAAAAAAAGGTTAGGGACAAAATTGGTATGAAATTTTTTTGTTGAGGGACTAAATGTGGTATTATGAATTTTCAGGGACCAAATTGGTATTGTGCAAAATCGACAGGGACCAAAGTGGGTCTTCACTCTAAAATCAATTGTAGGTTTTGTTATAAGATATGTAGTTTGTAATGAGTAATGATATATAGTTCTATAAAATTAAACTATATTACAAGAGAGTGACATGTGTAACTTGTTAAACAATCAATAATAAGCAAGTACCAACAAAGTCCAATACAGTTGGTAGATAGCTGGGTTCCTTAAAGATGATGTCAGGGGTTCGATCCTTGCCGTAGCCCGTAGGCATGGAAAAGACTTTGTTGGTAGAGGCAAAACTCACTTCGGTGATCTCTATGCCTCGGAGGGGATTAGTCTTCGGTTGTCGACTGCGGGATACTCTTGATGTAAAAAAAAACCAAAATAATAATAACAATAAGAAAGTGATACATATATTTTTTTTAGATATAGATTGATTTGTAGACTATTTTATATGTGTATAATTTTTTTTTTAATATTATCACCTTTAATTAATGGGGTATGGATTCCCTTGTGGTGAGATGGGGTCCAATTGCTGTTTGTTTCCTTGGATTGGAGCCTTGTATTGGAGGCACTGCACGCCCTTTCATGCCCCATCTTTGCCTCTTTACTAGACCAAAGAAAGACTATTGGACCACACCCTCCAAGTTCTATAAGAACCCCCTCTCTCCTCAATTCTAAACCAAGTCATACACACATAACACAAGTTCAAAGCTTAACCATAAGCGAGGGTAAGAAAAATATAAAAAAAGAAAAAAGAAACCCCATTTTCATTTCTAAGAGTTTAAGCAAAGAAAAAGAGAGAACTCAAGGAATGAAGATGGGTAATGTTACCATGGGAGGATCAAAGAGAAGGTTATCAAGCAGAGGAATGGGAGGGGCTCTAAGGGAGCAGAGGGCTAAGTTATACATAATAAGAAGGTGTGTGGTCATGCTATTATGCTGGCATGACTAGTACCAGTTGAAGTTCAGGCTTGGTTCCATAGCAATGGAACAAGTTTGGTTCTTTCTTTTTTTGTCCTTTTTCTTTCTTCCTCTCATTGATTCATGGTGTGGAGTTGTAAATAGCTAACGGTCGGGTATTATGGGAGAGTGTAACAATTTTTTGTATTGTTTTCTGACCTTATGTTATATGCATGGCCGGGCTTTATGTACACCAGAATAGGCAATTAATTATAATTATAATAATTTCAATCTTATGATTTTTATCATTTAGGGTACTTATATTCCATTTTTACACTCCTTTTCTGTTATCTAGCTTTCTATTGATTTTTCTCCTCCCCACTTTTCATAGTTTTAAATTGTGATTCATAGGCATGACTGCAATTTTGCAGTTTTTGGTAGGTTCTACAATCATATCTTAGTTTGGGCACCGGTCAAAATTTTCTTCAATTGTCCATAATTGCAATAAACACAACTTAACTCCAAATGTAATTTGAATCTATGCTCCTCCCAAAACTTGCGATTACCATCTCTCTCAATACATGTAGGTTTTATAAAATATAGTAGACCAGTTAGATTCATGAGGGAAATATATTTTAAGTACTGAAAGCATACAAATAAGTTACTTTAACTTGTTGATACTTGATAGCTTTTGCATTTTCAGAAGCTAGAACAAAATTTTTATATAAGAATATAAACCTTATTTTTATTTCAACTGCTCACTCTCTAGTGGGATATTATAAGAGTGGTTTTGAACTTTTGATTTTATTGAAAATTTGAAGTTAGGAAATTTGAAGTTAGAGAATCCAAATTTAAAAAAAAAAATTCCCTTTTTCAAATTCTTCAATTTAATCTTTAGGTTATAATACAAGAAGAGTTAGACCGGAAACAAGAAAATAATCATTTGATATGGTTGGTTTTCGTAGATTGTTGAGAATATTCAAGAAACGAAATGTTAACACTAGTCATCAAGATTACATATTTGAGTTTCCGATCTCTTCATTATCCCTTTTCACATATATGCGAAATATATTTATGTTACTTCTGTCTCAAAAAAATGGTAAAATTTTGAAAAACAAAAAAATAATGAAATATATTTTAAATATTTTGTCTAGCAAGTTAATCAATATTTCATTAAGTAACTTAACACATTCTTCATTGATACCTGATCGTATACTATTTTACTCAATTTCAACCAATTTATTTATTATTGTGACTTTGTTTTAGGACAATTTTAACAACAATTTTTTTTTTGTTTACATGGGAGGTCTGGAACTAGAACCCATGACCTGGGGGAGGAGGAAGTTCTAAGTGTCCATGCAGCCACCAACTGGGCTGTCTTACGCGGACTTAACAACAATTTTTTATCATCCTTTAGAATTAAGCTAATGGATAGTGGATAGTAATCATTGAAATTGTTAATTTAACTATGTAAAATAATATATTTTGATGAAAGTTTCCATTATCAGTTCATATATATATTACCCTTTTTTTCATCCAGTACCCCAAATGACAAGTATTACCTAGGAACATTCGGATCTAACCCGGATTGTGTGTCTGACTATGGCAAGTGAGTTTCCCAACATAAATTTTCAATATTCACAAGAAATCGAACCCGAGACCTTTCTTAAATGAGACCGAATGTTTACATTGATCGAATCCAAATGTTTACATTTTATATCTCATAATTTTATCAACTAAGTGTTTCTACCAGGAATTTACGGTATTTTGCAAAGAAAATAACAGGAATGCAAAATAAAGGGATGGGTTCGTAAACTTAGTGAAATCAATAGCTTCAATATAATAAAAATGAAGGAAATATTGAGAACTCCCCGGAGGGCGCTTTGAAGCGGTGAACAGACGAGAGCGTCCCTGGTTCCTTGGGAGGGGTGATGAACTGGATGAGGAAGGAACCTTGAAAGTGATGATGAGGACGCCCAGCTCACGATGGAGCTGTGACTTACCTTTACTGCATGTCTTAGAAGATCCAGACAGGTTGGCCAGGGGGCCTGGGCGTGTTACTCGAGAGCGTCCTCATCATTAACAAGCTAGTTCCTTCCAGATTCGTTTCTCCATGAAAACAGGGACGCCTTCCCTTTCCAAGGCTTGACACGCCTTGTGGGAAGACTTTTCGTCTAAAAGCCTTCCAAGCCACGCCACTCTGCGGAGTTCCCGAAGCGGGCTATCCTTGCCTAAGCGTCACCCCTGCACAAAGGCGACGAGGAGTAGTCCGAACACAATAACAGTGAAGATTATCCCCTTTTGCTCTCTCTTATGCTTTCTCTTCAAGCTGGGCCGTTGTAGTTTGTTCTGGACTTTCTTGGTGTGTATGGACTTTGCTAACTGATGCTTTCCTTCATTGAATACTGGAGAGGAGTGTGAAGGAGGTAGGGAAGTGCAGTTATCGGATAACAACATGTACAGTGATTATGTTTTCCTAGGACGCTCTCACGTTCTTCTTCAATGCTACGTTACAGTGTTACAGTATCAGCGTTTTCCTCTCTCCTTTGGTTTGTTCTCTCTCTCTTTGTTTCTGATTGCCTTGGCTTTGCACTAAGTTGGGTTGCCTTAGCTTTGTGCTGATGCCTTTGCCTTGTATCATGATCTCCTTTTATAGTGGATTTGTAACTTGGCCTTCACGTTCTCTCTCTGATGGTCACTGTACTGTTTCTCCTCTTTGTCCACTGGTTATGCTTCCTTTTTCACTATCAACCCATCTTGCAAGGAATCCCTTTTTTGTTACTGATAGGAATAGCATATTTTCCATAAATGGTAGTTTTGAATGACATGCTTGATGGGGGTGATTGGCTCAAGGCTGTACATGCTTGTAGTTGAAGCTTCTGGTCTTCATCTCCTTGGGAAAACACGTTACTGTAACAAGATGTGTTGTATTTTCTGGTTGGAACGTGTTTTCTCCATTGGTGACATTGCTGGGATGCTATGGGGGAGGACGCTTCCACGTCCTGATATCTGCTGTAACATGGGGCCTTGATTGCCAATTGGGCCTTAATGTTGGGCTTCACCTTAGATCCCTTTCTTTTTATTTTAGTAACATATTAAGCCCAATAATATTTATTCAATCCCAAACAATAGCCCCCTTTTGCATTAAAGAGAAAAGTTTTTTCTCTTTGATGCAAAACTTCTTGAAGGTGATTGTACTTGTTGCTTTCCTGTTGGGGTTGATTTTGGCAACTGCATTTCCTGTGACTATCAGTTCTGCAAAACACTTGTTAGCAAATAAATGTGTTTTCACACTTCAAAAAACATTTTAAAGCAGATAGGAAATTCCCAGGGTGTTCATGAATTCAGAAGATAGTAGAAATTTTCTTATAAGGGCAAGCCCCCTGGTTTTGCTCTATCTCTTGGTACTCAAGCTCTTGTATGCACGAATGAGTGCTATGAGTGTTATGCGTGGATGGATATCATGAGTGTTATTTATGAATGCATATCATGAGCGTTATGTATGAATGCATATTATGAGTGTATGCTTTTGTGATTAAAATTTGTTACTAGCTTATTGGTACTCATGTATCACTTGGATTGCATTTGTAGGGTACTAGACTGGATTTACTTTTGCTTTTGAATGGACATCGCCTTCTAATATCTGTTGCATTTTGCTTAGGAACATTACTGCGCTTTGTGATTTGCTTTTGATACTCGTTTCTGATTCCATTTTGCTTGAAAGGCGTCGGAAACTATAACTGCTTCTTATGATTTCGCTGCATGTGAGTATCTGATTATGCTTTTCATTCCTTGAGGGTGTTTGAATATGCCTTTCTTGGCTGGTGATTTTGTAAGCTTCTTTTCTTAGATGGGATCGCCTTTGTTAGGGCCGCCTTCGTTTTTGTTGTACCTCTTGGAGATTGATCCATGCTTACAGAATAGATTCACCCTTTTGGCCTTTGTTGAGCATCATCTACTGTCATGCCATGTCGCCTTTAGTGAGTGCATTTTAAGATTCTCTGGGCTATTGCTTTGCTTTGTTTTTGCATTTCTTTCTTTTGTGGGTATTTGCACATCAAGATGTGGACTTTGGAGACGCTTCAAGCTTTGTACCACTATTGAACTTTTATCCACTCATACACCATGAAGGCGCCCTTGGCGGTGCATGGTTGCTTTCTGCATATACATCTGATATGAGGGGTCAGCCCCCTTGTGAACTGAATCTTGACTTTTCACTTGCTTCTCATTCAATTTGATCTTCTTTTTGTGAATTTGTAAGGGAAGCAGACTCTTCTTTCTATTGCATGTGAAACATCGCCTTTGGATTGTTCTACCTTACATGTTGCTGAGTATATTGGTGAACTTTGATCCTTTGAGCTTTGAATTCTTGTTTTGTTTTCTGCAAATTTTTCGCTATATGCTTCTAAATGCCTGCTTTATATACTGAAGCTTCTACGCTTTGCACTTTTGCACCTTCTGAATCTTCTCATTTTGCAGTTTCTGTTTTGTGGATTTCTTTTGTGCATCGAGGGCCCTTTTTGTTTGAACGAATGGAATGAACAACTTGGGAGGCATTATTCTGATCGGATCACTGGCTTGATAATATGTATTGGCTAAAGAGAGAGAGCCAACGTCCCTCAATTGACATGAAGGCGGGCAATGGTTGAAATAGAGGACACTTTTCTTTTCTACAGCGCGTCTCGGGTGGCACTCTTATGCTTCTTATGATTTATCCAAGGTGGGCAAAGAGCTTGAAGGAATTACTTTACTGTTGATCTTTTGTCATGTAGTGTGTACTGTTGAGGACATTTATGCTTCTATTTTTGAACCTGTGCGCCTTTTGTGGTCGCTGAGCTTTGTGTCGCCTTGGCAGACTTGGCTCTTGGAAATTTGTGTTACTTGCTTGGATAATATTGAATTGAACTTTGCTTTTTTCTGCACTCTGTGTTATGCTGCTCTGATGCTGAAATATGCACTTTTCACCATGCCGTTTTGATAATTCTGCCTTTGGAAACCTTGGATTATGCTCTTGAATTGGATCGTTTTCATACTGTACAAGCTTTGATGTATTGCTTGTTATTGCACTTTGTCATCTAATGCATATGAGGATGTCTGCAGAACTTCACCATAGGACGCCTTCTTCAAGATTTGGTAATTGTACTTTTCAAGCATGCTGTTGTATTTTGACTGCATCACTGTCTTAGCATCCTGCTAATATTTTTTTTGTGTGCCTTTTGTTAGACTTGGATTTATTTCATGCCGTTGTTGATCCTCCTTTCAAGACTTGAATCATGCAATCTCTCTTTTCTGCATTACTGTCGTTTTTCACAGCTTGTGACATACTGGTATTTTTGTGTTCTGCCACTTTGATGCTACCATTTTGCGGTTGCTTGATCATTATGCTGAAGGTACTCAAACTCTCCACTGCTCATGATGCTGATGCTTTCTCTTGGGAACAGAAGGCCTCTTGATTTTTGCAATTGCTGAGGCTTCACCAGTATTCAGGTTCCTGGATTGAGGGCGTCCTCAAGCAAATGGAAGGTCAGTGTGCTGCTTTTGATGTCAATGCTTTGGTAGCAAAAAGACTTGGCGGAGCGTCGTGCATCCTTATTGAATCATGATTTGAAAGTCTGTCGCAAGCCACTATTGTTTTGATAAGTTTAGATGTGGAGGCTTTGGCAGCGAAGAAGAAACATTTGGTAGAGCGTCATGCTGAGCTAGGAAATCTGATTAATGACTTGTCTGCGAGTTTGTCCAAAGCTACTACTGACTTGGTGGTCTTGGATGCAGAGATTGATTCCCAACAAGAATCCTATGTTGCTGCTTGCACAGCTCCTTTGTTGGACGCTCTCTTTAAAGTCTAGTTGTTTTGTTGTGCTGTTCGATCAGGGTACTTGTACTTTGACTTGTTTCTTACTCTTTTGATTGTACCTGGTGCTTGGGTGGTAGGCTTTTGGAATGCTTGTTGAGCACTTTGTATTTGACTCCTTTGTTTTGGATTCCTTTGAATAGAATCTCCTTTTGTAAACAGATGCATTCGGTCTTTGTAGATTCCTTTGAATAGAATCTCTTCTTGTAAACAGTGCATGCGGCCTTCACAAATCTTGGCTTTTTTAACAGTGTTTCTGAAGGAAGCCCTCTTCTTTTTCTTCTTTTCTTTTTTTTTTTTTTTTTGTAAATGAAGCTGCCCCTTTTTGTTGCACTTTTTCAACACTTTTCTCGGTTGGTGCTTTTTGAGGATTTTTGTTGATCTTGGTGGCCAGCGCCCTTTGTGGGAACTTTTCCAGCCTTTGTAGCTAGCGCCCTTTGTGGGAACTTTTCTAGCTTTAATCTTGTGACTAGCGCCCTTTGTGGGAACTTTTCTAGTCTTTGTAGCTAGCGCCCTTTGTGGGAACTTTTCTAGTCCTTTGTAGCTAGCGCCCTTTGTGGGAACGTTTCTAGCTTTAATCTTGTGACTAGCGCCCTTTGTGGGAACTTTTCTAGTCCTTTGTAGCTAGCGCCCTTTGTGGGAACTTTTCTAGCTTCTGATTGTGAGACTAGTGCCCTTTGTGGGAACTTTTCTAGCCTTTGTAACTAGCGCCCTTTGTGGGAACTTTTCTAGCTTTCTTCTTGTGACTAGCGCCCTTTGTGGGAACTTTTCTAGTCCTTTGTAGCTAGCGCCCTTTGTGGGAACTTTTCTAGCCTTAATCTTTTGACTAGCGCCCTTTGTGGGAACTTTTCTAGTCCTTTGTAGCTAGCGCCCTTTGTGGGAACTTTTCTAGCTTCTGATTGTGAGACTAGCGCCCTTTGTGGGAACTTTTCTAGTCCTTGGTTCTGTGGTGTTTCCCATTGGGGGGTGAGGCTTGCTCATCACAAACATTCTTCTCCCTTTTTTTTTGGACACCTCTTGTCATTGGTGCTGCTTTTCTTGCCGCTTTGCTTGCTATTATCAGTTTGCAAATACTTAGGTTTTTGTACCGCTCTGGCTCCTTGACTTTTTGCTTAAGCTCGCCTTTTCATTTTCTGCTTTGATGCATGAATATGCCCAGGTGCGCCTTGTTGTAAGGGTAGACAGGGTTGGATTCTTGGATTTAACTTGGCTGCTTGTTCAAGCAAACTGAGTTCGCCTTGGTTTTGTCATATTTCTGAACAGTTTCTTCCTCAATCACTTGCATGCTTTTAGGCCAGCTTTCGTCTTGCAACTTGCTCTTGCATCAGATTTAGTGCTTCGTCTATGCATTTAAGTGCGCTTTTGAGCAACATACTTTTTTGGATCTTTGTACTTGCGTTTTACCCTTTGTATTGCATGCACGCCTTTTGATATTTCAATTGATTTTCATGTCTGGCTTTCTCAAAGGTGATCATAGCCGCCTTTCAGGTCCGCTTTTATTTTCTGATTGGCTGGTTTGCTTGGAAACGCCATTTGTTTTTGTCCGCCTTTTAAGTTTTGATATGTCCTTTTTTGCTTTTCATCTTGTCTTGCTGTTGCGCTCATATTTCTGCATTGATTTTCTTTTAACTTTCTGGCTTGTGATCTCTGACACGCTTTTGATATGAAGTTGCCTTGGTCTTTTCGGTTTGAATTCATTGTCAGCTTTTGATTTCAACTTCTGCTATAACTTTGCTCTCAGCCTTTTGTTTGCATTTCCTCCAGGATTTCTAGATTCAACACACCTCTTTTTTTTTTCAATGCACCTTCTACAGGGGTGCGCCTTATGCACGGGTGCGCCTTTAGTTAATCGATTGGGTTGGAACTGAACGGTGTATTTGAAATTGAACAGGGGGCGCTTTCAACGAGGGTGCGCCTTCGGTTGACTGATTCTATTGAATATGAACACTGAACAAGGGGCGCTTTTGACGAGGGTGCGCCTTTGGTTCACTGATACTGTTGAATCTGAACATGGTACGCCTTTGACAATGGTGCGCCTTAAGAAGTCGCTCTTGGACTTGCACACTTTTTTCTCCCTTTCTTCCCTTTAGGGCTGAACTGGGGGGACTCCTTCAGACTGCATGACAGTGGGCAAGTAGTCGCCCTTGGGACTAAATTGAGGATGCCTTTAGACTGCTGATTTTGGACAAGGTGTCGTTTTATGACTGAATTGAGGACGCCTTTAGACGGATGATTCTGGGCAGGGCGTCGTCTTTGGGACTGAACTGAGGACGCCTTTAGACGGATGATTCTAGGCAGGGCGTCGTCTTCTAGTATGATTTCATCTTTTCTCTTTGCTTGGTTTTGTTTGCTTGATTGTCACTGATCTTTCTGTTTGTGTTGGGTTGCTTTCTCTTGAAACTTCTTGCTTTGTTATTCGCTGTTTAATACAAAACTTTGTGATTGCCTTCTCACTGGGCAAGAAAAATAGCGCTTTTCTGCTTTATGCAGATCAGGTGCTTATCATTTATAGAAAAGGAAGTGATCCTCTCACGGTATTGAGCGTCTTAGCAAAACTTCGTAAATCATGGCCTGAGAGCGTACCAAGGACTTCTCAAATCTTAGAAAGATGTCACTTCTTGTTCCTATATGAACAAATCTCACTTTTCGGATATTTTCATGCTATGCATGCCCGTTTTGTTAGTCAGCTCTTAGTAAATTATTTACAAGATCAATCATGCATCAGTATGTAACATTGTTCATATCATGCTTTCATATAACACTTTTTCAAAAGCACGCTCTCTAAGTGTCTATGCAGCTTGTAGCATGAAACACTGTGTTCGCATGTTGAAATCATGAAAAAATAGTTTATTCAAATCAGGCAGTGGTTGAGCAAAGAACTGTTAGCAAGATTATGGCAACAATAACTATCATGATAGACTATTCATCTCAATGTTAGATAATGTTGTTATTTAGGACAAGGTAATCATATCAGTATAATGCTGTAAATTAAATCATGATATCACATTAGAGCTATCAAACCAAAGTTGTCATGGATGCATACAAAAGCACGTACTGTAACCCTCTTTTTTTTTTAACTGCACGCAGTACATTACATAATGAAATACACATATACAGTTCCTTGCCATGACAAACACAGAGTTCAAATCATTTCCATATCACTTCATGTCATCCAGTCAAGGTAAAAATAAATCATTGCCATTAGGATAATATTAGACATGAAACTAGCTAGGCAGAACATGACATCATAAGAAAGTGACCCTACCAAAGTCATATTTAGACATGGATGCAAACAAAAACTAGCAATATAATGAGCATATGCATACTGTAACTATATTTTTAATTTTTAATTTTTAATTTTTATTATTTTTTTTAACTGCACACACAGTAACTGATATAGTACATTTTTTCTTTCATCATGACATATATATATATATCATAATCAAATTCATGTGAAGGCATACCAGTATATAAATAATAGGCATGATAGTAAATTGGACTAAGTTGAGAGTTGTATGTACTTAGCTTATAACACAGATAACTGGTAGCAGTGTTGCTATGTGAACTTCCTAGGTGCGCTTTTGCTGCTGAGTTTTTACTTTCCGTACTGGAGCGCCTTCTTTAGCCAGAGCGTATTTTCACTCCTCCGGTTGCCTGAGCGCTTTCTGGAGATCTGAGTAAAAGCGAATGTGGACGCTTTTGGAAAGGACGCTTTTTGTGGCTGAAAGACAACTTCCTTGTTGCAACGCTTCTTGGGTTGGAAACTGTTGAGATTGGTATCTGTGAAGCGCTTCCCAAATCAGTGATGTGTGATACTGGTGCCTCGGAAGTTCCTCCAGTGGTCATCCTTGTGCCATCAAGAATCACCCTCTAAGCATCTCCTGGTGTACCTCCTTTCAGATTTGAAGCCATGATTTCCCCGGCAACGTCGCCAATTGTTTCTGCCAGGAATTTACGGTATTTTGCAAAGAAAATAACAGGAATGCAAAATAAAGGGATGGGTTCGTAAACTTAGTGAAATCAATGGCTTCAATATAATAAAAATGAAGGAAATATTGAGAACTCCCCGGAGGGCGCTTTGAAGCGGTGAATAGACGAGAGCGTCCCTGGTTCCTTGGGAGGGGTGATGAACTGGATGAGGAAGGAACCTTGAAAGTGATGATGAGGACGCCCAGCTCACGATGGAGCTGTGACTTACCTTTACTGCATGTCTTAGAAGATCCAGACACGTTGGCCAGGGGGCCTGGGCGTGTTACTCGAGAGCGTCCTCATCATTAACAAGCTAGTTCCTTCCAGATTCGTTTCTCCATGAAAACAGGGACGCCTTCCCTTTCCAAGGCTTGACACGCCTTGTGGGAAGACTTTTCGTCTAAAAGCCTTCCAAGCCACGCCACTCTGCGGAGTTCCCGAAGCGGGCTATCCTTGCCTAAGCGTCACCCCTGCACGAAGGCGACGAGGAGTAGTCCGAACACAATAACAGTGAAGATTATCCCCTTTTGCTCTCTCTTATGCTTTCTCTTCAAGCTGGGTCGTTGTAGTTTGTTCTGGACTTTCTTGGTGTGTATGGACTTTGCTAACTGATGCTTTCCTTCATTGAATACTGGAGAGGAGTGTGAAGGAGGTAGGGAAGTGCAGTTATCAGATAACAACATGTACAGTGATTATGTTTTCCTAGGACGCTCTCACGTTCTTCTTCAATGCTACGTTACAGTGTTACAGTATCAGCGTTTTCCTCTCTCCTTTGGTTTGTTCTCTCTCTCTTTGTTTCTGATTGCCTTGGCTTTTCACTAAGTTGGGTTGCCTTAGCTTTGTGCTGATGCCTTTGCCTTGTATCATGATCTCCTTTTATAGTGGATTTGTAACTTGGCCTTCACGTTCTCTCTCTGATGGTCACTGTACTGTTTCTCCTCTTTGTCCACTGGTTATTCTTCCTTTTTCACTGTCAACCCATCTTGCAAGGAATCCCTTTTTTGTTACTGATAGGAATAGCATATTTTCCATAAATGGTAGTTTTGAATGACATGCTTGATGGGGGTGATTGACTCAAGGCTGTACATGCTTGTAGTTGAAGCTTCTGGTCTTCATCTCCTTGGGAAAACACGTTACTGTAACAAGATGTGTTGTATTTTTTGGTTGGAACGTGTTTTCTCCATTGGTGACATTGCTGGGATGATATGGGGGAGGACGCTTCCACGTCCTGATATCTGCTGTAACATGGGGCCTTGATTGCCAATTGGGCCTTAATGTTGGGCTTCACCTTAGATCCCTTTCTTTTTATTTTAGCAACATATTAAGCCCAATAATATTTATTCAATCCCAAACACTAAGTTACTTAACAATTCCTATTATTATACTCTATTTAATGTATGATAATAAGACAACAAATCTTATTAGCGAATGTTATTAAAACCCTTTGTAAAAAATAAGAAAAGTTAACCTTTTTTACGAGTTAATGACAAATGACATCAATAACTAGCTCTCACCCCGTGCTATGCACGGGTTATTGATATTTTAATTTTTTTATTAAATATTTTAAATTAAAGATTATTATTTTTTTATTATAAAGTAAAGATTATTATTTTACATTTAATTATGACTATAGTAATATATTATTAATATTTCTAGCTTCTTCTGAACTCCTACTAATCAAATAAAATAGACAATTATTTTACCTTTCTATGTCTTTACTTGTACTTGGTTTTCTCATATGTAATCCGAACTTTGATGGTTGCATGTTTATATATAGCAGATAATATGATAAGAGATATGTCTATGTAAAATATGATAAGATATAAAATATAGATAATTTATCTTTATTATTATTATAATTTAGTCTTATGAAATATTTTTTTATTGGGATTATTATGTTATTTTGATTTGGTATGTCCACCGTTTCAAGAGTGTCATTAAACCAAATTGTCTTTATTTTTTTATTTTTTATTGGTAAATTTTATAGATATAAAGAAGAATATCATAAAATTCCAGATCTATAAAAGTACATCCGTACCTTATTTTCTCCACTATGCTTTGAATATTATTTTTCCCATTAAAATAAAAAAGATGTCTACCAAAAAAAAACTAAAATTTGTTCCCACCATTTTTTTCTTACTTTTATTCTTCGGTTTCCCACCCCTCATTTCCCAAGTAGATGTTTTTTTATTATTCAAATATATACTTTTGTACTTTAATATAAGTTCCTCTCAAGCCAAAATTTATTACCATAAATAAAATTAATTATAAGCAAATATTTTAATCCTTTTTAGATAAATATAAACTTTTGTTAGATATTTGGGTTTATCATGGACTTTTTGCTATAATCATAGAAGCCTCATCTCTTTGAGTTTATCTTTTTTGAGGATAATGATTAATTTTTTTAACAAAATGATAATGAGAATAATGATTTCACACAAAATTAATTATAAGCAAATATATCAATCTTTTTTAGATATATATAAACTTTTATTAGATGTTTGGGTTTATGATGGACTTTTTACTATGATCATAGAAGCCTCATCTCTTTGGGTTTATCTTTTTGAGGATAATGATTAATTTTTTTTAAATGATACTGAGGATAATAATTTCACACAAAATTAATTATAAGCAAATATATCAATCTTTTTAAGATATATATAAATTTTTATTAGATGTTTGGGTTTATGATGGACTCTTTACTATGATCATATAAGCCTCATTTATTTGGGTTTATCTTTTTGAGGATAATGATTTATAAGCAAAATTAATTAAACAAAATTAATTATAAGCAAATATATCAATCTTTTTTAATTAAAATTGTTGATAAAGAATTAATTTAAATCTGAAAAAAATTATTATTGTTTAAGTCTTCCAATATTGTATAGATAAATTAAGGAGTGTAATTAATATATGAGATTAATGAGTATGCTTTGATGGTGTAAAGTTTTTTACATCGTCAGTCCATCATCCACCATTCATTAGTATTACTTTAACCAAAAGTCAATAATCATAAACATGTGGATGACGAATGATGGAGTAAAAAATAAAAGTTTATACTATTAGTGCACCAACTATTTTTTCTTAATATATTATTTATCTAAAATTTGAGTATTTACTTCCTTTTTTGTCATTTATTATCTCTTCATAATTAATCTTTCAATATTATCTCTCTAATAATTCGGGTAATATTATAAAAATTATAATTATAATTAATGTTACATTAATTTTAATAAAAATAAATTAATCCCGAAACACTTATATTCGGAAACGGAGGGAATAACATTTACAGTACCACTTAATCATGTAACGTTACATAATTAAATGAAGTGATGAAATCTCAAATAAAATAAATTAAGATACTTGTTCATCGATCAATACAGATGTACTTTATATTTTTTGTATAAAAAATACATTCTTTTATGTTTGTGGTAATGTAAAATTTAATTGGTTCTGTAAAAAAATTTCCACTTATTAAGAAAGAAACTGTAAAAAAAAATAATAACAAATGAAAAGATCATAAATAATTGAAGAATTAATTATTGGTTATTTGGTGACCAAATAATTTATAAAAATTAAATAACAAAAGGGAACGGTAATCATGTGTGAACAACTAATATATTGATGTGCGAGTTTTACTTGACATGGTTAAAGTAACACTCCCTTGCTAAATTATTATTTACATTTAACAAATCTAAACTAATGATAAACACCTAAATTAAATGGTCGACCCCAATCATAGTTCTTCACGCAACAATGAAGCATATGAAGCTTGTTGTTCTTCCCATTCTGTTGTTGGGAATTCATTGCTATAGATGAAGCTTCTGCCAATGCAAAATGACAATGGTGATGAATGCGTGTAGTGGGAATGCAACTTATATGGTGACACATTGGAAAAGGCGGTGGTTCATGATCAATAAAAAAGAGAGGAGAATGATGAAGAACATGACTTTCATGACTTGAGAAATCATCATATTTATAGTTTGAAATATGTGATAACTAAAAAGATATCTGGGTTTATCATGAACTCAAGCATCATGTCTTTGGGTTTATCAATCTTTTTGAGGATAATGATTTTTTTAACAAAATGAGGATAATGATTCCACATATTCCACATATAGATTATTAATTTAATTTTAAATATTAATTTTGGACAGATAATTTATTTAATTTTAAATTATAATTTTGATTAAAGATGATGTTATCTACCTACAAATGCTCTGGTGCGAGTATTCCTTAAGTGGACAAACGTGGTGCCTCGAAAAGGGATGTTTTTATATAAGAATAGTAGATTAGACACATGTATGTAGGCCCGTTAAATCATTTGAAGTGAAGATTTTGTTGATGACCGCTATCACATAGTGGTATAGTAACATTTTATATGGTTTACATATCATGTCACTTTTGTTTTTAAAAAATTTAAAATCAATTTCTAGAGTTAGGATAAAAATTTAAAAAAAGTTAATTAATGTTGAAAGAAATATGTAACATCCCGATTTCTAATTTCAAGCTTAATTATAATAATTCTAAGTTGAGCCACTGGAAATAGTAAAAATAAGCAAGGTGAAGTAATCATGGCCAAGGTGTATGTAGAAGTTAAGAGGAATGCCCTAGAGTTAGAAATCATCAGTATTTGAAGTTCAAGTGAGGTAATCGATTACCTTGGGGATGTAATCGATTACTTCCATTCTGTGAGAAACCCCAAAATGAGTTTTTAGGGAGGTAATCGATTACCTTGGGGAAAGTAATCGATTACCTTCATTCTGTGAGAAGCTAGTTTGTTGTGAAATCAAGGATGTAATCGATTACCAGGGAGTGTAATCGATTGCCACTCGTGTGCTGAAGAAAAAATAAGTAACACATGAGAAACTTCTCAAGGAAGCCTCTCCTCTCAACCACAGATCCATCAAGCTTCCAAGGGAAGCCATTCCCTCTCTACCACTCATTCTTACTTCCTTTCCAAACCAAAAACAATAACAAACACTCGCCCTCTCATTTTCACAAACACTTTCACTCTCCTTCATCACTTCTTCTCCTTCTTCTCAAGTGCTCCAAGAGCTCATCATTCACCACCACCACCTCAACATCACCATTCGACCCTCACCCTCGCCATCATAGGCAAGGGCATCATCTTCATCATCCTCCTCAAGACCCTCAAGGCCATGGATCTAAAATAAAGCTTAAGAGCTTCCCCCTCTATGAACAAGAACTCCATCACCAAGCTTCATCACCCACCCATCTTCACCACCAACACACGAAATAATCATCATCACCAAGCATCATTGACAAGCCACATCACCTCCATCATCAACAGCATCACACGTCTTCCCCTTCACCTCCTCTCTTGATTTTCTAAGCTTCATGGCTATGGAGAATCATACACCTACTTGATAGTAGTTGATTGAAGGGAAAAGGGAGTTCAACAAGATCAAGCTCTTAGGAAGCTAGGGCAAGTGAGAACAAGGAAGCTATGGCTTTGAGGTTTTTCATCTCTCTACCTTCATTAAGATAAGAGGGTTGTATTACCTTTATTTAGGACCTAATTTCTAGGTTGTTTATAGTAGTGGCTAAGAATATAAAAGATTAGTTAGGATAATAAACAATAGGGTAGTTGATGTAGACAATAAATAAAGAATAAGAAAGAAGGAAGGGAATGAACCCACTAGGTGAATTTATGTGTAGGTAGAAAATGTTAATGTTAAGTCAAGTAAGAAAATAAGGAAAATGAGACCACTTGGGTGTTTATGGTTATGTGTACTTGGATTGTGTGATTGTGTTCTGAATGATGTTATGTGTATGAATTACGTGAAGGGTTGGGTGTTAAAATGAACCTAGGATATATTAAGCTAATGAGTAGCATAAATTAATGAATGAATTGGGATGTTGTGTATGTATGTGAATGAATGAATGAAATCACTTAGAGTCAGAGGATAACTTTGAGTAGTGAAATAAATTATAATAGATAATGAATAAAGAAAAGTGTTTGGGTGAATGTAATGAATGTATGAGAAATTGATAATGATATATAAACAAGAATAGGAACCAAGTAATTAATTAAGAAGCTAGAAGAAGACGTAAGGATTTATATTAGGAAAATGATTGTGAATGTGTGTGTGTTGTAGATGTTGGATTTGTGTGTTAACCCCTAAGTGATGATAAGTAAATGATCGATAAAGGAAGCTGGGGATAATTAATGAAAAGATGAATATATCGACAGACAGTCTATTGGACTCTATCGAAGCACAACCCGGACGATCTATTAGACTCTGGGGATCACTAGTGCAACTCGGACGATCTATTGGACTCCGAGGAAATAATTAAACACAACTCAGACGGTCTATTAGACTCTAGGGATAATTAATAAAAGAACGAATTCGGCGGACGATCTATTGGAATCTGTCGAAGAGGCAACCCATACGGTCTGTTGGACTCTGGGGATTAATAGCGCAATTCGGACGGTCTATTGGACTCCGGAGATAAGAAATTACAACCCAGGCGGTCTATTGGACTCTAGGGATGACTAATGAAAAGGAAAGGAAAGAGAACAAAGGAAAGAATTAGATGAAATAAAAAGAGAACTAAGAATGAAAATAAATGTAAGAATAAGAGAAAAAGTAAAGAGAATTAACATGCTGAAATTTAAATAAGAAAAGTAAAGATGAGATGTTAAGAAAAGATAAGAAAAGTAAAAGAGTTAAAAGAGAAGTAAATGTGATTGGATGTATGAAGTTGATTATGTTTGTTGTGTGTTAGTAATAATGTTAGACTTAGTTCATTTCTATGACTTCTTAGAAGTTATTTCCTAAGTTCTTTGTAATGCTATCCTTCTTGCTATTTTTATTACCGGAGCATGGACAAGTCTTGGCCGAGTAGGAGCACACTCCACGGAGTGGAGTGTGGATATTTAGGGGCAGGACCATAGTTGGGTCTTGGGTTTTATTTTGAAAATTTTGATATAAACAAAGATTATATTCTGTGAAGTTATAAACACTTTATGAAACTTGTAAATATTTTATTAAGTGATGTAATTAATACATTTTGATATTTGTGGCCCTGCTGGCTTAATACTGATTTTATAAAAGTGATTTCACAGGTTTACAGAGAAAACTGGTATTTTGGGAATGTCCCTAAAACAAAGCAAACTCCGTCCAATTTTATGGAGATTTTCATAAGTAATATAATTAATTAAGAGTTTTAAAAGAAATTTTTAAGTCACTAAATCTAACCGGTGTAATTAATGTGTATTAAGATAGGGTGTTACAAAATACATATTTAATATTTTGAAAATCCCAAACTTAATTTTTTTTCATGCATCTTTACTTTATTTAAATTAAGGATGTGATTAAATAAACCTTTGTTTCTTTTACCCAAAAAGGACAATATATATATATAAAGTGTTGCAGCTTGAATCTAAAGCGTGATCAAAGGTTTTTTTCAATTAGTAAAAACACCAGTATCTTTCATTGAACTTCTTCTTCTTCTTGTTTTTTTTTTTTTTAAATGATCTTCCATTGACCGTGATTTAGACATGCAATTATTTTTTATTTATCTTTATTCTAAGGAAAAGGATTTCTTCGTTAAAGAGTAAATTGTCACTTTGGTCCCTGAATTTACACATCACTTTCACTTTAGTCCCTGAAATAGCAAAAATGCTTTTATTAGGTCCCTGATTTTGTAAAAAGTCATTCACATTAGTCTCGCCCCTAACCCTCGTCAACAGACGTTAACGGAGTGATAACGTGGCTGACTGGGGGCCTTAAACAACGTCGTTTTTGTGTCTTCATGCACTTGTAACGGAGTAAACTGTCACGTTAGTCCCATTAGCTGCACCAATGCTATGTTCAGCTGCCTCAATACCATGTTTTGAAGTGTGCATTTTTAAAGTGTTCAGCTTCAAAACATGGGACTGGTGCAGCTAAACATGACACTGATGCAACCGATAGGACTAACAAGATAGTTTACTCTGTTATAAGTGTCACGAAGACACAAAAACGACATCGTTTATGGCCCCCAGTCAGCCACATTATCACTCCGTTAATGTCTATTGACCAGGGTTAGGGCAGAGGCTAACGTGAATGACTTTTTACAAAGTCAGGAACCTAAAAGCATTTTTGTTAATTTCAGAGACTAAAGTGAAAATGCTATGTAAATTCAAGGACCAAAATGACAATTTACTCCTTCATCTAACAACCAAATCGAAAGAGTTACGGAGAAAAATTTAATTACCTCCTTGACAACAAGACAAAACATCACCAAGCTAAAGACAAGTCTTTGGTTATGTTTAGGGTAGCGTTTGACAGCCCTAAAACACGAGTTCAACCTAAAACTACCAAAAAGAGCTTTGACTGAAGCGCGCGCTTTCTCCCTCAGCAGCCGAAATGAACCCTTGCACATTTCGCTCCTATTTATAAGATTCTTTTGGATTTTTCACTCCCATCAAAAAGAATGATTAAATTTGTTAGTAACATTGAAAATGTGAAAATTTGATATACTTTTTCAAAACTACCCTAAAAAATAACTCTTATAATTAGTATTAGAACTCTAAAAAGTATTGACTTAATAGGGATATTTGTGGAAGAAGTAATTAATGCTATTGAAAATTGAAATAAAATCTTATAAATTGGACGGAAATAAAAACTCCAAAAGGTCCTATAAATAAAACGGAATGGAATGAAGTATTTTTCACCCCACTTAATTGCATCGATTTCTTCCTTGCACAATAATTACTTTTTGCCAACCCATTTGCCTTGTTGCTTTTAATTTTAATTTAGAACTTTTGTTTGGGTAGTTAATTGTGGTTAGTTTAAAAAAACGCTACTATAATGGGATAGTGGGTAATGAAATAATTACTACACTGAAGAAAAAAATAATTCAAATAATTTATATATTGTACATATAAATACTCAAACTAAAATACACTAAATTATGATCCTGTCAATTTGAGAACTTGGGAATATGGCCTGAGACTAAGAAATCTCAGATTCGATTCCCAGTTAACACACCCCGCTGGAAAAGACATAGAAACACGATCTCGTGCAGGATTAGTCACAAGGGTTCCCTGCTATTAAGGGTGCTTTTGGGGACACTTGTTATACTGGCCAAAGAGTACAGACAAAAAAAAAATAAAATAAAAAAAATAAAATACACTAAATTAAAGACATATGCATAATTAATAATTATACTCCCTTCGGTCTCATTTATAAGCAAAAAAAGACATCTCATTAATGGTCTTATATATAACCAAAAATGAGCCAACTTTCTATTCCCAATACAACCATTCTTAAAATATCCCACAAAGTGGTTATAACATTTAATTTTTGTTTCATTCACAATGCAAGTTTCCTAAAGTAGTCAATTTTTCTATGAATTTGAGAAAATTAAATACACTCAACTAACTTTCTTAATATCTGTGTAGGTAGTTCCGGTCTTATATTCATTGTCGTCAAAATATTCAGAATCAAAATAAGAGCAAGAATCTAAGGATTCAAGCCTATATGACTGTCGAAGGAAGGAGATTCACGCGAGGGAGAGGAGGTTCGCGCACGACTTCTAGTGTGGGAAGGAGGTTCCCATGTGTATGGGATTTTTGTGTGCAGATTCATAAAGAGGGAAGAAATTGAGAAAATTAGCGTTTGAGATTTAGAAATTGGGGATATGAGAAAGATGAGGATGCCAAATTTCAAAAATTGGGAGATTAGGGTTTAGAAAGGGAAAGAAATTGGATGAATTGGGTTGAGCTTATGGGCCCAAAATAAGGGATTGATTTTTCGTAATTAAAATAAGGGTAAAATAGACTTCTCCCCTTTAAAAATAAAGGCAAATTCGTCTTCCTAGAGTGGCTCTATAGTCGCGATTAACTCCATGAAAACGACACTCCTTCGCCGCTACAAAACGCCGAGTCGCAGCTGCTTTTTGTGCTGTCGAGTTTAGGTGTCGATAGGATCGCTCCACTAATATCGCGCTATAGCAGAGTGATTCACTATACAGGCTTCTGCATTTGCATAGGCTTCATTTAGAATCGGAGAATTAGAAAAAAAAAATAAAAAAATAGAAGCACCACATTTTAAATACTCATGAGATATTTTTTTTAAACTGTTTTTCATATTTTACCTCAATTATTTCAAAAGATATCTCTTTTTATAATAATAGATAATAGATCCCTAAAATAAATTTTAAGAAAATCATTTGAAATATGAAAAAAATAATTTATTGTAAAAAATTAGAATAAAGATCCGAATTGGTTCCTACAATTTTTTTGTGCGATCATATTTGATCTCCAAAAAAAGTAAAATTCAAAAATAATTTTTGATAATTTTGTTTATAAGATAATTTGATCATTGAAAAAATCAAGTCAATAAATTTTTCTTCCGAGGGTCAAATTGGTTCTAAAAAATTTTAAATTTATTGAACTTAGTCCAAACTTTTAGGGACTACTCTCTTTATCTTTGAATATAAGTACATAGGATGAACTTTACATGGATTAAGAAATTTACTTAATATTGCTA
The DNA here is from genome assembly GCA_037953625.1 of Crotalaria pallida. Taxonomy (NCBI): domain Eukaryota; kingdom Viridiplantae; phylum Streptophyta; class Magnoliopsida; order Fabales; family Fabaceae; genus Crotalaria; species Crotalaria pallida. The sequence continues at coordinate 113,592,609 of CM075652.1, read as the reverse complement.
GTACTATTGGAAATAATAATATTTGATATACCTTTTCAAAATTACCCTTATAATTATCATTGAGACTCTAAAATGTGTTGTCTATGAGTATTTATAGAAAAAAGTAATTAATGTCATTGAAAATTGAGATAAGTGCTTATATTTATAGACAAGAGAAACTCATTATCTAATGCTTAGATTTAAAGACAAAGGGAGTATCTTATACCTTGACAAAGTTTTAATGAACCAAATTGTTTCGTTGAAGAAATTTTTAAAGACTACTATTTGATAATTTTTTTTTCTTCAGGAACAAAATTATCCTGAAACAAAACATTAAAAGACTTTTTGGGAACTTTATTATTATTTTATGGAATCAAATTTGGGAATGTAAAAAGTTTTAAAGTCAAATTTGAGCTTTTACCCTAAATATTATTTCGTGGATAATTTCTAAACCATGTGAATATCACAATTCACAACTATTCACTAATATAAACAAATGATGTATGTATACCCAACGGTCCAACACCTAACAAACAAGTATATATTTTTCTAATGATAGAAGGGCATGTGTGCTATATACATAAAATTCATTAACCATTCTCGTGATTGTATGTCCTTTTCCCTTTGAAATAGATACGATGGTTAGGAACTGTTGGCAAACATCAATTGTGCTCAACACAATAACAAAGAGAAAGACCTTTGGTTGGTGTACACTTGGGAGGGTTAAAATGGATATTGTTGTCTTCCAATCTTGGAGAAAATGGGAGTGTGTCTGGATCCTCTTGTCTACAACCAAACAACATCAAACACTTCCTTAAAATCTTATATTGCGAAATTTATCTTTCATTCAACTTAAATCAGGGTATTATAAGAAAAGAATAATTCTTAAGAAAAAGCTTTGTTTAGAGTTTCTATCACCACTCACCAGACAACCACCCTTTCAGCTCAACCAACGAACACATTGCACTAGTTTGTGGTCAAATCCATGTGTTTGTGGGCCTAATTGAATTATTTGCTTCCAGCCATTTTTCACGTGTGCCACGTCTCCGGAAGCTGAAATGGCTTACATCCTCTATACAAGTAGACCTATCATCTTTGAGGACAACAAAAGAATATTGATATATATATCAACCTATAAATCAATTTACAAATCAACCTATTTTATAAAAAAATGATATATATCACTTGTTAATTAATTGTTGGTATATAGAATTTTATAACATGTCATTTTTTATGATGTAAATTAATTTGTAAGTTAATTTTTTTACATTAGAATTATATAGACTTTGATGCAACAATTAATTATGTTATATGGTTCTATTTATAGGGCATATTTATCCATATCATACGGACAAAGGAATGTAGTTAAGTTTCTTGAAACTTTAAAAAAAATACATTAACATTACAATTTTACCCTCTTATCTTGTATTGAGAATTTCATAATGTATTATTTCACATTAATGGATAAAGGGCAAATAAGAGAAAATAACAATAAATGAAAATGCAAAATGCCTTATAAATAGGACCAAAAAAATTCTTCTAGAATGTGCCTATAAATAGGACCGGAGGGAGTATTGTTCTTAATAAAACAAGCTAATAATATGATTTTTTTTTAACTTCTAATAATATGATTTATTTGTGCCTAGATATATGTTAAATTAATCAGTGAAGAAAACAATGTGAATCAATAAAAAAGAATAAATTGTAGGAGTACTATGTTAGCAAGAAGTTCACCAATTGTGAGATAAAATACTCTATGTTGGAGCGCATAATGTTAAGCCAATAATGTTAAGTTATAACAATGCGAAGTTTTGCCCTACTCGAGTGCATAGCTGCACTTGGCATGTAGGCCATCAATATTGGATTTAATTCATCCCTCGATGGGGATTGTTTATCGGTTACTTACATTCATTAATATTGGGTTTAATATTGTGAAGTTTTGCCCTGTACTTGGCATGAGGTCTCTGATCACAATCCTATGATTGTGTAGTGTTTCGGATCCTTTTTATTTATAGGATGATAATTATACAGAGATTAATGGGGTTCGTAAACTTAATGAAGTTATGGCCTCAAAGGCGTACAAATTCTACAGATCAGTATAAAGAGAGGAAATACTATATATTGTTTTTACTACAGCCAGGTACCCCTTCGGTGGTCAGACTTAAGAAAGGCGCCTTTTGCAACAAGGATTGGAGCAACAGCCTTTGAGGCACTTATCATGGTATTGAGGGGTTGGTCATCAGAGCAATGTGGCCACCATGGGTAGTTGTTGTGGTATTGTTGAGATGTGCGCTCTGTGGCCTTCTCCTTCTCTCTCACGCTCCTCACTGTTACTTCTCCTTGATGTTCTTTCTCTGAGACTCAGATAAGAGAACCAGTGTGCAATGTGTTTTTGTTGTTGGAGCTCTTCATTGAGTTAGTTTTGATGAGTTTGGAGGGAGTAGGAGGCGTGCGCTCTGCTGCTTGCCTTGGGGGTCTCCTTCTCCTTAAATACTCTTCTCTTTCACTCGTGTTCTTCCTCCAAGTTGCAGAGGGAAGAACTTGTATCTTGTGTATGGTGTGTAATGCTGTTGAGATGATTGCTGGAGGTGTGCGCTCTTTGATTCACCTCCTTCTTTGTATCTCTCTCTCTCGTGTTCTTTCTCTGAATTTTAGAGAAGAGAACCAGTGTTTATGTGTTTATGTTGATGTTGTTCTTGTTGTGTCTCTTGTTGTTGTGGTTGTTGTGTTATACGCTGGAGGAGGGCCCTTTTTATAGTGTCCCTTTTACCCAATGGTCTTTGCCTTTTTCTCTTTGTCCATCAGTCCATGTCTCTTTCCCTTCTTTGTAGCTGCTTCTTTCTCTCTTTTCAGAATTCAGTCTGTCCTTTTTGCCTTTTCAGGCTTTGTTATTAATGGTTAGCAGAAGGAGAGGAGCTCAAGTCTTGCCTTCTTGATCTTTCCTCTGGGAAAGGGCTGCATGAGGTAAGCCAAAGATGCTCTGGCTTCTCATGCACGCTCCTTGTAGTCCTGGGGAACTGGAATGCCTTGTCTGCACGTGTGCGCCTTCCACAAGCCTCATTCCTTGCGCGCTCTCATCTATCATGGCTTTCTTTGTGAGTTTCCACGACACCTGGGGCGCTTTGGGAGGATATGTTGTGCTCATCGTCATCAGGACGTCTTTCCCTTTCCTTGGAAATAATGTCAAAATGTGACGCTCTGGACAACTGACGCTCTGGACAAGCGACGCTCTGGACAGTCCTTGATGCTTGCACGCCTTTCTCAGAGTTCTTTTATTGTTTTGTTTTGTTTGATGATTTTTGGGCCTTTATACAAATTGGGCTTTGCAATTTGGGCCCCTAAATATTGAGGTATCAACAATTGCCCCCTTTGCAATAAAGAGGAGAAATTGTTTCCTCTTTAGTGCAAATCTTTGTTTTGCTTTGGTCTTGTCTTTTCTTCTTCTTCTGCACGGTTTCCACGTTCCACTCATTCTTCGCTCTTGTCTCCTTGTTCTGAGTTCCCTTGATCTGAGGTGTGCTTTCATGTAAGGGTCATTACCACAGGTGGGTGGCAAGAATGGATTGAGGATGTATTTCGGAAAGATGCATCCTCAAGGGAGTATCAAAGTTAGACAAGGGCGTGCGCTTTCAGATGTCGCTCTTGGACCTGCACACTTTCTTCTCTCTTTTTCCGTTTGAGGTTGAACTGAGGGGACGCCTTCGGACTGCATTACATGGGGCAGAACGTCGCCTTTGGGACTGAACAGAGATACTTCATACTGCTACTACTGGGCAAGGTGTCGCCCTTTGTACTGGACTGAGGGAGCCTTTAGATTGTTGATACTGGGCAAAGGCACCACTTTTAATATTGAACAGGTGCGCCTTTAGTGCGCGCTTTTGTCGTGTGCCTTTGGTGCGCGCTTTCGTTGTACGCCCTCGACTACTGAGGGATAGTGACTCCCTTTCTCTTTAGTTTCTTCTCTGATGTATTATTGATTAATTACTCTTTACTTTTGTGGTTCTTGTCGCTCTTGCATAAATGAGAAGAAAGGTGGAGTTATTATTCTGGGGAGCGACGTACGCTTTTCGAAGGTCGCTCTGGGACTCTCACACTTTATTCTCCTTTTCTTCTAGAGATTTGCTACAGACTCTGTTCACTTCACTGTTGTTGTTCCTGTTGCTTCTGTTCATTAATTTTGAGATGCCAAGGAGGAGTAGAGAGGTTGTCGCTGCTGGGCAGAGGGATGCGCTCTCTCTTGTGTCGCTCCTGTGAAGAAACAAGGTGATGAAGAATGCTTCTTTGCTTCTCTGGTTCGTTTTTCCTTTCTTCTCTTGATACTGTGAAGAACTTGTGTTCCTCTATGTTGGTTTGTCTCTCTTGTGAGCTTGTGGATTTGATGGAGTGCGCTTTGGTGCTTGATTTGGCAGCAACTTCTCCTTTTTCGGCTTTCTCTAAGTGTTTTCTCACTCATTGCCTCTCTCATATTCCTTTTGGGTACATTTGGCTCTGGTGGTTGTTCCTCGGCGTCGCCTTTGCCTCAGATTTCTGAAGATGTCCATACTCCAGTCAGTTCTCCAACAATTCCATCCACCCCTGGTGGTGAGGGCTCCTTGGACTTCCGCCGTCATCCTTTTGTTAGTGGGGGCGTTGCCCCCTCTGTTCCTTCTAAGTCTGCTGTTGATGAGGATACTGATTCTTTGATGCCCCCTGTTGGTGCTTTTAAGGGCGTTTCTATTCTTTCCAAGGGCGTGCCTGTCAATGCTCCTTCAGGTATTACTGATTTGGAGAACGTGCATAAAGAGATTAATGACTTGGTTGCTCATAAGCGTTCATATGAGGAGGCTCGCAAACATATCAACCCGAATGCTCTTTTTAGTGTTTGATAGTTGCTGTTAGGCTATGTTGCTTTTGGACTTGTATTTCGGAATTTGTTTTGCTGAACTTCATGAAGTTGTACTTATTTGTGGTGGTGCGCTCTTCAGGCTTAGACTCTGCTTTTGTATGTCTGCTGCCACCTTGACAATGTTTATGTATGTCTTGTCTTTGCCTTATATTTCTTTGTTCGCCTTGCTCCTAGGCTTGCATTTGGCTCTTGTGCGCCTTTTCTGGCTTTGTTGCTTTGGCGCCATTGTAGCTTGAACTTTGTCTTGTGAACGTAGCTTTATAATTGCTTGTTACTGCACTTGTGCTTGTTTATGTTCTTGTACGCTCTTCCCGGTTTTGGTGCTTTTTCTTCAAGTATTTTGATAGCGCGCATCTCTTCTTTTTCTTCTTTTCTTTTTCAAGTATAACAGTGGCCCCTCATGTCATTGGTGCCCAAGAAAGATTTCCTCTTCTCTTTTTTTTTCTTTTTCTCTTTTTTTTTGAACAATGGCCCCTCATGTCATCGGTGCTAAGATTTTTTCGCAGGGTGTATGTTGGGCACGCTCTCTCTTTTTCTTTTGAACAATGACCCCTCATGTCATCGGTGCCAAGATTTTTTCTCAGGGTGCACGTTGGGCACATTCTACAGATTTTGCCGCTTTGGGCCTTTTCCTTCAGTTGTCACTTTGGACTTTTCAGTTTGCCGCTTTTGGGCTTTTCAGCTGCCACTTTTGGGATTTTTCTTTTCAGTTGCCGCTTTGGGCTTTTCAGTTTGCCGCTTTTGAGCTTTTCAACTGCCATTTTTGGGCTTTTTCTTTTCAGTTGCCGCTTTGGGCTTTTCAGTTTGCCGCTTTTGAGCTTTTCAACTGCCGTTTTTGGGCTTTTTCTTTTCAGTTGCCGCTTTGGGCTTTTCAGTTTGCCGCTTTTGGGCTTTTCAATTGCCGCTTTGGGCTTTTTCTTTTCAGTTGCCGCTTTGGACTTTTCAGTTTGCCGCTTTTTGGCTTCATAAACTAACGGATCGCCTTGGATCTTGCGTTAGCCAACCTCTTTTTCTACAGATTTTTCCGCCCGCGTTTAAGACTAGCGCCCTTGTTTCCCGGGACCTTTTCTAGCCTCGCGATACGGCGTACTTCGCCCGTGTTTGATCCCGGAAATTTGTTTTCAGAGAGGTCTATCCGGGTGCCGCGACAAGGCGTCTTGTGCCCGCGGTACGGTCCGACACTGTTCACTCTTTTTCTTTTCTTTTCTTTTTCTTCTTTTTTTGTGTGTGTTGGACCTTGCGATATGGCATTACTGACCCTGTTTGAAGGGGTTTTGCTACAGCGATACCTCATGTCATCAGTATCATTTAAGCATTTTCTGGGGACACCTCATGTCATCAATGTCGCTCTTACTGCTGGCACCTCTTGTCACAGGCGCTATCTTGCTTCTGATTGATTGTTTAACTCTGATAGCTTGTGTTCCGTGACACTTCTTGTTGCTGGTGCCACCATTTTGTAAATGCTTAGATTGTTCTGGATTCTTGACTTTGCGCTCATGCTTGCCTTTGCATACTCTGCTTTGATGTATGAACAAGCTTAGATGCGCCCTGCTTCAGGGGCTTGCTACAGACTTCTTCGTTTTATTTGTTTTAGGATGCCTTGGCTTGCTTATGAGAGTAGACACGAAATGAATTCAGGACTTTATCTTGGCAGTTGTTGAATCATCAGTTAAATTGAACTCGCCTTGGTTATGTTAAGTTTGAGGCCATTTTGGGTCAATCACTTGTACGCTTTTTGGCTTGCTTTCGTCTTGCACCTTGCTCTTGCATATGATCTTATGCACCAGTGTTTAAGTATGCCTTTAAGAAACATACTTTATGGATCTTGTACTCGTACCGGTCATTACAAGGCTTGCATTCCCCTTCACATTGCATGTACGCCTTTGGGTATTTCAGTTGGATTTCATGTACGCCTTATAGTTGTACACCTTCACAATTGTGATCACAGCCGCTTTTAAGTTCACTTTTATTTTCTGATCGGTTGGTTTGCTTGGAGACGCCTTTTGTTTTTTTTTCCGCCTTTTGAGTTTTGTTATGTACTTTTTGTTTTTAATCTTGTCTTGCTGTCGTGCTCAGATATCTACGTTGTCTTTTTGGCTTGTGCTCTTTTGCACGCTTTTGCTTTGAAGTTGCCTTGGTCTTTCCGATTTGGATTCATTGTCAGCTTTTGATTTCAACTTCTGTTATAACCTTGCTCTCAGCCTTTTGTTTGCATTTCCTCCAGGATTTCTAGATTCAACACCCTTTCTTTTCCGATGCGCCTTCCATAGGGTGCGCCTTTAGTTAGTCGATTGAATTGGAACATAACGGTGTGTTGTGTAACGACCCGACTTTCTAACCTTTAATTTACTTATAAATAAAATAGAGGCTAATTTTTCGCCAAAATAAGTTTATAACTTTTCATTTCATAAGCGAAAGCAACTTGTTCATAACATCATAACGGAATAAAACATAGAAAGTTTACAACTTATATCACAATAGTTCAAACTATAAGATAAATAAAATAGACTCCGAGCTACTTAATATACTAATCGTAACCCAGAACATGGTTCTCAAAACTCCGTCATTGGAAAGGGAATTCCACATCCCTTGCCAGCATTACTCTTCCCCTTGGAAGACAGGACCTTCATTACCTACAAGGGCAAGTAGGGAGTAAGTCATAGCTAATCACGTTAAAACGAATGATAAAGAACATTGGCTAAAAACCACAAACACAAGTATTCAAATAGTAACAATTTACAAATGCATATACACATGTCAAACCCTTTTTATTCAAGCAATTAATCTTATTATTAATGGCATGATGCATGCTAATCTCCACAATTTCCCGGGGCATCACAGTTTGGAGGTGGTAGGACTTACGAGCTTTGCTCTGCACTCATGACTTACGAGCTTCGCTCTGCATAGGACTTACGGGCTTAGCCCTGCACTCACGACTTACGGGTTCCCATCTCCCGACGTTGTAGGACTCACGGGCATAGCCATGCACTCACGGCTTACAGGCTTCCTCTGCCCAGCGTATAAAAAGGGGAAAACCCTCGCAAACTGGAGCAATCAATGCATGTATGCAAACATAATTTATTACCAATCCTCATTATCAAATCCATTATCATTTCCAGCAAGGACATAGTCCATCATCCTATCTTTCAATCCATTAATCTCATCTTCAACTCACCTTTTAGCTGGTGCTGTTGTTTTCATAGAAAAATCCATCAGCCACTTTGTGATGGTTTTAGAAATAGAGTATAATCATTTATTTAATAATCCGTCGGGGCCTAGCCTCTTATTGGCGGATATTTATTGCAACGACCCCATTGGGACTCCCTTAGAAAATATAAACCAAGTGAATAAAACTTTCACTGGGACATTAGGGATAATATCAACCAAATGGGTGTACGCACTTCCGTTGGGACTCCTGTAGGGAAATAATCAACCACTGAATAGAAATCCAGTAGGACACCTCCAGGATAGTTATCAACCAACGGGATTATGTTTTAAGCATAAAGAGAAATATTTAGAATTTAGTAATTTAGGAGTTTAGACGATTTAATCTTTAATAAAATTGTAGAAATAATAAAGAGTAGAAAAATAATTTTTTAATCATTCTGTACAGGTGGACATCGATGTCCACATGCCCATATCGATGTCGCATATCGATGTGATGATAGGCACATCGATATGCACAGAAGAACATCAATAAAACAGTAACATTTAAGAGTTCAAGTCTTGATCTAATGATTCTTACTCCATTCCAATTCTTTACAGGGATTAAGAGGGGTGATTTATACTTGCTTACAAACTTCCTTTAATTCAATTACTCAAGCTTTAACAATCAATTTCCAATTACAATTATGCTTAAATTCGAGTTAATATACCAAATTCTAATCCTCTAAGTTTTAATTCAAACTAATCATTCTGAAAGCTCTACTAGGATGTAAGTAAATGATTTGAGTCAAGTTTTAAACAACAAAAGACCTCCAAGTCAGAAATCCATTTCAAACTACCTTACCCAACCAACCTTAATTGGTTCCTAAGGATTTAGCTTAATATTCATCATTCTAGCGATTAGATAACTTATCCCATACCTTATAGAAGCTAAAGAGATGATAGGTTGAAGAAGAAAAGTGCTGCAACAACCTTGAGCTTGAAGAGCTCCAATTCAGAAATTTGAAAAACTGATGCAACGGGCTGACTTTGGCTGCTTGGTTCTTAAGCACAGAACACCACAATTCGAAAGAACAATTTGTTTAGCAACTAGAAAGTGCAAACTTTGATTAGAAACAAGTTGGAGACAAAAAGGTTCAGTGTACTTACCAAACCATTTCAAGAAAGAGAGGTGTTTGGACTGGTTTATGCTCTGTTTTACAGCTTGGAGTGAGTAACTTTGGAAGCTTAGAACTTGTACTACAGAGAAGTGTTTTTGATGAAAATTAGTTCTACTTCAAGAGTGGAAATAGAACTTGAATTGTGTTTTGGTTTCACAAATTAAGATGGATTGAGGAGGAAGAATGAATGTGTGAAAGTAACCACCAAGAAACAGAGGAATTTCAGAAACTTTGGGTGTTTAGAGACCCTTAATGCTTCACTTCTATGCTATTTATAGGCAAGGATGGGAATTCTTCAGCCCTAAGTAAGCCTACAATGAGTTGGTACAAGTTGGCAAGGCTGGAAAGCTGAAAAATGGGATTTTAAATTCAAAAACCGTGTGCAGCCGCCATGAAAAAGCAGCAGATTTTTCAGATCAGGCACGGGGATATCGATATCCACTGCATGATATCGATATCCAGTATCGATATTCACATAAGGATATCGATATCCACTGGTGAAAATGGCCAAAAACTTGCATTTTATGATTCCTAATTCATTTCTTTTTCACATACTCTTATTCCATTGCTATTTCTACTAATATCCAAAGGTTCAAATTTAAAATTAATTCTACCTATCTTAAAATTCAAATATGGAATAAACATCTTTATATATATATATATATATATATATATATCCTATTATTATTTCGGAGATAATTCCAGTGGGTGTTACATTCTCCCCCACTTAAAAAGGAATTTCGTCCTCGAAATTCGATTCAAAAAGTCAAACTTACTCAAACAGATATGGATATTCTTCTTTCATCTGACTTTCTAACTCCTAAGTGATGTCGCTAACACCATCACGTTCCCATACGAGTTTTACTAACGGGATTTCCTTCTCTCTCAGCTGCTTACTTTTTCTATCTTCTATCCAATGGGACCGGTTTCGAACGTCAGGTTTTCTCGCAATGGTACCCTGATGGATTCGATGGGTGAACTCTCCCCCACTTGGAATCAGCATAGCGGAGTTCCATTTGCTCCTAACCTTAAGGCAATTACCATCGTAGCGAACTTTGATGGACGTCGATTGGTGAGGGGTCATCGGAATAAGATCAATCCCAGGCACACAGTCAACAGTACAGACGACCTTACAATAAAGGAATAAACTAACACTTTTGGGGAAAAGACCTTGGGATATTCACTAATTACAAGAATGGCTTCCAACTTGGTTTCTCATTCTATAAACACGGAAGACATGCTTAGGTATTCTTTGGTGTTAGAATTTGGTAAGAAGGATAACTTACTACGGCAGTCTATGATATCCCTTTTACTCCTAGGGTCACATCTTAAGCATTCAAGTCGACTAAGGTGATTTTTATTGAGTATAGCTATTCCACAAGTGGGCTTGCCATGAAACTACTAATGAATTGGTTGTGGTGTACACATCTAGGCCACTTAGTAAAAGCTGAGATCTGAGATTTCAAATTTCAAATAGTTTGCATATTCTAAGCAAAAAAAGCATAGGATTTCAAAATCAACATTATTCTACAAGGAAGCGATTCAAAAGACAACTAGCTTATGCTAAATCCAGACAACGGTTCAAGAGACAACTAACTTATGCTAGATCCAGACAAAGGCTCAAAGGCACTAACTTATTCTAAATCCTCTGACGGATTGGCTTCGCTTCCCATCATCGTAAAAACTTTGACACTGGTGTTGGGTTTGGGTGTCGCACCGCCTTGGTTTTTACTCTTCTCCGGACAGTATGGCGAGATGTGTCCTTGTTTTCCACAATGGAAGCAGGTTTTAGGTTGCGAAGTCCAACAGAATCTTCCACCATCGAACTTGTGGCACTTATCACATCTTGGTATGTTACCGTCTGTTGGTTTCTCCTCACTCTTTTTCCCTTGTCCGTTCTTATCGTAGGGATTCTTGTTGTGGTCATTATGGTGACAGTTGCTCTTTTCGCGATTACGGTGGGGACCATAATTCTGCTGACTTTGCTGTTGTCGCTCATACACTACCTTTGCCTTGAGGTCATCTTCGGTGATACGACAACGTTGCACCAAAGTGGCGAAGTGTCGGATGCATTGTCCACTCACGAATGGCTTAATATCCAGCCTTTAACCATTCTCAAAACGAACGCACTTAGCATTCTCCTCGGGGCGAAGAGTGAAGTATGGAGAGTACTTCATCAGCTCCTCAAACTTCGCAGCATATTCCCCAACAGTCATGGTTCCCTGCTTCAGCTCCAGGAATTCGATCTCCTTCTTGTTTCTTATATCTTCAGGGAAGAACTTCTCATAGAATTTCTCCACGAAGATGCCCCAAGTAATTTGTTTGTTCTCATGCTCTAAGGCTTGTTTCGTATACTTCCACCAGTTGTCCGCGGGACCCACCAGGACATAAGCAGCATAGGTAACTTTCTGTTCCTCATCACATGGAATTGTCTGAAATATCTTTTCCAGCTCCTGAATCCAGATCTGCGCCTCCTCAGGGTTAGCTCCACCGTGAAACTTTGGAGGGTCACACTTCCTAAAATCAGCTAGTCCCTTGAACTCGGACGGACTAGCAGCTTGCCTATTAGCCAGATGCTCCAAGATCGCAGCGATACGATCGAGGGATTCGTCGGTATGGCGAGCGTTTCTTGAGGCCATTACTACGTTATGCTATTCATGAAAGATAACAATTATATTTAAAACAACAATATATATATATATATATATATATATATATATATATCACATCCTACTGACTTAGTCCTAATCTACTCATAACTCAATCCAGAGTTATCACAGCTTATAGCATGTGTGGCCATATTCCATAGGCCGAGAGTTTGAACCATTGCTCTGATACCACTAATGTAACGACCCGACTTTCTAACCTTTAATTTACTTATAAATAAAATAGAGGCTAATTTTTCGCCAAAATAAGTTTATAACTTTTCATTTCATAAGCGGAAGCAACTTGTTCATAACATCATAACGGAATAAAAGATAGAAAGTTTACAACTTATATCACAATAGTTCAAACTATAAGATAAACAAAATAGTCCGAGCTACTTAATATACTAATCGTAACCCAGAACATGGTTCTCAAAACTCCGTCATTGGAAAGGGAATTCCACATCCCTTGCCAGCATTACTCTTCCCCTTGGAAGACAGGACCTTCATTACCTACAAGGGCAAGTAGGGAGTAAGTCATAGCTAATCACGTTAAAACGAATGATAAAGAACATTGGCTAAAAACCACAAACACAAGTATTCAAATAGTAACAATTTACAAATGCATATACACATGTCAAACCCTTTTTATTCAAGCAATTAATCTTATTATTAATGGCATGATGCATGCTAATCTCCACAATTTCCCGGGGCATCACAGTTTGGAGGTGGTAGGACTTACGAGCTTTGCTCTGCACTCATGACTTACGAGCTTCGCTCTGCATAGGACTTACGGGCTTAGCCCTGCACTCACGACTTACGGGTTCCCATCTCCCGGCGTTGTAGGACTCACGGGCATAGCCATGCACTCACGGCTTACAGGCTTCCTCTGCCCAGCATATAAAAAGGGGAAAACCCTCGCAAACTGGAGCAATCAATGCATGTATGCAAACATAATTTATTACCAATCCTCATTATCAAATTCATTATCATTTCCAGCAAGGACATAGTCCATCATCCTATCTTTCAATCCATTAATCTCATCTTCAACTCACCTTTTAGCTGGTGCTGTTGTTTTCATAGAAAAATCCATCAGCCACTTTGTGATGGTTTTAGAAATAGAGTATAATCATTTATTTAATAATCCGTCGGGGCCTAGCCTCTTATTGGCGGATATTTATTTCAACAACCCCATTGGGACTCCCTTAGAAAATATCAACCAAGTGAATAAAACTTTCACTGGGACATTAGGGATAATATCAACCAAATGAGTGTACGCACTTCCGTTGGGACTCCTGTAGGGAAATAATCAACCACTGAATAGAAATCCAGTAGGACACCTCCAGGATAGTTATCAACCAACGAGATTATGTTTTAAGCATAAAGAGAAATATTTAGAATTTAGTAATTTAGGAGTTTAGACGAGTTAATCTTTAATAAAATTGTAGAAATAATAAAGAGTAGAAAAATAAATTTTTAATCATTATGTACAGGTGGACATCGATGTCCACATGCCCACATCGATGTCGCATATCGATGTGATGATAGGCACATCGATATGCACAGAAGAACATCAATAAAACAGTAACATTTAAGAGTTCAAGCCTTGATCTAATGATTCTTACTCCATTCCAATTCTTTACAGGGATTAAGAGGGGTGATTTATACTTGCTTACAAACTTCCTTTAATTCAATTACTCAAGCTTTAACAATCAATTTCCAATTAAAATTATGCTTAAATTCGAGTTAATATACCAAATTCTAATCCTCTTAGTTTTAATTCAAACTAATCATTCTGAAAGCTCTACTATGATGTAAGTAAATGATTTGAGTCAAGTTTTAAACAACAAAAGACCTCCAAGTCAGAAATCCATTTCAAACTACCTTGCCCAACCAACCTTAATTGGTTCCTAAGGATTTAGCTTAATATTCATCATTCTAGCGATTAGATAACTTATCCCATACCTTAGAGAAGCTAAAGAGATGATAGGTTGAAGAAGAAAAGTGCTGCAACAACCTTGAGCTTGAAGAGCTCCAATTCAGAAATTTGAAAAACTGATGCAACGGGCTGACTTTGGCTGCTTGGTTCTTGAAGCACAGAACACCACAATTCGATAGAACAATTTGTTTAGCAACTAGAAAGTGCAAACTTTGATTAGAAACAAGTTGGAGACGAAAAGGTTCAGTGTACTTACCAAACCATTTCAAGAAAGAGAGGTGTTTGGACTAGTTTATGCTCTGTTTTACAGCTTGGAGTGAGTAACTTTGGAAGCTTAGAACTTGTGCTACAGAGAAGTGTTTTTGATGCAACTTAGTTCTACTTCAAGAGTGGAAATAGAACTTGAATTGTGTTTTGGTTTCACGAATTAAGATGGATTGAGGAGGAAGAATGAATGAGTGAAAGTAACCACCAAGAAATAGAGGAATTTCAGAAACTTTGGGTGTTTAGAGACCCTTAATGCTTCACTTCTATGCTATTTATAGGCAAGGATGGGAATTCTTCATCCCTAAGTAAGCCTACAATGAGTTGGTACGAGTTGGCAAGGCTGGAAAGCTGAAAAATGAGATTTTAAATTCAAAAACCGTGTGCAGCCGCCATGAAAAAGCAGCAGATTTTTCAGATCAGGCACGGGGATATCGATATCCATTGCATGATATCGATATCCAGTATCGATATCCACATAAGGTTATCGATATCCACTGGTGAAAATGGCCAAAAACTTGCATTTTATGATTCCTAATTCATTTCTTTTTCACATACTCTTATTCCGTTGCTATTTCTACTAATATTCAAAGGTTCAAATTTAAAATTAATTCTACCATCTTAAAATTCAAATATGGAATAAACATCTTTATATATATATATATATATATATATATATATCCTATTATTATTTCGGAGATAATTCCAGTGGGTGTTACATGTTGAATCTGAACAAGGGGCGCCTTCGACGAGGGTGCGCCTTTGGTTGACTGATTCTGTTGAATTCGAAGAAGAAGGAAGAAAGGTTGTACCGGTTTGAGGCTTTGAGCAATTGTGGTTAGAAGATGAAGATTTTGCTTGAGTGGTTGAAGAGGAGAAATGCTCAGCTAGTTTGTGGTCAAATCCACCTTGGGCGGGGCCGTGAGATCCTTTGAAGAGGAGAAATTATTATTTGGTCTTATACTTATATCACTACTTTATTCATGGTTCATGCTAACGATAATTTAACAAGTATTAAAAGTAATTATCTGGTAATTTTCTCTCTCCCGTTTTTAAAATTTATTTTCCTATGTATCAAGTAACTATCAACCTGGACAATGAATAAAGTGGTGTTCCACGACCAAATAATAATCACTCATTGAAAAGTGATGTGAAATAAATTATGCCTAAGAGAAGGCGTCATCAATTTTATTTAAATGAGAAAAATTTTAATATTAACTTTTAGAATAAACCAATATGCAAAAGGATTTTGATATTCGTTGTTCTAAGAAGAATAGTTAAGCATTTTAAGATGTAAAATCAATTGTAATATTTACAATACAGTATTAAAAATCAAATTAATTTTTTAAGATGATTTTTACATTTTTAAAATCCTTAAATATTACCTTACAATAATGCAAATCCTATTAAAAACCATTTAGGTTAGTAAGTTTATTATTCACGGGTAGAGATGGAAATAGGTTAGGCGGGATCAAGAATGTTCAAAAATAAGCCTGACATGATTCATTAACGAGCTTAATTTTTAGGTTTGGGTCTGGCCTATTTACCTGTTTCAGACATTTTTTAGGCGGAGTCTGACCTATTTCAAAGCCTATTAGCCTATTATTAAAAAGCCTATCTAGTATCTACTATAAATTTGATATGCAGTTGCTTCCATTCAGATATTGTCATCGACTATTTCAACAAAATGGCGCCAAAACATAAACCAAAATGAAGCACGTCTGCAAAATGAAGTGCAGCGAAAAGAGACATCAAGAAGAGTTGAGAGAGAATAATCAGACATCAAAAATATGAAATAAATAATTAAAATTATGTACCTGTTGTTGGTATGCGTCGTGTCGGCAAGCGATTGAGGGTAGAGAAGGAGAAAATACCAAAAGTAGGAAACACAGTGACATCGATTAGGATTTGTAATTTTAGAAAAAAAATAATATAACAATAACAATATTTTAATAACAATGATAACTTAAATATAAATATTATATATTATTAATGGGTCAGCCTATTAGGCCTATAAGGTTTTTTTTATGAAATAAAGTCTGACCTCTTAAACTAAATAAGCTATAAAAAAAGAGTCTTAGATTCCAAACCCCAAAAAGTATCTCAAATCCTAATTTAATGTGTGAAATGACAATAATATCCTTTATTAAAAAATTGTTATATTTTGAATCCCAGAAAGTATCCCCACGCCCCAGAAAGTATCCCCACACCCCATCTCTTCCCTCCAAAGCAACTCTAACCCTTTCATCTTCCTTCCCATGCTAAACCTATTCGCTAACCCCATTCCATGCCTTTATTTCACAAAGACACTAAAAATATATTCACACCCATAACTTTTCATCTTTCTACAAGTCAGTTTGGTACTTTCGTTTTTTTCATCGTTCGTAACGTTTCCAACGAACTAATGTCCGAAAAAATTTCCTACATGGAATTCTCAGAAAATTATTTTTTTCATTGAAATATTTTTTCGAGAGGAGTTTTTTTAAGAATTCCGAGAGGTACCTCTCGGAATTTGTTTGAGCAAGTATCACTTTTTTTTTTGATTTACATGGGAGGTTTGGGACTAGAACCCATGACCTGAGGAAGGGGGAAATCCTAAGTGTCCCTGCAGCCACCAACTGGGCTGTCTTACGCGGACAAGTATCACTTTTTTTTATTGCAAATTGAGAAAGGCAATCCTTCTTCCATAAAAGGGAAGCTTCGTCCCTTAAGTTTATCTATTTATTGTTTGTTTTGCTTTGAAGTATCTACTTTTTAAGTGCTTAATTTTCAGCTAATTTATGATGTGTTTGGAGGCAACCAAAAGGGAAAACAAGCGACAAAGGAAGAGCATCAATGTTGTGGTGAAAGTAGAATACAAACCAAAAGTAGAATAGATGGAGCAAAGAAAAGGTTATGAAGAGCCCCCAACAGGCTATAACCATTTCAGTGCAAGATGGGGTCAACAACTGATGGCCACAACCTTGCCAAAATGGTAAAAAAAAAAAAATATTCCATAAGGAAGAATTTCGAGAGGTACCTCTTCGGAATTCTTTAAAAAAAATCCGAAAAATACATCTCAAAAAAATATTTTAGTGAAAAAAAATAATTTTTTGAGAATCCCGTGTTGGAAAATTTTTTTCCGACACTGGTTAGTTGGAAACGTTACGAACAGTGAAAAAAAACGAAAGTACCAAACTAACTTGTATGGAGATGAAAAGTAATGGGGTTAATGTATAGGTTCAAGATGGGGAGGAAGATGAAAGGGTTAGGGTTGTTTTAGAGGGAAGAGATAGGGTGTGAGGATAGTTTCTGGGATTCAAAATATAACATTTTTCTAATAAAGGATATTTTTAGTGTTTTTGTGAAATAAAGATATGAAATGGGGTTAATGTATAGGTTGAGATAGGGTGTGGGGATAGTTTCTGGGATTCAAAATATAACATTTTTCTAATAAAGGATATTATTGTCATTTCATACATTTAATTGGGGTTTAGGAATATTTTGTGGGGTTTGGAATCTAACACTCTAATAAAAAGCCTATAACTGACCTCTTTCCTAAACGGGCCAAATTAGTCTAGGCCTTTAATAGGCAATGATGGAGACTAGTCTCGAAGCGAGGCTCTTACATTCGTAAGAGTCGGGGATCGAACCCACAACTGCTTTCTTAAGTAGTAACATATTTCTTACCATTTGTGCTATACTCCTTGATATCTCTTCATTTCTTATTGTGGGTTACGAGGAGCTTGCTTATGTACTGGACCAAATGTTACAATACCATTGCGTAAATGCCCTTATTCTCGTTGATTTTGCCTCAGTTTTCAATTAAATGCAACTTATGATGTGTTTGTCTTGGCGTTGAAAAGGCTCAAACGCATGTTTCACTTGAAGCTACTGGTTATAAGCTTATGCCAAAACTCATATCGAGGTGTGGTTGCCGCAAAATCAAACACGCCATTAAAATCACACCTACTTCTCATCGATTTTGAACATTGTTTTGAGGACACATAAGAGCCCCACCAAGCTCCATCAACCCGTGAAGCCTCGACACGTTCCATATACTCCGTAATAACTAAAGACTCGACCCATGCATTGACGTTTTTGCTCCCTTCTCATTAGTCGTTAGCGACTAGAACCATTGATCTCAGATCACACAATAATTTTTCCCAATGGTACACTCTCTTACACTCTCTAATACTCGTATATTGTTCTTTGACTTCTCTGTGGAATCATTGGTGTTGTTTGTGCTCTTACCTATCCCTTGTTAACCAAATTGCAAGATTGAGACACCACATTGACCACACTGATCAATGCCCCCATCCATCACCACAGCATGGAGGGTAAATGCAGTTCGTCTCGGTACATCAAGTCCCAAAGCTAGAAAACATGGTATCCTCACAATGAAGTGTGCAAGCAGCATATCCGAGGGCGCAAATAGAATCATCCGATTCCGTTCACTCATCATCTAGTATAGGATGAATACACCTTTCGCATCACCACACCACATCGACTAAACTTACCTAGGGTGCTATACTAGTTCTCCCAAAGTGCTGCACCATGTCACCAAACCAGCTTGCCCAAATTCTCTTACAACATCGCCCTAAATGACACAACCCGTGTTTTTCCCTCTACGATATGAGGATTGAGACCTTGTACTTCCTTTTTCATCAATTCAGTAACAAAATATAAAAGCAAATGATTGATTTATAAAATGGCGAAACTGGCACTCAAAGGTCAGTTTAAATGCTCATGGGTGTGCACGAAGTTAAAGTGCCTATCTTCACCATATGCAAGATATAGATCTCTTACCATATCAAAAGATGTTGGCATTGCTATATAGGGATTTGTAAGAGAAGCCCCAAACCACGGGATTCACATGAACCCCGCTGAAAATGTGCTTCAATGGTGAATGCACGTATGTATACAAGTCCTTAAGTGCTTGACATTCTTTGTTTATATATTTCAACCATATGTGGTGTAGGTATAAAAATTCAATATGACAATGGTATTAGCGATGAAGACGGGAAAACCGTCACGCTGATTATGGAGGGATTGCATGAATGCACTATAATTGGCGGATGTCAACTTAATTGAATTGAATGTATAAAAATAAAAATCCAATTATATTATTTACAACTTCTGATGTTCATGATATCTATGAGCAGAGAAACTGGTAGTCCTCAGTGCTTGCCTCATCTAAAAACACAAGCTGCATGGTCAGTAAGATACCTGTGCTGTACATCTTCATTGAATATGTCTACACATCATATACAGGCATCCGATCTTCGATAATAACACGACAGACAGGGCATTTTTTACATTTTTCGCCACAAGTACTGTTATCAAGTCAAAAAAGAGGAAAAACAGAAACAATAGATTAGTGAAACAATAGGTCCCTGACAAGAAATTTGTTTAAATCATTTGTAATAAGCATGTTAACGAATCCATTAAAAAAAAAAGCATGTTAACAAATACAGTAGATTCTTTGATTAAACAGAATCCTTTGGTAAATTTCCGTGTTAAAAGGCAATATAATTGTCATATATAGTGGTAATACTTTAAATGTAGCTTATATTCCTTTTCTGTTAGACTTTTAGAAAAAACTACTTTTTATATTATATGAAAGGGAGAGTGGCGGAAGAGTGGCAAGACTGGAGGAGCAATGCCAGGACTGTTACCTGCAAATAATGTGATGCCGGCAAGGTAGCAGGACCACATTAATCTGTTCTTCAAAACAAACTCGACATAAGATCTTCTCCTGATAAATTTGGCAATCAATTTCAAGTGTCAGATAATGATAGGGTAGACAGTTATTCAAGCAAATGAACAAAAATATTGGTAGTGGCCTGGCAGGTCATATAAGGCAAAAAATATAATTGAGACAATTGTTGTCTTACTGTTAAATAATTGACATATATATAAAGATGGAAAATATAGAAAAAAATTTAGAAGATAAAGGTTAAGGAGGAGAATAATTTAATTTATAGAAATCTAGACCTAATTTCAGTAACAATTGATAGCGATGTTCCGCTCAAGTGCTATTAATACCTTTCTGAAGTCGGGTAATGATCATATCAAAATTAAATTTCGAATCAAATAAAAAATTAAAATGATGTTAAGGACGATGAACCAGAAATTGATATCAGTTTTATGCTCTCCGGCACTTCCTATATCTTAGAATCTTGCAAACAGAGGCCCACATAATATGGCATACATTATCAACCCTACCCCCTTTCCACCCAAAAAGCACATACTCATGCAGGTCCTGACTGATCAATGAATTTAGAAGGTTGGTAATTTACTGAAGTACTTATGGAATTAAGATTGAGAATGTTACGTGTTGAAGTCTTTCATACTCCTCATGGCTAAAGTTTGTAACTTCTGTCTGCTCACCCAATGCAGCTTGTAGTCTCCAAATCTGAGTTATAAAGAATAGTAATTATGAAAAAAATAGAACCAGCTTGCAAATAATTGCTTTAACTAATTCATTCTTGAATAAGGAAACTATGATGAAAGAAATAATGCAGTAGAGATATTATGATATAAGTAAACATGTCTTCACCTCCTCAACAAGTTCTCCTCTAGGCATTTTCTTCACCGCATCAGGGGAGAAAGTATTATACCTAAATAGTAAATCAAATCATATAGCATAGGAGAGAAGTCTGATTAATACTTTCCAAAATAACAATGGCATATAGTGCAAAAACATATTGTCTTAAGATCCACTTGAGAAAATAAATTAAAAGAACAAAGCACACCTTAATGCAATCACACTCCAATTGTCAACATGACATAGTTATAAGTTATAACCATCACTAATAAATCACAATTGAACATGATCTCACAATTCTCTTGAAGTTTTGAAACAGAATACTGAGAAAGCTTTACTAATATCATAAAAAAAATTAAAAAAATTGTTACACTGCAGAATTTGGGACTTCCAAGAGAAGGATATGTTATGTAAGTGCTCACAAGGTTTGTGGATTTTAAAAGATCCTAAGAAAGGGGAAAAAATAGCCTACAACACTGAAGATCTGCCAAATAAGAGCATGATGCAGGGTACAGTACTAACCCGGAACTCCCAGCACAATAAAGCCTAGCTTCTTCCTCTCTACTTCCTTCATCTATTGACCACCAACCAAGCAACCTGCTTAGAGGGAAAGTGCATCCAATGACAAATTCATAGATCATTATGACTTTAAGTTTTTCGAAGTTCAGTAGAAAATATATCAAAGATTAATTTATTTTTATCTTCAATCAGATATAAACTGATACCTTGAACCATGATGAAAGAACCCAAAGCAATCACGGGATTTTGATGCTATAGATGTGTATGTTCTAGGAAGATCTCCAGTGTAGAGTAAAAGAACTATCTTCTCTATTAATCTATACACTGCAAATAAGACCCCGACTCCTTGCAACAAAAGAAGAGGGGAAAATATGATCCAATGTTGCATATTTTTGGCATCGGATGGTGTTCCCTAGAATTCAAAGAAAACAAATGAGGGGAAAGAAAAGACTAGCAATTCTGAGAAAGGGAATTTGTTAGGATCTATTATACCTCTAAATGCATAAAAAGAAGTAATTGGAAACAAATGAATGGAATTTTCATAAAGTGCCCTCCAATGTCCGGCAGACTGCACAACCCATTTTGCGGCCTTTCTTCTTCTGAGGAAACAAGTAAGCCTCTACTATTCCATTCCAGGTATCGTATGTTACTGGATGACGAACATGGTTCTGCAATGTGAATGTTTCCGTGAATCGTCGGATTGTGCCACTTGGTGCAAACAAGAAATGCAAAGCACTGTGCAATGCTGCAAAAGAATACAAGGATATTATGAAGGGTAAGGCAATACTAATGTCAAATACTTAACGGTCTACACATTAGATATTGATTATACCCAAAGTTAATGAATAAGTCCCACCAGCCTAGAGCAGCAACATCACCTGCAGGTAATTGAAAGAAAGTTAGAAACACAATAAGACGTAAGTCACAGTCAAACAGTGCATTAATGCAGAATGCAATCATAGCAACACAAAACAATATGAAATCAAACATTGAGCAAACCAGATGTAGATTGTATATATTCAGCTATATAGATATTTATAACCTGTGTTTCTCTATATTTTGCATGCCCTGATTAATCCTCATTGTGGAGAAAGAAGGAAAAGAAAAAGATACAGTCTTCTTAAATATTCATGCATGACTCACCAATAATACCCAACATCTCATCACTGTGTAGCTTACATGACATAACTAAATACCATTTCCAAAAGTTTGACTCACCAATAATACCCAACATCTCTAAGCAACACGTTTAAATGTGCATAGGAAATGCATTTCAAATCTGCAATATATGCTATGGTGATCATAATTCAAGACCAGACACTATATAGCACTATTTGATCCCTTACCTTTGCTTTTCATCAGCTTATCAAGGACCTCAGATTTCACAACTCAAGATGAGTACAGCTTATATCATGACCCATATATCATATGGAAGAACCTCTATTGAGTGTTAATGAAACGACATCTTTCCAAAAAAAAAAAAAAAACCAAGATTCCTACATTGTTCCTTAAATAACTTAAAGATTCTCTTTGCCAAAGAACAGTGTTTTACAGAAAGCTAATACTGAAAATAGAGTCAGTTCCATACATCATGTCAAAGTGCAATGGAAAATTAACCAATATCGCAAAGAAGATAGATATAGAGAGGTCAAGAAAAGGTGGGGGAATTCAGTCTGTAAAGTTATATGTCCATATTAAGAAGCAGCTCCTACGTAACAATGAAATCAGATAGCATAAAAGGTAATTCCACAATTAATTGTTTTTAAGAGAAAATACAAACATACCGCATATCTTTAGAAGGGTGAACACTGTCGCAGCAACGAAGAAGACCATGGATATTGAAATCCAGAAGTGCTACAAAACAGAAGTATACCATTTAGTATTGAGCTTTTTGTTAAATAAAAACAAAATCAAGATCACATAATCTACTGGGTAAAAAGCTTAACACGGTTCTCTGTTTAGTACACAATTTTTTATAGATAGAAGGAATAATTGTCATCACAGTTCATAACAAGGAAAAAATAAAAGGAAAAGGAAAGTTAAAGTTACTTTATATTTAATAATTCTTGCAGGATATTTTTTACTTTCCATAAAGCGAAAACAAAAGAGACTTAAATTTTGATCACTTGTTCATTTTAACTGAGATTGAGTATCATCTAACCCATGCACATCAAAGGCTTTTAAGTTCTGGATAGAAGCACAATCTTGTTGCTGTTTTGCATTCCACATCCCTTTATACTAATAACACTTCAATTTCCATTAAGGAATTTGGACAAAAATAAATTAAAAACAAACAACACTGAGAGCTTTAATTACCAAGCAGATGCAAGTACTGTTTAATATCACTGAGGGACCTCACTCTATTCTAGTCGAGAGTAAGTATATCACAGATTAATTAATCAACTAATGAATAATATCTTACAGGAAGGGTTTCCCATACTGCTTCATCAGTCAAATTTTCGTCATCTCCGGGCATCAAAGCTCTACACATCCTATGAAAAGAGATTTCTGACATTAAAGCATCCCTACTTGATAAAGAACATAAAAATAGTAATGCTACTTGCAGTTTGTATAATTGACTAACATTGATGCTGAGATCCAAACCATGCCTGGCCATACAGTTCATCTATTAAAACCTTTAAAATCAAGACACTTCTCAATTATCCAAATGATTTTTAGAGCAGACCCAAATTCCCAAAATGGCAAAGTATTCTATAAATCATTTGATAACAATGGGTGTTTTGGTGATTCTGTTGCTATCTTTTTTGTAAGACTGACCCGGAAGATAGAGGACTATGAATGAGTTGAACCATATGAACCAAAAGTGTGCAAATTTTGCCAGGCTTATAAATGGAAAAGATAGTTACCTGATGTTATCAATCAAAATTGCCACTTCGAAAGCTATTAGAGGTAAGAAGACAATCTTTAAATTCACCGCTGCGTCATTTCAATGCATAATTATTAAAATTCATAGTGCGTTGCAATCAATAACTTGTAAAAGAACTATTTCATTTTATCTGATATGAAGAATACAGTGATCAATAACATCCAAGATGCCACAAGAAACGTTGCCTACCGTAACCGCTGCCAAGATGCATACAAAGAAGAATCTCGAACGCAACAAGTAATGGTGTTGCTATGACTGAATGACAAGGAGCCCACTGCACATACGCAAGTTGTTTTCAATTCAGTAACAAAATCCAACTACAGGATAAATTTCAAATTTTCCACAATAACAGAAAGATATTTTCCATGAAGCATATCTTACTTGGCGACCATGAGGCATCGAAGGAGCAGGCAAGGAAAACCTGCCACGCGCTACTACAGCATGAAAAAGCCAAAGAGGACAAAATACAACCCTGCCAAAAAGAATTAAAGTTATATAGCCTCATTTACATTCATAAGCTCTCACACAGTAACATCACAAAACTAATCATTTCATGCTAAATTGAACCCAGGCCTTAAAAGCAAAGTATTCCCAGTACTAGCTGAACCACCAGCAGTTGACCAGTAGAGATACTATCAGACCATATCACAGGTCAGGAATCGTAATTGAGCTTATATATACATTTTATTTAACAATTTTGGTCGATGTATTAATTTTTCATTCCCCATTGAAGCCAATACATTCACTTTTCACTTTGTTTGGGACATAGAACATTTAAATCAGTAATCTAAAACTCAAACTAAGGTATCCTCCCTTCCTTTTTTTCCAAACTATTCCAGAGGAATAAAAGAAATCTAAAAACTTAGTAGTAGTCAATTTAATAAGCTACAAATACACGGCATTCATGGGAAGGAAATTAGTCAAATTAAATTAAAAAAAAAAAAAAGGAATATTCCAGTTATATTCTCCTTGATTAATGTCATTTTCTTCCTGAATTTGCAAAAAATTCATCATACATACATTGCACAACAAAAGGGGAGACAAATTCCTTTACAAAAATTCCTTTTCCACCACAGACAATACCTCACAAACTTCAACACGTAGCTATATGTGGCAATTGAAAAGGAAAGTCATACAAAGCTTAAATTTTGTTCATACCCTTTGATTCATTTCAACATTTTATGAAGTGGGTAGGGAAAAAAATTAGGAAAAAAAAAAAAAAAAAAGACTCACCCCCATGTCCATGTGGAAGGGAGAAGATGGTCAAGCTTGAGAGAAAGGATAAGAGTGAAGGAAAAGAGCAAGGCATGAGCTACAAGAGCATGGAGAGACTTGGCCACTCTCCTCCAACTCATCACTCTTCTACCAGCCAACATTTTTCTTGTGAGAAAATGAGTGAATTCTCCAAAGGGAAAAGGGAGAGAAAGAGAAAGGAGAGAGAGAACAAAAAAGAAGCACTTGCTGACACAAGCAAGAGACAACAAGACACAGATGACAGAACAGAAACACACGTTTCTCTGTCTCTCTCTATATATCTTTTTTTTTTTTTTTTGAACTCTCAAAGGGAATTTAAGGAACTGAAATTTATGACGAAAACAAAGCAGAGATTGACATGAATATTACTCGGTTTCGGATGTTGCACTGAGAAGATGGGATGAGAGAGTGACTTTGAAACAAACTGTGCTTTTTAGCGTTACTATCTTCAATAGATAGATACTATTCCTTTTCTATTCTATTCTTTTCTTTTCTCCTTTTTCTCTTTTTTCTATTTTTTCTATTTTTAAATTCTCTCCCTACCTTCTTTTTCACGTCAAAGCAACCTTTTTTATTACACTATTTCTTAAGTTTGACAATGGCACAACTATAAATATCTGGATTCGAAAATCAAATGTTTTTACCTTTAAATATTTTCTTAAAAAATCTTTTAAAAATTTAATTGGTATGTACTGATTTATATAGTAGATCCATCATTCACAATTTATTTGCATTATTTTTATTTAAAGTTGAATTGTCATAAATTCATGAATGATAGATTATACGTTGACAATGTAAATCTTTACATTGTTGCACAACCTATTTTCTCTTCCATTAAATATGAATTTTTTTCATATAATATAAATTAAATCTAATGGGAATGCAATTAGTAAAGTCATTTATGGGGATGTAAGTGAGTCAAAATCGATATGTGAATCTGCTAAACCCAAATCAACCTAACCTATATTTGATGGGTTGAGTCGGTTTACCCGGTTGGATTGAGTTTTTTCGGCAACCCGATCAAATATGGATTTGGTATTTTAAAAACCAATTAACCCAACTCGATTCGATGATCTAAATTATTTCATTTATTTATTTATTAATGCATATTATGCTTAGACATTAGCTACTGTACGCTCCAAACAAAAAAAAAAAAAAAACTAAGTTACTACTTAGTGTTTAAACTTTCCACCCTGAAACAATTATACGAACTATGAAAGACTCAAGTATTAACAATTCTTTTTCCATATCTTGCAGGAGGGTATACTACTTTTATTTATCATGTGTTTTCAAAATTTAGTTCATGACTTGATTAGAAAATATTGTATTACTGTTTTTGGATAATTTGATTTTGGTTTATGACTTAATGCTAAATTGTATAGTTATGTTATTTCTTTCCACACATACCCTTATTTACTCTATAATTTTTAGAGTCTTTATAATAATATAAGGGTAATTTTTTTAAAAAAATGTATATTAAATATTACTTCCTCCATTTCATATGTAATGTTGTTTTAACATTTGTACTATGTTTCATGAGCCTTGTTCTTTTATAAACTCAATACATAATTAATACCCTTATTTTCTTTTATAAACTCAATACTCAATACTCAATACCCTTATTTACTCTATAATTTTTAGAGTCTTTATAATAATATAAGGGTAATTTTTTTAAAAAAATGTATATTAAATATTACTTCCTCCATTTCATATGTAATGTTGTTTTGACATTTGTACTATGTTTCATGAGCCTTGTTCTTTTATAAATTCAATACATAATTAATGTTATTTTTCCAAACACACCCCTATTTATTACATTTTCTTTTTCACTTCCAATACTTTTCTCTCTCTTCAATAATGATTATATAGGGGCATTATAATCAAAATACAACAAATCCTTACATCATTTAACCATTTCTTAAAACTCGTGCATAACCTTAAAATACACTACATATGAAACGGAGGGAGTAACTTCTCCGGTGACACTAATCATATTAATCAACTTCTTCCATAGACAACATGAATTTTTTTTTTAAAAAAAAAATCTTACATTAAATCGTTTCATGAATTGATACATTTGTAAAATTCATATTCTTTAATAACATCCGTTCCTTGTGCAGACTAACATAAACTATGTCATAGGGCACATATTTGATTTTTTTTAATAAAAAAATAATTTATGTTGGACATTCACATTTGTATGGTAATTTTTAGTTTTTTTTAAATACTTTACATTATCAAAATTACACTCGTTCAATGCAATAATGGATGAAACAGATTCATTTTGCAAGACATAAATCAGTTAAATTTTTTTTAAGTTTATATTCTTTAAAGATTTTAGGATTTTGATTATCAAAAAAAAAAAAAGATTATAGGATTTTTTTTTAAAATTATTTTATTAAACTTACATCATGAATTTAAAAAGTAGGGATTGTTTTTATTGAATTTTTTCAAGTACATGATAACATAGTAAAATTAGAATTTATGATTCTTTTTAAAAAAAATAACAATAAAAAACTTATAGCATAGATAATTTAAAAAAAAAAAGAGTGGTATATAGTTACTTATTTATTATTAATGAAAAAATTTAAGTGCAAATTAAAAATAAATTTATTATTGAGGTATATATTTGCAAGTTTATTAAACATATATATGTTACTTATATAACATATATTGCAGATATACACTGTTATTTAATTAACATGATGTACTCAAACACCAAATATATTTTTGATAATTTTTTAATTTTAACAAAAACTTATTTACAAACAAACACTACCGAAAAGGATTCCTACTTTAGTCTTCAACAATACACCAAAAAATTAATCTGTTATCAAGAGGCGAGGAATTATTCTAAAAAATATATATTAAAGTAATGTTTTTCCATGTCATATAAGTGGATAAGATATAATATTAAAAAAAAATTTATCCATCTCATTTGAAGTTTAAGAAATAATAATTCTTATTTTTCAATTTTATATTTTTTTTAATTAACAAAAGAGATAAATAGTGAACAAAATCAAAGAGAGATAAAGGTTGGAAAAATAAAACAACAATAAAAATTAACACATTTATTACTGATATGTATGTTTTCTTAAAAACAAAACATATAAACAAGGAGATGGTAATTGCTTCGTTTAGTTCTCAGTAATTCATTTGTGATCCTTAATATCACTTATATTTAATTATATTTTACATATGATAATTATATTACTTGAAATTATAAAAAATTTTAATATTACAATTTTATCTGTTTAATTTGAATTGAAAATTTCACAAAGATATTATTTTATATTATTAATGAACAAATGACATATGAAAAAAATAAAATAAATTCTTTCTAAAAAGTATAAAATGATTTATAGATAGAATCAGTGAATTTTTCTAAACATAACTTAAAATAGGACAGGGAAGTATGTGACACCATTTAGAAAAATTTTGTGATCTTTTTTAAAAGAATCTTCAAGTTAATTATGAAGTATCTAATTTTCGTATTTTTTTTATTATTTGCTTTTACTATTGCCTTTTAACTATTTATACTTTTTTTATTGTTCATTAATAATAAGTAAAGTTTTTTTTTTTAAATTTAAAAAAGTTAACTATTTTCCCTAATATGTATAATTTGGTTAAAAGTATCTTATAATAAAGACTAAGTTTAATCAAGTTTTTACTCCCTGACTTTTTTGGAAATGGTCATTGAACTTTTTTTTTTTTTTTTTATGTTTTGGGTCCCTAAACTTTCTCAAATTTTTGGATATATCATTTTGTCACTTAAGTGATGATAAGGTCAACGATATGGCACATCACTTTGATAATATCAACATGTGACATGTTATGTAGTATCACGTGGTACTGCATGATTTTTTTATTAAAATAATCATTTTTTCAAAATAATTAAAAGGTTCGATTTTCTTAAAAAATACAATTTATAATTATTTTTTAAAAATTTTATTTTTTTTAATATAAAAAATCCAAGTGGCATCACATAATACGTTACCTATCGATGTGACAAAGATGACATGACATTTCGTCGACCATATCATCACTTAAGTGATGAAAGGACAATTATCAAAAATTTGATAAAGTTCAAGGACCTGAAGTATCGAAAAAAAAATTCATGAATTAATTCCAAAAGAGCACCTCAGTTCAAAGACTAAAAAATTAAATAAACCCAAAGACTAAACAGAGTATTTTTTTGAAAAAATTATTTCTTAAAATTTAGATTAATTAAGCAATGAATATTCATTAGGATCAATGAAAGTATTTAACAACAAGATCTATACATCAATAACCAAATTCGGATTTACAATCTTACGTCAGTAGTTGAACAAGCACGAAAAATCTTCCTTTTTTAATTTTTATAATCGAAAAGTTAGATTCGTTGATATTATCTAATGTAAGTCTTGAACATTTATATTTTTAAAGAGTTTAATGGGTGTGCATCGTCGGTGTAAAGTTTTTACATCGTCGGTTTATCATCCACCACTCATTTGTTTTACTTTTAATCAAAAGAGCCAATGCTCAATAGCATATGAATGGTGGATGATGTATTGACGGTGTAAAAATGCTTTACACAGTCGGTGCACCATCCATTTTCTCATTTTTAAATAAATTTTTATATATTATGAAATTAATCAATCCAATCATTGAGTTCAACGTTATAATCAAGTAGCTAGATAAGTCTACAAATTTTTATCGAATAAAAAAATTAATTGTTGTTTCATCTCATCACTATATTTTAATGTATAAAGTGTTATTCGAAATATAAGTAAATATACATTATTAGATTGCCTACTTATTAATCTTCAAATAATCTAAAATTTAGTACGTATGATCATCATGTAATTAAATTATTGGATTGATAGATTGATTTCATAATATATCAAAAATTATTTAAAGGTGTAAATCTTCAAAACTTATACCCGGTGTCAAAGATAAGGCTATAAATGAGCTAATAAGCAGCTTGTAACTCATTCAAAACTCGACTCATTAATTAACTCAATGAACTTACTTCATAAACTAAACAAGCTGAAAATTGAGCTCGTTAAACAAATGAGCTGAACTTGAGTCAAGTATAGTTCGACTTGTTAGGTTTATCGAGCAAGCTCAAATCGAAACAATTGACGACGACCTTACGTGAAGTCAAAATTTTCAAGGACCAATTTATCTCATAGAAAAAACCATTAGGGACTATTTGGTGGCTTAATTTTTTTAGGGACCAAATTGTCTTGCATGGAAAATTTTCAATGACTATTTTAGGACTTTATTTTTTCAGTGACCAAATTTGACTATGCAAAAAATTTTAGGGACCACTTTGCACCTTTACTCTATTTTTTATAATATATATTGAAACTAAAAAATTTATAAAAATAAAGTTAAATGTTTTTTTATCTTTATTTATTCACACTTATGTAAATGTATGTGATTACTATATATGTATGTATTAATAATCATCATTTGAGCTAATGAGCTGCATACATTTGAGATCGTTAACCTACTCGAAAATTCTCAAACTTTAATAAAGTGGAGTGTGAGCTAAAAAAAATAGTTTGAATTGAACTCGACTCGGACTTTTTCTTAACAAGTAAAGTCGAACTAAGTTAAGTTTCACCCACTGTGTAACATCCCAAATTTAATTCCAAGCAATAATTAATTAATTAATAGGGTTAAAGTGGAAGGAATGGGTAGATTAATCGCTTAACGAATTTTGGTGGACAGGTGAGTGGTAAATATAAGTCCTAGGGGTTGTATAGGAGGCAATTGTAGCTTCGAGCGAAATTAACTAAGCAAAATCGGGAGTTAAATCGGCGTTTTCGATGTTAGAAATCGACCGAAAAGAGAAAATTAGAAATTTATTATGGGATGCTAAGAAAATAAATTCCACCGTTGGATGTGAAGTTTATGGGGTTAAGAAGCTTGTCTAAAATTTGGACCCGATCCGACGGTTAACGAAGAAGTTACGGTGAATCGAAGGTTGAAAACCCTGATTCTCGCCCAGGCGGGTGCACTATTCATTGGTGCACCAACCAGTGAAAAACCCGCCCAGGCGAGGCACCATTTTGCCCAGGCGAGTCGCACCACGCACCAGCCGCACCATTTCTGCGTGTGGCTCGCCAAAGCTCCCTCCTGACCGCACCATTTCCCTTTCTGGCGCATCAGCCATGCACCAGCTTGGTGCTGGTGCTGAATCTCCCGCCCAGGCGAGGCACCAGTTCGCCCAAGCGCACCCCAGGCGCATCAGACGCACCACGACTCACGAATTGGCGCGCCAGACTCCATCAGATGCACCAGACGCGTGCACCAGCTCTCCACCTGGTGCAAGGCCCGCGCCCAAGCGCGCATCACCTGCGCCCAGGCGTGTGGTGCTGCAGAATTGATCCTAGCCACACAAAATCAACTTGGGCACCAAGTTGCCCAGCCCCAGGCGTTGTCGGTCAATAGTTTTATTTGGGTATTTGAAATGTATACATGTTGGGAACCAAACGAAATTTAAGATTTGTAATTGTTTTCTAAAATAGTGTAAATGAACTGAATTGTATTTTGGCCCTGCTGGCCCATTGTTGATGAGAATGAAATTTTATGCAGGTTAATCAGGAAAAGTGAATTTTGGGAATGTCCCTAAAACAAAGGAAACTCCGTCCGATTTTACGGAGATTTTTATAATAAGCAAATATAATTAAGAGTTTTCATGATCATCTATAAGTTTAAAAGAAAAATTTTCAAATCCTCAATTAATTAAGGGTAAAAGTAACTAGGGTGTTACATTATTACGGGTCACCCAACTAACTATGCAACACTCCACGAGGTGGAGTGTAATCCTGCCCGGCCATACTCGTGCAAGCTCCTCCTTTACTTGTAAAAATATATCAAGAAGGGTAGCATTACACAGAACTTAGAAAATACATTCTAAAATGACATAGAGAACAACTAAGAGATTACTACCCGTTATCACTTGAATTATATTTTCTACTTCAATTTCCCTTGATTCCTTAATACCTCATTATTGACCATATTCATTTCTTATTCCTTTCGGCTATTTCCTTAACCTTTCATGTTTTCTATCCTTTCTTTCTAACATTTACACACTTGTCTATCTATCCTCTTATTCTCATTAATACTCACTCCTGACGGAGGGCCTCATTCATATAATGTTCCACTCCTCTACAGAGGGGTCCTGATATTATTCACTCCCTAAGAAGGGTCATAATGCTGCACATACAATTCTATAATACTCCACTCCTTATGGAGGGTCATAATAATATCCACTCCTCTACAGAGGGTCCTGAAAATATCAACTCCTTTCGGAGGGTCATGATATATCCACTCCACCACGGAGGGTCCTGAAAATATCCACTCATTTAGGAGGGTCATGATATATCCACTCCATCACGGAGGGTCCTGAAAATATCCACTCCTTTCGGAGGGTCATGATATATACACTCCATCACGGAGGGTCCTGAAAATATCCGCTCCTTTCGGAGGGTCATGATATATCCACTCCATCACGGAGGGTCCTGAAAATATCCACTCCTTTCGGAGGGTCATGATATATCCACTCCATCACGGAGGGTCCATATTAATACTCAATATCATATTCAATCATTCATACCATCTACTTATCTTTTTCTCTAACCATTAATCCCTGTCTTGATTTATTTACCATTCGTCTATTTTCTTTCATATTTCTGTTAACTGCATTTTACTCGCCATCATCATTCATGTTCATTCCAATTCCGTTCTAAACATTAAAATTAATAATATATTCAACTTCTTAATTGTAACGTCCCTCGTTTAAACAAAAGAATATTATTTTCTTATTGACTATATTGGAAAAATCGGAGTATGAAAATTTTTCCTTGAATGTGGTACTCAAGTTTAAAACATGCATTTAGAGGAAATTCGGTGGAAGGAGTAATTAATTTCTGAACATCTTAAAAATCATTTTGAGATAACCTTTATGACACGAAATAACTTTTGAAAATAACTTAGTTATAAGATTATCCCAAGAAATTGACTTTAGCAATACTTCCTTCCTCACCGAACTCAAATGATGAAATCAGAGTCAGCGGATTATGTTAAAATGGTTTATTTATGTTTCCTTAGAGGTCATAAATCACGAAGAAGGTCATTGATTCATAAAATCAGGTGTAAAAACCTTATGAGTACCACCAATATAATCAAATGGTCAAGTCTAAGTTTTACTCTGATACATCTCTCAAATCATAAAGTTACGATTTCTATCAAAAGTTGGAGACGTTCAGAGCTAGTCAATGGTCCTTCATCCAATCATCCTTTTTGGCCGGGCCTTCAAGAGTTACACAAGGAGTCTCTATCTCATGATCACTGATCCTTAGAAAGTCTAGGTACCTGGCCAACACCTATTAAGGGCAGGGAGGTAAGCTATACTCATTCGCATAATCAAATGAAAATAAAGTACTAATATGCACAAGTAAGCAATTCATCATGATCCCAATGCATATCCACGTGTACAAAATAGTCAGCGATATGCACAGCTTATGAGCAAGCCAATTTAATTGATAATCAAACCCATTAATGATATGTCCGGATGCTCGCTTACTATTTCTCAAGTAACGAGATTCTCTAATCAATGCTAGAGCTGTCAAAACGGGCCTGCGGGCCGGGTTCGGGCCAAACCGGGCTTGGGCCAAAAAGCCCGGTTATAAATTAAGTACCCTAGTATCAAACCCAAACCCGCCCTAAGCGGGCTTCGGGCCGGGTGCGGACCGGCCCGCATCACCTTTTTTTTTTTTTTTTTTTTACAATTCGACCCCTTCAAAAAAATATATATTTATTTTTCAAAAAAATTAATGAATAAACTTCCTTTATTTTTTACACATATTTTTTTAAATAATAATAAGTGTTTTATTCTTTTACACATTTTTTAGAGGATATATTTGATTTTCTATTCTTACATAAATTAAAATGTATTTGATTTTCTATTCTTACATAAATTAAAATGTATGTATAACTCATAGGACAATTAATGTTGTGCTTTGATTTGTTCAGGTGCATTTTTGATATGTGAATATTGATAAAAATTAAGGGAATTATATTATAAGTGTTTTTCATATACTCATTTATATCACATTATTTCACGTGACTAGAGTTGGGAGATATAGTGATACCGAACAGGTTCAAACCTCAGTAAATGATTTCCTAAATACTAAAACTCATACACATATACATTTACTTACATGGATATGGAGTAGTATATTATCATTAATAAGTATATAGTTTTCTCCATTTTTATCATATAATGGACTTTGATTATTGTATAGACTCAAGTAACGTGATATAAAATTTTAAAAAAAACGTGAATTTTTTCCTTTTTTTCTGGGCCACCGGGCCGGCCCGAACCTTACCCGGCCCGAACCCGAACCCGAACCCGAACCGGGCCGGGCTAAATAGCCCGGGTTGAATAAATATGCCATATTAAGGAGCCCGAGCCCTATGATTTTTCGGGCTTTTTGGCCCGGCCCGGTTGGCCCGGCCCATTTTGACAGCTCTAATCAATGCTCTCATGCATGACCATCCAAACAACCCGTATACGTGCCTTGGACATATAGTGAACTTGCTCGGATCATAATCCATAACGACACTACCAAAGTGTACGTCGCGTCACCAAGACGTAACAGCATCTCCTATGCTGCCCACATTACCAAAATGTGTCATCGAGCAAGCCACACGACTTTGCTTGGAACGTGGTCCATAATACCAATATTGATGTGCACATCTCGTCACCAAGACGAATATCCAACGTTGGCAGCAACCAATGCTGGCCACATTACCAAAATGTGACTACAATAATCCTTTTGTCACCAAGATGAATATCCAACGTTCACAGCAACCAATGCTGGTCACATTACCAAAATGTGACTATAATAGTCCTTTCGTCACCAAGACGAATATCCAACGTTCACAGCAACCAATGCTGGCCACATTACCAAAATGTGACTACAGGCAAGTCGTAACCAAATTGGTACTCCCAGATTATCCTCCTCATGTTCCTTGAACATGAAAAAAAATAATATGTTATACATCTCCATGCATAAATACATACCAACGTTCCATTTAAGGTTATTCCTTAATCTCCATATGTGCAACATGCAATAAATGTACCAATGTAACGACAAGTTTGGCTCATAACCAATACGTCCCATTCGGATTGTACGTGCACGTTTTCAAAACGCATTCTCCTTAATCTCAAAAACATTCTTTGAATGTCGCCCATGTTCTCAAAATGTGTTATCAAGCTTGTCATACCACCTTTGGTACTCTTAAAGTACATTTTCACGTTCCACGAACGAATAACATTAATAATCAAGCTTGGTATCATACGTCCCAATCCGAATGTACGTCCACGTTCTCAGAACGAAATCAACAACATTCCTCGAATATTGCCCACATTCCTAGAATGTGTCATCAAACTTATCGTGTACATTTGGTACTCCCAGAGTACCCTCTTCATGACAAGTGGTACCTTATCGTCTTATCATCATGCATG
This sequence comes from Crotalaria pallida, assembly GCA_037953625.1. NCBI lineage: Eukaryota > Viridiplantae > Streptophyta > Magnoliopsida > Fabales > Fabaceae > Crotalaria > Crotalaria pallida. The sequence goes on along the minus strand of CM075652.1, from coordinate 113,556,858 downwards.
AATGCACACAAATTTTACGTTTAAGATTATCCATTAATCTTATCATGTGCAACCAGTATTATTCCATAAGTGAAATACAATGTTGTTAATAATCTTTCCCTTCTTTTATTGGAACATGATTTCTTTCCATAATCATAGTTGATCTTAATTGACATTACTTTAGGTATGTTAAAAGAAAATTACTTCTCTGTCCTTGGTCCAAAAGACTCGAGTGAATTTACCAAGACTCGAGTGTTTCACATATTCATTAAAATACTCGAGTGTTCTTCATGAGACTTGAGTGTTCTTCATGAGACTCGAGTGTTATTTATTTTCCAGAAATATATTTTTAAATTCATCAAAATACTCGAGTGTTCTTCATGAGTACTCGAGTGTTCTTGATTTTCCAGAAATTCAACTTTTCCAAAATAATCGAAATACTCGAGTATCATCCTTAATACTCGAGTATTTGCAGACAGACAATACTGCAAATTGAGTTTTAACATACCATTTCCAACTATAGTCAATTCCAAACCAAACCAATGATCAACAAAGCCTATATTGCACATATTAATCATGTTCCAATATAGAATTAACAACATATTACACTGAATCACATAATAGCATCAATTATGCATAAAAACCACATTTTGAGCAACTTGCCATACCAAATTTCATTCTAATCATTTTTGGCTTGAAAATAACTTGCATACAACACACATGCAGCATAACAAACTTGATCAAACATATAGCATGTCTTAGATTGGCCTCCATGCCATTTCTCTAATTCAAAGCTATGCCCTTAAGCCTCATGGTGGATCATCCTACTTTCTAATACATTTTATTCTCATTCTAGCAAATGGTAAGCTTCCCCCATACCTTAGGGTCGTGCTTGAACAAAAGCTCCATAGAGAACAGCAACCAAAAGCTCTAACCACTTCCAACCCGAACTTGCATGACAATTTCAGCAAGGGTTCAAAACCTCATTAATTGACATTCGAATCATGCATAAAAATTGGGGAAATTGGTTAGACTATGTTCTCTATAAAATGAACTTTGAAAACCAATAAGTTTCAGACCAAAAGGAAGCTTGAGCTTACCACAATTGAAGCTCAAAGTCAGCTCCTTGAATCTGAACATTTGGTTTGGCAGATTTCAACACCTAACTTCGCAGGAGCATAACTTTTCAACCAGGGACTCAATTCCAACAAACTTGGTATCAAATCGAAGCTCGTTGAAAGAGCTTTCCAATGGTATCTCACTCATGACCTAACTCTCATGGATGAGAGAGAATCGAAGCCATGAATTTGACGGGTCTGAACATAGTTCTGGTTTTGGCAGATTTGAAGCTTCATCTTGCAGCACTCATTACTCCTCACACACTCAACCTTGAATCACGATTTTTGATTCTTTTCAAAGCTCTGGATGTGAGCTTCGAAACGGTATATGGTTTGTGATGTATAACTCAAGAACGAAAACGAATGCAGAGCTGTAATTTCAGAACCCTAACCCCTCTTCTGAACTTCAAGATTGAGTTTTATATCCAAAAAGTTGAGGGATTGGTCAAATCCTTCTCTTAGAAGGATGAATAGCTAATGGAATTGATTTCATGCAAGGCGCCACGAATCATAGAACGTGGCTGGGGGTGGTATTCGTGTCAACACCAGAGATTCCATGGTTGAATATTTTAATCGCACACCAACTTGAGCTGTCAAACCCAGAATACTCGAGTATTCAGCAAAACACTCGAGTATTTTGGCCAGTTTTCACTAAAACTTTGTTTACTTAATTCTTAATTCAAAAAGGCTTTCCATTTTTGCTTGTAGGTTCTTCCAAAGGGTTTAGTTGCAAAATTCAATATTTATGAGCAAAATCTAACCCAAAACTATTTTCAATATTTAATGCAAGCCAAAAATCAAACATGAAATTGTTATTTATTTACTAAACAATTATATTAACATATTTATTCAAAAGACGAAATTAGGGGTGTTACACTACTCCCCCACTTAAAAGGAATTTCGTCCCCGAAATTCATTCTTAAAACCTTTGCGAAAGATATTTATAAAAGATGGTTCTTTTATCATTTTTCCTCATGATTTTTTTGAAATTCCTCCCCCACTTAAAAAGATTTTCCTTATACATCTACCAAAATTTTCCGTCATTAAATATTTCGCAAAATATTATTTCAAATATAAACATTTTACAAATAAACTTTTCAAGGAAAACTTCCTCTGCTGCGCACTCTGATCACTCGAGCACGAGTAAGGAGATGTTTGTATGACTTTATTCCTGAACAGTTGTAAACATTAGGGTGATCAGTCCTAATATTTAAACTATTAGCAATAAAATCATCCCTCTCAGATATAATCTTTCTCAGGAAGACTATACGATTTACCTTTAAGTTAGATGAACTCAAAGATAGGGAACATTATCGTCACTATCAGACTTAGTCAGATAGTCAAGTTTGAGAGAGATTTCCGTTGGGGAGACAAATGCTTGTCCTATCCCGGTGGTTGTTAATCTCTCTAGCCTTAACTGAACTTCCCGTTCTGTAGTGTCCAAGGAGTTTATCACATCCAACTGTGATAAGGGTTTTGATCACAGAAATTTTTAAGCCAAGACTTGATTAGGTTTCCAGATTATCAAACGATCTAATTAACGCAATCGAAAGACATTTGACTACGTTAATTCAGATCGGAAGAAGATCACTCAGGTTACACTTATCCAAATCTAACTCACGCCGAACCGACTGAACCTTCTTCGAGCTTGATTCGCTTACTGATCATTTCACCTGCCTTTACCCTTGAAACAACTATTCCCTTGGGTACACCGTGTCTTGAACCTGAGTTAGGTGTCCCACACTTCCCACATTGAGGTAGACAAGTGATTCTTTTCTGCTTTTCTCTTTGTCCTCGTAAATTTCACATATGCTTCCCAATGTCGATAACTTCCTCATTTCCCGATAAATAATAGCTAGTTTGAGGTTCGGGCTTAAGCCGTCCTTGAGCTTTTCATACTTGAATCTCTCATCTGGATCATTGGAGAGGATCCTCCTTCAACCCTTCGATCTTGATATCACATTCTCAAAGATCCATATCCACTTGTCTTATTTCCAACAATTCAATCTTCTCCTTTCTCCAATTTTTCCACAACTTCTCCTTGAGTATTTCCCCGGTGATGTGTCAGTCCTCAGCTTCCAACATCTATCTTGCATGGTTCCTCCATATCTTAGCTTCACTCTTAGCACTAAAACTTTTTGTTTATCCCTCCTTTGCTTTCTTAATTCCAGAATCAACGTCCATATTTCCAAATCATTCGGAACTCAAACTCCTGTTTAAAAACAAGAATTTTCATCCATTTCCTCATGGAAGTCGGGTTTCCTCCCTTCTTACTTTTTGTCGGTCTACTTGCATCGCCAAGCTCTAATCCACTAGAATCCTTACTCAATTCAAACAACTTCTTTAATTCTTATAGAGCTTGCATGAATTGTCTTTCGGCCCATTACAAGGGCTTCCATATTTGTTTTATCCTGATGACGACGGGGTCTCCGATCATTAGCCTTCAAAACTTTGTCCGTCGACATTGTCTCTTGTTCAACTCCCTCTAATTTAACAAATCACTTCATTTCTCCATGGTCACTAACACTTTAAGCGTAGTGCCATAATGATTGACTTTAAGCCCTCAAAACATCCACGATCGTTGCAAGGCTCAAGTTCTGCGTCGAACGATTCACCTTGTGTGTCTTCCATCACTTGATGCACACACACCCAACTTTCTTTTACTCTTCCCGGTCCTTGCCTCGACCCACGACAATACACTTTAATACCTTTGCACAAATCGAGCAAGAGTTACACATGATAGGATGTTAGTCTTCCATTCTGTTACTAACAATTTCCTTTGCACTTCACATTCCATATGAAAGAGTAATCCTTCCAATTTATCTTGGTTAGAGGTATCTTGATTTAAGAAGGTCCTCTTGTGAACTTACCATAGCACCCAAAGAGTCACAAAATATTTCAACTTCAGTGATTGTCTTTGGTTGTTCCCCTTTGTAGAACTGCATTCTTCGCTGTTCAGTCCGTTGTCCTTCCTTCCTTAAAGATTACGAGCTTTCAAAGCTTAACTTCATCAGCCAGACTTGCATTGAAAAGGGTTACAGCTACCCCTCGCTCAGGACCCATAACACGTTCTCTGGATAGTCCATGTGCTCTTTGAGATTCCCCTAATAATTTAGGATATTAACAACGGGCATCAGCACAAACGATTTCAGATAAAAATCTGAAAATTCCGCTTATGTAGCCCATGAAGATAACAAAGCATAAGCCAATTCAAACGGCATTACTACTTTCACATAGTGTCCGTATCAGAATTGAAATATTGCTTTGGGAATGTCTTCCTTCCAGTTTCCAATTTGATGATGCCTCGGCCTGAAGTCATTCTTATAAACTATTGAGACTTCACCATTTGTTCCATATTCGATTCTCTTTTCTTAGTAAAGAATACTCATCCCTGATGGTGCTCTTATTCCATTCCCAAATAAACATCGCATATCCACAATACTTCCACTCCTGTTCTTATTGAACACTAGTGAAATTCCGTATTGAAATACACCTGATTCGACCGACTGCCAATTCAGTAATACCTTTGCTTGTTTCTTTGATTTGGCCATTTCCGATGGCACTATCATAAAAACAATAAAGATGAAACCATCCTCTAGAACCAAATCGATCCAAACTTGATCTCCTTGCTTTGATAACGAAACTCGATACTTCAATAGAGAATATCCGGAAAATTCTTCGAAACCAAGATTTCTTCAATTTCCCTCTTCCTTAAATCCACTATGAAACAACACACACATACCTTTTGGATTTCGAATTCTTGCCTTGCTATCACAATTAAGTATTACTTGGTTCTTGGGCGTCCAATCCAAGTCCAAAATTACACTTAATTGTTAAAAGGATGGGGAGACCATGTCTACTCCGAAGAGATAGCTCAATAAAATAGGTCAAACATACGAGGAAGACATCTACAAGAAAACTTGTAGGAGTTCGATCTTGAAGTAACATAGTGGATCAAACACAAGAAAACGCAAGCATTTCACGTCCTCTCATAGAATTAATCAGCTTCAGAGTTACAGACTCTGCAAAGCCAATTACTAGGGAGGTAACCACCTAGCACCAAATCTAAGGATTTGATAATTTTTCATTCTACTGAGGAAAATACCCTCCCTAGAGGATATTAACTATCTTTTAGATCCTTTGGAATCACCCCTCATTGATTCCTTGGTGTCATAATGGATCAGCATTATGAACTTAAGGTTGGATCAGACCTAAAAGAAGTACATTACTATCATACTTTGACTTAGGTTACATCAAACACTACCAGATAAACACTAAGTCACAAACCAAGGGTCAAAGGATAGAACCTTTACTCCAGTTAGAAGTATGTACGAGCATACTTCACAGAAAAACTCCACAATTCTTGATGACCGGCGTATTGGACCACACACCCAAGGACCAAGAGTCAGGACCATTGCTCTGATACCATAAAATGTAACGTCCCTCGTTTAAACAAAAGAATATTATTTTCTTATTGACTATATTGGAAAAATCGGAGTATGAAAATTTTTCCTTGAATGTGGTACTCAAGTTTAAAACATGCATTTAGAGGGAATTCGGTGGAAGGAGTAATTAATTTCTGAACATCTTAAAAATCATTTTGAGATAACCCTTATGACACGAAATAGCTTTTGAAAATAACTTAGTTATAAGATTATCCCAAGAAATTGACTTTAACAATACTTCCTTCCTCACCGAACTCAAATGATAAAATCAAAGTCAGCGGATTATGTTAAAATGGTTTATTTATGTTTCCTTAGAGGTCATAAATCACGAAGAAGGTCATTGATTCATAAAATCAGGTGTAAAAACCTTATGAGTACCACCAATATAATCAAATGGTCAAGTCTAAGTTTTACTCTGATACATCTCTCAAATCATAAAGTTACGATTTCTATCAAAAGTTGGAGACGTTCAGAGCTAGTCAATGGTCCTTCGTCCAATCATCCTTTTTGGCCGGGCCTTCAAGAGTTGCACAAGGAGTCTCTATCTCATGATCACTGATCCTTAGAAAGTCTAGGTACCTGGCCAACACCTATTAAGGGCAGGGAGGTAAGCTATACTCATTCGCATAATCAAATGAAAATAAAGTACTAATATGCACAAGTAAGCAATTCATCATGATCCCAATGCATATCCACGTGTACAAAATAGTCAGCGATATGCACAGCTTATGAGCAAGCCAATTTAATTGATAATCAAACCCATTAATGATATGTCCGGATGCTCGCTTACTATTTCTCAAGTAACGAGATTCTCTAATCAATGCTCTCATGCATGACCATCCAAACAACCCGTATACGTGCCTTGGACGTATAGTGAACTTTCTCGGATCATAATCCATAACGACACTACCAAAGTGTACGTCGCGTCACCAAGACGTAACAGCATCTCCTATGCTGCCCACATTACCAAAATGTGTCATCGAGCAAGCCACACGACTTTGCCTGGAACGTGGTCCATAATACCAATATTGATGTGCACATCTCGTCACCAAGACGAATATCCAACGTTGGCAGCAACCAATGCTGGCCACATTACCAAAATGTGACTACAATAATCCTTTCGTCACCAAGACGAATATCCAACGTTCACAGCAACCAATGCTGGTCACATTACCAAAATGTGACTATAATAGTCCTTTCGTCACCAAGACGAATATCCAACGTTCACAGCAACCAATGCTGGCCACATTACCAAAATGTGACTACAGGCAAGTCGTAACCAAATTGGTAATCCCAGATTATCCTCCTCATGTTCCTTGAACATGAAAAAAAATAATATGTTATACATCGCCATGCATAAATACATACCAACGTTACATTTAAGGTTATTCCTTAATCTCCATATGTGCAACATGCAATAAATGTACCAATGTAACGACAAGTTTGGCTCATAACCAATACGTCCCATTCGGATTGTACGTGCACGTTTTCAAAACGCATTCTCCTTAATCTCAAAAACATTCTTTGAATGTCGCCCATGTTCTCAAAATGTGTTATCAAGCTTGTCATACCACCTTTGGTACTCTTAAAGTACATTTTCACGTTCCACGAACGAATAACATTAATAATCAAGCTTGGTATCATACGTCCCAATCCGAATGTACGTCCACGTTCTCAGAACGAAATCAACAACATTCCTCGAATATTGCCCACATTCCTAGAATGTGTCATCAAACTTATCGTGTACATTTGGTACTCCCAGAGTACCCTCTTCATGACAAGTGGTACCTTATCGTCTTATCATCATGCATGAATGCACACAAATTTTACGTTTAAGATTATCCATTAATCTTATTATGTGCAACCAGTATTATTCCATCAGTGAAATACAATGTTGTTAATAATCTTTCCCTTCTTTTATTGGAACATGATTCCTTTCCATAAACATAGTTGATCTTAATTGACATTACTTTAGGTATGTTAAAAGAAAATTACTTCTCTGTCCTTGGTCCAAAAGACTCGAGTTAATTTACCAAGACTCGAGTGTTTCACATATTCATTAAAATACTCGAGTGTTCTTCATGAGACTCAAGTGTTATTTATTTTCCAGAAATATATTTTTAAATTCATCAAAATACTCGAGTGTTCTTCATGAGTACTCGAGTGTTCTTGATTTTCCAGAAATTCAACTTTTCCAAAATAATCGAAATACTCGAGTATCATCCTTAATACTCGAGTATTTGCAGACAGACAATACTGCAAATTGAGTTTTAACATACCATTTCCAACTATAGTCAATTCCAAACCAAACCAATGATCAACAAAGCCTATATTGCACATATTAATCATGTTCCAATATAGAATTAACAACATATTACACTGAATCACATAATAGCATCAATTATGCATAAAAACCACATTTTGAGCAACTTGCCATACCAAATTCCATTCTAATCATTTTTGGCATGAAAATAACTTGCATACAACACACATGCAGCATAACAAACTTGCTCAAACATATAGCATGTCTTAGATTGGCCTCCATGCCATTTCTCTAATTCAAAGCTATGCCCTTAAGCCTCATGGTGGCTCATCCTACTTTCTAATACATTTTGTTCTCATTCTAGCAAATGGTAAGCTTCCCCCATACCTTAGGGTCGTGCTTGAACAAAAGCTCCATAGAGAACAGCAACCAAAAGCTCTAACCACTTCCAACCCGAACTTGCATGACAATTTCAGCAGGGGTTCAAAACCTCATTAATTGACATTCGAATCATGCATAAAAATTGGGTAAATTGGTTAGACTATGTTCTCTATAACATGAACTTTGAAAACCAATAAGGTTCAGACCAAAAGGAAGCTTGAGCTTACCACAATTGAAGCTCAAAGTCAGCTCCTTGAATCTGAACATTTGGTTTGGCAGATTTCAACACGTAACTTCGCAGGAGCATAACTTTTCAACCAGGGACTGAATTCTAACAAACTTGGTATCAAATCGAAGCTCGTTGAAAGAGCTTTCCAATGGTATCTCACTCATGACCTAACTCTCAAGGATGAGAGAGAATCGAATCCATGAAGTTGACGGGTCTGAACATAGTTCTGGTTTTGGCAGATTTGAAGCTCCATCTTGCAGCACTCATTACTCCTCACAGACTCAACCTTGACTCACGATTTTTGATTCTTTTCAAAGCTCTGGATGTGAGCTTCGAAACGGTATATGGTTTGTGATGTATAACTCAAGAACGAAAACGAATGCAGAGCTGTAATTTCAGAACCCTAACCCCTCTTCTGAACTTCAAGATTGAGTTTTATATCCAAAAAGTTGAGGGATTGGTCAAATCCTTCTCTTAGAAGGATGAATAGATAATGGAATTGATTGCATGCAAGGCGCCACGAATCATAGAACGTGGCTGGGGGTGGTATTCGTGTCAACACCAGAGATTCCATGGTTGAATATTTTAATCGCACACCAACTTGAGCTGTCAAACCCAGAATACTCGAGTATTCAGCAAAACACTCGAGTATTTTGGCCAGTTTTCACTAAAACTTTGTTTACTTAATTCTTAATTCAAAAAGGCTTTCCATTTGTGCTTGTAGGTTCTTCCAAAGGGTTTAGTTGCAAAATTCAATATTTATGAGCAAAATCTAACCCTAAACTATTTTCAATATTTAATGCAAGCCAAAAATCAAACATGAAATTGTTATTTATTTACTAAACAATTATATTAACATATTTATTCAGAAGACGAAATTAGGGGTGTTACACTAATCACTATATTCATCATTGACTCTCAAACCAGACCATAATCTACATCCATCATCATTATTCCCAATTTTCACATAGTTCAACCATTGTTTATTTATCCCCTATTTGTTACTCATTCACAACCTACAATTGTTCCAAGTTACCATTAAGTCCTCTTTTCCAATTATCATTATATCCAATTGTCTATCTCATCTCTAACTCTATAACTCACTCTCATTATCAACCCACGATTACTTAGACTTAGACAATTACAAACATACGCAATTAAAGTCGTATCCATTAACCATACATAAATCCTATTCTAGTCAATTTCCCTAAGGTTTCTCTTTTCTATTTTATTTCCTGCCCTTAATTCCCCCTATATGCAAGCTAGAAAATACCCCCTAAGTAGAGGTAACACTTCCCTTCTTACCTCAAATGTGGAGGGAGAGAAATCAACCAAACCCTAGCTTTTGCCTCCTTGAGTCCTAGCTCCTAAATCTTTAGCCCTTAGCAACTCCATTCTCGAATGATTTGAGCCCTTATCTTGGAAGGTGAGTGAGTTGTTCTTGAGATGGAGGTAGGTGCACACATGAGTTTCCATAACTATGAATTGAAGAAATCCAATGGAGGTAGGGGGAGAGGAAGGGTCACGAATTGGGAGGGTGTATGAGGATGGTTCTTGGTTATTAGTGTTTGAGTTGATGATGAAGCTATGGTGTCTTGTGGTGGTGAGATGTGTTTTTGTGTTCATGGTGCTTGAGGGAGGATGAGTTGTTGGGATGGCTTGATTTTGGTTGCTTGGTGGGTGGTGGTGACTTGGTGCTTGATCCAAGATGGAGGTTGATGGTGATGAAGATCAAGGTTGAAGGTGCCTTGATCATGGTGTTTGGGTGATGATGATGATATTTGGTTCTTGGAACCAAAGAGAAAGGAAAGGAGATGAGGATGAAGGAAGGTGTGTTGTGTTGGTGGTGTTCTTGTGGTTGTTGTATATTTGTTTCATGCCAAGATGAGGAAGATCGGACGGCTGGGGCTGGGCAACTTGGTGCCCAAGTTGATTTTGTGTGGCTAGGATCAATTCTGCAGCGCCACACACCTGGACGCAGGTGATGCGCGCTTGGGCGCGGGCCTTGCACCAGGTGGAGAGCTGGTGCACGCGTCTGGTGCATCTGGTGGAGTCTGGAGCGCCAATTCGTGAGTCGTGGTGCGTCTGATGCGCCTGGGGCTCGCCTGGGCGAACTGGTGCCTCGCCTGGGCGGGAGATTCAGCACCAGCACCAAGCTGGTGCATGGCTGATGCGCCAGAAAGGGAAATGGTGCGGTCAGGAGGGAGCTTTGGCGCGCCACACACAGAAATGGTGCGGCTGGTGCGTGGTGCGACTCGCCTGGGCGAAATGGTGCCTCGCCTGGGCGGTTTTTTCACTGGTTGGTGCACCAATGAATAGTGCACCCGCCTGGGCGCATGACTGGTGCGCCTGGGGGAGAATCAGGGTTTTCAACCTTCGATTCACCGTAACTTCTTCGTTAACCGTCGGATCGGGTCCAAATTTTTAGACAAGCTTCTTAACCCCATAAACTTCACATCCAACGGTGGAATTTATTTTCTTAGCATCCCATAATAAATTTCTAATTTTCTCTTTTCGGTCGATTTCTAACATCGAAAACGCCGATTTAACTCCCGATTTCGCTTAGTTATTTTCGGTCGAAGCTACAATTGCCTCCTATACAACCCCTAGGACTTATATTTACCACTCACCTGTCCACCAAAATTCGTTAAGCGATTAATCTACCCATTCCTTCCACTTTAACCCTATTAATTAATTAATTATTGCTTGGAATTAAATTTGGGATGTTACACACTGGATTCATTTTCCACTGTAGTCAACGAAACCTAGCTCATAATAATCGAAATATCTTCTTTCTTAGCATAATAACTTGACCCGTTGAGATTTTTTCTTTTTGAACCTCACCCTTTATTCATTGGCCTCCACCGCATGAAACAAGTCGGATAAACTACCGATTTGCATAAAGCGAAAGAATTACCGACTACTTAAAAGCGGAAATACTTTCGACTTTTAAGAAGCAGAACAATTACACTCCGTTTGTTTTGGGTGATTTTGGAGGAGGAGAAATTGGGGGGAGAGAAAACAAGGAGAAAAGTTTGTTTTCTCCTTGTTTGGTTGATAGAGAAAAATTGGGGGAGGAGAGAAAATAAGGTGTGTCCCACCAGAAAAAGTTTTCTCTCCTCCATAGGAAAGAGAATGGGAGGAAAATGCGTTTTGGGATGTAAAATTACTTACCTGTCCTTCGTTTATTCACTTTACTTAAATATTTTTTTTTAAAAAAATATTTTTTTAATTGGAAAAAAATAAAGCTTTTTTTTTCGATTAAAAAATTGTTTTTTTATATATTTTGGACTCATAATTTTTATCATGTAATAAAAAATTGAAGTAAAAAAAATCTCCGGTTTTGTTAAATATACATGCATGTGAAAAAGAAAAAAAAATATTTATTTCTATTTTGTATAACAAGGGCTTAGTTGTCTTTTGGTAAATTTATTGTTTTCTCCCTTTCCTCTTTTCTCTCCAACCAAACGGAAGGGAAGAAACTCAACTTTTCTCTCTTCCTTATTTCTTCACATTTTCTCTCATACCAAACAACCACAAAATCTATCCATTTTCTCACCATAATCTCTCTTCCCTATTTCTCTCTCTCCATTTTCTCTCTTCCCATTTTCTCTCCTGCAACCAAACAAAGCCTAAATGTTTGATATCAATTTGCCTATATCATGACTTGCTTGTATTAGAATTTTTGAAATTACTACAACATTATATCCGTTTTTTTGTTGGTTAATAATCATATGACTGGTCATTTCGGCATTATATATTTTTTATGTCAATATTTAATTCAAACTATTTCCTTTTTTCCCTTTTTTTGTTTTACTAATTTATAAGACATTTTACCAATTTTTAATGATTAAATTTTTTTTAACAAATGACCCTATTTATTTAATATTTTTTAGATTCTCAATAATATTCATAGGTGTAATTTGAAAAATATATTAAATATTCTCATTTTCAATATTGTTAATTAAATTAACAATATTTTTTATCGGACATAAAATCTGTGTATGCGAGCTTTTTATATATAGGGATGTATGTAGCATTACTTATTATTATTCTGATTATAATTATTAATATTTTTATTAGTTATAAAAATTAGTGCTAGTATTAGTATTAGTATTATTATTACTATTACTATATTTTTAATTATAATAATTATAATGTTAGTGTAATTATTCGTATAATTGTAGTTAAAATATAATGAATTAATAACATTTAATATACTCTAGTTTATATCAATTTCATATGTTTTATGAGTAATACATATTATGAATAATTATCAATTTTCCCGTAATTGGCTCATAACCACCATTTTTGAAAAGACCATTAATGACCCGTGCAAATTGTAATAATATTGAAGTGCAAATTGTATGTTTACGGACAATTTTTATATTGATGTGTAATCCAAATTATACTAAACATTTAATAAAAATAACCCACGATAAATATTTATTTCCGTGTAATACACGAGCAAACAAACTTTGGAGGGAAAAACAATGATTAAGAAGGGAAAATAAAAATGACAAGAAAGCTCTCAACTTCTCCTATTTGATACTCCGTCTGGTCCCTAATATAAGCACCCTTTGACCCAAAAGCTCTCCCTTTAAGAAAAGTAGGTAAGTTAGTTATTTGTATTGGAATTGTAAATTTTAAATGTATATTTACCAATCTATCGGAGTATTTGATTAATGGATTATTTAATATCTTCTTCTTTTCCCAAAATATATTAAATAGGGTTAGTTTTGTAAAGTCTTATAAAAGGTGCTTATATTTAGGACTAAAATTTTTTGGTCAAAAGGTGCTTATATTAAGACCGGAGTAATATATTGATGATAACAAGGGGCGGCATTACCTAAATAGGAGTATTTATAACTTGGTCTCCACGCTTCAAAAGATATTGGGCTCCACGCTAAACCAGTGCCGACAAGTAATTGTGCTGCTCCCACTACCCTCCTCATAACTACCTAGATGATGCACGTGAGCAGTTGGTTTTTTTTATTTTTTTTATTTATTTATTTTTTTTAAAGATAAGTGTGCTGTTACAACTTACAAATATGGTTCTTTCTCAACCAATCAACTCTCTTCTATGAGATTTTCATCCAATCACATCCCCTTCTATAAAATTTTCAACCAATCATCAACCACCTTCTTTAATCCCATCCACTATTTTCTCTCACACAAGCCACATTGTCACTCTCTTCTCTTCACATTTCACACCGTCCCCCCACCCCTCACCCCACACACCTTCCCACTCCTCATTCACAACCCTAATTAAATTAGGGTTTTCGTTTCCCCCCAATTGAATTCAGAATTTGGGTTCAAGCTTTACACCAAAGACCCACAATTGGCGCTAAAGTTATATCCTTTTGGAGCTGTAGCAACATTGTTCTCATTTCCCCCAACGAAAAGAGGTAAATTGTTGAACATTTTCATTACAACATCCTCAAACCTCTGGCATTGTCGTTTCTCCATTTTCTTTTTTATAATGGCATCTGGAGCTTTTATATTTTATATTCAAGTTTGTCCTTTTTTTTTCTTTTCACCTTTATTAAGCTATATTCAATTAATGGGTCACTTTTTTTTTCTTTTTTTTTTTTAAAAAATGTTTGCCCATGTTTCTGTTCATAGAAAAGGTCAACGTTTTTGTTCGAGGTGATTTATTGGCTGAGGCTACAACCATTGCGATAAAAACTGGAGTTTCAACAATGTTAGTTGTGAATCTTGGCAGGTTTAATTTCTCTGCCCTTTTAAGCACTTGGCTGAATGGCACCCTGTATGCTATAACAATGTTAAACATGGCTTGAACCCTCTTGATTTCCTCTCATATCATGTGAACCAATCTTTTCATTAAGGAAAAAATAATTACAATCTTATTTTGTGCTTAATCCATGCAGTTCAGATAACGCGATTTCGCTATCGCCGGCTTGATGAGATTCATGCTATGAAAACCATTTACAGGCTCAGCTGATAACATAGTTATTGGGATACTTGATTTGGCTGTTTAAGGTGAGTCCAATTCATGTTGCGATTGAATGAGAGAGTCACTATTCTACTTTTGTTGGTTTAAGAAAAATCTTCCTTTTACAAATTTTAATCGAAGATTTTTTTTTTATTTTTTTGCTGTGGGCTGAAAAAGATACAACACAACAAGAAGTGATAACTCTCTCGAGGTGCAAGTTCCAATGATCAATAAGAGTTTTTCATTTTCCCAAATGATGGGCTGCCTTAGTAGCCTAGGAGAAATTGAAGATGACGAGATCTCGCATTATAGCGAGGTCAATAGCAGCACCAGTAGTGGAGATGAGAGTGATGTGCAAGCTCGCCCTAAACATTCGGAGGAAATTTTGAGCTTGAGAGTAGAGAACAACATGTTTTGTAGACAGTTTCCTGTCAAGGAGACTCACAAACTTATTCGCTCAGAGGTATCGTTGGAGTAGTTTTTTAATTTTTGCTGTAAAGGTGTTATTGATGCATGTTGCAAAGTTGAACTTAAATACCACTAGATGAGCTAGTTTTGATATGTAAGTGATCTTCATCTTCAGTTCAGTATTGGTGAAAACTACACTTATTGTTTTTTGGCTATGTTATGATTTCCAGACTCTTACTGAAAATTCATAAGACTAATTTAATACGATTACAAAAGAGATCATCAAGTTTATTGGAATGCCCCATGCAAAAGGAAGGTTGGGTTTAACTTAGATATGATTTTCACAATTTTTGGTGACTTGATATGCAGCTGAGTCTTTGACATGTTTTGGGGCTTCTTAGTTGTTGCTTTGTGCTACATTTCTTCAGTTGAAACCATAACTGTCCGGGTTTATATTCTCTATGTTAGCGTTGGTGTTGAATTATTTGTATAAACTTTAAACCTATCTGAATCTTTATTTGTATTCATGCAAAACTTCTCCATTGTATTGGATGTCTTTTCTGTCAGGAGCATTATATGACTTTTACCACCCTTTCAGGATGACAATGGGAACAAGATGATAAATGAGTATGTTCGTGTGCATAGGATTGGTTTTGGTAGCTATGGGAAAGTGGTAAGTATAGTGTTTGTGGAACCATGCTTTCTTTCTCTTCTCTCAATGAATATGGATTTTCTGACCCCTTTTAATTAAATGCTTTGTAGGCTCTTTATCAAAGTTGCTTAGATGGAAAACACTATGCAATAAAGGTAAGGGCACCTTTTAGTGTTGAAAGGCAGATTAATTCATGGTAGCAAATATGGGCATGTGTTTTTATTACACAACAGTTGACCTTTCCTGATAATAGGGAAGTGTAACATCTGTAGCTAGTTGGACTAGCAAATGTGACTGAGGATATGCAAACTCTTATGTTGACTGAAAAGAACTCATGAAGCAATCAAAGGTTCACTGCCACATGCATGTGTACAATGTTATTATCAAGGGTCCGGCTGGTCATTTATTGAGGTTGATTTTTCCTAACTGCAGGCCTTTCATAAGTCTCATTTAAGGAAGATTCGAGTTGCATTGTCTGAGACCGCCATGACCGATGTTTTACGTGAGGTATGTTTCTTTAAGTACCCTTTTTTCCTTTGCAAACTAATAGAAGTGGGTACCAAGGTCTGGGCATTGGCTTCTTTTTTATAATCTTCTATCATAGTTTATGCTGTAAATGTTATTCTAGAGTGAATATATTTAATATGGTTAACACATTGCTTATTCCATGGTGGCTACTGCTTTATTTGGCAGTTTATATCCGCAGACAGTATATGGAAACTACTTATGTAATTTGCAGCTCCTGTATTTTCATTACTGTCAATTTGCAGCTAGGGGTGTCCAAAAAAACCAGTTTTCCTTAACCAAACTGAATCTGAACCAAACCAAACTACTAAAAATCCTCTATTTTTGATACAGATTTTAATCCAATCCATTTATTTTAAGTCCAAACAGATTGGATTTTATCCAAACTGTGAAACGGGTTTAACTGGCCCATAAGATGTATCCATAACGTGTTATCCACTTATCCCTTTGGCTGCTTTCTTTGTCGCGTTACACATTAGTTATCCCCAACCTCCTTTCCGTCACCGCCAAGCTCTCTGTACCATCACCGCCGTGATTTCTCTCTCCCGATCATCGCTGGTCTCTCCCCTCATCGCTCTCTCTCTCTCTCTCCATCACCACCGTGCTCTTCCGTCACCGCTTTCCTATCACCGATGCTTTCTCTCTCCCGCCACCGGCGCGCTCTCTCTCTTCCGTCACCGCTACTCTTTCTCCCGTCACCGCCACGCTTTCTCTCTTCAGCCGCCACTGCTCTATCTCGATCTCTCTCTATCTCGTTCGCTTTTTCTCCATCTATGCAAGATCTTACTTACAAGGTTAAGGCATCCCTGAAGAAGTAACCATAAGAAGCAAGAAACCAGTTTTACTTTTTTGTTATTTTAATTTCATGTCTGACATGGATAGTGGAAACAGTTATAAACTGGTTTTTTTTTATAACTGATCCATTTTAAACCAGTTCCTAACCGGTTTTGATCCACTTTTTCCAACCAATTCGGTTCATTTGTAAATAAACAAACCATTAATTTGGTTCGGTTCAGTTCAGTTTGGATTTTGCATATATCCAATCCATGAACACCCCTGTTTGCAGCTCCCTAGTTTGACACTGTTCTGATGGCATCTACTGTAATGTTTGATTCTTTTTTGTACAACAGCATGCATATCGACCAGTTTAGAAAATAGTTACATTTTTTTCTTTTGCCAATAACTTTTCATTCTATTTTAATATAATAGAATTCTTTTACCGAGGTTTTACATTTTATTTTGCTTCCTGGCTTCTGCATTTTATGATTTACATTTTTTATTTCTACAACTTTAGATGTTCTTTACTATCCCTGTTGTTGGTTAAAAGACAAATACTTTCCTTTCAGGTACTTATTATGAAAATGCTAGAACATACTAATATAGTCAATCTCATCGAGGTGATTGATGACGAAGAGTCGGATGACTTCTACATGGGTACTCATGACTAGTTTCTTCTTGATTTTGTTCTTTAGTAGTTGACAGGTTCTCCCGAAATCCCTGCATGTTTATTTGAGCCTCAAGTTTCAATAGCAATCTATTTGAAGTTTTATGTTTAACTGTAGTGTGTTTCTTGTACAGTACTTGAATATGTGGAAGGCAAATGGATTTGTGAGGGTTCAGTTCGTTCTTGTGCCTTAGGTGAAGAGACTGCTCTGAAATACTTGCGTGATATAGTCTCTGGATTAAAATATCTTCATGCTCATGTATTATCTCTCGACCTATCTTTTTATGATTAATCTTTATGTAGTATGTGTTTTTAATTGACTTACTTCACAGATTTATGATTTTTTTATTTAAAAAATAAAAAAAGACATTACAAAACTTGAAAATATTGCAATTTTTTGTTGGATAACTTATTGGTTGATAAGCATTATCCTTCATGCTCGCTCAATGAAAATACATAGTAGTATTGAATGTGCATGGCTGGTTGCTAAACAAAACAAAACAAAACAAAAAAAAACACCGGTGTATCATTTTACCGAAGATGCTCATTCTCATTACATTCCTCAAAATAGTTTTGACTACTTTAGTAAGGTGATTTGGTTCTTTATTAATTGTTTGCCAAGCAGAATATTGTGCATGGGGATATTAAACCTGACAATCTGTTGGTTAATCGACATGGTACTGTAAAGATAGGGGATTTCAATGTCAGCCAGGCTTTTGAGGTGATGTAATTACTGAGCTTAAATGCAACTATGATATTTTAGGGATGTGAAAGCTGATGAGTTTACTTGTGCTAAAGTTGAAATGAACAACAAGAGACCCGCATAAGCTTTTTTCTGTGTTAAAATTGAAGGATGATTGGTTGAAACTTGAAAGGCATGAAAGCTGGAGAATGTACCCTATTAATACCTGAAAGTCATTAATGTGTCAATTACTTAATTTATAAAGGCCTTTTGTCTTGTCAATTTTTACTTCATTGTGTTGATATCATGTGCGTTCATCCATAATGCTAAAATGGGACCTTATCCACATTACCCATTCAAATATTCAGGGGCAGAGTGAAAGGCGTGAAAGGTGCTTGTAAGGCCACCCTGACTACAAAAATCTTGGTTTGTTCCAAGATCCCCCTGTCCGTCTAGTCTTTGCAAATTCATGGTGACTATGCCTCCTCTCTTGCAGAGACCCTGACCATGGGTCCATAGAAGTAGGCACTTAATTTTCCTTCTAACAATAATATCAGAAGTTATATGGAATGAATTTTGCACTTTTATCAAAATATCATCACAATGAAAGAATTTTGCTAATATGAGAGTGGGAATCGGGAATAAGGAAGTTGTGATTTTTCCATCAAAAGGATTAATTATAAATCATGTAGCATCTTTTGGTCTAAGTAATGTTTTCCACACCCCCAAGCACATTCACACACCCTTTTCACACGTGTGACATTACATGCATGCATATATCGTAGCAATTAATGTGAACCTATACTCTGACTCGTTTTGCAGGATGATAATGATGTGCTTCGACTATCACCTGGCACTCCTGTTTTCACCGCACCAGAGTGTTGTTTAGGTTACGGTTTTCTTTTCAAGATTGTAAAGATATTTGCTCATATGGAATCTATGGAAGTACATATTCTCATTGTAGTTTTTGAATGTTGATATCCTTTCAGGTCTTACTTATCATGGTAAAGCTTCAGATACATGGGCAGTAGGAGTTACTTTGTTCTATATGATATTGGGTGAATACCCATTTCTAGGAGACGCACTCTAAGATACATATGACAAAGTAAGATTTATATTAGCTTCTTAGTTCTTACACTCTGAATTGCCTATTCACACTAACCAATAATAATGTTATAAAATTAAAAGGCAAATTTCAGTTTCATCCTTTAAATTTTATATATTTTTTCCGATTTCATCCTAAAAGTAGCTTTTTGTTTCAAATGGGTCCTAAAATCCATTTTTTTCCATGGTAAAAATTTTAAAATGCTTTTTGTTGCATATTTTGCATAGTGGGCCAGCAGATAGCAGCCCAAATGAGGAAGGGACAACCAAGTGAGGTGACGTGGCTGGGAATCCACTGAATCGGTTGCTCACCCACGCATTTCCATTTCTACTTTTTTCTGTTATAGTGCCCAATGATTGGCTATATATGTAATAGTGCTGAATGAAAGAAGGCAAGTCATTTCTTCCCTTAACTTTTTCCCTTAACTTTTCTTAGGAGGCCCCCCTTCCCTTCCTCGAATTCAGGGAACAGACAATGGTCAACGAAGACGCACCGGATGTTCAAGGGTGGCGCAAAAAGATGGACGATGGGACTGTCCCCAGCTTTGGTGTCGTCCCGGACGAGTTGTTCCCGTAGTAAGTAAAGCATAATCGTTATTTATTTTATTTTTTTAAAATAATTTTATGATATTATTATGTATATTTAACATGTAATATTCTGACATTCATTGTATAGGGGGTAGTTTTTTTTTTTAAATAATATTATCAGTGAAGGGGCTGAAATATTCTTGACATGATATTTTATGATTTTAAAATAATTTTTTAAAATCGGTTATTTAACATGTAATATTCTGACATTCATCGTTATTTAACATTCATTGTTTTTTAAAATAATTTTATGATATTATTATGTATATTTAACATGTAATATTCTGACATTCATCGTTATTTAACATTCATTGTTTTTTAAAATAATTTTATGATATTATTATGTATATTTAACATGTAATATTCTAACATTCATCGTTATTTAACATTCATTGTTTTTTAAAATAATTTTATGATATTATTATGTATATTTAACATGTAATATTCTGACATTCATTGTATAGGGGGTAGTTGATGGGATGAGGTCTACAGTAGGAACTTTGGGAATCGTTATTGTTTTTTTTTTAAAATAATTTTGTGATATCATCTGTGAAGGGGCTGAAATATTCTTGACATGATATTTTATGATTTTAAAATAATTTTTTAAAATCGGTTATTTAACATGTAATATTCTGACATTCATCGTTATTTAACATTCATTGTTTTTTAAAATAATTTTATGATATTATTATGTATATTTAACATGCAATATTCTGACATTCATTGTATAAGGGGTAGTTGATGGGATGAGGTCTACAGTAGGAACTTTGGGAATCGTTATTGTTTTTTTTTAAATAATTTTGTGATATTATCAGTGAAGGGGATGAAATATTCTTGACATGATATTTTATGATTTTAAAATAATTTTTTAAAATCGGTTATTTAACATGTAATATTTTGACATTCATTGTATAGTGGGATAGTTGATCCGGTCTACAGCAGGAACTATGGAAAACCAGCACACAAGCATATCAGTAGAGAGCAATTCTATGAGGAGGAAAAAGCTAGGGAAGAGAGAGAAGAGAAAGCTAGGAAAGAGAGAGAAGAGGCTCGACGCAAAGCAGTTGAAGAGGCTAGGGTAGCTAAATGCAAAGACGAGGCTGAAACTAGGAAGTGGGAAATTATCTTTAGCATGTTTCGGACACGCTATACCAGAGAGTATGGTGGTGATGGGCCTTTGACTGCAGAGGATATAGAGGAGGCCTTTTTTCACATGCCTCAAGATTGGGAGATAGCTATCTTTGATGTTGTGGATCGTTTATACAAAGCTATGCTTGATGGCACCCTTATGGAAATTAATTGATTGAAGTTGGATGGAAGAAATTTTATTTAGGTCACTGGGCGGTGGGGTATTTTGTTTGTTTTGATTTGATGAACCATTTTTGTAACACCCTATATTAACTAACATTCTAACTACCCCGATTTATTTAGTGACTTGAAAATTTCTTTTTAAAACCATTTTTAGCTTGTAAAAATCTCTGTCAAATCGGACAGAGTTTCCTTTGTTTTATGGATATCCCCAAAAGTAAGAGTTCTCCTTGAAAACCTGTTTAACATTGTTATATAACCAGCAGTATGCCAACAGGGCAAAATACAAATTAGTTCAATACATTCGAGGACATTGTCTCCAAAATAATAATCAAGTTATAAAATAGTTTAATTTCCCCAAAAAGGTATTACATAATATTTATATACATCAAAAGCCAAAGTTAAATTCTTGGACCAATATAATATCACCCCCTAACGTTCACACTCCACGTTGTGGAGTGTGCCCCTGCTCGGCCACGACTAGTGCATGCTCCGCTTCGGTACCTGTAAAAGTATATCAAGAAGGATAGCATTACACAGAACTTTGAAATATAGCTTCTACGAAAGCATAGTAATAAACCAAGGTCCTACCCTACTCCATACTATCCAAATCATATACTACCTCACTTTCCTTTTATACAGCTCAACATTTCCCTATGATTTCAGTTACATGATTTCCCTATGTCTTTCTAATCTTTCCATTTCATTCTTTCGCGCACCTTTCGGTGGGTATTATTTCCATTGGTCGCACACCACAAGGGCGGGTCCTAATTATACCTAGTCACATTCCCTACGGGAGGGTCTAAAATTCACACTCTATTGTGGAGGGTCCTACTCTACACACGCTCCGTTATGGAGGGTCGATCCTAATCTATACACGCTCCGTTATGGAGGGTCGAACCTAATCTATACACGCTCCGTTATGGAGGGTCCATCCTAATCTATACACGCTCCGTTATGGAGGGTCCATCCTAATCTATACACGCTCCGTTATGGAGGGTCGAACCTAGTCTATACACGCTCCGTTATGGAGGGTCCATCCTAATCTATACACGCTCCGTTATGGAGGGTCGAACCTAGTCTATACACGCTCCGTTATGGAGGGTCCATCCTAATCTATACACGCTCCGTTATGGAGGGTCCATATATATGTATATATATTCGCACTCCACTTAGGGAGGATCCTATGAATTTACGCCTATCTGCACTTCCATTCGGAAGGGTCCATCCTAATCGTTAGTATTGTCGCACTCCCTTTGGGAGGGGTCGTTCATACCTAAACTCACCTTGCACATTCCCATACCCACACCTAAATAGGTGGTCCTTTCTCACATTAACAATATACTTTCCCATTGTCCAATTATTACTCTCATTACTAACCCATTTATTATCTAATTTCCTTTCAATTCCATTATTCAACTCAAGTCATTATCTACAACAATTATCCTTTTTACTTAACATACTTATCTCTATATTTTCCTTAATTATTGCACCTCGTACTCCTAAATTAAAACAAGTCTATCACTAACACTTTCCCTTTTCTTTACCTATCTCTTGGTTATCCCAATAATATAACATTTCATTCCTTCCACAATTTCCATGCCTTTTCAAGCTTACAACGAATCTCTAATTATTTTTGCTCCATCGTTCACTCTTAGTTCCTTTATAATTTCCTTATGTTTTGTCATCCAGTTATTCTCATTACCCTCTAATTATATATATCTACTTTGTCTATTATTCACTTCCTATCCACTATTATTCATGCATTTGTTCTCACAAATCTCACTAGTTACTCTTTCTATTCTCCACTAATTGCTTCCTTTATTTTCATTATCAAATACCCTAAGGTTTTTATGCTATACTCCCTCTCTACCCCTAGCCATCGCTATAACTAAAGAGAATCTACTTCCTAAGCTAAGGTAATACGAACCCTCTTACCTTCTTAAGAGGTGATGATGAATTTCAAGTCCTAGCTCTTGGATCCTTGGTGTGTGAGTTCCTTATCCTTGACTTGTTTTGAGTTGGAAAGCATGAAGCCAAAACCCTACATATCCATGAGTGCAAGAACCCTAAGGGTTTTAGAACAAAATTTATGATCTAAGGAGAGTTGGAATGGAAATGAAATTAATTCATGGTATGAAGCTAGCTTACCCCAAGTGATGATGAAAATTGAAAAGTCCAAGAAGAAGGAAGGAGGGATCAAATCGTGTGGAGGAAGGAGGAAGAGAAATGGGGCTTCAACTCACTCCCATGGTGCAAGGTTTGATGGGGTTTTGTTGGTTTTGGGTTTGAGGTGCCCAAAATCAAGTGTTTGATGATGAAGAGTGATGGAGTGCTTCTTGGACCAAGGAGGAGAGAAGGGTGGAGAGAATGGAAGAATGAGGAGGATGATGGAAGAGGAGGAGGAAGAAGAGATGATGTTGATGATGGAGGAAATGTGGTGTTGTTGTTGTTGTAATTTGTTTTATGCCAAGACAAGGTGAATCGGACGGCTGAGATGGGACAACTTGGTGCCCAAGCTGAATCCAACGCACCAGATCTGATCTGGTGCCGCGCGCGCCTGAGCGCGGTTCAGACGCGCCTGAGCGCGGTCACGCACCAGTTGGTGCTGCTGATGCGAGCTGGCGCGCGTGCTGGTGCTGGTGGGGCGTGCTGGTGTGCCATTTTCCCTTGGCTGGTGCGACTGGTGCGCACGGGGCGCGCCTGGGCGCATGATTGGCGCGCCTGAGCATCTAGCTCCCTGAGTTGGTTCACCAATTGCACCCTGGTGCGCCTGGGCGTGCACCGGTGCGCCTGGGCGTGCACCGGGAACTTGAAACTTCGATTTGCTGTAACTTTTTCGTCAACCGTCGGATCGGGCCCAAATTTTTAGACATGCTTCTTTACCCCATAAACTTCACATCCAACGGTGGAATTTATTTTCTTAGCTTCCTATAATAAATTTCTAATTTTCTCTTTTCGGTCGATTTCTAACATCGAAAACGCCGATTTAACTCCCGATTTCGCTTATATGACTTTTCCCAAAGCCATAAATGCCTTCTATACAACTCCTAGGTCCTATAATCACCACTCGCATATCTAGCAAAATTCATTAAGTCACTTTTCCAATTTTTCTAAGGTTTTTAATTAATAATCTAATTTAAAATAAAGTTCGGGATGTTACAATTTTAGTAATGATTGCTAATTACTGTATATGCTTTCTCTGTTACTATTACTATCCCATCTATCAAAATTCGAACACCTTTCTTATTTTCCATCCTTTGGATATTATTATTATTATTATTATTATTATTATTTATTTATTTATTTTTTCGTTACAAAATTAATGTTTAATTTAAATGTTATAGAATTATAGAATTGGTAACACAAGCCTGATCTTTTCTTGCTTATTCATTTTAAGTAATAAGTATGTTTTTCACCATATATGGGGAAAATAAACAAAGATCAATATCTTGCACTCTGATCTAAATTTACATAGGTACGGCTACTTGCACTATGACAATAACATTTGCTTTTTAAGGTATAATTAACCTATAGAAAGACCTTTTTATTTATTATTCTCTCGCAAATATTAAAAACTACATTTTTCAAGAATTTTGTACCACTTTTAATACTTTAATAACAAGTGTTCTTAGTATTTTCCAATAACAAAAATAAACTAATTTTGTAGTATTTTAAATATAAATTTTCTACTTTATTCAAATTTTATAGAATTTAAAAAAATAAATATATTTATTTAATTTTTTTAATAAATATGAAATATTTATTTCATATATATATATATATATATATATATATTTGTAAAGAAAAAAAAGCCTACGTCCCAAAAAAAAAACCAGCCATATAGGTCCCACGTCGGCGTAGTCTCCCACGGTATCATGAATCTTCAGAGTTGAGAACCAACTCATATTCACTTTTCTCATTACTTTATGATTTTTTTTAGTTTTATTTATTCAGATTTTTTTTTTAATTTTATGAAAATTAGGACACAAACACGATTACCCAACCCAACTCAATCCGCATTTCTATGGGTTGGGTCGGGTCTGTTTTGACAGTCAATTAGAGCACAACCCAACCCAACCCAACCCAATTTACTTTGGTTGGGTTGGGTATTAAAACTCCTCAAAACCCAACCTAACTCGTTAAAACTCCTCAAAACCCAACCTAACTCGACCCATTATAGCCTAGTAACATCATTAACATGTGTTACTCCCTCCCTTTTTACTTATCAGCCTTAAAGATTTTTTTTAATTGACAGCCTTAGATATTATTTGTTTCTTTTTAGTAATTGTTTATTTTAGGATTTAATAATTGTTTATTTCAGGATTTCAAGAGTATAATAAATATTATTTTTTTATTTGTAATTATTTAATATGTTTTAATTTATGTGAGTAATGGAGAAAATATATGATGATAAATATATTATTATAGAAAGAGAAAAGATATAGTGGGAATTAATGTAGTATACATTGTTTAAGGAACGTATGACTATTGCATAGGTGGAGGGGTGATGTATGATCATTGAGAGTATTAGGGTTTAACAGGGCAAGAACCCGATCTGAGAATCTGAAAATGGTGAGGTTGGGTATCTAAATTTGAGCATGGTCCAACGGTTAACGAAAAAGTTATGACTTTTTCAATAATCTGTATTTTCAACTCTGAACAAAAGACTCGAGTATCAATAGTAAAAGACTCAAGTATTATGGGTCTGATGGTCAAAAACACGTTTTTTCTTCATTTTTCAGCCATGGCAACTCAAATTTTCTTCCCTTCTAGATGCCCCAACGCATTTCAAACTTCTCCTACTTCGATTTAGGACTAGAGGTAGATAATCTTGAAGGGTAGGTGCAAATCCAAGTCTATAAATTGGATTGAATTGGAGATCAAACTCACATTAACTCAAATTCTGAATTTTTCTCTCTTATTTTGGTGCTTACTTTGCACTCTCGGTTCTCTCTCCATGAACAACCAAATTTCGTGAAACCAAAACACATTTTGAGTTCTATTTCCCCTCTTGAAATAGAACCAAGAACCACACAAATTGAGTCCCTGTAGCCCGAGTTATTAGCTTGCAAAGTTGCATACCCGAAGCTGAAATAGAGCAGAATCAGTTTCGTTTTGCTCTCTTTCTTGAATTGGTTTGGTAAGTACGCTGAACCATTTAAGCTCAAACTTGTTTCTAATCAAAGTTGGTACTTCCTAGTTGCTAAATAAATCGTTTCCTTGTATTTTCATAACATGTACGTGATGTTATAATTGGTCAAAGTTAGCCCGTTGAAGTGCAACAAGTAGAACTTTGAATCTCAAATTTGATTTCTGGCCATTTCCTTCTCAGCCAATCCTTCCTTTAGCTTCATCCAGGTATGAGAGGAGTTATCTAAATGCTAGAATGAGTTGTTACTAGCTAGAAATGTAGGAACCCCAAGAGGTTCAAGGGAAATGAAACTTGAATTAGGAAACTGACTTGGTGGTCAGAATCCCATGGTTTAATGATTTGAACAAGTTTAAATGAATCCAATAATGCTTACTGAAGGATTGAATTGAGTTAAAATGAAGTACAAATGAAATTCATAATTTAGAATATGGTTTTCTAAGTTTTGGCTCTTTTACTTATTTGATTATGAATTTTTAAGTTTCGATTTTGTTTGATACTTGAAATATGTTCCATATATGTGTTATAACTTTTGTTTTTACTTGGAAAGAAGTAAGGAATCAAAAATTAAGCAATGAGAGCTAAAAGAATCAATTTTTTGCATGCTGTCACGAAAGACTCAAGTCTTACTCGAGTATACCAAGAAAGACTCGAGTCTTTTGATAAGTTTTGCCAATAAACAAAACTGTATAACTTTGGTCATTTTTTTCACATCGTGTATAACAGTTATTTAAGCATTATCGATTTTCTTTATGGTAAATATTGGATGTGGTTGTTTAAACATTAGGTTAATTCAATGGATTGTTTTGTGATATCCTCCTCTAGAAGGACCAAGGAAACCAAATACAATCCTAAAACAATAAGCACAAAGAATGAAGAACTTAAGGGTCTACCCTACAAGGTGCCCTTATGGAGGACACATGCCCTAAATAAAGACACTGGTCCCATGAATTAAAGGTCATTCATGGAACAATAAGTGATGCACGAATTTGAGATGATGATGATGCAAGAGAGAGGTGTGTGTTCAATACACATAATGATAATCAAAAGGAATTAATTGAACGTTACAAAACCATTAATAGTTTTAAAACTTGATATTAATGATTTGTAACCGCTTAATTAATGATTTGTAACCACAATCATAAGTGACATTCAAAGTCATTCATGATTACAAAGGTGAAGATAAAACACTTCTCTCAAAGCCGAGCATATCACAAATTCGTTCAAGACAAGAAAATAAAGAGTTAAGAAGATTTCATTCATGAAGGCATGAAACTAAAAGAGAGAGAGAGAGAGTTACAATTTGAATCTCAAATTCAAATGGGGAAAAATTGAGGCTCACGGCCTAGCATTCAAAAGGGGAAGGAGTTACACTTCCAACCATCATATGCATTGAGTAGTCATATTCATTATTAGGCTATGATGGGTAAAGGTTACAAATTGAAGTCTTACTCATTATTAGGCTATGATGGGTGAAGGTTACAAATTGAAGTCTCCATTCAAGAGAGCATCAATGTGCACGGCCAATTATGGAAGGAAGTTATGAATTGAATTACAACATTCAAGAGGCCATCATCATGCTCATAAGCACGACCATGAAGAGGAATGAAGACTAGACGTTTTTCATCAATAAAGATTTGTAACTTACAACTCATTATTAGGCCTAGCATTAAGTGGATTCCTTCGTCATTTATGTTGATTAAATTCTCATTTTCCTTAGCTTGTAAGTTCGGCCAACACTAGGAGAAAGGCTTTGAGAACCCAATTGTAAACTCTATATAATGTAAAGCATTTGATGAATGAACAGAACTTTGGGTTTTGAGAGCAAACTCGTGTGCCTTGTGCATTTAGGCGTGATGCCTTCTCTTACTCAAGGGAGTGATTCTCTTGAATGATTCAGTGATTGAATCAAGACTAAGACTTCCATGGTGTGATGCTATGCGAAGCAAGATGGATTTCTTCTTCCAAGAAGGGACGCCATCTTCCTATCTTTTTGTGTCTTTCTTCTTTTGTTTTAGAGGTCCAAGAACACATGAGTGTTCAATCTACAAAAATACAAAAAGAGTTTGAGTTTGAGTTTTTGTTTTAAAGATCAAAATCGTGATCTTCTTGAGAATAAGAGTGAGTCCTTTTTCTTTTGGTGTTTCTTTTGATCTCCTGAGTCTTGATTTGATGACCAATTCGTGGATCATCTTTGAGTGATTGAGAGTGTTTCTCAATTTTGAGTCTCTTTTTGTGTTTTAGTCTAAGATCATTTGATCTTTCCTTGGAGAAAAGAATTGGAATCGATGGTCTCATTTCCTAGGCGCATCAATTTGGTATCAAAGCTATACTTTTCTCCTAAGAAGAGGACGTCCAAATTGTTATCTAGGAAGTGCATATCAAAGTTGTATCAAAAATGGATATCAACTTGGTATCATTCTAAGCCAATCCAAGAACCACTCATCAAGTGGTTTACTCTAAGGTATTTTTCTTTTTGAGTCTTTGATTCGTTTTTGAGTCTTGAAATGAAAAAAAAATTGAGTTGTTTTGAGTTTGATTCTATTGTGAATCATTTGAGTCATTTTCGTGTTTGTCAAGTTGTGACAAATCAAACCGTGGCTGTTTTCATTTGATGTGTCATATTCAAATCAAAACCGTGGTTGTTTGATCTGTTGTGTCGTCCTTATTTTTGTTGAGTCAAAAATTGTTTTTGTGAAAACCGTGGCTATTTGGGTGATCCTTGTAAAACCATGGTTCAAATTTGTGGCTGTTTTGTGTAGTGTGTCAAAATCCTGACTAAATTGGTTTTCTTTCAAAACCGTGGCAATTTTTTTTTTGTGGATGTTGCCTTGTCACGAATTTTACTTTGTCACTAAAGTTGTTTTGTGTCAAAACCGTGGCAAAGTTTTTGGTTATTGTCACGACTTCTTTCTTTTGTCATAAAATTTGTTTTGTGATAAAAACCGTGGCAGTCTTGTGTGTCTTGTCACGTTTTCTTTTGTTGTTAAATCGGTTTTGTGTAAAAAAAAAACCGTGGCCAAGTTTTTGATTCTTGGTTTGTGTTGTCTTTGGGATTTGATTTGTTGCATTTCCTAGAGTTTGTTTTGAGTCTTGGCCGAATTAGGCTTTTTGTTTTGATCAAGATAGTTTGAGTCATTTGTTTTGTTATGGTAGTTGTTACAACAATAGTGTGTGTAAGATTTCTTGGCTGAATTAAAACTTTTGTTCTTGGTCAAGAAGTGATTAAGTTTTATACACATTATTGAGTCTTTGTTTTGTGTCTTAGCTTGTTGAGTGTGTTTGTGTTTTGTGGCTGAACCAGTGGTTTTGTGTTTAGTCATTAGTTTTGAGTCTCATAAACACACTTGAGTCTTTGAGTCTTAGAGTTTTTGAGTCTTAGACTTTGAGTCTCTGGTAGCTGAAAGTTTGATGTTGCATTCTTACAAATCCTTGTGGAGCCAACATCAAGTGATTATGAAACATGGCGCAATTTGAAAAAGTGCTTTTGGTGGGAGAAGTTTTTGAACCAATCCATGAAAAGAAAAAGAGAACAAGAGAACATAAATGAGACTCTTGAGAGTGAGATGCTTAAGAGTGAAACATTTGTGAGAGTGAAAGAAAGCATGAGTGAAACACTTGAGAGTGAGATGCTTAAGAGTGAAACACTTGTGAAAAAGAATGAAGTGCAAAGAGTAAGCTTGAGGAAAACACAAAGAGTGCAAACACTTTGAGTAATATGAGTGCAAACACTTTGAGTGAAAACAAGAGTGAAGACTTTGCTTTAATTCTGATTTTTCTAACACTTATCTTGTGAAAATCTTTTTGTTTATTTGGATTTTCAGGTTGCAAATACCAATGGGGTACACTCACCAATGCCTCAACTGTGAAAGAAGAGTGCATGTTTCCAAGAGCAACCATGTTTTAGATAGGAATTTTCTTTTAGTTAGAATTTTTATCTTGAGTTTTTGTTAGTTTGTGTCTTTTCTTGAGTCAAGTCAAGACCCATGTAATCATGTAATAGTTCATGTAACTTTTCATTTGTTTAGGACTAGAATTTTTAGTTATCTAGTTTCAAACAGGTGTGAAGCCAAAGCATGGGTCAAGTCAAAGTTGAAGCTGTTGTTGGAGTTGTCCATCACAAACCAATAACTGCAAAGGTGTTTTTTTGTTTTGGTTGTGTTTAATCCTTGAGGATAAGAATGAGCACAACAAGTGAAGAGCAATAAGTCCTTGTCTGGGACAAAGTCAAGAATAAGGAAGTGTCAAGTGAGCTTGGTGCTCAAGGGTAAGAGATGTGTTTCCAAGTTTGCTGATTTGTACTGATGAGTGTTTTTGTTTTAGGACCATCAAGATTTGAGGGCAAATCCTCTTCAAGAGGGAGGGAATGATATCCTCCTCTGGAAGGACCAAGGAAACTCAAATACAATCCTAAAACAATAAGCACAAAGATTGAAGAACTTAAGGGTCTACCCTACAAGGTGCCCTTATGGAGGACACATGCCCTAAATAAAGACACTGGTCCCATGAATTAAAGGTCATTCATGGAACAATAAGTGATGCACGAATTTGAGATGATGATGATGCAAGAGAGAGGTGTGTGTTCAATACACATAATGATAATCAAAAGGAAATAATTGAACGTTACAAAACCATTAATAATTTTAAAACTTGATATTAATGATTTGTAACCGCTTAATTAATGATTTGTAACCACAATCATAAGTGACATTCAAAGTCATTCATGATTACAAAGGTGAAGATAAAACACTTCTCTCAAAGTCGAGCATATCACAAATTCGTTCAAGACAAGAAAATAAAGAGTTAAGAAGATTTCATTCATGAAGGCATGAAACTAAAAGAGAGAAAGAGTTACAATTGGAATCTCAAATTCAAATGGGGCAAAATTGAGGCTCATGGCCTAGCATTCAAAAGGGGAAGGAGTTACACTTCCAACCATCATATGCATTGAGTAGTCATATTCATTATTAGGCTATGATGGGTAAAGGTTACAAATTGAAGTCTTACTCATTATTAGGCTATGATGGGTGAAGGTTACAAATTGAAGTCTCCATTCAAGAGAGCATCAATGTGCACGGCCAATTATGGAAGGAAGTTATGAATTGAATTACAACATTCAAGAGGCCATCATCATGCTCATAACCACGGCCATGAAGAGGAATGAAGACTAGATGTTTTTCATCAATAAAGATTTGTAACTTACAACTCATTATTAGGCCTAGCATTAAGTGGATTCCTTTGTCATTTATGTTGATTAAATTCTCATTTTCCTTAGCTTGTAAGTTCGGCCAACACTAGGAGAAAGGCTTTGAGAACACAAATGTAAACTCTATATAATGTAAAGCATTTGATGAATGAACAGAACTTTGGGTTTTGAGAGCAAACTCGTGTGCCTTGTGCATTTAGGCGTGATGCCTTCTCTTACTCAAGGGAGTGATTCTCTTGAATGATTCAGTGATTGAATCAAGACTAAGACTTCCATGGTGTGATGCTATGTGAAGCAAGATGGATTTCTTCTTCCAAGAAGGAACGCCATCTTCCTATCTTTTTGTGTCTTTCTTCTTTTGTTTTAGAGGTCCAAGAACACATGAGTGTTCAATCTACAAAAATACAAAAAGAGTTTGAGTTTGAGTTTTTGTTTTAAAAGATCAAAATCGTGATCTTCTTGAGAATAAGAGTGAGTCCTTTTTCTTTTGGTGTTTCTTTTGATCTCCTGAGTCTTGATTTGATGACCAATTCCTGGATCATCTTTTAGTGATTGAGAGTTTTTCTCAATTTTGAGTCTCTTTTTGTGTTTTAGTCTAAGATCATTTGATCTTTCCTTGGAGAAAAGAATTGGAATCGATGGTCTCATTTCCTGGGCGCATCATTTTGGTTGCATAAATATTAGTGGTGCAATTTATCTATAGAATAAAAATTTTTATAAAAATAATTTTGGTCCATTTTTAGTTTTGTGGACAATGATGATTTAAGTCTAGATTAATTTTTCCTTTTTTATATTATAGAAATGCTCCACCAAATGACTATATTCCGTGGGATGCACAGGTACACTGGAGACAGTATTAGTAAAAATATTAAAATTAAATTTAATATCAAAATGAACTTTTCTTATTGTAAGTGAGCTTACATGGGTGGGAATAAAAATACATGCACATAAAATTAGCTAACAAGATTGATTTGGTTTCAGTAAGATGGATATTGGGAGAATCCAAACATGATAAAAAAAAAACTTTGAATACTTTATACTTATTAAACTTAATCTGAATTAAAGAAATAATTTTATAATTTGAATTGAAAATATTTTTTTAAGTAATAATAAACCCAAACCATACACTATACTGATCGGTTTTTGAAAAAATATTTTTTTTTTTTAAATTTTTTTTAGCATAATGGTTCAAAGAAAAAATAGTGGCTTTGAATCATGTTGATTAGTTTTATTTCATAATACCTGGTTCGAACCAGATTATTTTATAGAGAGTGGTCCACCACGTATCTCACCGGCTCACCTACACTTATAAATGTTTGATATCAATTTGCCTATATCATGACTTGCTTGTATTAGAATTTTTGAAATTACTACAACATTATATCCGTTTTTTTGTTGGTTAATAATCATATGACTGGTCATTTCGGCATTATATATTTTTTATGTCAATATTTAATTCAAACTATTTCCTTTTTTCCCTTTTTTTGTTTTACTAATTTATAAGACATTTACCAATTTTTAATGATTAAATTTATTTATTTTTAACAAATGACCCTATTTATTTAATATTTTTTAGATTCTCAATAATATTCATAGGTGTAATTTGAAAAAAATATTAAATATTCTCATTTTCAATATTGTTAATTAAATTAACAATATTTTTTATCAGACATAAAATCTGTGTATGCGAGCTTTTTATATATAGGGATGTATGTAGTATTACTTATTATTATTTTGATTATAATTATTAATATCTTTATTAGTTATAAAAATTAGTGCTAGTATTAGTATTAGTATTATTATTACTATTACTATACTTTTAATTATAATAATTATAATGTTAGTGTAATTATTAGTATAATTGTAGTTAAAATATAATGAATTAATATCATTTAATATACTTTAGTTTATATCAATTTCATATGTTTTATGAGTAATACATATTATGAATAATTATCAATTTTCCCGTAATTGGCTCATAACCACCATTTTTGAAAAGATCATTAATGACCCGTGCAAATTGTAATAATATTGAAGTGCAAATTGTATGTTTACGGACAATTTTTATATTGATGTGTAATCCAAATTATACTAAACATTTAATAAAAATAACCCACGATAAATATTTATTTCTGTGTAATACACGAGCAAACAAACTTTAGAGGGAAAAGCAATGATTAAGAAGGGAAAATAAAAATGACAAGAAAGCTCTCAACTTCTCTTATTTGATACTCCGTCTGGTCCCTAATATAAGCACCCTTTGACCCAAAAGCTCTCCCTTTAAAAAAAGTAGGTAAGTTAGTTATTTGTATTGGAATTGTAAATTTTAAATGTATATTTACCAATCTATTGGAGTATTTGATTAATGGATTATTTAATATCTTCTTCTTTTCCCAAAATATATTAAATAGGGTTAGTTTTGTAAAGTCTTATAAAAGGTGCTTATATTTAGGACTAAATTTTTTTGGTCAAAAGGTGCTTATATTAAGACCGGAGTAATATGTTGATGATAACAAGGGGCAGCATTACCTAAATAGGAGTATTTATAACTTGTCTCCACGCTTCAAAAGATATTGGGCTCCACGCTAAACCAGTGCCGACAAGCAATTGTGCTTCTCCCACTACCCTCCTCATAACTACCTAAATGATGCACGTGAGCAGTTGGTTTTTTTATTTTATTTATTTATTTATTTATTTTTTAAAGATAAGTGTGCTGTTACAACTTACAAATATGGTTCTTTCTCAACCAATCAACTCTCTTCTATGAGATTTCCATCCAATCACATCCCCTTCTATAAAATTTTCAACCAATCATCAACCACCATCTTTAATCCCATCCACTATTTTCTCTCACACAAGCCACATTGTCACTCTCTTCTCTTCACATTTCACACCGTCCCCCCACCCCTACCCCACACACCTTCCCACTCCTCATTCACAACCCTAATTAAATTAGGGTTTTCGTTTCCCCCAATTGAATTCAGAATTTGGGTTCAAGCTTTACACCAAAGACCCCGCTAAAGTTATATCCTTTTGGAGCTGTAGCAACATTGTTCTCATTTCCCCCAACGAAAAGAGATAAATTTTTGAACATTTTCATTACAACATCCTCAAACCTCTGGCATTGTCGTTTCTCCATTTTTTTTAATAATGGCATCTGGAGCTTTTATATTTTATATTCAAGTTTGTCCTTTTTTTTCCTTTTCACCTTTATTAAGCTATATTCAATTAATGGGTCACCTTGTGTTCGTGTTCTCCACCTTTCTCTTCTCCGGTTCGTGTTCATCTTCTCTGCCGTTCTTTTCCACCATTTTTATGTTTTGCCTCGCTGAACAATGAGATGCATATTTCTCCTTCCTACTCCTTACTACCCAGGGTGAGTAGTTATTATTTATTACTTAACGTGACTTCCTTCTACATGCTCCTTTTGCTATCAACACTCATCATTGGTTATTTATATATTAATTTATTAATTTATTTATTCCTTTTTTGCTGATCTTTGCTTGCACTTGGTGTTGTGCAGATTCGATAGAGATCTCAAGTGGAGAACTGGAGTTGAGATCGTTCCTATACAATGCACGAGCGCAAATAACTTCAAATTTTTTTCGAGTGGCTTCTTGCAAAGAATATTAGATCTGTTTTTCGCTCTTGTTCTTTTTAGGTTTTAGTTTCTTGCATCCTTGCAAGTTCTGCTTTTTTTTTTAATTTAAATTCAGTGAAGAAGAAAGGGGTTTGGTGAAAGAAAGGAGTAAACGGTGGGGTTTGAGAATTGAAGGGTGTTTTTGACTTTTCGCAATTAAAATGGGGTTTGGGCCTAATGCTTGGGGTTTGTAGACTAAAACTCTTTTAAGAAACAACCCATCCCCAGTCCCCACCCAGATCCAGGCCCGTGAGAGAGACTGAGGAGTAGCATTTTGCATGTCCCAGGCAAAAGTAAAATAAAAATCCTAAACAAAAGACAAACCCCCTAAATCAACATGAACACACCTAATCTAAGATTACAACTCATCACTTCGACACATATTATCATAAACTATTTACACAATTACATACTAGTTAACATAACAATCCCATTCAGAACTCAGAACTAATGAACACTCTCAACCTCTCAAATGTTTCTTTCAAAAGTGTATAAGGGTCATATTTTCAATTCACTCAAGTTCAACAATGATAATGTGTTACCATAGGCTTGACCATAGACCAACATCTCCACTGAAATTATTGAAAGTATGCAAAAATCAAAAGGTCTTATTTTTGGTTGTAATGGGGCCATGGCTAAAAGTGTCAGGTGGGATAAAAGAAAGAAGGGATAAAACAAAGGTTAACTCGCAAAAATATTTACAAAAACAAGTTTCCCTCAAAAACCATGAATGAGCAATGAATACAATAAAGACTCACACTCACATCAGGAACATTTTATTCTTCCTTTCTTTTCCAAATTTTTCTTCTATTCTATTCTTCTATTCTCTTCCTTTCACATTCATTTGTTTTTATTTTTATTTTTTTTTACACGGAAGAGAAATAGAACTCATACACTTTTCACCAATTACTTTCACTTTTCATATTCATTCCTCTCAATTGCTCATTCAAAATTTCCAAGGTACTATAAAAGAATATTTCAATAAATGCAGGGTACCAAAGAAAAATCATATATCATTATAAGGCTCAAAATGGACAACTAAGGGAATATTTATCAATTCAAATCATCTGAAGGCCACAAAAACACATCCTAGGTGCCTTAATCATCTTAATGCATGCAATCAATTATCAATTTTGAAATGGTCACAGGTCAAGTTCTAGAAGACAATATCAAAGTGAACACACTCATGAAATAATAGGGGTCTCAAAATTAAAATAAATCAATAATAACATACCCCATCAATATAAGGCTCAAAACCTCACATATGGCTAAAGTCAGTTCACTAGTCACAAGTTCTGAAAGCCTTTGTCGAAATAACCCAGTCACCGTAATCATATACAGCTCAATCAAATAGAGTCGAATACCAATGAGTCTAAGTCCTAAACTAAGTATGTACATGAATCAAAAAGAGAAAAAGTCCTAAGGTTAGAAAAATTAATTACTTTTGCTAAGGACACAAACCAATACCAATATGGGAGAAAAATTCAGATCTGAAAAATTTTAATTTTTATTTTGTATATACTCCCCCAAACTTAGATGTTGACTTGTCCTCAAGCAAACTAATCTACCCTAAAACTCCAAAATAAAAATTAAAAACTACCTAAAAAGTTGGACAATTTTTTTGGTGAGGTACAGGGGCCTGGGGTGTAATATTGAAAAAATTGGGGCTAATGAGGTCCAAATCCTACAAAAACAAATCTAATCCTAAAATAAATCTATCCCTAAAAAATAGAAAATAAAAAAAACGAAAATAAATAAAAAAAATCTATTCTAAAAATAATCCTAAGATAAATCTAATCCTAAAAAGATAAAACAAATTCCTAAAAGATATAAAACTAATCTAATCCTAAAAGATAAAACAAACTCCTAAAAAGATAAAAAACTAATTTGTTCCTAAAAGATAAGATAAACAAAATATCTATTACTAAAAATAAAAAAATTACTAGAGATAAAAAAAATAAATCTAATCCTAAGAGATAAGATGATTGAATCAGAATTTGACCCCAAAACTGAACTTTTGCACCCCAAGTAGGAGTGAAATTCCCCAAACAGGGCTTTCACAGCCCGGCGCGCCTGAGGCGCGCGACCGTGTGCGCCTGGGGCACACGAGGTCTGTTCCTCATTTTTTTTTAGTAATAGATATTTTGTTTATCTTATCTTTTAGGAACAAATTAGTTTTTTATCTTTTTAGGAGTTTGTTTTATCTTTTAGGATTAGATTAGTTTTATATCTTTTAGGAATTTGTTTTATCTTTTTAGGATTAGATTTATCTTAGGATTATTTTTAGAATAGATTTTTTTTATCTATTTTCGTTTTTTTTATTTTCTATTTTTTAGGGATAGATTTATTTTAGGATTAGATTTGTTTTTTAGGATTTGGACCCCATTAGCCCCAATTTTTTCAATATTACACCCCAGGCCCTTGTACCTCATCAAAAATATTGTCCAGCTTTTTAGGTAGTTTTTAATTTTTATTTTGGAGTTTTAGGGTAGATTAGTTTGCTTGAGGGATCAAGGATTAAATATATCAAAAACTTGTTGGGATTCTGGCAAGTGTACCAGATCGTACAAGTAATATAGACAATGAAGTCCGAGTATCGTACCCAAGGGAGTGACCATTTAATTAATTCCACCTAATTAATATTAGTTAGTGAACGAGACAAAGGATTTATGAATTTGTAAATAAAAACAGAAATTAAAATAAATGACTCTTTGACAAGGGGAAAGGCGGGATGTAGTTTCGATGCAGGTTCCTAAATATTCTTTAACAAATTAATTTATTTTCCTTGAATTCTGAATTGGTTTTGCAAAATTAGATAACACCTAATGTCTTAGTGTGTTTCTATATTTTAGAGATTAATCTCCCAATGATGTCTCAAGGAAGCCTTAAAACCTAACCCTTTCATTAAGTTCAGTCAAAACCTCTTTTTATAAAATTACCCAATTCATAGAAAACATGTCTGTGCCTATGCAATTGAGTTGTTTGATTAATGACTAAATCCTAAATTCATATGTCTATTCATAAAGGATTTTCAAAAGTCATGAAACAACTTCTTTCATGAGAAACAAATAAGAACAATCAAACACAGAATTCAATAACGGAAAATAAGATTAGTTTATTACTAGAAATATTGAAAAGGTTCCATTCATCTACTCATACATCCCAAAGATGGAATTAGTTCATACTTACAAGAGAAAACACAATAAACATGATAAAAATAATTACCATGAATCCTTGAGCTAACTCCGTGTTCTTCACAAAAACCTCCAATCCTTGTTCCTTCTCCAAGTCTCAAATCCTAATCTACTATTATTCTCTGGAGTTGTATGAGTGTCTATCCTCCTAGAATGAATCCTAATCCTATTATTATATAGATAAAGGCTAACCCAATTTTCAATCTAATGTGATAAGATTTTTATTTTAATAAAACTAATCCTAAATCTGAATATAATATGATAAGATCCTATTAGAATAAACTAATCTTTAAGAATCTTATCTACAAATAGAATTTATCATTAAAATCCTTCTAGAATCCCGTATTTGTGTCTGACAGCAAATTCGGCACTTATTTTGACCCCCAAGATGGACGAATTTGAGAAAGGCTATTTCTGGAAAAGTTGTAGATCTTTTCCTTAGCTTTAAAATGATATATAGATCGCCTCATTTGGATAAGCGTAGATCAAGTTATGATCAAAACAGCGAACAATGTCACTTTCTCGCATTTTGCGCGCCCAGGATCAACTTTTCTTCATTTTCCTCTTTGTCTTCCCAATTCAAGTACCAAGCTCTCCTTCTTCGTTCCTTTGCAAAAATCACTGTTTTAAGAGCTTAAATACCTAAAAACAAACCAAACACATCAAAAGGTTCCAGAAATCTTATAATGACAAAATTCCATTGTTTTATTCCAATTTACTCAAGAAACAAGCCACTTACTATGTAAAAGGGAGACAAAAAAAGTACAAAAACATCACA
This sequence comes from Crotalaria pallida, assembly GCA_037953625.1. Classification (NCBI taxonomy): domain Eukaryota; kingdom Viridiplantae; phylum Streptophyta; class Magnoliopsida; order Fabales; family Fabaceae; genus Crotalaria; species Crotalaria pallida. The sequence continues at coordinate 113,517,806 of CM075652.1, read as the reverse complement.
TATTAGACCCCAATCACACCCCCAAACTTAGCATTTTGCATGTCCCAGGCAAAAGTAAAATAAAAATTCTAAGACATAGGACCATTTTCTAAATTAATATGCAAACACCTAATCTAAGACTCCAGACTCATGATTCATACACTTTTCTTCACAAGCAATAACTTCCATCAAAAACTGGTTAAAGAAACAAACTCCAAAAGAAGCAGGAACTAGTGAACTCTCTCAACCTCATTGTGTATATCTCTCATGTGTATCAAGAGTTATAACAATTCACTCAAGTTCATCCAATGACAATGTGTTACCATATGCTTGACCATAGACCAATATCTCCACTGAAATAATTGAATACATGCAAAAATCAAAAGGTCTTAATTTTGGTTGTAACGAGGTCATGGCTAAAGATGAAAGGTGAGATAAAAGTAACAAAGGATTATACAAAGGGCTAAAAATATGAAATCGAACAACATCCCTTTAACATATGAATGGAGCATTGGTTTTATAACAAATATCAACTCCAATATTTAATTCCCCTTCATTCTTTTTCATTCCCATTCTCTCTATTCTCTTCTCTTTTTCCTTATATTTTTTTTTGAAGAGAAATAGAGATCACAATTAATACTTTCAGCTCAACACTTTTTGAATCAACATATTCCCAATTGCACCATTCACATTTCAAAGGATACCAAAAACATATAACATTTATGAAAAGGGTACCAAAGAAATCATTATCAATAGGCTCAAAGTGGACCACTAAGGGATAATATTTATCAAAAATATGTTGAAGGGCAGAAAAATAATCCTATGTGCCTTAATCATCTTAATGCATAAAACAATTATCAATCTCAAAATGGTCATCGGTCAAGTTCTAGAACACAAAATCAAAGTGAACACACTCATGAAAGAAATAGGGGTCTCAATCACAAAATAAATATTCAATATAAAACACATACCCCTGTTAAGTGTAAAGGCTCAAATATCTCACAGGTTAAACAGTCAGTTCACTAATAACTTGTTCCAAAACAGTTTATCCAAATAACCAGTTCTCAACAAAACTTAAAACTCAATTTAAAACAGTGTCATACAACAATGAGTCATCATCATAATTCAAGTATTTACATATATAATCAGAAAAATAGTCCTAATCCTAGAATAATCATCTATCTTTACCCAATACACAAACTAACACCAAATATGGGAGAACAATTCAAGTCATAAAAATTTTAATTTTTATTTTGTCCACTCCCCGAATTTAGAGGTTGGCTTGTCCTCAAGCAAACTAAACTAACTAAACTACAAAATAAAAATTAAAAACTAAAAAACAAAAGCAAGGAGTTAGAGACTTCCCTTTGTAGCACAACATTCTCTCTTGATACACCATGGAGGAGACTCCCCCAAACTTATTCACCTGTGTCACATGAACAACTAAAAATAGTGCTAGAAGCACCCCATTAGCAGTTACATATAGAAAAATTTAAACTCTTTATTCAATCTCCTAATTAAAAATTTAAATCCTACACTACTACAAAACTAAAGAGAATCCACCAGGATCCCAAATCCTATAGCACAACTTCCATGTTATGCAACAATAACAAGTTATTCCTGGATCCCATGGAAATACGCACGGATGATGTTGGAGAAAATGTTTAAAAATAGTTTTAAACCCTCCCGGGTCAAATGGTGCATTTTTCACTCCAAGCATCATCACATGGTGCTTGTCTTTTTCATCATGCATGGAGTCTATGAAAGTGTAAACTCCATGGCTTAGCAAGGTTGCCTTTTCAGCCTCTAAAAAGGAGAACAATGGCTTATCTTCATCATGAGCATCAGGGAAGTCATAAAAAATTAAGGGGTAAATTGAAGGCAAACATTTTGAGGGTTCCACGTATTCATGTAATCCAATACATTTAGCAAGAGCAGAAAATTCATCATTCAAAGTTGTGATGTCCCTAGGCCGGAAGCACCACATGAGGTGTTTGGGGGTTGTTGCAGCTGACGAGGGTGACCCCGGTCCTACGTATTCCATGAGAGGGGAATCAAGCCACACGTAGTTCTTAGGTTTAGAGAGACATACCTTAGCCCCTAGGGAGAGGGGGATATATATAGGAGAGAGCTGGTTGCCCTAATGGGCTATGAGTGGATGAGCTGTCCTTGTGGATAAGGTGAGACACGTCATCCTGTCCTTGGTATCGGAATATCTGGGCGGTGTCGGACTCGGAAGTCGGACCTGGGTAGGAGTATGAGGTCGGCCCGTATCTGGTGTCTGTTCGGCCGTTGAGCCTTGAGCTCGGCCCAGAGCACAGAGGGGTGAGAGCATGATATCGGCCCGTGTCCGATGTCTGTTCGGCCGTTGAGCCTTGAGCTCGGCCGAGCATACAGAGGGCCTGCTGAAGGGTCCTCAGGTCCTGAGTGGGGGCCACGTGGAGCTCGGCTAGGCCGAGTCCATCACATAAGCCCCCCAGCTCGGTCAAGGCTATTTGAGCCTTGCTCCGAGGTCTTGGTTCGAGTCCTTTTCCCAAGTCCACCACATAAGCCCCCCAGCTCGGCGAGACTTTGTGAGTCTCGAGCCGAGTTAGGAGAAAGAAGGCATAGCACTAAGCATCATAGCACTAAGTACCCCCCACCTTCTAGGAAGGGTTTGAGGTCTAGTCCGCAATCATGTGCTCAAGGCTAGCGAAGGATGGCAAGGCGGGTTAGGAGAAATCGATCCGCCACGTGAGGCCCCCAACTCGGGAAGAGTCGTGGAAACTCTGTGCCGAGTTGAGGTCCTTTCTGCGTCCGTCTGATCAGTGCTGAGTTGGTGATGAGATAGAAACATGCTTGCCGGCATGGCCTTCCGCTCGGAAGAGTGTTGCGGATGGTTGATAGTGCTCTTTTGTGCTCGGATGATGAAACTGAAAGAGTACCCCGATCTCGAACCGAGTTCGCTCGGTGAGGAACATCTCGAACCGAGTTCGCTCGATGAGGCTCATCTCGAACCGAGTTCCCGCGGGGGGATCCGCCACCAGCTCGGTGAGGAACATCTCGAACCGAGTACAAGCTCGGTGAGGAACATCTCTAACCGAGGTCCCGCGGGGGGGATCCGCCAGAAGCTCGGAGTTCCAGAATGGATTTGGGGATGCTCCGAGATGAGGGTGATGAAGTTATGAGTGTAGTCATATGAACAGATTCCTTGTGGATGGGAGAGAAGTAGCGTTAATTTCTTCATTCATGCTGTTAATTAACCGCAATTGCTGAGTTCCTCGGAATTCGAGAAGTCGGACAAAATCTCACGAGTTGTCGGGAGTGTCTCTCCCCTTTACTTTTCAAAACCTTTGATTCGAGAACAACAGCGCCTTCCGTGAAAGCATCAACAGGAATGATGACCGAGGTCTCCGAGGACCATGGTGATTTATGCACGTCCGACCGCAAGGATTGGGTGTTGGACCAACTCCGTGATGGCACAGGACGGAAGAGCTCGAGCACAGGATGAAAGGCTAGCACAATGCTGAGTTTGCTAAGAAGGATGCCGTCATGAACATAGTGATGTATTCCGATTTATTTTGTTTTGATAGAAGAAAAAGCAAGATGGCAGTATAATCACCTCGGGAGACGAGGGAGTGAATGCTTGACGATCATCTCATCTTTAAAATACTAAGCTTGTTGGTTCTCGAATCGATCGAGGCAGCTCCGTGGCTATTATAAAGTTGTTTGTTGAAAATGCGACCAATGACGAGGCCACATCTCCCCCTCTAAAGAAACAGCGGTGCTCGGACTTGGATGTGTGAGAGGAAACGAGCTGGGGGGGGGGGATAGGTGACCAAGCTTGAGAAAGGCCAAGGGCAAGCATGCGAAGCAAGGAATCGCCGAGCAAGGTCGTGGTGTCTGTGCAAAAGAGCCTAGGAAACGCCAAGCTGTAGGCGAACCGACGAGCTTGTCAAGGCTCACAGGGGACCTCTATCAAAGCAGAAGGTGGAGAGGAATGCAGAGGTGAAGAAAGTGCAGTCCATAAAATATTGGCCGAGAATGCCTCTCTGACCTAGAGAAGTCGGCAGACGACATCTTTGACACCTTCGGGAATGCTGTGAGTCAGATTAATATCCCCAACCCCGACCTTCGCCTCAAGGTGTTCAGGGTTGAAGATGGCATGCTGGTGGATTACAACAACAACAATGCCGAGGTTGATAACTCGACTGACAACCTCCCGACAGACGGCGCCAATGTGATGTCCCTAGGCTGGAAGCACCACATGAGGTGTTTGGGGGTTGTTGCAGCTGACGAGGGTGACCCCATTCCTACGTATCCCATGAGAGGGGAATCAAGCCACACGTAGTTCTTAGGTTTAGAGAGACATACCTTAGCCCCTAGGGAGAGGGGGATATATATAGGAGAGAGCTGGTTGCCCTAATGGGCTATGAGTGGATGAGCTGTCCTTGTGGATAAGGTGAGACACGTCATCCTGTCCTTGGTATCGGAATATCTGGGCGGTGTCGGACTCGGAAGTCGGACCTGGGTAGGAGTATGAGGTCAGCCCGTATCTGGTGTCTGTTCGGCCGTTGAGCCTTGAGCTCGGCCCAGAGCACAGAGGGGTGAGAGCATGATATCGGCCCGTGTCCGATGTCTGTTCGGTCGTTGAGCCTTGAGCTCGGCCGAGCATACAGAGGGCCTGCTAAAGGGTCCTCAGGTCCTGAGTGGGGGCCACGTGGAGCTCGGCTAGGCCGAGTCCATCACATAAGCCCCCCAGCTCGGTCAAGGCTATTTGAGCCTTGCTCCGAGGTCTTGGTTCGAGTCCTTTTCCCAAGTCCACCACATAAGCCCCCCAGCTCGGCGAGACTTTGTGAGTCTCGAGCCGAGTTAAGAGAAAGAAGGCATAGCACTAAGCATCATAGCACTAAGTACCCCCCACCTTCTAGGAAGGGTTTGAGTACTAGTCCGCAATCATGTGCTCAAGGCTAGCGAAGGACGGCAAGGCGGGTTAGGAGAAATCGATCCGCCACGTGAGCCCCCCAACTCGGGAAGAGTCGTGGAGACTCTATTCCGAGTTGAGGTCCTTTCTGCGTTCGTCTGATCAGTGCTGAGTTGGTGATGAGGTAGAAACATGCTTGCAGGCATGGCCTTCCGCTCGGAAGAGTGTTGCGGATGGTTGATAGTGCTCTTTTGTGCTCGGATGATGAAACTGAAAGAGTACCTCGATCTCGAACCGAGTTTGCTCGGTGAGGAACATCTCAAACCGAGTTCGCTCGATGAGGCTCATCTCGAACCGAGTTCGCTCGATGAGGCTCATCTCGAACCGAGTTCGCTCGGTGAGGCTCATCTCGAACCGAGTTCCCACGGGGGGATCCGCCACCAGCTCGGTGAGGAACATCTCGAACCGAGTACAAGCTCGGTGAGGAACATCTCTAACCGAGGTCCCGCGGGGGGGATCCGCCAGAAGCTCGGAGTTCCAGAATGGATTTGGGGATGCTCCGAGATGAGGGTGATGAAGTTATGAGTGTAGTCATATGAACAGATTCCTTGTGGATGGGAGAGAAGTAGCGTTAATTTCTTCATCCATGCTGTTAATTAACCGCAACTGCTGAGTTCCTCGGAATTCGAGAAGTCGGACAAAATCTCACGAGTTGTCGGGAGTGTCTCTCCCCTTTACTTTTCAAAACCTTTGATTCGAGAACAACAACGCCTTCCGTGAAAGCATCAACAGGAATGATGACCGAGGTCTCCGAGGACCATGGTGATTTATGCACGTCCGACCGCAAGGATTGGGTGTTGGACCAACTCCGTGATGGCACAGGACGGAAGAGCTCGAGCACAGGATGAAAGGCTAGCACAATGCTGAGTTTGCTAAGAAGGATGCCGTCATGAACATAGTGATGTATTCCGATTTATTTTGTTTTGATAGAAGAAAAAGCAAGATGGCAGTATAATCACCTCGGGAGACGAGGGGGTGAATGCTTGACGATCATCTCATCTTTAAAATACTAAGCTTGTTGGTTCTCGAATCGATCGAGGCAGCTCCGTGGCTATTATAAAGTTGTTTGTTGAAAATGCGACCAATGACGAGGCCACATCTCCCCCTCTAAAGAAACAGCGGTGCTCGGACTTGGATGTGTGAGAGGAAACGAGCTGGGGGGGGGGGATAGGTGACCGAGCTTGAGAAAGGCCAAGGGCAAGCATGCGAAGCAAGGAATCGCCGAGCAAGGTCGTGGTGTCTGTGCAAAAGAGCCTAGGAAACGCCAAGCTGTAGGCGAACCGACGAGCTTGTCAAGGCTCACAGGGGACCTCTATCAAAGCAGAAGGCGGAGAGGAATGCAGAGGTGAAGAAAGTGCAGTCCATAAAATATTGGCCGAGAATGCCTCTCTGACCTAGAGAAGTCGGCAGACGACATCTTTGACACCTTCGGGAATGCTGTGAGTCAGATTAATATCCTCAACCCCGACCTTCGCCTCAAGGTGTTCAGGGTTGAAGATGGCATGCTGGTGGATTACAACAACAACAATGCCGAGGTTGATAACTCGACTGACAACCTGCCTTCCCCCCTTGCCGAGAAGGAGAAAGAGATTTTTGATCGTTGTTTTAGACCCGCGGAGGGTTGTGCTCTTCATGCGGTAAGGAGAGCTCGAATTCTGCACCGTTCGCCGAGGACAGTGAATTTCCAACACAGGTTGTTGCACATAGGATGTGGTTGTCTAAACCTTTGACTTCGGACGACTCCCCCTGACCAGTGCAGTAACTTATAAGTTTTCCTCTGAAAAAAGGTACTGTATATAAGTGAATGCGGTAGGGAACTCGGATGCCATCGTCGGCCCCAGTGTAAAAGAGGTTGCTGAACGAAGTTATGTGAAAACATTTCATAGCAAGCTGTACTTTATCGGGTGTCCCTTGTACCCTGAGCTTATAAGCCGATCTCGGAAGATGTTCACTATATATAAGCGCCGTGCAACATTTAGGTGGCTAATGCTAAATGAGAGGCTTTGTACGCACGCACTGTCTATAGCACTAGTACCGACTTGTATGTGTGAATGCATGTAAGTGCGGTGACAGGGGGGACCGTTCTACCACAAAGGTAGGGTCGAGATGATAACTGTATGCGTGAATGCATGAATTGACCGTTCTACCACCAGGGTAGGGTCGAGATGCTAACAGCTCGGTAGAAACATGAATTGACCGTTCTACCACAAAGGTAGGGTCGAGATGATAACAGCTCGGTAGGAGCATGAATTGACAGTTCTACCACAAAGGTAGGGTCGAGATGATAACAGCTCGGTAGGAACATGAATTAAAGAGAATAATAGCCGCTCGACAGATCAGATAGGAACATGAATTAGAGAGAATAATAACAACTCGACAGATCAGATATAAACATGAAATAAAGAGAATAATAGTAGCTCGGTCTCCCTTTTCGATAAACCACGCAATTTGAACAAGAGAATCTCCGAGCTCAGAAATAAGCATGAACTAAGAAATACTATATGCCTTTGGAATTGTTCACCTTCGAGAGGCCGTGGTGGTCCTGTGAAAACCAAAGAAGATCCAAGCCGAGATGAAAAGTGGGGCCAATAAGATAATAGAGGCAAACATAGCAGTTCGTCCAAAAAAGATCCAAGCCTAGATGAGAACAGAGATCGTAATATGGCTTCGCTCAAAATAGAGACAATCGTAGCACCTCGGCCTTCCTTTTTTCGACCATCATTCATGTAAAATAATAATAATCAGTGATCGGCATTAATTTTGACACTTTATGATAATTCATGATAATTAAAAAACAACAATGAAAACTGTTGGCAGGCGAGGATGAAACACCGACATAAGAGGGGGACGATTTGAGCAGGTCATACGCAACAGATAAATACTGAAATTTAAGATATTGTTCAACCAAACAGCATCGTCCACAAAAAGATGCATGATTTCAGGTATATCACATTCAACAATAGACACAGTTATAAACATGTCAACAGACCAGATGAGAGCATTTAATTCGTGAAAAACGACAACAGGAGAGGTAACGGAAATCAAATATTATCATACTATCACAACAGAAGAGGCAGAGATTTAAGGACATTTAACAACAAGAAGATTTGGTTAACAGTACGTCATGTAACAACACGAAGAATACCAAATAATAAGCAATAAGTAGAGAAACTATAAAGTGTTGGTTTTGGCCTCAAAATCTCGAGAGGGGGGGGGGGTGAATTGAGTTTTATTATGTATTGAAAAATTCGTACCAAATTAAAAATTGTTTTGAGACGGAGAGATTAAACGTTTGTTATGGATCACGAAAACAATAGAAAATATAATCGAGTAGCGCGGACACGTAAATAAAGTAAATATGCGGAAAGTAAAAGATAAGGGTTAGAAAAGCTTGCACCGGTGAATTTTATACTGGTTCAGCCTTCCCGTCGAAAGGCCTAGTCCAGTCCCCAAGCGACCCGCCTGAGAGTTCTTATAACCAAGCAATAGAGCCGCACCCTATTACAACCAAGAGCACCCCGCACACTACTAGGAACCTCCGTTCGCTAGGGGCCTCAATCACACAGCAGGGTTCCTCGCCCTACGACGTATCAAACGTCCACTAAGGGATTCTCTCCCTAACCACTAAGGTTTTGAACGAATATGATTGTGATTACAATAGCTTTGTGTGTTCTTAAAAACACAGATACAACAATATGCTCTATGATAGTGAAGTAGTGTTTCTCTAGATGTTACTCAGCCAATAAGGATTTGTTCTTCAAAAAGTATAAACGATGAAAAGCAGAAGACTTGAGAAGAAGAAGAGAGAAAACGTGCAGAGCAAAAAGAATGAATGAAAAACTATCTGATCGTGAAAAATGTTGGAGTGATTGATTTAAAAAGAAAACCAATTTGAATCAACAATGATTTTGAATTAAGTAAAACAAATCAAAATAGAATAATAAAAGATTTGTAATAAGTTTTAAAATCAAAATAAAATCAAAACAATTTTCGAAATAAAATAAAGATTTGATTCTTAAAACCAAAAAGGAAATAATTCAAATTTAAAAATCATTTTCGAATTTTATAAAATATATCAGAATCTTTTATATAAAAACAAATCAGGAAATACTAAAAATGATTCTGACACGTTTTTCAATAAATCAAGAAATAATCGATTACATAGAAGCAATAATTGATTACTTCTACAAAAATAGAAATTCTTAAAACATTTGAAAAACATGTAATCGATTAGGCTAAGAAAAGTTAATCGATTACATCACTCCTGTTCATTATGTGATGCAACTATAATAATCGATTGCACTAATAAGTTAATCGATTACTAAGCCTCTGTTTTGCATATGATGCAACATCATGTAATCGATTACTACAAAACTTGTAACCGATTACAAAGCCTCTGAAAAATATATGATGCAACAATTATAATCGATTACTTGACCAATGTAATCGATTACTTCCATAAGAAAGTAACTGATTAACAAAAATCACTTAATCGATTACAACCTCTATGATTTTTCTATGATGCAACAAAGTTAATCGATTACTTTAGCAAATAATCGATTACTCCCTCTTGCACACATACAAATATACAGAGTTTTGTAACATCAATTATTTTACTAAGGTTAAATGCAGAAAACACATTTTTCATGCAAAAACACGTTTTTCCTTCTTCTCTAAAAATGAAAAACTTATTGGCTTTGTAACTACTTAAAGAAACAAAAACTCCATTACCTTACATTTTGATCTAAAGAGAAGGTTTCTATTCTATGTTTGCTTGAGTCTTCAATCTTGAGACTTGGCTTGCACTTGTGAGCTTGAGCTTGAGTTGGCTTGTTATCATCAAAACATATAAATGAATTCCTTTGAAGTCCATAGAGAGTTTGAAGCATGCCTTCCAACCAACTTGACTTCCAACACTCCCCCTTTTTGATGATGACAAACAATCATTCTGATATGCTCTTTATTATCTGCATCACAAGTGTTATACAAACAGAAATAGATATATAATAATAAAACCTTTCTTAGAATCATTGAATACAGGAAAAATAATGGATTATTTCATCTCCCCCTGTATGAATGCTTAAAAATATATTATTTTTGAACCAAGCATCCTTCCAGAATAATGGATTATATCTTCTCCCCCTGAATGTATTAGCCAACAAAAATTAGCCAATATATCAGATATCAGAATCTCTCTCCCCCTTTTGTAATCATCAAAAAGATGTGCAATCTCCCCCTGAAACACTAAGAAGATGCATCAATAATAACATGAGAGATAAAGATTCACATATTCAAAAGAGGTGAGAGGCAGAAGCTAGACCAATTTCTCTACTAATGAAAAAGAAATTTTCTTTTGGAAGCGGTTTCGTAAAGATATCAGCCAACTGCCGCGAAGTATCAACATACTCTATAATGCAATCACCCTTCTGAATATGATCACGAATAAAATGGTGTCGAATCTCGATATGCTTCGTGCGAGAATGTTGCACTGGGTTTTTGGTAATAGAAATAGCACTGGTATTATCACATTTAATAGGAATGTGATCTAGACTTACACCAAAGTCTAGGAGTTGTTGTTTTAACCATAAAATCTGAGCGCAAAAACTACCCGCGGCTACATATTCAGCCTCAGCTGTAGATAGGGCAACACTAGACTGTTTCTTACTAGCCCATGATACCAATGAATTGCCAAGAAGATGACAAGTGCCGCTAGTGCTTTTTCTATCTACTTTGCAACCAGCAAAGTCAGAATCAGAATACCCAACAAGATTACAAGATGAACCTTTGGGGTACCACAAACCCATATCAGTTGTGCCAGACAGATATTTCATTATACGCTTGGCAGCAACCATGTGCGTTTCTTTTGGATTCGACTGGAACCGAGCACAAAGACACACACTAAACATGATATCCGGCCTACTTGCCGTTAAATAGAGAAGGGATCCGATAATACCTCGATACTTTGTTATTTCTACGGATTTACCTCCTTCGTCTTTGTCCAAGTAGCATGATGTGCTTATCGGTGTTGCAACTGCCTTGGCCTTATCCATGCCAAATCTTTTCAGTAATTCTTTGCAGTATTTTGTTTGACTAATGAAGATTCCGTCCTTTGCTTGCTTTATTTGTAATCCCAGGAAAAAGTTCAGCTCACCCATCATAGACATTTCGAACTCTTCCTGCATCATACTAGAAAATTCCTTGCAAAGGATTTCATTAGTAGCACCGAATATAATATCATCTACATAAATCTGAACTAAAAGAATGTCCTTTCCTTTCTTTTTGATAAAAAGTGTGTTGTCAACCTTCCCTCTTTCAAAGTTATTTTCCAGTAAAAATTTGCTAAGACGGTCGTACCACGCTCTAGGAGCTTGTTTTAGACCATACAAAGCCTTTTTCAATTTGTAAACATAATCAGGGTGTTCATAACTTTCAAAGCCAGGCGGTTGACACACATAAACTTCTTCATTTATAAAACCATTAAGAAAGGCACTCTTTACGTCCATTTGATATAATTTAAAATCTAGAATACATGCAAATGCTAATAGCAGTCTTATGGCTTCCAACCTAGCAACAGGGGCAAATGATTCCTCATAATCTATCCCCTCTGCCTGATTGTAACCTTGTGCAACTAGCCTAGATTTGTTTCGAACAATTAAACCAGCCTCATCAAGTTTATTTTTATAAATCCACTTAGTTCCAATAATCGGATGAGACTCAGGCCTAGGAACAAGTTCCCACACCTGATTTCTTTCGAACTGGTTTAATTCCTCTTGCATTGCCAAAAGCCAATGCTCATCAAGCATAGCCTCAGAATAATTCTTTGGCTCTACTTGAGAAACAAATGCAAAGAAGTTACACAGATTGCTAATAGAGTTGCGAGTACTTACACCTTTTGAAATGTCTCCGATGATCTGATCAATAGGATGGTGCCTTGATGTTTTCCACTCCTTAGGCAAATCAGCGTTGAGTTCCATTGATTGTTCTTGATTTTTCTCCTCAACATTTTCAACTGAATTTCCATTGCTTTCGGAATGATCCTTCGTTTTAGCATTTGGCTCCTCATCCTCATCAATAAATAAATTTCCAAGAATACCTGAAATTTCATTAACAGATACATTTCCCAACCTTCTGGGATCGGATTCGTCAAATGATACATGAATAGATTCTTCAATAGTATTACGAGATTTATTGTATATCCTATATGCTTTGCTCGATGCAGAATAACCAAGGAATATACCCTCATCAGCTCTAGCCTCAAAAGATCCTAGATTTTCTCTACCATTATTATGCACAAAACATTTACATCCAAAAACTCGAAGATGGGAAATATTAGGTTTTCTCCCCTTGTACAGCTCATAGGGGGTTTTCTTTAAAATAGGCCTAATCAAAACACGGTTCATAACATAACAAGGTGTACTTGTAACATCCTAAACCTTGATTTTAAGTGAAATAAATGCTAAAAACCTTAGAAAAATTGGAAAAGTGATTTAATGAATTTTGCCAGATATGTGGGTGGTGAATATAGGTCCTAGGAGTTGTATAGAAGGTATGTATGGCTTTGGGCAGGGTCAAATAAGCGAGATCGGGAGTAAAATCGGCGTTTTAAGTGTTAGAAATCAACCGAAAAGATAAAATTAGAAATTCATTATAGGAAGCTAAGAAAATAAATTCCACCGTTGGATGTGAAGTTTATGGGGTAAAGAAGCATGTCTAAAAATTTGGACTCGATCCGACGGTCGACAAAAAAGTTACGGCGAATCGAAGGTTGGAAGCCCTGAAACTCGCCCAGGCGCATGAGTCACTCGCCCAGGCGAGTCATTGTTCATTTTGGTGCACCATCCAGTGAGATTCTCGCCCAGGCCAGCTCACCATTCGCCCAGGCGAGCTGATGCGCACGCCAGCCGCACCAGAAATTCTGTGACGCGCCAAATCCGTCCCTGACCGCACCAGCACGACGCACCACGCACCAGGCCAGAAAACTGGTGCAGATCTCCCGCCCAGGCGCGTGCGCACAGTAGGCACCAGATCTGGTGCGTTGATATGAAAACTTGGGGCCAAAGTTTGGCTCTCAGCCACACGATCTTTCTGGCTTGTTGGAGTGAGAATAAGGCACCAAAAACATGATCACTCCACCACCTTTCATCTCCAACACAACTCCATCATCATCAAGGCTCTTTCCATCTCCAACACACTTCCATCACCCAAACCACCAAAAACACTTGATTTTTGGGCACCTCAACCCAAAATAAACCAAGACCAACCAACCTTGCACCATGGATGTTGATTGAAACTTCACCCTCTCCTCTCCATTGGTCCACACGAGTTGCACCCACCTTCTCACTCTTTGGATTTTCATTTTCTCATCATTGATTTGGGTAAGTGAGTTTCATGCCATAAGTTATTTTCCTCATGAATCAAACTCTTCTTAGTTCATGGATTTTTATTCTAAAACCCTAGGTTCTTGCACCATGATCATGTAGGGACTTTGCTTCATGTGTTCCAACTCAAACCAAGGCAAGGATAAGGATAGTTCATCTTGTGCTCTCACAAATAGGGTGGTATATCATCATTTCATCATCTCCTTATTGAGGTGGCAAGCTAGACTTAGAAAGTTCAAATTCCCAAGATTTTGAGCTAGGGCTCACTAAGGTTCTATTTACTCTTTGCTAATTTAAGGTAAGGAGTGGGTTATAGTGAGTATTACCTTACTCTGGGGTTTAGTTTACATTATGCATATGATGAGTACTAAGATTTTGTGTTAGTTTAGGTTGATATAATATAAAATAATTGTTAGAATAGAATCTATGACTTAGGGAATTTATTTTGATGTTGATATATTGCATTTTGTGGTTTGGTGATGTTGATAAATTATATGCTTATGTTGTTTAATAATTTGAGTTGTGATAATAAGTGAAATTGTGCTAATTAAGTTACAAAATATATTTGTGATCATTGGATAATGAAAATGTGTAATGTGGTAATGAATTTTGAATAATGGAAATTTGCTAAAGAATTGATAATGATAAAGAACTAATTAAATTATACCCAGGCTCAGCCAGGGGATTTACCCGGGCGCAGTAAGTCGTTTTCGCACGGGGGTGCGAACGCAGTAGGTCGTGACCAGGGGATTTACCCGGGCGCAGTAAGTCGTTATCGCGCGGTGGTGCGAACGCAGTAGGTCGTGACCAGGGGATTGAGAAACATACCCGGGCGCAGTAAGTCGCTATCGCGCGGTGGTGCGAGCGCAGTAGGTCGTGACCAGGGGATTTACCCGGGCACAGTAAGTCGTGAGTGCACAGGAGTGCAGACGCAGTAGGTCGTGACCAGGGACAGATAAAAAGAATATAAATATGATTAAAATACATGGAACGAAAGACTTAAGAAAATGTTAAATCAAAATCGATTTGAGAAACTAATGAATACTCGAAATTGAATTGCGATGAATTGACTCTTGTTTATGATGTTGTGATTAAGTTGTTAAATGTGTATGGCTTAGTGTCGCATTATGTCTTAATTGGAAACTGTCTCCCCATTTTATGTGTAATACTCACTCCTTACTATCACCACAGGTACTGAGGAAGAGTTTGCACCTGAGCAGGCCGAGCAGGAGTACTCTCCCTCTCAGGGAGAGTAGGTTACCTTTAGTGAAGTAGGACATGGGAATGTCCTGGGCCCGATGATGTGAATCATTTTGTTGTATATAAATGTAAATAGCTTTTTGGGGGGGGGGGGGGCAGGACGACTCCTTTTGGGAAAGGGGTCTATTTTGGGGGAAAACTTATTTCCTAAAACTTGTTTATATTCCGCTAACTCTGATGCTGATACTATGATGTCTTAAACCTGTTTTGATGCGTGCACAAAGATGCACAAGCTGGTATATATATGTGTATGGCCCTGCAGGCTTTGTTATATGAAAATATTATTGTTTATCAGGTTGCAGGAAAACAGGAATTTTTGGAAAAGTCCAATAAACAAACGAAACTCCGTCCGTTTGACGGGAGATTTTCGTATGAAAGAAAAGTAATTAAGAGTTTTTCCTAATCAATTCTTGAGTCGAAAAAAGGAATTTTCAAGTTGCTTTTTTTTTAATTAAGGGTATATAAGGGTAAATAAACTTAGGTGTTACATTTATGGTATCAGAGCAGTTTCCCTCGGCCTTTGGAGTGTGGACTCACATCTCCAATAGTTACTCACCAAGAGAGTAACTGGATTACTTAGCTAAGAGTTTAAGACCAAGACTAGGAAGTTTATATTCTTATTTAATATTAAATGTTTAATTGTTTATCTCATCAATGGCTTAGCAGTATGGCTGGGCGACGAGGTGATAATGATAGAATGGCGGCGATACTGGAGAACTTAGTGCAAGTGCAACAGGCCCAAACCCAGATACAGCAGGATCATGCAGCAGCTTTGGCACAAATGCAACAGAACCAAGCGGGAAACATTGCAGCAGCAGCAACAGCAACAGCAATAAATCCTCCACCAGCTCCTGTTGATTGGATGTCAAGGTTCAGGAAGAACGATCCACCTCGGTTCGAAGGGGGATTCAATCCAGATGGGGCTAAAAAATGGCTCCAGGAAATGGAGAAAATCCTTCGCTCGCTGCAACCACCAGTAGATCAATATGTCAGACTGGTGGAATATGTTCTGTCAGGTGAGGCAGAACACTGGTGGGAGCATCATAGGCGTAGTTTGGATGCTGGTAATGAGGCGATCAATTGGGATCTTTTTAAGATCCGATTTCTGAACAAATACTTTCCGGAAGAAGTCAGGAGGGAGAAGGAGTTAGCATTCTTGAGGTTGGAACAGGGAACAATGAGTGTCGGAGAATACCCAGCTCAGTTTGAGGACTTGATCCGATACTCTGGAGGGTACAGAGATGCTGATGAACGAACCAAGTGCATTAAGTTTGAAGCTGGGTTGAATGCTAAGATCAGAACCATCTTTACTTATCAGGGCACATCAAATTTGGCTCAATTAGTGAACATGACTAGTGCATTTGAAAATGCTCTAAAGCAAGAGAAAGCGGAGGATAAGAGCAAAGCAATACAGCGGACCGGCCCGATCAGGGGCAAGAGTTCGGTGCAGCGACCAGGTCCTTACTCTCAGCCTAGAACAGGCCGAGCAGTAAGCACTTTTGGTCCTATTCCGACTTGTCCACATTGTGGTAGGCACCACAGGGGAGATTGCTGGACATTGAATCCGAGTAAGGGTCCAACCTGTTACAAGTGCGGGCAGCCGGGTCACGTTGTGGCAAATTGTCCTAAAAATGCAGTTAAAAAGGAGGTTAATGTGGCTAAGGTTCAGAGAGCTGGTGACAACAGGGTGACTCGGAAGGGCAAGGTGTATACTCTGGATGGTGAGGAGGTTACTGATGCTGATGAACTGATTAGAGGTACCGGTTATGTTAATAGTATTCCTTGTGGTATTCACTTTGACTGCGGAGCTACTCATTCATTTATTTCTTCCGATTGCATGAAGAAGTTAGGGTTGTCTGCAATAGAAATGCCTTATAAATTATCTGTTTCCACACCCACGAATTCTTCTGTAGTCACAACAACTATGTGTTTAGATTGCCCACTTCGAGTGTTGGAGCGGGAATTCAAAGTCAATCTAATTTGTTTGCCTCTAACTAAGCTTGACATCATTCTGGGCATGGACTGGATGTCTCGGCACCATGTTCTGATTGATTGTCATCAGAAATCAATTACTATCAGTGATCTTTCTTTATCTACCTTGGAGATGAATGAGGAGGCAGAAATCAGTCAGATTCCGGTAGTCTGTGAGTTTCCAGAAGTCTTTCCTCCAGAGATTCCTGGATTACCGCCAAACAGAGAAGTGGAGTTTAGCATTGATCTGATGCCCGGTGCAGGTCCTATTTCTATAGCCCCGTACCGGATGGCACCTCCGGAGTTAGAAGAGTTGAAAAAGCATATAGAGGAGCTATTGGCTAAAGGATTGATTAGACCAAGCGTGTCACCTTGGGGAGCTCCGATTCTTTTTGTTAAAAAGAAGGACGGAAGCCTCCGAATGTGCATCGACTATAGACAGTTGAATGCGGTGACGGTGAAAAACAAGTATCCTCTTCCTCGCATTGACGATTTGTTGGACCAATTGCGAGGAGCAACTATATTTTCTAAGATTGACCTTCGATCGGGATACCATCAAATCCGTATCCGAGAGGAGGACATTCCTAAAACGGCGTTCAGGTCGAGATATGGACATTTTGAATATGTTGTCATGTCCTTTGGTCTCACTAATGCTCCGGCCATCTTTATGGATTATATGAACAGGATATTCTGGCCGTACTTGGATTCTTTCGTCATAGTCTTCATCGACGACATTCTCATCTATTCTAAGAGTCCAAGTGAGCATGCTGAGCATCTGAGAATAGTGCTGCAGATTCTCAAATCCAAACAGCTTTATGCAAAGCTTTCTAAGTGTAGTTTCTGGCTGAACGAAGTGCAGTTTTTGGGGCATGTCATTTCTGAGAAGGGTGTTGCTGTCGATCCTTCTAAGGTGGAAGCGGTACTTAAGTGGGAGAGACCTAAGTCCATCACTGAGATCAGAAGTTTTCTTGGTATGGCTGGGTATTATCGGAGGTTCATTGAAGGGTTTTCCAAGTTGGCTCTTCCTTTGACGACTCTTACACGGAAAGGTGTTCCGTTTGAGTGGTCCCCAGAATGTGAAGGTAGTTTTCAAGAGTTGAAGAAGCGGTTGACTAGCTCTCCGGTGTTAGTTTTGCCGGACCTGACTCAATCCTTTGTGGTGTATTGTGATGCTTCTAAGCAAGGGTTGGGTTGTGTTTTGATGCAGCAAGGGCAAGTCATAGCTTATGCATCCAGACAATTGAGGCAGCATGAACTGAACTACCCCACTCATGATCTTGAGTTGGCGGCAGTGGTTTTTGCTTTGAAAATCTGGAGGCATTATCTATATGGTTCAAAGTTCGAAGTCTTTAGCGATCATAAAAGTCTTCGCTATCTCTTCGATCAAAAAGAGTTGAATATGAGACAGAGGAGATGGATGGAATTTCTGAAAGACTATGACTTTGATCTTCAGTATCATCCGGGCAAGGCCAATGTAGTGGCTGATGCACTAAGTCGTAAGACTTTGCATGTCAGCAATCTGATGGTGAAAGAGATGGAATTGATTCAAGAGTTTAGTGACCTCAACTTGAACATGCAAGTGAAAGAGAAGAGCATCGTTCTCGAAATGTTGCGGGTTACTAATGACTTGATGGGTCTTATCAAAGAAAGGCAAGCCGATGATGTTGAATTGCAAAAGTTGTTAGAAGGGGCATCAGGCAATGAAGAGCCCGACTTTGTGAAAGGTTCTGATGACATCATCCGATTTAGGGGTCGGATATGTGTTCCTATGGATTTCGAAGTTAGAAGAGATATCCTATGGGAAGCACATCGAACCAATATGAATTTTCATCCTGGTGCAACAAAGATGTACCAAGATCTAAAAAGGATTTATTGGTGGCCGAAGTTAAAAACTGATGTGGCCGATCACGTGTCTCATTGCTTAACTTGTCAGAAGGTTAAGATTGAGCATCAAAAGCCTGGTGGTCCTTTGCGATCACTTGAGATTCCGGAATGGAAATGAGACAGTATAGCTATGGACTTTGTGACGGGTTTACCGAAGACTGTTGGTGGATGTGATTCAGTTTGGGTGGTTGTAGACCGTCTTACAAAGTGTGCTCATTTCATTCCTACTCATAAGAAGTATACTCTTGAGAAGTTGACTCAGTTGTACATCAGGGACATAGTGAAGTTGCATGGTGTTCCTACTAGTATTGTATCCGATCGCGATCCGAGATTTCTGTCTAGATTTTGGCAGAGTCTTCAGGAGGCATTGGGTACTAAGTTGAAATTTAGTACGGCTTACCATCCGCAGACAGACGGACAATCTGAGCGTACTATCCAGACACTTGAGGATTTGCTGAGAGCATGTGTTCTGGAGCAAGCCGGTAGTTGGGAGCAGCTACTACCTTTGATGGAGTTTACTTACAACAACAGTTTTCACTCCAGCATTGGTATGGCACCATTTGAGGCTCTCTACGGAAGAAAATGCAGAACGCCTTTGTGTTGGTTCCAAATAGGTGAAAATCTGTTGACAGGTCCTGACATTGTGAAAGAAACAACGGAGAAGGTCACAATGATCAAGAACAAAATGAAAACTTCACAGGATCGCCAAAAGAGTTATGCAGATAGACGAAGGAGACCTTTGGAGTTCGATGTTGGGGATCGTGTGTTCCTAAGGGTGTCTCCGATCACAGGAATTGGTAGGGCAATCAAATCCAGGAAGTTGACTCCTCGGTTTGTTGGGCCTTATGAGATTCTGGAGAAAGTTGGTCCAGTGGCGTACAGGATTGCATTACCCCCTCACTTGTCAAGGCTTCATAACGTGTTTCATGTTTCACAACTAAGGAAATACGTCCATGATCCTTCGCATGTGGTTACCTTAGATGATTTGCCTTTGAAAGAGAACTTGACTTTTGAAGTTCTGCCAGTTAGAATTGAAGACAGGCAGGTGAAGCAGCTCAGAGGCAAGGAAATCTCTTTGGTTAAGGTTATATGGATCAGGAACGATGTGGAAGAGGCTACATGGGAACTGGAGGATAAGATCAGGCAGTCTCATCCACAATTGTTTGACGAATTTCGAGGACGAAATTCAGGTAACTGGGAGAGAATTGTAACATCCTAAACCTTGATTTTAAGTGAAATAAATGCTAAAAACCTTAGAAAAATTGGAAAAGTGATTTAATGAATTTTTCCAGATATGTGGGTGGTGAATATAGGTCCTAGGAGTTGTATAGAAGGTATGTATGGCTTTGGGCAGGGTCAAATAAGCGAGATCGGGAGTAAAATCGGCGTTTTAAGTGTTAGAAATCAACCGAAAAGAGAAAATTAGAAATTCATTATAGGAAGCTAAGAAAATAAATTCCACCGTTGGATGTGAAGTTTATGGGGTAAAGAAGCATGTCTAAAAATTTGGACTCGATCCGACGGTCGACGAAAAAGTTACGGCGAATCGAAGGTTGGAAGCCCTGAAACTCGCCCAGGCGCATGAGTCACTCGCCCAGGCGAGTCATTGTTCATTTTGGTGCACCATCCAGTGAGATTCTCGCCCAGGCCAGCTCACCATTCGCCCAGGCGAGCTGATGCGCACGCCAGCCGCACCAGAAATTCTGTGACGCGCCAAATCCGTCCCTGACCGCACCAGCACGACGCACCACGCACCAGGCCAGAAAACTGGTGCAGATCTCCCGCCCAGGCGCGCCAGGCGTTCGCCCAGGCGCGCGCGCACAGTAGGAACCAGATCTGGTGCGTTGATCTGAAAACTCGGGGCCAAAGTTTGGCTCCCAGCCACACGATCTTTCTGGCTTGTTGGAGTGAGAATAAGGCACCAAAAACATGATCACTCCACCACCTTTCATCTCCAACACAACTCCATCATCATCAAGGCTCTTTCCATCTCCAACACACTTCCATCACCCAAACCACCAAAAACACTTGATTTTTGGGCACCTCAACCCAAAATCAACCAAGACCAACCAACCTTGCACCATGGATGTTGATTGAAACTTCACCCTCTCCTCTCCATTGGTCCACACGAGTTGCACCCACCTTCTCACTCTTTGGATTTTCATTTTCTCATCATTGATTTGGGTAAGTGAGTTTCATGCCATAAGTTATTTTCCTCATGAATCAAACTCTTCTTAGTTCATGGATTTTTATTCTAAAACCCTAGGTTCTTGCACCATGATCATGTAGGGACTTTGCTTCATGTGTTCCAACTCAAACCAAGGCAAGGATAAGGATAGTTCATCTTGTGCTCTCACAAATAGGGTGGTATATCATCATTTCATCATCTCCTTATTGAGGTGGCAAGCTAGACTTAGAAAGTTCAAATTCCCAAGATTTTGAGCTAGGGCTCACTAAGGTTCTATTTACTCTTTGCTAATTTAAGGTAAGGAGTGGGTTATAGTGAGTATTACCTTACCCTGGGGTTTAGTTTACATTATGCATATGATGAGTACTAAGATTTTGTGTTAGTTTAGGTTGATATAATATAAAATAATTGTTAGAATAGAATCTATGACTTAGGGAATTTATTTTGATGTTGATATATTGCATTTTGTGGTTTGGTGATGTTGATAAATTATATGCTTATGTTGTTTAATAATTTGAGTTGTGATAATAAGTGAAATTGTGCTAATTAAGTTACAAAATATATTTGTGATCATTGGATAATGAAAATGTGTAATGTGGTAATGAATTTTGAATAATGGAAATTTGCTAAAGAATTGATAATGATAAAGAACTAATTAAATTATACCCAGGCTCAGCCAGGGGATTTACCCGGGCGCAGTAAGTCGTTTTCGCACGGGGGTGCGAACGCAGTAGGTCGTGACCAGGGGATTTACCCGGGCGCAGTAAGTCGTTATCGCGCGGTGGTGCGAACGCAGTAGGTCGTGACCAGGGGATTGAGAAACATACCCGGGCGCAGTAAGTCGCTATCGCGCGGTGGTGCGAGCGCAGTAGGTCGTGACCAGGAGATTTACCCGGGCGCAGTAAGTCGTGAGTGCACAGGAGTGCAGACGCAGTAGGTCGTGACCAGGGACAGATAAAAAGAATATAAATATGATTAAAATACATGGAACGAAAGACTTAAGAAAATGTTAAATCAAAATCGATTTGAGAAACTAATGAATACTCGAAATTGAATTGCGATGAATTGACTCTTGTTTATGATGTTGTGATTAAGTTGTTAAATGTGTATGGCTTAGTGTCGCATTATGTCTTAATTGGAAACTGTCTCCCCATTTTATGTGTAATACTCACTCCTTACTATCACCACAGGTACTGAGGAAGAGTTTGCACCTGAGCAGGCCGAGCAGGAGTACTCTCCCTCTCAGGGAGAGTAGGTTACCTTTAGTGAAGTAGGACATGGGAATGTCCTGGGCCCGATGATGTGAATCATTTTGTTGTATATAAATGTAAATAGCTTTTTTGGGGGGGGGGCCCAGGACGACTCCTTTTGGGAAAGGGGTCTATTTTGGGGGAAAACTTATTTCCTAAAACTTGTTTATATTCCGCTAACTCTGATGCTGATACTATGATGTCTTAAACCTGTTTTGATGCGTGCACAAAGATGCACAAGCTGGTATATATATGTGTATGGCCCTGCAGGCTTTGTTATATGAAAATATTATTGTTTATCAGGTTGCAGGAAAACAGGAATTTTTGGAAAAGTCCAATAAACAAATGAAACTCCGTCCGTTTGACGGGAGATTTTCGTATGAAAGAAAAGTAATTAAGAGTTTTTCCTAATCAATTCTTGAGTCGAAAAAAGGAATTTTCAAGTTGCTTTTTTTTAATTAAGGGTATATAAGGGTAAATAAACTTAGGTGTTACAGTACTCACTGCATCGGCCCAAAAATATGCAGGCAAATTCATGTCATTAAGCATTGTTCTAGAAAGCTCTTTTAATGAACGATTTTTCCTCTCCACAACCCCATTTTGCTCTGGAGTCCTTGGAGCTGAAAAATAATGCTCAATTCCATGTTTTTCGCAAAACTTTTCAAAACTATGATTTTTAAATTCTCCACCATGATCAGTTCTAATGGATGCAATGCTCAAATGCAATTGGTTTTGAATAATCTTGGCTAGCTTTTTAAATTCATGAAATGCGTCATTTTTATGAGTAATAAAAAGTGTCCATGTATACCTAGAATAGTCATCCACAATGACCAAACAATAATAGTTGTCACCAAAGCTTTTAGTTTGACACGGTCCAAAAAGATCCATATGTAAAAGTTCCAAAGGCCTTTGAGTTGAAACAAGGTTTTTAGAAGGAAAATTGGCCCTTGTGAGTTTTGATTTTGAACAAGGATCACATTTTTCAGAAAAAGTAAAATTTTGCTTAGGCAAACCAACTACTAAGTTTTTAGAAGAAATTTTATTTAAATGAGCCATGTGGATGTGACCTATTTTACGATGCCACAACCACGATTCATCCTCTTTAGATAATAAACATTTCGCATCATTTGAGGGAATTGAATCAAAAACAATAATACAAACATTGTTTATCCTGCGAGCAATTAGCTTAATAAGATTATCAATTTTTCCCTCGATAATACATCTATCAGAATAAAAAATAATCCTATTGCCCTTATCACACAATTGACTAATACTTAGCAAATTGTGCTTTAGGCCCTCAACATGTAAAACATTTTCAATGCAAGGGTTAGGAGGTATACCAATTTTACCGATTCCGATGATCTTTCCTTGATTGTTATCTCCGAAGGTCACATGTCCTTGGTCCTTAGCCACGAGATGCGAAAATTTTGATTTATCTCCAGTCATATGTTTTGAGCATCCGCTGTCCAAGTACCACCAATACTTCCTTCCTTCCGGAGTAACCTACAATCAAAGAATTCAAGGTTTCTTTTTAGGTACCCATATCTTTTTGGGTCCTTGAGCGTTAGTATAGCCATAGTTTAAGTCATGCCACCTTCTAGCTTCATTGTTCGGTTTAACGAACTTCACTTTTCGGTGTATGCATTCATGTGCACCATGGCCCTTTTTACCACAAATATGACATATAATAAGAGGTTTCTTATGATTACTGGCAGGGACAAAAATGGTACTAAGTTTCTTTTGATGCCTACCGGGTTGATATCCTAAACCCGCTCTATTAAAGAAACATTTTTGCCTACCTAACATTAAATTTAAAGTATTTCTACCTTTTGTAAATTTAGCAAGGGATTCTTTTAAATCTTCAATTTCTTTAACCAGATCCTTGCAGAATTTACAAGAAGAAGAACTAGCTTTAATTTTAATGTCATTACTCGAAGTGTTTGAAGAGTTTTTCAAGGTCAAATTCAGCTCCTTATTTTTATTTTTCAAAAAATCATTTTCTTTTGTAAGCTCTTTATTCTTTTCTAAAATCGAAGCTGAATTTTTCTTTTCTAGAGAAACTAATAAGGATAACCTCATCGATTCCTCATGTAATTCTTCAAATGCTTCTTGTAATTCATCATAAGAAAAATTGAGTTCAATGTTTACCTCATTGTCGTGAGCCATCAAGCACAGGTTGGCGGTCTCCTCTTGTTCGTCTGAATCCTCATCCGAACTTCCATCGTTGTCCAGCCACGCCAAGTATGCTTGCTTTCCCTTCTTTGAACTTGAGGTGCCCTTTTCTGAATTCTCTTTCTTCTTCAATTGATAGCAATCTGCTCGAATGTGACCAGGCTTTCCACACTCATGACATGTGATGGTTGAGCCTCCACTTTTATTGTTGTCTCTTCGATTGAAATTCTTCTTCCTCAGAAATTTCCCGAACTTCTTCACCAATAGACCCATGTGTTCATCATTGATCAGTTCTTTGTCTGAGTCACTATCTGGTGCAGGTGCTTCAGCTTTGAATGCCAAGCTTTTGACTTTCTTGTTTTCTTCTTCATGCTGAGCCAACCTCTTCAGTTCACTTTCATGTTCTTGTAATTTTCCAAACAGGGTTGCCAGCGTCATTGTTGAGAGATTTCTTGATTCAGCGATTGCCGTCACTTTAGGTTGCCAATCTCTTCCCAAACATCTTAGAACTTTGTTGATGAGATCCTCATTGGTGAATTTCTTCCCCAATGTTGTTAGTTGATTTACTATCATTGTGAAGCGTTTTTGGATCTCTTGAATTGATTCTCCTTCCTTCATTCTGAATAACTCATATTCACCAGTCAGCGTGTTGATTCTTGATCTTTTCACTTCCGTTGTTCCTTCATGCGTGACTTCCAGAGTATCCCACATTTGTTGTTCTGTCTCGCATGTAGAAATCCTGAAAAACTCATCATAGCTCAAAGTAGATGTTATAATATTTTTCGCTTTCAAGTCGTATTGGACTCTACGTACCTCCTCCTCCGTCCACTCAGCCATAGGCTTTTCGACGGTGTTACCATTAACCACATAGGTAGGAACATAGGGACCATTAACGACGGCATCCCAAACTTTTAATCCTACTCCTTGAATAAAAATTTTCATACGGGCTTTCCAATACGCGTACCCTACCCCATCAAACATGGGAGGACGGTTAATAGAACTCCCTTCACCTCCAAACAGAGAGTTTGAAGCCATACTCTTGAGACGGTTAAGTCTTAACACAAGATACTAGCTCTGATGCCAATTGTTGGTTTTGGCCTCAAAATCTCGAGAGAGGGGGTGAATCGAGTTTTATTATGTATTGAAAAATTCGTACCAAATTAAAAATTGTTTTGAGACGGAGAGATTAAACGTTTGTTATGGATCGCGAAAACAATAGAAAATATAATCGAGTAGCGCGGAAACGTAAATAAAGTAAATATGCGGAAAGTAAAAGATAAGGGTTAGAAAAGCTTGCACCGGTGAATTTTATACTGGTTCAGCCTTCCCGTCGAAAGGCCTAGTCCAGTCCCCAAGCGACCCGCCTGAGAGTTCTTATAACCAAGCAATAGAGCCGCACCCTATTACAACCAAGAGCACCCCGCACACTACTAGGAACCTCCGTTCGCTAGGGGCCTCAATCACACAGCAGGGTTCCTCGCCCTACGACGTATCAAACGTCCACTAAGGGATTCTCTCCCTAACCACTAAGGTTTAGAACGAATATGATTGTGATTACAATAGCTTTGTGTGTTCTTAAAAACACAGATACAACAATATGCTCTATGATAGTGAAGTAGTGTTTCCCTAGATGTTACTCAGCCAATAAGGATTTGTTCTTCAAAAAGTATAAACGATGAAAAGCAGAAGACTTGAGAAGAAGAAGAGAGAAAACGTGCAGAGCAAAAAGAATGAATGAAAAACTATCTGATCGTGAAAAATGTTGGAGTGATTGATTTAAAAAGAAAACCAATTTGAATCAACAATGACTTTGAATTAAGTAAAACAAATCAAAATAGAATAATAAAAGATTTGTAATAAGTTTTAAAATCAAAATAAAATCAAAACAATTTTCGAAATAAAATAAAGATTTGATTCTTAAAACCAAAAAGGAAATAATTCAAATTTAAAAATCATTTTCGAATTTTATAAAATATATCAGAATCTTTTATATAAAAACAAATTAGGAAATAATAAAAATGATTCTGACACGTTTTTCAATAAATCAAGAAATAATCGATTACATAGAAGCAATAATCGATTACTTCTACAAAAATAGAAATTCTTAAAACATTTGAAAAACATGTAATCGATTAGGCTAAGAAAAGTTAATCGATTACATCACTCCTTTTCATTATGTGATGCAACTATAATAATCGATTGCACTCATAAGTTAATCGATTACTAAGCCTCTGTTTTGCATATGATGCAACATCATGTAATCGATTACTACAAAACTTGTAACCGATTACAAAGCCTCTGAAAAATATATGATGCAACAATTATAATCGATTACTTGACCAATGTAATCGATTACTTCCATAAGAAAGTAACTGATTAACAAAAATCACTTAATCGATTACAACCTCTCTGATTTTTCTATGATGCAACAAAGTTAATCGATTACTTTAGCAAATAATCGATTACTCCCTCTTGTACACATACAAATATACAGAGTTTTGTAACATCAATTATTTTACTAAGGTTAAATGCAGAAAACACATTTTTCATGCAAAAACACGTTTTTCCTTCTTCTCTAAAAATGAAAAACTTATTGGCTTTGTAACTACTTAAAGAAACAAAAACTCCATTACCTTACATTTTGATCTAAAGAGAAGGTTTCTATTCTATGCTTGCTTGAGTCTTCAATCTTGAGACTTGGCTTGCACTTGTGAGCTTGAGCTTGAGTTGGCTTGTTATCATCAAAACATATAAATGAATTCCTTTGAAGTCCATAGAGAGTTTGAAGCATGCCTTCCAACCAGCTTGACTTCCAACATAAAGAAGCAAGGATTAACAGCACATGCACCAGGTAAATAAATATCAAAAAGCATGTAGAGTAAACAAATAGAAAATCGAAGAGATAGGAAAATAATATGAGAACTATAATCTCTTCCCTGATTTAGTGAGGTGAGTGATGTCGGGTTGAAGTTTGTCGGACTGAAGCATGTCGGACTGACGGATGTCGGACTGAAGTATTTAGGATTGAAGTATGTCGGATTAGGAGTATGCAGTCCGTCCTTTTCGAATGGGCTTTGTCGAGCTTTGAGGTCCGACCTCCGTTTTCCTTAGTGTGATGTCGAGCAAGGGAAACTAGCAGAATAGTCATCACACTAGGATTAAGAGATCGGCCCGAGTGTGAAACACTGTGCGAGTCTTCCGAAATTACCTTGAAAATCCGAGGAGCAAAGAGTAAACTCGGATTATGATTTCCGAAATCATGTAAATCTGAGGAGAGAAGAGTGAACTCGGATTATGATTTCCGAAATCATGTAAATCCGAGGAGAGAAGAGTGAACTCGGATTATGATTTTCGAAATCATGTAAATCCGAGGAGAGACCGAAATCATGTAAATCCGAGGAGAGAAGAGTGAACTCGGATTATGATTTTCGAAATCATGTAAATCCGAGGAGAGAAGAGTAAACTCGGATTATGTGACAAAGTTTGATTGTCGTAAATAATATTTGATGACATTAACAGGCGAAGATATATTTTTGACCAATGTGAATCATGCATCAAAATAATGACGTGTAATAATAAAAATAATTTGCAAGGCTTAATACAGAACACTACCTTGATATAGGAATGAGTATTGAGTTGTTGGGCCCATGGTACGTTGATAGCCCGATCCTCTCCTCTCCTCTTTATTTCTTTCTTTTTCTTCTTTGATTTTTTTTTTGACCTGGGCCTACTAGCCCGTTAGGTAATTGTTGATGCTTTTTTTTATTTGGGCCTTTGGCCTTTTTTTTGGAATAGGCCAACAGCCCATTAGGGTTGAAACCCTAATGGGGTTGGCAGCAGCTGCGGGTTCTGCTGTGTGAGGGTGGGTTATCCCTCAACAGTGGCGGCGGCTACGTCTAAAGGAATAGCTGCTTGTGCGGCGGCAGGGCAGCACTTCCCAGGAAAGTCGCGGCGCTGCTCCTTCTTTGTCCAATATGGTGGCGGTGGAAACGGGAACGGCGATGACGCCAGAAACAGTGGCGGAACCGATTCGTGTATGGCGGCAAGAAGAAACACTATCGTGATGAAAGGGATGGTGATGAGGGACGGCGAGAACTGCGATGGGAATGGCGCAAATCGTTCGCCACCGAGAGTTCGAGCAAAGCTAGTGGCAGCGTCGACGGCGAGGGGTGCAGTCTCGCTCCTTGCTTGCTGGTTCTGCGGCGGTGGCCTCTGTGGATCTTCATCCATGGAGAACGAAGGCATGGCGACAGTTGGGAGAAGAGGGGGACGAGAAGATGGGGAAGAAGCAGATAACAGCTATCGCAACATCGCAACGGAAGGGTGTAGTTCGCATCGCCATCAGATGCGGTGATGCTTGGTGCGTTCGAAGCGGTGGTGGGACTCGCGATGAGGGCGACGCTGTGATGAAAGCAGAGGAGCAGCAGCATCGGCACGTGAACAGCACCGTGCACGACACCGTGACAGCGTCATCAACATCCACGCGCAGCAACATCGCGAGATGAGAACCGCACCGTCGCAACCTTCGGCGACGAGAACAATGCCCCGAACTCCACCGTCACAGCATCGTCCATTTCTTCTTCTTCAATAAGTGAAGAGCATCGTCCATTTTTTTTTGGATGGGAATCAAAATTTATCGTTCCCACAGACGGCGCCAATGTGATGTCCCTAGGCCGGAAGCACCACATGAGGTGTTTGGGGGTTGTTGCAGCTGACGAGGGTGACCCCGGTCCTACGTATCCCATGAGAGGGGAATCAAGCCACACGTAGTTCTTAGGTTTAGAGAGACATACCTTAGCCCCTAGGGAGAGGGGGATATATATAGGAGAGAGCTGGTTGCCTTAATGGGCTATGAGTGGATGAGCTGTCCTTGTGGATAAGGTGAGACACGTCATCCTGTCCTTGGTATCGGAATATCTGGGCGGTGTCGGACTCAGAAGTCGGACCTGGGTAGGAGTATGAGGTCGGCCCGTATCTGGTGTCCGTTCGGTCGTTGAGCCTTGAGCTCGGCCCAGAGCACAGAGGGGTGAGAGCATGATATCGGCCCGTGTCGATGTCTGTTCGGCCGTTGAGCCTTGAGCTCGGCCGAGCATACAGAGGGCTTGCTGAAGGGTCCTCAGGTCCTGAGTGGGGGCCACGTGGAGCTCAGCTAGGCCGAGTCCATCACAAAAGTGGACCGTAAATCAACCCCTAGACTCATCCCATTATTCAATTTATCTTGTTTCACTTCCTCAATATCATCATGCACAATTTCTTTTTCTATGGGTTTAGAAAAGGAAGCACTTTGGTCTTCTGTAATAGAAATATGCAAAAACTTGTTGATATACCAGCAAGTGGACTGGGTCAACGAGTAATATAGTCTGGAAGACCGAATATCGTCCCACAGGGATTGCAAATTGTTTCTAATAACTTTTCACCAATTCGTAATTATTAGTGCAACTTGTTATTGAAATTTAGAAGGAGAAGAAGAATAATAATAAAATAAAATAAGGAGATTGAGGAGATAAGATGTATAGAAAGCAATAGAAAAAGGTTAGGAACTTGGTTTCATTGTATGATTCACTTATTTTAACTATGATTTATATTTTCCTTTAGTTATCCTTCAATTCATGGACTATTCCTCTCAAATAGCAATAGTTAGACGTCTCTAACATTACCCTTATTTTCTATATATTTAATCCTTGATCCCTCAACAAATTACAATATAAGAAAATATCTATTCAGCACAAGGGAATTAAAAAGCCATATAATCATCCAATTATATCCCTATATTTTGGACTGATTATACCATTAATTGCATGGCCTATTCAAAATCCCAACTCCCGTTGCGAATTAAGAAATCCAAAACATAAATTGCGCGGGTTTACTCAATTAATGCATGAATTAAAAACAGCAAAATACTAAATCATAAATTAAAATAAATTACATCAGACAATTTACACCATGTTCCTAACAAGAGGTTTTAGTTACACATATAGAAATAAAGAAAACAGAAGCAAAGAGAAAACCTCATATCATAGACAATACAGGTTAACTCTCCAAGAGACCTTCAATCCTTGTGCCTTGCCTCCTTGCTCTCAATAGATGTTACTAACCTCTCTCTCTAATCCTAATTGAATTCTATGATCTTAAAACCTCCTGAAAACTATTTACAAATCCTCTATTTAAAGAGTAAAACAAATTCTAAAATAAATCTTAATTAAATCTAATAGATAAGGTCCATATTTATCTTCTAATCTCTGACCAAATCTAAGATATGAAGCCAAATTAGACTTCTCTTCTTCTACTTTGTTTAGAATCTGGTCAAATTGAGCCTCCAACATGCACGCGCGCCCCAGGCACACGCGACCTCGCGCCCCAGGCGCGCAGGTCTGGTTACTGGTTCTTTTGCACACAGGCGCGCCTCAGGCGCACCCGTCCCCGCGCCTCAGGCGCGCGGGACCTACTCCGACTCCGTTTTGCTCCGTTCTTTTTTCATTTGCAAGATCTTTTCGTCCTCTTTTCAAGTCCATAAATATTTTATCCATTTAAGCTCTAAAAAGTACCTGAAACACTAACAAACGGATCAAAACGCTCAAAGGAACCTAAACTACTAAAAATAATTAAAATCTAATAAAAAGTCCTAAACTTGCTAGAGAAACAAGCCAAATAGATAGTATAAGGGAGTCTAAATCATGCTCAAATCTATATATATTTGACCCAAATCAAGGAGTATAAATAAAAGAAAGACAATACGTTAATACAAACCATAACCTAATCTCACCTAAAAGAGAGGAACGAAGAACAGAACACAGGGACGATGTCGGGCGCTGCTCCCAAGATTCAGAAATGCATCCGTGCACACGATATGGAATCTGAATTGAGGTGGAAAAGGCGGGCGGTTGCTGCGAACGCCGACTTTACTTCCCCACACGTTTTTGTGAGGGTCAATGGCACGGTCTGTCTCTTTCTTTTTCTATTTTTATTCATATATATTCTTACAAAACAAAAACAAAAACAAAAACAAACAAACAAAAAAAAATCAATCTTATTTAAGTTTTGTGCGAATCCGTAAATCCTAATTTTGAGTATATACCGAGACCTTAGTCAATCTATCTAACCAATCAATCCTTTCATGGTAAGTTGATGATGGTTTGCTACAAGTGGAAGGCTCGGTCCATGTCAATAGATAACATGTCAAAAGATAAGCCTTTTTTTTGGGTTTTTTATTTATTTTTTAAAATTTAATCAATTAAAAAATATTTTATGTATTTTCTTTTTTACCCATATAAAATAATTTTTATAATTTGGATTTATTTTTTTTCTTTTACTCTGTGTTCTTAAAAAACTGTATTGAGTAAAACTGTATTCAAAATTAACATATATTTGTGTTAAAAAATAAAATAAATTTGTATTAAAAAATTTAAAAAGTAAAAAAAAAATTAAGGCATGCACCACTGGAGCCTTCCCCACAAGGGACCTAATATGATATTTGATGTTTCTTTTTTTTTTTTTTTAAATTTATTCGTGTATTCTTTCGTTATAAGGAAATTCATCTGTTTAAGTTTACTCGGCCTCACTATAATCATTAATCTGCTCATTTAGTACTGAAATATTTGTTTATGGAATATTCAGAATCCCTGCCCTAACATGAAAACATGTTTATTCCATTAACTTTGTCGTTCATATATTAGTCTAATTATAAACTAAATGGAAAATTATTTGTAATAATTTCACACCTTTTAAATTAAGACACATGTATCGATCAATTCATGACTCTCTTGTTAGCGTGCTTGATAGATTCTCCTCAAAGAACCACCGTCATGCTTCACATTTTCCCCTTGTTGGCAGTGTTGACCTTGTAAGCAAAGCTTGATGTCCCTTTTCGTTATACGTTTATAACTTCAATTCTGTGAATTGTGAATGAGTTGTTTTTGTTCATGATATTGGTTCGGTTTAGTACTGTGTAAGTTAAATGAATTGTGTAACACCCCTCAAAATCCTCGTATCAGTTTAAATTCATAAAAGAATTATTTTTGAGAAAAACATTTTTGAAAAGGGTATTTTCTTAAATAAATTTCTTAAATCATGTTTTGAAAGTGGTAAATGAATTTAAAGAAATGATTTTCATGAAATAATGCCATGATTTTTAAAGTTGATTTTTGGAAATGATGATATGATAAGAATTATTTTATAAAAGAGTGTTTTGTGCTTGATATTTTTGGTGCTATTATAATTTCTATGAATGAATGATTTTGCAAATGAGAAGATTTATTTTCCTATGTGTATGTATGCGCGGTTTTGTGTGTGTATGCTTAATATTTGTGGAATTTAATTAGTAAAATGAATGTGATTATGTGTGAGTGTATGTATGTGTGTAACATGCATGTATTGGTATGATGTATATGTGTGCATGAGTGTAGGTGTTAGGCGGGGAAATGAGCTAATGTATGCATGAATGAATGTGTGAATATGTATATATATATATATATATATATATATATATGCATGTATATGTGTGTGCAACGTGTAGGTGCATGAAGGAGGGTGTGATTAAGTGTATATGTGTGAATCCATGAGAGTGCCGTGTGTGTGTGTGTGTTGTGAAAAGCCTAGAATTTTCTAAGGAGTGGAGACTAAGTAACCAAGTAACCAAAACCCAAACTAAACCCTAACTAAATAGTTGAAGTCCTAAGGAGAGCCCTTAAGTCAAAAGCCTAGGATGAAACCCTAACCCCTTATGTCCCCTACGTTGTTCCCCTTGGAGATGATAAACTCCACCCATGCAATTTTATGATGTACCGAATTTACCCCTTTCCATTTACACATAAACCTAAATCAACTCAAGGGAAAGAAAGGAAACACGATGGGCCTATATGTGTGAGCAACCTTGATTCATTTCCCTCACCCATTTCTCATTTCTTTCCTTCGTCCCACACACCAACACCAACAGAAGTCTCTTAGACTAAGAAAATAGAAATAGAAAGATAGAGAGAAAGAAGAAGAGGAAACCGTGAGGTAGTAGAAGGAAGAAGGAGAGGAGATCAACCCCAAACTTAGGAATTCCTTGAAGATCAAGTGCTTAGAAGACCTATTTCTTGGTATAAACCGTCAAGTGCTTAGAAGACCTATTTCTTGGTATAAACCGAAGACCCTAGAAGAATTAGACTTAGCTTTGTTTGTAATCTTGTAATTTTATTTTCTTTTCTTCTCTTGCATGTTCATTTTATGGTTTGATCTAAGCTTGCATGAAATGAGCTTTTGCTTTGATCTTGATTTTTAGACCTAAATGAATTTTTAATGAACAAAATGATGGACTTTATAATTCGGTTGATGTTGTTTATGTTGGATCTTGATGTTTTTCTTCTAGATCTAATATTTTGTTTATGATCTTTGTGAATATAGAGTAGATCTTCTTGCATGTGTGATTTTAGTGCTTGAAACCGTAGATCAAGAGATGTTTAAGTGTTAGCACCAGTAAAGTCCTCTATATATTAACTTTGTGTAATCAACATAAGTGAAGAAGTTATGGTATTATCAGAAAATTAATGATTTTTATTTTATCAAAATTATTGGTATATGAAATAATACAGAAAGATTTATATAAGAATAATTCAAATCAATAAGTTAGATGAAACTGAAATCATGGATTATAAATCATGCAATAATTTATCGCATAAGGTAGACTCTAAACAAAATGGCTCATGGCTTGGCTTTTATATAAATATACTCTATCCTTAATTTCTTGCGAGATATTTTGAGATGTCACGATTTTTTAAAATGGTTTTCGTTTTATTATTAAATGTTCATCTTTACTGGAGTAAAGATATATCGGCAAATAAAATGAACCAGCATTATAAAAAGGTGACAATTTCATATGTTAATTGATCATTAATAATCAAAATAATTATTTTTTTTTATATGTATACAAATCTTTAAGCTGTTTAGATGGTTAGTACAATAGTATTTAGAAGAATACAAGAAAAGGAAACAGAATAATGCCAAGCAGGACAGACAGATATGATTGAGATCAATAATTGTGTTGGGGGCATACAAGAAGTAGAAGTGGAGTTGCAACTGCTTTATATCACTGATTTTTCCAAGAGTATGGAATCTGATGGCAAAAGATAATAGATGAGTGCCACATTGTCAAATAATGTCAACAACAACATAATTTTCCAATCATTCAAAGGCTTTATTAAACCATTAGGTATTTATTACTCTATTATATCCGTTCAAAAATGAACTCAACGGATCACAAGAAAAAAATTTTGAAGACATGAGAGACACGATGTCATTAAGGATCTTTTTAGTGCACCGAATTTGAATTTTAGTCGAATTGTAATTTCAATTTGGCTCAAAACCATAAATTTTATGTTTGGATTCTATTGGGAAAAAATTTGAGTGTAAAATTATAATTCTAAATTCATCTTCCTAAAATTGGTAACAATTTTGGTAATGTGGGTGGTGGTAGAGGAATGTGTTTGATGACAATGATAACATGATTGTCATGGTAGAGAGTGCAAATGGTGGTAAGGAATTAGTCGTAGCAATGATATGATAGTGACGATGAAGTGTTAATAGGGATGAAATTGATGACGGGGGTGCCTCTCGTAGCACCGATGACATAGGTGGCATAGTGGTGATAGCTAAAATGGTGTAGGGAATTGAAGGAGGAGTTGACGAAGGCATAGTATGTAGTGGTGATCAAGGAGTCCAAGTTTCAAAAGGTGATCATGTGGATTATGCTTTGCTGTTTTGTTTGTATTATTTTTTTATGGAGAAATTATTAGATGAGTTTGGATTATCACATTATTATTCGTGATCTCTTCATCAATAATACAGATATAAGGATGTATTTAAAAAAAAAGATTAAATGAATGAGTGATTATTTTTAGGTTAAATTAATATCTTACGGGTCCTTGAACTATTTAACAATTTTATTTATTCAGATTTTTTTTTAATTTTATGAAAATTAGGACACAAACACGATTACCCAACCCAACTCAATCCGCATTTCTATGGGTTGGGCCGGGTCTGTTTTGACAGTCAATTAGAGCACAACCCAACCCAACCCAACCCAATTTACTTTGGTTGGGTTGGGTATTAAAACTCCTCAAAACCCAACCTAACTTGTTAAAACTCCTCAAAACTCAACCTAACTCGACCCATTATACGCCTAGTAACATCATTAAAATGTGTTACTCCCTCCCTTTTTACTTATCAGCCTTAAAGATTTTTTTTTTAATTGACAGCCTTAGATATTATTTGTTTCTTTTTAGTAATTGTTTATTTTAGGATTTAATAATTGTTTATTTCAGGATTTCAAGAGTATAATAAATATTATTTTTTTATTTGTAATTATTTAATATGTTTTAATTTATGTGAGTAATGGAGAAAATATATGATGATAAATATATTATTATAGAAAGAGAAAAGATATAGTGGGAATTAATGTAGTATACATTTTTTAAGGAACGTATGACTATTGCATAGGTGGAGGGGTGATGTATGATCATTGAGAGTATTAGGGTTTAACAGGGTAAGAACCCGATCTAAGAATCTGAGAATGGTGAGGTTGGGTATCTAAATTTGAGCATGGTCCAACGGTTAACGAAAAAGTTATGACATTTTCAATAATCTGTATTTTCAACTCTGAACAAAAGACTCGAGTATCAATAGTAAAAGACTCAAGTATTATGGGTCTGATGGTCAAAAACACGTTTTTTCTTCATTTTTCAGCAATGACAACTCTAATTTTCTTCCCTTCTAGATGCCCCAACGCATTTCAAACTTCTCCTACTTCGATTTAGGACTGGAGGTAGATAATCTTGAAGGGTAGGTGCAAATCCAAGTCTATAAATTGGATTGAATTGGAGATCAAACTCACACCAACTCAAATTCTGAATTTTTCTCTCTTATTCTGGTGCTTACTTTGCACTCTCGGTTCTCTCTCCATGAACAACCAAATTTCGTGAAACCAAAACACATTTTGAGTTCTATTTCCCCTCTTGAAATAGAACCAAGAACCACACAAATTGAGTCTCTGTAGCCCGAGTTATTAGCTCTCAAAGTTGCATACCCGAAGCTGAAATAGAGCAGAATCAGTTTCGTTTTGCTTTCTTTCTTGAATTGGTTTGGTAAGTACGCTGAACCATTTAAGCTCAAACTTGTTTCTAATCAAAGTTGGTACTTCCTAGTTGCTAAATAAATCGTTTCCTTGTATTTTCATAACATGTACGTGATGTTATAATTGGTC
Organism: Crotalaria pallida; assembly: GCA_037953625.1. Taxonomy (NCBI): domain Eukaryota; kingdom Viridiplantae; phylum Streptophyta; class Magnoliopsida; order Fabales; family Fabaceae; genus Crotalaria; species Crotalaria pallida. The sequence goes on along the minus strand of CM075652.1, from coordinate 113,481,523 downwards.
AAAGTTAGCCCGTTGAAGTGCAACAAGTAGAACTTTGAATCTCAAATTTGATTTCTGGCCATTTCCTTCTCAACCAATCCTTCCTTTAGCTTCATCGAGGTATGAGAGGAGTTATCTAAATGCTAGAACGAGTTGTTACAAGCTAGAAATGTAGGAACCCCAAGAGGTTCAAGTGAAATGAAACTTGAATTAGGAAACTGACTTGGTGGTCAGAATCCCATGGTTTAATGATTTGAACAAGTTTAAATGAATCCAATAATACTTACTGAAGGATTGAATTGAGTTAAAACGAAGTAGAAATGAAATTCATAATTTAGAATACGGTTTTCTAAGTTTTGGCTCTTTTACTTATTTGATTATGAATTTTTATGTTTCGATTTTGTTTGATACTTGAAATATGTTCCATATATGTGTTATAACTTTTGTTTTCACTTGGAAAGAAGTAAGGAATCAAAAATTAAGCAATGAGAGCTAAAAGAATCAATTTTTTGCATGCTGTCATGAAAGACTCAAGTCTTACTCGAGTATACCAAGAAAGACTCGAGTCTTTTGATCAGTTTTGCCAATAAACAAAATTGTATAACTTTGGTCATTTTTTTCACATCGTGTATAACAGTTATTTAAGCATTATCGATTTTCTTTATGGTAAATATTGGATGTGGTTGTTTAAACATTAGGTTAATTCAATGGATTGTTTTGGTTGCATAAATATTAGTGGTGCAATTTATTTATAGAATAAAATTTTTTATAAAAATAATTTTGGTCCTTTTTTAGTTTTGTGGACAATGATGATTTAAGTCTAGATTAATTTTTCCTTTTTTATATTATAGAAATGCTCCACCAAATGACTATATTCCGTGGGATGCACGGGTACACTGGAGACAGTATTAGTAAAAATATTAAAATTAAATTTAATATCAAAATGAACTTTTCTTATTGTAAGTGAGCTTACATGGGTGGGAATAAAAATACATGCACATAAAATTAGCTAACAAGATTGATTTGGTTTCAGTAAGATGATATTGGGAGAATCCAAACATGATAAAAAAACTTTGAATACTTTATACTTATTAAACTTAATTTGAATTAAAGAAATAATTTTATAATTTGAATTGAAAATATTTTTTTAAGTAATAGTAAACCCAAACCATACACTATACTGATCGGTTTTTGAAAAAAGATTTTTTTTTAAAATTTTTTTTAGCATAATGGTTCAAAGAAAAAATAGTGACTTTGAATCATGTTGATTAGTTTTATTTCATAATACCTGGTTCTAACCAGATTATTTTATAGAGAGTGGTCCACCACGTATCTCACCGGCTCACCTACACTTAAATGTTTGATATCAATTTGCCTATATCATGACTTGCTTGTATTAGAATTTTTGAAATTACTACAACATTATATCCGTTTTTTTTGTTGGTTAATAATCATATGACTGATCATTTCGGCATTATATATTTTTTATGTCAATATTTAATTCAAATTATTTCCTTTTTTCCCTTTTTTTGTTTTACTAATTTATAAGACATTTTACCAATTTTTAATGATTAAATTTATTTTTTTTAACAAATGACCCTATTTATTTAATATTTTTTAGATTCTCAATAATATTCATAGGTGTAATTTGAAAAATATATTAAATATTCTCATTTTCAATATTGTTAATTAAATTAACAATATTTTTTATCGGATATAAAATCTGTGTATGCGAGCTTTTTATATACAGGGATGTATGTAGTATTACTTATTATTATTTTGATTATAATTATTAATATTTTTATTAGTTATAAAAATTAGTGCTAGTATTAGTATTAGTATTATTATTACTATTACTATATTTTTAATTATAATAATTATAATGTTAGTGTAATTATTAGTATAATTGTAGTTAAAATATAATGAATTAATAACATTTAATATACTTTAGTTTATATCAATTTCATATGTTTTATGAGTAATACATATTATGAATAATTATCAATTTTCCCGTAATTGGCTCATAACCACCATTTTTGAAAAGACCATTAATGACCCGGGCTGTAACACCCCTAATTTTCGTCTCCCGAATAATAGGAAATTAATAATAAAAGCTTTATTATTAGTTTATAGAAATTTTTCCAAGTTTATATTTTGTATTTAATTAGCCTTAAATATAAAAATAAGTTGAAATATTTTTATAGGGCAAATAAATGCAAAATATAAGGATATTGCATTTTGGTCCCTGGATGAGGACTAAAAGGTAATATTGAAAAGGTTCTTGGAGGGAAAGATTTAAAAATATTAATTTTTAAATTTTGTACTAATCTAACCGGTTAGACGATGAACCCAGAAACTGGATTAGTGGAATTTGATGAGTAATCACTTGATTAACCCCGTAATCGCCACGATTACAGCCTTAGATTGAGTGGAAACCACGCGTCGCTCTGCATGCAAGCCCAATTCGTCTATAAATTGTGGAAATTCTGAGGATTTAGGGTTGATTTCTGGTTTTAGGGTTGAAGGTGGCTTAGTTAGGGTTTCGTTTTCGTTCTGGGAAATTCGTCTTGGTCTTTGAGAGTTAGAGAGCAAAACACACACTTCTGGAAAGCTTGAATCAAAGGCTTTCCATTGATATAAAATTTGAGAGCTGAGTGTTCCTGTGGAAGGAGAAATCAAGCTTGGAATCTAGGAGTTGGAAACTGAGTTCTCTGTCATTCCCTGTTCTGGAAGCTGAATTCCAGCTTTGAGTTTGGTAAGTACAGTCCACCATTTAGCCTCAAATCTCTTTGATTCTCTAGTGCATGTTACCTATTTTGAGTCTTAACTGTTTTCCCCAATTTCTTTGGCCATTTGCTATGTCAAAACTTCTGGTCTTTGGACCTTGTTGGTGAAATTCGTGGCTGAGAGCAGAGTTGTGAGTTTGTGGGAAATCTGTGGGTTACTCTTCAAGTACAGTGGTAATTCTCATCAAAATCAACTTAGAGGTATGGGAGAAGTCTACCTTATACTAGATTTAGACTAAAGTTCAAGTGATTTAGGATTTGAGTTAACAAAACTCAAAAAGGGCATTATGTGCAATATGGCACAAAGGCTTGGAGGCCAAAGTTTTGCTCACTGTGGTTTTGAGCAACTTTATATTGATGCATGCAAAGTATATGGAGGCTGAATTCTGAGTTTGAATGACTATTATAAGTTTTGTTGTATTAAATTTTGTTTATGTGAATTTTCATGCAATTTGATATCATAAACTTGATGCATGCAATTTGAATGTGTTTCTGGGTATAAACATGTTTATCTTAAGGCATATGAACTTTGTGAATATTGAGATTTGGTTAGATTTGAGAAAAGAAGAAAATGAATTGTTAAAACTCTTGTTTTAATGGACTGACTGCATAATCTAACCGGTTACTCGATATTCGTAACCGGTTAGACACTGCAAAATTTCAAATAAAATCAGTTCATTAATCAGTCCTGAAATTATAGTGGTTTCTGCTCAAATCTATGCTTTAATCTCATTATATATGATCTGAACATGAGTTGTTATAATGCCAAGGTTCAGATTTGAAAGATTAAAATTAATGCCTTAAGTTAATGAAATAATTTCAAGAGGAAATTATGTTCATTGGGAAATGAAAAGTGATTTAGACCTTTTGAATGATAAAACTGTAATTTTGAGGCATAAAACAATGTTTAACTTGTTTATGGATTGGGTATTAAATTCAAGAAAGAGGGTTTTTCTGAATTTCAATGGTAAACAGTTCAGGTCTGTAATTCTAACCGGTTAGCCTGAGACTGTAACCGGTTAGTACCTGAATCTGAAAAACAAAAAGTTAAGTTTTTGAATACCATTGACTTTGTTTTACCTAATCTAAGTTTAAAAGGCATGTTTTGAGAAAAATTCAAATGAGAATTTTTATGCCAAAGATTATGCCTCAAATCAATCATTCAAAAAGGGAAATGGGAATATTTCTAAATCACATTGATGTAAAGATAAAACCAACCCTGATATTTGTGCATCCATATAGACTGGAAGTCTGGTTGGTAGGAACGTTTATCATATTCTGGGAATATGAGGAGGGTACTCCGGGAGTACCAAATTATAACCTACTTGATGACACATTATAGATATGTGGCCAGTGTCCGGGACCTGGTTTTTATGCGTTCTGGGAACGTATGCGTTCTGGGAACGTATGCGTTCTGGGAACGTGGTGCACACTCCGGGAGTGATGCTTATTATCCAAGTATGGTTCGGCATTATGTTCTGGGAACAAATGTCGGTGTTCCGGGAACACAAGGGTGTATTGGATGGACGTCCAAGATGGACTTTTAGAGGCCTCAGTTGTGGATAGAAAATCATACATCATGCCACTTGCATTATAAGAGTTATAATGTTGAAAACTGGTGTGCTCATATGTATTTGCATTATGATCTGTCCATGATATACTTGTGATTGTAATTTTAGTCTTTATCAATTATGTATATGTGTATACTTACTCCCTGTGCCCTGTTTAGGTGATGGCCAGACACCTAGCTTGCATCGAGATACGCCCTATCCCTAGCGGTATATGGACGTATGAGGAGCACCGTGCCACTTTTGAGGGGGAGGTTGAGATCACTCTCTACCACCCTAACCCTCTGGTGCGAGTGCGACCTCGTCGATTTAGGATTCCCTTAGTTTACACTATGCATGTTCCACCTTTTTATACATATAGAGGACCACCCCCGGCTCGACCTATGCGTCGTTTTCATAGTTTCCGTTTTAGAGCTGCCACTCCTTCCCATCCTTCCTCCCATAGAGTTGTTACTGAGGAGACTCTTTCTCCTGGTCCGACTGACTTGGATAGGACTGCTTCTGCAGACCTTAGACCCAGTGGTGGGGTCTCTACACAGTCGGGCGAGGTCGAGGAGGACCCTGTGGAGGATGAGGGCGAGGAGGAGGTGCATGTTGAGCCGACTGTTTCAGCTAGAGGTGGACCCGCTGGTTCATAGGAGCTTGCATAGCGTAGATGTTTTGGATCCTAGATCCTAGGGATAGAGTTGTGGAGGATCTGAGGAGCTGCCGAGGACACGGATGACTTGCTCTAGGACTTCTATTTTGGATTTTGTTATATATATTGTATATATCTGAGAGGTCTTAGAGTGAGCTTTTATTTTATGCAGCTGGTCTGTATATGTTTTATCAAAACTTGCTATCTCGACTTTTTATCACTTGCTACTGATTGTACTGATGGGGTTATGTTATGACATATATATATATATATATATATATGATGTTTTTCTTTACCTCAGCAGTGCCCCATAAGTATTATTTTTCTTCCGCGAACTCTGGTTTCTATTAAGAAAGGATTCGGCGATAAGTGTATGCTTTATATATTCAAATTCAACTCGAGAGGCAAATGGTGTGTTCTAATATTAACTATGAAGAGTATTTTCTATAGTTAAGGAAATGTTATCTCGAGAGCTTTTTTCGAAACTAAGATATCATTAAGCCGAACTTTCAAAAATGGTTTATGTTCAAAAAGGGTTTATGAACGAGCAAGTACTGGTTCTAAAAAGGAAAAATTTTCTAGCCCAAATTTTGATAGCAAGTATTCAGTTATTTGGAAATATTAATTATTTTCAAGTTAAAAAGAGAGCGTCACACCCTTCGGTGGTATCAGAGCATTGGTCCTGTCCCTCATGGCCCCGAAGATGCAGCTAAGTATGGTATTCAATGTCGATTGAATATGTTTTTGAGTAAGTTAGTAGCATTTATGTTTTAAAGACCTTTTTAGTAACCCAAAGCCCATAATGCAGGTCTTTCTATGGCAACCAGGAATAGAAATATTACTAATGAAATGTTAGAACGAATCACGACCGTGCTGGAAGGCATGCAGCAGCAGCAGAGACAACAACCATCTCAAGGGCGAGCTGGTAACCCATCTGCTGGAAACATGGCGAATCATGATGCTAAGACTTTGTCGGAGTTCAGAAAGTGAAACCCACCAAGGTTTGAGGGAGGATATAGACCTGATGAGGCGAACAAGTGGTTGCATGAGATTAATAAGATTTTCCGAACTCTGGAGTGTTCTGATGAACAGAAGGTGACCTATGCAGTTTACATGCTTCACGGAGAAGCTGAAAACTGGTGGGATCACAGTGTCGAATTGCTGAATTTTGAAAGGAGGGCAATCAACTGGGGAGTATTTATGGAGAAGTTTCTTAATAAATATTTTCCAGAAGATTTGCGGAGAAAGAAGGGATTGGAATTCATGCAATTGAAGCAGGGGGATATGAGTGTAGGGGAGTATGCTGCCAGATTCGAGGAGCTGATGAAGTACTCTCCCTACTACTTAAATAACCCTGATGAAAGGAGTAAGTGTGTTAAGTTTGAAGGCGGACTAAGGCCGGAGCTGAAGTCTATCTTCAGTTATCAAAGGATTCAGAGTTTCCCTGCACTAGTGGATATGTGTAGAATGTATGAAGATGATAAGAAGGCTGAATTGATTGGAAGTCAGGTGAAGGGGATTGGACAGAACTATGGACCACAGAGGAAGAAGAAGTTTGATCATCGGAATAATGGTCCATATTCTAAGAACAAGGGTAAAGGCAAGGCAGTGATGGATAACAAGAACAAGTCTCGCGATAATGCTCCTTATTGCGAGAAGTGCAAGCGTTATCATCACGGTCAGTTTTGCTGGTCCACAGGAGGATGTTTTAAGTGTGGAAAGCAAGGTCACTTTGCTCGTGAATGCAAGGAATCTGCAAAGGGAGATGCAAAGGGATCTTCTGGCAAGCCTATGGTGCAAGGAAGAGTATTTACCCTGAGTGGTAGTGAAGCAACCCAAACCCCGAATCTCGTGCAAGGTAACTTTCTGCTTAATAACCAACCTTGCAAAATCATGCTTGATTCTGGAGCTACACATTCTTTTGTTTCTCCTGAATGTGTGAATAGGCTGAATCTTGTTGTTTCTGATTCACCCTGCTATCTTAGTATAGATACTCCTACGGGAATACCGATCTTCACCGCTAAAGTCTGTTTAGGGTGTAATGTAGAAATTCTGGGTCGTCTTTCTAAGATAGATTTGGTTTGTCTTCCTAAGTTACAATTGGATGTGATCTTGGGTATGGATTGGTTGATGAAGAACCAAGTGATCATCAATTGTGAGGAAAAGACAATTCAATATAGGACTCTGGAACCGGAAGGTTATATGTGTTTATTCTCGGCTTCTGGAGAAGAAGAGTCGATGCCGGTCGAGGAGATTCCGGTGGTGAGGGAATTTTCGGAAGTATTTCCTGAAGAGATACCAGGATTACCTCCGAAGCGAGAGATAGAGTTTGGGATTGATTTAGTCCCTGGAGCTGGTCCCATCTCTATTGCTCCTTATAGGATGGCACCACCAGAAATGGTAGAAATGAAGAAGCAGATAGAGGAGTTACTGCAAAAACAGATGATCAGGCCAAGCGTTTCGCCTTGGGGAGCTCCATTACTATTTGTAAAGAAGAAAGATGGGAGTATGAGGATGTGTGTGGATTACAGGCAGTTGAATAAGGTCACTATTAAGAACAAGTATCCTTTGCCAAGGATTGATGACCTTATGGACCAGGTTAGGGGAGCTGCAGTATTCTCCAAGATTGATCTGAGATCGGGTTATCATCAGATCAGGATAAAGGAGGAGGATATACCCAAGACTGCATTTCGATCTCGATACGGTCATTATGAGTATGTTGTGATGCCGTTCGGGTTGACTAATGCACCTGCTATTTTCATGGACTATATGAACCGGATCTTTAGACCATATTTGGATTTATTTGTGGTAGTATTCATTGATGATATTCTGGTCTATTCTAAAAATCCGGAAGAGCATGAAGAGCATCTCAGGATTGTGTTGAAAGTCCTGAAGGAGAAGCAATTATATGCCAAACTTACGAAGTGTGAGTTTTGGTTGAACGAAGTGAAGTTTTTGGGGCATGTAATCTCTAAAGAAGGAATTGCGGTGGATCCAGCAAAAGTAAGTTCAGTGCTAAGTTGGGAACAGCCTAAGACCGTGACGGAAGTGAGAAGTTTCTTAGGGCTGGCTGGATACTATCGTCGGTTCATAGAAGGATTTTCTAAGATTGCATTGCCTTTGACTAAGTTGACTCGGAAAGATCAACCGTTCGTGTGGGACGATCGGTGCGAAGTTAGCTTCCGTGAGTTGAAGGAAAGGTTAACATTGTCTCCTGTGTTAATCTTACCTGATCCTCACAAGAGTTTTGAGGTGTATTGTGATGCATCTAAGCAAGGACTGGGTTGTGTATTGATGCAAGAAGGAAGAGTAGTGGCTTATGCATCGCGACAATTGAAGAATCATGAAGTGAATTACCCGACACACGATTTAGAATTGGCTGCGATCGTGTTTGCCTTAAAGATATGGAGACATCATCTCTATGGCACTACATTCCAAGTATTTAGTGACCATAAGAGTTTGAAATATCTGTTCGACCAGAAAGAGTTGAACATGAGGCAAAGAAGATGGATGGAGTTTTTGAAAGACTATGACTTTAAACTCCACTATCATCCGGGTAAAGCAAATGTGGTTGCAGATGCTTTGAGTCAGAAAGCAATCCACATAAGTGCGATGATGGTTAAGGAAGCAGCGTTGATTGAGGAATTCAGAGACTTGAGCTTGTTGACACAAGTGGAGCCATCAAGTATTAAGTTGGGGATGTTGCAGATTACAAACGAGTTCTTGGAAAGAATTCGGGAGTTGCAACGAGCAGACGAAGAGTTGATGGAAAAGATGAAACTAGGTTCAGAGGGAAGGGAACCTGATTTCAAGATTGGGCAGGATGGAATCCTTCGTTTCAGGACAAGGATTTGTATACCAAGAGATCAGGAAGTTAGAAGACTGATTCTCGACGAAGACCATAAGATTCGGATGAGTATCCATCCTGGATCAACCAAAATGTATCAAGATTTGAAGAAAATGTTTTGGTGGTCTGGATTGAAAAAGGATGTTGCGGAATACGTAGCGGCGTGCTTGATTTGTCAAAAAGCTAAGGTAGAACATCAGAAACCAGGAGGACAGTTGCAACCTTTGAGGATTCCCCAGTGGAAGTGGGATAGCATCTCAATGGATTTTGTGTCTGGTTTGCCAAGGACAGCAGCAAATCATGATGCAATTTGGGTGGTTGTGGATAGGTTAACCAAGTCGGCGCATTTTATTCCGATAAACCTGCGTTATCCTTTGAGCAAGCTTACCCAGATCTATATCAAGGAGGTAGTTCGTCTTCACGGAGTGCCTTCGAGTATTGTGTCGGACCGAGATCCCAGATTTTCATCGCAATTCTGGAAAAGTTTGCATGAGGCTATGGGAACAAGATTGAAACTGAGTTCTGCGTATCATCCACAGACGGAAGGCCAGATGGAGAGAACGATTCAATCTTTGGAAGATGTGTTGAGAGCTTGTGCACTTGAAGAACAAGGAAGTTGGGATCAAGTGTTATCTCTTGTAGAATTCACATACAACAACAGCTACCATGCGAGCATTGGAATGGCACCGTTTGAGGCGTTGTATGGAAGGAAATGCCAAACCCCGCTATGTTGGTTCCAAGTGGGGGAGAACTTGATGGTTGGACCAGAAATGATACAGCAGACATCTGAGAAGATTAAGATGGTTCTGGCAAAGATGAAAGCGGCTCAAAGTCGGCAGAAGAGTTACGCGGATAAGAGGAGGAAACCATTAGAGTTTTCAGAGGGCGATCATGTGTTCCTTCGGATAGTTCCGATGAAAGGAATCAGTAGAGCTTTGAGAACCCGAAAGCTTTCGCCTAAGTGTATAGGTCCATACCAAATTCTTAAGAGAGTTGGTCCTGTTGCTTACCAACTAGCTTTACCACCCTCTTTATCCAATTTGCACAACGTCTTTCACGTTTCGCAATTAAAGAAGTACGTGCATGACCCATCGGTTATTCTGAAACTCCAACCTGACGACATAATTTTGAAGGAAAACCTGACCTTTGAGACTAGACCAATTCAGATAGATGATCGCGAGGTTAAGCAGCTCAGGGGAAAGGAGATACCTTTAGTAAAGGTCATATGGGAAAACGCTGACGTATCAGAAGCTACGTGGGAATTAGAAGAGAAGATGCGTCAAGAGTATCCGGAGTTGTTTTTGTAAACTAGAATTTCGGGGACGAAATTCCTTTTAAGTGGGGGAGTAGTGTAACACCCCTAAGTTGAAATATTTTTATAGGGCAAATAAATGCAAAATATAAGGATATTGCATTTTGGTCCCTGGATGAGGACTATAAGGTAATATTGAAAAGGTTCTTGGAGGGAAAGATTTAAAAATATTAATTTTTAAATTTTGTACTAATCTAACCGGTTAGTATTGCCCTGTAACCGGTTAGACGATGAACCCAGAAACTGGATTAGTGGAATTTGATGAGTAATCACTTGATAAACCTCGTAATCGCCACGATTACAGCCTTAGATTGAGTGGAAACCACGCGTCGCTCTGCATGCAAGCCCAATTCGTCTATAAATTGTGGAAATTCTGAGGATTTAGGGTTGATTTCTGGTTTTAGGGTTGAAGGTGGCTCAGTTAGGGTTTCGTTTTCGTTCTGGGAAATTCGTCTTGGTCTTTGAGAGTTAGAGAGCAAAACACACACTTCTGGAAAGCTTGGATCAAGGGCTTTCCATTGATATAAGATTTGAGAGCTGAGTGTTCGTGTGGAAGGAGAAATCAAGCTTGGAATCTAGGAGTTGGAAACTGAGTTCTCTGTCATTCCCTGTTCTGGAAGCTGAATTCCAGCTTTGAGTTTGGTAAGTACAGTCCACCATTTAGCCTCAAATCTCTTTGATTCTCTAGTGCATGTTACCTATTTTGAGTCTTAACTGTTTTCCCCAATTTCTTTGGCCATTTGCTATGTCAAAACTTCTGGTCTTTGGACCTTGTTGGTGAAATTCGTGGCTGAGAGCAGAGCTGTGAGTTTGTGGGAAATCTGTGGGTTACTCTTCAAGTACAGTGGTAATTCTCATCAAAATCAACTTAGAGGTATGGGAGAAGTCTACCTTATACTAGATTTAGACTAAAATTCAAGTGATTTAGGATTTGAGTTAACAAAACTAAAAAAGGGCATTATGTGCAATATGGCACAAAGGCTTGGAGGCCAAAGTTTTTTGCTCACTGTGGTTTTGAGCAACTTTATATTGATGCATGCAAAGTATATGGAGGCTGAATTCTGAGTTTGAATGCCTATTATAAGTTTTGTGGTATTAAATTGTGTTTATGTGAATTTTCATGCAATTTGATATCATAAACTTGATGCATGCAATTTGAATGTGTTTCTGGGTATAAACATGTTTATCTTAAGGCATATGAAATTTGTGAATATTGAGATTTGGTTAGATTTGAGAAAAGAAGAATATGAATTGTTAAAACTCTTGTTTTAATGGACTGACTGCATAATCTAACCGGTTACTCGACGTAACCGGTTAGACACTGCAAAATTTCAAATAAAAATCAGTCCATTAATCAGTCCTGAAATTATAGTGGTTTCTGCTCAAATCTATGCTTTAATCTCATTATATATGATCTGAACATGAGTTGTTATAATGCCAAGGTTCAGATTTGAAAGATTAAAATTAATGCCTTAAGTTAATGAAATAATTTCAAGAGGAAATTATGTTCATTGGAAAATGAAAAGTGATTTAGACCTTTTGAATGATAAAACTGTAATTTTGAGGCATAAAACAATGTTTAACTTGTTTATGGATTGGGTATTAAATTCAAGAAAGAGGGTTTTTCTGAATTTCAATGGTAAACATTTCAGGTCTGTAATTCTAACCGGTTAGCCTGAGACTGTAACCGGTTAGTACCTGAATCTGAAAAACAAAAAGTTAAGTTTTTGAATACCATTGACTTTGTTTTACCTAATCTAAGTTTAAAAGGCATGTTTTGAGAAAAATTCAAATGAGAATTTTTATGCCAAAGATTATGCCTCAAATCAATCATTCAAAAAGGGAAATGGGAATATTTCTAAATCACATTAATGTAAAGATAAAACCAACCCTGATATTTGTGCATCCATATAGACTGGAAGTCTGGTTGGTAGGAACGTTTATCATATTCTGGGAATATGAGGAGGGTACTCCGGGAGTACCAAATTATAACCTACTTAATGACACATTATAGATATGTGGCCAGTGTCCGGGACCTGGTTTTTATGCGTTCTGGGAACGTATGCGTTCTGGGAACGTGGTGCACACTCCGGGAGTGATGCTTATTATCCAAGTATGGTTCGGCATTATGTTCTGGGAACAAATGTCGGTGTTCCGGGAACACAAGGGTGTATTGGATGGACGTCCAAGATGGACTTTTAGAGGCCTCAGTTGTGGATAGAAAATCATACATCATGCCACTTGCATTATAAGAGTTATAATGTTGAAAACTGGTGTGCTCATATGTATTTGCATTATGATCTGTCCATGATATACTTGTGATTGTAATTTTAGTCTTTATCAATTATGTATATGTGTATACTTACTCCCTGTGCCCTGTTTAGGTGATGGCCAGACACCTAGCTTGCATCGAGATACGCCCTATCCCTAGCGGTATATGGACGTATGAGGAGCACCGTGCCACTTTTGAGGGGGAGGTTGAGATCACTCTCTACCACCCTAACCCTCTGGTGCGAGTGCGACCTCGTCGATTTAGGATTCCCTTAGTTTACACTATGCATGTTCCACCTTTTTATACATATAGAGGACCACCCCCGGCTCGACCTATGCGTCGTTTTCATAGTTTCCGTTTTAGAGCTGCCACTCGTTCCCATCCTTCCTCCCATAGAGTTGTTACTAAGGAGACTCGTTCTCCTGGTCCGACTGACTTGGATAGGACTGCTTCTGCAGACCTTAGACCCAGTGGTGGGGTCTCTACACAGTCGGGCGAGGTCGAGGAGGACCCTATGGAGGATGAGGGCGAGGAGGAGGTGCATGTTGAGCCGACTGTTTCAGCTAGAGGTGGACCCGCTGGTTCATAGGAGCTTGCATAGCGTAGATGTTTTGGATCCTAGATCCTAGGGATAGAGTTGTGGAGGATCTGAGGAGCTGCTGAGGACACGGATGACTTGCTCTGGGACTTCTATTTGGATTATGTTATATATATTGTATATATCTGAGAGGTCTTAGAGTGAGCTTTTATTTTATGCAGCTGGTCTGTATATGTTTTATCAAAACTTGCTATATCAAAAATGGTTTATGTTCAAAAAGGGTTTATGAACGAGCAAGTACTGGTTCTAAAAAGGAAAAATTTTCTAGCCCAAATTTTGATAGCAAGTATTCAGTTATTTGGAAATATTAATTATTTTCAAGTTAAAAAGAGAGCGTCACACAGGCAAATTGTAATAATATTGAAGTGCAAATTGTATGTTTACGGACAATTTTTATATTGATGTGTAATCCAAATTATACTAAACATTTAATAAAAATAACCCACGATAAATATTTATTTCCGTGTAATACACGAGCAAACAAACTTTGGAGGGAAAAGCAATGATTAAGAAGGGAAAATAAAAATGACAAGAAAGCTCTCAACTTCTCTTATTTGATACTCCGTCTGGTCCCTAATATAAGCACCCTTTGACCCAAAAGTTCTCCCTTTAAGAAAAGTAGGTAAGTTAGTTATTTTTATTGGAATTGTAAATTTTAAATGTATATTTACCAATCTATCGGAGTATTTGATTAATGGATTATTTAATATCTTCTTCTTTTCCCAAAATATAGTAAATAGGGTTAGTTTTGTAAAGTCTTATAAAAGGTGCTTATATTTAGGACTAAATTTTTTTTGTCAAAAGGTGCTTATATTAAGACCGGAGTAATATGTTGATGATAACAAGGGGCAGCATTACCTAAATAGGAGTATTTATAACTTGGTCTCCACGCTTCAAAAGATATTGGGCTCCACGCTAAACCAGTGCCGACAAGCAATTGTGCTGCTCCCACTACCCTCCTCATAACTACCTAGATGATGCACGTGAGCAGTTGGTTTTTTTTATTTTTTTTATTTATTTATTTTTTTTAAAGATAAGTGTGCTGTTACAACTTACAAATATGGTTCTTTCTCAAACAATCAACTCTCTTCTATGAGATTTCCATCCAATCACATCCCCTTCTATAAAATTTTCAACCAATCATCAACCACCTTCTTTAATCCCATCCACTATTTTCTCTCACACAAGCCACATTGTCACTCTCTTCTCTTCACATTTCACACCGTCCCCCCACCCCCCACCCCACACACCTTCCCACTCCTCATTCACAACCCTAATTAAATTAGGGTTTCGGTTTCCCCCCAATTGAATTCAGAATTTGGGTTCAAGCTTTACACCAAAGACCCACAATTGGCGCTAAAGTTATATCCTTTTGGAGCTGTAGCAACATTGTTCTCATTTCCCCCAACGAAAAGAGGTAAATTGTTGAACATTTTCATTACAACATCCTCAAACCTCTGGCATTGTCGTTTCTCCATTTTTTTTATAATGGCATCTGGAGCTTTTATATTTTATATTCAAGTTTGTCCTTTTTTTTCCTTTTCACCTTTATTAAGCTATATTCAATTAATGGGTCACTTTTTTTTTCTTTTTTTTTTAAAAAAATGTTTGCCCATGTTTCTGTTCATAGAAAAGGTCAACGCTTTTGTTCGAGGTGATTTATTGGCTGAGGCTACAACCATTGCGATAAAAACTGGAGTTTCAACAATGTTAGTTGTGAATCTTGGCGGGTTTAATTTCTCTGCCCTTTTAAGCACTTGGCTGAATGGCACCCTGTATGCTATAGCAATGTTAAACATGGCTTGAACCCTCTTGATTTACTCTCATATCATGTGAACCAATCTTTTCATTAAGGAAAAAATAATTACAATCTTATTTTGTGCTTAATCCATGCAGTTCAGATAACGCGATTTCACTATCGCCGGTTTGATGAGATTCATGCTATGAAAACCATTTACAGGCTCAGCTGATAACATAGTTATTGCGATTGAATGAGAGAGTCACTATTCTACTTTTGTTGGTTTAAGAAAAATCTTCCTTTTACAAATTTTAATCGAAGATTTTTTTTTATTTTTTTGCTGTGGGCTGAAAAAGATACAACACAACAAGAAGTGATAACTCTCTCGAGGTGCAAGTTCCAATGATCAATAAGAGTTTTTCATTTTCCCAAATGATGGGTTGCCTTAGTTGCCTAGGAGAAATTGAAGATGACGAGATCTCGCATTATAGCGAGGTCAATAGCAACACCAGCAGTGGAGATGAGAGTGATGTGCAAGCTCGCCCTAAACATTCGGAGGAAATTTTGAGCTTGAGAGCAGAGAACAACATGTTTTGTAGACAGTTTCCTGTCAAGGAGACTCACAAACTTATTCGCTCAGAGGTATCGTTGGAGTAGTTTTTTAATTTTTGCTGTAAAGGTGTTATTGATGCATGTCGCAAAGTCGAACTTAAATACCACTAGATGAGCTAGTTTTGATATGTAAGTGATCTTCATCTTCAGTTCAGTATTGGTGAAAACTGCACTTATTGTTTTTTGGCTATGTTATGATTTCCAGACTCTTACTGAAAATTCATAAGACTAATTTAATACGATTACAAAAGAGCTCATCAAGTTTATTGGAATGCCCCATGCAAAAGGAAGGTTGGTTTTAACTTAGATATGATTTTCACAATTTTTGGTGACTTGATATGCAGCTGAGTCTTTGACATGTTTTGGGGCTTCTTAGTTGTTGCTTTGTGCTACATTTCTTCAGTTGAAACCATAAATGTCCGGATTTATATTCTCTATGTTAGCGTTGGTGTTGAATTATTTGTATAAACTTTAAACCTATCTGAATCTTTATTTGTATTCCTGCAAAACTTCTCCATTGTATTGGATGTCTTTTCTATCAGGAGCATTATATGACTTTTACCACCCTTTCAGGATGACAATGGGAACAAGATAATAAATGAGTATGTTCGTGTGCATAGGATTAGTTTTGGTAGCTATGGGAAAGTGGTAAGTATAGTGTTTGTGGAACTATGCTTTCTTTCTCTTCTCTCCATGAATATGGATTTTCTGACCCCTTTTAATTAAATGCTTTTTAGGCTCTTTATCGAAGTTGCTTAGATGGAAAACACTATGCAATAAAGGTAAGGGCACCTTTTAGTGTTGAAAGGCAGATTAATTCATGGTAGCAAATATGGGCATGTGTTTTTATTACACGACAGTTGACCTTTCCTGATAATAGGGAAGTGTAACATCTGTAGCTAGTTGGACTAGCAAATGTGACTGAGGATATGCAAACTCTTATGTTGACTGAAAAGAACTCATGAAGCAATCAAAGGTTCACTGCCACATGCATGTGTACAATGTTATTATCAAGGGTCCGGCTGGTCATTTATTGAGGTTGATTTTTCCTAACTGCAAGCCTTTCATAAGTCTCATTTAAGGAAGATTCGAGTTGCACTGTCTGAGACCGCCATGACCGATGTTTTACGTGAGGTATGTTTCTTTAAGTACCCTTTTTTCCTTTGCAAACTAATAGAAGTGAGTACCAAGGTCTGGGCATTGTCTTCTTTTTTATAATCTTCTATCATAGTTTATGCTGTAAATGTTATTCTAGAGTGAATATATTTAATATGGTTAACACATTGCTTATTCCATGGTGCCTACTGCTTTATTTGGCAGTTTATATCCGCAGACAGTATATGGAAACTACTTATGTAATTTGCAGCTCCTGTATTTCCATTACTGTCAATTTGCAGCTAGGGGTGTCCAAAAAAACCAGTTTTCCTTAACCAACCTGAATCTGAACCAAACCAAACTACTAAAAATCCTCTATTTTGGATACAGATTTTAATCCAATCCATTTATTTTAAGTCCAAACAGATTGGATTTTATCCAAACTGTGAAACGGGTTTAACTGGCCCATAAGATGTATCCATAACGTGTTATCCACTTATCCCTTTGGTTGCTTTCTTTGTCGCGTTACACATTAGTTATCCCCAACCTCCTTTCTGTCACCGCCAAGCTCTCTGTACCATCACCGCCGTGATTTCTCTCTCCCGATCATCGCTGGTCTCTCCCCTCACCGCTCTCTCTCTATCTCTCTCCATCACCACCGTGCTCTTCCGTCACCGCTTTCCTATCACCGATGCTTTCTCTCTCCCGCCACCGGCGCGCTCTCTCTCTGTCACCGCTGCTCTCTCTCTCTCCTGTCACCGGCGCGCTCTCTCTCTTCCGTCACCGCTACTCTTTCTCCCGTCACCGCCACGCTTTCTCTCTTCAGCCACCGCTGCTTTCTCTCAATCTCTCTCTATCTCGTTCGCTTTTTCTCCATCTATGCAAGATCTTACTTACAAGGTTAAGGCATCCCTGAAGAAGTAACCAGAAGAAGCAAGAAACCAGTTTTACTTTTTTGTTATTTTAATTTCATGTCTGACATGGATAGTGGAAACAGTTATAAACTGGTTTTTTTTTATAACTGATCCATTTTAAACCAGTTCCTAACCAGTTTTGATCCACTTTTTTCAACCAATTCGGTTCATTTGTAAATAAGCAAACCATTAATTTGGTTCGGTTCAGTTCAGTTTGGATTTTGCATATATCCAATCCATGAACACCCCTGTTTGCAGCTCCCTAGTTTGACACTGTTCTGATGGCATCTACTGTAATGTTTGATTCTTTTTTGTACAACAGCATGCATATCGACCAGTTTAGAAAATAGTTACATTTTTTTCTTTTGCCAATAACTTTTCATTCTATTTTAATATGATAGAATTCTTTTACCGAGGTTTTACATTTTATTTTGCTTCCTGGCTTCTGCATTTTATGATTTACATTTGTTATTTCTACAACTTTAGATGTTCTTTACTGTCCCTGCTGTTGGTTAAAAGACAAATACTTTCCTTTCAGGTACTTATTATGAAAATGCTAGAACATCCTAATATAGTCAATCTCATCGAGGTGATTGATGACGAAGAGTCGGATGACTTCTACGTGGGTACTCGTGACTAGTTTCTTCTTGATTTTGTTCTTTAGTAGTTGACAGGTTCTCCCGAAATCCCTGCATGTTTATTTGAGCCTCAAGTTTCAATAGCAATCTATTTGAAGTTTTATGTTTAACTGTAGTGTGTTTCTTGTACAGTACTTGAATATGTGGAAGGCAAATGGATTTGTGAGGGTTCAGGTCGTTCTTGTGCCTTAGGTGAAGAGACTGCTCTGAAATACTTGAGTGATATAGTCTCTGGATTAAAATATCTTCATGCTCATGTATTATCTCTCGACCTATCTTTTTATGATTAATCTTTATGTAGTATGTGTTTTTAATTGACTTACTTCACAGATTTATGATTTTTTTTATTTAAAAAATAAAAAAAGACATTACAAAACTTGAAAATATTGCAATTTTTTGTTGGATAACTTATTGGTTGATAAGCATTATCCTTCATGCTCGCTCAATGAAAATACATAGTAGTATTGAATGTGCATGGCTGGTTGCTAAACAAAACAAAACAAAACAAAAAAAACACCGGTGTATCATTTTACCGAAGATGCTCATTCTCATTACATTCCTCAAAATAGTTTTGACTATTTTAGTAAGGTGATTTGGTTCTTTATTAATTGTTTGCCAAGCAGAATATTGTGCATGGGGATATTAAACCTGACAATCTGTTGGTTAATCGGCATGGTACTGTAAAGATAGGGGATTTCAGTGTCAGCCAGGCTTTTGAGGTGATGTAATTACTGAGCTTAAATGCAACTATGATATTTTAGGGATGTGAAAGCTGACGAGTTTACTTGTGCTAAAGTTGAAATGAACAACAAGAGACCCGCATAAGCTTTTTTCTGTGTTAAAATTGAAGGATGATTGGTTGAAACTTGAAAGGCATGAAAGCTGGAGAATGTACCCTATCAATACCTGAAAGTCATTAATGTGTCAATTACTTAATTTATAAAGGCCTTTTGTCTTGTCAATTTTTACTTCATTGTGTTGATATCATGTGCGTTCATCCATAATGCTAAAATGGGACCTTATCCACATTACCCATTCAAATATCCAGGGGCAGAGTGAAAGGCGTGAAAGGTGCTTGTAAGGCCACCCTGACTACAAAAATCTTGGTTTGTTCCAAGATCCCCCTGTCCGTCTAGTCTTTGCAAATTCATGGTGACTATGCCTCCTCTCTTGCAAAGACCCTGACCATGGGTCCATAGAAGTAGGCACTTAATTTTCCTTCTAACAATAATATCAGAAGTTATATGGAATGAATTTTGCACTTTTATCAAAATATCATCACAATGAAAGAATTTTGCTAATATGAGAGTGGGAATCAGGAATAAGGAAGTTGCGATTTTTCCATCAAAAGGATTAATTATAAATCATGTAGCATCTTTTGGTCTAAGTAATGTTTTCCACACCCCAAGCACATTCACACACCCTTTTCACACGTGTGACATTACATGCATGCATATATCGTAGCAATTAATGTGAACCTATACTCTGACTCGTTTTGCGGGATGATAATGATGTGCTTCGACTATCACCTGGCACTCCTGTTTTCATCGCACCAGAGTGTTGTTTAGGTTACGGTTTTCTTTTCAAGCTTGTAAAGATATTTGCTCATATGGAATCTATGGAAGTACATATTCTCATTGTAGTTTTTGAATGTTGATATCCTTTCAGGTCTTACTTATCATGGTAAAGCTTCAGATACATGGGCAGTAGGAGTTACTTTGTTCTGTATGATATTGGGTGAATACCCATTTCTAGGAGACACACTCCAAGATACATATGACAAAGTAAGATTTATATTAGCTTCTTAGTTCTTACACTCTGAATTGCCTATTCACACTAACCAATAACAATTTTATAAAATTAAAAGGCAAATTTCAGTTTCATCCTTTAAATTTTATATATTTTTTCCGATTTCATCCTAAAAGTAGCTTTTTGTTTCAAATGGGTCCTAAAATCCATTTTTTTCCATGGTAAAATTTTAAAATGCTTTTTGTTGCATATTTTGCATAGTGGGCCAGCAGATAGCAGCCCAAATGAGGAAGGGACAACCAAGTGAGGTGACGTGGCAGGGAATCCACTGAATCGGTTGCTCACCCACACATTTCCATTTCTACTTTTTCTGTTACAATGCCCAATGATTGGCTATATATGTAATAGTGCTGAATGAAAGAAGGCAAGTCATTTCTTCCCTTAACTTTTTCCCTTAACTTTTCTTAGGAGGCCCCCCCTTCCCTTCCTCGAATTCAGGGAACAGACAATGGTCAACGAAGACGCACCGGATGTTCAAGGGTGGGGCGAAAAGATGGACGATGGGACTGTCCCCAGCTTTGGTGCCGTCCCGGGCGAGTTGATCCCGTAGTAAGTAAAGCATAATCGTTATTTATTTTATTTTATTTTTTAAAAAATAATTTTATGATATTATTATGTATATTTAACATGTAATATTCTGACATTCATTGTATAAGGGGTAGTTTTTTTTTAAATAATATTATCAGTGAAGGGGCTGAAATATTCTTGACATGATATTTTATGATTTTAAAATAATTTTTTAAAATCGGTTATTTAACATGTAATATTCTGACATTCATCGTTATTTAACATTCATTGTTTTTTAAAATAATTTTATGATACTATTATGTATATTTAACATGTAATATTCTGACATTCATCGTTATTTAACATTCATTGTTTTTTAAAATAATTTTATGATATTATTATGTATATTTAACATGTAATATTCTGACATTCATTGTATAGGGGGTAGTTGATGGGATGGGGTCTACAGTAGGAACTTTGGGAATCGTTATTGTTTTTTTTAAATAATTTTGTGATATTATCATTGAAGGGGCTGAAATATTCTTGACATGATATTTATGATTTTAAAATAATTTTTTTAAAATCGGTTATTTAACATGTAATATTTTGACATTCATCGTTATTTAACATTCATTGTTTTTAAAAATAATTTTATGATATTATTATGTATATTTAACATGTAATATTCTGACATTCATTGTATAGGGGGTAGTTGATGGGATGGGGTCTACAGTAGGAACTTTGGGCATCATTATTGTTTTTTTTTTAAAATAATTTTGTGATATTATCAGTGAAGGGGCTGAAATATTCTTGACATGATATTTTATGATTTTAAAATAATTTTTTAAAATCGGTTATTTAACATGTAATATTCTGACATTCATTGTATAGTGGGATAGTTGATCCGGTCTACAGCAGGAACTATGGAAAACTAGCACACAAGCATATCAGTAGAGAGCAATTCTATGAGGAGGAAAAAGCTAGGGAAGAGAGAGAAGAGAAAGCTAGGAAAGAGAGAGAAGAGGCTCGACGCAAAGCAGCTGAAGAGGCTAGGGTAGCTAAACGCAAAGACGAGGTGTAAACTAGGAAGTGGGAAATTATCTTTAGCATGTTTCGGACACGCTATACCAGAGAGTATGGTGGTGATGGGCCTTTGACTGCAGAGGATATAGAGGAGGCCTTTTTTCACATGCCTCAAGATTGGGAGATAGCTATCTTTGATGTTGCGGATCGTTTTTACAAAGCTATGCTTGATGGCACCCTTATGGAAATTAATTGATTGAAGTTGGATGGAAGAAATTTTATTTAGGTCACTGGGCGGTGGGGTATTTTGTTTGTTTTGATTTGAAGAACCATTTTAGTAATGATTGCTAGTTACTGTATATGCTTTCTCTGTTACTATTACTATCCCATCTATCAAAAGTCGAACACCTTTCTTATTTTCCATCCTTTGGATATTATTATTATTATTTATTTTTTTGGTTACAAAATTAATGTTTAATTTAAATGTTATAGAATTATAGAATTGGTAACACAAGCATGATCTTTTCTTGCTTATTCATTTTAAGTAATAAGTATGTTTTTCACCATATATGGGTAAAATAAACAAAGATCAATATCTTGCACTCTGATCTAAATTTACATAGGTACGACTACTTGCACTATGACAATAACATTTGCTTTTTAAGGTATAATTAACCTATAGAAAGACCTTTTTATTTATTATTCTCTCGCAAATATTAAAAACTACATTTTTCAAGAATTTTGTACCACTTTTAATACTTTAATAACAAGTGTTCTTAGTATTTTCCAATAACAAAAATAAACTAATTTTGTAGTATTTTAAATATAAATTTTCTACTTTATTCAAATTTTATATGAATTTAAAAAAATAAATATATTTATTTAATTTTTTTAATAAATATGAAATATTTATTTCATATATATATATATATATATATATATATTTGTAAAGAAAAATAAGCCTACGTCCCAAAAAAAAAACCAGCCATATAGGTCCCACGTCGGCGTAGTCTCCCACGGTATCATGAATCTTCAGAGTTGAGAACCAACTCATATTCTCTTTTCTCATTACTTTATGATTTTTTTTAGTTTTATTTATTCAGATTTTTTTTTAATTTTATGAAAATTAGGACACAAACACGATTACCCAACCCAACTCAATCCGCATTTCTATGGGTTGGGCCGGGTCTGTTTTGACAGTCAATTAGAGCACAACCCAACCCAACCCAACCCAACCCAATTTACTTTGGTTGGGTTGGGTATTAAAACTCCTCAAAACCCAACCTAACTCGTTAAAACTCCTCAAAACCCAACCTAACTCGACCCATTATACGCCTAGTAACATCATTAACATGTGTTACTCCCTCCCTTTTTACTTATCAGCCTTAAAGATTTTTTTTTAATTGACAGCCTTAGATATTATTGTGGTGGACCTGGCAGAGCTCAAAGCTCAACGGTCCGACCTCATCCTCCTACCAAGGTCCGACCTCCCTGTATGCTTGGCCGAGCTCAATGCTCAACGGCCGACCAGACATCAGGCACGGTCCGACCTCATCCTCCTATCAAGGTCCGACCTCCTTGTCCGACACCACCCAAGATCCGACCTAGTCCGATACCGAGAGCAGGACAACTCATCCAACCTTATCCACAAGGACAGCTCATCCAACCTTATCCACAAGGAGCTCATCCAACCTCATCCACTCACAGCTCAGTACAGGCTGGCCCTAATTGGGCCTCAAGCAAGCCCATTAGGGCAACCAGCTCTCTCCTATATATATCCCCCTCTCCCTAGGGGCTAAGGTATGTCTCTCTTAACCTAAGAACTACGTGCGGCTTGATTCCCCTCTCATGGGAAACGTAGGACCGGGGTCACCCTCGTCAGCTGCAACAACCCCCAAACACCTCATGTGGTGCTTCCGGCCTAGGGACATCACATTGGCGCCGTCTGTGGGAAACGGTAAACTTCGATTCCCATCCACATTCCAAAAAAAAAAAAAAGAAAACTGCCACTGCTGTTTTTGAGGGAAGCATCCCCTTTGTGCTACTCACCTCCCCTTTGTGCGGCGGTGGTGTTCTCATCCTACTGGTGCTGCATCTCGGCAGTGGTGTTCATGAATATCAGATCTGAACGAGGAGCCCAGCGAGCAGGTGCTCACCTCAGATCCAGATTGAAGCCATTCGCAGAGATCTCCAAGCTTCATACGCTGCTACTCCAAGTGCCACTATCTCCGTGAACATTCACACCGTGGCACCAGCGCACAGAGGCACCAAGCTCGGTCACGGTTGAGTCACATATATGAGGTTTCCTCCCGCGGTGGCACAAGACTCGCGGCGGCGAACAAGTTGCGACTTCGATTCGCGAGTTCTCCGTCCCCCCCTTCGATGCGCGCGCCGCCACCCCCATCCCACTCCTCCGTGGTCGTCGCAGCATCGATTCATGCTCTCCGGATCTGTCACAAAGGCCCAAGTGGGGAGCACCGCTACCGACAACTGACGTGCCTCCTCTTTTCCCACCGCCGTCGCAGAACCAGGGAGCATGAAGGGAGGCTGCAGCCTCGCCGTTTCATCTGCCACCACCAGCGTAAGCCGTACCAGCCATGGTGGCCTTCGACCCATGCTCGCCGCCGGCGCCGTAACACGGCTACTCCACATAGCAGCATCAACACGCAGTTGCTGCCAACCCCATTAGGGTTTCAACCCCATTAGGGTTTCAACCCTAATGGGCTGTTGGCCCATTCCCAAATAAAAAAAAATAATAAAAAAAAAAGAATCAACAATTACCTAACGGGCTAACAAGCCCAGGTTAAAAAAAAAGAAATAAAAAATAAAAAAAAGGAGGAGAGGATTGGACTATCAACGTACCATGGGCCCAACAACTCAATACTCATTCCTATATCAGGGTAGTGTTCTATATCAAGTCTTGCAAATTATTTTTATTATTACACGTCATTATTTTGATGCATGATTCACATTGGTCAAAAATATATCTCCGCCTGTTAATGTCATCAAATATTATTTACGACAATCAAATTCCCTGCTTTGAGCTCGTGTTCCGGGCATTTTGGAGTGTCGGAAACTATTCACTACTCTTCTCTCCTCGGATTTACATGATTTCGAAAATCATAATCCGAGTTTACTCTTCTCTCCTCGGATTTACATGATTTCGAAAATCATAATCCGAGTTTACTCTTCTCTCCTCGGATGTTCAAGGTAGTTTCGGAAGACTCGCACAGTGTTTCACACTCGAGCCGATCTCTTAATCCGAGTATGACGACTATTCTGCTAGTTTCCCTCGCTCAACATCACACTAAGGAAAACGGAGGTCGGACCTCAAAGCTCAACAAAGCCCGTTCGAAAAGGACGGACTGCATACTCATAATCCGACATACTTCAATTCAACATTCTTCAATCCGACACTCCTCTCCTCATCTGAATCAGGGAAGAAATCCTAGTTCCCATATTATTTTCCTATCTCATCGCCTTTCTATGTGTTTACTTTGCATGCTTCTTGATATTGGTTTACCTGGTGCACTATTTCTGACATATGCTTTTGATCCTTGCTTCTTTATAGTTTCTCTACTTATTGCTTATTATTTGGTATTATCCGTGTTGTTACATGACGTACTGTTAACCAAATCTTCTTACTGTTAAACGTCCTTAAATCTCTGCCTCTTCTGTTGTGATAGTAGGATAATATTTGATTTCCGTTACCTCTCCTGTTGTCGTTTTTCACGAATTAAATGCTCTCATCTGGTTTGTTGACATATGTCTTCTGTTATGGAGTGTGATATACTTGAAATCATGCATCTCTTCGTGGACAATACTATCTTGTTGAACAACATCTTAAATTTCAATATTTGCCGCTTTCATATCTGTTGCGTATGACTTGCTCGAATCATCTTGCTCTTATGTCAGTGTTTTATTCTTGCCTACCAACAATCCTCATTGTTGTTATTTAATTACCATGTATTATCATGAATCGTCAAATTTAACGACGATCACTGATTACTATTATTTTACATGTAATGTATGGTTTAGGGAAAATGATGGTCGAAAAAAGGAAGGCCGAGGTGCTACGACTGTCTCTATTTTTGAACGAAGCCATCTTACGATTTTTGAACGAAGCCATCTTACGATCTTTATTCTCATCTCGGCTTGGATCTTTTTTGGACGAACTGCTATGTTTTCCTCTATTATCTTATTGGCTCCACTTTTCATCTCGGCTTGGATCTCCTTTGGTTTTCACAGGACCACCACGGCTTCTCGAAGGTGAACAATTCCAAAGGCATATATTATTTCTTAGTTCATGCTTATTTCTGAGCTCGGAGATTCTCTATTTCAAATTGCGCGGTTTATCGAAGAGGGAGGCCGAGCCACTATTATTCTCTTTATTTCATGATTATATCTGATCTGCCGAGCTGCTATTATTCTCTCTAATTTATGCTTATATCTGATCTGCCGAGCTGCTATTATTTTCTCGGATTCATGTTTCTATCTGATCGGCCGATCTACTATTATTCATGTTTCTACCGAGCTGTTATCATCTCGACCCTACCTTTGTGGTAGAACGGTCCCCCCTGTCACCGCACTTACATGCATTCACGCATACAAGTCGGTACTAGTGCTACAGACAGTGCGTACGTACCAATCCTCTCATTTAGCGTTAGCCACCTAAATGTTGCACGGTGCTTATATACAGCGAACATCTTCCGAGATCGGCTTATAAGCTCAGGGTACAAGGGACACCCGGTAAAGTACAGCTTGCTGTGAAATGTTTTCACATAACTTCACTCAGCAACCTCTTTTACACTGGGGCCGAGGATAGCATCCGAGTTCCCTACCGCATTCACTTATATACAGCACCTTTTTTCAGAGGAAACCTTATAAGTTACTGCACTGGTCAGGGGGAGACATCCGAAGTCAAAAGGTTTAGACAACCACATCCTATGTGCAACAACTTGCGTTGGAAGTTCACTGTCCTCGGCGAATGGTGCAGGACCCGAGCTCTCCTTACCGCATACAGAGCACAACCCTCATCGGGTCTAAAACAATGATCAAAAATCCATTTCTCCTTCTCGGCAAGGGGGGCAGGCAGGTTGTCAGCCGAGTTGTCAACCTCGGCATTGTTGTTGTTGTAATCCACCAGCGTGCCGTCTTTAACCCTGAACACCTTGAGGCGAAGGTCGGGGTTGAGGATATTAATCTGACTCACAGCATTCCCGAAGGTGTCAAAGATGTCGTCTGCCGACTTCTCTAGGTCAGAGAGGCATTCTCGGCCAATATTTTATGGACTGCACTTTCTTCACCTCTGCATTCCTCTCCGCCTTCCGTTGTGATAGAGGTCCCCTGTGAGCCTTGACAAGCTTGTCGGTTCGCTTACAACTTGGCGTTTCCTAGGCTTCTTTGCACAGACACCACGACCTTGCTCGGCGATTCCTTGCTTTGCATGCTTACCCTTGGTTTCCTCTCACACATCCAAGTCCGAGCACCGCTGTTTCTTTAGAGGGGGAGGTGTGGTCTCGTCATTGGTCGCATTTTCAACAAGCAACTATGTCCATGACGGCATCCTCCTTAACAAACTCAGCATTGTGCTAGCCTTTCATCCTGTGCTCGAGCTCTTCCGTCTTGTGCCATCACGGAGTTGGTCCAGCACCCAATCCTTGCGGTTGGACGTGCATAAATCACCATGGTTCTCGGAGACCTCGGCCATCATTCATGTTGATGCTTTCACGGAAGGCGTTGTTGTTCTCGAATCAAAGGTTTTGAAAAGTAAAGGGGAGAGACACTCCCGACAACTCGTGAGATTTTGTCCGACTTCTTGAATTCCGAGAAACTCAGCAGTTGCGGTTAACATGGATGAAGAAATTGACGTTACTTATCTCCCATCCACAAGGAATCTGTTCATATGACTACTCTCATAACTTCATCACCCTCATCTCGGAGCATCCCCAAATCCATTCTGGAACTCCCCCCCGCGGGAACTCGGTTCGAGATGTTCCTCACCGAGCTTGTACTTGGTTCGAGATGTTCCTCACCGAGCTTGGACTCGGTTTGAGATGAGCCTCACCGAGCTTGTACTTGGTTCGAGATGTTCCTCACCGAGCTTGGACTCGATTTGAGATGAGCCTCACTGAGCTTGTACTCGGTTTGAGATGTTCCTCACCGAGCTTGGACTCGGTTTGAGATGAGCCTCACCGAGCTTGTACTTGGTTCGAGATGTTCCTCACCGAGCTGGTACTCGGTTCGAGATGAGCCTCACCGAGCTGGTGGCGGATCCCCCCGAGTCCTCGGTTAGAGATGTACCTCACCGAGCTTGCACTCGGTTCGAGATGTCCCTCACCGAGCTTGTACTCGGTTCGAGATGTTCCTCACCGAGCTTGTACTTGGTTCGAGATGAGCCTCACCGAGCTTCTGGCAGATCCCCCCGCGGGAACTCGGTTCGAGATCGAGGTACTCTTTCAGTTTCATCATCCGAGCACAAAAGAGCACTATCAACCATCTGCAACACTCTTCCGAGCGGAAGGCCACGCCTGCAAGCATGTCTCTACCTCATCACCAACTCAGCACTGATCAGACGGACGCAGAAAGGACCTCAACTCGGCACTGTCTCTACGACTCTTCCCGAGTTGGGGGGCTCACACGGCGGATCGACTTCTCCTAACCCGCCTTGCTATCCTTTGCTAGCCTTGAGCACATGATTGTGGACTAGTACTCAAACCCTTCCTAGAAGGTGGGGGGTACTTAGTGCTATGATGCTTAGTGCTATGCCTTCTTTCTCCTAACTTGGCTCGAGACTCAAAAAGTCTCGCCGAGCGGGGACCTCGAGCAACGTCGTAAAGCAGCTCATCATCCGAACTCCCTAGAACCTCGGAGCAAGGCTCAAATAGCCTTGACCGAGCTGGGGGGCTTATGTGGCAGACTCGGCCTATGTGGTGGACTGGGAAAAAGGACCTGAACCAAGACCTCGAAACAAGGCTTGATTGGCCTTGACCGAGCTGGGGGTCTTATGTGGTGGACCTGGCCGAGCTCAAAGCTCAACGGTCCGACCTCATCCTCCTACCAAGGTCCGACCTCCCTGTATGCTTGGCCGAGCTCAATGCTCAACGGCCGACCAGACATCAGGCACGGTCCGACCTCATCCTCCTATCAAGGTTCGACCTCCTTGTCCGACACCACCCAAGATCCGACCTAGTCCGACACCGAGAGCAGGACAACTCATCCAACCTTATCCACAAGGACAGCTCATCCAACGTTATCCACAAGGAGCTCATCCAACCTCATCCACTCACAGCTCAGTACAGGCTGACCCTAATTGGGCCTCAAGCAAGCCCATTAGGGCAACCAGCTCTCTCCTATATATATCCCTCTCTCCCTAGGGGCTAAGGTATGTCTCTCTTAACCTAAGAACTACGTGCGGCTTGATTCCCCTCTCATGGGATACGTAGGACCGGGGTCACCCTCGTCAGCTGCAACAACCCCCAAACACCTCATGTGGTGCTTCCGGCCTAGGGACATCACAATTATTTGTTTCTTTTTAGTAATTGTTTATTTTAGGATTTAATAATTGTTTATTTCAGGATTTCAAGAGTATAATAAATATTATTTTTTTATTTGTAATTATTTAATATGTTTTAATTTATGTGAGTAATGGAGAAAATATATGATGATAAATATATTTATAGAAAGAGAAAAGATATAGTGGGAATTAATGTAGTATACATTTTTTAAGGAACGTATGGCTATTGCATAGGTGGAGGGGTGATGTATGATCATTGAGAGTATTAGGGTTTAACAGGGCAAGAACCCGATCTGAGAATCTGAGAATGGTGAGGTTGGGTATCTAAATTTGAGCATGGTCCAACGGTTAACGAAAAAGTTATGACATTTTCAATAATCTGTATTTTCAACTCTGAACAAAAGACTCGAGTATCAATAGTAAAACACTCAAGTATTCTGGGTCTGATGGTCAAAAACATGTTTTTTCTTCATTTTTCAGCCATGGCAACTCTAATTTTCTTCCCTTCTAGATGCCCCAACGCATTTCAAACTTCTCCTACTTCGATTTAGGACTGGAGGTAGATAATCTTGAAGGGTAGGTGCAAATCCAAGTCTATAAATTGGATTGAATTGGAGATCAAACTCACACCAACTCACTCAAATTCTGAATTTTTCTCTCTTATTCTGGTGCTTACTTTGAACTCTCGGTTCTCTCTCCATGAACAACCAAATTTCGTGAAACCAAAACACATTTTGAGTTCTATTTCCCCTCTTGAAATAGAACCAAGAACCACACAAATTGAGTCCCTGTAGCCCGAGTTATTAGCTTGCAAAGTTGCATACCCGAAGCTGAAATAGAGCAGAATCAGTTTCGTTTTGCTCTCTTTCTTGAATTGGTTTGGTAAGTACGCTGAACCATTTAAGCTCAAAATTGTTTCTAATCAAAGTTGGTACTTCCTAGTTGCTAAATAAATCGTTTCCTTGTATTTTCATAACATGTACGTGATGTTATTGTTAGATCCAGTGAGAAGGTTTTGATAATGACAAAGGTTGACAAAGGTTTTGAACAAGCTACAAATGGTTTGATCAAGCTTAAAGTTTGAAGAAGTTCAACAAACAATCAACACTCAACAAATGATGAAGAGAGAGCAAGCTCATGAAGACTTAGTTTGTGTTTTATTGTAATATCTTTAGCCTCTCAAGTCTTTTATTTTAATGAGTTTGGGTAGAGTCCTTAGAGGGTAGTGAATCTCTATCAAGGTCATGATTATATCATAATTTGAGTATTCACTTAACCTAAAATCAATAGGTGGCTTAAAGGTTTGAAAGAAAAGGTTTAGTTTTGAGAAAACAAGTTTTTAATTGAATTTAGCAGTGACTAATCGATTAATGTGTTAGGGTTAATCGATTAACACACATGTTACAGTGGTTAATCGATTAAGCCATGTGTTAATTGATTAACACGTGCAGAATCAGTTTTTAAAATAAGCTTTTCAAGGCAAAATCAATTTTCTATTGTTTTTTAACTTTTGGGTATTCTATATAAATTTTTTTCTAACCTTTGTGAATATATTAGAACACATAATACATCATTTTGATATTCATTTTACAAAGAATCAAGCCACTCTATTCTCTCTCACTTTCATAGATCAAAGCTTTCAACTTTTACATTCTTTGATCAAGAATCTTTGAATCTCTTATGTTGATATTTTCATAGCTATTGAAAGAGATTCATAGGATTGTTATTGTTTTTAATTTGGTTGTAATCATTGCAAAGAAGGCAAGCTATCTACAACAAAGGAAGCCTTGGTGGTTGTTCATCAAGCAAAGTTATCCTGGAAGTCTTGTTGTGTTAACAAGCAAAGTGGAAGTCTTGGTGTGAGGCATCATCAAGCAAGTGGAAGACTTGTTGTGGGGATATCAACAAGCAAGGTTAGAGGTTAGATTAGAGCATCAATAGGATTGCAAGGCAAGGGTGTGGTATCTCTTGTAGGCTATCAAGAAGGGAGTCTTGAGAGGCATTTACTTGTAATTTGAGAACTCTAATTCCTCATAGTGAAGAATCTCTCTTGGTTTAAGAGGGGACCGGATGTAGCTTTCAAGTGGATGAAAGTGAACCAGGATAAATCACTGTGCAGTATCTCTAAACTCTTAACTCTTTACATTCAAGTCATTTCAATATTGTTCTTGATTGAAAACCTAGAAAAGATTGGTTTTCATAATTGATTGAATTGAATATTAATTGTGCAAATTGATTTTGGGAAAATCATTTTCATAACCTAGGTAATCAATAATAATATTGGTGTTAATCAATTCCGCTATATCTCTGATCATATGTGTTAATTGATTGATTTTCGTATTTGATTAAAACTGAATTTTCATCAGATACTGTTCAGATTAATCGATTAAGATGATTGTTAATCTATTAGTTTTTAAGTTGCTTTCGGCATTAATCGATTAGTACCTTAGTTAATCAATTAGTTTGAAAGTAAGCTTCGGCATTAATCGATTAGTACTGAAGTTAATCGATTAATTAGTACATTTTTTGTAAAAATCATTTTGTTTTAATTGTTTCGATTTGTTTCTTTCGAAAATCTTTCAAGGTTTCTCTAACACCTATTCAACCCCCCCTTCTAGGTGTTCTCCTAGTGTCTCCTAGTTATTTCACTCACCGATTGTAGTTCTTACAATTGGTATCAAAGCTCGGTCGAAAGACACGAGCATAGAGCTTTTTCGTAAAGATCCTTGAGGAAACTACAATGGGTTCTACGAATCCCTTTGGTGGTGAAGGTGCTTCAATTAGCCGCCCTCCTATGTTTGGTGGAGAGGGTTATGCTTATTTGAAAGTTAGGATGAAAATTTTTATAGAAGCCATAGACATGAACATTTGGGAAGCCATTGAGAATGGTCCTCATATTCCCTCATCTCTAGTAGAAGGTGTATCTAAACTAACCCCCAAAGATAAGTGGACCGATGATGATAAAAGGAAAATTCAATATGATTTAAAAGCAAAGAATATCATCACCTCCACTTTATCTTATGATGAGTTCTTTAGAGTCTCCCAATGTCGTAATGCCAAAGAAATGTGGGACATCTTGCAAGTCACACATGAAGGCACTAGTGAAGTTAGGCGTGCTAGATTAAATTCTTTGATGCATGAATATGAATTGTTTCGTATGTTGCCTAATGAATCTATATGTTTTATGCAAAAACGTTTTACTCATATTATTAATCATCTCATTGCTCTTGGAAAAACTTTCATGAATTGTGAACTTGTTAACAAAGTTTTAAGATGTCTAAGTAGGGAATGGCAACCTAAGGTTACCGCAATTGTTGAATCAAAGGACTTGGACAACATGGACTTAGCAACACTTTTCGGAAAGCTTCAAGAACATGAAATGGAGCTTGAACGTTTGCATATGCATGAAGAATCGGACAAGAACAAAGAAAGAAAAGGAATCGCTCTTAAAGCTCAAAGGTCATATAAAAAGGAAGAGAGTTCCGATAGTAATGATAATGAAGATTCCGATTCGGACATTGATGAAGAAGAGATGAAACTTCTACTAAGAAATTTTAGCAAGCTTCTAAGGAGAAAAGGAAGGTTGAACAAAGACAAAAGTAAAGAGAAGAATTCCCCACACTACAAGACCAAGACAACAAAAGAAGGAGTAGTTTGCCATGAATGTGGAAAGCCCGGTCATCTCAAGTATTCATGCTCTAAGTATCTCAAGAAGAAGGAGAAAGAGAAGAAAAATGCAAAACACAAAAGGGCATACGTAGTTTGGAATAGTGATGATGAAGAAGACAAGAAAAGCACAACTAGTAGTTCTTCAGATGATGAACAAGCCGCTTGTCTCAACTTGATAGCTCTAGTAGATGAAGAGGAAAGTTCAAATGATGAATCAAGTGAACAAAGCGACGAAAGTGATGTAAGTGAAACTAAATCCGAAATTTCTTCCAAATATGAAATTTTGTATAATGCTTATGAAGAAATGCATGAACATCTTAAGAAACTAGCTTTGAAAAACATTGAAAGGAAGAAGCTCATTTTGAAACATCAACAAGAGATTTTAGAACTTCAAAAACAAGTTGATGAGCTTAATCTTCAAAATGAAACTCTTGATCTTATATATGCTAGTTCTTCTTGTGATTGTGCTAGTAGATTGAATATTGTGGTTGATTGTGAGAATTGCAAGTTACTTAAAGATAAAAATGCTATTTTGAAAAATAAGCTTGCAAGTTTCACCACTTGTGATATTAAATTGCGCACATTGTTAAATTTTCAAAGATAAAATTCAAACAAGTTTGGTTTGGGTTATACTAATGCTAAGAGTAAGTCTCATAGAAATGTTGTTGATTTTTCTAAAGTTGATTTTTCAAATGCACCAACATGTTTCTATTGTGGCACTCATGGACATACTTCAAATGTGTGTTATATTAAAGTGCATGGTATACCTAAAGGAAATTTTGTTTGGGTTAAGAAGGATGAGAGTCCCTTAACTAACAAAAATGGATCCAAAACCATTTGGATACCAAAAGGCAAAGCATGATTGTTTTGTAGGTGTGATTGAAGAGCAAAAGGCTTAAAAGTGTTATTCTTTTATTTGCTTCTTCAATTCTCAAAAGAAGTCCTACAAATTGGTAAAATTGATATTGTTGGATTTTCACAATTGGTACTGTTTTTACAATTGGTATTACTTCTTTATAATCTCATTTGGTATCATTATGTGATCATTATTTGTTTATCATGCTATTGTGATTATTGTAATATTTCTTTACAATTGATATCTTACTTTGTTAAGTGATATGATGACTTTCTAGTTACAATTGGTATTATGTTTCATTGTTATATTCTCTCCAATTGGTATCACATTTCAAAGTATAGATCTTTAGTTTTACATTTGATATCATTGATTACTTGATTAATTAAATACAATTGGTATCAATGTTGTGAAGAAATGATCATTGACTATCTCTTATTTTGGCTTAGAATTTTATATTTCAATTGGTATATATTACTTTTTGATAATGCCAAAAGGGGGAGAAGAGGTTGGTTTGTTTGTTTCTATATAGGTTGAGAAAAGTTGTTGAAGATAGGGGGAGAATCAAGCTTATCTCAATTTGATTTCAAATGTCAAAAGCATTTATTGAGGGGGAGCAAGAATCTCACCAAGTGCTAAAATGGTTCAAGCATCAACAACTTCAAACAAATTCAAAACAAGGTTTGTCATTTTCAAAAAGGGGGAGATTGTTAGATCCAGTGAGAAGGTTTTGATAATGACAAAGGTTGACAAAGGTTTTGAACAAGCTACAAATGGTTTGATCAAGCTTAAAGTTTGAAGAAGTTCAACAAACAATCAACACTCAACAAATGATGAAGAGAGAGCAAGCTCATGAAGACTTAGTTTGTGTTTTATTGTAATATCTTTAGCCTCTCAAGTCTTTTATTTTAATGAGTTTGGGTAGAGTCATTAGAGGGTAGTGAATCTCTATCAAGGTCATGATTATATCATAATTTGAGTATTCACTTAACCTAAAATCAATAGGTGGCTTAAAGGTTTGAAAGAAAAGGTTTAGTTTTGAGAAAACATGTTTTTAATTGAATTTAGCAGTGACTAATCGATTAATGTGTTAGGGTTAATCGATTAACACACATGTTACAGTGGTTAATCGATTAAGCCATGTGTTAATCGATTAACACGTGCAGAATCAGTTTTTAAAATAAGCTTTTCAAGGCAAAATCAATTTTCTATTGTTTTCTAACTTTTGGGTATTCTATATAAATTTTTTTCTAACCTTTGTGAATAGATTAGAACACATAATACATCATTTTGATATTCATTTTACAAAGAATCAAGCCACTCTATTCTCTCTCACTTTCATAGATCAAAGCTTTCAACTTTTACATTCTTTGATCAAGAATCTTTGAATCTCTTATGTTGATATTTTCATAGCTATTGAAAGAGATTCAGAGGATTGTTATTGTTTTTAATTTGGTTGTAATCATTGCAAAGAAGGCAAGCTATCTACAACAAAGGAAGCCTTGGTGGTTGTTCATCAAGCAAAGTTATCTTGGAAGTCTTGTTGTGTTAACAAGCAAAGTGGAAGTCTTGGTGTGAGGCATCATCAAGCAAGTGGAAGACTTGTTGTGGGGATATCAACAAGCAAGGTTAGAGGTTAGATTAGAGCATCAATAGGATTGCAAGGCAAGGGTGTGGTATCTCTTGTAGGCTATCAAGAAGGGAGTCTTGAGAGGCATTTACTTGTAATTTGAGAACTCTAATTCCTCATAGTGAAGAATCTCTCTTGGTTTAAGAGGGGACTGGATGTAGCTTTCAAGTGGATGAAAGTGAACCAGGATAAATCACTGTGCAGTATCTCTAAACTCTTAACTCTTTACATTTAAGTCATTTCAATATTGTTCTTGATTGAAAACCTAGAAAAGATTGATTTTCATAATTGATTGAATTGAATCTTAATTGTGCAAATTGATTTTGGGAAAATCATTTTCATAACCTAGGTAATCAATAAGAATATTGGTGTTAATCAATTCCGCTTTATCTCTGATCATATGTGTTAATTGATTGATTTTCGTATTTGATTATAACTGAATTTTCATCAGATACTGTTCAGATTAATCAATTAAGTTGATTGTTAATCGATTAGTTTTTAAGTTCCTTTCAGCATTAATCGATTAGTACCTTAGTTAATCGATTAGTTTGAAAGTAAGCTTCGGCATTAATCGATTAGTACTGAAGTTAATCGATTAATCAGTACATTTTTTGTAAAAATCATTTTGTTTTAATTGTTTCGATTTGTTTCTTTCGAAAATCTTTCAAGGTTTCTCTAACACCTATTCAGCCCCCCCTTCTAGGTGTTCTCCTAGTGTCTCCTAGTTATTTCACTCACCGATTGTAGTTCTTACAGTTATAATTGGTCAAAGTTAGCTCGTTGAAGTGCAACAAGTAGAACTTTGAATCTCAAATTTGATTTCTGGCCATTTCCTTCTCAACCAATCCTTCCTTTAGCTTCATCGAGGTATGATAGGAGTTATCTAAATGCTAGAACGAGTTGTTACAAGCTAGAAATGTAGGAACCCCAAGAGGTTCAAGGGAAATGAAACTTGAATTAGGAAACTGACTTGGTGGTCAGAATCCCATTGTTTAATGATTTGAATAAGTTTAAATGAATCCAATAATGCTTACTGAAGGATTGAATTGAGTTAAAACGAAGTAGAAATGAAATTCATAATTTAGAATACGGTTTTCTAAGTTTTGGCTCTTTTACTTATTTGATTATGAATTTTTATGTTTCGATTTTGTTTGATACTTGAAATATGTTCCATATATGTGTTATAACTTTTGTTTTTACTTGGAAAGAAGTAAGGAATCAAAAATTAAGCAATGAGAGCTAAAAGAATCAATTTTTTGCATGCTGTCACGAAAGACTCAAGTCTAACTCGAGTATACCAAGAAAGACTCGAGTCTTTTGATCAGTTTTGCCAATAAACAAAACAGTATAACTTTGGTCATTTTTTCACATCGTGTATAACAGTTATTTAAGCATTATCGATTTTCTTTATGGTAATATTGGATGTGGTTGTTTAAACATTAGGTTAATTAAATGGATTGTTTTGTGATATCCTCCTCTGGAAGGACCAAGGAAACTCAAATACAATCCTAAAACAATAAACACAAAGATTGAAGAACTTAAGGGTCTACCCTACAAGGTGCCCTTATGGAGGACACATGCCCTAAATAAAGACACTGGTCCCATGAATTAAAGGTCATTCATGGAACAATAAGTGATGCACGAATTTGAGATGATGATGATGCAAGAGAGAGGTGTGTGTTCAATACACATAATGATAATCAAAAGGAATTAATTGAACGTTACAAAACCATTAATAGTTTTAAAACTTGATATTAATGATTTGTAACCGCTTAATTAATGATTTGTAACCACAATCATAAGTGACATTCAAAGTCATTCATGATTACAAAGGTGAAGATAAAACACTTCTCTCAAAGCCGAGCATATCACAAATTCGTTCAAGATAAGAAAATAAAGAGTTAAGAAGATTTCATTCATGAAGGCATGAAACTAAAAGAGAGAGAGAGTAACAATTTGAATCTCAAATTCAAATGGGGCAAAATTGAGGCTCACGGCCTAGCATTCAAAAGGGGAAGGAGTTACACTTCCAACCATCATATGCATTGAGTAGTCATATTCATTATTAGGCTATGATGGGTAAAGGTTACAAATTGAAGTCTTACTCATTATTAGGCTATGATGGGTGAAGGTTACAAATTGAAGTCTCCATTCAAGAGAGCATCAATGTCCACGGCCAATTATGGAAGGAAGTTATGAATTGAATTACAACATTCAAGAGGCCATCATCATGCTCATAACCACGGCCATGAAGAGGAATGAAGACTGGACGTTTTTCATCAATAAAGTGTTGGAAACCAACAAGCGGCTCAATATAGTCTAGAGGGGGGGTGAATAGAATATTGAAGCCTTATTACAGATTTTTCGTCCACCTAAGAGAATGGTTTTATGAAAATAAATTTTCTTAAAAATTCAAGTCTGATTACTCGAGTAACTCAAGACTTCACTCGAGTAATACGCAAGCAAAAATAATTTCACTCGAGTATTCAGCAAATCACTCGAGTAATACGAAAGCTATTTTTAAATCACTCGAGTAACAGAAAACCTACTCGAGTATTGTTCATAAACTGAAAGCAGATTACTCGAGTGACAAGAACTTTACTCGAGTAAACTGGGTAAAATTCAATTAAAACTCAGTTTTCAATGAAGTTCTTCAAGAATAACAATGCTATGATGATTCAACAAATTATGAATGATTAATATGAACAATTTCAAGTAATATTAACATGCAATTTTAGATCAATTGAGTAGAATTAAGAAAACCCCAATTCTAACCTAAAAATGCAATTGTTAATGAATTAATGCAATACAAGGAATGAAAATAAAAGAGACACAAGGATTTATCCTGGTTCACTTTCACCCACTTGAAAGCTACTCCACTCCCCTCTTAAATCAAGAGAGATTCTTCACTAGAAATCTTCAAATGTAGATTTTACAATGTTTTAAGATGCAACTAGATTCTTAGTTCTCCTATCTTAAAACCCAACTCAAAGTGTGTACCAAACACTTTGATCTAATCTACCCCTTTTGAGAATTCTAGATTTCCTTGCTAATTGATTGAAGATGCTTCCAACCAATCCTCTTTTCTTGCTTTGATTTGATCCTCAAAGTCTTCCTTGTGAGATTCTTCACTTGTGTTGAAACTTCAATGATGCAATCATAAATTGCAAATCTTCAACAACCACTAAGAACAAAAATATGATTTCAAGAATATTTGAACAATGATAGAAATAAAGTGAAGAATGAAAAGTTCTTTGTTGAATCTTGATAGCTCTTGAAAGATGTAAAATAGCTCTTGAATTGCTTTTTAAAGTGTATAGAAAATTGTAAGAATGAATGTGTATCTTATGAGAAAGAGAAAATTAAGTCCTTTTATAATTTTCCAAAAATTGATTGAATTACTCGAGTAAACCATATAACATTACTCGATTAAAACATGTCAGATTAAGTTACTCGAGTGACGGGTAAACCATTACTCGATTAACCTGTCATGACATAAATTACTCGAGTGATCCAATACTCATTACTCGAGTAAACAGATCAGAATCTGAATAAAAACAAAGTTTTTCTAAAAGAATTTTCACAAAACTTTTAATAGAGCTATTTAATCAAGATTTAAAGTATCTTCACTCTTAATCAAACATTATTTAAATACTCTTGAAAATCACCTAAGCTACCCACACCAATGAGATGCATTGCATAAAAATAAAGATTACATTGAAATAGAATTAATAAAAATCCTAATCTAATCTTCATGTGGTGTAGCTTGTTTGTTGCCAATGTTGTTGCTTGGAGAGAGATTGTTAGCATCAAAACATGAGAATCCTACATAAAGATTTGTAACTTACAACTCATTATTAGGCCTAGCATTAAGTGGATTCCTTTGTCATTTATGTTGATTAAATTCTCCTTTTCCTTAGCTTGTAAGTTCGGCCAACACTAGGAGAAAGGCTTTGAGAACACAATTGTAAACTCTATATAATGTAAAGCATTTGATGAATGAACAGAACTTTGGGTTTTGAGAGCAAACTCGTGTGCCTTGTGCATTTAGGCGTGATGCCTTCTCTTACTCAAGGGAATGATTCTCTTGAATGATTCAGTGATTGAATCAAGACTAAGACTTCCATGGTGTGATGCTATGTGAAGCAAGATGGATTTCTTCTTCCAAGAAGGAACGCCATCTTCCTATCTTTTTGTGTCTTTCTTCTTTTGTTTTAGAGGTCCAAGAACACATGAGTGTTCAATCTACAAAAATACAAAAAAAGAGTTTGAGTTTGAGTTTTTGTTTTAAAGATCAAAATCGTGATCTTCTTGAGAATAAGAGTGAGTCCTTTTTCTTTTGGTGTTTCTTTTGATCTCCTGAGTCTTGATTTGATGACCAATTCGTGGATCATCTTTGAGTGATTGAGAGTGTTTCTCAATTTTGAGTCTCTTTTTGTGTTTTAGTCTAAGATCATTTGATCTTTCCTTGGAGAAAAGAATTGGAATCGATGGTCTCATTTCCTGGGCGCATCATTTTGGTTGCATAAATATTAGTGGTGCAATTTATCTATAGAATAAAAATTTTTATAAAAATAATTTTCGTCCTTTTTTAGTTTTGTGGACAATGATGATTTAAGTCTAGATTATTTTTTACTTTTTTATATTATAGAAATGCTCCACCAAATGACTATATTCTGTGGGATGCACGGGTACACTGGAGACAGTATTAGTAAAAATATTAAAATTAAATTTAATATCAAAATGAACTTTTCTTATTGTAAGTGAGCTTACATGAGTGGGAATAAAAATACATGCACATAAAATTAGCTAACAAGATTGATTTGGTTTCAGTAAGATGGATATTGGGAGAATCCAAACATGATAGAAAAATCTTTGAATACTTTATACTTATTAAACTTAATCTGAATTAAAGAAATAATTTTATAATTTGAATTGAAAATATTTTTTTAAGTAATAGTAAACCCAAACCATACACTATATTGATCGGTTTTTGAAAAAAGATTTTTTTTTTAAATTTTTTTTAGCATAATGGTTCAAAGAAAAAATAGTGACTTTGAATCATGTTGATTAGTTTTATTTCATAATACCTGGTTCTAACCAGATTATTTTATAGAGAGTGGTCCACCACCTATCTCACTGGCTCACCTACACTTTTTTAAGTGTTGAAATCCCAGAAATGCCCCTCCGTAAACCTTCCACCTCCCTTCTTTTTATTATTTTGTACGTGAATGAACGGAGGGGCAATTTTGCTATTATAACAAATTTTTAATGTTTTCCGCTGATGATGTAACACCCCGATTTCGGCAACTTGAAAACACTTATCTCTTTAACAAAATATAGTAAAAATTTGGGAATTTTTTTTTTTTTACAAGGTGACATGGGCATGAGAACCTTTATGTTCCAAAATTATTTCATTAACTTAATTTAAATTAAATAACGTTCTCATGTCACACATCACAAGTCAAGTTCCAAACCGAGATGTTACTTAACATCGCGCTTTGTAACTTAGCTTCATAAATCTCTCTTGAGAAAACATTTTCAAATCTTGTTTCTTAAAACCATTCTCAATAAAATTCCAAGCGGGGTTCAGAATGATATGACAATGTAACCAAGTAGATGCAAGGAGTACAGTACTTGAAGGGGATTACCTACTACTAGTCTTGACCACTAATCTGAAGTCCACTGCAACAGCCTCATCGAGATGACGTACCGATTCGCTGCAGGGTCGACCATCTACCCGTTGCAATATCAGAGTAACCCGACACGACAACATGATAGGAGAGATGGTCAGCATTCCAGAAGTACATCCATGACAGGACAGTAAAATAATAACTAGAGACATACAATAAAGACGTGGAACCTACTAATTCTCATGCAACACAATTACTCATGCTATGCATATGACAAACATATTCATATAGGAAACATTTATAAACAAAGCACATCATCACATTCCAAACATAAGAAAATTCATAACCCATCACAATTCCCATCACTGCACCTGGCCTCACAAGCCTTCAAATATGCAAGTCTTATCATCATCTTTCTCAACCTTTTCAACATTTACTTATACTTCTCTTCTTTGAATCTTTTCAATCCTTCATAAATTCTTTATGCTTTCTTTCTTGTAATCTTTTATCATTATTAAGTTTTATTAAACGGTTAGCATCAATGATGAGGGGGAAAACATCATTGAGCTCGCACACGTCTACATCTCCTCGGTCATCCACCCAACCTAGTCGGA
Source organism: Crotalaria pallida (assembly GCA_037953625.1). NCBI lineage: Eukaryota > Viridiplantae > Streptophyta > Magnoliopsida > Fabales > Fabaceae > Crotalaria > Crotalaria pallida. The sequence continues at coordinate 113,440,273 of CM075652.1, read as the reverse complement.
TGCAAACAGGAGTACAGGACCTTTACCACACGGGCACGACAGCTGTCACACAAACAAATGGTCCCAGACCAGGAGGCCTTGCCTCAAATCATAATCTTAACTCACATAATAACAATGCACGCTCTCAGCAGCAATCACAAATGCCCCGTTCCAGTCCCTCTCACTGTTCTCGATTTGCAATCAAGGGGGCGACAGTATAATTTCTAGTTCGCGATGCGGAACTTACCACGGTATTAGACCCAGTCCCCACCACGTTAGTGCACCACATGTGGGATTCGTTCCACCTAGAAATATACTCTAGACTTCTTGACGTTTCACCGTCATCGTCCTCCCCTCATGCAATCTCCTCCTAAGTATCCGCAGATACCTATGGTTCCTTCCTCTCCACTACTTCGATACGACACTCATACCTCACCGCGTTTTGTAAATGTCTTTTAGAGTCTTTTAAAGTTTTAGAGTTTTATTAAACGGCATAATCCTAACAGTCGGCTCGTCCTTGGTGCATCCCTTCAACGAAGCCCGACCACTAATCGCAATCTTTTTCCCCTAAATCTCAATGGCCTCATGCCTCATATCACTTTCATCTCATCATCACAATTCACATAACTCATGCTCAACATATTCTCATCAACATCATCAACATCTTTTCCTCGTCTTTCTCAAAAATCTCTTTTCGCAAAACTTTTTCGAAAGCTTGATTTCACACAACTTTTGCTTCACAAAACATTTTCAGAAACCTCATTTCAAAAATCCTTTCACAAAACTTTTTCAAAAATAATGTTTCCAAAAACTTTCACAAAATATTATTTTCACAAAAGCTCTTTCAAAATCTCTTTTCAAAAACCTTTTTCAAAAATCACATTTTTGGGTGAGTGTTAATGGAGGAGCAAGCTCAACTCAACACTAAGCTTCTTCCCAAAAACATGAACGAGGAATCACATCTCCACTCAAACCACATCTCACTTCCATACCACATTGCTCTTCCAATCTCAACTCTTTGCATTTCCTTACTTATACAACCTTTATCATCATTCCTCTTTCTTTCAATCACATTTTCTTGCTTTTACCATTCATTCATCTCATCAACTCATTTCTTTCACAATCTTATTCGCGTTACGTTTTATCTTTTTCTCAATCGTATCTCTTAAATTTCAAATCTCACTCTTTCTCATAACTCATTTCCACATACAACCTTTTTTCCAAATAGAACAAGATACACTCTACAGGATAATTCACAAAGAAATCCAATACATAACAAAATAAATCATGCATCATATTTAATGAAACAGATAAACATCTAGCACATATATGTCACATATAATCATGCAGCACCTAACACATGACAATTACTCTAATCGGACTCGATGAACTCAGCTTAGAACCGAGTCTACGCGTCACGATGACTTAGGCCTACAGCATCTCTCACCTCACATTCCAGCATCTGAAATCATCGCGGGTCCTTCCCAACACGTCGACCGTTCCGCTTCTCGACTTATACGTACCTTGTACTAAATAGACGATACTACGTTACAACCTATTTTAGATAATCGTCCTACTTATTATCAAAACGCGTTTTCGAAAACTCTTTTTATTTTTCGTCGAAAAATCGTAAATCGTTAAAACTTTTTGTAAGTTCCATTGAGAATGTTTTGATAATGACAAAAGGTTTTGAACAAGCTCAAAGGTGTAGATCAAGTTCAAGCTCAACAAGCAACAACAATCATCAAAGGAAGAAGAGAGAACAAACTCATGAAGACTTAGTTGGTTTAGTTTATGCTTTATTGTAATATCTTTAGCCTCTCAAGTCTTTTAGTTTATGCGTTTGGGTAGAGTTTCTTAGAGGGTAGTGAATCTCTTTTGATTGCATGATTATATCATAATTTGAGTGTTCACTTTACCTAAAATCAATAGGTGGCTTAAAGGTTTTAAAGGAAAGGTTTAGTTTTGAGAAAACAAGTTTTTAACAAGTTGCAGTATGGTCTAATCGATTAAGACCAATTCTAATCGATTACTAATCGATTAAGCCAAAGTCTAATCGATTAAACACTGCTAAACTGGTTTTTTAAAATACGATTTTCATTTCTCAAAATCAGTTTTTAGTGCATACAACTTTTGGGTATTCTATATAAACCTTTTCCTAACCTTTGTGTTCATTAACCATCATTTTGATATTCATTTTACAAGAAATCAAGCCACTCTATTCTCTCTAAATTTCATAGATCAAAGCTTTCTATTTTCATATTCTTTGATCAAGAACTTTAGAATCTCTCATGGTGATTTGTCATAGCTATTGATTGAGATTCATAGGAGTGTCATTGTGTTTTCTATTGTGTTGTAATCTTTGCAAGAGGCATGTCATCTACAACAAACAAGAAGACTTGGTGTGTCGATTATCATCAAGCTAAGTTCATTCAAATTGAAGAAGAAGTCTTGGTTGTGAATCAAGCAAAGTGAAGCCTTGGTGTGTGGATTATCATCAAGCAAGTGAAGACTTGTTGTGTGGATTATCAACAAGGGGTAGAGGTTAGATTAGATAGAAGATCAATAGGATTACAAGGCAAGGGTGTGGTATCCTTTGTAGGCTATCAAGAAGGGAGTCTTGAGAGGCATTTACTTGTAATTTGAGAACTCTAATTCCTCATAGTGAAGAATCTCTCTTGGTTGAAGAGGAGACTGGATGTAGCTTTCAAGTGGATGAAAGTGAACCAGGATAAATCACTGTGTCGTATCTCTAAACCCTTACTCTTTACGTTCAAGTCAATTCATTGTGTTCTTGGTTGAAAACCTAGAGAAAGATTGATTTTCATAATTGATTGAATTGAATCTTAATTGTTCAAATTAACTTGTAGAAAATCATTTTCATAACCTAGGTAATCAATAAGAATATAGGTGTTTATCCTTTCCGCTTAATCTCTGATCTTACGTGTTGATTGATTGACTTTCGTATGCGATTGAAAAAGTGATTTTTCAATTTCTGATAGATCTAATCGATTAAGTGTTTACATAATCGATTAAGACATTTTGAATTTTCTGGACTTAATCGATTAAAGTTCAGTTTAGTCGATTAAGTGCTGAAGAATTTGCAAAAATCATTCGTTTTAATTGTTTCGATTCATTTCATTCAGAAATCTTTCAAGGTTTCTTTTACACCTATTCAACCCCCCCTTCTAGGTGTTCTCCTAGGGTTCCTTAGTTGTTTCAACCACCAATTGCGGTTTCATCACTTTTTCAAACCAAATCTTTCTCAAGTTAAATATGTTGGAAACCAACAAGCGGGCTTAGAAATTACTAGAGGGGGGGTGAATAGTAATATGGAAGCAACAATGACTAATTTTCGGTGCAATTAAAAGATAATTGATCAAAAGCTTGTTTTTCTGAAACTGGGCAATTTACTCGAGTGAATTTAGAAACACTCGCGTATTTTTCAGAAAACCTGAAAAACACTCGCGTGAAAATGAAGAACACTCGAGTGAAATGCTACGAAATACTCGAGTGATTTGGAAAACACTCGAGTGTTTTATGCAAAACAGAAAGGATCAGTTTCAGAGAAATTTAGCAAAATGGTTCAATATCTTAAAGAGTAGTCAAGAGCAGATATTAATCAAAGTAGAGAGCAATTAAACTAAGTTAAAACAAGTTGAAAACAAGTTTATTGCAACCAATTTCTACTTGAATTATAAAAGCCCCTTTCTAGAGAACTTAGGGTTTTGGTTTTTCTTGAAATCTAAGAAAGCTATAAAAGAGAGAGACAACACCAATTTTATCCTGGTTCACACTCAATATAGAGTGCTAATCCAGTCCCCCTAATCAACTTAGGAGTTTCTACTAGTGATCAAATTGTTAGAAATTACAAGGATAAATTGAGATTCCTCACTCAATCCTAACCCTTTTCAAGAGTGTACCAAACTCTTGAAATTTCTACCCCAACTTGATTTGGTGATGAAGAGTCCCTTCTTCTTAAGCTCCTTGGAACCTCCAAGAGCCCACCAAGCTAAGAATCCTCTTAGTCTTTGTGCTTGAGAACCTCTTAAGGCTTGAGAAACTTGGATACCTCACCAAGTACTTGGATACCTCACCAAGATTTTCTAAACAAGCTAAAGTGTTTGAGTGTTTGAGAATTTTACAACAAATAATTCTCTTACAATTGAAGCACACTCTCTTAACTCACTAAGACAAATAATAAAGATGAATGCTTGGTTGAGTTTAGAGAGAGAAATGATTTTCAACACTTGAGAGAGAATGAAATCAATTAAAGAGTGTAAGCTTGTTCAACCAAATAAAGACCACTATTCAGAATATATGTAAGGGGACAAAAGGGAAGGAAAAAAAAAGTTATTCTTCCTTTTTGTCCTCTTCTAACGTTTAAAAAATTTGCTGACAGACTTAAATCACTCGAGTCTTTTTGAAAACACTCGAGTGTTTTTGGTCAACTCTGATAGTGTTGCTTTTTACTTTATCCAACGGCTATATTACTGAAAGTTCATAAATCACTCGAGTGAATTGAGAATCACTCGAGTGAATTGCTCAATGTTGGAAAAATTAAGTTTTTCTAACATTGTTTTCAATTCTCTTCTCAAGTCTAATTGGTTTTAATCTCAACCTTTCATGCATGATTATTATTTGACCTTATGTGAGAATAAAAACCTAAACTACCCACTCTCATAAATAAAATAAAACACATTAAAATTAAATGAGAATGAATAATTAACTAAGCACTTGATCTTCTTTAATGTTGGGCTTGCATTCTTCACTTTAAGTCCATAATTTAATTACATTGTCATCATCAAAATTAATCCGCCTTAATCGGAGAATTGATTTTACAATCTCCCCCTTTTTGATGATGACAAAATAATTAAACCTCTAGCACTTGAGAGCTCCCCCTCAATCTAGGAACCTTTTTAACCTGTACAATCCAGAAAATGCCAAGCACAACGTAATACAATAATAAACATAATCAAGTGCTCATTGGTATCAGAGCAAGAGCATATATCATCAGAGTGTAAGCAAGAAGGCAGAAAAAAAATGCCTCTCTTTCTCTTTAATCTCCTTTCTCCCCCTTTTTGTCATGATCAAAAAGATAACATTTTGGAAACCAAGGTGGAGAATGAAGGATACCAATAAGAAAACTTTCCCTTAAGAGTAAAAAAGACACAAAATATGACTATGAAGCAATATTGAAGAACTTTAAAGAACATGAAAATCATGAAGAAAAACATGATTAATGCATAAATGTCATAAACCCATCATTCCAACACACCATAACTAGACCATAAAACATGAGTGTTAATCAAAGTACACCCAACTCCAAAAACAACAAAATACTCAAAAAGTTCAACATAGCTAAAAATAAAGACATAGTCATAAAAATAAGAAGTGCAAAGGAGCATCAGGACTCAGGCAGATGGTGGCTGCTGATCGTCATCGCGAGGATAGGGCTGAAGTCTCCCAAGAGCGGACATAATCTGACTCAGATCGGAGCGCACATGGCCAAAGCTAGCATCCACACTAGCGGAGTGGGCATCAAGCCTACCATGAAGAGCAGAGTGATGGAGGTCCATCTGAGCCCTCATGTCAAACAAGGTCGCCCTTTGCTCTTGAGCTTGAATTTCCAAAGCATCCAAGCGCCCATCTATCCGATCAACCCGACCAGTCATAAAATTCCTATACTCCTCAGCCTGATGTCCCATGGAGGCAAACCGTCCATCAAAACCGTCCATCCTCTCATCCATATACACCCTGAACTCTGCAAATTGGGTGTTCCAGGACCCCAGTGTATCAAAGTTTGTCAAAAGCAGCCTGCTCCTCCTCTAGCTGCTGAGGGTCAACGCCCAGCTGATCTGCAGCCTGCTGAACATTTCCCTGACCCCTTAGAGCAGCTGCCTCATCAAAATATAAACATCGATTACCGAAGTATTCGATGTCCATCTTACCCAAAGAGATGTCAGAAAAGGCATGAATTTTTGCAGGTAGACGAACGACAGACTCTATTTCTGGAATTTGAACCTCAAAATGTTGAAGGAGTCTGCACACATGCATAGGGTAAGGGAGGTGTTGCTTAGGTTTGGAGTCGGAGGCTTGTTTCATCTTAGCAAGGATAATGGAAGCCCAATTCAAAACATTACCATTTAAAATGGCATCCATAGCTCTAAGTTCAATTTGAATGGGGCGGGAGTAATTTGGAGAAGTTTGGGGCAACAAAATATGGCTAATGATATAGTGGAGGACTCTATTGTTGGAGGTCATGTGGTTTGCCTTCTTCTCGCCCTTGAGATATGCACGATCGGGGCGGAGTAAGTTACGGAAAATAGGATCAACATCCCCTTTTGATGTTCCTTCGCCCGATCGTGAAATCCCAAAGACTTGGAATAAAGCCTTGGGGGTAACCTCAAAACGTTTTCCTAACACGGAGGTCTCATATGAATTCCCATTTTGCCTAAAGTTCGCATAAAATTGTCTAACTAGCCTAATGTAAATAGGGCCATTAAACTATATGAAACCCATAAGCTTTTGAGTTTTGAGGGCATTGACAAAAGGGAATCCTCTACTATTGAGATAAGCTTCACTTACCCATGTTTGAGCAGCATAATCGTTGGAAGCAAACTTTCTCTCCCTCTCAATGCAATTAGCTCTTTGGTAGAAATCATCCTCCTCCTCTTCAATGGGTTCCTCCATTCTAGGCTTTTTCCCTTTTCTTCTGATGTCCGATGATGAAGCCATTTGCACTTACAATTGAACACTAGAAGAAATTTTGAGAATTTGGGGTTTTGGGAAGTTAGGATTTTGGAAAGGGAATGATGAATTTGATGGTTAAAAATGTGGATTTGATGTGAAATAAGGATGAGAATGAGTTTAGAAGATGAAATCTTGTTGAAATATGAAAAAATATTGATTTTGGGTGAAATATGTGATGAAAGGGATGAGAGAACAGAGAAAACGCAGGTATGGAGAGAGAAGAGTTCGTGCAGATCTGGGCAAAATCGCAGCAGCATCAGACTAAATCTGATGAATTCACTCGAGTGAATTTAAAAACACTCGCGTGTTTTTCATGAAACCTGAAAAACACTCGCGTGAATTTGAATTCACTCGCGTGTTGGCCGAAAATTGGATTTTCAGAAAACTGCGATTCACTCGAGTGAAATGGGATTCACTCGAGTGTTGGCCGAAAGTGTGATTTTTCCATAGGCTCAAAACACTCGAGTGATTTAGAAAACACTCGAGTATTTTCCATCAGACCTGCTCAAAAACTTTTTCAATTAAAACTGATTTAATTTTGAATTAAAATTACTCGAGTGATATTAGAAACACTCGAGTCTTTTTATCAGTGAAGCTTAAAAACACAGTTTTTAAAACACAAAACACAAAATTCACCACATGTAATGAAGACAATAGATAGGAAACATAATCACACACAGTTAGAACATAAATTTTTAAGCTCTCAAGGCCAATTCAATCAAGTATCACTACACATTAAATTTAGACACATTTGGTGATTTTCAAATGGCACAAATCAATTAGTTTATACTAGACTCATCTAAAATACCAAGTTCACCTCTTATATGATAGAAGGTATCCCTTGGTAAGGGTTTTGTAAAAATGTCCGCTAATTGATTTGTGGTACTTACAAATTCAATTGTGCAATCACCCTTTTGAACATGATCTCTTAGGAAATGATGCCTAATTTCAATGTGTTTAGTCCTTGAGTGATACACCGGATTCTTAGTTAGGTTAATGGCACTCGTGTTATCGCATTTTATGGGAACACTTTCCAATTTTAAACCAAAGTCCGATAATTGTTGTTTCATCCACAAGAGTTGAGCACAACAACTACCGGCGGCGATATATTCCGCTTCGGCGGTGGAAAGAGCAACACAAGCTTGCTTTTTAGAAAACCATGACACTAGTGAACTTCCCAATAAATGGCAAGTACCACTAGTGCTTTTGTGATCAAGCTTGCATCCCGCGAAGTCGGAATCCGAATAACCAACTAAACTAAGACTAGTATCACTAGGATACCATAGTCCGGTGTTAATTGTTCCTTTAAGATATTTAAAAATATGTTTAACCGCGGATAGGTGTGATTCTTTAGGATTTGCTTGAAAACGGGCACACATGCATACACTAAACATAATATCCGGTCTAGATGCGGTAAGATATAGAAGACTACCTATCATGCCTCTATATTTACTAACATCAACCGGTGTACCTTTGTCATCCTTGTCTAAAAAGCATGATGTGCTCATGGGAGTATATGCTTCTTTGCATTTGTCCATTCCGAATTTTCCAAGGAGCTCCTTGCAATATTTTCCTTGATGCACAAAAATCCCCTCCTTGACTTGCTTGATTTGAATTCCTAAGAAGAACTTGAGCTCCCCCATCATGGACATTTCAAATTCCTTTTTCATCAAGTTAGAGAACTTTCTACACAAGGACACGTTAGTGGAACCAAAGATAATATCATCTACATATATTTGCACTAACAAAATGTCCTCTTTGGTTTTATAGATGAATAGAGTATTATCAACCTTTCCCCTTTGAAAGTCATTTTCTAATAAAAAGGTGCTTAATCGATCATACCAAGCTCTAGGAGCTTGTTTTAATCCATAAAGTGCCTTTTTCAATTTATAAACATGGTTTGGAAATTCATGACTTTCAAAACCGGGTGGTTGCTTAACATACACTTCTTCATTTATGAAACCATTCAAGAAAGCACTCTTGACATCCATTTGATAAATAGTGAATTTCATTATTGATGCAAAGGCAAGCAAAGTTCGGATTGCCTCAAGGCGTGCAACCGGAGCAAAGGTCTCATCATAATCAACACCTTCCTCTTGGTTGTACCCTTGGGCAACAAGTCTCGCTTTGTTTCTTATAATCAAACCGGATTCATCAAGCTTATTTCTATAAATCCATTTTACACCAATTATGGTATGATCATTGGGTGTAGGCACTAGTTCCCAAACATCATTTCTAATAAATTGATTTAGTTCTTCTTGCATGGCCATAACCTAATGTTCATCCTTAATTGCATCTTTAATTGAATTTGGTTCGATTTGAGAAACAAAGGAAACAAAATGACAAATATTTTGAATTGACCTACGAGTTAACACTCCCTTTGAAAGGTCTCCTATGACATTGTCAATAGGGTGAGCTTTCACCGTTTTCCAAGCCGGATCAAGTTCATCCTTGATTTCTCCTTCATCCTTTGATTTTTCCATCTCTTTGTCAACATTGGAAATCTCAAGTCCATCATCACTACCATCACATAAAACACTATCTTCTTTCGAAGACTCATTAAAAACAATGTGCATTGATTCTTCAATAGTCATAGTTCATTTATTATAAACTCTAAAAGCTTTACTATGAGAAGAGTAACCCAAAAATATTCCCTCATCCGATTTAGAATCAAATTTTCCAAGTTGATCTTTTCCATTGTTTAAAATGTACACTTTGCATCCAAAAACATGGAAATGGGATATATTGGGTTTTCTACCTTTGTAAAGCTCATAGGGGGTTTTCTTTAACATGGGCCTGATAAAGATTCTATTCATTACATAACAAGTCGTATCAACGGCATCGGCCCAAAAATAGTGAGGTACTTGAGAATCATTTAACATGGTTCTAGCAAGTTCCTCTAGCACCCTATTTTTCCTTTCAACAACTCCATTTTGTTCCGGAGTTCTTGGTGCCGAATATTGGTGCTCAATTCCATGCTTATCACAAAATCTATCAAATTTATAGTTTTCAAATTCATCTCCATGGTCGGTTCGAATAATAATCACCTTTTGGTTTACTTGGTTTTGGGCAAGTTTAATGTGGCGTTTAAAAGACTTGTAGGCCTCACTCTTAGCACTTAAAAATAATGTCCATGTAAATCTTGAAAAATCATCAACAATCACCAAGGCATAGTAGTTGCCACCAAAGCTTTTAACTTGAGAAGGTCCAAACAAGTCCATGTGGAGCATTTCCAATGGTCTTGTTGTGGACACATCATTTTTGGAACTAAAATGATTTTTAGTTTGTTTGCACTTCTTGCAAGGAGTGCAATCACCTTTAATTTGAAAATTGAGCTTTGGTAAACCAACTACTAAGTCTTTGGATTGAAGTTTCTTAAGTTGATTTACATTAATGTGAGCGGTCCTACGATGCCATAACCAAGTATCACTTTCTTTTCTAATTAAACACTTTGAAACTAAAGAAGTGATATTATTCAATTCAACCATGTAAGTGTTATTAGACCTTTTTCCAACAAATTTGATAGATTCATCTTTGTCACTTTTTATGAGACAATGAGTAGAGGTAAATAGTACATGGTTACCAATATCACACAATTGACTAATGCTCAAAAGATTATGCTCTAATCCTTGAACATAAAGTACATTATCAATAACCAAGTTGGAAGAATTACCAATTTTACCTATACCAAGTATTTTGCCTTTGTTGTTGCCTCCATAAGTGACATATCCCTTTTCCTTAGGAGTAAGCTCAATGAAGTGTCGCTTATCTCCCGTCATGTGCCTAGAACATCCACTATCAAGTATCCAAAGTTGTTTTCCGGTTCTAAGGCACACCTACAAGACATAATCATTTGCTCATTTTGGGTACCCAAATTATGTTGGGTCCCTTTTTGTTAGTCTTGGATGATTCTCCCTTCTTAATCCAAACATAAGTACCATTTTGAATTCCAAAAGATTTGATATGGCACTTATTGTTGGTATGTCCAAATTTTCCACAATAAAAGCAAGTTGGTTTCTTTGTAAAATCAATTTTTGAGAATGAACCAACTTCTTTATTTTTCTTTTTCTTGTGGACATATCCTAAACCGGTTTTGTTTGAATTGTGTCTAAGAGAACCAATCAACCGATCTAGGTTTCTATCACTTTTGTTAAAAGTGTTGAGTTTGATTTTCAAATCATTTACTTCCTTTTCAAGCTCACAACACTTTTCACAATGAGTGATGATATATGATGGATTTGCATTCTCACAAACATGACTAGAGTTAGCAAGTTCCAAGGATGCATTTTGGAGTTTCAAATCATTAATAGATTTTTCTAATTAATTGATTTCCTTTTGATACTCCAAAAGCTTCTTTCCTTTTTCTTTGTTAACTTTAGCAAGTCTTTCAAATTGAGTGAGCATTTCATTATATTCATTTAACAAATCATCATAAGAAATAGTATGAGAAGAGGTGTAAGAATAATTAGATGATACCTCATCCTCACTCTCATTGCCATTTCTTTCACTACTTGAGGAGGCTTCATTGTCATTCTTGGCCATGAGGCATAGCTTGGCTTCCCCATCATCCGAACTACTTGAGGATGACTTGGAATCCTTTTCCGGTTCATCCCAAACAATGTAAGCTCTTTTCCCCTTGCCATCTTGAGTCTTCCTCTCATTCTTTCTCAAGTAGGTGGGACATTCCATTCTTATGTGTCCTATCCCACCACACTCATGACACTTCACAATTTCACTTGAGCTTTTATTTCTTTGCTTGTTATCCTTGGATCTTTTGTCTTGAGGTCTCTTGTCCTTAGAGAATGATGAACTACCCTTTTTGCCTTTGAGGAATTTGTTGAACCTCTTGGCAAATAAACTAATGTCTTCCTCATTTAGAGCACGATCGGAGCCTTCACTTGAAGATTCATCTTCATCCTCTTTTGACATTTTGGTTGAGGCTTTTAGAGAGATGCTCTTCTTTTTCTTGTCCGAGTCTTCATTTAAGTGAAGTCTTGATAGTTCCATTTCATGTTCTTGGAGCTTCCCAAACAAGGTTGTCAAGTCCATAGATTTTACATCCTTAGCTTCCTTGATGGCGGTCACCTTAGGTTGCCATCTCCTATCAAGACATCTCAAGACTTTGTTAGTAGTTTCACCATCTCTAAATTCCTTTCCTAAGCCAATCAATTGGTTAACGATATGTGTGAACCTTGTTTGCATATCATTGATAGACTCATTAGGGAACATATGAAAGAGCTCATATTCATGAGTTAAAGCATTTAATCTTCAGTCTCTAACTTCACTAGTTCCCTCATGAGTAATTTGCAAGGTATCCCACATTTCTTTAGCCGATTGACATTGTGAAATCCTATGAAATTCATTTTTGGACAAAGCGGAGAAGATGATATTTTTAGCTTTTAAATCATATGAAACTTACTTTTTATAATCTTCATTCCAACTTGTCCTAGGAATAACAATGGCTTCACCATTAATCACTCTTCTAGGAATATAAGGACCTTTTTCAATTGCATCCCAAATATCGGTGTCTATTGCTTCTACAAAGACTCTCATCCTAACCTTCCAATAAGAATAATCTTCACCATTGAAGAATGGAGGTCGGTTAAGAGACATAGACCCTTCTTGTTGATTGCTAGAGCCCATTTGTTTCCAAAAGGATCTTTTTCGAAAAAGCTTTTACGCTCGATCTTTCGACCGAGCTCTAATACCACTTGTTGGAAACCAACAAGCGGGCTTAGCAATTACTAGAGGGGGGGTGAATAATAATATGGAAGCAACAATGACTAATTTTCGGTGCAATTAAAAGATAATTGATCAAAAGCTTGTTTTTATGAAACTGGGAAATTTACTCGAGTGAATTTAGAAACACTCGCGTATTTTTTAGAAAACCTGAAAAACACTCACGTGAAAATGAAGAACACTCGAGTGAAATGCTACGAAATACTCGAGTGATTTGGAAAACACTCGAGTGTTTTATGCAGAACAGAAAGGATCAGTTTCAGAGAAATTTAGCAAAATGGTTCAATATCTTAAAGACTAGTCAAGAGCAGATATTAATCAAAGTAGAGAGCAATTAAACTAAGTTAAAACAAGTTGAAAACAAGTTAATTGCAACCAATTTATACTTGAATTATAAAAGCCCATTTCTAGAGAACTTAGGGTTTTGGTTTTTCTTGAAATCTAAGAAAGCTATAAAAGAGAGAGACAACACCAATTTTATCCTGGTTCACACTCAATATAGAGTGCTAATCCAGTCCCCCTAATCAACTTAGGAGTTTCTACTAGTGATCAAATTGTTAGAAATTACAAGGATAAATTGAGATTCCTCACTCAATCCTAACCCTTTTCAAGAGTGTACCAAACTCTTGAAATTTCTACCCCAACTTGATTTGGTGATGAAGAGTCTCTTCTTCTTAAGCTCCTTGGAACCTCCAAGAGCCCACCAAGCTAAGAATCCTCTTAGTCTTTGTGCTTGAGAACCTCTCAAGGCTTGAGAAACTTGGATACCTCACCAAGTACTTGGATACCTCACCAAGATTTTCTAAACAAGATAAAGTGTTTGAGTGTTTGAGAATTTTACAACAAATAATTCTCTTACAATTGAAGCACACTCTCTTAACTCACTAAGACAAATAATAAAGATGAATGCTTGGTTGAGTTAAGAGAGAGAAATGATTTTCAACACTTGAGAGAGAATGAAATCAATTAAAGAGTGTAAGCTTGTTCAACCAAATAAAGTCCACTATTCAGAATATATGTAAGGGGACAAAAGGGAAGGAAAAAAAAAGTTATTCTTCCTTTTTGTCCTCTTCTAACGTTTAAAAAATTTGCTGACAGACTTAAATCACTCGAGTCTTTTTGAAAACACTCGAGTGTTTTTGGTCAACTCTGATAGTGTTGCTTTTTACTTTATCCAATGGCTATATTACTGAAAGTTCATAAATCACTCGAGTGAATTGAGAATCACTCGAGTGAATTGAGAATCACTCGAGTGAATTGCTAAATGTTGGAAAAATTAAGTTTTTCTAACATTGTTTTTAATTCTCTTCTCAAGTCTAATTGGTTTTAATCTCAACCTTTCATGCATGATTATTATTTGACCTTATGTGAGAATAAAAACCTAAACTACCCACTCTCATAAATAAAATAAAATACATTAAAATTAAATGAGAATGAATAATTAACTAAGCACTTGATCTTCTTTAATATATGTTGGGCTTGCATTCTTCACTTTAAGTCCATAATTTAATTACATTGTCATCATCAAAATTAATCCGCCTTAATCGGAGACTTGATTTTACAAAATACCACTTAAAATTTAATCTTTAAACCAACCAAATAAATTTTAGGATTGAAAAACAATTTAAACAAGGTCTGGACAGCAAGGGTACAGGTCCATAATTTTATTTTTTAGAAAACCCGAAAACACCGAAAAGTTATATTTTAATTCGTATAACACTTTGCTATAAAAGGAACACTTAAATGATTTATTTTTTCAAACTTAAAACCATGAAATGAATTAAGGGCAGCAACCACTAAGTCCAGGGTTATTCAATTACATTAAGGCTAACTATTTCAAAACCAATTACAAAATCAAACACACACTTTGGTTAATTAAATAATTCATTTATGAAAACCTAAACATATCATCAAACAATCACTTATTCAATCATTTCAAAGCATCATGATTATCATACAAGTCAAGCCAGGTCATAACATAAAGTATAATAATTCACATTCATCAAAAATATCCAAATAGAAACTTAGTGTGGTTAAAGGTAAAACACAAAGGATAAAATTCAAAACTAAATCAAATAAATTTATTTAATCTTAAAAATTTCCAGAATACTCACATATATGATAAAGTTTATTATATAAAATTTTCTAGTCATTTAAACAATCCTAAGCTAGGTTTCAAATCAAATTTCACATGAAAAACAAAACAGAACTGTTGCTGGTCAGAGGCAAAAACGACATTATTAAAAATAGTTGTTCAATTCCAAATTGCACAAAATTTGGTATAAGTCTTCCTTATATAGTCAAGACTATCTCATAAAATTTTCAGATTATTTGGAGTTGTACAAGTCATATTTTTCTAATTAAAATTGTCACTAAGTCCAGAGAATCTGAACCAAGTGGTTCACTGTTTTGTCTTAAATAAAAATATCAAATCAACTCCAAATCTCTTCAAATTTTACAGAGAACATCTAGAGATGTTCAGGAAGCTACCATAAAAATTTCAAACAATTTCAAGCAGCACAAGTTCGAAAATTCTGTTTCTTTTTAAACTGAAAAAACTTATTTTCTCAAAATCATTTTCACAAAGTTGGTTTTTATAAAAATAGGAAATCAATTCCAAAAATCATTTAAAACTTCAGAGAAGTTTATTTTAATATACTTAGGTCAGGGACAAAATTCCAAAATCATTGAACATACGAAAACATCTTTTATCAAAGTCAAAAACACATACATCACAATTTCAGCACAACATTTTGTTCAACAAAATTGTTTATTCATTTTCTTTTATGAAAATCAAAGATACTATCATACATACAATCAACACCAAAAATCAACCCATCAATTATATTTCCTTTGAAAACCGAATTAATTTTTTATTTTTTTTATGAAGACAATTTATTTTAATTCAAATAAAACATGCATCAATCATCCAAAAATAGAAATCAAGTCTTTTAAACTAAAAATCAAGAATCCAACTAAACTAACCTAAATCCTAACATGCACATACTTAAAATTTATGGATCTTAAGAAAAATCATACATGCATTAAGTTAAACTCTTTTTTTCTAAAAATAATTTCCTTTACATGCATATAAAACCGAATCAAATAAGAAAACAAAATTATTAGCACCAAAAATCTCTTTAAAACCGAATTGATCATCAAGTTTCAAAACATAATGGATTTCTTATTTTGAAATCAAGATCTTTACATGCATGTGAGAAAAATTAAGACCAACTTGAGAAAATCACATGCATGCAAGGAAAAACATTAGATCTAGTTTGAAAATCAACATCTTTAAAATAAAAACATGTAGAACCGAAAAATAGAATGATAAAGAAGGAAGATCAACAAAGATCAAGTCTACTACCTAAGGAAGATGGAAAATAAGGTCAAGATCAAAGCTAGCTCTCTTCCTCTCCTCTTCTCCCTCACAGTTCTCTCCCTTTCTCTCCATGGTTCTCTCTTCTTCTTTTTTTTGTATATGTCTCAAGAGCTAATGTTGCTCTTTGAGACTAAGTGTTTGTGTTTGGAGTGGAAGTAAAATGTAGAAGTGAAGGAGGAAATGAAAGAATGAAGGAAGTGAAATGGGAAGAGGAATTGGAAGAATGGTGGAACGTACGGAATGAGTAAATGGATGAAAGGAAGTATACTAAGAATAAGGCACAATTTCCCTTCTTGGCCTTTGACTAGTTCTACCAACATGCATCAAAGGAAGGGCAACTTTGGCATTCTAGGATTACTACTAGCTACTTGATCTCCAAGTCTTGGTTTTCTTTTCTTTTTATTTTATTTCTTTCCTAGCTTAGTCACACACACAAGTGTCACACATACACATACCCTTCACACACATGTCACTTACACACATATCACACATGTATCTCTCATGCACACCCACACCCACACACCAACCGTAGCACACCCTTTTGCACACACATGCCCTACCTTTTTTTTTTATTTCTTCTTTATTTGGTCACCAAGCAAAGCTATATGTCATGCACACATACACATACTATATCATACATATATCACACATACACACATAGGCACCCATTCAATCATACATTTGATCACACAATAATTTCTTCTTTCCTTAAATAATCAAACATACATAATAACAATTTAAACACATTTTCTTTTTACATAATAAACTGTAATTATTGGTTGCACTTATAGCCCTTATTTCATTTTCTAAAATCATAATTTAATATATTGAAGATAATCCCAAAAGGAAAAATTTATTAAAAATCAAAAACTATTTTTCATAATTAATTCCTTGAAAATTCGTCCTTTACAGTACTGAAAAATTATTTTCGCAAACCAGCCCAGAAAATTATGAAAGATACATTTTTGAAAACTACATTTCGATACGATCGTTTTGATATAAAGATCATCAAAATCGGAGTTACGGTTAAAAAGTTATGGATTTTCAAAGTTGATACATCTAAGAAAATCCATAAAGAAATTCATTTTCAAAATAAATCACCAACAATAAAACCATTTCTCATAAAAATCACTTTCACTATCTTCATAAAAATATTTGTTGATCAAAACTCCATGAAATCAACACTTTACTTCATAACCGAAGAAAATATTCATTGAAAACCTTTTGTAAAACCGTTTCTCAAAACTCTTCTTTAATAAAACTTTATTTAACCTAGTCGGAAAAACGCGGGATGTTACAGATGAGAGGCGGAATACTTTATTTTATTTACGACTTTGAAAAGACAAAAAATAATACGACTTGCATAAGGCGAAAAATGTTTTATTTTGTTTCCACCTTGTTTCAAGCGGAAAGAATCTTTAGCCTTGTTTCACTTTTAATAAGTCAAAGATTAAAACACACTTTTAATAAGTCACACTAATTTTTTACTTTGTTAACATTTTATCTTTACGTTCCGCGGGACATCTACACCTATATATTGTGGTGGACTCGGCCTAGCCGAGGTCCTCAAACCACCTCGCCGAAGTCCTGAGGACCCTTCAGGTGGCCTTCTAAGCGCTTGGCCGAGCTCAATGCTCAACGGCCGAACAGATGCCAGATACAGGCCGACCTCGTGTTCCCATCCAGGTCCGACACCTCCCCGAGTCCGACATATAGGATATGATGACGTCCCACAACCTTATCCACAAGGACAGCTCACAACCTTATCCACAAGGACAGCTCACAACCTTATCCGCAAGGACAGCCTATCCACTCCTAGCTCAGTACAGGCTGGCCCTACTTGGGCCTAAAGCAAGCCCATTAGGGCAACCAGCTCCCCCCTATAAGTAGCTCCGTACTACATGGGGCTCAGGTACGTCCTCTAACCCTAATTGCCATCCTCACACACCAGTGATTAGGGTTGCTTCTTGGCTCTTTCCTTTAGCCATCTGAGGACTTCCCCCGAACATCACAGATCAACCCTAGACAGAGGTACCTTTGAAGGTCATCTCCTACACCCTTGGAGGTCCTCACCGTCTAGGACATCACATTGGCACCGTCTGTGGGAAAAGATAAACTTCAACCCCACTCAGAAGATTCTACCATGTCTGAAGCTCAACCGGATCAGAAAAGGAGGAGGGAATGCTCTGGGAGAATCCCGCCAGCTGAAGACCTACGGTCGCACCTTGGGGTTAGCTGGGCAGCAAGGTCCCCACCACCCCCCCCCCCCCCCCTCCTTACCCACCGTCACTATCGTCGCATCAAAACACCATTCAAGCCTCAGCTCCTGATGGGTCCCAACAACATCCAAGAAATTTGGTTATACAGGATCTGTTCAAAATACCGGCAAACTTCCGGGTGGACACTATCTCTGGAGGTTTCGCCGGTGGCGGCGAAAGGAAGTCGAAAAAGAGAAGGTATGTTCAGCAGGTGTTAGCCGTTCGCCACAAGCCTATGGGTAAGAAACCATCCCGGAACATCCCAATCAGTTTCTCTGATGAGGATCTAGGAGATATCATCCCGGATCACAATGACCCAATGGTGATCGCGGCCATGATTAGCAACTTCGAAGTCGCCCGAGTTCTCGTTGACCAGGGGAGCTCGGCCGACATTCTTTTTCTCCACACATTTCAAGCATTAAAACTAAGATCCGCCGACCTCGTACATTTTGAAGGGCATCTTATCAGCTTCACGGGCGAGACAATACGCCCCCTTGGAGCCATCCTCCTCCCGGTGACCTTGGGCAAACTACCTTCGGCCCGAACGGAGTTTATTAAGTTTTTGGTAATTGACTATGAATCCCCCTACAATGTGATACTGGGACGAACCTGCCTTCAAGCCTTTGGAGCAGTGGTCTCAACAGTTCACCTAGTAATGAAATTCGTTGGTTCTGACGACAACCTTGTCACCGTCAAAGCTGATCAGCCCAGAGCCCGACTATGCTACAACGCGAGTCTACGGGAAAGGAAGAAAAAGCAAGAAGAACTCTCGGGTCCGGCACTAGCCAAAGGGAAGGTCCTTTTGGCCGAGTTGGATGTCCGGGCTGAACAAGATGACCTCAGACCGTCTCCTCAAGGAGAGTGGTTGGCAGTTCCCATCGATCCCGCCGACCCCAGCAGAATTGTCAAGGTGGGTGCCGACCTCCCTAAGCTGTACAGGAGGAAATCATCGCACTATTGCGAGCTAATTTGGACCTGTTCGCCTGGACCTCGGCCGATATGCCGGGGATCGACCCGAACTTTATCTGTCACAGGCTCAGTGTAGACCCGAAAGCAAGGCCGGTGGCGCAGAAAATGAGACGGGTCGGAATTGAGAAGGCAAAAGTTATCCGGGAAAAGGTGTCCGAGTTGCTCGAAGCCGGGTTTATAAAAGAAGTCCCATATGCCGAATGGGTTGCAAATACAGTCCTGGTTAAAAAGGCAAACGATAGTTGGAGGATGTGTGTAGATTACACCGACCTCAACAAAGCCTGCCCCAAGGACCAATATCCACTGCCGATTTTTGACCAGCTCGTCGATAATTCGGCAGGTTACCAATTGTTATCATTCACTGATGCATATTCGGGATATAACCAGATCCCTATGTATCCCCCTGATCAAGATAAGACCACATTCACGACCGGAAAGGCAACTTACTGTTACACCGTCATGCCTTTCGGCCTTAAGAATGCTGGCGCAACCTATCAAAGGATGATGAATAAAGTTTTTGACGGGATCATTGGCGCTACCATGGAAGTTTACATCGACGACATGATCACAAAGAGTAAGAAAAGGGAAGACCATGCCAAGGACCTAACCACGGTCCTGGAAAGGGTAAGAACCCATAGGATGAGGTTGAATCCGGAGAAGTGTACTTTCGGAGTCCCCGCTGGCGCTTTCCTCGGGTTCATGCTCTCCGAGAGAGGAATCGAAGCAAACCCCGACAAATGCCGCGCTATACTAGAGATGAAAAGCCCTGCCGACCTCAGAGGGGTGCAACAATTAACTGGCAGGATGGCGGCTCTGTCTAGATTTCTTCCTCAAGCTGCTAAAAAGGCCTTACCCTGGTACCAACTTTTGAAAAAGGGCACAACTTTCAATTGGGATCAGGACTGTGAAGCCTCTTTCCTTGCTCTGAAAGAATACCTCTCTTCCCCTCCAGTTCTCTCCAGCCCCCGTGAGGAGGAGAACCTCTTTATTTACCTCTCCGTTGGGGAGTCAGCCCTTAGCTCCGTGTTGGTTCGAGATGAAGGTCGGAGTGAATTCCCCGTTTATTTCATAAGCCGAGCTCTCCAGGGCCCCGAGCTTCGGTATTCCAAGATTGAGAAATTTGCATTCTGTCTTATCCTGGCTGCACGGCGGTTACGACAATATTTTCAAAGCCACCCTATCGTCGTACAACCGCCCAGCCCATTAAACAAGTTCTGCAAAAGCCCGACCTCACGGGGAGAATGATGGCCTGGTCAATCGAACTGTCCGAGTTCGACATCTCCTATGAACCGAGGAAGGCAATCAAGTCACAAGTGTTAGCAGATTTTGTGTCCGAGTTTACAGAGCCCCACCAAAGCTCTAGCTCGGATATTTGGGTAATATATGTTGACGGTTCAAGCAATCAAAAGGGTGCAGGAGCTGGAGTTATTTTGGAAAACGCGGAAGGGCTCAGCATCGAGTATTCCCTGAAGTTCGAGTTTCTAACTTCGAATAATCAGGCCGAGTACGAGGCAGTCATTGCTGGCCTCCGCATGGCCAAAGAGCTCGGTGCGTTCGAAGTTCAAGTTATGAGCGACTCCCAGTTGGTGGTTTCCCAAGTTGTTGGGGACTACCAAGCCAAGGAACCCATCCTGCAGAAATATCTCGACAAAGTTAAATCCCTCGCTCTCGATTTTGAAAAATTTTCCATCACCCATATCCCCCGCAGTTCAAATTCCCGAGCCGATGTGCTTTCCAAGTTGGCAAGCACAAAAGGTGGAGGGAATAATAAAAGCCTCATTCAAGAGCAAATCGCAACCCCAAGCGTAGTGATGGCCATTTCGGTATCGCCGAACTGGATGCACCCGATCAGGGCGTACCTCGAACATGGAATACTCCCTGCCGATCAAAAGGAAGCAAAGAAACTTAAGAGAAAAGCAGCTGAGTATGTTATTATTGATGAAGTCCTTTATAGGAGAGGAATGTCATCTCCACTCCTCCGATGTCTTACCTCTGAGGAAGCTCAGGTGACCTTGAACGAGGTCCATGGAGGAATGAGGAGCCATCACGTCGGAGGAAAATCCTTGGCGAGAAAGATACTAAGGGCCGGATATTTCTGGCCAACCTTAGTAATGGATTCCATTGACCATGTTCGACGATGTCCTCAATGCCAATTCTTCAGTGATGTTTACCAGAAACCGTCCGAGGAGCTCCACTCTCTAGCCTCCCCCTGGCCTTTCAGTATGTGGGGGATGGACATTGTGGGACAGTTCCCAACGGCTCCAGGCCAACTAAAATTCATCGTGGTAGCAATAGACTACTTCACCAAATGGATCGAAGCTGAGCCCCTAGCAACCATCACTTCGGCAAGGATCCAGAAGTTTTTCATAAAACAAGTCATCTCCCATTTCGGCCTTCCTCTCACATTGATCACCGACAACGGCAGTCAATTCGCCGCCAACAACTTCCAGATATTAGCTGAGAGTCTCGGGATCTCCCATTGTTTTTCCTCGGTTGAGCACCCCCAGACTAATGGCCAAGCAGAAGCCGCCAACCGAGCTATCGTTGACGGCCTCAAGAAGAGAATCACACAGGCCAAAGGAGCATGGGCCGATCTTCTACCCGAGGTCCTCTGGTCAATCAGGACCACGGTTCAGTCCTCAACCGGAGAAACCCCCTTCAGACTCACCTATGGTTGTGATGCGGTCATCCCCATCGAACGAAGAATTCATACCTTCCGAATGAGGGACAGACCCGAGGAGGAAAACGGAAATTTGATAAAAGAAAACTTGATTTTGGTCGAGGAGATCCGGGACGCCGCTTCTGCTCGAGAAAAGAAAGCGAAAGAAAGGCAAACCAAGCAGTATAACAAAGCGGTACAACCCAGGTCTTCTGAGGTCGGCGATCTCGTTCTTAGGAGGGCTGACATCGATCTTAAAAATCGAAGAGACGGGAAATTTGCTCAAAACTGGGAAGGGCCCTATAGAGTCATCTCAAAAACACACTCTAGGGCATATAGACTAGAAACCCTTGAAGGGGTCGAGCTTAAAAATTCTTGGAACGTGGCAAAACTAAGAACCTACTTCAGCTAGGTTTACCTCAGGTGTTATCGGCTGCCCCAGTTAAAAGTTTAAATTTTATCTTCATAATTTTATCTTCATTTCTATTAATATTTCGCACTTACTTTTCCTAATCATGCTCTCATTTTCCACGTGGGGACATACCCACCTTCTCAATCTATAAGCAATGTACTCATGGTAATTAATGAAAAGTACAAACTTGCTCATACTCAAGTGCCACAGTTTTATATACGTACGTACTAGCTTCTCATTTAGCACTAGCCACCTAAATGTTGCATGGCGCTATGCACAGCCAACGTCTCCCAGATAAGATCGGCTCATATGCACAGTGTACAAGGGACACCCGATAAAGAACAGACTGCTGTGAAATGTTTATACATAGCTTCACTCAGCACTCTCTTTTACATCGGGGCCGAGGACACCCACTTCAGCTAAAGTGGGTAGATCCGAGTTCCCTACCGTATGCACTTATATACAGTACCTTTATTCAGAGGAAAACTTATAAGATTACTGCACTTACTGAGTCGTCCGAGTTTAACATTGGTAAGTTTTAAATCCGATCAAATCCAAATACAACAAGTTGACAAAAAACTTGTATCCTCAAAGTTAGTTCTACTTAGTTATTTAAAAATGACCTCGGACTCTATACGAATGCAACAAGTTAGAATAAAAACTTGCATAGACTGATAGTATGCAACAAGTTGAAACTGGAAAGAACTTGCATAAGAACAAAATGTTGTACACAATAAAGTTAAATACAATCCAACACTGTCAAACATGTTACAAAAAACATTGACAAGTCACAAATCACAAGCTGCCCAACATAAGGGACTTGCGCTGCTTCATCTTCGACATCAGATAGGACAACCGAGTTCGAGTTGAACTCCTCATCTGCCTTCTCCACCAAAGGGTCGGGCAGGTTCTCCTTGGGTTGGTTTAGGTCGACTTCAAGCCCGTCCTTGTCATAATCGACCATTTTCCCATCCTCCACCCCGAAACCAGCAGAGGCGCCAAGGTACCGTATTTGGAGCCCTTGGTTCAGGTGCAGAATCTTCTCTATCGCGCTGGTAAAAACTTTACCCGCCGCTCTCTCAAGGTTGAAATCCGCTTCACGTGCGGCTACTTTGTGTTTAAGAGCTTGAGCGGCTCTTCTCTTCAACAGTGTTCTCACCTTCTCCATCTCGGCTAGCCCTTCTTGCCGACCTACCCCTTTTGCAACCGCCGTCGCCCGGGCCAGGGCCTCCTCCTGACTCTTCCGGAGCTCCTATAACTTCCGCCGGTGCTCCTCCTTTAACTCGGCCAACTTTTGCTCAGCCGAGTTTTTATTCTCCCTCAGCTCCGCCACCTCCCCCGCCATATCAGACCGGGCCTTCTTCCTGGCCGGCGACACGCCTTCCGCAACGTCATCGGCGACATCGGCCAACACATTGAAAAAGTTAGTCGACCTTCTTAAATGATAAGCCAACCCTTCGGCCGTCTTCTTCCATTCGGCCCCCGACATCTTCACAAGCGACTCTTTAACCGAGGGCTTAGTAGTAGGAGTTGTTGGCCTTGGGGCACCAGCAACTTGGACAGGCTCGGTACTGGGAGAGGGAGGCTGAGGAAGGGACGAGGTAGCAATCACCGCAGGCTGAGTAGAATGTGGTAGAGCGGAGTCGGCTGACGTCTTCTCGGCCGTCGCGGCATCAGTGGAAGTGCTCTCCGACTTCTTCCTTTTGCGACTCAGCGCAACCTTCAACGCCTTAGACGACATCGCTGACCAATATTCCTCTGCAAACAAAAAAGAAGAGACGAAGACAAATCAATAAAAAAAAAGAAAGTGTGTTTGTATACATATTTTTGCAAGTCACAAGAGCGAGGTTAACTACCAATTTTGGCTAATACGTCATTGTCGGAACACTTCATAAAAACCCCAATATCAAGTTGGACTTTCCAAGCTTGATATTCATTTTGAAAGTGATGGATTGTGGCAGCCTCGTCCGCATCAAGAGTCGCGCCCGACCACCTTTGTGGAGTACCAAGGTGGCGGTCAAAGAACTCCGGGGTCCACTCTAGGGGAAACCTCGGACCCGTCTCGTCCCGGAACCAAGGTCGGCCAGCACCCACAAATTTATACTTGAAGAACCTGGGTTTAAAGTGCTTCCAGGATTCCGTAAACATCCCGAAGAGCCCACAGCGAGCTCGGGCTTTGGCCGATACCCAAAGTCGCCCAGTGACCCCGTCTTTGTTATTGATGAACGGGTTGTACATCCACAGAAAAAGTCGGACTGTGCATACTAATCCCTTGGCCCGACAATATCTCTGAAACGCCCTCATGAATGACCAAGTGTTGGGGTGGAGTTGTGAGGGAGCTAGGCCGAGCTCTTTCAGAACCCCCATCTCAAGGTCAGTAAACGGCAAGGTAACGCCAAGGTTGTGAATTAAATCGGCATAAAAAAAGAAGGAGTTGACATCGGTCTTGGTGCAAATTCGTTCATTCGCCGAACAGGGAAGAACTTCGTAAGAAGTACCAGCGGCGTCGCCCGAACAGGGTAATATAACTCTCTTCACGTCGGAGAGTTTATCCTCGGAATCTAGATTAGACCGCACTCCCTTCGGCTCCACGTCGACCCATAGATATTGGTCGGCATCGGTGGGCGCAGGATACAGCTCAGGTCGGCTCACGCATCTCCGGGGCGGCATGGTACCTGTGGAAGAACAGGGGAGCTCGATGTCAGTCTTACGGGTTACAAAATAACCCCCCAGAAACCCCCTCGAAGTCATCCCGAGGGGCGAGCACCTTCCCTCTACCACAGATACCCCCTACACCCCCCATTCATATCCACTCTTTCCTCCGCCAACAATCCCGAGGTTAGGCTACCTCAACGGGATCAACCTCTATAACTTATCCCTCATATTCCTCTAAAACCTATCCCTAGGTTAGACTCATATTCCTCGTCGACCTCCAAGGAAGAGCAGGACGAGGAAGAGGGGCCGTCCTCTTCCTCGTTACTACTACGGGATAAGGAAGTCATTACAGACCATTCCCTAACCCGTCCCCTACTCATAATAAACCCAGTGTACCCCTTCAATTCCTGGAAAAAGAAAAAGCATTGCAAAAACCCGCAAAGCAAGTCCTAAAACGCCCCAAACCCAGAAACATTATAAGCCACCAATTGGATCCCCCAAGGCTAGCACAAAACCCAACAGACAGAAAAAACCACCCCTATAGAAACAGAACTTTAGAACCCTAAATCCTACCCAGGTGAACCAGAACAGGGAAGGAGAAGAAATAAAAACAAAAGGGAAAAAGAAGTGAGAGAATACCTCAAGTATGCAACCGCGAAGAACGAAGGGGGTGGAGAGTGATTTGTTATCTGCGGAGAAAGAAGGAGAGAAGAGCACAATTCCAGAATGTAATCTCGAGAGAAGGTGGGAGAGTGGATCTCGTGTAAGTGAAAGAAGGTGTGGCCGTGTGGTGGAAAGAAGAAGCAGAACGGTTTGTGCCTAGATAAGGGAAGAGGAACCACCTTCCCTCCACTTTCGAAAGTGGAACCACCCTCCCTCCAATTTCGAAAGTTGGGCCAAGCTTGAAAGGCCCAACCCAACACGCAGCTATACCAATTGGGACGCGTGTCATGTGGCAGCTGAAACAGTGGACCTCGAGCAACGTCACAGTAATGATGACGCTTCGAAGGTCGTGATTTCTGACACGGGTCAGATCCAGTAAAATCAAACGTCACATCGGTACGGGTGACTTGACAATTGTCAAACCTGCTCTGTCATAATGAAAGGACATCAGAAACAGCTGGATCCAACTTACCGGCAACTCATCGTCCGAACTCCCTAGAACCTCGGAAAAAGGCTCCGATAGCCTTGACCGAGCTGGGGGGCTTATGTGGTGGACTCGGACCTTATGAGGTGGATTTGGGGAAAAGACCTAAACCAGAACCTCGGAACAAGGCTCCGATAGCCTTGACCGAGCTGGGGGGCTTATGTGGTGGACTCGGCCTAGCCGAGGTCCTCAAACCACCTCGCCGAAGTCCTGAGGACCCTTCAGGAGGCCTTCTAAGCGCTTGGCAGAGCTCAATGCTCAACGGCCGAACAGATGCCAGATACAGGCCGACCTCGTGTTCCCATCCAGGTCCGACACCTCCCCGAGTCCGACATATAGGATGACGTCCCCCAACCTTATCCACAAGGACAGCTCACAACCTTATCCACAAGGACAGCTCACAACCTTATCCGCAAGGACAGCCTATCCACTCCTAACTCAGTACAGGCTGGTCCTACTTGGGCCTAAAGCAAGCCCATTAGGGCAACCAGCTCCCCCCTATAAGTACCTCTGTTCTACATGGGGCTCAGGTACGTCCTCTAACCCTAATTGTCATCCTCACACACCAGTGATTAGGGTTGCTTCTTGGCTCTTTCCTTTAGCCATCTGAGGACTTCCCCCGAACATCACAGATCAACCCTAGACAGAGGTACCTTTGAAGGTCATCTCCTACACCCTTGGAGGTCCTCACCGTCTAGGACATCACATATATAAAAGGAGATCAGAGCATGATTTGGTGTCCACCACCTTTTTTTTTAAAAAATTTTAGTAACTACCCTCTACTTTAAAATCTATATCTATACCTATATTTACAAAGGGAGAGCACGATTTGGTGTCCACCACCTTTTTTTTTTTAATTTTAGTAACTACCCTCTACTTTAAAAAAAAATTTTAAAAAAAAAAAATCATTCTTTGTTTCACTCTTTAATAAAATCCGCACAAGTGCAAACACAGATCACTTGGAATACTCAAATTCATAATTATTTTAGTTTCCCTCCTGTACCACGTTAAAATTCAATAATTATTTCGGAAGTTTTTATGTCATTCACTTGAATACTTCGTGATTTATCTTTTCTTGTATTCAATTACAACTCATGATGATTAAAAATATTTTTTATCTTTAAAAATAAAAAATTTCTTATTTCCTTTACAACTTATAAAAAAGATACTCCTTATTTCTTTTTTTTTTTAGGAAAATGTGTATTTTATTCATAGACTAGAAACAGTACAAACAAACATGACAATTACAAGTACAAGATATTTCACATATTCTTCCATGTGGACATGGATCATCAGTAACTGCCAAAACCAGACTCTAACAGGAGATTCAATAGTCTTTAATTTCAAGATAACAATCTCATTGATGCTGAGACTAAACTCAGTGACAAGAAATCTCATATCTAAAACGAGATAGCCGTTGGACGGTAGCCAAATCAACAGTCGGCAAAAGGAGATCTGTCTCGACGAGTAGCCTTCCAATTATAGGAGAAAAGAGGATGACCATCAGATATGGAAGGTAGAAACTATCCAAAGGCATCCCTCCACTGGAAACACACAAAACAAAAAACAAATTTGCACTAAGGCTAAAGAAAATCCAGATAAACTGAGGAAAACCAACACATATCCTTTCCCAAAGAATATCCCTCCCCCACCGAAAAACAACAAATGAAAATAAGCAGGATCAGAGGAAGGAGCACTTATTTCCTTTACAATAAAAATACGATAATAAAAAAGCAGATGTTGCATATCAACAGGCTAGTAGTAATAATGTAGGAAAATTTAACAAATGATATTTGATTGTACAAGGTCGTATAGCAACATCGCTTAACAATCATATAAAGATGATTTTATTTTTCTAAATCAGCAAGCAGATAAGAATTTATTGATTGTGGTACAAGGGGTACCACATCCTATACAATCATATAAAGACGACAAGTATAACCAACAATAATCATATAATGCAACGCACGTTGAACCCATCATTTTACAATCAGATTATAAAGTCATCCACGATACTCTAGTACTTCGGTATTCGTAAAGTTTTTCCTCTTATTATTTTATATATATATATATATATATATATATATATATATATTTTGCGAACTTAATGTATAATTAATAATGTTTTTTCAACAATATTTTTATTTATTACATTTTTCTCAGCTTCAATTTAATTATTTCTTAAAACTTGTGCACAACCTTAAAATACATTACATATAAAACAAAGGAAATAAAGTTTTAATAAAGTTTTGTACAAAATCTTAATATTAAATTTTTAAAATCTAACAGTGAATCTCAAATTGAGTATGTTATTTTAAATATCTATACTATTATATAAAGCAAATACTGTTTTAGGTTTGTACGTAATTTTGTTATGCACAAAATGCCCTTATCATAATACTAATTTACAAAAATGACAAAGATATGAAACTCCTAACAATAACTGTTACTTCCTTAAGAAAACTGTCCACTATTCATTCATTGAAAAAAACTGCCGTCCTATTTCTAATTAGATTTGAAACAGATTTTTAGTACAATGGAAAGCTTCACTGCAGAGAAAAAAAACTGCTTCTGCTACCATTTATACCCATGCACCGCACGGGGTGTGTTCTCTAGTTTAACTTAAGATTATGTGAATCCGATTTTTGTTACTTTTTCTCTTTTTATTTTATATTTTTTGGTAAAATAAGAAATCTTATTACCACATATCAAAGAATACATCAAAACTAAGGCTTGCTTAGGTCTTTGCCACCTTCTAGGAAGGGTTCAAAGAGGACTAAACAAACCAAACCCAAGTACCTCTGTTAACAGGAAACTTGGACAAGAGAAATCAAAGTTCAAGAGTAATTCTATCAACCAAAGCCCTATTTGGCCAATTCCTATACAAAGGAAAAAAAACTGAATTCTATTGGCAATCTCATTACGAATGGACTTCATAATACTAGAAATGGTTTTGCTTTGATCCCTGAAAGTTCTTGCATTCCTTTCCTGCCATGTATGGTAGAGAACTACAGCAAAAACAGCACATACACATTGCCTTCTCACCTTGTCTTTGAAAGCATAAGTTAGCCATCTTGTCCAGTTTGCAAACTTCTGTGGACAATGACTGATACCTATCCACTTTAAACATCCTTCCAGCAGCCTCTTAGTCCAGGAGCACTCAAAAAAGAGATGATCCCTAGACTCAGCAGCATCAAAACACAAGCAACAATGATTTGGAGTGGAAATCCAGTTGACATGATCTAGAGCTTGAAGTTTCCCATGTGCAGCAAGCCAAAAGATGAAGCAATGCCTTTGAACAGCTACACGATTCCAAACAATCCCAGCTAGAGGAAAAGTCTGCTGAAAACCAACCAGGAAATTGTAACCAGATTTAATTGTATAGTTACCATCAGAAGTTCCAAGCCACAAGTCAGCCTGGAAACCAGCTTTAAGCATGTCTCTGACCTTGATTAATTGCTTCCAATTCCAGCTTGCACTTCTACTAGGCATACAGTCCCAGAAATCTTGGTCCTTGATGTAGATAGAATGCATCCACCTAACCCATAGGACATCTTTTTTCAGAGCCAAGAACCACACATGCTTCCCCAAAGCTGCATAATTCCACATCACAATATTTCTAATATTCAGCCCACCTTTGCTTCTAGGTCTGCAAACAGTTGACCATGCCACTTTGGATTTATAACCACCAGCCTCATTCTGACCCCAAAGAAAGATTCGACACTTCTTTTCAATCTCCTTAATGACCTTCTTAGGCAGGATAAAGGTTGAAGCCCAATAAACATGGAGGTTCATCAAAACATGATTAATGAGACTCTTGCCTGATAAGAGAGATGCTTGGATTTCCAACTCTCAATTCTGCTGGTAAACTTGTCAATGAGGATCTGACAGGAAGCTACATTCCACTTTTTGGCCATGATTGGAAGACCCAAATACTTGCAAGGAAATACACCCAACCTGAAGCCAGTGATTCCCAAAATATTCTGCTGAACATTGCTATTTATTCCTACTATATACATGGAAGACTTTTCAGGATTGGCTTCTAAACCAGAACAAGCAGCAAAATGCATCATTGTTTCCCAAATTATGGCAACACTTGCAGGATGAGCTTTGCAGAAGACCATAAGGTCATCTGCAAAGGCAAGGTTTACCAATCTCAGCTCTTTACACAAGGGGTGGTATCTGAAATTTCTTTGTTTGGCAGCCAGCTGCAGAGATCTAGTTAAGTATTCCATTGCCATCACAAAGATTAGAAGGGAAAGAGGGTCCCCTTGCCTGATCCCTCTTGATCCTTCAAACCTTGTCCCTTTCTCACCATTAATAACTATGCAGTAAGAAGCAGTGGTTATTATGCATTCCATGACCCAATTAATGAATTTCTAGGGAAATCTGAGGCTAATCATCAAATATTCAATGAAGCTCCAATCAAGAGTGTCATAGGCTTTCCTTATGTCTATTTTCATGAGACATCTGGGAGACACTCTCCTTCTGCCATACAGTCTCAAAAGTTCCTGTGCTATAAGGATATTATGCAAAATGCTTCTATCTCTAACAAAGGCAGATTGATATTCCTGAATTAAACTAGCCAAAACCGAACTTAGTCGATTGCATACAAGTTTAGTAATGCATTTATAAATGCTGTTACAACATGCAATTGGCCTAAACTCATGCACAAATTGAGGATAATCAACTTTTGGAATCATGACAAGGTCAGTTTGATTAACTTCTCTGAGTAACAAACTCGTTTGAAAGAATTGAGTAATGGCCTTACAGCAATCAGGACCAATGATGTTCCATGCAGCAATAAAAAAACCTGAGCCATAGCCATCTGGGCCTGGGGATTTATCCTTGTGAATCTCAAACATAGCCTGTTTAATCTCCTCATTAGTAAAAGATTTGATTAAATCAAGCTGCTAAGATGAATTAAGAACAGCTCCTTCTGAAATTGCCTGGGGATTCAGAACACTATTGTGGTCTCTTTTTTTGAACATATCAGAGTAGAAGTCCATAAAAAGCTGCTGAATACCTTCCTGGTCATGAATAATCACACCCTCATTATTGGTGAGCCTGGTAATTCTGTTTCTGTATAATCTGGTTTTGATAGAATTATGAAAAACTTTTGAATTAGAGTCACCATCCTTGAGCCATAAGAGCTTTGCTTTTTGTCTCAAAAAGGAATAAGCATCCTTCCTGACTGACTCATACTCCCTTGTCAATTGCTTCTCAGCAAGATGAAGATTAACATCCAAGGGTCTGAGGATTAATTCATTCTGAACCATGTCAAGCTTGCTCCTGATCTCAATTTCCCTTCTGTCAACCTGAGCAAAGTGTTGGTTATTCAAGTCCCTCAGAGGCTTCCTCAGATGTTGAAGTTTTCTGCAGATTTGGAACATTACAGTACCTTCAACCTGAGTATTCCAGACATTTTGAACAATGGTTGTGAAATTAGCATGCCCTGCCCACATATTAAAGAATTTAAAGCTATGGCTTCTTTTCACATCAGGATCACCCCATTCTATTAGGATTGGAGAATGATCAGAAATTCCAGGGATAAGGAACACAGTTTCAGTAGCACTCCAATCATTGCACCACTGGTTATTAATCAAAGCTCTGTCCAGTTTACACATAATTCTGTCTGCACCTGATTGCTTATTAGACCAGGTATAAAAGCAGCCTCTATATCTCATATCAAACAGATCACAGCTATCAACACACATTCTGAAGTCATGAAGATGAACAGGATCTACATTCCCACCACTTTTTTCATGCTGATTCAAGCAACAATTGAAATCTCCCAGAAGTAGCCAAGGGATATTAATTACAGAATCATACCTTCATTGATAGACCAAAGCTCCTATCTGTCTACTTGATCATTAGAAGCATAAATGTAGGTAACAAATAAAATCCTCTGTGTTTGTTTTAAAGTGACATAGAAATGCATATATTGAGTGGACCTGCTTATCAACACCACATCATAGTAATCTGGCCTCCAAATAATCCAAATTCTGCCAATATTGCAGACATCAAGATTGCTAATAGAACCCCAACCCATTGCAATTTTATTATAAGCCTGTTGAAGAGCATTAGCTCTCAACTTATTTTCTAAAAGACCAAACATACCTATTCTATATTTATTACACATATCAACAACTTCTTGCTGCTTTTGAGGGTTATTCATGCCCCTCACATTCCAGGCTGCAATTCTATCCATGTTGATTTTGCTTAGAGGAGTCACCTCTTTGCAAAACAATACCCTTTGACTGAACTCTGCTTCTAGTCACAGTAGTCCACTCCCCTTCATTATCATCCTGCTGAATCTCCTTCCCTTTGTCTCCTTCCTTATTCTGCTTAGGTACTGAAACCTTATCAAGAATAGTTGCAGCAGAAATCACAGAGTTAACAGCCTCTTTAGCACTCTCAACATTCTCCTGTGGAATTGTACCTTCATTTATTGCATGTTGAAGTTGAAGAGCACCAACAACCTTATCTGCAACCTCCTGAGAAGGCTTCTTTTTCACAACCCATTGTTGTTTTGTTCCCTTACACATGCCTGAATCTTGACCATATGAGCTACATTTTGAACAGAGCACAGGCATCCACTCATAAACCACCTTTTGATTAACTATAATACCCTTCTCATCTTCAAAATATATTTCATCAAGGAGTATGGCTGGATTAACCTCAACCAAAACTCTAGCAAAACTGATACGATTCCTCTCCTTTGTGACTTGATCAATCATGATCGGGGTTCCCACAAGGCTAGCAATCTTCCCTAAGGCAGTGGCTCCCCATAATTTTAGGTCCAGTTTTGGTAATTGAATCCAAACTGAAATCATATCCATCAGGTTCTTAGACACTGGCTTTCCTGTCCATGGTGAAATTATCAATGGTTTCTTATCAAAATGATAAATACCCGTTTCCAAAACAGCATTCCTTCCTTCCATACTATTAAATCTGACCACAATTGTCCCATCAGAATTCATTAGAATTTTGTCCACTCCGTGAGGGCCCCAGGCTTTCTTCAGAAAACCATTGGTAACAAGGAAGGGGGGATTAGATCCTAACACATAACATACCACTGCATTCTGCCAATATTTGACTTCACTTTCAATATCAACCTCCTCAATTTTTCCAAGCACAACACCATCCTTAAGGCCTGGTTGAAATTACTGCAACTTCTCACCAGCATTCCTTAATTTGGATATATCGAAGTTTTCCCACACATTTGGCTGCTTTGGTGGAGACAAACCAATATTATGATTAGTCAATGCATCACCATTGTTAGACACACTTCCATCCTTATCAGCAGTGGATGCATCAATATTGACCACAAATTCCCTCTGCTGAAGCTTCGATCTCAAACCTTCAATGCATTCTAAAAGTTTCTCCGCTTGCTTGGGACTCAAGTTATCTAACTCAGCACCCTCAAGCGCAGCCAAGTCCATAGGTATCGATTCAGAACAGTCCTTGCTTTCAACATGAGCAGATTTGGGATCAGAGTGAGGGGTTTTGGGGGGCCTCCCCCTCTTTCTGGCCATTGACGGCGGCAGCAACGGCAAACAAGGGTTGCCGTGAGAGAAAAGGAGAAAACCCTAGCTCTCTAATTCTTAATGAAATGATTTTTGACCGGGAGGAGTAATTGTTGTTTTTTTATTTTATATTACAATAATAATAATTAAGTAAATAAATAAATAAAAATACATACATAAAATCTGAAACACGTTGTTGAGGGTCTGGACGACATAAGTGTCATCAGAACCTAACGTGAGCGTGGGACTCGGCAGGGAGGCCGAACTAGGATAAAAATTCAGTTTGCATTTTTCTCTATTCCCTGCCTCTTTATTTATTGTTGCATTATTTTTCTTGTTTTAATTATCGCTTATGCAACGTTACGGTTAATCGTTATTTGAATGTTCGTTTAACCATGTATTAATGTTTTCAATCTTATTTATTAATTTGCTTCCGCACGTAATCATTTTAATAGTTAAACATTTTTGCCGCTGTATATATTGCTCGAAATATTTGAAAGCAATTTGATTTTATAAATTACGAGTATTTTTTTAAGCACCCAATTCACCCATCATCTTGGGTGATGACCGTCAACTCCAACAATTAGTATCATAACTTCGTGCTCAGTTAGAAATCTTAACAACTTCGAGTTAAAGGCTGTGTTTGGTAGGACAAACTTATAGTTTATCTAGTAGCTTTTAACTTATTGATCCAACCAATAAGCTACTAGAGCTGTTTGGTGAAAAAAATAAA
Organism: Crotalaria pallida; assembly: GCA_037953625.1. NCBI lineage: Eukaryota > Viridiplantae > Streptophyta > Magnoliopsida > Fabales > Fabaceae > Crotalaria > Crotalaria pallida. The sequence goes on along the minus strand of CM075652.1, from coordinate 113,406,058 downwards.
AGAAGCTTATAGCTTTCAAAAATGAAGCTTATAGCTTTTGAAAGCTAGCTTTTAGAAAGCTACATTAGGTGGCTTTGAGAAAAAATAAGAGCTTTCAATAAATCATATCTCAAATTTACCCTTTTTTTAATTAAATTATATTATTATTTACCCTTTTCCGTCATTTAACATGTTTAAGTTAGTTCCACAGCTAGTTTTGCCAAACAGCTCTAGTTCAATAAGCTAGCTATACAGTTATAAGTTTCCAGCTATAATCTCACAGCTATAAGTTAGGTTTACAGCTAATAGCTATAAGCTCAAAGCTTTCAGCTACAAGCTCACAACTATAAGTTAGTTTCGCCAAACATACCCAAAGACCCTTATTAGTTGGTAGCGTTGAGAATGCTTTTTTGTTTTTAATGGACGGTTATGCATTTGATGAACCACCACTTTTTAATGGTGAGAATTTATTTATTGGGATGCTAGAATTAAAATTTATTTACAATCTATTAGCATTCGTATTTGGCATATTGTGCTTGATGGTTTATTTTAAAAGCCAAAACATTTTTGGAATTATTTTGGTAGAAAATGTTTTTCCTTGAACATTAAAGCAATGCATATATTGAGATATTCTTTGAATGATGATGCATAAGGTATAATTAATAATTGCTCTAGTACTAAGAATATTTAGGATACATTACATGCTCATTATGTTGCTTAGAACATATCTAAGAATGAAAGTATTCATAGAAAGCAGGAACATGCAAAGCTATATGAAAGTCTTGAAATGTGCTCAATTCCTCTGGATGATTATGTGATCCAATTAGAATAAGATGCTAAAGAGAATATAAATGAAGATTATCCTGAACCTTTGGTGTACATGTGTGAGCAAGAAGATCATCCTTATGAGAGCCAAACATCTCTACCACTCAAAAGGACATTGAGGTATCGTAGCCAATGACAAATTTGATAATTGTCCTTCAAATGATTTGCTTAAATATGTATAGGATGTATTGAATGATGCCCTGAAAAAGAGAAGTAATTGGCCAAGAAAGTAAACCAAAGGATGAACTAGTTGGACAAAAAAAAGAGAATTTATTAAAAGTGATGCATCAACGGTCGAAAAATAAGCACTCTAGTCAAATGAGAGAGATGTCTTCAAACAAAACGTGTTACATGTATAAAGGTAAATTTATAAGGTCGAGGACCGTAAAAGTGAATCAATGGGTAAGAACACGTGTTCTTTTGACCAACGCCAAGGTATCAAACTATTATATCTCTAATAAATGTCCATTTATTAAATATACGAATGTGAGGTATATTCCTTTTTTTTCCTCACATATTGAGTTGAATAATATGCGCTTGCATTTCAACTTTTTCGGAAAATATTATTTAGCACATGATTATGCTCTTTATGTGTTAGACTCAAGGCTTGTTACATTTGATATATCTTGATCATAAAGGTTATGCATGTGTATGCTTGATATGGCTTAAATTTCCTTCATTAGCATGTTATTGTCATTGTGATTAGTGCATCTGAATATTTACTTCTTATGTTTTATCTTCATAATATCATTGATATTTGTGAAAATCAATACGAATGATCATTAAGGACCAAACATGTTGGATACTGTGAGACCCACAATTTTACCCAATTTATTTGTGATATTTTATTTATTTATTTTACTTATTTATTTTTATAATAATTTATGGTACCTTGGTTTATAAAAACAATATTGTTTGAAGTTGCATTATATATACACACACGTGGGTGTATACATGCATGCATGTATATACCAATGTTTTTAATGAATTCATAATATGAAAATATTTTTTTAAGGTATAGTATTTTATTTTAATGATTTTTGAAGGATTATAGTGTTTTATCTTCAAAAATTCATATCTTTTTAACCGTAAGTCCAAAAATTACAAATTTTATGTCAAAACGATCGTATTGAAATGTAGCTTATGAAAATTTAAGGTTTTGGATTTTATTATGGAGTTTTAGAATTTTATTCCTGCTACTGTAAAATTCGATTTTTGTTATTAATAAGCTTGAGAATACATTTTTGAGTCATTAATGGACTCTTTGACCAAGAGATATTTTTACTTGTATGAGAAACTTATTTTATGGACTCCTATTGGATGCACCATCCAGACCTGCTATTTTTCTCTTATTTTTGGAATTTTTAATTGTTAGATTATTTGATTGGTTGATAAAAGTGGCAATTTAATGATGGATCAAAAGCAAAAATTCTTCCTTCTTCTCCAAGATGTACACGCCTATTTATTTTGACCAGGGGGAATAAATTTCAATTTTAACATGTGAAGAATATTTGAAATTCAAAAGTGCATAGTTTTTGTGAAAAGCTTTAATGAAAATTATGTTTTCTATAATTTCAACTTGATAGCCAAGCATGGGAAATAAAAATTTGCCTTCTTACCCCAGCCCTAAAAACCGTGTGACTCTACATGTTTTTGGGTGTGAGGACAAATTTTTACTTCCTATATAAAGAGGTCTCATCCTTTTGGCACTTTACACAAAATCAAACTTAAGAAACGAGAGAGAAAAAAAATTAAGAGAACCCTAAGGAGAGAGGAGTTGGGTGTGGCATCTAGGAGCAGAGGAAAGGATATTTTGCACATCATTGAGTATTTTTATTTGTTTAGGAGAAAAGTATTTCTATTAACTTATAATCTATTGTTCTATTTTGTTTTTAAGCTTTTATTTTTGGGATTTTTATAAATAAACAGTGAGTTCTTGTTCTTAAAGTTATTTTGCTATTTTATGAACCCTAACATTAAGATTGAAAATTATTCTAAGTATTTATGAATTTTTTTTATGGTCATGTGAATAAGAATTAAAAGAGACTTATAAAGAGGTTTAAAGAAACCTAATTTCCCCTTTTATTTTCTTATGATGGCTGAATTTTTGAGGATGAGGTAAAGAAGTGAAAAATTTGATTTGCATCATATGAACATGTTTAAGTGATTTTTGGAATTTTTGAATGATGAATGTTTGATGTTTTATCATGAATTCTTAAAGGAAATAATCATTTGATGAATAAACAAAATTTTGTTTGGAAAATTTTCTGGAAATTATTTTATTTTCCTGGGTAAGCCGTGAGACCTACATGAATGCAAAAATAAAATTTTATAATTTTTTGATGATTATGTGCATGATTTATTCTTTGTTCTTTGTATTTTCTAATTGATTAAAAGGTTTAATAATTGATTATGTGAAAATAATTTGGTTATTGTTCCTATTTTTTTTTGGTGTACACCAAGGGTATCCCCCAGCCGACAGCCGAAGACTAATCCCCTCCGAGGCGTAGAGATCACCGAAGTGGGTTTTGCCTCTACCAACAAAGCATTTTCCATGCCCACGGCAGGGATCGAACCCCTGACATCATGCTTAAGGAACCCAGCTATCTACCAACTGTGTTGGGCTTTGTTGGTACTGTTCCTATTTTTTTAATATGGCCGAATTGTTATGATCATAGGGTAGGAGTATTATTTTGATTTTTCTAAGTGTTTATGTGATTATATGGTGTTTGTATCTTATTTCTTTGATGTGGTTTCATGAAATAACAATTGAATAAATGATTTTTGATGGAAAGAAATAATTCTGGAAATTTATTTTAATTCTGGAAAATTTATTTTAAATAAGGGCGTGTGATTTAAGGTGTATTTTTATGTGTATTTGTGATGTGTTTATGTGTATATGTATTTAGTATCATGTATGATATGAAAATGAAAGTTTTAAAGTGAAAAAAATTATTATTTTCTGGAAAATGATGTTGTTGTCCAGATTTGATGTGATTTAGAAAATGTGAATATTTTTCTAAGTATATTTTTGAGTTGTAGATTATAGGTCTTTGTGTACAAGTGTTAGAACTTGAATTGTGATGAATTTTTTAGTGAATGCAACTTGTTTTGTGTGACTGTCCAGCAAGCTTAATTTGTTTATTTGAATCAAACATTATGATATTTTCATAGTAGAGCTTGTAACTAAGCTATAGGAAAAAGTGGCATGATTGTTAGATTAATCGTTTAAGAGAAAAGTGATTGTATGATTGTTAAATTATGTGTGCTTGTAATGTGGTTGTATGATTTTTATTTACTACTTGAATTGATTTAAGTGTTGCATAAAAAACAAATGATTTTAACTCTTGCTGTATGATTTGTCTGATAATAATAGTTGTTATAAGGTGTTTGAAAAGAGATTTTTCATAAATGAAAAGTTGGAATTTATTTTTGAGATGTTATGATTATTTTTTAAAAATTATTTTGTGATTTGAAAAGGTTTTCATGATTTATAAAGCTATAAGCAAAAAGTGTTTTGTTGAAACAGTGATTTGTTTTTGAGTTTTCAAAGAGGTTTTGAGTTACTGATATTGTTTTGTGTTTTTAAAATTGTTCTAAGAACTTTTGAAAAGGAAATCATTTCGCTTAAGTTATTAAATTAAATATGTGTTGATTAGTCCTTTAGACTATGTTTACCAAATGTTTAAGGTTCGAGTGAAGCATATTTGGATAATTAGAATCATTTGTATCTAGCTTCAAATCTAGGTGAGAGAGAAACTTTCCTAAGACATAATGACATCTTTGGGTAACATTAGGATGTTCTTGACCATATCAAAGATCAGAACTTCGTAGTTATCTGTCAATATACGTGACGGCAATTGTTTGTGCGTGTGATTGGCCGATCGGACATTGAGACGATAACTCTTGTTTGTGTGATTGTCTGTTATTATCTGTATTTTATTTTATGAGCATTATATTATCTTCTTTGAATTATGTTATATTATGAGAAGTTATGAAATGATTATTGTGATATGATTATCTGAGGAGATTTGTATCCTGATGGGATACCTGATGATATAATGATGTTGGAATATTTATGTCATGAATTGTTGAAGAAATTATGATATGAGAATTGTTAAGATTTGATCGTATCGTCTAAAGTTAGTATACAGTGAAGGTGCATCGTAGAACAGTTAAGTTTATGATGTATATCCCAATCGCACTGTCTTCGGACGTGCTTGATTTTAAGTAGCTGGCCACGTGAATGACGTACCGTGGTTGCGAGCTTTGTGGATTCCACTGTATGTAGGGAGGTGTTGTTCGCTTTCCTTTTTAGAGGTCGAGGCCTGTTAGAAACGCGACTTAGAATGGGTCGACCAATGTTAGGTTAATAAAATAAAATCTTTCTAAAAGACTTAGAATGCTTAAAAGACTTAAAAGCCGTAATCTTTCCTAACTCTGTGTTGAGAGAGAAGTAGTCGAGAGGAAAGATACTGAATACTTGGAGGTCGATGCATTCCTTCGAGTGGTGATTGCGATAGGGGAGAGCAAGGACGGTGAAACGTCAAGAAGCCTTGAGCGCTTCCCTAGGCGGGACAACGCTGCAATGATCAAGGTCACCTGCCGGGCATTGATCGTAGTAAGGACTGCAACACGAACTAGGGATAAAGCTGTCGCCCCCTTGAGAAAATCGAAGATGGTTGAGAGGGAATCCGAATCGAGGCTAGAGGTCACTGTTTTTCTTATTGACCAACTGTGGGTGGTCCACTTATTTTTCTTTGTTGGCCAACGGAGCGTGGTTTCAGCTGGTACGTACCCTTTGACACTCTATGCCGACGTGGTTAGGATTCCTGGGCGTCTCATATGCTTTCTGACTTAGGCTGTGGTTGGACAAATGAAGAGGAGATGTATCGTGTGTGCTAACTTTTCCCTGATCTCAATGATTTCCCTCCCTAAATCATTGACGGTCTTGTTTCAATTGAGAAAACTGAAAAGAATAAGTTGTATGGAACCCTTTATGTATAAAAATAAAATTATGGTTACAGAGGTGATGATATGATGTGATAGAGCAACGATAATGATGATGTTGTCAATAATGATGTACGGTCCGTCTTATGATTGTATGTATGTGTTTGATCTTAATGTGTCCCCTCCGAGTAAGTTCATGCCGTCGACGATTAATTCTCCCATTGTACAGCTCATAGGGGGTTTTCTTTAAAATAGGCCTTATTAAAACACGGTTCATAACATAACATGCTGTACTCACTGCATCGGCCCAAAAATATGCAGGCAGGTTCATGTCACTAAGCATTGTTCGAGAAAGTTCTTTTAAAGATCGATTTTTCCTCTCCACAACCCCGTTTTGTTTCGGAGTTCTTGGAGCTAAAAAATAATGCTTAATGCCATGTTTTTCGAAAAAAAATTTAAAAAGATAGTTTTCAAATTCACCGCCATGATCATTCTTAATTGATGCAATGCTCAAATGCATTTGGTTTTGAACAACCTTTGCTAGCTTTTTGAATTCATGAAATGCGTCATTTTTATGAGTAATGAATAAAGTCCATGTATACCTAGAATAGTCATCCACAATAACCAAGAAGTAATAGTTGCCACCAATACTTTTAGTTTGACATGGTCCAAAAAGAACCATATATAAAAGTTCCAAGGGTCTTTGAGTAGAAACAATATTTTAGGAGGAAAAGGTACCCTTGTGAGTTTTGATTTTGAACAAAGATCACATTTTTCAGAAATAGAAAATTTTTGCTTTGGCAAACCAACTACTAAGTTTTTTAAAGATAGTTTGTTAAAATGATTCATGTGGATGTGACCTATCCTACGATGCCATAGCCAAGACTCATCCTCTTTACTTAATAAACATTTAGCATCATTTGAGGGAATTGAATTAAGATCAATTAAATACACATTGTTTACCCTGCGAGCAACAAGCTTAATAAGATTATCAATTTTACCCTCAATAATACAATTATCAGAATCAATGATAACCCTATTGCTCTTATCACATAACTGACTAATACTTAGCAAGTTATGCTTAAGGCCATCAACATGTAAAACGTTTTCAATACAAGGGTTTGGAGGAATACCTACTTTACCAATTTCGAGAATCTTTCCTTTGTTGTTATCTCCGAAAGTTACATATCCTTGGTCCTTTGGAGTGAGAAGTGAGAATTTTGACATGTCTCCAGTCATGTGTTTGGAACACCCACTATCCAAGTACCACAGTGATTTTCTTTCTTCCGGAGTAACCTACAAAAGAATATTTCACGTTTTCTTTTTAGGTACCCATATCTTTTTGGGTCCTTGTATGTTAGTATTACCATAGTTTGCATCGTGACACCTTTTAGTTTCATTGTTCATTTTAACGAACTTCACTTTTCGGTGTCTGCACTCATGTGCACCATGGCCCATTTTACCACAAATATGACAAATAATAAGAGGCTTCTTATGTGAGCTAGCGGGGACAAAAATGGTGCTTAATTGTTTTTGGTGTCTGCCGGGTTGATATCCTAAACCGGCTCTATTAAAAAAAACATTTTTGTCTCCCTAGCATCAAATTTAAGGTATTTCTGCCTTTTGTAAATTTTGAAAGTGTTTCTTTTAAATCTCCATTCTCTTTTACTAAATATTTGCAGAACTTACAAGAATAAGAACTAGCCTTAATTTTGATTTCATTACTAGAGGTGTTTGAAGAATTTTTAAAAGTAGAATTCAGCTCTTTATTTTCATTTTTAAAAATTTCATTTTCTTTAGAAAGCTCTTTGTTCTTTTGTAAAAGTAAAGCTGAATTTTTCTTTTCTAAAGAAATCAATAAGGATAGCCTCATCGATTCCTCATGTAATTCTTCAAATGCCTCTTGTAATTCAATAAAAGAAGGTTCAAGTTCAAGTTCAGAATTTACCTCGTCTCCATGTGCCATTAAGCATAGGTTGGTTGTTTCTTCCTGTTCGTCTGAATCCTCATCCAAACTTCCCTCGTTGTCTAACCACGCCAAATATGCTTGCTTTCCTTTTCTTGAGTTGGAGGTGTTTCTTTCTGAACTCTCCTTCTTTTTCAGCTGATAGCATTCTGCTCTGATGTGACCAGGCTTGCCACACTCATGACATGTGATAGCAGTAGACCCACCACCTTTGTTAGCGTCTCTTTTATTTTGAGTAGTGACGTTGCTCTTCTTTCTCAGAAACTTCCCGAATTTTTTGACAAGTCACCCCATATGTTCATCACTGATTTGTTCCTTGTCGGAGTCACCTTCGATGGATGGTGCTTCAGCTTTAAATGCAAGACTCTTCACCTTTTTGGTCTCCTCTTCATGTTGTGCTAATCTTTTCAATTCACTCTCGTGTTCCTGTAGTTTCTCGAATAGAGTAGTGAGAGTCATGGTTGAAAGATTTCTGGATTCCATTATGGCAGTCACTTTTGGTTGCCATTCTCTCCCTAGACACCTTAGCACTTTGTTGATCAGTTCTTCATTGGTGAATTTCTTCCCCAAGGTTACTAGCTGATTGACTATCATTGTGAAGCGCTTTTGGATCTCCTGTACTGATTCTCCATCTTTCATTCGAAAAAGTTCATATTCTCCCATCAGAGTGTTAATTCTTGATCTCTTTACTTCATTGGTACCTTCATGTGTGACTTCTAATGTATCCCACATTTGTTGTGCTGTCTCACATGTAGATATCCTGAAAAACTCATCATAACTCAAAACAGATGTTATTATATTTTTCGCTTTCAAGTCGTATTGGACTCTACGTTCCTCCTCTTCTGTCCACTCAGCCATAGGCTTGTCAATGGTGTTACCATTAACTACATGAGTCGGAACATATGGTCCATTTACGACAGCATCCCAAACTTTTAATCTTACTCCTTGAATAAAAAATTTTCATCCAGACTTTCCAATAAGCGTACCCTACCCCATCAAACATGGGAGGTCGATTAATAGAACTCCCTTCACCACCAAACGGAGAGTTTGAAGCCATACTCTTGAGACGGTTAAGTCTTAACACAAGAGACTAACTCTGATACCAATTGTTAGGATCGTGGCTCAAAATCTCGAGAGGGGGGGTGAATCGAGTTTTATTAGTTTATTGTGAAAGCACGTATAATTTAAAAATATTTTTGCGTTGGAGAGATTAAGCGTTATGAGATGGAGAGCAATAACGTTAGATAACAAATATAAGAGATGCGCAGAAACGTAAATAAATGAAATTGCGGAAATTAAAAGAGATAAGGAAGAAGAACAAGCAAACCAATTTTTATACTGGTTCGGTCAATCCAGCGAGTGACCTACGTCCAGTCCCCAAGCGACCCACTTGAGCCTTTTATATACTTGAATTGAGCGGCACCCAATTACAAGCAGAGCACCCCGCACACTACTAGGAACCTCCGTTCGCTAGGGGCCTCAATAACACAGCAGGGTTCCTCACCCTACGAACGTACCACACGTTCAACTACCGGATTCTCTCCCTAAACACTAAGGTTTCAATACAATATGATGTGAGTGATTACAATCGTATAGTGTGTTCTCAACAACACGGATACAACAATATAGGTTCTATAATAATGAGATTAAATCACAAGATTGTAGGCCAATACAAGGTTTTCTTCTCAAAAATAATGATCAATGAAAAGCTTGAAGAATGTGGAGAAGAAGAAGAAGAGAGAAAGCGTGAATGATCAGAATTGTCAGAACGTTAGGAATTTAGGAGTGTAATTGTTCTTAAAACATAAAAATCTGATTTTGAGAATAAGAAGCAACAAATTAATTTTTAAAATCAAAATCAAATCAAATTGATTTAAGAAATAAAATAAAAGATTTGAAACTTAAATCAAAAAGGAATATTTTCAAAAATAAAATCAATTTCGAATTTTGAAAATAAATCAGAATCAATTAAGTAAAAACAAATCTGGAAATAAATCAAAATGATTCTGACACGTTTTTCAATAAAACTTGAGGTAATCGATTACTTCAGAAAGGTAATCGATTATCTCCCTTAAAATAGAAACTCTTAAATTTATTTGAAAAATCTAGTAATCGATTATTCATTCCAAGTAATCGATTACTTCACTCCTGTTTAGCATATGATGCAACTCATATAATCGATTACCACTTATCTAATAATCGATTACAAAGACTCTGATTTTTGTATGATGCAACATCGTGTAATCGATTACTTCAAGTCAGTAATCGATTACTTTGCCTCAGGAAAATGTATGATGCAACATTGATAATCGATTACTTGATCTAGGTAATTGATTACTCTCATTAAAAAAATAATGGATTATTCAAGTTCACCTAATCGATTATTCACACTCTGGTTTTTCTATGATGCAACAAAAGTAATCGATTACTTTGAGAAGGTAATCGATTATCCTCTCATGCACTTGTAAAAATAGATTTTCATAACTTAGATAAAATCATCCAGAGTTGTTTCATGATGCACTTCCACAGAAACTAAGATTAAAACTGATTTTCACTTAAAAACTCTTTTTCTTCTCCTTAAACTGAAAAACTCATTTGGCCAATACCCACTTGTAATAAAATTTCATTACCTTACAAATTTCCTATGGACAAGGCTTATACAATAACACTTGAAAGCTTGAGCCTTGAACAGCTTGATACTTGATGCTTGACTTGATGCTTGAAACTTGACACTTGTTTGCTATCATCAAAACTCTATCAACTTCTAGAAATCTTCTAACATCGACTCTTTACGTCCTTTAGGGCAAGCTTGATTTCCAAAAGGGATGATGATGAGGATCTAGTAGCTGCTTATGTAGTGGTGGTCTAGGTTGTTTTGTTTGAGTCTTGTAAGGCAATCTTCCTGAGAACTGATGTAATCCCCAAATTGAACTGAAAAGTTTATTAAGTACTTTTGTTAAATAATGACCTTCATGGTCAAAAAAATGTTATTATCTTTTTAAGTATTGCAATGAATGAATTGTGATTTCCGCAATTATAACTGTTGTACTTTTGAATGGTGATGTAACGTGACGCTCTTTTTTGGAAAAGAATTTTTAAGTGCAAGTAAATAAAAACCCTTTTGAAAAATGATTTTGAAAAAAAAAATAAATGTTATAAAAGAATGGCGCAAATTTTACGAAAATTCTAAGTCCAAAATGGGGTGTTACAGATACCAAAAGAAAAAACTCTTAATCAGTTTTGCAGGTACTACTACTACAAGTACCAGCTATGTGACTGGTCACAAAAGACGTTGAAGAACAAATTCACATGTAGCGTTCTTCTCTTTCCAGCATCAAAGTTAGACTATAAGGCTAGCAATTTGGGAGCCATACTATGAAAAGCGAGAACATCATAATAAGTACTCATATTCAAGGAAAGAACACGCATCGTCGTTTCCCCCCACCCCCTAGCGAACGCCCAAATCTACCAGTAACTATCTGTAGAATCAAAAAGGTTTCGATGAAGACAAATAAATCAGCTCGCTGTGTGGATGAAGTCGAGCTCAGTCCTCGGCAATCGATGAAGTCAAATGAATCAGCTTAATGTGGAGATGAAGTCAATTACTTTGACGAGATCGGTTCTCGGCACCTAGCTCGGATCTCGGCAAATCATTGTGCAGATGAAGTCAATTACTTTGACGATCTCGGTTCTCGGCACCTAGCTCGGATATCGGCAATCGATGGAGGCAAATGAATCAGCTCACTTTTCGAGTAAAGTAAATTAGTTTGATGAGCTCGGTGCCCGGAGTGCTATCTGGTCGGATCGATCGATGCTCAGAATATCAGTTCTATCTAGTCGGATCGATCAATGCTCAGAATATCAGTTCTCCCTGGTCGAATCGATCAATGCTAATCTTAGTTCTATCTGGTCGGATCGATCGATGCTCATAATCTCAGTGCTATCTGGTCGGCAGAAGATCGGATCGGTCGGTGCTCATCATCTTAGTGCAAAATGATCGGCGTAAGATAAGCTCAGTCAGAATTTGATCAGATCCGCTATACAAGTTCCCTAGCTCGGCAAGGCGTTTTGACAGATGCCGAGTTCGCTAACGGTTGTTCAGCTCTTTCATCAAACAACGGTTAGGAAGGGATTGATTGAATTCAAATCTGATTCGAAAGTGAATGTTGGAAAGACATTTACTCCCAGAATCTTTCCTAATTGGGTGACTCTATTTCCTCCCTAATCTTTGGGGATTTTGGAGATTATAAAGAGAGCGTATGAAGAAGACAAGATGAGAAGACACACGCCAAAATCAAATTGTTAATCATCTCTGTCAATTCTTTTCCCAACCTAATACTCAATTAGTTTTCACACCTTCTGATCTATTTCCAATTGAGTTTCTGGTCGGAACCATATTCACGTTTCTTACTGTTCATTGAAGAGAGGAGGAGCTATTGAAGGTTTCAAGGAGCTCTGTCTGTGGAAGTGTTGAAGAGGTTCTTCAGCCATCAAAATCAATTGGGGTAGATTTCAAGAGTTTGGTACACTCTTGAAAGGGTTAGGAGTTAGTGAGGTTCACTGTAATTCCTTTGTAACCGATTGAATTGATTTTGAGTAAAAAGCTTCCTAAGGTTTAGGGGGGACTGGACGTAGCTCTCAAGGGTGAGAGTGAACCAGTATAAAATTTTTGTGCCTCTTCTATTTACTGCTTTATGCATTGTCCGAGTATTTTAGTCGTCTTTGTTAAACCTTAAACTGCTTAAATCATGCTAGCTGTGAAACCGCTGCAAATCTGGTTTTTGTGTGTTGCAGCTCGGATAATTGATTATCGGTATAGATAACCGATTATCTCATACTGCTCGGCACAAAACCGCTCTTTCTATATAAAAATAGCAAGCATCATTTCAACTATTTCAATTATATTCGAAAAATTAATACTATTGCTTCCAACTACTATTCACCCCCCTCTAGTAGATTGTTAGGCCGCTTGTTGGTCTCCAACACTATCCTCTATTCCTGTAGTCAAGCTAAGACTTTGACTCAATCCCTTACATGTACTACGTGTAAGGGACATCAATTCTCACCTAGCATGTTCTCTCACTTGAGTTGTCTATATGGCATTACATGTACTACGTGGTCATTGTCTGTCTTATATTGCTTATTCATGTTTTGATGATGTTCATGTATTTGTTTCTATTCTCCCTAGTGAAATATATCTCTGCAAAAACTATTTTTGGAAAGGGGAGAAATAAGAAAGGATTGCATGATTTAGGGGGAGTTATTAAATGAATTGTTCTTGTTGTTGAATATGCATTAAGTGAAGGGAAGCCTAGTTCTTTCTTCATTATATATATATATATATATATATCTTGTGGCTCACTTTATTTTGATGTGAAGTAATTCATAGCCAACATAATATACATGTCAACAAAGCATCTTTTACTCTCGTATCCATTTATTGCAAATGTAAGAAGGTACATAACAATTTTTTTTCCACCCTTTGTCCTTCTTTATCAATACTTGGCAATATGCATGTTTTTTTTTATTTTGAATATCTGAACCATCTCTTTACCTTGTATGTTCCATTGTGATCCTCGTCACCCAGTAAATTTCTGAGATATAATATGATATGATTAATGTGTACCTTGTGTTTTCTCATTGTTAAATCATCATTGACGGTATACACAATTTTGTAGTAAGCTCCTCATGCATCATTCTCTATCCGGAAAAAATTGCATACTTTTTATCTCCATCCTTGCTCCTTTTTTTTTTAACATCAATAAGGGGATATAAAACTACTTTTGAAAAATATGCATTACTTTATATTTGTTATGTCTCCGCTCCATTTTAGCATCCCATACTTTATATATATATGTGTGTGTCTGGGGGGGGGGGATAATGGAAAAAAATATTTTTTATCCCTTATCTTCTTACCTTTTTGTTGATGTCAAATAGAGGAAGAGCAATTGAATAGAAAAATATGCAATGTGCTTAGTTTGTTATATTTTATCATATTTTTCTATAGTGATTTGTCATCATCAAACAGGGGTGTTAAATTTCATAATGCGTAATGCATTGAGTTTTGATGATGATAAATATCAAATGATCAGCTGCATGTATATGTTATGCGCTTAATTGTGAAAAGTTTATATCATGCATAATTATGAGATATATTATGAGATTGCATAAACATGTAGTATTCTTAATGGTACTAGTGTGGGATAGAGTTTTTTTTTTAATTTATAATTGATCACTGTCGGATATCGAAAAATTTGTATTTTCGACACCTACGAGTCGGAATATATATCCGACATAAATATATCAAAAGTGTGTTTTTTTTTCGATATCCCAAAATCAGAAACTATTTAACGCTAAAAGAATTTAGTCTTTTTCCAAAAAAAAAAAAAAGAGTAGCAAAATTTCAATTATGAGCCAAAAATTAAGGGTTTTGATTTTTGGTCCTATGTTCAAATATTTTGTCCCCATTTTATATTTTCAATGACCAAAAAGATCTCAACGTTTTAATTTTTTCCGAACGTTTTAATTTTTTCCGTCTTCAGGGTGTCAAAAGGCTTTTTCATCTTAAGTTTCTTGAAATCAAAAAAATATACCTTTCTGTCATCTTTTAGACGGAAAAAATATATATTGCTAGCGGGTAACTGTGCTCAGCCAACTACTTCCCAAAATCCCTTGCTATGCGACGAGGCTTTTGTTGGTAGCAGTGCATTCGGGAAGAAAATGGATTACTTTGAAACATTGCAAGAATTTCCTGAACAAATGTTCACCCCGTGGATATGGTATTTGTAAAAGTAATACTTGCAAAGATCCAATAAGAGAATCTAAGTATATGTTTGGTTCTGCGGTGAATTAGTTTAAAATCAATTCTGGAATGCCAACGTTACTAATAGTTGTTTATGCTCCAACGCGATTTTGGGGCCAGAATTGATTTTTTTGTAAAGTAACCATACATGCCTTAATGAAGAGGAAGGTTTGCAAGTTGAAAGTGGTTTAAAAGAAGGGCTGACTGGCACTAGCACGGAAAGAGAGAAGGCAGAAAAACTAACATCTCTTTCTTCGTCATTATTTGATTTGAAGATATGTGCGATGATAGTGATGAAAATATGTTTTTCCGTCTCAAATATAAGCGTATCACATTCAAACATATGTGTATCACACTTGACGAAAGAGTATATTTTTTTTTCCAACAAGTTTGAGATGGAAAAGTCTTCCGACATCTCGTAAACGAAAAAAATTAAAATGCTGAGGTTTGATTATTGAAAATATAAAATGGGAACAAAAAATTCAAAGGTCAAAAATCAAAACCCAAAATTAAAACTCAATCTAAATCCCTTGGGCTTAATGAGTTAGCCCAAAACATTTTGTGGAAACGGCCCAAATTCCAAGGCATTATTCCGTTGATTTTGATGTGTATAGCTTTTGGGGGCGGGGATGACATATTTTATCGATTATTACTGCTAAATTTCATGTGGATGTTAATATACTATTACTGTATATTCTCTTCAAATCTACATGTAAATAGACTTATAAGGTTTTCTAAGGAATCTAGAAAACATTGGCAACTACTGAAAATTTTAAAGGAGAAGTCAATTAACAGGAAAATTGAAACAAAATGAGGCTTGGCAGAATATCACCTTTGAGCTGTGGGATGTAATGAAATCATATTCAAGAGAGTTTGGATAAGACTATGGCTACATTCAGATCTATCTTTGTTTTACTTCTGTGTTCATCATCAAGCACTTCTATGCTGGATCATGCTCCAATTCTCATCAAAAGTGCATGTACGCTCTCAAATAAGAAGGAAGGAAAGCAATAGATTTTTTGCAACATAGATGGCATATATAACTTAAATAAAGGGAAAAAACATTTTAA
Organism: Crotalaria pallida; assembly: GCA_037953625.1. NCBI lineage: Eukaryota > Viridiplantae > Streptophyta > Magnoliopsida > Fabales > Fabaceae > Crotalaria > Crotalaria pallida. The sequence continues at coordinate 113,390,466 of CM075652.1, read as the reverse complement.
AGCAAAACATAAGGAGCAGTACGTAGTTAATTGTATTATTGTATAGATTGTAGGGCTAGGATGTGTGTTTTTTTTAAACAAGAAAACATGCAGAGTGCTAAAAAGCTAGATAGTGCTTATAATTCAAAGGGAAGAAAACTTGAAGGTTGTCTTCTTTTTTTTTTTTTTTTTTGTGATCAAAAACTTGACGGTTGTCTTAAAGAATAATAAAGTAATTAATGGATGAGTGATTATGTTTTACTTGCCATGCTTTAGATTGTAAGAGGTGATCATAATGCAAATCCCCATGTGAACAACATAAACCTCAATAATCACCAACATATGGAAGAAAAAACCAAACACCACATTCTACTCATACGCAAGAATATCATGGCAAAGGGAGGAAAAGGGGACTGAGACAACCGATAGGATGCGAGAAAGAATAAAAATAAATTTTTAAAAAAAATGAATATTGAGAAAATAGCAAACGGGAAAAAATAAGGTTTAAATATATTATTGTCCTAAAAAATAAATGATTAGATTTTCGTTTTGGTCCTTGAAAATATTTTGATCGATTTTTATTTTAACATCAACAAAATTTTATTAATCCTAGTACCCATCCTGTTACATGCACCAAACTCTCAACACTGTTTAATACACTTAATGGGTTCTACAATCCGGTCTAAGAAAGAGAAAGAAACTCCAGCAAAATGTGCTTTGTATTATGAATTAATGAAAAATAAGAAGATACAAGAGATTGAGGGAAAAAAGAGAAGTAGGAAGAAATTGTATTTTACTTGTTGAGATCAAGTTTTCAATATATATGAGTCCTATTATATAAGAAAAAGATGAAACTCTATCATGAATTTATTTCAACTAATTAAAGATAAACATAAAGTAGGGATAAACTTAAACTATGATAGAGTCATCCATTTATTAGATAAATACAAATTATTCATAACACTCCCCCTTGGATGACTGTTAAGAGAATATGCGTCTTTAAAAACCTTCCTAAGAAAAACCCTATGAGAAAAATTAGTGAAGGAAAAAGAGTACACAATTCTTCTTCCGCAATTGGATTGCCTCATTAAAAACCTTGCCAGGAAAAATCCATCGGGAAAAAACCGTGAATAAGGGAAAAAGAGTGCAATGCGTATTTATTTCTCTCCCTGATGCGAACAATTATATCTGAGATATTACACTATTATCTTCGCAGTCTAGGTTTCATGATGTACCAAAATTTCATTAAATATTCCATTTGTAATTCTAGACAAAATTTTGTTCTTTCCAAATCCTTTATTTCAAACTCTTTCTTTAAGCAAATTAACAACATTTGAAAGCTCTTCAGGAGTTCTAATAATATTCAAATCATCAACGTAACATCAATCAAAAAAATTTCTTGCCACATTTTTTCATAATAATACATGGACAAATTCGACCCTTTTATATCCTTCATTGATTAAATATTCACTTATACGATTATATCACATCTCAATTTACTTCAAACCATAAAGACTTTTATTCAATTTATCATACTAAAATGTGTGCTTAGCTTCATTCCAACATCTTCCTAAGAATGAATAACAATATTTTGCTAATAAATTAATATCACATGACATATTAAGTCACGTATGACATTTAACAATCTAACAGAGATTAACATATAAATTAGTTGTTATTTATCAAAGCAAATCACTTTAGAAGTTGTTTTCTCCAACTTGATAGGCACAAATTCAATTCTACAAATTGCTCGATCTTCAGGCCGATTATTTCATTTTGAAATGTTTCCTTTAATTTTAGGTAACTCAAACAATATTGAAATAAAAATACATATATAGATACTAAAATAAAAACACAACATGTATAAATTGCATAACCTGATATCATATATATAAATTAAATAATGTATAACTAAAAAACATAAATTATTAGCTAAATCTAAATAGATATATACATGTATATATCAATATCCTTAAGTCTTCTGCGAACTCTCATATTGATATAATGATATCATTTTTGAGTGAACCATAATAATGGCTATAAACATATAATGCATTTCATGTTTGTTAGAATTAAAACTTCGAGTCTATTAAAAATCTCTTGGAGTTTGAACTATAGGTTCAAAATTATTGCACTTTGCAATTTAACTAATTAAAGACCACATGTCAATATTTTACACTTTATGCTTCAAACATTTTAATGATTCATGAATATGGTTCAACCATATTCAAGCATATTGAATCCTTAAGGGGTATTCATATATATGTTATTAATCAAGTTAGCCATAAAAATAGGCTATATATTGCTAGAATAATCAAGTATCGAAAAATACTTGCATCCACCACGGGAAAGTATTATTCCTCATAATCAATGTCAGGTCTTTATGAAATTCTTAGGACAATCAATTTTGCTTTATATCTACTCATAATTTCTTCTTTACAATTTCGCTTATGAAATTACACCTAATGACATCTCAACCCATTCTAGAGAAGCATGAAAGAAAGAAAATGATATCCGGAAGAAAGAGGGGGATAATTAAGTATTTGCATGCATGGTAGATCATTGCCTTAAAATAGCTAAAATTCAAATCTTCACTAACAGTGATAGGCATATATTGATTCAACAATTTTATGAGAAGAGATGCGGTTGTATTTGTCTTGGTTATGATCATATCAATCTAAAATTTTTGGCTGAGCTAATTAAATTATGACTTAAGTCCTATCACAACTATATATAGCTGTTCAAAAAAAAAAAACTATATATAGTAGCAAGGAAAAGCCACAGTAGATCATACACACCATACTGGTAGTTAGAATCAGGAAACATGAAAATCCTTTTCAGATAGATTTATCCAATAGAAACAGGTAGAGGAATAAAAGACAAAAAGTAATAAGCACCTGAGATAGAAATCCATTCAGGGATATGTAACCCATATTAGTTTTCTCAGCTGCATCCTTATAACGTGAAAAAAAAAAAGGTAAAAAAGGTTAGATTGGTCCCTGAGATTAGAGGTTGAAGACGAAGTTTTTATCGTTGGATGAAGGGATGTAAGATTATGGCTCTCGTATAAGATGATTCAGATTGATCCCTAAAATTATGATTTTTTTTAAAAAGCCAAAATGACGTCTTTTTGGCTACCCTTTAGTCAACGTGGGTTGACCGTTGAGGACCACTAATGATAAAGACTAACTTGATTCACGTCTTACTATTTCAAAGACTAATTTTTAATTTTGATAATCTCAAAGACGAAATTGATCGATGCATACATAATTAGGAATTAATCTGACACACACACACACACACATATATATATATATATATATATATATATATATATATGATTTATTTGAGTTTTTAGCCCCCGAAACTTATTCTAGAAACGCACCAAATCTGGAAAAGAAAAACAAAGGTTATTTGTATTCCTTTGAAAACCTTCGCGGACATCACCATTCAATATTTCTTGGCCCACTATTGGCCAAAACACCTGGACTCTATAGGTTCAATTTGAGTAGGATTGTTTAGACATGTATCATAATTGGAAAAACGAGTATTTTTTTATTAATCTTTAAACTCTATTTTTGATGTTTTGGTTTTTTGAATATGACATGTTATTTTTAATTATTTTTAATAAATTTGATTTTTTTTAATTTAAAAAACCTATCAACGAAGATGACGTAATATGTCATCGGTTATATCATCACTTAAGTAATGAAATGACCTACCATTTCTAAATATTTGAGCAAATTAAAGTTCGGAAATCCAAAACATAAAAAAAAAGAAAAAAAGAAAAGAAAGAACATGGATAAATCATTTAAGTTTAGGAACTAAAAACTCAAATAAACACATACAAATATATATATATATATATATATATATATATATATATATATGCATAACTCAGGCTTTGTTAAGCAACAAGTGCATGTCAAAAAGAAACCACCACATTACCATTACCTCATATACTACTTCATAATGTTGATGGATAAAATCCATCATATATATAATGATATTTTTCAGCACATCATGAAGAAAAAAACATCCCAAAAAAAAAAAAAAAGATTAACATATAAATAATGCAAATCAAAATATATAACCACATAACAACTAAGAACGATAATTATAATAATAGGTCTTTACTTAGATAAAATTTATAAAGACCTTTGTTTTCCTTCCCTTTTTATTATATTGATATTGTATTAGTCCTTTGTCTCTTGACACTTCCAGAAGCAGCAGCTGCCTCATCTCCAACACATTTCTCCATCACTGCCTTGAGTGCTTCTTGTATTGAGCTAATGCAATAGTGTTGCTGGTGCTGATAGCAGCTATGCTCTTCACAGCTACTTGAATCCTCATCCCCAGTGATAAACAACACATTCTTCACTCGCCCACCAAGCGTTGTGATCTCAGCTTTGAAGGTTCTTAACCTTAACTCTTTCAAGGCCTTGATGAGTTCAGGTAGAAGGTCTGATCTGTCCTCGCAGCAAAGCGAGGCTTTGATCACAAACTTGCCATCTTCGTCAGTTGTGTCCACTGTTAGTTCATCAGCTTCTGTGGGAACAGGGTTTGTTTCTGCTATCAATGATGTTTGACGCTTTAGTTCCTTCACATGTTGTATCACTTCTGCTAACAATGATGCCTTGTCTGTCTACAAAAATCAAAATGAAGAGAATAGATTAAAAATCACTTGCACCAAATATAGAAGAAAACAAATACTGTACCTTATAGAACAATGTAACAAATAATAAAAGACAACAATAAAATGTCAATGGTTGTGAGTGGGTTGGCCTTTCAAAGAGAAGAAATTGCAGAAGTTTGGGTCTCTCCTATAACTATTAGTGGTTTGGCATATAATGATCGTGTAAAAACCAGAATCTGTTAGAAAAAACTGTAATTACAGGTGAGGAATTGATGGGTCGGGTTAAGATAAATTCATAGTTTGAATGATACATGCAACTAATTACTGTAGACGCATGAAGTATTTAACCATCTAAGTACTGTTAATGCTTTGGTTACACGTTTTGCTCTTGGTTGCTTCTTCTGTATTGGATTAAGGCCGGGTTGCGTATTGTGAATGTAACCTTTTTTTTATTATATGCTACTCCCTCTCATCTAGTTAAAAAATTCAAAAGTCAAAAAAATTAAGGAGACATGTATTTAATGGTTTGTTTAACGCATCAAACAATTAATTTAATCCATGTTGCATGAATCAACCAATCACAATTCAAAGCTTATAATTTCTAAACTTTTCATTAATTATTTTAACTATAATTTGGGACAAAAAATTTAGCATTTTTTACCATCGTCATGGGAAGGAGGGAGTATGTTATAAGGGGATGGGGTCTTATTTGGCTCTATCATTGATTTTGAACAACGCAAGAAATTAGTTACCAGAGGGGATGGGAATTAGTTAATTCCTTTCATGTGTTTTTTTGTGTATTGATTTAGCAAGAAATAATTTTCTTATTTCTTAACTCTTTTAAATAAAAGTTTTTCTTATAAGAAAAAACAATAAAATGTCAAACTTCTTAACTAAGGTTTCAAATTGCTGTTACTTTTGTGAAGACTCATAAAACCTTAATATTAAAAACAATTATAAAAAAGTTGATTAACAAAATCACAATTATGATAACGATGTGGTGCGTACTCATAGTTTTAAAACCTTTATCTCAATTAATAAAATCCTTTTACAAGTGAATTCAAACAATTTAATATTAGAAAAATTTAACAATATATGAAAAAAAAATAAAAATTCTACCTAGTATAAATTGAAATGGTAGAGTTTGTTGGGCTTTCAATTACTATTTCAGGAATACGAAATGTAATTAGGATAAACATTCCTCCATTTTATTTGTATCATGTGTCTATGTCTTTATTCCACATAATGTTATGATTAAAAAAATCTTAACCAAAAATCCGATTTGGTTGTGCTATGATGATGACTGATGAGAAATTGAACTATAGTGGGTATCTTTGAATGGTGGAAATGTCATGCAGCATAATACTACTACTATAGTTGAGAGATACATAGTAGATAGTATATAGGTAGGTACTATAGTGTGTGTTTGTGACTGACAAAGGTGCTTGCTTTGTCTCTGGCTTTAATATTTCTCTTTCATTCATTCTTGAACTGAGTTTGACTGATCAACATTATCCGGCAAGAGTTTTCCATGCGAAGCTTTTCAAATGCTATATGGTTCCTCTTTATCATATCAACCATGCGACATTATTAACGCTAAATACCCTTTTCCTCTCATCTTTTACTACCTTTTTCTGGCTACCCTCCTTGGAACTACCACACAGAGAGGGACTTCTTTCCAAAGAATAACACATAATTAAAGTTAATGACAGAAGAAAGGAGAAAACAGTGTGTAAATACAAGAACTAACAAAGCTAGCCAAAAAAAAAAAAGAAAAGAAAGAATGTTGGTATAATGAAAACAAGATAGACAAAAAATGAGACTCTTTGCTCCTCATTTTCCAAAAGGTTATTATATTTTGATATTGTTGTTATAGACCAAGGTAACAGATATAATCTTGAAAAGATTTACGAACCACTTTCAATGGAAAAGTCCTTGATGAAACAATACCCCATAGAACACAATCATGTTGAATCATATACACAAAATGTTGGAGGGATTATTATAATAATATGCATCAAGATCTTTAACTTTTACTTCATATTTTTCTTGGAATTGATTTCTTTTACATAAGTCATCTAATATGCACCAATTTCAATTTTTGATTTATAATTTATACATAAATCATTCGGTATTTATAAATCACTTTATAGTCGAATAATCCATATTCCAAGCAACCAAGCAAAATGAGAAAGAGGATTTAAGGTAGTTCTTGAACATGAAATGGTTAAGTAATTGTAATAATAATTAACATACACAAGTCATAAATGTAATATTCATTTAAAAAAATAATGAAATGGCTGATTTTAGTAAGAATTTAATTTCAGCAATTAATTAATTAGATTTACTTTAATGATTTTATGGTTGTTACTTTCCTTCACTATCTAGTGAAGAAGACTCATGTTTAAATTTTAGTTATTTTGGTTCTATTTTAAGCAAATGATTAAATATCTTTTTACAATCCCTTCATAGAAGATGAAGCATTAGTGTACTGTGATGTTTGATAGTTCTTTGGAGGTGTAATAAAATTTTCTTTGCTGTTAAAAAATAATTAATAGACTTACTTTAGTTGTGCTAGGCAACAAAGTACGCAGCTTTGCAAGATGATTATTGATTCTCTCTCTGCGCCTCCTTTCAGCTTCACTGTGACTCTTGGATTGAGCAAGAGCCTTAGCCTCCATGATCTCTTCAACGCTCATCTTTCCCAGCTCAGCTTGGAGCCCATAGGGTGCTGCTGAACCAGGTGCTTGAACATTAAGGGCTTCTGACAAGATCCTAAGTTGTTCAGAACATGGTGTAGCAGTACTACCCTCATATGCAAACTGATGTAGAGAAGGAACAACCCTTCTGTTGAAAAAGCTTGTATAGGGTGAAGAACTTTGGGGAGGGACAAAAAAAGGGTCATGGTCTCTAACCACGGGATTGAAGTGTTGAACCTGTGGCATAGACCATGGTTGTAATATAGGAGAGACTTCACTTTGGAACATGTTATTATTCAATCCTGATCTTCCTCCACCAAAGTTTTGTTGATGCATCATGTGTTGTTGTTGTTGTAGTAGGAGTAACTGATCTTGATAGGTGTGTAAGTTATTGATAGATTGAGAAGAACACTGCCCTTGATCTTCCTGTTTCATTTCCCTTATGATCTAGCTATATATAGCTCCTGTTTTATATAAGAACTCTATTGAAGAATAATCCAAAACACAAGGCTTTATATAAGAATATTTAGTTTGAAGTGAAAATAATACTAAGAGAAAAGTGTTATTATTGGAGATTCAAATGTCAGAAGCTGAGGAAGCTAGGCTTTGTGTGCATCTATATTACTACTATTCATTTTTTTTTTTTGTTTTGTCTGATGTGACTAATAAAAGGAGAATTGAAAGAATAAAACAGTTTGGAGAAGTTTGCTTTATAGTTGCACAAAGGAATAAAAATGAAAAGGATTATTCAAGACATGGGTTAGTGAAAAGAGAAAATATATAATAAATTAAATAGAATGAATAAAATAAGAAGAAGTGGGACATACACAAACCTTCCTTTGATGTGTGATGGTTGGTTATGGTCTTGTAATTCTATAATGCTAGGATCAATCAATTACTTTCATTGTTTCTTCTCTCTTTGTGGTGGTGGGCGGTGAAAGAAAAGGCCAAGGCATTGGAGATTTCTCTCTCTTTGCCTCAATGTCAAATCTCTTTCACTTGGTAGGTTTTTTCTGCCACAAACCTTTGTGCGGGGTAAGGTAGTGACCCTTTTTTTATCCTTTAAACTTCAACAAAACTTTCCTTTTCCTTTGTTCTTTGCTGGTCTCTTTTTGGTTTATTTGTTTTTTTTTTTTTCCTATCTTCTTCTTTCCGCATCCTTCTCAAGTTCTCCCCGCTCACACCCTCTAAAATATATAGAGCATGTTCGAGTACTAATAGTTCACTTTCCTTTCTTCTTACGGCATTCTCTATATGTATATATATCATCTTATATATGTACTGTAGCTATGAAGCAGGGTACTCTTAATCCGGTGACGTACTTGTATCGGGTACACATTAGGTACTGGTACACGTATTTATAATAATATGTTAAGGTATATTTTAGGTATGGATTTTACTGATAATATAATTTTTGCCTTATAATATATTTTTTAATGTTACAGTCAATCTTTCGGACTTATATTTTGACCTATTTTGAGCATCAACCTATAATTTTACGATACTTATATGCTATTTCAATGCCAAAATTGTTTATTTTCATCTTGCTTATATATATTTATAAAATTAGAATTTATATTGTCGTACCCGTACCCTAGATTTTTAGAAAATGTCGTGTCACATATACGGTATTTACTCGTATCCGGTACGGTATCCGTATTGGTGCAACATAGATATGTAGCTTTCATTGTATGTGTATGTGGGGCGGATATTCTACACGTAGTTACAAAATTAATTATTTGTATTAAACATTTCTTGTTAGGTTTATTCGGGTTAAATTCTTGCTAAAAACCATCTACGTATCTCACATTTTTTTAACTGATAAATACTTCATCAATTTCTAATAAAATTTTATTTTGTTTGGAATCCTTAACATGATGTCTGATCTCATTGGTAATTTACACCAAAATACTTCACTGGAGTTGGCTCAATTAAAAAGCTTCATGACATTAACCGTGGGTGCCAAAGTTCAAATTCCTCAAAAATGACTATCTTCTGGGTTCTCTTTCCCTTAAAAAAATAATTTAAAAAAAAATGCTTAAAATTATACATTAAAAAGCTCTCAGAAATTTGATTTTTGATATAATTATATAAAAAGATTATTCCTTTAATAACATGGGTTTTTTTTGCCAGACTCCTCTTAATAAGTAGAGATTTTTCAAATTCTATATATGGAGAAAATCTTTACTCATGCATAGAGCTAACCTAACAATTTTGTAAATGTTCTCAGCTTGAATAAAATTGATTCATGTAAAAAAATACTCGTGGCTGAGATAAAATAGGGGTTTTTCTAATCGGGTGTATGGATAAATAATCATACAATGGTTGAAAATAAAAAACCTAATACTGTAACATATACCCATTAACGTAGTGAAAAGAAAACTTTAGACCTGCATTAAAGCAAATTTTTTTAAAAGATTAAAGCAAATTTAAATTCTATGTCTGTTTAATATATAACAAACACTAATATATGGATTATAATTTATAATATATGAAAATGCTAAGATAAAATAGATGATGTACCGACCATCACTTTATCATTCATCATTCATTTACATTACTTTTATCTAAAAGTCAACAACCATAAATACATGAACGATGAATAATAAACTCATTGTGTAAAAAATTTTACATTATTGATGCACACGCACATTAATCTCAAATTCTAAATCCAACTCCGGGTTGAGCATATGAAGGTGAACTTTGTATTGGAAAAAAATAAATTTATAATTTTGATAAGTTGAGGTCTTGGTTTTACAAAATATATATTTATTTTATTTCAATATCTTATCTTCAGGTTTTAATTAATTTAATAATAGGATATATATATATATATATATATATATATATATATATTAATATGATTTTTTCACCAATACACTTAATGCATAGGACCAAAAAATATGAAAAATAATATTTTTTATTAACAATTAGCACAAAATACTTCTTAATTAATTAAATACAACATTTTTAATAATAACTTACTTATTTTGATTCATTAAAGAATATCTCATTAATATTTTCCTTGCAATAATGCTTCTTTATCATAAGGAGGAACATACACATTCCTTTCATTAGGTTAAAAAAGAGAAACCTATGAACACCAAAATTTTGAAACTAATAGTATAATGTCTCGATTTTTTTTTCTATGTTGGTCAAGCCTTTGAGTGGTTATACTTCTTAAATATAATGTCTCAAAAGATGCTAACAAATGTCGGTTTAATTGGTAAAAAATTAGTGTATAAATCACAAGATATTGAATTCAAATCCTGTTATCAATGTGAAGATCTTGTTGGTGAATGATTTGAAAATACTTATATAAGCAAGCATAGAGTCGTGAAATCTATCCTAATTCTGATAAACATGTAAGACCCAATAATACAACTTAACTAATTTTTTTCACAATAAATAAAAGATAAATAATGTCTCAAAAGGTATTCGTACATAAGTTTTTTTTCTTTCGGTTTTAGTTAGAGTAAGCACAAGGATTTTCTCAATTTTAATCTTAAAGGATGAAGGTAAGGAACCCAAAATGAATGTTTTTTTTTTTAAATAAAATAAATTTAAAGATATATTTAAATCATTTAATTTTATTTTAAATTTTTTAGTTTTATAATTTTATTTTTGTTCCAAATCTTTTTAGAGATTAATGAGTGCACTAACTATCTGTTCATCATTCAACATTCATTTATATTACTTTTAACTAAAAGTGAACAACCATAAACATGCCGATGGTGTATGATGCATAGATAATGCAAAAAAGTTTTATTGTTAGTGTATCAACTATTTTCTTATCTTTTTATGTTTTATAATTTCAAGATGTGGTCAATTTTTTTTTAGTCCTTATTCATCAACTGTACTTATCATTTTCTCAATGAGTAATTATTACTCCCTCGTTCCCTTAATATAAGTCTTTTTTACCTAATTCACGCAGATTAAGAAAAATAATTATTACTCTCAAATTTATCACAAAATATGTTGTCATTCCAAAGTTTTACCTATATTTAAAATTTTACGATTAACTCTATTAATTTCTCTCTCTGTTGTAATTATTACTATATCACTCATATGCAATTATAAGGGGTGTATTTGGAATAAATTCTTTAATACTACCTAATTATTCTAAAACGACTTATAAAAAGGGACATCAATTCTACCAAAACGGTGCCGTATAATAAGGGACGGATAGAGTATATGGCAAATGCTAGGGCACTTGTTAAAAAGCTAAATATAGTGAAAATGCATAAAAATGTGTGATTTTTTGTATTTTCGAAACATGAAAAAATGTTCACTTATAATTTGTTTTCCAATACTAACTTTATAGTTTATATAAGCATTAACTACAGGCTTTGCACTTGAAAGTATTAATAGCAAAGTTTCTTCCGGAGAAACACTTCAGAGTACATTATTTCATTATCCATATAACTACAATATTTTAGTGTTCATATTCACTTTACACTTATGAAAATTTACACATAGTTTGGTTTCAAAACTAAAATATTGTTTGTATTGACAGATAAAACAAGCACTAAGTGGACGAGTTCGTATCTTGCTATCAGGAGTTGCTCCTTTGCCTAGATATGTGGAGGAATCTTTGAGGATAACTAGTGGATCTACATTATCACAGAGATATGGTATGACGTTTGAATATCATGCTAAACAAATTGGGGAGTTTACAACATTTTGGTGATGACTCTTAAACACGGAACTCAATAAAATATTTTTGAATCAAAGCTATGATACATTCGGGTGCAAAGCTTGGAGTCGGTACTTATATAAACTATAAAGTTAGTTTACAAAATAGCAATAAGAACAGTCAATGTCTTTGTGGTAATCACACTATAAGAGAAAAGCGAAAGAAACATCGTTGTTATTATAGTGAGAGACTGAAGTGAATTAAAATTTTTAAGTTAGGAACTAAAATGAAACACGATATAATGAGGGACTAAAGTGAATTAAAAATTTTAAGTTAGGGACTAAAATGAAATTCGATATTATAGACTAACGGCCCCGTTAAAGTCTATAAACGGAAAACGTTACCAGGGACTAACGTGAGCAACTTTTTTCAAAGTGAGGGACTAAAAAGGAATTATTGAAAAGTCAGAGACAAAAATGAAAGCTCCTTACAAAGTGAGGGACTAAAGTGACATTTTAGTCAATATTTAATGGTGTGAAAGTAATTAAATTATTCTTATATTTTAAATTGTAAAACATATGATTTTTTTATGTATTAAAAATCGAAGAGAGTTAAAATACAATACTCCCTTCGGTCTTATTTATAAGATTTTTTTGGGGTTTTTTCTCTCATCAATGAGAGTGATTAAATTTGTTAGTGGCATTGGAAATGTGAAAATTTTATATACTTTTTCAAAACTACCCCTATAATTAGTATTGGAACTCTAAAAAGTGTTGACTTAATAGGGGTGTTTGTGGAAAAAAAGTAATTTAATGTTATTGAAAATTGAATTAGGATCTTATAAATAGGACCAAAATAAAAACTCTAAAAGTGTCTTATAAATAGGATCGGATTTAATATTTTATTAATAATTCTTTAGCATGATGCATCAACCTTAAATTACAATATACTACTACATCTTACTCCCTCTGTCCCTTAATATAAATCACTTTTACCTAATTCACGCACATTAAGAAAAGTAATTATTACTCTCAAATTTATCAAAAAATATGTTGTCATTCCAAGATTACCCCTATTTAAAACTTTACAACTCTATTCATTTATCTCTCTATTGTAATTATTACCTTATCACCCCTATGCAATTATGAGGGGTGTATTTGGAATAAACTATTTAATACTACCTAGACATTCTAAAACGACTTATAAAAAGAGACACCAATTCTACAAAAATGGCGCCTTATATTAAGGGACGGAGGGAGTATTCTATTTATGAGTCATACCTAACCCTAACATATGGATCAAGGTAGGTAGTTAGTTTTCTTGAAACTTTAAAAATATGCTTAAACATTAGAAAATTTTACCATCTTAATTTGCATTGAGAATTTCACAATGTATTATTTCACATTAATGGACAAATGACAAATAAGAGAAAATAACAATACATGCGTCTAGAAAATACAAAGTGACTTATAAATATGATCAAAGAATTCTTCTAGAAAATGACATATAAATAGAACAGGATGGAGTCTCCGTTTCTATTTATCTGTCCTATTTCAAATAAAATACACCCTTTAAAAAATGTAATGATTATTTAGATTTCCAATACATTAATTACTTTCTCCGTCCCACAAGGTTTGTAAAAAGTGATTAAATTTTTTGTCCTAAACTATAGTTAAAATAATTAATGAAAAGTTTAAAAATTGTAAATTTTGAATTGTGATTGGTTGATCCATGCAAAATGCATTAAACTATTTGTTTGATAATTGGTTGATGTGTTAGATAAATCATTAAATACATGTCTCCTTAATTTTTTTACTTTTGAATTTTTTAACCATCCTTATGGGACGGAGGAAGTATTTCTTTTCCTACCATACCCTTTCTTTCTTCATAATCATTATTTTTTCTCCACTATTTACGAAAATTAATACTCTATTAAATATGAGTAAATATGGAAAATAACATTTATTACATTCTTAAAATTATCAAAAGGACAAATAAAAAAAACTTCTAATAAAACAGTTAAACAAGAACAGAGGGAGTATGTAAGAAAATAAGAAATGATCCCTACGAGTGCTACTCCTTGGATTTGGATTCGAAGTGACCGCATGAAATCTTGACCCTTGACTTATTCTTTTACAATTAAATATAGAAAAAGAAATGATAGATAAACTTTTGATGATTAGATTGATGACTGCACCAATAACTACATCAAAATCGAAGTGAGAGAATCCACCTCCTGCTCCATATGGATTAAAGGTGGAGTACTAGTGAAAATCTCTTAAAAACGAATAGTATTTATTACTCGGATAAATGTTTTATTTTTGGTTTATATGGGCTGAGACTAGAACCCATGATCTGGGAGAGGGGAAAATCCTAAGTGTCATTGCAACCACCAACTGAACTGTTTTACGCGGACTACTCGGATAGATGTTTTAATGTGTACTCTTTCTGAGATATCTTAAGCACATTAAAATAAGTAAAGTTTTATGGAAAATAGGAGTAGTTTATTTGATGTTTTGGGACACAATATTTTTAATTTTTTTTAATGAAAATTTACTTTATTACATATGTTTAACATATATTTCCTTCGCCCCATAAGTTACGTTGTTTTATAGTAAATTGTACATATATTAAAAAATGAGTAAATGATATAAGAAATTTGTATATTTTGACTAAATTTCTTAACTTAATTCATGATAGAGTAATAATAAATTTATCAAGATTATATTGAAAAGATATGAAAAAAAATATATGGCGAAAAAAAGAATGCAATAAATAAAATTATACTTAAAAAAATATACTAAATAAGTATTAAGTTTTTAAAAATACATAACAAAATAAAATATTGCTAAATAAACCTGAGTTATACCATGGAGGGAGTACCTTGTGGCTTATGGCACCCCTTATTATTAAAAAATCTCTAGTTACTTTTGGGGCATTTTTTAGCTTTTGGCCTTAGCTTTAGGCGTTTCCTTTTCCTTCGTACATCGGTCAAGCCCCCCACGTTCTTCTATACTCGTTGGTATGTCCACGCCACCCTTTCTGCTTCCCCAAGACCATGTAATCATTGTGTCTTGGAACACACTCTTCCACCTTCCATCCACCTCTCTTTCTCTCACGCACTTCTCTCCACTGCATGTTAGTTCTCTCCTTATTGCTTCTTATATCTGTCTAATTGGTTTTAGACTTTCAGTTTCAGTATACTCCCTACCTGTTCCTTCCTTCGGGCGTTATTACTGTAAGATAATCATTTTAGTTGTTTGTTTAACGATGAAAAAAATATATGTTACGACAAAAGTACCCAACTCATTTTTTTTTAAACTATATTAAATGTAAGATAAGTGATTCGGTCTCGTTTAAGCAAGGTTTCGGGTTCGACTACTCATGGATGCATAAAATTCATGTTAAGAAACTTACCTGTTATAGTCAAACACGCGACCCGGATCTGATCCGGATATACGGATGTACCTATGTAATACATGAGAAACCAGATGGGCAACAAAAAAATATTAAATGTATGATAATAAATAGATTTTTTTTTAAGTTGAATATTTTTATGTTCAAAAACTAAAATTTTATACCTTTATAATTGATTAATAGGAGTAACTTAGTTTTGCAATGTTATTTTATTATTTTTTTATTTCTTATCCTCCATTAAAAAAACTCTAATAAAATAAATAAGAGTTTGATTAACCTCAAGGGATGAAGATAAGAGGTTAAAAATAAAAAAAAAATATTAGAAACATAAATTTACTAAATTCCGAGTCTTGAATATTTAAGTTTTCAATACAAAAATGCTTTATAAAAAGGGTCCTTGTTATAAGTTCACTTTCTCTTTCATAAAAAGGAGGCTTATAATAAGGATCAGAGGGAGTATATAATACTTGCTCATTTTTTATTAACAATTCTTTTTTAATAAATTATTTTATTCTTTTTTATTTCAATAGTGTAATAAATACCATTTTTCATTTTGCTCATATTCGATAGGTATTTGTTTATGTAAGTAGTGGAAAAAAATTGATGATTATAAATAAAAAAGAAATGGTATAGTGATAAAAAAACGTAATTAATGTATTAAAAATTTAAATAATGATTACAATTCTTAAATTGTGTGTTTTGTTTGAAATATGATACTCCCTCTGTTTCTTTTTATATGTCATGTCTCAAACAAAACACAACATTTAAAAAATGCAATCATTAATTAGATTTTCAATATATTACTATAATTATGTTTTTTCCTATTATACATTTTCTCTCTATGTCATCATTATTTTTTCTCCACTATTTACGTAAATCAATACGTTATTAAATAGGACAAATATAGAAAATAATATTTATTACACTCTTAAAGTCATCAAAGAATGGATAAAAAGAAAAAAAAACTTCTAAAAAATAGTTAATAAAAAAACGAAGGGAGTAAATAAATAGGAACTGAGGGAGTAAACAAAAACTCTAATTTTACTTCCGGTGAAAATTAATTTTTTTTCTTAACCAATGTGTAAAGCATTGATTAACATTTTTGTTAACAATATTATTTTTAAGGTTTAATTATGTCACAAATCCCTAAAATTTGGCGTACTTTTGTTAGATATCTTTATATAGTATTTTTTTTTAATGTTTGACTCTCATAAGTTATTTCTAGGTTTGTCATATACCCCTACTACCGATTCTGGCCAATTTTGCTAACATGTAACATCAGAATCCTGATCAGACGCAAGAGGTTAAGCACCTGGTGCCCTGTGGGCGAAGATCCTTTTTTTTAATTTAAAAAAATTAATATTTTATATTTTTAGTTAAATAAAAAAAGGAAAAAAATTGAAGAGAGATCATATTCGACTGTGTGACATCACGCGACATCACATGACCAACCTCCTGCGTCTGACTAAAATTCTAATGTTATATGTCATCAAAATTGTCCAGAATCGATAGTAGGGGTATATGACAAACCCAGAAGTAACTTCGGAGAGTCAGACATTGGAAAAAAATTATAAGAATATCTGACAAAAGTAGCCCAAACTTCAGGGACTTGTGACATAATTAAACATATTTTTAAGGTTGTGCTAACAAGTGTTCTAATGATACTTATTAAGGTTACTAAAAGCAGTAAAACAATCACAAAATTAGCGTTAACTACTCTCTCGTTAACCCCAAAAATCATATCTTTCTAGAACAATATATTAGTTTTACTTTCTTAACAAGTGCCCTAACGACACTTGTTAGCATTTTCCTTATTATACATTTATTTTAAGACTACAGACTTAAAGTGGTCCCTAAAATCTTTTGTATAGTCAAATTTGGTCCCTAAAAAATAAAATCCTAAAATAATCCTTGAAAATTTTGCTTGCTAGATAATTTGGTCCTTGGAAAAATTAAGTCACCAAATAGCCCCTCGTGTTTTTATGACGAGACAAATTAGTCCCTGAAAAAATTTTGAATTCATGTAAGTCGTTGTTAATTGAGTCTACTCGATAAATAAGCGGGTGTAGTTAGTCCTCTCTTCTCTTCAATCATTTACTGCATTATCTACTATCTACAGCTGAAGCATAATATATTGCACCTAAAAAAGGTGCAAGAAAAGTTATTTGGTTATGTGGTTTGGTATGGTATGTGTTATGGACCACCTACACGGAATCGGTTGGCCGGATTCAGATACCGGTATGAAGTCCTAAGAGACCCAAGAAACTGGATTCTGATACCGGTATGAGGTTCTAAGAGACCCAAGAAACCGGATTCTGACACCGGTATGAGGTCCTAAGGGACCCAAGGAACCGGATCCTTATACCGGTATGAGGTCCCAAAAGGCCCAATGAAGTCGGTCTCAGATACCGATATGAGGCCCTAAAGGCCCAAGTACACTGATACCGATATGCCGGTATGAGGCCAGAGAGGCCCAATAAATATGAAACCGGCATACTGGAATGAGGCTTAAGGAGGTCCAATGGAATTAAATACCGGATACCGGTATGAGTAAGTGAATGTCAGACATCTTCTCGTTACCGTCATACCGATGAGAATCAACCAAGTCGGCCACACGTGTTAGAGAATCCGAAGAATCCCGTTATCCTCATAAGCATAGGATTCCACTCAACTTAATACTCTCCATTATGCCTGAGCCATTTAGAGGAAACCTTACCCGCCACATGAAAGCGGTAATCAACGCCATTTATGCTGGTATACATATATATACCTGGTAAGGCAAGCAGGTATGATCTATCTCATCTCACACAAACACACACACCACTCCAAGTAGAAAGACAAGAGCGTAGGTATCCTGGTATTCAAGGTGCTCATTTCACGTCTGACATCAAAAGTAGGATTGTCAAATTCTTAGCCGGATTGTCTAAGACCAGTAATCCTAACAGTATGGTATGAGGCAAGATTTATTTTTTTTTTAAAAGCTAAATGATAATATTAAAAAGGAGTACTCAGGTACTTTTAAATATTATAAGAAAAATTAAAATGTATAGCAATTGAAGTACTAACAAGCCTACAATCACATATAATATTAAAAGTGATCATGAACTTTTTTAATAGTATACTTAAAAAAAACAATTTCTTCTTCACAATTCCGGTTAATCTTCATTCCAATAATCCTTTTAGCTGCACAAAATCTTTTATATTGCACTCGTTGCTAAGTTGATCGTTCAAGTTGTTAATTAGAGACTTGTTAATCTCTCTCTCTCTCTCTCTTTTATTTTTTTTTTTTGCTAAACAAAAGAATTGTATTAATGAAAGCACGAGGGGTGTTTAAACCTCATACAAAGTATGGATTAAATCCAATACAAAGGACTCACAAACAAGATAAAACACAAGACCAGCTAGGGTTAATACACCATTAACTGAAATCATATTTATCCTGTGAGCACAGCGAACAGAACCACCTCCAAGTCAAGATCTGAATCAAGTCCATCACCTGTACAAGATCAAATTTGGCGCCCGAAAAAATCACCTCATTTCGCATCATCCAAATAGACCAAATAGTAGCTAACCAAAAACACCTCCAAGCTTTGCTTATCAGTTTCCCTCTTCTGTACTGCATGAACTTTAAAGTGGTCAACCACTTGAAAAGTTTGCACTAACTGGACATCTAGTCAACTATATAGTGATTGCCAAACTGAACTAACAAAAATACAATTTACAAATAGGTGATCAACAAACTCTATTGTAACATTACAAAAACAACATCTGAGATTGTCTTCTTCAAAAGGGATTCCATGCTTAACTAGAGCTTCCTTCGTTGGGATTCTACCTTTTAAAACTTTCCAAGCAAATCCACAAACTTTAGAGGGAGCAAAGGAGATCCACACCCTGCTATGTAATCTGGATAAAGCATCTTGGTACATAGGCAATTGATTAAGGTAGGCTTCTTTCACTGCATACTCTCCTAAAACAGATCTTCCCCATTTCCAGCAATTCATCCTATCCGAATAGCATTTCTTCCCTTGAATCTTTGACAAGAGCTTCTACTCTACCTCCTCCTCCCAAGCAAACAAGTCCCATCGCCAACTAAATTCCCAAAGCCAGACTCCACCCGACCAACGCCCACACTCTTGAACAAGCACTTTCGGGTTTTCTACTAACACAAATAAGCGAGGAAACTGCACACACACAACGGTCTGTCTCCCACCCACTGATCCTTCCAGAATCTCGCCACTGCACCATCACCCACCTCAATCCAAAAATCATCCACAAACCAATCAACTCTCCTTTCTTCTTCTACTTGACCCGAGGCCCTCTAGGAATTCACAACATCCAACCACCAACTCGAGCAGTTCCTGCTTCTTCCAGGAATCAAGTTTGAGGATGTTCCACCATATTTGGATTTTATCACCTTCGACCAGAGCGCATTAGGTTCCTGCAGAAATCTCCACTTCCATTTCCTAAGCAAGACACTATTGAAAGCAAAGAGATTTTTCACCCATAAGCCACATATTGCTTTTGGTTTACAAACCTCATCCCAAGTGACCCAGGCTATATTCTGTAGGATTCTCATGTTTTGATGCTAACAATCTCTCTCCAAGCAACAACATTGGCAACAAGCAAGCTACAGCACATGAAGATTAGAATTAGGATTTTTTATTAATTCTATTTCAATGTAATCTTTATTTTTATGCAATGCATCTCATTGGTGTGGGTAGCTTAGGTGATTTTAAGAATATTTAAATAATGTTTGATTAAGAGTGAAGATATTTTAAATCTTGATTAAAAAGCTCTATTAAAAGTTTTGTGAAAATCCTTTTAGAAAAACCTTGTTTTTATTCAGATTCTGATCAGTTCACTCGAGTAATGAGTATTGGTTCACTCGAGTAATTTATGTCATGACAGGTTAATCGAGTAATGGTTTACACATCACTCGAGTAACTTAATCTGACATGTTTTAATCGAGTAATGTTATATGGTTTACTCGAGTAATTCAATCAGTATTTGGAAAATTATAAAAGGACTTAATTTTCTCTTTCACATAGATAGATATTCATTCTTACAATTTTCTATACACTTTCAAGAGCTATTTTTACATCTTTCAAGAGCTATCAAGATTCAACAAAGAACTTTTCATTCTTCACTTTATTTCTTTCATTGTTCAAATATTCTTGAGATCATAATTTTTGTTCTTAGTGGTTGTTGAAGATTTGCAATTTATGATTGCATCATTGAAGTTTCAACACAAGTGAAGAATCTCACAAGGAAGACTTTGAGGATCAAATCAAAGCAAGAAAAGAGGATTGGTTGGAAGCATCTTCAATCAATTAGCAAGGAAATCTAGAATACTCAAAAGGGGTAGATTAGATCAAAGTGTTTGGTACACACTTTGTGTTGGGTTTTAAGATAGGAGAACTAAGAATCTAGTTGCATCTTAAAACATTGTAAAATCTACATTTGAAGATTTCTAGTGAAGAATCTCTCTTGATTCAAGAGGGGACTGGAGTAGCTTTCAAGTGGGTGAAAGTGAACCAGGATAAATCCTTGTGTCTCTTTTATTTTCATTCCTTGTATTGCATTTATTCATTAACAATTGCATTTTTAGGTTAGAATTGGGGTTTTCTTAATTCAACATAATTGATCTAAAATTGCTTGTTAATATTACTTGAAATTGTTCATATTAATCATTCATAATTTGTTGAATTATCATAGCATTGTTATTCTTGAAGAATTCATTGAAAACTGAGTTTTAATTGAATTTTACCCAGTTTACTCGAGTAAAGTTCTTGTCACTCGAGTAATCTGCTTTCAGTTTATGAACATTACTCGAGTAGGTTTTCTGATACTCGAGTGATTTAAAATTTGCTTTCGTAATACTCGAGTGATTTGCTGAATACTCGAGTGAAATTATTTTTGCTTGCGTATTACTCGAGTGAAGACTTGAGTTACTCGAGTAATCTGACTTGAATTGTTAAGAAAATTTATTTTCATAAAACCATTCTCTTAGGTGGACGAAAAATCTGTAATAAGGCTTCAATATTCTATTCACCCCCCCTCTAGACTATATTGAGCCGCTTGTTGGTTTCCAACAAGTGGTATCAGAGCTCGGACGAAAAATCCGAGCCTTAAAAAGCTTTTTCGAAAAGATCCTTTTTACTTGGAAACAATGGGCTCAATTTCAAATCCTTTTGGTGGTGAAGGAACTTCCATTAATCGTCCTCCACTATTCAATGGTGAGGGTTATGCTTATTGGAAGGTCCGCATGAAAATCTTTATTCAAGCCATAGATATGGAAATTTGGAACGCCATAGAGAATGGACCTTTTGTTCCTCAAACGAAAGTAAATGATGTTGTTTCAATCAAACCTCAATCGAGTTGGGTCAATGATGATAAGAAGAAAGTTGCATTTGATTTAAAAGCTAAAAATATCATCACGTCCGCTCTTTCTTATGATGAGTTCTTTCGAGTATCTCAATGTGTTGATGCTAAACAAATGTGGGACACATTACAAGTCACACATGAGGGCACTTCGGAGGTTAGAAGGGCTAGGCTAAATACACTCATGCATGAATATGAACTCTTTCGTATGTTACCTAATGAAAATATAGGTGACATGCAAAAGCGGTTCACTCATATCATAAATCATCTTTCTGCACTTGGAAAAGTTATTACTAATGGTGAAGTTGTTAATAAGATTTTGAGATGTCTTAGCAGGGAATGGCAACCTAAGGTGACGGCCATTATGGAAGCTAGAGACGTGGATCAAATTGATTTAGCAACTCTATTCGGAAAACTTCAAGAGCATGAAATGGAGCTTGGACGGTTATCCATGAATGAAGATGCCGATAGAAAGAAAAAGGGGATTGCTCTTAAATCAACTTCAAAATCTCTTAAGGCACAAGAAGAAAATTCTCAAGTGGATGACTCGGACTCCGATATAGATGATGAGACCCTTGGCTTGCTAGTTAAAAAGCTTGGTAGGTTCTTTAAGAGTAAGGGAAACTTTAATAAGAATAGACAAAGAGATTCTAAGGATTCACAACCAAGAAATAAGACTAACAAGGATCACATCAAGTGTCATGGGTGTGGAAAGCTTGGTCACTATCGATCAAAATGCCCAAATCATTCTAAGAAGTCGGAAGGTGACAACTCTAAGTTCAACTCATCTAAAGGAAAAAGGGCTTACATAGTATGGGATGAAGAGGAGAGTCAATCAACATCTAGCTCATCGGATGATGAAGAACTTGCAAATCTATGTTTGATGACGAAGCTTGATGAAGAGGAATCTTCGAGGATTAAATCAAGTGACAACGTCAATGAGGTAGATTATCTTTCCGATGCTAGCTCTAGTTCTAATTCTCCTTCATTCAATGAGTTGTACAATGTGTACGTAGAGATGCATAAAAAGTTGAAGAAACTTGCTAAAATAAATGTTGAAAGAAAGAATTTCATAATGAAGCAACATGAAAAGATAATTGAACTTCAAAAAGATTTAGATGAACTTAAGCTTCAAAATGAAACTCTTGAACTCATTTATGCAAACTCTACATGCAATTGTGAATTGAAATCAAATGAGACTCCATCTTGTGAAAATTGCAAGTCTTTGGAAAAAGAAGTTTTTAATTTGAATGATCGACTTGCAAGGCTCATGAAAGGAGATACTTCATTAGATCATTTGCTTTCAACTCAAAGGAACAATAGCAATAGATCCGGTCTTGGCTATACCAAACCTAAGAAACGCAATTATCGCAAAGTTGGTGGATTTTCAAAGAATAAGATTTCTAAAAACCCAACTTGCCATTATTGTGGGATCTTTGGGCATACCACGAATAAATGTAATATAAAGAAATTTGGTATACCAAGCGGTGAATATATTTGGATTGTTAAGGGGACTTCTCCCCATGCTAACAACAAAGGACCCAAGACCACTTGGGTACCTAAGTCAACCAAATGATATCTTTTTTGTAGGTGTGTCTTCGAACCAAAGAGCGCAAATGGTACTTGGATAGTGGTTGTTCGAGACACATGACGGGAGACAAAACGCACTTCATGGAACTTACTCCGAAAAGTGATGGATTTATGACATACGGCGACAACAACAAGGGCAAAATTCTAGGAGTCGGGAAGATCGGTAACGTATCTAACCTTGTCATAGAAAATGTCCTATACGTAGAAGGCTTAGAACACAACTTGCTTAGTATAAGCCAACTATGCGATATGGGCAATTATGTGACTTTTACTCCGGAATTATGTTTCATTAAGTCTTCTATAGATGATAGTGTTAAGTTTGTTGGTCGTCGCTCTAATAACACTTACTTAATTGATTTGGATGAGATAACTTCACTATTTTCAACATGTTTCAAATCTTTTGTTGATGAAATTCGTCTTTGGCATAGACGAATTGCTCATGTGAATGTGAATCAATTAAACAAACTTTTGCGAAAAGATTTAGTAATTGGTTTGCCTAAACTAAATTTTAAGCTTGATGGCATTTGTGACTCTTGTCAAAAGTGCAAGCAAGTTAAAAGTTCTTTTAAACCTAAAAATGTGATAAGCACAACAAAGCCTTTGGAGCTAATCCATATGGATTTGTTTGGCCCTTCACAAATTAAAAGTTTAGGTGGCAATTACTATGGATTTGTTTTAGTAGACGATTTTACTAGATTCACATGGACTTTATTCTTATCCGCAAAAAGTGAAGTTTATAAATGTTTTAAAAAGTTTGCCAAACTCATCCAAAATCAACTAAGTTTGAAAATTGTGTCTATTAGAAGTGATCACGGAGGTGAGTTTGAAAACACTAGGATTGATGCGTTTTGTGATAAGTTTGGTATTGATCATCAATTTTCGGCCCCTAGGACTCCGAAGCAAAACAGAGTTGTAGAAAGGAAAAATAGAATATTAGTGGAACTTGCTCGTACTATGTTGATAGAATCAAATGTTCCTAAATATTTTTGGGCTGATGCAGTAAACACTGCTTGTTATGTGCTTAATAGGGTTCTTATTCATCCGCATTTAAATAAAACACCTTATGAACTTTTAAAAGGGCGAAAGCCAAATATTTCACATTTTCATGTTTTTGGGTGTAAGGTGTTTGTTTTAAATAACGGAAAGGAACCGGTCGGCAAGTTTGACTCCAAAGCCGACGAAGGCATATTCATAGGTTATTCAACCCATAGCAAAGCATATAGAGTCTACAATATAAGAACATTAACCGTTGAGGAATCCGTGCATGTTGTATTTGATGAATCTTCGAAAGAAGATTGTGTTGTTTCTTGTGATGATGATATTATAGGTACATTTTTTGATCATGAGAAGTCAACACCACAACAAATGGAAGAGAATCAAATTGTAGATGGAGAGGTGCAAGCACAAGATAAAGACTTAGCACAAGAGATTCAATCTCATTTACCAATAGCTTGGAAATCAAACAAAAATCATCCGATTTCTAACATCTTAGGTGATATTGCGAAGGGAGTGGTAACCCGACGCACTTTAAATAATTTCTGTTATTATGTTGCCTTTGTATCTCAAATAGAACCTAAGAGTATCAAAGAGGCTCTTCAAGATGATCATTGGATTATGGCCATGCAAGAAGAATTAAATCAATTTGAAAGAAACCAAGTTTGGGAGCTTGTGCCAAAACCCGATGATCGTCCTGTAATTGGTACTCGGTGGATCTATAGGAATAAGTTAGATGAATCGGGTATTATTGTTAGGAATAAAGCTAGGTTGGTAGCACAAGGTTATAGTCAAGAAGAAGGAATCGATTACGATGAGACATATGCTCCTGTTGCTAGACTAGAAGCTATTCGTATTCTTCTCGCTTTTGCTTCGATAATGAATTTTAAATTGTATCAAATGGATGTTAAGAGCGCCTTTCTTAACGGATACATTCAAGAAGAAGTTTATGTGTCACAACCTCCCGGATTCGAGAATTTTGAGCATCCGGACTACGTTTTCAAACTGAAAAAGGCTTTGTACGGTTTGAAACAAGCTCCTAGAGCTTGGTACGACCGACTAAGCAATTTTTTATTACAAAAAGGTTTTAAACGAGGCACTGTTGACACTACACTTTTTATTGAACGTTCCGGTAAGGATATTTTATTGGTTCAAATATATGTTGACGATATTATATTTGGTGCTACTAACGATAACTTGTGTAAGAAGTTTTCAGACTTGATGCAAAGCGAATTCGAGATGTCGATGATGGGAGAGCTTACATTCTTTCTTGGCCTTCAAATAAAGCAGCTTAATGATGGTATTTATATTCATCAGAGTAAATATTGTAGAGAGCTTCTCAAACATTTTGGGATGGATTCGTGCAAATCCGCTTCTACACCAATGAGCGTTGCATGCTACCTAGATCAAGATGAGGCTGGAAAAGCGGTAGAGGTAACGAAGTATCGTGGTATTATTGGTAGTTTGTTATACTTAACTGCATCTAGGCCTGACATCATGTTTAGTGTATGTATGTGTGCACGTTTTCAAGCAAAACCGAAAGAGTCGCATCTAACTGCTGTCAAAAGAATAATGAAATACTTAAAGGGTACAATGAATACTGGACTTTATTATCCTAGGGATGCTTTTCTAAAACTTATAGGTTATTCGGACTCTGACTTTGCCGGTTGTAAAGTTGAGCGAAAAAGTACAAGCGGAACATGCCATTTAATTGGTAATTCACTTGTATCGTGGTTTTCTAAAAAGCAAAATTGTGTAGCTTTATCAACCGCGGAGGCCGAATACATAGCTGCAGGTAGTTGTTGTGCACAACTTTTATGGATGAAACAACAATTATCTGACTTTGGTTTAAATTTGACAAAAATTCCTATAAAGTGTGATAACACTTCGGCAATTAATTTGACTAAAAATCCAGTATTACACTCAAGGACAAAGCATATTGAAATTAGGCATCACTTTTTGAGATATCATGTTCAAAAAGGTGATTGTGTTATTGAGTTTGTTCAAACTTCGGATCAATTAGCTGATATCTTTACAAAACCATTACCAAGGGACACATTTTATAAGATTCGAAGAGAATTTGGTATTTTTGATGAATCAACTATTAGCTAATTGTATTTGATGCTTTTCGAAATCACCATCAAGCCTATTTCAATGTGATTTGTATTTTGAGTTGTTGTATCTTATTAAAGTGTTTCTTATTTTTTTTGATATGTAGTTATGTGTGTATGTTTTCTATAATATGTTAATTGCTTTATTTGTATGTGTGTTACTTGCTAAATGCTAAGTGTTTCTATGTGTTTGTGTATGAAAAATGTTTTTGCATGAAAAATTGATATTTTTAAAATTCTGGACAGTTCACTCGAGTAACAGATATTTCACTCGAGTAATTTTAAAATCTCTTTCGTATTACTCGAGTAATTCTGTTTGTCACTCGATTAATTTTAAAATGACTTTCGTATCACTCGATTAGTTCATCCATCACTCGAGTAAAATTTTTTAATCTTCGGCACACTCGAGTAACATTTCTTTTCACTCGATTACTGCTCGAATCACTCGAGTAATGCATGAACATCACTCGAGTAACTTACGTGATTTTAAACTCTGAACTGTTGAAACTGCATCATTTTTCAAGTTTCTTTCTCTCTCTTGTTCGTCGTTCTTTCTTCTCTCTCATACGAATCTTCATCAAATCATCATTTTCAGCCACAAAACTTCTCAAATCATACCCATTTCTTCCATATTTCATTATTATATCATCATTTCTACTCATTTCATTCATCATTTTCACCAATTTTACCCAAAATCCGAAAATTCCCAAATCAAAACCCTAACCTCAAAACCGAATTTGCACTTTTTGAATCAATGTCTTCTTCCTCACAATCTCAACCTCCTCGAAAGAAAGCAAAGCAAGGAGCAGGCCGTAATGACCCCTGGTTTTCTGGAATCAACCGAGACTTGCGGGAACCGAATTTTATCAATCGCTCTTTTGGTCTTACACGGTATGTTAAGTTTGCTTGGTTGCATAAGGAGCAATTTTCATTTGTAGAGGATTTGGAATTTCAGAATTTGAAGAGGTTTTTAGAATTTGAGACTCATTATTACCCTAGGCTTGTCAGACAATTTTATCAGAATTTTTCTAAGCTAGATGGTGAGTATCAAACAATGGTTAGAGGACATCATTTTGTTATAAAGCCTGAAGATTTGACAATGTTGTTTGGTTTAGAAAACAAGGGAACTTTTATTGGTGATGATGCTTGTCTGGATTTGGATGTGGATACTAATAAGATTTATACTGCTTTGTTGCGTACTGGTGAATCTTGGAGTCATAGGACTACTAGAACTGTATCACCTTTGCATGCTGTGGATAGAGTGCTCATGTACATTGTTTCTTATTGTTTGATTCCAAAATGCAATCAAAATTATGCTCAATTGGGAGATGATGATCTTATTTTGTTTCATGGGATCAAAAAGAGATATGAGATGAATTGGAATAAAATGTTTTTAGCTCGTATGGAAGCTGCTGCACAATCTCCTCCTACCCAATTATTGCCATATCCTATGCATGTTACCAAAATAATGAGGTATTACCGTGTTCCAATCCCTGATGATGAGCCAGCTGTGACGGAAAAGAAAAATAACTGGTGTCTTAATGATTCACACATTAGTTATATGAAAATTGCTTGGCATAGGGAAAGTCGCACTTGGTTATGGAAATCACAGATTAAGGAAATGGTTGTAGCTGCTAAGGCTGTAAGTGCTTCAGGTTCTAGGAAAAGGACTTTACTTGGTGATAGGGCTGGTGCATCTTCTTCTGCTCCTCCTTCTTCTACTGATCCGATGGATACCAATCGCATTGAGGACTATATCAATTTGGACAATCTTGGTACTCCATTTGATGCACAGGCTGCTCATGAGTCATTGGTTGAGCACATCAATGCTCAATTTGCTCAGTTGGAGATGAGACAGGATGTGAAGAATATTGCCATGGAGCATCGTTTAATGGATTATATGTCTGGCCTATTTTCTCACCATTTCCCTCCTCCTCCACCTGATTCCTAGACC
This sequence comes from Crotalaria pallida, assembly GCA_037953625.1. Taxonomy (NCBI): domain Eukaryota; kingdom Viridiplantae; phylum Streptophyta; class Magnoliopsida; order Fabales; family Fabaceae; genus Crotalaria; species Crotalaria pallida. Next base: position 113,362,070 of record CM075652.1, on the reverse strand, counting down.
TGTGGATGCTGATGATGTTTTGCCTGCTTGATTTCTATTTCATGTTTCATATGCATATTTCTGACTATGTTCTGTTTATGTTTCTGTTTCATGTTCTGACTCTGTTGCTACTATGTTTTAGGACCTTGTGTATGGTCTAGTTTGGTTAGTTTCGTTTGCTTATTTGCTATGGTTGGTTTTTTTTGCTTTACACTATGATTTGCTGCTTAGTGTGATACTCTGCTATTATTGGATTATGGTGCTATATTCGTTGTGCGTTTATATTCGTTGTAGCACTATTGTGGTTTATTTTGGTATTGTTTTTAATGTTGTATTTTTTTTACCATTGTGAACTACTTACCTTCAACTTTTGGCAAAGGACTTTTCTCAACTTTACTATCTTTTTAATGATGCCAAAAGGGGAAGAATATTTTGTTGATGTTGTTCTTGTAGGTTAAGTTTTATTATATTTTTCCTAGGTGTTTTACATTTAGGGGGAGTATGTTAAAACTAGTGCTTAATTGCAAAGGAGGTTTGTCATCATCAAAAAGGGGGAGTTTGTAGGATTCTCATGTTTTGATGCTAACAATCTCTCTCCAAGCAACAACATTGGCAACAAACAAGCTACACCACATGAAGATTAGAATTAGGATTTTTTATTAATTCTATTTCAATGTAATCTTTATTTTTATGCAATGCATCTCATTGGTGTGGGTAGCTTAGGTGATTTTAAGAATATTTAAATAATGTTTGATTAAGAGTGAAGATATTTTAAATCTTGATTAAAAAGCTCTATTAAAAGTTTTGTGAAAATCCTTTTAGAAAAACCTTGTTTTTATTCAGATTCTGATCAGTTCACTCGAGTAATGAGTATTGGTTCACTCGAGTAATTTATGTCATGACAGGTTAATCGAGTAATGGTTTACACATCACTCGAGTAACTTAATCTGACATGTTTTAATCGAGTAATGTTATATGGTTTACTCGAGTAATTCAATCAGTATTTGGAAAATTATAAAAGGACTTAATTTTCTCTTTCACATAGATAGATATTCATTCTTACAATTTTCTATACACTTTCAAGAGCTATTTTTACATCTTTCAAGAGCTATCAAGATTCAACAAAGAACTTTTCATTCTTCACTTTATTTCTTTCATTGTTCAAATATTCTTGAGATCATAATTTTTGTTCTTAGTGGTTGTTGAAGATTTGCAATTTATGATTGCATCATTGAAGTTTCAACACAAGTGAAGAATCTCACAAGGAAGACTTTGAGGATCAAATCAAAGCAAGAAAAGAGGATTGGTTGGAAGCATCTTCAATCAATTAGCAAGGAAATCTAGAATACTCAAAAGGGGTAGATTAGATCAAAGTGTTTGGTACACACTTTGTGTTGGGTTTTAAGATAGGAGAACTAAGAATCTAGTTGCATCTTAAAACATTGTAAAATCTACATTTGAAGATTTCTAGTGAAGAATCTCTCTTGATTCAAGAGGGGACTGGAGTAGCTTTCAAGTGGGTGAAAGTGAACCAGGATAAATCCTTGTGTCTCTTTTATTTTCATTCCTTGTATTGCATTTATTCATTAACAATTGCATTTTTAGGTTAGAATTGGGGTTTTCTTAATTCAACATAATTGATCTAAAATTGCTTGTTAATATTACTTGAAATTGTTCATATTAATCATTCATAATTTGTTGAATTATCATAGCATTGTTATTCTTGAAGAATTCATTGAAAACTGAGTTTTAATTGAATTTTACCCAGTTTACTCGAGTAAAGTTCTTGTCACTCGAGTAATCTGCTTTCAGTTTATGAACATTACTCGAGTAGGTTTTCTGATACTCGAGTGATTTAAAATTTGCTTTCGTAATACTCGAGTGATTTGCTGAATACTCGAGTGAAATTATTTTTGCTTGCGTATTACTCGAGTGAAGACTTGAGTTACTCGAGTAATCTGACTTGAATTGTTAAGAAAATTTATTTTCATAAAACCATTCTCTTAGGTGGACGAAAAATCTGTAATAAGGCTTCAATATTCTATTCACCCCCCCTCTAGACTATATTGAGCCGCTTGTTGGTTTCCAACATATTCCCCCCCCCCTCTACTATTCCCCCGAAGAAAAGATCTATGCAATTTGGTGATAGCTGAAATAACCTTCTTAGGGGCTCTATATAAAGAGAAGCAATAAGCTAGAATACTAGATAAAATTGCATTTAGCAACACAACTGTCCCCCCAAAAGAAATATATCGTTTTTTCCAAGAGGCTAAGCGCTTTGCCACAGAATCAATAACACATTTCCAAGAATTTTCTAGCCTAGGGTTTGCACCTACCACAATCCCTATGTAAGGAAAAGGCACACTGCCTGTTTTGCATAACAGGAAATTAGAGGCTGCCCACATATAATCCGGATCTCTCTTACCCCATACAGAGAACTTTTTTTCATATTCACCTTTAATCCGGACACCATATCAAAGCATCTAAGAATGTTCTTGATAGACTGAAGGTTCTCAAAATTTGGCTTGCACACCACCATAGTATCGTCGGCATACTGGAGAGTTGAAATTTCTACCCTGTGATGACCAACTCTGAATCCTGTGAACAAGCCTTTTTCTATAGCTACTCTAATCAAGCCCAAAAAGCCTTCCGCCACTATCAAAAATAAAAAGGGGGCTAAGGGGTCTCCCTGTCTAATTCCTTTTGTCACCGCGAACTCCTTTGTCGGACTCCCATTGACTAGGATTGAAATTATGGTTGACCGAAGGCACTCCATAGTCCAACACCTCCACTTTCTCTGGAAAATCGAGCCTCTGTTGCATATAATCCATAAAATCCCAGCACACCGTATCCTAAGCCTTATGAAAGTCTACTTTTAGCAATACTACCTCATCCTCTACTCTGGAAGCTTTTCTTGCACAATGAATTACTTCATTTAAGATCACAACAACATCCAGAATGCTTCTACCTTTTAGGAAGGTTGATTGTGATTGAGAGATCAAGCTAGGAAGCACCACCATCAACCTTTCTGACAGAACTTATGACAAAATTTTGTACAACGAGCCAACAAGAGATATTGGCCTATAATCCTGAATTTTAAAAGGACTTTGGACCTTCGGAATCAATGTTATGAAGGAGGAATTCAAGCCCTTAGGAAGTTTCCCATTCACGGAAAATTCCTGAATATAGGCACAAATTTCTTCTTTGATTGTTCTCTAAAAACTCCTGGAAAAACATCATATTAAACCCATCACAAATTCCTGAATAGAGACTTGTTAATCTTCATTCCAATAATCCTTTTAGCTGCACAAAATCTCTCATATCGAACTCATTGCTAAGTTAAGCATTCAAGTTGTTAATTAGAGACTTATCACGTGCAACAATTAACATATCATCAACATATAACAACAAGTACATAAAAGACCCATGTGAAAACTTCTAAAAATACGCACAATTTTCATATTGAATTAGAGTAACCAATAACCATGCTCAATTATAAAAGAATTAAATCTCTTGTATCACTGTTCATGAGACTGCTTGAGACCAAAAAGAAACTTCTTTAATCGGCAAACATATTCCCTTTCCCCGAAATTACAAATCTTTCTGGTTGTTAAATAAAAATATCTTCTTCTAGCTCTTCATGTGAAAAGTTGTCTTGACATCAAGTTGCTCTAACTACAAATCATACATAACAACCAATGCAAGCATAACATAATTGCAAAACTGGTCGATCTTTGTTGGGTTTTTGCTTGAAATATTCTATTTTAGCAAGTCCCACATTGCTTGGGATTGGAATGAAAGAAGGAAGCCAAGGCTATATATTGAGCTTAAGTTCCTTGTGTTAATTTGTCCAAGTTAAAAACGCTTTAAGCTTATATCTAACTTTGTTTTTTTTTTAAAAAAAAAAGGAATCCTAATTTGAGGAGAGAGAGGCTCGGCCTTCTCTCTTCCTCATTCTTCTTCTCTTCTCTTCTCCGTTTCCTCTCTTCTGTGATAGCGGTAGAAGGGGAGGGAGAACTTCTGTGATAGCGGTAGAAGGGGAGGGAGAGATTCTCCCTCCCCTTCCTTTGGTTGGTGTGTGGGTTTTTTTCTCTCCCAGTTATATCTGGGTTAAATAAATAAATCTTGCCTTTGTGCAAGTGGTATGGTTTTTCTTGTCCCAGTTTCATCTGTGTTTTGTTTTTTGTGTGTTTGAGTGTGGGAAGGCTTTTTGTTTGTCCAGATCTGATGACCTTCCTATCTTCTCCAATAACTAGAAGACTGATATTCGGGACAGCTTTTCCCTTCCAGATCTCTGTCTTCTCCTCTGTCCAGTGGCTCTACCTCCTCAGATATGAGATTCTTTGTCGCCGAACTGTGCTTACTTCCAGCATTGATGAGATAGTTATCTTGGAAATAAAGGCTGTTGAATCTCTTGTTAGAGTTCGAAGCTGAATGTTGATGATGATCCTGATCCACAGAGAGTTTGTTGTTATGGCTGAGTATCTAGTCTTTTTTAGCAATTTTTATTGTATGGAAAATATGTGCTTTGTTATTGTTCTGCTGGATCTACTTGTACTATTTTCTGTTATGGAATGAATTACATATTTTCCTTTCAAAAAAAAAACTTTGTTTTCTTTTCTTATACTTAGAGAGTATTGAGAGATGTAGTTTAAATATTGCAAGGCTTTGGAGAGTGGGTGTATTGGGATCAAGGGGAGAGTAGTCTATGTGTTGTAAAAATTTTCACATAGTATTATTTTCTGGTTGTCTTTAGGCAACAACCGTGGTTGTTTTCTCCGGTTTTAGAGTTTTTTTCACGTTAAATCCTTGTGTGGTGATTGTTCTATTTTCTTATTTTATTTCCCTGTTCCTGCCAATGTTTTAGGAAAAGGTATTTTTGTAACATCCCTCATTTTTATAAAAAGGATAAACAATTATTTTATTATTGAAAAATATTTTTAAGAATAGTATTTTGGAAGAATAAGCACAAGGAAACATATTTTAGAAATGAAATAGCTTTGGCAAAGAAAGATTTAAATGAAATATGTAAAAAGTGATATTTTAGGTAAAATATCATGTAAAGATTGGACTGTATCTCTTTCTTAACCGTTGGATCGTGCTCAAATTTTTAGACAAGGTTTCTAATGATTTTATATTAACATCCAACGGTGGAAATTTTGTTTTGAGAAGTAAATCTTTTTAAATTAATTTTTGAGCAAAGCAGTATTTTATATTTGAATTTCTGGATTTTAGCAGTGGCTAAGCGGTTAGTAAAACCAGTAACCGGTTAGTGAGTCTGCATCTGCATAATTTTAAGTCGGTTTAGCTCGAAATCTCGAGCTAAAAGCGTGGCTACTCTTCCCTTAAGCCACCTAACACCCCTCAGCACCTCAAAGCAAGTGTGTGGCGTGAGGAAGAGCTGGGTGGCACACCTTGCTCCACTCTTTCCTCATTTCCCTCTTTTCCTCCTCTATAAATAGGGGTTTTGGGTTGCTGCTGTTGGGGCTAAACTTCCATTCGTTTCAGAGCTGAAACTCTGCCCAAATTCCTTCTCAAATTCGTGCAAGTAACTAACCCTTGGTTGCTGCACCTTTAGCTTGTGATTAATGAGTGTGAGAGCTTGTAAATCAAGGGGTATGTGCTACTCTTGTCCTGTTTCTGGTGTGGCTGTTGTTGCTGCTGTGTTGGCTGCTACCCTTGTGGCTGCTGTTCTTGGAGTCTTAGAGCTTGTTTAAGTGTTGTCCAATTTTCCTAAGGTATGGGAGACCTCATTCATATCGCTAGGATTTATGGTTGTTGGTTTGTGCAATGATATGTGTGAATTGTTGATCTTAGAACCAAGACAAGAATTGGTTGGCTTGGAGGCCAATACAATCCTTGGTTCCCTATGTTATGTAACTGAATTAAGGACCTAAACAAGAATGAAATTAATGAGAAGCATGTTGCTATAATTCTGTTATGATTCTTGTGATGATTGCTGAAATTGAGAAAGTATTAGGGTCATGAGCAATTGATTATGAATCAATGAATATGAACTTGATAAATTGAATGATTTGATGCATTGGTTTGATGATTTGATGCTTTGATTTGGTTGAATTACTTGCTGCAAAGTAGTAACTAGATACCATATGTTGGTTGTCCAATGATGTCAAGAAGTAATAATTGGACTATGAAAGGAATTCAACAAGAAAAGTGCAGTATGCTGTCAAACTGCATTAACTAACCGGTTAGTGGGCTCTCTAACCGGTTAGTGGCTGACAGAATGCATCAGTTGGTTATGTTGGTATAACAATCATTGAGGATAGTTGTTACTTAGACTTGGACTAATATTTGAACCAATAATTGGGAGTAAATAAGCTAGGGAGAGATGGAAATTGTTATGGTTTGATAAAGACTTTTAATTGGAAATTAGATTGATGGATTTAGAACTAATGGAATGTAATTTGATATGCTTAAGTCTTACTATAACCTTAGAGTCATGTCCAAATTGCTATAACTGATAATTTAGAGTAAGTAAGTTAGTGAATAATGGTAATTGTTATGACATAATAATAAGACTTGTGCAATGTTGTAATGACAGATTTAGAATTTACACATTAGTTTGTAATATGGCTAAAGTTGGTAATAACCATAGAGTCATGGTTGACATTGCATGAGTATAAAAAGAAATGTGAAGTTAATTAAGTTTAGTATGATAATCTTAGAATATGGGTATGATATGGGTTTGGACTAATAATGGAACCATAATTTGAAATAAGTAAGCTAATTAACCATAGTAATTATTAAGGCTTAACAATGAAACTTTCCCGAATATGGCATTAAGGGGCATAGGAATTTAAAATATGTTTTTGGTAGTTAGGAGACCTGCAATATGCTTAGAACTATGTCTTAAAAGGTCAATACGGAGTAGGAAGGAATTAGTTTCAAGATTGGAAGGTTTTGGACTTAAAGTCAATATGTTTTGCTATCACTAACCGGTTAGTGGATCTTGTAACCGGTTAGTGCCTGAGAGAAATGAATAAATAAATAAGTCAATCACAATAATCCCTTGAGACTTTGCATAGGTGTTACATGAGTTGATTATGGAGTAAAATATAATGGAATTTATGATGATTCATTAGAATATGAATTGACTTAGATGAATGTTCTTTATAAAAGAATAATGATGATTATATGAGCATGATAATGCATGATGATTATTAGCTCCCATCCAAATGCGTTGATGCGTGTCGCTCTAATTTGGATACATGAAGCTTGTATTAGCTTTGATATGAGATCGTGAGCCTGAAGAAATAACTCCGGTATGAGACCATGAGCTTAGATGATTCCGTATAGTACGGTGTGACCGCTATACGAAGACATGTGGACCAGTGTGACCGCCATATGTGTATGATTCCGTATAGTACGGTGTGGCCGCTATACGAAGACTTGTGGAACGGTGTGGCCGCCATATGTGTGTGATTCCATATAGTACGGTGTGGCCGCTATATGAAGACATGGAACGGTGTGGCCACCATGTGTATAATGATGATGATTACTCTTGATAATGGAAATGCTGATAATTAATGGAATATGCATCTCATGCATGATGTTACAAGAATCGTAAAATGAGTAAGGTGCATGCGGGATTGGGAAACCATATAGTACGGTGTGACCGCTATATGAGACGGTTGGAACGGTGTGGCCGCCAACGTTGAAATGACAAGGACCTAGAATTATTGGTGCACAATGGTTCAGGGATCATCCCCTTGTTCATTTTGGGATCGTGGTAGATGGGGTTCCAGTATAGAACGGTGTGACCGCTATACAGGTTGTGGAAACATCGAGCGCACGATTGCCTATCCCAGAGTGTTGTTTTATGAAAGTGATGAAAAGAATGTTTTGAGAGACGTACATGCATTGCATGAAAGATTAATAATATTATTTATTGTTTGTTAATACACTTGAGCATGCATTCATTGCATTAAAATGATATCTGTGATGCTTGTGTTTGAACAATCATATAATCTGCTTACGCGATATGACAAGTGACTTACTCTCATACTACCACATTGGTGGTGGTAGGTTCTTTTGAATGACAGGTCAAAGGTCTCTCCTGATAGAGTTAAAGGAGTGTTAGCAGAGACAGCCTGGATGACATCTTGTTGTCCGAATCCTCTTATTGAAGGATAGAGTTGTGAAGACCATGCTCTGGGTGTAAAGAGAGATTTTTGAGAATTTTTATATTCTTATATTTACACTCAGATTGTTTTGTAATATAATATGATATTAATAAGCAATGCTTTTAGTTTTCACACTCTTTTGGAAAAAGGTTTTTATTAATTCGCATTTTTATTTACCTTTAATATTTTGGGGGCGTTACAATTTTTCCCAACAATCTTTTATCAAACTTCTCAATATCAAACTTAGTAACATACGACATGATACAGGAATCTCAATTGAATAATGAAAAGCTATAAACAACAATTTGTTAGCATCAAAGCATAAGTATAATGTAAATTAAATTGTGGAAATTCAAATGGGAATATAAAAGAGAAGTGGAGGAAGAGAAAGATAACTCACATTATTCACATAGTAAAAACCCTCAACTTAGAAGGGAAAAAATTCTAAGAGCAAAGAGATTGCAATATTATTCATTATGTGAGAGAATGAGGGAGTTGTGAGTTGTTTTTTTTTTTTTAAAAAAAAAAACCTGAATACAAAATTTATAATATCTTAAACCCCAATAACAAAATGAGTCAAAGACATCTACTTAAAGATAATATATGGCAACAAAAATACAAAATAGAAAAAAATTAACAAGATATAATAATCTAGAATTTCCCTAACCTTGATAATTAACGTTAAGGATAAGCACCCGAAAAGTGAATAAATTTTATGTGAAATGATGCTGCCCTGAAGAATTTAAAAATTTATATTTTTAGTTTTACAAGAAAACATATCTATTTTTTTTGGGTATATATCATCAGCCCTAAAAAACCCATTAACCTAACAAGATAATTCTATCATATCTTAAAACTCCAAATTTTTTTTTCTCAAGGGAATTTGAGAAAAATCTCAAAACCATGTAAATAGTTATGTGAAAAAAATTATACTCCCTTGATCTCATAAAGCTAGTAAAAAAAATATAATAAAAGATTTTGTTCGAAATTAAATATATGGTAGTGAATAAAAAAATTTAAAATAGCACATTATATTTTATGATTGGTTAATTAGCGAAATATGTATTAAATTATTATTTTTATAATTGATTAATTTGGTGTCCAATGAATTGAAAACATATTCTTTATTTTTGTTTTTTTCCCAAAATTTTACTTATTTTATAAGATGATGGAAGGAAATATGTATTTTATGATTTTTGATTCAAAATGCATATTCTCTTTTAATAAACACAAACCATAACCATATATGGGCGATCTTCTTGGCAACTATTACGTTCGGTCCTTTATATAATAAGATTTTATTTTTTATAATTTATAAGATAGAGTAAATAATAATTTGATCTTTCAAAAATTATATTGTCATTAATTTAGTCCTCAAAGATATTTGTCATTAATATAGTCTCTCAAAGATCAACTGTATCACCAATTTACTCCGATCTCTCAAAGATATTTGTCACAGAGATAATCCCTTCAAATATCAATTGTGTTACTAATTTAATCCACAAATATATTTGTCACCAGTATACCCTTCAAAGATCAATTGTGTCACCAATTTAGTTCTTTCAAAGATATTTAGTCCCTTCCAAGTTCTAATTGTGGTGCCACAATTGTTTTTTAAGAGATTATCTTGAAGACAAATATCATTGGAGAATTAAATTGGTAACACAATTGATTTTTAAAGGACTATATTGGTGGCAAATATTTATGAAAAACCAAATTGATGACAATATAATTTTTAAAGGACCAAATTAACTATTTGCTCGAATTTTTTTTTCCATTTTCATGGCAAAAGATTCTCGTACAAAAAATCTCAAATAGGCAATCCCCGTGGGATCCAAACATGGATGTAAATTGTCATCTCTTTTTCTATTATTGTAAGGGTATCCATCATAACACAAGCAACAATGTGTTGGGTATTTGTTATTTGTAATTATATTTATTTAAGTCTTTTTAAAATTATTTTACAATTTTTTTATTTAATGTATCATATAAGTATTGTTAAATTGCTCTGTGATGACCAACATGGGTTGGGACGAGTGGTAAGCGACTCAGTCTCGCTTAAGCAAGGTCTCGAGTTCGAGTCCTTGTGAATGCAGAAAATTCATGTTGGGAGACTCACCTGCCATAAGCCAGACACGCGATCCGGGTCGGATCCGGATGTACTTAGGTAGTACTTAGGGAACTGGGTGGGCAACCAAAAAAAAAATTGCTCTGTGATGGAGTAACACTGATGAACGAACATGATGACACAATTGATTTTTAAGGAATTATAATGATGACAAATATTTTAAAGACTAAATTGATGATACAATTAATTTTTAATAGATTGTATCGATGTAGAGTAGAGTACTCCTATTATCGTATCACTCCAGTGGCGAAGCATGGAAAAAAATTTAAGAGGTGCAAGTTTGATTTATAATATATATATATATATATATATATATATATATATATATATATACATATAAATAATTTGCTAGTTTGAAACTAGATAATATTTTGGCTGGACGGTAGGGAGGACTCGAACCCTTAATCCTCTAGATTTCCAACCCAAACGTGAAACCACTACGATTACTAAGAGATTTGGGATAGTATGTATCATAAACATATATAAGCTAATAAATTTTGAGGGAGAGCAAATGCTCCCATCTCCTCTTTCCATCCTCCGCCACTATATCACTCCATTGTTAAAAGAAATGTTTGCGTTAAAAAAAAAAAAAAACAAGAAATGTTTGCACTTACTAAAAAGGGCACACAACACCAGGGAATAATAGGTGTTTCCATTTACTTCGACAAGTGGCACAGTTTTTCAAGTTCGACAAGGGAATAATAGCTCTTTCTCTAATTTCACCTTCAACCTCTTCAATTTTTCTAAATAAATTCAGATAAAACTACGATAGGATAAAGCTTAAGGTGTTGGATGTTCTATATATTTGTAATACAGAGTGGAGTAATAATTGAAATGTATTACTCCCTCCCTCCCTAAGTATGTGACCTTTTGGGGGATTTTATGTTCAATAAAAAGGTTGAATAATTTAGTTAATTATATTAGAAATATGAACTTTTGTTATATATTTTCAAAATTACCCCTATTAATATTATTGAGAATCTAAAAAGTGTTAAATAAATAAGGGTGTTTGTGAAAAAAAATAATTAATGATCATTGAAAATTGATAAAAGATCTTATAAATAAGGACAAAATAAAAATTTCAAAATGTCTTATGTTTAGAGACGGATGGAGTACTATTTGCTTCGGTCTCAATTATAATAATAATACTCCCTCCGTTCCTTTTTATCTGTCGTTTTTTGAAAAGATTTTTTGTTTCTTTTTATCTGTCGTATTGAGGATTTCAAGAGTGTAATAAATGCTATTTTCCATGTTTGCCCCTATTTAATATGTCTTGATTTATGTAAGTAGTGGAGAAAAATTAATGATTATAGAGAGAGAAAGGGTATAGTAGGAAAAAACATAATTAATGCATTGGAAATTTGAGTAATGATTGGATTTCTTAATGGACGTGTTTTGTTTGAAATATGATAGATAAATAGGAACAGAGGGAGTATCAAATATAAAAAAATTTAACTACAGTAATTTTTATTAGGATTTTGCTAACAAACATCCTAAAAATATTTGTTAAGATTTCTGTACTTAAATAACAATCACAAATGCACATTGTTTTACCAACGAGGTGTGACACACCTGACTCGAGACTTTGTCTTCGATCCACAAGAACACGGGTTCGAATCCCACCTCGGCGGTATGAGTCTGTCGCTCTTTTGGGAGTGGTTATTCTCTTTTGGGCAGTTTGCAGGCCGGCTATGACCTGGATGCGGGGTTGCCCATCAGAGTTATCAATGTGCGACAATGACGATAAAATTTCCCTCGTAAACCAAAACAAAAATAAAATTTTAAAAAAAATACATTTTTTAATGATTGTCAATTTGTAATTTGTTAAGGAGCAGTGCACCAAGGAAACTTGGTAGTATTTACCTTTTTATTATTAAGTACAATTATTAATAAAATTTTCTTATAAATTAATTGACTAATTTAATTTTTGTTTAATTCCTATTGCTACTTTTCTATAGTTTTTTTAATGAATTTGAAAAATTAAATGCACGTAATCTACTTAATAAATGTGAAATTAATTTTTTTCTTTTTATTATTGAGACGATAGGAAGTATATTTCTTAGTAGGGGTTTCTTAATATCAGGATAAGCATTCCAAAGTGGTTAATATTTCTAGAAAAAAAAGGTATAAGTTATTTGATTTATTATATGCATCATTTTCAAAAAATACTAACTACTTTGGAGCATGTTGAGATTAAAAAAATCCTTTTAAATATTACAAGACCATAAGAATTATATTCAATTGAACAAATCAACATTTTTGTTTATACCTTTTTTCTGAAATTCTATCTATCTCCTGTCCAATTGTTCAAAAGATATATGTTCATAGTGGTTATTGTTTCTCTCTTTTGATGACTCTAGCATGGTCAAAAACCGAGCAGGGCAATTTAGCAGCCAATTCAATGGCTTAAAAGGCAAGTCTTTGAAGTTACTATGTCCTAGTCTCTTCAGTACTGGCAATTGGCAAAGGCTGCAAGCAGCCCCTGAAAATTTGAAAAGTATTAATATATAATTATACTTATTACACCACATAAAATGTTCTATCTAGTGGCTCAGTGGCATATTCTACTCACCACTTGGGCATTTTTATTAAGCCTTTCCTTCATTCTGCCACTATGCACCTGTCCATTCCTCTTTAACTCATCAGCACTTCAGTCAATTATATCTTCTCTACATTTAAAACAGACTTTGGTTCGTTTTCTTTCTTTCGGTTTTTGTGTGTTTATAAAAAAAATGTGGGTGATATGACTTGAAGCATTTCTGTTTTGTCGCAATAAAATATAAGCAACAAAAAAACACATTTCATTTGATTTAAAATATAAGTAAAAGTAACTAATCTTTTTAAATTTTATTTTATTCCCAATGCTACTTTCTTAAAATATACCTAAAAAATTATTTTCTTATTTAATTTTTGTTTCATTCCCAATACTACTTTCGTAAAATACCTTTATTTTTTATAAATCTGAGAAAATTAAATAAAATCAACTAATCTTTTTAATAAATGTGAAAGTAGTTAGATTTGCTTATATTGTAAACCGGAATGTGTATGTTTTATTGAATTTTGTTATTTTATAAATTTTGATTATAAGTTTTAATTAAATCAGTTGCACCCTGAATATTTTTTCATCCTTTGCCACTGGCTGCAAGATAATTACTCGATTCCATAAGCAGTTTGGCCATCAAAAGTGGAACAAAGCCTATGCATATTTCATTTCGCCAGTCAACATTATAATTGTTGCAAGTGTTCACATATAATGGCAGACGATATTTCACTTTATGTAGTAAATACTATAATTTTTTTTTTCTGATTGTTGGGAATTTTAGATATTTGTTATTTGTGTTTTTTTTTTTTTTAAAAAAAAAATCTTAATCTCAGGGCTGAAATTTAGAGAACATTTAAAAAAAAATAAATTATGAAATGTTTCCTTTACATTATTAGAAAGCTACAATGGATTAAAAAATTTGAGTCTCTGTTTTTTTTTCCTTTCATTTTCAAATTTCGCCACCACATAAATCACCACACTGGGTTGGGAAAAAGAGAAACAGCATTACTGCATAAGCAACGTAAGGTAAATGAAATCTAACATTTTAATTGCAAGTACACATAACCTCATAACTATGTCTTCTCTCAAGCATCCTTTAGGCCTTTACCTATTTCTTTTGAGAAAGAGAGTTGCCTTTTTTTCTTAATAAGGTCAGTCACTAGGCACTGATTTCTTTTCTTTATGCTTTGTTACTATTAACATGCTTCAGCATGGAAAACTCCCTTTAAAGCTTTTTGTTTCTCTTCATTGCACCCTCCAGTTGTTATTATTCATTTGTTTTATTTGAAGAAAATTTTATTTCTATTTATTAATCTAGTTAAAAAATTTAAAAGTGCAATAATTTATATTTAGAGATTTCTAAATATAAATTTTAATATGGTATCAGAACCTGACATTCCCGATGGAGCCACTCGCAGATGTCCAATCCTTCAAACTTCAGGTTCCAAATGTCCAATCCTGGGCATGAGGGGAGTGTATTAAAATAAGTCCAACGTCGGATGAGAATACGGTCTGACCAATGCTTATAAAAGCTAAGACATCTTTCACCCTATGAGTTAACTTTTGTGGTTGAGTTAGGCTTAGCCTACACAATTCTAGAAGAGATAGCGAAATTGTCTTATAAAAAAGTCACAATTTATTTATTGAAAGTTAATGCATTTATTATATTTAAAAAAATTGTTTAGTATAATGAAATAAATAAATATAAACGAAGGCAGTATATATTATTTTTATATATGCTATTGGGCATGGAAGCTTAGAGAGAAAGGGTACTTGGTTTTAGGGCACTTTTGTGGTCACACGCATGTCTGCTTCGGCCCCATTCTCCTTAACTTTTCATTCAACTTTTTGTATAATATATTTTATATTTCATAGTTGAGTATTTAGTGTTTAAAAATTCAGTTTTTTAATGGGTGTTCTAAAAATATTTATTAAGAAATACATTAAAAGAAAGTTTGAATTGAAAATCTAAAATCTTTAGTTTTTAAAATTTGAAATATATCATTTCCAAAAATAAAATCATATTTTTTACATTTTGTTAATCAATAATCTAAAAGTACTTTTACTGTAGCAATTTATTTAATAAATTAATTTTAAATATAAGAAGAACCCTATTCAAACATTAGATGATAGCTGCGCCACCATTACCAATACCACGAAACGCACGAGTAGTTTGAGTGGCTTCATGATGACATCAGTCACACGCTGTCATGACGTGTGCTTTTGCAATCTTGGTGTCTTTGCCTTTAACGAATTTTGCACCAATAGAGTACGGTAAGGAATACAGGTACAATACCGGATACGGGTACGACATTTTCTAAAAAAATAGAGTACCAGATCCGTACTGATGGAAAGAAACCCTCGCGGTTGGTACGGCAATATAAATTCTAATTTTATAAATAAATATAAATAAATAAGATGAAAATAAACGATTTTGACATTGGAATAGTGTAAAATTAGAGGTTCATGCTCAAAATAAGTCAAGATATAAGGTTGGAAGATTGATTATAACATTAAAATATAAATTCTAAGGCAAAAATTACATTATTGGTACGATCTACACCTAAAATCTATCTTAACATACCAGTTACAAGTACCCAGAAGTACAATACTTATATCGGTACCCAAAATATGCCCGGTATGGATACGTCATCAATTTAAGAGTACACATGCTATAGAGCCTTCAACACATGTTTTGCTCTAGCATTCACAAGCAAACTCAACGAGAATTTGGCTTTTGATTGATGAGTGGTATTTGAGTTCATTCCTGGCTTTGCTATCAACACAAGCTTCATGCATTTCATCTTCTCATGAAAAACCAATAAGTAGAAACATAGAGTTAATTTTGGTCTCCGAATGTTAATTAATTTAGTTTTCAAAAGATTTTTTTTTTACATTAACTTGGATTTTCAAAATTTAATATGCATGACACTACGTTGATTTTTTTAAAGACTTATTTGATATCCTTATTTTTTTTTGGAACAGCAGACAAAATATAAATTCATTACCAAAATAAGGATAACCAAACATCATAGTACACAATAAATACCCCAACTTCTATGAAAAGTTTGTCACAGGATACACAATCATGTGCTCCAAGTTGACCAACACCAAATTTACATCAGTTACTTCACACTATAGTGAAGCAAATAGATAGACAGTAAATCAAACAACAGGTACCTCCAAACCAACCTCCTATGCAATACAAAAATTATGACACCTATCACCATAAGCCTCTAACTAGGAACTCTAGTTCTTAAAAAAACCCAATGGAAAAATTATAAACAAGGAAAAAAAAAAGCATAGCAGAACTAGCTAGCAAAGAACAACTACCCCACCTGGCACCTACACACTATTTGGTGAAGAGTATAGGATATACTCAGCACCAAAACAACAACACAATACATTTATAGTGAAAAACGAGATGTTGGACTTATACGCTAGTTACTGCATGAATTTGTTGTACTATCAAGTACGTTAATCCAGCGTCATGTTGTAATTTTGATTGATTCCACCAGCTCCACAGTATTTATTTGGTTCTTTATCCTTAAAAATCTTTTTATTCCTTTGTAGCCACATAAACCACATTACAGTAATTTATATTAATGCTCCTTTTTCTTTTGCTTTCCACAGTATGCATATTCACCCTCCCACCATAACTTCTCTTCTTCTCATATTTTGCTTTGTCGGTAATCTCTCCCACATCAGTTGCCACCAAACGTTTACTTTAGGAGGAGCCTTTATCTTCCAGGCATAAGTTAGACACTCCTTAAAATCCTGCTCAAGATGCATTCCACCTCCATTCAGTTTTTACATAAGAAAACTATATGCATATGCAGATTTAACAGAATAAATGCCTCCGTTCCCCGTACCCAACAAAAGGAGTCATCTCCATTTAGTTGTAAATGAAGCTCCTTAAGATGTTATTAAGATGTGTCAATTGAATCTCCTCCCAAACATAAAGCCTTCTTTTCCACATGAAATTCCAATTGACTCTATTATCAGAAACAGAGTATAAATCTTTCACCAACATTTCTTTTGCATTTTTAAACGAATGTGATCCCAGCCACACATCCTCCCAAAACTAAATTGTATTACCACCTCTTACGGATTTAGATGTATATTTCTCAAACCAGTCACCAGCTACATCTCTCCCTATTACTAAATTACACAAGACCTTCCACCACCGAGACCCTACTCTCCTAGGTCCAGTACCACCTCATCTCAAAACATCAGACCACCCATTTCCCTACGGGAGCCCTATTAAAGACAAACAAGTTCTTCACACCCAACCCTCCCTCCTCTTTTAGATCTACAAACAAGGTTTCATTTCATGCAAGCTATTCTTTTTCTTTCCTCATACCCTCCCACCAAAAATTTATTTAATTTGGATCCTAAGCACAATATCTTTAACTTTTTGTAGGTAAAGAAAAGAAAGACAAATAATAGATAGGGAGACCGGATAAAACTGAATTTATCAATGTAATTCTTGACCCCAGAGAAAGATTCTTACCTTTTCGAGAAGAAAGTCTTTTTTCTTTTTTGAAATGCAAGAATCGCCTTAGACCAACAATTCACTGTCTTAGCATTGGTTGCTGCTATTGGAAGACGCAAAGACAAAGTATCTTGACAAATATTAACACCAAAAATGAAATTTTATATTCAACCTAGATGCTAATTCAAAACCACAAGGATCGCCTTGATCAACATGAAATTTTCTCCAGAAGCTTCCCAACTATCATCTGCATACTGTAAAATTGAAACAGGAACACCTCCTCTTCCACAAAATAAAATAAATAAGGTTGAATAAATTTTTGTTCACTACTACCTTCATCATACCCGCCAACCCTTCCGCAACTAACAGGAATAGAAAAGGAGACAAAGGATCACCTTGTTTTAGATTTTTTTTAATTTGAATTTCTTCTGTTGGACTTCCATTCACTAGAATTGACACATTACCTGCAAAGATACACGCCCTCATCCAAACCACCCATTCTTCCTCCAGACCCACCCTTTCCATCGTATATTCCAAAAAGAGCAGGACACAGAATCGTATAAGCTTTTTCAAAATCTATCTTGAAAATAAAACATGATTTTTTCGTTCGATTTGCATCATCAATTATTTCATTTAAAATGACAACCCTCTCCAAAATTTGTCTATACGGAAGAAAAACAGTCTGAGAAACCGATATTACCCCTTTCAATCTGTTTGCCAATGTTTTGGAAATATTTTTATACATAACACATATTGGACGAAAATGTCTAATTGACTGTGGAGAAATCACCTTTGTAATTAAAGCAATAAAATACGACAACATCGCCTTTGTTATTTCGCCGGCATCATAAAATTCCTTTATCATGTCACATACATCACCCTCTTAATGGTGTTCCAATTCTTCTTGACGAAATTAAAATTAAATCCATCCCATCCTTGCGCCTTATTCCTTGCACTATCAGTCACAACATCTTCAATTTCATCCAGAGAGAAAGGGACTATAATCTTATTCGCGGACTCCATCTTATTTGATATCCCTATAAATTATTTGGAAATCAAAATTTACATTTCAATATGTTATTTTGATCTTTTGTGACTAAATTGATGACAATAATATTTTGAGATTGAATTGACGACCAATATATTTTTCGGCAATCAAAGTGACTATTTTTTTGTGGTGTATATGAAGGGTATCCTCCAGTCGACAATCAGACTAATCCTCTTCAAGGCGCAGATATCATCTTTTACATTTACCAATAAAACATTTTCCATACCCGGATTGAACTCAAAGTGACTATTAAGTATTAACTCTAGAAATATATAAAGGCAAGCCCGATCGAAACTAACTGAAATAAAATAAAAACCTTAATTGCATTGTTTTTTTTAAATTTAATTATAAACCAAATTGAATTGAATGGAGTGTTTAAACTTTAAACCCATCAAAAAGACAAATTTAAAGTTTAACCATAGCTATATAAGCAATTGGACAAGTACATCAGTAAAAAAAATCCAACTGAATTAAACCACCCCCTTAGCTAACTGTAATAAGATCTCACAAAACAACCCATCAAAGGCCAAATATCAATGTGCCTTATGATCATGCCTAACTTTGCATTTTTCTTTGTTAGAACTTTTCTATTGTATTAAATTTATTTAACACATTAACAATCATAGAATTATCCATCTAGTTAAACAATAAAATAAGATTTTTTTTTTTTTTTTTTTATAATTACTTCCGGTTGTATGTAGTCGTAGTTGAAGAATCTTAGACTCCATTGCTATACAAGAACCAGCAATGACAAACACCCAATGATAGATAACAACAAAAAAATCTTTTAGTTTATAAAATGTATGCTTTCTTTTTTTTTTGGATGAACCAAGGTATCCACCCGTGCAACTGGGCGACTAATCCCTCGCACCACGGTCGGGCCCTTTCGGGGGCGATGCTCCCAGTAAGGCTTGCTCCATTCACATGCGCCTCAGGTACGACTCGAACCCGCGACCACATGCTTAAGGGACACAAGCCCCTTCCACTTGTGCCAGCCTCCACTGGTAAAATCTATGCTTTCTTTAGATGAAGTAAAGAACAATATATGAATTTTTTCTCACTTTAAGTTAGGAGATCTATTGCTACTTATAGGAAAAGTACTCTCTTAATGAGGGAACATATTCCATCTCTAGTGAGAATAAAATCCTCTTAATTCCCTAAGAGTTATCATATTTCATTATTATTTGTTTAACTTAACTAATGTGATAAAGACTTGGCTAAATGGGATAAGATAGAGGGAAAGAGAAATTGACTTGTTGGACCACTTAAATTGTTTTATTATTTCAAATTAAATAATTAAATAATAAATTAAGTGAATAATTAAATAAATAAAATAAAACCGACATAATCCCACTTGGTTCAACAATCACTTTATCATATTCACAACACTTTAATTTAATGCTCACATCCAAGAGATTAATCACACCAATCATGGTGGTAGGTCCTTTTAAATATAAGTATTACCATCCATGTATTACAATAATGCAATCCTCTTAGCAAGAGCTACATTTTTAATTGAATGAACACGTCCAATAATTTTCATTATGAGTCCAAAACAAAAGTCTCTCTCAACCAAATGTATACATAAAAAAATGAGTAGACAAATAAAACCTAGAATGAAGTTTCTTTACAATCAACATGAACTATAAGTAGCTATGTTAATTAAGTCCCATATCGATTACATGATCCTGGAACAACTTTGGTGGCATGTCTTTAATCAAAAGATCTGCCGTCATTAATTCAGTGCTCAATGATAAAATCATTTCCTTTAACATGTTCTTTCAAAGCTAAGTACTTTATGCCAATGTGTTTGCATCGACTTCCACTTTTGTTGTTGTTGTTGTTATTATTATTAGTCAAGAAAACAACAACTGAATTATCACAATATACTTTCAATGGTCTAGATATTGAATCAACAATTCGTAGACCTGTAATGAAAGCTCTCAACAGGCCTGATATATTTTGGGCCCTAGGGCGAAATTATTTTTTGGGCCCTAATAATTTATTAATAAATTTTTTTATGGAAAATAAATCAATAAAAACATGCAATGTATTTATACTTCCTTTTTCCTATAAAGATGGTAAAAAATAGTAAATTTTTTGTCTCAAACTAAAATTAAAGTAATTAATGAAAATGTTTAAAACTTGTAAACTTTGTATTGTGATTGGTTGATTAATGCAAAATGCATTAAATTAGTTGTTTTGATAATTGACTGATGTATTAGACAAACCATTAAATGTATGTCTCTTTAACTTTTTGACTTTTACAAGTTTTCACAAGTATTTAACTTTTAAAATAGCAGCAATAACCAAAAAAATCAATAATAGGCTATTTTTTTGAGAATGTGAAAAGTACCGTTTTAGTAATTAAGTTTTTTTCTCATTTTTTGTGCATAAGCTATTTATTCGGAACAAATATTGAGAGAGGGCTTCCACACTAAGATTATGACTTCAAATAAGTATTAAAGGATGCTTCTCAGTTTTCACATCCGTGTATGTGAGTGGAACCAGCGGAAGTTCAAAAGCCTAATAAAAATAGGCACAACTTGAAGTTGAAGGGCCCCTTCTTGTTGCAAGTGTACAACTGAATAAGCAGTCAAGAAGAGTAATAATTTTGTTTAAGATGAGAAAGTACTAAAAAAAAGGCGGCCCCTTAATTTCTTGGGCCCAGGGCGGGCGCCCCTATTGCCCCTGCCCTGGGCCGGCCCTGGCTCTCAACTAGATACCATGTGATATTGCCTTGAAACAAGAAATAAACTCAGCTTCCATAATAGAAGTATCAACTATATATTAACTGCTTTGCACTTTTTTTCCAAGATACCGCTCAATTATCCAACATAAAGATGTATCCGGATGTTGACCGGCGGGAGTCAGTGCAACCAACATAATCTGAGTACGAGTAACCGAACACTTTTAAAATGCCTATTTTGTGATACATAAGCATGTAGCCTTTGGTCCCTTGAAGATACCTTAATACTTTCTTTGCAAATTTGCAATATTCTAATTCAGGATTATTTTGATATCTTCCAAGTACTCCAACAACAAATATGATGTCAGGTCTTGTACAAACTTGAGCATACATAAGGCTTCCTACAATAGAAGCATATGAAATGTCCTTCATTTGTTCCCTTTCAAGCTCATTCATAGGGCATTGGTTCAAATTAAACTTGTAACCCTTCATAATAGCTGATACACTTGGTGAACACTCTTTCATCTGAAATCTCACATGGTACTTTCACAGTAAACTTGACTGTTGGCAACGTGCAATGCAGGCGGAATTGCTTGGCTCGGAATATAATCATCAGATATGGTCCATTGTTGATATTCTTAAAGACAGAATGGAATATAATCATCAGATATGGTCCATTGTTGATATTCTTAAAGACAGAATTCCTGTATGGTACGAATGGCGATTTTCAAAGCTAAATAATTGGAAAAATGACACTTTAGAAAGATACAAGGTCACGCTAGTTGCTGAAGGTTATACATAAATGGAAGGAGTTGATTATTTTGACACTTTCTCACATGTTGTCAAAATCACTATTGTTAGGGTAATCTTAGCTCTTTCCGCTTCCAAAAATGGTTCATAAAACAATTGGATGTGAATAATGCCTTCTTGCAAGGTAATATTTACATGAGCAAGTTTACACACTTCCTTCCGATCCCCTGGTTTACTTCCTGTTAATTCAAACAAGGTTTACATGCTTAATAAGTCATTTAAAGGACTTCAACAGGCTAGCAAAGAGTGGCATACCACATTATCCAATACTTTACTCTCTCTTGGATATAAACATTCTATTGGAGACCAAGCTTTCTTCCTGAAGTCTTATGGAATTTACAATACTTATTGTCTACGTAGATGATATAGTCTTGACTGGTATTGACATGACAAAAATCACTAAAGTCAAGCAATTTTTTACCGAAGCTTTTAAAATAAAGGATATTGGCATTTGGCAAACTAAAATTCTTCATTAATTTCGAGATTGAAAAATCCAAGGCAGGGATTCATCTCAACTATAAAAAATATGCACTGAAATTGTTAGAACACAATGGGAATCTTGCAGCCAAACCTGCTAAAACTCCATTTTATCCCTCAATTAAGGTGTAAAGTGACCAAGGCACGCCCTTTTCTAATGTGGCTTGTCAAAGAAGGTTGGTTGACAGAATATTATATCTCACTTTTCAAGACCAAACATCTGTGATGCAGTTCAACAACTTAGTCCTTTTATGTCTAAGCCTATGGACACTCATTACAAGAAGGAACACTCAGGGTGTTACAATACTCTAAGAATTCACATGCTAAAGGGATTCTTTAAATTCAAGTATCAAACCTTTGATTGGGCTTGTTGTTTTGATACCAGGAAATCCATCATTGGATATTGTGTTTTCTTAGGAATTTCCCTTGTTTCTTTGAAAACTAAGAAGTAAAGTACAAAGTTTAGGTCATCTTTAGAAGTAGAACATCGTGCTCTTGTAAATCTAGCATGTGAAATTCAAAGGCTTAATTATTACTTGTTCACAAACTGGAAAATTTAGTTAATTGGCCTTGTTTTTGTTTATTGTGATAATCAATCAGTTATCTATCTAGCTCACAATTCAATATTACATGAATGCACTAAACATATTAAGATGGATTGTCAGGTGACTCGTGAGAAAATTCAACAAGAACTTATTCATTTGATGCTAATTTCCTCACAAACATAGTTAGCTTATGCATTTACCAAACCACTTCATGCTACCTCCTTTCAACACCACACATGAACACACCTCGTCAAAAAAATTTCCGATACAAGAATTCTCACATGGATCTATCTACCATTTGTTGTTTCAATACTCATTTGAGCCCGCTGAACTATCAACCTTGATACCTCTCATTGGAGCTCAAAGCATTTTGGAGTTTTTCTTCCAAGGATTAAAGTATTCTTCCATGGGCTAATGGAGAACCTCATAAGTGGGTTTGATATCAAATTTTGACCCAAAACATATTGGTCTTTCCACTTCTATGCCATTTAACACACCCACACCCTTCTTGATGTGATACTTATTCATTACATGACTCATATTTGAAATACCCAACATTAAAGGTATACTGGTTAATTAGCATTTCTTATCGCATAAATGGTTTTTGACTAATTACTAAAAGAAGCACATGAGACAGGGATGGGGATCCTCTGTCCCAAAACTTCTTGTCTCTCTGTCTCTGACCAATTAAACTTCATTAAATATTATAAAATTGTCATCATAGTGGGGAAGTTATTTTTCAGTTTTCTAAAATTTGTGTAGTGGATACAGGCTTTGGAACAAGCTCTAGGACAACAGATCTTTGTCCATGAGACGGATAATATAATTAGATATAAACTCTGCAATTGTTTCCAGCCATATTTGATTTGCCAGGTATTTTAAAAAAAATTATCAACTAAAATATCAATACGTAGTTGGTAATTGAATATTGTCAGGCGTTTATTTTAAATACGTGTTCCCGAACTCGATTGAAGTCTCAATGTTATGGTTTTTGTTCTCTTCGTAACATTGTGATCATTATTATATATATAACCACATTAGCTGTGTTTTCCCATTATAATCTACAACATTGATTCTAGAAGTTTATGTACTCCCTCCGGTCTGGTTTTTAAGCAAAAAAGAAAAAAAAAATTAATTTCACATGTATTGAGAAAATTAATTGAGTGCATTTAATTTTCTCAAATTTACAGAAAAATTGACTACTTTAGAAAACTTGCATTGGAAAAAACAAAAATTAAATGTTACAACCACTTTGTAGAGATATTTTAAGAATGATTGTATTGGAATTAGAAAGTTGATTAATTTTTGCTCATATTTAAGACCATCAATGAGATGTTTTTTTTGCTTATAAATAAGACCGGAGGAAGTAACGTAATCGTGATTTAAATCCTCCCTAATGAACCCAATTTCCAGTTTCAGGCAGTATGACTATGTACCTTTCTGAGAGGCAATATTTCATAGATTACTTTAATTTCTCGATAATGTGAAAATCTCTGTCCTACTTAATGATGATTGGGAGTGTTTGATTGCAATTGGCAAAAGAATTTTACAAAAAGGAAAAAAAAAACTAAAAGAATGCCAGAGTGAGAGTGCTATTATTTAAGTATGCATTTTTACATGCACGTATGATGATGGCTAGCTAATATATATTTGATTTTCTTTTTCTATTTCTCTCCTATATTTCTAACCTGCGAAATCATTAAGAGTCTTTTTGCATTGAAAATTAAATAAAAATTAAATATTACAACCACTTTGTAGGAATATTTTAAGAATGATTGTATTGAAAATAAAAAATTGGTTAATTTTTGCTTATATTTAAGACCATCAATGAGATGTTTTTTTTTTTTGTAATCGTGATTTAAATCCTCCACAATGAACCCAATTTCCATTTTTAGGCAGCATGTACCTTTCTGAGAGGCAATATTTCATAGATTACTTTAATTTCTCGATAATGTGAAAATCTCTGTCCTACTTAATGATGATTGGGAGTGTTTGATTGCAATTGGCAAAAGAATTTAAAAAAGGAAAAAAAAAAAATACTAAAAGAATGCCAGAGTGAGAGTGCTATTAATTAAGTATGCATTTTTACATGCACGTATGATGATGGCTAACTAATATATATTTGATTTTCTTTTTCTATTTCTCTCCTATATTTCTAACCTGCGAAATCATTAAGACTGTTTTGTAGAAATAAAAATTATTTAAAATAACAAAGGAGAAATAGTGCAAATTAATTAGTACGCATTGGCATGCATGTATTTGTGATGATGGCTTTCATATATGGGATTGTGTCATAGTATGTATTATTTATTTTTATCAAGTACGTACTATTACATTCTCAATCTCGCATGATCTCATCAATTAATCCAGCGTGAATTATCTTCACAAAACAAGCAATGATGGTAAAACTAGCTTTACTAGTAGTATTATTTAATTTTCTTCTTTTGCCAACAAAATACTGTATGATCCATAAGCTCGTGACAACTTTTAACAGATCCATTCATACTATAATAATTAGCAACTGGTAGTATTGAGTTAAGTATTTTGGTGATTCAGAAGGTATTAAGGTAATTGAAGTGGAAAGTGACGTGACTCTTTGGTACGACAATTGAACTCTACTGTGTGTGTGTATATTATATATAAAATAAAGGATTCTTTAGGATTGAGAATAAAAATTAAAAATAACATTTTTATGTTGAAAAACTAAATTTTTAAGACTTCGAAAAATTATGAATGTGCTTTTTTTATATAGTTTTTTTTTATATAGTTTTACTTTTTTAAGTAAACCCTATAAGAAAATCACATTCTTATATTGTGTTTCATATAAGGATAAATATGCATCCTTGTTCAACAAAAAAAAAATATATGCATCCTTATAGGAGTATATTGGTTTGTGAAGGAATCGTCAGCCAATTTTTAATATTTTCTGCCACTAACTAAACTTTACAAAGCATATGGCTTTCTGGATGTAGATGATATCTATACAGATGGATCTTATATCGTACAATGAAGTACCCCATGAGTGGATATATGACTTCAAATTTGCCGAATGACTCATGTTATGATCTTCTACATCCTAGGTCTTCTTGTTCCGTCATCTGGCTTATGTTTTTTTATGTAGCATTAAGACCGAATGCAAAAAATTGGAGGTTCCAAGTTATATCACCTGTTACATTATAATATAATAATGTACCAAAATAATTGAATATGTCGCAATTATAAGCCTAAAACGAAAAATGTCATTGCTCATTTACTTCGTTGTGATTAATGAGTACTCCCTTCGTCCCTAATTATAAGGCCCTCTTGACACTTTTATTTTGTCCCTATTTATAAGGCTCTTTACCAATTTTCAATGAGCATTAATTATTTTTTTCCACAAACACCCCTATTTATTTAACACTTTTTAGATTCCCAATAATATTAATAGAGGTAATTTTGAAAATGCATATAAAAAGTTCACGTTTCCAATACAATTAACTAAATTATTTCACTTTCTTAATGGACGTGAAATCTCCCAAGAGGGCCTTATAATTAGGGACGGAGGTAGTATTTTTTATTCCGACAAAAATAATCCAGTCTACTAACGACTCCAATCTTTTATCCCTTTAGTTTTGTGAGATACAGCTTATTATTATTATTATTATTATTATTGTTGTTGTTGTTGTTGTTGTTGTTGTTGTTGTTGTTGTTGTTGTTGTTGTTGTTGTTGTTGTTGTTGTTGTTGTTGTTGTTGTTGTTGTTGTTGTTGAAAAATTAATCAAGTAATTAAAAATGGTAATAATTTGCCAAAGTGGAGTTTCTAATAGGCATGTGTTTAAACTCATAAACTCGTGTTGGTCGAGTGCAGTTTGTAAATCTCTGAAGCCGCAATTCGATTTCTTTGGGACTTTCGATTTTCTACATACCTGGGGACATTTAAACATGATAAAGTCCCTAGTCTACTTTGCACAGTAATTTAACTGATGAGACAAGTGCCTTATTCCAACTCATATGGTCAATTCCAGACTTCCAGCATGTAAATCTCAGAAGCTTCAATTCGATTTTACATGTTCATAAGAGATCGATGGGAATTTTGATTTTCTAATATACCTGGTGACACAGTTAAATACGTTAAAGTCTCTAGTACAATTTAACTGATGAGACAATAGCCTTATTCCAAGATGCAAATGCCAGCTTGCTACTATTTCTTCTATAGTATATGATATGGATCAGATTTGGACGATATAAATACATAACTCATTTCATGATTTGCACAAGCAAAAATGAATAAGCACTATATGTTTTAGACTTATAATTTTCTTTTAAGAAACCTTTGAAACAAGGAATAAATCGATCCTTCAAGAAAATGGCCTTAGATTAGCTGCCAGCAAATTATTATTTACTCGATGATACTTAAATTTGAGAAAAACTATATACTTTCTTAACACTAATGGCAGACAATCTAGTCACGGATCAATTTTATATATATCCATTCTTGCAAACAACAAATAATACAGAATTAAATTGTAGATAGGAAAATTTAATTAACTACTTCTACGCACAACCCTAAACTTTCAGCAAGCAACTCCATAAACAAAAACCTTAATGTTCAACTTCTATGTACAGGCTCCAATGCCAAATTGATAGACCAGAAGTCAAAACACCAGTGAGTAACCCACTCCACAGACATTAACGTCTTGCACTCACTGAAGCAACCTTTGGCCTACTACACGAAACAGCACTCTGTGTCTGTGACCATGACGATGGCTTATATGCCCCAGCCAGTAGGCTAGTTGCTTGGCTTGCAGAAATCCTTCTTCTTTTAGACTCTAGCTCCAGTCTTCTCTTTTCAGAGGTAGAAGAGGAGGACAATCTAGGGAAGATGGATGAAGCATTGATCAATGCCCGCTTGTCCTTCCTGTTTTGGTCAAACTTACTAGAAAACTTCACTTTTGCTGCATGGGCGGCATCTTGTTCTGAATTTGGAAGCAGCCGTATGCCAAGGCCCCTTTTCCTGGAAGCAGACTCTTCTTCAGCAACTCTTTTCTTTTGATTCTGAGAAAAGGAAAAGTATTACTATTAATCACTCATAAAGCAAGATGAATATATTATATTGAAAAACGAAACAAATTATCAACGGTAAAAAGAAAAAGGAAAACTAAGTGATTAATAAAACTAGTAGTCTAGAACAAAGTTCATGAGTCAGCTAGGTAACATACTCTAAGCTGGGCCCGGAGACTCTTATTAACGGCATAGTCATCTGAATGCTTGGCATCAGATAGTCGTTGGAGACGCACAAGCACTGGTTCGGCTTCCTTCTTCTTTTTCAAATCTTTTTCCTGGTGTTCAAGACGGTAAAATGGATCGGCAAGCTTCCCTCTCTCTGTAACACAAAAATTAAAATTAAGCATGTTGGCGAACATTGGTAATGGTGGATCAGTTGCTACACTAAATGAAAGCATTAATGCTAAGGAAGGTACAGAACTAAACTTATTAAAAGGACAATCAGCTAAGTCCATGGAAAACACTCATTGGACATGAGGGTTTATTGACATGCTCTACATGTTACAATTTCAATAACAAAATTGGCAGGGGCAATAAAATGTTCCTAGCTATTTGCAGACTTGGAGCAAGTATGCACCTAATTAATAAAAGAAAAAACTAACAGCATAGATTTCTTTCCTAATGTGTACCTTCATCAGCTGGAAACTCCAAAGTTTCTGCATCATCAACATCAAAATCCTCAGTTTTTTTCTGAGCACCACTGATTATCACATACTCACAGTTCTTTGGATCAGTCTGAATCACAATCTCATGTCTACAACATGCAGACTTCATGGTAAAGCTCCATATCTGAAGGAACCCAAACAGATTCGTTCATTATTAGTAAACAAAGATAGTTTGAAAATCATTTAGGGATGCCCAAAGAGAATGTAAAACATAAACACTAGACAATGATAAGGTATAAGACATGCATATACACCATTGTGAAGAGTGAAATAGTTTACATTATAAATATGAATACGGAAGAAGATACCAAATCATTACAATAACTTGGATATTTCACTTACAGCGAGATTTTCTTAAAAGTTTTAAAACGAGGCAAATTGATAGTGTAAAACTTTATAGTATCCTCAGATCATAATTAAATGATGTATATTATATTATATATAGAGATAAATCATAAATAAGTTCGTATCTGCATGCAAGTGCTTCTATCCCTGCCGTCGTCTATTATATATAAAAAAAAAAGATAACAAATAATTCAATAATCTTTGCCACTACGGTCATAGAAAATCAGATGCTTTTGCAGTCAATTTCAACATACCCTTGTGGAGTAGTAATTCCCAACTTGCTTTTTCTCCGCATTGAACCGGACACCCTTTGCAATCATAGAATTGCATCCTCCACACCATATATTAAAAGGCATCTCAAACCTGAAAGCAGGGTAATTAGATAATATGAAATCAGAAATTTAAAATAAAAAATTAACATTGCATTTTATTCTAGAAATTTAAGCCACACTGGGGAAATGAGGCCAACTGATGCCTAAACTTTGTATTTTAAGAATGTGAGAGCAGTGAATCGTAACCACATAACCCATACATGGATGGTTAAGATTAAAAGTTATGGTTAAGATTAAAAGTTATGGTTAAGATTAAAAGTTACCTAATGGTAACATGACCACTTAAAAAGGTCGCATGTATTTATCTTCTAATGTTATCCATATAAATGAGAATCACTGTTCTAACTTCTCACCATATATATATATATATATATCCAATAGTTAAAGCATACAATTTTGAACAAAACAATTTATACATCTTAAGATTACATCTCAGCATCAGCATAAAAATCAAATAGATTACCAGACACCTGAAAGTCTCTTCTTTAAGAATATTCAATTAAAGGTACATAGCAGACAACAATGACTAAAAAATGCTCATTATCCACATAACCACATTGCTCTATTTTCAAGATTACAGCAATCCTAGAAAACAGTACTTGCCACTGAAGGCCCTCTTTCAAGAAAGATTTACTAAAATGAATTAATGAAAATACCTTAGTTTATGTTCATGTGATTCCTTACCTTATGACCAAGATACCCTGATCTATCTTCTTTGCTCTCTCTCTCAAGGCATGTTGACCATGAAACTTGTTCAGAGAACCCTGAAAGAGAAAAACATAGTGTCAGAATCTTGATATCAAATGATTAATTACGGTAGTAGAACAGAGTGCCTCATACCTGACTTGGGTCCCATTCTGGAGGATAGTAGAAATTGTCCGCTCTAGCAGCTGCAAGGGAAGACTGTAGAAATGCGAAAAGTCCAAGTTCAGCGCATCGAAAATAATCCAACAAATACTGAATAAAAAACAAGTTGCAAAATTTTATCTTCTCTTAAGGTAGTGATTGGGGAGGACGAGTAGAAGACAAAGATAGAAATCAAAAAACTTCACTAGTTTAGCAAAGAAATTCATAAGTAATCAGCTGAATGCCGAACAAGAAGTATACAAAACTCTAAAGCTTTACACAGAAAGGAAAACAATCCGTTAAAGAGACACTTCACAAACAGCATCAGATAATCCTAACTTCCATCCTACAGGTTTTTACTTTCAAATACCAAACTAATTAGACGTGTTATTATATAGTATTATAGACATCAAAATAACTATCGCACACTTTTTTGAACATGGACATCACTATTTTAATTTAAGATTCATGTTTTTATGTTAATCTCATACTTAATATGATATATGGTTTCATATTCAACAATCAAAAATTAAAAATTTGACAATTTCTAATTAAGTACCCTAGCCATAACAGAGAACAGCTCACACGAATTCGATATTCATTATTCATCCCGACAAATTGAAACCCCTATATTTCCATTGAACTAAAGAACAACTCCAAATTTCACAATTTCCTCAATCTCAAAAAAAATGGTCGAAGAAGTAACAAAATTCATCAGTTACGATCAAGATAATTTTGCAACAAAACAAACAGATACATTAACCGGAAAACAGAGAATAATTCGGCTAAAAGAAGCACATGCAATAGCGAATTAAATAAAAAAAAATCTTAAATCCCTAATGATAAGGAACATCATACAATAAAACGAGAATTTAAGAAAAATTAAAATAAAATTAGAAAATGAAACTGAAGAATCGAACCATTTTAAACAATCGTTCTTCGGAATTTGAAGGTTTTGGCGAACGGTGAAGTTGTTCTTCGCTCTCTGTTTCAGACAGAAAGTTTGATAGCTTTGATTTTGATCGGGAACCAAGAGAGAGAAACGTGGTTAAGGAGTATAGATGGATCTTCTTTACGGGTCGGGTTACATGATTAGTTTAGCGGGCTTAAGTGTTTTAAGGGCCCATAAAGTGCGGCCCAATTCTTTTTTTTTTTTAAAAAGAGGTATCTAGTTTTTCGTCTTTAGTCCTCAAACCCCAGATTTATCTCCAAAACCCCACTTTTTTCAATAATACCCAAACTACCCTCCTTTTAAACCCCCCATTATACTCCCTCCTTTTTTCGTTTCACAAACCCCACACCACACCCCACACAAACCGTTCAACTCCCTCTTCTCACCGCTGCTGCCTCCGCCGCCGCCGCCTCAAGGTATGTACGTTCTTCTTCTTTCCTCATTCATTACCGTTTTTCTTCTATCTCTCTGGGGGTTTTGTTTTGTTTTTGTTTTTGTTTATTTGATGTAGAAGGGTTTGGTTTAGGTTTAGTTTTTTGCTTTTAGGGTTTTGTTCTTTTTCAATACTGTAGTTTTAGGGTTTATTTTTATTGTTGTTGTGTTGCTTTTCGAATTCGTCATTGCTGTGTTGATTCCGGCGAACCAGTGTCAGAATTTTAAATTTCCGACACGGGGGTATCAGAAATTTACACTGTTTTATTTTTTTCGTTAGAAAAAATTCCGACATATATATGTCGAAAAACTCCTAAAAAAACAACCTTAAAATTTCCGACATACCTGTGTCGGAATATCAAAAAATTCTGACACTGGATTGTCGGAATTTTCACAGTAGCGTAAAAAAAAATAAAAGACATAAATTTTACCTTTAACAAATATGGAACGTTCATTGGTACTCCTTTTGAACGTAAAGGAGAAAAACAAACATGTGTTTTTGGAGTTTTTTTTTTTTTTTTTTGGAGTGAAGGAGGTTTGATGGTGGAAGATGAGAAGAAGAAAGAGGGGTTTGTGAGATGGTGAAGGGAGGGTTTGGGGTTTTGGATATTGGGGTTTGGGGTTTGAGGTTTTGGTTTTTGGAGTTTTTTTTTTGGTTTTGAATAATAAAGGGCAATATAGACATTTCCTATTTAAAATGGGGTTTGGGGGATAAAATGGGGTTTGGGGACTAATGACCCTAGTTTTTTGACCTCCTTATTAGTATTTGACCCTCAAAATGATTTTCTTTTTCTTTTTCAAAATCCCTTGTGTATGTGTTATTCTTTTTACGCTTGGAGTAGTGTACAATTTTTAAATGTGCCACATGTTTAGGGGTAGACGTATTGAACATATAATTAAAACTTCCACTTTGTATGTTAGGGGTCAGCGTATCTATGACACATACACTGAGGGCTCGACACATTAAACATATAAATAAAATTTTCATTTTGTACACTGGGGGGTCTACGCTGAGGGTATGGAGACTAGACCTATGGATTTCAGAAATGTCTTCCTTAATTTGAGGGGTGCTGGATTGTTGAACGTATTAGTTAAACCTACTGGCTTCCTTAGTACACGTACTAGATTTATGTGTTAAACAAAACAAGGGAAATGTTGTTAACCATTGCTTTGAATTTTAGTGATGCATTCAAACCAAGGAAGATATTGATGTCATTGTTAAAAGCTTCGTTATACTTTTAAATTTTAGAGATGAGTGGTGATGACCCTGCGGTTTTGGAACGAAAGAGGTGTAGCTTTACAAAACCTATCCTTGGATATGTAGGTATAACAAAGAGAGGGTTGGGGTACATAATCAATTGGGATTTGGTGAGTGGTGACGGTAGTCAGAGAAGGTTGAGGTTGGAGGTCGAGCCAAGGTGCGGTAGGGGGACGATGATGGTTGAAGGCTGGGTGCGGTGAGTTGTGGGTTGGTGTTGGTGAGGATTAGTTGGTTGAGAGTGGGAAGAGAGAAGGTTGAGTGGTGGGAGAGAAGGGAGGAATAGGAAGAAGAATGAGGTATTTTGGGGTTTTCATTTAATTTGAGGAGTAAAAAAACTAGATAAAAAAGGAAAAGAAAGAGAGAAGTAATTTTTCCACCTTATATGGAAACATTGATACCTCACAATCCACTTGAAAATCCAAAAATACGCTTCTACCAAATCACACCCCTCATTACATCACTTCAACTCCGATACTCTCACTCTCCACTTCTCTAATTCTTTTTTTTTTAAACTATAGCAACAAAAATCAATGGTTGTGAATATAGTCACTATTGAATGAATTGTCTAATTTCGTATTTGTCACTACCATGCACACTAGTGAGTATAGTCACTATTGAATGAATTGTCTAATTTCGTATTTCTCCATACTTCGCTCATCATTAATATCCCTCACAACTTAATAACCCCCTTCTATATATCTTTATAAGTAACTCACTCCATTCTTTCTTGCTTTATTTATTTTTTACTTAAACAACAAAAATCCATGATAATGCATACACTATCGTGAGTGCAGTCACTACCGAAAGAATTGTTTAATTTCGTGTTTCTCTTTCCTTCCCTACTCCACCACTTATTCATATTCCTTACAAATCGCTCACCCAGTTCTATATTTCTTCATAAGTCACTCGCCTTATTCCCTTTTACTATTTTTTAAAACTTGAACAACAAAAATCCCCGATAGTGTGTACAATCATTACCATGCATGGTAGTATCATGCTTGATAATGAATTTTCTCACTACATAAGAAATTGTCTAATTTCGTGTTTCTTTTTCCCCTTACTCCACCTCTCATTCATATTCCTCACAACTAACTTATCCTTTTATTTCTTTATTCAAAAGTCATTCATCCCATATGCATTTGAGGTTTGTCTTGAGGTTAATAGGTGGCGAATATTTGGTGAGTGTTGTTGAGTGTACGTGTTGAGAGAGAAAGAGGAAGAGGATAGGTGAATGGAAGGGAATAGGTTGGGTGAATATACATTGACATGTGTTTAGGGTGATAAAGGAGGAAAAGAGAATTAAAAAAAGGATAAGAGTATTTGTGAGAAAAAAAAATTTTGTGTGGTGGCAAGAATAAAATGTGGGGCAGCAAAAGCTTTTCTAAAAAAGAGAGATGATTTTGCTCCCAACATCAAGACACCCATACACTTGTTTAGGTCGTGAACTTAGCCACGATTATCAAGATCGTTAACCGAGTCACGACCCTCTTACTTCATAGCTTTGCTTGAATTCGACCAATAGAGGAATAGAGGTTTGGAAAATTTGGAGAAAGATTTAGTCAAAGAATCACTTCAATTGAAGAAGTACATGTAATCAATATTGAAGGCAACAAGTCTATGACCTTGATATATATATTCATCTAAATTTACTTCAATGATTCAAAATTTTGATAAGAGCACACCAAAGATTAAGCATGTTGGCTGTAACTAGGGGTGGCAAATGGATGGATTGGATGGATTTGGATTTGGATCTTTATGGATGGATTTAAAAATATCCAACAAACTATTAAAATCCATCCATCCTTTTTGAAATCATCCAAATCCATACATATTCTAACTTAATGGATGGATGGACATCCAACCCATTTGGGTTTTTTCTTTAATAATAAACAAATTATAAATTAAGTTAAACAAATTTAAAATTAAATCCAAAGTAATTTTTTACCCATTCGCTTCTTTTTTTAATCTAAAATTGAATCTAGATTTAAAAAAAAAATTCATTCACCATTTTAAATTCATTCTTTTTAATTTCAAATTCAGAATAACAAAAAATTGCCATTTTAAAAAAAAAAATAAAAATTATAACTTTGTATATGCAAGATTGCTTCAACTCCCGTCACCATTTTGTCTTGGCATTGGATGTATTTGTTAGTTTTCAATGAACACGATTATTGTTATCATAATTTCAATTTTCAACCATCCAATATTTGTTTTCAAAAGAAAGTTGTTCATGGCTGTTAAGTACAGTGTATCCCATTCAATTTAAAATATGTTTTTAGTCAACGAAATGAATTAGTCAACCAAATTACAATGGAGGATCTATTTCTTAAAGTCACTTTGGGATCATTACACTTCAATAAAATCTAAGATCAGAGTAAAGATATACATAATAAAATTAAAAATAAAATCTATGACAAATGACAACTAATCCAAGCTAGAAAAACAATCTTCTTTGAGGAGAGGATTGCCATGTTGAGGATGAGATGAATACCACTAGTATGTAATTTCCAGGACATTCTGTCATAAAAAAGGAGAAAGCATCAACAAGAGAACTTTAAAAGTTAAAACCCAATATAAAAGCAACACTACTTATAAAAGCAACAAGTTACGAGAGTGAAGATTATGGATTATGGATAAGTTATATGCCAATTATTACCATGTACCGGTTATTTTCAACAGAGCATCGGTGTGGAGAAAACGATTCAAAGGAGAAAACTAAAATGATATAATTCCAAGTATCTAACATATAATTGGAAGATTTCAAACACAAAAACATGATAATCAACACTAGAAAGAAGATAAACAGTGATAATCCAACAGGGCATCAAAACATGTAAATCCAAGTATCTAACATACAATTGGAAGATTTCAAACACTAAAACATGATAATCAACACTAGAAAGAAGTTAAAACAGTGATAATTAAGAGTTACTCTAAAATCACTGAACGAAGTATATATATATATATATCTATTTAATTCAGTAGCAAAAAATTGTATAGCATTATTTAATTCAACTTTACCTATTCAGTAATAACTGACAAGTCCACCACAAGTTCCTCACCATCAAAATTCATTGGAGCTGCACGAGAAGTTGAGAAGCAAAATATTAAATACCAAAAATGAGATAACTAAAAAATAAAGTTAGAAAAAACTTAAAAAATTACCCGGAGTTCCAAAAAGCCAATCATTCGTACATAGCAATGCCTCCACATTTTAAGGCAAGAGGCAAGTACGATATTTGTCAAGTATTCGTCCCCCAATGCTGAACGCAGACTCCGATGCGACAGTTGTGATCAGGATACTTAAGATATCACGTGCCATCAATGAAAGAACCGGATACTTGGATTCTGCAGATTTCCAATAAACCAATATATCTAGTTCTTCTCTGTAATCATACATTTTATCATCCATGTAAGTTTTTATATCTGATGCGTAACTTTGTAATCCGTAGTTATCGAGTTGGAATTGACCAAAGTCGTCCAAGTCTGTTGGAGAGGGTAGACTTGGGCTTCCTCTCACGAGCCTTTGAGAACTCGAATATCAAGACTCGACCTGTGAAGATTGAATCTGGCCATACTCTAAAAGGAGAGCATTCAACTTTCCGTACACATCAGATGCCTTACTGTAGCCAACTAAACCATAGAGTTTTGTAAAACAAAACTCAACCAACCGCAATTTATACCGAGGATCTAGAATAGAAGCAAATGACAAAACCTCGCTATAACACTCCCAATATTTTTCAAATTTCTCTATCATTTGAGTGGACATGCGATTGATAAGGTTTCCTTCCTCATTATACCCGACAACCTCCTTTAGTGACATTTGTATTTTCCATACATGGTAGAAAAACAGGTTTGAGGTTGGATAAGAGGTGCCAGAAAAGAGGATAGTTATATCATAGAATGGTTGCAGAAACTTTGCTATTTTTTAAACTCTCTCACTCCTCCTCTGAAGGACAGCTTTCAAAGTTACTATCAATGACACTCAGATGTAAAAAAGCACTTGAAACTCTATAGCATTTTCTAGCATCAAGTAAGTGGAGTTCCACCTCGTTGGAACATCTTAACGAACTTTTTTGGACTTTACGGGAGGAAAGATTTGATCTAGACACGAAGCAAAGGTTGACTTCCTAGTGTCTAAACCTCTAACATATTTCACACTCTCTCGAATTTTGCACAAAGAATTATTAATAACTTTTAATCCCTCTTGCACAATTAAATTCAGAATGTGAGCACCACACTTAACGTGAAAATACTTTCCACCACTAACTAGTCCATTACCAAATGAATAATTCTTTTTCAGAAGATTCACCATACTTTATTGTATGATGCATTGTCCAACGTGAGGGTGAATATTCTTTTTTCAATACCCCACTCCTTCAACAAAGTTAATAACTTTTCAACAACATTTGCACTAGTGTGAGGTGGTGGGAAACGAAAGAAAGCTAACACTTTCTTTTGTAATTCCCATTCCTTGGTGATGAAATGTGCAGTCACTACCATGTAGTGGTCAGTTGTAATGGAAGACCAAAGATCAGAAGTAAGACATATCTTACCAGGAATAGACCTTAAGTAGCATTTAAGGTCTTCTTTCTCCCTCTGATAAATCTTCAAGACATCAGATTTTGTGGTATTCCTTGATATTGTCTTGGCACGTGGGTTCAAGAAGAGATGAGTGTCCCTGATCCCTTCATGTTCCACAAACGAGAATGGCAAACCATGTTTAATTATTGCATTCGCCAATTTTTCTCGATACAACTCCTGATCCAAGGGAAAAGACGATTCCCCCTCTTCTAAGAGGCACTTCCTTAAATGTACTATCATATTTGAAGTCCCGCTGCCTTCTTTCGCCATGTACTCTTTACCACATTTTTTGCATTTTACCCTCGGTTGCCCATCCTTGTCCATAAATCTTTCAAAATAAGTCCAAGCAGTTGATCTTGCCTTTTTTGCAGATGGGGCTGAACTCGCCTCTACCTCCGTTTGCTCTTGATCTTCATTTGACATGCTCTGAACAACCAAATGGGAAAAAATAATTAAAAAAAACAGAATATACAATGAAAGAACTAAACACTTATATAAAGACACACAATTGCTAGTTGCTACTACTAATCCAAGACAAAAAGGAAATAACAAAAATTCAGCAAAAATTCTTAAGAAATGGAACCAAAACATGAATATATAAATAAGAATATGTATAAAAAGCTGTTATCTATCACTTATGCTAATAGTTAAATATCAAAACAAAATTAAAAATCCATCAAAGATGCTATATAGTGATTTTTTCTTTGAAACCGAATCTCATTCTTAACAGTGATACCAGTTAGATAGACTTTGTAGCAGAAAGACTTTGTGAACTCTATGTAAACCATATATCTAATGACCATCATTTGCAACAATCAGATTTTGAAATTTTTAGAAACCACGCGAAGAGTTCACAAAAATTCTAATCGAAGGCATGTATATGCAATTGAATTAAAAGGGACAATAAAAACAATAGTATAGAAGAGGAGCAAACAAAGGAATTGAGATTGTTTAATCTTCTGTAAACTTAATCACGTGGTTGTTGAAAACTATATGGCTGGTAATAAAAGTTTACCATAATCCGATGCTTACTATGATTTTAGAGACAATAACATAAAACACACTATTATAGTAATAAATCATTGCAAAAATAAAATTAAAAAAAATTGAACGATTAGACTCAAGTAGAGAATAAAACATGAACAAACTTTTGGAACAAACCGAAACAAAAGAGGAATTAGGGCTGGGGATATAGGGTTTTTTAATTCAAAATCACAAATCAAATTACATTTAGGTTTTTTATTAGAGTCATAATCTTAACATTGATAGAGAAGGTTCTTGTCGCCGTTTATTGCTCATCAGCGCGATGGTGAGAGAGAACGACGGTGAGAGAGAGAGCGACAATGAGAGAGAGAGAGAGAGCAATAGTTAGAGAGAGCGATAGTGAGGACGACGATAGTGAAAGAGAGCAAAGGTGATAGTGCGATGGTGAGAGAGAGCCATCGTTACCCGTCAGAGAGAGAGCCATCGTTACTCGTCAAAGAGAGAGAGCAACGAAAGTGAGAGGCGAGAGTGAGAGAGAGAAAAAGGGAGAGAGCGATATGAGAGTTTGAGAGGGTGAGAGTGAGATAAATTAAAAAAATAAAAAAATTATTTTAGATTTAAAAAAATTATCAATTTATTAAGTTTTTTTTTAGAAAAAGGAAAATAAATATAAAAAATTTAAATTTAAAAAAAAAATTTGGATGAATTGGATATTCATCCGTTTGGATGAATATTTGGATATCCATTGGATATCTAGGATGGGTAATCCATCCAATCTTAAAGCAGTCCAATGGATCATATCCATTTAGATCCATTATTTTAAATGGATGGATTGGATGGATGAAAAATGTAATGGATTAGGATGAGTCATGGATTATGGATAATTTTGCCACCCCTAGCTGTAACCAACATAGTTATAGATAGATGGAGCATATCTATCAAAGCACAACATCTTAAGACTTAGCTCAAAAAGAAAATTTGATGTATAACCAACGAAGTTCGATGGAACATGGAGAGGGATTAAACAAATCAATAACCAAAAGCTTTAGCAGAGTACTCCCCTACAAAATCCTTGTACTCCTTAATGTATGTGAGGGTATTCCTCGACTCAAATCAAATACTCTCGCAATATGATGAAGTTTATCAATCATCAAAAGCTTCCAATATTTACCACCATTTATAAACTAAATGAACCTTAGTAATAAAATAAGTTCGAACACAAAAGGCTTAATAATAACAAAAACCAAATCAAAAAAATATCCAACAAATTAAATCCCAAATTAAAAACCTTGATTAACAAATCAATCCCTAAATAACAGTAAATCCCTAATATCAAGTCTTGGAGGTTTTGATAGATGGATGTTAAGAATGCATTCCTGCAAGGGGAGTTGGATCAAGAAAGAAATCTATATGGAGAATTTAAGGGGTTTTGAGAGCATAGCTCACTTAAGTTATGTGTGAAAGTTGAAGAAAGTACTATATGGGTTAAAACAAGCACCAAAAGCCTGGTACGGAAAAATTGCAGAATTCTTATTGTAAAGTGGATACTTTGTGGCACTAGAATATTCAAGCTTGTTCGTGAAAGAGCAAGATGACAAACTAGAACTAGTGCTAGTGTATCATCATCATAGCTGATGACGAAGAACAAGGTCGTTGAACAAGAGGTAATTTGTGTGTGCGCTCTCAAATGAAGGAGGTTGGTGAATTGAAACACTTTTTGGAACTTGAAATTGAGAGGAGCAAGGATGGATTGTTTCTGTTTCAAGAGAAGTATACTCAAGATCTGCTGAAGAATATGGTATGCTGGACTACAAACCAATCTTTACTCCAATTGAGATTAATGCAAGATTTTGTTCATCAGAAGGAAAAGACTCGGAGGATGGAACAATGTATAGGCAAGTTGTGGGTAGTCTAATCTGATCTACACTAACTCGACCTGACATATCATACACAGTATGTGTGAATATGTGATAAGTTGATTCATGTAGAAACTGAAGAAGATATGTTTGGAAGCAGATCGACAAATACTAATGTATGTCAAGTGCACTGTTGATTATGGTATTTTTTTTGTAAGAAAGGTGGTTCTTGTGAAATCGTAAGGTATTGCGATGCTAATTATGTTAGTGATCATGACACTCGACGTTCGACGAGTGGCTATATATTTACTCTAGAATTAGAAGTAGTGTCTTGGTGCAGCGGAAAACAATCCACTATATCTTTGTCATTTGTTCCTTTACATAGCGCCTTCACATTTCCAAGTATCCTAAGTGAGATTGTTGACTAGACGTCAAAAATCGACAGAAAGGGAGAATGTCGAATGCATAAATGATGTCGACGGAAGTGTACTTAAGCGAAACGCTTAAAAGTGACTTCGAGGGACATGAAGGACATAAACGTGTGTCAAAAACAGGGCATTAACGTGGGAACAAGGAAGCGGTCACATCAACATTAAATGCACTTTCTCATGGCTATAAATACGTCACTGCCAGAGTTCACAAGGCCATGAATGTGTGAAATGAATGAGATAATGGAGAAACCTTACGATTTCTGAAAAGAAGAAAAGTTGTTCAAAAGGAAAGAAAAGAAAAACCACTCAGAGATTAAACATGTGAGATTAGAGGGATTCGGAGGAGAGAGGAACAATGTCAAAATCTTTGCCCCGAATACCCACTTTTACCCGTTGATGGTGAAAGATTATACACATGAGATTACATAGGGACCACCTCTTGCGTTTTAAGCTGGTGTAAAAGGCCTGGATAGAAGGGCACACCCAGTTTGATACGTGAGCCTAGGTGGTAACTAGTAATCTTCCGTGACCCAAAGTTGGCACCTTTTCCATGTAAGACTTTGGGTATCTTTCCATTTAACGAGGGAAAAGAAAAGTCCTCTGAGGAAAATTCCCCAAGAAGAGTTTTCGACGAGTCCTCTGGTTAGATTGGTGGGCGAAACACAGTCATAATCAGAGACCATGTCGACTATATCGACTAGGGGGATTGATTCAATTAGAGGCCGACACCCCATGAGCATAGTGTCGAAGGAGCTTGATGTCGATAGACATCAGAGGGCCCAAGGAGCGGGAGCATGTCACTTCAACGGAACTACGAAAAGACTTAGAAAAAATCCCAATGGTCCTAAGTTGTATTATTTCAGTTGTGGGAAGATGCTCGTCGAAGGCCTCCTATCGAAAAGACTACCGAAGACTTGAAGGAGTGGAAACACATAGAGAAGCCACATCGTAGGGAAGTTACTTAGTGGGTAGTTATTTAGAACGTGGCTGCTGCGGTTATGCAGAGCATGCCCAATAAGGTAGTGTAGGGGTAGTTAATTCTTAGGGTTATAAATATGTAATCATTTGCTTGTAATGGGGGTTGGTGCATCGGTAATCATCCTATACATCTCACCAGAGCAGATTGACGGAGAAAATGTCTTTGTAATAACCCTTTTTCCATTCCAGAAATTTTATCAATTCAATGCAATCTTTTGCTTTCCCATTTCCAATTCCAGCACTTTACTTTCCCGCAACTTTAAATCTCGCCTTTACGGTTTTACTGCA
The DNA here is from genome assembly GCA_037953625.1 of Crotalaria pallida. NCBI lineage: Eukaryota > Viridiplantae > Streptophyta > Magnoliopsida > Fabales > Fabaceae > Crotalaria > Crotalaria pallida. The sequence goes on along the minus strand of CM075652.1, from coordinate 113,320,216 downwards.
CGTTTAAATTCTCGCATATAATTCCTGCATTTTACTACTGTTATCTTTATCGTTCTGCGTTTTTGTTCATACTTGTCAATTTACATTTTTCGTCGATTTACGATTTCGCAAAACCTCTACTTCTCTGCCAAGATAAACCAAAAACAAACAAAAATAGTCAAGTCCATTACAAGATTACCACATAACCAGTCGATACCCACACCCCACGCACTAATCCTCAGTTCGACCCGCGTCGAAGGAAATCATGTTAAACAGAGATATATGTTGATTTTCTTACTTTTTTGGAAGCCTTCAAACATCATTTTCTCTACTATGCTCCTCATTTATCCATTTAAACCTTCAACAATTATCATTAACAAGAACGACATCATTGGGTTTCCATGCCTTTGTACTCTTTCAATACGAAACTTATTATATGTTGGACTTCCATTCATCAAAATTGAAATTAAGACTTACTTCAAACACCTTGTCATCCACCCTTTCCACTTGTAGCAAAATCTCATCCTTTTCATCATGTATGTTGTCTAAGAAGTTCTAGTTGACGCTTTCATATTACATTGTCTTTCACATTTTTAAAGCAGTTAAAATTGCAATGTTCCTTTACCTTTGACAAATAGTTCTTAGATTGCTTTTGCCGATAGAAAATATGGATTGCACATTTGCTAATCGCTACCCTTTTATTTAGTTTCAATTCACTCAAAACCAGGATGGATCTTCTCTTGCACCCAATCATCTCTTTTATTTTATTGTTTTTAATCACTTTTCACATTTTCCAAATGTATCTAGAATAACATTAAAGGAATAACAATCATAAATAATAATAGCGTCTCGCTAAGGACATTTGTTAAGAATACTAATAATGGAAAAATAATCATAAGTGTGCATTCTTTCATGTATTGAGAATGCAAAAAATTACATTTTTTCCATGAGTTTTTATTATGTTTAAACAAGTACATCAAAAACACTTATTAATATTTGTCATAATAATAACAACAACAGTAATAATAATCAGGGTTTTTTCAACCCCGACCCTAAAACCTGAAGATAAGAAGTTAAAAATGAATAACATTTATTAGAAAGTCATACATCGAATAAAAACATTTTAAATTTAATTTTTCTAACAAATGCATATTGCATATTTCCACGTTTGACAACTGACATTATGATCCTAAAATTGTTTTTCTTTATTTCTAAGGAACTTTCATTGGGGAAAGGGTCTACCTCCCATATTCCCCACTCTCATCATTGAAAATATTACATAACAAATGTACTATTATTAACTCCTAATCAAAGGTAATCAGATTTCATATGAAAAGGCCTTCACATACATTTCAACCGTAACACTCTCTAGCTACCATTTCTCATCCAACTTGAAGAAACGATCCATATTATTTCAAAACTAACCTTCATATCTCCCTGCTCCATGTTTCCCCTTCTCACCCTTTGTCATCTCTTCCTCTTCCATCATGGCCTTCAAAATTCCTCAACTACTTCTCATTCTCCTGTGGCTGTCTCTAATATTGTTACTCTTTCATGAGTATTACAATCTCAAGTCTAAGGTCATCAAGAAACAAAACATACACCCTAGTAACTCATCACCATCTCATCACACTTTGATCAGCAGAAAAGTCTTAGCTAGCAAATTTGACTTCTCTCCTTTCTTTAAGCATCATTATCATCATGATAAACACCAAGATCCTTCAGGCACAGAGATTGATCCACGTTATGGTGTTGAGAAGCGCCGTGTCCCAACTGGTCCAAATCCGTTACACCATTGATGGAAACTATAAAGGGTTGATGAAACATGACAAAAGTAATGGTTGGTAGCAGAAGCTTTGATATAATGATTAACACCAAGGTTTCAAATTGAGGTCTGTATGTAAACGCTATTTAAAACAATGATTATTACTACCTTGGTGATGCTACTAAATCCTCTTTTTTTTTGTTTTTTTTTTCTTTTACTTTATTTTGTTTTCTCTATTTATAAATTGCTTGTTGATATTGAAGCCAGCCAGAAATCAGGATTATTCACCTTATTTTGTATGATATTACCAACTTGAGATATTGTACACTACATATTCTAATTAATTAAGTTCATTTGTTTTTTTTTTTTTTTTTAAAGTAGTAGTAGTTCATTTGTTTGAGTCAGAAAATACTGAATGCCATACATTTTTCAGGTTTTCAGTGCATTTCATTTTTGGGTGATTACCACGATTTGCTCTTATTTCGTCATTGTAATGATTCATGAAAGCAAGAAAAACAATTATTATCATTGATCTGATGTGTTGGTGAGTGATCTTCAAGAAACATGAGTAGCTGCCACGGCACGGCACGATTTGGAAAGATTTTAAGTAGGAGCATAATAATTATATGAATTTATGATGACTTTGGTTAGTGTAAAAGCTAAAATATTTTTCTACCCAAAAGAAAGGTTAATATTTTTCTTTGAAGATTAATAAAAATAAAAAGACTACGTTACTGCACGACTGCACGTGATCACTTATCATAGCATCGGTGGTTCGCACAGTATCTATTTGAATTTTGGGTGATTCTTTGATGTTTTTGTTAAGTTTTGTTTCAATACTTCATTTTCATAATATTATTAATTTAGTAATTAAAAATTTTGATTATTGAGATTGAAAGTTGAAATGATAATAAATTATTGTAACATTGAACTTAAGGTAAGTAGGAGATAATGATATATGCCATCGTTTTGGAAGATTCTTGAGATCAAGATGCTGCCATGTTGGTGGAACGACTATCGTCATGGGTAAAGTTGGATATGTGCGGATGAGCATGGGTACCCACGGGCACGCGGCTAGTGCATACCCATACCTATGCCTATACCCGAGGGTATTTACGGGTATTTGTGTGGGTAACGGGTACCCGTCGGTACCTACGAGTTTTAAATTTTTATTATATAATTATATATTTTGTGTAACGCTCTCTTTATGACTTGAAAATAATTAATATTTCCAAATAGTTTATTACTTGCTATCAAAATTAGGACTAGAAAATTTTTCCTTTTTAATATTATTACTTGTTCAATCAAAAACCTCTTTTCGACATAAACCGTTACATGAATTCGGCATAGTACTATCTTAAATTGAGAAAAACTCTAGAGAACGCATTTTCTTGATTAAAAAAACATTACTAGTATTTATCAGTTGAATACACTATTTGCCTCTCGAGTGAGATTTGCATATATAAAATGTATACGTTTCGCCGAATTCTTTATAAACTGAAATCAGAGTTCGCGGAAGAAAAATAATACTTATGGGGCACTGCTGAGGAAAATAAACATCATATATATATATATATATAGATCATACCATCAATTAAAACCCCATCAGTAAAAAAGTCGAGATAGCAAGTTTTGATAAGACATATACAGACCAGCTGCACTAAAATAAAAGCTCACTCTAAGACCTCTCCATATATACAATATATATAACAAAGTCCAAAAGCAGAAGTCCCAGAGCAAGTCCTCCATGTCCTCAGCAGCTCCTCAGATCCTCCACAGCTCTATCCCTAGGATCTAGGATCCAAAACACCTATGCTATGTAGACTCCTATGAACCAGCGGGTCCACCTCTAGCAGAAACAGTCGGCTCAACATGCACCTCCTCCTCGCTCTCATCCTCCACAGGGTCCTCTTCGACCTCGCCCGACGGTGTAGAGACCCCACCACTGGGTCTAGGATCCGCAGAAGCAGTCCTATCATACTCAGTCGGACCAGGAGAAGGAGTCTCCTCAGTGACAACTCTATGGGATGAAGGATGGGAACGAGTGGCGACTCTAAATCTAAAACTATGAAAACGACGCATAGGTCGAGCCGGGGGTGGTCCTCTATAAGTATAAAAAGGTGGAACATGCATAGTATAGACTAATGGGATCCTAAATCGACGAGGTCGTACACGCACCAGAGGGTTAGGGTGGTAGAGAGTGATCTCAACCTCCCCCTCAAAAGTGGCACAGTGCTCCTCATACGTCCATATACCGCTAGGGATAGGGCGTATCTCGATGCAGGCTAGGTATCTGGCCATCACCTAAACAGGGCACAGGGAGTAAGTATACACATATACATAATTGATTAAGACTAAAATTACAATCACAAATATATCATGGACAGATCATAATGCAAATACATATGAGCACACCAAATTTTCAACATTATAACTCTTATAATGCAGGTGACATGATGTATGATTTTCTATCCACAACTGAGGCCTCTAAATGTCCATCTTGGACGTCCATCCAGTACACCCTTGTGTTCCCAGAACACCGACATTAGTTCCCAGAACATAATGTCGAACCATACTTGGATAAAAAGCATCACTCCCGGAGTGTGCACCACGTTCACAGAACGCCACGTTCCCAGAACGCATAAAAACCAAGTCCCGGACACTGGCCACATATCTATAATGTGTCATCAAGTAGGTTATACTTTGGTACTCCCGGAGTACCCTCCTCATATTCCCAGAATATGATAAACGTTCCTACCAACCAGACTTCCAGTCTATATGTATGCAAAAACATCAGGGTTGGTTTTTATCTTTACATTAATTAATGTGATTTAGAAATATTCCAATTTCTACTTTTGAATGATTTATTTGAGGTATAACATTTGACATAAAAATTCCCCTTTGAATTTTTCTCAAAACATGCCTTTTTAACTTAGATTGGGTAAAACAAAGTCAATAGTATTCAAAAACTTAACTTTTTATTTTTCAGATTCAGGTACTAACCGGTTACAGTTTCAGGCTAACCGGTCAGAATTACAGACCTGAACTGTTTGCCATTGCAATTCAGAAAAACCCTTTTTCTTGAATTCTATACCCAATCCAAGACACATTTAACATTGTTTTATACCTCAAAAACCATTGTTTCAACATTCAAAAGTCCAAATCACATTTCCTTTTCCAATGAACATAATTTCCTCTTGAAATTATTTCATTAACTTAAGGCATTAAATTTGATCTTTCAAATCAGAACTTTGAAAACTCAAGTTCAGATCATGTATAATGAAATTAAAGCTTAAATTTGAGCAGAAACCATTAAGATTTCAGGACTGTTTAATAAACTCATTTTCTTTGAAAATCTGCAGTGTCTAACCGGTTACGAAAATCGTGTAACCGGTTAGATTATGCAGTCAGACCATTAAAACAAGAGTTTTAACAACTCAATTTCTTCCTTTCTCAAATCTAACCAAATTTCATTATGCACAAAGTTCATATGCCTTAAAATAAACATGTTTACACCCAGAAACACATTCATATTGCATGCATCAAGTTTATTGTATCAAATTGCATGAAAATTCACATAAACACAATTTAACACAACAAAACCTAGATTAAGCACTCAAACACATAATTCAACATTTATATAGCTTGCATGCATCAAATTAAAGTTGCTCAAAACCACAGTGAGCAAGTTTTTGGCCTCCAGGCCTTTGTGCTTAAAAACACATAATGCCCTTTTGAGTTTTGTGAACTCAAATCCTAAATCATTCGATTTTTAGTCTAAATCTAGTATAGTATAGACTTCTCCCATACCTCTAAGACGATCTTGATGAAGGTTATCGCTGGATTTGAAGAAAAACCACAGATTCCCACAATTTCCCCAAGTCTGCTCTCAGATTCGGTTTCCAGCAACAGGGTCCAGAAACCACCAAATTTGACACAGAAATTGGCCAAAGAAATTAGGGAAAATGGTCAGAATTCAAAGTAGGGTACATGCACTAGAGAATCAAAGAAGTTTGAGACTTAAAGGTCAACTAAGCTTACCAAAATCGAGTCTGGAAATCAGCTTCCAGAATCAGAACAGCACAGAGCTCAGACTCAATCTCTTGGCTTCCAAGCTTGATTCCTCTTTCCACACTCACTCTTAACTCACAAATTTGGTATCAACACAAAGCCCTTGATGTGAGCTTTGTGAATGTGTATCAATCTCTCAACAAAACTCAGGAACGAAAGAGAATTCGTCCTCACGAAATTGGAACCCTAAATCAGCTTCTTCAACAAGAAATCAGATGAACAACCCCCAAATCCTCATAATTTCCTCTATTTATAGACAAATCACACTTGCATGCAGGGCGACGCGTGTGTTGCCACTAATCCAAGACTGTAATCATGGCGATTACAGAGTAATTTGAGTGATTACTCATCAAAATCCACTAAACCAGTTTCTGAGTTCATCATCTAACCGGTTACAAGGCATTACTAACCGGTTAGATCAGTTCAAAATTTAAAAATCATTATTTTTAAATCTTTCCCTCCAAGAACTATTCTAATATTGCCTTTTAGTCCTCATCCAGGGACCAAAATGCAATTTTCTTATATTTTGCATTTATTTGCCATATAAAAATATTTCCACTTATTTTTATATTTAAGGCTAATTAAATACAAAACATAAACTTGAAAAATACTATAAATTAATAATAAAACTTTTTATTATTAATTTCCTATTATTCGAGAGACGAAAATTAGGGGTGTTACACTACTCCCCCACTTAAAAGGAATTTCGTCCCCGAAATTCTAGATTACAAAAACAACTCCGGATACTCTTGACGCATCTTCTCCTCTAATTTCCATGTAGCTTCCGATACGTCAGTATTCTCCCAAATTACCTTGACCAAGGGTATTTCCTTCCCTTTGAGCCGCTTGACTTCACGATCTTCTATCTGAACCGGTCTGGTCTCAAAGGTCAGGTTTTCTTTCAGAGTTAGGTCATCAGGTTGGAGTTTTAGAATAACGGATGGGTCATGAACATATTTCTTTAACTGCGAAACGTGAAAGACGTTATGCAAGTTGGATAAAGAGGGTGGTAAGGCCAATTGATAAGCAACAGGACCAACTCTCTTAAGAATCTGGTATGGACCTATACACTTAGGAGAAAGCTTTCGGGTTCTCAAGGCTCTACTAATTCCTTTCATCGGAACCACCCGAAGGAACACATGATCGCCCTCAGAAAACTCTAATGGTTTCCTCCTCTTATCCGCATAACTCTTCTGTCGACTCTTAGCCGCTTTCATCTTAGTCTGAACCATCTTGATCTTTTCAGATGTCTGCTGTATCATTTATGGTCCAACCATTAGGTTCTCCCCCACTTGGAACCAACATAGCGAGGTCTGACACCTCCTTCCATACAACGCCTCGAACGGTGCCATTCCAATGCTCGCATGGTAGCTATTGTTGTATGTGAACTCTGCAAGAGGTAACACTTGATCCCAGCTTCCTTGTTCTTCAAGTGCACACGCTCGCAACACATCTTCCAAAGATTGAATTGTTCTCTCCGTCTGGTCATCCGTCTGTGGATGATACGCAGAACTCAATTTCAACCTTGTCCCCATCGCTTCATGCAAACTCTTCCAGAATTGCGATGAAAACCTCGGGTCTCGATCAGACACAATGCTCGAAGGCACTCCGTGAAGATGAACTATCTCCTTGATATAGATCTGGGTAAGCTTGCTCAAAGAATAGCGCATATTTATCGGAATAAAATGCGCCGACTTGGTTAACCTATCCACAACCACCCAGATTGCATCATGATTTGCTGCGGTCCTCGGCAAACCAGACACAAAGTCCATCGAGATGCTATCCCACTTCCACTGGGGAATTCTCAGAGATTGCAACTGTCCTCCCGGTTTCTGATGTTCTACCTTCACTTTTTGGCAAATCAAGCACGCCGCCACATATTCTGCCACATCCCTTTTTAATCCTGACCACCAAAATATCTTCTTCAAGTCCTGATACATTTTGGTTGATCCAGGATGCATACTCATCCGACTCTTATGGGCTTCATCAAGAATTAGTCTCCTAACTTCTTGATCTCTTGGTACACAAATCCTTGTCCTGAAACGAAGGATTCCATCCTGCCCAAACTTGAAATCAGGTTCCTTTCCTTCCGAACCTAGTCTCATCTTTTCCATCAATTCCTCATCTGTTCGTTGCAACTCCCGAATTCTTTCCAAGAACTCGTTGGTGATCTGCAACGTCCCCAACTTGATACTTGATGGTTCCACTTGTGTCATCAAGCTCAAATCTCTGAATTCTTCAATCAACGCTGCTTCCTTAACCATCATCGCACTGATGTGGATTGCTTTCCGGCTCAACGCGTCTGCAACCACATTCGCTTTACCCGGGTGATAATGGAGTTTAAAGTCATAATCCTTCAAAAACTCCATCCATCTTCTTTGCCTCATGTTCAACTCTTTCTGGTCGAACAGATACTTCAAACTCTTATGGTCACTAAATACTTGGAATATAGTGCCATAGAGATGATGTCTCCATATCTTTAAGGCAAACACGATCCCAGCCAACTCCAAATCGTGCGTCGGGTAATTCACCTCATGATTCTTCAATTGCCTCGATGCATACGCCACTACTCTTCCTTCTTGCATCAATACACAACCCAGTCCTTGCTTAGATGCATCACAGTAAACTTCAAAACTCTTGTGAGGATCAGGTAAGATTAACACAGGAGACGATGTTAACCTTTCCTTCAACTCACGGAAACTAACTTCGCACCGATCCTCCCACACGAACGGTTGATCCTTCCGAGTCAACTTAGTCAAAGGCAATGCAATCTTAGAAAATCCTTCTATGAATCGACGATAGTATCCAGCCAACCCTAAGAAACTTCTCACCTCCGTGACCGTCTTAGGCTGTTCCCCAACTTAGCACTGAACTTACTTTCGCTGGATCCACCGCAATTCCCTCTTTAGAGATCACGTGCTCCAGAAACTTCACTTCATTCAACCAAAACTCACACTTCGTAAGTTTGGCATATAGTTGTTTCTCCCTCAGGACCTTCAACACAATCCTGAGATGCTCTTCATGCTCTTCCGGAGTTTTAGAATAGACCAAAATATCGTCAATGAATACCACCACAAACAAATCCAAATATGGTCTAAAGATCCGGTTCATATAATCCATGAAAATAGCAGGTGCATTTGTCAATCCGAACGGCATCACAACATACTCATAATGACCGTATCGCGATCGAAATGCAGTCTCGGGTATATCCTCCTCCTTTATCCTGATCTGATGATATCCCGATCTCAGATCAATCTTGGAGAATACTGCAGCTCCCCTAACTTGATCCATAAGGTCGTCAATCCTTGGCAAAGGATACTTATTCTTAATAGTGACCTTATTCAACTGCCTGTAATCCACGCACATCCTCATACTTCCATCTTTCTTCTTTACAAACAGTAATGGAGCTCCCCAAGGCGAAACACTTGGCCTGATCATTTGTTTCTGCAACAGCTCCTCGATTTTCTTCTTCATTTCTGCCATTTCTGGTGGTGCCATTCTATAAGGAGCAATAGAGATGAGACCAGCTCCAGGGACTAAGTCGATCCCAAACTCTATCTCTCGCTTCGGAGGTAATCCGGGTATCTCTTCAGAAAATACTTCCGGAAATTCCCTCACCACCGGAATCTCTTCGATCGACATCGACTCTTCTTCCCCAGAAGCCGAGAATAAACACATATAGCTCTCCGGTTCAAGGGTCCTATATTGAATTGTCTTTTCCTCACAATTGATGATCACTTGGTTCTTCATCAACCAATCCATTCCCAAGATCACATCCATTTGTAACTTAGGAAGACAAACCAAGTCTACTTTGGATGAACGACCCAGAATTTCTACCTCACACCCTAAACAGACTTTAGCGGTGTAGATCGGTATACCCGTAGGGGTGTCTATACTAAGATAGCAGGGTGAATCAGAAACAATAAGATTCAGCCTACTTACACATTCAGGGGAAACAAAAGAATGTGTAGCTCCAGAATCAAACATGATTTTGCAAGGTTGATTATTAAGCAGAAAATTACCTTGCACAAGATTCGGGGTTTGGGTTGTTTCACTACCACTCAGAGCAAATACTCGTCCTTGTACCACATACTTTCCAACAGATCTCATTGCATCTCCCTTTGCAGATTCCTTGCATTCATGGGCAAAGTGACCTTGCTTTCCACACTTGAAACATCCTCCCGTGGACCAGCAAAACTGACCATGATGATAACGCTTGCATTTCTCGCAATAAGGAGCATTATCGCGAGGCTTGTTCCGGTTATCCATCACTGCCTTGCCCTTTCCTTTGTTCTTAGAATATGGACCATTATTCTGATGGTCAAACTTCTTCTTCCTCTGTGGTCCATAGTTCTGTCCAACCCCTTTCACTTGACTTCCTATCAGCTCCGCCTTCTTATCATCTTCATACATTCTGCACATGTCCACCAGTGCAGGGAAACTCTGAATCCTTTGATAACTGAAGATAGACTTCAGCTCCGGCCTTAGCCCACCTTCAAACTTCACACACTTACTTCTTTCATCAGGGTTATTTAAGTAATAGGGAGAGTACTTCATCAGCTCCTCAAATCTAGCAGCATACTCCCCTACACTCATATCCCCTTGCTTCAATTGCATAAATTCCACTTCCTTTTTCCTCCGCAAATCTTCTGGAAAATATTTATTAAGAAATTTCTCTATAAATACTCCCCAGTTGATTGCCCTCCTTTCAAAATTCAGCAATTGGACCGTGTGATCCCACCAGTTTTCAGCTTCCCCATGAAGCATGTAAACTGCATAGGTCACCTTCTGTTCATCAGAACACTCCAGAGTTCGGAAGATCTTATTGATCTCATACAACCACTTGTTCGCCTCATCAGGTCTATATCCTCCCTCAAATCTTGGTGGATTGCACTTCCTGAACTCCGACAGAGTCTTAGCGTCATGATTCGCCATGTTGCCAGCAGATGGATTACCAGCTCTCCCTTGAGATGATTGATGCCTCTGCTGCTGCTGCATGCCTTCCAGCACAGTCGTGATTCGTTCTAACATTTCATTAGTAACATTTCGATTTCGGGTTGCCATAGAAAGACCTGCACTATGGGCTCTGGGTTACTAAAAAGGTCTTTAAAACATAAATACTACCACTAACTTACTCAAACATATTCAATCAACATTGAATATCATACTTAGCTGCATCTTCAGGGCCATGAGGAACAGGACCAATGCTCAGATACCACCAAAGGGTGTGACGCTCTCTTTATGACTTGAAAATAATTAATATTTCCAAATAGTTTACTACTTGCTATCAAAATTAGGACTAGAAAATTTTTCCTTTTTAATATTATTACTTGTTCAATCAAAAACCTCTTTTCGACATAAACCGTTACATGAATTCGGCATAGTACTATCTTAAATTGAGAAAAACTCTAGAGAACGCATTTTCTTGATTAAAAAAAAACATTACTAGTATTTATCAGTTGAATACACTATTTGCCTCTCGAGTGGGATTTGCATATATAAAATGTATACGTTTCGCCGAATTCTTTATAAACTGAAATCAGAGTTCGCGGAAGAAAAATAATACTTATGGGGCACTGCTGAGGAAAATAAACATCATATATATATATAGATCATACCATCAATTAAAACCCCATCAGTACAGTAGCAAGTGATAAAAAGTCGAGATAGCATGTTTTGATAAGACATATACAAACCAGCTGCACTAAAATAAAAGCTCACTCTAAGACCTCTCCATATATACAATATATATATATAACAAAGTCCAAAAGCAGAAGTCCCAGAGCAAGTCCTCCATGTCCTCAGCAGCTCCTCAGATCCTCCACAGCTCTATCCCTAGGATCTAGGATCCAAAACACCTATGCTATGCAGGCTCCTATGAACCAGCGGGTCCACCTCTAGCAGAAACAGTCGGCTCAACATGCACCTCCTCCTCGCTCTCATCCTCCACAGGGTCCTCTTCGACCTCGCCCGACGGTGTAGAGACCCCACCACTGGGTCTAGGATCCGCAGAAGCAGTCCTATCATACTCAGTCGGACCAGGAGAAGGAGTCTCCTCAGTGACAACTCTATGGGATGAAGGATGGGAACGAGTGGCAGCTCTAAATCTAAAACTATGAAAACGACGCATAGGTCGAGCCGGGGGTGGTCCTCTATAAGTATAAAAAGGTGGAACATGCATAGTATAAACTAATGGGATCCTAAATCGACGAGGTCGTACACGCACCAGAGGGTTAGGGTGGTAGAGAGTGATCTCAACCTCCCCCTCAAAAGTGGCACAGTGCTCCTCATACGTCCATATACCGCTAGGGATAGGGCGTATCTCGATGCAGGCTAGGTATCTGGCCATCACCTAAACAGGGCACAGGGAGTAAGTATACACATATACATAATTGATAAAGACTAAAATTACAATCACAAATATATCATGGAAAGATCATAATGCAAATACATATGAGCACACCAATTTTTCAACATTATAACTCTTATAATGCAGGTGACATGATGTATGATTTTCTATCCACAACTGAGGCCTCTAAATGTCCATCTTGGACGTCCATCCAGTACACCCTTGTGTTCCCAGAACACCGACATTAGTTCCCAGAACATAATGTCGAACCATACTTGGATAAAAAGCATCACTCCCGGAGTGTACACCATGTTCCCAGAACGCCACGTTCCCAGAACGCATAAAAACCAGGTCCCGGACACTGGCCACATATTTATAATGTGTCATCAAGTAGGTTATACTTTGGTACTCCCGGAGTACCCTCCTCATATTCCCAGAATATGATAAACGTTCCTACCAACCAGACTTCCAGTCTATATGTATGCAAAAACATCAGGGTTGGTTTTTATCTTTACATTAATTAATGTGATTTAGAAATATTCCAATTTCTACTTTTGAATGATTTATTTGAGGTATAACATTTGACATAAAAATTCCCCTTTGAATTTTTCTCAAAACATGCCTTTTTAACTTAGATTGGGTAAAACAAAGTCAATGGTATTCAAAAACTTAACTTTTTATTTTTCAGATTCAGGTACTAACCGGTTACAGTTTCAGGCTAACCGGTCAGAATTACAGACCTGAACTGTTTACCATTGCAATTCAGAAAAACCCTTTTTCTTGAATTCTATACCCAATCCAAGACACATTTAACATTGTTTTATACCTCAAAAACCATTGTTTCAACATTCAAAAGTCCAAATCACATTTCCTTTTCCAATGAACATAATTTCCTCTTGAAATTATTTCATTAACTTAAGGCATTAAATTTGATCTTTCAAATCAGAACTTTGAAAACTCAAGTTCAGATCATGTATAATGAAATTAAAGCTTAAATTTGAGCAGAAACCATTAAGATTTCAGGACTGTTTAATAAACTCATTTTCTTTGAAAATCTGCAGTGTCTAACCGGTTACGAAAATCGTGTAACCGGTTAGATTATGCAGTCAGACCATTAAAACAAGAGTTTTAACAACTCAATTTCTTCCTTTCTCAAATCTAACCAAATTTCATTATGCACAAAGTTCATATGCCTTAAAATAAACATGTTTACACCCAGAAACACATTCATATTGCATGCATCAAGTTTATTGTATCAAATTGCATGAAAATTCACATAAGCACAATTTAACACAACAAAACCTAGATTAAGCACTAAAACACATAATTCAACATTTATATAGCTTGCATGCATCAAATTAAAGTTGCTCAAAACCACAGTGAGCAAGTTTTTGGCCTCCAGGCCTTTGTGCTTAAAAACACATAATGCCCTTTTGAGTTTTGTGAACTCAAATCCTAAATCATTCGATTTTTAGTCTAAATCTAGTATAGTATAGACTTCTCCCATACCTCTAAGACGATCTTGATGAAGGTTATCGCTGGATTTGAAGAAAAACCACAGATTCCCACAATTTCCCCAAGTCTGCTCTCAGATTCGGTTTCCAGCAACAGGGTCCAGAAACCACCAAATTTGACATAGAAATTGGCCAAAGAAATTAGGGAAAATGGTCAGAATTCAAAGTAGGGTACATGCACTAGAGAATCAAAGAAGTTTGAGACTTAAAGGTCAACTAAGCTTACCAAAATCGAGTCTGGAAATCAGCTTCCAGAATCAGAACAGCACAGAGCTCAGACTCAATCTCTTGGCTTCCAAGCTTGATTCCTCTTTCCACACTCACTCTTAACTCACAAATTTGGTATCAACACAAAGCCCTTGATGTGAGCTTTGTGAATGTGTATCAATCGCTCAACAAAACTCAGGAACGAAAGAGAATTCGTCCTCACGAAATTGGAACCCTAAATCAGCTTCTTCAACAAGAAATCAGATGAACAACCCCCAAATCCTCAGAATTTCCTCTATTTATAGACAAATCACACTTGCATGCAAGGCGACGCGTGTGTTGCCACTAATCCAAGACTATAATCGTGGCGATTACGGAGTAATTTGAGTGATTACTCATCAAAATCCACTAAACCAGTTTCTGAGTTCATCGTCTAACCGGTTACAGGGCATTACTAACCGGTTAGATCAGTTCAAAATTTAAAAATCATTATTTTTAAATCTTTCCCTCCAAGAACTATTCTAATATTGCCTTTTAGTCCTCATCCAGGGACCAAAATGCAATTTTCTTATATTTTGCATTTATTTGCCATATAAAAATATTTCCACTTATTTTTATATTTAAGGCTAATTAAATACAAAACATAAACTTGAAAAATACTATAAATTAATAATAAAACTTTTTATTATTAATTTCCTATTATTCGAGAGACGAAAATTAGGGGTGTTACATTTTGTAATAATCATTATACATAAAAATAATTATAAGATGAAGAATTACAAACATATGATAAATGTTTATCATTATAATTTTATCTTTAAAATTCAATATGAAATATAAATAAAATAAAATTTATATGTTCTCAAAGTAATAAAAAAATATTAATATATATATAATATTTATTAATAAAATATTATTTTATATATGCATGTACCCGCGGGATGAGTATCACGATACCCGTCCCCACCCGCAAGCGAATAGTGCGGGCACCCGTTGCGGGTATTTTTGTGGGTACCCGTGCGCATGAGTATTTTGCCCATCCCTAAATATGGCAACAAATGTGGTAGGGTAAGTTGTGTGATGTTGGACTAATTGTATGGTAGGATAAAAATAGATGGAATTTGAAATTAAAAGCAAAACTAAAAAAAGAATTTTCATAAATAAAAATTAAAAAAGACATATAAATATCATTTAAAAAAGGAATATCAAACAATTTTCCTTGAACCTATAAAACTCGTATACCACAAAAATAAAAAAAGATAAATATTGTATCCGTGTTTAAAAATATCCTCAAGTTTTTCTTATTTGTTATAATTATTTTCGTAAAAATATGTTCATGATATTTCCGTCATATTTTTTTGATATAGTTTTTTATAGACAAATATTTTTTTTCTTTTTTTTATGAGGGAGAGGAAAACGTCGATACTAGGGTTCGAACTTGAGTTGCAACACTCTATATCCCATAATTTTATCAACTAAACGGTCTCTATTGAGATATTTTTTTCGATATAGTTAAGATACTTTTTTTGATCTTATTTTAAAAATTTTAATATATTTTTGTATTTATACTTTTAAAATAAATTTCAAAATTCCTTTTGAATATAAAAACGTATTTATTATATATATATATATATATATATATTTATATACAAACACTATATTATATTTTGGAACCCAAATATTGAAACAGAGAGCTCCTCGCGAAATGGAGCTCTCACAGGAAAAGTTGATAAAATAAAGGTCAATCAAGTATGCCACGTGTCAAACACGGTGTTATATCACTTGATTGTTGAAACGACATATCACTTCACTGTTGAAACGAAATATCACTTCACTGTTGAAACAACATATCACTTTACTATTGAAACGACTTGTCGCTTGTAATAATTTTTTTTTTAATTTTCAAAATATTAATTTTAAATTACTCGGAAAAAAATAATATTACAAAGAGATATATTGTTTTAAATTAAATATTACCAAAAGATATATTGTTTCAGACTAATGCATGATTGGATGCAATGATTCAATATAATAAAGTGGTGCAATATTTCAAACTGATCACGAGAAAAAAAACTATCAACTAATACACCTTATTAATACACATATACACATAAACTAATGCTCCTATTCTATTGCACTAATTTATTGCAGGAGAAAAAATTCTACTTCACGCGCACATGTACTTCCTTTATAAAAAAAAAACCTAAATTCAAAAATAATCCTAGCTCGTATTAAAACACTGTATTATATTTTTGAACCCAAACATTGAAATCAGAGAGCTCTTGGCGAAATGGAGCTCTCACAGGAAAAGTTGATAAAATAAAGGAGCTCTCACAGAATTTTTTTTATAAACTTTTTTTTTTCTATTATCACAAAAGGAATTTTATACTGGTATACTACCATGCTATTATTAGGGTACGTAGAAAATTAATTCGTTGAGTATACTCAAATTTATCTTCTCAACTAGTGATCTCTCCAATGATTGAACTTTGTTTCTCCCTAAGATCATATTGTCCATTCACTACTATCTGTCTTTGATAATCTTGTGAACTTTTCAGCTAGATAGTGTCGGGGGCTTTTTCCGTTTTCGTGTTAAATTATTATTAATCAATCACATGATATATATTATACGTACAATTTTCAAGTATTTTCATTTAATATTGAGACTTTATTTTTGGACAATTTTCTTTACACATTTTTACCTTCTTTTGGAAGTAAAAAAATGAAAGATACTTTTTGGGATATATTTTGGAACATATCATACATGTATCAGTATATGATACTTCCTCCGTCACTTATTATAGGACTTTTTTGAATAAAAACATTTGATCATAAATATAAGATTTTTTTCAGATTTTTTTCAGAATTATCTTGACATTTAATCATAATACTCTAAATTTTTAGTGAGAAGACATAAATAAAATTGTATTGGAAAGAGCAAAAATTTTGCAAACTGTGTAGTTTTAATGTTGTAGAGGGTGGAGGTAAACTAAGAATCAAAGTAAGTATTTAAAATTCAAAAAATTTATTATGTTATAATAATTAGTAAAAATATATTTTTGGAACAACATATCAGTACAAAATTTATCAATCTTGGTGGACATTAAAATAACCAAAAGGATCATGTAACAAGGGACGGAGGGAATACATGGTATGTATATCACTCATGCTATGATATTGATGCTTTTCCTTTTTGAGTATTTAAGCTTCATGTGTGGCCATTAACATGGACGGCTGGTAATAGAAGTTGGTCTCTAGTAAAGCTGGGCTGGTGGCAGGGATCGGCTATAGTGGCCGAGCTCAGTCTACAGCAGAAACTAGTGTTTTTTGGTCCAGTCACTGCAAGTATCCGGCCTCCATAAGAGACAATTCTGTTCCATCCAGAAAAATCTACAACGTGGAGTGAAATTCTACCAGCAGCCTGGTTTCTCTCCTTACGAATGACTCAAACCTGAAATTCTGCTCAAGAAAAACAATCATATAACATTTGAATCAACCTTCATTGATAAATTAGATAGATTAATAAGGTTTAGAGTTTAGATCAGAATATATTTATATATTGTCCGGTATTGTTATATACTACTCCCTCCATCACTTGATATAAAACCTTTATGTGGAAATTCAATGCTCACCGAAAAAGTTGGTTAATTTTATAAGTGAAAATCTAAAATATCAACATTTGATATGTTTAGCAAAACAACCTTATAAATATTATTGGTCTATAAAAAATATGGAATAATAGAGATATTTGTACAAATAAGTAATTAATTGAATTGCCACTAAAAATTTGGTTAATGATTTTATAAATACGAACAAAATAAAATTTTCAAAATGTTATTATATAAAGGACATGTAGAACATTTCAAAAAAAAAAAAAAGGAGCAAGTACCTATCACTCACTCTATTCCAATTTATATGTCATTTTAGTATTTTCAACTTGTTCTAAATTATTTGTAGCTTTAGGAATTTGAGGATGCATTAATTAATTTTTTCCAATTTTAAATTTGCTTTTAAATATTTTGAAATATGTCAAATGTATAATAATTAGACAAATGCTAACAACTAACAAGCTAAGTGCTCATATTGTGCACTTGTTAACAAACCATAAGAGATCATTGAAACTTGCATTTTTTGGATTTTTTTTATTGATGGAATGATGTGCACTTATAATTGTTTTTCGTATTGTAGAAATCTTATCAAGTGACCTAAGGACACTTGTTAGCAATATCCTAATAATTAATGTAGTGAGTATAATAAAATAAAGTTGCCTTATTTTTTTTATTTGAAATTAAAATTGAAGTATTAAATGACTTTCTTAATCTATATGAAATTCCTAAAATGATAGATAAATTGAAATGGAGGAAGTATACAAATGACAATTGAAATATCATAGATAAATTTGATACTCTGAAATCCTTATTATATATAGGACATACTTAATTGAATTACACACATGTCAAGGATTAGTTAATTTAATGAATTCTATAATAATATATTATAACATTACAATTTTACCCCCTCAATTTTTTTTGAAAAAATTCTTACTAATTAATAAACAAAAAATACATAGCATCAAAAACATTTAATAAGGAGAAAAAGAGATAAGTAATAAATGATTCATAAGAAATATACATCAGTGACTTACAATTATGACCAAGAAAATATTTTAAAAAATGACTTATAATAAAAACTAGATGAAGTATTTTTTTCACACGTATCATTACAATAATGTCCCTAAACTACTTAAATATGTTTTTTTTTTTTCTAGTCATACTGTATACTTTTTAGAAAGCAATCTTGTTTAAATTGGGTCCATTGAAAATATATAAGGTTTGCTCTTTTTTTTTGTGTGAACAACATACATAGATTACAAAAGAAAACAAAAACAAAGAAACAAGAGAGAAGCCAAGTCTCCCGAGGGAAATGAGTAGCTGAAGAATCAGCTAGCAAAGGAATTATGAGAAAGGCAGGAGCGACATCAAAGATCATCAAGGAGCAGCTAGCAAAGCGTTGGCAGCAATGTTGGCTTCTTTGTAAAGATGCAAACGTTGGAAGTCACCATCTTGCATAAGGTACCTAATTCCTTGATCCAATCATGCACAAGGATGACAGCTACAAACCCCAACATCCAAGAACCTGACAAACCTCAACACGAGTAATTGAGCAAGACCCCTAAGTTACAAGAATAAGCAACTAAGGATAAGGGGTGACAGACACAAATGATTATTGAGAACACCATAACAGGCCGCATGCTGCACATCGGGGAGAAAAGAACCATAATCATTAAGCTTGACCCACTGCAAAGGTGGACAAGAGTACAAGACCACTGCACAAGGAAGTTTCTTTCACCATTAGCCCTCTTTGTAATATCATCCATTTTATTAATAGCATAAAGAGTTACTTGGAACATATTCTAAACCTGAATATATGATAGTTGCAACTTGCAAGCCTATTTTGATGTCGCTAGTATTAATTAGAAAAATATAATAGTTTATTTGGATTTGAGAGAGTAGTACATCATAATAATTAATGTTTTAACTATAATATTTTCTCAATTTCTCAGCATTCCATGAGTTCTTGCTGTGTTGTCCGGGGCAAATAATGTTATTACATGTTTGTATATATGCTCTTGTTCCTATTGCTTTCGTAATTCGATAAGGGCCTTTCCGATGAGGAGTGAGCTTCCCTTCATGGACATTCTTGTTTCTGATGTTGGCCCTTCACATCACCAAATCTCATGGTTTATATATTTCATCGGATGATCCGTTTCAGGTGTTGGAACTCCGATCTTCATTTAACGACCTCACTTCGAATGTGGGATCTTGTTTTTTTTTGTTCATCAAGGAGGTATAAATCTTGTCTTTGTTTTCTTTGGTTAGCCTCTTCGTTGAACATGTTCCTCCTCCAAGTCAGCTCTCCGATTTCGACCGGGATTTGAGCCTCACAATTATATGTTAAAAGAAATGGAGTTTCTCTTGAAGTGTTGTGGGGGTTTGTTCTATAGTTCCAAAGGACATTGGGGGAGATGGTCTATACATTTTTTGTTAGCTTCTCCTAGCAGATTCTTCAATCCATTGATAAGGACTTTATTTGATGCCTCAACTTGGTCATTATTTTGTGGGTGCTCAACCGAGCTATCATGGACTTTATCTTAAGTTTTGCAAACATCCTGTTTTAGCTTTCCATAGTGAATTGAGTTCCATTGTCCACCACTATAGATTCCGAAATTCCAAATATATAGGTAATTCGGTTTTTGAAAAAACTTTGCATGTTGTAGGTTGTTATTCAGCTAAAGGCATTGCCTCAGTCCATTTAGTAAAGTAATCCATTGCAACCATCAAGTACATGATGGGTCCTATTAGGTTCATGCCCCAAGAATAAAAGGGCCATGGTATCGAGGTGAAGTGTAGGGTTTTTTACGGTGCTTCGTATATGTTTGCGAAGTGTCTGATTGCACTTTCTTACTGTTTGTGTTGCATCTATTGTTATAGTCGGCCAAATACTAACCCGCTCTGAGAGCCTTGCGAGCTAAAGATTTGGCATCTACGTGGTGCCCACATTCTTCCTCGTGGATCTTTCTAAGGATGATCTCTGTTTCTTCGTGGTTTACGCAATTTAACATGGGCATGGGTATTCCTCTTCTATCTAGTCTTTCATCAAAGAGAGTCAAAAGGGCGGATCTTTGCCTATGTTCCATGGTTTTTGGATATCAAGTTGTTCTCCAATTTGGATGTATCGTAATATTGGGGTCTGCCATGTCGGTTTCTTGGTTGGGCTTATGAGCATGATGAAATTGGGAGTGTCCTTGGTTTCTTGGACCACCGTCTTGCTACAACTCTAGTTTTTGGTGCTAGCAAGTTTTTCTAGTATATCTGCTATAGAGTTTTTGTCTATTGAAATGTGTTCCAAGCTTACCTTTTGGAACTACCTAATCAAATGATTCATTCGCTCACGATATTTATGAAGTATTGGTTCTTTCCCTCGGTAATCTCCAAGAGCTTGGCTAGTAACCAATTGGGAGTCACTCTTCAATACCACTTCCATTGCTTCGAGATTTTAAGCCAAAAGCAAGCGTGCTATGCACGCTTCATAATCTGCTTGATTATTAGAGACCAATAAGAGGAAAGATAGAGATTGTCAAGGACTATTCCTTCTTTGTTCTCTGACATAATTCATGCTCCTCCTCCTTTATTATTTGCAGAACCGTCGGCGTAGAGAGTCCAGGTTGCTTTTGCATAGGCTGCTAGGTCGATGGTTAACTCGACGACATAGTCTGCCAAAACTTGAGCCTTGATGAATGAGCAAGGTTCGTATATTAAATCGAACTCTATTAGCCCTTTTCCCACTTAATCATTATGCCGGCTAGCTTCGACTTGTGGATCAGTATTTTTCTGATAGGCTGATTCTTTCTTATCACTATTGGATGACATTTGAAGTATTATCTTAGCCTTCGAGCTGTCGTTGCCAAAGCCAATGCTAACTTTTCTATCTTTTGGTAGTTTTTCTTCACTCCTTTAATTTGAGTGCCATGCTAACAAAGTAGACAAGTTTCTGTCCTTCAACCATTTCACTTACTAATACCAAGCTCATGACGGTATTAACTAACTCTACATAAAGATATAAAATTTCTCTTAGCTTCGGCCTTGTAAGTATGTATAAGTGTTAACGGAAAATTGAAATCGACAAAAGGTTACGAATGTCGGATGTCACTACAAGAATTTTGCCATATACCTACAATCAAAATCCGTTGGTAAAACACAAATAACCGTAGGTATAGCACAAAAAACTTATACCAACGGAGAGTTGGTTCCGTCATCTTTAAGTCGCTATACCTACGGTTTTTCCCTGTCACTATAGTTTATAGTTACAAAATTAGAATTTGTTGGTAAAAACATAAACTCTATACCTACAAGTTTTAGTGACAAATTATATTTTTTTTGTACCCACAACTTTGTTCCGTTACATGTTTTAGTGATTGATCATCCACTTCTATACCAATAATTGTGGCCCCTTATAATATATTTTTATGACGTTCACAAATACTAATAAATTATAGGTAAAAATTAAAATAAAATATTAAAATACATGCTAAACAATAAGCAATAAAATAAATAAATATATTTGCCAACCAAATATCATCAATAACATTAAAAATTAAAATAAAGTCTTACAAGCAAATCAAATACACAAGTGAAATATATCCACCAAAAAGTAACTTATTAGCATATGGCATGCACCTTTAAAGTCTTGTAATCATAAAAATTAGATCAAATTCACTTAAATGGATTAAAAAATAAGTCAAAATAGTTGATTGCCGCCAAGTTGAAGCCATCAAGAAGAACTTATCTTGCTAATCCTCGTCTGCAAAGAAAAAAATGACTTGAATGATAATATAATAATCACCAAGAAAAATAACTTAGAGGGAAATACATCTTATCAAGGGGATACCATATTCATCATTATTTATTTCTTAATTTGAAGAACCCATATTAGGGACACCGGCTACACCTTGAACCTGTTCAAAACAATGTAAAAGGAATACAAATTATGAACTAAAAATTTATTTACAAAATACAATAAGACAAATTAAAGAGGTAAGAGAAGTTTATTAAATCAAGCATCCAGAATGCAAAACACACAGAACAAATCATGTTCATAATTATCACTTCTCAACAAAACCCCCTTAAGATCATTGCCAATATATGTATGAATAAAAACAAGCAAAGAACCCTGCACATAATGACATTTTCAAACAATTTTTCGATCAGCAAAAGCAAACTTGTGGTTGAGTGGTTCATTGTAATGTTGAGCCATCTAAGAAAAGTCATGTGACGGAACTTGAGGGGAACATGATAACAGTGGCCTGCACAACTTACTGACAGAGCTAATGATCATTTATTGGTGCAACATGTTTCATGATTGAACTGGAGTACAAAATTAATAGCAAGCTTGAACTTCATAACACAATTCATAATTAAATTCCAACCTATCAAAATAGTGTGAAATTATCTACCCATTATTCAATAGCTTCAAGAAACAGAAAGAATATTTAGACTCAAACCAAGCTGATCTCAACAAATTTCAAAAGTGTATAGCCAACATGTTATTTTCCTTTATTTGAAATTGAGGAATGGAAGTTACAGATTCTCAAGAGGGTAAGAAGTTGATTCACATGGTTTTGATGGATAAAAGAAGAAAGCATCAAATTGCATCTTAATTACAAGCATGCAGAAAATGTTGAAGTTTTAAAGAATTTAGAATGATTTTAAGGATGTGGTTTAGAAATCTAACTTCATATTGAAAGAACCACTAGCTTTATCATGATCCTGAGACTAAAAAACAGGATATAGGAATTGAAAAATGATCGATCACCCAACACAAGGTCGAAATTATATTATTTTCATTTGGAGTGTCTTGGCAATTTAAAAATCTAGACAGACAAATTAAAGAGATTCCTAAATATGCATATATTAGGCACTAATGAGACAATGGAAATGGAAAATCTCATTTACTTACAAGTAATAAGCTAAGGTGTAAATTAGACCAAGCTTGTTCTCTCACTAAACTAACCAAACAATTGAGAGAATATATATATATATATATATATATAAGCAAAACAATTTTATTAAAAGACCTGTAACGAGAAAGAACGGGCATAAGGTATACTCGAAAACCAAACCCAAAATAGAGTATGAATGTCATTACAGAAGGAATAATAGCATAGTAGGAAAAAAACACAGAAACAGAACTTAAGGCAAAAACAAGGCACTTAATAGAAGCCTTGCCACCAAGCACCAACACAGCATCATCAGTCTTCATTCTAATCCAACTTCAGCTGCAGAATGTTAAAGAATATGACCACCCGCATTAACAGTGGTCAAGGGATCCCTTTTCAGCCACAGCATGACAGTAAACAAATATTAAGTATTTGATAACCACCCAAATAACAACATACACATTTTATCTTATATCCAAAATCAACTAAGAGAATATATAGTTTTGTATTTCCTTCTTCATTATCTTGTCTCCAAAATCAATTAACAAAGTGCTTTTCCCAGGAAACTCATTGCTCAGGAAGAATAATATGCAGTGTGTGCATGTTGTTGGGGCAAGCTTAGAGAATTACTCTAAACAATGTGCACTCTCAGTAATGTCCTTAGCCTCTACCTTAGTGAATTAATATATCAGCTATATATACTTTGGGATAACCAATTACCATCACCAAATACTCTCAATCTAATGACAGCCAACATTCATATCCTACGCCTCTAACCAAATAAAAAAAAGGCTAAACACAAAAAATTGAAATCCTAAAATTGAAAAGCAAAAATGAAACCAGAAACAAGAGAAATAAGGGAGACAACTAACCGATGTGAACAATGGCAGGGTTCAGTGTCGTGGTGAGGAGGTGAGAACAATGGTGACCGGTGTGACATGGGGAGTGCTTCAGTGAGGACAGGGATGCGGTTCACCGTGACGGTTTTGTGGTTGAGAGCGGTGATAGCTCGACTAAGGGCTGAGGACGGCGATGGTTAAAGGACGTCGGTGGAGTAAGGGTTTGGCTGAGGCGATCGCGAATTGATGAGAACGGCGTGCGATTGAGCTTGGGAGAGTGAGAACGGCGGCGATGACTTGGTGGAGGGCTGGCTGGGAACGACGGCCATGAGCTTGGGACGGAGGGCGCGGGATGGAGCTTTGTGTGGCGAGAGAGTTTTCAGAGCTGTGTGGGCATACGGGGAAACGAAAGGACCATGGAAGAGTCATTATATCTTTTCAATTAAAAAATTATTTTTCCAAATAAAATCTATACCCACGGTTTTGCACCAATCACTGTAGGGTATACTTACGCAAAATGACATTCGTAAATATAGCATGACTATATCCATGGATTTCATTCTGTCACTAATACATATAGTAATAGAGTTGAACTTTTGTCGATATATTTAATCTATACCCACGACGAACAAAACATTTGTAAGTATAACATGTCTATACCTACGAATTTTATATTTGTCGCTAAAACTATTTGTTGGTATATGGCAAATTTCTTGTAGTGTGTATAAGTGACGTCGACGGAAGTGTAGTTAAGCGTTCTGCTTAAAAGTGACTTCGAAGGAGGTGTACGTACAATTCGACATGGGAAGATTTCGACAAAAGGATATTGTGTCGACAACATAAGTGATGTCGAGGGAGGTGTACTTAAGTGGCATGACTTAAAAGTGATCTCAACGGACGTGAACGTGTGTCGACAAATGGAAGAGGCGGAAACGAGAGGTCTGTGTCGAAAGGATGGTGGCACGAGAAAAGAGGAGTCAGAGAACGTCTAATCAGCATTGGGAACGGCGAAGTAATTATGGAGGCATTTAATGCTACTTGCATTGTGGCTATAAAATCCTCAGTTTTACCAAGAAAAGCTACGAGTTACAATGGGAAAATTTAAAGAATGCCTTCATGATTTCTGGAAAGAGGAAAAGCGATTCACATCCCACATAAACACGAGTGCACCAAAGGATAAACATGTGGGATTAAGATATTCGGGTGAGGACAGAAAAATGAAGGGATGTCTTCCCCGAATACCACCTTTATCCTCTTGAATAGTGAAAGGATAAACATGTGGGATTACATAGATTCCATTTCCGGTGGTTTGAGTTAATGTTAAGGACTCCGAATTGGAGGAAACACTTAACTTGATAAATAACCATTGGAAGGGTCTCTGTAATCCCATAGGTCAAGGTTTGTGTCCTGCTAGGATCGACCAAGACTGTCTTTCCTATTAAAGAGTTAAAGGAAAAAAGTCCTTTGACAACATTCCAGTAGAAGTGTCGGGGGCATGTTTTTCAATTGAATGCTGGTGAAACAGTATTTAGTTGAATTACATATCACCAATATCAATCGAATGCGTCTAAGGCCGACAGCGGGTCGAAGGCTTATTTCAGCGATAGCCCCGTCTGTCGAAAGGAGCTTGATGTCGGATGACATCTCAAAACCAAGAGGCTGGAGCACAACAACGCCAATACTTCGAACAACAAAGAGACTTAGACAAGAGTCAAAGGTTGCAGTCGAAGGAAGATACCAGTCGAAGCGGTTTTCAGCAAAGATGTCACCACGAGTCGACAGAAGCATCCACTAAGCCCAAACCACGACGTGGGCAGTTACATCGTGGGGGATAGCGTAGTGGGTAGTTATCAAAAACGTGGGTTCTGCGGTTATGCAGAACGTGGGAGTAAGCTTGTAAATAGTTTTCGGATTCCTATAAATAGGAAGTTCTTAGTTTGTAATGGGGGTCGGTTGCTAGGTTAACACATCAGGCTAAAATCCTAAACGTCTCACCGGAGCAGACAAATGGAGTAACGCTATTGTAAAGAACCTCAACCTTCCACCCATTTAATTTCAATGCAAATCTTTACATTTCCATGCACTTTACATTGCCTGCAATTTACTTATCGCGCAATTTAATCGCTTTCCTTTACAATTCCAAGCCATTTACTTTACTGCGTTTTTAATCCTCCACCGCGCCGTGTTCTTGGTGCCGGTTTTACGCTTACCTTCGCTCAATATCCAAAAATACCAAAAAAATACGGTCAAGTTCCTTTCGCAAGATTACCATTTAACCTGTCGTTACCCACTCCCCACACTTAACCGTCAGTTCGGCAGGCGTCGGACAAAAATCACGCAAACAAAATTGGCACGCCCAGTGGGACAGGTTCAGAGTAACTTGTGTTCGTTTGCATGCGTTTGAGAAGTGGCATAACTTTGTCATCTTCATCGTCAATGGTTATTACAAGTCAAAGTGGTCAACAGACCACCGTTATTTCAGAAATTATTACGCCTAGTGTTTCGACAAGTGCTCCTCAAATGACCGGAGGTAGCGGTTCTGCCGTGGAATCAACTGTCGTAACCACAATTCAACGGCCAAATAATGGCCCGAATGGGGGAAACCTCACTAGTGGATTTACTTTTGGTAGCAATTCTAATAGCGGGGGACAAGTCCCTCCCTACGGTTTGCCACCAGGTTTTGTCCCAGGATCAATGTTGACATGGCCTTTGAGTAGTTCAGTAGGCAGTACGAATGCGACGACGGGGGCCACTAATATGGCTTTCATGCGTTCTGCTACGGACATGGCTGGTACGAGTAACGGTTCAAGATACATGCCTATCAACCCCGTTACACATATCCGTCAACAAATCGAAGAGGCTAATGTGCAATTGGTTGATCAATTGACGGCTCAGTTGGGTTCGGTTATCAACCCAGCAATGTTGGTGACAAATGAGACTTGTGGAAAGATTGCACAATACATGAAAAGATTGAATCAAGTCTTAGGTGTCGACGATAATGAGCATAGTGAGTCCGTCAATACTCCACCCGTAGATAGAAATCTACCAAGGCCAATTTTGGTACAAAGTTATTCTAACGGCCAAGAAGTACGACACACTGCTCAAGTGTCGTCACCACAACAAGATAGTAGAGTCCCTACGACATGGGACCATGTTCATACTAACCCAACTTTTAGTGCAGGTCATGCGTTGCCGGAAAATCAACAAGTAGTTTTTCACCCAAACGTTGAAGCGCCTCAACCTGTTCAGAATCCGACGCAAGTCGCATTCATGTAGAGAAGGGAAGATCTTCAGGCGGCAATAGCAAGGCAAAATTTGGCTCGACATTTGCTTCGACAGGGAAGAGAAACGCGAGTTGAACCGGATGATGTCAACAGGATAGTCGAACAAGCGCTAAGTCGGATCGTGTTTAACATTGGCATGGCTAATCAGCCAGGTTTCAATTCACCCTTTCCAGAGTGGGTACAGTTAACAGAAATCCCAAGAGGAACGAAGATACCCAAACTGTCGAAGTTTGCTGGTGAAGCGGGAGAATCTACTGTCAAACACATCACTCGATATAATATTGAATTGGGTGATTTAGCCGCTGATGAAGCTATCAGAATGCGGCTATTCCCTAGTTCTTTGACAAGAAATGCTTTTTCTTGGTTCTCAACTTTGCGGTCGAATTCCATTCATGCTTGGACCCAATTAGAAAGGGCTTTTCATGAACAATTCTATAGAGGCGAATTGAGGGTTGCCTTGACGGATTTGTTAAGTGTGAAAAGATTCACGGGAGAGCCAATCGATGACTACTTAGCACGCTTCAGGCAAATGAGGAGTAGATGTTTTACTCCAATTCCTGAACCGGAAGTGGTTAAAATGGCTGTGTCGGGTTTGGAATATCATATCCGTAAAAAATTAGTTACCCAACATTTGTTAGATTTGGCACAGTTAGCCGCTTGCGTTCGGCAAATTGAAAATCTAAGAAATGAAAAAATGAAAGGGAAAGATCTTAAAGTTCCAAAAAGGGAACGCATCCATTACGTCGATTCTCAACCTTCTGACGGGGAATTTTGTGACGGTAGTTCAGAGGTCAATGTGATAGAGTTAGGAAATGAAAAACCTTATTCATGTTCTGCCTTGCGACCGTCTAAACCCGTTAGCGAAAATTTGTATAAGAAAACATACACTTTCGACGTTTCCAAAACTGAACAAGTTTTCGATTCGTTGTTAAAGGATAAACAAATTAAGTTGCCAGAAGGTCATAAGTTGTTGAAAAAAGAAGAATTAAGAGACAGAAAGTATTGCAAATATCATAACAATTTCAATCATGATACCAATGATTGCTTTGCTTTCAGGGACTTAATTCAGCAAGGAATTGACAAGGGAAAGTTGAAGTTCGTAGTAAAGGAGATGAAGATCGACACTGATCCTTTCCAAAAGGAAGTTAATGAAGTTGAAGCCCAAGGAGTATTTTCTGTTAGCACTGTCTCGTTGACATACGATGCCGAGGTGTTTCCCGAAGATGGAGAGTCACTTCAGCATTTCTGTAGGAGGAAACGAAACGGCGATGTGCAAATCTGTCCAAGATGCCAAGTGGTCTATGACCGAAAGATTGCAACACAGAAAAGAAGTGGATCCAAAAGAGAAGACTTGAGGAAGAAGATACGAGCCAGAGTTCAGGAACGAGAAAACATCCGACGGGAACTGGCTCGGGAGGCTCGAAGACCTTTGTCTAGTCGAAGAATTTATGGAGGACACCCTTCGAGGCCAGGTGCATACGATCGAATCATGCAGAGGAAGGCACAGTCAGAATCGACTTCTGGGTCGATTTATCAAGGTTTGACACGGACTCAGAAAAGAAGGCTTCAGAGAATCCGAAAAGCAGAAGCTGAAGGAGTCAATATTGACGAATTACCTTCAAATGATCAAGGGTGCCTCGTTGCAAGCATGAAGCCGAAAACGGCTCAGAACCGACAAGGAGGTAAATTGAAACAGAAATGGGTGAAGAAGTCCGAAGGGTCGAATCAGATGAGCGAACCATATGAGGGGGACTCTGAAGATAGCTTGGATATCATTGTCAATGATCAAGACATGATAGATGCTCAAAGTAGGAACATTGGAAGTCTCTCAATCAACAATGTCGGTTTGCCTTTCGGCATGCCTGGAGACCATGCACATGAGGAAGGGAATTGGAGTGATGATTCAGATGATTCATATCTCAGTGATGAAGTACCAGGCCTCCCCGAATGTCTTTTCCTTTTAGATCAACTTCATTTGGAGGTCGACATCGGTCACATTGCTCAATTTGAACCGTTGGAAGAAAGTAAAAGAGAACATTTAAGGCCTTTACACTTTAAAGCCATTGTTGACGGGAAGCCCCTAAATCGAGTTTTGGTAGATGGAGGGTCCGCCGTTAATGTTTTGCCTTGGAATGTGTTTAAAAGGATGGGAAAAGCGGAATCGGACTTAATTCCTACAAACGTGGTTGTGGTTGGTTTTACTGGAAAAATTGCTCAGTCACATGGTGTGACAATGCTAAAAGTCGAGGTGGGATCAGTGATAAGAGATACTTTGTTTGTGGTGGTTCCATCTAAGGCTAGTTATAATCTGCTGCTAGGAAGGGATTGGATCCATGCTGTGGGGGCCGTACCGTCAACGGCCCATCAGAAGTTAGTTCTGTGGAATCAGGAAAATAAAGTGGAGGTAATTCCGGCAGATGACAACCCATGCTACATGCAACAGATGCATGTGGACTTCAAAGTTTACAATCCCAGCATTAAGCCGATCCGACTTGATGCAGAAAACTTTCAGAAACCCATAGTAGATAAGTGCTTAATGGAAAACTATGGAGTTGCAATTGTCGAAATGGACAAGGTCGTTGAGCAGCGGCCTTCGACCAGCACTAATGGTTGACCGACAGTTAGAAAGACTGTCGGCCTATGTGGTCGACAGAATGCAATGCACTATTCAGACAGGTGCATTCCAGGATTGTATCGTAGATGATAGTCTTTTGGGATTCGAAAGAGGATGGAGGGATGAAGAAGTTCGATTCATCAATGAGGATCCCAGAGATGAGGTTAATTTGGGAACGGCTGAAAAGCCGAAACCAATTTATGTAAGTGCGTTGTTAGAGGAAGAATTCCGACAGAAACACATTGATCTCATCAAAGAGAACCAAGATTGTTTTGCTTGTGAGTACGAGGACATGCCGGGACTTGACAGAGAATTAGTCGAACATAGGCTGACCTTACGGCCTGATCACAAGCCAATTAAACAAGCAGTTCGACGGTTCGCACCTGATGTAGTTCTCAAAATTAAAGATGAGATCGAAAGATTGTTGAAAGCCAAGTTCATCAGAACGGCAAGGTATGTCGAATGGATGGAAAATATAGTCCCTGTGGTAAAGAAGAATGGAAAAATGCGACTTTGTGTAGATTTCAGGGATCTAAATAGTGCCACACCAAAAGACGAATACCCGATGCCGATAGTTAACATGCCAGTAGATTCAGCATCCTGCCATAAGGTAATGAGTTTGTTGGATGCTTTTTCAGGTTATAATCAGATTTTTATTTCCAAAGGAGACGTGTCGAAGACAGCGTTCAGGTGTCCAGGAGCGCTAGGAACCTTTGAATGGGTAATGATGCCGTTTGGACTCAAGAATGCAGGAGCGACATATCAAAGGGCGATGAACCTGATTTTTCACGATATGATTGGCAAGTTCTTGGAGGTATACATCGATGACGTGGTGATTAAGTCAGATACTCAAGAGGAGCATTTGGAAAGCCTGGAAAAGGCATTCGCTAGAATGAGGAAGCACAAACTAAGGATGAATCCAGTTAAATGCACCTTTGGAGTTACTGCTGGTCAGTTTTTGGGGTTTCTCGTCCACAGAAACGGCATCGAGGTCGACAAGAATAAGGCCAAGGCAATCATAGAAGCATCTCCTCCTACAAATAAGAAAGAGGTTCAGTCATTCCTTGGCAAGGTGAATTATTTGAGAAGGTTCATATCAAATTTGTCGGGAAGAACTAGAGCCTTTGCACCTCTCGTAAAATTGAAGCGGTAGGAAAATTTTAAATGGGGACCAGAACAACAAGCGGCGTTTGATGACTTGAAGACATATTTATCAACACCACCAGTCATGATGCCGCCTCAGCCAGGTTTTCCTTTAAAATTGTATATATCAGCCTCTGATTACACTATAGGAAGTATGTTAGCTCAAGAAAATGAAAATGGTGTAGAAAGGGCTGTATTTTATTTGAGTAGAGTGTTGAATGATGCCGAAACACGGTATAGTGCAATAGAAAAATTATGTTTAGCACTCTATTTCTCTTGTACAAAACTTAAACATTATATGAAAAGTTTCCATGTTTTAGTTTTGTCAAAGTCTAACGTGATTAAGTACATGCTATCCAAGCCAATCGTACATGGCAGGATTGGTAAATGGACTTTAGCGTTAACTGAATTTTCACTTCAATATGTACCATTAAAAGCCGTCAAAGGCCAGGTGGTAGCCGACTTTTTGGCGGATAACCCGTGTTTAGACATGGTTTTGTCTGTTAATGTTGTCGGCTTAAGGCCTTGGACGATGTATTTTGATGGATCATCACATAAGAAAGGGCCAGGGGTTGGAATATTACTCATATCCCCTGAAAGAATTCCTACGGAATTTATGTTCAACCTTAAATATCAATGTTCGAATAACGAAGCTGAGTATGAGGCTATTTTAATCGGCCTTGAAATATTAATCTTTTTAAAAGCCAAAAATGTGGCTATCAAAGGAGATTCTCAGTTAGTTATTAAACAATTGGTTGGCGAATACAAGTGTTTAAGTCCAAAGTTGGCTAAATATCGTGATATGGCACGAAAGATGATGCGCCAATTCGACGATGTTTCAGTCGAACATGTATACAGGTGTCATAATCAAAAGGCCAACCATTTGGCCCAAATTGCATCTAGATACCGTATATCCAAGAAGACTTTGGACAAAGCGACATGGATCGAAGAAATG
Source organism: Crotalaria pallida (assembly GCA_037953625.1). Taxonomy (NCBI): domain Eukaryota; kingdom Viridiplantae; phylum Streptophyta; class Magnoliopsida; order Fabales; family Fabaceae; genus Crotalaria; species Crotalaria pallida. Next base: position 113,288,000 of record CM075652.1, on the reverse strand, counting down.
TTATATCCCCCTCATGAGAGAGAAGTAATGGTGAACGCACTGGCATCTGAAGATGATTGGAGGAAACCCATAGCAGAGTACTTGGCGGATCCATCCCTCGATGTCGAACGAAGGTTGAAGCTGAAAGCAACCAAGTTCACGTTACTAGGAGGTGACTTGTACCATAAATCAGTCGACGACAATTTGGAGGTATGCCTCGACAAGGAAGACGCTTTCATAGCCTTGGCGGAAGTCCATGAAGGAATATGTGGAGCACACCAGGCAGGAGAAAAGATGAAATGGATACTCAGGAGACAAAGAGTATTCTGGCCTACTCTGATATCCGATTGCATGAATTTTGCGAAGTCGTGTGAAGAATGCCAAAAACATGGCTACATTCAAAACGTCCCAGCAGGGGAATTGCACTCGATTATCAAGCCTTGGCCTTTTAGAGGATGGGCACTAGATGTGATTGGAGAAATTGTCCCTCATTCTTCTAAAGGTCATTCAAGGATATTGGTGGGTGTCGACTATTTTACCAAATGGGTAGAAGCTATACCCCTGGTGAAGGTTGAACAAGAACAAGTAATTGATTTTATTGAGGACCATATCGTTTGTCGATTTGGGATTCCCGAGACTATTACTACAGATCAAGCATCTATTTTCTTGGGAAGCAAATTGAAGGGTTATTTGGCATCTAGAAGAATCAAGTTACTGACTTCAACACCCTACTATGCACAGGCCAATGGACAAGCGGAAGCAGCCAACAAGTGGATTATTAATATCATCAAGAAACAAATTAAGAGGAAACCACGAAATTGGCACGAAGCACTTACTCCAGCGTTGTGGGCAATTTGGAATTCCCCAAATGAAGCAACGGGTACGACTCCTTATATGTTAACATATGGCCACGAGGCCATGTTACCAGTCGAAATCAATTTGGAATCAATACGATTTCAAAGGCAACATGAAATGCCTACGAATGACTATTGGAATGCCATGTTCGACGAGTTAAATGAGGTGCACGACGAAAGACTGTTGGCGTTGGAAAATATCATGCGACAGAAAGAGAAAATTGCTAGATATTACGATGCCAAAGTTAAGTTTAAATCGTTCTTACCGGATGAATTAGTATGGAAAGTAATCTTACCCATCGACAAGCATTCGAATGAATATGGCAAGTGGTCACCAAAGTGGGAAGGACCATTTAAAGTATTAAGAGTTTATTCGGGCAATGCATACGAATTAGTCGATGTCGGAACGGGGAAAAAGATTAAAGCAATTAACGGCAAATATTTGAAAAAATATAAGCCGACAATGACAGAAGTGAAAATACATTAATTCAAGAATTGCGGAATCCATACAAAAGAAAATAAAATACAAGAAGCAAATACAATAAAGGAAAAGAATTCATCCAAAAAGATTGCCAAAGGAACGCCATTCCATGGCGAAAGCATCTCTGCGTCGGATTCCAGTCCTATATCCTTGAAGATAAGTACCCAAGGTATCCGTGATCTGCTGATAAGGCACCACTAAAGCGTCAACTTTGGCAGCCAATTCTTGACGGTTGGTTTTGACGGATTCTAGGTATTGATTCAAGTCCAGTTGATCTTGTTCCCGACGCGCCAGTTCTTCCTTCAGCTCTCGAATTTTGGCTCCATTCTCTTCCAGTTGTCGAAGTGTGGTGTTAATCTTAGAAGAACAGTCGGCATCCTCCCATTCTGAATCCATGAAATCGGTCTCCATTTTGCTTTGATTTGCTTTGACATCTTCATAGGCTTTGATGTCATTCAAAATCTTTGGACTTTCAGTAGTCCATTTATTCACAAATCGCTGCAACCCATTCAATTTAGATTCTACATCTGCCGAAGTGGGGTTTTGCAAAAGTGAAGTAATGGTGGAGGACAAGATCTCAATAGTAGAAGAATCATCCAGCAATTGATCAAAAAGCCGACAACAGACGTTCTTCAAAGTCACCATCAATTGATCCGCAACCGGTTCCACCTCCCTCAAAGGAGAAGTCATGGCCGCCTCAACAGATCGTGCTTTGGCCATTAATTCTCGAAGAGCGACAAAAGCAGTAGAGGAGGAGCTCTGAACCGAAGGAGCCATGGCAACAGTTGGAAGCGTACAAGAAGGAATTTCAACAGGAGCGGCTGCAACAGGATTAGATGTAGCAGGAACTGATAAGCTGCCGTCAAAACCTTCAACTTGGGCTGAGTTGTTGGGGATCTGAAGGAAAATAAACAAGGTTGGTAAAGATCTTTTAATGCTACACAAAGGGTGAATGAGTAAATGTGCAAATACCTCAAAGGAAGGGCCACATGCATTCGTTGTCTCAGGCTCCACGACAGCAACAGGAGATTCCACTACGTGAGAATCTATGTCAAGAGGCTCAGTGTCGACAACGACTTGGTTAGAGCCTTGAACAACAACTTCAACTGCGGCTGAAGAAGAAATGTCGTCAAGACACCGTTGCATGGAAGCCTCGATGGAATGCAGCCGTTCAGTTTGGTCAAATGCGACGTCACCATGAGGTTCATCCGAAGAAAACTCATCAAGAACCACGTATCGACGAGCAGGACGCCTTTGCAGTTGGATGCTGGTATCCTCGACTAAATCCTCTTCCATGAATGGATTAAGTGTTGGAGTTGGAAGAAATTCGCCAGCATGAGGGTCGTGACGGGAAACGTCAACAAACAGATCCGCCGCATCACCATGTGTTCTTTGAGTAGTAACATGGGGAGACGGCTCTCTGATGACGACACCCATGGACTTTGGACGTGGTTGTGATGGAGTTTTGGATGAAGGATGTGAAGAAGGACGGATCAGAGGAGCAGATGAAGTGGTAGATACTTGAAGCTTTTGGGAAAGAGGACGAACCAGGGAACTATCAGTTCTTTCAGGATCGGCATGAGACTTGTTCGACGGCCGATCTGTTCGTTCCTTATGTGTTCTCTTAGACCCGACAAAATCATCAATAGGGTCATGGTGGCACCGTTTCTTTTGTTTTTTGGGTGATGAAGGGTCACCACCTCTTTTCTTTGAGGCATTAGCCTTTATCGCCACAGAATAATCAATAAGATTCGGCTTGACCACTACAAAGAAGATAACAAATAAGAAAGCTGAAAAGAGAAGAAGGAAAAAGACAAAATGACTAAGTATTCTTACCTGTTTTGTCAGACGCTACATCCGATGGAGTCCTTGCACTCATCCTGTCGACAATAATGTCGTAAGCCACGTGGTAAGTGTTGAAGTACAGTTCCCACCAACGCACAAAATTTGGACTAGCCAAAAAGCAAGGGGTAAAGCCGATAAGGTTGAAACGACTAAGGGAAGCAAGGTTCTTTGACACGAACCGATTCAACACGGTTTTCCAAGAAGATTTGAAGTCCATTAACTGACCATGGTGGAATTCTTGGGATACCGACGCAAGCATGGGGGCTGGCAGGCCTTGACAAAGACCAAATTGTCTCGACACACAGTTGGGATAATGAAGAAAAAATTCTTTTTCTTCATAGGCAGTAGAGTCAGGCAAGCCGCCAAATAAAACCCTTTGACTCAAGTAATGTCCCCAAAGGACATCATTCAGTTGTCTTGCTGCAGCATTGGAACCTGGATAGGGAAGACGAAACCAGTCGGGCCCAACAGCTCTTTCAACGAAAGGAGAAAAGTCGATGTCTTCACACGACATAGAAATATTGGCGAAAATCTTCATGAAATGAAGAAAAGTGTTGGTACGCGACGACAGCACAGGAACTTCATAATTTGCTGCCAAACAACCATAATTGAACCGAAAAGAACAAACGCTATTGTGTGTTGGCATCATATGACGTTTCAGAATGACATTCAGCCACAGGTGCAAAAGCCAAGTAGGACCTCCGACATTGGTTACTTGTTGTTTGTGAAGTCGAATGGTGTCGGAAACATGGCTTATTGTCAAATACAATTTCACCAAGAGAAGTTGGCTAAGAGCCACATGCCTTTCTTCATGCAGGATCGTGGCTAAGGGCACCAAAGATTTGTTTACTTGTCGAGACTTGGTACAAAAGACAAAAGTACTTAGCCACACTGTGAGAAACTCGACATGTTCTTCATTGCTAATAGTAGGGTTATCCCTATAATCATCCAGGCGCGCCTCGACATAGTTGCTGAAAGCAAAAGACCCATCACTGATTTGTACAACATCGTTGGGTTTGCTTTCAACAGTCAGAAGTTCCCCATCGGGTCGAAGGCTAGTCAAAGTAGCAACATCAAAAAGGGTAGGGGTCATCATGCCGTATCGAAAGTGGAAGCAGTTAGTTCGATGGCACCAGAAATAGCATGCAGCGCCAAAGAGTCCGTCATCGTAATGAAGGTTGCAAGTTGTCAGAATTAGAAGTTCTTCGAAACCGGCCTTTTTCCAAGACTCCCTCTTGTGAGGCCGAAGCCTATCATACCACTCGATAAACTTGGGGAATGGTTTTACATTCCTAAGAACTCTACGGGAATGTTCTTTGTCAAAGTGGCAAGTGTAAACAGGGTTGAGCGTCGCCACGGGATGGAGCACATCAGGATGGGAGAGTGGGAAGTTGGCACTCATGACAGGATCACGAGACTCTGCCACAGTCATTAAAGGGACCAAAAAAGCAGGAGAAGGATTGACAGGTACACCATCAATAGGGATAAAGGAAGTCGCTGGAATTATCAGACTACGTTCATGGTAAGGGACTTCCAAATCAATTTCAGGGTCATGAACGCCTTGGATTGCCATCTTGGAGTTAGGGTTTTGAAGAAGAAAAAAGGTTTTCGAAGCAGAAAGAGAAGATGCAGTGGTAAACAAGGAAAGATAAAAGGAGGATAATGTTTATCGATCAAGTTTAAATAGGAAGTGAAAAGACGGGTGAGACCAACACAATGGTCCAATAGAAAGCGTCAGTTCAAAAAGATAAACTCGCTGTTCCAGAATCCTAATGATGAAAGGACATTTCAAAAAGATAAAACTTTTGGTATCCTCCGAAAAGATGCGTCGCACACCAAAACATGGGGGCCTCTGTTAACGGAAAATCGAAATCGACAAAGGGTTACGAATGTCAGATGTATAAGTGACGTCGACGGAAGTGTACTTAAGCGTTCTGCTTAAAAGTGACTTCGAAAGAGGTGTACGTACAATTCGACATGGGAAGATTTCGACAAAAGGATATTGTGTCGACAACATAAGTGATGTCGAGGGAGGTGTACTTAAGTGGCATGACTTAAAAGTGATCTCAACGGACGTGAACGTGTGTCGACAAATGGAAGAGGCGGAAATGAGAGGCCTGTGTCGAAAGGATGGTGGCACGAGAAAAGAGGAGATAGAGAACGTCTAATCAGCATTGGGAACGGCGAAGTAATTATGGAGGCATTTAATGCTACTTGTGGCTATAAAATCCTCAGTTTTACCAAGAAAAGCCATGAGTTACAATGGGGAAATTTAAAGAATGCCTTCATGATTTCTGGAAAGAGGAAAAGCGATTCACATCCCACATAAACACGAGTGCACCAAAGGTAAACATGTGGGATTAAGATATTCGGGTGAGGACAGGAAAATGAAGGGATGTCTTCCCCGAATACCACCTTTATCCTCTTGAATAGTGAAAGGATAAACATGTGGGATTACATAGATTCCATTTCTGGTGGTTTGAGTTAATGTTAAGGACTCCGATTTGGAGGAAACACTTAACTTGATAAATAACCATTGGAAGGGTCTCTGTAATCCCATAGGTCAAGGTTTGTGTCCTGCTAGGATCGACCAAGACTTCCTTTCCTATTAAAGAGTTAAAGGAAAAAAGTCCTTTGACAACATTCCAGTAGAAGTGTCGGGGGCATGTTTTTCGATTGAATTCTGGTGAAACAGTATTTAGTTGAATTACATGTCACCAATATCAATCGAATGCGTCTAAGGCCGACAGCGGGTCGAAGGCTTATTTCAGCGATAGCCCCGTCTGTCGAAAGGAGCTTGATGTCGGATGACATCTCAAAACCAAGAGGCTGGAGCACAACAACGCCAATACTTCGAACAACAAAGAGACTTAGACAAGAGTCAAAGGTTGCAGTCGAAGGAAGATACCAGTCGAAGCGGTTTTCAGCAAAGATGTCACCACGAGTCGACAGAAGCATCCACTAAGCCCAAACCACGACGTGGGCAGTTACATCGTGGGGGATAGCGTAGTGGGTAGTTATCAAAAATGTGGGTTCTGCGGTTGTGCAGAACGTGCGAGTAAGCTTGTAAATAGTTTTCGGATTCCTATAAATAGGAAGTCCTTAGTTTGTAATGGGGGTCGGTTGCTAGGTTAACACATCAGGCTAAAATCCTAAATGTCTCACCGGAGCAGACAAACGGAGTAACGCCATTGTAAAGAACCTCAACCTTCCACCCATTTAATTTCAATGCAAATCTTTACATTTCCATGCACTTTACATTGCCTGCAATTTACTTATCGCGCAATTTAATCGCTTTCCTTTACAATTCCAAGCCATTTACTTTACTGCGTTTTTAATCCTCCACCGCGTCGTGTTCTTGGTCCCGGTTTTACGCTTACAAGGCTCAATATCCAAAAATACCAAAAAAATACGGTCAAGTTCCTTTCGCAAGATTACCATTTAACCTGTCGTTACCCACTTCCCACACTTAACCGTCAGTTCGGCAGGCGTCGGACGAAAATCACGCAAACAATAGGTGATGAGGGGAGCTGTGCTTTGAATTGTTGGAAGTCCATCTCACATTCTGGAGTTCATTTGAAACTTTGTCCTTTCTTTAACGTCTTATAAAGGAGGTGAGCATTTTCAATAAAACATGTAGAAACAAAGTAAGTGGGTTAGTTCAAAACTTGAAAGGTTGATCCACATTGGAAATGAAAAGTTGATGGACATGGTCCATCCAAATTTTTTGGACCGTAGACGAAAAAAAAAGAATCCCTAATTTATAAAAAAAAAATAGTATGAGAAATTTTTTACAATAAAATTTGATTAAAAATGAGATTGCTCATGAAAATTGTGAGATAGAAATGAAAATGAGAATATTCAATTTAAAAAAAAACATAAGGATTTTTTTTTAATATCAACTTTTAAAGTTGAAGATAAAAAAACCAAAATGGTTGTTTTTTTAAAAAAAAAAAACTAAAGACATAAAATGTTTGATTTTTTTATCAACTTAAAAAAAAACTATTAACATTTGGATGTAAGATGCATTTTGTTTTTTTATTCAATTATTGCTATTTATTAAAAAATTCAAATTAAAAAGAAGTAGTACTTTAAACATTTTTGAAAACCTTTTAATAATTTTTTTTGTTTCCCAAAATATCCACCCGCGCAATTGGATAGCTAACGATAAACTCTAAATAATCGCCTCTCGGAACTACCAAGATTGTAACTGCTAGTTGAAAAATAGACAAGTTCCTCTTATTACGAAGAATAATTAGATTTTCCGTATGATACTACTTTACTCTTATGTATACTTATAAGATGTAATTAATTAGGATTTAGTTTTGTTCACGGATGTTTTAAAAATATTATTTAGCGAATCAATAAAAAATAATTTTTTTTTTTAGAATTTAGTTTTATTAACAAGTGTTTTAAAAATATTAAATTTAAGAAATCAACAAAAAATAATTTTTTTAAATAAATAAATATAATACTTATCAATTTATTAAAAAACATATTTTCTAATAACGATATTCTTTTTTATCTTTGCCTTTAGTATAAAAAGATGTCCCAAAGGAGGCTCCATATTCTCTCATCTCAAAATGGAGCGTCCACATTAAAAGTCCACATGTCATGCTTTTATTTTTCTGAAAAAAAATTAGAAAAAAAAATGAAAAAGTTTATAACTGAATGTCAACTCCCTTTCCAACCAACTTGGAACTGTTTTATCCTTCCTTTTATTATAAAAAGGTCACCCAATGTTGTTCTCTCATTCAACCTTCTCAAAATAAAGGCTTCACAGTAAAAGTTAGCATTTTCTCTTCAATCAGGCTATCCACGTGGCACTATTTTTGAGTTATGGGTGTAACTGCTTCGCTAAAAAAAATTGCAAAAAAAAAAAAAAAAACTGCGTTCAATCCCTCTAATTTTCCTTTTTTCTTTCTCATATTTATGGTGGTTAACACTTAAGACACTCATAAATCAAAACCCTCATATCGTGATCCTCTCTCCATCACAGATCTCTCCGCTCTTCCTTTCACTTCTTCTTTTCTTCCTCTTCCAATTTTTCATTCTCCACTTCCAATTCGCAAATGCCCACCATGTCTAACAGCCATGAAAAAGAGAAAGGTGTCAATGTTCTGGTCCTTCTTCGTTGCAGGTATTCTATTCTATTCAATTTTATTGGATTCGATAAAAAAAAATGAACAAAGTAGATAAACAAAAAAGACAAACTCCTAAATCACTCACTTTGTTGGCTGTCTTTGCGACTGCGTTTCCGTCCCCTGTTCAGTATGGTGGTTAGCCTCTGGGTATCAATATGGCGGTTCCCCGTTCTATGTTTATCTTTGTTGCCTTTGCCTTTGTAAATTATGTTTATCCTATTCTATCCTCTTAAATTTATTTATTTTTTATATCATATCCCTATATAGATAGAAGAACAATAAGTATGGTGGTTTTCCTTTTTTGGTATTATTATAATTATAATAATTATAATTATTCTTTTCATGTTATTCTTTCATGATATTATTTTTTTACTAACATCAGTTGAAAGTTTGGTTAGTTTTTTTTTTTCAGAACTTGCTTTGTTTCGTTTTGCTTTATTATTCATGACTTGAATAACTGGTTATGTATAATTAAATTGAGAAAAAAGTATATAAGAAGAAAAGAGTTAAGAGGGTTTTTTAAAAAAAATTTTACGTATATGAATTCAGGGCCCGTGGTTTTATTTTTTTTTTCTCACAGAAAAAGTGATTATTCGTTATTTTGATTTTGATTCAAAAATCACGTAAGTCACTTGCAAGTTGTTCGGGTTTTACTAAATAACATAAACTGAGCGTTTTGAGAAGCTAGACAGCAAAATATTAATGATTTATTTTTTAATTATTAACTTAAGGGAGTAATTGTCTATCATCCTTACTTTGCTACTTACTTTTTAAATTCCCTGATAAGGTCCAATATTTCTTTTTGGTTTTCTTGCTGTACCTATACGCACTAATTTGCTGTACCTATATGCCAATTTGATTAAAATTATGATACAAGAAAGGAGGCGAACATAGATAGTACAGAATGAAAGTCATGTGTGATTTGGAAAATGAATAGCATTTTGAAATTTGTATTTTGAATATTATTACAAATTTGACACAATTAATATATTCAACAAATATATTCGTTAATCAATATATCACGTCTCACCTATAAAGGATTAAAGGATAATAAAAAATATATATGCTATAATCAATAAGGAAATGTTAAAAGATTTATATTATATATATATCCTTTTTATATATATAAAATAAAATTATTTGCATATTTTATTTTTTTTCATAATTTAGAATTTTGCATGTTAATGGAAGTTTTACTTTTGTTTTTTACTTTCATTTTTAATTTAGATTCTTTCTACTCTCATTCTTTTTTTTTTATTTTCATACTTTTTTTTTTTTGGGTTTTTTTGCTATAATTATGGGGTACATGAAATTTTTTATTTAGTGAAAATTATATCTTAAATCTGAACTAATGAACGATGAGCTAAATTTGTTGAAGGAAATAATACTTAGAATTTACCATCCATTATCTAGCCCATTTTTATTTGAATTTCTTGATTTCGAGTTTTCAATCTCCATGCCCATTATTTAGTCCTATGCATTCCTGAATTTTGAATTTAATCATTTGAGTTTTAAATAAAATATTTTATGTTTGCAACAAATAATTGGTAACGATTCAATTCTTCAACCCAAAATGATTATCATTTATTAGAATTAGTAAAAAATCAAAAATAATTTTTTTTATATCTCCCAAGATAATTAATTAACTAATAAATAATTAACTAATGCATTGCACGGGCTAAAAACTTTTAAATAATGCTTTTAAAGTACCCACCTACTTCTAAAAGGCTTAAGAAAAAGAAAACGAGTGACGTCATTTCTCCATTTCCTTTAATTTTCACTAATTAAAAGGGTTTGCCGACTGTCCCAATTTCACATATCATAGAATCATAGAATAAGGGTTCATAATTACTTCACTTACTTAATCACCTACATGTCTTCGTCAACATTGCATTTTTAATTTTAGACAGTAACACTTGCATTGAATCCAATGCCTTCATCAACCAAATAGTTGCTGCATTTGATGGAGGCAAAGGGCAAAGTACTAGATAGCAATTCGTGCATAACAGCTAGAGACAGAGAGTCACAGGCGGAGAAAGAGACCGAAGTATCTGCAGACATATATAGGCCACCTTAAAAAAAAGGTTACATAAACTTAAAACGTCCCACCATTCCTCAAGTGTGTAGTTTCAATTTTCATCTATTGCGAAGTCAAACCTACTGCTTCGGTGCTGCGGGTATCATATCACTATAATTATATTAAATTTTGATTCACATTCCTCAATCATATTAAATTTTGATTCACCTTTTTTATTTTTTTAAATTCTAATTTTTTTTTTATAATTAACTTGATTCACTTTTGTGAAGGATCAAATACACGACCAACAACCAACGAGTTGGTGCAATGGTACCGGAGGCTGCACTTGAAAGGGCGAACCACAGTTTGATTCCCCACAACAACGTTGAGAGAGGAATAAAACCTTAACCCTGAGATCCCCTTGAACTGATTAGTCGGACCAGTGAGCCGGATACTAGGGGGTAAACCAAAAAAGGGTTTTAGTTTTTTTACACCCCTTTTTAATTAGTTGACACCCCTCTACTAGTGAAAATTCAAAAACGCCCTTTAATAATTTTGCCCAGTATGCTTACCCCTCAACTTATGTTTAAAATTAACACATACGCTGATTTGGGTCCAATATATGATGTTTTAGAGCTTGAATTAACTCCTCTTTATTAAGACTTTGGCTTGTTTCTTGAGTAATTAGTTAGGTTTTTAAAAATAATTGGAAGATTAAGGCCCTTGAATGTTTTGATCCGTTTGGGTTTGATTTCAGGTGTTTTGAAGCTTAATATGATGAATATTGCAAATGAATGAAAATGAGTTTTGAAAACCAAGAGATTGGAGCTAAAATGGAGAAAAACCAATTTCTGAACTGTTGACCACCCCCAGGCGCATAGGGGGCACGCCTAGGCGTGCAGAAGAGAAGAGACAATCAGGTCCATGCCTGGGCACAAGACCAGTGTGCCTAGGCGCGCGCAACAGCGAGTTGGGCCGAAAATATGATTTTTAGAGATAGATTTAGGGTTTTGTTTTTGCCTTTAAATAGAGGCTTTGTTATTAGGTTTAGGGAGTAATTCAGATACAATAGAGAGGCAATTAGAAGCAATTAAGATTAGAGAGAGTTTAGAAATATATCATTGAGAGCAAGGAGGTAAGGCAAGAATTGAAGATCAACAATGGAGGGATCCAATTGAAGATTTGGTGAACTCTTGGGGTAAATTCATTATTGTCTATGATTATGAATTCTTCCCTCAATTCTTGTATTTCTTCTCCCATTATGTGTAACTAAACTTCTTGTTAGGAATATGGTGGAATTGCATGGATTCTAAATAGTTTATTAATTTATGTTTTGATGTTTTCCTTTTAAATCAATTGCTTGGTTGTGTTTTAATTACAATTCATGAACTTGATCAATTTATGTTTTGCTTTGGTAGTCTAATCCGTCAATTGGAAGATTAGGGATTAGATTATGCCTTTAAACCAAACAGTATAATTACCCAAGCGGTAGGGATACTTTTGGGGTTATATGACTTTTATTAATTCCAGTGTTTTAATTAATGATTATTAAACTAAGACTCACTTAAGGGATTAAGGGGTATAGTTTAATAAGAAACGTAATTGTCATGAGGGATCTAGCTTTTACTACCTCTGGAATGTCATTGATTTAATGGAAAACGGATTTTCATAATTAGTAACTACGGCCCCACAATGAAACCATGTTCCCAACCTTTTCCACAACTTTTCTCAATACCTTTTATTTTTTGCTTTGTCATTTAATTAATTTTACACTCTCAAATCTAATAAATCAAACTCAAGTTTCACTAGTAATTACGATTTGCTTAGAATTATTAGAAACAATTTGCAATCCCCGAGTAGAACGCTAATTTACTTACTCTTTATTACTTGCTGACCTGGTATACTTGCTGGTAGTCCAACATAGCTTAGGGGTCAGCTTACAAAATTTAAAAGCAATAATTTTGCCCAGTATGCTTACCCCTCAGCTTACGTTTAAAATTAACAAATACGCTTACTCAGTACGTTTATGGGTCAGCTTACGTTTAAAATTAACACATACGCTTAGGGGTTAACTTAAAAAAATTTAAAAACAATAATTTTAGGAATTTCAGTTTTTTAAATGGTATTTTTGGTTTTTCGTGTGTGCAGGGGTGTAAAAAAAAACTAAAACCCACCAAAAAAATTCACGACCAACCCATCTCCGACTTAAGCCCACAAACGAACCCAATCCGATTGGCATATGGATTGTTTCTAGATGCGGTTGGCCAGTGACACACCCGATATACAGCTGCCCGCTACATAGCTGATAAGCATCAACTAACAAATTGCATAGAATATTCTTTTAGGCTTAATTATGTCAAAAGTCCCAAAAGTTTGGGGTACTTTTATCAGATATTTTTATTCTTATTTTTTCAATTTCTGACTCACCGAAGTTACTTTTGGGTTTGTCATATACCGCTACTACCAATTCTGGCCAATTTTGCTAACATGTAACATCGGAATCCTGATCAGACGCAGTAGGTTAGGCACGTGGTTCTTCATAGGCGAAGTTCCATTTTTTTTTCTTTAAATTAAAAAACTACTAAAAAACTTAATATTTTCATATTTTTAGTTTAAAAAAAAGAAAAAAAAAAGATTGAAGAGAGAGTTCGCCTTCATCCATGTGACATCACGCGGCACCACACGACCAACCTCCTGCATCTGGCCACGATTCCGATGTTACATGTGAACAAAATTGGTCATAATTGATAGTAGGGGTACATGACAAACCCAAAAGTAACTTCGAAGAGTCAGACATTGAAAAAATAAGAATAAGGGTATCTGACAAAGTTACCCCAAATATCAGGGGCTTGTGACATAATTAAGCCATTCTTTTATTCCTCGTAACCTTTTTTCTTTTTTTAAAAAACAAAACTTATATATAAGGAGCATATAGGTATTCACCCATGTACAAAGATGAATTAAACCAAAAAATTAGGAACAACAAGAGGATATACAAGAAATTGGATTAATACACAAAGAAGAAAAATTAAAGCCCATGGTGTTCATCCTAGCACAAATCCACTTCCAAGTCCTAAGTTGAACTAAGTCCATAATATGTATAAAAGCTACATCCTTGCCATTGAAAATTACATCATTCTTCATTAGCCAAATTGATCACACCATCGTCATCCAAATAAGCCGCCATAATTTCCTACCCGAGGGCAAAGACCATCAAAGCTCAAAAAGAAATCCAAGAATGATTGAGGAAGCACAATACTTATCCGAAGCCAGCGAAGAACCACACGCCAAACATTTATAGCAAAAGAACAAGTGTAGAAAAGGTGATCAACAAATTCATCAGCATTGTTATAGCACACACAAACCAAAGAGCTTGATTGAGGTAATTGGTTACGTCTCAACAAAGCATCCTTTGTGGGGATTCTTCCGTGAAAAAGTTTCCAAACAAAGCCACTAATCTTCGTAGGAGTGATTCTATTCCAAATTTTATCGAGGAATAATTCAAGTGTCCGAGATTGCAGCGGAGCATCCACATGTTGTCTCATTGCAAAAGCTGCTGCATAGGCCAATTGGACAGTGAAGGCACCATGAAGGCCACCCGCCCAGTACCAACTATCCTCATCTCCAAGCACAAAGGTACAACTGTTAAGAATATGTTGTAAGCAAAGGACAGAAGTCTCCTCTCACACAAAAAGATTCCTACGCCAATTAAACATCCAAGAGCAAGCACCAGGGCCACTAGAGCGAACAGAAGACGAGGCTCGCTTTTCCTAGGCTCTTTTCTTATTCCTCGTAACTAATTTATCTATCAATTAGAGATCGACCCAATACAACTAAATAAGATAGATACTATTGATCACAACTCTTCCCTGTAAGTACCACATTTGTCACACGAGTCAGGTAAGTTTTCTAAACCCTAATTTGACGTTAGCACACATTGTTAATTAAAGAGAATTAGCATACTCCAACTAGGTATACTGTATCAAAGGCCGAATATCAAACAATCTCACCAACATGTCGATCGATTCCCGGGTCACCTCGGCTCTTTGAACTGGACAAGTTGGTATACTTCATTGGTGTCATCGGGTGTTTTTGTGTTTTTCTATTGTGAAAAGTTTCTTAAAAATACCTTTTTAGAATGTGTTTTAATATGCCAAGTCGGTTAAGGAGTTCGTTTTATTATGTCAAATCGGTTAAGGAGTTCGTTGAAGTTTCAAACTGATCTTTGTCTTGTCAGTTTTACCCAGTTAACAATTAACCTTACCCGATTAACGGGTTTTCAAGTTACACTTCTTGGCCAATTTTACAAAGCATAACCGGTTATATAGGCTCCATAACCGGTTATGACAATGTTAATTATAAAAACACTTAACCGTTTCAAATGTGACTTGACTCATATATAAATATATTTGAACAAAATCTTCAATTAACTTCAAAGCCTTCTCAAATGATTAATATTTACACCTTTGTACAGGAAAAAAAATGATTAATATTTACACCCAAAACAATGGAAAAAGAAAGGAACTCGGCACTATCCCGTAATCCAATCAAGTGTGGATAAACACCCAAAACTCCAAGATACAATTTCCTTTCAAATTCTCCAACTCACGTCATAGGTCACCATCATAAACAATGATCTAATAATACAATAAAAATGTTATTTTAACATCCGAAATTAACATCAGAATCCTACACCTATCACTTTAGAAAATAAAGGAGAGATAAAAAATATGTGAACTTAGGATGCTTTTCTTTTATTTTATGAAAATGACAGGTGTAGAATCTTAGTGTTAATTTTGGATATTTACATAACATTGTTGATAATACAAAGCATCACAGTTTACCTTCATGAGAGAGCTGTGTATTGATTCAACAACATCTTCACATGACCTGTACGATTGTGAGCCATAATATATTAATGGTTACAAGATAAATAAGTAAAAAGTGCATATAAAATAGCTAGAGAAAGCAAAAGCAACGATATTAGCAGGAGCATAGGGGTAAAACAAAACATACCCTCCTGATGACAAAATTTGAGTCAAGCAAAAATGTCCTACTTCTTTAGCCAATATGCTCCAGTCGCGATGAACAATATCAAGACCTTAACGTTCAATAACGTGGACATTAGATTAATCCCACTAGTGTTCTCTTCCCAAGATGTGAGGTAAACGCAAAAGAATAAGATGGGTTTACCTCATATGGGTTGCCATCTTTGAAATACACCTTTACAGTTGCATATTTCTTTTTCTTTAATAATCAAGATCAATTTCCAAGCATCTATATTTCTTATTGACCTAATGACAAATCAAATGAAAACCACATCATCAGAACATCAGATAGATGGAAAAGAAAACCAGAAATGAAAACCACCATCCATGCTTGAAACATGCGCACATGTCTGAATTTTCTTTAGTTACAAACGGTGCAAACCAACATGATATGTGAGGACCTAATTCATCACTGTCCAACTTTACATAACCGAACCTAACTCATTGACAATTAGAACCGGGAAACACAAACATTGAAAATGCATGCTCCTCTTTTTAAATACACAAACAACACATTAAATATATTTAAAAGGGGGAATAATACAAGAAAATCCATATCTGACTCTAACAGACAATGGTGCACAACATCAGAGCAAAGGAAGGATCATGTGAACCTCCAACCCATTAGAGTTCATTGAGGAAATTGGAGCATAATGCCAAAGAACATGAATTTACTTCAAAAGTCCCTTTCAGACCACATAACTAAAACAATAATGCCTTCCATAAACTCCATAAATTTCACAAATAAATCATCATGAGTCAAACAAGACATAGCTGAAACCAAGAGAAATGATCGAACATTATATTTCTCATTATTCTTAGCCTTATTTTGCTCTCATTGATGATTTTTTGTGCCTACTTGACATTGCTTAACATGATTTAGTATTTTAGACTTTATTAGACTATTATTCCAGATTTTAATTAATTTGGATTATTTAGCCTAGCTAATTTAATCTATTATTATTTTCATGTCACATTTGGTACAAGGGTTTTTTAGACATTATGAAAGTGAAGATTTAATTTTGGAAGAGAAGACTATATGATGAAGTGAAGATTGTAATCCATCTTTAGGATCATTTAAGAATTAGTTTATATCTTTTAATATTTAGTTTTTATCTATATGATATTTTTACATTTAATTTTGAGAATAGCTTTCCTTAGGATTTGGGTCCATGATTTATGCTCGTTTTGTGATTTAATTAGTCAAATTCGTGTAGACCTAGCAGCACACTTATCATTCCATGTTTTTCACTCTCTCTCTAGAAGAGAAGACTTAGTTTTGCTCTCCAAGCTTGTGGTGACTTCTAGGGTTTCTCTCTCTTCCCTTTCTTCGGGTTTTTGATTTTATTTCATCATGGAAGGCTAAACTCTTAGGTTAAATCTCTTTGGTAATGTATCACATACTCTTGAGGTTTTATTCTTAATGCTATTTCGTTTTTATTCACTATTTTTATAATTTATTGATATGTTGTGGTTTGCTTAATTTCATTCTACAGAGATAAATTATGTGTATGAATGCTTAATTGATACAAACTCATAAAAACTCCATACCTTTGGTTTTAATGCTTAATTAGAGGTTAGGGTTTTGGGGTGAGAACTGAATTTTCGCTTAGTATTTAGTTTTCACGAGTTGGACAGTGGAGAGAACGAGATTGATCTTTTGTCACCGATGATGGAGTTGTGAACGGGAGCCAAAGGGGTTTATCTGCTTTTCCCATATCTGTTACTTCATTTTTATTTAATTTTGTTTCAATTTCAGTATTCAATATTCAATTCAAACCCCCTCCCCCCCCCCGGTTTTATGCACATTAAGTGTTCGACCTTTTGCTTGATAAGATATTCCTTGGGAGACGACCTAGGAGTCACTTCCTAGTACTATATTTAAACTGTTATTTTATTTGTATTGAGTACGACATCAATCAGAAAGGGAAATAGACATGGTAGAACGTCGTTGCCGCCGTCCCAAGAGCGTTGTTGCCGCCATCCACGACGGTGCTGCTGCTGTCAAGTTTTGTAAAGTGGTGGTTCTAGAGTGTGGTGATTGGGTACTCTGCGATGTGTGGAGAGGGAAACTCCTTTTACTAAAATCTCTCGTGCTCTTTTTTAGGGGGGTTCTGCAAAGCATAAAAAATACATAACATGCACCAGTGCATGTTATGTTAATGGCCATAGATTTCAGCTTATGTGTAATCAATGGTGTAGATTTTTACTTGCAACATTCGTTTCCTTTTTAAACTTCACATATGCCCTTATTCTAACGACGTCATTTTGAGCCTATTCTTTCCCAACACCCCACCCACCAACCACAACCCCATGTCTAGCTCCCCCACCAACCCACCATCGTGTACAGTCGTCGGTATGATGATTTTGAATGATAATTGACCCCTTTTGACTAGTTTTTGGCTTGATTCTCAAGTAATTTAGGAAAAAGATTGAGTTTTTATCTACTAATGATGAGGAATGAGATGCTTGTGGATTTTGTACCTTTTTTTATTTTAATTTCAAGTATTGGAGGCATAAATTAATGATTCTTGGCAAAGGAAAGAATAAGGAGTCTTAAATCCTGACGATTGAAGCAAAGAAGAGCAAAATTGGCATTTTTATGTCACACACGTCTTCCACAACCAGGTGCGCGTGGATCAGAGATATTAAAATTGGGGTCAAATGATCAATTTGCACAGAATTTTCAGTGCCCTGGAATTCCTGTAATTTATTTTTTGAATTATATTAATAAAATATGAATTTTAGATAATTGGTTTTGGTATTATTTTAATTGGTTTTATTATTATTTTAATATTTAAATGAAAAAGGGTAAAATTGTAATTTTTACTATATTATGGAACTTTATGAAATAAATTGGAAAATACAAAATTAAATTCAGAAATATGAATTTGGTGAATTTTTGGTGATTTTACCTATTTTAAATAAATAGAAATAGAATTAAAAACATTTTGGAGGGAAAAGGAATAAAATAATATATTTTGAAAATTTAAACGTGATAATCGATTACCGTTTCGTGGTAATCGATTACCACGACTGCCTGAGAGCAGCTTTAAGGTGGTTTCAATGGATTTTGGCACCAAAACTCATTTTTCTTCTTTCCCAAGCTGTCTAAATGACCCTTACTTCATGATGAGGCAAGCTAGGGTCTATAAATACCCTTGGGGTGGAGCTTGAGCTCCATTTGAACTCTCAAAATCCCAAAACCTAAGTTCAGACTCTGATTTCTGTTGCTCTCTTTCTCTCATTAGTACTTCCACAAAGCATCTCTTTCCCTCAAACCAAAACACGAATTTAGTTCTATTTCCAATCTTGAAAAAGAACCAAAAACCATCGAATTTGATTTCCTGTAGCTCGAGCTATCTTCCTGCAAAGTTCAACACACAAATATGAAACAGAGAAAAATTGATTCATTTGCTCACCTAAACCGAAACGGTTTGGTAAGTACACTAAACCATTTGATTCCCAACTTGTTCCTAATCGAAGTTGACACTTCCTAGTTGCTAAACTAATTGTCCCTTTTGATTTTCATGGCCTATGGTCGTTGTTATTCTCTGCCAAAAACAGCTCATTGAACATGTTTTCTGCAAACTCAGAACCTAAGCTTTGAAGCTCAAAAGCTGTTCAGTCCCTTTGCTCTTGTTTCAATCATTTTTAAAGCTTCTTCTAGGTAAGGGAGAAGTTACCTAAACATTAGAATGAGTTTTAACAAGCTAAAAATTTAGGAACCAATTAAGGTTCATTGACAATGAAACTTGAAATGGGAAAATGACTTAAAGGTCAAATATCTTGACTTTTGTGTTTTTAATCATTTTATTATGAACCAATCTTGCTTATAAAATGGATAATTTGAGTTAAAATTGAAAGGAATTGAGTTTGAGTTGTTTATGTGTTGAAAGTTTAAGTTTGTGCATAATCATGAATTGATTTCGATTTGTCATGATTTGATTCAAATTGATGTGTTGCACATGTGTATTATATGTGTTATAATTTCTATTTTTGTTTGGAAAGGAACTAGGAACCAAGAAATTTGGACTGGTGCATCAAAACCAGAAAATGGTGCTATAGTGATCCTGGTAATCGATTACTGCATAATTAAATTAAATAAAATAAATAAAGTAATCTTGGTAATCGATTACCAGTAATCAGTAATCTATTACTACAGGTCCAAATTGAATAAATTGATATTTTATGAGTATCTTTTTCATTTTAAATATGCTATTGTTTATATTATTGCCAAAAATCAAGAAATAAGCCCATTTGGCGGGACTATCACCCCAATGAGAACTTTTAAATAAATTCTTTAAGATCCATCGAAAGGTGGCCCTGCCGCCGATGGAGTTTCCAATTATGATATATCTCTAAAAACCATCAAAGATGGCTATGCCATCGATGGAACCTTAAGTTTTCATTTCGCCTTTGATTCAATTACGAATTTCTATTGTATTTCATTAACCATCAAAGGTGGCTATGCCGTCAATGGGATTTACAGTTTTGATTATTATTTTGAGCATTTATATTATTGTAGAATACCATCAAAAGGTGGTCATGCCGCCGATGGAATTTACAGCTTTTATTATTATTTGAGCACTTATGTTATTTGTTGAATACCATCAAAAGGTGGTCATGCCGCCGATGCAAGCTTTTTGTTATTATTATTAATTGGAATAATTATGTTAATACTATCACAAGGTGGCTATGCCGCCGATGGGAATTATGATAATTGAAATTGAATTAGTATATCTTTAAGCCATCACAAGGAGGCTATGCCACCAATGGAATTAAGATATACTATGGATTGGATATTACCCAAATAAGAATGGAATGTAATTGTGGAAATAAATGAATACGGATTATTGAACTCTGGAAATTGTTCTTGAGAATATGGCAAGATACTGACCGAACTCTATGAGAAATGAAATGAACTAAAGGATTGGTTATGAAACCATGTTTGCATACATATGCATGGAATGGGTCCGGTTTATGCAGGTTGAGCCGCCCAGGAAGGCCCTTCCCGGTAAATCGTGTTACCTTATGGAATGAAAATGGTCCAATTTCATGCTAGGTTGAGCCGCCCAGGAAGGCTCCTCCCGGTGAAGTATGGCACCCTATAGGGAATTGAATTGCTCCGGTTCACGCCAGGTTGAGCAACCCAGGAAGGCCCCTCCCGGTGAATCGTGACGAATGGAAATGGTCCAGTTTGACGTATTAGGTGGATGATTGGCGGAACCAGCTCCTGTCGAACCGTGATGCTTGGAATTAGGCATTCATCATACCACTAAATAAGAATTGAAAAAAATGTGAAATGGGAATGTCATATGTACTTGCATTTGAATTGCTATATGTTGTATGTGTATGTTATTTTTAGCCTCTGTTATACTCATTTGATTATGTGTAGCTATGACTTACTCCCGACCCTTTGTTTGTTAGGTAATGGCTCAGAATCCAACACGTGTGGAATTGAGGTTACTCCCTGATGAGGAGTGGCACTGGGTGGAACATCGCATTCTTCTGGAAGGAGAATTAGAGATTCTTATCTACCCTCTCCCTCATATGCTTCCCCTCAGGAGGAGGATTCATATCCAATGGGTCATACATATTCCGCCTGTCTTGGGTGGAAAATGTTGTTATATTTTGAGTTCCGAACCATACGCTCTGGGTTACATTCGTATTAATAGTTTGATTAACTCAAAGTCTAGTAATAGATAATGAAAACGGAACTTATGTGTTTTGAAAGAACTGATGGATTTGTGATGTGATGTAAGTTATGATGCCAAGATATATATATATATATATATGAATGAAAAGTACTTTGCTTCCGCGCATGTTGAATTAATTTTGTTAGAATTGGAGAAATGAATTTCGAATTGAATATTAAATGAAAAAAAAAATTTGTGGTCACTAATTTTGGAATAAATTATTTAAAAAAGAATAGAAATTTGGGTCGTCAAACGCGACATCAACAATTTTAGATAATTTTCAATCTTTTTAGGATTTGTTTTTAGACTTTTTAAAATATGATTCATGAGATTTTGGTGTTAGTTACCAGAGTTTAGAGAGAAATTTTTCTAATAATTCTTCTCTTATTATGTGTAATTAAACTCCTTGTTAGGAATATGGTGGATTTGTATGGATTTTGAATAGTTTTCCTAATTATGAATTAATGTTTTTCCATATCAATTGTTTGATTATGTGCTTATTGTTATTCATAGAATTGATCACCCTTTGATTTGGGACTTAATCCTTCAATTGAGAAATTAGGGATTGAATTGACCTTATAATCAAACTTTATAATCGCCCAACTCGTAGGGATACTTTTGGGGATTATATAACTTTAGTAATTCCAGTGTGCTAATTAATGATTATTAGATTAAGACTCGCTTAAGGGATTAAGGGGTATAATCTAATAAGAAACATTAATTGTCCTGAGGGATCGAGTTTTTACTAAATATGGAATCGTTGTTGATTTAAGGAAAAACAGAAATTCATAAGTGGTAACTACAATCCTACAATGAAACCATGTTCCTAGACGGTTCGCCAATTGTTTTACAACCGTCTTTTATTTTTGCTTTGTAATTTAATTCCTTGAAATTCATAAATCAAATAAACATATTTTCAATTTTCACTTAGTAATTACAATTAGGTGAGAATTATTATAAACAATTTCAATCCTCGTTGAGAATGATACTTTACTTCCACTATATTACTTGTGAAACCCGATATACTTGCAGGTGAGCCAACACCATACTTCATGTTAATAATACCCCCACCCACCATCCCGACCTAGCATTGGATCTGGACCCAATCGACGACCATGATGTTGTCGACGATGGAGAGAACGGAACCTCTGATGACGGCGAGGTTGTTAGGGTACGGTGGTCAGAGTAGGATTAGAGGTCTTGTTTGGATTTGTAGCGGTTGTGGAGGAGGTGAGTGAAGGTGATGGTGGAGGATGGGGCGCGCGGTTGTAAATTTTGATGAGATTTCACTTGATTAGAGATGATGTTGTTGTAGTAGGAGAAGCGAAGTTGAAGAATTCATCAATGGCAGAAAGGTTAGTATTGTTGTTTAGTAATTAGTATTTTTCAATCGTGATAGTCCACGATGTTTCCTTTAAGCTTGAACAATTTAAAATATAGCTCCGACGGGGTCGGTGCCGGTGCCGGCGGAGGTAAAGGTCTTGGATGGGGGTGAAGATGCCGGTGCAAGCGAAGGTGGAGGTCTTCGAAGGTGCAGGTGTCGATGACGGTGTCAGTGCTGATACCGATGGAGGTCTTCAATGGGGTGGAGGTGCTGGTGCAGGTGCCAGCAGGGGTGGAGGTCTTCGATGGGGTGGGTGTGGAGGTGGACCTACAGCCGTTGATCCACATCCAATATGATAAGGAATAATTATAAGTTTTGAGGGTAAAATTGTCTTTTTTGTGCAATAGTATTGTTGAACAATATTAAATTTATAAAGAACTTTTTTGCAAATATGTGAAAATTTGCTATAAGCTGTAAAGGTCAAAGCATGCACCGGTGTATTTTTATGCTTGGCAAACTGCACCTCTTTTTTATCACCCGTTTCGTTAATTTTTTTAAATAAAATATCTGAACAAATATTTTCGTCTCTAACGTCTTTTAAATTTTGAGACAGTCTTGTTCCGTCTCTAACATTGCCAAAAACTACATAGCCTCGTTAATTTTTTTTTTTAATAAAACATCTAAGAGGAGCATATTCCGTCTCTATACCGGTCGCTAATAATTAAGTTCCTATTAGTTGGATATGTAGAGATGAAAATTAACACGTACTTAATGTATCTGTCTCCGTGAGTAAGAAGTATTAAACCAACTTTTATGAAAGTGTAGGGTCTGCCGACCATATAAGGACTACAGTCCTATATAAAGGATTTCCTAAGGCCCTTTCCCTCGGTTTACTTAATACAAACATCCCACACTCGGACACGTACATTCCGAGTGTACAAAAAGACCAGGCTCGGACGTAATGGGACCGAGCCTCAACAACGGTCTTCACCCCATCGGCTTGGGATTCTAGAACCGAGACATAACGTCGGCTGGTAGGCTGACTCAGTCTCACCAAGGCTTCCTATCTCCTCCGTATGTTTCTCCCAGAATCTCGCAAACAGCCTCTACATGGGATCGTGAGCTGATCCTATCCGGATTTTAAGGGAATAAATCTCCTATATCTCTTCACAGAATCCCGGTTCAGCTCACCTTGATACGAGGCCCATACGGCCCACATCAACTTCCTCCAAACCCTATAAATAGCTCATAACAGCTAGGGTTTCAGGTACGTACTCTCATCCCTAAGTTGACACTCTACACACACACCTGTTGACTGGGGAAATCCTGCTCTTCCCAACTGGAACTGCAGAAACACCAAAAAGTCACACATTAACACTTGATCTTCTCTTGAACTCCTGATTACCATAATCTTGAGGGCTTAGAGGATTAAGGACATATAGTGTTCTAGGACACTACATTGGCGCCGTCTGTGGGGACCTGAATAACCAGTATTCCCACCGCTCACTACAAAAAAAAAAAATGGCAAACAACAACGACAACAGTCAAGGAGAAGGTGACCTCCGCCGTCGTCTCAGAGGAAGACCACCAAAAAACGCCGGACCTAGGAATGCTCCTGGCAGGAATGTTAGGGACAGACTTGCCCCTCCTGAGGACAATCAGGTTGGGAATCCTCAGGCACCTCCAGCTGTCCATCCTGTTGATCCGGCTGTTCCTCAAGTTCAACCGCAAGCCGCTGTCGTCCCAGCAGTGGAGGGCCATGAGCAACGATCTCAGCCACGTCGTGTTTCTGATGGTCATGTGTCAGAATGGCGTGACACGGCGGATTCGGGACCACACCGGTCTAGAAGAGACCCGGCTGGGTCCAGAACGGGGGAGGAGCGGCGAGTCGAACGTCATGTTCGAGGAAACTCCCGAACCGAGCGATCTGAGAGAGAAATACCCTTGTTGAGGGGAGTACCACAATTCACTAGAGGACGCTTTGGAACACTTCAGGGCGGTGAACGTTTCGAGTCTCAGGGAAGATCGTACATGACGACCTCTTCTGCCAGAAGGAGAGAAGAGTCAATTATGGAAATTCTGAGGACTCAAACGTCATTAATCGAAAAACAAAACCAAGCTATTGCTACTTTACAGCAGCAAAGCATGGCTAGGCTTGCTGAGCAAGGAACTCGCGTGGCTCTTGGCAACCCAAGTAACTTCCCCTTGCCTCCACCCCCTACTTCGGATGAGGTTGCTGAACCTGGTGCTACTGGGCCGCACCCAGGGCACCCGTTCACAGCCGCAATCATGGCATTTCGGACCCCACAAGCTTTCATGGGCCATCAGAACGTCTCTCGCTATAATGGAACGACTGACCCAATGGATCACGTTGCGTCATACGAGTCTTCCATGATGTTTTATGGGGGAGAAGATGAGATGAAATGCCGAGCTTTCTCGATGACGCTAGGCCCGGCGCCGCTGAGATGGTTCAACTCCCTACCGGCAAATTCCATCAGTTCCTGGTCCGAGCTTCGAAGGGTTTTCTTAAATCGATATACAGCGAGCATGTCACAACCCAAATCGAATCATTCTTTAGCAGGAGTCGCACAAAGACCTGGCGAGTCTTTACGCGACTACCTGGCTCGGTATCAACAAGAGGCTAGCGGCATATCCGGGTTACAGTCGGGGGTATCCGTCCTCCTACTCACACAGGGATTGTTGGACGGAGATTTCAAAGATTGTTTGATCGGGGAACCACCTCATAACATGGCAGAACTTAGAGAAAGGTCCAGGAAATATGTCAATCTAGAGGAGTTCCGAAGGATAAGTACTGCGGCAAGGGGTACCGAAGGACGACAGGAGCAACGGCCTCGCCAAAACGAGGCTCGTCAGAATGATCGTTTTCGGGAAAGAGGAAGGAAAGATAAGAGGGAACAAGAAAGAGGCGATAAACCGAAACGGTTTGGTAAGTACACTCAGTTAACGCCCCCGAGGAGCCAAATCCTTCGTGAGACCATGCATACTGAAATGTGCAACATCACTCGGCCACCAGCCTTAAGAAAGGCGGCCCAAAAGGATAAATCGAAGTATTGCGATCACCATGGTGGATGGGGACATACCACCGACCAGTGTATCCAACTGAAAGATCTAATTGAAGAGATGGTAAGGGATGGCAAGCTTCAGCATTACATCGGGGAAGCCTTGCGCAAGCGTTCTAGAAGGAAGAGCCCCTCGCCTCCCAAAACCGAGCAGAAGAGGAATAAAAGTCCTTCACCACCCGCGAGCGGAGCCCCAATACAACATTCCGAGAAAGCTAATGATTTCCTTATTGGCACTATTGCTGGAGGATTTGCTGGTGGTGGGGAAAAGAAGTGTGATCGCAAGAAGTACGTGGGGCAAGTTCTTTCGGTGGCAAGCCGACCGATTCAGAAACCGAGAAGGAAGAATGTTGTAATTAGTTTTAGTGATGAAGACTTTGAAGACATCCTGCAAGACCATAATGATCCAATGGTCGTCACAGTTCGGATGGGCAACTATGAAGTAAGAAGAATTCTCGTTGATCAAGGGAGTTCGGCGGACATCATGTTCCTTGATCTGTTTGAGAAATTAAAGTTAAAAAGGTCGGATCTTACTCCATTCGAGGGAAGCTTGATTGGCTTCACGGGACATTCAATCGTTCCAATAGGCCATATCCACCTCCCAGTGACAATGGGTGAACCACCTTCTGCCCGAACCGAAATGGTAAAATGGCTCGTGGTCCAGGCTCCCTCGGCCTACAACGCTATTTTTGGAAGAACAGCACTCCAATCTTTCGGTGCCGTTGTTTCAACAGTACATTTGGCCATGAAGTTTCCGGGCTCGGATAACAAGGTAGTAACAGTACGGTCTGATCAGGAGTTGGCCCGAAAATGCTACAACATCAGTTTGGCAAAACTAAAACTAGACGAGGACAAAATTATGAAGGAACCATTGAGTAAGGGAAGCGTCAACTTGACCGATCTTGACGTCAGAGAGGAGGATAAAACTCGACCAACTCTGCAAGGGGACTTTAAAAAAGTTAGCCTCGGTCCCGAGCCATCTCACTGCGTCAAGATAGGGGTCGGCCTGTCGGAGAAACTAGAAAAGGAGCTTACTGAGCTTCTAAGAGAAAATAAGGATCTGTTTGCATGGACCTCGGCAGACATGCCGGGAATCGATCCTAACTTCATCTGCCATAAGTTAAGTGTATATCCTGGCGCCAAGCCAGTATGTTAGAAGAAGAGAAGGGTCGGGAAAGAGAAAGCGCAAGCGACTGACGAGAAGGTAGCTGAGCTTTTGGAAGCCGGATTTATTAGGGAGGTGGTATACACCAATTGGTTGGCCAATCCGGTGCTAGTTAAGAAGTCCAACGGGAAATGGAGGATGTGCGTGGACTACACAGATCTGAACAAGGTATGCCCGAAGGATCAGTACCCACTGCCAAGCATCGATAAATTGGTGGATAGTTCGGCTGGCTATCAAAGATTGTCCTTTATGGATGCTTACTCTGGATACAATCAGATCCCGATGTATCCTCCGGACCAGGTAAAAACCTTGTTTATCACAGAGAACGCTACTTATTGTTATAATGTTATGCCGTTCGGATTGAAAAATGCTGGGGCAACTTACCAGCGCATGATGAACAAGGTTTTTGGTCCTCTAATCGGACCGAGGATGGAAGTTTATGTAGATGACATGATTGCAAAAAGTTTAAAAGAGGAGGATCATGCGGGAGATTTGAAAGAAATCTTAGGAAGAGTGAGACAGTTCGATATGAGGCTGAACCCGGAAAAGTGCACATTCGGAGTTCCGGCAGGATCATTCCTCGGGTTTATGCTTACAGAGCGAGGAATAGAGGCAAATCCGGACAAGTGCAGGGCCATTTTGGAAATGAACAGTCCCTCGAACATCAAGGGGGTTCAGCAGCTAACGGGTCGTGTAGCAGCTCTTTCAAGGTTTCTATCTCAGTCAGCAAGAAAGGCCCTTCCGTGGTACAAGTTGTTGAGGAAAGATAAGGAAAAGATGTTCGAGTGGGACGAAAAATGTGAAAAGGCCTTTACTGATCTTAAACATTATCTGGCATCACCTCCCATCCTGTCCAGCCCGAGCCATGGCGAAACTCTCTTCCTTTATTTGTCGGTCGGAGATTCTGCGGTTAGTTCAGTTTTGGTCCGTGAAGAATCGGGTAAAGAGTCTCCAGTTTATTTTGTGAGTCGAGCTCTCCAGGGATCAGAAATCAGATATCAAAAAGTGGAGAAGTTGGCCTTCTGCTTAGTGATAACTGCGAGGCGATTGCGCCAATATTTCCACAGTCACCGCATCACGGTTAGAACAGCTCAACCAATCCGACAAATATTGCAGAAACCTGATTTAGCCGGAAGGATGGTGACTTGGGCTATCGAGCTTTCTGAGTTTGAAATAACTTTCGAACCGAGAAAGGCGATGAAGTCTCAAGCCTTGGCTGATTTCCTTACCGAGTTCACTGAGCCATTGACGAGCTCAAACTCGGATTGGAACATCTATGTGGATGGATCGAGTAATAAGCTGGGTGCAGGAGCAGGAATAATATTAGAGAACCCCGAGGGAGTCACCCTCGAATACTCTTTGAAGTTTGGATTTTCAACATCCAACAATCAGGCGGAGTACGAAGCTGTTTTGGCAGGTTTGAGAATGGCAAAAGAGGTGGGAGCCCGAGAGGTGAAGATTCTCAGTGACTCCCAATTGGTGGTTTCACAGGTCAAGGGTGAATATCAGGCGAAGGAGCCAATCCTTCAAAAATACTTGGAAAAAGTAAGATTCTTGTCATCTGAATTTGTGAAAGTTGAAATCTACCACATACCGAGGGAAAGCAATAGCCGAGCGGATATTCTTTCCAAACTCGCCTCAACCAAAAACTCTGAAAATAACAAGAGCTTAATTCAGGAAATGGTGCATGGACCTAGCGTTGTCCTCTCCATATCGTTAGATTCAAGCTGGATTAGTCCAATTACAAGCTATTTGGAACAAGGGACCTTGCCGAATGACCAGATGGAAGCTAGAAAACTCACTAGAAAGGCATCTCAATTCGCACTGGCGGAGGGAGTACTTTTTCGCCGAGGGGTCAACGGACCAATGCTCAGGTGTCTCGATCCCATCGAAGCAAAACTGGCATTAGAAGAAGTTCATGGAGGAATAGGCAGCCACCACGTTGGAGGGAAATCACTGGCCAGAAAAGTCCTAAGGGCAGGATACTACTGGCCTACCCTTCAGCAGGATGCGATTGACCACGTGAAAAGGTGTGATAAATGCCAATTCCAATGACGTTTATCAAAAACCAGCCGAAGAACTTCACTGTCTTTCATCTCCTTATCCCTTTTACCAATGGGAAATGGATTTGATCGGACAGTTCCCAACGGCACCAGGACAGTTGAAGTGGGTGATTGTCGCCATAGACTATTTTACAAAGTGGGTTGAGGCTGAGCCGTTGGCAACCATATCCTCGGCAAAGGTACAAAATTTTTTTGAAAGGCAAGTGGTAGCTCGATTTGGGGTGCCGCAGATATTAGTAACTGACAACGGAACCCAGTTTGCAGCAAGGGCATTCCAAGATCTGGTCAATGCATTGGGAGTTAAACACTACAGATCCTCGGTGGAACATCCTCAAACTAACGGTCAGGTGGAATCGGTGAACAGGTCCATCATTCAAGGAATCAAGAGGAGACTCGAAGGGGCGAAAGGAAATTGGGTGGAAAATTTGCACGAGGTACTTTGGTCGTATCGTACCACCATCCAAACCTCGACTGGAGAAACGCCGTATCGGCTCACTTATGGCTGCGATGCAGTCATCCCCATTGAGAAAATCATCCCTTCTTTCCGAGCTTTGCAGCAGCCAAACCCTGTCAACAACACTTTACTCTGCGAGGATCTGGTTTTGTCGGAAGAGGTGAGAGATTTGGCCGCCGTACGAGAGAAGCACGCTAAAAGGATGCAGGCGAAGGAGTATAATCGCTCGGTTAGCTCTAGAGAGTTCGAGGTGGGTGACCTCGTCTTAAGGAGGGCTGATATTGGTCTTAAGAATGCTAAGGACGGGAAACTAGCCCAGAGCTGGGAAGGACCATATCGAGTCACCTTCAAAAGTGGGACAGGAGCCTATAAACTTGAAACTCTCTCGGGGGCCCCTATAAACAATTCATGGAATGCAGCAAAGCTCAAAGGATATTACAGTTAAAATCCCTTTTCCATAGTTTCTTAATTTTATGTTTTATTAATTCTTTTTAGAGTT
This sequence comes from Crotalaria pallida, assembly GCA_037953625.1. Taxonomy (NCBI): domain Eukaryota; kingdom Viridiplantae; phylum Streptophyta; class Magnoliopsida; order Fabales; family Fabaceae; genus Crotalaria; species Crotalaria pallida. The sequence goes on along the minus strand of CM075652.1, from coordinate 113,258,348 downwards.
GTTAGATTTATTTATTACTGTTAATGATGGAATACGCTCGGTGGAACTCCGAGCCCATTGTACTTCCTGCTTTTGGTTAATAAAAAGACTGTTATTGAATTCATTGTATTACGTACTTTTCCTCATATTCGATTAGCCACCGTGTATGACGCGAACGATTATAAACAGCTCAAACAAGAGCTTATAATTCGTCAAGTATTCTACCGAGACTCCCGAATTAAACATGGTTTTTGAAAATCATTTAACATCGCGGATAGAGGAACCCACCTTGGCTAAAGCGTTGGAGTTCCGAGGTCTTGACACTTGAATTCTTAACACAAAATATAAAAAGAAGCAAACAGTCGACTGTGAATACTATAAACGTTCATAATGTTTCGAACGAAGAGGCATAGAAAAAATTCAAACCCACTACTGGGGCGGTTACAAAAACCCACTGCTAAAAAAAAAAAAAACTACTCTAAATCGGACAATACGATGCTGTCAGCGTTGAAGGTATCTTCTTCTTCCTCACCATCGGCATCCTCGGTTCCTTCCCCTTCAGAATCTTCGGCCAAATGGTCTGGAAGGTCGGCGTTTTTCAGATCTATAGGGACTCCACTCGGGCCGACAATTTGTCCTTTTTTCACAGCAAAATTAGGATCAGCAGCCTTGGTCACGAGCCCAGGATTCAGAATGCGGAGTTGCTCGGCGGTGTTGTAAAAAGAATCTTCAATTGCATGGTCCCAATTGAATAGATTCTCCTTAGCTGCTTTCTTATGCTTAAGCGCTTTCGCGCTCATCTTCTCCAAGGAAGCTCGGAGCCTGAGTATCTCATCCTTAGCATACTCATGTTGCTCCTGAGCCACAGAAGCAGTTTGCTCGGCCATACGAGCTTTTTCATTAGCCACCAGAAGAGCAGCAGCATCCTCTTCAGCCTTCTTCTGAATTTCTTCGGCACTCTTTATTTGGGCCTCGGCAGCTCGAAGTGTTTCCTCAGCCCGAGCTTTGACCTCCTCAGAATCAAGTGCAGTTTTTTGAAGCCTCTCATTCTCGGCAGCCATTTCTTGTATCCTTTTATTTAGACCCTGGACTTGAATTTCCAAGTAATCTTCCCGATCGTTGGATTCATGTCTTCTTTTCTTTTCCTCGGGAGCAAATCCAGCATAGGCGTCATCACCATGACGACCGAGATGATGGAAAATACTCGCACCCCGTAAGAAACTTTTTACCAACGCGGTGCAATTATTTTCCCAAGTCCCAGGAGTCCAAGACTCGATTACTTCAGCGTTTTCAGGAGGGAATATGGTGGAAATAAATGAGTCGGGCATCTTCCTGCACCATACTGTCTTAGCAGCTGCATCACCCTTACCCTCGGGAATTTCAATCCCTTTGTTGGACTTGCTCAAATTGAACCACTCTCCAGCAGAGCCTTTCCCCTTATCCACCCGAGTCTTCTTGAGAGGACGCTCGGAAGCATCTTGCGGAGATGAGTGAGCTTCTACTTCAATGTTCACCGCGTCAAGAACGCGGTCCCTTTTTATCACCTGATCAACACCAGTAACCCTTACAGTGGGGGTGGTATTGCGTATAACAATCGGGCTTTCTGGATGGGTCGGCTTAGAAGATGGACCCTCGATTGGTTGCGCAGATCCTTTGAGTACCGCTAGTTGTGATACTCTAGCGGCCCGAGCTTCACTTTTCTTGGCTTTGGTAGCTTTCTTCCCCATTGCTTTTGTAAAAAAAAAAAAAAAAAAGAATAATTTAGCACTCAAAAAAAAAAAAAAAAGTACCCAGCTCCGCTTTCACTTCCTCTCGTGAATTTTTCAGCAGAATTCGTTTGGAATCGATTTGGCCATGGGCTTGAAGATATTCCCAAACGTGATCGCATAGTCGCCTTTCGGCTTTCGTTAAATCCGCCTTATAGTCAAATTGATACAAGGCAGATCCTCGGTTGTAAATATCAGTCGTCCAAGCCAACGGAAACCGAGGCACGACTTTCATCACTCCATCTTCTTCAATCTGTTCCATGAACCAACATGTTTCGACCCCAATGTACTCATATTGGAAATAGAGAGGTTTGAAGGATTTCCAAGAGTCTGTCACTTTGGCGAAAAGGGCGTGTCCCCTACGAGCTTTTAGGGACACCCAGAGGCCCTTTGAATCACCAAATTTGTTTACTTGGGGAGCATACAACCAAAAGAAAGACCGTACTGTCGCAACCAAATTTTCAACATCACAAAATTGTTGAAACGCTCGGACGAAAGCCCACCCACTTGGATGCAATTGGCTGGGGGCAATTCCTAAATGCGTAAGGACTTCAACCTCGAAGGTGGAGAAGGGCAAGCGGATACCGACCTTGGTTGCCACTTCTTCATAAAAATAAAAATATTGGCGATTTTCCGGTACCTCGAAGCAAATCCGATCGTCAATTCCCAGAGGTCTCAGTACGAAATCCGAGGGACTTCCATCTGCCTTCGGAGGTGTCAACATAGGCCGAAGATGGTCAAGACTATTTGTTGTCAACAACGAAGGTCTTGTCCCCAGCACTTCCCGATCAAAAACATCATCGTACTGAGCGTGGTTAGGCGGCAGAGGATATTCTTCAGGGTTAGTAACACACCTGCGTTCCACCATATCTGGGGAAAAAGCAAAAGGCTCGGCGTTAGGGTTTTTTATAGCAAGAGTTTTTACTTTTAACTTAAGGCCGAGCCCTGGACTTTTTCCCCCTTCCCCTGGTGGACTTTCCAAAGGTTCTTTCTCCCTGATGTCAAGATCGGGGCTAAGCCTAACTTGGGATCGACGCTCGGCAAATTTGTAAGCTAATAACCACTTATTCTCATCTGCGGGATTCGATGGGTATTCTACAGCTAATGGTTTTGACTCGGGGGATCCCCGGTAAATGGGGGGAGTAGAGGGATGTGTAGAATCGTCAGTATAAAAGTTTCCCTCATCCCCGGAAATCCCAGGAAAACTAGAAGAATCACTATCACTAGAGGGTTCTTCTCCTAATTTCCTGCAGAGTTCACGATAGACTCTTCTCAAATGTCTCCACCCCCTCATGGTTTAAAGGTAAAGAATCCTAAACACAGTTTACCCAGAACAAAAACTCAAAACCAAGAACAGAGACCCAAAACCCAGAAATTCCCTAAACCCAAACTCCCTGCAAAACCCATGACCAAAACCCCTTTACAAAAAAAAAAAAAAAAACAGAAATCGCACAAACAGAGGAAATCGCAAAAATAAGGATAAGGGGAGTATAGAAAGTTACCTGCTCTTACTCGCTGGAAAGGAGAGTAGGAGAAGGTTTTGGATTCAGAGGCGGAGATGTGGAAAGGGGATTGGAAGTGGATAATAGGATTTTGATTTTAGGGGATTCTGAAATGAGGAAAAGGAAAATGAATGTAACTGGTAAGAGGTTGAAAGGATTCGGATTAATAAGGGAAGTGGAAACTTTTCAGTTTCCCTCCATGTTACGCATTTGGGCCGAAAGCCCATCAACCCATGCAACCACTCGCTGGATGGGACGTGGCGGTTACAACAGGTACTTTTTCAAATTTCAAAAATTGCAATGATTTGGCACGATTTGCAAGGAAACGCGCCCTACCTAGAGAAACCAAAACGTCACCTCGGACAGCTGTTGCACATTTGAGCTGACATCTAAAAGATCCAACCCTAGACACATGCTATCTCGTTACAGACTTTGTAAAGTCTTACGAGCTGGGGGGCTTGTAGGGTCTGCCGACCATATAAGGACTACAGTCCTATATAAAGGATTTCCTAAGGCCCTTTCCCTCGGTTTACTTAATACAAACGTCCCACACTCGGACACGTACATTCCGAGTGTACAAAAAGACCAGGCTCGGACGTAATGGGACCGAGCCTCAACAACGGTCTTCACCCCATCGGCTTGGGATTCTAGAACCGAGACATAACGTCGGCTGGTAGGCTGACTCAGTCTCACCAAGGCTTCCTATCTCCTCCGTATGTTTCTCCCAGAATCTCGCAAACAGCCTCTACATGGGATCATGAGCTGATCCTATCCGGATTTTAAGGGAATAAATCTCCTATATCTCTTCACAGAATCCCGGTTCAGCTCACCTTGATACGAGGCCCATACGGCCCACATCAACTTCCTCCAAACCCTATAAATAGCTCATAACAGCTAGGGTTTCAGGTACGTACTCTCATCCCTAAGTTGACACTCTACACACACACCTGTTGACTGGGGAAATCCTGCTCTTCCCAACTGGAACTGCAGAAACACCAAAAAGTCACACATTAACACTTGATCTTCTCTTGAACTCCTGATTACCATAATCTTGAGGGCTTAGAGGATTAAGGACATATAGTGTTCTAGGACACTACAGAAAGATTTCGATAATCTTTCTAAAATACTCACATGCAACCCAACGTTTGGTGAGACTTAAAAATTGATAACAAAAAATGTTATAATTTGTTGTCAAAAATTTATATCGCAAAATCTCACAATGTCTCAACTAATAAAATTCTGTAAATTTCAAAGGAACTCCACTTTATATGATATTGTTGTTGCCTCACATTACTACGTGTTAATTCAAATTCTATGGATAAAAGAACTAAGGTTGATCTTCCTTTACTATTTTCTTCCTATGACTACCATTAGTGAGGGATTGTTGGAAGTAATGACATTTCTCAAGAAAAAATCATTTACCTCACATGTTTTTATTCCTAACCATTGCATGTTTAATGGACCATTAATGAATCATTATTTGATTGTTTCAATACGACCATTATTCTTGATTATTACGTTTAATGGATCATTAATGGTTTGGAATAATGAAACATTAATTTGGCTGTTATGGTCCTTAATGACAAAAAAACGTTTTTCTAGAGTTCATGACAATTTATTGTTCATAATGTTTTGGTCGTTACAAGAGTTATGACTTGGACTATATAAGCGTCATTGCACATGCTAAGTTGGTGATGAGAAATGTAGAGCGAAAACATATTCCTTAACATTTTATTCTTTCTTCCTTTCTCTAAGTTAAGTAACTCAATTTTGTGAAAATCCAAGTTCACTGCCTTGAATGCACAAGTTAGGAAATTGTTGTGCTAACCTTGGGTGTAAAAACTAATTGAGATAGTTGGACCATGACTATTCGAAAATCTTGTTTTTAAGACAGTGATATCTTTCACTACACAATCATCTTCAACTCTTTCTTTCCAATAATGAACTGCATAAATTTTTATTATTTTCTCTTTCACTATTAATAAATCATATATTTTCCCTCTGAATAATTTCTTGTATCTTTCTTTAATTAGTCAAACAAAATTATAGTTACCGTTTCAAAATATTTTAATTATTATTTTAACTTTAATTTGATACAAGATTTTTTATTCTTTTATATGAAGATAATGAAATGGAAGTTGTACATTTTAAGGTAATAAAAACATAAGTTTTCCTTTTTCTCTTTTTCTCTTTTCTCTTTTCTTTAATTTTTTGAAAGAGGAAATACAGTATCTTTCCTTGATGTGCCATAAATGGTTTAAAAATACATAATTTTATTTAATGAAATAAGCTTTTATTAAAAAAAATTATTACCTTCATCCTTAAAAATAAGATCATTTTGACATTTTTATTTTGTTCCTATTTATATGTAAGACCCTATACCAATTTTTAATGGCAATTAATTACTTCTTTCCATATTCACCCCTATTTATTTAATGCTTTTTCGATTTTCAATCCTATTAATAGGGTTAATTTTGAAAATACATATTAAATGTTCACATTGTCAATACTATTAACTAAATTAACCAATTTTCTAATTAATGGACATAAAATCTATCAAAGGATCATATATAGGGACTTAGAGCATCCACAGCAGAGTCTTAAGTTAAGACTCATCAGACTCTGACACATCAGCATTACATCATCATTCATCTATCAAACTCAACTTTAGACTTTTCATATCTTCCACCACAACAGAGTCTTAACACCAGACTCACCAAACATGCATTAGCATTACATCATCATGTACTTTTATACACAATTTTATTTGAATAATGTTTTTGTAATAAAATTTCAATAATATTAATTACGTAGAATTTATAAAAATAATCCCAAATAAAATTTAAATATTAAAATTAAATAAAAGTTAACATTACAATAATTAATGGTACCTACTAAAAATTATAAAGTACATAAAAAATACAATATAATTCAAATTCTTATAATTTAATTATCGTTTCCTTGTTGTTTCCAAAATGTTGCCATAAATGCTTCATTATTTATTTATTTATTATAAACCTGTGCTATATAGCCACACAGTGGACCGTTGCATACCAAAAACAACGACTATTTTTAATTTCAAATTATTTATTTATTTATTATTTAAATATAAAATATGTACTTTTTTCGATCTTATTTTTAAGCAAAAATAACTAATTTCACAAGTATTTAAAAAAACTATTTGAATGTATTTAATTCTTAATTTCATAAAAAATAGACTATTTATTTTTTCATAACAAGAAAATATATTTAAGAATAAAAGATAAAAAATATATATTTAAAAATAATATTTTTATTTTTTTAAAAAAATAATAATATTATTATTATTTGTAATTATTATTTATTATTAATTTATTGTTATTATTTATTTATTTATTATTATTATTATTTGTTTATTATGGTATTATAAAGTAAAAAATAAAGAAAAAGACAAAAAACGGATCCCACATAGTCTTAAGTTGAGTATGTTATTTTCCAAACTCAACTTAAGACTCTCTTCCAAATTTTGAAGATTAGCAAAGTCTTGAGAGAGTCTGAAAAAAAAATCTGAGTGGATGCCCCAGTAGTGTATAATTTTTCCACTTTTATATGATTCTTCTTGTTATTGATGAAAAATTTGAACAAATAAATCCAAAGATAAATCTATATCCGTCGGTTTTTTTATTTAAAATAAACAACATTTTATAAACCTAACATATCCAAAATAATAATTATCCATAAAAAAATTGATTTTAATACTTTTAATATTAAATATTGGCTAAAACTTTCCATTCAGTTTCTTAAGTTAATTGTTTGAATCATGTTGCTCTCTTAAATTTTTTGTTTTTCTTTTTTCCTGAAATTATCCCTCAAGTTCATTATTTCTGTTTTTGTCGTTGGCCCTTAGGTCAATTTTTCGCTAATGCAATAATAAGTTTTCATTAAATTAGATAAATATTTTATAAGAATAATTATTATTTTATTCCATTTAATAGATCTTCTAAATGCAAATTTGAGCGTAGAATAACAACATAAGTGAAAATGAACTTGAGAAACCGATTTGAGAAATAAAACAACTAAAGAAACAAGGAGAGGCAAACAATGGTTGGTAGTCCCTTAATTTATTTTTTTCAGGAATTTTAATTTTATTTTTATTAATTTAGTAATTTGAATATTTTAATTTATTTATTTTCCAATTTTTAAATTAATTTTGATTAATTTAATATATTATTAATAATTAGGTAATTAAAATGTCACACGTTAGCACATGGTTGGTAGATACTACCACATGAGATAACGTAGTTAGTTTTTTAATAGAAAGATGATGGGGGACAGAATTTGCAAAAAAAAAAATAACATAAGGGATTATTTTAGCTCCAAAAAAAAGTAAAGGGACTAATTCTGCACAAATAAAAAACTTAAGGGACCAAAAGTGCATTTTAGCCTATAATTAACTTAAGAAACAAAATGAACAGTTTTGTCTAAATATTAAGCAAAAAAATAAAGTCCGTATGACAATTATTTTATAATAAATTTTAATATGTATATCTCTTACAATTATTTAGTATGAAATTTCTTCTTATACTGTTTTTGATATATGAATAAAATACACATTTCCCTAAAAAAACATATATCTCTTACAAACAAAGTAACTTTAATTTGAATTTAATTACTATATTCAATGAAGTAAGAGTGCCTGTTATTTAATATTTTGTTTTACATAATATTTGCCCAGGAGCACATTTTTTTTTTTTTTGGTTTACACCTAGGAGCACATTTTAACTTATTTAAAAAATGTAAGTTTGCATAGAAGATTGTCAAACACATTTTTATTTTTCACAAAAAATTTATAAATATATCAACTGTTAATCTAAATTTACTTTTTTTTTGTTATATTAAAATATGACCATTTTTAAAAATAAAAATAAAAACCTTTATTTTATTTTCGTTCGGGAGTCTGGAGGGATCTTCCTTAAGCTAGTACTATCACTATGGGAGGTTAAACTTTCCCTCCCGATGTTTAAAAAGAATATGTTAGATTAAATATTTGATAATATTACTAATAATTGTTGTTATATTTGGATGATAAAAATATATATTATTATCTTATTTTATATTATATTATTTATACTGCATTATCTTGTCTTATCTTATCTGATATTATATTATATTATATTTATTATATTATATCTTTTGAAGAAAATGTAACTTTTATATATATATATATATATATATATATATGTGTGTGTGTGTGTGTGGATAATAAAGTCTTTGTCTCGTTCAAGATTTCAAGTGTACAATTATGTTTATCTTGATTCCGGTTTTGGTGTCAATAAAATTCTTTGCTTATAAAAAAAAAAAGTCTTCGCCTATATTCATGTCCTTTATTATGTTTTGTTGTTTAAAGTTATGCGCAAAGATTATACTATTAAAAAATAAGCAAATGATATAAAAATTTGATATATTTTGATTAGTATGCATTCATTAAATCATTAAAGAAAATTTAGATAATAAATTTGTGAATATTATATTGAGATGATGGGAAAAAGGTCAAACCAACAAACACATAAGCAATTGCTAATTTAATAATTAAAAAATTGCTGACTTGCCTAATTAAGTTCTTAATCTTTGAATTTATTAGGTACTTTTTTGAAATTGATCCTTAATTTTTTATTTTTTATTTTTTTTTGTACTTTAGGTCTTTGAACTTTGTTTTTGGAAATGATCCTTTTATCACTTTAGTTATAATATAGCTGAGGACATGTCAAGCCACTTTCACAACATTGACAGGTGATAGGTGACGTGGAACTATATGATTTTTTTATTAAAAATATCAATTCTTTTAAAACTTATTAAAAGATTCGATTTTTTTTAAAAAAAAAAATATGATTTTTAATTATTTTTAATAAATTTGAATTTTTTTAATTTAAAAAATCCACATGGTATCACGTGACACATTACTTATCGACGTGACGAAGGTAGCATGACATGTCGTCGTTCATATCAGAAAAGACTATATATATATATATACACAAAAGGCTTGTCGAGTTAACAAAATCACTTGCAAATTCTCACACAACTACCTTGTGAACGAAGATGGATTGTGTGGGTCATTTGACCTCCAATTTTGGCACATCCGAAAATGTTTGCTTATTCATGGATGTCTCGTGCGTTTTAGCTTGTTGTGCCAAACCTAATCAAAATACCCCAAAGCAAATCATTGTTCCAAAGTTATCACCTTCTACCCCAAAGAAAACCTTTGAGAAAATCCGCAAGTCCTTTATCCAATGTATGTGCTTGACAGCAAAGCCGCAGAAGGAGTTACCTCCTAACACCTCAAAGAAGTTCATGAAGAGCAACAAGGCAATCGCACATATGTGTTTGGTGATGAAGAAACAGCAAGTGGATGACAACAAATGCTTGTGGAAGAAGACCATATTAATGGGTGAGAAATGCCAACCACTTCAATTTCCAGGTGCTATTTTTTATGATAATGAAGGGAATCAGATTTCTGAGCTATCAAGGTCTCCAAGGGCTACAAGTCCTTAACTTTTTATCAATCTTTGCAAATAGTGGTGAATTTATGGAAATGTAGTTCTAGACTTCAACTAAAATGGTAGATCTCAAGAATATGAACATCAATCTTATGTTCTAAATCATAAGGGGCTTAATTGATTAATGAAATAGTTTTTCTCCAATAAAATGTAGAATCGTCGCAACATCAATAAAATGAAAGCTATGATTTTATGTAATATCTTCACTTTGCCAAAAGAGATCGAGATTTGGATTATCTACTTTTTTTAATTTGGTGCTTTTTAAATTTTTTTCCACTTATATTTTCACACCTCTTTGTATTTTGTCTTGTCTTGCACTAACTCATATGTGTATACTCGAGTGTTTGAGCGTTTTTGCGTATGTATGTATTTTTATTGTATTATTGTCTTTCATTGTTGTTGGGATTTATAAGCGGTTAACACACACCTAGAGGGGGATGAATAGGAATTGGAAGCGAGAATACCAAATTTTTTAATATAGTTGAGAATGGTTAAGTAAAATGCGATTTTTAACAAATTTCTCAGGAACTAATCAATTAGTTAGTGCCCTAATCGATTATTGGCTGAGAGCTCGCTTTAGGTTAATCGATTAGGCTATTCTCTACTCGATTAGCCTCTGAATTACTTCTCGAAAAATCACTTTTAATGACAATTAAATCAACCAGTTAAATCAATCAGTTATCAACAATATTATCAACCAGTTAACAACCAATTAAATCACACTATACTCAAAATCAAAAATTCACAAAATTGATCTTTAAATCAATTAATTAGGCAACTAGAATTAATCACAAACAACTTATTAAAGATATACCTAAAGTTAATTGATTGGGAAAATTAGTTTTTATCATGATTTATGAAAAGCCCCAATTTAAACCCAAGTTATGAAATTGAAAGATTAGAGAAGAGATAGAGAAGATTGACACCGAGGTTTTTATACTGGTTCACTCTTGAACATCAAGAGCTACATTCAGTCCTTCCTTGTGGATTTGGGAGAGTTGCTATAAGAAGAAATATGAAATCAATTCATTTACAATCTCATGTGCATCAAAACCTTTGATCGCTTCCTTTGAGATCCCAAAACCTTTGGCTAAACCTCTTGATCTTAAATCTTCTTCTTCTCTCTTGAAAGAACCTCTTCCAAGATGCTATGAACCTCATAGTCTTTCTTCTTTGACATGATTGAAACCTTCAATCTTCTTCTCCTTCCTTTTGCTTGAACCCTTCAAGCACCCACTTGAAAACCTTCAAGTGATCTTTGTTGAATCTTCTATCAATTGTTGTTTGCTTTGATTCGCACCTTTTTGTGTAGATTGAAACAACTAATAATCAACTCATAGAACCTAACACTTGAATCTCAATGAATACTCAATAAACAAAATGAAGAACATGAGTTTCAAGAATGAAAAAGATGAAACTTTTCTCTTTGATTCTTTGTGAAAATATGGCTAAGGGTTTTTATGTTTTTCCCTCAATTGGGATTATGAAAATCGTATACAATAAACCTTATAAAAAGGGTGTTAATGAATCAAGTTGGTTATGAAGTTTGTTGAAATTTACAACAGTTCAAAACAACCAGATTTGTACTGGTTTTATCGTGGTAATCGATTACCCAGTGCTGGTAATCGATTACCGCATGATAACTTCAGCAAACTTGAAAGCTTTTAATTGCAACTTGATTTATATCAAAATATAAGTTCCAAAACTCATTCTTAGACATTTATTGATGCATTAAAAAGTATTTTAACTAAACATTTCTAAAATATATGCATCATTTTCTAAAATTGGTTTTAGTAATGTCTCAATTTCTTAATTTGTTAAAAGATTATTCTTTGAGATTCATTACCTAACCTAAGACTCTATGTCTCTACCCAAGCAAACATCTAGAGGACTTACAATATAAATAAAAATTAAAACACAAAGTCCTAAAGATTTGCTCTTGAGTCCTTGTTGATGTTTGTTGCATTTTCTTTTCTTTTCTTCTTCATGCACTTTGTCTTCATCAAAACATATGTCAAGCACTTACTTCACAATCTCCCCCTTTTTGATGATGACAAACTCGTGTGCAAGTTGTGACACGATTTGTTGATTTGCTCCCCCTCAATTTATGCTTTAAGGAACCTTCGAAATTTGTCTTCAACAAACCCTACACAAAAACAACCTTACTTGTAACATCCCGAATTTTAATCCCAAGAATAATTAGAATAATACTAAGATTAGGAAATTAAAAATAGAATATTTATAACTCAAAACGTAATTTCCACCGTTGGATATGAAGATAAGGATTTTAGAAAGCTTGCTTTAAAATTTGAGCAAGATCCGACGGGTAACGAAGAAGTTGTAGTGTTTTGAAGACAATAAAAATAGGAAAAAAGCTGATCAGACCTTGCGCCTGAGCGCCCGCTCAAGCGGGCAGAGGGCCTAAAATTGTTGCATCGAAGCGCTTGAGATCAAGCTTGAGCGTGCGCCTGAACGCGTGATGCACTAACTCCACCAGACTGTTAGGCTACCCCGTAAAGTTGAGATAAGCTCGATCACCTTACCAAGCTAGGACTTATGAAGCGGACCTGCTTCCGAGCCGACCACATCGAGCCGCTTGACGTCATACGATCATACGCGCATACCTCAGCAATATCCCGTCGACCACAGCAAGTCACTTTGTGTCAACCGATTATAAGTTCGGCCTCTTATCGGCCGATCATCGAGAGGCTAAACTAATCTCGCATCGACACCAAGGTATCTCGGCCTCCATGCGCCAAGCATTTCGCTATACCTGTCTCATTCCGAGTAGGTGCCTCCAGGGATCTGAGCACCGAAGTCTGAACGCAGCCCGCATGACTCCAGTCCGATCGATTCGATCGAACGTTGACCAGTAACACTCAGTTTACCAGCACCGACCACGATCTGGTCGGATTCATAACACACCGAGCTAGGGACACTTGAGTGAAGTACAGACTTATGGATCATGGTCGAGCACCATTCTCCTCACCCAAGTGCGCATGTCAGAATGGGCAATTCCCAGCCACACATTATTGGCTTCCTTAGGAAGCCAACAAACCACCGTCACTCATTTCCTACCCCTCATGCAAGTTACGAAATAAAAATAAAAACAAAACAAACAGCAACACCATACACACCCATGCATATCAACTTCATCTTCCCCACTTTCTCTCTAGGGCTTGAGAACCCCATCATAATCACCTTCCAAAACCTCACCATCATCAAAAACATCATGATCATCATCAATCTTAACTCCTGAGCAAAAACACAAGCACCATATCACCATAATACTCCCTTCCTCTCACGTCTCTCTCTCTCCCCCTCCCCACGGATTCTTCAAGCTTTGCACCTATGAAGACTCTTAAACACTCGTGCCTCATCAAGATCAAGTGAAAGACAACTCACTCCCTACATACAATTCTCAACCCAAGCTCATTCATCATCATTGGATATTAACCACTCTAAGTTGGCAAGCTAGGACAAAGAGGAACAACTAGGGCTTGATTATTCTCTCTCCCTTCAATTTGAGGTAAGGAGGGGGTATTACCCTTATTTAGAGGATGGGTTCTAGGGTGATTATAGTGGTGGCTTGGATTAGAGGAGGATATGTAGATAAAAGTTATGATAATAAACCATAGAGTAGTTGATATTGATAATAAGTTAAATATAAACTAAAGGAAATGAACTTAACTATGTATGTGTAAATTTATGAGTATTTGATATGTGGATTGGAATTATTTGATTGATAATGGGGTGTTGATATATGTGAGGGGTTAGGGTTTGAAATGAACATAGTGCATATAAGGTTAATGGGTATTATAAACTAAGGGGATGAACTGAATATGTTTGAGTGTGTGATAAATGATGGTTGAGAATAATATAGGGTTAAATTGATAACCGTGGACAAAGAAATAAATATAAATTTAAGAGGCTATATTGGTAATGTGAATGATAATATGATTGTGTTGAGGTTTGTGTAAGTTTAATTTGTGACTGTATAGAAAATGAATGTGGCCATTGAGGGTCGTAATAACTGATGCGCTGATCCTCTGTATGGGCTACACTGTCCCATTAGGCGAAATACACTGTTAGGTTGAAATGCCCTCTAGGTGGAAAGTCCCATTAGGTAGAAAGGCCCTTCAGGTAGAAATGCCCTTCAGGTGGAAATGACCATTAGGTAGAAAAACCTGTTAGATGAAGGGTGTGCCCACGGATCATTATGCGCAATTGAAATGAATAAAGTTGACTAAGACGTAAAATTAAAAAGGAATAGAATTAAAGTAATGAATAAAAAGGGAGTAGTAAATGTTTGGAAATCCTAACGGGTGTGTACCTATTGGGTGAAAAATTCCTGTTGGGTAGAAATTTCCTAATGGGTGAAACTTACTACCGGGTGGGAAATGCCTGACAAGTGCGAAAGTCCTAATGGGAAAAATGAATAAAAGATGAAAGAGAGGAAAAAGCTGTGTGAAATAAAGGTTATGATAAAAGTGGTAAATTGAGAAATAATTGAATGTAAGAGGAAAGGTAAGAAAAGTAATTGAATATTAATGAATGGGAATGTTGAGTTGTAACAGCATATAGTAAGTGCATTAGGCCTAGTTTATTGCTATAGCTCTTTAGAAATTATTTCCTAAGTATTGTGTAATGCTCACCTCCTTGCTGTTTTTACACAGGTACTGAGATTGAGCACGCCACAGGGGTACTCTCCCTCCCAAGGAGAGTAGGTTGTAGGAAGTAGGACAACTTCTTAAGGGAAAGGAGTCCTTTTTGGGAATTATAAACAAATCTACAACTTGTCAAATATGCTGCTAAAACTCTGATGTGATTAGTGCATGATGATGCACAATGTTATGTTTTTGGCCCTGCAGGCTTCAGAATTATATAAATGTATGTTTTTAACAGGTTTCAAAGAAAACTAAGTTTTGGAAAAGTCATATAAACAAAGGAAATTCCGCTAGTTTTTACGGAGATTTTTATAAGTTAAATGATTTTAAAACAAAATTTACAGTTCACTAATTTGTTAATGAATAATTAAGGGTAATAAATAGTAGGGTGTTACATTTCTCCCCCTTTTAGCATGATCAAAAAGCATATAACAATAAAGACTTATTTAACATTTTAGTCCCTGAACTTAGATGCTCTTTTGAAATTGGTCCTTAAACTTTTTTTTCGATGCTTTGGGTCCCTGAACTTTCTTTAATTTTTGGAAATGGTCCTTTCGTCACTTAAGTGATTATATAGCCGACGATATGTCACGTCACTTTCACAATATCGACGAGTGACATGTTATTTAAAGCCACTGGACACTACATGAATTTTTTTTATTTAAAAAATCATTTCTTTTAAAATTTATTAAAAGATTTGATTTTCTTAAAAAAAAAATACAATTTTAAATTTTTTTTAATAAATTTGAATTTTTTTAATTTAAAAAATTCACGTGGCATCATTTGGCACGTTACCTATCGATGTGGCGAAGGTGACGTGGCATATCCTCGGTCATATCACCACTTAAGTGATGAAAAGATCATATCCAAAAATTAAACAAAGTTCAGGGACCCAAAGCATTGAAAAAAAAGTTTAAGGACCAATTCGAAAAGAGCACCGAAGTACAGGGACTAAAATGTTAAATAAGCCAACAATAAATTATAGTAGCCAAAAGTAAGGATTAATAAAAAAAATCAAATATTTGTGTCAGATCAGAGTAGGTAATCGATTACTGATATGTGGTAATCGATTAAAACCATCAGACATGCAAAAACTAATTTGTATATTTTCCAGAATTTAAAACGAATTTTGTACAAGGCTTAAGGGTACTAGAAAGGCTCTAAAAACACTGAAATAACCTATCTAGCATACAAACAAATAATTTTCAATACAATTTCTCAATCATTCAAATCAAGCATGCCAAGAATCATATTAAAGGAAATTTTTCACAACCAAGCAAATTTTCATACATACACACTTAGGTAAATTATGATTTGAAAGTTCGAATACATTTACCATAGGGGAAACATGCATATGTTGAATTTCTTTACTTGTCCATGGTACTTGAAAATGCAATTTAATCATATCAGACTTTATCATTTGTCCTACATGTGTACCTACAAAACTATTAAAGTCTAGTTCTATGGTACCCAAATGGATTTGGGTCCAATTTGATTAGTTTAGGGACTTTCACCCTTTTTAATTCAAATTAATGTGAGTTTTTAAGTTTTTCCGTGTTACCGAAAAAGCTGACGAAATTTTAATTGCTTATGGAAAACGTTTTGTTGGTAGAGGCAAAGCCCATTTAGGTGGGGTGTTCAAAACCGAAACGGTCCAATTAAAAACCGCAAACCGATCCAAAAAAACCGAAAACCGAAAAAAACCGCATTTGTTTGGTTTTTTTTGGACTCATTTTCTGTAAGCCGATCGGTTCGGTTCGGTTTTCGGTTTCAGTTGAAAAACTGAACCGGTCCAAAGCGAACCGATCCTTGCCTATGAGAAAAAAAAAATGCAGCGTTTTGTCTTAGTGTGTTATGTTTTTAGGTTTTTGAGGGGTAGTAGGTACTGCACTTGCACTTCTTTTTTGGCTCTTGTTGCTGCATGCGTGCTGCCTACCGCCTCTGAACCCTCAACTTGCACTTACTCTCAATTCTCAAAGTCTCAAACAACCCTACTGCCGCTGCACAAAGTACAATCGCCATCATCTCATCTCATCACGAACTGTAACCCTTTACCATCGGCACCTCTCCCTCGCACCATCGTCATCATCTCATCATCATCGCACGATCGCCGCTTCTCCTCTACCGCGTCGCTTCTCCTCTACCGCCGCTGCCTCTCCCCATCATATCATCATCATCATCATCATCATCATCTCAGGACCCGTCACCAATGGAGGTAAGGTTTCTTCACCATTTCTTACTTTGTTACTATTTATTTCTTCACCAATGGCTATTAGACTTTATTTTAAATGGCCATCTGTTAGTGTATCACTAAAATATCTCATTGTTCAAGTTTTTAACTTTGTAATGCATTGGCTTGTATTGCACTTTTTACACTTGTATGTGCATTAAATTTGTTAGACAGACTTTTATTAGGAGTATTGAATTCAAGAGTTGTATGTGAATTCCAATTAGACATGAAAACAGGGAAAAAAAAAAAAGAATATGTGATTGTATAGTTGTATGTGAATTCCAATCAGACATGAAAACAGGGAAAAAAAAGAATCTGTGATTGTATGTGGATATGTGGCCTTTAGTTACATTTTTAAAGGTTGCCTAATGCATATCAAAACAAGGGAAAAAAATGAAATTTGAAACCGAACCGAACCGGATCTAAACCGCAAGGTTTTCTTTGGATTGGATCTAATTGGATTTGCTAATATAATGGACCGATCCAAACCGAACCGCACGTATATTTTGTTATCGGATTGGATGGTGTTTTGCCTCAAAACGAACCGAACCGATCCGCGAACACCCCTAATCTCTACTCCTTAGTCTTCAGTTGTCGACTGGAGAATACCCTTGGTGCACACCAAGAAATGTGTAAATGTGGATTATCTAAGCTTACTATTTTACCCTTTTCTTTTTTCTGGAGGACAATTTTGCCCTTTTTCAATTACAACTTAATATCTTCATTTCACACTCCAAACTTCACTTATTGTTTTTGTACATGTATGTAATTTTATATATATATATATATATATATCCATTTTAAAATGCAATTGTAGTCTTATGATTTATTTTATACTTTCTTTCAAATTTTAATGCAATAATTAACAGCAATGAATAAATAATAATTAAACACTAATATAGTAATATATATAGGGAATTATCGAAAAATAAATCTAGATGATTGGCCAACAATGATGAGTAATTTAATTCGTAATTGTTTCGCATTTAAATGTAATGATTTTTGAATATGTATTGAATTATTTTTCATTGTTGCAAAGGAAATTGATGTGAGTTTTAAAGTCTTTCGGGGTTATCAGGAAAGTTGAACTTATGACTGCTAGGTGTAAATGTGGATGGTCCATGCATACCATTTTGAGGTTTTCTTTTCTTTTTTTAGGACAATTTTACCTTTTTCTAATTACAACTTTTTAAGTGATGTAATTTTTATTGACCGGAAATTTTGAATTATATCCAAAAGAAACATAGGAAATATTATTTCCTGTTAATAGAAAGCATGCGCAACAATATTTACAAACTTGCATTGTGTGTTGCAGCTTTTCTTATCAAACAAATGAAATGATATAAATGACAATAAAAAAAGAAAAGATGTAGTAATAATGTATTGTCTTCGATCCACACTCTGAACTACCATAAATCATATTTATAAACAATTAAAATCATTTACTACTTTCATACTGTCACTTTTCTTTTTAAAACTTGTATTAATGACTACTATTTTACTCTTGCCACAAGCACAACAATTATAATGGTGTTGGTTTCTTGAGTTTGAGGATTGACATATATAATTTCGGGTTTTTTATTTTCATTTCTCCACCATGTCATTACAATCTCTTTGTTTTCAAAGGAAATACTCCCTTTGTTTCTTAATGTTCATAAACTATATGAAAAGTTGAAGAAAATAAGAAAACATGTATTTAAATTTTTATGTAATACATACACGTATTTTTAAGATAATTTCTGTAATAGTATTTTTTTACATTGGTGATTTAAGGGGTTGTGTGTTAGATATACAACGCAATACGCATGAGAGCAGGAGCGGTAACGATTTAAGTACAAAAAGCAATTGCTCTTGTTGCAGAGTTCAAATCAACAAGGTTCAATCTAATTCGATATGGAATATCTCTTAATGGCGACGTGTCCTTTGCAAGGAGAGAAGGATGAATTGACAGCGCATTTGTTCTTTGAATGCAGAGAAGTTTATAAGGTGTGGCAAGAAGTTTACAATTGGCTTGGATATTCTGCGGCTCTTTCAAATGTTGGGATTACTCATTTTCAACAATACATGAGTTTGGTTTCAAACAAGAAGTTGCACAAGATGTGTAATCTAATTTGGTTTAAGTGCAAAATATAACGCAAAATATGAACGTAACAATTTTCTTTCATAATATAACATATATAAATAAAGATTAATAAATCATAATGGTTCTTCAAATATACCTTGATTGCCAAATTAGTATGCCAAAATGATGGCTACTCAATAAGTTCCTGGAAGTTTAGATGATCAACACGTAGTAAAAATTTCAATCCTGGAAAAATTCACATGGTCACCAAATAAATTTCTAAAAATAAAAATCAATGTTATTATCATTTTAAAATTTTATTTAAACTTTTCTTATATTTTTTGAAGTACAAAGTTTTTTTATATTTTGCATCTTAACAATTTTGTATTTGGTAGTTACAAGAATGACACTATTCTTGGTAACCCCAACGTGCAGTTATGTTTTGTTTTATTTTCATATGGTATAGACAATAATGAGTAAGCCTTCAACCATTATAAATAAGAATATTTTTACCATGCAACCAAATTTTGAATGGTTGTGTACAACAATCCCTTAGTGAACCAATGGTTGTTTGACACGTTCGCTAATGAATTCATGTGAGTGCCACGTCAATAAATATAAAGAACAAATATAGAACAAGAACATTTGGCGAACATCGAAAAGAACTATACATATATGATCATATAAATATTAATATTCACAATAATAACGATATATACACACACATACATATACTCATCCAGAAACATTTCAATCATAATGTTAGAGCTCTTGCATGCAGCGGAAATTTAGCTTCTATTAGTTTGTATGAACCAATATCTCACAAATAATAAGTCACTATATATTGGATTAAAAAGAAATAACCACTTTGAAGGAAATGATAACACGTTAAAGAATAACTTTCTGATGTGAAAATTGAATTTTTTACAACATGGAGTTGCTACATATTTATAGTTTCTTACAAGCTAATAAAACAATGGTAATCCTTGTTTTCCTAACAACTAGGAACTAATACAAGGTTTGGTTTTCTATAATTAATATTAACCAACACCAATGATAGGAAATCCATGTCATTCTCTCCTTGGACTTTTCTTCTTCGTTCACTTTTCTCACAATTCTCCACCTCGTTCATAATTTGAGAAGGGGAAAAAAAATTTCTCAAATTTTGGACGAACAAATTGCGTAATCGATATTCGGTTGCATCATTTTCTATTTTTTATTTTTTAAAAATGACTGCCTACGTACCCTTTGACTGAGATCAAACCAATCGTAGTTTCATTTATTTTTCCATGTAATGCCTAGCATGGGACGATGTTTAACAATTTCAAACAATGTTTGAACTTGATTCCTGACACAACTTTGGTCAACATGTCTGCGGGATTTTCATTTGTGTGAACCTTTGACAAAGAAACATTAACTTCCTCGATAATATCACGCACAAAATGATATCTCACATCTATATGCTTGGTACGAGCATGGTGAACCTGATTCTTAGCCAAATGAATCGCACTTTGACTATCACAACTTATATCCACAATATCTTGCTTCAACCCCAAGTCATGTAAAAGACCCTGCAACCACAGTGCTTCCTTTACTTCCTTCAGCTACAGCCATGTACTCGGCCTCTATAGTAGATAGTGCCACTGTAGTTTGTAACATCGATCGCCAACTGACTGGAGCACCATGTATCTTAAACACATAACCAGTAGTAGATCGTCGTTTATCTAGATCACCAGCATAATCTGAATCAACAAAATCGCTAACATGACATGATTCTCCACCAAAGCATAAACCTGTGTTTATGGTACCTTTCAAGTACCTTAGAATCCATTTCATTGCTTCCCAATGTGTCTTACCTAGGTTCGCCATGAACCTACTGACAACACTAACCGCTTGTGAAATATCCGGACGTGTACACACCATAGCCTACATTAAACTTCCAACGGCACTAGCATAAGGTACATTACCCATGTATGCCTTATCTTCTGCTATAGTGGGAGATTGTTTACCAGAAAATCTAAAATGCGGAGCCAATTGAGTCACCACTGACTTAGCACCTTTCATCCCGAACCTTTCAATAACCCGTTCGATGTAGCCTTTTTGACTCAAGAACAATTTTCGGTTTGATCTCTCTCTTCTAATCTCCATACCCAGTATTTTATTTGCAGTGCCCAAATCTTTTGTCTCAAACTCTTCCCTTAGTTGAGTTTTTAACCTATTTATCTCCACCTTGCTCCTAGAAGCAATGAGCATGTCGTCCACATACAACAGAAGATAAATATAATCTCCTCCACGAAGTTTACGAATGTATACACAACAATCATAATTACTTCTGGAGAAACCTTTATTTAACATAAAGGAATCAAATCGCTTGTACCACTTTCGAGGAGATTGCTTCAATCCATAAAGTGATTCCTCAAGTGACACATCTGACTCTCTTTACCCTCAACCTTGAATCCCTCAGGTTGATTCATATAGATTTCCTCGTCCAAGTCACCATGTAAGAAGGTTGTCTTTACATCGAGTTGTTCCAGCTCAAGGTCTCCATGAGAAACAAGACTCAATAGCACTCGTATAGAAGTATGTTTTACCACCAGAGAAAAAATCTCATTGTAATCAACGCCTTCTTTCTGTGCAAAACCCTTGGCCATTAGCCTAGCTTTATATCTTATTTTATCAGGCTTGGTAGGATCTTCTTTTCTTTTATACACCCACTTACAACCAATATCAGTCTTTCCGATGGGTAATGGGACTACCTCCCATGTCTTGTTCTTATGGAGAGATTGCATCTCTTCCTTCATAGCAACCAACCAACTTTCTTTATTCTTGTCTTTGATAGCTTGTTTAAAGGTGTCTGGCTCATCATCCTCCACCGATAGTGCATATTCAACCAAGTTTACCTGCCCGTAATGCCTCGGAGGTTTGTCTGATCCAAACTTCTTAAACTGGTTTATAACTCCTCTTTGGCCTAGTGGTTGCCAAAGATTCCTGCTGCTGTTGTTGTAATACATGTGAATTTTCCTGCTGAACCTCCTCATGATCAAGCTCATCATCCTCTTCATATTGGGTGACGGTTGGATGCTCCACTTGAACATGACTAGAATTTGGTTGGTCTCTAGATTCTATCTTCACTACTTGAGTATTTAAAATCGTCCCAACATCACCACCATTTTGCACCATCGCTTTAGACAAAGCAGCCATGGATCTTTCATCAAAGGTCTCATCCCGACTAATTACAAATTTAGAATCTTCTATACTCCAAAGACGATATCCATTAACATCTTTGGGATACCCCAAGAATATTGCTTTCTTGGCTCTTTCATCAAGCTTGTTATACTTGACATGATAATAAGCTATGCACCCGAATACTCTAAGTCTCTTGTTGTAACATCCCTAATTTTCGTCTCCCAAATAATAGGAAATTAATAATAAAAAAAAGTTTTATTATTAATTTATAGAAATTTTCCAAGTTTATGTTTTGTATTTAAATTAGCCATGAATATAAAAATAAGTTGAAATATTTTTATGTGGCAAATAAATGCAAAATATAAGGATATTGCATTTTGGTCCCTGAATGAGGACTTAAAAGTAATATTAAAAAGGTTCTTGGAGGGAAAGATTTAAAAATAATAATTTTTAAATTTTGTACTAATCTAACCGGTTAGTAATGCCCTGTAACCGGTTAGACGATGAACCCAGAAACTGGGTTAGTGGATTTTGATGAGTAATCACTTGATTAACTCCGTAATCGCCACGATTACTGCCTGGGATTAGTGGCAATACCCGCGTCGCCCTGCATGCAAGATCAAATTGCCTATAAATTGATGGATTCTTGAGGTGTTGGGGTTGAATTCTGAATTTCTGGGTTGAAGAAGAGCTGTTAGGGTTTCATTTTCGTGTGGAGAAATTCGTCCCTGTTTCTGAGAGTGAGCTTGAGATCCATACACCATTGCAAAGCTTACATCTTGAGCTTTGTAAAAACACCAAATTTGTGAGTTGAGGGTCTGTGTGGAAGGAGAAATCGACTGGGGAAGTTGGGAGCTAAATTCTGAGTTTTCAGTTGTGCATGTTCTGGAAGCTGAGTTCTAGAGCTGATTTTGGTAAGTATAGTCAATCTTAAAGTCTCAAATCTCTTTGATTCCCTAGGGCATGTTACCTAGATTAAGTTCTAATCATTTTCCCCAATTTCTTTGGTCAATTCCTATGTCAAATTTGGTGGTTTCTGGACCCTGTTGCTGGAAAACCGAATCTGGGAGCAGAGCTTAGGAAGTGTGAGAAGATTGTGGATTTTCTTCAATTTCAGAGGTTATACTCATCAAAATCGACTTAGAGGTATGGGAGAAGTCTACACTATACTAGATTTAGACTAAAAATCGAATGAATTAGGATTTGAGTTCACAAAACTCAAAAAGGGCATTATGTGCAATATGGCACAAAGGCTTGGAGGCCAAAACCTTGCTCATTGTGGTTTTGAGCAACTTCAATTTGATGCATGCAAAGTATGTTAACACTGAATTCTGAGTTTGAATGGTTGTGTTGAGTTTGATGTATTAAAATTGTGTTTGTGATTTTTATGCAATTTGATACAAAAAGCTTAAGGCATGCACTTTGATTTGGTTTCTGTGATGAAACATGGTTGGTTAAGGTATATGAACCCTGGTAAATGCTGGAAATTGGTTAGATTTGAGAAAAAAAGAAAATGATGTGTCAAAACCCTTAATTTAAGGGACTGACTGCATAATCTAACCGGTTACTCGATATTCGTAACCGGTTAGACACTGCAGAATTTCAAAGAAAATTAATTTATCAAATCAGTCCTTAAGTCTTTGGAAATTTGGCTCAAATCTATGCTGTAATTCCATTATGAGAAATCTGGATATGAAGTGTGATGGTTCAGATTGAGGGTAAGAGGTTATACCTTAATCCAATGAAATAATTTTCTTGAAAATTATGTATTGTTGGAAACAAATGTGATTTTAATTTTGAATGATGGAAACTGTGATTTTGAGGCATAAAACAAGGTTTAAATGGTGTATAGATTGGGTAGAGAATTCAAGAAAAAAAGGTTTTTCTGAATTGCAATGGTAAACAGTTCAGGTCTGTAATTCTAACCGGTTAGCCTGAGACTGTAACCGGTTAGTACCTGAATCTGAAAAATAAAAAGTTAAGTTTTTAAATACCATTGATTATATTTTTCCCAATCTAAGTTTTAAGACATGTTTATGTCAAAAATCTTGCCTCAAATAAGTCATTCAAAATAGAAATTGGGATATTTCTAAATCACATTAATTAATGTAAAGATAAAACCAACCCTGATATTTGTGCATACATATAGACTGGAAGTCTGGTTGGTAGGAACGTTATCATATTCTGGGAATATGAGGAGGGTACTCCGGGAGTACCAAATTATAACCTACTTGATGACACATTATAGATATGTGGCCAGTGTCCGGGACCTGGTTTTTATGCGTTCTGGGAACGTATGCGTTCTCGGAATGTGGTGCACACTCCAGGAGTGATGCTTATTATCCAAGTATGGTTCGGCATTACGTTCTGGGAACGAATGTCGGTGTTCCGGGAACACAATGGTGTATTGGATGGACGCCCAAGATGGACATTTAGAGGCCTCAGTTGTGGATAGAAAATCATACATCATGCCACTTGCATTATAAGAGTTATAATGTTGAAAAATTGGTGTGCTCATATGTATTTGCATTATGATCTATCCATGATATATTTGTGATTGTAAATTTTAGTCTTTATCAATTATGTATTTGTGTATACTTACTCCCTGTGCCCTGTTTAGGTGATGGCCAGATACCTAGCCTGCATCGAGATACGCCCTATCCCTAGCGGTATATGGACGTATGAGGAGCACCGTGCCACTTTTGAGGGGGAGGTTGAGATCACTCTCTACCACCCTAACCCTCTAGTGCGTGTGCGACCTCGTCGATTTAGGATCCCATTAGTCTATACTATGCATGTTCCACCTTTTTACACATATAGAGGACCACCCTCGGCTCGACCTATGCGTCGTTTTCATAGTTTTTCGTTTTAGAGCTGCCACTCGTTCCCATCCTTCTTCCCATAGAGTTGTCACTGAGGAGACTCTTTCTCCTGGTCCGATTGATTATGATAGGACTGCTTCTGCAGATCCTAGACCCAGTGGTGGGGTCTCTACACAGTCGGGCGAGGTCGAGGAGGACCCTGTGGAGGATGAGAGCGAGGAGGAGGTGCATGTTGAGCCGACTGTTTCTGCTAGAGGTGGACCTGCTGGTTCATAGGAGCCTGCATGGCATAGGTGTTTTGGATCCTAGATCCTAGGGATAGAGCTGTGGAGGATCTGAGGAGTTGTTGAGGACACTGAAGACCTGCTCTGAGACTTCTATTTTGAGATTATGTGATATATTGTATATATTTTGAGAGGTCTTATAGTGAGCTTTTATTTCATACAGCTGGGTTGTATATGTTTTTATAAACTCTTGCTATCTCAACTGATGTTACTTGCTACTTACTGTACTGATGGGGTTTCATATTATGCTATGACACATATATATATATATATATGATGTTTTATTTTCCTCAGCAGAGCCCCATAAGTATTATTTTTACTTCCGCGAACTCTGATTTATATTTAAAAGGGATTCAGTGATAAAGTTATGTTTTTACTTATTCAAAACCACTCGAGAGACAAGTGATATGTTTTAATAATAACTACAAATAATGTTTTCGAAAATTTAGGAACTGTTATCTCGAGAGTCCTTTCGAAACTAAATTATTACTAAGCCGAATTCAAGAAATAGTTTATATCCAAGAGGGTTTTTGATTGAGCAAGTACTAATATTAAAAAGGAAAAATTTTCTAGCCCTAATTCTGATAGCAAGTATTCAACTGTTTGGAAATATTAATTATTTTCAAGTTAAAAAGAGAGCGTCACACCTTTGGTGGTATCAGAGCATTGGTCCTATTCCTCATGGCCCCGAAGATGCAGCTAAGTATGATATTCAATGTTGATTGAATATGATTTGAGTAAGTTAGTGGTAGTATTCATGTTTTTAAAAGACCTTTTTAGTAACCCAAAGCCCATAGTGCAGGTTTTTCTATGGCAACCCGGAATAGAAATGTTACTAATGAAATGTTAGAACGAATCACGACCGTGCTGGAAGGCATGCAGCAGCAGCAGAGACAACAATCATCACAAGGGAGAGTTGGTAACCCATCTGCTGGCAACATGGCGAATCATGAAGCTAAGACTCTGTCGGAGTTCAGGAAATGCAACCCGCCAAGGTTTGAGGGAGGATATAAACCTGATGAGGCGAACAAGTGGTTGTATGAGATTAATAAGATTTTCCGAACTCTGGAGTGTTCTGATGAACAGAAGGTGACCTATGCGGTTTACATGCTTCATGGGGAAGCTGAAAACTGGTGGGATCACACGGTTCAATTGCAGAATTTTGAAAGGAGGGCAATCAACTGGGGAGTATTTATGGAGAAGTTTCTTAATAAATATTTTCCAGAAGATTTGCGAAGAAAGAAGGAAGTGGAATTCATGCAATTGAAGCAGGGGGATATGAGTGTAGGAGAGTATGCTGCCAGATTCGAGGAGCTGATGAAGTACTCTCCCTATTACTTGAATAACCCTGATGAAAGGAGTAAGTGTGTGAAGTTTGAAGGTGGGCTTAGACCAGAGCTGAAGTCTATCTTCAGTTATCAAAGGATTTAGAGTTTCCCTGCACTTGTGGACATGTGCAGAATGTATGAAGATGATAAGAAGGCGGAGCTGATCAGAAGTCAAGTGAAAGGGGTTGGACAGAACTATGGACCACAAAGGAAGAAGAATTTGATCATCGGAATAATGGTCCATATTCTAAGAACAAGGGAAAGGGCAAGGCAGTGATGGATAACAGGAACAAGTCTCGCGATAATGCTCCTTATTGCGAGAAATGCAAACGTTATCATCATGGTCAGTTTTGCTGGTCCACAGGGGGATGTTTCAAGTGTGGGAAGCAAGGTCACTTTGCTCGGGAATGCAAGGAATCTGCAAAGGGGGATGCAAAGGGATCTGCTGGAAAGCCTGTGGTACAAGGACGAGTGTTTACCCTGAGTGGGAGTTAAGCAACCCAAACCCCAAATCTCGTGCAAGGTAATTTTCTGCTTAATAATCAACCTTGCAAAATCATGTTTGATTCTGGAGCTACACATTCTTTTGTTTCCCCTGAATGTGTGAGTAGGCTGAATCTTATTGTTTCTGATTCACCCTGCTATCTTAGTATAGATACCCCTACGGGAATACCGATCTTCACCGCTAAAGTCTGTTTAGGGTGTGATGTAGAAATTTTGGGTCGTCTTTCCAAGGTAGATTTGGTTTGTCTTCCTAAGTTACAATTGGATGTGATCTTGGGTATGGATTGGTTGATGAAGAACCAAGTGATCATCAATTGTAAGGAACAGACAATTCAATATAGGACCCTTGAACCGGAAGGTTATATGTGTTTATTCTCGGCTTCTGGAGAAGAAGAGTCGATGCCGATCGAAGAGATTCCGGTGGTGAGGGAATTTCCGGAAGTATTTCCTGAAGAAATACCAGGATTACCTCCGAAGCGAGAGATAGAGTTTGGGATTGACTTAGTCCTTGGAGCTGGTCCCATCTCTATTGCTCCTTATAGAATGGCACCACCAGAAATGGCAGAGATGAAGAAGCAAATCGAGGAACTGTTGCAGAAACAGATGATCAGGCCAAGCGTTTCGCCTTGGGGAGCCTCATTACTGTTTGTAAAGAAGAAAGATGGGAGTATGAGGATGTGCGTGGACTACAGGTAGTTGAACAAGGTCACTATTAAGAATAAGTATCCTTTTCCAAGGATTGATGACCTTATGGACCAAGTGAGGGGAGCTGCAGTATTCTCCAAGATTGATCTGAGATCGGGTTATCATCAGATCAGGATAAAGGAGGAGGATATACCCAAGACTGCATTTCGATCTCGATACGGTCATTATGAGTATGTTGTGATGCCGTTCGGATTGACTAATGCACCTGCTATTTTCATGGACTATATGAACCGGATCTTTAGACCATATTTGGATTTGTTTGTGGTGGTATTTATTGACGATATTTTGGTCTATTCTAAAAATCCGGAAGATCATGAAGAGCATCTCAGGATTGTGTTAAAGGTCCTGAAGGAGAAGCAACTATATGCCAAGCTTACGAAGTGTGAGTTTTGGTTGAATGAAGTGAAGTTTCTGGGGCATGTGATCTCTAAAGAAGGAATTGCGGTGGATCCAGCGAAAGTAAGTTCAGTGCTAAGTTGGGAACAGCCTAAGACGGTGACGGAGGTGAGAAGTTTCTTAGGACTGGTTGGATACTATCGTCGGTTCATAGAAGGATTTTCTAAGATTGCATTGCCTTTGACTAAGTTGACTCGGAAGGATCAACCGTTCGTGTGGGACGATCGGTGCGAAGTTAGTTTTCGTGAGTTGAAGGGAAGGTTAACATCGTCTCCTGTGTTAATTCTACCTGATCCTCATAAGAGTTTTGAAGTGTATTGTGATGCATCTAAGCAAGGACTGGGTTGCGTATTGATGCAAGAAGGAAGAGTAGTGGCGTATGCATCGAGACAATTGAAGAATCATGAAGTGAATTACCCGACACACGATTTAGAATTGGCTGCGATCGTGTTTGCCTTAAAGATATGGAGACATCATCTCTATGGCACTACATTCCAAGTATTTAGTGACCATAAGAGTTTGAAATATCTGTTCGACCAGAAAGAGTTAAACATGAGGCAAAGAAGATGGATGGAGTTTTTGAAAGATTACGACTTTAAACTCCACTATCATCCGGGTAAAGCGAATGTGGTTGCAGATGCGTTGAGTCGGAAAGCAATCCACATAAGCGCGATGATGGTTAAAGAGGCAGCGCTGATTGAAGAATTCAGAGACTTGAGCTTGTTGACACAAGTGGAGCCATCAAGCATCAAGTTGGGAATGTTACAAATCACAAACGAGTTCTTGGAAAGAATTCGGAAGTTGCAAAGAACAGACGAAGAATTGATGGAAAAGATGAAACTAGGTTCAGAAGGAAGGGAACCTGATTTCAAGATTGGGCAGGATGGAATCCTTCGTTTCAGGGCAAGGATTTGTATACCAAAAGATCAGGAAGTTAGAAGACTGATTCTTGACGAAGCCCATAAGAGTCGGATGAGTATGCATCCTGGATCAACCAAAATGTATCAAGACTTGAAAAAGATGTTTTGGTGGTCGGGATTGAAAAAGGACGTGGCAGAATATGTGGCGGCGTGCTTGATTTGTCAGAAAGCGAAGGTAGAACATCAGAAACCGGGAGGACAGTTGCAAACTCTGAGGATTCCCCAATGGAAGTGGGATAGCATTTCAATGGACTTTGTGTCTGGTTTACCGAGGACAACAGCTAATCATGATGCAATCTGGGTGATTGTGGATAGGTTAACCAAGTCGGCGCATTTTATTCCGATAAATATGCGCTATCCTTTGAACAAGCTTACCCAGATTTATATCAAGGAGGTAGTTCGTCTTCACGGAGTGCCTTCGAGCATTATGTCAGACCGAGACCTGAGATTTTCGTCGCAATTCTGGAAAAGTTTGCATGATGCTATGGGAACAAGGTTGAAATTGAGTTCTGCGTATCATCCACGGACGGATGGCCAGACAGAGAGAACAATTCAATCTTTGGAGGATGTGTTGCGAGCGTGTGCACTTGAAGAACAAGGAAGTTGGGATCAAGTGTTACCTCTTGCAGAATTCACATACAACAACAGCTACCATGCGAGCATTGGAATGGCCCCGTTCGAAGCGTTGTATGGAAGAAAGTGTCAGACCCCGCTATGTTGGTTCCAAGTGGGGGAGAACTTGATGGTTGGACCCGATATGATACAGCAGACATCTGAGAAGATTAAGATGGTTCAGGCAAAGATGAAAGCGGCTCAGAGTCGGCAGAAGAGTTATGCGGATAAGAGGAGAAAACCATTAGCGTTTTCTGAGGGCGATCATGTGTTCCTTCGGGTAGTCCCGATGAAAGGAATTAGTAGAGCTTTGAGAACCCGAAAGCTTTCGCCTAAGTGTATAGGCCCATACCAAATCCTTAAGAGAGTTGGTCGTGTTGCTTATCAATTGGCTCTACCACCCTCTTTATCCAATTTGCACAACGTCTTTCACGTTTTGCAATTAAAGAAGTATGTGCATGACCCATCTGTTATTCTGAAACTCCAACCTGACAACTTAACTCTGAAGGAAAACCTGACCTTTGAGACCAGACCGGTTCAGATAGAAGATCGTGAAGTCAAACAGCTCAGAGGAAAGGAAATACCTTTGGTCAAGGTGATTTGGGAGAATGCTGACGTATCTGAAGCTACATGGGAATTAGAGGAGAAGATGCGTCAAGAGTATCCGGAGTTGTTTTTGTAATCTAGAATTTTGGGGACGAAATTCCTTTTAAGTGGGGGAGTAGTGTAACACCCCTAATTTTCGTCTCCAGAATAATAGGAAATTAATAATAAAAAAAAAGTTTTATTATTAATTTATAGAAATTTTCCAAGTTTATGTTTTGTATTTAAATTAGCCATGAATATAAAAATAAGTTGAAATATTTTTATGTGGCAAATAAATGCAAAATATAAGGATATTGCATTTTGGTCCCTGAATGAGGACTTAAAAGTAATATTAAAAAGGTTCTTGGAGGGAAAGATTTAAAAATAATAATTTTTAAATTTTGTACTAATCTAACCGGTTAGTAATGCCCTGTAACCGGTTAGACGATGAACCCAGAAACTGGGTTAGTGGATTTTGATGAGTAATCACTTGATTAACTCCGTAATCGCCACGATTACTGCCTGGGATTAGTGGCAATACCCACGTCGCCCTGCATGCAAGATCAAATTGCCTATAAATTGATGGATTCTTGAGGTGTTGGGGTTGAATTCTGAATTTCTGGGTTGAAGAAGAGCTGTTAGGGTTTCATTTTCGTGTGGAGAAATTCGTCCCTGTTTCTGAGAGTGAGCTTGAGATCCATACACCATTGCAAAGCTTACATCTTGAGCTTTGTAAAAACACCAAATTTGTGAGTTGAGGGTCTGTGTGGAAGGAGAAATCGACTGGGGAAGTTGGGAGCTAAATTCTGAGTTTTCAGTTGTGCATGTTCTGGAAGCTGAGTTCTAGAGCTGATTTTGGTAAGTATAGTCAATCTTAAAGTCTCAAATCTCTTTGATTCCCTAGGGCATGTTACCTAGATTAAGTTCTAATCATTTTCCCCAATTTCTTTGGTCAATTCCTATGTCAAATTTGGTGGTTTCTGGACCCTGTTGCTGGAAAACCGAATCTGGGAGCAGAGCTTAGGAAGTGTGAGAAGATTGTGGATTTTCTTCAATTTCAGAGGTTATACTCATCAAAATCGACTTAGAGGTATGGGAGAAGTCTACACTATACTAGATTTAGACTAAAAATCGAATGAATTAGGATTTGAGTTCACAAAACTCAAAAAGGGCATTATGTGCAATATGGCACAAAGGCTTGGAGGCCAAAACCTTGCTCATTGTGGTTTTGAGCAACTTCAATTTGATGCATGCAAAGTATGTTAACACTGAATTCTGAGTTTGAATGGTTGTGTTGAGTTTGATGTATTAAAATTGTGTTTATGTGATTTTTATGCAATTTGATACAAAAAGCTTAAGGCATGCACTTTGATTTGGTTTCTGTGATGAAACATGGTTGGTTAAGGTATATGAACCCTGGTAAATGCTGGAAATTGGTTAGATTTGAGAAACAAAGAAAATGATGTGTCAAAACCCTTAATTTAAGGGACTGACTGCATAATCTAACCGGTTACTCGATATTCGTAACCGGTTAGACACTGCAGAATTTCAAAGAAAATTAATTTATCAAATCAGTCCTTAAGTCTTTGGAAATTTGGCTCAAATCTATGCTGTAATTCCATTATGAGAAATCTGGATATGAAGTGTCATGGTTCAGATTGAGGGTAGGAGGTTATACCTTAATCCAATGAAATAATTTTCAAGAGAAAATTATGTATTGTTGGAAACAAATGTGATTTTAATTTTGAATGATGGAAATTGTGATTTTGAGGCATAAAACAAGGTTTAAATGGTGTATAGATTGGGTAGAGAATTCAAGAAAAAAGGGTTTTTCTGAATTGCAATGGTAAACAGTTCAGGTCTGTAATTCTAACCGGTTAGCCTGAGACTGTAACCGGTTAGTACCTGAATCTGAAAAATAAAAAGTTAAGTTTTTAAATACCATTGATTATATTTTTCCCACTCTAAGTTTTAAGACATGTTTATGTCAAAAATCTTGCCTCAAATAAGTCATTCAAAATAGAAATTGGGATATTTCTAAATCACATTAATTAATGTAAAGATAAAACCAACCCTGATATTTGTGCATACATATAGACTGGAAGTCTGGTTGGTAGGAACGTTATCATATTCTGGGAATATGAGGAGGGTACTCTGGGAGTACCAAATTATAACCTACTTGATGACACATTATAGATATGTGGCCAGTGTCTGGGACCTGGTTTTTATGCGTTCTGGGAACGTATGCGTTCTGGGAACGTGGTGCACACTCCGGGAGTGATGCTTATTATCCAAGTATGGTTCGGCATTACGTTCTGGGAACGAATGTCGGTGTTCCGGGAACACAATGGTGTATTGGATGGACGTCCAAGATGGACATTTAGAGGCCTCAGTTGTGGATATAAAATCATACATCATGCCACTTGCATTATAAGAGTTATAATGTTGAAAAATATGTGTGCTCATATGTATTTGCATTATGATCTGTCCATGATATATTTGTGATTGTAAATTTTAGTCTTTATCAATTATGTATTTGTGTATACTTACTCCCTGTGCCCTGTTTAGGTGATGGCCAGATACCTAGCCTGCATCGAGATACGCCCTATCCCTAGCGGTATATGGACGTATGAGGAGCACCGTGCCACTTTTGAGGGGGAGGTTGAGATCACTCTCTACCACCCTAACCCTCTAGTGCGTGTGCGACCTCGTCGATTTAGGATCCCATTAGTCTATACTACGCATGTTCCACCTTTTTACACATATAGAGGACCACCCCCGGCTCGACCTATGCGTCGTTTTCATAGTTTTCGTTTTAGAGCTGCCACTCGTTCCCATCCTTCTTCCCATAGAGTTGTCACTGAGGAGACTCTTTCTCCTGGTCCGACTGATTATGATAGGACTGCTTCTGAAGATCCTAGACCCAGTGGTGGGGTCTCTACACAGTCGGGCGAGGTCGAGGAGGACCCTGTGGAGGATGAGAGCGAGGAGGAGGTGCATGTTGAGCCGACTGTTTCTGCTAGAGGTGGACCTGCTGTTTCATAGGAGCCTGCATAGCATAGGTGTTTTGGATCCTAGATCCTAGGGATAGAGCTGTGGAGGATCTGAGAAGTTGCTGAGGACACTGAAGACCTGCTCTGAGACTTCTATTTTGAGATTATGTGATATATTGTATATATTTTGAGAGGTCTTAGAGTGAGGTTTTATTTCATACAGCTGGGTTGTATATGTTTTTATAAACTCTTGCTATCTCGACTGATGTTACTTGCTACTTACTGTACTAATGGGGTTTCATATTATGCTATGACATATATATATATATATATATATATATGATGTTTTATTTTCCTCAGCAGAGCCCCATAAGTATTATTTTTACTTCCGCGAACTCTGATTTATATTTAAAAGGGATTCGGTGATAAAGTTATGTTTTTACTTATTCAAAACCACTCGAGAGACAAGTGATATGTTTTAATAATAACTACAAATAATGTTTTCGAAAATTTAGGAACTGTTATCTCGAGAGTCCTTTCGAAACTAAATTATTACTAAGCCGAATTCAAGAAATAGTTTATATCCAAGAGGGTTTTTGATTGAGCAAGTACTAATATTAAAAAGGAAAAATTTTCTAGCCCTAATTCTGATAGCAAGTATTCAACTGTTTGGAAATATTAATTATTTTCAAGTTAAAAAGAGAGCGTCACACTTGTAATCTGCATGTTCCCCTTACCACACCCTATATGGTGTGTCACCATCTAAATACGAGTGTGGTGATCGATTCACTATATAAAAAGTTGTAGCAACCGATTCTGCCCACCATTCCTTGCCTAAACCAGAATTAGAGCGCATATACCTTACTTTTTCAAGTAGTGTACGGTTCAGTCTTTTCGCGAATCCATTCTGTTGTGGTGTGTCTTTGACGGTCCAGTGTCGTACAATGCCTTCCTGATCACAAAACTCCTTGAAAGCTCCTTCCGTGTACTCTGTGCCATTATCAGACCGCACAGTTTTCAACTTTCTACCTGTTCTGTTCTCAACCATTTCTCTCCACCGCTTGAATATGTCGAATACCTCATTCTTCTGCTTGAGGAAATAAATCCAAGCATATCTAGAATAATCATCGACAAATGTAACAAAGTATCTGGAACCACCCTTGGAAGAAACTTTAGCTGGACCCCAAACACCAGTATGCACATAGTCTAACAATCCTCTACTTTTGTGCTTGCTTGAAGAGAACTTCACCCTGTGTGCTTTTCTGTACACACAATGCTCAAAAAACTCCATTTGTGGCTTCTTCATGTTCTTTAACAAACCTTGTCCACTAAGCAATGATAGACCTTTCTCCGACATATGCCCAAGGCGCATATGCCATATTCTCGTACATTCTGTTTGGTCTTTACTTTCACTGATTCCAACTGCTAAATCACCAGTAACAGTTATCCCCAAAATAAGGTTTTTTCGTAAATCTGGGATATGTCTCACGTCTTTCAAGGTTAAATTGTTCCATCATGCATCTTGATTCGGATAGTCCCTAACCCAATAGTCTTGCAGGCATGATTATTTCCCATCAAAACTGTGCCACCATCCAAACTTTTATAAGTTGTAAACCACTTTCTGTTTGGACACATATGGTGTGATGCTCCCCGAACCAAGCATCCATTTAGCATTAATCTCATTACATTGTTCTGATACTGAGTAACAATGATCATCCTCGTCATTTGAGACATAACTCGCCTCTTGTTTTTCTTGTTGCTTTCCTTTAGATTTGTCGTTGCTGTTCTTCTTGAATATTACCCTCTTATTTGGGCAATAAGCCTTAAAATGTCCAAGCTCGCCACATTTAAAACATGGTCTTTCGGCAAGAGGTCTAGATTTTGATCTAGACTTTCCTCTCTTGCCTCTTCCTCTTTCATTGGTCCTTCCTCTGTTTGCAAATAATCCTTGAGCTTGTTCATTATATTCTCTTCCATTGATAGACAACATCCCAGTTGTAGCAACCTTTCGAATGTCATCCGCTAAAAGTGACGTTCTAGTCCCATCCATGGTTAGAGTATCACCCACAAGCATCAATGTTTGAACCATATTTTCATAGGACTTCGGTAATGAAAGTAATAACATGAGTGCTTGGTCTTCCTCATCTATTTTCACATCGATATCCTTCAAGTCTGATATTATCCTATCAAACTAACCGATATACTCTCGGATTAAGGTGTCTTCTTCCATCTTGCATGTATACAATTTGGATTT
Organism: Crotalaria pallida; assembly: GCA_037953625.1. Taxonomy (NCBI): domain Eukaryota; kingdom Viridiplantae; phylum Streptophyta; class Magnoliopsida; order Fabales; family Fabaceae; genus Crotalaria; species Crotalaria pallida. The sequence goes on along the minus strand of CM075652.1, from coordinate 113,223,020 downwards.
TAGATAGATCCTGTTTGTTAGAGTTTTCGTCATGAAGTTTGTCTCTAACTTTGACCACACACCAGCAGCCATTGCTTCATCATTGACCAAGAATGCAACATTCCTCTCGAGGCACAAGATTATGGTTGCTCGTGCTTCAAGATCTAACTCTTCCCAATCGTCGTCCTTTATATCTACGGGTTTTTGTTCTTTTCCTGCTAGCGCTTGTGCAACTTTTGGGAAATTAGCAAATTTTTCATTTGCATCTTCCAATAGGAAAAATCATTTTTTTCCATTGAACTTTTCAATTTCATATTTCCCAAGTTTCACCATTCCACTTGTAGAAGTCATTATAAATATTTTTCAAAATAACAAATTTAACACTTGATATTTTGACGTTGGCTCTGATACCAATTGTTAGAGCTCTAGCATGCAGCAGAAATTTGGCTTCTATTAGTTTGTATGAACCAATATCTCACAAATGATAAGACACTATATATTGGATTAAAAAGAAATAACAACTTTGAAGGAAATGATAACATGTTAAAGAATAACTTTCTGATGTGAAAATTGAATTGTTTACAACATGGAGTTGCTACATATTTATAGTTTCTTACAAGCTAATAAAACAATGGTAATTCTTGTTTTCCTAACAACCAAGAACTAATACAAGGTTTGGTTTTCTATAATTAATATTAACCAACAACAATGATAGGAAATTCATGTCATTCTCTCCTTGGATTTCTCTTCTCCGTTCACTTTTCTCACACATAATACAACACTTAACATTCCACCTAGACATTTACAACACCGCTAATACATTTATCTAACAAAGTATGCTTATGAAACGATAGTGTGCATATTCTAACAATTTATAAATGCATATGGGTTCAATCACATTCTCGTCTTCCTTTATTTCCTAACCTTTTCATATCATTTTAGTTTCTAAATATTTAAGCCACAAATAAACATCTTTTCCACTTTAACTCTTAATATTTGGATCATAACAACAATTTTAAACAAAATTTGAAAATTTTTCTACATTTTTCAACGTAGTGAAGAACATTATATTAAATTAAAAAGAAATTCAAGCTCTTCAATAAGATGAAGGATGTGGAAACTTTTACTAAGTTCACTAATAATGCAGCCACGAATCGAACATTACGAGTGAAAAAATATTACTTTAACAAGCACAAGAGGGTGACAAAATGACAAATAATAATAATGATATTTGTTTTATGGTTTGAGGATCCATGTAGAATTGGTGTGTGGGGTTGAGTGACTTTGGAAAAGAGTGGGGTGGGTGAGTTAGGAAGAGGATTGAGTATAATAAGTGCTTTTTCGTGTTAAGGATATTATGATGTATTTCTCTAATTTTGGAGTGTAATTTTTTTTTTTAACACATGACATTATTTCCAAACTTAACATATTAGCTATTGATAATTGATAGATATTGTTGCCTAAATTTCAATAACAATAAATGAATAAACATTCGAGATAACAATTGCGTCAGCTTATTTAATTTATTCATTATTAGCCAAAAAAAAAAAGAAAAAGAAGTCTCACGATTTGCATGGGCTTATTTATTGGGGGGAACAAACCTAGTACTATAATGAAGATGTGCTTCACTTGAAGAAGTAACAAGAACTGGAACTAGAACTTAAGCAATGAGAGAGGGGGAAGCCATAGAAAACTAGTACTAGCATGTGCAGTACATATATATGAATGCCAATATGTGTCACTAACAGAGACAAGTGTCGAGGGCATAAATGCCAATTTTTATCTTAAGCATAGCATTTTAGTTAATAAAACAATGGTCTATTATTACATGTAGAGCTGTTAGTGTAATGCTGAATACTAATGTAGGAATGTGAGTGACATTTCTAAAACTAGACGGGGTGTTTGTATCATCATGTCAAATCTGAGGAGTGATGAGTATAATTTAATTTCCCCACTAATTAACTTAATGGATCAAATAATAAACAGTAGTTTTATCTAAATATTAAATAAAATAATAACGTTCGTGCATGTGACAATTATTTTATAATAATTTTTAATATAGGTTAATATATGTACATGCACAGACAGTATAAAGTTTTTTATATTATTGATGAATCATCTATCATCTATTTGCATTACTCTTAGCTTACCTACAAGTCAACTGTTAATAATAAAAATAAATAAATATGCCGATGGTCTAAAAAAAATTATACCACCTCCGTCCTTAAATACAAAGCTCTCTTAACACTTTTATTTTATCCCTATTTATAAAGTATCATACCAATTTTCAATAATCATTAATTACTATTTTCCACAAACACCCTTATTTATTTAACACTTTTTAGATTCCCAATAATATTAATAGGGGTAATTTTGAAATTACATATCAAAAGTTCACATTTCCAATACAATTAACTAAATTATTCCACTTTCTTAATGGACGTGAAATCTCTCAAAGAGGCTTTATATTTAGGGATGGAGGGAGTACCATAAATGCACATACTATTTTCTCTTTTAAACATGTACTCCCTCTAGTCTCATTTTTAAGAAAAATCAATAATTTTGCACGTATTAAGGAAGTTAGTTTAGTGTATTTAATTCTCTCAAATTCATAAAAAAAAATACTTTAGTAAATTTGCACTAGGAATAAAACAAAAATTAAATAATTCAACCACATTATGAGGATATTTTAGGAATAATTGTGTATTAGGAATAGAAAGTTAGTTAATTTTTGCTTATATTTAAGATCACTAATGAAGTGTCTTTTTTTTTGCATATAAATGACACCGGCGGAATATATATCTTTTAAACTAAGAAACTTTAATATGAATTTAATTACTAGTCTATTACTATATATTCAATGAAGTAAGAGAGTTTATTAATTATTCTCTCTGTTTCATGTGTAATGTTTTTTTAGCATTTGCATTATGTTTCATAAGTCTTGGTCTTTTATAAACTCAATACATAATTAATGTTATCTTTCCAAACACACCCCTATTTATTACATTCTCATTCTCTCTGTCTTCAATAATAATTTTATATATAGCTGCATTATAGTCAAAATACAAAAAATCCTTATATCATTTAACAATTTCTTAAAATCCGTGTATAACCTTAAAACACACTACATATGAAACAAAGTGAGTAATTTTGTGTTTATTTAATATGCATTTAAGAGCACATTTTAGCTTATTCAAAAATGCAAGTTTGCATTGAATATTATCAAAAACGTTTTTATTGTTGCACATAAATTTTATAAAGACATGAGTTGTTGTTAATGTAAACTTACTTTTTTGGTTATACATTATAATTAATGTGTCTTGCATGCATCCTCCGGCTTAAAATATACCCATAGCAAATCCAACTATTTTCACACATATTAGGAAGGTTAGTTGATTGTATTTAACTTTCTCAAATTTATAAAAAAAAATAGAGGTATTTTAGGAAAGTAGTATTGGAAATGAAACAAAAATTAAATAAGAAAACAATTTTCTAGGTATATTTTGAGAAAGTAGCATTAAGAATGAAATAAAATTTAAGAAGATTGCTTACTTTTGCTTTTTTTTTTTTTTTGCATCTTGGTATCCGACCCACTGGGCCGACTAATCCAGTTCGAGGGGTGTCCCAGGGCTAAGGTTTTATTCCTCTCTCAACGTTGTTATGGGGGATTTTAAACCAAATGAAACACTCCCTCTGTTTCATATGTAGTGTGTTTTAAGGTTATGCACGAGTTTTAAGAAATGATTAAATGATGCAAGGATTTGTTGTATTTTGGCTATAATGCCCCTATATATCATTATTAAAGAGAGAAAGTTATTGGAAGTGAAAAAAACAATGTAATAAATAGGGATGTATTTTGAAAAATAGAATTAATTATGTATTGGGTTTATAAAAAAACAAGACTTATGAAACATGGTACAAATGCTAAAACAACACTACTTATGAAACGAAAGGAGTATATTTTTTGTTGCTTAGTATATTTCAAGCCGGAGAGAATATTTAAAAGTGTTAATAAAATTATGTAAATCTAAATCCATCATTTTTTTTAAATATTTAAAATTTAGTTTTTGAATGCAACAATGCTTTTTTTTAGCCTTTTATGTTAAGAAAATCTTTGTTTCAAATTAAGCACATGTATTTAGGAATGATTAAAAATTTGATATATATTTTAACTAATACATGTTCATTGAATCATTAATGAAAATAAAGTATTCTTCTTGGTTCTATATAAGATTCTTTTGAAATTTTTTACTTTCAACAAATGAGATTTAATAAATAAGACCAAAATAAAAATTCCAATAAATCTTATACTTCCTCCGTCATTTATTATAAGGTACCATTTTAATAGATTTATTGTCTCTTTTTATAAGTTGTTTTAGAATTTCTAATATAAATAGCATTAAAGAGTCTATTCCAAATACACGTCTCATAATTTCATATGGATGATAGAATAATAATTATAACAGAGAGAGAAATAAATAAAGTTGTAAAGTTTAAATAATGGTAACTTTGGAATGACAATATATTTTTTCATAAATTTGAGAGTAATAATTACTTTTCTTAATCTACATGAATTAGTTAAAAATAGTCGCTCCCTCCGTTTCATATGTAGTGTTCATAGAATGTTTGTTCCATGTTTCATATATATTATTCTTTTACAAAACTTAAGATATAATTAATGCTATTTTTCCAACACACCTTATTCATCACACTCTCTTTTTCACTTTTAATTTTTTTTCTCTCTTCAATAATGATTATATAGGAACATAAGAGTCAAAATACCACAAATTTTTACATCATTTAACCATTTCATAAAACTTGTGCATAACCATAAAAAACACTACATAAAAACGGAGGGAGTAAATTATATTTCATCCGGTTCTAAATATAAGTCTTTTTTGAAAACTTTTTTGTTCTTAATATAAGCTTCATTTTAATTTTTTAAAAGCATTAATAACTTTTTTTTTTCACAAACTCTCATGTATACTCAACTTTTTTTTAGACTCCTTATAATAATAATTATAAGAGCATCTCCAACGGCTCAAAATAATCGTTCGTTTAAAACGATTTTCGTAAACGAACGTTTCATCACCATTCTTTACCACTGAAGAGAGATAGGGTTTTTTCATTTTTCACAACCGTGCCCTACTTCACAACAAGTTCGCAACGCTGAGCAGTTATTTTAATCGACAAAAATGGAAACAAAGAACAAACCAACAACAACATACAATCCAAAACCAAGAACAAAAGAGAGAAATCAACAAATTCAATTAATTCTTACAATAAACCCCAAATTAAAATATAAAAAAAATTTAAAAAAAAAATCAAATTATAACAAGAAAGGGACGGAAGAGAGAGTGAAGGAGAAGAAGAAAGAGAGAAGAAAAAGAAAGAAGGACGGAGAAGAAGAAGAAGAAAGGGACAGACAGGAAAAAGAAATGAAGAACACAGATGAGGAAAGTAGAGAAATGAAAGAACAGAGAACAAGAAAGAAAGAAAGAAGAGAAATGAAGAAAGAACATAGTAGAAGAAGAAGGGACAATAATACTCACCATTGGCACATAAACACAAGTGACGAGACAGAGAGAAGAAATGAATTGGGTTTTAAGGTAATTTTATATGGGTTTTAATTCATTGACCCCTCACTTAATCACTTGACCCTTTTTTTTTTTTGCCAAAACCCAAAATTGTCTTTTTCTTTTTGGGTTTATGACACGCTCGATGGGGGGCCAGCGAGCAATCAAAAAACAAAAAAAATATTGCTCGCTGGCCCCCAAGCGAACGTGCAATTTTTGTGATGTTCGCTGGCGAGTACACGTTTTTTGTGATGTTTGCTTATTTAGCTCTCTCGGAGGTCAGCTAACTTGTAAAAATTACAAGCTAGCTGACCCCCGAGAGAGCTAGTGAAAAATCGTTTAATTGAGGTTTGTAATACTGAGGAAAAAATCTAAATAATTCTGGTTTTATAATTCTGGTTCGTTTTTGCAATAGCCTATAATTCTGGTTGTGTTTATCTTCTCCATCGACAATAGCCTATTACACAATATGGCTTCTGTTCCTGTGTTTCTATTTTTTGCTGGGTTCATGGTTGGCTTGTTGGGGTCAGCGAGGTGCATAATATTTACACTATCGCGAGGGTGTAAGCGAACATTCGAAGAAAGCAAAAAAAAAAAAAGCTCACTAAGGGTCCAGCGAGCACACATATTTTTCACTCACGCTTTGGGGCCGGCGAGCAACATAAAAACAAAAAAAAAAAAAAACTGCTCGCTGGGGTCAGCGAGCTGTGTAAACCCCTGAATGAGCTACTCTGATGTATAAAATCATTGGGCTCGCTCCAGGGTCAGCGAGTGTGTAAATTTACACAGCTCGCTGACCCACCAGCGAGCAGTATTTTTTTTGTTTTTATGTTGCTCGCTGCCCCTCAGCGTGAGTGACAAATTACAAAAAAAAAAGGGCAATTTTGGGTTTTGGCAAAAAAAGGGGTCAAATGATTAAGTAGGGGGGTCAATAAATTAAAACCCATTTTATATAATTTTGTAATCCATCCGGTCTTTATTACAAGTATCTTTTTTTGAAAGAGAAATGAGATTTATAACAAGGACTAGAGGGAATAATATTTTTAGTAAATATGTGTTAAAAAAAATTTAAAATGTAGTTATTTTTTTTATGGTAAAACAATATGGCTAGTTGATGTTGGTTATATTTATTATAAAATATTAGGAATGTAAGGTAGGTAGTGAGACTCATTTATGAACGAAAAGTAGGTTCATGGATAAAGTGAAAATGTGATTGAGGTTCTTAAAGTATAGAAAGATATGAAAAATAATAAAATAATATGTGGGATGATGGAATCTATTTAAAAATGGAAAATGCGTTCACTGATAGAGGTGCTCTAAGGATACTTTTGAAAAAGTATTTCAAATATTTACATTTTCAATACCATTAACAATAATAACCAACTTTTTTAAAGTGGGTAAAAAAACTTGTAATAAAACGGAGAGAGTATATATAACAAGAGAAGGAACCAACAAAGCCCAGCACAGTTGGTAGATAGCTGGGTTTCTTAAGCATGATGTCAGGGGTCCGATCCCTGCCGTGGGCATGAAAAAAGCTTTGGTTGTAGAGACAAAATCCACTTCGGTGATTTCTACGCCTCGGAGGGGATTAGTCCTCGGCTGTCGCCTGGGGGATACCCTCGATGTATATAACAAGAGAAAGAGAGAATATACAGGACCGAAAGCAGTAATAAATTTGTGATTACACGTGGAGAATAGAGTAAAGGTAAAAAAAAAAAAAAAAAAAAACAACAACAAACACATATGAAATCACTAATAATTTAATACTCCCTCCAATTTGCAATATAAAATTAAATACATAGAATACTTATTTTGGTTTAAAATATAAGAAGAAGTAAATTAATTTTAGTTTCTTAAATTTTGTTTTATTTCCAAAGTTATTTTTTTAAAATATTTTAAAAAATATTTATCTCATCTAATTTTTGTTTCATTGCTAATACTACTTTTCTAAAATATCTCTTTTTTTTTATAAATTTGAGAAAATTGAATAAAAACAATTAACCTTTTTAATAATTCTAAATAATTATTTTTTTCTTATATTTCAAACCGAAAGATGTAAGTCAATACATACTTACTACTCCATTAGTTCCTATTTATCTGTCTTATTTCAAACAAAACACACCCTTTAAGAAATTCAATCATTACTTAGATTTTCAATACATTAATTATGTTTTTTTCCACTATACACTTTCTCTTTCTATAATCATTAATTTTTTCTCTATTACTTACGTAAACCAAGTCTTATTGAATAGGGGCAAACATGGAAAATAACATTTATTACACTCTTGAAATTCTCAATAGGAAAGATAAAAAGAAACAAAAAAGTAATCTCTCCATAAATGGACAGATAATAAGGAACGGAAGGAGTACTAGCCTAGTACTTCCTCCGCCCACAAAACGGTAACAAATTGAAAAAGTTAAAAAATTAAGGAGACATATATTTAATGGTTTATCTAACACATCAATCAATTATCAAATATTTAATTTCATACATTTTGTATTGATTAACCAATTACAATTCAAAGTTTACAATTTCTAAACTTATCATTTATTATTTTAACTTTAGTTAAGGAAAAAAATTTATTATTTTTTACCATCTTTGTGGGAATGAAGAGTACTACACTACTAACCTTTTCATTCTTCCACCAACCAATATAATATAATAATCCAATCCGAGCTTTTATATATACACAGAAAAGGCTTGTTCAGTTCACAAATTCACTCCCAGATTTTCACACAACTACTTTGTGAAGATGGTCTGTGTGGGCCATTTCACCTTCGATTTTGGCACATCCAAAAAAATTTGCTTGTTCATAAACGTCTTATGCGTTTTATCTTGTTGTGCCAATCCTGACCCAAACACCTCAATAAAACTCATCTGTGTTCCAAAGTTATCATCACTTCGTATCCCAAAGAAAACCTTAGAGAAAATCCACAAGACCTTTATGTGCATGAAAGCAAAGCCACAAAAGGAGTTACCGCTTAATGCCTCAAAGAAGTTGATGAAGAAAATCAATGAGGCAATCCCAAATATGTGTGTGGTGATAAAGAAGCAGCGAGAGAATGACAACAAGTGCTTGTGGAAGAAGACCATATTAATGGGTGAGAAATGCGAACCACTTCAATTTTCAGGTGTTATTTTTTATGATAGCAAAGGGAATCAGGTTTCTGAACTTCCAAGGTCTCCAAAGGCTGCTAGTCCATCGATCTTTAACTAAAAATGTAAAAGCTCAATAATAAGACATCAATCTAATCATAAGTGGCTTAATTGATTGATGAAATAGTTTTGCTACATAATCTGGTGCCTTGCCTTTACGTAAGATCTTCAATTTGTCAATAGGGATTTGGATCTGAATTCTCTCCTTTTTCTAATTTGGTGCTTTTAACCTTTTTTTTTTTAATTTTACAATTAAAATAAACATATAGAATTAGAGAGAAAAAAATTATTTTCAAAATTGAGTTAAAATCAACAAAAATATCAAATTAAAATGTAGAGAATCCGAATCCAAGACATCGTCAATTATATATTTTGAGGCCATTTCATGACTAGCTTAGTGTAAGAAAGTCATAAGTATAAAAATTAGATTCATTTATCTTATCGGTTTTTCTATCCTATGCATCCTATTTATAGAATAAAATAATATAAATAATAAAATTATATTGAAAAACTAAATAATTTTTTCAATTTATTAAATATATTAATTTTTTAAGAAACATTTATTTTTAAAAGTTTGAATAACCTATGCACCACCGCTTGATGGATAGATTATACATAGATTAGAAGTTAATATTTACCTACTACGAAACAAGTAGCAATTGTTATTAGAGTTTAGATCCGCTTCGTTTTCCTAATAATTGGAGAGGGAGTATATCTTTGAGCCCTGAAACTAATTTATCTGTATGATAGATATTGAATCTGATTTTAATTAAAATAATTGACCAAAAATTGAAATGTAATGGACAAAAAAAAAATGAGAGGAGCAAATGGAAAAAATCCTCACTTATTTGTTTTTTGTACTTGTATTTATTTTGTACTCCCTCCGATCTCTAGTATAAGAAGAAAAAAAATTAAATTCACATTTATTAAAAAAGTTAGTTGAGGACATTTAATTTTTTGAAATTGATAAAAAAAAATAGAGTTACTTTGAGAAAATTGTATTCAAAATGAAACAAAAATTAAATGGACAACAACTTTCTAAGAATATTTTAGAAATAAATTTATTGAAAATAAAAAATTTATTCATTTATTTATTAATACTTGAAACTAAGATAAATATGTCTTTTTTATAGTTAGATATGCGTGGGTACCTAAGGGCATCCACAGTAGAGTCTTAACACCAGACTCATCAGACTTTGACATATCAATATTACATCATCATCCTGTTATAATGTTTAACTTCAGACTTTTCATATATTCCATCACAACATAGTCTTAACACCAGACTCACCAAACTCATGCATTAGCATTACATCATCATATACTTTTAGACATAATTTCATTTCAATAATGCTTTTATAATATAATTTCAATAATATTAATAACCTATAATTTATGAAAATAATCCCAAATCATATGTAAATATTAAAATTGAATAAAAGTTAACATTACTAAAATTAAAGTTAATGGTACCTATTTTCAATTATAAAGTGCATGAGATGAGGTAATATTTTATAGAGAAAAAGAATATTCAATTTTGTATTCCTATGATATAGTCATTTTTATATGAAAAGAATATTGAATAATGCAATGGAATGTAATTACTTCAACGGCTCTATATTAGAAATTATTTATTAATTTTTCCATAAAAAAAATATATTCAAGAATATTAAAAGAGTAAAAACATATATTTAAGAATAGCATCTTTATTATTTTAAAAAAATATTATTATTTTTAGTTATTTATTAATAATTATTATTATTATTATTATTTACATTTTATTTATTATTATTATTTTATCTATTTATTTATTAGGGTATTATAAAAAAAAAAGAGAGAAATGACTAAAAAATTGAGTTCCACAAAGTTTTAAGTTGAGTCTTTTATTTTACATACTCAACTTAAAAATATTTACACTAGATTTTAAAGATTAACAAAGTTTTGAAAAAATTTAATAAAAAATTTGATATTAAAATTTTATACGAGTATCAGACTCTTTCAAAATTACTCCCTCCGTTCCATATTATCTATCACTTTAGCATTTTTAACTTGTTCCAAATTATTTGTCGCTTTAGGAATTCGAGGATGTATTAATTGATTTTTTCCACCTTTAACCTTGCATTTAATGTGTTGAAATATGTGAAATGGGTGATAATTAATGTACTTTGAGAGTATTATAATAAAGTTATTTAATAATTCTCTTGAAAATTGAAATATTAAATGACTTTCTTAATCTGTGTGAAATTGCCAGTTAAATTGGAACGGAGGGAGTATGCTATAGTTGCCCTTTAGCGCTTTTGCAATTGTTCGTATTTTTATGGCATCATTATTATTTGTCATTGTTGTAGAAGAAATTAATGTGAGATTTTAAGTTTTCCGGGTTATGGGAAAGTTGACGAAGTTATAATTGCTGGATGTAAATGTCCACATTTACTGTTTTGTCCTAATCTCTCGGTTTCAATTTACGTGTCGTTTGCTTCCGCCGTCTCTCGTTATAGGTATCATTCATGTCTTTTTTTTTATAAATCGTTTCAAAATATTTAGATAATATTAAAGAGTTTAATTTATTCCAAATACACATCTCATAATTATGCATAAGGATGATATGATAATAATTATAATAGAGAGATAAATAAATAGAGTTTAAAATTTTAAATAGATGTAACTTCGGAGTGACAACATATTTTTTGATAAATTTGAGAATAATAATTACTTTTATTAATCTGCATGAATTAGGTAAAAGTGACTTATATTAAGGGACAAATGAAGTACTTATTATTTATTGGTTAACAAGTGACACATGTCACTTTATTATGATGTAGATTGATTTATAGTTAGTTTTGTATATTGATATATCATTACTTTTACTCCCTCTAATCCTATTTGTAAGACCTTTTTGAGGTTTTTATTTTGACTCTATTTATAAGGCTTCATTCTAATATTCAATAGCATTTAATTACTTTTTTCTACAAATATCTCTATTAACTCAACACTTTTAAAGTCTCAATAATAAGTATAGGGGTAATTTTGAAAAAACATACTCCCTCCATCTCTAAATATAAGCACTACGACTAACCTTTCACGGAGATTAAGGAAGTTAGTTAATATTATTAGTGGTATTGGAATTGATAATATTTGGTGTATTGTTTCAAAATTACCCCTATAATTATTATTGAGACTCTAAAAAGTGTTGAGTAAATAGGGGTATTTGTGGAAAAAGAACTAATTAATAAAATTGGAAATTTGAGTAGGGGCTTATTTAAAAAACCAAGACCAAAACACTCACTAGTGCTTATATTTAGAGACGGAGGGGTATCAAATTTTCACATTTCTAATGTCACTAGCCTACTAACAAGTTTAATTATTTTCCTTGGTGGAAGAGAAAAACCCCAAAAAGACAAATAGGACCGAAGGGAGTAATTTTTATTAGGAGATGTGTTCATTAACGGATGTACAATGATTTAAAGATGAGAGAGGATAAAAGTATAATTAATGAGGAGTAAAAAAAATTATTAAACGAAGGATTAAAGTTGGAAAGAAAAATATATTTATGCATTAGAATTGTAAAATGACAAAATATATTGAATGAAAAAAGCCTAAAAGGCCAAAAGTTAAGAAACTAAGAGAGTACTTTCTTAAAATATCTTTAAAAAATTGTTCTCTTGTTTAATTTTTATTTCATACTCAATAATACTTTTCCAAAATATCCTTTTTCTTAATAAATTTGAAAAAATTAAATACAATTCATTAATTTTTTATAAGTATTAAATTAGTTATTTTTGCTTATACTACTTAATTTTACATCCGTTAAAATACAATTGCAGTTTTATTATTAACAGTATTTTGTACTACTTCCTCTTAAATTTTAATGCAATAATTAAAAACAATTAATAAGTAATAATTATACATCAATACAGGAAATTATCGAATTATAAATGAAAAATGATTTAAAAACCAATATAAGAAGAGTTATACACGAGTTTATAGATAAATTTTTGACACTAGTGACTTTTTAAATTAAAAAACAAAAAAAATAAACATAAATAACAAGTGTCACAATCTTATGTATAGTTTGTATGTAGGTTTCATTATGTAAGTCTTTTAATCATTTCTCATTATATGTCTACTATGTAATATTCTTTTAGCGTTTGTATTATGTTTCATAAGTCTCGTTCTTTTATAAACTCAATACATAATTAATGTTATTTTTTCAAACACACCCTTATTTATTACACTCTCCTTTTTACTTTCAACACATTTCTCTCTCTTCAATAATATATAGGGACATTATAGTAAAAATACAACAAATTCTTACATCATTTAACCATTTCTTAAAACTCATGCATAACCTTAAAACATACTCTCTGCGGTCCTTATTATAAGGCCCCTTTCTCTCTCACAAAAATGGTGCCTACAAGAACTGGAGGGAGTACTGCATATGAAACAGATGGAGTAGTTAATTGGTCAACATTGATGAATAATATATGGTTCTTTCTAACCTATGCATTTGATCCATAAGTTAATCGTACATTAAAAAGTAAAGTTTTGTTGGAAATTGAAATAATTAATAAATTAAAAAATTAATTGTACGTTTAGAGTTTTTCAATACAATTTTAATATTTATGTTATCTTATCCCATGCATGGGGTGCATAGAATAAAAAAAAACCGATACTCCCTCCATTTCACTATGTTTGGCCTTTTAACATTTTTTTCTTGTTTCATATTGTTTGACCTTTTATATTTTTAATACACAAACATATTTTTTTCTTCCAATTTTAACCTTTCATTCAATCATTTCTCTTATTTCTCGTTAGTTTTACTTTTATCATCTCGCATATCTAAACCACTATACATTATTTAATGGACATACTTACTAATAAAAATTAAATACTACTACAATTTTCAATAAGAATTAAATATGGACATTTTGAACAAATTATACATAATACTTATAATAATTAATAATTTCTTAATCTACGTGTCCAAGCCTAAAAGCCAAACACAGTGAAACGAATGGAGTAATATATATTGCATTATTTTTCAGGGTCGAATAAAAGAAATTAATGCCGGTTATCCACGCATACCATATTGTTATTTAGCATTTTCCTTGTTATTTTTTAAGGACAATTTTACCATTGTCTAATTACAACCTTTTTTTTTTTTTTTTTTTTGTTTAGGGGTGAACCTTTTATTAACTACAAATTGCGAATTACATCTAAAAAATATAAGAATGTCCTATTCTCTGGTTAACAAAGCATGCGCAACAATTTTTGCAATGTGTGCACTGTGCAGCAACATTGCCTTCCAAATGAATAAAGGAAAATTTTCTTTTTTTTTATATATAAAAAATAAAAAGTGCAGGTCACTGAAGTGATAGCATCTATATAATGTTCGGAGATATTCCTTCTCGCGGAAGATATACATGCCATAAATAGTTAAATACATAATAAAAAGGGAAAACAGCGACTAATAAAAGGGAATCATAATCCCATACAAAGGATAACGTGATTCCCTTATCAGCTACCAAATCTACAAAAATGGCTCGGTCACTATATATAGTACGCTCTCATCTCAGGGTTTGGAGCTCCACCAGGTCCATTTTTTAGGGAATTTATAGCATAATTTTAACATCAGATTTTTAGAATTTTCATGTCTTTTACTATAACAGATAAGATTTTCAAAACTTATGCATCAACCTCACATTATGATATACTTTTAGATTCATCAATTTAATTACAATAATATTTTTGAATTGTAATTTTAATAATATTAATTACCTATTATTCTAAAAATAATCCCAAATACTTTTAATCACATCAATATTTATAAATTTCCAAAAACTATATTTTCATTCAAAAATTTTGCGTTCACTAGTTTAGCAAAGAAATTCATAAGTAATCAGCTGAATGCCGAACAAGAAGTATACAAAACTCTAAAGCTTTACACAGAAAGGAAAACAATCCGTTAAAGAGACACTTCACAAACAGCATCAGATAATCCTAACTTCCATCCTACAGGTTTTTACTTTCAAATACCAAACTAATTAGACGTGTTATTATATAGTATTATAGACATCAAAATAACTATCGCACACTTTTTTGAACATGGACATCACTATTTTAATTTAAGATTCATGTTTTTATGTTAATCTCATACTTAATATGATATATGGTTTCATATTCAACAATCAAAAATTAAAAATTTGACAATTTCTAATTAAGTACCCTAGCCATAACAGAGAACAGCGCACACGAATTCGATATTCATTATTCATCCCGACAAATTGAAACCCCTCTTTTTCCATTGAACTAAAGAACAACTCCAAATTTCACAATTTCCTCAATCTCAAAAAAAATGGTCGAAAAAGTAACAAAATTCATCAGTTACGATCAAGATAATTTTGCAACAAAACAAACAGATACATTAACCGGAAAACAGAGAATAATTCGGCTAAAAGAAGCACATGCAATAGCGAATTAAATCAAAAAAAACCTTAAATCCCTAATGATAAGGAACATCATACAATAAAACGAGAATTTAAGAAAAATTAAAATAAAATTAGAAAATGAAACTGAAGAATCGAACCATTTTAAACAATCGTTCTTCGGAATTTGAAGGTTTTGGCGAACGGTGAAGTTGTTCTTCGCTCTCTGTTTCAGACAGAAAGTTTGATAGCTTTGATTTTGATCGGGAACCAAGAGAGAGAAACGTGGTTAAGGAGTATAGATGGATCTTCTTTACGGGTCGGGTTACATGATTAGTTTAGCGGGCTAAGTGTTTTAAGGGCCCATAAAGTGCGGCCCAATTCTTTTTTTTTTTAAAAAAAAGAGGTATCTAGTTTTCGTCATTAGTCCTCAAACCCCAAATTTATCCCCCAAACCCCACTTTTTTCAATAATACCCAAACTACCCTCCTTTTAAACCCCCCATTATACTCCCTCCTTTTTTCATTTCACAAACCCCACACCCCACCCCACACAAACCGTTCAACTCCCTCTTCTCACCGCTGCTGCCTCCGCCGCCGCCGCCTCAAGGTATGTACGTTCTTCTTCTTTCCTCATTCATTACCGTTTTTCTTCTATCTCTCTGGGGGTTTTGTTTTGTTTTTGTTTTTGTTTATTTGATGTAGAAGGGTTTGGTTTAGGTTTAGTTTTTTGCTTTTAGGGTTTTGTTCTTTTTCAATACTGTAGTTTTAGGGTTTATTTTTATTGTTGTTGTGTTGCTTTTCGAATTCGTCATTGCTGTGTTGATTCCGACGAACCAGTGTCGGAATTTTAAATTTCCGACACGGGGTATCATAAATTTACACCGTTTCTGACATATATATGTAGAAAAACTCCTAAAAAAACAACCTTAAAATTTCCGACATACCTGTGTCGGAATATCAAAAAATTCCGACACTGGATTGTCGGAATTTTCACAGTAGCGTAAAAAAAAAGTAAAAGACATGAATTTTACCTTCAACAAATATGGAACGTTCATTGGTACTCCTTTTGGACATAAAGGAGAAAAAAACGTGTTTTTGGAGGTTTTTTTTTTGGAGTGAAGGAGGTTTGATGGTGGAAGATGAGAAGAAGAAAGAGGGGTTTGTGAGATGGTGAAGGGAGGGGGTTTGGGGTTTTGGATATTGGGGTTTGGGGTTTGAGGTTTTGGTTTTTGGAGTTTTTTTTTGGTATTGAATAATAAAGGGCAATATAGACATTTCCTATTTAAAATGGGGTTTGGGGGATAAAAATGGGGTTTGGGGGATAAAATGGGGTTACATTAAAATGGGGTTTGGGGGAAAAAAATTCCTATTCAACCCAAATAAACATAACATATCAATGCTACGTTACATTAAAATCTGGCGAATACAATGTTTAATAGTTTTTTCCTTCATGTATTTAAAAAAAATAGGTATCCTAAGAAGATAAAAGGTATGTAAGAAATAAAATACAAGATAAAAAATTTGGTATTATACAAAACAATTAAGTAATTGATTTAATGGTTTTGGCAAAACTAGACTTGAGGTATTATAAAAAACCAAAGAGCAATAGTTTCCAAACCCAACTTTTTAGATCCCAAATCTCATTTTTTTATGGGGTTCAGTCGGAATTTTTTCAACACCCCCGAATCGAAAAAATGTATTTTTTAAATTTAAAAATTCACTTTTCAATAAAAGATCAATAAAAAAATGTATTTTTGGACTCAAGAATATCAGAAAAAATTCCTATTCAACCCAAATAAAAAAAAATAAGGTTTGGAATCTAAAAATAGAGATTAAGAAATAACACTCAAAACCAAAACTAATGTTTTGGACCTTCGAGACACTTGTTCTGAGAGATAATGGCAATACCCAAAAATAATTATTCTCATATGAAAAAAAAACTTTCATCGGTCTCATTTTTAAGCAAAAATAACCAATTTCACACAGATTAAAAAACTTCCTTGGCCCTGATTTGATTTTGAGTGAGAGAGAGGTTCTGCCTTCTCTCAAAATTTCTTAGTCTTCCTCCTCTTCTATTTGCTTTCTTTTGCTTTTCTTGTTTTATCAAAGAGAGATAGCGGTAGAAGGGGAGGGACTTTAGTCCATCCCCTTCATTTGGAGGGTGTGTGGTTTTCAGCCCTAATTTTTCTGGGTTTCACTCTTACCTTTGTGCAAGTTTTGTGAGGTGTTGCCTTCTCTCTAAATTTCTTAGTCTTCCTCCTCTTCTATTTGCTTTCTTTTCTTTTCTTGTTTTATCAAAGAGAGATAGCGGTAGAAGAGGCAAGAGTTTAGTCCATCCCCTTCATTTGGAGGGTGTGTGGTTTTCGGCCCTAGTTTTTCTGGGTTTCACTCTTACCTTTGTGCAAGTTTTGTTATATAAATAAGTGTTATCCTTCGGTTGTTTTGGGTGTTTTTATCTTGGGGAGGTTTGTGCTTTGTGTTAGCTTCCAGATCTGATGACTGTAATACCCCGAATTTTTGTCTCCCAAATAAATAAAAAGAAATATTTAAATAAAACTAATTATATGGAATTAGTTAGTTTTGTTTATTAAATTATGATTTTATTGAAAGGATAATCAAGGGAAAAATATAAGAAAAATATTTTGGTTAAGAAATAAGGTGTTTTTGCAGTTTGGTCCTTGGAAAGGACCTAGGAGTCAATATTGGAAAGATATTTGGAGGGAAAGTGAATAAAATAATAATTTTTGAAAAACAGGTCGTGTTAATCGATTAACCCGTCCGTTAATCGATTAACGATAGTGCAGAAGCTGAAGATAGTGCGTTTGATGACTCAACTAGCTGATTAATTCAAAAGTTAACACATAGCACCGACTGGGATTAGTGGGGAACACATGTTTAGATGCATGGAAGCCAGTTTTGGCTATAAATAGAGGCTTTGGGTGATGAAAATGGTGGAAAAATTGGGAAGAAGAAGGGAAACTCTGCTGAAATTTTGTTTGAACCCTCTCTGTTCTTTATCTTCGTTCTTGATCCTTACCCATACACTGTTGATGAGCTTTATATCTTATTAAAGCTTGTCAAGAGACCTTCAAAACCGTACCAAGATCATGCGTTTTGGTGGCTTGTGCAAGGAGAACGAATTAGCTAAAGTTGGGTCCAAGAAACTGAATTATGCAGTTTCAGTTTTGAGGTGCCAAGTTCAAGCCTTCGATTTTGGTAGGTAGAGGCCCTCAAATTGTGTCATTTCGGTTTCTAATTAAAGTTTGCAATGTCTAATTTCTTTATTGACCAAGTTTATTCGTTTTCATGCCCATTTGCTATGTCAAATCCTCTGCCAAACTTGCTCTCTTGAACCTGTGATTGAACCGAAAACAGAGCAAGAGGTGATTCTAGAATCTGAGGTTTTTCTTGCTGTCTTTGCATCCAAAAAGCTTCATTGAGGTAAGGGAGAAGCTTTACTAATGCTAGAATAGATTATGGGATCGAATTGAATATCGGTTGAACCTCTATGTGTTTCAAAGAGCACTAGGTTAGTGGACAATGGCTTGGAGGCCAATTTGAAGTGAAACAGGAATTAGAACATGTTAGATTATTGTATTAGAAGCTAAATGAATCCTCAATTTGATCTGAAATGGTGTGAATCAAAAATTGACATGTAAATTGAGTTTTAGGTTAAATTTGGGGGAACACCACATGATTCTGTGAAATTGATGTTAATTGGTGCAATTGATGTTATGAACAAGTTTCACATGATGTATTTAAGTTGTACTTGAGGTTGGTTTTGGTCAAAATTGAGTTGGTACGAATTTGGTATTCAAAAACCAGTTTCAACACTGTTTTACTGATATATTAATCGATTAACCCGACTGTTAATCGATTAATACGAGTAAAATCTGATCAGTTTGAAATGTTATAAAGGAATAATCGATTAACAGGATGAATAATCGATTATTAATGAAATTTTGTAATAAAAAAATCAGAATTTAATTCATTAATCGATTAACCAGACCTTTAATCGATTAAAGGCTGAAGTTGGAACCTATTGACAAAGGTTTATGGAAATGGTAATTGGGAATACCAAATGTTTATGTTAAATGACCTCAAGTAAACTTAAAATACACTTAGGTTTGCGGAATCATGCATGGCATTTGCATTCTGGATTTCCACTTTTGGTGGAGACACGTTCGTGAAGCGTGGGCATATCCCTTTTGGTTATTATGGACTCGAGGGACACTAGTGAAAGTGTCTGCTCCAAAGGGTCGTGACTCGAGGGACACTAATGAAAGTGTCTGCTCCAAAGGGTCATTAAGCGGAAGGGAGTGTCGGTGACCGGGGTGCACCTTTTGTTCCGGAAATACACACGTTGGTGTGGGCATGTCTTTAAACGCCGGACTCGAGAGACGTAGTCTTGCGGGACACGTCGGCGTCACTTCTATGAGCTCTAGGAGTGTCGTTTAATGATGGTCGAGTCCGAGAGGTACTCGTTGAGGAGTACCGGGCATGTTTTAAGGTGCCACGGAAGCCTATTGGTGGAGTTGGCCAACAGTCATGCATTAATAGGAAAGTTGCATTATCAGTGCATATGTTATGGATTATTCATCATAGTGATTTGATGTTTATTATGTAATGGAGTATAATTGAATATTGGCAATTGATAAATGATTAATAAGACTTGATTCTTTTATTATTATTTGTACCCTATCTATTTGATTATGCGTTAGTACTTGCTGACTCCCTATGCCCTTGTAGGTGATGGCTCGCTACATGACATTCGTGGAGTTACGCCCACTCCGTAGAGGAGTGTGGGATTACGAGGAGCACAAGGCTGTTTTCGAGGGTAAGGTTGACGTGATCTTTCGTCACCCTAACCCCCTTGCTCGCGTGCGACCTCGTAGGCTTCGCATCCCTATGATCTACATACTGCACATTCCTCCAGCTTATACTTATCGTTTTGGTACTCCTCCACCACGTCTTGACCGTCGTTTTTATAATTTACATGTCAGACGTCCGGCTACCCGTACTCGTCCTTCTACTTCTTCTGAGGCTACTGCTACGGCCACTCCTCGTCCTGGTCCGACCACCAGGGTGCGTTTTGCACCTTCACCTGAGCCAGTGCGTCGCACTGCTACTCATCCGGTGTCGGATGAGGAGGAGGAGGAGGACCCCGTAGAGGACGTGGATGGGACAGCTGCTGACAGCTAGTGATGTAGTGACTTAATTTGGTATGTGCAGTATGGGGGACCATAGTAAGATGTAGTGTTGCAGCTTTTTGGAGGATCCAGGGATCAGACATCAGTGTGGGTGTTCATGGCACAGCTTTCGATGGCTCTCTTATTTTGATTTGTAGTATATTGTATATATTTTGAAGAGAGCAGTTGAGAGCTAATATTTTATGTTTACTGGTCTGTATCCCTAAAACTTTGCTACCTCGACTTTTACTACCTGACTATCTGATGTACTCTTGGTTTTTATTATGTTTATATATGGGCTATGGTTGCATATTAACTTTGATATTTACTGCAACCCTATTAACACTTTCAAATCGTTTCCGCTGAACTCAAAACAAGTACATACTCATTTTACCTGAAAATACTTTGAGATATGAAAAGGTTAAAGTTTTCATGGAATTTTCCAATAGTTTCTCATAAATTAATTATGTACTTTACTTTAATATGAATAAAGTCATATTTTCGAGAGCATCACACGTGTTGGTATCAGAGCTGTGATCCCGCGAACTGATCCTGATCTGTGATCTCCAAAAGGTAATACCTCTCCTAGATACTTGTCTTAGTATCTGTTTTGGTTAATTAGCGCATAGAAAGAGGTGTGTTACACATACTTCTTGTTAGGAGTTTAGTCTGATATAACGTCCTTAGTGCAGGTTTAAGATGTCTGCTAGGAACAATAACAATCATATGGCTGATGCCATATCAAGGTTGACGGATGTGTTGGTGGGTATGCAACAGCAACAACAGAGACAACAAGCTAATCCACCACCACCTCAATTTTGTCAGGTGGAAAATCCTGAGTCAAAGACTTTCTCAGAATTCCGAAACTTTAAACCCTCAAGGTTTGAAGGAGGTCATAAGCCTGAGGAAGCGAATCGTTGGATTCAGGAATTGAATAAGATTTTTCGTGCTATGGAGTGTGCTGATGCTCAAAAGGTGAAGTTTGCAATTTTCATGCTTTATGGTGAAGCTGAGAATTGGTGGCATCATACCATGCAGTTGTTGAACTATGAAGGAAGGATGATCACCTGGGATGTGTTTGTTGAGAGATTCCTCAATAAATACTTTCCGGAGGATCAAAGAAGAAAGAAGGAGCAAGCAAACCGACGGTATCTGGAAAGGTATTTGCTTTAAGTGGAACTGAATCAATTCAATCCTCTGATCTGATTCAAGGTATTTATCTCCTTAACGACCAACCCTGTGTTGTTATGTTTAATTCTGGAGCCACACACTCTTTTGTGTCCCTTGAGTGTGTAAACCGTTTGAAGTTAGTAGTGTCTGATTCACCCTATCAGCTACAACTTGAAACCCCCACCAATAACCCGGTGGTTGTGTCTTAGGTCTGCAAGGACTGTAAAATAATGGTCTTAAACCACACCTCCCTAGTAGATTTAATCTGCTTACCCATGCTCAAAATAGATGTGATCCTAGGAATGGATTGGTTAACTCGAAACCAAGTCCTCATTAATTGTGAGGCTAAGACGATCCAATTCCGAAACCATGAAACCTTAAGTCTTGAGCCTAGAGGATATGTTTGTCTATTCTCCTCAATTTTAGATGAGATGAAGGAAGTGAAGATTGAGGATATTCCTGTGATACGAGACTTCCCTGAAGTTTTTCCTGAAGAGATTCCAGGATTACCGCCCAAGCGCGAAATCGAGTTTGGAATTGATCTAGTATCGGGAACCGGACCCATTTCTATTGCTCCGTATAGGATGGCACCACCAGAAATGGCCGAAATGAAGAAGCAGATTGAAGAGTTGTTGCAGAAACAAATGATAAGGCCAAGTGTTTCGCCATGGGGAGCTCCGTTGTTATTCGTTAAGAAGAAAGACGGTAGTATGAGAATGTGCGTAGACTACCGACAGTTGAATAAGGTCACAATTAAAAATAAGTATCCGTTGCCAAGGATTGATGACCTTATGGATCAAGTTCGAGGAGCTTCGGTGTTTTCCAAGATCGATTTAAGGTCGGGATATCATCAGATCAGAATTCGAGACGAAGATATTCCGAAGACAACTTTTCGATCGAGATATGGGCATTATGAGTATGTGGTGATGCCGTTTGGGCTAACGAATGCTCCTGCTATTTTCATGGATTATATGAACAGAATTTTCAGACCCTACTTGGATTTGTTTGTGGTCGTGTTCATCGACGATATTCTCATCTACTCAAAGAGTCTAGAAGAACATGTCGAACACCTCAGGATTGTGTTAGGGATCTTGAGAGAGAAGCAACTCTATGCCAAACTTGCTAAGTGTGAGTTTTGGTTGGATAAGGTGAACTTTTTGGGCCATGTTATCTCCAAAGAAGGTATTGCGGTTGATCCAGCTAAAGTTGGAGCTGTGTTGAAATGGGAGCAACCCAAAACTGTAACGGAAGTTCGTAGTTTCTTGGGTTTAGCTGGATACTACCGGAGATTTATTGAAGGATTTTCAAAGATTGCCTTGCCGTTGACCAAGTTAACTCGTAAGGACCAACCTTTCTTGTGGGATCATAAGTGTGAGGAAAGTTTTCAGTTGTTGAAGGAGAAGTTGACATCCTCACCGGTGTTAGTGTTACCTGATCCGCATAGGAGTTTCGATGTTTATTGCGATGCCTCGAGGCAGGGTCTTGGATGTGTTTTAATGCAAGATAGAAGGGTGGTAGCTTACGTATCCAGACAATTGAAGGTGCATGAGGTCAATTATCCGACGCATGACTTAGAATTGGCTGCTATTGTCTTCGCTTTGAAGAGTTGGAGACACTATCTCTATGGCACTATGTTCAAGGTGTTTAGTGACCATAAGAGTTTGAAGTAGCTGTTCGACCAGAAAGAATTGAACATGAGACAACGGTGTTGGATGGAATTTATCAAAGATTATGATTTCTAACTTCAATATCATCCCGGCAAAGCAAATGTAGTAGCTGATGCATTAAGCCGGAAGACTCTTCACATGAGTGCGTTAATGGTGAAGGAGTTTTCGTTAATAGAGCATTTTCGAGATCTAAGCTTGATGATGCAAGTAGAACCTGGATGTATAAGGCTTGGTAAGTTGCAGATTACTAATGAGTTCCTGATTCATGTCCGGGACTCACAACAGTTAGATGAAGAGCTTCAAGATAAGAGAAGGTTAATGATGGAAGGGAAAGAGTTAAACTTCCAAACTGGAAATGATGGAATTCTCCGATTCAAAGATCGAATTTGTATTCCTAAATATCAAAAGATAAGAAGATTGATTTTGGACGAAGCACACAAAAGTAGGATGAGTATCCATCCGGGATTAACCAAGATGTATCAAGATTTGAAGAAATTGTTTTGGTGGTCCGGATTGAAGAAAGATGTTGCTTCGTATGTCGCTTCCTGTCTGATTTGTCAAAAGGCAAAAGCTGAGCATAAGAAGCCAGGTGGAGAGTTACAACCTTTGGATGTTCCTCAATGGGAATGGGATAGCATTTCAATGGACTTTGTGTCTGGATTACCGAGGACTATTGGAAGTTTTGATGCGATATGGGTAATTGTTGATAGATTGACCAAGTCAGCGCATTTTATTCCAATTAATATGCGTTATCCCATGGATAAGTTTGCTCAGTTGTACATCAAGG
The DNA here is from genome assembly GCA_037953625.1 of Crotalaria pallida. NCBI lineage: Eukaryota > Viridiplantae > Streptophyta > Magnoliopsida > Fabales > Fabaceae > Crotalaria > Crotalaria pallida. Next base: position 113,199,068 of record CM075652.1, on the reverse strand, counting down.
AGGTTGTTCGCCTTCATGGTATTCCTTCAAGTATTGTCTCGGATAGAGATCCGAGGTTTACTTCGAAGTTTTGGCAGGGTTTGCAGCACTCTCTGGGGTCAAAGTTGAGAATGAGTTCTGCTTATCACCCTCAGACGGATGGCCAGTCTGAAAGGACAATTCAGTCATTCGAAGATTTGCTCAGAGCCTGTGTCTTGGAGAGTCAAGAAAGTTGGGATAAACTCTTGTCGCTCATAGAGTTTACCTACAACAACAGTCATCACTCTAGTATTGGAATGGCACCGTTTGAGGCGTTGTATGGAAGGAAGTGCCAAACTCCCCTATGTTTGTTTCAAGTGGGGGAGCAGACGATCATTGGACCTGAGATTGTTCAAGAAACAACTGAGAAGATTCAGATGATCAGAGAGAAAATGAAGACAGCGCAGAGCCGATAGAAAAGTTATGCAGATAAAAGAAGGAGACCTTTAGAGTTTGAAGAAGATGAGCACGTTTTTATTCGGGTAAGACCGACAACTGGTGTTGGAAGGGCTTTAAGGACAAGGAAGTTGTCGCCAAGGTTTATTGGTCCCTATCAGATACTCAAGCGTATCGGTCCTGTCGCTTATCAGCTCGCTTTGCCTCCGTCGCTGTCTAATCTGCATAATGTGTTTCATGTCTCGCAATTACGGAAGTTCGTGCCGGATCTCAATTCTGTGATTGAAGTTCAACCGGATGACGTGACTCTGCGAGAGAATCTCACTTTTGAGACATTTCCCGTCCGAACAGAAGATCGAAGAATGAAGTAGTTGCGGGGAAAGGAGATTTCATTAGTTAAAGTTATTTGGGTAAATGCTGATGTATCAGAAGCAACTTGGGAATTAGAAGATAAAATGAGAAAGGATTATCCTGAGTTGTTTATGTAAGCGGAATTTCGAGGACGAAATTCTTGTAAGTGGGGGAGAAGTGTAATACCCCGAATTTTTGTCTCCCAAATAAATAAAAAGAAATATTTAAATAAAATTAATTATATGGAATTAATTAGTTTTGTTTATTAAATTATGATTTTATTAAAAGGATAATCAAGGGGAAAATATAAGAAAAATATTTTGGTTAAGAAATAAGGTGTTTTTGCAGTTTGGTCCTTGGAAAGGACCTAGGAGCCAATATTGGAAAGATATTTGGAGGGAAAGTGAATAAAATAATAATTTTTGAAAAACTGGTCGTGTTAATCGATTAACCCGACCGTTAATCGATTAACGATAGTGCAGAAGCTGAAGATAGTGCGTTTGATGACTCAACCAGCTGATTAATTCAAAAGTTAACACATAGCACCGGCTAGGATTAGTGGGGAACACGTGTTTAGATGCATGGAAGCCAGTTTTGGCTATAAATAGAGGCTTTGGGTGATGAAAATGGTGGAAAAATTGGGAAGAAGAAGGGAAACTCTGCTGAAATTTTGTTTGAACCCTCTCTGTTCTTTATCTTCGTTCTTGATCCTTACCCATACACTGTTGATGAGCTTTATATCTTATTAAAGCTTGTCAAGAGACCTTCAAAACCGTACCAAGATCGTGCGTTTTTGTGGCTTGTGCAAGGAGAACGAATTAGCTAAAGTTGGGTCCAAGAAACTGAATTCTGCAGTTTCAGTTTTGAGGTGCCAAGTTCAAGCCTTCGATTTTGGTAGGTAGAGGCCCTCAAAGTGTCTGCTCCAAAGGGTCATTAAGCGGAAGGGAGTGTCGGTGACCGGGGTGCACCTTTTGTTCCGGAAATACACACGTTGGTGTGGGCATGTCTTTAAACGCCGGACTCGAGAGACATAGTCTTGCGGGACACGTCGGCGTCACTTCTATGAGCTCTAGGAGTGTCGTTTAATGATGGCCGAGTCCGAGAGGTACTCGTTGAGGAGTACCGGGCATGTTTTAAGGTGCCACGGAAGCCTATTGGTGGAGTTGGCCAACAGTCATGCATTAATAGGAAAGTTGCATTATCAGTGCATATGTTATGGATTATTCATCATAGTGATTTGATGTTTATTATGTAATGGAGTATAATTGAATATTGGCAATTGATAAATGATTAATAAGACTTGATTCTTTTATTATTGTTTGTACCCTATCTATTTGATTATGCGTTAGTACTTGCTGACTCCCTATGCCCTTGTAGGTGATGGCTCGCTACATGACATTCGTGGAGTTACGCCCACTCCGTAGAGGAGTGTGGGATTACGAGGAGCACAGGGCTGTTTTCGAGGGTGAGGTTGACGTGATCTTTCGTCACCCTAACCCCCTTGCTCGCGTGCGACCTCGTAGGCTTCGCATCCCTATGATCTACATACTACACATTCCTCCAGCTTATACTTATCGTTTTGGTACTCCTCCACCACGTCCTGGCCGTCGTTTTTATAATTTACATGTCAGACGTCCGGCTACCCGTACTCGTCCTTCTACTTCTTCTGAGGCTACTGCTACGGCCACTCCTCGTCCTGGTCAGACCACCAGGTTGCGTTTTGCACCTTCACCTGAGCCAGTGCGTCGCACTGCTACTCCTCCGGTGTCAGATGAGGAGGAGGAGGAGGACCCCGTAGAGGACGTGGATGGGACAGCTGCTGATTTGGTATGTGCAGTATGGGGGACCATAGTAGGATGTAGTGTTGCAGCTTTTTGGAGGATCCAGGGATCAGACATCAGTGTGGGTGTTCATGGCACAGCTTTCGATGGCTCTCTTATTTTGATTTGTAGTATATTGTATATATTTTGAAGAGAGCAGTTGAGAGCTAATATTTTATGTTTACTGGTCTGTATCCCTAAAACTTTGCTACCTCGACTTTTACTACCTGACTATCTGATGTACTCTTGGTTTTTATTATGTTTATATATGGGCTATGGTTGCATATTAACTTTGATATTTACTGCAACCCTATTAACACTTTCAAATCGTTTCCGCTGAACTCAAAACAAGTACATACTCATTTTACCTGAAAATACTTTGAGATATGAAAAGGTTAAAGTTTTCATGGAATTTTCCAATAGTTTCTCATAAATTAATTATGTACTTTACTTTAATATGAATAAAGTCGTATTTTCGAGAGCATCACAATGACCATCCTATTTTTTCAAATAATTGGAAGAATGATAGTAGAGACAACTTTTCCCTTGCAAACTTCTGACTTCACTTTTGTCCATCAACTCCATCTCTACAAATTTGAGATTTCTTGTCACCGAAAGGTGTTTACTTCCAACATTGATGAGATTGTTATCTTGAAGATAAAGGCGATTGAATCTCATGTTAGAGACCAATTTTGGAAGAGGTTGATGACACATGTCCAGAGGGAAGATAATGTTGGTGTAAAGTACCATGTTTTTCTTAACGATATTTGTGTGGAAACTATGTATTTTTTTTGGGTAACGTAGGTTTTACTTGTACTATCTTCTTCTATTGAATGAACTGCATATTTTTCCCTTAAAAAAAAGTTAGTTGAGTGTATTTAATTTTCTCAAATTCATAAAAAAATAGATTACTTTAATAAATTTACATTGGGAATGACACAAAAATTAAATGATTCAACCACCTTATGAGGATATTTTAGGAATGATTGTATTAGGAATAGAAAGTTAAAATATTAGTGAAGTGTTTTTTTTTTCCTTATAAATGAGATCGAAAAGAAAAGAGTAGGGGTGAGCATGACCCGGCCCAACCCGGAGACCCGTCCCAACCCGACGGGTTCGGGCCTGGTCAAACCCGTCCACATGAAGCTGAAGGGACAAACCCGTTCACAAAAAGGACAGACTCGACTCCTATAGGGACGAGTTCGGGTTAATGTCCGGGTCACCCGGACCCGACCCGAAATATATATTATTGTATTTATTAATTTATTTAATTATTATTTCAATACTTACTTTCTACTAGTAGACATGGCAGGATCAGAGAATATTGAGCAAGCTGGTCAAACCGGATTTGAGGCCAAAATGCAGGTAACATTTTGACATTCCTGTTCTATTTTTTTCTTGTTAATTATAGAGTTCTCGGCTGATTATTGATGATATCAATGTAACTATATAGACTGGAAAGATTAATCAAGGAAATGTTGCACCGAAGAGAGTGGTTGAGTCCATTGCAAATGGTGATTCACATGTGCCTCTTAGGGACAGCAAACTTACCATGCTGCTGCAGTTAATTCATTCTATGAGTTGATTGAATTTTTGGATTCATGCTAGATGTTATTTCAAGTTTCGTTTATGCAAGTGTTCTTTATGTTGCTTTTGTATTTTGCAAATGAAACTTGAATGGTTTGAATTTTTTTTAAATGTTATTCATTCGTCCCGGGTGAACCCGGACCCGTCCTTACGAGAACCCATCATATTTTGGATCCGTCCTTACTTTGTCCCTCTCTTATTAGGAACTTGTTCGGGTTGAAAAATTGATCCATGCAACATTTTGGGACGGGTAAGGGTCACAACCCGTCCCATGCTCACTACTGGAAAAGAGTACCCTAGCAAAGGACTAAAAACAGAAAACGGACACAAACAGTTACATAAAAAGAAAAACAAAGGGCAGAAAAGACAAAGTGACAAACCAAATTCTCATGCCTGATTCCTTTCCCTTTTAACCTTTTTCATCTCTCACATAACCCGCCTTCAAGAGTAAATTTAACCTTCAAACAAGGAATAAAACAAGCAATGAAACAACAAAAACCACTTAGCAAAGATTTAAAAAAAAATAACACTCTACCTGTCAAACACCAAATAAATAATTTTTTATATTCATATTAAGGCCTACACCACCTACCCATTCGCAAATTTTGGCAACAATCTCTTTGGGCCAATCCTAGTCACTGGTTGTTAGTGGCTGCTGTCTCTGTCTATCACATTCAAAATTGTGCAAGAAATTCAACTTAACTGTTTCTGCCAGTCACTGAGAAATCCAACTCAAATTCTTTGTCTCACCATTAATGAAGTGGCAATTACATGGAATCTGCATGATAATGAAGTTTCCAAATCTGGGTCACTCTGATTGCAGTTTCAATGCTCTAATGATTTGAACACTCGGTTATGGAGGGTGGTTCTGTAAATGGGTTACCCCTTTTAAGGAATGCATAGTTAGTGATCTATAGCTTCATGTTAGTTAGGTTAGGACTCCTAATAGCTGCTTCAATTGCAGCCTATAAAGTTAAGCAGCTGAATTTGAATGCCTCAAAATCAGGTACTTACTTGTCCTTATATGCAGAAATAATGCTTTTTTTTTTAATACTTTTATTCTTATTATTTGACTTCTCAATATGTATAGTTTTCTACTTGCTTCATGTTGATGGCTAATGCAATTATTATAACATTGACCCTTTATGCTAAACTTCATTTTCATTCTCATTGTGGTTCGGAACATGAAAAAGCAAGGTTTGGGAAACCACAAGATGAGTGCACAGAAGACCAAAAGGTCACTTGTTCTATTGGTGGTCTCATTGAGGAGAATGTGAGTATATTAAGCTGAATGTTATAATTATTTTTTTTAATTCATGGTTGTGTGGATTTGTTTAAAAATTTGTTTTTTTATTGTCGTCAAATCAATACGAAAATTGGGAATTTTCCTTTACCTTTGTAATATGATTTAACATTGTTGTAGAAAGGGGAGGAAGAGCAAGAGGAGGAGGTTAAGTTAATTAACAGCATACTCGGTCGAGCTAATGACTCTGAAGATGATATTCTACCTGCATTTGAAAGGCTTCTATCTGGGGATATTGAATTTCCATTACACACTGAGGAGACGGATGGGGCCGGGAAAGAGAGAGTTTATGAAACTGAGATGGCAAACAATGCCAGTGAGTTAGAGTATTTACGGAATCTAGTGAAGGAATTGGAGGAGAGAGAAGTGACAGTTGAAGGTGAATTGCTTGAGTACTATGGTTTGAAGGAGCAGGAATCAGACATTGCGGAGTTACAAAGGCAGTTGAAAATTAAGGTTGTGGAGATGGATATGCTTAATGTAACCATTGATTCCTTGCTGGAAGAGAAAAAGAAGTTTCAAGAAGAGCTTGCACAAGGAGCTTCAGCGAAAACTGAACTCGAGGTGGCCAGAAGCAAGATCAAGGAGCTGCAAAGGCAGATACAGCTTGAGGCTAACCAAACAAAAGGCCAATTATTGTCGCTTAAACAACAAGTTTCTGGTCTAAAGGCCAAAGAAGAAGAAGCTGCCAAGAAAGATGCTGAAATCGAAAAGAAATTGAAAGCTGCAAATGACTTGGAGGTTACTGTTATGGAGCTTAAGAGAAAAAACAAAGAACTTCAACATGAGAAGAGAGAACTAACTGTGAAGCTCAGTGCTGCTGAATCTAAAGTTGCGGAACTCTCCAATGTGGCAGAGGTCAGAGTCCAGTACTAGACATCTTTCTTTCAATGATTTGAACAGATGCATGAAACCAATATTCATGTATTGTGTATAATTTAACCAACACATGCTTTAAAGTTTCCATTCGCCTAAAACGAAATTTTTTAAAACAATGATTTGACATCACTAGTTGGGAACCTTGTGCACTGGTCCGACCTAATGTTTGACATTATTTACCTTCTTATTTACCTTGTCAGTCAACTTAATACTCACCATCTCAGTAACTAAGAAGTGATAGTTGAAAGTGCCGAACAACATCAGTGTATATCCAGAATGAACTGCCAAATTAAACATTGAACCTAAATAGTGTTTATATAATACAGAACAAATTGAATCTGAAGTTTTTTTCGAACTTTATGGTTAATTCTCGTACCTTCTTCATTCTGTAATGCTTTGGACTATGTTGATCAATGGCATGTTTATTGGTTTATGGGAGATATAAAAATTTAGAAGTAAATTCTTTTGACCAGCTATATAAATATGAACTTATTTAGTTAATTGGAAAACTATATGAGAAAATATTGTAGAAAGGTTGTATACTTCTTTCATGATAGCGATAAATTAATATGCTCTAGATTGTATCTGTTCATGTAATGAGTGTAATTCAATGTTAAAATGGTTGCCAAGGTAAAAGAGGAGGTCAGTAACCTGAGGCATGTGAATCAAGACCTATTAAAACAAGTGGAAGGACTCCAGATGAATAGGTTCAGTGAAGTTGAAGAGCTAGTATACCTTCGTTGGGTCAATGCATGCTTGAGATATGAGCTCAGGAATTACCAGGCACCTCCAGGAAAATTATCAGCCCGTGATCTAAATGAGTGTCTTAGCCCAAAATCACAAGAGAAGGCTAAGCAGCTAATGTTGGAATATGCTGGATCAGAACATGGGCCGGGTGACACAAATCCTGATAGCAACTTCTCCCACCCCTCTTCACCAAGCAGTGAAGATTTTGACAATACATCTAGAGAGAGCTCTACTAGCAAATATGGTAATCAAAGCAAGAAAACTAGCTTAATTCAAAAGTTGAAGAAATGGGGTAAAAACAAAGATGATTCAGGTGTTCTATCATTACCGGTCAGATCTCTTTCAGCAGGCTCTCCAAGCTGGATGAGTATGAGCAGTAATAAACCACGGGATAAATTGGATTCCTTGATGCTAAGGGATGCTGGCAATACTGTAGCCATCACTACCTTTGTGAACAAGGATCAGGAACCTATTAATACACCTGATTCTCCGACACATCCTAACATTACAATGGTTTCATCCAGCGACTCCTTAAACTCAGTTGCAGCATCGTTCCAATTGATGTCTAAGTCAGTTGATGGGTCTCTGGGTGAAAAATATCCTGCATATAAAGACCGCCATAAATTGGCCTTAGCAAGGGTGAAACTAATTAAGGAAAAGGCTGATAAAGCAAGAGTGCAGAAGTTTGGTGACAATTCAAATCTGAATATGATCAAGGCTGAAAAGGAGAGGCCTACATCTTTGCCACCAAAACATACTCAAGTAAAGGAGAAAGCATATGTTTTTTTAAGTTCAAATGATCACTCTGACAATGGTAAGAATGTTGATAATCAAACCATTAGCAAGACTGAGCTTGTCCACATTGAGAAAAGGTCTCCTAGAGTGCCTCGGCCGCCTCCCAAACCTTCTGACAGTGCTCCTGTCAGCAAAAACTCAAATCCTTCAAATGGAACACTATATGCTCCACCTGCGCCTCCTCCTCCTCCTCCTCCTCCCCTAGGAAGCCTAGCGAGAGGAGCAATGGATGGTGACCAAGTTCACCGGGCTCCTGAGCTAGTTGAATTTTATCAAACATTGATGAGACGTGAGGCAAAGAAGGATACTTCATCATTAATTTCTAAAACAACTAATGCATCTGATGCCATGAGCAACATGATCGGGGAACTTGAGAATAGATCATCATTCCTCTTAGCTGTATGTTTAGATTTTCCTTCTGGAACATTATTTTCTAGTTTTGGAATTTAAGTCATTTCAATTTTTAGATTATTTTTTTATTGGATTTAGGTAAAAGCTGATGTAGAAACACAAGAAGATTTTGTCATGTCCTTGGCAACTGAAGTTCGAGCAGCCTCCTTCTCTAAGATTGAAGATCTAGTGGCCTTTGTGAACTGGCTAGATGAGGAACTTTCTTTCCTGGTAAGCCTTTAAGTGTCATTGCTCATCACGATTGAAAAACATGCTTCCAGGACTAATTCGGGGAAGTTGTAGATTTTGAGAGAAAGCCATGGTCGTTGATACCTTTTATCTCATCTTTAACCCATTTGCTTAAGGAAACCTCTTTGTTTTCTTTTCCTACAAAAATGCATTCCTATTTATTCTGGATTAGTGCATTCACTTCTGACTTTTTATTTTATTTTATTTATTATAAAATTAATTAAAAAAAGCTCACTCTCCCTCCTTTACAACTTATATCCAATGACTTGTGCATTTAATTCATCTCATTTTATTCTTTATGGAAGATTGATGAACAAGCTGTTCTCAAGCATTTTGATTGGCCTGAAGGGAAAGCAGATGCACTAAGGGAGGCATCTTTTGAGTATCAGGATCTGGTGAAATTAGAGAAGCAAGTCTCCACCTTCAGTGATGATCCCAAACTCTCATGTGAAGCTGCCTTGCAGAAAATGTACTTGTTGCTTGAAAAGTATGCATTTTTTACTGCTATAGTTTTTTCAACCATGAATTCTAGCTCGGGAAGTCAATACTTGGGATTGGGGGATATTTTCTTGAGAACTCAATCTAGAAATGAAGTAGTGCGAATTATTTTCTGATAGCTACTTCAATGCTGTGTTCCTTGCAGGTTGCAACTCTATAGATATAGCACGAAGTTTATTTCTAAGCTCATCTTCTTACATTTTGTTCTGTTCTTATTTCCAGAGTGGAGCAGACCATATATGCACTCTTACGGACAAGAGATATGGCAATTTCTCGGTATAAGGAGTTTGGAATCCCAGTAAATTGGCTATTAGATTCTGGAGATGTAGGCAAGGTATGGTTCTAAACTAACACATACAGTTTGTGTTCATACCTCCCACAAAGGGGTTTCCCTCATTGAAGTTGTGTTTCAATTCTATACCTATTGAGGTTGCAGTTTTTCTAATATTTTGTTACAATACTGTTATGCTGTTCTAATTTGTTGGACCAGTTGATCCCCCTGGACCCGCTTTCCCACGATGATCATTCTAGAGCATTCACATAGAAAGTATAAGCTTTCTCTGCATAAAATTTCAAATCACCGGTGTTTTTTCTTTGCATTTCATTTTTTCTTCCCCTAAATTTATGTTTAGAACACCCCGGGAAAGCCTTTCTATGATATCTCCTAAGAAAATAAATTTTTTCTATACCTTTAATAATACTTATTTGCTTAGAGCCTAAGACATGCATATGTTAAAAGTATTTAGGGATTGGTCTAGTACAAGTGTAATACAACTAAAACAAATAACACTCCCCTTCAAGTTGAAGGTCACTAAGCTATCAACTTTTACAAACAAGCAAATTTGAAAGGAACCCCATGGACTTCCAAAAACAAGCGTAATACAGCTTGTGCAAACTGCATGCCCAACACAAAAATACTACTGACATTATTGAAACTCTTAACTCAATGATAATCTTAACATTCTAATGGTATATTTACGAATGTAAGAATCCAGTAACTGATTGAATTTAAGCTTCTGGATGTGGAACATTAAAATGATTAAATCTAGTTTGCATTGGTGGAAGAGGAGTTGATAGTGCGGCATGGAAGAGCGAAAGGCCTCATATTTGCCTGAGTGTATGATAATTTGATACATGACATACATGTGTGCATGAGGTTTCTACAACCTTTTAGCTTGTATCAACTAGATTAAGGTTGAATATAGGTGGATCCATAATAACACTTGCATTGCCATGGTTTTCAATTATGACCTTGCATCGGTACCAACTTCAGTTTGATGCTAGGATTGTCACTTACTACTAGTAGTAACTTTCCCATGGCAGATCAAGGTTTCTTCTATGCAGTTGGCAAAAAAGTATATGAAACGTGTTGCATCTGAACTTGATTTATTATCTGGATCCAAGAATGAACCAACGCAAGAGTTTTTGATTCTCCAAGGCGTGCGTTTTGCTTTCCGTGTTCATCAAGTAAGTTTAGGCATCTTGCTTTACTTTATTTGTGCCGATGATACATACACTGTCATAAACTTTGTTATGTATAATAAAACGACTAAAAGATATTATATATATTTAAAACCCATCCTGGATGAAAAATCTATGCTTTTATGTTGCTGTGCTAAAAGAATGCAATATAATTAAAGAGTTGGAAATACAGAGAATAAAAATTTAAATAGATGCTGGAAATCTTTTCAGTTTGCAGGAGGATTTGATGCAGAAAGCATGAAGGCTTTTGAAGAACTAAGGAGCCGCATTCATACTCAAGCTGGTGAAGGTAATAAACCAGAAACAGGGTGATCATCAAAAGATTAATTTTTTTTTCAAAAATCTTTTTTTAATACTAGTAGTTGGTTTTATGATATATCTCAGCTGTATATACCATTTTTGTCATTCAATTTTCATATAACTAAAATATTACCCAATAGTCTGCATATAAAAGGGAGAGTACAGTATATAATGTTCGTCCACAATCAAAAGCTGATAAGAACAGGGTGTATCTCTTGTATTCAAAATTCTAACTATTGTTCACAGTTGATGACTGAGATCAAAACCAAAATGGAATAATAAAAATAAAAACAAAAACATTTGCAAAAATCTATAAAAACTAATTTCAAAAAGGTCAATATTTATATGTAAGAACTAATTTGATATTTTATTTCCAACCCATTAATCTCATTCCATTATGTATATTTTAAAATCCAATTGACCAACAACTAGACAGTCAAACTCAGTGCAAAATCCCTCTCCAAGATGAAAGTTATTCAAGAGAAAAGCATACTTTTTAATGCCATTCCATTGAAGAAAAAAGTCTCAACTCTCAACCATATTTTTAAGCTTAGTTTCCTCTCTTTTTCCCCGGTATTTCAAAGACACTCCCCTAATTCCAACAGTAGCAGTGTCACCCTCCTAGGTTCAAATTTTGTGCAGCTTGTCCCTGTGTAAATTGCAGCCAGTTGTAATGTGGCCATATTTTACGCAAGGAGCCTAGTGTATTGACAAATAGAGCAATACACATAAGATTAATGAGATGAGATTAATGGGGTTGGAAATAAAGGTGAGTTAAATGTTAAAAAGATTTGCCGGAAAAAATGGAATTTGGCCGGAAAAAATTGTGTTTCAACGGAAAATATTGTATGCTTGTCGGAGAAGATGACCGGAAACGGAAAAACTGATGGAAGGACCAACTGTGTTAACGGAAGTAAACTTAAGTTAACGGAAGTAAACTTAAGGGACCACTTTCAAACAAAAAAAACTTAAGGGACCACTTTGGAACAAATAAATAACTTTGGGGACCAAAGAAGCATTTTTGCCTATTAAGTATAAAAGAGATTGAGTTTTGACTCACAAATCAATGAATTATAAATAATACTTCATCCGTCCCTAAATATAAAGCTTCTTTGGGGGATTTCACGTCCATTAAGAAGGTGAAATAATTTAGTTAATTGTATTGAAAATGTGAACTTTTGATATGTAATTTCAAAATTAACCCTATTACTATTATTGAGAATTTAAAAAGTATTAAATAAATAGGGGTGTTTGTGGAAAAAAGTAATTAATGATCATTGAAAATTGGTATGAGGCTTTATAAATAGGAACAAAATAAAAATGTCAAGAGGACTTTATATTTAGGGACGGAGGTAGTAAAACGTAAATTAAAAGTGACGACCCATTTGATTCCTATACACCAATTTGGTCATTGGAGAATAAAAAAATCTAAATTGATCCTCAAAGATTTCAAATGAGGGCCAAAATAATTTTGAGCCACATTTAATATCTCTTGATATAGGATCGGAAATTACAAGATTACAAGATTACCATTGCCGTTAGCCTCACCTTTGAGGATTGAGTTACCTTCGTGTTTTTAAAGGGTTTGTTTTCAAAAGAGCTTAGTGCATCAACAACAAAATTTTGAAAGTGTCCAATGGCTCAAAATTACTTCGAATGTGAAGCAATTGTGAGTAGTTCCTGCTTTCCAGAATCAATCTTAGGAGAACATGCACTTAACATTAGATTTTTTACAAACTTTGCAATTCTTCATAATTTGGTAGAGAGTCTTGTAAAATAATAAACTCAACGTAAAACACTCAATTTTATTTTTTTTTTGTCTTTTCTCACTTTTTACTCTACATCATCTTAACAATAATAAATAATAATAATAATATTAATAAATAAACTAATAATAATAAATAAATATTAATATTATTTTAAAATAGTAAATAATAATATTAAATATATATTTTTCGTATTTTATTCTTAAATGTATTATATTATTATGAAAATATATATATATATATATATATATATATATATATATATTCAAATAAGGATATATTTAAAAAAGCATTTAAAAAAATGGATATATAAAAAACTTCTAACTATTGAAATTATTGTTGCAATCCATTTTTTCCTTATAAAAATTGTTATGGCACATTTTTGAACGCAAAATTGAATATAATTTTTAAATATTATTTGAATGCAAATATAGTTTTTGGAAATTTATAAATATTGATGTGATTAAAAGTATTTGGGATTATTTTTAGAATAATAGGTAATTAATATTATTAAAATTACATTTCAAAAATATTATTGTAATTAAATTGATGAATCTAAAAGTATATCATGATGTGAGGTTGATGCATAAGTTTTGAAAATCTTATCTGTTATAGTAAAAGACATGAAAATTCTAAAAATCTGATGTTAAAATTATGCTATAAATTCCCTAAAAAATGGACCTGGTGGAGCTCCAAACCCTGAGATGAGAGCGTACTATATATAGTGACCGAGCCATTTTTGTAGATTTGGTAGCTGATAAGGGAATCACGTTATCCTTTGTATGGGATTATGATTCCCTTTTATTAGTCGCTGTTTTCCCTTTTATTATGTATTTAACTATTTATGGCATGTATATCTTCCGCGAGAAGGAATATCTCCGAACATTATATAGATGCTATCACTTCAGTGACCTGCACTTTTTATTTTATATATATATATATATATAAAGAAAATTTTCCTTTATTCATTTGGAAGGCTTTGCCAAAACCATTAAATCAATTACTTAATTGTTTTGTATAATACCAAATTTTTTATCTTGTATTTTATTTCTTACATACCTTTTATCTTCTTTGGATACCTTTTTTTTTTTTTTTTAAATACATGAAGAAAAAAACTATTAAACATTGTATTCGCCAGATTTTAATGTAACGTATCATTAATGTTATGTTTATGGCAAGTATATTCAAAAATGATCTTCTTAACAAATACTCTTAAAACACTTATTAAGATTATTAAGAGCATCTCCATTGTTATGCTTATGCTATGTATGCTTAGAGTAAGTACATATGCTTAAAAAAAATGCCATTAGAGTGAAAATTTTCTTTTAGCTTATATAAGCAACATATAAGCTTAGAGGAATTGGAAGCACATATGCCTGTATTGGGATAAGTATTTGGGACCCATATTAGCATATGGAATGTATGCTATCATTAGAATGATAAATTAGCTTAAATAAAATATTTTAAAAAATAGATGATGTATCACACAAAAAGTAATTATAAGCATACATAGTATGTGCTTAGCATTGGAGATGCTCTAAAGAAGAAGAAAAACAATGATAAGTTCACATTAATTTTCCTCTCAAAAACTTGAAAAGATTTATTTTCCAATAACTTTATTATACATTTGATTTCTTAATAGCATTTGCCTTTAATTTCAAAAATATATGAGAGGGTGATAAGTAGTTAGAGTAGTACGATGGGATCCAAATAAGTTTTTACCCAAAAGTTTTAAATTTTACATCCATAAATTCTCAAAATGCTCTTACTCATTTTTACTTCTTACCTAACTTTCTTAAAAAAAATAAAAATAAATAAATCTTACCCACTATTCCTCACATTTATCCCGCTCACTCTTTTCCCTTAACCTACACGGTACACACCTAACCTAAATTCTCAAACATCAAATTGTTTGCACGTATGAATTTTTTTTTTCCTGTTGAAGTATATTTTGAGACAGCAATTTTAAATTTTATGCCCCATTTAAAAAAAAAAAAAATCTCAAAATGCACTTATTCATCTTTACCTCTTACTTGCCAAACTGTGGTTAGCAAGATAACAACAAAAATTAAATGCTGGATTACTAGACACTTGTCTTTTACAGGTGAAATTCGGCTCTACAACTTAGTTTTGATGACTATTATTCATGTTTAGTGGGCTGCTACATGCTTACTCCCTAAGAAAGTGATCAAAGAGATTGATAGGTCAGCAGAATTTTCCATTGAGAGGTTAAAGAGAATGAAAGATGTTTTTTTTTTTTTTTTAATCAGCTGGGACAAAATTTTAAATTTGTACCAAGAAGGAATATGATGGTTTAAATATAAAACATGTTTAATTATTTAATGAGGTTCTTATTGCTGAGAGTGTGGAATATTACTTTCTAAGGAGTTCAATCTTTGGGTTATATTTGTGCATGATATCTACTTAAATCATACTAGCATTTGGGACTATAATATGAAGAATGATACAAGCTGGCATTAGAGGAAGTTGATCAAAACTAGAGATCTATTCAGCCAAGGATTCTCTGGCTCTCATTGGCTTGCACACCCGTGTTATTTACACTATGGAGAGTGGTTATAACAAGTGAAGAGGGCAAATTAACAGGTATACGTTGCTTAGGTTTGTTGGGTGCAGGTTCAATTTGCCTGAGCATTCTGTTATTAGTTAGTTCATGATGCAGAATAGATTGCTTACTAAATGGAGGCTCAAACAGTTAAACATCTCTATAAAGTCTACTACTTGTACTATGAAAAGGAGGAAAGCAAGGATCATTTACACTTTGAATGTAAGTTTGCTGCTAATCTGAATGGAGAAAAAAAATTGGCTGAAGCCGAGAGTGTTCCCTAAAAGATTTCATAACTAGAATATATAGGAGAATAATGAACATTTGGAGCCAAAGTAAAGCAAAAAGAGGAGTCATGTATGCTTCAATAGCAGCCTTGATCTACCATACTTGGGAGGAAAGGAATCAAATGATTTTTTAATTAAGAGCATTTTGCTGAGTATACCTAACTTCTTGTGAGGTAGTGGTGATCATTCCTCTCTTGGAACCCTTCTAAGAAGGGGGCAAGGGTGTTTTGAGTCCCATCTAGGCTCTTGTTATATATCCGTGTTTTTCAAGTGATATTATCTTAATCTAAACCTAAAAAAAATCCTTACATCTCACCCCACTCTCACATTTATCCCACTCACTCTTTTCCTTATGCCTATAAATCCAACCTAAATCAACACACCATAATCTCATACATCTACATTTTATTTGCACATATGAATCAAAATTATGTTTTTTTCTTCCTGTTGAAGTATATTACATGATAACAGTCACATGCAATTGAATCTAAGTGGAGTCTAAGAAATGTTAGATGTACACAACCCTACTCCCATTAAGTAAAAAGACTATTTTCAAGATATAAACCCATTTCACGGTACCATACCACCAAGTCCCACCTCACAAGTAAAGATATAATGAACAAGTTAAATAACAAAAACTGTAACTTGCATTTACAATGCAAATGATACTAGAGAAAACTTCCCTGAAATGGACAACATGCAAATTGCTACATACATAGCCGATATACTGCAATAAACTAGTCTATATATTTTGGCCTTGCTGATATGAAATAAAATAAAATGGTGCAGAAAAGTCTTACCACCAAACAAGGTTCCTTTGGGAAAGGAGTAACAAGGAAACATGATAAGAAAAACTGTCCTACTTATTCTATGACCAAATAGAAATAGAGAACATAATTTTGAACATATATAGCCTCAAGAAAGTTATGCTGATTTAGTGGGTGGCTTGTTTCTCACCACCACAACTTGATGAAAGACTTGACTGTCCCGGACACCTAACCACGACCACCACGGCCCCTTCCTCTTCCACCATAGCCGCCATCTCGTCCACCAAAGCCACCATCTCTTCCACCATAACCACCATCTCTTCCACCATAGCCATACCCCCTTCCATAATAACCACCTCGAGCACGACCACCACGCCAAGGACCACGGCCACCCCAGCCACCACGGTGCCTTGAAAATTCACCAAATGTCTGCACCACAAATCAGCAAATGAATTCAACATTATCCCTAAAAATGGAATATGGTCAAACCAAGATGGACCTTACCTCAGTATCGATCTTAATTTGCTCAGAGTATCTAATCCTTCCATTTTGTGACTCGCGGTCAAGTGCATTGGAAGAAAGTGAGTCAAAGAAATCATCCTTATTATAGACAGGCTGTGGAAACCAAAAAAGTCGAGTCATAAGTTGAAAAAAACAAAAATATATTTACAAAATATTCGACTGTATCAAGTTACACAAAAAATGGTATGACACTACCTTGGACTCCATTTTTGATACATCAACATCGTCTTCATCTTCACTACCATCTTCCTCACTAACAATTTCTTCCCCATCTTTCTCTTTTGAATGTTTGCTTTTACCCAGATGTCCCCATACTTCATCTTTGTTGAACTTCTCATTCATTGCCATGAAATCAAAGTCTTCAGTGAATCTTGCGACTGGGCGCATACCCTGCAAAGCATAAATTCACAATTTCAAAACCTCAAGTCCTCAACTGGATCATTACGATCTCAAATTACCTATGTAAAAAATTTCAACTTAGTAAGAGAAAACACTTCTGACAGGTTATGTCTTTTTAAAATTGGTAAACACCATTAATGAGACAAACACACAAATCTCACCTGATGAAGACCCTAAAAAACTAGAAAAGAAAGATTCTGAAAAATAACCTCCCTACCCCCAACCCAAAATAAAATAGCATCCCGAATCCTGTCAAAAACTTAAATTTCCAAAATATTCTAACAAGTTTTCAGGTTCTGTAAGTATATAAGAGGCAGAAAGTTCCCAGCTTCATCTTAAATGAAAAATAAATAAAGCATTACCCCGGGTCCTCTTGCTCTTCCACGTCCCCTGTAGCTGTAGCCATGATGAGTTTGAGTAGGAGCTCCACCAGGCTGAAGAAATTGCAATCAAATGTCATCAAGAATCCTTAGTCAAAGGACAAGATGATAAAAAGATAATTTAATATGAAAAAGTAGCCATACTTGCAGACATGCAGTCAATGTATGAATGATCTAGGGGTATACATTTATTTAATAAATATAAGAATGCAAACAAAGTGAAGTAGGATCATCAAATTCATGTAAGGCAGCTTTCCAATTAAACTGTAGACCAACCAACCAACCCTAATCCTAGTCCTACTATTAAATCTCTCCAGAAGAACATAAGAGAAACGGGTGGGAAAAAAGAAAAAACTTTCACAAATAGTCAATGTAGAGGATGTGCAGTGAGCACCTGGTCATTGTAGCTTAGAGTGATGTTTTAATATAATAACCACAAATGGTGAGAGGACAGTGCGGTCAATTTACAATAGTCCAGTCTCCACTAGGCTAATTATATTTAAAACGAGAATCAGTGTCTGTGAAGGCATAAAACAAGAGAAATAGGAAGAGAAAAGTACCCTGTGAGTTGGCCGTGAATTTACTGGCAATGGCAGTATTGGTGGCTGGGTTTCAGCAGAAACCGGCACAGATGCCTCTGGAGGTAATGTTGATGATACCTGAATTACTTCAACATCCTTATGAGATGTTTGTAAAGGCTGAGATGAAGATACTACAGCTGGTCCAGATTGCAATAGTTGACCTGGGGTTACCAGAGAAGGGGCTGGTGTTTCAGTACGGATAGAGTTCGATGATCCAACAATTGCAGGAGTCAGCTGGGATACAGTCTGATAAGGCAAGCTTGAACCTAAAATTGCATTAGGTTTGTTGGCTGGTGGAACTACAGCACCAATATCAGGAATACCATTGGAAAAAGGAGTCAATGATGTTAAGTTAGCAGGTAATGAGACTGCTGAAAGTGAAACAGATGGTGCCTTGTTTGGTACTGATACTGGCAGAGCTTCAGATACTAGTGTAGCAGGTGCTGGAGGCAAAGTTAATGAAAGATTTGATGGAGGTACAGAAGTAGAAACACTAGAGGAACTAGTACTCACGGGGAGCAAAGATGATGGGATATCTGGCAAATGTGAAGGTCCAGTAGGTAAAGAGGGATTATAATTGGGAAACTGCATTGGCTGCTGTATAGATGACGGCATCGATAAGCCAGGTGGTGGTCGAAGCAAAGATTGCTGCTGTAACTGAGGAAGCCCATTTGGGGCACCATAATATCCTTGCCAATACATAGGCATGGCAAGCCCACCACCATTTCCATTTGGGGCAGGCGGAGGAGAAGCTCCCCATGACCCTCCAGGTTGATACAAAGGCAAGGGTGCTTGAAAATTTGACCCAGGGAGTCCAAGTTGTGCAGTATGAGAACCAGGGGCAGGACCACTCAAAGGCCCACTTACAGATGGTAAGCTTGGAGCTGTGGTGACTGGGCGAGAATACTGAGACTGCAAGGCAATTCCACAAATTAGGATGTGATTAATATAATTTGATGGATTATGTATTCAAGAAGTTACTCATCCACCTGAATAATAGCTGGATCAGTGTTCACTGGTGGAGTAGGAAGAACAGGTGGAGAAGATTTAACCTGTAAATCCTGCAGGAAGAATGGAAAAGATGTTTCAGTTGATTATATAGATAGTACATAAAATCATTCAAAGCTCATACAGTAACATTTGTTTAACTCAGATGTCTATTGTGATTAAAAGGAAAAAGAAATTAGTGTCGTTCTTTGCAAAGCCAATTCAACAAAATAGACAACACTACATTAGCTATTTTGAAATGTAGTTGTATATTTTCCGGATCTAATACCTTGATGTCAGTCCCGCGGAACAGTATATACTCGTACACCTTGTCACCTGGAGGAATTTGCTGACCATCCTTTTTCCTTCCTTCAGTCCCAAACGATCGCACTGCCACACAAAAGCAAAAGTATTACTCCACCAAGATAGCTTGTCAAAGATAAAAACTTACAATGACGTCTTTGACAACATTCAAGTTTGGTTTGATTTCGATTTCACTGATGTAAACCGAAAAACAAACTGAACCCAGCAGTTTTAATTTGCTTACAATTTTTAATTCAGTTCAAAATCATCTATCAATGAATTTGCTTTGATTTTGATTACATAAATGAAAACCAAAAACCAAACTGATATTCACTTCCTAGGTTTAGCTGGGGCAAGGCTGCATACATCAAACCCGTCCCTGATTCCCCCACAACGATAGGGAGACTCATGCATTGGGCCACCCTGTTAGTAAAATTCTATGGAAGCTCTTTTCTTTAGTGTTCTAGAATATACATATGCGAATTTTTTTTTATATAAATAGGTAAGACACTTACTGTTCTTTCCTAATGGTTAACCATCCAATGAAGGAAAGACAATCTGTACCGTTTCATTCTTTAATGGTTACTTCAATCCTATTCAATCATGTGTCCATCCAAAAAAATCGATTGTCTAAACATGCTAAGGTTTTGAATATGAAAATTTTGATATCAGCTGCCCATTGGTGTGAATTTACTGCTCTAGAAGCTTTTGATTATCTATCTTCATTAGATGGTTTTTCAATTATCCTTCGTTGTTCTATGTGATTCTCACTGGTCAATGATTAGGGATTAATGATTAGGGAGCAAACTCAGTCCAAAACCCTAATCACCAAACCCAAATTATCAACTCAATGGTGAGAATTACATGGAACAATAAAAGAATCACAATTTTGAGAAACCATTTAATGATGACAGATTATAAAAAAGCATTCAAAGCAGTAAATACAACACACAATGGGCAGAAAATAACAAAGCTTTCAGATTCAAATTCACATTCAAAGAACACATGCTAAAGACATAAAGCCTAAACGACACCGATTTTTTTAAAACCATCTTTTGAACAGGGTATCCCAAATCAGTAAAATAAAATATTTAACGGTTATTTTAATCCTTCTATCCATTTCATTATGTTTGCTTCATCCAAAAAATTGATAGTCTAAACTTCCAAAGATTTCGAATATGAAAATTGTGATATCTGTGCCCATTGGTGTGTTTTACACTTGAGAGCTCATTGATTGGTTCTGTTGGTTTTTCAATAATAATTCCTTCATTGTTCTGTGTGATTCTTCAGTGGTCGATGATTAGACTTTACTTAATAGGGAAAAAACTTACCAAAACCCTAATTATCGACCCACAAGAATCACATGGCACAATGAAAATTCACAATTGAAACACCAATAAACACAGAGAGCTATGAAGGCAGTAAAATCAACACACAATGGAGAGCAAATAACAAAGCTCTCAGGTATAAATTCGTGCTCAAAAGCACATATGCTTAAACATAAAACCCCAATTTTATTTTTTTAAAACCATCTTTTTAACAGGAAATCTCAAAAACAAACAATTCTTTTTTTTCTTGTTTTTGAAAAATAAAACCCTAGTCAATTACAAGTGAAAACAAAAACAAAAAAAAAACACAATTCAGAAAACCTAAATCCCAGATAGATAAAAACACAATAATCGAAAACAAATAATATTACATCAAAACTTTCAAAATCCAACACAGAATTCAACAAAATGCCAGTAAAAAAAATTAACCAACACCCATTTCAGCATTTCAACAGAATTCCCCAAAACAACAAGAAAATCATAGCAATCAAAATAAAAATCAAATTTTTAACCATAACTTTAAAGATCTGAGACACACAGAAACAAATTAAAATTAAAAAACAAATAAAACCCAGATAGAAAAATATAATAATAAAAACAAAAAGGGTAAAAGGGAAATGAAAATTATACCATTACGGAGACCGATACTAGACTCGTCGGTGTTGATGTTATAAAGAACACCCTCGTAACGAATCTCACTCTTTGAGGTTAAGCTGATCAAGCAGCCAATGTAGGAATCGGCTGCGGAACTTGATGAACGAGAAGCGCTGTCTGAAGAAGAAGAAGCCATTCTTGGATTGGATTGAATTATAAAACCATACACAAAAACAACAACAACTGGTTTTTGTTTCTGTGTCTTAGGGTTCTATCAGTTTTTTTTTTTTTTTTTTAATTTTGTTTTTTATGAGTGAAAGAGACTGTGTGGAAAGAGAGAGAGAGGGAGGGAGAAAGAGAGAGAAGGATATATATTGATACAACAATACAACAATGAAAAGAAATATCCATTATAGCTCTATATTGATTAATTTTATTTTTTCATTATCAACCCTTGAAATTCAAAATAAGAATCCATAAAATTATCAAAAAAAAATAAGAATCCATAAAAAAATATGTTTTTTTTTAATTTTATATAAAAGGATGAATCTAACAAATACAATTTTTTAAGAAAATATATTCATTTTTAGATGTTTATTTTTAATTTTTAAGGTTGAGATTAAAAAAATTCGTTTATTTTTGAAAAGAAGATGGTTATTAATGATTTCTTTCTTGGGTTTTTATTTTATTTTCTTTTTCTTGATGAGGTGGTTTGATTATTAATGATTTCTTTCTTTCTTCATTTTTACTTTATTTTCCCTTTTTCATTTAGGTGAATTGATTGTCAATGATTTCTTTCTTTCTTTCTTTAATTATTATATTTGATTTTCCCTTTTTTTTTTACTTGGGTGAGTTGACTATCAGTGATTTATTTATTTATTTCATCCATGAGTACCATAACCTTAGGGAACTTTAGTAATGGCCTCTGAAGCATGGATATTCCATCTGGCTGTCGTACACGTAGCGGTTACGGGTGATACACCTTGGATACTCCTGGGTATGTATCGGGTGTGTATCCAAACAAAAAAAATTGGGTACTTGAATGGGTACGTTTGGGTATTTGATTGGGTACGTACCTATCGGACATACCCACCATGTGGTACGACTGAACATAATTTTTTTCTTAAACGATGTGTTTTGTTCACAAGGATAAAGGAAAGTTATCTTTATTCAATATTTTTCAATTATCTTCTCACCCTGTTTCATTTTAACCCGAAATAACACTCTCAAGTGTCAAATTTCTTTCTCCTCTTGCTAACCTGATCCCTTCGTTCCTCACTATGCTTGACCCCCTCCACCTCTCGCGGTACCCCTCATTATGCTTCCCTCCTTCATTAGTTCGGTGTCTCCCTCTAAATTGTCTCGCCTTTCTCTGTTTTGTTCTCTTACTAACTCGTACTTCTGTTTTTTATGTTCTATAAATATTTCTCTCTTTTTTTTCTTTGTTGTGATGGAATAATGAATATATACTATCTTGATTTAAAACAGTAATGAAAAATGATTTGATACTCATATTTTGTTTTGATTTTTTTTTGCACACCAAGTGTTTAAACTAGTTTAAGAATAGAACCACTTTTTTCCCTTATTATGCACCGGATTTTTTTCCTATTTTGTGTTATTTTTGGAATTTTTTTATTAATTATTACATAGTGCAAACATTATAGGTTGTGTGGTAGGAAATTAATAATTCCTATGAATTTCAATTTGTTGATTGTATTTTTATTTTTGCAATTTTTTATTTTTTAAATTTATATATAATTATATTTATAAATTAAATATATATATATATATAAGAACGTACTCGTACCCTAATTTTTTTTTTAAAAATGTCGTACCTCATACCCGTACCCATACCGGGTACCGGTATCGTAGCAGTACTCATACAACATAGGTAATGGTACTTAGAAAATAAAATTTGTTCACAATTATCCTAAAAGTATTATTTAAAGATAAATAAAGATTTAAGAAACTTAAATATTGTATTTTTTGAATATATTAAATATACCACTTTGTAAAAAAAATGTCAACTTTTAGAATTTTTAAATAATATCTTTAGGTCACTAATTAGTATTTTACATTTAAAAACTCAAATTTAATATTAAAAATATTAATTTTAATAATATACTTTTCTACGTTCAATAAAGACTATTTATTTTTTCAATAAATTTTAATTTAAAAACTTGTATTTAATATTAAAAACTTTTTGTGTTTTTCTTTATCATACATAAGATAGCAGTTACGAAAACAATAATAAAATCCAAAAGACAGGTCAATAACCCTGGATTTGTGAGTCTTTTGTGTGAAAATTGCCGATGATGAGGTATGATGGTTGTGCGGTGTACGTTTTCGCCGATAGTAAAACACGAAAATAGGGATGACAACCGGGTGGGAAATGCTCGGGGAGGTCTTTCTCATTTCCCATTCTCAGGTCTCATTTGCCTTTTATCTCCATCCCAATTCTCCATGTTGGGGGTAGATTACCCCCATCCCCATTCCCCACCACCTCACGGGGAACGTAACTTCAATTTGACCTCTCAAAACAGCATACAAGAACAAATATTCAAACAAGGAAAGTAAATAAAAACATCTATAAATTATCAAGCATATATATTATAATTTATAAATAGTATAGGAAAGTAAATAAAAAAAAAGAAATTACCCAATCTAAGAGAGCGATGGAGCACTATTGCGGTTTTGGCAAGTATATCAGATCGTCGCACAAGTAATAAAGTGAAAGTAGAGTATCGATCCCAACGAGGATTGAAATTGATTCTAAGAATTCTCACATGCTAGACGTTCCTCCTCAAACATGCAATTAGCGGCATAGAAAGCATCTGAAACCTAATTGTAGTTACTAAGTGAAATTTGAATTGAGATTTAATTGATTTGGAAATTGTTGATTAAAATAAATAAAAATAACGATTCTTAGACAATAAGAAGAGCGGGGTAGTTTCAATGAAAGTTCCTAAAATATTTAACAACGAATTAAATTGTTTTCCTGAGTTCTGAATTTGTTTTGCAAAAGTAGGAAACGTCTAATGTCTTAGAACGTTTCCATATTTTAGATATTAAATTCCCTTGATGTCTCAAGCGAAATCTTAAAACCTAACTCTTAATTAATGTTCAATCAAAACTCATAAAATTATTCAATTCATAAGAAATATGTTCATCCCTATGCAATTGAACTATTCGATTATTAGGCACAATCCCAGATTAATATGTCGATTAAATTAGGATTCTCATGTCATGAATCACGCGCTTTCATGAACAACAATAAAAACATAATCAAACACAGAACTCATGATGGAAAAACAAATTAATTCATTGCATAAATATTAACAAGGTTCCATAACCATCTACTCTTACATCTCAAATAAGGATTTAGTTCATACTAGAGAAGAGAAAAACAATAAAAGTGGTAAAGAAATCCATAATTACCACTAAACTTGAGTCTCCAATCTCTGAGTTCTTCGCAAAACCTCCAAACCTATTTTTCCCACCGTTCAGAATACCCACTATGAGTCAATCCTAGTATTTTAAAACCAAAAGAAAACAAATCCCCTCTAAAATCTCTAAAAGATATGAATTTGAGTTGCTGAAATCTGCGACACTCGCCTGAGCGAGTTTTAGACTGTGAAGACCCCAACTTTTTTAAGCTGTTGACCTCACTCGCCTGGGCGAGTCTATGCTTTTTTCACTGCTCAGCACCCCTTTGCTCCAACCTCTTGATTCCAATGCTTGCTTTTTTCCTTCCTTTCCATAAATCATCAAATTAAGCCTCCAAAACCTGAAATTCAGAACAAATTGATACAAAATCCTCAAGGATCTCGTTCTTCACATTAGCAATTAAAAACTCAATCTTTTTCCTAAAATACTTAAGAAACAAGCTAAAACTTCATAAAAGGGAGTTATTATTCCTTGAAAAACATCATATAATAGGCTCAAATCAAGCACGGTGAGAGAGCGGTGGTGAAGTAGTCGTCGTAGCAGTGGCGGCGGAGCAGAGGCGAAGCAGTGGTGGAGTGTAGCTGCATAGGGAGCGGCGGAGCAGTGGCTGACTAGCGCGAGCAGTGCGGCGGAGCAGTGAGTGTGACTGGCGCGAGCAGAGCAGTGGTGCGGCGCGAGCGGTGCCTGGCATGAGTGAGTAGTGAGCTGCGGCCAAGAGATTCGAGAAGAAGAGGAAGAAGTAGCGCAACAGTACTAAACTAGGGTTGGGGGTAGTAGGTTTTCAACTTTCTTTATAATTAATATATGGGGAATTACCATAAAACCAATTTTTTAACTATATATAAGTTAAATATTTAAGGGCATATAAGTAAAAGAGGCAGGGGATGGGGGAACTAATCTCATTCCCCTCCCCGAAATCTGTTCGGGGGAAAAATCTCCTCCATCCCCGCCCTCGACGGGGAAAAATCCCCAAACGCGGGTACCCAAACGAGGCGTTCCCCGCGGGGATCCCCATGTGCAGTCTCTCATTGCCATCCCTACACGAAAGAGGCAGCATTTTGCTCCGTGGTTCTTATTATCTTTCTAGGACACTTATCAAAAAAGAAAAATCTGAAGTTTAAATCAAATTTAATTATTTATCAAAAATGATTGATAAACCTCAAAATTAACGTACAAATTAATCTAAATCATATAACAAATGACATGTGTCACTTACTTATTATTGATTGGTTACTATGTGAGTCGGGGGAGGGCACTGTCGCAGGTGTAACATCCCGAATTTTAATTCCAAGCTTAAGTAGAATAAGTCTAGGTCAAGCTAATGGAAATCGTAAGAGTAAGCTAGGGTTAAATGAAATAATCATGGCCAAAATGCATGTAGGAGTTAAGGGGAATGCCTTAGAGTTAGAAACCCTCAATGCATGAAAATCTGTTGATGTAATCGATTACCTTGGGGTGATAATCGATTACAATCTTTCTGTAAAAATTACTAAAATTGAATTAAGGGAAGTAATCGATTACCTTGAGGAAAGTAATCGATTACTGACCTCCTATGAGAAACCCTAAAATTTGATTTTTGGGAGATAATCGATTACATTTGGGTGGGTAATCGATTACCTACCTTCTGTGAGGAGCCAAACAATTGTGAAATAAGGGGTGTAACCGATTACCTAGGGTGGTAATCGATTACAGCACGTGCTCTTATAAAAAAAATAGGTTGATCAAAAGCCAAAAAGTCAAAGATTCTTGAGGAAGCTTCTCTTCTCAACCACTCATTCTCCAAGCTTCTCAAGGAAGCTTTCCATGTGAGCCACATGTTTCAAACACATGTGCAAATAAACAAGAACAAAGCAAAACACACCAACAACACTTCACTCATCACCCTCAAAGGATAATTATGCTAAAGGAGGTTTAATGTGATGTAATTAGGATTCCTTTGAGTGTCATAAAGGAGTTAAGAAGCATTGGCGTCAGATAGGAGATTTAAAGATGAACAAAAGAACGTTAGAAACGGTGTTTTCGGTGTTATAAACACCCTACATTAGGAAATTACAAATAAAATATTTAAAAAGTAAAACACAAATTCCACCGTTGGATGTGAAGATAAGGGTCTTAGGAAGCTTGCTTTCAAATTTGAGAAAGATCCAACTAATAACGAAGGAGATATAACATTTTGAAATGCAAGGAATGAAAATCTGGCAGGGTAATCGATTACTTTTGAAGGTAATCGATTACCTCCTCTTTGAATGGGATAAATGAAACGAAATTCATGAGATAATCGATTACTTGTGAAGGTAATCGATTACCTCAAGGTCTGACACAAAAAAATAGTTTAATGAGAACCACATGAGAAGCTTTTCAAGGAAGCTTTCCTTTTCAACCACTCATTTCAAAGCTTCTCAAGGAAGCTTTCAATCATAGCCACTCATTCCATTTCCCATTCAAATAAAACAAAAGGCAACACAACAACAAACACCCATTCACTCCCTTCACTCTCATTCATTCTTCTTCATCATCTCCTCTTCCTCTCACTTGAGCTTCAAGAGCTCCACCACCCAACACCACCATTCGACCACCACCCTCCCCAACATAGACAAGAGCATCATCTTCATCATCCTCATCAAGACCATCAAGGCCATAGATTCAAGATCAA
The DNA here is from genome assembly GCA_037953625.1 of Crotalaria pallida. NCBI lineage: Eukaryota > Viridiplantae > Streptophyta > Magnoliopsida > Fabales > Fabaceae > Crotalaria > Crotalaria pallida. The sequence goes on along the minus strand of CM075652.1, from coordinate 113,171,676 downwards.
GCTCAAGAGCTCCTCTTTCTAAGAACAAGAACACCCTCATTCATCATCAACCTTCACCCATTCTTCTTAAGCCCTACAAATTCAAGGGCAACAATTCCTCATCATCAACATCACTCCACTTTCATCTCCAGACCAAGCTTCACTTCTTCTTCTTCAAGGTTCTAAGAGCACCCTTCATCACCTATAACCTCCATCACTTCCCAAGCTCTAAGAATTAAGAGCACCCAAGAACACACATCAACCACTCTCACCAAGATCATCAACTCTCTAAACCCTAGAACTCAAGAGTACAAGATCAAGCACCATAGCCCTAACACCTCTCCCACATCATCACACGCTTTTCACCCTTCCCACCAAGACCAAGTTTTGTTCTCCTTCTCCTTCAAGATCCTAAGAGCCTATCATCATTCATCAAGAACCATCATCATCTCATTTGCTCTCTCCCGTCCTCTTTCTTGAACACAAGTTGGAATCAAGCTCTCTTCCCTCTTCTCCCTACACATTTGATAGCTATTGGATTGGAGATCTAAAGGAGTTATAAGGGTGAAATCTTAAAGAAGTTAGGGCAAAGGCTAAGGCTAGAATTTGTAAAGGATTCTCCACTCTCTCTTTGGTAGAGGTAAGGAGTGGGTGCTACCTTGATTTAGGAGGTCGTCTCTAGTTAGTATATGATGATGTGCTAAGAGCGTGTGCTTAGTGTAGTGAATTATGAAACCTAGGATAGTAAAGGATGATAATGTTTTAATTGCTTGAATAAAGAAATTGGACCCTAATTGAAACCTGTGATTAATTGTGTATGTTAGGTGTTAAATGTTATTATGAATGCTAATTAGAAAATATGAACCCTTGATTTATGCTTGTGAATAGTGGTGAATATTTGTTATTTGATTTTGAATATTTGTTTTGGTGTAATGTTGGCAATTAGGAATATTATAAATGCTTGAGTGACTAATTGAAAATACATGTATAGTTGTAGCTATGTGTGGGTTTGATATTTTTTTTTGAACAGGTGTGGGTTTGATATATTAGTGTATGATTAATTGAATTGAAGGTATGGCTAATTAGAAAAGAACAATGAGATAAACTAAAAGGAATGGACTATTGAATTGATCATTGGGGACATTGGTACACTAGGTGCTCTGCTAGGTGTTTCAAACGCTCCATTAGGGCCAAATGCCCCGTCAGGCTAAATGCCCCATTAGGTCCAAACGCCCCGTTAGGCGTCGATGTACCCAATTGATCAATTCAACGATAATTAAAAGAGTGGAAAATGTGAAAAGGGTCAAAGTAAATGAATTGAATATGCTAAGAAATGTGATAAAGAATGAATAAAATTATAAGTATTGTCCTAACGGGTGAAGCCTAATGGGTGCCAAAAGTCCTGATGGGTGCAAAAGTCCCTTATGGGTGTTACAAATGCCCTAGCAGGTGCAACCAATTCCTAGTGGTGTAAATAAGAGAAAAGAGTATAAGAAAGAAAAGAATGAATGATGAAATGATTAATGGACAATTGGATTGTGATGTGAGCCAAATGTAAATGTTTGAATGTGCATGAGCATGATATGGAATGATTGAATGAAATGGTATGTGCTAAATGTTTAGTTGTGATTGACTTGATAGGTTATTATGTCTAGTTAGAAATTGCTTTCTACTTCATGTGCAATGCTCACCTCCTTACTATTTTTACAGGTACTGAGATTGAGCTAGCATAACCCCCGGCCGAGCAGGAGTGCTCTCCCTCACATGGAGAGTAAGTCATAGATGTTTGGGCTTGCGTTTAGTCTTGGACCCTTTTGATTTATGTGGATGTCTTTTGTTTTGATCATTGTATAAACTGTAAATGTTCATTTGGGTGAGTCCAGGACCACTTCCTAATGGTTAGGAAGTATATTTTGGGAGCTTAAACAATTCCAAACTTGTATTTACTTTGAGACTTTTCCGCTGTGACTAAATCTATGATATGGATGTATTATGATGTACAAAGATCATTTTGGCCCTGTTGGCTTTATGCATAAATGATTATGTTAATTTTTAACAGGTGAAAGGAAAACTACATTTTGGAATGTCCAGTAAACAAAGTAAACTCCGTCCAATTTTACGGAGATTTTTATAAGTTAAAATGGTTTTAAAAAAAAAATTTTAGGTTCATAATTTTTCTATCGGGTAATTAAGGGTAATTATAAATAGGGTGTTACAGTAGGCGCAGGCGCGATCGCAGGGAGCTGCTTCTGTCGTGAGCGAGCAAGGGAGGGTGCGGTGGCGGAGGCACTGGTCGCACAGAGTTGCTGTCGTGACCGAACTTGAGGAGGGGTTGCTGCACTGCGATGAGAGTTACGAAGAACAGATGGATGATGAGAGTGAGAATGCTACAATGAGAGTGAAAATAAGGATTTATAAAAAAAAAAACAAGCGATTTACCGAGGGCCGTATCGAGGGCCTAGGCCTTTTTTAATTATTGAGGGCCAAAATCTCTCTGTAATACCGAGGGTCAATAAAGATTATCGAGGGATTATGTTGGATTTATTACCAAGGGTCATAATCCCTCTGTATTATCGACATAATATGGCCCTCGGTAACTTTATCGATTTAAATTTAATATTAATTTATTTGTTTTTCTATTTTTGTCGGAATTTTCGATGAAATGGTCATCGGTAAATTTTTTTTAGGCCACAATTATTTTTATTGTTACTGAGGGCATCATTCTTTTTTTACTGACGGACTCGAGGGCCTTCGGTAACTGGCATCGGTAATACTGCATATTCTTGTTGTGTTTGTTCTAAACTAAAAGTTTAGAAATTGAAAATTTTGAACTATGATTGGTTGATTAATGCAAAATACATTAAATCAGTTGTTTGATAATTGATTATTGTGTTAAAAAAATTATTAAATTCATGCATGTTTCCTTAATTTTTTTACTTTCCCAATTTGTAATCATTCTTGTGGGATAGAAGGAATACTTAATATTTTCTATTTTACTTTTTAACTAAAACTCTTAAAAAATAAGATTTATTAACATATGAGTTTAGGGTATTTTTGTTAAAAAGAAAAATATCCTTTATGATTTTCGATTTATAATTGAAAAAACTTAAATGCTTTTGAAATTTAATATAATGAATATTTTAGTTTTATTGAACAATTTCTTCAAAAAAAATAGTTCTTAGTTTGCAAAATATATAAAAATCCATTATATTAGATTCTCAAAAAATATTTAAAACTATGACCTTTATTTTAAAAAAATTTTGGGAACTCAATTGATTGCCGGTGATTGTTTACTCTATAATATAAAACACATTTAAGAAAGAGATCTTGAGTTGGACTCTTAGATTTGTATGTATATAAAAAACTATTAAAGTTCCCTCTTAGGTGACTAATTGTACGTTGGAAGATTAGGAAGATTACGCTGTCGCAATTCGCTAATTGAGCATAATGATACTTTAGGGAAAAACATACATGTAAGTAGCTCTCACCCCATGTATAGATTGTTGATATTTTAAATTTTTTTTATAATAAATATTTTAAATTACAAATTATTTTTATTTTTATTGTAAAGTAAAGATTATTTTTAAACAACAACAAAAAATAATTATATAAAAAGGTGGGAGTTCAAACCAAACCCTATACTTTAAAAAAATTAATCTGAATGATCTTGTTGATAAATTTTATACTTCTTCACATGAACAAAAAATATAACACTTTTTATCTGAGATATTCCTTATTTATTTTTTGGATAAATTGAGATTTTTATATATGATTATTAAATTTATTATGATAAATAAATATTAAATAAAAATTGAACATTTTGATTTTTTTTATATTTATGAGATCGATGGATTAGTTTTTTTTGTACAATTAGCATTTTTTTTAAAATATGATTATCAAATCTGTTGTTATTAATCATAATTAAATATTTTTATCTTTTTAATCAATTATCTTATCTCAAGTTAATAATAAGATTGAATCCTAAAAATCTTTATCTTATCTCAAGCTAAATATTTTTTTTATTTTTTATGATTATCTTTATCTTATTGGATCTTAATCTTTCTTTTCTTTTCTTTTCTTTTTTAAAAACACTTCTCATATCTTAATATTAAAGACTAATTAGGCAGATTGGTCCCTGACTTTGCAGCCATCGATCAATCTAGTCCCTGACTTTATCGAAACATCAATTTAGTCCCTGAGATTGCAATCCGTCGATCAATTTCGTCCCTGGCGTTTGGTGCCGTCAATCTCCTGTCACGGAATGCACACGTGGACAATAACTGTGCCCAAAACGACGTCGTTTTGGCCATGCTGTCATCCTCCAACTTATCTCGTTACCCCCAACGGTCAAGTTACTTATCTAACGGTTCTAATTTAACATTCTAATCCAACGGTGGCAAGATCGTCTTCAACATTTTCAAATATAAGAACCCTAATTCCCAAATCAAAACCCCCAGTCCAGAAATCACAATCTCATGCCCCAGTTACATTATATGAAATCATTCTTCCTTTTTTTCAATCCCTAATTCTGAAATCAACCCCAATTTGCCTACCCTAAATTTCAATGAAATGGGTGGTGACATTAATCATCACTTCACAGATTCCTTCAATGAAAATTGCTTCAATGAAAGTAGTGAGTCAAAGGCTGGAGATCCTATTTATTGCTTCTGTGGTCTCAAAAGTGTGGTAAGGAGATATAAAACATCTCTCAATCCAGGAAGACTTTTCCTTGGTTGTCCTAACTATAAGGTATTGTGTATAATAGCTTATTAAGCTGTCATCACTGTTGGTTCTGTGTTTTTTTTAGTTAAAACTTTTTTTATTGTTGGTTTTTGTAGATAGGGAACTACTGCAATTTCTTTCGTTGGGTTGATGGTGAAGACAATGCTAGTGAAAGGAGTTCTGTTGAAAGGAGTGTGGCTAAAAATAGTGCTGGTGAAAAAAGAGTGGCTGAAATGAGTGTGGCTAAAATGTGCAGTGTTGAAAGGAATGTTGATACTTCCAATGAAGATTGGAGGATGGAAATGAACTTGAAGGTGGTTAGATTAGAGGGTGAAATCAGGACATTGAAGTTTTGCTTGGTCAGGCTGATTGTACCTGTTCTGCTAGTGTTCATTTTTAACATCATGTGGGGGATGGGTTGCATTTGGAAAAAGGAATGATAAGTCTTTTGTTTAGTTTATGATGTGTTAATCAGTTTGTAATGCTAAGTGTTTGGCAAGAAATTATGTATGTGGATTATGATGTAATGATAATGAATGAGTATTATGAATTTTCGAATGTATTTTTTGAGGCAAAAAGGTCCCTAACTAATCCCAAATTAATTCATATACGTCCTTGACTTTATAGCATTATAAAGCAAATACATCCCTATGTCATAAACTTAGCTAGCCAAAAGGTACATGACATCCTGTCCTTCCAAAAACAAACACATAATACCCAGTTCAACAAAAACAAACATAATAAAGATCATGACATCAAATGATCCACAAAAACACATAATACCCAAAATACATCATGTCAACAAAAAACAAACAACATATAATATCAACCACAGTGCTAAGTTCCATATTTCACTTCATTGCTGGTGGTCCTCTATAACCAGGGGTTGGTATGAAAATCATTGTTGGTTCCTGCGGTGCATCTGCTGTGTGAGAGAGATTTCCTGTTGGCATAGACAAGTTTGCTGCCTCAGTTGTGACTTGAGATCTTGTTCTTGGCCTAATGGGCAGTTTATTCCTTGGAGCTTGAGGTCCACAGCCTTAGCCTTGTTTCTTGTCACCTCTGTACCCTTGCCCTTTTCCTTTGCCAAAGGCAGCTCCACAACCTTGGCCTTACCCTTCTTCTTTGCCATTGCATCCTCCTCACCCTTGCCCTTCTCCTTCTCCAAACACTGCTCTACAGCCTTGGCCTTGCCCTTACCCTTGTTCTTTGACATTGCAGTCTCTCTGCCCTTTTCCTCATCAATTACCAAATTCTGCTCTATTGCCTTCTTAGCTTGGAGTCTGGTTACTCTCCGATTCAGCTCCATTGCAGCTTCCATCAACTGTTGTTGAAGTTCAACTTTCCTCTTCTGCTCCTCATAGTTCTTCTTATGTGCTGTCTCTTCAATTGTTTCTGCTGTCCTTGTTTTTGTTTGAGCTTCAAGCATCTTCTTCTTTAAGTCATCCTCAACCTTCTTCTTCTTAGCTTCTGCAAATGCTTTCTTCTTAGCTTCTTCTTTGTTTTTTGTCTCAACAGCCAACCGAGCTTCTAGTGCTTCCTTCTTTCTTGCTTCAGCAAGCTTCTTTTTCTTCAAAGCTTCCATCCTCTTTTCTTCCACTTTCTTCTTCAGTATTGGATCATTTATTTTCTTGCTTCTTGCTTCCCCTTCTTTCTGGCTCTCACCTTCAAGTACTCCACTAACAACTCTCCTTATGACTTCATCACACTTAGCCATGTCTACACCTTCACCCTCATCTTCCCTGTCAACCAATACATCAATGTTGTCAGCAGGTGTGTGCTCATAAAATATGTGGCACACACGTCCAGCAATTTTACTAGCCTGCACCATTTGCAGAAGGTCTTTATCAGTGTCTAATGCCCTCAATCCCTTGGTCATAGACTTTTTTGGAACTAACCACAACACTTTAGACACTGACTTGTACCCTAACTCTTTGTAGTAATCCCTGCATGCCAAAACATCCAACTCATCTTCATCAATCCCACCCCACTCTGACAACTTTCCATTGTTATATGTTGTCTTCCCATCACTGTCCTTGTAAAAAGTATCCCCATGGTGAAACTTCAAGTAAATCATCCTATACATGAAAAATACAAACAAATCAGTGACTCTATACTGGGTCCCACAAAGCCCATTAACAATATACAACAACAATAATTAATAGGGACAACAGATACACGACATGGACCACATACAAAATAAAGAAGGTAACCAAAACAAGGAAATCATTTAAATTACTCCATAGACCACAATGACATAATCATATAATAAAGTAATAACCCAAAATCTGACATTTATGAAATAAACAAAAAAAATGAAAAAAAAACCATTTTAAGTAACATGCATAACCTGCACGAAACCCTAATCACATACTCCCTCCGTTTCACAATGTTTGGCCTTTTAGACTTTTTTCCTTGTTTCACAATGTTTGGTCTTTTACATTTTCAATACACAAACATATTTTTTTTCCAATATTAACCTTTCATTCAATCATTTCTCTTACTCCTCATTAATTCTACTTTTATCATCTCTCTTATCTCTAAACCACTATACATTAATTAATGGACACACTTACTAATAAAAATTAAATACTATTACAATTTTCAATAAGGATTAAATAGGGGCATTTTAGACAAACTATACATAATACTTACAATAATTAACACTTTCTTAATCTGTGTGCCCAGACCTAAAAGGCCAAACATTGTGAAACGGAGGGAGTATATTGGGAACAATAATGCATATTTTCACATATTCATTCAAGGTTAGGGTTTCTCTTACCTTTTGAAGCTTCATTGCTGATGAAACGATGGAGATTGCACTAATAATGTTCACTTCCCTGAGATTTGCTTCAATGTTTCTGAACTTGGGGTTTGGTTTCATTCATTGTGAGTGATTTAAAGAAAGAAGGTTTCGTTTGGTTTTCTCTTCTGGGTTTGCTTTGAAGATATGTGATGGGTTAGAGGGAAAAAGGGTGTTTTGTTTGGCGCCAAGCGAATGGGCCAGCGTGGAAAACGACGTCGTTTTGGGCACAGTTATTGTCCACTTGTGCATTCCGTGACAGGAGATTGACGGCACCAAACGCCAGGGACGAAATTGATCGACGGATTGCAATCTCAGGGACTAAATTGATGTTTCGATAAAGTCAGGGACTAAATTGATCGATGGCTGCAAAGTCAGGGACCAATCTGCCTAATTAGTCTAATATTAAATAATGGAGACATATGCCAACAACAAAGAAGATGAGCTCTTAGTTTAATTTTTTTTTATAAATAAGCCATAATCTCTATATAACAAAACAGTAGTGGGATAATGTATGTAAGAATATGGTAGAAAAATAAAGTTTTATTGAAATTTATATATATACTCACATTTATACATAATAAGTAGTAATGTATATCTTACCTTTATAAATATGGAGAATATAAATCTTAATAGCAGTGTGAGTGACTAAACATAAATTTAGTTTATCAACATAATTTTTAATTTTTTTTCGCAATTTATTTTTAAAATTATTAATTTATTTCGGACTAATGGTCCATATCATATGAGAAAAAAAATAGAAAGATAATATTGTTAAAAAATTTGGTTTGCTATTAATAGTTTTAATTCTCTTGTCACGATAAAAAACAAAAAATATTTACATCAAGCATAAAATCAAATCCTATTTTTATATAGGATGATTTTTATCTATTACAATAAACAAAATATATTATAAAAAAAAAATCAAATCCTATTATTATATTGTCGGAGTCATAAATGAAGTCTTCTTAAATTAAAGCTTGAATCTCTCAAGAAAACGAAACATTAGGATTGGGTATATTAGCCACCGTCACGCCGTCTTTCATTGTTTGCATGATTGAAGAGACCATTGGTGTAGATAACAATAAATAACCATCTTCCTTAGTAGTTTATGATAGCCACTATGAAAACAATTAATGCAACATTAGATTTTGATGCACTCTATTGTCACCCGCAATTGAAGAATCAATCACTACAAAAAAATAAAAATAAAATGGTTAAGCATGATTTACTTTGCCGGGATGGACTCCTCCATTGTCTTTCTCCACTCTCTAACCGCACAATTGGTTACACCTAAATCAAAATTTTGAACAAACTACATTTTGATCAATAGTGCACACAAATTGCTGAATTAAAGTAAGTAAACTTAAAAATGAAATATTATAAACTAAAATGAGAGCAAATTATTAGAATTAAAAAAATTTAACGACGAAAAAATACAAAAATTGAAGGCGAATATAACTGTGAGAATGCTGTTTACCTAAATATCCATAAGTTTGTGAGCCAATTCCAATTCGCAGAAATGCTAAAATATTGTTGATGAGTCATCTAATGTTCATCATGATTTAATTTGGAAAACTTATAAAATTAAGGATAATGATTTCACATGCAGATATAATTAAATAAATTTGAATTATTTATTTAATTTTCAACAATTAAGGATAATTATTTCACATATAAGATTAAATAAATTTGAATTATTTATTTAATTATTGACAACTAAGGATAATTAGGTTTATCATGGACTCTTTCCTATGACCATAAAAGTCTCATCTCTTTGGATTTATCTTTTTGAGGATAATGATTACTTTTTTTTAAACAAAATGAGGATAATGATTTCACATATAGATAATTTATTTAATTTCAAATTATAATTTTGATTTGAGATAATGTTATTTACCTACAAACGCTACGGTGCAGGTATTTTTTAAGTGGACAAACGTGGTGTCTCGAAAAAGAATCTTTTTATATAAGTATAGTAGATATAAAATACTAGCTCTTACCCCGTGCAATGCACGGATTATTGATATTTACATTTTTTATATTAAATATTTTAAAGTAAAAACTTTTATTGAACAACAATAAAAAATAACCATACAAAAAGACTGAGACTCAAATCAAACCCTATACTTTTAAAAAAAATTAATTTAAATGAACTTGTTAAGGAATTTTTGTCCTTCCTTATTTAATTAATGGATAAATTAACATTTGTTATATGATTATCAAGTTTATTATGATGAATTTAAATAAATCAGAATTAAATATTCTGATTTTTTTGTTTGATGGTATTATGAGAAAATTGAAGGATAAATTAGAATATCCACTATTTTTTATGATAGAATATCATTATTTCATAGGACATGAAGACGACATTGAATTTTTTTTATATTTAATATTATATTTGTTTATGTATAGATGAGTATTAAATATTTAAAATGATGTTATTTAGCTGATGAATGAATTAACACGTTTTTAAATACCATTATTTCGTTTTTTATGATTAATTAAAGTGAAATCAAAATTAAACTTTTCTATATATTTTTTTGTTTGATGGTATTATGAGTATATTAAAGGATAAATCAAAATATTTCATATTTCAAAGGATATGATAATTTAACATCTTTTGAATATAATAAATCCTTTAATATGAAAAGTCATAATTAAACCAAAATTATACATTCTGATTTTTTTTATTTCGTGATATTGTAAGATATATCTTATATTTATTTGATTGATAGATTAATATTTTTTTTACAATTACAATTTTTTTATAAATATGATTATCACATTTATTAGTAATACTCATATTTAAATATTTTGATTTTTTTATCGTTTATCTTATCTCTTATCTCAAGTTAATCATAAAATTTGATTCTAAAAAATCTTTATCCTAATTATCTGAATTATCTTGAAATAATTTTTTTGAAATATCTTTATATAAAACTATAATCGTTATATTTAATCATATATCCATAATATTTATAATGTTTAAAAAAAATATAATTTTTTAATTTGTTTTACCTTTAAAAAAATATTGGGATACTCTCAATTTCAATATTGATAAAATATTGTTTTGTTTGTTATAAATAGTGTGTTAGGAAAAATTGTCTCAAGTAAAGCTCAAAAAAGGATCTCAAAATAATAAATAATATAAGTATTTCTTATATTTATTTGATCGGTAAATTAATATTTTTTTTAAATATAATTATCACATTTATTAATATTCATATTTAAATATTTTGATTTGTTCTTCGTTTATCTTATCTCAAGTTAATCATAAGATTTGATCCTAAAAAAATCTTCTTTATCCTAATCTTCTAATCATTTTGATTTTTTTTTTACTTTTTGAAATGCATGTAACTTTGTGTTTTTTTTTAAAGTTTAGCTTTTGGGTTGACGTGTAGGGAATAAAAGTTCTACTATACTACTTATAGTTTAAATAAATAGTTTATATTTTATAATTTTTATTTACATATCCCCAAGGATTATACTTATTATATACATTGATAGATTTTATTTATTTATTTATAAGGGTATTGAAAAATATATTTTTTTAAGAGGAAAAAATTATTATTTTTTATCAGCTCCCAAATCCGAAAAGTATATCTATCTCATTCGTACCTCGTATTTTTTCCCATTTAATGATCTTTTTTTTCATTAAAAAAAGCTTAAAAAAAATTAAAAGACCCACTAAAAAAGGGCATTCCATAATAAATAAACATTCATCTGCAAATACATGCCACTAAACGCTGCCTCAATAAAAAAAATATGCAAATCTAGAAATAAGAATTAAGAACACCTGATCCAGGTTAAGATCTTATGCAAAACCTGTTAATAGGAAAAGAAGAATGTCGCAACTACAAATCATCAAAGATATCAAGTATATAAGCAAATCCTATTATATACAATTGTGGAAAACTCCTATATAATCAAAATTTATTACAATAAACAAAATTAATTATAAGCAAATGCTATTATATACAATTATTTTCATCTATTACGTTGCAACTTGCAACTGCGGCTTTCCTTGCGTTGCAATTCTGTATTGATGTTGATCTGGTCACAGTTCCTCCTCTTTTAGGTCTTCAATTGACTCATTCTCATTAACACAAAGCAAAGAGAAGAGTTCTTTTGGGTTTTCGCGAGGAGGGCAGACACATTGGAAGAGGAAGTGGTTGATGAACGATAAAAAATAAAGGAGAACGATGAAGGAGGTGGCTTTCATGATTATGGAAGCCATGAGTATGTGTAGATTTGAGAAACATCATATTTATAGTTTGAAATATGTAATAACTAAAAAGAGTTATAGATAAATAAACTTTTGTTAGATTTTTGGGTTTATCATGAACTTAAGTCTCGTCTCTTTGGGTTTATCTTTTAAAGGATAATGATTATTTTTTTTAACAAAATGAGGATAATGATTTCAAATATAGATAATTTATTTAATTTCAAATTATAATTTTGATTAGAGATAATGTTATTTACCTACAAACACTCTGGTTCGAGTAATCCTTAAGCGGACAAACGTGGTGCAAGTATTCCTTAAGCGGACAAACGTGGTGCCTCGAGAAGGGATCTTTTTATATAAGTATAGTAGACTAGTGAATCAATGCTCTTAGGATTTTATTTATTTGATAGTACTTTTTATTGAATAAAATAATTAAATAAGTTTGATATTTCTTACTTAGTAAAATATTAAATACATTACAAATTTAAAATATTTTTAGAAAAAATCATTTATTTCCTTTTTCATTTAAGTAATTACACTTGGCATGTGATCCTTACTTTCACAAAAGAACAAACAAATACAACACAATGTTAAATACACAAAAGCACTCTGCCAACAACTACTACACCTCTGAATAACAAGTTTTTTTTTTAGTTTTGGAATCAAGAATGTCTTCTAGTCGACAGCACGAAAAGTTCACAAAAGTGGATATAGCCTCTCTCAAACAAAGTCTTTTTCATACCCACGATAGGAGTCGAATACTTGACATTATGTTTAAGGAACTAGACTATTTAACAACTGTGTTGAACTTTGTTGATATATGAATAACAAGCTACTCGACCTTGAAATAGACAATGGGAATGCAAAATGGGATTGAATTATGTTTATTATTAAACGAGTTTAAATGGTTTATACGAACTATGTACAGTTTTTAACATTATTGACACATAGTTATTTTTTTTTTTAAAATCACTGGTAATATATGAATGGTCAATGAAGTGATAACAGAGTAAAAGTTTTTACAATGTTAGTTAATGCGAAACCTATTTTCTCTTATTAAAAACTTTCGGACATTAAAAATTAATTTCTCTGTTTGGCTAAATAGAAACTTGGAAAGTCTATTTTGAAGAAGACTCGTCTGATGTGATCAACCACCATTACGGTAGCAGTTAGAGAAGTCTAGCTCTCAACACATTAGCAATGAATCTTCTTAAGATTCACCGTTAACCCACATTATATACCATTAGATATGATAATTTTAATAATAAAATAAAGAAAGGCTAAGAAAGATCACACATTTATCTTAAAAAAATTTGGAGATTAATAATTAGTTTTAGTGCTTAGCTTGACAGACTATAGACAGACTCTTGAAAAGTCTATCTTGAAAAAAAAACTCGTATGATGTGAGCAAGTAGTTAAAGAATTTTTCTCAACAAATTAAAAATGAATCTTCTTAAGATTCAACTTTAACCCATGTTAAAAATTGTTAGGTAAGATAATTTGAATAATAAAGTAAAAGGAGGGTTAAGAACGATCACCCTAGTAAATTATTTGACCTCACCTTCAACCATAGAGAGCTTTGACCAGACAATTTATCCACTATTTTCAAGAGAGTTACAAAGGCATCAAATTTTTTTAAGTATTGTTTTCAACTTATCCTATTCAAGCTCATAAATATTAAATTGCCCGCCTAACAACTTTAGGCTCTAACTCTCATAATTCAAATGATGGTAGATAAATAAGTTCATTCGCAAGTGTATGTTTATAGAATATTCATTAGATGTTTAATGAAGGCAATAAATGAAGAGTAAGAATAAGATGATGGCATAAGAACTTTTAATGCTTGGAAAGATTGATCAATGACTATCGGAAATGAAGAATCGTTAAAATATTGCTTAATTAGATCATTCATTCATCAAGTCATTTGTTATTTCTTCACCTTTAAAGTCTCATATTTATATGTAATTTCATTTAAGAGCCAATGAAACACAAGTTTTTGTTTAGGGTTTCTCTTGCTTGAAAAATCCAACTCCATGATTGTATTTAATACTCAAAGATGTTAAAGTAACTTTGTGTAAGGGGTGAGATCTTTCATTTTTAGCTTTGTAGGTGGAGTATGTGAAACAAAATGCTTTAGTATAGGGATTTTCTTCTTTTGTGTATGTAGCAACATAACATCAAAAACTATTTCTTTTATTTTTCATTCAAAAAGTTAGCCTTTTTCGAAGAGATATGTGATGACCCAACTTTAATTCCTTAATTAATATTTCTATATTCGAAAAATATGACCATTTTTTTCAATTCATTGCCAGTTACGTCATCACGATTCTCAATTATGCGGAAGTACTTACAATCATCATATGATGGAATAACAAACATCATATTATAGCATTAGGACCCAAAAGGGTTTCCAAGATTTGTTACATCAGTTCTACTAGTGATTATCTCAAAAGTTAAACACCACTTGACTTAGTTAGACTCTAGGCCACTACATTATATTACAATATCTTACAACAAAATATATAATGACCCAAAGCTTACGGTTCGGAACTCCAAAAAAACATAAACATGACAGAAAGAGAAACCTGATGAGCTATGTCATTCACATTCCCCTAGAAGGAATTCGGCTCAGTCGTCAGTTCCCTATTGACTTCCGGTCGAATTCTCCATCGGATCATCCTCCGCCACCCGATTCTCGCTTTCCACCGGATTCTCATCCTCGATAGGGTCCTCCTCCTTTTCCTAGTCCTCTTCAGGTACCGGGTCCTCCTCCTTTTCCTAGTCCTCTTCAGGTACCGGGTCCACTGGCACATACACAGGAGTCCGAGATCGGGCTCTGTGGGAAGGACAAGGATGAGAGGAGACTTCCGGTATCACTCTTTCAGTTGAGGGAGTTGGACTCGGTGGAATGGCACATCTAGGAAAACGTCTTGGTGGTGGTGGAGGGGATCCGTGGCGATGAACACAAACTGGTGGAATGTGCATGACATAAATAATTGGGATTCTCGTTCGCCTCGGACGCGTGTGGGACCAGGGATTTGGATGACGAAAGATAATCTCTATCTCACCTTCGAACATCGCCTGGTTCCCGTCGTAGTGCCATTCCCCATTAGGGAGCGACCTCATCTCCACGCATAACATATTCCGAGCCATTACCTACACACAAGGGATTAGGAGTGAGTCATGGCTAAACACAATAACAAATGAGCATAACAGGGACTAAAAATAACATACACATATCATCATTTAGCAGTAAGGATGCAATTACATATGCTCAAACCCATTTAACACTCATTTAGTTTTATTAGTAACATGATGCATGCCTACTCCTCAATCAAGGCATCACGGTTCGGTAGACTCGACCTTCATTTGCTGTGATCCTGGGCCAGATATCTACCTTATCCATTGAACCGGAGCATATTTCCATTTCATCGGGCATCACGATTTATTGGGAGCTAGCCTTCGTGGCTTTCTATGCCGTGGCTTTCTACGCCCTATCCTGAG
Organism: Crotalaria pallida; assembly: GCA_037953625.1. Lineage (NCBI taxonomy): Eukaryota > Viridiplantae > Streptophyta > Magnoliopsida > Fabales > Fabaceae > Crotalaria > Crotalaria pallida. Next base: position 113,156,440 of record CM075652.1, on the reverse strand, counting down.
CTAGTATCCCAAGTGAAATCGGAGCAATTCCATTCTCACCATGCATGATAATGTCATATAGAATTCCATATTTTATTTCTTTCATTATTCTCATTAGCATTCTAGGCAGCATTCTGCCTTGTATTTCAATACTCAATTCATGTTCCATTTCCATAGTCCACTTGATAAGTTTAAAAAAGGTCATCGGCGGCATAGCCACCTTATGATGGTTTTAGAATTAGTACTAGGATTGTTATTATTCAGTTTGACTTATCAATCCATTGGGGCTCCACAGTGGGTTACACTTATCAACCAAATGGGTAAAATTTCCATTGGGACTCCCACAGGGTAATTATCAACCAGATGGATATAAAATTTCCGTTGGGACTCTTGTAGGGCAATTATCAACCACTGAATGAAAATCTTCCAGTGGGACTCCTCCAGGACAATTATCAACCAAACGGAATTGGATTATGCCACTGGGTGAAATCCTCATAGTGGTCTTAGAATTCAGTAATAATCATATTTAAAGTATTAAATTTTGCTAGATAAAGAAAATAAGTATCTGATTCCAAATTTTCCCAGAACACTCGAGTAGTTCATGAACAACTCGAGTCTTTCCACCCATAACACTCGAGTCTTTCATACACTACTCGAGTCTTTTTGCTGTTTGTGCACCAGTTTCACGTTTTTTTTGCACCAATTCTTTGATTCTTTTCTTCTTACTCAATTCCATGCAAAAATAGAAGTTAAAGCTCATATAATAAACATATTTCAAGTATCAAACACAATCAAACCGAAAGGAAACAGAATCAAATCATAAAGTGAACAAAACATAAAAACTTAACACTTTAACATATGAAATTCATTTCTACTTCATTTTAAATTCGTATATCTATTTAGTGAGCATTATTAGGTCCATATAAACTTGTTCAAGCCATTAAACCGTGGGTTTCTGACCTCCAAGTCAGTTTCCCAATTCAAATTGCATTCCCTTTTGAACCTTTAATGGTTCCTACATTTCTAGCTTGCCATAACTCATTCTGGCATTTAGATAACTCCTCCCATACCTTAATGAAGCTAAAGGAAGTACTGATTGCAAAGGAAAGGGTCTGAAACGAACTTTGAGCTTCAATGCTCTCAATTCTGGACTTATGCAAAACTAATGCAACAGGCTGACTTTGACCATTCGGTTCATCAAGCACATGTTACAATAATACAAGAAAACGATTTGTTTAGTAACTAGGAAGTACCAACTTTTATTAGAAACAAGTTTGGGATGAAACGGTTCAGTGAACTTACCAAACTAATTCAAGAAAGATTGGTACTTGAGACTGTTTGTACTCTGTTTTTTCAGCTTTGAATATGCAACTTTGCAGACTTAGAACTTGATCTACAGGGAATGGTTTTCGATAAAACTTGGTTCCATATGAAGATTGGAAATAGAACTTTGATTTGTGTTTTGGTTTCACTGGAAAATACGGACTGAGGAAGGAGAACGAGTATATGAAAGTAATCACCAGAAAATAGAGGAAATTCCAGAGAATTTGGGTTCAAGAGTTGAAATTGAGTTCCAATCCTCCCCTAAGTGTTTATTTATAGGCCTTAACTTACCCTCCTTTGAAGTAAGGTCGAGCTTTGAGCTTGGGGTCCAAGAAAACGAGTTTTTAATTCCAAAAAGTGTTGAAACCGCCATGAAGTTCCTGCATCACTGATCGAAATACTCGAGTCTTTCTTCAAAGACTCGAGTCTTTTTGGCGCAAAATTTCAAATTTTCTAAGCATCTGGTTAGAATACTCGAGTCTCCCATAAAATACTCGAGTCTTCTGACTAAATTTCAAGAAATGCATTATTTTATTTAATATAACTTTATCCTCATACAATATTTTATTATTTTACTTATTTTGGGAATTCAACTGGGTCTTACAAGATACATTATTTTATTCCATTTGACTTCAGCTCATTCATGAATGTAATAAAGAACATGTATATATATGTATGACTTAATCTCAATATGCTTGGAGCATAAGGCACTCAGTCATTAGATATGTTCGATGATATGCTTGAAATATGATTGATCTTAATATACACTTGTGCCATCAAGTGCTATTTAAAGGTCAAACGGATGGAGAAAAACTTGATTGTCTTAGGGATTGCCATTTTGCTTATGAATGTCATGTCTTCTCATTTGACAAAATAATCGCCAAATAATAATACATATATATAGTTCATTCAATCGTTTAGTGTTTAAAATCCATCAAAACACATGGTAACAAGAAACCAAACGTCTTAAAACTTAACAAACCTACAACATTTGGAGCAACAAATCTTAAAATATTAATCATTTGGTCAAAAATTTGAAACCTTTATCAAGGACCAAAGATCATAAACTATCTGAGTGACAAATCATTTGTTATAGAAATTATTAATAGAAACTATTTCACCCCAAAATACTCAAGAGCTTTGGAATTTAAATCCCACTTTTTATCTATAAACCCCATTTTATTTTTGAAATTCAAAATTATTCTCGTAATTTTTCGATATGTACCTCTCGAAAAAAATGTGTTGGTTGTTGTCAGAACAACAATGCTTTCTAATATATTTTTATTCAACAACCAACACATTTTTGCCGAGAGGTATCTCTCAATTTTTTTTTGAGAGGTACCCGTCGAAAAAATATTTTGCCAGCTACCTCTCGAAAAATTGCAAGGATAATTTCGGAAATTCACTCTTAAAATGGGATTTGTTGATAAAAACAATTTTTAAATTCAAAATCTCATCCCAAATCTATCCCCACTATAGTTAAAGGTTATAAACTATATTGTTTCAAAGACCAAAAATTAATTGATTAACTTTATTCTTGTTTTAGACTTACTAAAACTAAATTCCATCTTTTTCATCATTTGATACAACTTGATGTTGCCTCTACACTCTACTTTTCATTCTCCACTCAATGACTCTACATTAATTTTTTTCATACAAGTTAACTTGAACGAAGGAAAATATAATTAAAACCATAACATTACTACTTAAGGAAACACACCTTTCTTTTAAAACAATCCACGAACAAATAATCAAATACCATGTATGATTAATTGAATTCTACTTCTAGAATGTATTGCATTCTGATCATTCTGCATACCTAATAATGAAGCCAATATTTTAGAAAACAATTACCAAATCATATTCAACTATGACATTGAACTACATCCATAATCTTTTACAAAGCATGCCTCCATTGAAAATTAAAATCTTGATATTATGCCTAACATGATTCCAATGTATGATTGCAATTTTTTTTAAAGCAAAGTAATGGATGTGCTATCTATGTATGGATCTATTTATTATTCATTAATTTTATCATATAATTTTCAGGTCCACATGAAACAATGTGTCTATATGCTCAGTTACACACATGCAATTTCACTTAAATAAGATCCCATATAAAAAATGAGTATGATACACAATCCTATCATGTTGTATCAAGCACACAATATCATAAAAAGATAAGAGAAAACGATACAAAAATCATAATTTATGATATATAAGATTTTTTAATATATAAAATAGTAGTTGTATATAATGACAGAAATGGATTAGATCCGCAATCCAATCCAAGTCAAATTTAATTCAACAAGACAAAGTGAATTTTCATTTAATTGTAGCTTTGGAATAGTCAAGATCGAATACAAAGAATAAAATAGAAAAAGATTGTTATCTAAGACACTAAAAGAAAAATCTTGATTAGATATGAAATTTTCCATAGCTAATCCATAGCTAATTTGTAGCTAAACACTTTAGCTATGGAATAAGATTTGAATTCACTATAAAATGCGCCGTAGCCAATACCTCCTAGCTGATTGGCTACAAAAAAATTCCATAGCTAATCTAAAGCTAATTTTAAAAGTTCCATACCTAATCTATATCTAAATTCCTAGCTATATTTTACTAATAAAATTCATTGTTCCATAGCTAATTAGCTAGAGAATTTTTCATAGCTATTTCCATAGTAATTTTATAGCTAAATTTTGTAGTTATTCAATAGCTAATCCATATCCATTGTATAAGTAGACACCAAGCAACCTTAGCTATTCCATAGCAAATCTATAGCTAATCACTACATTACTATTGATGCTTTGTAGCAATTCCATAACTTTTTAGTATATGATACATGTACAAACAATTTCACTAATCCACATATAACTTAACTTGTATAATATATATATATATAACAAAAAAAACAATAATAAATAGATGAAAGGGAGCAACAAAGTATCAATTGAATTAATACCAACATTCCCAACACAAACCACTAATTCAAAGTAAGTTCATTAATTCAATCTAACACTAACTAAGTTTACTAATCTAATGCAAGTTCACTTGTATCACTTGTATCCCGTGTTACATTTATCTGTTCCAATAAACCAGAAGTAGTGATTGTAGAGCTGTCATCCATAGAAGAAATATCTTCATCAAAAATCTCCCATGAGAACATCTGATTATTTGTTGGCAACATTTGCAATTGAGACGTTTGCACTCCAATTTGCATCTCTAGATTCTGTAGAGTATACATGAGCCAGGTAAAGGTAAATACTCACAGGTGTCAGTAAATAAACAAAACAGCAAACTCAAATCCAAAAACACCTTGACATTAAGTTAAACCTGTTGAAAGTTCCATTATTACTTAATTATGTTCTTTTCCATCCTATTCTAGCGCATCTACCAAAAGCTAAGCTACCTTACTTTATGCACATCCATTTCTGTGAAGAAACAGAATTGGAGTAACAGAATTGGAGAATGTGAATATCAGAAAATGAATGCTTCAACTTACTAGATATGAAAGAGCTACAAAGTATATATAGTTGGCTTGTGATCCAAGTCATTGTGGATCTTAGCCGTACAAGATGCTTTCTAATCTAATGGTTCTAATTAATTTAAACTAACACAAATCCAAACTAACTAACTAACTAACTGAAATCTAACTAAATCAGTATCTGAACAGCCCCCCTCAAACTGGCAAGTGAATGTTGAGCATGCAAAGTTTGGAATGATTAGCTTGAAAAACCAATGGTGAAAGAGCTTTGGTGAAGATGTCTGCGATTTGAGCACTGGACTTAATTGGTAAGAGATGCAGAAAACCCGATTCCACTTTGTCACGCACAATGTGACAATCCATTTCGATATGCTTGGTACGCTCATGGAAAACAGGATTTGCAGCAATATGTAAAGCTGAAGTATTGTCACGGTATAAAATCACCGGTGAATCTTGCTTAAAACCGAGATCCTCAAGCAGATAAACCAGCCACTGTGCTTCATGAGTTGCCATAGCTAATGCACGATATTCTGCCTCTGCAGAAGATTTGGATACAGTTTGTTGCCTTTTGCTCTTCCAGGAAATTAAAGACGAGCTAAGGAAGAAACAGTACCCAGTAACTGAACGTCTAGTATCAAGACAACCACCCCAATCTGAGTCTGAGAACCCAGTAAGCTTGACAGTGTTTGTTGCAGGAAAAAATAAGCCTTCAGCAGGTGAGCTTTTCAAGTATCGAAGAATGCGGTGTGCTGCTGTCATGTGTTCATCAGTTGTTGATGATAAAAATTGACTTAGATGGCCTACAACATAGCTGATATCAGGTCGAGTATTTGTCAAATAAATGAGCCTGCCAATTAGTCTTCTGTAAATGGAAGGATCAGACAACACTTGACCTGATGATTGATGAAGTTTATGATGGTAGTCCATAGGAGTAGTAACAGGTTTGCAATTGATCATACCAGTTTCCTCCAGTAAGTCTAAAACATACTTTCTTTGATATAGTGTAATGCCTTGCTGAGTGCGAGCGATTTCCATACCAAGAAAGTTCTTCAACTTACCTATGTCTTTAATACTGAATTTGTTGTGTAGTAAGTCCTTGACATCCTGTATTTCATTCAAATCATTCCCAGTTAAGACCAGATCATCCACATAAACAAGTATGACAGTAAATTTGTCATTGGATGATTTAATGAATAAGGAATAATCAGCCTTAGACTTTCTGTAACCATGATGCAGTAACACTCCAGTGAGCTTGGCATGCCACTGTCGACTTGCTTGCTTCAGCCCATAGAGTGATTTTTGTAGCTTGCACACTAATTTCTTGTTTGAAACCTCTAAACCTTTTGGCAACTTCATATATACATCTTCATTCAAATCACCATGAAGAAAAGCGGTATTGACATCCAATTGATGTAAATGCCAATTGTGAGTGGATGCAAGAGACAAAAGTGTTCTGATTGTTGTCATTTTAACAACAGGGCTGAAAGTCTCCAAATAATCAAGACCTTCAGTTTGGGTGAAACCCTTTGCCACTAATCGAGCTTTCAATCTCTCAATTGTACCATCAGACTTATGCTTGATCTTAAACACCCACTTATTGCCAATTGGAACTTTATCAGGAGGTAATTCTGTGAGAACCCAAGTCTTGTTTTCCTCAAGAGCAGCCAACTCAGATTTAATAGCCTCAACCCAACACTCATGCAAAATAGCTTCCTCATAGTTTTCAGGTTCAGTTTTAGAAGATATGGCTAAAGAAAAATGTTTATGTGGAATGGAAAGATTATCATAGGATACTGAATTTGAAATCGGATACCTTACCACTGAAGAATCATGTGGCAGTGAGTCAGAGCAAGCTAAATTGCATTTATAATCCTTTAAGTACATGGGTTTCCTAGAAATTATGGTTGATTGTCTAAGGGGAACTAAAGGATTTGGTGGTGCAGGGTCAGGATCAGGGCTGTGTGAGGCAGGGTCAATGATGGGTTCAGGATTAGAGCTGTGTGAGGTAGGTTCAATGATGGGTTCAGGTAGTATAGATGGATTGGAAATTGGAACCTGGTTTAAATTAGGGGATGGTAAATATGATATAATACCCTGAGAGGGTTGAGCAGGCATTGGGTATATATCATAAAATGGATCAGAAATGTTATTTGGGTTAAGTGTAGAAGCAGCTGAACCATTAGAATCTGTCTTGACATAAGGAAAAATATGTTCATAGAAAATTACATGTCTTGACAGAAAAATTTCATTTGTTTTTAAATCTATGAGTAAGTAACCTTTGACTCCATTTTTGAAACCAAGAAAAACACACTTTCTGGACCTGGGATCAAGCTTCATTCTATGAGCAGTTAAGGTAGAAGCATAAGCTAATGAACCAAAAACTTTGAGATATGACATATCCAGATTGATGTTATATAAGGCAGAAAAAGGTGATTTGTTTTGTAAGAAAGGAGTTGGCAATCGATTTATAATATGAGCAGCATGAGCTACAGCAAAATTCCAAAAAGGTTTAGGCAAATTAGATTGGAAAATGAGAGCTCTTGCCATTCCTAAGAGATGTTGATGTTTCCTCTCAACAATGCCATTTTGTTGAGGGGATTCAACACATGATCTTTGATGCAAAATACCCTTTGTATTATAAAAGTCTGGAATTATGAATTCTTTACCATTGTCACTCCTAATACACTTAATTGTTTTCTGAAATTGATTTTCAATCATTGTGACAAAGGTTTTGATGAGAGTGGAAGTCTCAGATTTTAACTTCATAAAGAATATCCAAGTGAACCTAGACTTATCATCCACAAAAGTAAGAAAGTATCTATGACCAAGAGTGGAAGGAGTAGATATTGGACCCCAAATATCCATATGAACCAAATAAAAAACTGAAGCAGAAACAGTGTAACTTTCATTGAATGGTAATCTTTTCTGTTTTGCCAAATGACAGACATTACAAGGTTCAGCTGATTTATTACATTTGATAAAAGGAAATTCATGCTGCAATACAAGTAATTTGGTATGGGAGGGATGGCCTAATCTAAGATGCCAAAGATTACAATCATAAGAAGTAAAATGATTTATGGTATGAGGTCTTGGTAAATGCTGTGTAGGATTTATCAATGCATATAAGCCTGCCCTTAACTCAGCTGCACCAATCATCCTCAATGAGTGCAGATCCTGAATTTCACATTTAGTATCAAAAAAATGATAGTTTGCAGGACAGGTCAGTAATCAATTTTGAAACAGAAATTAAATTGTAATGAAAAGAGGGTATGTACAATACATCAGTTAAGTATAGGGAGTTTGAGAAAATGACTGAACCTGAAATAGTAGCAACTATTTTACTACCATCTGGTAAACTAATTGGTAATGGCTTAATGGTTTTATATGACTGAAATTTAGATAAGGAGTAACAAACGTGATCAGGTTCTCCTGTATCTAAAATCCAGTATTCAGGTTTGGTAGTAACAGACAAAAGGCAATGGTTTATACCTGAGGGTTTGGTGTTAAGGAATTGGGATGATATTTGGTTAGCACTATGAGAATTCTGATTTGCAGATTGTTGAAGCAGGGCTAATAAAGCTTTGTGTTGCTCAAGAGTAAAACTATACTTGTTTTCATATTGATCTGCTGCTGCAATTCCTGGTGATCTGCAAACTGAACACTGACATCATCATCCTCATCATGTGTTGCAGCAGAACAATTATTCACAGTATTGTTGTTCTGGAAATAGCCATTGGGATAGCCATGTTTTCTTTAGCAAACATCTTGTGTGTGACCAGTCCTATTATAGAATGTACAGACTTTAGAACTAGACCTGGAACCAGAATTCCTTCCAGAAAATCTACCTCCTCTACCTCTAGGCTTTCCTCTACCAGAAGCTGGCTGACTATAATTCCTATCATATATTCACGATAAGCACGAATTGTAGGAATCAAAGTGCAACGACAAGTAATATCACAGTAACATTGAGGGATTGGACGAAAATTACTTAGCTCTTGCCATAAACCCTTCAAATGTGTGAAATACTCAGAAATTGACATGTCACCTTGCTTGAGATTATAAACTTCTCCAAGAATATCAGAAATGCGAAATACATCACCCTGGTAGTAATGTTCCTTGAGATCTTCCCAGATTTCAAGAGCTGTATCCATCTAGAGAATGCTTTGAAGAATTGATGAATCAATTGAATGATTGATCCAAGAAACAACTAAAGTGTTGCAACGATCCCAAGCATGAAAAAGAGGATCATGAGGATGAGGTTTTGGAATAGTTCCATCAATGAATTGTAGTTTATTCTTTGATTTCAGGGCCATTTCCATTGCGCGAGACCATGTGTGATAATTGGATCCAACGAGTGGAGAAGTCACGAGAGTCGCACCAGGATTCTCGTTCGGATGAAGATAATAGGGACTGGTAGGATCCATAATTGGATTAGTAGCCATGATTATGGAAGCAATCGAAGAGAAAAGGAAAAAGAATCGAAGAAGAACAATGAATGAGTTGAAGCAAAAGATAATCGAAGTTCAATGAATGTGGCGGGAATTTGCAACTGATACCATGTGAAGAAACAGAATTGGAGTAACAGAATTGGAGAATGTGAATATCAGAAAATGAATGCTTCAACTTACTAGAAATGAAAGAGCTAAAAAGTATATATAGTTGGCTTGTGATCCAAGTCATTGTGGATCTTAGCCGTACAAGATGCTTTCTAATCTAATGGTTCTAATTAATTTAAACAAACACAAATCCAAACTAACTAACTAACTAACTGGAATCTAACTAAATCAGTATCTCAACAATTTCATCAATAAATAGCATAAAAAATCACAAAGACAATGACAGAATGACAATAATTCCATGAATCTGCAATGTAAACCCTACCCAAAGCTATGAGTCTGCATAAACCAATGGTTGAGTACTAAATAGCTATCTAAAAACTGAATCAAGAAGCTCCGTTTATTGCTTCTAATTTAAGGAAGAGCTCTTATATTATGCATAGATTGTTGTCCTGCATCATATTTTGTCATATGATCCACTAAAAAGGGAACATCTTATATTAGAGAGCCAAAATTTAAAAGTATACATTGTAACTGTGAAGTGTATGCTGAAAGAAAATAAACCAATGTACACAAACAAACCTCTATAGCCTAATGCATCACAGCCTCACCATATAAGTTGTAGTTTTAATTTATTCGTTACAACTACAACAATAGGGATCTTGAAATTACATGACTTTCACGTGTTATAGAGATGATAAGAGAATATAATTACTAACCTCTATTCATTGCTATACTTGAGAGAGATCTCCAACGTCCTTTGACCAAAAGTCAGGAAACAAGGTTTCTATTCCTTTGCCTTCTCTACTATTCTTTTCTATGGTATGCTATTTGTTTAGTTTAGCCGTTCTGTGATGGGGAGAGAAAAAAATACCTTATGGCCAGGAACATGACCTGTTTCTTATAAAGAGTAAAAACCCTAACTATTATCCATTGGCTTCAGAAACAATTCCCTTCTTATCTAAATATGATTTAGCCCATTAATATTTAATCATTTATTTACTAAGCACACATCAATACATGTCACATGCACATCACATGAGACATACTAAGATATTAAAATCTTACATTCTCCCACTTGACTCATGTGATATAATTCAACATTATGGTCTAATAAAAATAATTAAACAAACAATTAATACGCATTTATATAGCTAAATCATTTTATACTTAGATACTCTATTAATCATGATTGAAGATAGGAACTAATTCGGGTCATGGCGGTTGTACATCATTTGTTCGACATAATTCCTTCCATGTACCACAAAATAGTCTTTTCCTTAACACGATCTATAATTGGAAAATATATAATTGATCCATAATGTCTTTATTCATGACAATACCTATTTACATTACTCTAATACAATAATTCATGTCGTTCTAGAGAACAGATAATCAGAAACATATCAAACATATCATAAATGAGCTCAGAGTGTCAATTACATCATACATAAGGATGTCAACATCAAATTCAGTTTTACTTAATAACAGTAATGCTTATATTTTCAACATGTTCAATAAATGTTTAGGCAATAACCCTTCTTTCAAGGGATTAACAATCATAAGATTGGTGCTAACATACTATATTGACAATCTTTGTTTCTGATCTCATTCTTTAGAGACAAAGTACTTCATTCACATACTTTTAGCACCTTTATAGTACTTGTCATTGCTGCAAAACACCACAGTACGTTTTTAGCGGCTAAACAATATTGTCGACAGTTCTAAGCCCCGAAATAAAATTTTGCAGTCAATTAGTTTGAATTGTAACCTCAAAACTTGTTACAAATTCAACATTCTGATCACCTCAATGTGATCATTCATTACAGAAGTAAGCATCTATTTATTCGTTCCATGCTAATACCTCAATACTTTATGAGTATAGTTAATACTTCCTTAATGTAAATTTTATTCATTCTAAATCATTCTAGTACTTTAATGATATATGCTTTCTGAGATAAGCCTAACAATTCATGTGACATATTCTAGAATATTCATTCTCTAATCACATGGCTCGACTCACCTATATCTTTCATCCAAAGTTACTAGAAAAAATTCTTAGTCTAGTGTAAAAGACCAGAATAATAAGTTGCAAGCAAGATATAGTAACATACAGAATCAACATAATAAACTCACTCCCACTAACCTTCAGATACTTACACAAGTTAATTGTGTTTCCTTAAATCTAAAAGAAACAATAACATCATTGACTTTCTTTTAGATACTATTGGTGGGACGTTTGCTTAAAATTGTATATTAATTTCCTCAAATCTGCACATTATGTGTTCATTCTTTTCAATTGAGAACCACATCAGTGGGTCATCCAAGTAAACTTCCTCCTATAAAATTCATAAGGTGGTTTTCACATTCTTCTACTGCAACTCCAAATCATTACGGACTACATGTGCCATGATAATAATGCTGAATAAATCTTTTAGGAAATTGGCTAAATACCTCATTTATAGATAATGTCAACATTGTGAGGGAAATCCTTCACAACAAATTTGGACTTGTAACGTTCAAGGTTATCACGAGAGTTATATTTGATCTAAAAGACTTACTTACCCCCCAACTCTCGTGCAACCTTTAGGCAATTCTACAAGGTCCCAAACAAAAAAAATAAATTTAATAGTTATTAATACTTTCATGACATTTAACTATTTATCAGTATCATCACAACTTACGACTTGTAAAACAACGCATCATTATCATTAATGACTAAGTCAAATTTATATTCTTGTAGATAAACCACTTAAAACATTCGAAATAGCAATTTCTTTGCTTTTTTTTAATACTATTGCTCATGGTTCTTCTACAATAAAATCATTGTGAATAGTGAATTCATTTTGTACTTTATTGTTATACGATTCAACAATAAAAGAAACTATTGTTGAGGTAGAAGAACAAATTACAAATTACAGGAACTTGCACCCTAACTCCGTTAATTTCCATGTTATGTGGAACTATACTCCCACTAATTTCACAATTCTCAGTAAACCTGTCATTCACAATTCCAATATGGTTAGAACCATAAGGTCTATACCCTTTTGATTTATATGGATAATCAGTGAAATAATCATCGATGTTTTATATCCATTTTCTTTTCTGGCGGATTGCAATCCTTGTTTCTGCCGACAACCTTAAACATGCAGGTTGTAAGGCCCTGTATTTTGAATAAATAAATAAATATTAAGTATTTAAATGATAATGTTAGTATGTTGAATAAAATAATGAATTTTCTAAAATTAGGTTATTATACTCGAGTGTTTTGGAGAGGACTCGAGTATAATCACTAATTGCTTGAAAAATTTGAATTTTGACGAAAGACTCGAGATCTTTGAATTTCTGAAAAGTACTCGAGTATTGGGTAAAAGACTCGAGTAAATCGAGCAGTCTGGTTAAGTGTATAAGTCGGTTTTCATTTGAACTTCGCACCAAAACACGTTTTCTTGAGGTTCCAAGCACAAAGCTTGATCTTACTTCGAAGGGAGGTAATCCTAGCCTATAAATAAGTGTTCAATGAAGCCTAAACACTCTTAAATCTCTTGAAACCCGAATTGTTGGCAAAATTCCTCTATTTTGCAGAGCTCACTTTGATCCTTTCGTTCTCTCTCAATTCCCATCCTTTTCCTTTGAAACCTAAACACAAACTGAAGTTCTGATTCCACTCTTGAATTAGAACTTGAGATCACTTCAAATATCCTCCTGTAGATCGAGTTATAGGCAACCAAAGTTGAGGACTTGAAGCTGTGAAAACAGAGCAAAGTTCAGCACCAAACACCCTTCTTCCTTGAATCCGTTTGGTAAATCCAGGAACTCTTCCGATTCCAAACTTGTTTCCATTTAAAGTTAGCATTTCACAGTTTCTGAAACTAACTTGTTTCGTTCTTTTTCATGTTTGTGAAATTTATGACCAAAGTCAGCCAAGTGCAACCAGTTCTGCACCAATCCAGAATCAAGTTTTGATTCAGCTCTTTTCTCTTCGAATCTATTCTTTCTTTAGCTTCTCTGAGGTAAGGGAGGAGTTATCTAAATACTAGAATGAGTAATTTCAAGCTAGAAATGTAGGAACCATTAAGGTTCAAAAGAGGGATGAAACTTGAATTGGGATTCTGACATGGAGGTCAGAGGCTCAAGGTTTTATGACTCAAATAAGTTTAAATGAACCTAAACAAGCCCACTGTAATGTGTTTCGAAATTAAAATCAAGTGGAAATGGATTTCATGTTTTAAATTGGATATTTGCAAGTTTTGATGCAATATGTGATTGATGTTATTTGATGTTGTTCCAGTGTTGCTTAAGTGTTCTAACATGTTTATTTTATGAGCCCAAGTTGCTGTTTTGCATAGGAATGGAGATATAAAGCAAGGAATTCGAATTGATATTGAAAAGTGCAGAAACTGGTGCTGTTGCAACTAAAACACTCGAGTAGTTTAAGGAAGACTCGAGTATTCTGGGAAATTGGAAGAACACTCGAGTATTTCTTAAGAACTCGAGTAATTTTACATGAACACTCGAGTAGTCAAGAACTACTCGAGTAATTCAAAGAATTTTTCAGAAAACCTTTATTTTTCTATAAGTTCATTGAAGATTAACTCGTCTAAGCTCCTAAATTACTAAACTCTAAATATTTCTCTTTATGCTTAAAATCTAATCCCGTTGGTCGATAATTATCCTGGAGGTGTCCTACTGGAATTCTATTCAGTGATTGATGATTTACCCACAGGAGTCCCAACGGAAGTGCGTACACCCATCTGGTTGATATGATCCCTAACGTCCCAGTGAAAGTTTTATTCACTTGGTTGATATTTTCTAAGGGAGTCCCAATGGGGTCGTTGCAATAAATATCCGCCAATAGGAGGCCGTGCCCCGACGGATTATTAAATAAATAATTATATACTATTCCTAAAACCATCGCAAAGCGGTTGGACAGTTGATGGATTTTCTGAAATGACAAGTTTTAAGTAAGAAAACCCATCCCGAAATGGCTATGCCTCTGATGGTCCTTTTGGAGTGCACCAGCACCAGCTAAAGAGAAAAACAAGTTGAAAGTTAATGAAATGAGATACTGATGAGAATAATGAAAGAAAAGAAACGAGACTTGTTTGTGACATTGGAATCATGCATGGTGAAAGGATTTGCTCCGATCTGATTTGGAACACTAGTTTAGGTTAGAAGAATATCCGTGGCACAGGATGCTACGATGATTGAGAATATCCATGGCACAGGATGCTATGAAGACTAATTTCCAATCAATCGTGATGCTTAAATGGAATCGCCCTGGTTCGATGAAATATAGGCATGTGAATATCCCGAAAGGATGCCGAACCAAGAGGCATGAATGAGGAGTGGAATTTTGAGGATCATCGGGCCATTTATGAAGGGGACGTGGAAGTCATTTTCCGTCACCCGAACCCATGGTCCCGAATGCGCCTGCGCCGAACAAGAATCCCAATGATGTACATTATGCACATTCCGCCAAATTTTGTGTTTCGCCATGGAAAACCACCACCACCACCAAGACGTTTTCCGAGACGCACCCTCCCACCAAGTCCATCATCCTCTGAGGAAAGAATCGTTTTGGAGGTTCCTGCTCCCTCTCGTCCTTCCACTAGAGCCCGATCTCGGACTCTAGTTTATGTGCCATCTGATCCGGCACATGAGGAGGAAGAGGAGGAGGAGGATCCGATAGAGGATGAGGATCCGGTGGAGGATGCCGATCCGGTGGCTGATGATGATTTCATGGACAACTCAACTGGCAGTCAGTGGGGAACTGATGATTGAGTTGAGTTCTGAAGGTTGGAATGTGGATAACGTAACTCATCAGGTTTCTCTTACTTATGTTATGTTTTGAGTTTCGAATCCATTGCTCTAGGTTGCTATAAGTTTTGTTGTAATATATGTAATATAATGTAATGACCTAGAGTATTAAGTTAAGTTTAATGTTGTTAACTTTTGCTGTAATGAATATGTACTTTCACTTTAAAATGAAATATAAAGTTGGTGTTTTCTTCATGAGAATTTGAATGTCTTCTGCAAGAATTGAAATGGATGATGACTTGACTTATGAAAAAAATGGTCGTATTTTCGAATATAAGTATTTTTATTATGAATAGAAAGTCGGGTCGTCACACAGGTGCCTTAAATTGGGTATCCTATAAACACAGTTCAAAATTGTCTTTGGCACTGTCTTACTAGAAACCTTGTTCAATAGACAAATGGCAGTTTCAAGACATACATTCACAAATGCGGGTAAAGACTAAATATCATACTCCTAACCATATTCATTACTGTTCTGTTATGCCCTATATACACCATTTCGCTGCAGTGCAACTGCATTGTGTGTTACACACAAATTACTCAATTCTTGAGGAGTTTAACAAACAGTCACAGATGTTTCCCATTTTAATTAATTCTTTCATGTTAGTCATCATCTCTATCGTACTTGATAACATTCATCTGTACTTAACTTTCTACTTTATTCAAGTAAATTTTCAAGGCATAACTATAACATGAATAGTTATCAATAAAGATGATGACATACCTTTTGCTTTCTAAAAATAAAATTAACATCAGAGGTCCACAAGTTTTGAAGAACACATTTTCAAGAAGCTGGATCCTTCTTGTGGCTCCTTTCTTTGTGTCTTGAGTTTTTTTCTTTCCTTTAATACAATCTGCACAATTAATTAGGACAATAAAATCCAAATCTGGAAAGACTTTGTTCCTTATAAAGTTTTCCATTCTTTTCTTGGATATATGGTCCAAACACTTATGCCACAAATTAGCAAAAAAATCATTTAAAATTCAATTTATATAACTATCACTAAGATACAAATACCAATGTGATAATTATACTAAAATAAATTGAAACATTCATATCCAAACATAAAAGAGTATCTAGTAACATCAATCCTAGATAATAAACCAAACTCCTAGAAAAACTAGGTACCTAAAAGGTCTCCAATGAGTCTAGGTGATGCCCAATATCAAGGATTAAACATTAAATCCTGACATGTTCTACTAGAACCTTCACTTTATTCCCACAAACACGTACTTTACATGTGGGTTATTGATATGGATTAAACAAAATTCATTATGCTAGAAACATATTTCCATTAATCCAGGATCAATCCACCAAATTTTATGTGGATCTTTGATTAAGTTTGACACAAACATACATAAGCTTTAAACTTATCTTTTATAGAATCAAAATTTTCATTTTGTGCACTTCTTCTGAATTCAACATTTTTGCACAAAATGACATTTATGATAATGAGGTTCTTTCATATGAGTTTTCACATATGCCTCATTAATTCTAAGTGATCCTTTGCCCTTATCATGTTTCTTCACACATTTATTTCCAGCTCCTTAATGTCCTTAAAAGTTGGATAAAGAGATTTCTTATATTCTTAAGTATTGTTTCCTCTTAAACTAAGATATTGTGCAATTTACTGCACAACCCATTATCTTTCATGGCGTTATAGCTCATTCAAAAACAAGTAACACTCAATCGATAATGAGCAAGCATAAACTATACTAAGAAGTTCTCATCCACAACCATTTCTAAGGACTTAAACTTAAATCTTGCTGCAATAATTTTCCTTTTAATTATACATTAATAAATAGTACACAAATCACCAAGCTTTATGGTGTTAGGGTACTCATTAATGTCCCAGAAAGAGACTCACAAAAATATTGGGTACTCTCACAAAATTCACTTAATTTTTTTTAAATTACTTTCAATTTTGGAGAGAATTATCTTAATCTTATCTGCAATATTTATACTCATGAACATTGTGAAATCTTTCTCAAATCTTAATAATAAACTTTAACTTTATGGTTGCTAACACCATTAATAGCAACAATATATATATATATATATATATATATATATATATATATATATATATTTTAAGCTGATGAGAAAGACTCGCAAACTCTAGTCAGAAAGTTTAGCAAATAACACTGACACATACAAGTCATGAGAATGCAGAAAATTAAGAACATGTACTACATAACATAAATGTTTTGAGACATAAGGTACATGTTAAACAATTAATGTACACTAACGCTTTCCTTTGGGTTACACATTAGTACACGACATTCAAACATAATGATGCTAATAAAATTAATAATCAATAATTGGCAATGACATATGCACCAATTAGTATTATCTATTGTCTTTGGATATATAAATAAACCAATAGCACAAACATATTGCCTACAGTCATGTCCATTAATTATAAGAACAACTAATCAAACCTTTGGGCAATCCATAAATGCCTTATAATAATGAACTACAATATACCCATAAAACATCAAACCATTATGTCATTCATATAACATCAAATCTATGAATAATTGAAAAATCATCATATGGTTTGAAATTAATTTACTTACTGATTTGACCACTTTGGTGATTAACAAAATCAACATACAATTAACTTCAAATCAAATTCATTATTATAATAAAAATTATACAATCGAAATTAATATCTTTATGATTTGACAACTTTAATGATGATCAAATCATCATACATTAATATCAAATCAAGCAATGCCAATTCAAAAAATTTCTTTTGCTAATAAAAAAAACTTCATATTAATCCCAAATATATATATATATATATATATATATATATATATAAACGTAAATTGTCCATGACATACTGGACTTGTTATATATATATTCATTATTATGCAAAAGGAATCGTTATTCACTGTAATGTGCTTTTATACAGTAAAACGAATCATAAATAGTGATAGAAGCATTACCTAATGCTTTTCACATATATCAATATTAATAGTTTCACCCCAATTAGAAAAACTTGATGAACTTTAAAAATATATAATTGAAACACTGGGTATACATTATACCCAATTGGAAAACAACTTTGATGGGTAAAACAAATCGATAAACAATCAATTTTCAAATAATCCTAATAATTTATTTAACAATAATGCGGAAGCGTAAAGATCCTAAATTCATAATTAGGATTCAGCAAAATTAATCCCTAAACACCATAATTGGGATTCAATTCATACCAAAACAAAACAAAGTCCTAAATTTCATAATTAGGATTCAAAGAAATTAAATTTCATAATTTGGATTTATGCAAAAATTCATTCCCTAAACATCATAATTAGGATTCAATCCAAATCCTAAATCTTAATTGGAAAGTCATTAATTCCTTAACGTGGCTCTGATACCACATATATGTTGTTGTTTTAATTTATTCGTTACAACTACAACAATAGGATCTTGAAATTACATGACTTTCACGCGTTATAGAGATGATAAGAGAATATAATTACTAACCTCTTCCATTGCTATACTTGAGAGAGATCTCCAATGTCCTTTGACCAAAAGCCAGGAAACAAGGTTTCTATTCCTTTGCCTTCTCTACTATTCTTTTCTATGCTATGCTATTTGTTTAGTTTAGTCGTTCTATGATGGGGAGAGAAAAGAATACCTTATGGCTAGGAACAGGACTTGTTTCTTATAAAGAGTAAAAATCCTAACTATTATCCATTGGCTTCCATCAAGCTAACGGGCCTTCAAAAACAGTTCCCTTCTTATCTAAATATGATTTAGCTAATTAATATTTAATCATTTATTTACTAAACACACATCAATACATGTCACATACACATCACATGAGACATACTAAGATATTAAAATCTTACACACCATTCAGAAATATAAATGAAAGGACACTCCTAAAAGTGAGTTATCCATGCTTAAGAAATTTTAACCATGTCAAATCAAGGATGAAAGGAACTCCTATAATTTAACATAACTCAAGTTAGTTTCTATGGGATATCAATCACATTAAAATTGCAGAAATAGCTTATCTTAATTCTTAGGACTTAGGGTCCCTCGTTTATTACTGGCTACTACTTCATTCTCTTCTTTTTCCAAGTTGTTATTGGTTTTTCTTCTGTTGATACCACTCATCCATTTTTGAATTTAAATAAAACAATAAGTATTTAACTCTCTCCGCCAACATGTCATTAATTCTAAAAGAACCTCATACCTTAGCTCTCGAAGCTTCAACATCAGATTTCAGCGCTCTATTATATGTATCAGCGCCACGAAATTGTTGACTTGGATGATGACAAACTCATTCTAAATAATCTACATCACAAGTGTTAAACAAGCAAATATATCAACTCCTATATTATATTTTAGAGCCCAATTCCTGCAATCAGAGAGCTCCTCACCAAATGGAGCTCTCACAATCAAAGTTGGAAGATGCAAGGCTTATGGGACATGCCACGTGTCACTGCTAAAAAAATTCAAAAAATAAAAGACACCTTTTCATTATTTTTGGTGAAAAGACACCTTTTCATAATATTACAAATAAACACCAAAAAAAAAAAACTACCTAATAACACCTTTTCATAAACAGACACCTAATAATTAATAAGACTTTTTATTAAGGCAAATATTTTCCTACCCATTCATAATTTTGAAAAAACATAATACTCCAAATGTTATCATGAAAAAAATCATAAGTTTTAATTTAATAGCAACTCTTTCATTATTTTACATTCTTCCTTCAGATTTTTCTTATCTCTAACATACTGATATGGTAAAGTTTTTGTATGTGTATTCTAACTTCTTGTACGTGTCTTCTTAATCTATTCTGACATGTTCTATCAAACTATTCAATGTATTAAACTAAAGTAGTTTATGTTTATGTCATCTCTAAGAGTTTAATATCAAAGTTGTTGTTCAATGGTCTAGAAGCTTTAATTCTTCACTCGAAAACATGACTTACTAAACAAGAGAAATAAACCTCAAAATCATATAAACTTATATGCAATAATATTATCTGTCTTCTAACAATATAATTATTACAAATAACAAACTAATGCTTTTACCATGAAAGTAGTTGAATGCAAAATAACTCTTATGTGTTATCTTATTTCAAAAATTTGGAAGGTTAAGGATTTTTTGGAATTACCATCAACATTGTCAAATGTTCTATTGGAAAGAATTTTGCTTTTCAAGATGAAGAATGAAAATAGAAAAAGAAAGTGAACAAACTTTAGTCCTTATCTTTTTTTAATGGTGTCAGTCTTTAAAAGTTCAATAAATTTGGTTTTAGTCCTTGCTTTTAGAAGACCTAGTAACATATATAACCAAAACCTTAACCCAACTAGGACATTGAATTAAAACAACAGACAATTATAATATTCAAATGTATACTCCCCGGCCCTGCAGAGATGGTTAAAAATATTAAACAATATTAATCCAACATCTCATAATCTTCTCACCCTTTGTCAACATCAAAATGGAGGGAAGACCACTGGGGTGCCTGAAACTTGCATTATACTCCCCTGAAACACTGAATAGATACATTAATAATAACAAGGGAGTAAAACATTCATAGATACAAATTCATTTTTCTCCCCCTATTTGACATCAGCAAAAGGAATTATGGGAAACAAAAAGAAATTCTTCCCAATACATAATAAAAAGTCGCATGATGTCAAAGTGGGACAAAGAAGCAAAACATGTTTTCAATGCACATATTCAAAAATATTTTTCTCCCCTAAGCATAACATGAAGGGAGATAAAAAATGCAACATAAAAAAACATGTGAATGCTCACTAGGACGCATCATCAAAACTTTATAAACCTATATGCCATGACAAAAAATAAACAATTTAGCATATTCGTCATGTAAGACATATATCACATATACAAGTAACAAAATAATGAAGTTAAGGATAGTGATACTTAAGTATGTGTTATTCTCCCATGTATGATGTTTCTTTACAATAGGGAATCCTTCCTTTGATAAGTTCATCATATAGCATTTTGAAGGTGGTCTCCTCTTGTTCAAACTGTTGTACTTCTTCCATTCCAAGAGATCATTTTGATATTGCTGTATCACCTTCAAGTACTTGAGTATTGCCAAGTTCTCTTTTCATTTGAATCCATTAACCATAAGTTTGTAGAGAACATTGTATACTGATACTTGTATGAATACCTGCAAACTAATTTAGAGACGTTTCTCTTAGTATCCAACATAATTGGATCATAAGGAATTAGTAACACATGCATATATCACCAATTATTGTACAAGAAGATAAGATATGAATGACATATGCATGAAATATAATGATAGTAACATGCACATGTTATAAATTCACATCATATCAAGCATGCCCATAAGAGGTAGACAATGAACATGTAACACATGTAGTCACATAGATATAGCTCAAGAGATAGAACATGCTGAAAATAATATATTTTCCTTAAAAAAAATGGATGTAAAAATATAACACTGAAGGAATAAAAAAAATTCAACATCCAAACAAGTGTTACATGAGGTCACATGACAAGGATATTTTATACAAAATAGCATAATGGTCATGTTAAGCATGTATATCACAAAGACAAGTATCACAAGACATTTAAACAAAAATTATGACTAGTGATACTTATCGTAAGTGATGATTTTCCATGTGATAGGGGTTGTTAGCTATTCGCCATTTAATTTTCTGATGGAAGTCTCCACTCGTTCAAAGTGTTTCCCTTTTCCAGTATTTTTCATGAGGCACCATGAGGGGAAATTTAAGTCCTCCTTTGGTATCATTTCATTTAAGTCCACACTGGCACTTTTTTTGCTACCTGCAAAATCAATTAAGTGCATTTTTCTAGGTATTTGTGTTTGGATTCTTAGTGATTAGTTGCATCTCTTCACGAATATCAATGATATTGTGAAGTTAAAATATAAATAAACAATTAATTATATGCACCACTAATCACAAAGAATGAGTCATGCTTCATGCAAGATATTTCAAGATAAAACAAGCATCCTCATGCACACATGCATATCCTTATATATATATATCAATGCACTATGACAACATCACATATAGATTATAATCATGTGATAAAAGATAATAAAAAATTTAAACACACATGATATAACATACTATATGTGAAAGGTAGGACTATACCAAGAAAAATAATCATGTGCTAAAAAGATTTTCAAAAAGATTACAACACATATGATTTAATTTTAATGTAAGCAAAATTTGGAATAGTCCGAGTATACCTTTGTATAGTTATTGATATACGAGGAATGAGAAGTAGATACCTTAGACTTGTTGATCAAGGTAGTACTAGTCATTACCCATTGCTTCTTGCTTGAGGTCTTCGACCTTATGATTTTACATTTTTGCATGTTAGAAGCTTTGGTTGAGAACATCTTCCACCTTTGATCATATTGCTTATCTTTGGACCATTGAGTTATTGCTTTCATTGATTTTCCCTTACCTCGTCCAATTGGTTCAACCTTTGGTTTAATTTCCTACACATTTACAACACTAGAAGAACCTTTTCCTACCCATTTCATCTTGGGTCCTTTGGGGTTAATCTTAGGTTCCTTGGGTAACTTTGGAACCCATTGCAAATTATTTGTCATCTGATAATTTTTACGATAAAAGCACAAATGAGAAATATGTCCCAAACAACCACAATAATTACATGTAATGGGTTTGGATGATGATTTGACTTTTTCAAAATTATTTTCATGAAACTTGGAATTATTGTCCTCACATTGAAAAATATTATTGTCAACGACTTTACTTGATTTTTGGATATCCACATTATTTTCAATTTCATCAAGTAAAGAATTTGAACAAATAGATTTTTCAATGTTACTACATTCAAAAAGTGCATCCTCAACTTGTTTTTCAATATGTAAGCAATTTTCAAAAATAATTGAGGAGCTATTTTCTAAAAACATCTCTTTATCAAAAATATCTCCATTTTTCAAAATATCAATTTCATTTTCAATTAGAGATAGTTTTTGTAAAGAGTCCAAGTTTTTATTTTCCAAAGACATCAAATCATCATTCAAATCATTATATGCATATTGCAGAATTTTAGAACATACACTATTTTGAATTACCTCAAGTTCCTCATGGGCTAAGTAATCGAATGTTTCATTTTCTTCTTCCATTGATTCCTCATCCGAAAAGCTTGATTCCTCCATTGAGTCCATGAAGTTTTCAAATAGTCTTTCTAGTTCATCGTCGTCGCTTATTGAGCTACTCCCCACGCTTTCTATTTCATCATCATAATCTTCGTCTAGGGAGTTTGACCTTTCATGTTCAATATCAATTTCTACTTGATCCTTCTCCTCTTTCCCGTGGACACTAACACTTTCATGAAGATCATTAGTAGCATAGTGTGTATTCAACGTGTCTCACATATCCTTAGCACTCAAACAATTTTCAATTTGAGCATATGCATCATCGTTCAAAGCATTTTTCAAAATATGCATAACTTGAATATTGAATGAAAAATATTTTTCATTAAAATCATTTAAAACTTGTTTTGGCTTAAAATCAAAACCATTAAGAACAACTTGCCATAAACGAAAGCTAATAAATTGTAAAAATATTTTCATTCTAACACTCCAATAATGAAAATTGTTCCCGTCAAAAATTGGTGCTTCATCGAATGTAAATCCCTCCATCTTAAAATAGATAAAAATAATCTCAATGCCAATATCCTTGGATCTTTTAACTCAGGCTGTTAAGCCTTTAAACAGAGCACGAAGCTCTAATACCAATTGTTAGGATTGGCAGCCGTCATCCAAGATGGGGGCGGGGGTGAATTGGGTTTTTATACAATCATTGCCAAATATTCAAATGAAATCGTTTTCAATAAAACATATATGATTTGCAGCGGAAAACTAAAATAACATTGAAAAGGATTATGCGCAAGCGGATAATAATAATAATATAAAAACTAATACGTGCGGATACGAATAAATCAAAACGTATGAAAAGCGTTGTCGTGCAATAATTAATTTAAAATGATTAAATTAATATATAGAAAAAATAATCGTTATGTTGCAAGAATGATAATAATAAAAACTACACACATGCAACAACAACAACGATAAATAAAGGAGATAAGAGATAGAGAGATTGCACCAGAGATTTTAAACTAGTTCAGTCTTTCCAGCGAAAAACCTACGTCCCGTCCCCAAGCGACCCACTTGAGATTTTATCAATTATAATCAAAGATGCCACACGTCCCAATTACAACCAGAGGATACTACAACCTCACACTAAGGTAGCCTATCTACTAGGTGCCCCACCGTTCGTCTAGCCACTACCCCATAATACAACAAGGGTTCCTCACCCTAAAAAACACGAACGTGCCACACGTCCGAACTAGGGAGCTACTCCCTAAAATCTAAGGGTCACACACCCCTTTACAACAACGGTTGAGATATGAAAGGTTTGGTACAAGTAACAATTATGCAATCTATGTAGTGCGAATACAACAATAAAGCTCACTAGCAATATTGTGTTCTAAACAACACGGATACAACAATTAAGCTCTATGGCATTGAAATCAAGTCACAAGTGTATATAGGCCAAAGGTAAGGTTTTCTTCTCAAAAGATATGAACGAAAAACTTGATGAAGGAGAAGAAGAAAAAGAGAGAACGTGAAATTGCAGAAGAGGAGATCAGAAAATAGGATTTATTCAATTCCTTTTTGAAACAAACAATTAAAACATGTTTTAAAATCAAAAACCAAATCATAAAGATTTGAAAAATAAAACTAAAGATTTGATTCTTAAAACAAAAAAAGAATTAATTCAAAAATCATATCTAGAACGAATTTCAGAAATAAATCAAAATCAATTAAGCAAAAACAAATCTGGAGACATTTCAGATTGATTCTGACACGGATTTCAAAAATACTTAAAAGTAATCGATTATTTTTTAGAGGTAATCGATTATCTATTTTCTGTGAAAACAGTGAAATCAACTTTTTAAGAAAGTAATCGATTATTAAAACAAAGTAATCGATTATTTCCTCCTGAAATATATAAAAAGCTACAGACATGTGATAATCGATTATCCCATCATAAGTAATCGATTATCACTTCTCCGATCTCTCAGGTTACAACTCAGAAGCTTGGTAATCGATTATCCATGGAAGGTAATCGATTACTTCTGCTTATTTTCATAAAGTTGATTTTCTAAAGCAGAGTATGTAATCAGAGATTTTCATAAGTAATTTTCACTTAAAAACTATAAAACATTCTTAAAAAACAATTTTCACAAAAACTCTTTTCTTCTCCTTAAATTGAAAAACAAACTTTGGCCTTAAGTACTTGGATTAAAGTATTCTTTACCTTACAAATTTTCCTATGGGTAAAAGGCTATACTAAAGATCTTCATTTTCTTGAGCTTGAACCTTGAAATTGATAGATGTAACATCCCTAATTTAATTCCCAAGAATAATTAATGTGGTAATAAACTTAGGGTGAATAGAATGATAATACTAAGTTAAAACTGGTGGATTAAAGGAGTAGTTTTAGAATTAAAGACATAGGACTTTAGGAAATTAGGAATAAAAGATGTACAACTCTAAAAATAAATTCCACCGTTGGATAAGAAGATTAGTGAGTGTAGAAGCTTGCTTTAAAATTTGAGCAAGATCCGACGGTTAACGAAGAAGTTATGAAATTTTAAGTGCAAAGAAAATAAATAAAATGGGAACTGGTCAAAACACTCGAGTGTTTCTGAGAATAATAATAGAGTATTTCGAAACACTCGAGTATTTCAGAGAAAAATACTCGAGTATTTCGTGCAGACAGTGAAAAAAAATAGAACCATAAGGGCCATACGTGAGAGGCTTCCTTAGGAAGCAATTCACTCACCACCACCCAACTATTTCCTCCCATGCAAGAAATAAAGAAAACAACACAACAACACTCCATCTTCTTCCTTCACTCATTATTCTCTCCATTTCCATCAAGAACAAAGCATCATCATCATCAACTAAAACCCTAAAATCAAGAACACCCATTATCATCTTCATCATCATCATCATCAAATCCTCATCAAGAAAACAACCAAGAACCACCCATCACTCCCTCATAAATTCGTGACTCCCTCTCTCCCTATCTCCATTGATTTTCAAGCTTTATAGCTATGGAGATTTGTATACATACATGTCTCACCATCAAGAACAAGTGAAGGAAAGCTCACTTCCCTCATACAACCATCATCAAAGGATTATTCACACTCACTGGATATTGGCTTTACTAAGGTGGCAAGCAAGGTTTAAGAGGTTCAAACTATAAGGTTCACAAAGCTAAGTCAAGGCTACAGTAGCCAAGTTCCTTATCACTTACTATTTTTGAGGTTAGGAGGGGGTATTACCCATATTTAGAGGATGAGTTCTAGGGTGATTATAGTGGTGGCTAAGATTAGAGGAGGATATGTAGAAAAATAGTTATGATAATAAACCATAATGTAGTTGATATTGATAATAACTTAAGTATAAACTAAAGGAAATGAACTTAAATATGCATTTATGAAATTATGAATACTTGGTATATGTATTGGAAATATACGAATGAGGATGTGGTGTTGATGTATGTGAGAGGTTAGGGTTTAAAATGAATATAAGGTAATATGAAGTAGTTAGTTATTATAACTTAAATGAGGACTTGGAGATGTTTGGTGTAACATCCCGACTCTCTAACCTTGATTTATTTATTATAATAAAATAGACAATAATTTTTCACAAATAAATTTCAAAACCTTATTCTTCAAATGTAGAAGAAATTCTTCGAGTAATATCTAGTGCGGAAGCAAAACAACAGAACTTAACTCAAATTAAAAACACAATAGTTCAAACTAATTTATTCAATAACAAATAGACTCTGAGCTACTCAAGACACTAATCGTAACCCAGAGCATGGTTCTCAACTCCAATGATCGGGAAGGGAATCTCGTATCCCTTGTCGTTCCTACTCCCCTTTTGTGAAAACAGGACCTTCATTACCTACAAGGGCAACAAGGGAGTAAGTCATAGCTAATCACGTTAAAGCGAATAATAAATAACAGGGGCTAAAAACAACAAACACAAGTATTTCAAGTAGTAACAATTTACCAATGCATATACACATGTCAAACCCCTTTTGATCCAAAAAATTGATCTTATTGTTAATGACATGATGCATGCTTATCTCAACAATTTCCCGGGGCATCACAGCTAGGAGGAAAGCCTCCTCCGAAAGACAGCGGAGTAAGCTCGACCATTCCCGACAGACAACGGGTTCCCGACAGATAGCGGGTGCGACAGACAGCGCGAGCTGGAGCAATCAATGCATGAATGCAATCATAATTTCATTAATAATCTTTATTACTAATTCCTCATCATTGTTTCCTTCACGACCGACAGCCTGATAAGCTCCAACAAACTGGATCAATCAACATAGTTTATTGCCAATTCTCTTTATTGATTCGTTATCTTTCCATCAAGGACATAAATCCATCTTTAACTTTTCTTTTAGCTGGTGCTGTTGCTTTCAGAAAAAGGGCCATCAGCGGCCTAGCCATTTTGTGATGGTTTAGCTAATTCCATTTATTAATTCCAAGAAAAGCTCATCAGCGGCCCAACCACTTTGTGATGGTAATTGCAACGACCCCATTGGGACTCGCATAGAAAAATATCAACCAAGTGAATAAAACTTTCACTGGGACATTTAGGGATCATATCAACCAAATGGGTGTACGCACTTCCGTTGGGACTCCTGTAGGGAAATAATCGACCACTGAATAAAATTCCAGTAGGACACCTCCAGGATATTTATCAACCAACGGGATTAAGATATTATAATATTAAACGAGTTAATTATAAGAAAACTTTAAGAAAATAAGTGTTTCTGAAAATTGATCAGACTACTCGAGTAGTTCATGAACTACTCGAGTACTCGAAGAAATACTCGAGTCGTTCCTCAATTTTCCAGAATACTCGAGTCTTTCTTAAAATACTCGAGTCTTTTTACTGCAACAACACCAGTTTTCTGCATTATATGCACCAATTTGTGATTCTTATACTTTTACGTCAATTCTGCATCAAACAGAAGTTAATATACATCAAATAGACATGTTGTACATACCAAATAACTTCAAATCAATAGATAACAACATCAAATCACAGATTGCACAAAACATAGAAAAAGTCCATTTTAACATATGAATCTTATTTTCACTTGATTTTAAGTTCGAAAATCAATCCAGTGAGCATCATTAGGTTCCATTAAACTTGTTTGAACATAAAAACCATGAGTTTCTGACCTCCATGTCAGATTCCCATTTCAAACTACGTTGCCCAATAAGCCACCAATGGTTCCTATGAATTTAGCTTGTTAAATACTATTCTAGCGATTAGGTAAATTCTCCCTTACCTTAGAGAAGCTAAATGGATGATTGGTTGAGGAGAAAATGAACTGAATCACGATTTGAGTTTCTGCACCGGTGCAAGACAGCTTGCACTAGCTGACTTTGGCCATTGATTTCACTATGAATAAGGCATGAAAAATAATGAAACAAGTTAGCTTAAGCAACTAGGGAATGCTAACTTTAATTAGAAACAAGTTTGGAATCAAATGGGTTCTTGGATTTACCAAATCAATTTAAAGAAGAAGGGTGTTTGACACTGAAACTTGCTCTGTTTTTTACAGCTTTGGAGACTCAACTTCGATTGCCCAGAACTAGCTCCACAAGAGGTTATTTCGTGTGGTTATTGGTTCTAATTCAAGAGGGGAATTAGAACTTTAGTTTGTGTCTTGGTCTCAGGGAAATTGGGTGAGAATTGAGGGAGAAAGAACTGATCAAAGTCAGCACCAGAAAACAGAGGAAATGAGAAGGGGAATTCGGGTTTGCAAGAATTGAATGAGTTTCTTGCTTCCCCAAGCCTCTATTTATAGCCTAAGATTACCCTCCTACGAAGTAATGTCCAGCTCTGTGCTTGGAACCAAGAGAAAACGCGTTTTGGTGCGAGTTTTGAATCAAAACCGACTTATAGACTCAGCACCACTGCTCGATCTACTCGAGTATTTTGGGCAATACTCGAGTATTGCTGACGCACCAGCTTCAAAACACTAAGCAACACTACTGAATACTCGAGTCTCCCAACCAATACTCGAGTATTCCAACTTAAATTCAAATTTTCCTAACAGCTAGTTACAATACTCGAGTCTTCCTCAAATACTCGAGTATTCTAACCAAAAGTCATAAAAATTAATATTTTATTTTATTTTATTTAAAATACTCGGACCTTACATTTGGGCATGTTATGAATGAATGTTTGTGATGAATGAATGCTTGAAATAAATTAAAGTTAATTGTGTAATATTTGAATGATGATGTATGTGTTGATAAGTGCAAGTAAGTTGGTTATTATAAAGTAAAAGATAAACTGTAAATGTTTGTGCATGTGTTAGATGTTTGAGTAGGGGATGATGAGAATAAGACAAAGGAACATTATATAATAAAAAGAGTATTGGGATAATCTACTAATGAAAATAAAATGAATGTGGCCATTGAGGGCCTGGATAAACGAGGCGCATGCGCAGACTAATGATCCGTGTGGGTAACACTATCCCATTAGGCGAAATGCACTGTTATAGGTTGAAATGCCCCTAGGTGGAAAGTCCCATTAGGTGGAAAGGCCCTTTAATTAGATGGAAATGCCCTTAAGGTGGAAATGCCCATTAGGTGGAAAAGTCCGTTAGGTGAAGGGTGTACCCACGGATCATTATGCGTCATTGAAAGGATTTAAAGATTTGTAGGATGGAGATAATTATGATTGTGTGTTTGCATGAATTGTGTTATTGTGTTTGAATGATTAGTAAATGTATGAACTCCTAACGAGTGTGTCCTAATGGGTGGGAAATTCCTGATGGGTGGAAATCTTCTAATGGGTGGAAACTTCCTAGTGGGTGGAAATGCCTGACAAGTGCGATAGTCCTAATGGGAAAAAGAATAAAAGATGAAAAGATAGGAAAAAGCTAAATGAAATAAAGGAAATGATAAAAGTAATAAATTGAGAAAGGAATGAATGTAAAGAGGAAAGATAAGGAAAAATAAGTGAGACTATAAATTGTAAACGAATGTGATTGTTGTATTGTAATATTATATACCTCTTTGCATGCCGAGCAGGAGTACTCAGAGTAGGGTGTAGGAAGTATGACATCGGAAATGTCCTGGGCCTTTTGATATGATATGACCGTTTTGTTGTATATAATGTAAATATATCTTTAGGGTGGGTCAAGGACAACTCCTTTGGGGAAAGGAGTCTTTTAGTGAAAATACTATTTCCACAACTTATGATATAAAGCTGCTAACTCTGACGTGTTCATAACTGCTATCTGGAGTTCACTTTGATGCAAAATGTGAAATATGCCCTGCTGGCTTCTGAATTATATAAATGAATGTTTTTAACAGGTTTCAAGGAAAACTAATTTTTGGGAAAGTGATTTAAACAAAGAAAACTTCGTCCCTTTTCACGGAGATTTTTATAAGTTAAAGGGTTTTAAAAAGAAATTTTTAGTTTACTAATTTATTAATGGGTAATTAAGGGTAATAACAAGTAGGGTGTTACAATAGACTTGAAGCACAACTTGATTGAAGCTTGTTTGAAAACTTGTTTGTTATCATCAAAACCTTCTACCTTGAAACTAGCTTGAAACTTGAATACCTTGGGAAAGCTTGACTTCCAACAGAAAATCCTCTTGATAATTTGAAAATTGTGCAAAATTTGTTTGGATAAACTAGGTAGAAGGATAAAATGGAGAAATAAGAAGGGAAAGGGAAAGCCTCTAACCCCTTAGCCATGTTACAAGTTTAAAAGACCTCTTTGATGATTGATCTACTTGAGAAATACACCAAGGTGAAAATATAACTGACTTCGTTGACCTTGTGAAAATTTTGATGAAAATATCTCATTTTACTATATGAATTAATTTACACCATCACATAAGACCACCACTTTCATAGCAACCCAAACACTTTTCATATCACATGGCTTTTGCATTAGTATTTCTTGTGTAAATAAACATGCATCCAAAAAAAAAGAGAAAGTGTTTTGGGTCTGATATATAGTGTTTTCAAGTGATAATTAAATCCCTTTTGCTATGGTTTTGGCTTGTTTCTTGAGTAAATATTAGGTTTTTGTTATGTTTTAGGAAAGTTAGGTAATTAAGAATCCTTGAACGTTTTGATCCGTTTTGGGTTTGATTTCAGGTATTTTAAGCTTAATTTGATGATTGATTCTTTGGAATGGAAAAGAGCTTTGAAGACCTGGAGATTGGAGCTAGAATGGAGAGAAATGGTGTTCTTAAGTGTGGCCCAAGATGGGGTTTAAATGTCAAGAGCTGGGGTGCAAAAAGCCAGAATTAATTGAAGAAAAACTCAGCCACACTCAGGGAGTCTCACTCCCAGGCGTGAGGTATGCCACGCCTGGGCGTGTGGTGCAGGAAGGAAGAGGAGCTAGAGGAATTTTTGGTCCCATGCCTAGGCG
Organism: Crotalaria pallida; assembly: GCA_037953625.1. NCBI lineage: Eukaryota > Viridiplantae > Streptophyta > Magnoliopsida > Fabales > Fabaceae > Crotalaria > Crotalaria pallida. The sequence goes on along the minus strand of CM075652.1, from coordinate 113,124,722 downwards.
TGGATGGGCTGCGCCTTGGCGCGTGGTCTGATGAGTTGAGCCTATCTATTTCGTTTTTGAGGATTCTGATAGATTTTAGATTGATTCGTTTTAGGATTGGCTTTTTCTATTAATACTAGGACTTAGCATTAGGTTAAGTAGCTTTTAGAGAAAAAGGGAGATTGCATATTCTGCACATCATTCAAGGGGAAGAGTTTAGGTAATTCCTTATTGTCCATGATAGGGTATCCTATTCTATTTCTTCTACTTTATTCTTTTATAATGTGTAACTAAAACCCTTTTTGTAGTTACGAACACGGTGGATTTGTATGATGAGTTTATTTAATTTATGAATTAGTGTTTTTCATTCAAAACCTGTTGTTTGGTTGTGTTTTAATCCCAATTCATGAAATTGGCCACTTTATGTTTTGTTTAAGAATCTCTAATCCAAAAAGAGACATTTGAGGGTTAGAATAGGTTGTTCTTCCAAACATTATAACCGCCTAGTTTGTAGACATACATCTAGGGCTTATATGACTTGAATATTCCAGAGTGCTTAATAAGTGGTTATTCATATGTCAAAATCGCTTAAGACATTAAGGGTTCTCATATTGAATAAGAAACATATATAAATTCGCAGAGACATCTTGTTTTTATTACCTCTAGGATGTCGTGGGTTTAATGAAAAATAGAGATTCATAATTAATAAATAAGTCTTGCAATGAAACTAATTCCTAATACCTTTCTCTATTTGTCTCACAAACCCTATTTTTAATTGATTTATTTATTTAATTTGTTTGTTTATTTTATAAAAAGCTTGTAGATTTCTCTTTTAATTATGCCCTTGGTGAGAATTATTTGGAAACAACTCACAATCCCCGAGTGGAACGACTTACTCTTTATTACTTGTGATCTAGTATACTTGCTAGTATCTCCAACAAAAAGAAAAAGAAAAAATTTCTCGCTAGGTTGAAAACCCGAAAGGGAAGCCTAGGCAAAAGTTATAGCGACCCACTAGGTTGAAAACCCGAATGGGTGACCTTGGCAAAAGTTAGGGTCAAATAAAAATGGATGAATGAGAAGTCCTCATATAAGGGCAATTCATGGGGTGTCATTCCTCTTCAAAGCCATCACTGGGGCAATATCGATGAGATTAAGCTTGTACCCAGAAAATTATGTTGAGACAATTTCCAAAATCTTCTCAAGCACCTACATCAAGACCATATTGTTATTCAAGACGAATCAATTCAACACTAGGGCAGCATTTTTTAAATTATTTTTCAAAAAAAATAATTTAAAAAAAATGTGATAGCCAAACACAAACCAATAAGCTGATACTGGGGCAATTTTTGGGATAAAAATTGTTTCTTAAAATATGAAGATTACTAGTAAAAATGTTTTTATGAAAAAATTAGGGCAAATTTGATCTTGTCCCTTTAAATTGTGTAAAGTTCAAGCTAAGAAGTTAACTATCATACAAATTATCAATCAATCAACACACTTATTCAATAGTGAAGTGTGCTTCACTCAATTCCATCATGGTTGCAAAACAATATATATATATATATATATATATATAAAGGACATATTACATTTGTACATTGAGCTTAGGCCTTATTCCATTTAACTTGCATGCATCCTACATCTTGCATACCCCTAAAAGAAACTAAAACAAAAAACATCATTTGCTTCATGCATTATACATTTTACATCATATTTCATCAATGCATTAAAATTATGCATACCTATGAGGTCATAGCATTTCATTACACCATTCCATTGAAAGTTAAACAAAAAAATATATATCAAGCATCATTACATTCAATAACATTCTCACAATGCATCACATTATATCATCGCATTCAATCTTTCAACAATACACTTTAAATGCATTATTGCGTATTGTGACGACCCGCAAACTCCTCGTATTGTTTTAAGTACTAAAGAGAATTATTTTTTTGAGAAAGTGTTTTTGAAAGAGTATTTCCTTGAATGAATTTCTTATTTCATGATTTCAAAGTGGTGAATGATTTTAAAGGAATGGTTTTCATGAAATGCTACTACGAGTTTTAGAAATTGAGTTTTTGGAATGGTTGTGTATTTAATATTTTTATGCTTTAAAGGAAATGTGATTTTCATACATGTGTAATTGTATGAGAAAAATTTTATTTCCTATGTGTATGTGTATGTGTGCTACGTGTATGTGTATGCATGTATGTAAGCCTAGGATTTTTCATTTTAGGACAAGGAGCTAATGGGGATAGATTAGAACCATAAGAAATTAAATTGGTAGAAATAAATCAAGCATGAAGTGACCTAAAGCCCTAAGTTACTCCTAGATGTCCCCTTTGCTAAAATCCACCCACACAACAAATTGAAGTGCCAAAATAGCCCCTCCTCAACACACATGAACCAAAACCAAACCAAGGGCAAAAAGGGGAACCACGAATTGGCCTATAAATAGCCATGGCCCTAATTCATTTCCTTCCATCCATTTTCATTTCACTCTTCACTTCCAAAACTAAACACATTCACTTTCTAAGAGCTCCTTCACTCTTAGAAAGAAAAAGAGAGAGAGAGAGAGTGTGTGTGAGGCCGTGGAGGAGGAAGAAGAAAGAAGGAAGAAGGAGGAGCTTAGGAGCTAGATTAAGGGGTCCTCTTGAGGATCAAAGGTGTTAGAGAACTAGAAGATCAACTCTCCTTAGGTGGGTGGTTCGAAATCATGAAGGAAGTTGTAATAGTTTAGGTTTTTCTTTGATCTTGTGATCTTTCTTCTTTTCTTTCTTTGCATGTTGGTTTTTCATGGTCTTTATGATGAATGCATGTGTTGTTGTGCATGATCATGGACTTTGAAACTAAAAGGAATTTGTAATAAAATAAACCATGGACTTTATGATTCGGTTAAGGTTTTCCATGATAGATCTTGATGCTTTTTAAACTAAACCTTAAAGATCTAAAGACTTGTTGAGATTTTTGTGGGTTTAAAGTAAAGCTTCTTTGCATGTTAAATTTCCTTGCTTGAACCGTGATTTATGAAGCATTTATGTGATTATTTGATGAACAAATACGTGATCTAAACTTGCTTGATGATAAAGTTGAGATCTTTGACCTTGCATGTTGATTTGATGATGATTTTGATGATTTGAGTACATGCATGTGGTTATCAATGTTTGATGAGTGAAAAGCTAAGATCTTTAATCATGCATGTCCATTTTAAGTGAAAAGATTATGTTTTTCTTTGATGCATGATTCGGTTTTGAAAAGAAATTAAAGAAACAAGCTTTAAAAATGATTTTGAGCATGAACATGATTTAATCTAAGTGTGGATCTTGTGCATGTTAAATTTGTGGAGTATATTCGGCCATGCTTGATAAAAGAATGGGATCCATGTTTTTATTTTGTGAAAAGTTGATGCATGTATATCTTAAGGCTAGATTTAATGATTTCAAGCACATGCATGTCATTTTCAAGAGATTTAAAGTATGATCTTGGTTTTGTTTGAAATAAAGCAATGAACTTGAGTTTTATTGAAAATATTTAAGAAAAATCTTGCCTTGATGATGTTAAAGCATGATGATGTGAATGGTGATGTAGTATGATGCTTGAAACTTTGTTTTGAAAAATCTACATGATTTAATTGGATTATGTAGTTCTTGCATGTTGAAAAATGGACCAAAAACTTTGTCTTGACCATGATGAGATTCGGCCAATGCATGTTAATTAGCCTAGGATTCTTTTTCATGAAGTGACATAAAAGTAATGAGTTTGTTTTGTGAAATAATGCTAAGTTAATGTGTTGTGAATATTTATTTTCTATTCGGTTTTTGATTAAAGATAAAGGAAACAAATGAACTAAATAGTTTGGGAAAAAGTTTTGTGTTTAAATGAATATATGTGTGTATTCGGTTGAGAGCAAAAGGAAGAGTAAATAAATTTGTTTCATGAAAAAGAAAGTGGAGCTTAAGTACTTGAAATGAATTAAGTTGATTTATGTGTTTTAGATTTGTAATTTTGACTTGTTTTCTTTGATTCCATTCGGCCATGTAGTGTAAATAAGTCTAGGGAATTTAGTTGCATGAAATTAAATTTACAAAGTGATTTTTGAAAGGAATTAAGTTGTTTAAAGTAAGAAAAAACAAATGTGCTTAGTTTACATCTTTGGTTCAATTCGGTTTGTGGGTATATGTATGCCTAAAGTGTGTGATTGTGAAAGTGTTTGTTGAAAATGAATATTTGGTCTATAATTAGGTTAAGTAATTATATGAATTGATTTATTAAAGTGTTGTTGTTGTGTGTTAGTTGATGTTTGAAAAACATTTGAATATGTAATCGATTTTGAAATTAATTGATTTTAAAAGAATTCGATTTGATTTATTTGGAAGTGTTGGTTATGTTTGGTGGCTGTCCAAGATTTTGTTTTATGACAAAAGCTAGAGTTTTAAAATGTTAATTCTGAGCTAAAGAATTATTTAAAGCGAAAAGTACTTTTATAGTGTTTTCGGGTTTTATTAAAGTGGATTTGCAAAATAATTCTTTGCTGTCCAGATTTGTTTAGAGTTGTTCCTAAACTTTAAAAACGTGTTCATGTGATTTAAAGTATGGTTTTCAAGTGGTAATCGATTTGAGAAAAAGCCGAATTGAAAACGGTGAATTTTTCGGTGTTTTCGAACATGATTAAGGTGCTGTCCAAGACGGGCCAACGACCAAATCAATTGATTTGAATTATTTCATTGGATATTTTCAAATGGATTTAAAGTGCTTAAAGAACTAGAAAATATTAGATTTGTTTGAAAGTTCCATTGAGAATGTTTTGATAATGACAAAAGGTTTTGAACAAGCTACAAATGTATGATCAAGTTCAAGCTCAACAAGCAAACAACAAACATCAAGTGATGAAGAGAGATCAAGCTCATGAAGACTTAGTTTGTGTTTAATTTTAATATCTTTAGTTTGAGTCTTTTATTTTGATGAGTTTGGGTAACGTATTTAGAGGGTAGTGAAAGGTCATGATTATATCATAATTTGAGTTTTCACTTAACCTAAAATCAATAGGTGGCTTAAAGGTTTGAAAGAAAAGGTTTAGTTTTGAGAAAACAAGTTTTTAAGTGATTTGAACTATCTTAATCGATTAAGGCATGTTCTAATCGATTAAGCATCAGTCTAATCGATTAAGAGTTGTACAACTGGTTTTTAAAATACGTTTTTCACTTCTCAAAATCAGTTTTTAGTGCTACTAACTTTTGGGTATTCTATATAAACCTTTTCCTAATCATTGTGATTATTAAGCATCATTTTTACATCAATTTTACAAAGAATCAAGCCACTCTATTCTCTCTCTATTTCATAGATCAAAGCTTTCTATTTTTACATTCTTTGATCAAGATTCTTTGAGTCTCTCATTTTGATATTGTCATAGCTATTGAAAGAGATTCATAGGATTGTCATTGTGTTTTCATTTGTGTTGTAATTTTTGCAAGAGGCAAGCTATCTACAACAACAAAGAAGACTTGGTGTGTCGTTTATCATCAAGCAAGTTCATTCAAATTGAAGAAGAAGTCTTGGTTGTGAATCAAGCAAAGTGAAGTCTTGTTGTGAGGTATCAACGAGCAACGTGAAGACTTGTTGTGTGGAGTTATCAACAAGCAAAGGGTAGAGGTTAGATTAGAGGGTCAATAGGATTGCAAAACAAGAGTGTGGTGTATCTCTTGGAGGCTATCAAGAAGGAGTCTTGAGAGGCATTTGTTTGTAATTTGAGAACTCTAATTCCTCATAGTGAAGAATCTCTCTTGGTTGAAGAGGGGACTGGATGTAGCTTTCAAGTGGATGAAAGTGAACTAGGATAAATCACTATGCAGTATCTCTAAACCCTTAACTCTTTACATTCTTGTCATTTCATATGTTCTTGGTTGAAAACCTAGAAAAGAGTGATTTTTCATAAATGATAGAATTGAATCTTAATTGTGCAAATTGATTTAGGGAAAATCATTTTCATAACCTAGGTAATCAATAAGAATATTGGTGTTAATCCTTTCCGCTGAATCTCTGATCATACGTGTTAATTGATTGATTTTCGTATTCAATTGAAAAATGATTTTTCAGTTTTTGAATGTGCTTAATCGATTAAGGGTGTTCATAATCGATTAATAATTTGTGTACTTTCTGATCTTAATCGATTAAGGAACAGTTTAATCGATTAAGAGCTGAGTTTTCTGCAAAAATCATTCGTTTTGATTATTTCGATTTGTTTCGTTCGAAAATCTTTCAAGGTTTCTTAAACACCTATTCAACCCCCCTTCTAGGTGTTCTCCTAGGGTTACTTAGTTGTTTCAACCACCAATTGCAGTTTCCTCATTGTTTTGAGAAAACAATTATGTTTTAAGTCTTCCGACGAGGAACGGAATGTGTATTGAGTTAAGAAAAGATTTACTTATACAAGTTAATAAAGTAAACATATTTTGTTGAATACGAGGAATGGTATAGACGAGGGATTGGGGCAGCTGGCAGAGACAAGGATTCGCAGAGATCGTGCACATTTAATCGCTGGACTTGAGGTGAGAAAGAAGCTTTCCTAAGACACTGTGGTATTTAGGTGATTTGTTAGGACGTTCCGGATCATCTCAAAGATCGGAACTTAGTGGTTCTGAGTCAGTAGTATAGTGGCAATTGTTTGTGTTGTGTGGCCACTTATACGAAGGAGACAAAGACCACATGTTGTTGTATGATGAATTGTATGTTGATGATGTGAAATAGCATGCTTGTTTATTCGTTTAATTATGCATGATGATATTTAAATGGTTGATTAATATGAGTAGCATGCTGATGGACGTTTGTTACGTCCTGAAAATGAAAATGGAATGAAATTAAAAGTAAAAGACACAAAGAGAAAGATATAGAACCCCGCTTGGCCTAAGTCCTTATGGAATAAGGCATCCCTGATAAGACATTAAGAAAAGAGATAATGATAAGAGATATGAGACTGAACGGAAAAGAGATATGTGCTGAGAAAGAGATAAAGAGTTGAGATTGAGGAAAGATGTGCTGATAATGATGTGGATGAGCCAGAGCTGGGAAAAGTAATGCTGTTGTTGTTGGTTGAAATGAGAAATGATATGAGATGTGACATGCGATGTGAAAGTGAAGCTAGAGGGCTGTTGTTCCAAAAGAGGTATGATGAGAAAGGTTACGAGATGAAATGTGATATGAGTGGAGCTGGGCTCCTTTGTTGTTGTTCATTGGTACGAGATTGGTGTTGAGTTGAGCTTGCTCCTCCACTAATGCTCACTGAGATGAGATTTACGCGGAAGTTTATGAAAAGAGATTTTTGAAAAGAGTTTACGAAATGAGATTTTTGAGAAAGTTTACAAAAGGAGATTTTTGCGAAAGTTTACGAAAATAAATTTTTGAAAAGGTTTACAAAACCAGATTTTTGAGAAAGTTTACGAAATGCTGTTTTTGAAAAAGTTTACAAAAATGAGATTTTTGAGAAAGTTTGCAAAATGATATCTTCGAGAAAGTTTATGAGATGAGATGTGGTGAAATGAGATGTTTAGAAGATTATGATTTCGAGAAAGATTATGAAACAAGATTTTGAGAAAGATTAAGAGAGGAATGTTGAGAAAATTTATGAAATGATATTTTGAGAAAATTTGTGAAATGACATTTTGAGAGAGTTTTTGAAATGAGAATTTGAGAAAGTTTATGAAATGATGTTTTGAGAAAGTTTACGAATGGTATTTTTAAAAGATGAGGAAATGAGATTTTGAGACAGATTATGAAATATGATTTTGAGAAAGTTGTGAAATGAGATTTGAGGAAATTGATGATATGAGAAGTTGAGAAAAGTATATGAGATGAGATGCAAGTCGTTGATGCGATCCCAGCTCTCTGCTATGTTGAGAAAAGAAAGGAAAAGTGATGTTAAAAGTTAGCGGTCGGGACTCGTTGAAGGGATGCACCAAGGATGAGCCGACCATTAGGTTAATTAAAAAGATAAAAGACTTTAAAAGACATTAACAAATGCGAACGTGGTGAGCTATGAGCGTGATATCGAAGTAGTGGAGAGGAAGAGACCATGAGTATCAGGGATACTCAGGTGGAGATTGCATTAGGGGAGGACGATGACGGTGAAACGTCAAGAAGTCTTGAGTACTTTCTAGGCAGAACGAACTCCACATGTGGTGTACGAACGTGGTAGGGACTGGGTCCAATGTCGTGGTAAGTTCTGCAGCGCAACTAGAACTAGTACTGACGCCCCCTAGATTGCAAATCTAGAACAGTGAGAGGGATTGGAGTGGGGCATCTTGATTTGCCACTGTACCCGATTTTTCTACAGTGTGCCTTGATATTATATGATATGATTTGATTTGAATTGAGACTGTACCCGAGTTTTCTACAGTTCTCTTGGCTTGGAGCCAATTGATTGTTGAGACAGCTGTCGTGCCCGCACGGTAAAGGTCCCGTACTCCTGTTTGCTTCCGACTAGGTTGGGTGGATGACCGAGGAGATGCAGATCTTAGACGTGTGTGCTAACTACGAAAGAAACGAGTACCTCGATGATATTATAATTCCCCAATCATCGATGGTCGTTATTTGATAAGACTTGATAAGGAAAGACTTATAGTTATGAGAAGAAAATTTTTATGGAATCATGAAATTGAGAATCGAATTGAGAAGGGAAAGTGAGAAAAGATGAATGAAATCCTATGATGAGGGAAATGAATGAAAGGGAAGGATTCGTAAGATGTGATTGAGAAAAGCATGTGAGAAAGAGAGATGGTTTATGTTGTAAAGTGATAAGAAAATTGGCAAGATAATGTAATGATAATGATAATGATGATGATGATAATGATATATTTGAATGCTATGAGTATGTATGTCATGTTGTATGCTTGTATGGTCTTGATATCTTGCCTATCGTAAATCCACACCGTCGACGATGCATCGTTCGGATCGCTTACTCTCTCCTGTTCGTTGGCATATCGGTGTCGCTGGTATGTCAACGAGCAGATGGAGCATCGTATGGAGATCACCACTTGGAATAGGCATGGAAAAGGTTGGAAGATCACCCCATATGGCTGGGTATGGACCGGTTACACTCAAATTGTGATTCCGGACCCGGAACACCAATTGAGCGGAGTTAATTTGGGGCCGCACTTGGGACAAGTCACCGTACGAGGATATAGGAGCTACGAAGAAAAGGTGCGGTACGAGACCCAGAGAAACTCCACCACTCTAGATGGAGTAGAGTTGGAGCCAAATGACCAGGGGAAAGCAGTGACAGAAATGTCATCTTCGTCGAGAAGGAAGAAAGGGCGCAAGAAGAAGAAGGAGCTACATCCGATTGTTTTCCACAAGAAGGTTTTAGGATAGTGTCATTAGTCTAAGTTTGTTGTGAGTGTTTTGAATCAAGGATTACCTAAGTGATGAACTATTTATGTAATTCAGTTTATTTTATATTATGCCCTATTTTCAAAGAAGCGTAAGCATGAAACTTTTTGAGAATTGGATAAGTTATCCTTTGACGAAATATAAAGAGCTATGTTGGGTTTGCAACCAAACTGTTTTCCGATGTTAAATGTTTATTTGAGATTCACGTAAGTGAGTATGAGTTTTAGTAACAACTCGGTTTTCAATGAAGGATGTTAAAGTATATCAACAACATTTCCATAAAGTGTTTCAAAAAAAAAAAATTTGGCCTCATTTTTGCGACTTTAATAAATGAAAAGTTAATTATTTTGGATTACGAAAATTGGGCTGTTACACGTATAATTTCATAAATCATATGCAACGCTTTACATTAGCTCAACCCTTTGAGTAACCGATCTAAAGTTATCTCATCCCTTCAAGCAACTGATCTAAGGTTACCTCATATTCTTTGAATGACTGATCCAAGGTCATCTCAACCCTATGAGTAACCGATCCAAGGTTATCTTATCTCTTTGAGCAACTGATTCCAAAGTTATCTCATATTTCGAGTAACTGATCCAAGGTCATCTCAACCATTCGAGTAATTGATTCAAGGTTATCTCATCTTTTCGAGCAACTGGTCCAAGGTTGTCTCATATTCTTCGAGTGACTGATCCAAGGTCATTTCAACCATTCGAGTAACCGATCCAAGGTTATCTCAACTATTCGAGCAACTGATTCAAGGTTGTCTCATATTACTTGAATGATTGATCCAAGGTTATCTCAACTATTCGAGCAATTGATTTAAGGTTGTCTCACATTCTTCGAGTGACTGACCCAAGGACTTCTCAACCATTTAAGTAACCGATCCAAGGTTATCGCTTCTCTTCGAGCAATTGATCCAAGGTTTTATCTATTCCTCGAGTAACCGATCCAAGACTATCTCATCTCTTCGAGCAACTGATCCAAGGTTGTCTCACATTCGTCGAGTGACTGATCCAATGTCATCTCTTTCGCGAAATAATGTTGTTATTAGGATTTCGTGATACCCTGACAGAAATGTTGAAGTATCATCGTTGTTATAAGTTAATTTTAAGTTGGACTTTTAAATAGCCTTTCATTTTGCCGAAGTTTATATTGATGTTTTGACAAAATTGATGTCTACTTCTTTACTCGTTCCTTACCATGATAGCGTGCAAACTCCGGTTTGCCTGCCCTCTGATAAGAAACAAGTAAAGAGGAGCAGCTGTTGACACCAATTTTGTTCAGGGTCAAAATTATATTTTGTAAATAATTAGTTAGTCAAAATTTTATTCTCAAATTAAGTTTAAAAAATATAAAATAATGAATAATGAATTTATATAATTAAAATTTTCTTTCCTTGGTTTCATTATTTTTGACTCATATGAATAAAGATTTTTATTAAGTTTTTTATTTTTATTTTCATTTTTATTTTAATTAAAAATTACAACAAAAAAAAGGATCTGGAAAACATAAAAAAAGAGGCCTAAAACAAGGAAAAAAATAAAAGAGGGGTTTGGACCGTTTGGCCCAAAACGGGTTGCAAAACCTGGTTAAGCCCCCCATCTGGTTCCTTATTCTCGCCCCATCAGCACCAACAGCAGTTGTTGCTGTCTCCTCTCCCCCCTAACCCTAAATTTTAATTCTTCTTTCTCCCTCTCTAAGGTTTTGTTTGGTTTGAGAGATTTTGGGGGAATAGAGCTTGGGGGAGGAGAAAATAGAGAAAAAATAGGTGTTTTCCCCTATTTGGTTGAGGAAAGAAAATGAGAGAGGAGAAAAAAATGGGTGGGACCCATGAAAACAAAATTTCTCCCCTTAAGTGGAGAGATTTGGAGAAAAAAAGTGTTGCTAGAGTTGTGTGCTTCAACATAAAGTAGTATTACACTATTTGCTGTGTACTTGTGAAACACAGGATCATTTTTCTTTTAATAATTTGGTTTCAAAAATTTTATTATGTAGTGAATAATTGAAGTAAGAAATTTTTTTTTGGTTATATTTGATATATACATACATATGAGAAAGAAAAATATACTTCTTTATTTTTAAACATCACAAGGAAAAATATATTTATTTTTGTTTTTATTATGTAAAACAATGTTATATTTGTCTTTCGATAAATTTATTGTTTTCTCTCTTCTCATTTTTCTCTCAAACCAAACAAAATGAAGGAAACTCAACTTTTTTCTCTTCCTTATCTCTTCACATCTTATTTCATACCAAACAACCACTAAATTTACTCATTTTCTCACCATAATTTATTTTCTTACTTCCCTCTTCCCTATTTCTCTCTTCTTATTTTCTCTCATACAACCTAACAGAGCCTAAATCAAGCCACCTCCAACAAATCAAAATCACCCCAAATCCAAAAGTCAATCATGCGAAATACTACCTGCAATTGATTCGCGAATATCTCCTCATCAATTTTTGTTTTCAGCTTAAAGAGGATTCACGTTTATTTTCGAAATTTTTTTATATGATTGATTCGTGTTTAGGTATTTAATGTAAGAGAAATGTTATTAACACCCGTTTTGTTACTAATTGCACTCTGTTTTTACAGTAATTTATATTTTTTTTCACTTAATTATCAATGTTAACCTTATATTTTTACTTATATCCATATATCTAATACTCACACCTCAATCCTATTATTTACATCCGTATTCTTAAAAATCTACATTATCATCACTATTCACACCCACCACCTTTTCAAAACCTTCTCAAAACCTTGATCAACCAAAACCTTATGAAAACCTCTTTTCACTTCATTGGTTTGTTCTTGCCATAGAATATATTCTTCTCCTTCATAATCTTTCTTTAGTTTATATTTCTTACTATAATTCTATTTATGCTTATTTATTTTTTTTCATTTTATACAATTTCAACTCCAACTGTGCAGAAAGAAAAATCATAATCGTCATCTTAACAATAGCAATTTCCTTTTTTTTAATAGGCCAATGCGTCGAGAGCAATGTGCTAGTTCTGAAAAATGCATTTACTAATAACACATCCTTAGTGGTTGTGTACGTGGGAATGAATGTCGACTCATTGAACTCGGTGATGAATGGTGGAGAAACTTCATTTGTTGGTGTTTTGTCATCAGACTTTATTTTTTATCTAGAGGAGAACAACAATGGTGAAACCGGATGAATTTGAGCTTTGGGAGAAAGTTGGAGGAGAGGAGAACTGAATGGATTTGTGGGAAGGGGAAGAAAAAGTGAAAGGATTTAAGTATACAATGGGTGTGAATAAAAATCGAAGAGAAAAAGTTAAGATTTAGAAAAGTTTATAAAGAAGGTTAATATTGATAAGTAAATATAAAAAATTATAAAAACTGGGTGCAGGTTCTAATGAAACGAGTGTTAATAACATCTTTGACTGCTTGGATAAATCTCAGAGGCGATTTGCCATAACCCTATAACAAGTAATGGGGAAAAATAACATTTTAAAAACAGTGTTGAAAAATACATATATTTCAAATACATGATCTCAATATTATTATTAGGCTTAATTATGTCACAGCTCCCTAAAGTTTGGGGTACTTTTGTCAGATACCCTTATTCTTTTTTTTTCAATGTCTGAGTCCTCGAAGTTACTTCTGGGTTAGTTTGTCATATACCCCTGCAACTAATTCTGGTCAATTTTAATGACATGTAACATCAAAATCCTAGTTAGACGTAGAAGGTTGGTCATGTGGTGTTGCGTGATGTCGCATGGGCAAAGACGACCCTTCTCTTCAATTATTTTTTTTATTTTTTTATTTAACTAAAAATATAAAAATATTAAGTTTTTTAGGTTTTTAAATTAAAAAAAAAAAGATCTTCACCCACGGGACACCAAGTGTTTAACCTCCTGCGTCTGATCAGGATTCCGATGTTACATGTCAGCAAAATTGTCCAGAATTGGTAATAGGGGTATATAACAAACCCAGAAGTAACTTCGGGGAGTCAGACATTGAAAAAAAAAGTATAAGAGTATCTGGTAAAAGTATCCAAACTTCAAGGACTTGTGACATAATTAAGCCTTATTATTATTATTATCTCTACTCTCCTTTGCAAGCACAATTTGTCCATAGTTATTTTCTTTTCTAATCCTACTTTTCTACTAATACAACTAGAAACAACTTCTATTTTGGAGGAATCTCCTATAAATTTTGTTTAGAGGATCAAGTAAATTCAGATGGAGTTTAAAGCTATGGTTGATGCAGCCAACTTGGCAAACTAAGAAAACCCAATTTGAAACATACTTGACAAGATGAGCACGCAAGCCTGAGTTGGTAATGCCAAAGTTTTTGTTTTCGTTAGAGATGTTGGAATAAATTTCATTCCCCTCTAAGCTTCAATGTTGTTGCAATATTACTAAAAAAAACTTGCAATGTCTTTAATAGTGTGGGAAAATGTTTTATGTTTGGAATTCATTTATTGACAAATTTATCATTTATAACAAAAATAACACAAAAATTAATCAATTTTTATGTGTTATTTTTTTGTACAATAATTTTATATTTTATAAGTTGATACCAATTAATCATTCATTTTTTTAAGATTTTATATTTTTTTTCTACAATAATTACAAATTATCATAATTATAAAGTTTATATTAAAAAATAACAAAAATAGATAGTGTTGCCCATGAACTTTGTCAATTTTAAATAACTTGCACTTTTATTAGTACTTGATAAAAATTGTAATGCATCAATAATAAAAAAAATGGACCCTACTAACTTCTTTTCTCTAAATTAAAAAACCAAAAACAAAAAATATTAAAATCTGTACTCGAAATAAAAGAATTAATATTTATTTCCATGCATTGGACGGGAAATATAGATAGTATTACATATTATGTACAAAATAATGGGGGGTTTAGAGAATTAGAGCTTCTCAATTTTCTTTTATTGATCTAGAAATTAAACTTGACGTGCATATATGTGTTATCTATACTATATAAAAGCCGGAGGGTTACCACAGGCGGAAACACACATTTTATAGCAACCCTGGGTCCCACAAATAGACATACCCATTACTTACAAGTACTCACATGTAGTAAGGGCACAAAATCTGAGCGAGACTTTTTGGCTGGAATTGAAGTTGGAGGAGGGAAAAGTAATAATAATAATAATAATAATAATAATAATAATAATAATAATAATAATAATAATAATAATAATAATCTATACTATATAAAAGCCGGAGGGTTACCACAGGCGGGAAACACACATTTTATAGCAACCATGGATCCCACAAATAGACATACCCATTACTTACAAGTACTCACATGTAGTAAGGGCACAAAATCTGAGCGGGACTTTTTGGCTCGAATTGAAGTTGGAGGAGGGAAAAGCAGTAATAATAATAATAATAATAATAATAATAATAATAATAATAATGATGATGATGATGATGATAATAAATAGTAGAAACAAAAGTAAAGTGTGAGGTAGAGCCACACACACGTGTAAGGTCAGCAAAGAAGAGTGAAGTTGCTTTCTTTGTACTTATTTTTACATTGCATTCAAAAGCTCCGGTTTGTTCTCTCTCTCATTCTCTTATATGCAAATACTCCCTCAAAACCACTATTGTTAGAAGAAAGACTGATTTGGGAAACATGGATGGATGAATGCAGACACGGAGGCACCTGGAAATGAAGATGGATTGTGAAAGCAAGGATTTGGGGAAGAAGCGTTGGAGACCTCCAGAGATAATAGGTATCGTATTTCAACTTTATTTTTTTAATTCTTAGTCTATTTGTAAATTTAAATCATGTAATTTTTCAGAATTTGTTTCTAAAAGCTTATGTGTTAGTTTCACGATTTAAAAGCTTGAAACATTTCAAGCTAAATGTAGGGGGAAGCAATGATGAGGATCATCCTATTTAGGCCAATGGGTACCCTGTGCCTGTGTTTTGAACTTTCAACTCGTGTTCGTATATTATGCCTCATGGGATATGGCAAAAACTAAAGTTGTTCACTAATTCCATTTGTGTCTGTATTTTTAGAATCAGGACCAGTCATATTCCTTCGAATGTTTCATTTCAGGTTTTGTGCGCCCTCAACTAGAACCAAATTGGATTTTATTCCAAAATAAAATGGGACTTATCCAACAGTGTTGCTGTTAAATTTATGGTTAATGGTTTATTACTTTTGGTTCCTCTTGGTTACGCCAGTTGCTGTCTCATGTTGATTTTTTAATTTGACTCATAATTTTTTCTCTCTAATTTCATTTATGTGTCTGTATTTTATAAATTTTTAAATAAGGTAGCATTTATTTATTCACACATGTTTTTCAAGGTGATACCAACCTTGAACCCAAAACCAAAGTTAGAGTTCTTCCGCCAGGGAGGACCATAATATGTCAAAGTGTTTCGAATTCTAGAAAGAGAGAAAGTGTGGTCGTTCATGGCTGTGATGTGGCAACTTCGATTTCAGAATTCTGTTCAACCAACCAAAAAAGGCAATGTTTGCTCTCTCCCATGATGAGTAATTTTTGTTCTTCATTTAACCTCGCTTATTGTTTATAGTAGTTCATCAAATTTGAAATGTCGAAGTGTCAATTCTTGCATTTTGCTATGTGTAATTATGCATGCGCAGTTATACCTGTCAAATGATAATTATATTAGGTGGATGATAACAAAAAATAAGTTTACTTCTGATAAGTTTAATTGTTGCATTTTGTATGCCTGCATACATGTTGTGTGCCAACTTATGAAAGAAGCAAGGGCTATCTGCCAAATTATGTATGCATTTCATATGTATAACCTAATTCTTTATGCAAGTATCCGCAGATAAAGAATTCTTTTGTCAAGGAACAATAAATGAGTCAAATCTTGATGAACCATTATCGTGGTTAACAATTTCAGGTCAAGTCTGCTCACTTTCGGTGGTGTCTTTGACTTGAGATTGATTTGTTTCCTCATAAATTTGTTTGACTCATGCACACAATAGATCCAGCAAGCATACAAACCTGAAGAAATTGTCACCTGAGAAAACCATTCTTACGCAACTTGGAAATTGTAAAGCGAATGATAGAAACCAGGGACTGCCATTAAGTGGTATATTAACTATTACGGTTATCGATTATCCGTCACATTTAATTATGAAATTTTGTTTTTGCACCACACATTCTGATTGGTCAATATTTTATTTTATTATTTTATTTTTCAAATAGTGCCAGTAAGACAAGAACAAGAGAATATGACATTCTAAAAAAAATGTGGGAAAGAAGTTAATACAAACATTTAATTATTCCCTGTCACTCTCATTATGAAATAGGTGCAGGTAGTTCCAGGACCAGTACTCCTTTTTCAGACATAACTAATGCTATTGCAGCAAGCAAGAATGAAAGTATTGTTTGGAAATGATAAGGTGTCAAGCTTGAGGAAGTGTGCCAATAGTATAGCGGATGGTAAATGCAGCAATCAAGGTCCACGAATGCATACTGCTCAGACATCTCATTCTGAAAAATCAATGGAGTTCCTACTGCAGAGGAAAAGCTACATGAATGAACCAAAACCAGCAAAAGATTGTGATAAGAACCAAATATTCACCATTAACTATGGACATTTTCATTCTGCAGGTATATCTGTTCCTTTATAACAAGGTCCAAATATTTACCAATAACTACATTTGATTATAAACTACAATTTTCTGATACAATACATTAATTTGGTATGACCAAATGCAGAGAATCAAAATGCCAAGAGTGAATGCAAGAATCAAAATGCGGCTCTTTCAGACAAAGCAGGTAGCTTAGTAGCTTAGGTAGAGCTTAATAACTATTATGCACAAATACTTGAGAGTAGTGAATATCATTCTCTTCATTTTACTTATTCTTTCCCATGTAGAATGCTCAACACGGGCGAAAAGGGATAGATGTGCTGCAGATTCAAGTGGTGGAGACAATAGTAAATGACATACACATTTAATTAAATTTTTTGAAATGTTGGAGGGAATTGGTACATATCTTATTAAATTTGTCACAATTGACAGGTATTGAAGATATACAACAGAACAAAGCAGATGTCATTTCTCTTTTTGATGCAGCAAAATGCTCATATGATGATTTTGGCGATCCTCAATTCTCATATAGATGGTGTGGTGCTAATTTTTGGATATTTGAACGACTCAAGTCGTCATCTCAAAGAAATCTCATTTATTCATTGTGTTGTGCAAAGGGGAAAATCACAATTCCACCAATGAAGAGGCCACCGCCATATTTGTTGTCGTTGCTAAAAGATTATGAGAATAGCAAAGCGAAACATTTTCAGGAAAAGATAAAAACATATAATATGATGTTTTCATTTACGTCAATGGGTGGCAAGCTTGATACCGCAATAAATGATGGAAGAGGGCGGTTTGTGTATTCAAAACATGTGTGTTCCTAAGAATATTATATGGACATAAATAGTTATATGCAGAAAATATGTCTAAAATTTACATTGCTTTCTTGCATATAATTAATATTGTAAATATTTTTTAGCTATTACCATACTCTTATAAATATGGTTCTCCTTTACTTAAGTTATATTGTTACTGGCTTCATGATTCTGTGTAGTTTAAGCATCACATTATTGTATAGCAAAAAAAAAACGAAGACAAATTTATGTAATATGCAACTTATTCCATTCTCATGAATAAAAATGCACTGAATCTTTGAATATAATACAACTATTCATTATTTGTTTTTTTGATAGACACATATTTCCTAAAATCGTCAAGAATTCCAATATGACAGGATTTTGTTTCTACCACAACAGAACAGATGTATACCACTTCCAATCTACATTATTATTTTTCACAGCATTACCATTCTCTATAGTGCTAAAGGTAGAAACATTGTTTATTTCACAGGGTCCGAAAACGCTTTCCCGAACTATATCTGAGTTCATTGGCTATGCCCCTTGCAAAACTATCACGGTGAGAGATCCAGTTGGAAACACCCACCAACTCAGACTTCAAGGGAAACCAGATACTCGAATAATGATAATAACACAAGGGTTGGAGACACGGATGGATTTTTATGATTTAAGAGGACATACCCTCTTCAACTTCTTGCGATCTGACAAAGACATATACCAAATGTTGATAACAAAGTCACAAGGCATTGAAATTCGATACCCTCTACTGATCAGGGAAACAATTTTGACTGATTGCAGATGCCCATATTGTTTCCTTGGAATGAATTGCATACTTTAGCCCATTCAAAATATCTTCCACTTTTAACTTTTTCTAACATTTGCTTATATTTCAGCAAATCGTCAACGAGCTGTGCAAGCAAATGTTCGAGCAAATACTCCAGCGAATGAAGAAGTAAATGTTTCACCCAATGTCCCAGCAATTGTCCAACCAGCAATTGCACCCAATGTGCAAGCAAATGTGCCACCACGTTTTGACTTTGAAACTGAAAAAACTGTGACCTGCTATCAATGCAAAAAGGGAATTTTGGTATACAATATTAATCTTCAATGCAATTTTATGCAGATTACAAAAATCATATATTATAATTGCAATACTAAACTATTTTGCACCAATTTTTTAGCCATTTTCATATCAATTTGTGGCAGCAGCATTTCAAACCAAGAAATTATACTATAATCTTATTGATGAACAAGGAAGACCATACAAATGCAAGATGCTGAAGTCTGAAAGAAGCCCAAATGAAGCCTATCTTTCCGATGGCTGACGTAATTTCTGCAGGGAACATCATTTACCAGGAGGGGAGCGCATCAAACTGGATGTAAATCTTTCCGAAATCGGAAATATTTACTACATTGGTACAAATTTCTTATTTTATTAATTAATAGTTATATTTAATTTACAATATATGCATATCCAATATCCAAAATTATATGAATATGTGATTCCAGTTTAATAACAAATTAAGCATACATAATATACTAAACTTTACTGTGTTTTGTTTATTTTGCATTGCAACCAAATAGGACCACAATAATTCAGTGTTCCCTTTCAAAAGTTCAACCATTCTACTTTCAGGTAATATGTTATATAAGTTGGTACAACTTTACCAAATCTATAACTACAAGTAATAAAGCTAACAATTTCATGCTACCAGTACTCAACATTGATTCTGTACAAATGGCAGGAAATGCAATCTAAGGCAAAAATGGACAGCTCGAGTCATGAATCTGCAAATTTTGATATGCTACATATGCTTGCTACTTTAGTTGCTTTCTATTTTAAATGCTATATTATTGTAATGTCTTCACAACCCAGAACTACCTACCCTCTGTTTGTTTACTTTATTTGCAATTCTGCCTTTCCATTATGTAAATTGGTTTCAAACTATGTGTATGTTCAATTCCAGTATGTCATGTAATTAGAAGTTTGCTATCATCAAACTTTATTTTCCCAATTTATTAAAGTTTTTGCCTATACATATTACATTGACAAAAATTAATGGAACAACACAAATACAATAAATTGATTCATTTTTACTTTAAAATACTGTTATAATTCACATGAAATATATTATGCAATTAATCACTCTTCATATTAAAACACATAAATCTAAAAAAGGTCATTTATAAATGATTAAGACATTTACAACTATAATATTTATCATTGTTCAAGAATATATTTTTGAATTAAACTAGGTACTACACTTTGCAAATTGGTAGATATTAACGTTAATCTATTTTAGATAAATAAAAAAAATCATTCTCTCTTATCAAACTTAAATTTATTGCTTTCCGTGTTGAATTGTGCATTCGGAATCCAAAAGTTGATTTGTTAAGAATTTAAGATTAAAATGGCGACACAAACGAAAACTTACTTATTTGATAAGAACTTGTTATTTTTAATTTGCATTTTAAAAGTTACTCTAGCGTGATCAAAGAAGGATACCACTCTAAGTCTCTAACCATCTATTACCAAGTGAATAGTGATTACATTATTCAATCTATTTTAAATCGTCCTGCTTTGCTGCGTGTGTTGGGTATTGTCATACTGAAGCACAAAGAGAAGCAGTGATGAACAATTCTGCATTACAGAGAAAGTCATTGAAGTTAGTCCTACATCGGGTATGCCTCATATAGTCATATAAACCCAAGCCATCTCATATACGAAAATGCTTGAATTTCGTCCATTAGACTTTGGGATTTTGGGTTTGGTTGGGCTTGTTTTTGAAGCTGGCAGCTCATATCCATCTCACCTGCCAACTTATAGTTTTTTTTCGACTAAACTGTCACTTTAGTCTCTCATTTTTTAAGGAGCTTTCACTTTAGCCCCTGATTTTTCAATAATTCCTCTTTAGTCCCTCACTTTGAAAAAAGCTACTCACGTTAGTCCCTGACAACTTTCTCTGTTCATAGACCTTGACATCCTGACAACTTTCTCTGTTCATAGACCTTGACATCTAACACACGTGACCGTTAAATAACCTAGATGACGTCAAGTTGTTGTGTTGTTATCACTGATTCATCATCTGTTGTATTTTCTGCAGCTGTCACAGTTTCAGCAGCTGTCTTATCTACAGTTGCCTTAGTTTCTGGATCTGCCTCTTCAGCGGCCTTAATGCTTTAGCCTCTTCTTTCTCCAATTTTTATCTTTTGAATTCAGTATCATGTGTGATATGTTAACGACCACGTGTGTATATGTTATTTAACGGCTACGTGCTAAGACGTTAACGTCTACGAACAGAGAAAGTTGTCAAGGACTAATGTGAGTAGCTTTTTTCAAAGTGAAGGACTAAAGAGGAATTATTGAAAATTGAGGGACTAAAGTGAAAAATCTTACAAAGTGAGGACTAAAGTGACAGTTTCCTTATTTATGTTTTTGTCCCTAAATGTGCAAGCTGTTTTGATTTTAGTCTCTAAAAGATTTTTTAACCGAGACTGATTCTTAATTTTTCAAACATTTTTGTTTTAATCCTTTCGTTAGAAAAAAATTGTTATTTGCTAATGTGCCTAGCGAAACACTACATTAGTAGCCACGTGGTGTAAGGTGGCGTTAAGTAGGTGTTGTGACATGGATGATTCAGATGCATGAAAGCAAACTTTTGCTTATGGGACCATTTTGTGTTCTTGGGTTTGTATCGTCCACATCATACCATTTATTTGGCATCACCTCACACCACTTGACTGTTGATGTGGTGTTTCGCTAGCCACATCATCAAATAACATATTATTTCTAACGAATGGATAAAAACGAAAATGTTTGAAAAATTAAGGACTAGTTCTAGTTTAAAAAAAAATTAGGGACTAAAATCAAAACACACCGAACACACTAAACTTTTAGGAACCAAAGCCACATGGTTTGTTCGTCAAAACCACAGGCTAGCTTGTAGCTGTGAAGCTAACTGAGAGCTGCGAGTTTGTAGCTGCAAACTTATAGCTGTTTAGCTAACTATTTGAAATAGTGGTGTTCGGCAAAACTAGCTTTTGAAGTAGCTGAAAGTTATTCAATGACGAAAAGGACATATTTATATTTTATTATTTTATTATTTTTATTTTTTAAATAAATAAGTATAAAAATTATTGAATTATAATTAATTATATTTTTAATTTTCTTTTTTTAATAATTATGTAGTTAATTAATTAATTATAACAAAATTATTAAATTATACTCCATCCGTCCCTAAATATAGGACTTCTTTGGAAAATTTCATGTCCATTAAGAAAGAGGAATAATTTAGTTAATTGTATTGGAAATGTGAACTTTTGATATGTATTTTCAAAATTACCCTTATTAGTATTATTGGGAATGTAAAAAGTGTTAAATAAATAGGGGTGTTTGTGGAAAAAAGTAATTAATGCTTATTGAAAATTGGTAAAGGGTTTTATAAATAAGGATAAAATAAAAGTATCAAAATGGTCTTATATTTAGGGACGGAGGGAGTAATTAATAATTAATTAAATAAACAATTAATTAAAAATTGAATTGTCACAATGGTAGTAAATAATTTTGAAAATTTTTTGAGGGTATAATTGGTATATGAATTATTAAAAGTTAGTTTAGTTTCTTTAAAGCTACTTGAAGTAACTTTCTAAAAACTAGCTTCCAAAAGCTACAAGCTCTCGTTTTTTGAAACTATAAACTCCTTTTAATTTGTGTTCACCTAGTAGTTTTTTTACTGAATCTAAAAACTCCTAACTAGGCATGCCCAACAGAGCCATAAATAAGTCTTATAGGCAAAGTTTTTGTTTAAGGGATAGGGGAAAAGAAATTAAATTCATCAAATAGTGGCGTCCATGATCAAATGCAAGACTTCCAACTCTCAATTCTTCAGACTTGATATATGACCACTGATATATGACCACGTGGACTACATTCCCTTATTTGTTCCAACATATATCAGTTTGCACATGCGGTAATTCATTAATCATGTCAGTACTTGATTGAAGAAATCTAACAACATAGGTCAAAACATAATTTTCGAACAAATAAGAATTAATCTCGATTGAATAAACTTTTGTGGACTAAAACTAAAATACATTAAATTTTTAGAGATTAAATATTTAAATAAGCAATTTTTTTTAATGCTAGCAGTACTTTATATCATTTAAAGAGAATATAGGTTGTACATTATCCATCGTTCATGAATTTATAGTAATTAATTTTAAAGTAAAATAAAGTAATACAAATAAATAATAGATAATAGATAATAAATATACAATATAAAAATTTTTACATCATCAACATATACAAATTAAACTCTTCCATTAATAAACCTTTATTCTAAATAATGTGTCACTCAAAAACAAAATCCTATAAACGGGTGTCTATGCTACACTCTATTATAGTAATTAATTTTTAAGTAAAAGTAATACAAATAAATAATAGATAATAAACATACAATGTAAAAATTTTACATCATCAACATATATAAATTAAACTCTTCGTTAAATACCAACGAGCTGTTGGTGCAGTGATGTCAGGGGCTGCACATGATAGGGAGAACTATGGTTCGATCCCACGCAACAACGTTGTGAGAGGAATAAAACCTTAACCACGGGACTCCCTCGAACTGATTAGTCAGCCTACTGACCAGATACCAGAGTGCAAACCCAAAAAAACTCTTCATTTGATAAACCTTTATTCTAAAAAATGTGCCATTCAAAAACAAAATCCTATAAATGGGTGTCTACACTCTACAGACTACGGTTAGCTAGAGAGTATTCAGGTTTGGTTTTAATGATTATAAATGTAGATTTGGACTGAGAAACCTTGCTCTTGTGTTTGGGAGCGTGTTATAGAAGAAAACTGTTTGTGAACTAGAACACGTTTTAAGTTAATAATTACTCGATTAAATATGCAACTTATATAGGTGAAGTAAGTTAAAGCTAATTAAGGTAATTCCATCCTATTTTCTTCTCCATACCCCATAGCAGCAATTCATTACAAATCAAAGCTTCTTTTAAAAAACAAAAACAAATTTATAGACGTAAATTCAAACCTACATAAATTTTCTTCTTTTATTTTATTAACCTCATATCTTAGAACTGTCGATGAGAAAATGAAATAAAACAAGTAGGCAATTATACATTGAAAACTCAATTCCATCTCATTTCTTTATATTACAGTAAATAAAGGTTTTGTTTTCCAATTCAAACATGTTTGTTTTAGTGTATGTCTGATTTTGCAGTGAGTTATGAGTTAGCCTAGAATCAATTCTGAAATATCAACACTATTAACAGTTGTTTCTACTCCAATGTGATTTCGGGGTCAGAATTGATTTTCTGACTCGTAATCAAACATGTTTTTAGTCTATTATCATCGATTAGGATTGAAGCTAAGGAATTTTATTTTTTTTATTGATTGTTTACAACTAGGACCATGGTTTTTGGGAGCCTAACTCCTAAGCAATCGGTCACTGGCTCATCCTGATCAGTAGATAAGGGCAACTCAGAAATTGTGGGGATAGATAGACTTACAAAGCTATGTTAGGCCCGGAATGAAAAGCAATTAGGCTCTATATATATTGGCTTTGGCTATACCTGCTTAGCCTTTTATGATTTCATTATCCTTCCCATTCTCCTACAATTGAGTGTGGTCCATTCTCCCAAGTCTCCAACTCCTTTTTCTTTTCCTTTTTTCTCAATTAGTTGTGGCACTTGTGGGTGGATCAGTTACCCGTGATCTTCTTTCCTATCATTAAATTTCATTTGCTGGAGTGGAATGGTGGTTATGTAACTTGGATGGTTCAATGAACTGGAATGCTGACCTTGTCTTAACTCCAATGTAAGTCTAGGGTTATTTTTTAGTATGGACCATTAGTACTTTGTGTAATTTTGTATGTACAAATTATAAGTTGTGTAAAATCTAGGTACGGAGATACGATAGGTACATGTCAATTAAATAGGAAAATAATTTTTAAAGAGGGTAGCCATGTTACCATATTTTTGTAAAATTAGGGGAAACAAAAGTAACATTTTCACATGTATTACTCTAGCTAGTAACATGTCACTTCCATTCGTATTTTTTTATTTTTTTTATAAATAATTTAGAAGTGGCAACAACACAATCTAAATATATAGTATAAGTTTGCGAGATCAACTTATTTCATGGATAAATCAAAAGCGCAACCCAACATATATCTGGGGTCAAGAGTTAAGACACAATCTGAGACGAGTCTTTATAAATTAATTAAAATAATTTATTGAAAGTATTGGAATTTTATTTGAAATTTATCCTTGGGGCTTTAGGAATACAAAATTTGTCATTAAATTATAGTAATTCATTTCTTTTAACATTTTTTTTATTAGGGTCAATCCATTTTTAATCTTTGTCGAGATGTTGTTGACTTCAGGTAAGAGTTTATTAGTTTTAGTTTTAAAAAATATTTTCCCTCAAAAGCAACACTTAGAGGAATTGTTTTTTTTAAAGGAAAATATGTAATTCATTTCATAACATAGAATATATAGTACAAGTACATTCAATATTAAAACAACAAATCACATATTTTTCATATAATAAAGATTGCTAAGAACTCAGCAATAACAGCAAACTCCCTTTGGACATGAATCATCATCAATATCCAGCTTTGAACTGTAACCAGAGATTCAACAGCCTTTTGTTTCCAGGATAACTATCTCATCGATGCCGGAAGTAAGCACATTTCGACGACAAAGAATCTCAGATCTGTGGAGGTAGAGCCAAGATAAAACAGAAATTTGGAAGGAAAAATCTGTCCCGAATATTAGCCTTCTAGCTAGTTATTTGAGAAAATAAGAAGGTCATCAAATCTTGACAAACAAACACTATATAGATGTCTTCCTACACTCAACAAAAACCCATATGAAACTGGGAGAAAAAAACCACACCACTTGCACAAAGGCAAGATTATTTAACTCAGACATAACTTGGAGAGAAAAACCTGCACACCTTCTAAAGGAAGGGGAGAGAGGATAAAATCTTTCTCCCCTTCCACCGCTATCACACTTATAGAAGAAAAGAAAACATAGAAAGCAAGTAGAAGGGGAGAAGAGAGGAGAATGTATCATTGTATCATACTTAGCGAAATTGTTAAGATTGACCTATAAGCAATATATGCATTCGAAAAAGAACCTAGTTTTATTATATAGTTTACTATCTCAACGACACGTGTATCATTTCAAATTTTAATCCAATGATTTTGAAAAAAAAAACCCATAACTTTTGTGTATTTACCAAATTTGAGTTATTGATAACTTTGGTGACTTTCCCAAATTTTTGGTGTATGCATTTTCCACCAATCTACTTTCTTTTAAAACTTTGAATGATGAATTTTTTTGGTGATTTTCATTCGTAAGAATGACCTTCATTTGGACACGCCAAATAAAAAAAAAGTTAATTTTGCCATCAAACTTTTCGATATCAAATTTTATAACAATAGACATCTTTAAATTTTCAATTAAGCAGGTGCTTTGATATCACTTGTTAAGGTATATGCACTATGAGAAAAATTAAGATCAAATCAATTGGAGAATTAAGGAGAAACGAATAAAATAAAATGGACAAAATAAATATATTATATAAAAGAAAAGAACGATTTAATGAATTTGAATGTATTCTGTGAAAAAACTTGAATGAATTCAAGAATGAAGAAGTGTCACCTTACATAGGACAGAGGAATGATTCGTAATCATTCAATACGTATATGGTAAAAAAAAAAATGGAACAACAATCATTGAATAAAAAAACAATTGCAATAACTACCAAAAATTAGGAAATGTATTTGCCTACTTGACCAACATTAGTATAAAATCACTAAAATTCAAAACAAGAAATTTTGAGTTTAGTTTTGATTCTAATGTTTTTACACTAATGTGGCCGTAACATTGTGTTAAAGAATCCAAATCCAAAAAATTATTAATGGCAAATAAGAAATTATATAGAGCCATCCAACAAATCTAATTCATAAATTTCATAGCAATCATGATGATGAATAAGGAATGACCAAAGTTGGGATTATTTAATTTCAAACTCCCGTACATTGTTGTAATTCCAAATATATTTTCATTCATATAAGTAGAAGATACTCTATCCGTTTCAATTTATTTCTCGTTTTAGAAATTTTACACTAATTTAAAAGTCATTTAATATTTTAAATTTCAAAAAAAATATAAAACAATTTTACTACATTACACACTATCTTATTTATCACATATTTCAAATAAAGTTTCTAGTTTTCTACTAAAAATTTAACTTATTTCCTAGTGTTCTTCACTCTAAAAAATTTTACAATCCAAATAACCTTCGAATTTATATGGTTGGCTACAAATTTTGAGGAGAAAATAGACCCAACGGGTTTTAGAGGTAGACAAGTATGGTCCAATTCTGCACTTAAACTGCAATGAAGCAATGTGTTTAATTATCTGCCCTCTTCAAAGCCACTGTGCTCTATTGTCCTCTCTTTTTTCCCCTCTCCTATCAACAATGCCGTTCAAAACCACCAGCAAAAAACACTAGGACAACGAGGCAATAACGGATAAAAGCCTTATTTGTCTTGCATGCTCTTTCATGCACCTTTTTTTTTTTTTTTTGCATGGACCATGGTCCCCTTACCAATACAACCTTCATCTCTTCACTCATCCTAACACAAACAACACTTTAACCCTTTTATCTGCATCCATTATTTCCTTCAACTACCAAAAAGCTTTTTTAATAGCCAACTAAAGTCACATGATGCATAATTTCCACAATGTAACTAATAATTTCTCACACAATAATAAATGTTCAATAAGAGGATCATAAAGGGTGTGCAAATTTGCTTATTAGCAGATCTGTATAAAAGGAAAGCCTATTGTTTGCTTTCATGTAATAGGCCTCTCAGTTATTACAGCCTCTGATCACATTAAAGACATTGTTATTATGACATTGAGCTTCGAGAGCTGTGCTAACATGTTGTGTGTCTTTCTTATATGAATATATACTTCCTTAGCTTTTCCATAAACACAAGGAAGAAAAGAGGGTCAGGCTTATTGCTCAGCTTTTGTGTTTCCTCCAATCTCCTTAACTTATTTGTGTTTGAGCAAAAATTTAGGATCTTGTTCTTTCTCTCTTGATTCTACTGCAATCTTTGCTCTTCCAAAACATCCACTAATTTTCTGTAGGGCCCATATTGTGGCATTTGTCCACTTCTTCAATGTTGAAGGATCAAGTTATATTTTCAACTTCATCATCATTCTTCTCTGCTTGTCCCTTTTGATATAATAATAATATGTAGTTGATGATGTATTCTCTTTCTAAGGAGAAATGCTCATGTAGGATATAACACATAGGATGTACTCATGTACTTGAATTCTTATTATATGTGTTTGTTTTTATCAAATTCTGCTTCTTGAATTCCACTTGTGCTTGATAATCCACCTGTTTTGAGTCAATACTCAATATCATCATGAAGAGCATAAGGGCTATTAGTCATGTCATTTTTGTTGTTTTCTTCCTCTCTCTTGGTGCATGGTGCTATGGGCAAGTAGAGTTTGATGTAGCACCAATGGAGAAAGCAGAACAGCAAGCTCTGTACTCCACCATTCAGGGCTTTGTTGGCAATTCCTGGAATGGCTCAGATCTCTATCCAGATCCTTGTGGTTGGACTCCTATCCAGGTACTATTTACCAGACACTTTTGTGCACATTCATACTGCAAATTGTCCAAGCAACTATCTTTTTACTGTGCTATAGTTAAGGCTAGGACAGCTCAAATTTATTTTCTGGTTCAGGCTTTATTAGGCCATGGTTTCTTGATGAGTTTCTGCAAGAATAGTATAGCTAGCTACTAAAATATATAGTTTAATTTATTAATTGCAGATTTTTTTTTAACAATTAAAAGCGAAGGTTTGAGCACAAGCTCTCGTTGATTTTGGATAATTATTATTTGGTCTAAAATCAGCTTTTGAACTTAATTTTAGATATGATTTCATTTGTGAACCTTCGTATTATTTTCATTCTGCTGGATGCCAAAGATTAAAGTGAAGTTTCTTGGATTAGTTCTACACTTAATCACCCATCAATCAATTGTTCCCTAGTAGTTGTCCTGACCCTCCTTTTTTTGAAATATTATTAGTCATGGCAAAAGATTACATGCTACTCAACTATTGTCATTGCACTTTAGTAATTGGAACTTTGAAATTCAATATTGAGAATATAAAATTTTCTAGCAAACTGTGATCAACTATTTGTTTGACTATGATTTCTGTGTTGTTTTCAACTGCAGGGTGTTTCTTGTGATCTGTTCAATGGATTTTGGTATGTCACTGTCTTGAACATAGGACCTGTCCATGACAATTCTCTAATTTGTGCTCAAAATTTGGAATTTAGACCACAGTTGTTTGAGCTGAAGCACCTAAAATCTCTATCTTTCTTCAATTGCTTTCAATCACAAAAGAGTTTTCCAATAACCATCCCCACTGGAAATTGGGAGAAACTGGCTGATACATTAGAATCACTGGAGTTTAGATCAAACCCTGGTCTCATTGGAAACATACCTTCAAGTTTTGGTGTCCTCAAGAACCTTAAATCACTAGTATTACTAGAAAATAGTTTAACTGGTGAAATACCACCAAACATTGGTAATCTCATAAAGTTGAAGAGGCTTGTTCTTGCTGAGAACTATTTCACTGGGAGGATTCCAGATATATTTGGTGGTATGAGTGAGTTATTAATCTTTGATTTAAGCAGAAACTTCTTATCTGGGAATTTGCCTTTGACACTTGGAAGCTTAACTTCAGCATTGAAGCTTGATTTAAGCCACAACCTTCTTCAAGGGAATGTGCTAAATGAATTTGGTAATCTTAAGAATCTGACCCTTATGGACCTAAGGAATAACAGATTCTCTGGTGGCTTGACCTTGTCCTTTCAAGAGATGTATTCATTAGAAGAAATGGTTTTGTCAAATAATCCATTGGGTGGAGACATCAGGACCCTAAAGTGGGAAAACCTTCAGAACTTGGCCATTTTGGAACTCTCCAACATTGGTTTGATAGGGGAAATTCCTGAGTCTATATCAAAATTAAAGAGATTGAGATTTTTGGGTCTTAGTGACAACAACCTCACAGGGAACTTGCCACCTAAGCTAGAAACTCTTCCTTGTCTCAATGCACTTTACCTAAGTGGAAACAATCTTACAGGAGAGATTAAATTCTCTAATGAGTTTTATGGAAAAATGGGAAGAAGGTTTGGGGCTTGGAATAATCCCAATCTTTGCTACCAAGTTGGAGTAATGTCAACAAGCAATGTTCCATATGGAGTAAAACCATGCCAGGAAGAGGTCAATTTACTAGAATCTAGCAAAAAAACTGAGGTGCTGCATGGTGATGTGAACCAAGAATCCAATTCCATAGCCTCTATTGGATTTTCTAGCGATGCTACTAATGGCTTCTGGTGGACTTTTCTAACAAAAGTATTATTGATGGGTCTATTCATAGACTATTATATTATATAGCTCTTTAACCTAGAAGAGTTCAACTAGGGGCTTTAACCTTTTAGGTGTTATATTTACATCAACTTGTGTATTTTCTTTTGTATTTAACATAAGGTGATAATAGTCTTTTTCAATTTCTTAATTGGCCAACAAGTTAGTTACCTCTTGTTCATTTCCTTTCTTGCTTTATAAATTATTTATTTTCTATATATAATATATATATATATATATATATATATATTTTTTCTATTCAAATTCTTAATTGGCCAACAAGGTAGTATCTTATTCATTTCCTTTCTTTATTTGCTGTATTGCTCAGTTTCCTTTTGACCTTGTAACACGAAGGGGAAAAGGTTTTATATTTGAGGTAACTAGATTTTTCATTCTTATAATTCGTTCCTCTCAAGCAAATACTGACTTTATAATGGTCAACAAGAAACTATGAGGGTCCCTCTGCAATGGAATTTAAGAGAGTAGTCCAAAAAAGCAATTACAGAACTTTTTACAGTCACAACTCTGTGGTCTGTACTGTACAGTTGCATGTACAGGTGGAAAACCATGTAAACAGTTGTGACTGTAACCACTTGGTTTGAAGTGTTTTGTTGCCTATGCCTTCTTTGATAATTATTCCTGCTTTGAACTAATTTGTTTATAAAAAATAATAAGAATAATAAGTTTAAGCTAGATTCAAATCATTGATTATGCAATTATAAATTAAAGTTATGCAAGTTTATTCAAAATCAATATTTTAGATGTAATCAAAACCGGGCTAATATATACTATATGAATATAACAACACATTACATTGAGAATTTGAGCTTTCAACTTCACCTAGACAAGAAGAATCATTTGAAATTGTTATCAATTTGTTTTCCCTAACTGGAATCCTTACAGGCATGTTACATGGATTTAGACTTAAAATTTCTGTGAATATTTGTAAGTTTAAAATATATTTTTGGTTTTTTTTTTTAAATGAGCAAATTTTATTAACAGTATATAAAGCAACTATGGGGGCGTTTTCTAGAAAAGACATTAAAAATATCGGTGGCACATAGCCACATATAGTAAAAATTAAGGAATTGAAATCAAAATTTAATACATTTTTAAGAATTAAAAAAAAACAAAAAAAATATTATATAAGAAATAAATAAAAAATCTAACTAATCTCTCAATCCTTTAATATAAGTATTTGAGGTGGTCTATCACACAAACTAAAAATTTAGTTAATAAAGTTAGTGATATTGAAATTGATAACATTTGTTATATTTTTTTTAAAATTACTTTATAATTATTATTGAAAATCTAAAAAATATTGAATAAATAAAAGTATTTATAAAAAAAATTAATATCATTAAAAATTAAACCAAGTACTTTAATTCTCCCATTATCTAATTCTTATATTTAGGCAAGGGGGATTATATTTGAACGTATATGTAATATGGCAAGGCAAGTAAAAGAAGGATGAGCAAACAGAGACTTTAGGATGAGTCATTTTCATTTTTTATTTTATTTTCAATGCATGGTATTTATGATTTTAATACCTTCATAGCCTTATAGCTTTAGGGATGTGTTAATTAATTAGAGGTGGTGATTCGGATACTCGTTCGAATTTGAATTGGTCCATTTTGTGTTCCAGTTATGATTAGGTCGGGTTAATTAAACTTGGTAGTAGGTCATTTTTTAAAACTAATTAGTTTAGATTATCCGTGCGATGCACGAGAATGAACAGATATATTAGATAGCATAATGTTGTTATATATGATAATTATTTCAAACTAAAAATTTTTAAAAAGAAAATAACTGAATTGCATGATTTTATATATGAGATTATTAATAATTAAATTGAATAAATCGGATTTACATTTGTCTTCATTCTAATATTAATTCTTTAGAGTAAAGAATTTATACAACATAAAGAATATTAGCTTTTGTAATTTCATAATAATAATAATAATAAAAAAGAGTAAAGATCGTTAACAACAATATAATGTTAGGAAAAAAACTTCATTCTAAAATTAATTATTTTGATTACCAAACTTTCAATTAAAGATAGTTCTCAGAACTCAGATTATACAAATTATTTCGTTCTAAGAGTAGATAACTTCTGTTGTCAAAACAAATCCCTTAGTTACAGGAAATATTGAATTAACAATCCAATTTTGAAAATAACAAACTAATTTCATATTTTCCTCAAATTTAAAATTTGAAATAAATATTAATATGAATATTTAATGAATTTCTTCTTTATCATAAAATTTTTTTTTGTTTTGGTTAATAATTATCCACTAATTTGTTGAAGTAAAAAAGTAGTCTCATGATTATCCATCAATTTGTTAAGGAAAAATCATTTGGTTGTTTAGATTATAATACTCTTTTGTAATTATCCACACAATTAAGAAGAAAAAAAAAAGAATATTTAAAAGAAAAAAGAGAATATTTCAAAATTAAGAAGCACATTTTTTTATTTTAACTTATTATAAAGTCAAACTTATTAGAAAATTGAAGAAAAAAAAACATCTTCCAAAAAATCTCATATTCATCTCAAACTTGTCATGCATTTCGTTCAAAATTGTAAATTAATCATCCATCTCTTACTTCATGTCATACATTATTTTTGCCTCATAATTGCCCAAAAAAAAATATTATACATTAGTAATGAACAAATTATAATTTTATATTGATAGTATGATTTAAGAAAATTTTATTATACTCCATCCATCCCAAAAAAAATAAACCACTTTTGTATTAATTTCTTTGAATTTTCCAACATTTTTTTGGGGACATAGTGAATATAAATTAAAAAAAATAGAAAACGAAGAAAGAATTATAATTGGTACTGCTTTATTGTTCTATACTATGTAAACATTGAAATGTCCTTTCTTATTTACCACCTCAACAAACAACTACAAAAATATTCATATTATACATTAACAAACTAAAAAGAAATTGTGTAGAATAAAATTAGGAGAAGAAAGAAGATATAAAAATATCTCTCCGAAACATGGATCATTTATAAAATAGTTGTAATCTTGCTCCTAAAAATTGACCCTTTGTGCAATCAATAGTTGAAATCTAGTGTGGCATTATTTCACTATCGTATCAACCGAACTCTGTAAATATAGAAAAAAATTAGTTAGTGCAAAATAAAATATTCACAAAGAATAGATATAATAATAAAAACAAAAATGTAAATAGAAAAATTAGAATATAATTGAAATAAGAGCATATTCTACTTAGTATATGCTTATTCTGATTGCATCCCAGCTTAGCCAAAAAAAAAATTGTATCGTAATTCTATTTACATGATTGACAATAAAACTATCACAATTTGTGAAAAATAAAAACATCCAACAAATTAAAAAAAAATTTGCAGCAGACAAACTACCAAAATTTGAAAAGGATAACATCAAAAGAACTTAAAAAATAACATAAATATATCCACAATTCCTCAAATTCTAAAACTGAGATCAGTATTCACCTAACACAACTTATTTAAAAATAATGCACCTTACCTTGCAACCCATCCCACCCCCCAAAAGAAAAATGTTGATTTGCCATTTTTATTTTTGGATGTAGTTTTGATTTGTAGGGTCTGCCGACCGCATAAAAACTACAGTCCTATATAAAGGATTTTCCAAGGACCTTTCCCTCGGTTTACTTAACACAAACGTCCCACGCTCGGACACGTTCATTCCGAGCGTACGAAAAGACCAGGCTCGGACTTGATGGGACCGAGCCTCAACAACGGTCTTCACTCCATTGGCTCGGGATTCTAGAACCGAGACATAACGTCGGCTGGTAGGTTGACTCAGTCTCACCAAGGCTTCCTATCTCTTCCGCCCGTTTCTCCTAGAATCTCGCAACAGCCTCTACATGGGATCGTGAGCTGATCCTATCCGGATTCCAAGGGAATAAATCTCCTATATTTCCTCATAGAATCCCGGTTCAGCTTACCTTGATACGAGGCCCATACGGCCCACATCAACTTCCTCCAAACCCTATAAATAGCTCACAACAGCTAGGGTTTCAGGTACGTACTCTCATCCCTAAGTTGACACTCTGCACACACTTGTTGACTGGGGAAACCCTGCTTTTCCCAACTGGAACTGCAGAAAAACCATAAGGTCATACATAGATACTTGACCTTCTCTTGAACTCCTGATTACCATAATCTTGAGGGCTCAGAGGGTTAAGGACATATAGTGTTCAAGGACACTACATTGGCGCCGTCTGTGGGGACCTGAATAACCAGTATTCCCACCGCTCACTGCAGGAAATGGCAAACAACAATGATGACAACCAAGGAGGAGGTGATCTCCGCCGTCGTCTTAGAGGTAGACCACCAAAGAACGCCGGGCCTAGGAATGCTGCTGGCAGGAATGTTAGGGACAGACTTGCTCCCCCTGAGCGTAACCAGGTTGAGAACCCCCAAGTTCCTCCAGTTGTCCACCCTGCTGATCCGGCTGTTCCTCAGGTCCGACCGCAAACCGCCGTCGTTCCGGCTGTGGAGGGCCATGAACGACGATCTCAGCCACGTCGTGTTTCTGATGGCCATGTGTCGGAATGGCGTGACACTGCGGATTCTGGACCACTCCAGTCTAGAAGAGCCCCTGCTGGATCCCGAACTGGGGAGGAGCGACGAGCTGAACGTCATGTTCGAGAGAACTCCCGAACCGAGCGGTCTGATAGAGAAATACCCTTGTTTAGGGGAGTACCACAATTTACTAGAGGACGCTTCGGAACACTTCAGGGCGGTGAACGTTCCGAGTCTCAGGGAAGATCTTACATGACGACCTCTTCTTCCAGGAGAAGAGAAGAGTCAATTATGGAAATTCTGAGGACTCAAACTTCATTAATCGAAAAGCAAAACCAAGCTATCGCTACTTTACAGCAGCAAAGCATGGCCAGGCTTGCCGAGCAAGGCACTCGCATGGCTCTTGGCAACCCAAGTAATCTTCCCTTGCCTCCACCCCTTACTTCGAATGAGGTTGCTGAACCTGCTGCTGCTCAACCACATCCGGGGCACCCGTTCACAACCGCAATCATGGCATTTCGGACTCCACAAGCTTTCATGGGCCATCAAAACGTCTCTCGCTATAATGGGACGACTGATCCGATGGATCACATTGCATCTTATGAGTCTTCTATGATGTTTTATGGAGGAGAAGATGAAATGAAATGCCGAGCTTTCTCAATGACGCTAGGCCCGGCGCCGCTGAGATGGTTCAACTCCCTACCAGCAAATTCCATCAGTTCATGGGCCGAGCTTCGGAGGGTTTTCCTCAATCGATATACAGCAAGCATGTCATAGCCCAAATCGGATCATTCTTTAGCTGGAGTCGCACAAAGACCTGGCGAGTCTTTACGCGACTACCTGGCTCGGTATCAGCAGGAGGCCAGTGGCATATCTGGTTTGCAATCGGGGGTATCCGTTCTCCTACTCACTCAGGGATTGTTGGACGGAGATTTCAAAGATTGTTTGATCGGGGAACCACCTCATAACATGGCAGAACTTAGAGAAAGGTCCAGGAAATATGTCAATCTAGAGGAGTTCCGAAGGATAAGCACTGCGGCAAGGGGTACCGAAGGACGACAGGAGCAACGGCCTCGCCAAAACGAGGCTCGTCAGAATGATCGTTTTCGGGAAAGAGGAAGGAAAGACAAGAGGGAACAAGAAAGAGGTGATAAACTGCCTCCCAAAGGCAGGTACGAGGAATACACTCAATTAACGGTCCCGAGGAGTCAAATCCTTCGTGAGACCATGCATACTGAGATGCGCAACATCACTCGGCCACCAGCCTTAAGAAAGGCGGCCCAAAAGGATAAATCGAAGTATTGCGATCACCACGGTGGATGGGGGCATACCACCGACCAATGTATCCAACTGAAAGATCTAATTGAAGAGATGGTAAGGGATGGCAAACTTCAGCATTACATCGGGGAAGCCTTGCGCAAGCGTTCTAGAAGGAAGAGCCCCTCGCCTCCCAAAACCGAGCAGAAGAGGAATAAAAGTCCTTCACCACCTGCAAGCGGAGCCCCAATACAACAATACGAGAAAGCAAATGACTTCCTTATCGGTACTATTGCTGGAGGGTTTGCTGGTGGTGGGGAAAAGAAGTGTGACCGCAAGAAGTACGTGGGGCAAGTTCTTTCGGTGGCAAGCCGACCGATTCAGAAACCGAGAAAGAAGAATGTTGTAATCAGTTTTAGTGATGAAGACTTTGAAGATATCCTGCAAGACCATAATGATCCAATGGTCGTCACAGCTCGGATTGGCAACTATGAAGTAAGAAGAATTCTCGTCGATCAAGGGAGTTCGGCGGACATCATGTTCCTTGATCTGTTCGACAAATTGAAGTTAAAAAGGTCGGATCTTACTCCATTCGAGGGAAGCTTGATTGGATTCACGGGACACTCAATCGTTCCATTAGGCCATATCCACCTCCCAGTGACAATGGGTGGACCACCTTCTGCCCGAACCGAAATGGTAAAGTGGCTCGTGGTCCAGGCTCCCTCGGCCTATAACGCTATCTTCGGAAGAACAGCACTCCAATCTTTCGGTGCCATCATTTCGACAGTACATTTGGCCATGAAGTTTTCGGGGTCGGATGACAAGGTAGTAACAGTACGGTCTAATCAGGAGTTGGCCCGAAAATGCTATAACATCAGTTTGGCAAAGCTGAAACTAGATGATGAGAAAATTATGAAGGAACCATTGAACAAAGGAAGCGTCAACTTGGCCGATCTGGACGTCAGAGAAGAGGATGAAACCCGACCAACTCCGCAAGGGGACTTTAAAAAAGTCATCCTCGGTCCCGAGCCATCTCACTGTGTCAGGATCGGGGTTGGCCTGTCGGAGAAGCTAGAAAAAGAGCTTACCGAACTTCTAATGAAAACAAGGATTTGTTTGCATGGACCTCGGCAGACATGCCCGGAATCGATCCTAACTTCATCTGCCACAAGTTGAGTGTATATCCTGGCGCCAAGCCAGTATGTCAGAAGAAGAGAAGGGTCGGAACCGAGAAAGCGCAAGCGACTGATGAGAAGGTTGCTGAGCTTTTGGAAGCTGGATTTATTAGAGAGGTGGTATACACTGATTGGTTGGCCAATCCTGTGCTAGTCAAGAAGTCTAACGGGAAATGGAGGATGTGCGTGGACTACACAGATCTGAACAAGGTATGCCCGAAGGACCAGTACCCACTACCATGCATCGATAAATTGGTGGATAGTTCGGCTGGCTATCAAAGGTTGTCCTTTATGGATGCTTACTCGGGATACAATCAGATCCCAATGTATCCCTCGGACAAGGTAAAAACCTCGTTTATCACAGAAAACGCTACTTATTGCTATAATGTTATGCCGTTCGGATTGAAAAACGCTGGGGCAACTTACCAACGCATGATGAACAAGGTTTTTCGTCCTCTGATTGGGCCGAGGATGGAAGTTTATATAGACGATATGATTGCGAAAAGTTTAAAAGAGGAAGATCATGCAAAAGACTTGAAAGAAATATTAGGAAGGGTGAGACAGTTTGATATGAGGTTGAACCCGGAAAAATGCACATTCGGAGTTCCGGCAGGATCATTCCTCGGGTTTATGCTTACAGAGCGTGGAATAGAGGCAAATCCGGACAAGTGCAGAGCCATTTTGGAGATGAAAAGTCCCTCGAACATCAAAGGGGTTCAGCAGCTAACAGGTCGGGTCGCAGCTCTTTCAAGGTTTCTATCCCAGTCAGCTAGAAAGGTCCTCCCATGGTACAAGCTGCTGAGGAAAGACAAGGAGAAGATGTTTGAATGGGATGAAGAATGTGAAAAGGCCTTTACTGACCTTAAACATTATTTGGCATCGCCTCCCATTCTGTCTAGTCCGAGCCATGGCGAAACTCTTTTCCTTTATTTGTCGGTTGGAGATTCTGTGGTTAGTTCGGTTTTGGTCCGTGAGGAATCAGGTAAAGAGTCTCCGATTTATTTTGTGAGTCGAGCTATCCAGGGACCAGAAATCAGATATCAAAAAGTGGAGAAATTAGCCTTCTGCTTAGTAATAACTGCCAGGCGATTGCGCCAATATTTCCACAGCCACCGCATCACGGTCAGAACGGCTCAACCGATACGACAAATATTGCAGAAACCTGATTTGGCGGGGAGAATGGTAACTTGGGCTATCGAGCTTTCTGAGT
The DNA here is from genome assembly GCA_037953625.1 of Crotalaria pallida. NCBI lineage: Eukaryota > Viridiplantae > Streptophyta > Magnoliopsida > Fabales > Fabaceae > Crotalaria > Crotalaria pallida. The sequence goes on along the minus strand of CM075652.1, from coordinate 113,086,290 downwards.
TTGAAATAACATTCGAACCGAGAAAGGCGATGAAGTCTCAGGCCTTGGCTGATTTCCTTACCGAGTTCACTGAGCCATTGACGAGCTCAAACTCGGATTGGAACATCTATGTGGATGGATCGAGTAATAAGATGGGAGCAGGAGCAGGAATAATTCTGGAGAACTCCGAGGGAGTCACCCTTGAATACTCCTTGAAGTTCGGATTTTCAACATCCAACAATCAGGCGGAGTATGAAGCTGTTTTGGCAGGATTGAGGATGGCAAGAGAAGTGGGAGCCCGAGAGGTGAAAATTCTCAGCGACTCTCAATTGGTGGTTTCACAGGTCAAGGGTGAATATCAGGCGAAGGAGCCAATCCTTCAAAAATACTTGGAAAAAGTAAGATTCTTGTCATCCGAATTTGTGAAAGTCGAAATCTGTCACATACCGAGGGAAAGCAATAGCCGAGCGGATATTCTTTCCAAACTCGCCTCAACAAAAAACTCTGAAAACAACAAGAGTTTAATTCAGGAAATGGTGCATGGACCTAGCGTAGTCCTCTCCATATCACTAGACTCAAGCTGGATTAGCCTAATTGCAAGCTATTTGGAACAAGGGACCTTGCCGACCGACTTGGTGAAAGCTAGGAAACTTGTCAGGAAGGCATCTCAATTTGCACTGGCTGAGGGAGTACTCTTTCGCCGAGGGGTCAATGGTCCAATGCTCAGGTGTCTCGACCCCGCCGAAGCGAAGCTGGCACTAGAAGAAGTTCATGGAGGAATAGGCAGCCACCACATTGGTGGGAAGTCGCTGGCTAGAAAAATCCTAAGGGCAGGGTACTACTGGCCTACCCTTCAACAAGATGCGATAGACCACGTGAAAAGGTGTGATAAATGCCAATTTCACAGTGACGTTTATCAAAAACCAGCCGAGGAACTTCATTCTCTTTCATCTCCCTATCCTTTTACCAATGGGGAATGGATTTGATTGGGCAGTTCCCAACCGCACCAGGACAGTTGAAGTGGGTGATCGTGGCCATAGACTATTTTACAAAGTGGGTTGAGGCCGAGCCTTTGGCAACCATATCCTCGGCAAAGGTGCAAAAGTTTTTTGAAAGGCAAGTTGTGGCTCGATTCGGGGTGCCACAGATATTGGTGACCGACAACGGAACCCAGTTTGCAGCAAGGGCGTTCCAAGATTTGGTCAATGCGTTGGGGGTTAAACACTACTACTCCTCGGTGGAACACCCTCAAACCAACGGTCAGGTGGAATCAGTGAACAGGTCCATCATTCAGGGAATCAAGAGGAGACTTGAAGGAGCAAAAGGAAATTGGGTGGAAAACTTGCACGAGGTACTTTGGTCGTATCGCACCACCATCCAAACTTCAACAGGAGAAATGCCCTATCGGCTCACTTATGGCTGCGACGCAGTCATCCCCATTGAGAAAATTATCCCTTCTTTCCGAGCCATGCAGCAGCCAAACCCCATCAACAACACTTTGCTCTGCGAGGATCTTGTTTTGTCGAAGGAGGTAAGAGATTTGGCCGCCGAACGAGAAAAGCACGCTAAAAGGATGCAGGCGAAGGAATATAATCGCTCGGTTAACCCCAGAGAATTCGAGGTGGGTGACCTTGTCCTAAGAAGGGCCGATATTGGTCTTAAGAATGCTAAGGATGGAAAACTGGCCCAAAGCTGGGAAGGACCATACCGAGTCACCTTCAAAAGTGGGACGGGAGCCTATAAACTTGAAACTCTCTCGGGAGCTCCTATCAACAATTCATGGAATGCGGCGAAGCTCAAAGGATATTACAGTTAGAATCTTTTCTTCCATAGTTTCATAATTTCATGCTTTATTAATTTTTTTTAGAATTGTTAGATTTGTTTATTACTGTTTAAAGGATGGTGTACGCTCGGTGGAACTCCGAGCCCATTGTACTTTCTGCTTCTGATTAATAAAAAGACTGTTATTGGATTCATTGTATTACGTACTTTTCCTCATATTCGATTAGCCACCGTGTATGACGCGAACGATTATAAACAGCTCAAACAAGAGCTTATAAATCGTCAAGTATTCTACTGAGACTCCCGATTCAAACATGGTTTATTAAAATCATTTTACATCGCGGATAGAGGAACCCACCTCGGCTAAAGCGCTGGAGTTCCGAGGTCTTGACACTTGAATTCTTAACACAAAGTATAAAAAGAAGCAAATAGTCAACTGTGAATATTATAAACGTTCATAATATTTCGAGCAAAGAAGCATAGAAAAAGTTCAAACCCACTACTGGGGCGGTTACAAAAACCCACTATTAGGGCGATAAAAAAATTGATCAAACTATTCTAAATCGGACAATACAATGCTGTCAGCATTGAATGTGTCCTCTTCTTCTTCTTCACCTTCGGCATCCTCGGTTCCTTCCCCTTCGGAATCTTCGGCCAAATGGTCAGGAAGGTCGGTGTTGTTCAGATCTATGGGAACTCCACTCAGGCCGACAATTTGACCTTTTTTCACAGCAAAATTAGGGTCAGCGCCCTTGGTCACAAGCCCGGGATTCAGAACACGGAGTTGCTCGGCAGTATTGTAGAAAGAATCTTCAATTGCGTGGTCCCAATTGAATAGATTCTCCTTAGCTGCTTTCTTATGCTTGAGCGCTTTCGCGCTCATCTTCTCCAAGGAAGCTCGGAGCCTGAGTATCTCGTCCTTAGCATACTCATGTTGCTCCTGAGCCACTGCAGCAGCTTGCTCGGCCGAACGAGCTTTCTCCGTAGCCACCAGAAGAGCAGCAGCATCCTCCTCAGACTTTTTCTGGATTTCCTCCGACATCTTTATCTGTGCCTCGGCAGCCTGAAGTGTTTTCTCAGCCCGAACTTTGGCCCCCTCAGAATCTTGAGCAGTCTTTTGAAGCCGCTCGTTCTCAGCTGCCAGTTCTTGTATCCTTTTATTCAGACCTTGGACCTGAATTTCCAAGTAGTCTTCCCGCTCGTTGGCTTCATATCTTTTCTTCTTTTCCTCGGGGGCCAATCCAGCATAGGCGTCATCACCATGATGACCAAGGTGATGGAAAATGCTCGCACCTCGTAAAAAGCTCCTCACCAACGACTTACAGTTATTTTCTCAAGTCCCAGGGGTCCAAGACTCGATTACTTCAGCATTTTCAGGAGGGAAGACGGTGGCAATGAATGAGTCGGACATCTTCCTACCCCACACCGTCTTGGCAGCTGCATCTTCCTTACCCTCGGGAATTTCAATCCCTTTTTTGGACTTGCTCAAATTGAACCAATCTCCAGCGAGACCTTTTCCTTTATCCAGCCGAGTCCTCTTGAGGGGGCGCTCGGGAACGTCTTGGGGAGATGAATGAGCTTCTACTTCAATATTCACAGCGTCGACAACGCGGCCCTTTTTGATCACCTGTTTAACACCAGTAACCCTTACAGTGGGGGTGGTATTGGGGATAACGGTCGGGCTTTCAGGATGGGTCGACTCAGAAAATTGACCCTTGATTGGAAAACCAGACGCAGATTCTTTGAGTGCTGCTAGCTGTGATACTCTAGCTGCCCGAGCTTCACTCTTCTTGGCCTTGGTTGCTTTCTTCCCCATTGCTTCTGCGAGAAAAATGGATTAGCACGCCAGTAAAAAAAAAAATTATTGTAGTACCCAGCTCCACCTTCACTTCGTCTCGCGTATCTTTCAGCAGAATTCGTTTGGAATCAATTTGACCATTTGCTTGAAGATATTCCCAAACGTGGTCGCATAATCGCCTTTCGGCTTTCGTTAAATCCGCCTTATAGTCGAATTGATACAAGGAGGATCCTCGGTTATAAATGTTAGTCGTCCAACCCAATGGAAACCGAGGCACGACCCTCATCTTTCCATCTTCTTCAACCCGTTCCATGAACCAACATACTTCGACCCCAGTATACTCGTATTGGAAGAAGAGAGGTTTGAAAGATTTCCAAGAGTCTGTCACCTTGGCGGAAAGGGCATGTCCCCTCCGAGCCTTTAGGGACACCCAAAGACCCTTGGAATCACCAAACTTATTTACTTGAGGAGCATATAACCAAAAGAAGGACCGTACCGTCACGACCAAGTTTTCAACATCGCAGAATTGTTGAAAGGCTCGGACGAAAGCCCATCCACTTGGATGCAATTGGCTTGGGGCTATTCCTAAATGAGTGAGGAATTCGACCTCGAAGGTGGAGAAGGGCAAGCGGATACCGACTTTAGTTACTACTTCTTCATAGAAGTAAAAATATTGACGATTTTCCGGCACTTCGAAGCAGATCCGATCGTCGATTCCCAGAGGTCTTAATACGAAATCTGAGATATTTTCGTCGGCTCTCGGAGGTGTCAATATCGGCCAGAGATGATTAAGACTATTTGCTGTTAACAATGAAGGTCTCGTCCCCAGTACTTCCCGATCAAAAACAGCATCGTACTGCGCATGATTGGGCGGCAGAGGATATTCTTCAGGATTGGTCACACACCTGCGTTCCACCATTTCTGAGGAAAAAGAAAAAGGCTCGGCGTTAGGATTTTTTACAGCACGAGTTTTTACTTTAAATCTAATGCCGAGCCCCGAACTTTTTCCCCCCCACCTCAGATGGATTTCTTACAGGTTCTTCATCCCCCATATCATGATCGGGGCTAAATCTAACTTGGGATCTACGCTCAGCGAATCTATAGGCTAATAACCACTTAGTCTCGTCGGCAGGATTCAATGGATGTTCTACTGTTAATGGTTTTAACTCGGAAGAACCCGAGTCGATGGGGGGAATAGTAGGGATAGGCGTAGAGCTTTCCGAGCATGCATTCCTTTCGTTCCCAGAATCTTCAGAAACCCCAGAAAAGGATGAAGAACTTGATTCACTATCACTAGATGGATTTTCTCCTAATCTCCTACAGAGTTCACGATAAACTTCCCTAAAACCTCTCCATCCCCTCATGATTCAAACAAATTGAGGTATAAACTCCTCTCACTTAAAAACAAAAGAAACCCAGAAACTCTACCCAGAAATCCCTGCAAAATCCCGAAACCAGAAAACCCGTTTACAAAGAAAAACTCACTCCAAAAGAAAAACAACCCCAAACGAATAAGGAAAACTGCAGGAATGGAAATAAGAGGAGTAGAAGGGGTTACCTGCGTGAAGTTGCTAAAACTGGTGAAGGATTGGAGGATCTCAATTTGGGAACGAAGACAGCAAAGTGGAAATCGAAGAGAGAATGAGGAGATTCTGAGAAATTTCGGGAGTAGAGTGAAGGGATGAGGCAGAGAAAGGGTAAATTTCAATTAAAAGAGAAAACTTTTCAGTTTCCCTCCGTCTTAGCCATTTGGGCCAAAAGCCCATGGACGCATGCAACCAATCATAGGGAGAGACGTGGCAGTTCTAAAAGGTACTTTTCCAAATTTCAAAAACGCAATGATTTGGCACAACTTACAAGGAAACGCGTCGTATCTCGAGAACCCAAAACGTCACCTCGAAGCAGTCGGCACGATTACAGTTGTCACGAGGCATGCGGGAAGGTCTATCCTAAGCGCTCATTACCTCGTCACAGACTTTTCAAAGTCTTACGAGCTGGGGGGCTTGTAGGGTCTGCCGACCGCATAAAAACTATAGTCCTATATAAAGGATTTTCCAAGGACCTTTCCCTCGGTTTACTTAACACAAACGTCCCACGCTCGGACACGTTCATTCCGAGCGTACGAAAAGACCAGGCTCGGACTTTATGGGACCGAGCCTCAACAACGGTCTTCACTCCATTGGCTCGGGATTCTAGAACCGAGACATAACATCGGCTGGTAGGTTGACTCAGTCTCACCAAGGCTTCCTATCTCTTCCGCCCGTTTCTCCTAGAATCTCGCAACAGCCTCTACATGGGATCGTGAGCTGATCCTATCCGGATTCCAAGGGAATAAATCTCCTATATTTCCTCATAGAATCCCGGTTCAGCTCACCTTGATACGAGGCCCATACGGCCCACATCAACTTCCTCCAAACCCTATAAATAGCTCACAACAGCTAGGGTTTCAGGTACGTACTCTCATCCCTAAGTTGACACTCTGCACACACTTGTTGACTGAGGAAACCCTGCTTTTCCCAACTGGAACTGCAGAAAAACCATAAGGTCATACATAGATACTTGACCTTCTCTTGAACTCCTGATTACCATAATCTTGAGGGCTCAGAGTGTTGGAAAACTACACTCGGTGGTTGAAACAACTAGGAACACTAGGAGAACACCTAGAAGGGGGGGTTGAATAGGTGTTATAGAAACTTTGAAAGATTTTCGCAAGAAATAAATCTAAACGATTAAAACCAATGAAAATCAATCAATTAACAAATATTATATGAGAGATTAAGCGGAAACAATTAACACCTATATTCTTATTGATTCACCTAGGTTATGAAAATGATTTTCCCCAAATTAATTTGAACAATAAAGATTCAATTCAATCAAATATAGAAAAATCACTTTTTCTAGGTTTTCAATCAAGAACACAATTAATAACAAGAATTGTAAAGAGTAGAGAGTTTAGAGATACGACACAGTGATTTATCCTGGTTCACTTTCATCCACTTGAAAGCTACTCCAGTCCCCTCTTCAACCAAGAGAGATTCTTCACTATGAGGAATTAGAGTTTCTCAAATTACAAGTAAATGCCTCACAAGACTTCCTTCTTGCTAGCCTACAAGAGATACCACACCCTTGCCTTGTAACCCTATTGATATCTAATCTAACCTCTACTTGCTTGTTGATAACCCCACAACAAGTCTTCTTTGCTTGCTTCACTCACAAGACTTCCAAGTACTTTGAGATTCTTCAAAGTGCCTTCCAAATGCTTGATGAAATGCTTCTTCAAGACTTTCAACTAAACTTGCTTGATTCACAAAATCAAGGCTTCCTTTGTTGTAGAATGTTTGCCTCTTGCAATGATTACAACTCAATAGAAAACAAAAACAATCCTATGAATCTCTTTCAAAATCTATGAAATATCAACACGAGAGATTCAAGGTTCTTGATCAAAGAATATAAAAATGAGAGCTTTGATCTTGAGAGAGTGAGAGAGAATAGTGTGGCTTTGATTCTTTGTAAAATTGTGTATCAAAATGATTCTAGTTGATAGAAATGATTAGGAAAAGGTTTATATAGAATACCCAAAAGTTGGAGCACTTAGAATGGCTTTTGAGAAGTGAAAAACGTATTTAAAAAACCATATCTGATCAAGTTACTCGAGTGAAATGAGTGTTACTCGAGTAATACGAAAGCTGCATAAATTTCACTGGAGTGAAAAAGGTTTTACTCGAGTAAAAGTTCAGATAATCGATTATCAAAAGTTTGCTAATCGATTATCAGTACAAAATACACTGCTAGTCAATTATCAAAATCTGTTAATCGATTATTAACATTAAAAATCACTTAAAACTTGTTTTCTCAAAAACTAAACCTTTTCTTTCAAACCTTTAAGCCACCTATTGATTTTAGGCAAAGTGAATACTCAAAATATGATATAATCATGCAATCAAAAGAGATTCACTACCCTCTAATAAACTCTACCCAAACTCATAAACTAAAAGACTTGTGAGGCAAAAGATAAAACAATAAAACATAAACTACCAAACTAAGTCTTCATGAGTTGGCTCTCTCTTCTTCACTTGATGTTTGTTGTTGCTTGTTGAGCTTGAACTTGATCAACACACTTGTAGCTTGTTCAAAACCTTTTGGCATTTATCAAAACATTCTTCATGGATCTTACAATCTCCCCCTTTTTGAAAATGACAAACATGTTTTGAAATCGTTTGAAGTTCATTGAAGTTGTTGATGCTTGAACCATTTGATCACTTGGTGAGACTCTTGCTCCCCCTCAATTTATGCTTTTGACATTTGAATCCAATTGAGTTAAGCTTGATTCTCCCCCTATCTCCAACAACTTTGCTCAACCTTTATAAAAACAACAAAACAACCTTTCTCCAAACATACCATTTAAAAATTTCTCCCTTTGTTTCAAAAACATCATATTTCTCCCCCTTTGGCATTATCAAAAAGAAATATATACCAATTGAAATAAGATCTAAGCCAAAATAGAAGAAATATAACCAAAGCATGAATAGAATAACACCAATTTGTAGAATTTTCTCCTTGATACCAATTGAAGAAGATCAATAATGTCAATTGTATCAAATGTGTATAGACCTTCATTTTCTTCTTCAATCATACCTACAAAACAATCATGCTTTGCTTTTTGGTATCCAAATGGTTTTGGATCCATTTTTGTTAGTGTAGGGACTCTCACCCTTTTTCATCCAAACAAAATCTCCTTTAGGTATACCATGCACTTTAATATAACACACATTTGAAGTATGTCCATGAGTACCACAATAGAAACATGTTGGTGCATTTGAAAAATCAACCTTTGAAAAATCAACAACATTTCTATGAGATTTACTCTTAGCATTAGTATAACCCAAACCAAACTTGTTTGAATTTTCTCTTTGAAAATTTAACAATGTGCGCAATCTAATATCACCATTTGAGAAACTTGCAAGCTTATTTTTTAAAATAGCATTTTCATCTTTAAGCAACTTGCAATTCTCACAATCAACCACAATATTCAATCTACTAGCACAATCACAAGAAGAATTATCAATGATAAGATGCAAAGTCTCATTATCTAACTTAAGGTCATCAACTTGCTTTTGAAGATCTAAAATCTTTTGTTGATGTTCCTCAATGAGCTTCTTCCTTTCAATGTTTTTCTTAGCTAATTTCTTGAGATGTTCATGCATTTCTTCATAAGCATTATATAACATTTCATAATTTGAAGAAATTTCGGATTTAGTAAGACTTACATCGCTTTCGTCACTTTGCTCACTTGATTCATCATTTGAGCTTTCCTCTTCATGTACTTGAGCTATCAAGTTGAGACAAGCGGCATGTTCATCATCCGAAGAACTACTAGTTGTGCTTTTCTTGTCTTGTTCATCATCACTATTCCAAACTATGTATGCCCTTTTGTGTTTTGCATTTTTCTTCTCTTTCTCCTTCTTCTTGAGATACTTAGAGCATGAGTACTTGAGATGACCGGGCTTTCCACATTCATGGCAAACTACACCTTCTTTTGAAGTCTTGGTCTTGTAGTGTGGGGGATCCTTCTCTTTACTTTTGTCCTTGTTCAACCTTCCTTTTCTCCTTAGAATTTTATTGAACTTTCTTAGTAGAAGCTTCATCTCCTCTTCATCAATATCCGAATCGGAATCTTCATTATCATCATTATCATCATCAACGGAACTCTCTTCCTTTGATCTTTAAGAGCAATTCCTTTTCTCTCTTTGTACTTATCCGACTCTTCATGCATTTGCAAACGTCCAAGCTCCATTTCATGTTCTTGTAGCTTTCCGAAAAGTGTTGCTAAGTCCATGGTGTCCAAGTCCTTTGATTCAACTATTGCGGTAACCTTGGGTTGCCATTCCCTACTTAGACATCTTAAAACTTTGTTAACAAGTTCACAATTCACGAAAGTTTTACCAAGAGCAATGAGATGATTAACAATATGAGTAAAACGTTTTTGCATAAAACATATAGATTCATAAGGCAACATATGAAACAATTCATATTCATGCATCAAAGAATTCAATCTAGCACGCCTAACTTCACTAGTGCCTTCATGTGTGACTTGCAAGGTGTCCCACATATCTTTGGCATCTTTACATTGGGAGACTCTAAAGAACTCATCATAAGATAGAGCGGAGGTGATGATATTTTTTGCTATTAAATCATATTGAATTTTCCTTTTATCATCATCGGTCCACTTATCTTTGGGAGTAAGGGTAAGCACACCTTCTACATTTTTTGAGGGAATATAAGGACCATTTTCAATGGCTTCCCAAATGTTCACATCTATAGCTTCTATAAAGATTCTCATCCTAATTTTCCAATAACCATAACCCTCTCCACCAAACATAGGAGGGCGATTTATTGAAGCACCTTCACCACCAAAAGGATTCGTAGAACCCATTGTAGTTTCCTTAGGATCTTAACGAAAAAGCTCTATGCTCGTGTCTTTCGACCGAGCTCTGATACCAATTGTTGGAAAACTACACTCGGTGGTTGAAACAACTAGGAACACTAGGAGAACACCTAGAAGGGGGGGTTGAATAGGTGTTATAGAAACTTTGAAAGATTTTCGCAAGAAATAAATCTAAACGATTAAAACCAATGAAAATCAATCAATTAACAAATATTATATGAGAGATTAAGCGGCAACAATTAACACCTATATTCTTATTGATTCACCTAGGTTATGAAAATGATTTTCCCCAAATTAATTTGAACAATAAAGATTCAATTCAATCAAATATAGAAAAAATCACTTTTTCTAGGTTTTCAATCAAGAACACAATTAATAACAAGAATTGTAAAGAGTAGAGAGTTTAGAGATACGACACAGTGATTTATCCTGGTTCACTTTCATCCACTTGAAAGCTACTCCAGTCCCCTCTTCAACCAAGAGAGATTCTTCACTATGAGGAATTAGAGTTTCTCAAATTACAAGTAAATGCCTCACAAGACTTCCTTCTTGCTAGCCTACAAGAGATACCACACCCTTGCCTTGTAACCCTATTGATATCTAATCTAACCTCTACTTGCTTGTTGATAACCCCACAACAAGTCTTCTTTGCTTGCTTCACTCACAAGACTTCCAAGTACTTTGAGATTCTTCAAAGTGCCTTCCAAATGCTTGATGAAATGTTTCTTCAAGACTTTCAACTAAACTTGCTTGATTCACAAAATCAAGGCTTCCTTTGTTGTAGAATGTTTGCCTCTTGCAGTGATTACAACTCAATAGAAAACAAAAACAATCCTATGAATCTCTTTCAAAAGCTATGAAATATCAACACGAGAGATTCAAGGTTCTTGATCAAAGAATATAAAAATGAGAGCTTTGATCTTGAGAGAGTGAGAGAGAATAGTGTGGCTTTGATTCTTTGTAAAATTGTGTATCAAAATGATTCTAGTTGATAGAAATGATTAGGAAAAGGTTTATATAGAATACCCAAAAGTTGGAGCACTTAGAATGGCTTTTGAGAAGTGAAAACGTATTTAAAAAACCATATCTGATCAAGTTACTCGAGTGAAATGAGTGTTACTCGAGTAATACGAAAGCTGCATAAATTTCACTGGAGTGAAAAAGGTTTTACTCGAGTAAAAGTTCAGATAATCGATTATCAAAAGTTTGCTAATCGATTATCAGTACAAAATACACTGCTAGTCAATTATCAAAATCTGTTAATCGATTATTAACATTAAAAATCACTTAAAACTTGTTTTCTCAAAAACTAAACCTTTTCTTTCAAACCTTTAAGCCACCTATTGATTTTAGGCAAAGTGAATACTCAAAATATGATATAATCATGCAATCAAAAGAGATTCACTACCCTCTAATAAACTCTACCCAAACTCATAAACTAAAAGACTTGTGAGGCAAAAGATAAAACAATAAAACATAAACTACCAAACTAAGTCTTCATGAGTTGGCTCTCTCTTCTTCACTTGATGTTTGTTGTTGCTTGTTGAGCTTGAACTTGATCAACACACTTGTAGCTTGTTCAAAACCTTTTGGCATTTATCAAAACATTCTTCATGGATCTTACAATCTCCCCCTTTTTGAAAATGACAAACATGTTTTGAAATCGTTTGAAGTTCATTGAAGTTGTTGATGCTTGAACCATTTGATAACTTGGTGAGACTCTTGCTCCCCCTCAATTTATGCTTTTGACATTTGAATCCAATTGAGTTAAGCTTGATTCTCCCCCTATCTCCAACAACTTTGCTCAACCTATATAAAAACAACAAAACAACCTTTCTCCAAACATACCATTTAAAAATTTCTCCCTTTGTTTCAAAAACATCATATTTCTCCCCCTTTGGCATTATCAAAAAGAAATATATACCAATTGAAATAAGATCTAAGCCAAAATAGAAGAAATATAACCAAAGCATGAATAGAATAACACCAATTTGTAGAATTTTCTCCTTGATACCAATTGAAGAAGATCAATAATGTCAATTGTATCAAATGTGTATAGACCTTCATTTTCTTCTTCAATCATACCTACAAAACAATCATGCTTTGCTTTTTGGTATCCAAATGGTTTTGGATCCATTTTTGTTAGTGTAGGGACTCTCACCCTTTTTCATCCAAACAAAATCTCCTTTAGGTATACCATGCACTTTAATATAACACACATTTGAAGTATGTCCATGAGTACCACAATAGAAACATGTTGGTGCATTTGAAAAATCAACCTTTGAAAAATCAACAACATTTCTATGAGATTTACTCTTAGCATTAGTATAACCCAAACCAAACTTGTTTGAATTTTCTCTTTGAAAATTTAACAATGTGCGCAATCTAATATCACCATTTGAGAAACTTGCAAGCTTATTTTTTAAAATAGCATTTTCATCTTTAAGCAACTTGCAATTCTCACAATCAACCACAATATTCAATCTACTAGCACAATCACAAGAAGAATTATCAATGATAAGATGCAAAGTCTCATTATCTAACTTAAGGTCATCAACTTGCTTTTGAAGATCTAAAATCTTTTGTTGATGTTCCTCAATGAGCTTCTTCCTTTCAATGTTTTTCTTAGCTAATTTCTTGAGATGTTCATGCATTTCTTCATAAGCATTATATAACATTTCATAATTTGAAGAAATTTCGGATTTAGTAAGACTTACATCGCTTTCGTCACTTTGCTCACTTGATTCAACATTTGAGCTTTCCTCTTCATGTACTTGAGCTATCAAGTTGAGACAAGCGGCATGTTCATCATCCGAAGAACTACTAGTTGTGCTTTTCTTGTCTTGTTCATCATCACTATTCCAAACTATGTATGCCCTTTTGTGTTTTGCATTTTTCTTCTCTTTCTCCTTCTTCTTGAGATACTTAGAGCATGAGTACTTGAGATGACCGGGCTTTCCACATTCATGGCAAACTACACCTTCTTTTGAAGTCTTGGTCTTGTAGTGTGGGGGATCCTTCTCTTTACTTTTGTCCTTGTTCAACCTTCCTTTTCTCCTTAGAATTTGATTGAACTTTCTTAGTAGAAGCTTCATCTCCTCTTCATCAATATCCGAATCGGAATCTTCATTATCATCATTATCATCATCAACGGAACTCTCTTCCTTTGATCTTTAAGAGCAATTCCTTTTCTCTCTTTGTACTTATCCGACTCTTCATGCATTTGCAAACGTCCAAGCTCCATTTCATGTTCTTGTAGCTTTCCGAAAAGTGTTGCTAAGTCCATGGTGTCAAAGTCCTTTGATTCAACTATTGCGGTAACCTTGGGTTGCCATTCCCTACTTAGACATCTTAAAACTTTGTTAACAAGTTCATAATTCACGAAAGTTTTACCAAGAGCAATGAGATGATTAACAATATGAGTAAAACGTTTTTGCATAAAACATATAGATTCATAAGGCAACATATGAAACAATTCATATTCATGCATCAAAGAATTCAATCTAGCATGCCTAACTTCACTAGTGCCTTCATGTGTGACTTGCAAGGTGTCCCACATATCTTTGGCATCTTTACATTGGGAGACTCTAAAGAACTCATCATAAGATAGAGCGGAGGTGATGATATTTTTTGCTATTAAATCATATTGAATTTTCCTTTTATCATCATCGGTCCACTTATCTTTGGGAGTAAGGGTAAGCACACCTTCTACATTTTTTGAGGGAATATAAGGACCATTTTCAATGGCTTCCCAAATGTTCACATCTATAGCTTCTATAAAGATTCTCATCCTAATTTTCCAATAACCATAACCCTCTCCACCAAACATAGGAGGGCGATTTATTGAAGCACCTTCACCACCAAAAGGATTCGTAGAACCCATTGTAGTTTCCTTAGGATCTTAACGAAAAAGCTCTATGCTCGTGTCTTTCGACCGAGCTCTGATACCAATTGTTGGAAAACTACACTCGGTGGTTGAAACAACTAGGAACACTAGGAGAACACCTAGAAGGGGGGGTTGAATAGGTGTTATAGAAACTTTGAAAGATTTTCGCAAGAAATAAATCTAAACGATTAAAACCAATGAAAATCAATCAATTAACAAATATTATATGAGAGATTAAGCGGCAACAATTAACACCTATATTCTTATTGATTCACCTAGGTTATGAAAATGATTTTCCCCAAATTAATTTGAACAATAAAGATTCAATTCAATCAAATATAGAAAAATCACTTTTTCTAGGTTTTCAATCAAGAACACAATTAATAACAAGAATTGTAAAGAGTAGAGAGTTTAGAGATACGACACAGTGATTTATCCTGGTTCACTTTCATCCACTTGAAAGCTACTCCAGTCCCCTCTTCAACCAAGAGAGATTCTTCACTATGAGGAATTAGAGTTTCTCAAATTACAAGTAAATGCCTCACAAGACTTCCTTCTTGCTAGCCTACAAGAGATACCACACCCTTGCCTTGTAACCCTATTGATATCTAATCTAACCTCTACTTGCTTGTTGATAACCCCACAACAAGTCTTCTTTGCTTGCTTCACTCACAAGACTTCCAAGTACTTTGAGATTCTTCAAAGTGCCTTCCAAATGCTTGATGAAATGCTTCTTCAAGACTTTCAACTAAACTTGCTTGATTCACAAAATCAAGGCTTCCTTTGTTGTAGAATGTTTGCCTCTTGCAATGATTACAACTCAATAGAAAACAAAAACAATCCTATGAATCTCTTTCAAAAGCTATGAAATATCAACACGAGAGATTCAAGGTTCTTGATCAAAGAATATAAAAATGAGAGCTTTGATCTTGAGAGAGTGAGAGAGAATAGTGTGGCTTTGATTCTTTGTAAAATTGTGTATCAAAATGATTCTAGTTGATAGAAATGATTAGGAAAAGGTTTATATAGAATACCCAAAAGTTGGAGCACTTAGAATGGCTTTTGAGAAGTGAAAAACGTATTTAAAAAACCATATCTGATCAAGTTACTCGAGTGAAATGAGTGTTACTCGAGTAATACGAAAGCTGCATAAATTTCACTGGAGTGAAAAAGGTTTTACTCGAGTAAAAGTTCAGATAATCGATTATCAAAAGTTTGCTAATCGATTATCAGTACAAAATACACTGCTAGTCAATTATCAAAATCTGTTAATCGATTATTAACATTAAAAATCACTTAAAACTTGTTTTCTCAAAAACTAAACCTTTTCTTTCAAACCTTTAAGCCACCTATTGATTTTAGGCAAAGTGAATACTCAAAATATGATATAATCATGCAATCAAAAGAGATTCACTACCCTCTAATAAACTCTACCCAAACTCATAAACTAAAAGACTTGTGAGGCAAAAGATAAAACAATAAAACATAAACTACCAAACTAAGTCTTCATGAGTTGGCTCTCTCTTCTTCACTTGATGTTTGTTGTTGCTTGTTGAGCTTGAACTTGATCAACACACTTGTAGCTTGTTCAAAACCTTTTGGCATTTATCAAAACATTCTTCATGGATCTTACAATCTCCCCCTTTTTGAAAATGACAAACATGTTTTGAAATCGTTTGAAGTTCATTGAAGTTGTTGATGCTTGAACCATTTGATCACTTGGTGAGACTCTTGCTCCCCCTCAATTTATGCTTTTGACATTTGAATCCAATTGAGTTAAGCTTGATTCTCCCCCTATCTCCAACAACTTTGCTCAACCTTTATAAAAACAACAAAACAACCTTTCTCCAAACATACCATTTAAAAATTTCTCCCTTTGTTTCAAAAACATCATATTTCTCCCCCTTTGGCATTATCAAAAAGAAATATATACCAATTGAAATAAGATCTAAGCCAAAATAGAAGAAATATAACCAAAGCATGAATAGAATAACACCAATTTGTAGAATTTTCTCCTTGATACCAATTGAAGAAGATCAATAATGTCAATTGTATCAAATGTGTATAGACCTTCATTTTCTTCTTCAATCATACCTACAAAACAATCATGCTTTGCTTTTTGGTATCCAAATGGTTTTGGATCCATTTTTGTTAGTGTAGGGACTCTCACCCTTTTTCATCCAAACAAAATCTCCTTTAGGTATACCATGCACTTTAATATAACACACATTTGAAGTATGTCCATGAGTACCACAATAGAAACATGTTGGTGCATTTGAAAAATCAACCTTTGAAAAATCAACAACATTTCTATGAGATTTACTCTTAGCATTAGTATAACCCAAACCAAACTTGTTTGAATTTTCTCTTTGAAAATTTAACAATGTGCGCAATCTAATATCACCATTTGAGAAACTTGCAAGCTTATTTTTTAAAATAGCATTTTCATCTTTAAGCAACTTGCAATTCTCACAATCAACCACAATATTCAATCTACTAGCACAATCACAAGAAGAATTATCAATGATAAGATGCAAAGTCTCATTATCTAACTTAAGGTCATCAACTTGCTTTTGAAGATCTAAAATCTTTTGTTGATGTTCCTCAATGAGCTTCTTCCTTTCAATGTTTTTCTTAGCTAATTTCTTGAGATGTTCATGCATTTCTTCATAAGCATTATATAACATTTCATAATTTGAAGAAATTTCGGATTTAGTAAGACTTACATCGCTTTCGTCACTTTGCTCACTTGATTCATCATTTGAGCTTTCCTCTTCATGTACTTGAGCTATCAAGTTGAGACAAGCGGCATGTTCATCATCCGAAGAACTACTAGTTGTGCTTTTCTTGTCTTGTTCATCATCACTATTCCAAACTATGTATGCCCTTTTGTGTTTTGCATTTTTCTTCTCTTTCTCCTTCTTCTTGAGATACTTAGAGCATGAGTACTTGAGATGACCGGGCTTTCCACATTCATGGCAAACTACACCTTCTTTTGAAGTCTTGGTCTTGTAGTGTGGGGGATCCTTCTCTTTACTTTTGTCCTTGTTCAACCTTCCTTTTCTCCTTAGAATTTTATTGAACTTTCTTAGTAGAAGCTTCATCTCCTCTTCATCAATATCCGAATCGGAATCTTCATTATCATCATTATCATCATCAACGGAACTCTCTTCCTTTGATCTTTAAGAGCAATTCCTTTTCTCTCTTTGTACTTATCCGACTCTTCATGCATTTGCAAACGTCCAAGCTCCATTTCATGTTCTTGTAGCTTTCCGAAAAGTGTTGCTAAGTCCATGGTGTCCAAGTCCTTTGATTCAACTATTGCGGTAACCTTGGGTTGCCATTCCCTACTTAGACATCTTAAAACTTTGTTAACAAGTTCACAATTCACGAAAGTTTTACCAAGAGCAATGAGATGATTAACAATATGAGTAAAACGTTTTTGCATAAAACATATAGATTCATAAGGCAACATATGAAACAATTCATATTCATGCATCAAAGAATTCAATCTAGCACGCCTAACTTCACTAGTGCCTTCATGTGTGACTTGCAAGGTGTCCCACATATCTTTGGCATCTTTACATTGGGAGACTCTAAAGAACTCATCATAAGATAGAGCGGAGGTGATGATATTTTTTGCTATTAAATCATATTGAATTTTCCTTTTATCATCATCGGTCCACTTATCTTTGGGAGTAAGGGTAAGCACACCTTCTACATTTTTTGAGGGAATATAAGGACCATTTTCAATGGCTTCCCAAATGTTCACATCTATAGCTTCTATAAAGATTCTCATCCTAATTTTCCAATAACCATAACCCTCTCCACCAAACATAGGAGGGCGATTTATTGAAGCACCTTCACCACCAAAAGGATTCGTAGAACCCATTGTAGTTTCCTTAGGATCTTAACGAAAAAGCTCTATGCTCGTGTCTTTCGACCGAGCTCTGATACCAATTGTTGGAAAACTACACTCGGTGGTTGAAACAACTAGGAACACTAGGAGAACACCTAGAAGGGGGGGTTGAATAGGTGTTATAGAAACTTTGAAAGATTTTCGCAAGAAATAAATCTAAACGATTAAAACCAATGAAAATCAATCAATTAACAAATATTATATGAGAGATTAAGCGGCAACAATTAACACCTATATTCTTATTGATTCACCTAGGTTATGAAAATGATTTTCCCCAAATTAATTTGAACAATAAAGATTCAATTCAATCAAATATAGAAAAAATCACTTTTTCTAGGTTTTCAATCAAGAACACAATTAATAACAAGAATTGTAAAGAGTAGAGAGTTTAGAGATACGACACAGTGATTTATCCTGGTTCACTTTCATCCACTTGAAAGCTACTCCAGTCCCCTCTTCAACCAAGAGAGATTCTTCACTATGAGGAATTAGAGTTTCTCAAATTACAAGTAAATGCCTCACAAGACTTCCTTCTTGCTAGCCTACAAGAGATACCACACCCTTGCCTTGTAACCCTATTGATATCTAATCTAACCTCTACTTGCTTGTTGATAACCCCACAACAAGTCTTCTTTGCTTGCTTCACTCACAAGACTTCCAAGTACTTTGAGATTCTTCAAAGTGCCTTCCAAATGCTTGATGAAATGTTTCTTCAAGACTTTCAACTAAACTTGCTTGATTCACAAAATCAAGGCTTCCTTTGTTGTAGAATGTTTGCCTCTTGCAATGATTACAACTCAATAGAAAACAAAAACAATCCTATGAATCTCTTTCAAAAGCTATGAAATATCAACACGAGAGATTCAAGGTTCTTGATCAAAGAATATAAAAATGAGAGCTTTGATCTTGAGAGAGTGAGAGAGAATAGTGTGGCTTTGATTCTTTGTAAAATTGTGTATCAAAATGATTCTAGTTGATAGAAATGATTAGGAAAAGGTTTATATAGAATACCCAAAAGTTGGAGCACTTAGAATGGCTTTTGAGAAGTGAAAACGTATTTAAAAAACCATATCTGATCAAGTTACTCGAGTGAAATGAGTGTTACTCGAGTAATACGAAAGCTGCATAAATTTCACTGGAGTGAAAAAGGTTTTACTCGAGTAAAAGTTCAGATAATCGATTATCAAAAGTTTGCTAATCGATTATCAGTACAAAATACACTGCTAGTCAATTATCAAAATCTGTTAATCGATTATTAACATTAAAAATCACTTAAAACTTGTTTTCTCAAAAACTAAACCTTTTCTTTCAAACCTTTAAGCCACCTATTGATTTTAGGCAAAGTGAATACTCAAAATATGATATAATCATGCAATCAAAAGAGATTCACTACCCTCTAATAAACTCTACCCAAACTCATAAACTAAAAGACTTGTGAGGCAAAAGATAAAACAATAAAACATAAACTACCAAACTAAGTCTTCATGAGTTGGCTCTCTCTTCTTCACTTGATGTTTGTTGTTGCTTGTTGAGCTTGAACTTGATCAACACACTTGTAGCTTGTTCAAAACCTTTTGGCATTTATCAAAACATTCTTCATGGATCTTACAATCTCCCCCTTTTTGAAAATGACAAACATGTTTTGAAATCGTTTGAAGTTCATTGAAGTTGTTGATGCTTGAACCATTTGATAACTTGGTGAGACTCTTGCTCCCCCTCAATTTATGCTTTTGACATTTGAATCCAATTGAGTTAAGCTTGATTCTCCCCCTATCTCCAACATCTTTGCTCAACCTATATAAAAACAACAAAACAACCTTTCTCCAAACATACCATTTAAAAATTTCTCCCTTTGTTTCAAAAACATCATATTTCTCCCCCTTTGGCATTATCAAAAAGAAATATATACCAATTGAAATAAGATCTAAGCCAAAATAGAAGAAATATAACCAAAGCATGAATAGAATAACACCAATTTGTAGAATTTTCTCCTTGATACCAATTGAAGAAGATCAATAATGTCAATTGTATCAAATGTGTATAGACCTTCATTTTCTTCTTCAATCATACCTACAAAACAATCATGCTTTGCTTTTTGGTATCCAAATGGTTTTGGATCCATTTTTGTTAGTGTAGGGACTCTCACCCTTTTTCATCCAAACAAAATCTCCTTTAGGTATACCATGCACTTTAATATAACACACATTTGAAGTATGTCCATGAGTACCACAATAGAAACATGTTGGTGCATTTGAAAAATCAACCTTTGAAAAATCAACAACATTTCTATGAGATTTACTCTTAGCATTAGTATAACCCAAACCAAACTTGTTTGAATTTTCTCTTTGAAAATTTAACAATGTGCGCAATCTAATATCACCATTTGAGAAACTTGCAAGCTTATTTTTTAAAATAGCATTTTCATCTTTAAGCAACTTGCAATTCTCACAATCAACCACAATATTCAATCTACTAGCACAATCACAAGAAGAATTATCAATGATAAGATGCAAAGTCTCATTATCTAACTTAAGGTCATCAACTTGCTTTTGAAGATCTAAAATCTTTTGTTGATGTTCCTCAATGAGCTTCTTCCTTTCAATGTTTTTCTTAGCTAATTTCTTGAGATGTTCATGCATTTCTTCATAAGCATTATATAACATTTCATAATTTGAAGAAATTTCGGATTTAGTAAGACTTACATCGCTTTCGTCACTTTGCTCACTTGATTCAACATTTGAGCTTTCCTCTTCATGTACTTGAGCTATCAAGTTGAGACAAGCGGCATGTTCATCATCCGAAGAACTACTAGTTGTGCTTTTCTTGTCTTGTTCATCATCACTATTCCAAACTATGTATGCCCTTTTGTGTTTTGCATTTTTCTTCTCTTTCTCCTTCTTCTTGAGATACTTAGAGCATGAGTACTTGAGATGACCGGGCTTTCCACATTCATGGCAAACTACACCTTCTTTTGAAGTCTTGGTCTTGTAGTGTGGGGGATCCTTCTCTTTACTTTTGTCCTTGTTCAACCTTCCTTTTCTCCTTAGAATTTTATTGAACTTTCTTAGTAGAAGCTTCATCTCCTCTTCATCAATATCCGAATCGGAATCTTCATTATCATCATTATCATCATCAACGGAACTCTCTTCCTTTGATCTTTAAGAGCAATTCCTTTTCTCTCTTTGTACTTATCCGACTCTTCATGCATTTGCAAACGTCCAAGCTCCATTTCATGTTCTTGTAGCTTTCCGAAAAGTGTTGCTAAGTCCATGGTGTCAAAGTCCTTTGATTCAACTATTGCGGTAACCTTGGGTTGCCATTCCCTACTTAGACATCTTAAAACTTTGTTAACAAGTTCATAATTCACGAAAGTTTTACCAAGAGCAATGAGATGATTAACAATATGAGTAAAACGTTTTTGCATAAAACATATAGATTCATAAGGCAACATATGAAACAATTCATATTCATGCATCAAAGAATTCAATCTAGCATGCCTAACTTCACTAGTGCCTTCATGTGTGACTTGCAAGGTGTCCCACATATCTTTGGCATCTTTACATTGGGAGACTCTAAAGAACTCATCATAAGATAGAGCGGAGGTGATGATATTTTTTGCTATTAAATCATATTGAATTTTCCTTTTATCATCATCGGTCCACTTATCTTTGGGAGTAAGGGTAAGCACACCTTCTACATTTTTTGAGGGAATATAAGGACCATTTTCAATGGCTTCCCAAATGTTCACATCTATAGCTTCTATAAAGATTCTCATCCTAATTTTCCAATAACCATAACCCTCTCCACCAAACATAGGATGGCGATTTATTGAAGCACCTTCACCACCAAAAGGATTCGTAGAACCCATTGTAGTTTCCTTAGGATCTTAACGAAAAAGCTCTATGCTCGTGTCTTTCGACCGAGCTCTGATACCAATTGTTGGAAAACTACACTCGGTGGTTGAAACAACTAGGAACACTAGGAGAACACCTAGAAGGGGGGGTTGAATAGGTGTTATAGAAACTTTGAAAGATTTTCGCAAGAAATAAATCTAAACGATTAAAACCAATGAAAATCAATCAATTAACAAATATTATATGAGAGATTAAGCGGCAACAATTAACACCTATATTCTTATTGATTCACCTAGGTTATGAAAATGATTTTCCCCAAATTAATTTGAACAATAAAGATTCAATTCAATCAAATATAGAAAAATCACTTTTTCTAGGTTTTCAATCAAGAACACAATTAATAACAAGAATTGTAAAGAGTAGAGAGTTTAGAGATACGACACAGTGATTTATCCTGGTTCACTTTCATCCACTTGAAAGCTACTCCAGTCCCCTCTTCAACCAAGAGAGATTCTTCACTATGAGGAATTAGAGTTTCTCAAATTACAAGTAAATGCCTCACAAGACTTCCTTCTTGCTAGCCTACAAGAGATACCACACCCTTGCCTTGTAACCCTATTGATATCTAATCTAACCTCTACTTGCTTGTTGATAACCCCACAACAAGTCTTCTTTGCTTGCTTCACTCACAAGACTTCCAAGTACTTTGAGATTCTTCAAAGTGCCTTCCAAATGCTTGATGAAATGCTTCTTCAAGACTTTCAACTAAACTTGCTTGATTCACAAAATCAAGGCTTCCTTTGTTGTAGAATGTTTGCCTCTTGCAATGATTACAACTCAATAGAAAACAAAAACAATCCTATGAATCTCTTTCAAAAGCTATGAAATATCAACACGAGAGATTCAAGGTTCTTGATCAAAGAATATAAAAATGAGAGCTTTGATCTTGAGAGAGTGAGAGAGAATAGTGTGGCTTTGATTCTTTGTAAAATTGTGTATCAAAATGATTCTAGTTGATAGAAATGATTAGGAAAAGGTTTATATAGAATACCCAAAAGTTGGAGCACTTAGAATGGCTTTTGAGAAGTGAAAAACGTATTTAAAAAACCATATCTGATCAAGTTACTCGAGTGAAATGAGTGTTACTCGAGTAATACGAAAGCTGCATAAATTTCACTGGAGTGAAAAAGGTTTTACTCGAGTAAAAGTTCAGATAATCGATTATCAAAAGTTTGCTAATCGATTATCAGTACAAAATACACTGCTAGTCAATTATCAAAATCTGTTAATCGATTATTAACATTAAAAATCACTTAAAACTTGTTTTCTCAAAAACTAAACCTTTTCTTTCAAACCTTTAAGCCACCTATTGATTTTAGGCAAAGTGAATACTCAAAATATGATATAATCATGCAATCAAAAGAGATTCACTACCCTCTAATAAACTCTACCCAAACTCATAAACTAAAAGACTTGTGAGGCAAAAGATAAAACAATAAAACATAAACTACCAAACTAAGTCTTCATGAGTTGGCTCTCTCTTCTTCACTTGATGTTTGTTGTTGCTTGTTGAGCTTGAACTTGATCAACACACTTGTAGCTTGTTCAAAACCTTTTGGCATTTATCAAAACATTCTTCATGGATCTTACAATCTCCCCCTTTTTGAAAATGACAAACATGTTTTGAAATCGTTTGAAGTTCATTGAAGTTGTTGATGCTTGAACCATTTGATCACTTGGTGAGACTCTTGCTCCCCCTCAATTTATGCTTTTGACATTTGAATCCAATTGAGTTAAGCTTGATTCTCCCCCTATCTCCAACAACTTTGCTCAACCTATATAAAAACAACAAAACAACCTTTCTCCAAACATACCATTTAAAAATTTCTCCCTTTGTTTCAAAAACATCATATTTCTCCCCCTTTGGCATTATCAAAAAGAAATATATACCAATTGAAATAAGATCTAAGCCAAAATAGAAGAAATATAACCAAAGCATGAATAGAATAACACCAATTTGTAGAATTTTCTCCTTGATACCAATTGAAGAAGATCAATAATGTCAATTGTATCAAATGTGTATAGACCTTCATTTTCTTCTTCAATCATACCTACAAAACAATCATGCTTTGCTTTTTGGTATCCAAATGGTTTTGGATCCATTTTTGTTAGTGTAGGGACTCTCACCCTTTTTCATCCAAACAAAATCTCCTTTAGGTATACCATGCACTTTAATATAACACACATTTGAAGTATGTCCATGAGTACCACAATAGAAACATGTTGGTGCATTTGAAAAATCAACCTTTGAAAAATCAACAACATTTCTATGAGATTTACTCTTAGCATTAGTATAACCCAAACCAAACTTGTTTGAATTTTCTCTTTGAAAATTTAACAATGTGCGCAATCTAATATCACCATTTGAGAAACTTGCAAGCTTATTTTTTAAAATAGCATTTTCATCTTTAAGCAACTTGCAATTCTCACAATCAACCACAATATTCAATCTACTAGCACAATCACAAGAAGAATTATCAATGATAAGATGCAAAGTCTCATTATCTAACTTAAGGTCATCAACTTGCTTTTGAAGATCTAAAATCTTTTGTTGATGTTCCTCAATGAGCTTCTTCCTTTCAATGTTTTTCTTAGCTAATTTCTTGAGATGTTCATGCATTTCTTCATAAGCATTATATAACATTTCATAATTTGAAGAAATTTCGGATTTAGTAAGACTTACATCGCTTTCGTCACTTTGCTCACTTGATTCATCATTTGAGCTTTCCTCTTCATGTACTTGAGCTATCAAGTTGAGACAAGCGGCATGTTCATCATCCGAAGAACTACTAGTTGTGCTTTTCTTGTCTTGTTCATCATCACTATTCCAAACTATGTATGCCCTTTTGTGTTTTGCATTTTTCTTCTCTTTCTCCTTCTTCTTGAGATACTTAGAGCATGAGTACTTGAGATGACCGGGCTTTCCACATTCATGGCAAACTACACCTTCTTTTGAAGTCTTGGTCTTGTAGTGTGGGGGATCCTTCTCTTTACTTTTGTCCTTATTCAACCTTCCTTTTCTCCTTAGAATTTTATTGAACTTTCTTAGTAGAAGCTTCATCTCCTCTTCATCAATATCCGAATCGGAATCTTCATTATCATCATTATCATCATCAACGGAACTCTCTTCCTTTGATCTTTAAGAGCAATTCCTTTTCTCTCTTTGTACTTATCCGACTCTTCATGCATTTGCAAACGTCCAAGCTCCATTTCATGTTCTTGTAGCTTTCCGAAAAGTGTTGCTAAGTCCATGGTGTCCAAGTCCTTTGATTCAACTATTGCGGTAACCTTGGGTTGCCATTCCCTACTTAGACATCTTAAAACTTTGTTAACAAGTTCACAATTCACGAAAGTTTTACCAAGAGCAATGAGATGATTAACAATATGAGTAAAACGTTTTTGCATAAAACATATAGATTCATAAGGCAACATATGAAACAATTCATATTCATGCATCAAAGAATTCAATCTAGCACGCCTAACTTCACTAGTGCCTTCATGTGTGACTTGCAAGGTGTCCCACATATCTTTGGCATCTTTACATTGGGAGACTCTAAAGAACTCATCATAAGATAGAGCGGAGGTGATGATATTTTTTGCTATTAAATCATATTGAATTTTCCTTTTATCATCATCGGTCCACTTATCTTTGGGAGTAAGGGTAAGCACACCTTCTACATTTTTTGAGGGAATATAAGGACCATTTTCAATGGCTTCCCAAATGTTCACATCTATAGCTTCTATAAAGATTCTCATCCTAATTTTCCAATAACCATAACCCTCTCCACCAAACATAGGAGGGCGATTTATTGAAGCACCTTCACCACCAAAAGGATTCGTAGAACCCATTGTAGTTTCCTTAGGATCTTAACGAAAAAGCTCTATGCTCGTGTCTTTCGACCGAGCTCTGATACCAATTGTTGGAAAACTACACTCGGTGGTTGAAACAACTAGGAACACTAGGAGAACACCTAGAAGGGGGGGTTGAATAGGTGTTATAGAAACTTTGAAAGATTTTCGCAAGAAATAAATCTAAACGATTAAAACCAATGAAAATCAATCAATTAACAAATATTATATGAGAGATTAAGCGGCAACAATTAACACCTATATTCTTATTGATTCACCTAGGTTATGAAAATGATTTTCCCCAAATTAATTTGAACAATAAAGATTCAATTCAATCAAATATAGAAAAATCACTTTTTCTAGGTTTTCAATCAAGAACACAATTAATAACAAGAATTGTAAAGAGTAGAGAGTTTAGAGATACGACACAGTGATTTATCCTGGTTCACTTTCATCCACTTGAAAGCTACTCCAGTCCCCTCTTCAACCAAGAGAGATTCTTCACTATGAGGAATTAGAGTTTCTCAAATTACAAGTAAATGCCTCACAAGACTTCCTTCTTGCTAGCCTACAAGAGATACCACACCCTTGCCTTGTAACCCTATTGATATCTAATCTAACCTCTACTTGCTTGTTGATAACCCCACAACAAGTCTTCTTTGCTTGCTTCACTCACAAGACTTCCAAGTACTTTGAGATTCTTCAAAGTGCCTTCCAAATGCTTGATGAAATGTTTCTTCAAGACTTTCAACTAAACTTGCTTGATTCACAAAATCAAGGCTTCCTTTGTTGTAGAATGTTTGCCTCTTGCAATGATTACAACTCAATAGAAAACAAAAACAATCCTATGAATCTCTTTCAAAAGCTATGAAATATCAACACGAGAGATTCAAGGTTCTTGATCAAAGAATATAAAAATGAGAGCTTTGATCTTGAGAGAGTGAGAGAGAATAGTGTGGCTTTGATTCTTTGTAAAATTGTGTATCAAAATGATTCTAGTTGATAGAAATGATTAGGAAAAGGTTTATATAGAATACCCAAAAGTTGGAGCACTTAGAATGGCTTTTGAGAAGTGAAAACGTATTTAAAAAACCATATCTGATCAAGTTACTCGAGTGAAATGAGTGTTACTCGAGTAATACGAAAGCTGCATAAATTTCACTGGAGTGAAAAAGGTTTTACTCGAGTAAAAGTTCAGATAATCGATTATCAAAAGTTTGCTAATCGATTATCAGTACAAAATACACTGCTAGTCAATTATCAAAATCTGTTAATCGATTATTAACATTAAAAATCACTTAAAACTTGTTTTCTCAAAAACTAAACCTTTTCTTTCAAACCTTTAAGCCACCTATTGATTTTAGGCAAAGTGAATACTCAAAATATGATATAATCATGCAATCAAAAGAGATTCACTACCCTCTAATAAACTCTACCCAAACTCATAAACTAAAAGACTTGTGAGGCAAAAGATAAAACAATAAAACATAAACTACCAAACTAAGTCTTCATGAGTTGGCTCTCTCTTCTTCACTTGATGTTTGTTGTTGCTTGTTGAGCTTGAACTTGATCAACACACTTGTAGCTTGTTCAAAACCTTTTGGCATTTATCAAAACATTCTTCATGGATCTTACAATCTCCCCCTTTTTGAAAATGACAAACATGTTTTGAAATCGTTTGAAGTTCATTGAAGTTGTTGATGCTTGAACCATTTGATCACTTGGTGAGACTCTTGCTCCCCCTCAATTTATGCTTTTGACATTTGAATCCAATTGAGTTAAGCTTGATTCTCCCCCTATCTCCAACAACTTTGCTCAACCTATATAAAAACAACAAAACAACCTTTCTCCAAACATACCATTTAAAAATTTCTCCCTTTGTTTCAAAAACATCATATTTCTCCCCCTTTGGCATTATCAAAAAGAAATATATACCAATTGAAATAAGATCTAAGCCAAAATAGAAGAAATATAACCAAAGCATGAATAGAATAACACCAATTTGTAGAATTTTCTCCTTGATACCAATTGAAGAAGATCAATAATGTCAATTGTATCAAATGTGTATAGACCTTCATTTTCTTCTTCAATCATACCTACAAAACAATCATGCTTTGCTTTTTGGTATCCAAATGGTTTTGGATCCATTTTTGTTAGTGTAGGGACTCTCACCCTTTTTCATCCAAACAAAATCTCCTTTAGGTATACCATGCACTTTAATATAACACACATTTGAAGTATGTCCATGAGTACCACAATAGAAACATGTTGGTGCATTTGAAAAATCAACCTTTGAAAAATCAACAACATTTCTATGAGATTTACTCTTAGCATTAGTATAACCCAAACCAAACTTGTTTGAATTTTCTCTTTGAAAATTTAACAATGTGCGCAATCTAATATCACCATTTGAGAAACTTGCAAGCTTATTTTTTAAAATAGCATTTTCATCTTTAAGCAACTTGCAATTCTCACAATCAACCACAATATTCAATCTACTAGCACAATCACAAGAAGAATTATCAATGATAAGATGCAAAGTCTCATTATCTAACTTAAGGTCATCAACTTGCTTTTGAAGATCTAAAATCTTTTGTTGATGTTCCTCAATGAGCTTCTTCCTTTCAATGTTTTTCTTAGCTAATTTCTTGAGATGTTCATGCATTTCTTCATAAGCATTATATAACATTTCATAATTTGAAGAAATTTCGGATTTAGTAAGACTTACATCGCTTTCGTCACTTTGCTCACTTGATTCAACATTTGAGCTTTCCTCTTCATGTACTTGAGCTATCAAGTTGAGACAAGCGGCATGTTCATCATCCGAAGAACTACTAGTTGTGCTTTTCTTGTCTTGTTCATCATCACTATTCCAAACTATGTATGCCCTTTTGTGTTTTGCATTTTTCTTCTCTTTCTCCTTCTTCTTGAGATACTTAGAGCATGAGTACTTGAGATGACCAGGCTTTCCACATTCATGGCAAACTACACCTTCTTTTGAAGTCTTGGTCTTGTAGTGTGGGGGATCCTTCTCTTTACTTTTGTCCTTGTTCAACCTTCCTTTTCTCCTTAGAATTTGATTGAACTTTCTTAGTAGAAGCTTCATCTCCTCTTCATCAATATCCGAATCGGAATCTTCATTATCATCATTATCATCATCAACGGAACTCTCTTCCTTTGATCTTTAAGAGCAATTCCTTTTCTCTCTTTGTACTTATCCGACTCTTCATGCATTTGCAAACGTCCAAGCTCCATTTCATGTTCTTGTAGCTTTCCGAAAAGTGTTGCTAAGTCCATGGTGTCCAAGTCCTTTGATTCAACTATTGCGGTAACCTTGGGTTGCCATTCCCTACTTAGACATCTTAAAACTTTGTTAACAAGTTCATAATTCACGAAAGTTTTACCAAGAGCAATGAGATGATTAACAATATGAGTAAAACGTTTTTGCATAAAACATATAGATTCATAAGGCAACATATGAAACAATTCATATTCATGCATCAAAGAATTCAATCTAGCATGCCTAACTTCACTAGTGCCTTCATGTGTGACTTGCAAGGTGTCCCACATATCTTTGGCATCTTTACATTGGGAGACTCTAAAGAACTCATCATAAGATAGAGCGGAGGTGATGATATTTTTTGCTATTAAATCATATTGAATTTTCCTTTTATCATCATCGGTCCACTTATCTTTGGGAGTAAGGGTAAGCACACCTTCTACATTTTTTGAGGGAATATAAGGACCATTTTCAATGGCTTCCCAAATGTTCACATCTATAGCTTCTATAAAGATTCTCATCCTAATTTTCCAATAACCATAACCCTCTCCACCAAACATAGGAGGGCGATTTATTGAAGCACCTTCACCACCAAAAGGATTCGTAGAACCCATTGTAGTTTCCTTAGGATCTTAACGAAAAAGCTCTATGCTCGTGTCTTTCGACCGAGCTCTGATACCAATTGTTGGAAAACTACACTCGGTGGTTGAAACAACTAGGAACACTAGGAGAACACCTAGAAGGGGGGTTGAATAGGTGTTATAGAAACTTTGAAAGATTTTCGCAAGAAATAAATCTAAACGATTAAAACCAATGAAAATCAATCAATTAACAAATATTATATGAGAGATTAAGCGGCAACAATTAACACCTATATTCTTATTGATTCACCTAGGTTATGAAAATGATTTTCCCCAAATTAATTTGAACAATAAAGATTCAATTCAATCAAATATAGAAAAATCACTTTTTCTAGGTTTTCAATCAAGAACACAATTAATAACAAGAATTGTAAAGAGTAGAGAGTTTAGAGATACGACACAGTGATTTATCCTGGTTCACTTTCATCCACTTGAAAGCTACTCCAGTCCCCTCTTCAACCAAGAGAGATTCTTCACTATGAGGAATTAGAGTTTCTCAAATTACAAGTAAATGCCTCACAAGACTTCCTTCTTGCTAGCCTACAAGAGATACCACACCCTTGCCTTGTAACCCTATTGATATCTAATCTAACCTCTACTTGCTTGTTGATAACCCCACAACAAGTCTTCTTTGCTTGCTTCACTCACAAGACTTCCAAGTACTTTGAGATTCTTCAAAGTGCCTTCCAAATGCTTGATGAAATGCTTCTTCAAGACTTTCAACTAAACTTGCTTGATTCACAAAATCAAGGCTTCCTTTGTTGTAGAATGTTTGCCTCTTGCAATGATTACAACTCAATAGAAAACAAAAACAATCCTATGAATCTCTTTCAAAAGCTATGAAATATCAACACGAGAGATTCAAGGTTCTTGATCAAAGAATATAAAAATGAGAGCTTTGATCTTGAGAGAGTGAGAGAGAATAGTGTGGCTTTGATTCTTTGTAAAATTGTGTATCAAAATGATTCTAGTTGATAGAAATGATTAGGAAAAGGTTTATATAGAATACCCAAAAGTTGGAGCACTTAGAATGGCTTTTGAGAAGTGAAAAACGTATTTAAAAAACCATATCTGATCAAGTTACTCGAGTGAAATGAGTGTTACTCGAGTAATACGAAAGCTGCATAAATTTCACTGGAGTGAAAAAGGTTTTACTCGAGTAAAAGTTCAGATAATCGATTATCAAAAGTTTGCTAATCGATTATCAGTACAAAATACACTGCTAGTCAATTATCAAAATCTGTTAATCGATTATTAACATTAAAAATCACTTAAAACTTGTTTTCTCAAAAACTAAACCTTTTCTTTCAAACCTTTAAGCCACCTATTGATTTTAGGCAAAGTGAATACTCAAAATATGATATAATCATGCAATCAAAAGAGATTCACTACCCTCTAATAAACTCTACCCAAACTCATAAACTAAAAGACTTGTGAGGCAAAAGATAAAACAATAAAACATAAACTACCAAACTAAGTCTTCATGAGTTGGCTCTCTCTTCTTCACTTGATGTTTGTTGTTGCTTGTTGAGCTTGAACTTGATCAACACACTTGTAGCTTGTTCAAAACCTTTTGGCATTTATCAAAACATTCTTCATGGATCTTACAATCTCCCCCTTTTTGAAAATGACAAACATGTTTTGAAATCGTTTGAAGTTCATTGAAGTTGTTGATGCTTGAACCATTTGATCACTTGGTGAGACTCTTGCTCCCCCTCAATTTATGCTTTTGACATTTGAATCCAATTGAGTTAAGCTTGATTCTCCCCCTATCTCCAACAACTTTGCTCAACCTTTATAAAAACAACAAAACAACCTTTCTCCAAACATACCATTTAAAAATTTCTCCCTTTGTTTCAAAAACATCATATTTCTCCCCCTTTGGCATTATCAAAAAGAAATATATACCAATTGAAATAAGATCTAAGCCAAAATAGAAGAAATATAACCAAAGCATGAATAGAATAACACCAATTTGTAGAATTTTCTCCTTGATACCAATTGAAGAAGATCAATAATGTCAATTGTATCAAATGTGTATAGACCTTCATTTTCTTCTTCAATCATACCTACAAAACAATCATGCTTTGCTTTTTGGTATCCAAATGGTTTTGGATCCATTTTTGTTAGTGTAGGGACTCTCACCCTTTTTCATCCAAACAAAATCTCCTTTAGGTATACCATGCACTTTAATATAACACACATTTGAAGTATGTCCATGAGTACCACAATAGAAACATGTTGGTGCATTTGAAAAATCAACCTTTGAAAAATCAACAACATTTCTATGAGATTTACTCTTAGCATTAGTATAACCCAAACCAAACTTGTTTGAATTTTCTCTTTGAAAATTTAACAATGTGCGCAATCTAATATCACCATTTGAGAAACTTGCAAGCTTATTTTTTAAAATAGCATTTTCATCTTTAAGCAACTTGCAATTCTCACAATCAACCACAATATTCAATCTACTAGCACAATCACAAGAAGAATTATCAATGATAAGATGCAAAGTCTCATTATCTAACTTAAGGTCATCAACTTGCTTTTGAAGATCTAAAATCTTTTGTTGATGTTCCTCAATGAGCTTCTTCCTTTCAATGTTTTTCTTAGCTAATTTCTTGAGATGTTCATGCATTTCTTCATAAGCATTATATAACATTTCATAATTTGAAGAAATTTCGGATTTAGTAAGACTTACATCGCTTTCGTCACTTTGCTCACTTGATTCATCATTTGAGCTTTCCTCTTCATGTACTTGAGCTATCAAGTTGAGACAAGCGGCATGTTCATCATCCGAAGAACTACTAGTTGTGCTTTTCTTGTCTTGTTCATCATCACTATTCCAAACTATGTATGCCCTTTTGTGTTTTGCATTTTTCTTCTCTTTCTCCTTCTTCTTGAGATACTTAGAGCATGAGTACTTGAGATGACCGGGCTTTCCACATTCATGGCAAACTACACCTTCTTTTGAAGTCTTGGTCTTGTAGTGTGGGGGATCCTTCTCTTTACTTTTGTCCTTGTTCAACCTTCCTTTTCTCCTTAGAATTTTATTGAACTTTCTTAGTAGAAGCTTCATCTCCTCTTCATCAATATCCGAATCGGAATCTTCATTATCATCATTATCATCATCAACGGAACTCTCTTCCTTTGATCTTTAAGAGCAATTCCTTTTCTCTCTTTGTACTTATCCGACTCTTCATGCATTTGCAAACGTCCAAGCTCCATTTCATGTTCTTGTAGCTTTCCGAAAAGTGTTGCTAAGTCCATGGTGTCCAAGTCCTTTGATTCAACTATTGCGGTAACCTTGGGTTGCCATTCCCTACTTAGACATCTTAAAACTTTGTTAACAAGTTCACAATTCACGAAAGTTTTACCAAGAGCAATGAGATGATTAACAATATGAGTAAAACGTTTTTGCATAAAACATATAGATTCATAAGGCAACATATGAAACAATTCATATTCATGCATCAAAGAATTCAATCTAGCACGCCTAACTTCACTAGTGCCTTCATGTGTGACTTGCAAGGTGTCCCACATATCTTTGGCATCTTTACATTGGGAGACTCTAAAGAACTCATCATAAGATAGAGCGGAGGTGATGATATTTTTTGCTATTAAATCATATTGAATTTTCCTTTTATCATCATCGGTCCACTTATCTTTGGGAGTAAGGGTAAGCACACCTTCTACATTTTTTGAGGGAATATAAGGACCATTTTCAATGGCTTCCCAAATGTTCACATCTATAGCTTCTATAAAGATTCTCATCCTAATTTTCCAATAACCATAACCCTCTCCACCAAACATAGGAGGGCGATTTATTGAAGCACCTTCACCACCAAAAGGATTCGTAGAACCCATTGTAGTTTCCTTAGGATCTTAACGAAAAAGCTCTATGCTCGTGTCTTTCGACCGAGCTCTGATACCAATTGTTGGAAAACTACACTCGGTGGTTGAAACAACTAGGAACACTAGGAGAACACCTAGAAGGGGGGGTTGAATAGGTGTTATAGAAACTTTGAAAGATTTTCGCAAGAAATAAATCTAAACGATTAAAACCAATGAAAATCAATCAATTAACAAATATTATATGAGAGATTAAGCGGCAACAATTAACACCTATATTCTTATTGATTCACCTAGGTTATGAAAATGATTTTCCCCAAATTAATTTGAACAATAAAGATTCAATTCAATCAAATATAGAAAAATCACTTTTTCTAGGTTTTCAATCAAGAACACAATTAATAACAAGAATTGTAAAGAGTAGAGAGTTTAGAGATACGACACAGTGATTTATCCTGGTTCACTTTCATCCACTTGAAAGCTACTCCAGTCCCCTCTTCAACCAAGAGAGATTCTTCACTATGAGGAATTAGAGTTTCTCAAATTACAAGTAAATGCCTCACAAGACTTCCTTCTTGCTAGCCTACAAGAGATACCACACCCTTGCCTTGTAACCCTATTGATATCTAATCTAACCTCTACTTGCTTGTTGATAACCCCACAACAAGTCTTCTTTGCTTGCTTCACTCACAAGACTTCCAAGTACTTTGAGATTCTTCAAAGTGCCTTCCAAATGCTTGATGAAATGTTTCTTCAAGACTTTCAACTAAACTTGCTTGATTCACAAAATCAAGGCTTCCTTTGTTGTAGAATGTTTGCCTCTTGCAATGATTACAACTCAATAGAAAACAAAAACAATCCTATGAATCTCTTTCAAAAGCTATGAAATATCAACACGAGAGATTCAAGGTTCTTGATCAAAGAATATAAAAATGAGAGCTTTGATCTTGAGAGAGTGAGAGAGAATAGTGTGGCTTTGATTCTTTGTAAAATTGTGTATCAAAATGATTCTAGTTGATAGAAATGATTAGGAAAAGGTTTATATAGAATACCCAAAAGTTGGAGCACTTAGAATGGCTTTTGAGAAGTGAAAAACGTATTTAAAAAACCATATCTGATCAAGTTACTCGAGTGAAATGAGTGTTACTCGAGTAATACGAAAGCTGCATAAATTTCACTGGAGTGAAAAAGGTTTTACTCGAGTAAAAGTTCAGATAATCGATTATCAAAAGTTTGCTAATCGATTATCAGTACAAAATACACTGCTAATCAATTACCAAAATCTGTTAATCGATTATTAACATTAAAAATCACTTAAAACTTGTTTTCTCAAAAACTAAACCTTTTCTTTCAAACCTTTAAGCCACCTATTGATTTTAGGCAAAGTGAATACTCAAAATATGATATAATCATGCAATCAAAAGAGATTCACTACCCTCTAATAAACTCTACCCAAACTCATAAACTAAAAGACTTGTGAGACAAAAGATAAAACAATAAAACATAAACTACCAAACTAAGTCTTCATGAGTTGGCTCTCTCTTCTTCACTTGATGTTTGTTGTTGCTTGTTGAGCTTGAACTTGATCAACACACTTGTAGCTTGTTCAAAACCTTTTGGCATTTATCAAAACATTCTTCATGGATCTTACACAGAGGGTTAAGGACATATAGTGTTCAAGGACACTACATGATTAAACTTTAAGTTGTAAACTATTATTTATAATTGATTTGAAATGATGAATTTTTTTAATCACATTTAAAATTTGAATCTGAATTTGTTGTTTCTTATCAAGTTACGGAATTTGAAGTTGCATGTAATGAGTGATTCGGTTGTTTTTTATGTTGTTACCTATTCTTATCAATTGATTTGTTCTTATCAACCATTGTCGTAGTGGTGAAAGACTTGGGATTTGGGAGTGTGCTCCTTCCCGGTCTCAAGTTCGAAACCTACTGGTTGAATCAAACATTGCTGGCCATGGGCATACAGAGCAAAAAGCTCTGGCTTCAATTGGCCCCCTGCAAGTGCTCGGTGGGATTGGTCTTGTAATACCCCAAATTTTTGCTTCCCAAATAAATAAAAAGAAATATTTAAATAAAACTAATTATATGGAATTAATTAGTTTTGTTTATTAATTTATGATTTTATTAAAAGAATAATCAAAGGAAAAATATAAGAAAAATATTTTGGTTGAGAAATAAGGTGTTTTTGCAGTTTGGTCCTTGGAAAGGACCTAGGAATCAATATTGGAAAGAGATTTGGAGGGAAAGTGAATAAAATAATAATTTTTGAAAAACTGGACGTGTTAATCGATTAACCCGATCGTTAATCGATTAACGATATTGCAGAAGCTGAAGATAGTGCGTTTGATGACTCAACAAGCTGATTAATCCACAAATTAACACATAGCACCGGCTGGGATTAGTGGGAAACACGTGTTTAGATGCATGGAAGCCAATTTTGGCTATAAATAGAGGTTGTGGGTGATGAAAATGGGGGAGAAATTGGAAAAAGAAGGGAAACTCTGTCAAATTCTCAACTCAAACACCCTCTGTTCTTCACATTCGTTTTCCTTCCACAAACCCATACACACTACAAGCTTTGCATCTTATCAGAGCTTGTAGAAAGAGCTTTCTATCCATATTAAGATCACGAATTTTGGTCACTTGAGTGAGGAGATATTGCAGCTGGAAGTTGGGCTCTTGAAACTGAAGTGTTGTGATTTCAGACTCGAGGTGGTGACTTTGAGCTTAAAGTGTGGTAAGCTTGGGGCACCAATTAGTACCAAATCTGTTTCTATTTCAAGTTCACACTTCCTAGTTTTGTTATTGACCAAGTTTATTCGTTTTTATGCACATTTGGTTTGTTGAATCCTCGCCTGAACTTGCTCATTCAAAACTGTCATAAACCGAAAAACAGAGCAACTGGAGTTTGGTGATTCTGTGAGTTTCTTTGCTGTGCACCTATCCAAATAGCTTCAACAAGGTAAGGGAGAAGCTTTACTAATGCCAGAATAGACTATGGGATTGAATTGAATATTGGTTGAACCTCCATGTGGTTCAAAGGGCACTAGGTTAGGGGACAATGGCTTGGAGGCCAATTTGAGGTGAAACAGAAATTGGAACATGTTAGATTAATGTATTAGAAGCTAAATGAATCCTCAATTTGATCTGAAATGGTGTGAATCAAAGATTGGCATGTAAATTGAATTTTAGGTTAAATTTGGGGGAAAACCACATGATTCTGTGAAATTGTTGTTAATTGGTGCAATTGATGTTATGAACAAGTTTCACATGATGTATTTAAGTTGTACTTGAGGTTGGTTTTGGTCAAAATTGAGTTGGTACGAATTTGGTATTCAAAAACCAGTTTCGGCACTGTTTTACTGATATATTAATCGATTAACCCGACTGTTAATCGATTAATACGAGTAAAATCTGATCAGTTTGAAATGTTACAAAATAATAATCGATTAGCAGGATGAATAATCGATTATTAATGAAATTTTGTAATAAAAAAAAATCAGAATTTAATTCATTAATCGATTAACCAGACATTTAATCGATTAAAGGCTGATGTTGGAACCTATTGACAAAGGTTTATGGAAATGGTAATTGGGAATACCAAATGTTTATGTTAAAAGACCTCAAGTAAACTTAAAATACACTTATGCTTGCAAAGTCATGCATGACATTTGCATTCTGGATTCCCACATTGGTGGAGACACGTCCGTGAGGCGTGGGCATATCCCTTTTGGTTATTTTGGACTCGAGGGACACTAGTGAAAGTGCCTGCTCCAAAGGGTCGTGACTCGAGGGACACTAGTGAAAGTGTCTGCTCCAAAGGGTCAGTAAGCGGAAGGGAGTGTCGGTGACCGGGGTGCACCTTTTGTTCCGGAAGTACACACGTTGGTGTGGGCATGTCTTTAAACGCCGGGCTCGAGAGATGTAGTCTTGCGGGATACGTCGGCGTCACTTCTATGAGCTCTAGAAGTGCCATTTAATGATGGCCGAGTCCGAGAGGTACTCGTTGAGGAGTACCGGGCATGTTTTAAGGTGCCACGGAAGCCTATTTGTGGAGTTGGCCAACAGTCATGCATTGATAGGAGAGTTACATTATCAGTGCATATGTTATGGATTATTCATCATTATGATTTGATGTTTATTATGTAATGGATCATAATTGATTATTGGTAATTGATAATTGATCAATAAGACTTGATTCTTTTATTATTATTATTATTCGTACCCTATCTATTTGATTATGCGTTAGTATTTGCTAACTCCCTATGCCCTTGTAGGTGATGGCTCGCTACATGACGTTCGTGGAGTTACGCCCACTCCGTAGAGGAGTGTGGGACTACGAGGAGCACAGGGCTGTTTTCGAGGGTGAGGTTGACGTGATCTTTCGTCACCCTAACCCCCTTGCTCGCGTGCGACCTCGTAGGCTTCGCATCCCTATGATCTACATACTGCACATTCCTCCAGCTTATACTTATCGTTTTGGTACTCCTCCACCACGTCCTGGCCGTCGTTTTTATAATTTACATGTCAGACGTCCAGCTACCCGTGTGGCGACTCGATGTATATTAACAAATTATGAGACATTCTCAAAATATAGCTTTATTTATATTAAATAAAGAAAGTTGGAATATATAATAAATGTTATTCGTATAGGAACTTTATGGAAAAACTTTTTCTTTCTATACACCAAGTTCCATATCCAAAAGCTTTGATTCGAAAACACATTTCTTTCAAAAATGAACGGTTGAGTACCTGTTTGTACTTTCAGCGGAAACGATTTTCAAAATGATTACTGCAGTTGTAATTGAAATAATTTTAAGGATCATAATAACTATACAACCATAGCCCATATATATATATATAAACTCAGGTACCCAAGTATCAGAGATAAAAGTCGAGGTAGCAAAATATAAGGATACAGACCAGCAGATATAAAATAACAACTCTCATAGACCCTCTCAACTATATACAATATAACACAAATCAAAATAAAAGAGTCTTCGAGAGCTGAGCCATGATCCACCCACGCTGATGTCTGATCCCTAGTCTTCCAAAAGCTAAACACCACATCCTAACATGGTCCCCATACTGCACATACTATCAAAACAAAAACACCACATCATTGATTGTCCGCCGCTGGCCCATCCACGTCCTCTACGGGGTCCTCCTCCTCCTCCTCGTCCGACACCACAGGGGTAGCAACGCGACGCACTGGCTCCGGAGAGGGTGCAAAGCGTACCCTGGTGGCCGAACCAGGACGAGGAGTGGCCGTAGCAGTAGCCTCATCAGAAGTAGAGGGACGTGTACGGGTGGCTGGGCGTCGGACACGTAGATTATAAAAACGACGTCCATGATGTGGGGGTGGAGAACCAAAACGGTAAGTGTAAGCTGGTGGAATGTGCAGTATGTAGATCATGGGGATGCGAAGCCTATGAGGTCGCACTCGAGCAAGGGGGTTAGGATGACGAAAGATCACGT
The DNA here is from genome assembly GCA_037953625.1 of Crotalaria pallida. Classification (NCBI taxonomy): domain Eukaryota; kingdom Viridiplantae; phylum Streptophyta; class Magnoliopsida; order Fabales; family Fabaceae; genus Crotalaria; species Crotalaria pallida. Next base: position 113,047,444 of record CM075652.1, on the reverse strand, counting down.
CAACCTCACCCTCGAACACCGCTCGGTGCTCCTCGTAGTCCCACACTCCTCTACGGAGCGGGCGTAACTCCACGTATGTCAGGTAACGAGCCATCACCTGCAAGGGCATAAGGAGTTAGCAAATACTAACGCATAATAAAATAGACAGGGTAAAGTTTTAATCAATTAATACTGTATCTCATACAATTAACAATTCATCATCCATGTTAAACACCAACATCAAGACTTAACTATAAATCAATAGCATATGCAGTCATGATGTATCTAATCTTATCAATGCATGATTGTTGGCCAACTACAACAAATAGGCTTCCGTGGCACCTTAAAATAAACATGCCCGATACTCATACTGAGTATCTCATCGAACTCGGCCCGCAAATAAATCAACACCTCTAGAGCTCTTAGAAATGTTGCCGACGTATCCCGTAGGACTACGCCTCATCGAGTCCGGCACCAAATGACATGCCCACACGCACGTGTGTATTTCCGGAAACAGAAGGTGCAACCCCGGTCACCGACACTCCCCAGTGAACCCTTTGGAGCAGACACCCAGGTCCCTCGAGTTCAACCGAAAGGATATGCCCACGCCTCTCGGACGTGTCTCCACACATGTGGGAATCCAAATAATGCAGATGCTATGCATGGCTTTGACTACCCATACTATTCAATGTCATTTAAGTTGTTCGAAGCTGGGACTTGGCATAATTAAACTTTATTTAACATACACTGACTTCCATTAATTTCTAGTTCAGTAATTAAATTGATTCAAACCCTTTGCTAATCAATCACCTCATTAAATTCTGATCCTTTTACAACAATTCAGTCACTAATAGATTAACAGAGTCTATTAATCGAGTATTGCATTAGATTACTCGAGTAATATTTTTGCACCTTTCGCATTACTCGATTAACAGATCTATTACTCGAGTAGTACTGCATATATTTCAAATTATTCAAAGTTTTAAGGTGTTACTCGATTAATGCTTCAGATTAATCGAGTAATCCTCTTGCACTCATCAGATAAATCAGAATTTTCACGCATTACTCGAGTGACAGCTCGAATTACTCGAGTAAATTATGCAGTAAAACACTGCTGAACTGGTTTTTATATGTCAAACTCATGCCAATCCAATTTTTACCAATGTTAAGCTTCAAACCAACTTAAATACATTACATTAAACTTGTTCATAGCATCAATTTCAAGCATTAACACCAAATTCACAGAATCATAACAATTTCCCCCAATTTTGACCTAAAACACAACCTCACATACCAATTCCTTAATTACTCAATTTCAGATCAAATTGAAGGTTCATTTAGCTTTAGATATCAAAATCTAACATGTTCCAATTCAGTTTTAAAATCAAATTGGCCTCCAAGCCATTGTCCCCTAACCTAGTGCCCTTTGAACCTCATGGTGGTTCAACCAATATTCAAATTAATTCCTCAATCTATTCTAGCATTAGTAAAGCTTCTTCCTTACCTCAATGAAGCTTTTTGGATGCACAGGCAGCAAAGAAACTCACAGAATTACCAAACTCCAAATGCTCTGTTTTCGGTTCCAAAATAGGTTCAGCAGAGCAAGTTCGGATGATAATTCGACCAACCAAACGTGCATGAAAATGAGAAAATTTGGTCAATATAGAAACTAGACATTGCAACCTCTAAATAGAAATCAAAATGACACGATTTGAGAACCTCTACCTATAAAAATCGAAATCTTGAACTTGGCTCCTCAAAGCTGAAATTTCCAACTTCAGTTTCAAGAGCCCAACTTCCAGCTGCAATAACTCCTCACTCAGGTAACCAAAATTCGTGATCTTGGTACGGTTTTGAAGTTCTTTTGACAAGCTTTAATAAGGTATAAAGCTCATCCACAGTGTATGGGTAGGGGTTAAGAACGAAGAGGAAGAACATAGAGGGTTCAAACCAAATTTCAGCAGAGTTTCACTTCCTTTTTCTTTATTTCCACCAATTTCCTCAACCAAATTCATGAATTTATAGCCAACAATGACTACCATGCACACAAACACGTGTTTTCCATAATCCCAGTCGGTGCTAGGTGTTAAAATTTGAATTACTCAACTTGTTGAATCATCAAACGCACTTTCTTCAGCTTCAGCACCACTGTTACTCGAGTAACTGATCGGGCTACTCGAGTAACACACCCAGATTTTCAAAAATTATTATTTTATTCACTTTCCCTCCAAATATCTTTCCAATATTACCTCTTAGGTCCTTTCCAAGGACTAAACTGCAAAAATCCTTATTTTTAGAACCCAAATTATTTTCTCTTATTTTTCCTTGGATAATTCTTTTAATATAACAATAAAATTAATAAATAAAACTAACTAATTCCATATAATTAGTTTTATTTAAATATTCCTTTTTTTTTATTTGGGAACAAAAATTGGGGTATTACATTTCTCCCCCACTTACAAGAATTTCGTCCTCGAAATTCCGCTTACAAAAACAACTCAGGATAATCCTTTCTCATCTTATCTTCTAATTCCCAAGTTGCTTCTGATACATCAGCATTTTCCCAAATAACTTTGACTAAAGGAATTTCCTTTCCCCGCAACTGCTTCAATCTTCGATCTTCAATTCTGACAGGGATTGTCTCAAAAGTGAGATTCTCTCTCAAAGCCACATCATCAGGTTGAACTTCAATTACTGAATCGGGATCTGGCACAAATTTCCGCAATTGCGAAACATGAAACACATCATGAAGATTGGACAAAGACGGAGGCAAAGCGAGCTGATAAGCGACAGACCCGATACGCTTGAGTATCTGATAAGGACCAATAAACCTTGCTGACAACTTCTTTGTCTTCAAAGCTCTCCCAACACTAGTTGTCGGTCTTACGCGAATAAAAACATGATCGCCCTCTCCAAACTCCAAGGGTCTTCTCCTTTTATCCGCATAACTTTTCTGTCGGCTTTGCGCTGTCTTCATCTTTTATCTGATCATCTGAATCTTCTCAGAGGTTTCCTGAACAAGCTCAGGTCCAATAATTGTTTGCTCCCCCACTTGGAACCAACATAGGGGAGTTTGGCACTTCCTTCCGTACAAAGCTTCGAACGGTGCCATTCCAATACTGGTGTGATAACTGTTATTGTAGGTAAACTCTATCAGAGACAAGAGTTTATCCCAACCTTCCTGACTTTCTAACACACATGCTCTTAGCAAATCCTCAAGAGACTGGATAGTCCTTTCCGACTGACCATCAGTCTGGGGGTGATAAGCAGAACTCATTCTCAACTTTGATCCCAGAGACTGCTGCAAACCCTTCCAAAACTTCGAAGTAAATCTCGGATCTCGATCCGAAACAATACTTGAAGGTATACCATGCAGACGAACGATTTCCTTGATGTACAATTCAGCAAACTTATCCATGCGATAGCGCATATTAACTGGAATGAAATGCGCTGACTTGGTCAATCTATCAACGATTACCCAAATCGCATCATGCCCTCCAACAGTCCTTGGTGATCCAGACACAAAATCCATTGATATGCTATCCCATTTCCACACAGGGATATCCAAGGGTTGTAATTCACCGCCTGACTTCTTATGCTCAGCTTTCGCCTTCTGACAAATCAGACAAGAAGCAACATACGAAGCAACATCTTTCTTTAACCCAGACCACCAAAACAGCTTCTTCAAATCTTGATACATTTTGGTTGATCCCGGATGAATACTCATCCGACTTTTATGCGCTTCGTCTAGGATCAGTCTTCTTATCTCTAGATCTTTTGGAATACAAATCCGATCTTTGAATCGGAGAATTCCATCACTTCCAACCTGGAAGTTTGGTTCCTTCCCTTCCAACATAAGCCTTCTCTTCTCTTGCAGTTCTTCATCTATCTGCTGAGATTCCCGAACTTGAATCAGGAATTCATTGGTAATTTACAACTTACCAAGCATAATGCATTCTCTTTCCACTTGCATCGTCATACTTAGATCACGAAACTTCTCGATTAGAGAAAATTCCTTGATCATCATTGAGCTCATATGAAGAGTCTTCCGGCTTAAAGCATCAGCTACTACATTTGCTTTACCGGGATGGTATTGGAGCTCGAAATCATAATCCTTAATAAACTCCATCCAACGCCTTTGCCTCATATTCAACTCTTTCTGGTCAAACAGGTACCTCAAACTCTTATGGTCACTAAATACCTTGAAGGTAGTGCCATAGAGGTAGTGTCTCCAAATCTTCAGAGCGAAGACAATAGCAGCAAGCTCTAAATCATGCGTCGGATAGTTGACCTCATGCACTTTCAACTGCCTGGATGCGTATGCTACCACTTTTCTATCTTGCATTAAAACACATCCAAGTCCTTGCCTCGAAGCATCACAATAAACATCGAAGCTTCTATGTGGGTCAGGCAACACCAACACTGGTGAGGACGTCAACTTCTCCTTTAACAACTGAAAACTTTCCTCAGACTTATGATTCCACAAGAAAGGTTGATCTTTACGAGTCAACTTAGTCAATGGCAAGGCAATCTTCGAAAAACCTTCAATAAACCTCCGGTAGTATCCAGCTAAACCCAAGAAACTACGGACCTCGGTCACAGTCTTTGGCTGTTCCCACTTCAGCACAGCTCCAACTTTAGCTGGATCTACAGCAATGCCTTCCTTGGTGATAACATGTCCCAAAAAGTTCACCTTGTCCAACCAAAACTCACACTTAGCAAGTTTGGCATACAACTGCTTCTCCTTCAAGATCCCCAACACAATCTTGAGATGTTCGGCATGATCCTCAGAACTCTTGGAATAGATAAGAATATCATCGATGAATACCACCACGAACGAATCCAAATAAGGTCTGAAAATCCGGTTCATATAATCCATGAAGATAGCAGGAGCATTCGTTAGCCCAAACGGCATAACCACATACTCATAATGACCATATCTTGATCGAAAAGCTGTCTTCGGAATGTCTTCATCCCGAATTCGAATTTGATGATATCCCGTCCTTAGATCGATCTTAGAAAACACTGAAGCTCCTCGAACTTGATCCATAAGATCGTCAATCCTTGGCAAAGGATACTTGTTCTTGATCGTGACCTTATTCAGCTGACGATAGTCCACACACATTCTCATGCTACCGTCCTTCTTCTTAACAAACAACAACGGGGCTCCCCAGGGCGAAACACTCGGCCTTATCATTTGCTTCAGCAACAATTCTTCAATCTGTTTCTTCATCTCAGCCATCTCCGGTGGTGCCATCCTATACGGAGCAATCGAGATAGGTCCGGTTCCAGGTACGAGATCGATTCCAAACTCAATCTCACGCTTTGGCGGTAATCCTGGAATTTCTTCTGGAAACACTTCCGGAAAGTCTCTAACCACCAGAATATCCTCAATCTCCACTTCCTTCTTCTCTTCCACAATTGAGGAGAATAGACAAACATACCCTTGGGGTTCAAAACTTAAGGATTCATGGTTTCGGAACTGGATCGTCTTTTCCTCACAGTCTAAGATAACTTGATTTCGATGCAACCAATCCATTCCTAGGATCACATCTATCTTAAGCATGGGTAAACAGATCAAATCTACTGAGGATATATGGTTTAGGACCATTATCTTACAATCTTTGCAAACCTTAGAAACAACACAAGGGTTGTTGGTGGGGGTTTCAAGCTTTAGATGATAGGGTGACTCAGATACTACTAACTTTAAGCGATTTACACACTCATAAGACACGAAAGAGTGTGTGGCTCCGGAATCAAACATAACAACACAGGGCTGGTCATTAAGAAAATAGATACCTTGGATTAGGCCAGATGATGGGGTTAATTCAATTCCACTCAAAGAAAACACTTTTCCAGCAACAGCGGGTCTGCTTACTCCCTCTTTCTTTATCGGCTCCTTGCATTCACGAGAATAGTGCCCTTTCTTCCCACAATTGAAACAAAGGCCATGCTGAGCAGCATAACAGTTTGTTCCGAAATGGAAACGGTTACACTTCTCGCACTTACGATTACTTGTTTGAGGAGTACCTTTACCACCATTCATTTCCTTCCCTTTTCCTTTATGATAATAAGGACCCTTACTGCGGTTGTTGAAATTTTTCTTCCTGATGGGTCCAGTCCCTGATTGACTCCTCCTTTGTGCCTCTTCCTCTTTCTTATCATCTTCATAAACTCGGCACATCTCTACTAAAGCAGGAAAACTTCTCACCTTCTGATATCCAAAAGCAGACTTTATCTCCGGCTTGAGCCCATTCTCAAACTTGATGCATTTGGACCTCTCGTCCGGGTTGAGCTGGTAGTACGGAGAATACTTGATAAGCTCCTCGAACTTTGCTGCGTATTCCCCTACACTCATGTCTCCTTGTCTCAATTGCATAAATTCCAACTCCTTCTTTATCCTTTGATCCTCAGGAAAGTATTTATTGAGAAATTTCTCAACAAACACATCCCAAGTAATCAGCCTTCCTTCATAATTCAAAAGTTGTATGGTGTGATGCCACCAATTCTCAGCTTCACCACACAACATGAAAACTGCAAACTTCACTCTTTGAGCATCGGTGCATTCCATAGTGCGAAAGATCTTGTTCAACTCCTGAATCCAACGATTCGCTTCCTCAGGCTTGTGACCTCCTTCAAACTTTGAAGGTTTAAAGCGTCGAAATTCCGAGAAAGTCTTCGACTCCTGGTTCTCTGCTTGCATTGGCTGATGGGGCGGATTAGATTGTTGCTGACGCATATTCACTAATACATCAGTCAACCTCTCTATGGCCTCGGCCATATGATTATTATTGTTTCTAGTAGACATCTTAAACCTGCACTGAAGATTCTACATCAGGCTAACATCCTAACGAGAAGTATGCATGACACACCTCTTTCCAATTCTAAAACTCACTATAAATAGACGCTAAAGCAAGCATCTTAAAACAAATATTACCTTTTGGAGATCACAGATCAGCATCAGTTCGCAGGATCACAGCTCTGATACCAACAAATGTGGCGACTCGATGTATATTAACAAATTATGAGACATTCTCAAAATATAGCTTTATTTATATTAAATAAAGAAAGCTGGAATATATAATAAATGTTATTCGTATAGGAACTTTATGGAAAAACTTTTTCTTTCTATACACCAAGTTCCATATCCAAAAGCTTTGATTCGAAAACACATTTCTTTCAAAAATGAACGGTTGAGTACCTGTTTGTACTTTCAGCGGAAACGATTTTCAAAATGATTACTGCAGTTGTAATTGAAATAATTTTAAGGATCATAATAACTATACAACCATAGCCCATATATATATATAAAAACTCAGGTACCCAAGTATCAGAGATAAAAGTCGAGGTAGCAAAATATAAGGATACAGACCAGCAGATGTAAAATAACAACTCTCATAGACCCTCTCAACTATATACAATATAACACAAATCAAAATAAAAGAGTCTTCGAGAGCTGAGCCATGATCCACCCACGCTGATGTCTGATCCCTGGTCTTCCAAAAGCTAAACACCACATCCTAACATGGTCCTCATACTGCACAAACTATCAAAACAAAAACACCACATCACTGATTGTCCGCCGCTGGCCCATCCACGTCCTCTACGGGGTCCTCCTCCTCCTCCTCGTCCGACACCGCAGGGGTAGCAACGCGACGCACTGGCTCCGAAGAGGGTGCAAAGCGTACCCTGGTGGCCGAACCAGGACGAGGAGTGGCCGTAGCAGTAGCCTCATCAGAAGTAGAGGGACGTGTACGGGTGGCTGGGCGTCGGACACGTAGATTATAAAAACGACGTCCATGATGTGGGGGTGGAGAACCAAAACGGTAAGTGTAAGCTGGTGGAATGTGCAGTATGTAGATCATGGGGATGCGAAGCCTACGAGGTCGCACTCGAGCAAGGGGGTTAGGATGACGAAAGATCACGTCAACCTCACCCTCGAACACCGCTCGGTGCTCCTCGTAGTCCCACACTCCTCTACGGAGCGGGCGTAACTCCACGTATGTCAGGTAACGAGCCATCACCTGCAAGGGCATAAGGAGTTAGCAAATACTAACGCATAATAAAATAGACAGGGTAAAGTTTTAATCAATTAATACTGTATCTCATAAAATTAACAATTCATCATCCATGTTAAACACCAACATCAAGACTTAACTATAAATCAATAGCATATGCAGTCATGATGTATCTAATCTTATCAATGCATGATTGTTGGCCAACTACAACAAATAGGCTTCCGTGGCACCTTAAAATAAACATGCCCGATACTCATACTGAGTATCTCATCGAACTCGGCCCGCAAATAAATCAACACCTCTAGAGCTCTTAGAAATGTTGCCGACGTATCCCGTAGGACTACGCCTCATCGAGTCCGGCACCAAATGACATGCCCACACGCACGTGTGTATTTCCGGAAACAGAAGGTGCAACCCCGGTCACCGACACTCCCCCGTGAACCCTTTGGAGCAGACACCCAGGTCCCTCGAGTTCAACCGAAAGGATATGCCCACGCCTCTCGGACATGTCTCCACACATGTGGGAATCCAAATAATGCAGATGCTATGCATGGCTTTGACTACCCATACTATTCAATGTCATTTAAGTTGTTCGAAGCTGGGACTTGGCATAATTAAACTTTATTTAACATACACTGACTTCCATTAATTTCTAGTTCAGTAATTAAATTGATTCAAACCCTTTGCTAATCAATCACCTCATTAAATTCTGATCCTTTTACAACAATTCAGTCACTAATAGATTAACAGAGTCTATTAATCGAGTATTGCATTAGATTACTCGAGTAATATTTTTGCACCTTTCGCATTACTCGATTAACAGATCTATTACTCGAGTAGTACTGCATATATTTCAAATTATTCAAAGTTTTAAGGTGTTACTCGATTAATGCTTCAGATTAATCGAGTAATCCTCTTGCACTCATCAGATAAATCAGAATTTTCACGCATTACTCGAGTGACAGCTCGAATTACTCGAGTAAATTATGCAGTAAAACACTGCTGAACTGGTTTTTATATGTCAAACTCATGCCAATCCAATTTTTACCAAAGTTAAGCTTCGAACCAACTTAAATACATTACATTAAACTTGTTCATAGCATCAATTTCAAGCATTAACACCAAAATCACAGAATCATAACAATTTCCCCCAATTTTGACCTAAAACACAACCTCACATACCAATTCCTTAATTACTCAATTTCAGATCAAATTGAAGGTTCATTTAGCTTTAGATATCAAAATCTAACATGTTCCAATTCAGTTTTAAAATCAAATTGGCCTCCAAGCCATTGTCCCCTAACCTAGTGCCCTTTGAACCTCATGGTGGTTCAACCAATATTCAAATTAATTCCTCAATCTATTCTAGCATTAGTAAAGCTTCTCCCTTACCTCAATGAAGCTTTTTGGATGCACAGGCAGCAAAGAAACTCACAGAATTACCAAACTCCAAATGCTCTGTTTTCGGTTCCAAAACAGGTTCAGCAGAGCAAGTTCGGGTGATAATCGACCAACCAAACGTGCATGAAAATGAGCAAATTTTGTCAATATAGAAACTAGACATTGCAACCTCTAAATAGAAATCAAAATGACACGATTTGAGAACCTCTACCTACAAAAATCAAAATCTTGAACTTGGCTCCTCAAAGCTGAAATTTCCAACTTCAGTTTCAAGAGCCCAACTTCCAGCTGCAATAACTCCTCACTCAGGTAACCAAAATTCGTGATCTTGGTACGGTTTTGAAGTTCTTTTGACAAGCTTTAATAAGGTATAAAGCTCATCCACAGTGTATGGGTAGGGGTTAAGAACGAAGAGGAAGAACAGAGAGGGTTCAAACCAAATTTCAGCAGAGTTTCACTTCCTTTTTCTTTATTTCCACCAATTTCCTCAACCAAATTCATGAATTTATAGCCAACAATGACTACCATGCACACAAACACGTGTTTTCCATAATCCCAGTCGGTGCTAGGTGTTAAAATTTGAATTACTCAACTTGTTGAATCATCAAACGCACTTTCTTCAGCTTCAGCACCACTGTTACTCGAGTAACTGATCGGGCTACTCGAGTAACACACCCAGATTTTCAAAAATTATTATTTTATTCACTTTCCCTCCAAATATCTTTCCAATATTACCTCTTAGGTCCTTTCCAAGGACTAAACTGCAAAAATCCTTATTTTTAGAACCCAAATTATTTTCTCTTATTTTTCCTTGGATAATTCTTTTAATATAACAATAAAATTAATAAATAAAACTAACTAATTCCATATAATTAGTTTTATTTAAATATTCCTTTTTTTTTATTTGGGAACAAAAATTGGGGTATTACAACCCGTACTCGTCCTTCTACTCCTTCTGAGGCTACTGCTTCAGCCACTCCTCGTTCTGGTCCGACCACCAGGGTGCGCTTTGCACCTTCACCGGAGCCAGTGCATCGCACTGCTACTTCCCTCGGGTCGGATGAGGAGGAGGAGGAGGACCCAGTAGAGGACGTGGATGGGACAGCTACTGACGGCCAGTGATGTAGTGATTTTGTTTCGGATGCGCAGTATGGGGGACCATAGTAGGATGCAGTGTTGCAGCTTTTGGAGGATCCAGGGATCAGGCATCAGTGTGGGTGTTCATGGCACAGCTTTCATTGGCTCTCTTATTTTGAGTGTAGTATATTGTATATATTTTGAGGAGAGCATTTGAGAGCTAGTATTTTATGTTTGCTGGTCTGTATCCCTAAAACTTTGCTACCTCGACTTTTACTACCTGATGTACTTGGTTTTATGTTTATATATGGGCTATGGTTGCATATTAACTTTGATATTTACTGCAACCCTATTAACACTTTCAAACCGTTTTCGCTGGACTCAAAACAAGTACATATTCATTTTTACCTGAAAATATTTTGGGATATGAGAAACTTAAAAATTTTCATAGAATTTTCAAACAACTTATCATAAACTAATTATGTACTTTATTTTAACAATAAATAAAGTCATATTTTCGAGAGCGTCGCAGGTCCCCAGGATTAGTCAGCCCAGTGGGCTGGATTATCTGAGTTATCAAAAAAATTGATTTGTTCTTATCAATTGATTCGATTGTTATTATCGTATAAGCTTGATTATTTTTAAAACCAAAAATTGTGGGAATTAATTGCTGAATTTTGAATTAATTTTTTAATAAAAAATTGGACAAAATTATGTGGAAGTGACACCTCGGCAGTTTTTGAATTGCAGGTATCCTCTTTTTATAATATATAATTGATGATAATTGATTGATTCAAAGCTTGTATTCCTAAAAAAAAAATCACACCATTATCATAGACACAATCTTAACAAAATCAAATAAATATAACATAATTGGGTCATTTTTTTCTTCTTTTTTTTTTTGATAATTTTTTTTCTTTTTTATATCATAACTATTATAATATTCGAAATCAATTTCAAATTATACTATCTTAATCTCATACTTGAGAAATATTTGTTAAAATCAAGTAGTTTTCCATCGTGTAATCTACATATCCATAATTCTTTTCAGGATTTTTATTATTTATAAAATTGGAAACTTGGAATAAATTGATTTTGTATAGTATATAATTGATTTTGACTCATTAGGAATCAAACCAAAAAAGTAGTTAATGGATTAGTATATAATCTCAATAATTTTTTTTTAATATTTAAGATTTGAATCATTTTTTTAAATATTAGAATCAGTTTAATATTTAAAATTTGAATGCATGTTAGCAAAAAGTAGTTAATGGATTCCTAAAATTTTGTTTTTCTTTTATTTTTATCTTCACACAATATATAGCAATATTTTTTAAATGTTTTTAATTATTTAAAAAAACAAAAAAATTAGAAAAAACTATGGAAGCGACACCTCAGCATTTTTTGAATTGCAAGTATTGTCTTTTTATATTATATATATATATATATATAATTGATTTGAGATTTTTTAGATGATATTAGCGGACAATCCAAATACTTGATGAATTTAGGTCTTATAAATTGAACTAAAAAAATCCAAAATCTATTCGAATTATATTTTAAGAATATAAACCCACTTGGTGTCAATTTGACCAAATTTTTTTGCCGCCTTTAGTGTCAATGTACTTTGATACTTCTTCCATTCCTAATTAGTACAGTAATACTCCATCGCTTTCTAAATAATTGTTACTCCCTCCTACTCGAATTATAAACATAAAAAAAGTATACTTATTTTAGTTTAAAATATAAGCAAAATTATCTAACTTTATTAAATTTTGTTTCATTCTCAATGCCACTTTCGTAAAACATCTCTAGAAAATTGTTATCTTATTTAATTTTTGTTTCATCTCCAATACTATTATCGTAAAATACCACTATTTTTTATAAATTTGAGAAAATTAAATACAATCAACTAACTTCCTTAATAAGTGTAAAAAGTGGTTAAAGTTGTTTATAATTTGAGCCGGAGGGAGTACTTAAGCAAAATGAATTTGCTCTTAAATAATTGTCATTTTAAAAGCCCAAAGAAACATTAATTATTACTTTTACAATTATACTAGTAAATTTGCCCATGCGATGCACGGGTTTAATTTTTTTTTGTTGATTTGATTATAGATTTTGGAAATATGTCATTTTAAATGATAAGTTAATATGAATTTTTTTATAAAGATGATTTATATGTATCCAAAAATGAATAGTCATAAGCATTAATCTTTGATGGACCCTTCAAAAACAAAAAAAACTTTGTTGGAGGAAATTATTTTTTCAATTTCAATCTTAAACTTATGTTCATCCCCAAATCCAAAAATGAATGTTAGATTATGTAAATTCTCACAATTCCCCAAATTAAAATCTTATCATTTATCTAACATAACATGATGAAGTTTACATAAAAAGTTAACTATAGAAACATCAATACCAAATACCAGGATTTGCAGTAAACAAATCAATCTTATTTACTCCATAATCAATTACAAAAATAAAAGTCTGGACCTCATAAATCTTGAGTGAAACATAATAGCTACTGAATTATTATATATATATTATATATATATATATAGCAATAAAGCAATCATGAATTAATTGTTTGATTTGTACATTTCAATTGCATATAGCATGGGGTAGACATCAAACAAAATAGGACATATTAATTACGTGTTCCATGTTGGAAATATTGGAGAAAACACCGCGATGATAACAATAAAGTGAAATTGATCTGAGGCGTATCTAAGACACTGTCTTTAAGAATATATTCGCTAAGCGCAATGATTCCTCATGATTCAACAGATCCCTCTGATTAATGTCAAGTGTCTAAACTGACAGTAATATTTTATTTGGTAATGTAAACCAGGAAAAGATAAAATCAGAAATCACAAAGTTGTGAGTATTTTTGTTAAGTTATTCTACCTTACCACCTTTGCATATATATATAGATATATAGCAATAAGTAAAAAAAAAAGTAATCACTATAATTAAAAAATAAAAATTAAGAAAATAATAGAACCGTAACTGATAATAAATAAGTAATAATTTGATATTTGATATTTAAGTTGATGAGTAATGCAGCATCAACGGACAAATAAAAACTAATAAGAGCAAAACCAAAACTGATGTCTTATCAATTGATATGAAACGTCATAAAATCAAAATTAATAACATAATAGATATAAATTATAATATAATAGATATTAGTCAGAGAATGACTTACTGAAGGTAGTCAAGTGAAAGAACAATACTAATGAGATTTAAATGTGCTTTCAAGAAATGAAACCGAAGCTAATAACTTTAATTTAATTTAATAAATTGAATTAATGACGGAGTAAATTTTTGATTCTGTCATGCTAAATCATTATACCATATTATAACTCATTTTTAATACTTATATATTCGTTTTTTCCGTTTTAACCAAAATTTATTCTTCATAATGATGGTTTAAATGATTGATACCAATTTGGTTATATTAGAACTTACATGTATTAGAACTTCTGAAATTACAACATTATTATATCCGTTTGTTTTTTTTGGCTGGTTATCTACATGTTACTAATTTACGGGATTTTATTATAAAAATTACTAAAATATGATGTTTTATATTATCCGAAATCGTTATAAGAATATAAAAAGTAAAAAGATTTCAACCTTAAAATTAATTGCCTATATTAGAACTTTATAGTTGTAAATAAGTATATTGTCTAAAGTATCAATTAATGCATCACTCATTCCGCATGAACCTGAAACAACTAATATATGCCTAGGTTGAAGAGGATTCATCTTAGATATGATTGACTTTTTCTCTACAAATTCTCATTCACATCGAAAAGAGAAAATTAGTGACATTGACATACATATACCTAATGTATAGACAAAATAAAAAGTAATTAGAAAATGGTATAAAACACAACAAAATTGGCAACTTGATAATTAGCTCACATGCTCCCTCAAGAATTATTCCAATACTTAGGTGGTGGAACTTATAATGTAGGAAAATCATATTAAATTTCTCTAGGCGGTGGAACTTAAGAAATAGTGTGTAGACTTTTCACAAACACTTTAGGGGTACCATTTTCTAAACAAAACTCGTTATTACAACAACATCAGCAACACAAAGACAACTATATTAGGTTCTTCCTTACATTTCTTATTATATCTATGGTTACTTTTTAATCCCAAATCAACAAAATCTAAATCACATTAAAATCATATAAAAACCCAAATCAAATATCAAAGCAACATATGCTTTGATTTAAGATATGAAAATGAAACCGAAAAGACAAAGACAATAACATCAGCACACAATACTCAACCTCAAAGCAACATATGTCATGGAAAAAATTTGTTTGGTCATCTTCTCCCTTTGTTCAGCAAATTGAAGAGAAAAAAACCATGAAAAAAATATCATGGCAAAAACAATAATATTACATACCAGAGAGATTAAAAAAAAAACAATACTACAAAAATGAAAATTAAACGGAGAAGAAGGAAAGGGGAATCTTCAAACCCTAGAATCCCAAATCTTTTGAAGACATGAAATTGATGTTGGGGGCTAAAATCCGTCCAAATACAAATCACGTTCAACGATGATTCCCAATCAGCAGTCAACGGTGATGATGCCGGTGGTGGCAGTCGCGATTCTCAGCTGAGACGGTGTTGTTGGTTGATGAGAGAGCGAGAGAAAGAGAAAGAGCGACAAAGAGAGAGGGAGATGACCAAAAGTATGTTGAGTGTTGAAGATTGGAACCAGAGAAGAGAAGAGAGAGAGAAGAAGAGATTTGGAGAGAATGAGAAAGAATGATTGAAACTGAAAGAGAGAAAGAGGGGAGAAAGCTTCTTCCATATGCTTTTTTCAACGGCCAAATCAAAATAAAATAAATGGCTCAGATTAATGATTGTTTAGGAGGGAAAAAACATGATTAGGAGGGAAAATTTTTTGCCCTCAAACTTCTCCTATTTTATATTATGTTGACTATCATCTAATTAATAAGAGAGATAATAATCAGAGAAAAATGACCAATTACTATAAAGAGATAAATGTCAAAAATGATAAAACAATCATTAATTTACTACAGAAAGACATTAAATATACTTCTTAATCGCCTTAAATGTCAATTATTTAGGAACAAAGAGAGTAAGTCTTTTTTAAAGATTATACTATTTCATGTATTTAGAAGTATAATTAATATATTTATTACTCCCCCGTCTCACAATGATGGTAAAAAATGATAGAAATTTTTGTCCCAAATTAAAGTTAGAATAATAAATGAAAAGTTTAAAAATTGTAAACATTGAATTGTGATTGGTTAATCAATGCAAAATGCATTAAATTGAATGTTTGATAATTAATTGATGTATTAGACAAATCATTAAATGCATGTCTCCTTAAATTTTTGACTTTTTCAATTTGTTACCATCCTTATAAGACAAAAGGAGTATTATTATGATGAGTTTTCTTAACCTCAGCCCTTAGGGTTGAGGTTAAGAACACCCTATCATTATTAAATTAATGTAATATTCGCCTAATTAAGTTTTTTATCTTTATCTAATAATTATATTTATTCTTTTTTCACTTAGTAGTACTATCATTCTTACTAATTAAGTGAACTAGTAATTAATTTTGTATTTGTTTTCTAAAAAATTAATTAAATAAAAATAATGTTTTTTTCTTAAAAAGACATACTACCTCCGTCCCTAATTATGAGGCCCTCTTGGGAGATTTCACGTTCATTAAGAAAGTAGAATAATTTAGTTAATTGTATTGGAAATGTGAACTTTTGATATGTATTTTCAAAATTATCACTATTAATATTATTGAGAATCTAAAAAGTGTTAAATAAATAGGGGTGTTCGTGGAAAAAAATAATTAATGCTCATTGAAAATTGGTAAATGGCCTTATAAATAATGACAAAATAAAAGTGTTAAGAGAGTCTTATAATTAGGGATGAAGAGAGTATAATTTAAGTATGAATGCAGCAGTTTTCAGTTTTACTTATAAGTCTGTTCTAAAATTTTTTTTGACTTTTTTTATAAGTTATTTTATATTTTTTGTGGGGCATTTATTGTTTTTTTATCTTATTTTTTCTATTAATTAATGTAAAATAATATATTTGTGAAATTTTTAATATAATTTAAAATTTTAAAATTATAATATTAAATTAATGTTTAAAATTAAAAGAAATACTCCCTCCGTCCCTAAATATAAAGTCTCTTTTGGGGATTTCACGTCCATTAAGAAAGTAGAATAATTTAGTTAATTGTATTAGAAATATGAACTTTTGATATGTAATTTCAAAATTACCCCGATTAATATTATTGAGAATCTAAAAAGTATTAAATAAATAGAGGTGTTTGTGGAAAAAAGTAATTAATGTTCATTGAAAATTGGTATGAGACTTTATAAATAGGGACAAAATAAAAGTATCAAGAGGACTTTATATTTAGGAATGGAGGTAATATAATTTATTTTTTAATCTATGTCATATAATTAAGTGTAAAACTATAATAAGTATTATAGTATGTATGGTGGTGGCCGGAAATGGACGTACATACACTGCTTTCAATGGACCGTATGTTAAAAGAGAATGGGTTTTAGTTTATTCACCCCAATTAATTAGTAAGTCAAAAATATCCTTAAAAAAAAAAAGGATT
Source organism: Crotalaria pallida (assembly GCA_037953625.1). Lineage (NCBI taxonomy): Eukaryota > Viridiplantae > Streptophyta > Magnoliopsida > Fabales > Fabaceae > Crotalaria > Crotalaria pallida. Next base: position 113,030,326 of record CM075652.1, on the reverse strand, counting down.
TTTCACTAGCTCTTTCTGGAGGTCAGCAAGCTTTGTAATTTTACAAAGCTCGCTGATCCCCTAGCTAGCTAGCGAAAAAAAGGATTTTTTATTAGCGCTCTCGAAAGTCAACTAGCTTGTAATTTTACAAAGCTCGCTGACCCCCAACTAGCTAGCTCTCTCGGGGGTCAGCTAGCTTGTAATTTTTACAACCAAATTACAAGCTAGCTGATCCCTGATAGAGCTAATGAAAAATCCTTTTTTTAAAGCTCGCCGACCCCGACAGAGCTAGTGAAAAATCCTATTTTTAAAATTAGCACTCATCGGAGATCAGCTAACTTATAAAAATTACAAGTTAGCTAACCCTCGAAAGAGCTAAATTACAAGCTAGCTGACCTCGAGAGAGTTAGAGAAAAATCCTTTTTTTCGCTAACTAGCTGGATGGTCAACGAACTTTGTAAAATTACAAACTCGTCCACCTAAAAAGACTAAAAAAAATCTTTTTTAGAATATTTTTGACTTTTTTGCATTAACATGAAATCAACTAATTAATTGGGGGTGTCATTAAACTAAATCCCTTATGGCTATGGGGTTGGGTCGCGTCCATTTCAAAGGCTCTGGCAGACCTGGGCTCTCGTGGTTCAATGTTGGTTTTCACAATTGTTCCTAAGGCATTAAACACATCTGTCAGTAAGGGGGAAGGAACATTCAATGTTCCTTATCTCTCTCCAAGTTGGAGTTCTCCTGTGTTCAAGGAAACTTTGGTTTCAATGTGACCTTGGTTGTTATACCATCTCGCCTACCGCATAAGCAAATTTAATCATTTTTATATTTATTAAGAAAGTTAGTTGATTGTATTTAATTTTTTTAAATTTATAAAAAAATAGATGTATTTTATGAAAGTAATTTTGAGAATGAAACAAAAATTAAATGAAAAAATAACTTTCTAGATATATTTTAAGAAAGTAGCGTTAAAAATGAAATAAAATTTATGAAGATCAATTAATTTTACTTATATTTAAAAATAGTAATATGTTAATCCCATCATGGAGGGGGACAAAAAGGTACTCCATTCGTTTCATTATGTTTGATTTTTTAGTTTTTTTTTATTTTCTATTATTTAGTTTTTTACATTTTCAATGTATAAACATTTTTTTTTCAATTTTAACCTTTCATTCAATCATTTCTCTTACTATTAATTTTACTTTTATCATCTCTCTTATCGATCTCTAAATCACTATGCATTAATTAATGGACACACTTACTAATAAAACTTAAATACTATTACAACTTTCGATAAGAATTAAATAGGGGTATTTTGGACAAACTATACATAATACTTACAATAATTAACACTTAATTAATCTGTGTGCCCAAACCTAAAAAACTAACAACAGAGGGAGTAAAGCCTTTGTTTGGAGTTGTAGAATGAAAAAATCACATAAATTTCAATTCATTGAATTTATGAATGTTTTAATAATGTGTTTCGGGCACTTAAAAAAAAAATTCAACATAAAACATTATTACTCATTTTGTATCTAATATAAAAATTTTCTAAGACTTATTTTATTCTTGTTTATAAGATTCTATATCAATTTTTAATGACAATTAATTATTTCTTTTAACAAATATTTATATCTACTTAACATTTTTTAAGTTTCCAATACTATTTTTAGGAATAATTTTGAAAAAATATATCAAATATTTATATTTCCAATACTATCCATTAACTAAATTAACCAATTTTCTTAATAAATAAGAAATCTACTACTCCCTCAGTTTTATAAGTAGTGTTTTTTAAGGTTATGCATGAGTTTTAAGAAATGGTTAAATGATGTAAGAATTTGGAGTATTTTGATTATAATACCCTCATATAATCATTATTGAGGAGAGAGAAAGATATTAGAATGAAAAAGAGAATGTGATAAATAGGGGTGTGTTGGGAAAAATAACATTAATTATGCATTGGGTTTTGTAAAAGAACAATACATATGAAACATGAGACAAAAACTTTATGAACACTACATATGAAACGGAGGGAGTAAAAGAGTCTTATATATAAGATTCTTTTGGGATGTTTCACTTCCGCCAAAAATTATAGTTAAAGTTGCTAAAAACATTGGAAACATCAAAATTTCATATACTTTTTCTTAACTACCTCTATAATTATTATTGGAACCCTAAAAAGCGTTGCGCAAATAAGGATATTTGTGGAAAGTAGTAATTAATAAATGATATTGGAAATTGAAATAAGGTCTTGCTAATAGACCCAAAATAAAAATCACAAAAGGAACTTATATATTATAAGATCAGGGGAAATATATTAGTATTTCTCAACGACTTGGAGGGGATTAGTCTTCAGCTATTTTCACACTCTTTTTTCTTAAAAACTAAATGAATAGTTATAAAGATATATAATAGCTTATGGACTTCGGAGGTTTAGAAAATTGGGTGCATAAAAATTTAAGTTTTTGGACTATACAAGAATCATATTTGATTTCTAACGAAATTAATTTCCAATAACCTTTTCCGTTCGTAAACTGAATTAGACAATTATACTATTATTTATTGAGTTGGAAAAGTTGAGCTTGAGATAACATTTCCTTTAATTAAGATTATTCTAAATAAATAGTAGATAATTAATAAAGATAGCGTTATCTCAAAACGTGATGTAGTTCCAAAATAATCTTTTGTCTAATTCTTTTGTCAAATATCAGAGTGCCCGGAAGAAGAGAGGAATATTATCCTTGATCATTTGTACATCAAAACATAAGTACTCTCTCCGGTCCTATATATAAGCATCTTTTAAGGACTTTTTTTTTCCTTAATATAAGCCCCATTTCCAATTTTCAATAGCATTAATTACTTCTTTTCCACAAACACCCTTATTTACTCTATACTTTTTAGATTTCCAATAATAATTATAGGGGTACTTTTGAAAATGTATACCAAATATTTACATTTTCAATACAACTAACAATATTAACTAACTTTTTTAAAATGAAATTGGTCAAATGGTGCTTATATTAGGGACCGGAGGGAGTAATATATATATATATATATATATATATATATATATATATATATATATATATGAAAGATAGATCAAGATTACCACATCATCATCATAGTCCAGTACATAAGTCCCAAAAAGTACAAGTCCATACTACCGATAATATAAAAGATAGACCATCACTCTGAAACCTCTCAAAACTATATACACTATATACAAATCAAAAATAAAAGAGTCTCAAAGATGGTCCGAAGATCCTTTGTGAAGCTAACATCCTCCTGTCTGGTCTCCTGCAGCTGCAAACGTGTCCCTCATCCCAACTACCCACATCATGCATCACCCGGTGGATCCTTTACTCCTTACTGACTACCAGTGGAGTGCTCGACTGACTCCTCCTCATCCTCTGCCTCCTCTGGATCCTCCTCGACCTCGTCTGACTAAGTCGGTACTCCGCCACTTGTTACTGGGTCAGCAGATGAAGTCCCATGAATCAGACTCGTCAGACCAGGAGTAGGAGTATCCTCACGGATAACTCTAGAAGCAGATGGGTGAGATCGGGTAGCTGCTCTAAAACGGAAACTGGGAAAACATTGAGCTGGACGAGGTGGGGTGGTCCATGGTAAGTGTAAAAAGGTGGTCCTCATAGTACCACACTCTACCAGCGAGCGGGCGGATCTCTATGCAGGCTAGATAGCGAGCCATCACCTATAAAGGGCACATGGATAAGCAATACATTCACATAATCAAATAAGAATATCTGAATGTAAACAATCACATCTAAAATAATTCACCAATTCATATGCATATACACATGTTCAAACCCTCTTCAATTATAATTAAATCATTTAATTATAGTGGTATGATGCATGTTTTCTATCTCACAATTTCCTGTTGTCTCCAACTAATTTTATCAAGGACGTCCATCCATAACATCAGTGTACTCGGAGAGCACAATAATACGTTCTCAAACATATAGCTTATCTTGCTCTGAACGTGATACATAACGCAACTTCTCAAGCGAACGTCACGTCTCGAAGACGTAGCAATCACATCAACAGTATCCCACAATACTGGCCACATTCTAACTCAGAACTGTGCAATCAAGCAAGTGGCAGCCATTTGGTACTCCTAGAGTACCCTCCTCATGTTCCACGAACATGAAAAATGATAACTTATCATCCAATCATCGTGCATGAATGCATATAATTCTTTTGAATTACAATTGGATTATTAATCTCATTTCAAACAACATGTCATATTTCATGGCAAATTAATAAGTCTTACTTCCACATGCTGATTAATTGCCAAAAATATACACAAGAAGAAAATATCATGCATTCAGGTTATAGTTAAGTTTAGGTAAAAAGAAATAAAATTAAAAATGACATTTTTAGCATTTTTAACACTGATAATCGATTATCAGATCCTGATAATCGACTATCCCGTGTATTTTGCAAGGTATGTATCACAGACATGGTCTGGCAATCGATTATCATATCGTGGTAATCAATTATTATGTGTATTTTGCAAAAGTCTGTATTAGACATGGTCTGGTAATCAATTATCATATCGTGGTAATCGATTACCCCTGACATCAGAACACTAAAAATTGGGGTTTTCACATACCATTTTCAATTATACTTCAAATTAATCTAAACTAAGCCAAAATAGAACTTTGTCATCAATAAATAGACATGTTCAAACACTGAAATCAACAGATACCATAAAGATTACATTTATACACTTAATTATGCATAAAAGTCACAAATTCAACAACTCATGATCTCAAAATCAAATAAGTTCATTTAAGTCATGATTTGAGCATCCAAATAGTTCACATGCAACATTTAGAACTTGCTGAAACTGAATTTTGAGTTCATTATGGCCTCTAAGCCAAAGTCCTAATTCAAACTAAGCCCTTTGAGTCTCATGGTGACTCATCATTCAATTTAGCACATGTCATTCTTATTCTAGTGATTGGATAGCTTTCCCTTTGCCTCTAGGTCTTGCTTGGTAGGTTTTGAGACAGAAACTTCAAGAAATTTGCCAAGAACCAAATGCTCCAACTTCAGTTCATGACAGTCCAACAGGGTCACAAAAATAGAGAAATTGGGACATGAAACAGACACAAAAATTGGAGAAAATAGTAAATAATCATTCTATGCAACATGCATGAAATATTAGAAGAAGTTTAAGACCAATTAATGGATGTGTGATCTTTCCACAATCGAGCTCTAAAGTCAGCTCCAAGGCTCAGGAACTGCACTTTGACAGATAAAGCTCCTCACTTTGCAGGCTTAGAACTTTGCACACACTCAACCTCAACTCACAAACTTAGGGTCTTTGTAACTCTTGTGATGTGAGCTTTACAATGGTGTATAGCTTAGCTTATTGATTAGTGTTTGAAATTGAAGAACAACAAAGACGAATTCGAGCCCAGAAACATAGTAACACTTAGAAATTGGGAAAAAATGAGCTATGTTGATCCACAAGAACGCCTTAAATAGGCAAATTAAGAGAGCAGTCAAAACGGGCTTGCGGGCCGGGTTCGGGCTGGCCCGCTCCGGGTTTGGGCCAAACCGGGCTCGGGCCAAAAAGCCCGGTTATAAATTAAGTACCCTAGTATCAAACCCAAACCCGCCCTAAGCAGGCTTCGGGCCGGCCCGCATCACCTTTTTTTTTTTACAATTCAACCACTTAAAAAAAATATATATTTATTTTTCAAAAAAATTAATGAATAAACTTCCTTTATTTTTTACACTTATTTTTTTAAAAAAATAATAAGTGTCTTATTCTTTTACACATTTTTTAGAGGATATATTTGATTTTCTATTCTTACATAAATTAAAATGTATGTATAACTCATATAGGACAATTAATGTTGTGCTTTGATTTGTTCAGGTGCATTTTTGATATGCGAATATTGATAAAAATTAAGGGAATTTTATTATAAGTGTTTTTTTACACATATAAAATTAAAAAAAAATGTGCATTTTTTTTCTTTTTTTCTGGGCCGCCGGGTCGGCCCGAACCTGGTCGGGCTTACCCGGCCCGAACCCGAACCCAAACCGGGCCGGGTTAAATAGCCCGGGTTGAATAAATAGGCCATATTAATATGCCCGAGCCCTATGATTTTTCGGGCTTTTGGCCCGGCCCGGCTGGCCCAGCCCATTTTGACCATTCATGCAGCTTGACACGCATTTTCTACTACGCATGGAAGTGATTTTGTGGCAATTAAGGGTTAAACTTAACTGATTACTCATCAAACGCACTAACCCTAGCTCTGCTGTACTAAGGTAATCGATTACTTTATTGTGGTAATCGATTACCACGACTGAAAATTTGAAAAATTCATATTTTAATTTTTTCCCTCCAACAACCTTTCTAATATTGCATTTAGGTCCTCCCCAAAGATTAACTGCAAAACTAACACTTTTATGTAAAATATCAATCCAAAATTATTTTTCATACATTACAAATATATAATACACATCAATAATCAAACATTAAACTTCACTTTATTTAATAAAAAATTATTATAATTACAACTTATATTATTATTTTGGAAACGAAATTAGGGGTGTTACATATACCTTTGGTGCACACCAAAAAGGAAAATATTAGTATTTCGTAGTATATTTTAGAATAAACAGTCATTTTGCTTTTTGAAAGATACATTGGGTATGAATTTAATCTTTAAAAGATTTTTTACATTAATAATTTAGTTTCCAAAGATAAACATGCATGGTAGAATCAAGAAGTGTTAACTTTGGTCTCTAAAAAATTCCTATGATCACCAGTAAGTCCCTAAAAGACCCAATGTGGTGTCATGTTGATATTTGGGAAGTAAATTGATGTGGAAAAAACTCTTTTGATGACTAAATTGGTGACAAGTGGAAAAGTGGGTGTAACCTACATTGTCATGTACCAAGTCTTAATGCTTAAAAATTGGAAGTCCCGGGTTCGATCATAGGCGCCACCATTTGGTACGGTGGATTAAATTTCCCTTTCCTTATCACCTGATAAAAAGAACACTTTGCCTATAAAAAAAATATTGGTGACTAGTGTAACTTTCGGGGACCAAAGTGAATATTAACTTTATAATTTATTGTTTAAGGTTATGCATATAGATTAAAAAATAATTAAACGATAATAAAAATTTAGTAAGTTTTAACTAAAACAATCCCATTTAATCATTAATTAAAGAGAAAGAAGAAACTATTATATTGTCCCTTAAATTTTTTTTCTTCAAATAAATATAGTAAGTTGTAGTTCAACAAACTTGTTCTTTCCGTTAATTTTTTCTTTAAGTGACACGTGGCACTATAAAAAATTAAAAAAAAATCATTAAACCATTTTTTTAACATGTGGCATGACTAGTCGAGCGACATGTGTCACTTAACTATAAAAATTAACAAAAATGACGATTTTTTTAGATGGCAACAACTTACAGGACTTATTTGAAATTAAAAACTCCACGAGAAATAGGGTGCTTTGTGGCGAATTATTTGCGACGGTTCATACAACGGTCGTCGGTGACTAATTTAAAACTCAAAATTCGTGTGGGTTTATTAACTGCCGTAAATTGCCACTCTTGCAAGTACGACTCGCACATATGCCACCGCAGTGTCACTCCCTTCTCTCCCTGGCCTTCTCGCGTTCACTCTCACTCTCCCTTCTCTACCGTAACACTCCCTTCATCTTCTCGTCCAGCACTCTCCCTTCTCTAATCTCTCACTCTCACTCTCACTCTAATCTCAATCGGTGAGTTCTCCTGCTTCTTCTGTTTCCATTTTTTATTTTTAGGGTTTCAAAATTTGATTTCTTTGATCTACTTCAGCTTAAGTTCCTCCAATTTTTTGTTTGCATTTTTGTGTTCTAGGGTTTCAAAATTGATTCAATTGCTGGTTGTAGGTCCTATATAGTTTGTGCTTTAGGGTTTTTGTTCTAACATAATGCCTAATATATGTTGTTATTTTCTCTAATTTGAATGCATCTTAAGTACTTGAAAAAATGCCTAAACCATTCATCCTATTTCTTGACCTTAGCTGAGTTCAAAATTTTGAACCAGTGTTCTTACTCGTGAGGCGTTGTTGTGCATGAGGTGAGTGAGTTATGTGTTCCTCAAATAGCCGAGAGAAAACCACAAGTAAAACCCTTCACATTTGAACCCTAAAATTCAGAAAAAGGAACCCTTAAAATCAGTTTTGGAACTTGTTCAACTCTGTTTCTGATTCTGTGCATTCGGTTCCATCTGTTTTGTCTATATTTTTTGGTTTTGTAGTTACCTAGGACGTAGATATTTCAAGCACAATAGATTTCAATGATTTGAATACAATTATCAAGGGCATGATGAGGAACATAGACCAACAGTGAGTTCAACTGAGCCTGCCTTGTGTGATTAATATGGATGGAACTGTAGATTCTAATGTTTCTCGTCATTTTTTACAGGCACCTGAAGTGTTAAGGCATCCTCATTTGAAACCTTATGTTTCAATTTTTTTGTTTGTTTCCAATTAGAGATTTTGGTGTCTGATTGCTTGGATTGAAAATTCAGTGAACTCAATAACTGTTGGCTTGTCATTTGCAACTAGCATATTCATTTATTATATTCATTTTGATGATTTTATCCGTGGTAGGTATATGCTGAAAAAGATTCGTTTGGCTGAGCAAACAAACAAGTTCAAAAAAGGGCTAGCTAAGTTTTATGCATTTATACTTTTATATATCTTTACATATATCAAAACCAAAATTTATATATGTATCAGTTTTTTCTTTTTTACATAACCATTATGTGTACTTTATCCAATTCTATATCTTACTGGCTGAATCTGTGAAGTTCTATTCTTGCAAACAATCTTGGACAGGCTTTTCATGGAGGCCCTTACACAATGGCCTTGACTTCCTTAAACTCATCGTTCCTTCTGCTTTTATGCTCTGGTAATTTTTTTTGAACACACAAGTAATCGTTTGCTAAAAACTATATTCTTCAGAGATCTGATGCAACATATTTTTTGTCATTAACCTTAAACAGTTTGAAAGTGTGGACATTTGAACTAATGGTTCTCATGTCTGGTCTTCTTCCAAATCCAGAATCTGAAACTATACACAAGCATATACACATGAACACTCTTCAATGCATTTGCACATGTGTTTCTTTACTTGTGGTGCACTTCACTATTTCCTATAAGTTTAGTATACTGCCATTATATATAAGTTTAGTATACATAATTCTAGTGTACAAAATGGTTGCTTTCATTTGCAGGAGCATGCTGCTCTTATATCCTGCATGATTGAATCTTTATTTACTAGTTAAAATTGAATTTTAGTTATTGAATCTTTATTTCAGATATTCACAGCCAACTGAACTGCTCTTCTCGTTTTTGGTTTGTTTAACCTTTCATATTGTAGATTGCAGTATTTTTCGGTGATGTTAAATATATATAAAAATGCTGCAGATTAATAGAATCAAGCCGTCAGTGACCTAGATTGCAACAGAAGAAGTTATGAGCCTTGTAACAGCTCAAGGTCATTTATCTTTGTTCACTTCGTGATTGAGCTTTAATTGTTGTTTGATGCTTGGATAAAAAAAGCAACATTACCAATTTCTCTTTTACTTTACTTTATTATTGGATCATTCATTCATCTTTGTTTGCCTATTTATGATGATGATTCTAATGTTGCCATTTCTTGACCTTTGCTGAGGAGAGCCTATGCAAGATAAAAACTCCCTCTATTAATTATTTATGTGTCCAAATTTGATCATTGCCCTGAATGACAAGCATATTTTAGGCTTACCCAGCAATAAAAAAGGAGTAGCCATCCATGTGAAAGTTCTGAATTGTGGTGTCATTGTTTTGCAATACAATCTCAATGAATCCCTTATAAGTAGCATTAATAATAAATCTGTCTATTAGTGGCTTTCTGTTCATTGGCTTAATGGGAAAATCAAGTTTATATGTTCCTTTTAATTTATGCTGGTCAGCAAGGCGGAATGGTACACTGGGTTTTGAAATGAGATCCCATTCATCAACAGAGATCTACAGTGATTTTCATTAATCAACACTTATGCAGTAAGAAAAAGTCATCACAGTAGAATGCAACTAAGCCAAGTTTAGACCAACCAGTAGTAATTACCAATTTCCATTAAACTCAAAATTAAGCCAAATTAATTGTGCGGCATGCTCCAGGCTAAAGACTTGAACCTGGCAATCAGCCAAGCAGGCTGGATGTAAATACCCTCTAACATTTTCTTTCTCTCTTGCTATTGAATTCATTGTGAAAACTTTCATGCTTCTAGATCTTAATACTGAGAATTATTATAATACCAATGTGTTGGTGAAGCCATAAGATGAGAGCATCCTTGTTTACTCTAAAATCTCTTTTGAAAAATTTTTAACTATTGACAATGGTTTATGTATTCATACTTTGGTTATTTACTTTTCAAATTGATTAAATGTAGTTTTTGGTTTCCGCAAGTGAAAAGAATGAGGAAAAAGAAAAAGAGATTAAGCAGGTGAAACATTTGGCAACTGTAGAGGAGGTGCCCTTATATAGAAGAAGGGATGTGCTTAGTGTCTATGCCAAACCAGTAATTCTAATTGGGGTGAATGATGAATGATAAGAGTTGGTCACTTTTGTTTAGTGTCCATGCTTTCCATAGTTACGTTTTTATATGCTTTATTGATTATAATTGATTTGTTTTTCATTGAATTGCATTACTCAACTGACATCACAAGAAGATATTTCTAAAATCTTTTTTTTTCCTATCATGCAATTTACAAGGAGGTAAGTTTATCAGTTTATGTCTTTTGGTGGCAGACATTTCAATTGCTACAACATTATAAAATATAGAGATCTTTTGTCCTGCTCTTCCTTTTTACTTGTGATATGCTGGGAGATTCATGAATTCAAATATCTTTATGTAATTATACATATTTCTGTGTCACTACAACAACATGACTCTCTAAAATATTAGGTACTATTCTCAGATTTCAATTTGTAAGTTTAATTTAACTGCCAACTGCATCTCTTACAGGTCATTCCCATGGTGTTGTTTCATTAGTTGTTGGAGCTAATAGACTCTACTTTGACTCAATGGACAACACAATAAGAGTAAGTATTCATAGGTATCATAAAACTGTCATAAGCATCTAATCCTTTTATGGTTCTTTGCTTATTAAGACTCTTTAAGAGCAATGTTATTGAAGGTTTTGATTTGCTGATTTGATTTACAGGCTCTAACTGGTTGCTATCTCAGTTCTGGAACCTTGAAACCTTGCAGTGTGTGCAGACACGAACAGAGCACAAGTCTATGGTGATATCTGTACTCTGCTGGGACCACACTACAAGAAATTAAGTGATAGAAGAGCACAAGATTAGTTAAATATATTTGGTATGCTTTGTAGTTTTCTGTTATTTGAGGAGAGCGGATTGTAGTTGTTTGTCTTGATCTTAATCAATGTTTGAGCCTGCCTGATGAAATCGCTGGGACAAAGCCAGAGGTATTCATCATTTCTTCAAGATAAAGCCTGCCTGATGAGTCATTGAGGCTTGAGTCTTGTATTGTGCAAACTATATACAGACACTACTCATGCATAGAAAGGTTATTTTTAAAGGAACAATAAAGTACAAGTATAATCTATAAACCACAGATATGTTGTAGAGTTCTGTAACTTGTACTTATTTTTATGGTTTAAATAGACAATGCAATATGCAGATTTTGTGGTTCTGAAAATAAACGCAGGGAAAGTTGAACAAGTTCTTCAAGGATGTATTTGATAGTGGAGCTATATGCTTTGTTGATGTGTTTCCAGGATGTTTTGGTGCACTTTTTTTTTTAAAATTCGTATGCATATTAGCGACGGTTATAACTGTCGCAGAATTTTTTAAAAAATATACACATGCATCTTGTGGCGGTTGCAAACTGACGCTATTTTTAGGTTAATTTAAATTTGCAACTTGTGGCGGTTTTAAACCGCCGCAAAATTTTGTGTTAAAATTCTACAGCGGTTGCTATAACCGCGTAAAACTTGATTCCCAACGGTCGGTTTTGCGTGAGTTTACGCAATCGTCGCAAAATACTGTTTGTGGTAGTTAGAACCGTCGCAAAAGGCCTTTTAAAACCGTCACAAAATGCACGTTTTTTTTTTGTAGTGAAGAAACTTAAGAAACTGATTTGTAACTTAAAAATAATTTAAAGAACCAATTTAGTAGTTTTTGAAAAGATAAATGAGTACTACATTTTTTAGAGATTATGTTGAAAATAAAAGAAATTAGTCGTGAAAAAGATATGATCAATTCTGTATAATTGAATATATATATATATATATATATATATATATATATATATATATATATATATATATGGGATTTGCTAACCTATGTAAAGTGTTTTTTTAGTTGGAACACTTTAGCATGGTGTACCAAATTTTAGTAGACAAAAATGTCCTCATACTTTAAAGAGTCTTAGTTTTAAAAACAAGGATATTTTAATAATTTTCATTTTTAAATTAAAAAAAATTAGAAACCCCACCCCAAACCGTTTTCCACCTCTCTCTCATCCCTCATTCCTCTAAACACATTCTCTCTCATCTCTCCTTTCTCTCTCCTCTCTTCAGCCCCACCTCCTCCCATGGTTGCCGCCGCTCAGCCCCTCAATGCGCGCCCCTCGCAGCCCCCAAAGGCCACTATCACACATACCCAAACACACCTTGAATTTTTTTTTAAAGAATGATAAAAATAAGAAGAAATAGGTACACAAACACACCTTGAAGAAATCGTCGTTGACGAGTCAAAAGCAAAGCAGGTCACCGGTAAAAAATTGAGATTTTCTTTTTTAAAAAAATAAAAAAAATGGAATAATAAAAATGTTGCCATTGTTAACCACTGCCTCAGAATATATTTCCGTAGAGAAATATGAATAATAAACTTTGTATGCAATGCAGTATGTGTAATTTGCTTTGTCTCATGGTTTTGGTCATGTTGCCTTACTCATGGTGGCTTAGCTTGTCTCCTACTTTCTCTACTCTTTGGTTTTGTTTCCGTGGTAAATTCTGCTTTTGGGTATTTCTTTCTTGCTGGAGGAGAGGGTGTTCAATTCGGTGGTTTAATTTTCTTTTCTTGGCTTGTTGACTTGTTTTGGGGTTTGTGTGACAGTGGCCTTTGGGGGCTGAGCAGGGGCGGTGAGGGGCTGAGCAGCAGCCATGGGAGGTGGTGGGGCTGAAGAGAGAAGAGAGAAAGGAGAGATGAGAGAGAATGTGTTTAGAGGAATGAGGGATGAGTGAGAGAGGTGGAAAATGGTCTGGGGTGGGGTTCCTGGTTTTTTTTTTTTTTAAATTTAAAAATGAAAGTTATTAAAATATCCTTGTTTTTAAAAGTAAGACTCTTTAAAGTATGAGGACATTTTTGTCTACTAAAACTTGGTACACCATACTAAAATGTTCCAACTAAAATAACACTTTACATAGGTTAGCAAATCCCTATATATATATATATATATATATAGACACCCACTTCTTCCGTTTTATGACTAGTGCATTTTAATGTCATGTACGAGTTTTAAAAAATGATTAAATCGTGTAACAATTTGAGGTACTTTGAGTATAATACTCCTATGTAATTATTATTGATGAGAAAAAAAGATATTAAAGGTCAAAAAGAGGTCTTGATAATAAATAAGGGTATAGTTACTGAAAATAGTATTAATTATGCATTGAGTTTGTAAAACAATGAAGAAGAAAAAAATCAAAGAACATTACTTGTGAAACGTAGAGAGTATAATTAAGTATTGAGTTTTTTTAAATATATTTTTTTTATTTTTTTTACATCCAATTATTGAGTTTCTAAAACAATAAAATATTTAAGAAAAACGAAAAAACAAAAACCAACAAATTATAGAAAGAGCATTTATTTACGAGTTTTTTTTAATAAGTGTCTTAATTAGAAAAAAACTGTAAATGCATATTGTTTCATGTTTTAAAAATCTAAAAAAATTGTATTTTTCAGTAATTCTCAAGTATACTTAGCTTATTAATAAGGATTTTACATCGAAACCCTCTCAGAATAAAGGGTTTATGTACCCTTTTTTTCTTATCCAATAGAAATTTGCCATGTGTTTTTTTTAAGTGAGACAATGGAAATTATGAATTAAGGTTGGGGAAGAAAATATAATTGATGTTGGTTACTATGGAACATGGTTATTAAGAATTGATATTTGAAGATGACGACGATTAAGAGATATAATTAAGAGTTCGTGACGAGTAAAAGATACAAGAGAAAACACTATAAGTCCCTGTTGGGAACAAGTCCTTACAAGCTAAGGCATATCTCATAAAACACTCATAAGATGTATTGTGAATCAAATGTTAGCGTGATCCGAGCTCATGAATTGCTGAATCTCTTGAATTGCTGAATCTCTTGATGGACACGATTGTTGTGACACCTGCTATGCTGATCATGGAGCTGGCTGCGTGAGATTTAATGCCGTGGTTTCGAGCCGTGAAATTCAGTGTAGGAACACAATGATATTGGGGGAAAGAGTTAATGAAATAATTAGAGGTCGAGTCTCATTGAAGGGATGGACTAAGGATGATTCGACTAAGCTCGTAGGGTTTGTAAAATGTTAATAAGACTTTAAAAGACAAGGACTAACGCGGTAAGAATGAGTGCGAAATAGTGGAGAGGAAGATACCTTGAGATATCTGCGGATGCTCAAGTGTGTGATTGAGAAAGGGAAGGGAAAAGATGGTGATTCGTCAAGAAGCCTTGAGTGCTTCTCTAGGCGGGACGATTTCTATATGTGATTGGGGCTGCTGCAAGACCCGATGAACCGTAGCAAGTCCTGCACAGCTAACTAGAGAAGTACTATCGTCCCCTTGATCAATTTTGAAATGGTGAGAGGGAACCTGAACGAGGCGGGCTGTCGACTGGTATTGGGCCCCGATGATATTGATGATAAATTATGAAATGATATGCTGATGCAAAGCTTATGCTTATGATTATTTCTCAGCAGTTCGACCTGCGTGGGTTAAGGTTCATGTACGTCCCGTTTGCTTCCGATATAGGTTTTGGGAGGAGATGGAGGAGATGTAGCCGTGTGTGCTAACCAAGTTCCTCGATGATGATCTATTTCCCCACATCATCGACGGAAGCGAATTCATAAAACTTAAATAAGAAGAGGATAAGAAACATCGAGAGTTTATAAAATTCTATGGGAACGATTGAGAAACTTATAAGATGCGATATTGATAAGATGGGAAAGTCATGGACTTGAGATAAGAATGAATGTATGATATCCCTGCGAAAGCTTATATTATGATAATCATGATCGTTGATATAAATGTGAAGTAAGTTGAATATGCCATTTACATATGTTGTTGTATTATCTGAGTACTGTTTTAGTATATTGCCTATTGTAAACCCACACCATCGACGATTATTCATTCGGGGTGCTTACTCTGTCTTGTTGGTGTTGTTCTATTCGACAATGTGGTGCCGAAACTTAGATGGTGGATCTAGTGAAGTTTACTTTTGAGATATACCGTGAAGGCCACTGGGAGGTCAATCGCAGTGGATGGGAATGGCGCGGAGACGCTGAGGTGCCCATTCTGGACCCTAACCACACCTTGAGGGGAGTGGCTAATGACACTCGGACATGCCGCTTCACACTGGCGGGCCTACAGAGTGGCGGGCCAGCTGACTACCATGGTGGCCATCCACTATCCCTGCCTGCTCAGGTGGAACCCGAGGCGGCGGAGTTGGAGGAGGCAGATGCGGCACTTGAGGATATGCCGGATGAGGCCTTCGAGGCCATACCACAGACAGATTCGGAGGAGGAGGAGGAGGACCCGATAGAGGATCCTGACCCAGTGGAGTACTTTAACACCGATGAGTGGCAGTACGATCCGGACGAGGCCCCAGCTGCTGACTCCATTAGTGATTGCCAGTAGTTTATTTGTAGTTGTTATGTTATTTCTTTTATGGTATTGTACTCATGATGGTTACTTGGACATTACTGCTGTACCACGTTGTACCCCTTTTTATCATGTCGTTATTTTATGCAATCAAACTTCTATGAGAAATTTAAATGTGTGCTCCAAATGGTGATTGGAGTAGATGAACAATTTCTTTGAAATGTAAAGGATGATAGAAAGTTTCAAAGCGCGAGGTTGGTAACATCTCGGTTTGGAGCTTCTTGGATGACGTGAGATATGAAATCTCGATTTGATTATGAAATTGTTCGAAATTACTTTGACTCCAAAAAGACTCTCATGATCACGTCACCAATATAAAAAAAAAAATTTGCCCAAATTTTACTATCTTTAATTTAAAGTAATAATATTTTCCAAGCTGGCAAATCGGGGTGTTACATTGGACAATATCTCAATTAGGATTTTTAAATATCTATATGATAAATTATACTACATGATACTCAGTCTAGTTATACGTTGTGATGAGTGCCTTTGAATTCTTTTTATTTTCAAATTTAATATGGCCTTTTGGTATTTGCATAGTTAGTTGCCTCATTGTGTAGGCTTCATATGCACAAAGATGTTTAATTACCAAGAAATTTTGTTGCACAAGGTTGTCTCTTCTTATTTTGGTTTCATGTTTTCTTAGGTTTACGGTATTGTTATAGGTAAGAACAAGAATTGAAACCCGATATCAACTTTGACATGAAAATGGGACAAAAACATGCATTTTATCAATGAAGAAGTCACTGGAAAGAAAAAAGCCCATGAATCTTCTGAAAAGCCTTGAGAAATCTGATCAAACATAACTTCACTTGCTTTCCATCACGCTAGATGAAATTATCCCAAGATGGAAGTTGTAGTGGTTCTTAAGTATGAAAATGTCCTTGATCTTTTATGACCCTTAGACTTGAGTTTTATGGCTCTTGGAATCAGTGAAGAATAAAAAAATTAATGTAGGACGTATATGGAAATATCTGAATATCCAGTTGGGATACCCAGGGTCTCCCTTGTCAACAGTAGTGTGTGCGTATAGTGTCAACTTAGGGATGAGAGAACTTACCTGACCCCTAGGCAGTATTATGCCTTTTATAGGGGTGTACGGATATGGGCCTGAATGGAGGCCCTTTAGGGTTTCCATGCTGACGTCAGGCTCTGCGGAAATATCTGCAAAATATCTGCTCAGCGTGTACCCTTCTCATGTCTAGGACGTTATGCGAGATGTAGGATGATGACACGTGGCCCATATGATGGGCCGAGATCCGAGTGATCCCATTCCTGTCTCGGTGGCCGATCGAGGATCCTTCTTAGGGGTAGCTCGATGTGTACGGTCGGCTAACGACCGTGTAAGTATCGACTCGTTGTGGTCGGTTTAATAATTATGCAGGGCGCCTTTGACCTTTCTGAGGTCGTCATGTGTCCATGTGACATAGGCCTTTGGTCGGCCAAGGGACGTCCAGTTTGGCTAACCCTACAGAAGTTCAGTTGTGCTGAAGTGTACATTGATAAAGGTGAAGTGTACATTGATGTTACTAGAATATCCTAGGAAAAGAATAAAATAATAACATTATTGTTTGTTGCATAATGCTTATCGGTGATCTTTTGCTATTATCGGTTAACAATGATGGTCAATTTATTTTGTTGAATTTATAAATAGTTATTCATATTTACGCAAAGATACATACACATTAATATGTGCACCAAGTTAAAGTATTTATTATCTGATCTATTATCTTCACCTTATGCTCCTAAATCTGTACTAAAATTACATTACTCAAACTACTTGGTACTAAGGTTGTCATTATTCTTACATTGATCGTTGCATGAGAAACAGATAAATTAAAAGAGTGGATGACAAGTATATATATGAAATGCTCAAGACCAATTTATTGAATTCAATGATTTATGATTATAGCTTCTTCTGTTCACAACTTATATTTTATACATTATTATTGCTACGTAAACTGCCGTTGAACACTGAATGAGTATGTACCTTTCATGAATTATGAGAAGCCTTTTCATTCTTTAATGTCATACATAATTCTTTAGATTTATGCTTAACCATCTTCCCTAGTGTATCATATTCAATCTTCTCTACTTGTCATTAGAAAGGGTCTCTCATAAATACTAAAAGTCATGTTGGAAACCCAATCTTACCAAGTGGTTCGTTGTACTTGTCTCCATCAATTTATATAAATAAGCCATAATTTGTTGACTAGGACATAAAAATGTGTTTTTCCCGTTTTGATGAAGAGCTCATTAGGGGTAACTAGTGAAGTAAGAGTTATAATGAAGTGATTCTTTTTACAAATATAATTCCAAGCTCTAAAACTTTAAAAGCTTAAGGATAGAGTCATACTTCTTCTAAATCATATTGGCTTGGATGTCATAACAAAAACTTTGTAAATTAATGTTAGCAATATCTAAACAATGGGCCATATATGGAGTTGCCAATGTCGTTTTAATATGCCATTGGAACCACAAGAAAGCTAAAATTGATGCTCTTCAAGGCTCCAAAAAGTACCATTAATTCTATTCAATCAATATTTAAATATTTCCTCAAGGGAGGAGTGGAGAGTGAGAGAAAAACAAATTGGGTAGCCTGGGAAAAAGTATGCAAAGCAAAATAAAGTGAGTGGTGGTGGGGATAAGGATAAAGAATATAAGACATTTAAATTTTTTTTTGAACAGCAAAAAAAGAATTTCATTAACCAAGCACAACTGAGCATCATCATACTCTACCAAGGCCCCACCTTCTATGAAGGGTTTGACAAAGGGTACACAATCATATGCTTCAAGTTGCCCAACACCATAATTACATGAATAGCTTGACACTATTATGAAGCAAGTAAAATATTCATGAATCATACATATTAAACCCCCAAAACTATCTGCCAGTCTATACAACACATTTAACACCACCCACATAATGTCACATGTTAGAAACTCTTCCTCCTTAAAAAACCTTTCAAGAAAAAACCCAAAGGGAAAATCTAGACAAGGGAAAAAGAGTGAAGCAGAACCTAACAACAAACACCTACCCCTACACCAAAATGGACCAATTCCTATAAAAAACAGGAAACTGGACTCATACGCAAGTTAATTTCGCATTATTGGGAAATTGAATTTACGTGATAAACATAAGGAATAGGCTTTGGGTTTGAGTGTTGAGTTTGAAATAAGAGGAAAAGGGAGTAGAAACATTAGCAAGAGGAAAGTAAGGATCCATCTAGAGGTGAAATATACAATTAGATTAGATAATGGGTGGGGGTTTAAAAACAATTGGTTGAGTGGAAACATGCAAAAATTCATTGGTAATGGTAAGAGTAAGGATAAAAGAAGCTAGAATAATATAGATTGGGGAAAACCAAAATAAAAGTTTTTTGCGTCTTTATTCTCTAATTGGTTCTCTAATTCCATATACTATATACAGCATATATGCTATTGGCAAAATGGAGGAAAATTGAATTAGGAGGTGTAGTAAAAATTGATATTAGCAGAGTTTTGCATAAATATTATCAAAATTGACATTAGGAGAGTTTTGCATAAATATTTTATTCGCAAAATAAAATATACATATGGTGTAATGGACGATGGTAAGTAAAAGGTGCAAGGGATGAAATTCAGCAGTGGACATCTTGTTCTGGTTTCTAGCAATAAATTGCTTTTGTTCATGAAAATAAAAAAAAAACATTGATGTTATTTTTAAATAAATTGAGTGAAAACAATCGAGTGATATTTCAGATTGGTCCTTGACTTTGTAGGCATAAGTCAAATTAATCCCTGAGATTATCGAAATTCCAAATTAGTCTACAAGATAGTAAATTATGAGTCACATTAGTCCCTATCGTTAGTGGTCCACAAATTCAGGGACTATTTTGACTGATGCTCACTATTTTAAGGACTAATTTGAGCGATAGTCAACTGTTTTTGGTCAAAACGACGTCGTTTCGACCATGCCGTTCGTCAACGTTAGGGATAAATGACGACCATTAACGTCAAGGATTGTTGTGACTCACGTTTTCCTATTTTAGGAACAAATTTTGAAATTTCGAAAATCTCAGGGACTAAATATTTCGATGCTCACAAAGTCAGGGATCAATCTAACATATTACTCCGAAATAATCACTATCTATATTAAGAAAGGTATGGGAATAATCGTGGTAGTGAAAATCCTTTTTCTTCTACACAGAAACATATAGATTACCCACCAGCACCATTCTCACATCGATAGGATTCGAATCCGGGATCTCTCAAAACCCTATACTCAATCCTTGCCAACTGAACCAACAATTGTTGGCGTACCCATTTGTTATTTACTAACAAGTAAGTGAGAGATTTACATAAATTTCTCCAGATTTTAAAATATTAATATGATTGCGAATGTGATAAATTGAACTAAATGATGTTCATTCCCATCTCATGATGCATGGATGCATAAGTGCATTTGAATTTTATTTTCAACTTTATTATAGCCTTTACGTGAAATTGATCGTAAGGTTGTTTTCTAAAAATATTATATATGCATTCAACAATTAATTTATTCCCATTAGAAATTAATATATTTAAGGCTTATTTAACATTTTAATCTCTGAACTTAGGTGCTCTTTTGGAATTGGTCCTTAAACTTTTTTTGCGATGCTTTGGGTCCCTAAACTTTGTTTAATATTTGGAAATTGTCCTTTCGTCACTTAAGTGATGATATAGCCGACGACATGTCACGTCACTTTTACAATAATAACACTACTTAAGTGATGAAATGACCATTTCCAAATTTTGATCAAAGTTTAGGGACTCAAAGCATCGAAAAAAAGTTTAAGGATCAATTCCAAAATAACATTTAAGTTCGGGGACTAAAAACTTAAATAAGCTTATATTTAATAACTTACAAATCTAAAACGGATCAAATAAATTTTTTATCCTTGAAAAATAGGGTTGATTTTGTGATCAGTTTTTGAAATTTTTTAGGCATATGATAGTCTTTATAAAGTTGCACAATTTTGTCATCTTCTTATATCCGGTAGTCTTAGGCCATTATATGGTGACATTATACGCTGTTGTCGATATTGGTATCATCATGTCACAACTATCATTGTCAATTGTTGACACCTGTCAACCTTGTGTATAATTACCTTATTTTATTTTATTTTTTCATTTAATTAAACTAAATACTTTAAAATTTTGAAAAATAAATAAATATTATACACAATGTTGGCACATGTCAATAAGAAACAAAGTTAATTATGACTTGGCAACACTAACGTGAAATACTGTTAACCAAATCATCACATAGGAGCTAAAGATTATAGAAGGAGATGAATTTCAAAATTGTAAAACATTACAAAGAATAAAAAATATGGCGAAATTTTATGCAAGGAGTTTTTTTAGATAATGAAATTGAATATCTTCATTATAGAGGGATCACATTCTTGAGGCCTTAGTTTTTTTTTCTATTTCTTGTTGTTCTTTTCATTTTCGTATGTAACAAAAAATTTAAATATATAAAAAAGTAAGTATTATGGATACCTGAATGTATTACAATGAGCTTATATATTAAACATAAAGAAGATACAAGTAAGACATTGAACCCAAATAGGAATAAACCATTGACATGTCCTAACTTTTATGAATTTTAAGAAAATTGTAATAAAATTATTTAAGCCATCTTAAAATTATAATTTCCGATACAAATATTTTATCTTTTAAATTTTTAAACAATATAATATCTTTAAAGCAATAAGGATATAAACAAGGAAAAAGAAGCTTTGATTCTTGGTGTGTGGTGTAATTAAGCTATGTACGATCAACAAATGAGAATCCAGAAAGGGTTTTGGAATAATGAAAGGCAACAACATCTTCAAATAAAATGATGACTTTTGATTTGATTAATGTATTAGACAGATAGGCATTTGTAGTATAATGAATCTAATGTGTTCGTAATTATATTAAATCCTTTTGACTTTTTGGTTTTTCTATCATACTAATATTGTCTCACATATGCATGATTTCACCATCCTCCTTGAGTTGTAAAAATCTTTCCAGAATCCTTTATGAAATCATTCCTTATTAAAGTGAAATATCGTAATTATCAGAGTAAGCGGAAAATAGAGACCTTGACTTGGTAATTCACATTCACAAATTATTTATAAAAAGAAAGTAGTTATATATATATATCATCATCCATAAAAGAGTCACATACATCCAAGTCAAAGTCGAGGTAGCAGGTGTTACGAAAATACAAGTCCATAATATAAACTATAGATAAGACCACCTCACTGAGATCTCTCAAAAATATATACAATATATATACAGAGCAAAATGTGAAATCTCCAATGGTGGTCCAGTGATCCTCCTCCATAGCATGATCTCCAAAGTCTCCAGCAGCTGCTCCACCCGTCCCACATCCTAATCATCTATACTATGCATCACCTGGTGGATCCCCAACTCCCCACTGGCTCCTAGTGGAGTGCTCGACTGGCTCGTCCTCACCATCGCCCTCCTCCGGGTCCTCCTCTACCTCCTCCGACTGAGTGGGTATCCCACCACTGGGCACTGGGTCCGCTGAGGGTGTCCCATGAACCAGACTCATCGGACTAGGTATAGGAGTCTTCTCTCGAATCACTCGAGAAGCAGAGGGGTGAGATCTAGTAGCAGCTCGAAAACGGAAAGAGTGGAAGCGACGAGCAGGTCGAGTCGGGGTTGGTCCATGATAGGTATAGAAAGGGGGTACATGCAAAGTATAGACAATAGGGATGCGAAACCTACGAGGACGGACACGAGCCAAAGGGTTGGGGTGATACAGAGTCACCTCCACCTCACCTTCAAATGTGGCTCGATGGTCCTCGTAGTACCACACTCCACTAGGGAGCGGGCGCAACTCGATGCAAGCTAGATAGCGTGCCATCACCTAATATGGGCAATAAGGGGTAAGCACATAATTCACATAATCGAATAAGAATAAATAAAACATGTAACAATAGCCAGTTACAAGTATCCAATGCAAAGGTAAATGCAAATGAATGTATTCCATTTATATTAATGCCATTAATTACGAGTAATGATGCATGTCTCCCAGTTCCATTGTCCATTGAACGTTCATTCCAATAATTCGCATACATGACCAACATGTATTGTGGAACTGCTCGGATAGTGTGCACACAACGTCACCAAGACGTAACAGCATTCCCAAATGCTGCCCACATTACCAAAATGTGTCATCGAGCCAGTTACCACCGAATTATCCCCAACCTTACACCATGCATGTATGCACATAAAAATTATACACCAAGATTAACCAATAATCTTATTATGTGCATCCAATATTATCCTTTCAGTGGGTTAAACTGTTGTTAATAATTTCCCAATCCTTTTATTGGAACATGATACTTTTCCCATAAGCATAATTGATCTTAATCGATATTCCATTAGGTATGTTAAAAGTAAAATTGCATTTTTGTCCTGATCCAAAAATACTCGAGTAAACTTCTCCAGACTCGAGTGTTTTCTTGATTTATCAAAGTACTCGAGTGTTTCTCCTGGTACTCGAGTGTTCTTTCATTTCCAGAAATATACTTTAAAAATTTCCAGAATACTCGAGTGTTCTATATGAATACTCGAGTGTTCTTGAGTTTTCCAGAAAATTAATTTCTCAAAACAGGCAAAATACTCGAGTATTACCCATAATACTCGAGTGTTTGCAGACAGACAACACTAAAATCAAGTTTTAACATACCAATTTCGATTATAGTCCATTCCAGTCCAAACCAAAGATCAATATAGCTTACATTACACATTTTAAACATGTTCCAACACAGAATTAACAACATTTAAAACTGAATCACAGATTATCCATAATTATGCATAAAAATGCATTTTTCCACAACTTAACATACCAATTTCATTTCTACATATATCCATTCCATTTTCAGCGTTGGTACACCTTGCATGTGACCAAATAAACATGTCCAAACCTTCAGTTAAGTCCAGAAAGGCCTCCAAGCCTCAAACCTATTTCAAACTATGCCCATAGAGTCATTCATTGACTCTCAACCTAATTCCACACAATATACTCTTATTCTAATGAATTAATAGCTTCACCCTTACCTCTAATTCGTGAATCAACTCTGAAATTGCAGAGAAATTGGCTGGAGATGCTCAAACCCAAAAATCCTTTGCATGCAGCCACAGTTTGAACAGAGCACCAAGACCAGAGAATTTAACATGCAAAATCATTTTAAAAATTGGGGAAAGAGGTTAGGAGTTGTTCTCTGCAACTTAATCTAGAGATGTAAACGAATTTGAGGGTCATAGGGTCCAGGAGCTTACCACAATCCAAGCTGGAAGTGAGCTCCAAGCTTCAGGTTCTGAACTTGGCCACAGAAAACGCCTCACTTTCGAGCTTCGATTCCCCTTCCTCAGGCAACCACAACTCTCAAATCTTAGGTCTTTGTAAAGCTCGTGATGTGAGCTTTACAATGATGTGTATCACTCAACTCAACTCTCAGAATCAGAGGAGAACGTGGAAGACGAAATTGAAAACCCTAACTCTATATTTTCAGAGAAAAACCAACCAAATCCTCCATTATCTTCAACCAAAGGCTTAAATAGACATTCCCACTCGTCATGCAACTCGACACGAAGGTCCTTAACGTGTACTCATGGTGTTTTCGTGTCAGCCTCGGGGAATCGTCGTGTGTTGACTCATCAACCGCACTAACGAGTCCTCCACTGACTTGATTACTCGAGTATTTCCAGAAATACTCGAGTGTTTGGTCAAACTTTCAAAAATATTTATTTTAATGCCCTTCCCTCCAAAATCTTCCTAATATTGCTTCTAGGTCCTCTTCCAGGGACTAATATGTAAAAACCTTATTTTTACATATTATCTTCTTGCTCCAATAACTCTCTACTTTCGCACATACTAATACTAGCTTATCATAGACTTAATTTATTTATGAAACGTAATTATGATTGAGAAAGTAATAATAAATTAATCTTTCAATAATCACAATTGCATTACATCAGGAAGCGAAAATTTGGGGTGTTACAGAGGGTATGAAACTATTTTTAAACATTTGCTCCAACATCATCCGTGCATATTTCCATGGGATCCAGGAATAACTTATTATTGCTGCATAACATGGAAGTTGTGCTATAGGATTTGGGATCCTGCTGGAAACCACTAAACGTCAGGCTCGTGACGTTAAACAAGCGCTTATGGGAGGCAACCCAGTGGTAGTTTAAAATTAAAAGAGAGAGAGATTTGGTTTTGAGATTTCTATATTTTGATTACTAATGAGGTGCTCCAAAGCACCACTTGTTAGTTTTCATGTGTGCAGGTACATAAGTTTTGGGGAGTTTCTTCCTTGGATTGTCACTTGGGTACTGCACTACAAAGGGAAGTCTCTTACTCTTTCTTTTCTTTTCTTTTCGTTTTTATTTTTATTTTGTAGTTTAGTTAGTTTAGTTTGCTTGAGGACAAACTAACCTCTAATTTTGGGGGAGTGAAACAAAATAAAAATAATTTCTTGCATGAACCCCTATTCCATTTTCCCTTAGTGTTGAGTTGTGTCCTGGCAGAAGTATGTATCGTTGTATGACAATTTTTCTATGAATGATGTAAATATCTGGTTTAGGAATGTGATTCACCTTGATAATGTATTGATTTGATTGAATGAGTGAATTTTTCAAAATTTGGTTATTTGGACAAACTTGATTGAAACACTTGTTTAATGGATTTGACTTTACCTAGTGAGATTTTTGAGCCCACACAATTATTGGGGTGATTGTTTCTCTTACATTTTTTTGCATGAACCCCTATTTCTTTCATGAGAGTTGTTCACTTTGATTATATGTTCTAGAACTTGACATGTGACCATTTTAAAATTGATAATTGATTGCATGTTTGAAAATGATTAAGGCACCTAGGTTTGTGTTTTTGTGGCCTCCAACTGATTTGATTGAATATTATTCCTTAGTTTCCCATTTTGAGCCTTACATGATTATGATACTTTCTTTGGTACCCTGCACTTGATTGCATATACATTGTATGAGTACCTTTGAATTTTTGAATGAGCAATTGAGATGATAGACCCATTAGAGAAAAATAAAAGGTGATCTCTATGTCTCTTCCAAGAAAAAAATGAAATGAGAAAAAAGAAAAAAAGAAAAAAAAAGGAAGAGACTAAAAAAAATGAAGAAGAAAAAGAATAAGGGAAAGGAATAGAAAAGTGTGAGTGAGTGGGTTGTAAAACATCCTTTGCTCGTTCATAAATTGAAAAGGGAATTGTGTTTTTACATTTTAGCCCTTAGTTGTTATCCCTTCTTTCTTTTACCCCACCTTTCATTGATAGTCATTGCTCCATTACAACCAAATTTAAGACCTTTTGATTCTTACATGTTTTCAATAATTTCAATGGAGATTTTGGTTTAAGGTCAAGCTTATGGTAACATGTTCTCATTGATTGAACTTGAGTGAAATTGCATCCTAACATACACATGAGAAAAAAAATATAGTGAGTTGTGTGTTGTCATTAATCGAATGTTCTTTTGAAGGTTATCTCTCTAACTGATTTTTGATTGAGTCACTTTTTCATCAAATTGTTATGTACAAATGGGTGGATTAAATTCCTGGATTGGATTGAAATATTGTGAAATAGAAAGTAGTATTGAATTGTAATTTTTACTTTTGCCTGGGACATGCAAAATGCTAAATTTGAGGGTCTGATTGAGGTATAATATGTGATGTTTTTGTACTTTTTTTGCCTCTCTTTTACATAGTATGTGGCTTGTTTCTTAAGTAAATTGGAATAAAACAATGAAATTTTGTCATTATAAGATTTCTGGAACCTTTTGATGTGTTTGGTTTGTTTTCAGGTATTTAAGCTCTTAAAACAATGATTTTTGCACAGGAATGAAGAAGGAGAACTTGGTACTTGAATTGGGAAGAAAAAGAGGAAAAAATGAAGAAAAGTTGACCGTGGCGCCCAGGCTCGGCTCCCACGAGCCCAGGCGCAGGCTGGGGTCAACTGGCCAATAATGGGGTGCATTTGGTTGATTTTTCCACACAGCTGCATGCTCAGGCGCATGCGTTTCACGCTTGGGCGCGCAAAATGCGAGAAAGTGATATTATTCCTTGTTTTGATCATAACTTAAGCTACGCTTATCCAAATGAGGAGATCTGGGTACCATTTTAAAGCTAAGGAAAAGATCTACAACTTTGTCAGAAATAGCCTTACTCAAATTCGTCCATCTTGGGGGTCAAAATCAGTGTCGAAGTTGCTGTCAGACGTAAATACGGGATTCTAGAAGGATTTTAATGATGAATTCTATTTCTAAATAGGACTCTTACGAATTAGTTTATTCTAATAGGATCTTATCATATTATATTCAGATTTAGGATTAGTTTTATTAAAATAAAAATCTTATCACATTAGATTGAAAATTAGGTTAGTCTTTATCTATTTAATAATAGGATTAAGATTCATTCCAAAAGGAGAGACACTCATACAACTCCATAGAATAATAGTAGATTAGAATTTGATACTTGGAGAAGGAACAAGGATTGGAGGTTTTTGTGAAGAACACGGAGTTAGCTCAAGGATTCATGGTAATTATTTTTATCATGTTTATTGTGTTTTCTCTTGTAAGTATGAACTAATTCCATTCTTGGGTTGTAGGAGTAGATGTACGGAACCTTTTCAATATTTCTAGTAATAAATGAATCTTGTTTTCCGTTATTGAATTATGTGTTTGATTGTTCTTATTTGTTTCTCATGAAAGAAGCTGTTTCATGATTTTGAAAATCCTTTATGAATAGACATATGAATTTAGGATTTAGTCATTAATCAAACAACTCAATTGTATAGGCGCAGACATGTTTTCCATGAATTGGGTAATTATATAAAAAGAGGTTTTGACTGAACTTAATGAAAGGGATAGGTTTTAAGGCTACCTTGAGACATCATTGGGAGATTAATCTCTAAAATATAGAAACACGCTAAGACATTAGGTGTTATCTAATTTTGCAAAACCAATTCGGAATTCAAGGAAAATAAATTAATTTGTTATAGAATATTTAGAAACTTGCATCGAAACTACGTCCCGCCTTTCCCCTTGTCAAAAAATCATTTATTTTAATTTCTGTTTTTATTTACAAAATCATAAATCCTTTGTCTTGTTCACTAAGTAATATTAATTAGGTGGAATTAATTAAACCGTCACTCCCTTCGGTACAATATTCGGACTACATTGTCTATATTACTTGTACGACCCGGTGCACTTGTCGGAATCTCCCAACACTAGACTAGTGTGTTGTAGTCATGTTGAATGACTAGATTGTTGCTCGGGCTTCCTACTTGTACTTATTCCTTGTTATACACTTGTCCTTGAGTACTCGTTTGAGAGCTATGTATAATGGCTCGCGCTAGGCGTCAATGGCCTACTGAGCGTACAGAGAAAAGTACGTAAATAAAAGGAGTTCATGTTGGGGTGCCGAGAAGTCAAAGAATGAAGTAGATCAGGCGTGAAGAGAAAGAGTGTACTGATTCTTTAGTCAATGCCATTGATCAACTGTACTAAATCAGATTCATCCTCCGAGAATGCTCTGCCGATCAGGTCGGGTTCATCCTAACCTGTTTTATAGGCTTGTGGATTTAGACCTGTGTAGGAGAGCATTGTGACGGGGTTGAATGCTTGCAAGTTGTGAGGGCGGGGTCTTCATTGTGTGTTTGATCGAAGCCGATAGGATTTCATTAGAGCACTAAAGGGTTGCACCGCGGATCATTCTACTACAAGGTAGGGTCGCGATGGTACGCATACCAGAGGAAACATCCGAGAAGCATGAGAGACCCATAATCGGTTTATGCGTGTTCTCGGACCAAGCTTGGCTATCGTGCTTGGGCTATCGTGCTCTGTGGTTCTGACCAAATTTGTACCTTTTCATGATGTATGAAAGCAAGTATTAGAATATCGAGTAATAGATGATATGTAATGACATTTAATTAGCAAAGTATGAGTTGTTTCACTGTTAATTATGAATATTATCTAAGATAATATAATATTATGTAGCAAGTGATGAATGCGATGCTTAAACCATGATGTAAATGAGATAACGAGAAAGATTCTTCAATGTTTGTCTTCATGGTTAGACTGTTTCTGAATGTTGATGTGCGGAACATACTTTTGGCCGGGATGTCTGTATACTTGGCATTACTATGGCATTAAGGCCCCTGCTACCCGTGTCCTCTCCCCCATAGACTAGATCCTGAAAATGTTGAGGTGTTTTCCACACTCGAAAAAGTCGTTTGTCCATTGGTGAGAACCTAGAAATGGACTGTCCACCCATATTTGTACGTCGTATATGTATACAATTAATAATTAGTGATCACCATTTGAACTGACCATGTGTAATAATTAAATTGCAATAATGAGAACCGTTGGCAAGTGAATATTAGAATGAGAGCAGTATGATTAAAAAGGGGCACACATAAAATATAATAGGGGCAATTATCGGAAAATAAGTGCCGCCCAATCATACAAGATTGCCAATGGGAAGAAGCATAATGTCAAATATATCACGTGTAACACTCTCTAATAACATTGTTGTAAGTAAGTTTTATAAAATAGATTGCTTATGGACTTGAGTTATTTTCAATGAGATTTGTAACGTAAATTTTAAAACTGAATTTGAGAAAATATTGGATCAGGAAAAATTAATCCTTCGCTTGAGATAACATATCTTTCAATTCAAGATTGGATATAGATACAAAATTAGTTACTAAGATTATCGTTATCTCAAAACATAGTTAAAATTCAGACATTCCTATTTGATCCAATTTTTCGTCCAGAAATCAGAGTTAGTGGAAAAACAGAAAAAGTAACACTCTTGATCGTTTGTACACCAAACACATAATATATATATATATATATATATATATTATAAAGTGAGTAGATCAAGAGTACATCATCACCGTCATCAAAGTCTAAGTCATGGGTCCAAAATACAAGTACATAGTATATAAACATGAAATAGACCATCGCTCCAAAACTCTCTCAAAACTATATACAATATAATACAATCCAAAATAAAGAGAGTCCCAAAGATGGTCCAGTGATCCTCCCACAAAGCCATGATCCTCCTCCAGTCAGTCAGTCAAGTCTCCCACAGCTACAAACCATGTCCCTCATCCCTACTATCTATATCATACATCGCCCGATGGATCCCCAACTCCCCACTGGCTGCCAATGGAATGCTCGACCGGCTCCTCCTCCTCATCCTCTGCCTCCTCAGGATCCTCCTCGACCTCATCCGACAGATTCGGTACCCCTCCACTGGGTACTGGGTCAGCTGATGGAGTCCCATGAAGTGGACTCGTCAGACCAGGAGTAGGAGTATCCTCGCGGATAACTCTGGAAGCAGATGGGTGAGATCGGGTGGCAGCTCGAAATCGAAAACTATGAAAACGTCGAGCTAGTCTCGGTGGGGGTGGTCCATGGCAGGTATAAAAAGGGGGCACATGCATGGTATAAATAATCGGGATGCGGAACCTAAGAAGACGGAAACAAGCCAGAGGGTTTGGGTGGTAGGATGTCAACTCTACCTCTCCCTCGTAGGTGGCTCTATGGTCCTTGTAGTACTACACTCCATTAAGGAGTGGGGGTAACTCAATGCAGGCTAGGTAACGCGCCATCACCTAAAAAAGGCACAGAGGTAACCAATACAGTTCACATAATCAAATAAGAATAACAGGAATTTAAACATTCACATATAACAGACATCATGTAGCATGCATATACATATGATCAAGACATTTTCATTTATAATTAATTCCTTTAATTATAGTGGCATGATGCATGATTTCTATCTCTCAAATTCCTGAGATTCTCCAACTATCACTTTCTTGGACGTCCAACCAAACAACCCATAAATGCTCCCAGAGCACAATTATACGTTCTCATAACGTATAGCGAAACTTGCTCGGAACGTGATACATAACGTCACTCCTTAGGTGAACGTCACGTCGCGAAGACGTAATAATCACATCAACAATATCCCACAATAATGGCCACATCTTTCACTCATAAATGTGTACGTCATCAAGCAAGCCGCATTCAATTTGGTACTCCCAGAGTACCCTCCTCATATTCATCGAACATGACAAACGATAACTTATCACTGTTCACCATGCATGAATGCACATAATTATTTTCATTTAAGATTAGCCATTAATCTCATTATATGCAACATGCAATAGACGTGGCAAATAAATAATATAAACTTTCATGAACATCATGAATGATAATAAAATTATCAAAAGAAGTATCATATCATCCACTTAAATAAAAAAATTAGGTTTAAATAAAAGGAGTTAGGTTTAAAAATGGTATTTTCAAGCATTTTCAGTCTTGGTAATCGATTATCAATCATGGTAATTGATTACTACGTATATTTTCAATGTTCTGCATCAGACATGGTTAGGTAATCGATTACCATGACAGCAGATGTACTAAAAATTGAGTTTTAACATACCATTTTCAATTCTAACCACTTTTAACTCAAACCAATGATCAACATAGCTATGTTCATGCATATTAAACATGTCTCAACACTGAAAACATATCAAATCACAGGGAATTCAAATCCATACTTAATTATGCATATAAATCACAATTCACACAACTCAAGGTGCTAAAATCAACTTTATTCACAATTAGCATGAATTCAGTGTTCGTACAGTTAACATGCAGCCTAACAAACTTGCTCCAATTGATTTTTGATCTTATCATGGCTTCGAAGCCAAAATCCTATTTCAAACTATGCCCTTAGAGTGTCTTGGTGATTCTTTACTTAAAACATAGCATGTTAATCTTATTCTCATGAATGTATAGCTTCACCCTTACCTCTAAGTCGTGCTAGAACATAAAATCTACAGAGAAAAGCTTTCGAATTCCACTTCCCCCAAAACTCGCTTCAGAAACAGACATGCACAGCATTTTCAGCAGGGTCATAAGATCAGATAATTTGACCCATGAATCATGCATTAAAATTGGGGAAAATGGTTAGGTTTTGTTCTCTAGAACATTAACTAGAGAATGGAATGAATTTGAGTTTAAGAGGGTGTGTGTGCTTACCACAATTGAAGTTGAAAGTGAGCTCCAAGACTCAGTTTTCAGATTCTGCAGGCTTGAAACACCAACTTGCAGAGCATAGAACTCCTAGCACACTCAAACTCAACCTCAACTCACAAACTTGGTATCTTTGTAAAGCTCGTGATGTGAGCTTTACAACCGTGTATAATTTGTGTGTTATTGTTTGGAATCAAAGGAAAACGAGAAGGGGTAAACCAAGAACCCTAAGTAGAGCAAACCTTCAGAAATTTGAGCAAAATGAACCCTAATTGACATCAACAAGGCTTAAATAGCCAAATTCGACACTCATGCATGTTGACACGCGTTTAAGGACGTGTCTAGGACTGATTTCGTGGCGATTAACGGTTAATTGCGTTGATTACTCATCAAACGCACTCAACAATGGTTGTTCTGCACTAAGGTAATCTATTACTTTATCGTGATAATCGATTACCACAACTAAAACTTTGAAAATTCATAATTAATTGGTTTTCCCTCCAACAATCCATTCAATATTGCATTTAGGTCCTTCCCAAGGACTTAACTGCAAAACTTAATATTTTTATACAAAATATCAACCAAAATTATTTTTCACATAATACAAATACATAATACACACCAATAATCCAACATTGAACTTTTATTTATTTAATAAATAATTATAATAATTACAACAATAATATTATTCGGGAGACGAAATTAGGGGTGTTACATCACGCGCAATAATATACAACATTCGCAAACATGTCAGAGCGTGTGATGGCACCAAATCAGATGAAGGCATTAATTCATGAAAAATGACAATGCGTGATTGCCGGAAACTGCCTAGTGTTACTTAAAAGGCAATGCATATCAAATATTATTATCCTATAATGACAAGAAAGACAGACATTTAAGGATATTCAGCAGCAAGGAAGTTTGCCTAACGATTTGAAGAAGCTTTATATGATTTGAAGAAGTATGGGTGATGAGAATGAAATATTGGGATGATTAGAGTGTGAGAGGCAGAGTGAGTGACGAGGGATCAGAGGTTGAAAGTTGATGGGATTACTACTTTACGGAAGGTACTCCTAATTCAATAAATATTCAATTTAACTAATTAAATCCTTACTTATTAGTACAAAAATGCAAAGATTAAATCCCTGCAACTTTTTTATTTTGAATGGTCTTACTTGTTAGTGTAACAGTGGAGTTGCCCAACGATTATATAGGGAGACTAAAGATTCAATTCATTCATGACAATGACAAGAGTATTAGTGAAAAAAAAAAGCAAATTTATTATGTTCAAAAGATCTCTTGTATTATTTGAGGTATGGATTAGTATATGAGTCTAATCTTTTTGAGCTCTTAACATATCTCTTGTATTTAGAGGAAGGAGGGAGCTTAATTTATCACTAGTTGTGTGTATTTGAGGTGTGTTATCTCATCATTTACACCTTTAATTTATCAGTAATGCATGCTGAAATTTTGGCATTAATTGCATAAATTTCTGATTTCTGCAGTTATTTTATGTTTTATCTAATAGATGACAACTCTGCTAATTACTTCTGCCAAGTAGCTTCTATTTGAGACATATTAGTGTGACCTCAACAGTCAATAATTTGGCAGAGTAGTTAAGCACTAAAGCTTGTGCATACATGTCCTAGCATGTTCCTTACTGCATAAGGTTACTCACCTTTGATGTTGAAACTACTTTACCCAAGCACAACAAATTCAGCATAACTTCCTTTAAGCGACTAAACCACCATAACTTTGGTGGCTGAAGCGTGGATGTGGATATCCGCCGGATGTTCAATTTCCAGTTGAGTTTTCGACATCTTGGACGTTTCTACCTGCCCTAGTAAAAGATTCAGATTTGTGAAGATGTTCGAATTTCTTATGGCTTGTCCTTTACGTTGCCTCCCTAGTAACATCCCTTGTTTTTGTATTATTTTTTTTTTATTAATTTCATTGTAGGTGGACAAGTGCAAAACTCTTATTATTGAGTTTTTAGCCAATTAACGAGAATTTTACCAAGCCTGTGCAGAAGCAATTCCTTTCATTATTTCCTATGGGATTATACTCATCAATCTTTTCCATTGTATTTTTTAAAAAATCATGTGTTTTTCTGGTACTCATTTTTCTCTACAAACCTGTCCAAACGATATAATTTCCTTCCCAGGTTCTCTAAGCATTACTGTGATTTGCACATTTGGATTGTTGTGGAGCCTTTTGGTTTTTTTCTTGTTTTTTTGCCATTGATGGTTCTTTTTTATTTTGAAAGAAGTTGATCTGATTGTAAAATCAAATGCTCGGGAAATTTTCCTGCTAATTGTGGTCCATCAAATGTAGATCATCCTAAGTATCATCGCCAATAAAACTGACAAGAGTTTGAGTTCGAATCCTGTTGGCGTTCATTAATGATAGATAATTTCTAACTTAAGTATCATTGCATGTTTTCAACTTTTAGTCGAGGCTTAAGACATGCCTTGCTCCTAAATTTGGGGCAACGTGTACTCTTTTAACCCTTTTACCTAGAAAATATGAAAGTTAATGCAGGACGACCAATTTTTCTCACTTCAAAAATAGTAGTGGATGGTTAAGTAGCTCTTACTTTCGGCCCTCAATTCCTTGTTATTATTATTTTTTAAAATAATTCCTTATTATTTTGGAAGTAGAATTCCTTTTTATTGTCTTTGAGCTTTAGCTCAGTTGGTACTTGGTACGGCACTGTCGTTGCTTTGTACTACTTGGAACTACCATGCCAGATTTTCTTTGCAATTTAGTTCTCTTTTAGTTAAGTAAAAATTAGCCTGGTAAGCATTTACATCACAGTTGAACATTTTATAACAGTAGTAGGCAACATACAGTACTTGAAAACAAAAAAAGGGCAGTATCCAGTACCCTGTGTGGCAAAACAACTCAAATAATGAGCTTCAGCCTTAAAAGTTCTTCTCTAGGCTTTGAAACCAAAGCAAACACATTAATTTTTTCATAAAATGAAGAAAACAGTGCAATACTTTTTTTTATTATTTAAACATGGGGGCAATACTATAAAATGTTTTGGTGTGTAGGAATTGAAGAACCCTGCAGAAACCTGTTGTTAACTTGGCTATTGAGCTTGTTGCTCTGCAGAAGCTCGAGCCCTCCCTCCTTAGGTTCATTGCTCTGATGCCTTCTACCACCATGATGCCGCGTTGAAATGGATTCATCTAACTGGGAACTAATGCCAGTTACCTCAAAATTAAATTTTATACATACATACAAAACAACTTTTTAAATATAATAGAAATTGCTTGCTGGTTATTCTTTGTTGGTTCGTTGTTGCTATATGGTTTTTTGTTTGTTTGTCATTGAGATACTAATTTGTGGTTGTAGTTTCTGTTCTGTTGTGTTTGTAGCTTGGTTTGAAATTTATAATTTTTGTTTTAGGTGGACATGGACCAACTTGTTGTCTATCACTGCTTGCCTTCTCTTCACTCACACATCTCAGTTCCTAAGGTATACATTATTTGGTAATTTAAATGATGAATAGTAATGAACAATATTATACTAGTTCCTATTGGTGTTCTCATGCTTTAGCATTGATGTTAAAACACTTAGCTTCTCATTCATATTATAATTTTAGTTTGATAAGTTTTTGAACTAAGATTAGTTTCTAATTAGCAATAATGGAGGCTCCCGAGCATCGAAGGTGGATGGACAATAGGAAAGAAAATGGAGGGCTAACTACCGAATTCATGAATGGAGTGGTTGGGTTCATCAAATTTGGATTGCTTTTGCCATGCCTCTATGTGCCCCATGTGATGTCAATATCCGAGCAATGAAACTATTTATCATTATTTATATGTTCATGCATTACATTGGTATCATGCCAGTCTTGTGCCAGTGTGATGATCATGAAGCAGCAACTTTATTATCCTTGTTTTGGGTGGGTAATAGACTGTTATTTATCTGACCGAAGGATATTCTGGCAGATTGCAGAATTTGTGTTTGGAATGCTTCTGTGGCAGCTTAGTACATTCATTAACTGGACATACTGAATCTGTAAGTGTTTACTTTTTTTGTTTTGGTTTATCTCTCTTATTTGACATAATTTTTACTGTCTTTTGCCAATATAATGTGAGGTAATGATTCTACGACTTTTTATGACAAGATTTAATTCACAAACATATCTGTTACTTGGGTGTCCCTCAGTTTTAGTTTGAAAAATAGCTTAGGACTTGCAATTTTATTTGATTAATGTTTTAAGTAGTTGGCCTTTTCATTACAAGATTCACAATGTGGTCAAGGGGATCAACTTAGGCTGGATTGGGTTGGATACTGGTTCATTGTCATCACTTACCCCAGCATGCTTATTTTCCTTTCAGTTGTTTTGTTGACTACTTTTTTCTCTGATGATATTCTAAATTTGTTCTCTTGGTTTGAAGTCAGGTGTTGAAGAAAAAAAGGCTTTACAATTCCGAATGCTTATGTTTTCTAGAATCTAACTGGTGCAATTTAACTTGCTTTGTTTCTTTGCTCCTTTTAGACTTATGTTCCGGATGTTCATCCTTTTAATCCCTGGATTGCTATGAGTGCTGGATATGATGGAAGAACCATTGTGTGGGATGTGAGTCACCAATTACATTAACTTACATATTAGTTTGCATTCCTTTTCTTTATAACCACTTACTCATATTTCATGATTTCAGATATGGGAAGGCATGCCTATCCGGATATACGAAACATCTTGTTTCAAGTTGGCTGATGAATATGGATTCTCTAACATCAAAATCATGTAACTTCATGACTTCAATACATCTTAGGCCATCAAAACCATTCAATGGTGTAGAAAATGAACCACTAGATGAATCCAAGGGTGTATTTACTGCATGACTACATTCTCTCTCCAATGTTAGAGAATCTGCATTCGTTGGTTGATGGGAAGTTTTTTCCGTAAGTACACAATGAGTATGCTTGCTTAGAACTTAATTTGCACCGACCAAATTTTCTAGGCTTATTTGGTTGTTTGTTTATTTTCCAAAAGTTATTCTCATACCATCATAATCATTTAAAATTGTTATCTTTCAGCTAGTAGTAATTTAAATTGTAGACTTTATATATTGGGAATGTCTTAATTTTGTTCCCTTTTCCCCCTAAATTCAAGGGTATTTTACAGCCCTCTCAAAAACAAATTGGAAACAGCGAAGGGCTCATTCTGATTTTTTGTAGTATAATAAGAATTCTATGGCTCATTGTATCACTACAAATGTATTTCTTCCAACCCGCTTCAGTGCTTATTGTCTTATTGTAGTTTATTAGGTGTTTATCTACTTGAGAATGTGACATTCTATATTCTGAGTATATGCTTATATGTAGGAATTGGTTAATTTAAGAAAGCCCAAAGCGATGGAAATCCTGAGTAGGACAAAGAAAAAAAGGACGGACTATGGGTGGATGATTATATTTTTCAGAGTATGTTGCGGTAAGAAATAAAAAAATCAAAATTTAATGTTATATGTTTGAATATATGCTTATTTATTTGCTTATATATATATATATATATATATATATATATTATTATGAAGGATAGAGTAGAACGTCGTCGTAGGGAAGTTCAAGAGAATGCCAATGGTGATGTAGATGAGGCACCCTCTGAGGATGCCAATTGTTGATATACATGCTACACTTGATGAGAAAAACAAAGAGATTGGTGATATCCGTGCTACACTTCAGGCTGTATTGGATCAATTGAGGATGACCATGCCTGAGGCTCTTAACACCATTAGCACTACTGAGAACAGTGTCCACCTCGTTGATGTTCATGATGATGATTTTGTTGTTGGTGATGATGATGGTGACGGTGATGACCACCATGTCCTTACTACCCTTTAGTAATTACTACTATTTATTTAAATATTGAACCTTTTTTTTATTATGGAAGATATTTGAAACTTTATGGTGATAACTTGTTGGTGTCATCGTTTACGATAATTTGTAATAGCTAATATACAGTTTAGAATTAATGGATTATCAGTTGTTTATGATGGTGATACATGCATGGCAACAATTAATTTTTTATTTTGGATGTTTATTTTAATAAATTTTGCGAAATAAGTGTAACTAATATATTTTGCGACAAAAATAGCAATGGAATTAATTTCCAGTACATGAAGACACAAATAAAATAAGTTATTAGTGGCCAAAAATTGTGGTCACCAATTTCATAAATAGTGACGAACAATGTCGTCACTAATATGATAAATCCGTCACTAATATTGACTAAAAACGCGGTAATAAATTTCAAAAATCCGTCACTAATGGTGACGGGAAATATCTGTCACAAATTAGTCACGGATTCATGCGGTCACTAAATTCAAAAACTCCGTCACTAAATCGGTCCCATTTTTATTTCATTCATCATTTTAACGACGGAATTTTATTTTTCTGTGACCGGATTATTCCGTCACAAATTAGCGACGGAATCAATTTTCCGTCACTAAAACATTTGTGACGCCACTTTTTTCGACCGCATTAATTCAGTCACAAACAGTTTTAGTGACCGAAAACCACTGATTAGTGACCGAAATGTGCGGTAACTAAAAAAGAATGGTTATTGTTTTAGTGACCGAAAATCACTGATTAGTGACCGATACTTCACTGATTATGGTTATTGTTAAATCAAAGGTTTTGATGACGACAAATATCTCATGTGCTCGGTTCTCGGCCAAGGTTTTGAAGAAGTCAAATATATCGGCTCGGTATGCTATGAAGTATCTCGGATCTCGGCCAAGTCAATCAAATAAGTTGTGCATGTTGATCTCTGATCTCGGCCATCGACGGAGACAAAGGAATCCAATCACTAGGTTGAAACGAGTCAAAATTCCAAAATGAGCTCGGTGTTCACATTGGTCTCGGCACCTTGCTCGGAAGGCTAAAGATCGGATTGGAGTGTTGATGAGGTTGGAGTAAATCAGCGTAAGCTCAGGCGTGTTTGGAAGTGATCAATCCGAGCTATCGCTCAGAGCAAATCAGTCGGCCATAGATCAGCTCGGTCTCAGTGCAAAGTTATCGCCAAAAGATTGTTGGAAGTCAAGCTAGTGTTGGAAGACATGCTTCAAACTCTCTCATGGACTTCAAGCAATAATCAAGCAAATGTTTTGATGATAACAAACAAACTCAAGATTCAAGCTCCCAAGTTCCTTCAAGTTCAAGTTGAAGATTCAAGCAAGATATAAGTGTAGAAGCCTTTTCCCTTAGGACATATTTGTAAGGTAATGAAGTTTCTGTTCTTAATGAGTTTAAAAGGCCAATGAGTTTTTTAGTTAAAGGAGAAGAAAATGTGTTTTCATGAAAATCTGCTTTTCCATCTTCGTTTATGTGAAAATACTTGATGAAACAAAAATCTGGATATTTTTATGTCATGCAAGAAGGAGTAATTGATTAACTGGCTAAGGTAATCGATTAACTTTGTTGCATCATAGAAAAATCAGAGAGCTTGTAATCCATTAAGTGAACTTTGCTAATCCATTACTTTCTGAATGAGAGTAATCGATTACCTGGATCAAGTAATCGATTAAAATTGTTGCATCATATATTTTCCTGAGACAAAGTATTCGATTACATGTCTTGTAGTAATCGATTACATGATGTTGCATCATTCAATTATCAGAGGCTCAGTAATCGATTATTTGATTAGTGATAATCGATTAAATGAGTTGCATCATATAATGAACAGGGGTGATGTAATCGATTAACTATTATTGGTCTATCGATTACTAGTTTTTCAAAAGAATTTAAAAGTTTCTATTTTTGAAGGGTGAATCGATTACCTTCATAAAGTAATCGATTACTTCAACTTTTATTGAAAAAATGTCAGAATCATTTTGATTATTTCCAAATTTGTTTTTATAATATATGATTCTGATTTATTTTCAAAAATTCGAAATTGATTTTAATTTTGAATTATTTCCTTATTCGTTTTAAGAATCAAATCTTTATTTTATTTCTTAAATCCTTTTGATTTAGTTTTGATTTTAAAACTTATTACAAAATCATATTTTATTTTATTTTGATTTAAAATTGATTTTGATTTGTTGATTTAAATCTTTTTGAATTATAAAAGTTATTTTTTTCAGAAATCACTCCAACATTCTTTCATTCTTTTTCTTCTGACAATTTTCTGAATTCACGTTCTCTCCTTCTCCTATTTTTCTCTGAACATAACGCTCATATTTTTGAAGAACTCATAGAAACTCTTGTTGGCCCTTTAGACTTCAAAAGAGAACTTCATTATCGTAGAGCATTGAAATGTTGTATCTGTGTTTTGAGAACACATCAAACTTGTTGTAATCACTCTCATTGAATTGTACTCAACCTTAGTGGTTAGGGAGAGAATCCCATAGTTGAACGTTGAGGCGTTCGTAGGGTGAGGAACCCTGCTATGTGTTGTTGAGGCCCCTAGCGAACAGAGGTTCCTAGTAGTGTGTGGGGTGCTCTCGGTTGTAATTGGGTGCGGCTCAATTGCTGGTTATAGAACTCTCAAGCGGGTCGCTTGGGGACTGGACTAGGCCTTTCGACGGGAAAGCTGAACCAGTATAAAATTTCCGGTGCAAGCTTTTCTATCCCTATCTCTTTTATTTTTTCCGCCTATTTCATATATTTACGTTTCCGTGCTACTCTATATTTTCTATCAATCAATTTCGCTCTCCTTCTCAAACGTCTAATCTCTCCGATGCAAAAAAAAATTTAATTTATAAGGGTTTTTGCAATAATTTAATAAAACTCGATTCACCCCCCTCTCGAGATTTTGAGGCCAAACCCAACAAAGATCATCTCGGTCAGCTCATTTCAGATCCGCTATCGCTCAGTGCAAGGCAGTCGACGAAAGATCAGCTCGGCCAACCAAGATCAGATCCGTCACTCAAGTCCCCAAGTTCGAACAGATGCCAGGCTCGAACAGTCGTCAAGTTCGGCAACACTATTCATCTTCTTCAACATTCAACAGTACGACGCCGCTAGCACCTCTTCGTTTTTTGTACTGGTTTTATCGTACAGAGCGTGGCTGACAATTTTGTTTTTATCTCTCAACGCCCATCTATCATCAAGTTTGAATTTCAAAATTAGAAAGGGATAGATTTGGATTGTTGCTGGGAAGTTGCAGCGGCTGGTACTGTTTTTTGAAAGAGGGATAGATCAGAAGTTGCAGAAAAATGGCAGAAACTGTCTGGTATATCCGTTGGAAAGGACAAGGCGTGTCCCAAGATATTTTTCCTCTTTGTCGTACCTCCCATGCACTGGAATCAATATAAAAGGCGTGGCTTTTTCTTCTCCAAAAAAGAAGAAGAGAACATCAAGAGCAAAATTTCAAATCATTCTCTGATAAACACAAGAAGAAAAACGCAGCAAAGAGAACGATAGAGCTAGAGAGAGAAACTGCCATATTTTGAATCCAAGCTTCAAATAGTTCTCTGCAAAATCCTTTCTCAAGCACACAACCGTACACTCATTTGTTCATCAAACTTTCAGAATCATTCACACTTGAGTTTCGGGTTGGAGCCATCTCATTCATTCAATCTATTTTCAAGTCTTGAGAGGTTGTCAAGGGGTAAAAGTCTTGGAAGGTTTCCAAGCTCACCTAAGAGGTTCTTAGGTGATTGTGAAGTCTTAGGAGGTTCCTGAGCAGAAATCCAAAGAGGTTCTTTGGTGAAAGTCCTTGAAGGTTTCAAGGCATCTTGAAGGTTTCAAGATCAGTGAAGTCCGAAGAGGTTCTTCGGCATCAGTTCAGTCTGGGTTAGGTATATAGAGGTTCTCTTGTAAATCCATTTGTAACCGATTGGATTGATTTTTATTAAAGGCTTCCTAAAGGTTTTAGGGAGGACTGGACGTAGCTCACCATGGTTGTGAGTGAACCAGTATAAAAATCGGTTGTCTCTCTCTTCTTTACTGCTTTCAGTTTTTATTCCGAGCATTTAATCGGCTTTGCTAAACTCTATATTTTGCTCAGATAGTGCTAGCTCTTTTCCGCTGCAAATCTGATCTTTGTGTGGCGCAACTCGGATAATCGGTGGTCGGCTTAGATAACCGATTATCAGAATCTGCTCGGCCCAAAGTCAACATTTTTATTTTAACAGCAAGCATTATCCGACCAACTTCAGTTTTATCCAAAAAATTGGTACTATCGCTTCCAACTACTATTCACCCCCCTCTAGTAGATTGTTAGGCCGATTGTTGGTTTCCAACAGTTATTCCTAATCATTGTTGTTGATGTCTATCTTCTACTATAAGTCTAGGAATCATTTATTTTTTGAATGCAATTTGTAACACCCTTATTCTTATTTATAAAATAGTAAGTAAAAGTCTATAATAAAAATAATGTACTTAAAAATTTGTCTTTACAATTCAGTTTTACAAATAATTTTGGGCATCCATTTACAATATAAATAGCACAAAAATAAAGTTTCCTCCTTCTTTCCATTCTTCCGCTGCACCACTCTGATCCACAAGCTCCTTAGCAATCACCTAAAATGTTAACCACTAAGGGTGAGACCTTTTCACAACATAGTGAATTAACAGATGGTGAACAGTTCATAATAAAACTTAAGAATAACAATTAAATCAAGTCAGAGATCAACAAATTCACCACATACCTATTTCCACTTGTACATTCTTTTTATCCATTTTTCATTATCCTTTCCTTAATCCTTTCCATTACCATAACACTACCTTTTCCATTTTTATTTCCTTTTCCTTTATTCATTTTCCCTTATGTGTAACCTCAGTCAGAGATCTACAC
This sequence comes from Crotalaria pallida, assembly GCA_037953625.1. Lineage (NCBI taxonomy): Eukaryota > Viridiplantae > Streptophyta > Magnoliopsida > Fabales > Fabaceae > Crotalaria > Crotalaria pallida. Next base: position 112,987,479 of record CM075652.1, on the reverse strand, counting down.
TTTCCATTGGGTGTAACCTCAAATGAGAGATCTACACCTTACCATTGTGTGTAACCCCACACAGTGTATGCAACCACAAATTAGTGATCTGCATACACTCCATATCATTTATGTAACCTCAAAACAGAGATCTACATAAACTTCCCTTTTTCCTTTTTACCGTACACCACTAGGATTTGGAGTACCCTCTAGGTAATTGGAACACCTGTCTAGGGACTTGGAACACCTGCCCAGGACTTTACACCCATCCAGACCATAACCTGTAGGACTATGTACTTTTACCAATCCATTAATTATTCCAATTATTGGTGAGGAAAACTGATCCTGTGGGTCACACGGCGCCTACAGGGCGGTTTGGCCAGATGGGTAATTGGCTTGACAGGTAATTGGCCCTAACAGGTAATTGGAACAGCTAGCCGGGTACCTAGTGTTCCGGGCCCCACTGATCTTAAAGTTACCTTTAGCATTTCAAATAATCAACAAACCATTCCATTCATTTATATTCCATAATCAAAGTTCCATGAACATTAACAAATATATACATGTATATCATCCATAATCACAAACATTCTCCAAATATGTACACACATATACTCATAAATAACACTTTATCATCCGTCATCAAAAACATTTTCAGAGATTCACATTTAAGGTTACATTCCATAATTAGCATTTAACCACATTCAATATTCTAGCCTTTAGGACCACTGTCCCTTATTATCACATAATCCAGATCATAATCTTCAATCCTATTCAAGACACACATCATAATAACTTCTTTCTTCCATTATTATTTCCATTACATTTCCTTTCTTTTTTCTTGTTCCCATTATATTTAGCCATTTACATCATCCACTATCCAGCATTAACTCACAATAGCACACATATAACACTTAGTGAACATAATAAATTATCAACAGATAACAACCCGCTTAAAATCAACATATATCAGTCGACATACTCAGGTACGTCCCAGAGTGCTTAACATAAATCACCTCCCTAGGGTTCTTCACTTCCTACTTAATTAATATACCAGAAGATTAAACATAAACAATTTCCATAGTAACAAAATTAACCAATATAAAACAATCACCCCTCTTTAATTCTAATCACATCCTAATCTGGCTCCCACAACCCAACTTAAATATTAAATTCAAATCCTATTATAAACCCTAACTATCCCTAACTCAAAGTGCGGAAAAGAGACTCCCCTTACCTTAGAGGAAGAGAGAGCTCACTAGAAGCTCCATAGGTCACATATCCACTCTTGATCTACCTGGATTCCAGCTCCCTTGCCCTATCTCCTCTTGGTCCTTGAGATTGGATGAGAGAGAAACCCTAAGAGAGAGAGAATCACAAGTGAGAGAGGGAGCTTGAGGGTGATCCAGATGCTTGCTCCAATGATGGAGGTTGGTGATGATGATCAAGGTTGATGATGCCTTGATTCATGGTGTTTGGGGTGTGATGGGTGGTTCTTGTTTCTTGGAACCAAGGAGAGAGAAAGAACCGAATCTTAGAGAGAGAAGAGAAAAATGTGTATGTGTGTATTATGTGTGAAGAAAGGAGTGGAGGGTGTGTGGTTTTCTTTGCTTCAATGGTGGTGGTGGTGGGGATGATAGTTGATGAGCTTGGTTGATTTAGGAAGAAGAATAGAACTCTAGGGGAGGAGGAAGAAGAAGACGTATAAGAAGGAGGAAAAGGTTATGTTGATGTTGTTTCTTTTCTTTTAGCAACATAGCCTAGAGCTATTTGTGTGGCTGAGGGTGTTTAACTTGGGGAGGAAGGCCAAAACGTGTCCCACACGTCTATTTTTTTTCAGATTTACACAAGGGTAATCGATTACTTGGCCACAGTAATCGATTACTCCTTTAATGCAACACTCCTAGTACTTTCACCTGAGACCCTGTAATCGATTACTGACCCCCATAGTAATCGATTATCCTTTGATGCAACATTTTTAGTGTTTCTGACAGAGGACAAGTAATTGATTAATCCATTGAGAAGTAATCGATTACTTCACAAAAACACAAGGTAATCGATTAATTCCAAGAGGTAATCGATTACCAATGCTTCAACACTTAAGTGTTTTCACCAGATGCCTTGTAATCGATTAATCCCCTACAGAGTAATCGAATACTCTAAGAAAACTTCTATTTTGGCAAATTCTAACTCTAAAACACTACTATTAACTCCTACCCATGGATTACTATTGGTTTTCCTCATGAATTCTAACTTAGATTTTCCTAATTAAACCTGGGACTAAAATTAGGGATGTTACACAATTGGAGTCGTAGTCTCCTTGACCACTGTTGTCTATGGATAGGAATTGACAAGTGGCCATACAAGTACCACATCTGGACAAGGTGGATCCGCCATGCTTCAGGGATAAGGTCCGCCGCAAGCTAAGTATGTTTTAGCTATGTTTGTAGCATTACTTTATCACATCTGGGAGGAAAGAGATAATTGCACATTTAAGAACCAGAAGAGGAGTTTGCATCTTAATTTCAGTACTATTAGGAGAGAGGTTGCTCATAGGATTAGTTTTTGTTTTCCTAATTTTGTAGATTGGACGAATATTGTGTTAGTTGATAGAATCAGACAGGAACTTTAGATTTATTTTTTGTATTAAACTCTAGGCCTTTGGTTGTTTTGAACCCTTTCTAGAAGGTGGCAAAATAACCTTTGGTATCAGGCATTTACATTAGCTTTAAACCCTTCCTAGAAGGTGGCAAAGCTTTTGCTTATGTCCTTTTTTATTGTTTCTGAATTTTGTTAGTGTGGTAATGAATTTTTTCTTTTACCGATAAAAAAAAAACAAACTTGAACAACTTTTTATTACCAGAAATTACATTATATATATAACACATTAGTGTACTTAAGAAATTCCAGGATAGTATCAACTTTTATGTGAATCTCCATCTGATAAAATAAACATAGATGAATGGTAAGTCAAACTAAATTCAATGGAATATAAGTTTTAGTTTTCTATCAATTTAACATTTTCTAATAAGGTTATTTTAATTAGATTAGATATCAAGGAAATAGTTTGAAGCAATCAATCATCTTTTTTAGCTTGAAGAGAAGTAAAATAAGATACTATTAGTAAAGGGATCTAGTTTTTGATCCCCTACTTAATACTTAACCCCCCAAAATTTAATTTTTTAATAAAATGCTCTCATGTATGTATTTTATTTTATTTTATTTTTTTTACATTTTGTTTTGCTAAGGAGTCAGCGTAGTACGATTTTTAAAATTACACATACACTGAATGACCCCTTGATATATTAATATTTTTTTGCCCACTATGCTGATCCTCCAGCGTACCTTAAAATTAACACACTGAGGGATCAGCTTACAAAATTTTAAAACAATAATTTTTCTTAATACACTGACCCCTAAGCGAATATGTTATTTTTAAGGTATTGTTAGGATCAGCATATCATACCAAATATTTGCAACAAATATTACAGTTGTAATATTTGCAACAAGGCATCTGAAACTCGCTTGTTTAAAGACACTGGTTGTGCTGAAGTTGTCTTCGTCAAAAGCGAAGATGCTAGAGAAGCATTTCGCACCTTGGAGCAGAACAAACCATTTGGTTCATCTCTTGTTGACTACAAGCTCCATCATCCTTCAGTTGCCACTCAACCAGCAAAGATATTCGGGACCCCCATTCAACAGACTGGGTTCATGCCACTGCCTGGAAAGGCACCTCCTCCTGGAGAAGCATTTCATAGTTTAAGAAGCTTTTCCAGGAGGAGGTGCCTTACCAGGAAGTGGCATGAACTCAGTCCACGGAGTGGGGGTCCCAAATACCTCTACTGGTAGAGTAGCAAGTGAATGATGATGGAGCTTGTAATTAACAAGAGATGAACCAAATGATTTGTTTTGCTCTAAGCTATGAAAAACTTCTCTAGCATCTTCGCTTTTGATGAAGACAATTTTCAGCAAACCAGTGTCTTTAAACAACCGATCAAGTCTCAGATGCCTTGTTGCAAATATTACGTTGTGTAATATTTGTTGCAAATATTTCGTATGATACGCTGACCCCAGCGTAGGTTAAAAATAACATATCCACTTGGGGGCAGGATGCTGGGTAAAAATATTGTTTTTAAATTTTGTAAGCTAACCCTTAGTGTATGTGTTAATTTTAACGCATGCTGGGGATTAGCATACTGGTCATAAAGTATTAGTACGTTAAGGGGTCAATGTATGTGTAATTTTAAAAATCATACGTTGGACCGTGTACCCTTATCGTAAGAAACGTAAAAAAAACAAAAACACATACATAAAGGCATTTTAGGAAAAAATAATTAAATTTTGGGGAATCAAGTATTAATACTCATTCAATTTAGGTGTTCTTTTCGAATTGATCCTTGATCGTTTTTTTTATATATAAGTTGGGTTCTTGAATTTTGCACAAATAGTTGGAAAGAATCCTCTTTACCAATTAAGTGAAGATAGATAACATGTCACGTCACCTTTGCCATATTGATAGGTAACATGTCACGTGATACCATGTAAACTTTTTAAATAAAAAAATAAAATATATAAAAAATAATTAAAAATCTCCTTTTAATTATGTGTTTTAAAAAAATATTTTTTTAATAAAAAAATCATAGGAGTGCTAGGTGATACCATATAACATGTCACATCAACTGTTGATGTTATAAAAATGACTTAGAATGTAATTCATATCATTATTTAAATGACAAAAGCGGATTATTTCCAAATGTTTATACAATGCTCAAAGACCAATTCAATTTCATAAAACACATATATTAACTAGGGACTAAAAACTTAAATAACTCATCAAAACTTTAGAAGAACAACCTTAAGATGTGTACGCAAATCAATTCAATTCCAAATGTTTCCGCAATGGGAATTTCAAAGATGTGTAGTTCTTTAAAAAAAATTTATTTTTTTTTATTTTTTTCCCAAATATTTTATTTTAATTTATTTGATAAAAATGACTCTAAATAATATATGATCAACAACTGGACAGTACTAAATGAAATTCTTTTTATTTAAAAAAAATGTTTGTGATTTGCTCATTTTTAAAATTAAAATCAAACTAGTAATAGAGATTTATTTTTAATTTTGGATGTTATTTAATTTTAAATTTTTCCCCATCATACTATTAAAAATACTACATAGAAAAAAGATCTAAAAAATAGAATACGAATGATAAAAAGAAAAGAAAAAGGATAGTTACCTCAAATGCGCAACTCTTGATTTCGTAATGAATAACAATATAATGATTTTCTGTTAGAAAATTGAAACTAAATGATAATACCACTTATAAATTGCACTTGCCTATATATAGGATAAGAGGTGGTTGGAACATCATACTTTGTTCGATGTGGGATTAAAAGATCATGCTTCTTCCACTATGAATTTCTATCCTATTTTTCAGTGATTTATGATTGTCCAAATGTTTGAACCATGCCTCAAGCTCATCGTAAAAATTATCGATGTCAAACCAAGATTTCGAATCATGATAATTTCACACTAAAACGAGATTGACTGCTCCAAATGTAGGGCGATGTTTTCATATTGTTATCGCCTCTTAACAACATATCCATTCATATTTCCAAGCCGGCCTAGAATGATTCAGAAGAAATATGCCTCAACCCTTAAGCTCTTAAAACAAAGTTGTAGAGGTTTTGTATCACATTTAAAACAAGAATTACTTCGTAATCACTCTACAAAACTGGTTATTGTTGGGCTTTGTTTGAAATATTATATTTTAGCAAGTTCCACATTGCGTGGGATTGGAATGAAGGAAGGAGGCCAAGGCTATATAATGGGCTCAAGTTCTTTGTTTTAACTTATCTCAGTTGGAAACACTTTAAACATGTATCTAACTTTTTTTATCTTCGTATACTCAGAGAGTATTGTAAGATATAGTTTAGATACTGAAAAGCTTTGGAGAGTGTGGATGTATTGGGGTCAAGGGGAGGGGAAAGTAGTCTATGTGTTATAAAAATTTTCACATAGTATTATTTTCTGATTGTCTTAAGGCAACGACTGTGGTTCTCCGATTTTGGAGTTTTTTTCCACGTTAAATCCTTCTATGGAGGTTTTTCTGTTTTCCTATTTCATTTCTCTCTTACGAACAAGGTTATTGGGAAAGATATTTTTTTCCCAACAAGTGGTAGTAGAGCTGATGGTTTGGTTGGAACACGGTGGATCAAGGGGGAGTGGCCGATAAGTGTGGGGATTGACACTTAAAGGAGAGATTGTTGAGTATTCAAGTGTGAGATTAAGTCCCACATTAGATAGGATGGGAAGGGTGAGAGGGCTTATAAGTGGCAAGACTCATAGAATCACAACGTTAAGGTTTTGGTTCAAGATGCGGTGTCTCACTTATTGGTGGCTCCTCACTATTCCCACGATCCTAAAGCAATGTGACTCCCCAGTGGTTTAAACCTTCGCGATTCCCATGACCCAAGACCATAAAACTTATGAATTGCACTTGCCTATATATAGGATAAGAGGTGGTTGGAACATCGTACTTTGTTATTAAAAAAATGCGATTGAAAATTCAATGTCATGCAGTTATTAAAAAAATGTTTATAGGTTGATTATTTTAATTTAAAGAATTTTTTATTTTTGTCTTTACTACTTTATAATATTTACGGAAATATTTTTGTTTTTAACATCTAGCCCCGCCGGGACGACTTGCCCAACACCTGTCCAGGTTGTCTCTTTTTTTTAAAAAAACCTTTTAATATTCATTTTTATATTTAACAAATATTTTTATTATTGAGTGTCCATTATGTTTCAGGTCAGATTACATATATTTTAAAAATGTGTATAAGTTGATAGCCAAAGTTACTGGAAATGAAAATCACTGGACTTGTTTTCGAAATCTTGGATCAGAATATATGTTGAGGGATCAGCGTACAAAAATTTAAAAACAATAATTTTTCTCACTACGGTGACCCCTAAGCGTATGTGTTACTTTTAATCTATGCTAGGATCAGCGTATCATACCAAATATTTGCAACAAATATTACACAACATAATATTTGCAACAAGACATCTAAAACTCGATTGTTTAAAGACACTGGTTGTGCTGAAGTCGTCTTCGTCAAAAGCGAAGATGTTGGAGAAGCTTTTCACAGCTCGGAGCAGAACAAACCATTTGTTTCATCTCCTGTTGACTACAAGCTCCATCATCCTTCAGTTGCCACTCCACCAGTAGAGATATTTGGGATGACCCCCACTCAACGGACTGGATTCATGCCACTGCCTGGTAAGGCACCTCCTCCTGGAGAAGCATTTCGTAGTTTAAAGCAGGGCATTGTCAGAAGTGGAGGTGATAGAGATCACTTGTTGCTTAAATGGAATTATCGGCAGTAGGATACCCATGATATAGAAAAAACAAAATAAAATCTGCTTGAATTAGGTAAAAGTGACTTATAACAAAGGACAGAGAAAATAACATATAAGACAAAATAAAATGGCCAAAAAACACAATAAGGAGAAAGTAATATTTATCAGACCAAGTCCATTCAACAAAGAAATGAGGAAGGCAACAATGGCAAAGTTTAATTGGTGAAGAAATGGTTAGTTGGAAGATTGTACTTATTTCGATGCGGGATTAAAATATCATTTCTTCTATTATTTGAGCTTGGGTTTTGAATGGGAGGTTAGTGTGATGGGGGAAGTGAGTTTTTTTTAGTTACACATGCAACCATCGGAGGTGGCAAAGACGAGAGTGAAGCGTCATGGTAGGCGGTTGATGGGGTCGGTAAGGGCGGTGAGGTGGGAGGTGACTACAGTGGATTCAACCACATATGGACATAGGTCAGAAAAACATGAACATTTTTGTTAAAAGACTAACTTTAAATGAAGACATAGCTAGAAGTCTAGAACTCAAGGATGATGGTGAAAACATGCATAGGCAAGATAATATTAGTATGATAGAAAAACCAAAAAGTCAAAAGAATTTCAAGATGAATACGAACACATTAGATTCATTATACTACAAATCTCTATCTGCCTAATACACTAATCAAATCAAAAGTCATCATTTTATTTGAAGATGTTGCCTTTTATTATTTCGATTCCCTTTCTGGATCCTCATTTGTTGCCAATACATAGCTGAATTACACCACACACCAAAAATCAAAGCTTCTTTTTCCTCGTTTATATCCCTAATGCTTTAAAGATATTGTTTAAAAATTTAAATGATAAAATATTTGTATTGGAAATTTATAATTTTAAGATGGATTAAATAATTTTATGACAATTTTCTTAAATTTCATAAAGGTTAGGACATGGCCATGGTTTATTCGTATTTCGGTTCAATGTCTTCTATGTTCTTTATGTTTAATATATAATCCGCATTTAATACGTTGAGGTATCCATAATACTTACTTTTATATATATTTAATTTTATTGTTACATATGAAAATGAAAAGAACAACAAGAAATAGAAAAAAAAACTAAGGCCTCAAGAGTGTGACCCCTTTATAATGAAGATATTCAATTTCATTATATAAAAAAACTCATTGCATAAAATTTTGGCATATTTTTAATCTTTGTAAAGTTTTACAATAATTTTAAAATTCATCTTCCTCTATAATCTTTAGCTCCTATGTGATGATTTGGTTCACGTTAGTGTTGCCAAGTCACAATTAACTTTGTTACATATTCACATGTGCCAACATTGCGTATAATTCCTGGTTGGGGGTCTTACCTAAACCTGGAACATTCTGCTCTTGGACGTATATGGGTGATGTGGAAGGGAGACATGTATGATGTGTATGTAGTAGATAGCAGCAGCCAACATGTTCATTGCAAAATTAAGCATAAGCATAATTCTGCAGAATTTGCTGTCACTTTTGTTTATGGAGCCAATGATGAAGGAATCAGGGAAGAGCTTTGGCAGGCATTGTCTGTGATAGGTGCTAATCAAGCCTTGCCTTGGTTGATTTTGGGTGATTTTAACTCAATATTGGAGCCAGTGGAGAAGCTTGGTGGACTTGAGGTGAAGAGTCACAAGGTGCAGGGTTTCAGAGATTTTGTTAATTCCTGTGAACTGATGGATATGCACTCTAGGGGGTGTTTTTACACTTGGACAAACAAACAGGAAGGGAGTGATAGAATTCTATGCAAACTTGATAGGGCCCTTATAAATGAGAGCTGGATGAATGTATGGCCCAATGCAGATGCAAATTTTCTAGCTGAAGGCATTTCTGACCACTCCCCTTGTGTGGTTAGATGGAGTGACAGCCAAGTCATAAAAAAAAGGAGGGTTTAAATTTTTTAATATGCTAACTCAGGACCCTACTTTTCTCAAGCTAGTTGAAGATAATTGGTTTTATGATGGTAGTGGTAGTGCTATGTTCATTTTGATGAGGAAACTGCAGAATCTGCAGAAACCACTGAAGGCCTTCAATGCAGCAAAATTCAGTGACATTGACAAGAAGGAAGAGGTCTTAAGGGAAAATTTGATGAGAGCACAGAATGAGCTAATGGATGATCCTATGAATGTGCATTTGCAGAAAGTAGAAAAAGAGGCAAGCAGAGACTATTTGAGAATATCTGAGGCTGCTACAAGCTTTCTTAAGCAGAAAGCTAAGGAATTCTGGTTGAAGGAAGGGGACCAGAATACAAGGGCCTTTCATCTTGCAATCAAGCAGAGAAGGTACAGGAATAGGATTCTCTCTGTAAGAGACTCAATTGGCAACTATTTCTCTGATCAAGAGAAGATAGGGGATGCCTTTCAGAAGTACTATGTCCCCACTGGTCTTTGTGATGGCTATGGACATGTTAACAAGGAAGCACAAAGCTACTGCAACTAATCCAAGGTTCAGACACCATCCACTGTGCAAGGATTCAGGCTTGATCAGTCTTGCTTTTGCAGATGATCTCATGGTGTTTTGCAAAGGGAACTCTACTAGTGTCCAGATTTTAATTGAGGCTTTTAACAATTTCTCAAGAAACTCAGGACTCTATGCAAACCAGCAGAAATCTATGATCTTCATGGCAGGTTTATCTGAGGCTCAACGGACAGAACTCCAAGCAATCACAGGATTCCAAAAAGGGACTTTCCCCTTCAAATACCTGGGCTTGCCACTGACAACAAGGAAATGGAGTGTGAGCACATGCCAGTGTCTAATTGATAGAATCACAAAGAGACTGTCTTCTTGGTCCACAAGGCATCTCTCTTATCAAGGAAGAGTTCAGCTGATCAACTCAGTCCTCCTAACTCTACACACTCAATGGGCTTCTGTATTCATAATACCAAAAGCAGTGATAAAAGGCATTGAGAAGAAATGCAGGGATTTCCTATGGGGCCTAAATCAGCTAGGAAGACCCAGGGCTGCTGTAGCTTGGCAGAACCTTTGTAAGAAGAGGAAACATGATGGGCTTGGCTTCCAAAATATCTACCTTTGGAACTATGCTGCCATAGGTAAACAAGTTTGGAGCCTAGCACTTAAGAAAGACCAACTCTGGGTTAGATGGCTTAGTTCTGTCTACTTAAAGCATGGTGATTTTTTCCAAGTACAGGAATCTGTGAGTTCTAGCTGGCACTGGAAGCAAATGTTGAAGGCTAGAGACAAGTTGAGAAATGGTTACGTGAATGGTCTATGGCAGGGTCAGCAGCATAAGGACTACACTATCAAAGATGGCTACAGCATGTTACTTGGGCAGCAAGAAAAATTTCCATTGCACAAACTGGTTTGGAATAGCTTCTCAGTTCCAAAGCATTGTTTTGTGCTATGGTTAGCAGTCCTTGAAAGGCTTAGAACCAGAGATTGGCTGTCATCTTTTATGCAAGTGCAGCCACATTGTATTCTATGTGCAAGTGCCTATGAATCTAGAGATCATTCGTTCTTTGTTTGTGATTGGAGCCGTGAACTACTAGAGCAAGTATGCCTATGGTGCTGCCTTGATCAATGGCATTTTCAATTTCACAGCTGGACTAAATGGTTGCAACATGGTTTTAAAGACAAAACAAGGAAAAGGTTTGTCTATGCGGTTATGGCTTCTTGTGTTTACTTTTCTTGGCTAGAAAGAAATGCCAGAATATTTACAAATAAAGATCTCCCAACCAAGTATTTGTTTTGCTGAAGAAGGAGTTGGCTCTCAGGATTGCTTTGGTTTGTCCTAATTTTAGGAATTGGCAAAATAAAGTCCTAGTTAATAGGATTCAAATAGAGTTGTAATGTTTTCCTTTATTTGTTACACTTTCATAGGCCTTAAGTCCTTATTGCAGTAACCTAAATGAGGTAATGCAAACCTTTTTGTATTGAGTTTTATTTTGAGCAAGTTGGTAATAAAATTTATTTGGTTACCAAAAAAAAACATTGTGTATAATTATTTATTTATTTTTCAAAATTTTAAAGAATACAGTATAATTAAGTACAAAAAATAAAATAAAATAAGGTAATTAATTATACACAAGGTTAACAGGTGTCAACTGTTGACAAGGACAATTGTGACATGATGATGATACCAATATGAACAACCGTGTATAATGTCACCACATAATGGCTGAAGACTATCGGATATAAGAGGATGACATAATTGTGAAACTTTATAAAGACTATAATATGCCAAAAAATTTCCAAAACTAATCACCAAATCAACCCTATTGTTTAAAGATAAAAAATTTATTTGAGCCTTATCAGACTTTTAAGTTATTAAATATATTACTTTCTAATGCGAATAAATTAATTGTTGAACGCATACATAATATTTTTAGAAAACAACCTTACCGTCAATTTCACGTAAAGGCTATAATAAATTTGACAATAAAATTCAAATGCACTTATGCACCCATGCAATCATATTAATATTTTAAAATGTGGAGAAATTTACGGAAATCTCATATACTTGTTAGTAAATAACAAACGCGTACGCCAACAATTTTTGGTTCAATTGGCAAGGATTGAGTTCGGGGTTGTGAGAGATCCCGAATTTGAATCTTATCGATGTGAGGATGGTGCTGGTGTGGTAATCTGTATGTACCTCTATAAGCGTTATTTGATCCTAGAGACCTACCTTGTCTTTGTTGTGTAAAAGAAAAAGGATTTGCTTGACCACGATGGTTCCCATACCTTAATATATATATATTGAGTAAAACGATTATTTTCGAGTAATATGTTAGATTGATTCCTGACTTTGTGACCATTGATAAATTTAGTCCCTGAGATTTTCGAAATTTCAAAATTGGTCCATGAAATAAGAAAACGTGAGTCAAAGTAATCCTTGACGTTAATGGCCGTCATTTATCCTTAATGTTGGCTAACGGAGTGGTCAAAACGACGTGTTTTTTCAGAAAAAATAAACAAAAACCATTGACTATACGGTATGTATGATTAGAGAACCAATTAGAGAATAAATATGCAAAAACATTGATTTTGGTTTTCCTCAATCTATGTTATTATATCATCCTTATCTGTACTACTACCTATGGATTTTTGCATGTTTCCACTCAACCAATTGTTTTTAAAACCCCACCCATTATCTAAGATAATCATATATATTTCACCTCTAAATAGATCCTTACTTTCCTCTTGCTAATGTTTCTAATCCCTTTTCCCCATATTTCAAACTCAACACTCAAACCCAAAGCCTATTCCTTTCATTTCTAACTTTGTACATTCATTTTCCCAATAATACTAAAGTAATAAAATACCTTATATTCTTTATCCTTATCCCTACCACCACCCATCACTTTTTCTTTACATACTTTTGCAAAGGCTACCCAATTTGTTTTTTTTCCTCACTCTCCACCCCTCCCCTGAGGAAATATTTAAAAATTGATTGAATAGAAGTAATGGTACTTTTTGGAGCCTTGAAGAACATCAATTTTAGCTTTCATGTGGTTCTAATGGCATACTAAAACGACATTGGCAACTCCATATATGGCATATTGTTTGGATATTGCTATCATCTATTTACAAATTTAAGTTCATTCTAACATCCCAGCCAATGTGATTTAGAAGAAGTATGGCCCCATCCTTAAGCTTTTAAAGTTTTAGAGCTTGGAATTATATTTAATTTGTAAAAAGAATCACTTCCTTATAACTCTTACTTAACTAGTTAGCCCCAATGAGTTCTTCATCAAAGCACGAAAAACACATTTTTATGTCCTAGTCAACAAATGATGGCTTATTTATATAAATTGATGGAGACAAGTACTACGAACCACTTGGTAAAATTGGGTTTCCAACATGACTTTTAGTGTTTATGGGAGACCCTTTATAATGGCAAGTAAAGAAGACTGAATATGATACACTAAGGAAGATGGTTAAGCAAAAATCTAAAGCATTATGTATGACATTAAATAAAGAGTGAAAAGGTTTCTAATAATTCATGAAAGGTACATACTTATTCATTGTTTAACTGCAGCTTACGTAGCAATAATAATGTATAAAACAAAAGTTGTGAACAGAATAAGCTATAACCATAAATCATTGGATTCAATAAAAATGGTTCTTGAGCATTCCATATATATACTTGTCATCCACTCTTTTAATTTCTATTTTTCTCATGCAACGATCAATGTATGAATAATGACAACCTTAGTATCAAGTAGTTTGAGTTATGTAATTTTAGTACAGATTTAGGAGCATAAGGTGCAGATAATAAATTAGATAATAAATATTTTGACATGATGCACATATTAATGTGTATGTATCATTGCGTAAATATGAATAACTTCTTATATATTAGACAAAATAATATAAATTGACCATCATTGTTAACCAAAAATAGCAAAAGATCGCCCATAAGCATTATGCAACAAACAATGTATATATTTTATTCTTTTCCTTGGATATTCTAGTAATATCAATGTACACTTCAACTTTATCAATGTACACTTAAGCACAATTGTACTTCCATCTTGGGATAATTTCATCTAGCATGATGGAAAGTGAGTGAGTTATGTTTGATCGGATTCCTCAAGGCTTTTCAAAAGATGCATGGGCTCTTCTCTTTCCACTGACTTCTTCATTGATCAAATGCATGTTTTCATCCCATTTTCATATCAAAGTTGACACAGGGTTTCAATTCTTATTCTTACCCATAACAATATCGTAAACCTAAGAAAGCAGGAAACCAATATAATAAGAGACAACCTTGTGCAACAAAATTTCTTTGTAATTAAACAAATTTATGGATATGAAGTCTACACAATGAGACAACTAAGCAAATACCAAAAGGCCATATTAAATTTGAAAATAAAAAGAATTCAAAGGCAACCATCACGATGTCTAACTAGACTGAGTATCATGTAGTATAATTTATCTTATAGATATTTAAAAATCCACATTGAGATATTGTCCAACATTTTAAATAATATTGGATCTTACCTCTTTAGTCTTGAGATACTTGGTTCAACATCAATATTTTGTCTTTCTGAATAGCTTTGGATGCATATTTGTGCAGCTTATCACAACCATTTAAGCACATAAAGATTGAAAAACGCAGAATAATGTTATATTTTATAGATGACTAATATATGATTATGGAGTAAATGGATTCGAATATGCAAATAAATTGAAAGAAAGCATTTTCGTAAATTGTTCCTACTATTAGTTAGATTTGAGTTATTTTAAGAAAATCATGAAAAAGATTTCATACCTGAGAAGAAAATATATTCGATAATAAAATCCTAAATGTTTTTTTAGGTTTGCTTTGATTTTCAATTGTTTCACATTACATGATATACGACATTTGATGAACTTATTCAAAATTTGATTCGTGAAAAAAATCACTATGACCACCAACACCATTACGGCAGGAACACGACGAATCATTACAATAAAGCAAAACTTTTTTTATTAAAATGAAACTTCTTTAAAATTTTATTTCTTTGTAATTTCTATTGTTTGTCTCTTGGATTGGGAGAAATCTCTATAAATGTTTTTTGTGGTATTGGGCAAGAAACAAGCTTTAACAACTTTTTATTACCAGAAATTACATTACGTAACACACAGTGTACTTAAGAAATTTCATAATAGTATCAACTTTTATGTGAAGGTCCGCCTAAATAAAATAAACATAGATGAATGTTAAGTCAAACTAAATTCAATGGAATATAAATTTTAGTTTTCTATCAATTTAACATTTTCTAGTGTTATTTAATTAGATTAGATATCAAGGAGATAGTTTTGAGCAATCAATCATCTTTAAAAAAAAGCTTGAGGAGGAGAAGTAAAATAGGATGCTATTAGTAAAGGGATATAGTTTTCTGATCCCCTACTTAATACTTAACCCCCAAAATTTCATTTTTTTGCCTAAAATGCTCTCATGTATGTATTTTTTTTACGTTTTGTTTGCTAACGTAGTACGATTTTTAAAATTACACACACACTGACCCCTTGATCTTTTAATTTTTTTTCCCAGTACGTTGACCCTCCCGCATACGTTAAAATTAACACATACACTGAGAGATCATCTTACAAAATTTAAAAACAATAATTTTTCTCAATGCACTGGCCCCCAAGCGTATGTGTTATTTTTAACCTATGCTGGGATCAGCGTATCATACCAATATTTGCAACAAATATTACACAACATAATATTTGCAACTCAAAACTCGGTTGTTTAAAGACACTGGTTATGCTGAAATCGTGTTCGTCAAAAGCAAAGATGTTGGAGAAGATTTTCGCAGCTTGGAGCAAGATAAACCATTTGGTTCATCTCTTGTTGACTACAAGCTCCATCAGCCTTCAGTTGCCACTCTACCAGCAGAGATATTTGGGACCCCCAGTCAACGGACTAGGTTCATGCCACAGCCTGGAAAGTTACCTCCTGCTGTTTAAAAAGCTTTTCCAGGTGGAGGTGCCTTACCAGGAAGTGGCATGAACCCAGTCCGCTGAGTGGGGGTTGCAAATACCTCTGCTGGTAGAGTGACAACTGAATGATGATGGAGCTTGTAATTAACAAGAGATGAACCAATAATGGTTTGTTCTGCCAAAAGCTACGAAAAGCTTCTCTAGCATCTTTGCTTTTGACGAACACAATTTTCAGAAAACCAGTGTATTTAAACAATTGAGTTTCAGTGCCTTGTTGCAAATATTACGTTGTGTAATATTTGTTGCAAATATTTGGTATGATACGCTGACCCTAGCGTAGGTTAAAAATAACACATACACTTGGGGGTCAGGGTACTGGGAAAAATTATTGTTTTTAAATTTGTAAACTAACCCCTCAGTGTATATGTTAATTTTAACGTATGTTGGGGATTAGCGTACTGGGCATAATATATTAATATGTCAAGGGGTCAATGTATGTGTAATTTTAAAAATCATTCGCTGGCCCATTATCGTAAGAAACGTAAAAAAACAAAAAAAAACATACATACATACATACATACATACATAAAGGCATTTTAGGAAAAAATAATTAAATTTTGGGAAATCAAGTATTAATACTCATTCAATTTAGGTGTTCTTTTGGAATTGATCCTTAGAACGTTTTTTTCTATATATATTTTGGGTCCCTGAATTTTGCACAAATACTTGAAAAGAATCCTCTTTGCCAATTAAGTGAAGATATGATTGATAACATGTCATGTCACTTTTGCCATATTGATAGGTAACATGTCACGTGTTACCTCGTAAAATTTTTAAATTAAAAAAATATATTAAAAATAATTAAAAGTCACCTTTTAATTATTTTTTTTAAATTATTTTTTTAATAAAAAAATCATGGGAGTGCTAGTATAGGTGATACCACATAACATGTCACATCAACTGTTGATGTTATAAAAGTGACGTAGAATGTTGTTCATATCATTACTTAAATGACAAAAGAGGATTATTTACAAATGCTTATATAAAGTTCAAAGACCAATTTTAAAAAAACACAAATTAATTAGTGACAAAAAACTTAAATAACAAATCAAAACTTCAGAAGAACAGCCTTTGCTCCTACCTATTCTCTTACACATTGGGAATTCCAAAGATGTATAGTTCTTGAGAAAATGATGATAAGTTCATTTATTTTTTTCACAAATATTTTATTTTAATTTATTTTATAAAACTAACTATAAAAATTATATGATCAACAATTGTTCACTGCTAAATGAAATTCTTTTTATTTAAGAAAATATGTTTATGATTAGCTCATTTTTAAAATTAAAATCAAACTAGTAATGGAGATTTATTTTTAATTTTGGTTGTTATTTAATTTTAAATTTTTCCCCATCATATTATTAAAAATACTTCATATAAAAAAGATAGATCTAAAAAATAGAATACAAATGATAAAAAGAAAAGAAAAAGGATAGTTACCTCAAATGCGCAACTCTTGATACCGTAATGCATAACAATATAATGATTTTCTGTTAGAAAACTGAAACTAAATGATAATGCCCCTTATGAATTGCACCTGCCTATATATAGGATAAGAGGTGGTTGGAACATCGTACTTTGTTCGATGTGGGGTTAAAAATCATGCTTCTTTCACTATGAATTTCTATCCTATTTTTAAGTGATTTATAATTGTCCAAATGTTTAAACCAAGCCTCAAGCTCATCATAAAAATTGTCGACGTCAAACCAAGATTTCAAATGGTGCTAATTTCACACTAAAACGACATTGACTGCACCAAATGTGGCTCAATATAATGTTTTCATATTTTTATCGCCTCTTAACAACATATCCATTCAGATTTCCAAGCCGACCTAGAATGATTCAGAAGAAATATGCCTCAACCCTTAAGCTCTTGAAACAAAGTTGTAGAGGTTTTGTATCACATTTAAAACAAGATTTACTTCGTAATCACTCTAACAAAACTGGTTATTGTTGGGTTTTGCGTGAAATATTATACTTTATCAAGTCCCACATTGCATGGGATTGGAACGAAGGAAGGAGGCCAAGGCTATATAATGGGCTCAAGTTCCTTGTTTTAACTTATCCCAGTTGGAAACACTTTAAGCTTGTATCTAACTTTTTTTTCTCTTCATATACTTAGAGAGTATTGTAAGATGTAGTTTAGATACTACAAACCTTTGGAGAGTGTGGATGCATTGGGGTAAAGGGGAGGGGAGAGAAGTCTATGTATTGTAAAAATTTTCACATAGTGTTATTTTCTGATTGTCTTTAGGCAACGACTGTGGTTTTTTTTCGGTTTTGGAGTTTTTTTCCACGTGAAATCCTTGTATGGTGGTTTTTCTATTTTCCAATTTCATTTCTCTCTTTCCAACAAGGTTATAGGGAAAGGTATTTTTTCCAAACAAGTGGTAGCAGAGCTGATGGTTTGGCTGGGACACTGTGGATCAAGGGGGAGTGACTGGTAAATGTGGGGATTCACACTTAAAGGGGAATTGTTGAGTATTCAAGTGTGAGATGAAGTCCCACATTAGACAGGATGGGATGGGTGAGAGGGCTTATAAGTGGCAAGACTCGTAGAATCATAGACTTAAAGTTTTGGTTCAAGATGTAGTGTCTCACTTATTGGTGGCTCCTCACCATTCCCATGACCATAAAGCAATGTGACTCCCAAGTGGTTGAAACCTCCCTGATTCCCATGACTCTAAAACTTATGAATTGCACTTGCATATATATAGGGTAAGAGGTGGTTGGAACATCGTACTTTGTTCGATGTGGGCTTAAAAGATCATGCTTCTTCCACTATGAATTTATATCCTATTTTTAAGTGATTTATGATAGTCCAAATGTTTGAACCATGCCTCAAGCTCATCATAAAAATTGTCGACGTCAAACCAATATTTCTAATGGTGCTAATTTCACACTAAAACAACATTGACTGCTCCAAATGGGCCCAATGTTTTCATATTGTTATCGCCTCTTAACAACATATCCATTCAGATTTCGAAGACGGCCTAGAATGATTCAAAAGAAATATGGCTCAACCCTTAAGCTCTTAAAACAAAGGTGTAGAGGTTTTGTATCACATTTAAAACAAGAATTACTTCATAACTACTCTAACAAAACTAGTTATAGTTGGGTTTTGCTTGAAATATTATATTTTAGCAAGTCCCACATTGTATGGGATTGGAATGAAGGAAGGATGCCAAGGCTATATAATGGGCTCAAGTTCCTTGTTTTAACTTATCCCAGTTGGAAACACTTAAAGCTTGTATCTAACTTTTTTTTTCTCTTTGTATACTTAGAGAGTATTGTGAGATGTAGTTTAGATATTGCAAAGCTTTGGAGAGTTTGGATATATTGGGGTCAAGGGGAGGGGAGTGTAGTTTATGTGTTGTAAAAGTTTTCATATAGTATTATTTTCTGGTTGTCTTTAGGCAACGTCCGTGGTTGTTTTTTCTGGCTTGGGAGTTTTCTTCCACGTTAAATAAATGTGTGGTGGTTGTTGTGTTTCCCTATTTCATTTCTCTCTTTCCAACAAGGTTATAGGGAAAGGTATTTTTTCCCAACAAGTGGTATCAAAGCTTATGGTTTGGTTGGGACACGGTGGATCAAGGGGGAGCGACTGGTAAGTGTGGGGATTCACACTTAAAGGGATATTGTTGGATATTCAAATGTGAGATGAAGTCCCACATTAAATAGGATGAGATGGGTGTGAGGGCTTATAAGTGTCAAGACTCATAGAATCATAGCCTTAAGGTTTTGTTTCAAGATGTAGTGCATGTCTCACTCATTGGTGGCTCCTCACTATTCCCATGACCCTAAAGCAATGTGACTCCCCAGTGGTTGAAACCTCCCCAATTCCCATGACCGATGACCCTAAAACTTATGAATTTCACTTGCATGCCTATATACAGGATAAGAGATGGTTGGAATATCGTACTTTGTTCGATGTGGGCTTAAAAGATCATGCTTCTTCCACTATGAATTTCTATCCTATTCTCAAGTGATTTATGATTGTCCAAATGTTTGAACCATGCCTCAAGCTCATCATAAAAATTGTCGACATCAAACCAAGATTTCAAATGCTGCTAATTTCAAATGTTTCTGAAGCTTTGCCTTATTAGCCATAGATCTAGGAATTTAAATATGGAGGCTGATACTTGTTGTGGACCTAATTATATTTTTTATCAAGGACCATAATTCATATTTAACGATTTAATCTTGCAGGAAAGATAAGATAAGTATGTTCGGAAGACAAAAGGCAAAATGCCAAGACGTTTAGTGGATCTATGCCACTTCGGTGTAGCACGAGTGGACGACACATTGATGGTACCACTAAGTCGGAACTTCATGTACTATATTGCTTGCAAGGCTTTGGATGAAGGAAATCAGACAAGACATTCATACCTAGAAAAAGCACCTTTATGTTAATAAATATATTTTTACCTAAATTTAAGAATTGAAATTAAGTTACCAAAGGTTTATCTTTTATTTTTTTAAGATTATTTGATTTTTACTTTTTTATACTTGCAATAGAATAAGAAATATTTTGATAAGAAATAGAGACAAATAAATAAAATACAAATAATATAAAGAGAATGAAATTAAAGGGATGACAAACTTGTTTAAAGGGGAAATTGTTGATGATGCGAACTAAATCTCAATGCACAAGTCATGAGCTCGAAGGCGCTTACGAGTTACACCTAATTATGCTTAACAACATTTCTCCTTCAAAGTACTACTATTTTATACTAAAGGATTACAAGCCCTATGCTTTTCTTCATGCATGTATAATCCATTTTTATTTAATGAAAACATCCCAATGTATGTATAAACCACTTTCTCTGTATCCCTTTCTCGGTACCACCGAATGTGTCACCGATGGAAAAGTGCCACATATATATATATTAAAAATGCCGCATCACATTCACCTAAAGTTAATTTAACAAATTTGATCCATGTTAATTCTCAATTCCAAAATTGAACTATTCGCTCCTCTATTATGTAAGAAATGGGTAAATGAAATAAAAATTTGTTATAATTTGATTAAATTATTTTCATTTAATAATTGGATAGAGTATAATAAATATTTAAAAATTATATTGAAGAAAGATAAAGAAATGAAGGGTAAAAAAGATAATATGATAAATAAGTACTGTGTTTTTAAAAGTACATACTCCCTCCATCTCATATTATAAATTACCATTTTAAAGGTTTCTTAGTCCCTTATTAAAAGTCACTTTAGAATATCCAGGCAGTATTAAAAATTTTATACCAAATACACCCCTCATAATTTCATAGGAACGATAAAGTAATAATTACAGTAGAGAGAAATAAATAAAGTTGAAAAGTTTTAAATAAGGGTAACTATGAAATGTCAACATATTTTTTGATAATTTTGATAGTAATAATACTTTTTTTAATCTTCGTGAATAGTGTTATAAATATCGTATCGTATCGGTCGGTTCAACCAGAAAACTAGTGAACTAGAAACCTAACCGGTACTATTCAATGAATTGTGCATCAAACCGTTTAAAACCAGTGAAAACCAACCAGAATTCCGATAAACCATCAAATCGGTCAAAATTTTGTGAATCGACCGGGTTCCTTTTTTTCATGTAAAACCCTAAAACCTCGTCTTTTTTTTCAATTTAAAAAAATAAAAGAAACTTGTTTTTAGGTCCGATAAATACTTTTAGGGTGGTTTTAGAATTTTGAAGTGAGTAATTAGTCAAATTGGTCCCGACTTTGTAACCATCGGTCAATTTAGTCCCTAAGATTTTCGAAATAGCAATTTAGTTCCTGAGATTGGAGGACGTCAAGCATGTTGGTCCCTGGCGTTTGTTGTTGTCACTGTGCTGTTTCAAAATAACTGTGGTGGCCAAAACGACATCGTTTTTGTCACTGTGTCAACTGTTATATTTCAGATACAATAATGACTATAAATTAATCATTCAAATCCAACGACTTAAACTTCATCTTCAACCTTTTTAAATTCATAAACCCCTAAATTCCCAAATCAAAACCCCAAACCATGAAATCTCTTCCAAAAATCACAATCCCAAGCCCCCAATCACATAATATGAAAGCATCCTTCACTTATTTCATTCCCTAATTCCCAAATTAAAAAATTCATAATTCCCTAATTGACCCTAATTCTCAATTTGCATACCCATAATATAATTCAACTTGATATCTTTGTCCTTCCATATCTTAGAGAAGTTTTGCCAAAGATGCCATACACATAGCCTGTGTTGGACACCTGACATCACCTCTTGCAGTGCTTGAATCAGGCACTGAAATAAAGAAAAATCAATCAATTCAGTCCTTAACATTGATCCATTTAATTCACTTGCATCCTTAACTTTATATTAATTTAATGCAATTATATCCCTATGATATGGAACATGTCATTACGTTTTGCACATCTGATATAAAGTTCTACCTATTGTCCTTGTAGTAACCCATATCAAGGTGCAGCAACTCTAAAAACCACTTCAAGTTATCCTTGCTTGTTCTCCACATCCACAACTCCATATGCAATAGGGGTTGATTTGGGAATTAGGAATTTTTTGATTTGGGAATTAGGGATTTTTTTTAATTCAGGAATCAAGGATTGAAATAAGTAAAAGATTCTTTCAAATTAGGTGATTGGGGGTTTGGAGTTGTGATTTTTGGAAGAGATTTCACGGTTTGAGGTTTTAATTTGGGAATAATTTAGGGTTTATGTATTTCAAAAGGTTGAAGATGATGTTTCAACCGTTGGATTTGAATGATTAATTATAACCATTGGATCTGAAATATAATAGTTGACAACCATTATTATTTTGAAATAGCACAGTCGCCAGGGACTAACATGCTTGACGTCCTCCAATCTCAGGGACTAAATTGCTATTTCGAAAATCTCAGGAACTAAATTGATCGATGGCTACAAAGTCAAGGACCAATCTGACTAATTATTACTCGTTAAAGTTTAAACTACGAACTTGTTAAACAATTGAAGTGTGATTGTTATGGATGTTTTTTTTAAGAAGTCAGAGTACATTATTATAAATTATGAATTTTAAATTTCAGTATTTTTTATTTAAAAAAAATACAAGTACTCTTATATAAAAATATATAGAGTATGAGTTAATTGGTATACATTCATGCTGTTTAACTACTATTTTGTTGGTTAAACCACAAAAGCAGTAAACCATTGCCCTGACCGATTTTACCGCCACTACGGTTTTAATAACAATGTGCGTGAATACCAACAAGACCCAATACAGGTAGCAGATGACTGAGTTCCTTAAGCTGTTAGGGATTCGACCCCTACCGGGAGTATGGAAAAGACTTTGTTGGTAGAGGCAAAACTCACTCGGAGGGGATTATTCTTCGGCTATCGGCCGTAGGATACCCTTGATATTAAAAAAAACAAAATAAAATCTGCTTGAAATAAGTAAAAGTGACTTATAACAAAAGACAGAGAATATAACATATAAGACAAAATAAAATGGCTAAAAAAACACAAAAATGAGGAAGGTACGTAGCAATGGCAATGTTTAATTGGTGAAGAAATGGCAATGTTTAATTGGCGAAGACCAGAGTGAAGCGTTGTAAGGACCAAGATTTTAACCCATAATTATTTATAGATATTAGTGAGCAATTTTTTTTTCTTTTTAAAACGACTTCGGAATAATTAACCAATTGACAATATATAATATACTCCGGAAGCAAAACATAACATTACATAGATATTTTAATAATTACAAATCCATTGTTTATATTTGGATTCAAAATAGCGGAACTTCTAACTTAAACAAAAGCGAATACTCCGAATTATTAAAACTATATATAAAATATAACCCAGAGCATTGGTTCTGACTCAAAAGAATGTTAGGGTTCCTATAGACACATACTCCACATATACCACCTATCAGAGATATAAAACTACTCCTCCTTGTTATCTGGCTCCACCAGATCCTCCTCGTCCTCGCTCGTTCCCACTTGTGAAGCATGGGCAGATGAGCTAGGACGGGGAGAAGGGTCACGTATAATCCTCTCATTACGGGGAGGAGTACGTGGAGGAGTCATATAAACGCGACGTCTGCCAAGATTTGGAGGAGGAGGGTTAGGGCGATAAACAAAAGGTGGTGGTATGTGCATGGTATATATCATGAGAACTCTCACCCTACACAGACGTGTCCTGGAGAGGGGATTAGGATGTCGGAAACTATCTCCACATCCCCCTCGAAGGTGGCTCGGGAGCCATCAAAGTGCCACACCCCTCTCGTCAGGGGATGCATCTCCACACAAAACAGATTTCGTGTCATCACCTACACACACAAGGGCAGGGATTAAGTCATAGCTAATTATGTTAAAATGAATGATAAATAACATTGGCTAAAAACAACAATCACATATAGAAGATAACAAAGGATGCAAGTAGATATGAGCAAACCCAATTTAATCATCATTAATTCTTCTTTCATTACTAGCATGATGCATGCTTTCACTCGGTCATATATCCCGGGGCATCACAGTTTTGACGGGAGTTGGCCTTCTAGCGTTCGCCGCCTTACCCTAATCCACTACAACCATCCAAAACTGGAACAAAGCATCACAATTTCGACGGGAGCTGGCATGTTGGTCCTTAATTGCCCCTATCCTGATCTGCTACAACCGTCCGAAATTGGAGCACGTCTCAATCACTCTATGCATATGATGCAACAACTCTTATTGGTAACCACTTTTATTACGTTCAGTTCACCATGTAACATTCTCAAGTCTAGGCTCAATAGTCTAATTATATTTAATTTCGTCTTTTTCTCCAATTTGTCCCATCGGTGGCAAAGCCTCCGTTGATGGTTTATTCATCTAATCAAATTCGTCCCATCGCCTCCTTTGATGGTTTTCAAAGTTAATTCCCTTATCTTTTTAACAATTGAGTTTACATCGACGGCATAGCCACCTTCGATGGTTAATGATACAAAGCCATTGATAATTAAATTCTGAATAATTTAAATAAAGAAATACGGCAATTATAAAGTTAGCAAATTTCCATCAACGGCATAGACGCCATTGATGGCATAAATAAAATAGTAATATATATTTTCCATCGATGGCATGGTCGCCATTGATGGCGTAAATAAAAAATTAAATTAAACAATCCATCTATGGAATAGCCGTCTCCGATGGTTTATTAACATAAATATGATAAATAAAAGGTGGGCATTTTCCATTGACGGCATAGTCACCATTGATGGTTTTTCGATTTAGAAATTCCATTTGGGGCGTAACCCACCAAATGGGGTTAAATAGGGCCCACTAGGGTAACATTCCGCCAAGTGGTGAGATTTATTATTTTCTTATTAGTTTAAGCCTTAAATAAGTATTTTCTCAATTTTAATCATATTTTTAAATTATGAACAAATGGTAGCTGGTAATCGATTACCCCGATACTGCAGAACCAAAATTCAGTTTTGAGCACCAAAATGATTTCCTGCATAACCTTGGTTTATTCCCAGCACAAACAGTTGTTATACAACATATATGGCACATAAATACAGTCTCAATTCACATCAATTCAACTCCAATCAAAATCAAACACCAAATATGCATCAAAGTTCAAGTTTAAAGCTTCAACCTATCAAACTTAATTTCTATTCATTTTAACTCAAATTAATCATTCAGTGAGCATTAGTGCATCAAAAATAAGTGATTCAAACGGTAAATTCGTGGGTTCATGACCTCCAAGTCATAATCCCATTTCCACTTTCAAAGCCCAATGAACCTTAATTGGTTCCTATGATTTTAGCTTGTTTATTATCATTCTAGTAATTAGGTAACTTCTCCCTTACCAAGAGGAAGCTAAACAAAAGGTTGGTTCGAAAGAAAAGGGACTAGAATCAAGTTTGAGCTTCAAAGCTCTTGTGCTGCAACTTCAGAACAGGTTCAGCAAGCTAACTTTGGCCAATCACCACATCACGCACAGGTTATGAAAACACAAAAGAACGATTGATTTAGCAACTAGGAAGTGAGAACTTTGATTAGAAACAAATTTGAACTCATATGGTTCAGAGAATTTACCAAACCGTTTCGACTTAGGTGAGCAAACGAATCAGATTTTGCTCGGTTTTCGTGTCTGAACCCTTGACTTTGCAAGACTAAAACTCGATCTACAGGCAATGGTTTTTAGTGAGACTTGGTTCTATTTCAAGATTGAAAATAGAACTAGAGATGTGTTTTGGTTTCAAGGTTTTTGGTCGATTGAGAAAGGAGAACGAATTCGAAGAAGAAAGCACCAGAAAACAGAGGTTGAGAAATGGATTTTGGGTGTGTGGAGTGAAATGGAGCTCAAGCTCCACTCGAATCCCTATTTATAGCCACTTCCTTGCTTCCTCATGAAGTAAGGGTGTCTGAGCATTGCTTTGGGGAGAAGAAACGCATGTTAATTCCAGAATTTGTCCAAAACCGCCATGAAGCAGCTCTCAGACAGTCGTGGTAATCAATTACCACGATTCGGTAATCGATTACTACCTTAAAAATTTCAAAAATTTAAAATATATTATTTTATTCATTTTCCCTCCAAAAAGATTTTTAATTCTTTTCTAATTATTTAAAATACTTAAAATTATCATTAATTCATAAAAATTTTATTTATTATTTCACTTTCATATTTTACATTTTATTCTCCTGAAATTTTATAATAGCAGGAAAATTTACTATTTTACCCTTCCTTTAATAATAATAATAATAATAAATATAAAACAAATTACTTTAAACCAAAATATTGTATTATCATAAGAGTATATATAAAAATTCTAGGGATATTCCTAGTGGGTGTTACAAGCGTCATGGTGGGCGGTCGATGGGGTCGGTAAGGGCGGTGAGGTGGGAGGTGACAACAGTGGATTCAACCACATGTGGACATGGGTCAGAAAAATATGAACATTTTTGTTAACAGACTAACTTTAAAAGAAGATCTAGCTAGAAGCCTATAATAAGGAATGATTTCATAAAGGATTCTGGAAAGATTTTTAATAACCACAAATAAACACCAAGTTCTTTTACAAGAGCTTATAAAAGAGTTTTAATGATATCTCTACTCGAGCAAGTCCATATATTCTATTCAATAAACAACAGAGAACTTCTTTTAAAATAAATTATTATTAAGAAGGAGTGTTACACCTTTTGTGGTATCAGAGCATAATGGTCCTGATTCTTGATCCTCTCAAGCATAATCTGCCAGAAGTTGCTACAGCTGGGTAAAGTTTTCTTAGCTATTTGATTTATTTCATATGGCTTAGTTCTATTAGTGATAGATTAGAATAGAACTAGATGGATTTCAAAGTTTAGATAGATCTTTAACGACATAGGTCCATAGTGCAGGCTCACTATGGCATCGCGATATAGAAACCATACGAACGAACTACTGGAAATGATGGCTACAGTGTTAGAAAATTTGCAGCAGAATCAGCAGCAGCAACATCAACCTCAGCCCGTCAACCCACCTCCAACAGGTGCGGTAGCTGCAGAAGCCAAGACTTTGTCGGATTTCAGGAGCTGCAATCCCTCAAAGTTTGCTGGTGGATTTAGACCAGAAGAAGCTAACAAGTGGATCTTGGAGATGGACAAGATCTTTAGAACTTTAGAATGCTCCGATGCCCAGAGGATAGCTTATGCTGTTTTCATGCTGGAGGGAGAAGAAGAACACTGGTGGAATCATACTGGGAGAATTTCTCAAGAAGTATTTTCCTGAGGATTTAAGGAGGAAGAAAGAGGTTGAGTTTCTACAACTCAGACAAGGCAGCATGAGTGTTGGTGAATATGCTGCGAAATTTGAAGAACTAATGAAATACTCCCCTTACTATCAGATGAATCCGGATGAAAGGAGTAAATGTATCAAGTTTGAGGGAGGACTGAGACCCGAATTGAAGTCGGTGTTCAGTTATCAAAAGATTCAAAGTTTCCCTACGCTGGTTGATATGTGTAGGATGTATGAGGATGATAAAAGGGCGGAGGCAGTTCAGATTGTGGAAGGAAAGAGGGAACATTTGGGATATGGTCCACAGAGACGGAAGGGGCATGACCACTGTAATAAAGGCCCTTATTCTCATAAGAATAGGGGAAAGGGCAAGATGTCTGATGATCGAAACACCTCTTACAATAATGCTCCTTATTGTGAGAAGTGCAGGCGTCATCACTTTGGAAAGTTCTGTTGGTCTCACAGTGGGTGTTTTAACTGTGGGAAACCTGGTCATATTTCTCGCGATTGCAAGGAACCACCCAAGAATGCTCAAAGAGGTTCTACAAACAAGCCGGTGACTCAAGGTAGAGTTTTCACCCTTAGTGGTGCTGAAGCGAATCAGACTCCAGGACTCATGCAAGGTACTTATTTGCTCAATGATCAACCTTGAAGAATTTTATTCGATTCAGGAGCCACTCATTCATTTGTGTCACTTGAATGTGTGAATCGTTTGAAATTGCCTGTGTCTGAATCACCCTATTATCTTAGGGTAGAGACCCCTACTAACTCTCCTGTAATCACCTCAAAGGTGTGTCCTAATTGTAAAATTAGGATAGTAGACCGAGTCTTTCAGTTAGATTTGATCTGTCTACCTTTGTCCCAATTGGATGTAATTTTGGGTATGGACTGGATGGTTAGCAACCATATGGTTATTGATTGTGCTAAGAAAACGCTTTTGTTTAAAGACCCAATCTTGGAGAAGTATCTCTGTTTGGTCTCTGCTGTTGAGCCGGAGAAAGGAGAAAGGTCTATGGAGGAGATTCCGATTGTTAGGGAATTTCCGGAAGTGTTTTCCGAAGAGATGCCGGGATTACCACCCAAGAGGGAGATTGAGTTTGGAATCGAGTTGATTCCAGGAACTGGTCCCATTTCTATCGCTCCTTATAGAATGGCGCCACCCGAGATGGTCGAATTGAAGAACCAGATTGAGGAATTACTGCAAAAACAACTTATTAGGCCAAGTGTATCCCCATGGGGTGCTCCAGTGTTGTTTGTCAAGAAGAAAGATGGAAGCCTTAGAATGTGTGTGGATTATAGACAGTTGAATAAGGTGACTATAAAGAACAAGTATCCTTTACCAAGGATAGATGATCTCATGGATCAAGTGAGAGGAGCTTCGGTGTTTTCTAAGATCGATCTGAGATCTGGATATCATCATATCAGAATCAAGGAGGAAGATATCCCTAAAACCGCATTTCGATCTCAATACGGACATTATGAGTATGTCGTAATGCCGTTCGGATTAACAAATGCACCAGCCATTTTCATGGATTACATGAATCGGATTTTTAGACCATATCTGGATTCATTCGTGGTAGTTTTCATTGATGACATCCTGATATATTCTAAGAGTCCGGAGGAACATGCTGAACACCTTCGAGTAGTGTTGCAGATTTTGAAGGAGAAGCAGCTTTACGCCAAAACTCTAAGTGTGAGTTTTGGTTGAAAGAAGTTCAGTTCTTGGGACACGTGATCTCGGAGGGTGGCATAGCTGTTGACTCGGCCAAGGTGGAATCAGTTTTGCAGTGGGTTCGACCAAAGACAGTCACGGAAGTCAGAAGTTTCTTAGGGCTGGCCGGATATTATAGAAGATTTATTGAAGGATTTTCGAAGATTGCATTACCCCTCACCAAGCTGACTAGGAAGGATCAACCATTCGTATGGGATGAGAAGTGTGAAAGGAGTTTTCTGATGCTTAAGGAAAGATTAACATCCTCACCAGTGTTAATCTTACCTGACCCTCACAAGGAGTACGAAGTGTACTGTGATGCATCGGGACAAGGACTTGGGAGTGTTCTAATGCAAGAAGGAAAGGTTGTGGCGTATGCATCTCGTCAACTGAAAGTTCACGAGGTAAACTACCCCACCCATGATTTGGAACTTGCTGCAATAGTCTTTGCACTAAAGATATGGAGGCATTATCTCTATGGCACTACGTTTCGGGTGTTTAGTGACCATAAGAGTTTGAAGTATTTATTCGATCAAAAGGAATTAAATATGAGGCAGCGTCGATGGATGGAATTTCTGAAAGACTACGATTTTGAGCTTCATTACCATCCTGGTAAGGCCAATGTTGTGGCAGACGCTTTGAGCCGTAAAGCGATTTATGTGAGTTCCATGATGATTAAGGAAGCGGCTTTGATTGAAGAGTTTCGGGATCTAAGCCTGGTAATGCAAGTGGAACCAGGTCAGATTGTGTTGAGTATGTTGCAAATTTCTAGTGAATTCTTGGCTCGAATTCGAGAATTGCAACGTGAAGATCCGGAATTGCCAGAAAAGAGGGAATTGATGGAAAAAGGAAAGGAGTCAGATTTTTCAGAAGGGCCGGATGGAATTCTTCGTTTTAAAACGAGAATTTGCATACCGAAGAACTCGGAGATTAGGAGGATGATTTTGGATGAGGCTCATAAGAGTCAGATGAGTATGCACCCTGGATCGACAAAGATGTACCAGGATTTGAAAAGCATGTTCTGGTGGCCTGGTCTTAAGAAGGATGTAGCGGACTATGTAGCATCGTGTTTAATCTGCCAAAAAGTTAAAGTGGAACATCGTAAACCTGGAGGAATGTTGCAGCCCCTAGATATTCCACAATGGAAGTGGGACAGCATTTCCATGGACTTTGTGACTGGATTGCCAAGGACAGTTGCAAACCATGACGCAATCTGGGTAATTGTGGACCGTCTTACTAAGTCAGCGCATTTCATTCCGGTGAATATGCACTACTCTTTGGAGAAACTGACCCAGATTTATATTCGGGAAGTGGTACGATTGCATGGAGTACCATCTAGTATTATTTCGGATCGTGATCCGAGATTCATGTCTAGA
This sequence comes from Crotalaria pallida, assembly GCA_037953625.1. Taxonomy (NCBI): domain Eukaryota; kingdom Viridiplantae; phylum Streptophyta; class Magnoliopsida; order Fabales; family Fabaceae; genus Crotalaria; species Crotalaria pallida. The sequence goes on along the minus strand of CM075652.1, from coordinate 112,956,831 downwards.
TTTTGGACAAGTCTGCATCAAGCTCTGGGGACAAAGCTTAAGATGAGTTCAGCTTATCACCCTCAGACCGATGGACAAACTGAGAGGACCATTCAAACTTTGGAGGACATTTTGCGAGCTTGTGTGTTGGAAGAAAGAGGAAGTTGGGATCAGATATTACCACTCGCAGAATTTACATACAACAACGGATATCATACCAGTATCGGTATGGCACCGTTCGAAGCATTGTATGGGAGAAAATGCCAAACCCCGCTATGCTGGTTTCAAGTGGGGGAGAATTTACATCTTGGTCCGGATATGGTACAACAGACAACCGAAAAGATCAGAATGATTCAAGAAAAGATCAGGACTGCGGTGAGTCGTCAGCAGAGTTATTCGGATCGAAGAAGAAGACCTTTAGAGTTTGCAGAAGGCGATCATGTATTTCTCAGGATTGTACCGCTAAAGGGTGTGAGTAGAGCATTGAAACCTCAGAAGCTGTCACCTAAGTTTATAGGTCCCTATCAAATCCTTAAGCGAGTAGGACCTGTAGCCTACCAAATAGCTCTCCCGCCATCTTTAGCCAACCTGCACAATGTTTTTCATGTCTCTCAATTGAAAAAGTTTGTGCATGATCCAACCTCGATTCTTCAAATTCGTCCAGATGATTTAACCTTACGAGAAAACCTAACCTTTAAAGCTGGCCCAGTGAAAGTGGAAGATAGGAGGACCAAACAGCTTAGAGGAAAGGAGATTCCGTTGGTCAAGCTTATTTGGCAAAGTGGAAATGTATTTGAGTCAACCTGGGAATTAGAGGATCGAATGCGCAAGGATTATCCTGAGTTATTTTTGTAAGCTGAATTTCGGGGTCGAAATTCCTGTTAAGTGGGGGAGTAGTGTAACACCCCAAATTTTCGCTTCCTGATGTAATGCAATTGTGATTATTGAAAGATTAATTTATAATTACTTTCTCAATCATAATTACGTTTCATAAATAAATTAAGTCTATGATAAGTTAGTATTAGTTTGTGCGAAAGTAGAGAGTTATTGGAGCAAGAAGATAATATGTAAAAATAAGGTTTTTACATATTAGTCCCTGGAAGAGGACCTAGAAGCAATATTAGGAAGATTTTGGAGGGAAGGGCATTAAAATAAATATTTTTGAAAGTTTGACCAAACACTCGAGTATTTCTGGAAATACTCGAGTAATCGAGTCAGTGGAGGACTCATTAGTGCGGTTGATGAGTCAACACACGACGATTCCCCGAGGTTGACACGAAAAAACCATGAGTACACGTTAAGGACCTTCGTGTCGAGTTGCATGACGAGTGGGAATGTCTATTTAAGCCTTTGGTTGAAGATAATGGAGGATTTGGTTGGTTTTTCTCTGAAAATATAGAGTTAGGATTTTCAATTTCGTCTTCCACGTTCTCCTCTGATTCTGAGAGTTGAGTTGAGTGATACACATCATTGTAAAGCTCACATCATGAGCTTTACAAAGACCTAAGATTTGAGAGTTGTGGTTGCCTGAGGAAGGGGAATCGAAGCTCGAAAGTGAGGCGTTTTCTGTGGCCAAGTTCAGAACCTGAAGCTTGGAGCTCACTTCAAGCTTGGATTGTGGTAAGCTCCTGGACCCTATGACCCTCAAATTCGTTTACATCTCTAGATTAAGTTGCAGAGAACAACTCCTAACCTCTTTCCCCAATTTTTAAAACGATTTTGCATGTTAAATTCTCTGGTCTTGGTGCTCTGTTCAAACTGTGGCTGCATGCAAAGGATTTTTGGGTTTGAGCATCTCCAGCCAATTTCTCTGCAATTTCAGAGTTGATTCACGAATTAGAGGTAAGGGTGAAGCTATTAATTCACTAGAATAAGAGTATATTGTGTGGAATTAGGTTGAGAGTCAATGAATGACTCTATGGGCATAGTTTGAAATAGGTTTGAGGCTTGGAGGCCTTTCTGGACTTAACTGAAGGTTTGGACATGTTTATTTGGTCACATGCAAGGTGTACCAATGCTGAAAATGGAATGGATATATGTAGAATTGAAATTGGTATGTTAAGTTGTGGAAAAATGCATTTTTATGCATAATTATGGATAATCTGTGATTCAGTGTTAAATGTTGTTAATTCTGTGTTGGAACATGTTTAAAATGTGTAATGTAAGCTATATTGATCTTTGGTTTGGACTGGAATGGACTATAATCGAAATTGGTATGTTAAAACTTGATTTTAGTGTTGTCTGTCTGCAAACACTCGAGTATTATGGGTAATACTCGAGTATTTTGCCTGTTTTGAGAAATTAATTTTCTGGGAAACTCAAGAATACTCGAGTACCAGGAGGAATACTCGAGTACTTTGATAAATCAAGAAAACACTCAAGTCTGGAGAAGTTTACTCGAGTATTTTTGGATCAGGACAGAAATGCAATTTTACTTTTAACATACCTAATGGAATATCGATTAAGATCAATTATGCTTATGGGAAAAGTATCATGTTCCAATAAAAGGATTGGGAAATTATTAACAACAGTTTAACCCACTGAAAGGATAATATTGGATGCACATAATAAGATTATTGGTTAATCTTGGTGTATAATTTTTATGTGCATACATGCATGGTGTAAGGTTGGGGATAATTCGGTGGTAACTTGCTCGATGACACATTTTGGTAATGTGGGCAGCATTTGGGAATGCTGTTACGTCTTGGTGACTTTGTGTGCACACTATCCGAGCAGTTCCACGATACATGTTGGTCATGTATGCGAATTATTGGAATGAACGTTCAATGGACAATGGAACTGGGAGACATGCATCATTACTCGTAATTAATGGCACTAATATAAATGGAATACATTCATTTGCATTTACCTTTGCATTGGATACTTGTAACTGGCTATTGTTACATGTTTTATTTATTCTTATTCGATTATGTGAATTATGTGCTTACCCCTTATTGCCCATATTAGGTGATGGCACGCTATCTAGCTTGCATCGAGTTGCGCCCGCTCCCTAGTGGAGTGTGGTACTACGAGGACCATCGAGCCACATTTGAGGGTGAGGTGGAGGTGACTCTGTATCACCCCAACCCTTTGGCTCGTGTCCGTCCTCGTAGGTTTCGCATCCCTATTGTCTATACTTTGCATGTACCCCCTTTCTATACCTATCATGGACCACCCCCGACTCGACCTGCTCGTCGCTTCCACTCTTTCCGTTTTCGAGCTGCTACTAGATCTCACCCCTCTGCTTCTCGAGTGATTCGAGAGAAGACTCCTATACCTAGTCCGATGAGTCCGGTTCATGGGACACCCTCAGCGGACCCAGTGCCCAGTGGTGGGATACCCACTCAGTCGGAGGAGGTAGAGGAGGACCCGGAGGAGGGCGATGGTGAGGACGAGCCAGTCGAGCACTCCACTGGGAGCCAGTGGGGAGTTGGGGATCCACCAGGTGATGCATAGTATAGATGATTAGGATGTGGGACGGGTGGAGCAGCTGCTGGAGACTTAGAAGATCATGCTATGGAGGAGGATCACTGGACCACCATTGGAGATTTCACATTTTGCTCTGTATATATATTGTATATATTTTTGAGAGATCTCAGTGAGGTGGTCTTATCTATAGTTTATATTATGGACTTGTATTTTCGTAACACCTGCTACCTCGACTTTGACTTGGATGTATGTGACTCTTTTATGGATGATGATATATATATATATATAACTACTTTCTTTTTATAAATAATTTGTGAATGTGAATTACCAAGTCAAGGTCTCTATTTTCCGCTTACTTCGATAATTACGATATTTCACTTTAATAAGGAATGATTTCATAAAGGATTCTGGAAAGATTTTTAATAACCACAAATAAACACCAAGTTATTTTACAAGAGCTTATAAAAGAGTTTTAATGATATCTCTACTCGAGCAAGTCCATATATTCTATTCAATAAACAGCAGAGAACTTCTTTTAAAATAAATTATTATTAAGAAGGAGTGTTACACCCTCCTGGGTCAAATGGTGCATTTTTCACTCCAAGCATCATCACATGGTGCTTGTCTTTTTCATCATGCATGGAGTCTATGAAAGTGTAAATTCCATGGCTTAGCAAGGTTGCCTTTTCAGGCTCTAAAAAGGAGAACAATGGCTTATCATCATCATGAGCATCAAGGAAGTCATATAAAATTAAGGGGTAAATTGAAGGAAAAAATTTTGAGGGTTCCACATATTCATGCAATCCAATACATTTAGCAAGAGCAGAAAATTCATCATGCAAAGTGGACCCTAATTCAACCCCTAGACTCATCCCATTATTCAATTTATCTTGTTTCACTTCCTCAATCTCATCATGCACAATTTCTTCTTTTTCTATGGGTTTAGAAAGGGAAGCACTTTGGTCTTCCATAATAGAAGATTTTTGTACCACCTCCTATAAAAGACCATCAAAAACTTTAATCTCATCAAAAACATTTTGTGCAAAACAGGAAGGAATAGGTGCCGACAAAATAAATTTGATACATTCTATGTCATCATGAGAATAAGCCATGTTAGATAATAATAAATAAATATATATATATATATATATATACCCAAGTTACACTAAGTAAAATTAAATTAGTACCGAAATTAATTAAAACAAAATCACTCCCCGGCAACGGCGCCAAAAACATGTTGGGAGATTCCGGCAAGTGCACCGGATCGTACAAGTAATATAGACAATGTAGTCCGAATATCATACCCAAGGGAGTGACCGTTTAATTAATTCCACCTAATTAATATTACTTAGTGAACAAGACAAAGGATTTATGATTTTGTAAATAAAAACAGAAATTAAAATAAATGATTTTTTGGCAAGGGGAAAGGCGGGACGTAGTTTCGATGCAGGTTCCTAAATATTCTATAACAAATTAATTTATTTTCCTTGAATTCCGAATTGGTTTTGCAAAATTAGATAACACCTAATGTCTTAGCGTGTTTCTATATTTTAGAGATTAATCTCGCAATGATGTCTTAAGGGAGCCTTAAAACATAACCCTTTCATTAAGTTCAGTCAAAACCTCTTTTTATAAAATTACCCAATTCATAGAAAACATGTTTGTGCCTATACAATTGAGTTGTTTGATTAATGACTAAATCCTAAATTCATATGTCTATTCATAAAGGATTTTCAAAATTCATGAAACAGCTTCTTTCATGAGAAACAAATAAGAACAATCAAACACATAATTTAATAACGGAAAACAAGATTAATTTATTACTATAAATATTGAAAAGGTTCCGTACATCTACTCCTACAACCCAAGAATGGAAGTAGTTCATACTTACACGAGAAAACACAATAAACATGATAAAAATAATTACCATGAATCCTTGAGCTAACTCCGTGTTCTTCACACAAATCTCCAATCCTTGTTCCTTCTCCAAGTCTCAAATCCTAATATACTATTATTCTATGGAGTTGTATGAGTGTCTCTCCTTTTGGAATGAATCTTAATCCTATTATTATATAAAGACTAACCTAATTTTCAATCTAATGCGATAAGATTTTTATTTTAATAAAACTAATCCTAAATCTGAATATAATATGATCATATTAGAATAAACTAATCTGTAAGAATCTTATTTAGAAATAGAATTCATCATTAAAATCCTTCTAGAATCCCGTATTTATGTCTGACAGCAATTTCGGCACTGATTTTGACCCCTAAGATGGACGAATTTGAGTAAGGCTATTTCTGACAAAGTTGTAGATCTTTTCCTTAGCTTTTAAATGGTAGCCAGATCGTCTTATTTGGATAAACATAGCTCAAGTTATGATCAAAACAGCGAACAGTGTCACTTTCTCGCATTTTGCGCGCCCAAACGTGAAACACATGCGCATGGGCATGCTACTGTCTGGAAAAATCAACCAAATGCACCCCATTATTGGCCAGTTGACCCCAGCTCGCGCCTGGGCGCGTGGGAGCTGAGCCTGGGCGCCACAGTCAACTTTTCTTCATTTTTTCCTCTTTTTCTTCCCAATTCAAGTACCAAGTTCTCCTTCTTCATTCCTTTGCAAAAATCATTGTTTTAAGAGCTTAAATACCAGGAAACAAACCAAACACATCAAAAGGTTCCAGAAATCTTATAATGACAAAATTCCATTGTTTTATTCCAATTTACTCAAGCAACAAGCCACTTACTATGTAAAAGGGAGGCAAAAAAAGTAAAAAAACATCACATATTAGACCCTAATCATCAAGTCATTTAACTATGACTAAAACGCGTACTAATCGGGACCGAGGAACTAACCTTGGCCAAAGGTCTGCGTTTCTAGTTACAAAAACATAACACATTGCTTAAAATTTCATACCGGGTGTCACAACATTTATAACTAGTGCTATCAAATTTGATATTCTCCTCTCATCGAAGACCTAATAAGTCACTTCGGATCACGACCCTACCTACTTGCCCATATATATAAAATTAAGTATTATGGATACCTCGACGTATTACAATGCGGCTTATATATTAAACATAAAGAACATACAAGAGATTGAACCAAAATACGAATAAACCATTACCATGTCCTAACCTTTATGAAATTTAAGAAAAATGTCATAAAATTATTTAACACATCTTAAAATTATAAATTTCAATTACAAAGATTTTATCTTTTAAATTTTTAAAAAATCTCTTTAAAGCATTAAGGATATAAACGAGGAAAAAGAAGCTTTGATTCTTGGTGTGTGGTGTAATACAGCTATGTACTGTCAACAAATGAGGATCCAGAAATGGACTCGGAATAATGAAAGGCAATAACATCTTCAAATAAAATGATGACTTTTGATTTGATTAATGTATTAGGCAAATAGACATTTTTAGTATAAAGAATCTAATGTGTTCGTATTCATCTTGAAATTCTTTGGACTTTTTGGTTTTTCTATCATACTAATAATATCTCGCCTATGCATGTTTTCACCATCCTCCTTGAGCTCTAGGCTTTTAGCTAGGTTTTCGTTTAAAGTTAGTCTTTTAACAAAAATGTTCATGTTTTTCTGACCCATGTCCCATGTGGTTGAATCCACTGTAGTCACCTCCCACCTCACCTGTAACATCCCAAATTTTAAACCTGAGTGCAAATAAATTAATAATAGTTTGAGATAATTGGAGATAATAATAATAAAACCATAAATAGGTATTAAAATAAGTGTTCAAGCATTAGAAAAGATAAATAATAATAATATTGGTTTAGGAAAAGAAAGGAGCATTAAATTGAAATTAGGAACATGCCAGAAAAATAGATAATTCGGTACTAAAACATAACATAGGGTAGAAAATCAAAATAAAAGATTTAGGACTCAAAACAAAATTTCCACCGTTGGATATGAAGGTATGATTTTTAGGAAGTTGCTCGTCAAATTTGAGCAAGATCCAACGGTGAACAAAGAAGTTATGACTATTTGAAGTTAGGGAGAAAATAGTTGAAAAATAGAAAAACGAAGTAGCAGTACCTGTGAATTTCGCTTAAGCGAAAATGTCACAGATTCAACATCTCAAGAGTTCGCTTAAGCGAATAGGTTTCGCTTAAGCGAAATGGTTGAGCTGCATCACTGAAGGGATTTCGCTTAAGCGAAAATGCTGCGATCTGCAACACTGAATACGCGTTTTTAAGAGCATTTCGGTATTTTCCCCACCCAAAACCCATTTTAACCCCCCAAAACCTCCCTTCCCTTCTCCCATTCGAACCTCCTTCTCTTCCCCCATTCTCCATCTTCTTCTTCCTCAACCAAGGGCTAGGGTTCCTCCTCCCAACCCTTCTTCCTTCCACTATCACCATTGATTCTTAAAAACCAAGCCTCCAAGCTTCAAGGCATCTCTCAACCTCTCTTTCCCCTCTTCCAATTAGAGCCACCATCACCACCTCAAGCTTCTCCATCATCATCTTCATCCTCAAGCTTCCCATGGCTTCCATGGTGTGAGCTTCAAGCTTCAATCTCCATAATCATCAAGGTTTCATTTTCCCTCTTTCCTTTTCAATCTTTCCATTTCCTTTTGATTTGGGTATTCTCATGACCCTTATTTATTATTATTGTTGTTATTGTTCCTTGCCCCAATTTTACAAGAGTAATTTGGAGCCTCCCACACTCTAAGAGGGAACTAATCAAGCTTGCTTTGCTTCATGGATTAGTGGATACCGACACCTCTCCTACATTAGGGTGCAAAGCTCTCTTAAGGTTTAGTCTCCTTTAATTATATTTAAGGTAAGGGGTTTATTGCCGCACGGTGGTTGTGTAACTAGTATGTGTGTGCGTGTTGAGACAAATTAGTTTGTGTAGTTGATATTAGGAATTGATATTTATGAATTATACTATGAATTGATGAGTTGTTGTGCTAAGTGATTAATTGATATATATATATATATATGTGTGTGTGTGTGTAATCTATATAATTTAGTGTACTAATTCTAATGATGTTCTATATTTTGATATGTGAATTGAAATAGATGGAATGGTGTATGTATGTTGTATTTTAGAGATTGATTGAAAACGGAAAGGAGTGGACAGAGGAGTGAGCCTTGAATTTAATAGTAACACATAGATGAAAACGTAAGGGAAACAAATCGATAAAATAGGAAGTATCTTTAGAAGTGATAGTGAGTTAATTCTAGGGAAATAGATTAGTTGGTGTAGAAGAGAAAAAGAGGAAAATGAGAGTAAAAGGTGTTAGGCGAGGGCGGACTAAAATTGATGAAAAGGAAAAGAATAAAAAAGAAAAAGAAAAGAAAAAAGAGAATATCGGTATGTGGTTTGGACCCTAGAAGGCATACGGTGGGGTGCAGTAAGGCGGGTGCGCAACACCTGCAGTAAGTCGCAAGTTGCTCCGGTGCATGGGTTGAGTCAGACGTGCGGCCTTTGGGGATCCGTACGCATCGGTAAGTCGACACCGGGATGGGTCGCAGTGGCAAATTCGCATAGCCAATGGATTTTGTGGTAATTCAGGCTGCGTAAGTCATGCTCTCGGGTGCAGGAAACGTAAGCCGCTTGGGGAGTGTGCAGGGGTCGAGTAAGACGTGCGGCCTTCGGGGATTCGTACGCATCCGTAAGTCGTACTCGGGATGGGACGCAATAGTGAAACCACAAAGATCCAGAAAAAGTAAAAAGAAATGGAAAAGAATGAAATAAAAAGGAAAACGAGAAGGAAGTTGAGAAGGTGATGAATGAGAGGGAGAAATGAGAGATAGGGATTAGAATTAGTTAGCTTAGTAAAATAGGGTGACTGTGAGAAAAACAGGAGTGGGAGAAGAATTGAGGGATTAAGTTTAGGTGAGAGTAGAAAGCTAAGTGAACGAAAATAGAATAGGAATTGACATTAATTAGGAAATGTGGATAATTTGAATATGTTTGTGTTTGTAGTGGATAGGTGATTGGGCGTGTTATAATTGTAATATTTGATTATTTGCTAATTGTGTATGACTTGGCATGTAATATACATTACTAGTTCGTGCAATTCTCACCCTTACAACCACTACAGGTATAGGTTGAGCTTGCAGACATAGAGGCTGAGCAGGAGCACACTTCCCACAGGAAGTGTGAAATCGAGTCATTCTAATATTCTGAGTCATTTTATTAATTTGTGTCAAACCGGGCCACATTTGCGTACTTGATGTATTTTGTATAACTATGAATTATGTATGTATTTCAATGTGTATTTTGGAAAAATGGTGGCCCGGGGTATTTAATTTTATTTACAAATGTTTAAAAGTTCCTACTTTAATATTTGATGTTAAAAGAGTCTAAGTATGTTGTATATTATATCTGGATGTCTGGTTGTTGTTGAAAACTGTTTTGGACAGGTTGCAGGTCAAAGATAATTTTTGGGAATGTCCATAAAACAGAGGAAACTCTGTCCGTCTTTCCGCTTAAATTATAATAAGTATTTTAATTAAAAAGAAATCTTCAAATCCATATTTTCAAAATAGATAAAATAAAATAGGTTGTTACATTTATGGTATCAGAGAGTCTTGTCCTCGGCCTCAGAGTGAGAATTACTCTATTGGTTCACTCACCAAGAGAGTGACCAAAGTTTTGTGTCAAGTATAGGTACATATATAGGTACATACACTAGAATAATTATATTTTCTAGAATAACATTTAATTGTGTATGCATATGTGTGCATTTATTTTTGATTCCTCTAGGTACTATGCATTATGGCGGGTAGTGGTAGTGACAATGTTAGGAGCACTGCCAACATAGGAGGATCGGTTCAGACAAACCAGGATCAAGCTGAGGTAGTGCCCATAACTACTCCCATGGTAGCAGGAAGTGACAAGGCACCACAGGCACTACAGGACATAGCCTTGTCAGATACTCAGTGGCTAGCAGAGTTCCGGTGGAATAATCCTCTGAAATTCAAGGGTAGCGATGGCATGGCGAAAGCACTAGGATGGCTTCAGGAAATCGAGAGGATTATTCGTGCTATGACACCCCCAACGGAGCAGATGGTCATTATGGTAGAGCATGCACTTATCGAGGAAGCCGCATACTAGTGGAATCAAGAAAGAAGGATGTTGGAGGCATCTAAGCAAGAGGTGTCCTGGAGAGTGTTCAAAACTAAATTCCTGGCGAAGTACACTCCAGAGGTGATTTGCAGAGAAAAGGAGGTCGCCTTCCTAAATTTGACTCAAGGGGACATGAGCGTAACGGAGTACACCAACCTATTTGAGGACCTTATCCAGTATGCCTCAAGCTACACTGGGGCTGATGAGAAGACGAAGTGCATCAAATTTGAAGCGGGACTTCGTGGAGATATAAGGACTCTCTTGGAGAATTGTAAAGTCAGGAATCTTGCTCAACTGGTGGACTTGGCCCGAACTTGTGAGAAAAACTTAGAAATGTCTGCTGGTGGAAGACACAAGGTTCGGAAAGTAATGGACCGTACCAAAGGAAAAGGACTAGCTCAGACATCAGGTCCACAAGCCAACCCTCGCACTAGAGCAGCAGCTCCCAGAGTTAAGAACCAGAGTGCGATAGTTTCCACTACTCAACCATCATGTCAGACTTGTGGAAAATCTCATCGAGGTGTGTGCCGGTACAAGAATCGTAGTGTGAGAGATAGCCTATGCTTTCATTGTGAACAACCGGGACACTTTGTTGCAAATTGTCCCCATATCACTCCATGGAAGGGAGTGAGTGTACTGCAGAGGCAACCGGCGAAGGGATGTCCATCCGGACAAATAGGAGAAGCGTACAACATGGACAAAGCAGCAGGACTGGACATGGATGATCCAAGCGAAGGTGCGTGTTATTTTGAAGTAACACTTTGCTAAAGAATCAACTCATGGGGAGCCTAGGATTACTTTCAATTAGAACTATTTCCTAAATTCTAAACTTCTCTTTTTCTTTCAGTAGTAAGACCTCCTAGAGTATTTCCTTAGTAATTATATTCCGACCATTTCACAACGGGATACTAAGAGACATACCCGGAACATCCTTCCCATTCTTTCGCCTAAGTAACCGTGAAAGACTATAGAAAATTATCCGTGAAGTTAAAGCTTTAATAAACACACATTCCAGTGATGGTGTTGTCATTTGATAGAGTGTAAGGTCGGGATTAGCTATCCTTCTCTTACATCCGTTGAAAGACAATACTATCATACAAGGGAACACGATGATGTTCTGTTGATAGAGGTGAGATTGGGATTAGCTACCCCAGTTTTCGCATTTATTAACAGACGATAGCATTGCAAATCCTGAAGAACGTGATGATGTGCTGTTGCTAGATGAGGGTTTGGGACTAGCTACCCCAGTCCTTGCATTTATTGGCAGATATATCATTGCAACCTCTCAAATTCGATTAGAACCATTGACATAGGAATTCCACCTGAAGAAGGTCAAATTAAGTTCAAGCTCACTAGAAATCTTGTGGAAATTCGTTATAATCGATCGTGCGACAAATCTACCCATGACAATCCTATCTAGTATAGGAGTATAGAGAGATGTAAGTACGTGAAACCGCCATATCTTAGAAAACCCAACAAGTGGTTCATCCAACCTTGTTTTCCAAACCCGTCACCTAATCGAAAAGTAGAACCACTAATTCTTAACATCTGCTCAGCTACCCCTTGGTATCGATCTACGTATGTATGTTGATACTAAGTAGGGGAGAACCTTATAGTCCTACCCGAAACCCATCAGAGTGATGGTAAAGAATGAGAACAACAGCCGAGCAGAACTAGAACGTAAACTACCTTAGTGTACCCATAGAAACATGAAGACCGAAAACGGATGAGATGTCGAACATCCGCTGTTATCTCTTCCCACCCTTTGGAAAGGTATAACAAACTTGCACAGGCCACCAATATCTCTCAAATTGATGATGACATTATGTCGAGCATCAACCCAACTTTTAACAATGTTATCCTCATCAATGGTTGCCCAGGACCGTTATTCTTAAAAACCTTATGTAAACCGCTAAGAAGGTCACTAGGAACTGGTGGAGAACCAACCTCGAACGAGTTAGGATAAATCCGAACAAACACGGAACTGAGAAGTAGAATTAGACCTTGACCTCTATTCCCAAGTAGAAACCAATCTTAGCTTCTTTCAAGACGAAGCGGAGCTAGGAAGCGAGTAAGCTGAAGCGACAATGAAATAGGATTAGGATGAAGTCAAGTGGAATGTCGGAGTGACTTTTCCTAAATTCAAGCAAGGAAATGAAGTGCTAGGAATTCTTCAAGTGCTGTGATTAAAAGAACTGCAACCTGACAACAATGCCATTCTTAGAGTCTCAGGACTCTATATTGTGGCCCGAATGACAAAAACCTTGGGTTGCGCACTTGGAAGAATAAACAGGAGTCTGATCAAAGGGAGTGAATATTCTGGGAAATGAGCGGAGGTTGTGGCAATTAAGTCTCTTGGACAAATTCCGAGTACGGGAGTAAATGACGAAGAGATGCGAGGTTGCTGTACATTAATTCTCAAGGGTTTGTTATCTCCATAGATTACTCGATGGAATTTCGGGGACGAAATTCAAATAAGTAGGGGAGAAATGTAACATCCCAAATTTTAAACCTAAGTGCAAATAAATTAATAATAGTTTGAGATAATTGGAGATAATAATAATAAAACCATAAATAGGTATTAAAATAAGTGTTCAAGCATTAGAAAAGATAAATAATAATAATAATATTGGTTTAGGAAAAGAAAGGAGCATTAAATTGAAATTAGGAACATGCCAGAAAAATTGATAATTCGGTACTAAAACATAACAGGGGGTAGAAAATCAAAATAAAAGATTTAGGATTCAAAACAAAATTTCCACCGTTGGATATGAAGGTATGATTTTCAGGAAGTTGCTCGTCAAATTTGAGCAAGATCCAACGGTGAACGAAGAAGTTATGACTATTTGAAGTTGGGGAGAAAATAGTTGAAAAATAGAAAAATGAAGTAGCAGTACCTGTGAATTTCGCTTAAGCGAAAATGTCACAGATTCAACATCTCAAGAGTTCGCTTAAGCGAATAGGTTTCGCTTAAGCGAAATGGTTGAGCTGCATCACTGAAGGGATTTCGCTTAAGCGAAATTATTTCGCTTAAGCGAAAATGTTGCGATCTGCAACACTGAATACGCGTTTTTAAGGGCATTTCGGTATTTTCCCCACCCAAAACCCATTTTAACCCCCCAAACCCTCCCTTCCCTTCTCCCATTCGAACTTCCTTCTCTTCCCCCATTCTCCATCTTCTTCTTCCTCAACCAAGGGCTAGGGTTCCTCCTCCCAACCCTCCTTCCTTCCACTATCACCATTGATTCTTAAAAACCATGCCTCCAAGCTTCAAGGCATCTCTCAACCTCTCTTTCCCCTCTTCCAATTAGAGCCACCATCACCACCTCAAGCTTCTACATCATCATCTTCATCCTAAAGCTTCCCATGGCTTCCATGGTGTGTGTAACATTCTGATTTTTCGTATTATAAATTTTGAGTCTTTATTGAATTACGTAATTGATTCTTTTAAATAATAATTATAGTGTTGGACATTTTCATAAAATATCCTATAATAATTACGGAAGTATATTTTATTTTTAGATTATAAAATAAAGTAACTTAAAGTGGTTACCCTATTTGAAAAATACACTTTCTATTTCTTATTTTTATTCTTATTTCGGATATACTCCATATTGAAATATTTCATGTTTGATGTTTATAAGTTTCTTATGATTTTATTTTAATATTGAGGTATAAGATTGATTATTGGTATTTCTTTGTTTAAAAAAAAAAAAACAAAACAACAACAACGTGTGCTGTGCAAGAAAAAGGGAAACCCTATTTCCCTTACGTTGGATATCAGCCGGCCCTAATTTGTGAGCAGCCGCCAACACCCTTCTTCTTCGTTGCTTTCCCTTTTTCTCTCGCCACCTTCCTCCCTCTCGTCTCTCTCTTCATTGCCCTCTCGGCCGCCACCCTTGTTCTTGTTGCCACCGCCAACACACGTACTCCATCATCGCCTCCATCTCTCTCTCTCTCTCTCGCGCGTGTATGCCTTCAACCCAGTCGCGATTCGCGACTCACTGCCCTTGGGGTCGCGATCCAGCTACAGCCGTGACCAGAAACTCGCCATCGCCGTCTCCTCCTTACGCTAGAGACAACCACGAACCAGCGCCGCTGCCTTGCGTGTTCTCCCTCCTCTAGTTGCGCCGTCGCTGCTGTTGCTGGAGAAGGAGGATTCGCGAGCCATGGATCTCCCTTCGCCGCTCGTGCTCGTCTCCGCTGCCATGGAGGACGCCGCCGCCGCCAAAGTGGGGAGAGCTGCATCCTTCTTTTGCTGGTGGCCATGGATGCAGGGGTCACGAGTTTGGTAAACCGACGCCGATACCGTCGTTACCGTGACCAGTCCCTCTGTGGTGCTTTGAACCGGATCAGGGCTGAACCGAACCGAAGCGACCTTCAAAACCGCATTTGAGGGTATATCTCTAATACCTTTTTAATTACTCTATGTTTTGTTTTAAATTTTTCATACTAATGCTAATTTTAGTGTTATCGGTAACAATTACAAAGTGTTAAATGGTTTTAGAATGTTATTTTGGAAGAACAAATGATATTGTAGTTTAATATTGTAGTTTTATATACTGTTATGTATATTTATATATATATATATATAATGATTTTAAGTGGTTACTTTGATTTGGAATAATATCGGATTAAACGTTATATCAAATGAATTGTTTTGAAGATTATTTTAGTTAAACGTGTTAGGTTCCTAAGTAAGTGAGTTGTAGTTTAGCTTGGTAGACTTGTCCCTAGGCTGAGCAATACACCAGTTAATTAGGAACCTGATATAAACGGCATAACGTTAATTCGAATTGAAACCTTGAACGTTAATTCCAAGTTGAAAGGAAGTGTAATTACCTTAATGTTGGAAACGTGAGTTATACTTATTTCGAATCGGAAATACTTCCTTTTAGTTTGGAATTAATAGTGTCAAGCAATATAGCTTTGATTTTGTGACTTGAAGCTAAAACTACTGAATTTTGATGTATTTTTTGATAAATATGTTAGTCTTGAAAGTTAATGTATTTTCAACAGGAAGCTACACTATTTTATTGAAGGGACAATTGTTCTAATTTCATTTGACTATGATTTATGAATTTTAATTAAATGTTTTCAAAAATTAACTTGTTTCGGTTTTCACTTAAAGTCCCTTTTTCGTAAAACGCATTATACCGATTACTATTTATTTTTATATGATCGGTTAGACGACGAAGGAGCTTTAGGATCAGCGCAAGTGAAAGCACTGAACCGCGCTACGTTTGGGCAACACTATATGAAAGGAAACAGGTTTATGGAAACGCAAGGTAAGGAGTGGGTATTAGTGAGTATTACCATACTCTGGGGAATAGTTTGTGGTATGTATATAATGATTGCTAGGAGTTATGTGTTAGTTAGGAAATTAGAAAACCTAGGGGAGAAACTAAATAAAATTGATAATAATGATCTTAATTAATGAGAGTGCCTTGGTTAAGTAATAAAAGTGAATGTAACTCTAATAAATGTTTGTGATTAAGTATATGCTTAGTTGGTGCTAAATGTGATGATATATGTGTTTGGTGCTAATTGTTTATAAATAAATGTTAAATTGTTGTAAAGAATGTGAAGTTGTGGCTATTTGATTATATATGTGCTGATCATTGAGGCTTGGTTTGACTTTTGTGAAAATGGACTGGAATGATGGAAAATTTTGGTTTATATATATATCTACTTGGAAAATGAATTTTTGATATGGAATAAAAGGGAATGCAGTGTGACTTGATCCTTGGGCAAGCCTGCACACTAGGTGCCCTGCTAGGTGGTGAATTGCCTGCTAGGGCCAAATTCCTGTCAGGCCAATTGCCCATTAGGTCCTAAATTCCCGTTAGGCGTCGGTGCGCCAAAGGATCAATCCCACTGCATAACCACCTGAAAATGAATAATATGTGAAATGGAATTTATGGGAAATGAATGTTAATTAAATTAACCAGCATTGTCCTAACGGGTGATGCCTAATGGGTGTCTCAGTCCTGACAGGTTTAAAGTCCCTAGTAGGTGCCGAATTGCCTAGCAGGTGCATCAATTCCTAGTGGTGCAATGGTAATTGGAAATTAAGGAAAGGGAAATAGTGTATCTAATGAATAACGGAAATGAGCAATGGAATTAAGGAATTTGGAATTATTGTTAAATTGTGTGTTAAGGGGAATATGAATTAATTAAGGCATATGGAATGATTATAACTGGAATCTGATTTTGGTTGTTTAAAATTGTGTGCTATTTGATTTATTTGATATTTGTGATTGGCTTAGTTAGTTATTATGTCATATTCAGAAACTGCTTTCCCATTTTATGTGTATGCTCACTCCTTACTATCATTTCAGGTACTAAGTTTGAGCTAGCACAGCCCCTGGCCGAGCAGGAGTGCACTCCACACCGTGGAGTGTAATTTAGTTAAGGATGTACTCTAGTTATTGTATTATAATTAATCTATTTTGGGTGTTTGAAATAATTTAATCGCTGCAAGCCCGAATTTATTATATGTACGTTATTAGGGCTTGTAAAGTTAATTAATATATTTAGAAATGCTGAAATGTTTTCTGGGTTGTTCTGGTTTGACAGGTGAAAACTCTAAATTTTTGGGAAGTCCGATAAACAGAGGAGATTCTGTCGGATTTTCGTTAAGATTTAAAACGAATTTTTTCAAATCCATTTTAAAACCAACATAATTATTAGTAAATAAGTTATATAAATGTTAGGGCGTTACAGTGTGAGCTTCAAGCTTCAATCTCCATAATCATCAAGGTTTCCATTTCTCTCTTTCCTTTTCAATCTTTCCATTTCCTTTTGATTTGGGTATTCTCATAATCCTTATTTATTATTATTGTTGTTATTGTTCCTTGCCCCAATTTTACAAGAGTAATTTGGAGCCTCCCACACTCTAAGAGGGAACTCATCAAGCTTGCTTTGCTTCATGGATTAGTGGATACCGAAACCTCTCCTACATTAGGGTGCAAAGCTCTCTTAAGGTTTAGTCTCCTTTAATTATATTTAAGGTAAGGGGTTTATTGCTGCACGGTGGTTGTGTAACTAGTATGTGTGTGCGTGTTGAGACTAATTGGTTTGTGTAGTTGATATTAGGAATTGATATTTATGAATTATACTATGAATTGATGAGTTGTTGTGCTAAGTGATTAATTGATATATATATATATATATATATGTGTGTGTAATCTATATAATTTAGTGTACTAATTCTAATGATGTTCTATATTTTGATATGTGAATTGAAATAGATGGAATGGTGTATGTATGTTGTATTTTAGAGATTGATTGAAAACAGAAAGGAGTGGACAGAGGAGTGAGCCTTGAATTTAATAGTAACACATAGATGAAAACGTAAGGGAAACAAATCAGGAAAATAGGAAGTGTCTTTAGAAGTGATAGTGAGTTAATTCTAGGGAAATAGATTAGTTGGTGTAGAAGAGAAAAAGAGGAAAATGAGAGTAGAAGAAAAAGGTGTTAGGCGAGGGCGGACTAAAATTGATAAAAAGGAAAAGAATAAAAATAAAAGAATAAAAAGGACAAATAAAAGAAAAAAGAGAATATTGGTATGCGGTTTGGACCCTAGAAGGCATACGGTGGGGTGCAGTAAGGCGGGTGCGCAACACCTGTAGTAAGTCGCGAGCTGCTCCGGTGCATGGGTTGAGTCAGACGTGCGGCCTTTGGGGATCCGTACGCATCGGTAAGTCGACACCGGGATGGATCGCAGTGGCAAATTCGCATAGCCAAGGGATTTTGTGGTAATTCAGGCTGCGTAAGTCATGCTCTCGGGTGCAGGAAACGTAAGCCGCTTGGGGAGTGTGCAGGGGTCGAGTAAGACGTGCGGCCTTTGGGGATCCGTACGCATCCGTAAGTCGTACCCGGGATGGGACGCAATAGTGAAACCACATAGATCCAGAAAAAGTAAAAAGAAATGGAAAAGAATGAAATAAAAAGGAAAAAGAGAAGGAAGTTGAGAAGGTGATGAATGAGAGGGAGAAATGAGAGATAGGGATTAGAATTAGTTAGCTTAGTAAAATAGGGTGACTGTGAGAAAAACAGGAGTGGGAGAAGAATTGAGGGATTAAGTTTAGGTGAGAGTAGAAAGCTAAGTGAACGGAAATAGAATAGGAATTGACATTAATTAGGAAATGTGGATAATTTGAAGATGTTTGTGTTTGTAGTGGATAGGTGATTGGGCGTGTTATAATTGTAATATTTGATTATTTGCTAATTGTGTATGACTTGACATGTAATATACATTACTAGTTCGTGCAATTCTCACCCTTACAACCACTACAGGTACAGGTTGAGCTTGCAGACATAGAGGCTGAGCAGGAGCACACTTCCCACAGGAAGTGTGAAATCGAGTCATTCTAATATTCTGAGTCATTTTATTAATTTGAGTCAAACCGGGCCACATTTGCGTACTTGATGTATTTTGTATAACTATGAATTATGTATGTATTTCAATGTGTATTTTGGAAAAATGGTGGCCCGGGGTATTTAGTTTTATTTGCAGAAGTTTAAAAGTTCCTACTTTAATATTTGATGTTAAAAGAGTCTAAGTATGTTATATATTATATCTAGATGTCTGGTTGTTGTTGAAAACTGTTTTGGACAGGTTGCAGGTCAAAGATAATTTTTGGGAATGTCCATAAAACAGAGGAAATTCTGTCCGTCTTTTCGCTTAAATTATAATAAGTATTTTAATTAAAAAGAAATCTTCAAATCCATA
Organism: Crotalaria pallida; assembly: GCA_037953625.1. Lineage (NCBI taxonomy): Eukaryota > Viridiplantae > Streptophyta > Magnoliopsida > Fabales > Fabaceae > Crotalaria > Crotalaria pallida. The sequence continues at coordinate 112,937,579 of CM075652.1, read as the reverse complement.
TTTTCAAAATAGATAAAATAAAATAGGTTGTTACATCACCGCCCTTACCAACCCCATCGACCGCCCATCATGACGCTTAACTCTCATCTTCGACACCTATGATTGTTACATGTGCTACTAAAAAAAACTCACTTCCCCCATCCCACTAACCTTCTATTCAAAACCCAAGCTCAAAGAATAGAAGAAATGATATTTTAATCCCGTATCGAAATAAGTATAATCTTCCAACCATTTCTTCACCAATTAAACTATGCCATTGTTGCTTTCCTCATTTCTTTGTCGAAGGGACTAGGTCTGATAAACATTACTTTTTACTTATTGTGTTTTTTTAGCCATTTTATTTTGTTTTATATGTTATTTTCTTTGTCCTTTGTTATAAGTCACGTTGACCTAATTTAAGCAGATTTTATTTTGTTTTTTTTATATCAAGGGTATCCTACGGTCGACAGCCGAAGACTAATCCTCTCCGAGTGAGTTTTGCCTCTAACAACAAAGTCTTTTCCATACCCACAGTAGGGGTCGAATCCCTGACATCTTAAGGAACTCAGTCATCTGCTATCTGTACTAGGCCTTGATGGTATTCACGAACAATGTTATTAAAACCGTAGCAACCGTAGCGGCGATAAAACAGGTCAGGACAATGGTTTACTGGTTTAGTGGTTTAACCATTAGAGTAGTAATTAAACCATAAGGATGTATACCAGTTAACTCGGACTCAATATATATTTTTATATAAGAAAACTTCTAAATTTTTCTTTAAAAATACTCAAATTTAAAATTTGTAATTTATAGTACTTTACTCTAAATTCTCAAAAACAAACATCCATAACAATCACACTTCAATTGTTTAACAAGTTCATAGTTTAAACTTTAAACTTCAAAATTCTAAAATCAAACTTAAAGTATTTATTGGACCTAAAAAAAAGTATTTTATTTTTTTAAAATTGAAAAAAAAAACGACGTGGTTTTAGGGTTTTACATGAAAAACTAACCAGCCCGATTCACAAAATTCTGATCGGTTTGATGATTTATTGGAATTCTGGCCGGTTTTTATTGGTTTTAACCGATTTGATGCACAACTGGTTGAATAGACGTACCGTACAGGTTAGGATTTTGGTTCTCCCTAGTTTTATGGTTGAACCAACCGATATGGTACAGTATTTATAACACTATTCACGGAGATTTAAAAAAGTAATTATTTCTATCAAATTTATTATTAAAAATTATGTTGACATTTCATAGTTACCTTATTTAGAACTTTAAAATAAACTTTATTTATTTCTCTCTCTATTGTAATTAATACTTTATCGTTCCTGTGAAATTATGAGGGGTGTATTTGCTATAAAATCGTTGGTATAAAATAGTTAATACTGCCTAGATATTCTAAAGTGACTTATAATAAGGGACTAAGAAACCTTCAAAATGGTGATTTATAATATGAGATGGAGGCAATATGTACTTTTAAAAACACAATACTTATCTATCATATTATCTTTTTTACCATTAATTTCTCTATCTTTTTTCAACTTAATTTTTATATATTTATTATTACTCTATCCAATTATTAAATGAAAATAATTTAATCAAAATATAACAAAATTTTATATTATTTACTCATTTCTTACTTAATAGAGGAGCGACTAGTTTAATTTTGGAATTGAGAATTAACAAGGATCGAAAGTGTTAAATTAACTTTCGGTGAATGTGATGCGGCAATTTTAATATAGGTGGCACTTTTCCATCGGTGACACATTCGGTGGTACCGAGAAAGGGATACAGAGAAAGTGGCTTATACATATATTGGGATGTTTTCATTAAAGAAAAATGGATAATACATGCATAGGGCTTGTAATCCTATAGTATAAAATAGGAGTACGTTGAAGTAGAAATGTGGTTAAGCATTTAGGTGTAAGTGTGTAACTCGTAATCACCTTTGAGCTCATGACTCGTGCATTGGGATTTAGTTCGCATCATAAACAATGTCCCCTTTAAACAAGTTTGTCATCCCTTTAATTTACTTCTTTTTATATTATTTGTATTTTATTTATTTGTCTCTATTTCTTATAAAAATATTTCTTATTCTATAGTAAGCATAAAAAAGTAAAAATCAAATAATCTTAAAAACAATAAAACATAAACCTTTGGTAACTTAATTTTAATTCTTAAATTTAGGTAAAAATATATTTATTAACATAAAGGCGCTTTGTCTAGGCATGAATGACTTGTCCGCTTTCCTCCATCCAAATCCACTTGTCCTACACCGAGGCGGCTTAGATCCACTATGCGTCTTGCGGTTTCGCCTTCAGTCTTGACTCTGATCATACTTATCTTATCTTTCCTGCAAGATTAAATCGTTATATATTAATTATGGTACTTGATATAATTAGGTCCACAACAAGTGTCAGCCTCCATATTTAAATTCCTAGCTCTATGGCTAATAAGGCAAAGCTTCTCAAACATTTGAAATTAGCACCATTTGAAATCTTGGTTTTTTGTGGACAATTTTTATGATAAGCTTGAGGCATGATTCAAACATTTGGACAATCATAAGTCACTTAAAAATAGGACAGAATTTCATAGTGGAAGAAACATGACCTTGAAGCCCACATCGAACAAAGTATGATGTTCCAACTACCTCTTGTCCTATATACAGGCAAGTGCAATTCATAAGTTTTATGGTCATGGGTCATGGGAATCGCGGAGGTTTAAACCACTAGGGAGTCACATTGCTTTAGGATCAAGGGAATAGTGAGGAGCCACCAATAAGTGAGACACCACATCTTGAACCAAAACCTTAACACTGTGATTCTATGAGTCTTGCCACTTATAAACCCTCTCACCCTTCCCATTCTATCTAATGTGGGACTTCATCTCACACTTGAATACTCACCAATCTCTCCTTTAAGTGTCAATCCCCACACTTACCGGTCACTCCCCCTTGATCCACCGTGTTCCAACCAAACCATCAGCTCTGCTACCACTTGTTGGGAAAAAATACCTTTCCTTATAACATTGTTCGTAAGAGAGAAATGAAATAGGAAAACAGAACAGCCACCACAGAAGGATTTAACGTGGAAAAAAACTCCAAAATCGGAGAACCACAGTCATTGCCTAAAGACAATCAGAAAATAATGCTATGTGAAAATTTTTATAACACATAGACTACTCTCCCCTCCCCTTGACCCCAATAGATTCATACTCTCCAAAGCTTTTCAGTATCTAAACTATATCTTACAATACTCTCTAAGTATACGAAGAGAAAAAAAGTTAGATACATGCTTAAAGTGTTTCCAACTGAGATAAGTTAAAACAAGGAACTTGAGCCCATTATATAGCCTTGGCATCTTTCCTTCATTCCAATCCCATACAATGTGGGACTTGCTAAAATATAATATTTCAAGCAAAACCCAACAATAACTAGTTTTGTTACAGTAGTTATGAAGTAATTCTTGTTTTAAATGTGATACAAAACCTCTACACCTTTGTTTTAAGAGCTTAAGGGTTGAGACATATTTCTTTTGAATCATTCTAGGCCGTCTTCGAAATCTGAATGGATATGTTGTTAAGAGGCGATAACAATATGAAAACATTGGGCCCATTTGGAGCAGTCAATGTCGTTTTAGTGTGAAATTAGCACCATTAGAAATCTTGGTTTGACGTCGACAATTTTTATGATGAGCTTGAGGCACGGTTCAAACATTTGGACTATCATAAATTACTTAAAAATAGGATATAAATTCATAGTGGAAGAAGCATGATCTTTTAAGCCCACATTGAACAAAGTACGATGTTCCAACCACCTCTTACCCTATATATATATATATATATATATATATATATATATGCAAGTGCAATTCATAAGTTTTAGAGTCATGGGTCATGGGAATCGGGGAGGTTTCAACCACTTGGGAGTCACATTGCTTTATGGTCATGGGAATAGTGAGGAGCCACCAATAAGTGAGACACTACATCTTGAACCAAAACCTTAAGGCTATGATTCTATGAGTCTTGCCACTTATAAGCCCTCTCACCCATCCCATCCTGTCTAATGTGGGACTTCATCTCACACTTGAATACTCAACAATCTCCCCTTTAAGTGTGAATCCCCACATTTACCAGTCACTCCCCCTTGATCCACAGTGTCCCAACCAAACCATCAGCTCTGCTACCACTTGTTTGGAAAAAATACCTTTCCCTATAACCTTGTTGGAAAGAGAGAAATGAAATGGGAAAACAGAAAAAGATTTAACGTGGAAAAAACTCCAAAACCGGAAAAAACAACCATGCCTAAAGACAATCAGAAAATAACACTATGTGAAAATTTTTACAACACATAGACTTCTCTCCCCTCCCCTTTACTCCAATTCATCCACACTCTCCACACTCTCCAAAGCTTTGTAGTATCTAAACTACATCTTACAATACTCTCTAAGTATATGAAGAGAAAAAAAAGTTAGATACAAGCTTAAAGTGTTTCCAACTGGAATAAGTTAAAACAAGGAACTTGAGCTCATTATATAGCCTTGGCCTCCTTCATTCATTCCAATCCCATGCAATGTGGGACTTGATAAAGTATAATATTTCACGCAAAATCCAACAATAACCAGTTTTGTTAGAGTGATTACGAAGTAATTCTTGTTTTAAATGTGATACAAAACATCTACAACTTTGTTTCAAGAGCTTAAGGGTTGAGGCATATTTCTTCTGAATCATTCTAGGTCGGCATGGAAATCGGAATGGATATGTTGTTAAGAGGCGATAAAAATATGAAAACATTATATTGAGCCACATTTGGAGCAGTCAATGTTGTTTTAGTGTGAAATTAGCACCATTTGAAATCTTGGTTTGACGTCAACAATTTTTATGATGAGCTTGAGGCTTGGTTTAAACATTTGGACAATTATAAATCACTTAAAAATAGGATGGAAATTCATAGTGAACGAAGCATGATTTTTAACCCCACATCGAACAAAGTACGATGTTCCAACCACCTCTTATCCTATATATAGGCAGGTGCAATTCATAAGGGGAATTATCATTTAGTTTCAGTTTTCTAACAGAAAATCATTATATTGTTATGCATTACGGTATCAAGAGTTGCGCATTTGAGGTAACTATCCTTTTTCTTTTCTTTTTATCATTTGTATTCTATTTTTTAGATCTATCTTTTTTCTATGATTTATTTTTATTAATATGATAGGGAAAAATTTAAAATTAAATAACATCCAAAATTAAAAATAAATCTCTATTACTAGTTTGATTTTAATTTTTAAAAATGAGCTAATCACAAGCATCTTTTCTTAAATAAAAAGAATTTCATTTAGCAGTGAACAATTGTTGATCATATAATTTTTAGAGTTAGTTTTATAAAATAAATTAAAATAAAATATTTGTGAAAAAAATAAAAGAACTTATAATGATTATCTCAAGAACTATACATCTTTGGAATTCCCAATGTGTAAGAGAATAGGTAGGAGCAAAGGCTGTTCTTCTGAAGTTTTGATGAGTTATTTAAGTTTTTAGTCCTTGATTAATTTATGTGTTTTCTGAAATTGGTCTTTGAACTTTATATAAGCATTTGGAAATAATTCTCTTTTGTCATTTAAGTAATGATATGGACAACATTCTACGTCACTTTTATAACATCAACAGTTGATATGACATATTATGTGGTATCACCTAGCACTCCCATGATTTTTTTCCTAAAAAAATAACTAAAAGGTGACTTTTAATTATTTTTTATATATATTTTTTAATTTAAAAAATTTACGAGGTAACACGTGACATATTACCTATCAATATGGCAAAAGTGACATGACATGTTATCAATCATATCTTCACTTAATTGGCAAAGAGGATTCTTTCCAAGTATTTGTGCAAAATTCAGGGACCCAAAATATATATAGAAAAAAAACGTTCAAGGATCAATTCCAAAAGAACACCTAAATTGAATGAGTATTAATACTTGATTCCCCAAAATTTAATTATTTTTTTCCTAAAATGCCTTTATGTATGTATGTATGTATGTATGTATGTATGTTTTTTTTTTTGTTTTTTTACGTTTCTTACGATAATGGGCCAGCGAATGATTTTTCAAATTACACATACGTTGACCCCTTGACATATTAATACATTATGCCCAGTACGCTAATCCCCAACGTATGTTAAAATTAACACATACACTGAGGGGTTTGCTTACAAAATTTAAAAACAATAATTTTTCCTAGTATCCTGACCCCCTAGTGTATGTGTTATTTTTAACCTCTGCTAGGGTCATCCTATCATACCAAATATTTGCAACAAATATTACACAACGTAATATTTGCAACAAGGCACTGAAACTCAATTGTTAAAATACACTGGTTTTCTGAAAATTGTCTTCGTCAAAAGCAAAGATGCTAGAGAAGCTTTTTGGAGCTTTTCGCAGAACAAACCATTATTGGTTCATCTCTTGTTAATTACAAGCTCCATCATAATTCAGTTGCCACTCTACCAGCAGAGGTATTTACGACCCCCACTCAGCGGACTGGGTTCATGCCACTTCCTGGTAAGGCACCTCCTCCTGGAAAAGCTTTTTAAACAGCAGGAGGTGCCTTTCCAGCCTGTGGCATGAACCCAATCTGTTGAGTTGGGGTCCCAAATATCTCTGCTGGTTGAGTGGCAACTGAAGGATGATGGAGCTTGTAGTCAATAAGAGATGAACCAAATGGTTTATCTTGCTCCAAGCTGCGAAAATCTTCTCCAACATCTTCGATTTTGACGAACACAATTTCAGAATAACCAGTGTCTTTAAAGAATCGAGTTTCAGTAGCAAATATTACGTTGTGTAATATTTGTTGCAAATATTGGTATAATACGCTAATCCCAGCATAGGTTAAAAATAACACATACGCTTGGGGGCCAATGTAGTGAGAAAAATTATAGTTTTTAAATTTTGTAAATTGATCTCTCAGTGTGTGTTAATTTTAACGTATGCGGGAGGGTCAACGTACTGGGAAAAAAATTAAAAGATCAAGGGGTCAGTGTGTGTGTAATTTTAAAATTCGTACTATGTTAGCAAACAAAACGTAAAAACAAAAAATACATACATGAGAGCATTTTAGGCAAAAATTGAAATTTTGGGGGTTAAGTATTAAGTAGGGGATAAAAAACTATATCCCTTTACTAATAGTATCCTATTTTACTTCTCTTCAAGCTTTTTTTTTTAAAGATGATTGATTGCTCCAAACTATCTCCTTGATATCTAATCTAATTAAAATAACCCTAGAAAATGTTAAATTGATAGAAAACTAAAATTTATATTCCATTGAATTTAGTTTGACTTACCATTCATCTATGTTTATTTTATTTACACGGAGCTTCACATTAAAAGGTTAATCTTATTCTGGAATTTCTTAAGTACACTATGTGTTACGTAATGTAATTTCTGGTAATAAAAAGTTGTTCAAACTTGTTTCTTGCCCAATACCACGAAAAGCATTTATAGAGATTTCTCCCAATCCAAGAGATAAACAATAGAAATTACAAAGAAATAAAATTTTAAAGAAGTTTCATTTTAATAAAAAAAGTTTTGCTTCATTGTAATGATTCGTGTTCCTGCCATAATGTTGTTGGTGGTCATAGTGATTTTTTTGACGAATCAAATTTTGAATAAGTTCATCAAATGTTGTATATCATGTAATGTGAAGCAATTGAAAATCAAAGCAAACCTAAAAAAAAATTTAGGATTTTATTATGAAATATATTTTCTTCTCAGGTATGAAATCTTTTTCATGATTTTTTTTTTTAAAATAACTCAAATCTAACTAATAGAAGGAACAATTTACGAAAATGCTTTCTTTCAATTTATTTGCATATTCGAATCCATTTACTCCATAATCATATATTGGTCGTCTATAAAATCTAACATTATTCTGCCTTTTTCAATCTTTATTATGTGCTTAAATGGTTGTGATAAGCTGCACGATTATGCATCCAAAGCTGTTCAGAAAGACAAAATATTAATGTTGAACCAAGTATCTCAAGACTAAAGAGGTAAGAACCAAGATTATTATTTAAAATGTTGGACAATATATATCTCAATGTGGATTTTTAAATATCTATATAATAAATTATACTACATGATACTCAGTCTAGTTAGACGTCGTGATGGGTGCCTTTGAATTCTTTTTATTTTCAAATTTAATATGGCCTTTTGGTATTTGCTTAGTTGTCTCATTGTGTAGACTTCATATCCATAAATTTGTTGCACAAGGTTGTCTCTTATTATATTGGTTTCCTGCTTTCTTAGGTTTACGATATTGTTATGGGTAAGAAAAAGAATTGAAAGCCTGTGTCAACTTTGATATGAAAATGGGATGAAAACATGCATTTTATCAATGAAGAAGTCAGTGGAAAGAGAAAAGCCCATGAATCTTTTGAAAAGCCTCAAGGAATCCGATCAAACGTAACTTCACTCGCTTTCCATCACACTAGACGATGAAATTATCCCAAGATGGAAGTTCAGTTGTGCTGAAGTGTATATTTGTGAAGCATGTGAAGCAAATGCCCAAGAGATTTTGATAATTCCAAAAAACAAAGTCCACAACATTGAAGCTTAGACTCAAGTTAGTCAAAAAAAAGGAATTCTTATAAACTTGTAATGTTAATTTAATTTTCTTAGAGTTCCTTAGGTGCTTAATGGTTAAGTCTAAGTTAGAATGAAGCTAAATCATAATCTAAAGAAAAATAGTATGCATGCTAAGTTAAATCAAAAGTGGGTGATTTTCAAAAAAAATAAAATAAAATAAAATAAAAGAAAGTGGTTTTCAAAAATGAAAATGAAAAGAAAGTGATTTTCAAAAATAAAAATAAAAATTATTAAGGAAATATTTTTTTTATAATGTTTTTGAAGTCAAGAAAGTATTTTCAAATTTAAAAAAAAAATGAAAAAGTGTATCTGATCAAATGTATCCGGATACTTCTTTAAAACAACAGTTATATTTTTGAAATCAAACACGATGTATCCGAATACTTTCAAAAGTATCCGGATACATACAGTTAAAATTGTCATAAACATAGCCGTTTGCTGTCCTAACTGATATATATATATTCCAAACGATTTCAAAACATCAGAACACGTTCTTACAACTCTGAAACTCTCTGTACTTACTGGAAAAACAAAAGCCATTGAAATTTCACAAGTTCTTCATGATTTCTTCTACTTTTAACATATAAACAAAGAACATTCAAGTGTTTGCTCTTTTCACTTTCATAAACCCACTTTGATAAACACTTATCATTCATTCTCTTCACTTTAGATTACTGAATTAGTGTTCATAGACATTGTACATATTTGAGTTGTTAATTGCACACAAGGGTGCAAGTGACTACAACAACAACGATTGCTCAAATTCCGCAAGTTGGTGAAAGTTTTTCATCACGCTTAACTTGAAGGTTTCAAGGAAGTGAAAGAGGTTCTTTCAACACACGGACTCACTGTGATTGGGCAAGGATTCGGTTAGGGGATACAAGTTCCAAAGAGGTTCTTTGGAGAGTAAAGTCTAAGGGGAAGGTTTTCTCTTAAACTACTTGTACTAACGATTTCTTGATCATAGTGAAGCAAATCTCCCAATTCAGAGAGGGAGGACTGGATTAGCATTAGTGTTCGTTAACACACTAATGTGAACCAGGATAAAATCCTGTGTTGGCTATTCTTTCATAACTCTTTACATTTCCGCACTTAATTTTTGTTATATTTAAGCATAAGCAAAAATTAATTTTAACTCTGATAAACCGAAACAAGACCATATTAAGTGAGTAATTTTGGCTAATTTTTTTTTATTGGTGAAGTTAGTATTCTTTGCCTATTCACCCCCCCTCTAGGGAATAATACTACCCACTTGTTTTCCAACAAGTGGTATCAGAGCAAAATGGAATTGAACATCAATTTTCTGAACCTAGAACTCCTGAACAAAATGGAGTTGTAGAACGGAAAAATAGAGTACTTGAAGAGTTAGCTAGAACAATGATGAATGAAAGTCAAGTACCACATTATTTTTGGGCTGATGCTGTTAATACTGCATGCTATGTAATTAATAGAGTTTTAATTAGGCCTATACTTTTGAAAACTCCTTATGAACTTCTAAAAGGCCGAAAACCAAATATATCACACTTTCGTGTCTTCGGATGCAAATGCTTTATTTTAAATAATGGAAAACAATATTTGGGAAAATTTGATCCGAAATCTGATGAAGGTATATTTTTGGGATATTCTTTACATAGCAAGGCTTATCGTGTTTACAGTAGACGAACTATGACTATGGAAGAATCTATACATGTTGTATTTGACGAGTCTCCGAAAGGAGAGAATTTTTCTATTAATGATAGTACAGGTTCGTTCGAACACCTATATGACAAGTATGGTGAAGACAAGACACAGAGTACATCAAAAGAAGACAATAGGGACAAACAAACAATTGAGGAGAAACAAGAAAAAGAGAAAGAACTAATTCAGTCTGAAGATGTTATCACTGACTTACCTTTAGCGTGGAAAATCAAGAAGGATCATCCTCTAGAAAATGTATTGGGTGAGATAACCAAGGGAGTGGTAACCCGAGGTTCCTTGCGTAATTATTGTCATTTTATTGCATTTGTTTCACAATTAGAACCTAAAACCATTAATGATGCTTTGTTGGATGAACATTGGATAATGGCTATGCAAGAGGAATTAAATCAATTTAAAAGAAATAATGTTTGGACACTTGTGCCAAAGCCAGATGATCATACAATAATAGGTACTAAATGGGTTTATAGGAACAAATTGGATGAATTAGGTATAATAACTAGAAACAAAGCTAGATTGGTCGCCCAAGGCTACAATCAGGAAGAGGGCATCGATTATCATGAGCCTATGCTCCTGTTGCTAGACTTGAGGCCATTAGATTACTACTTGCTTTTGCATCAATAGTTGGATTTAAGTTGTACCAAATGGACGTAAAGAGTGCATTCTTAAATGGCTTTATTCAAGAAGAAGTGTATGTGTCTCAACCTCCAGGATTTGAAGATTTTGAATACCCGAACTACGTTTTTAAATTAAATAAAGCTCTTTATGGTCTTAAGCAAGCTCCTAGAGCTTGGTATGATCGATTGAGTAATTTTATATTAGAAAAGGGTTTTAAAGGAGGAAATGTAGACACAACACTCTTTATTGAACAAAGTGGCAAAGACATTCTTTTAGTCCAAATTTATGTTGATGATATAATTTATGGTGCTACTAATGAGAATCTTTGCAAGAATTTTTCTGACTTGATGCAGAGTGAATTTGAGATGTCAATGATGGGAGAACTAACATTCTTCCTTGGATTACAAATCAAACAAGTTGACGATGGCATCTTCATTCATCAAAGCAAGTACTGCAAGGAGCTTCTCAAAAAATTTGGAATGGACAATTGCAAACAGAGTTCAACTCCAATGTCAACCACGTGCTATCTAGACAAGGATGAAAAAGGACCATCGGTTGAGGTAACTCGTTTTAGAGGAATGATTGGTAGTTTGTTATATTTGACTGCATCTAGGCCTGACATAATGTATAGTGTATGTGTATGTGCTAGATATCAATCAAATCCTAAAGAATCACATCTAACTAGTGTTAAAAGAATAATGAAATATCTGAAAGGAACCATGAATTTGGGTTTATTTTATCCAAGGGGTGCAAATCTAAACTTAATTGGTTATTCCGACTCTGATTTTGCTGGCTGTAAATTAGATAGGAAAAGCACTAGTGGAACATGTCACTTCCTAGGTAGTTCACTTGTTGCTTGGGCCTCCAAGAAACAAGCTTGTGTTGCATTGTCAACGGCTGAAGCTGAATACATTGCGGCTGGTAGCTGTTGTGCCCAGATTTTATGGCTAAAACAACAATTAGTTGATTATGGGTTGATATTAGATCACATCCCTATTCGTTGTGACAACACAAGTGCCATTAATCTCTCTAAGAATCCGGTTATGCATTCCCGTACAAAGCACATAGAAATAAGGCATCATTTCTTAAGAGATCATGTTTTAAAAGGAGATTGTGTTATGGAGTTTGTAGAAACAACAAAACAATTGGCTGACATTTTTACGAAACCTTTGCCAAGAGACTCTTTTTATTTGATTAGAAGAGAATTGGGCATTCTTGATGAAACAAGTATTGATTAATTGTTTTTGTTGGATTTTAGTACTAGAAATCTCCTATTTTTGTTAAAATTTATGCCTTATTTGAGTGTGCCAAGTATATTCATGTGTTAAATTTCATGTTTAATGTTCAAATGATGTTAGGATGGTTGCTTATTTGTGTTAAAATTATTTGTTTTAAGTTTTTATGTCTTTTTGGTCAAAACTAAGAAAAATATCCGGATACATTTAAAAGTATCCGGATACCGCGTGTTAAGCTGGCCAAAACCAATCAGATACATAAAAGTATCCGGATACTAGAGGATGTATCCGGATACCCCGTGTTCAGCAGACCCATAAGAAGGAAGATACATAAAAAGTATCCACATACACTTCATCTTCTTCCTTGCGCCGTTCTTCCCCCTTTCTAAACCTAGACTTTCAATCTTCAAAATCCATCATTTTTCTCTCAAATTAACTCAATTTCTTGATGATTTCACTTATTTCCAACACTCCTCTTCTCAAAAATCTTGTTCTTTCTCTCTAAAAACTCGCTTTTCTTCCCATGAGTTCTCTCTCTCTCCTCACGGCTTTCACTCCTAGTCTCTCTACTCACGGTTTTTCTCTACAAAAACGTGTTGTTCATCACATTCATGGGTGACAGAGGCACTCCCGGTCGTGGCAAGCGTATTAAGTACACTGGACCACGTGCCCGCGTATCACCGCCTCGTGGAAATCATGACCCATTTGCTGGAGATCCACATTTCAACGCTTTTGATCGCAACAATCGTGTGCAAAGCTATGAGGGACGTCGAATCCAGATTGTGAGGTGGCTGAACTTCGATTGGCTTACTCAAGCACGCTTTAATTTTCACAATCAATTGGAGATACAAGGTATTCGCAGGTTCTTGGAATTGAAATGTAACTATTATCCTCGCATGATTAAGGAATTTTATGCTAATCTGATTTTTAGAGATGATAGTCTTCAAACATTGGTTAGAGATAATCATATAGTTATCACTGAAGCAGATTTTATGGAATTAGTTGGTTTAGTTGCTACGGGTGTATCTAAGGATGATAGTAATAGTGCTTTTAAACGCTGCAATCCTGTTCAAGTGTATACAGAAACTTTAAGGAATCCTCTTGGTTGGTTAGGACCCAAAAAGCAAGTTGGTAAAATGAAGACTGAAGACCGCCTCCTGCTTTATGTCATTACATACTGCCTGAAGCCTTGCTCTACTGGTAATAATGCCATAGCTTTAGGAAGTGATTTGAAATTGATGTACTGCATCAAGCAGGGCCTTAAAGTGAATTGGGTTCGAATCATTCTGGATTGCATGAAGGGTGTTATTGGTACTCAGGCTAGTTATCAATTGCCTTATGCTATGTTTATTCAGCGTTTACTCAATTTCAAAAGAGTTCTGCATTTTCATAATGAGGAGTTTGTTGAACTGGATGCCTCTCACAATTGTATGGGTGAAAATGTGCTTCATAGTGCTGGTATTTCGAGGTATCAAGTGCTTACGCAGGAGAAATGGTTGTTGCGTGATGAGGCTAGGGAACTCAATGCTATACCTTTGGAGAATGTGCCTCCGGGTCGTGCTGGTGATGATGCTGGTGATGGTGATGGTGATGATGATGGTGGTGGTGATCAGCCTCAAGCACAAGCTCCCTTTCAACCTCCCTTTGGTCCATCTGTGCATGAAGAAGGTGGTGGATCAGGTTCTGCTACGGGTGCATCAGTTGGATTCGATCCGTCTGTGCTTATGGCTCACATGGACTCTCAGTTCGAGTCTCTTCGCCTATCACAGCTTGCTCACATGGATAACATGCAAGCTACACATCAATCTCAAATGGCTGACTTGCGCACATATGTCACCGATCAATTCACTGCTTTAGACAATCGCATGACTGCCACCTTCGATCGCCTTGATTTTCTGATTCGTACCATGGGTGATTTGCCTCCGCCGCCTCCATCATCTGATGATTAGGAGATCTTTAATTGCGTTTAGGCTTAGTCGTTTTAGCATGTTTTGTTAATTTGGTTTTAGCATGTTTTGTAAACATTGTTCTGAACTCATTTCTTAGCTATGTTTGATTCTGATCATGTTCTGCAATGACTATCTTCTGGTTATGTACTAGTTATTTTCTGTGATCTGTGATTATATTCAGGGGGAGTCTATTTTCTATTCTTCTTTTTGGCTTAATTTTATTGTTATCTATTATTTTGATAATGCCAAAAGGGGGAGAAGGTATGTTGTTGACTTTTGTAGGTTGATTTTCCACTTCATAATATTTAATGCCTATACTAAGGGGGAGCACATAAATCAACAAAGTTTGTCATCATCAAAAAGGTGGAGATTGTGAAGCATGTGAAGCAAATGTCCAAGAGATTTTGATGATTCCAAAAAACAAAGTCCACAACATTGAAGCTTAGACTCAAGTTAGTCAAAAAAAAAAGGAATTCTTATAAACTTGTAATGTTAATTTAATTTTCTTAGAGTTCCTTAGGTGCTTAATGGTTAAGTCTAAGTTAGAATGAAGCTAAATCATAATCTAAAGAAAAATAGTATGCATGCTAAGTTAAATCAAAAGTGGGTGATTTTCAAAAAAAAAAAAATAAAATAAAATAAAAGAAAGTGGTTTTCAAAAATGAAAATGAAAAGAAAGTGATTTTCAAAATTAAAAATAAAAATTATTAAGGAAATATTTTTTTTATAATGTTTTTGAAGTCAAGAAAGTATTTTCTAATTTTAAAAAAAAAATGAAAAAGTGTATCTGATCAAATGTATCCGGATACATCCAAAAGTATCCGGATACTTCTTTAAAACAACAGTTATATTTTTGAAATCAAACACGATGTATCCGAATACTTTCAAAAGTACCCGGATACATACAGTTAAAACTGTCATAAACATAGCCGTTTGCTGTCCTAACTGATATATATATATATATATATATATATATATTCCAAACGATTTCAAAACATCAGAACACGTTCTTACAACTCTGAAACTCTCTGTACTTACTGGAAAAACAAAAGCCATTGAAATTTCACAAGCTCTTCATGATTTCTTCTACTTTTAACATATAAACGAAGAACATTCAAGTGTTTGCTCTTTTCACTTTCATAAACCCACTTTGATAAACACTTATCATTCATTCTCTTCACTTTAGATTACTGAATTAGTGTTCATAGACATTGTACATATTTGAGTTGTTAATTGCACACAAGAGTGCAAGTGACTACAACAACAACGATTGCTCAAATTCCGCAAGTTAGTGAAAGGTTTTCATCACGCTTAACTTGAAGGTTTCAAGGAAGTGAAAGAGGTTCTTTCAACACACGGACTCACTATGATTGGGCAAGGATTCGGTTAGGGGATACAAGTTCCAAAGAGGTTCTTTGGAGAGTAAAGTCTAAGGGGAAGGTTTTCTCTTAAACTACTTGTACTAACGATTTCTTTATCATAGTGAAGCAAATCTCCCAATTCAGAGAGGGAGGACTGGATTAGCATTAGTGTTCGTTAACACACTAATGTGAACCAGGATAAAATCCTGTGTTGGCTATTCTTTCATAACTCTTTACATTTCCGCACTTAATTTTTGTTATATTTAAGCATAAGCAAAAATTAATTTTAACTCTGATAAACCAAAACAAGACCATATTAAGTGAGTAATTTTGGCTAATTTTTTTTTATTGGTGAAGTTAGTATTCTTTGCCTATTCACCCCCCCTCTAGGGAATAATACTACCCACTTGTTTTCCAACAATATTGATAAAGTTGAAGTGTACATTGATGTTACTAGAATATCGAAGGAAAAGAATAAAATATATACATTGTTTGTTGCATAATGCTTATGGGTGATCTTTTGCTATTTTTGGTTAACAATGTTGGTCAATTTATATTATTCTGTCTAATATATAAGAAGTTATTCATATTTACGCAATGATACATACACATTAATATGTGCATCATGTCAAAATATTTATTATTATCTAATCTATTATCTTCACCTTATGCTCCTAAATTGGTACTAAAATTACATAACTCAAACTACTTGGTGTAACATCCCTCATTTTTATAGAAAGATTAAATAATTATTTTAATAATGAAAATTATTTTAAAATAAGTATTTTAGAAAGATAAACAAAAGGAAACATATTTTATTGGAGATAAAATAATTATAGCAAGAAGGATTTAAATAGAATAATTAAGAAAATGATATTTTTGTAAAATATGATGCAAAGATTGGGCAATATCTCCTTCGTTAACCGTTGGATCGTTCTCCAATTTTTATACAATGTTCCTAACTTTTTTATCTTAACATCCAACGGTGGAAATATTGTTTTGAGAAGTAAATCTTTTTAAATTAATTTTTCAGTGCAACAATGTATTATATTTAAATTTCTGAATATTAGCAGTGACTAACCGGTTAGTGAAACCAGTAACCGGTTAGTGAAACTCTGCAGAACCAAAAATAAGTCGGTTTAGCTCAAAATTTCGAGGTAAAAACGTGGATTCACTTCCCTTAAGCCACATAGTACCTCTCAACACCCCAAGGCAAGTGTGTGGACGAGTTTTGAGCCTTGGGATGGAGTGATGTGGCTCATTTTGGATCAAAAACCTATTATTAAAGCCACATATCTCAGTTTTCTGGTGAGCTCTTCATAACTTTCGTTCTTCCTCTCTAAGTCACCCCAAGCCACGAAACTTGTATCAAATTGAAGTTCCTTATCCCATATTGACATAGAAACCGAGTTTGTTCGATTTGATAAACTATAGGGAAAGTTATAACATGAGAAAGTGAGCTTAGTGAAACTGAAAGCACATAAATCAGTTTCATCTGTCTCTGTTCTTTGAATTCGTTCTCCCTCTCTGAGTTTCCTCCAACCATAAACCTTATACACGAGTGAAGCTCTATATCCCATCTTGATATAGAGACCAAGTTTGTTTAATTTGGTAAACCACAGAGTAAGTTGTAAGCTGATCAAGTTGAGCTCTTGAACCTGAAACTCAGGAAATCAGATTTGTGAGCGTCTGTTCTTCAAGCTTGTATGGTAAACTTAAGTCCTCTTTGAGCCTCCAATTCATTTTAATATTGGGTTTATACATCCTCGTTTATGTTCTAACCAAATTCCCCAATTTTTCATGTCGAATTCTTGGTGTTTTCCCTTGTTTTTGTGTTGTTCGGTGGCTGCTGTTGTTGCTGCCTTTGCTGCTGTCTTTAGTGGTTTTAGAAGCTTGCTAAGTTATATCCAATTGTCCAAGGTATGGGAGATTTCATTCATATCGCTAGGATTATTGATTGAGAAGTTTGTTATGTATGTATGTGAAAACTATGAACCAAGACATGGTTGCTTGGTTTCGAGACCAAGGCAACCACTTGGCCTTTATGTTGGTAGTCTGAATTATTAGCATAATTGTTGTGATGATGCTTGAATGGAATTATGTCTTGATGAGTTAATGTCTGCAACAAGTTTACAATCATGCAAAGAAGGTGTCGTATCAACTTCTAATGAATAGAAATGAGAGTTAAAATGAATTGGAACTGGCAGGTGCAGAATTCTGCTCTTCTTGATGCAGGTCTGTATTGACTGACCTGTTAGTGGTTTCAGTAACCGGTTAGTGCCTGACAGCATGCATTTGTTGTTCAGGTTTACTATGGAAAATCAACAAGGGTTGGTATAACTTAGGTTTGAACTAATAATTAAGCTAATAACTTGTAGTACGTAAATGAAATAATTATGGTAATTGATCTAATTTAGTAAGACTTTATTGGGAATTATGTTAAAGAACCTACAAAGTATGCTTTGATATGCATATTGTGTTAGTTGTTGCATTCATGACTAGGATGTAAAACATAGTGAGATCAACCTTGAATAGACTTAATATGGGGGATAACATAATGCACAGGGATTAGAGAATAATATTGGAAGTGATTAAATCAAAAAGAATAAGAATTGAACTTGTTCTGTTCACAGGTCTTCTGTCACTAACCGGTTAGTGGACCTTGTAAACGGTTAGTGCCTGAGAGAAATGTATAAATAAAGAAATTCATTATAATAATCATGGAGAACTTTTCATAGATGCTATACTAGTTGGTTATTGACTGGAGACCTCATGGAATTGACAATGATTTAATGATGATTATAGTTGATAATGTTTGAATGAATTTGTCAATTATATTTTGGAAATGGTTTGAATAATGATTGGATCATCATACATATGAAGTTTAATAATTAATAAATTGATAAGCATAGTTGATGAACTATCCTTGAAAAGGAAAATATGTGATAACAAAGAAAGTAAAGAATGACTAATTATTCCTCATGCATGGTTTGGCATGAAGGTCTAGTACAAAATAATTTCATAGGGTACAAATATTTTATGATGAATTGAGTACAAGGAACATATACGAGAAAAATTAGAATCCCGGTATACCGTGTCCTTTGGGAAGGGACTTGTTGCGAATAGGACGCTATTCGTAAGCGGTATAGCCATGAATCCCGATATACTGTGTCTTATGAGAAAAGACCTGTTGCGGGTAGGACGCTATCCGTAAGCAGTATGTCAACGATGATATCCCGATATGACGTGTCCCTTGGGAAAGGATCCGTTGCAGATACGAATGAGTGTATCTGTAAGCGTCATGTGACACCCTTCCTGATTACCCAAGAATAACCTAGTACTTAATCTATTATATTGGATAATATATGGACTTGTGAGTATTAAGAAAATATGTAAGTGAAAATTTTCTTTTTAAAGCGGGTGCACAAATCAACACTTGGAATTCTTGGAGAATAAACTCTAAAGCATTTCAAAACAGTTGTATCGAATTCGGCGATTTCTAAAACCTTTTCAAAAGTTGGGTAACATTCGTCTTTTGGAATTGTATTTATATCATAGAAAATAACTGAAGCTACCCTTGCTTTATTTGATAAAACTGATACCATCGAATAGTTTTCACAGCCGAACTCTCAAATGGATTAAATCAGAGTAAGCGGAAATTATCGGACTATGCCATGGATAGGAATATAAACATAGGTTTTATATATAGGAAAGTCATAAGTACATAGCCCAACATCAGAGTCTCCAAGTTCCAAAATATACAAGTCCATAAACAGATCTACATAGCAGTGTAACCAAAACCCTAGAGTACTCCAAAAGTATATCTACAACATATATACATAACCAACATATAACTCTAAGGGTGGTCACGTAGATGTGGCAGCATCAGATGTAGTAGTAGTGATAGCAGTAGTCTCCAAGAAGCAAAAGTAGTAAGGTAGTAGCATCATCATCATCACAGCAGCAGCAAGATCTCCTCCATAGCATCCACACATCGGATCCTCTGATCCTCATCACATACCCTATGCACATACCTAGGGATCATCGTCCCTCCAATCACTCCCAGTAGAATGCACGATAGGCTCGTTCCCACTCTCGTCCTCCACCGGATCCTCCTCGATCTCATCCGAGGGAGAGTGTATCCTACCACTGGGTACCGGGTTAGGTGATGGTGATACCCTGACTGGGCTCCTCGGATCAGAAGGGGGAGTCTCCTCACGGACGACTCTCGAGGTAAAAGGGTGAGAGCGGTAGGTCGAAAATGAAAGCTGTGATAAGAGTGAGCTGGTCGCATGGGAGGTGGTCCATGGTAAGTATAAAACGGGAGTACGTGCATAGTGTATATGATGGGAATCCTAAACCTACGAGGACGGAATCACATCAGCGGGATCGGATGGTAGAAGGTAATCTCTACCTCCCCCTCGAATACCGCGCGATGGTCCTCATAGATCCATATGCCACTAGGAAGTGGCCGGATCTCGATGCAAGCAATGTAACGAGACATCACCTACAAGGGCATAGGGGTAAGCAATTCTATACACATAATCAACAGAGAATAAATTATTTAATGTGAGTATGTAAATATGCAACAATAAATATCAATCACATTTAACACTTAGCAGATATTGAATGCAAGTAAGATGCTCACACTTGGTTCGTTTATCACAATTAATTTGAATGAGTGGCATGATGCATGACTTTAGCTCTCAAGCCTATCTCCATCATATTATGTCACTCTCTGACGTCCATCCCTGACAACCTAGCACTCAACAGTGCGTTGTATTCCTAGGTATACAACAATTCGTACATTCACCTAGAATGTACACGACAAGCTTGGAATCCATGCCACCCGAGCATATCCCGTCATCCAAACGGACCGTCATCCAAACGGTATAACCATATCGGCATCCACTAAGCCAACCACGTCAACGACGTGTCATCAAGCAAGCGTATTGGCACTCCCAGAGGCCCTCCACATGTTTAACAAAAACATGATATACGACCTACCATCCAAACTCCATAATGAATGCATTACTTAGTTAAAAAGGAATTGATTGACGTATTATTCTTTTATTAATATCTTACACGCCCTCCGAGCAACGTATCATTATCCAAATGAAAACATCACAACGTCAGTCAATTTCCTTTTAAGCTCAGAATCACTTGGTTTATTGCTCTTTAAGTGTTACAAAATGATTTAGAATTGAAAATGGCATTTTTAAGTTTCTGACGAAAAATACTCGAGTGTTTTCCATAATACTCGAGTAGTTCATCAGTTTCCAGATTTTACTCGAGTAGTTCTTAATTATACTCGAGTCGTTCATGTCTTTTTAGAGATTTTAGTTTCAGATCTTCATAAATATACTCGAGTAATTCATGAGATACTCGAGTAGTTCATTACCCAGAATACTCGAGTAGTTCATATATTACTCGAGTTGTTCATCAATTTTTACTCTTGTTGCATCTGAAATACTCGAGTGCCAAGCCTGATTCTCAAGTTGGTGCGCCAATTTTCACATTGGTGCACCACGAAATACTCGAGTGTTA
Organism: Crotalaria pallida; assembly: GCA_037953625.1. Classification (NCBI taxonomy): domain Eukaryota; kingdom Viridiplantae; phylum Streptophyta; class Magnoliopsida; order Fabales; family Fabaceae; genus Crotalaria; species Crotalaria pallida. The sequence goes on along the minus strand of CM075652.1, from coordinate 112,916,545 downwards.
AACCATATACTCGAGTATTTGCAGACAGAACAGACTGAAAACTTGGTTTTTACATACCATTTCAATTTCTAAACATTTTTAACCTAAACCAATGATCAAAACAGTTCATATACTATATATTGAACATGTTACAACACTTAATACATATCAAATTACAGATTTGACAGAGGATTCATCAATCATGCATAAAATACACATTTTAACAACTCAACACCTCAAATTGCATAATAAGCACAATTCTCATGAAATAAAGTTCATTTAAGCTTGCATGCATGATTTAGAACTTGCTCAACACAGTTTTAGAGCAAAGCTTGGTCTCCAAACCAAAGATCCTATTCAATCTAAGCCCTTAAAGCCTCTTGGTGGCTCTCTAACACAATTAATGGAATTTACTCTCTATCTAGTGAATATAATTACTTCCCCTTACCTCTCAGACGTGAATCAACAAAGGATTGACAAGAAAAAGGCTCCACAACTCTCAGATCAACTTCAAGCATCACATGCAGAGCATTTTGAGTGCATCACCAAAATGGAATTGGTTCACACATGAAACAGAGAATAAAATTGGGGAAATTAGATTTTCTAGACTCTATGCAATATCAACTAACTAAAGAAACCGAATTTGAGACTCAGGGATTCATGAGCTTACCAGAATCAATGATCAAAGTAAGCTCCAGACCAAGACTTGACCAGCAACAGCTTCACTTCCAAGCTCCAATTCTCCCAATACACTCACTCAATCCTCACGATTTTGGTGTTTATACAAAGCTCGTGATGTGAGCTTTGTATTCGTGTATCACTCGAATCCTAACACTCAGAATTGAAGAAGAATCGAAGGCAACAAATTCAGAACCCTAACTTGATTAACAACCCAAGCTTAACCAAAAATCTTCACGAATTCGGTGTTGCTGAGCTTAAATAGACATGGAGAAAGCTCATGCAAGGCGACACGACGTCCTTGAGCTGTTGATGATGGAGTATTCGTGTCAACGGAGGGGGATCGGTGGTGGTGACTCACCAAACGCACTAACTCGTGCAACTCAGACCAGAATACTCGAGTTTTCCGAGAAATACTCGAGTATTTTGCCCCATTTTTGAAAAATAATTATTTTATTTACTTTCCCTCCAAAAATCTTTCCTATAATTGCTTCTAGGTCCCAACCCAGGGACTAATATGCAAAACACTTATTTTATGCATTATCATATTTATTAAATAATTTCACACACATAAACTAGTTACATGAATACACATTTTAATTAAGGATTAATATAAAAATCATTAATTATAATTAAATTATAATTAACATTTCATTAATCGGGGATTAAAATTTTGGGGTGTTACACTACTCCCCCACTTACAAGGAATTTCGTCCCCGAAATTCAACTCACACAAACAACTCAGGATAATCCTGACGCATCTTATCCTCTAATTCCCAAGATGCTTCCAACACATCACCACAAACCCAGACGACTTTGACCAGACGAATATCCTTCCCTCTAAGCTGCTTGATCCTTTGATCTTCAATGCGAATTGGTACAGCTTTGAAGGTTAGGTTCTCCTGAACTTCTAAGTCATCAGGTTGGATTCTAAGAACAATGGTGGGGTCATGGACATATCTCTTCAACTGAGACACATGGAATACATTGTGAAGATTAGCTAATGACGGAGGCAGGGCTAACTGATAGGCTACTGGGCCGATTCTTTTGAGGATCTGATAGGGACCAATAAACTTAGGTGATAGTTTCTAAGTTTTCAAGGCTCTACTAACACCTTTGGTTGGAACTATTCTAATGAACACATGGTCACCTTCGGCAAACTCTAAAGGTTTCCTCCTCCTATCAGCGTAGCTTTTATGCCTACTCTGAGCTGTCCTCATCTTCTCTTGTATCATCTTGATCTTCTCCGTGGTTTCTTGCACAAAATCTGGTCCAACCAACGAATTCTCCCCCACTTGAAACCAGCACAACGGTGTCTGACACTTCCTTCCATACAGAGCTTCAAATGGTGCCATTCCAATGCTCGTGTGATAACTGTTGTTGTAAGTAAATTCCACGAGTGGCAACATTTGTTCCCAGTTCCCTTGACCTTCCAAAGCACAGGCCCGTAAGATGTCCTCCAGCGACTGAATAGTCCTCTCCGTTTGACCATCAGTCTGTGGATGGTATGCAGAACTTAACTTCAATCTTGAACCCAAGGCTTTATGCAGATCTTCCCAAAACTTCGATTAAACCTCGGGTCGCGATCTGACACAATGCTTGACGGTACCCCATGCAGACGAACAACTTCCTTGATATACAACTGGGTGAGCTTCTCCAAAGAGTAGCGCATATTAACGGGAATAAAATGCGCCGACTTGGTTAAACGATCCACAATCACCCAGATTGCATCATGACCAGTAGCAGTCCTTGGCAATCCCGACACAAAATCCATCGAGATACTATCCCATTTCCACTACGGAATTTCCAAGGAAAGTAACTCTCCTCCTGGCCTTTGATGTTCCACTTTCGCCTTCTGACACACCAAACAACATGCCACGTACCTAGCCACGTCCTTCTTTAAACCAGGCCACCAAAATACCTTCTTTAAATCCTTATACATCTTGGTAGCTCCCGGATGCATACTCATTTTGCTCTTATGTGCTTCATCCAAAATCATCCTCTTTACTTCCAGATCATTAGGAACACAAATCCTTGTTCGAAAACGAAGGATTCCATCCTTCCCCTCTTGAAACTCCAACTCCTTGCCTTCTTCCATAAGCTTCTTCTTTTCTTTAAGTCCTTCATCTATATGTTGCAATTCCCGAATTCTTTGCAGAAATTCATTAGTAATCTGCAACATCCCCATCTTGATATTGGTTGGCTCCACTTGCATCGTCAGACTCATATCTCTAAATTCCTCTATCAGTGCAGCTTCTCTAACCATCATCGTACTGATATGCATTGCCTTTCGACTCAATGCATCTGCCACTACATTTGCCTTCCCAGGGTGGTAATGGAGCTCAAACTCATAATCTTTCAAGAACTCCATCCATCGACGCTGCCTCATATTCAACTCCTTCTGATCGAAGAGGTACTTTAAACTCTTATGGTCACTAAATACCCGGAACGTAGTGCCATAGAGGTAGTGCCTCCAAATCTTTAGAGCGAAAACAACCGCTGCCAACTCGAGATCATGAGTTGGATAGTCATTTCATGAACTTTTAGCTGTCTCGAGGCGTAGGCGACGACTTGCCCTTCTTGCATCAAAACACTCCCAAGACCTTGTTTCGATGCGTCACAATACACATCAAAACTCTTCTGTGTATCGGGCAGAACCAATACAGGAGATGATGTCAACCTTTGCTTCAACTCTTGAAAACTCCTTTCACATTTCTCATCCCATAGAAATGGTTGATCTTTCCGAGTCAATTTCGTCAAAGGCAGTGCGATCTTCGAGAAACCTTCTATGAATCTTCTGTAGTAACTAGCCAAACCCAGAAAGCTTCTCACCTCCGTGACTGACTTCGGTTGCTCCCATTGCAAAACCGAGCTCACTTTCGTCGGATCAACGGCTATTCCCTTGTCTGAAATCACATGCCCCAAGAACTTAACCTCCTTCAGCCAGAACTCACATTTTGTAAGTTTGGTGTACAATTGCTTCTCCTTCAGGATACTCAACACTATCCTTAAGTGTTCAGCATGCTCCTCTGGGCTCTTAGAGTAAATAAGGATATCATCAATGAACACAACCACGAATGAATCTAAATAAGGTCTAAAGATTCGATTCATGTAGTCCATGAAGATAGCTGGTGCATTAGTCAATCCGAACGGCATCACGACATACTCATAATGTCCGTATCGAGATCGAAATGCAGTCTTAGAGATATCCTCTTCTCTAATCCTGATCTGATGGTATCCTGACCTCAGATCAATCTTGGAAAATATTGAAGCCCCACGAACTTGATCCATAAGGTCATCTATCCTCGGCAACGGATATTTGTTCTTGATGGTCACCTTATTCAGCTGCCGATAATCAATGCACATCCTCATGCTACCATCTTTCTTCTTGACAAACAGAACCGGAGCACCCCAAGGTGACACACTTGGTCGGATCATCTGTTTCTGCAATAGTTCCTCAATCTGCCTCTTCATTTCCGCCATTTTCGGTGGTGCCATTCTATAGGGAGCGATAGAAATGGGACTGGCTCCCGGAACTAAATCAATACCAAATTCAATCTCTCTTCTTGGTGGCAAACCAGGGATCTCATCAGCAAAAACTTCCGGAAAGTCTTCGACAATAGGGATCTCTTCCATCCTTGGACCATTCTCCTCCACCTCAGAGTTGAACAGGCACACGTAGCCGGAGGGTTTTGAATTTCTATAGGTCACTACTTTTCTATCACAATCAATGATTACTTGGTTTTGACTTAACCAGTCCATTCCCAAGATCACATCTAATTGTGCCAAGGGTAAGCAGATCAAATATACTTTAGAGGTTTGTCCTAACACTTCTATACAACATTTAGGACATGCTCTAGAAACAACTACAGGAGCATTAGCAGGGGTTTCTACTTGCAAAACATAAGGTAATTCAGACACAGATAAACTTAGCCGATCTACACATTCATATGAAACAAATGAATGCGTAGAACCGGAATCAAACAGAGCATAACAAGGCTGACCATTAAGCAAGTATTTACCTTGCACTAGATCAGAAGACCGACTTGCTTCCACACCATCAAGGGTGAAAACCCTTCCTTGAGCCATAGGCCTCTCTGCAGCCCCTCTTGAGTTGGCTTTGGCCGGTTCCTTGCAGTCTCTTGCAAAATGTCCCATCTTACCACAATTAAAGCAGCCACTTGTTCCCCAGCAGACACGGCCATAGTGGTTCCGCTTGCACTTGTCGCAGAATGGAGCCTCGCTCCGAAAATTCCTTCCATCCGAACCACCAGCTTTTCCCTTGCCTTTCCCTCGGCGATCATACTGACCTTTGCCTCTGTTATTGAAACCTTTACGCCTCTGGGGTCCATAGCTCTGATTGTCCTTCCTCTCTGAGGCTTGCACCTCCTCAGCCTTTGTGTCGTCTTCATACATCCTACACATGTCCACCAGTGCAGGAAAGCTTTGAATCCGCTGGTAGCTGAAAATCGACTTCAACTTGGGCCTCAAGCCTCCTTCAAACTTTATGCACTTGCTCCTTTCATCCAGATTGTTCTGATAATATGGAGAGTACTTCATCAGCTCCTCAAATTTGGCTGCGTACTCACCCACACTCATGTTCCCTTGGTTCAGCTGCAAGAATTCTACCTCCTTCTTCCTCCTTAGATCCTCAGGGAAATATTTGTTGAGAAATTTTTCCATAAATACTCCCCAACTTACCTCTCTTCCTTCATATTGCAAAAGTTGCACCGTGTGATTCCACCAATTCTCAGCTTCATCCTCCAACATGTAGGCTGCATACGCCACCTTTTGAGCATCAGAACACTCCAATGTTCTCAGAATCTTATCCATGGTGTGAATCCACTTATTGGCCTCTTCCGGTTTAAATCCTCCTTCAAACTTTGGCGGATTGCAACTCCTAAATCAGCCAGAGTCTTCGCCTCAGTGTTACCCACATTACACTGATGAGGCGGGTTAACCGGTTGAGATGGTTGCTGAGTTTGTCGTTGCATAGCCTCCAACACCGTGGTGATTCGTTCTAACATCGCGTTGGTGTGATTTTGGTTTCTAGTTGCCATATTAGACCTGCGCTGTGGGCTTATGGTCATATATGTTGAACTAAAGAAACTTCCATTACACCACCTATACTAAGACTATAACCTAAACGTCTAAATCTACAATCAATTGTGTCTTGTACCCAAAAGAGACAAGATACAAACAATTCAAAGGTATCTAAAGCTCAACAAGCAAAATAATATCATTCAAAATAATGTAAATTCCCTGAAGATACCTGCTTGATGTTGATGGCTACCTTTCTGAAACTACTTCCACTACTACAGGATCTGACTTAAGCTCTGATACCACTCGGTGTGACACCCTTCCTGATTACCCAAGAATAACCTAGTACTTAATCTATTATATTGGATAATATATGGACTTGTGAGTATTAAGAAAATATGTAAGTGAAATTTTTCTTTTTAAAGCGGGTGCACAAATCAACACTTGGAATTCTTGGAGAATAAACTCTAAAGCATTTCAAAACAGTTGTATCGAATTCAGCAATTTCTAAAACCTTTTCAAAAGTTGGGTAACATTCGTCTTTTGGAATCGTATTTATATCATAGAAAATAACTAAAGCTACCCTTGCTTTATTTGATAAAAATGATACCATCGAATAGTTTTCACAGCCGAACTCTCAAATGGATTAAATCAGAGTAAGCGGAAATTATCGGACTATGCCATGGATAGGAATATAAACATAGGTTTTATATATAGGAAAGTCATAAGTACATAGCCCAACATCAGAGTCTCCAAGTTCCAAAATATACAAGTCCATAAACAGATCTACATAGCAGTGTAACCAAAACCCTAGAGTACTCCAAAAGTATATCTACAACATATATACATAACCAACATATAACTCTAAGGGTGGTCACGTAGATCTGGAAGCATCAGATGTAGTAGTAGTGATAGCAGTAGTCTCCAAGAAGCAAAAGTAGTAAGGTAGTAGCATCATCATCAACACAGCAGCAGCAAGATCTCCTCCAAAGCATCCACACATCGGATCCTCTGATCCTCATCACATACCCTATGAACATACCTAGGGATCATCGTCCCTCCAATCACTCCTAGTAGAATGCACGACAGGCTCGTTCCCACTCTCGTCCTCCACCGGATCCTCCTCGATCTCATCCGAGGGAGAGTGTACCCTACCACTGGGTACCGGGTTAGGTGATGGTGATACCCTGACTGGGCTCCTCGCGGACGACTCTCGAGGTAAAAGGGTGAGAGCGGGTAGGTCGAAAATGAAAGTTGTGATAAGAGCGAGCTGGTCGCATGGGAGGTGGTCCATGGTAAGTATAAAACGGGGGTACGTGCATAGTGTATATGATGGGAATCCTAAACCTACGAGGACGGAATCGCATCAGCGGGTTCGGGTGGTAGAAGGTAATCTCTACCTCCCCCTCGAATACCGCGCGATGGTCCTCATAGATCCATATGCCACTAGGAAGTGGCCGGATCTCGATGCAAGCAATGTAACGAGACATCACCTACAAGGGCATAGGGGTAAGCAATTCTATACACATAATCAACAGAGAATAAATTATATAATGTGAGTATGTAAATATGCAACAATAAATATCAATCACATTTAACACTTAGCAGATATTGAATGCAAGTAAGATGCTCACACTTGGTTCATTTATCACAATTAATTTGAATGAGTGGCATGATGCATGACTTTAGCTCTCAAGCCTATCTCCATCATACTATGTAACTCTCTGACGTCCATCCCTGACAACCCAGCACTCAACAGTGCGTTGTATTCCTAGGTATACAACAATTCGTACATTCACCTAGAATGTACACGACAAGCTTGGAATCCATGCCACCCGAGCATATCCCGTCATCCAAACGGACCGTCATCCAAACGGTATAACCATATCGGCATCCACTAAGCCGACCACGTCAACGACGTGTCATCAAGCAAACGTATTGACACTCCCAGAGGCCCTCCACATGTTTAACAAAAACATGATATACGACCTACCATCCAAACTCCAGAATGAATGCATTACTTAGTTAAAAAGGAATTGATTGACGTATTATTCTTTTATTAATATCTTACGCGCCCTCCGAGCAATGTATCATTATCCAAATGAAAACATCACAACGTCAGTCAATTTCCTTTTAAGCTCAGAATCACTTGGTTTATTGCTCTTTAAGTGTTACAAAATGATTTAGAATTGAAAATGGTATTTTTAAGTTTCTGACTAAAAATACTCGAGTGTTTTCCATAATACTCGAGTAGTTCATCAGTTTCCAGATTTTAATCGAGTAGTTCATAATTATACTCGAGTCGTTCATGTCTTTTTAGAGATTTTAGTTTCAGATCTTCATAAATATACTCGAGTAATTCATGAGATACTCGAGTAGTTCATTACCCAGAATACTCGAGTAGTTCATATATTACTCGAGTTGTTCATCAATTTTTACTCTTGTTGCATCTGAAATACTCGAGTGCCAAGCCTGATTCTCAAGTTGGTGCGCCAATTTTCACACTGGTGCACCACGAAATACTCGAGTGTTAAGCCATATACTCGAGTATTTGTAGACAGAACAGACTGAAAACTTGGTTTTTACATACCATTTCAATTTCTAAACATTTTTAACCTAAACCAATGATCAAAACAGTTCATATACTATATATTGAACATGTTACAACACTTAATACATATCAAATTACAGATTTGACAGAGGATTCATCAATCATGCATAAAATACACATTTTAACAACTCAACACCTCAAATTGCATAATAAGCACAATTCTCATGAAATAAAGTTCATTTAAGCTTGCATGCATGATTTAGAACTTGCTCAACATAGTTTTAGAGCAAAGCTTGGTCTCCAAACCAAAGATCCTATTCAATCTAAGCCCTTAGAGCCTCTTGGTGGCTCTCTAACACAATTAATGGAATTTAGTCTCTATCTAGTGAATATAATTACTTCCCCTTACCTCTCAGACGTGAATCAACAAAGGATTGACAAGAAAAAGGCTCCACAACTCTCAGATCAACTTCAAGCATCACATGCAAAGCATATTGAGTGCATCACCAAAATGGAATTGGTTCACACATGAAACAGAGAATAAAATTGGGGAAATTGGATTTTCTAGACTCTATGCAACATCAACTAACTAAAGAAACCGAATTTGAGACTCAGGGATTCATGAGCTTACCAAAATCAATGATCAAAGTAAGCTCCAGACCAAGACTTGACCAGCAACAGCTTCACTTCCAAGCTCCAATTCTCCCAATACACTCACTCAATCCTCACGATTTTTGTGTTTATACAAAGCTCATGATGTGAGCTTTGTATTCGTGTATCACTCGAATCCTAACACTCAGAATTGAAGAAGAATCGAAGGCAACAACTTCAGAACCCTAACTTGATTAACAACCCAAACTTAACCAAAAATCTTCACGAATTCGGTGTTGCTGAGCTTAAATAGACATGGAGAAAGCTCATGCAAGGCGACACGACGTCCTTGAGCTATTGATGATGGAGTATTCGTGTCAACGGATGGGGATCGGTGGTGGTGACTCACCAAACGCACTAACTCGTGCAACTCAGACCAGAATACTCGAGTTTTCCGAGAAATACTCGAGTATTTTGCCCCATTTTTGAAAAATAATTATTTTATTTACTTTCCCTCCAAAAATCTTTCCTATAATTGCTTCTAGGTCCCAACCCAGGGACTAATATGCAAAACACTTATTTTATGCATTATCATATTTATTAAATAATTTCACACACATAAACTAGTTACATGAATACACATATTAATCAAGGATTAATATAAAAATCATTAATTATAATTAAATTATAATTACCATTTCATTAATCGGGGATTAAAATTTTGGGGTGTTACACGTCATGTCAATGTTGATATCCCGGTACGACGGAATGTATTTGTAAGCGTCGTAGCCCAGTATACGTATGACCCTTGTACAATTGAGATGTTTTTTAATAGTGATGATGTACCTATGAATTCTTTTGTAGAATAGAGAAAAGTCTCGCATTGCATTGCATTGCGTCACATTGCATTACATTGCATCACATTGCATAGTATTGCATGCAAATAATAATAATATGTCTACAAATGTTAAAGCACTTGCTTAGTATGCATCATTTGCATAATGATTTATTGTATGTGCGTGACTTAATCATTAATCTGCTTACGCGGTATGACAAGTGACTTACTCCCATCTACCATGTCTGGTGGTAGGTACAAATTCAAATCAGAGATAGTCAGTCTGTCCAAGCCAGAGAATCAAGCGGAGAAGGAAGATGCTCAATTGGATATGATCCTTTGTAACCCTGAGATATTGTACTTAAAAAGGAAAAATTTTATTCACTATTCTTAAATAAAGGGAATTTTTATTTTCCGCTGTAACTCTTTTACTAAATTATTTTATTCCCTTTATAAAAAGAATCAGGGTGTTACATTATGGTATCAGAGCAGTTCCTTCCTTTCGGCCTGAGAGTATGGCTCCATTATCTCTGTTGCTCAGTCTCTGTCAAGCTCTAGTAGAGTCGATTAGAGATTAATAGAAGTGTAAGAATCTGGCTTGATTTTAGGAATTGTCTAAATCAAACATATCGAGTACCACAGTTAACCTTTGATCAGGTTTGGTCAAAGTCATACTCAATTATCCTTGTCATGATCAGAGAAAAGAAAGTTAATTAAGCTTAGAGCGGATGATAACCAACGGGCTAGGGCAAATGAATGCCACCCCAACGGAAATGGATAACCTCTAAAGCTTAATTATCTGAACTAAATCTGCCAGTGACAAATAATCCTTATCTTTAGATTCATCGAATCCAATCGTAATTTTCCTTGTGGAAGATTATGGACTTTGATCGGATTAATATGACCTCTCTACCAATGGTGAGTAATGTTAGGACTGGCCACCCTAATATTTACAACTATTGGGAGAAATGATCATCATAATTATCCAAAACCTCATTCTAATTTTAATACGCAGGAGAAGTATTCAACAATATGTATCTGATGTCTTAATCTCTTTTATTGTTGTAATCCCTAATTGTTTATCCTTGTAAGGAATAGGACCCAAGCAAACCATGCTTTGAGTCATTTCCTCCGTATCTTTGAGAAATAGAATTTCCTTGCACCCAGATAGTTAAAGCTTGGGAATGCCTTTCCAAGCATACTCCTTCAAGATTTTGTTTAAATGTTCTTTCATCCTTAGGCAAAGGAAATCTTCATGAATTTCTCCTTCCTCCTAATAATTCGATATTCTTACCCGACGAATTTTTAATTCTGTTGATCTTCACGATTATATTGTTTTATTTTAAATCTTCCCGATTTTGAAGTGAGAAATTTTATAATGTTATAATTTTAGCTTTTGAAGTCAAACCTTCAGACATTGTAAACCTCAAAATTGTATACAAATTTTCGGGACTAAGAATTTCTTCAAATTTACTTTGATGTGCAATGTTTTTAAATTTATTGAACTATATCCTTATATTGATTTCTCAACTAGTTTGGTTTACGAACCAAGTTCCCCAATAGTATTTAATGAACTCCTAATAATGTATTAGGATAACCCAGTAGAGCAGAAGCCTTACTTAAGGAAACTACCCTAGAAAGAACAATGACAACTAGACGAACCAATGAACTCTTGGAAGAGTTTACAACTGTTCTGCACCACCTAGCTCAATCCCAAAATCAGGAATCAGCCGAAGAACGTGGATGGTTCAAATTTAGAAAATTCAACCCACCTAGATTCACCGGAGGATGTAACCCGGACGATGCTCAAAAATGGATACGGGAGATAGAAAAGATTTTTCAGGTAATGCGGTGTGCAGATGATCGAAGAGTCTCTCTGGCCACATTTATGTTAGTAGGAGAAGCTGAAGATTGGTGGAACCATGCAAAACAACTGCTAGAGGCAGAACAAAGAATAGTCATTTGGGACACTTTCAAGGAAAAATTTCTTGAAAGATATTTTCCTGAGGATATGAAGAGAAAGAAAGAAATAGAGTTTTTGAAGCTAAAGCAAGAAGACATCAGTATTGGTGAGTATGCTGCCAAGTTTGAAGAACTGAGCAAATATTCAGCCTGCTATCAACATAACCTGAATGAAAGGTCGAAGTGTATACAATTTGAAAATGGTTTACGACCAGATTTAAAGCCCGAACTTAGCTGTCAGAAGATCAGTAGTTTCCCTAAATTGGTTAAAATGTGTAGAATTTACGAAGAAGATCTAAAGGCAAAGGTAGCTTATGAACAAAGTCTTCAAACTCAGAAAGGTATTGAACAACTGTACGGTCAAGGACCAATTTCTTCACATTGTCAGGAATTATGCTGCAAAAGAAAAGTGGAAGGAAAGAAGAAGAAAGTCACTAATTTCTCACTGAAGGCAACTCGGTGTAGGAAGAATAAGCATTCCTCGAAGCAACAGAGTAGTTGGATGAAGAAGGTCACCTGCAAAACCTGTCAACAATTAGGACCTTATGCTAGAGATTGCCCAAATAAAAGGAAGAATACCCCGAAGTGAATATGGAAAGAAGAAGAGGGAACAACAAAGCAGGAGAACCAATAACCAAAACCGAAACTAGAAGAAGTTTCACCTTAAACAAATAGAAAGTTATTCAGTACCCTAAAGCAGAAGTATCTGATAATGAATGATGCATGTGGAAGTGTCCAGCTCCCTTAGAAAATGGACTTTATTAGATAACCTAATCTAAGTTGGAAGTATGTTACTTAGTAGTCAAACCCCTTTTGGCATGGGTAGTTCTCACCTGTTTTAGATCTGAAACTGACTTTGTTCTAAGTGGGGGAGAAATCAATAAAATATATTTTATGATAATGACTTCTTTCAAGTATTTGTTTTCATCAAACATTTTAACGAAATCTAACGATGAGCATTCCTGTCTTTAAGTTCATTTAACTTAAAGATGCGTTGTATAATCTTTCTCGTGAAAGATTATATCCTAAAGAATGAATCTATTATAAGACCATCGATCGTGCCTAAGTGATCAGTGTGCGCATCAGAAAAATAATTTTTATGCAAGCAGTTAGATTTGAAAAAGTTTCATTGGAAATATTCTGTCTAAAAGAATTTATTCTGAAAACTTTGTCAGAAATGCTTTCCATAAACACTTTTGAAATTTGAACATTTCAGAAAAGTATAACCAAATTCTTTTAGTGGGAGAGAATTCCCAATACAGTTTAAGAAAAGTAGAATGAAAAAAAAAATTCTTCCTATAAGAAATATTTGGCAAACGAAAATTTTTAGAAAACGAATTTCGGGGACGAAATTCAATTTAGTGGGGGAGAGTGTAACATCCCTCATTTTTATAGAAAGATTAAATAATTATTTTAATAATGAAAATTATTTTAAAATAAGTATTTTAGAAAGATAAACAAAAGGAAACATATTTTATTGGAGATAAAATAATTATAGCAAGAAGGATTTAAATAGAATAATTAAGAAAATGATATTTTTGTAAAATATGATGCAAAGATTGGGCAATATCTCCTTCGTTAAACGTTGGATCGTTCTCAAATTTTTATACAATGTTCCTAACTTTTTTATCTTAACATCCAACGGTGGAAATATTGTTTTGAGAAGTAAATCTTTTTAAATTAATTTTTCAGTGCAACAGTGTATTATATTTAAATTTCTGAATTTTAACAGTGACTAACCGGTTAGTGAAACCAGTAACCGGTTAGTGATATTCTGCAGAACCAAAAATAAGTCGGTTTAGCTCAAAATTTCGAGGTAAAAACGTGGATTCACTTCCCTTAAGCCACATAGTACCTCTAACCACCCCAAGGCAAGTGTGTGGACGAGTTTTGAGCCTTGGGATGGAGTGATGTGGCTCATTTTGGATCAAAAACCTATTATTAAAGCCACATATCTCAGTTTTCTGGTGAGCTCTTCATAACTTTCGTTCTTCCTCTCTAAGTCACCCCAAGCCACGAAACTTGTATCAAATTGAAGTTCCTTATCCCATCTTGACATAGAAACCGAGTTTGTTCGATTTGGTAAACTATAGGGAAAGTTATAACATGAGAAAGTGAGCTTAGTGAAACTGAAAGCACATAAATCAGTTTCATCTGTCTCTGTTCTTTGAATTCGTTCTCCCTCTCTGAGTTTCCTCCAACCATAAACCTTATACACGAGTGAAGCTCTATATCCCATAAGTTTGTTTAATTTGGTAAACCACAGAGGAAGTTGTAAGCTGAACAAGTTGAGCTCTTGAACCTGAAACTCAGGATATCAGATTTGTGAGCCTCTATTCTTCAAGCTTGTATGGTAAACTTAAGTCCTCTTTGAGCCTCCAATTCATTTTAATCTTGGGTATACATCCTAATTTACGTTCTAACCAAATTCCCCAATTTTTCATGTCGAATTCTTGGTGTTTTCCCTTGTTTTTGTGTTGTTCGGTGGCTGCTGTTGTTGCTGCCTTTGCTGCTGTCTTTAGTGGTTTTAGAAGCTTGCTAAGTTATATCCAATTGTCCAAGGTATGGGAGATTTCATTCATATCGCTAGGATTATTGATTGAGAAGTTTATTATGTATGTATGTGAAAACTATGAACCAAGACATGGTTGCTTGGTTTCGAGACCAAGACAACCACTTGGCCTTTATGTTGGTAGTCTGAATTATTAGCATAATTGTTGTGATGATGCTTGAATGGAATTATGTCTTGATGATTTAATGTCTGCAACAAGTTTACAATCATGCAAAGAAGGTGTCGTATCAACTTCTAATGAATAGAAATGAGAGTTAAAATGAATTGGAACTGGACAGGTGCAGAATTCTGCTCTTCTGGATGCAGGTCTGTATTGACTGACTTGTTAGTAGTGGTTTCAGTAACCGGTTAGTGCCTGACAGCATGCATTTGTTTACAGGTTTACTATGGAAAATCAACAAGGGTTGGTATAACTTAGGTTTGAACTAATAATTAAGCTAATAACTTGTAGTAAGTAAATGAAATAATTATGGTAATTGATCTAATTTAGGAAGACTTTATTGGGAATTATGTTAAAGAACCTACAAAGTATGCTTTGATATGCATATTGTATTAGTTGTTGCATTCATGACTAGGATGTAAAACATAGTGAGATCAACCTTGAATAGACTTAATATGGGGGATAACATAATGCACAGAGATTAGAGAATAATATTGGAAGTGATTGAATAAAAAAGAATAAGAATTGAACTTGTTCTGTTCACAGGTCTTCTGTCACTAACCGGTTAGTGGACCTTGTAATCGGTTAGTGCCTGAGAGAAATGTATAAATAAATAAATTCATTATAATAATCATGGAGAACTTTTCATAGATGTTATACTAGTTGGTTATTGACTGGAGACCTCATGGAATTGACAATGATTTAATGATGATTATAGTTGATAATGTTTGAATGAATTTGTCAATTATATTTTGGAAATGGTTTGAATAATGATTGGATCAGAATACATATGAAGTTTAATAATTAATGAATTGATAAGCATAGTTGATGAACTATCCCTGAAAAGGAAAATATGTGATAACAAAGAAAGTAAAGAATGACTAATTATTCCTCATGCATGGTTTGGCATGAAGGTCTAGTACAAAAGAATTTCATAGGGTACAAATATTTTATGATGAATTGAGTACAGGGAACATATACGAGAAAAATTAGAATCCCGGTATACCGTGTCCTTTAGGAAGGGACTCGTTGCGAATAGGACGCTATTCGTAAGCGGTATAGCCATGAATCCCGATATACTGTGTCTTGTGAGAAAAGACCTGTTGCGGGTAGGACGCTATCCGTAAGCAGTATGTCAACGATGATATCCCGATATGACGTGTCCCTTGGGAAAGGATCCATTGCAGATACGAAGGAGTGTATCTGTAAGCGTCATGTCAATGTTGATATCCCAGTACGACGTGTCCCTTGGGAAAGGACCCGTTGCAAATATGACAGAATGTATTTGTAAGCGTCGTAGCCCAGTATACGTATGACCCTTGTACAATTGAGATGTTTTTGAATAGTGATGATGTACCTATGAATTCTTTTGTAGAATAGAGAAAAGTCTCGCATTGCATTGCATCACATTGCATTACATTGCATCACATTGCATAGTATTGCATGCAAATAATAATAATATGTCTACAAATGTTAAAGCACTTGCTTAGTATGCATCATTTGCATCATGATTTATTGTATGTGCGTGACTTAATCATTAATCTGCTTACGCGATATGACAAGTGACTTACTCCCATCTACCATGTCTGGTGGTAGGTACAAATTCAAATCAGAGATAGTCAGTCTGTCCAAGCCAGAGACTCAAGCGGAGAAGGAAGATGCTCAATTGGATATGATCCTTTGTAACCCTGAGATATTGTACTTAAAAAGGAAAAATTTTATTCACTATTCTTAAATAAAGGAAATTTTTATTTTCCGCTGTAACTCTTTTACTAAATTATTTTATTCCCTTTATAAAAAGAATCGGGGTGTTACACTTGGTACTAAGGTTGTCATTATTCATACATTGATCGTTGCATGAGAAAAAGAGAAATTCAAAGAGTGGATGACAAGTATATATACGGAATGCTCAAAAACCATTTTTATTGAATCCAATGATTTATGGTTATAGCTTATTATGTTCACAACTTATGTTTTATACATTATTATTGCTACGTAAGCTGCAGTTAAACAGTGAATGAGTATGTACCTTTCATGAATTATTAGAAACCTTTTCATTCTTTATTTAATGTCATACATAATGCTTTAGATTTTTGCTTAACCATCTTCCCCAGTGTATCATATTCAGTCTTCTCTACTTGCCATTAGAAAGGGTCTCCCACAAACACTGAAAGTCATGTTGGAAACCCAATCTTACCAAGTGGTTTGTAGTAATTGTCTTCATCAATTTATATAAATAAGCCATCATTTGTTGACTAGGACATAAAAATGTGTTTTTCACGCTTTGATGAAGAACTCATTAGGGCTAACTAATGAAGTAAGAGTTATAAGGAAGTGATTCTTTTTACAAATTAAATATAATTCCAAGAAAACTTTAAAAGCTTAAGGATGGAGCCATACTTTTTCTAAATCACATTGGCTTGGATGTCAGAATGAACATAAATTTGTAAATAGATGATAGAAATATCCAAACAATGGGCCGTATATGGAGTTGCCAATGTCGTTTTAGTATGCCATTAGAACCACATGAAAGCTAAAATTGATGTTCTTCAACGCTCCAAAAAGTACCATTACTTCTATTCAATCAATTTTTAAATATTTCCCTAGGGGAGGGGTGGAGAGTGAGGAAAAAAACAAATTGGGTATCCTGTGCAAAATTATGTAAAGAAAAAGTGATGGGTGGTGGTGGGGATAAGGATAAAGAATATAAGGCATTTAATTACTTTAGTATTATTGTGAAAATGAATTAACAAAGTGAGAAATGAAAGGAATAGGCTCTGGGCTTGAGTGTTGAGTTTGAAATATGGGGAAAAGGGAGTAGAAACATTAGCAAGAGGAAAGTCAGGATCCATCTGGAGGTGAAATATATAATTATCTTAGATAATGGGTGGGGTTTAAAAAACAATTGGTTGAGTGGAAACATGCAAAAATCCATAGGTGGTAGTACAGATAAGGATGAAAGAATAGCATGGATTGGGGAAAACCAAAATAAATGTTTTTGTATATTTATTCTCTAATTGGTTCTCTAATCATACATACCGTATACAACATATATGTTGTTTGAAAAATGGAGGAAATTTGAATCAAGAAGTGTAGTAAGAATTGACATTAGGAGAGTTTTGCATAAATATTTTATTCGCAAAATAAAATAAACATGTGGTGTAATAGATGATGGTAAGTAATAGGTGCAGTGGATGAAATTCAGCAATGCACATCTTGTTCTGGTTTCTAGCAATAAAATTACTTTTGTTCATCAAAAGAAAAAACATTGATGTTCTTTTGAAATAAATTGTGAGTGAAAACAAGCGAGTAATATTTCAGATTGATCCTTGATATTGTGGTCATAGGTAAAATTAATCCTTGAGATTATCGAATTCCAAATTAGTCTCCAAGATAGTAAAATATGAGTCACATCAGTCCCTGTCGTAAGTGGTCCACATGCTCACAATCTAGTAGGGACTAATTTGATCGATAGTCAACGGTTTTTGTTTATTTTTTCTGAAAAAACTCGTCGTTTTGACCACTCTGTTAGCCAACATTAAGGATAAATGACGGCCATTAACGTCAAGGATTACTTTGACTCACGTTTTCTTATTTCATGGACCAATTTTGAAATTTCGAAAATCTCAGGGACTAAATTTATCAATGGTCACAAAGTCAGGAATCAATCTAACATATTACTCGAAAATAATCGTTTTTCTCAATATATATATTAAGGTATGGGAACCATCGTGGTCAACCAAATCCTTTTTCTTTTACAGAGCAGAGACAAGGTAGGTCTCTAGGATCAAATGACGCTTATAGAGGTACATACAGATTACCCACCAGCACCATCTTCACATCGATAAGATTCAAATTCGGAATCTCTCACAACCCCAGACTCAATCCTTGCCAACTGAACCAAAAATTGTTGGCGTACACGTTTGTTATTTACTAACAAGTATATGAGATTTACGTAAATTTCTTCACATTTTAAAATATTAATATAATTGCATGGGTGCATAAGTGCATTTGAATTTTATTGTCAAATTTATTATAGCCTTTACGTGAAATTGATGGTAAGGTTGTTTTCTAAAAATATTATGTATGCGTTCAACAATTAATTTATTCGCATTAGAAAGTAATATATTTAATAACTTAAAAGTCTAAAAAGGCTCAAATAAATTTTTTATCCTTGAACAATAGGGTTGATTTGGTGATTAGTTTTGGAAATTCTGTCATATTATAGTCTTTATAAAGTTGCACAATTTTGTCATCATCTTATATCCGATAGTGTTTCGCCATTATGTGGTGACATTATACACGGTTGTTCATATTGATATCATCATCATGTCACAATTGTCCTTGTCGAGAGTTGACACCTGTCAACCTTGTGTATAATTAATTACCTTATTTTATTTTATTTTTTGTACTTAATTATACTATATACTTTAAAATTTCGAAAAATAAATAAATAATTATACACAATGTTGGCATGTGTGAATATGTAACAAAGTTAATTGTGACTTGGCAACACTAACGTGAAATAATGATAACCAAATCATCACATAGGAGCTAAAGATTATAGAGGAAGATGAATTTCAAAATTATTGTAAAAATTTACAAAGATTAAAAATATGCCAAAATTTTATGCAAGGAGTTTTTTTATATAATGAAATTGAATATCTTTATTATAGAGGGGTCACACTCTTGAGGCCTTAGTTTTTTTTCTATTTCTTGTTGTTCTTTTCATTTTCATATGTAACAAAAAAAATTAAATATATATATATAAGTAAGTATTATGGATACCTCAACGTATTACAATGCGGCTTATATATTAAACATAAAGAACATAGAACGAAGACATTGAATCGAAATACGAATAAACCATTGTCATGTCCTAACCCTTATGAAATTTAAGAAAATTGTCATAAAATTATTTAACCCATCTTAAAATTATAAATTTCCAATACAAAGATTTTATCTTTTAAATTTTTAAACAATATCTTTAAAGCATTAAGGATATAAACGAGGAAAAAGATGCTTTGATTTTTGGTGGGTGGTGTAATTCAGCTATTTACTAGCAACAAATGAGGATCCAGAAAGGGAATCGAAATAATAAAAGGCAACAACATCTTCAAATAAAATAATGAATTTTGATTTGATTAATGTATTATGCGGATAGAGATTTGTAGTATAATGAATCTAATGTGTTCGTATTCATCTTGAAATTCTTTTGACTTTTTGGTTTTTCTATCATACTAATATTATCTCGCCTATGCATGTTTTCACCGTCATCCTTGAGTTTGAGACTTCTAGCTAGGTCTTCATTTAAAGTTAGTCTTTTAACAAAAATGTTCATATTTTTTTGACCCATGTCCACATGTGGTTGAATCCACTGTAGTCACCTCCCATCTCACCGATCCCATCAACCGCCTACCACGATGCTTCACTCTCGTCTTCGCCACCTCCGATGGTTGCATGTGTAACTAAAAAAAACTCACTTCCCCCATCCCACTAACCTCCCATTCAAAACCCAAGCTCAAATAATAGAAGAAATGATATTTTAATCCCGCATCGAAATAAGTACAATCTTCCAACTAACCATTTCTTCACCAATTAAACTTTGTCATTGTTTCCTACCTCATTTCTTTTTTGAATGGATTTGGTCTGATAAATATTACTTTCTCCTTCTTGTGTTTTTTTAGCCATTTTATTTTGTCTTATATGTTATTTTCTCTGTCCTTTGTTATAAGTCACTTTAACCTAATTCAAGCAGATTTTATTTTGTTTTTTTCTATATCATGGGTATCATATGGCCGGTAATTCCATTTAAGCAACAAGTGATCTCTAGCACCTCCACTTTTGACAATGTCCTACTTTAAACTACGAAATGCTTCTCCAGGAGGAAGTGCCTTACCAGGCAGTGGCACAATCCAGTCCGTTGAGTGGGGGTCATCCCAAATCTCTCTACTGGTGGAGTGGCAACTGAAGGATGATGGAGCTTGTAGTCAACAGGAGATGAAGCAAATGATTTGTTCTGCTCCAAGTTGTGAAAATCTTCTCCAACATCTTCGCTTTTGACTAAGATGACTTCAGCGCAACCAGTGTCTTTAAACAACCGAGTTTTAGATGCCTTGTTGCAAATATTATGCTGTGTAATATTTGTTGCAAATATTTGTATGATACGCTGATCCCGACATATATTAAAAATAACACATACGCTTAGGAGTCACTGTAGTGAGAACAATTATTGTTTTTGAATTTCCGTAAGTTGATCACTCAGCATATTCTGATCCAAGATTTCGAAAACAAGTCTAGTGATTTTCATTTCCAGTAACTTTTGCTATCAGCTTATAGACATTTTTAAAATATATGTAATCTGACCTGAAACATAATGGACACTAAATAATAAAAATATTTTTTAAATATAAAAATGAATATTAAAAGGTTTTTTTTTTTAAAAAAAGGACAGCCCGAGCAGGTGTTGGGCAAGTCGTCCCAGCAGGGCTTGATGTTAAAAAAATATTTCCGTAAATATTATAAAGTAGTAAAGACAAAAGGAAAAAATTGTTTAAATTAAAATAATCAGCCTATAAACAGTTTTTTAATAACTGCATGACATTGAATTTTGAATCGCATAGTTTTAAATAACAAAGTACGATGTTCCAGCCACCTCTTATCCTATATATAGGCAAGTGAAATTCATAAGTTTTATGGTCATGGGTCATGGGAATCGCAAAGGTTTAAACCACTGGGGAGTCACATTGCTTTAGGATCATGGGAATAGTGAGGAGCCACCAATAAATGAGACACCACATCTTGAACCAAAACCTTAACGCTGTGATTCTATGAGTCTTGCCACTTATAAGCCCTCTCACCCTTCCCATCCTATCTAATGTGGGACTTCATCTCACACTTGAATACTCAATAATCTCTCCTTTAAGTGTCAATCCCCACACTTACCGGTCACTCCCCCTTGATCCACCATGTTCCAACCAAACCATCATCTCTGCTACCACTTGTTGGGAAAAAATACCTTTCCCTATAACCTTTTTCGTAAAAGAGAAATGAAATAGGAAAACAGAACAACCACCACAGAAGGATTTAACGTGGAAAAAAACTCCAAAATCGGAGAACCACAGTCGCTGCCTAAAGACAATCAGAAAATAATACTATGTAAAAAAAATTTTAACACATAGTCTACTCTCCCCTCCCTTTGACCCCAATACATCCACACTCTCCAAAGCTTTTCAGTATCTAAACTATATCTTACAATACTCTCTAAGTATAGGAAGAGAAAAAAACTTAGATACATGCTTAAAGTGTTTCCAACTGAGATAAGTTAAAACAAGGAACTTGAGCTCATTATATAGCCTTGGCCTCCTTCCTTCTTTCCAATCCCACGCAATGTGGAACTTGCTAAAATATAATATTTCAAACAAAACCCAACAATAACCAGTTTTGTTAGAGTGATTACGAAGTAATTCTTGTTTTAAATGTTATACAAAACCTCTACAACTTTGTTTTAAGAGCTTAAGGGTTGAGGCATATTTCTTCTGAATCATTCTAGGCCGGCTTGGAAATATGAATGGATATGTTGTTAGAGGAGATAATAATATGAAAACATCGAGCTTCATTTGGAGCAGTCAATCTCGTTTTAGTGTGAAATTAACATCATTTGAAATCTTGGTTTGACATCGATAATTTTTACAATGAGCTTGAGGCATGGTTCCAACATTTGGACAATCATAAATCACTGAGAAATAGGATAGAAATTCATAGTGGAAGAAGCATGATCATTTAAGCCCACATCGAATAAAGTATGATGTTCCAACCACCTCTTATCCTATATATAGGCAAGTGCAATTCATAAGTGGCATTATCATTTAGTTTCAATTTTCTAACAGAAAATCATTATATTGTTATTCATTACGAAATCAAAAGTTGCGCATTTGAGCTAACTATCCTTTTTCTTTTCCTTTTATCATTCTTATTCTATTTTTTAGATCGTTTCTCTATGTAGTATTTTTAATAGTATGATGGGGGAAAATTTAAAATTAAATAACATCCAAAATTGAAAATAAATCTCTATTACTAGTTTGATTTTGATTTTAAAAATGAGCAAATCACAAGCATTTTTTTTAAATAAATAGAATTTCATTTAGTAGTGTCCAGTTGTTGATCATATATTTTGTTGAGTCATTTTTATCAAATAAATTAAAATAAAATATTCGGGAAAAAAATAAAAAAAATTATAATCATTTTTTAAAGAACTACACATCTTTGGAATTCCCATTGCGTAAGAGAATAGGTAGGAGCGAATTAAGGTTGTTCTTCTAATGTTTTGATAAGTTATTTATGTTTTTAGTCCCTAATTAATTTATGTGTTTTATGAAATTGAATTGGTCTTTGAGCATTGTATAAACATTTGGAAATAATTCTCTTTTGTCATTAAAATAATGATATGAATTACATTGTACGTCATTTTTATAACTTCAACGGTTGATGAGACATGTTTTATGGTATCACCTAGAACTCCCATGATTTTTTTATTAAAAAAATATTTTTTAAAAAAACATAATTAAAAGGAGATTTTTAATTATTTTTAATATATTTTATTTTTTTTAATATAAAAAGTTTAGATGGTATCACGTGACATGTTACCTATCAATATGGCAAAGGTGTGACGTGACGATCATATCGATCTTCACTTAATTGGTAAAAAGGATTCTTTCCAACTATTTGTGCAAAATTTAGGAACCCAAAATATATATATATATATAAAAAGATCAAGGATCAATTCGAAAATAACACCTAAATTGAATGAGTATTAATACTTGATTCCCCAAAATTTAATTATTTTTTCCTAAAATGCCTTTATGTATGTTTTTTTTTTTGCTTTTTTACGTTTCTTACGATAAGGGTACGCGGTCCAACATATGATTTTTAAAATTACACATACATTGACCCCTTAACGTACTAATACTTTATGCCCAGTATGCTAATCCCCAGCGTGCATTAAAATTAACACATATACTAGGGGTTAGCTTACAAAATTTAAAAACAATAATTTTGCCCAGCATCCTGCCCCTAAGTGGATATGTTATTTTTAACCTACGCTGGGGTCAGCGTATCATATGAAATATTTGTAACAAATATTACACAACATAATATTTGCAACAAGGCATCTAAAACTCGGTTGTTTAAAGACACTGGTTTGTTGAAAATTGTCTTCGTCAAAAGCGAAGATGCTAGAGAAGCTTTTTGCAGCTTAGAGAAAAACAAACCATTTGGTTCATCTCTTGTTAATTACAAGCTCCATCATCATTCACTTGCCACTCTATCAGTAGAGGTATTTGGGACCCCCACTCAGTGGATTGAGTTCATGCCACTTCCTGGTAAGGCACCTCCTCCTGGAAAAGCTTCTTAAACTATGAAATGCTTCTCCAGGAGGAGGATCCTTTCCAGGCAGTTGCATGAACCCACTCCGTTGAGTGGGGATCCCAAATATCTTTGCTGGTTGAGTGTCAACTGAAGGATAATGGAGCTTGTAGTCAACAAGAGATGAACCAAATGGTTTGTTCTGCTCCAAGCTGCGAAATGCTTCTCTAGCATCTTCACTTTTGACGAAGACAACTTCAGCACAACCAGTGTCTTTAAACAAACGAGTTTCAGATTCCTTGTTGCAAATATTACAACTGTAATATTTGTTGCAAATATTTGGTATGATATGCTGATTCCAACATACGTTAAAAATAACATATTCGCTAAGGGGCCAGTGTATTGAGCAAAATTATTGTTTTAAAATTTTGTAAGCCGATCCCTCAGTGTGTGTTAATTTTAAGGTACGCTGGAGGATCAACGTACTGAGCAAAAAAATATTAATATATCAAGGGGTCATTCAGTGTATGTGTAATTTTAAAAATCGTGTTACGCTGACTCCTTAGCAAAATGAAACGTAAAAAACAAAAAAAATAAAATAAAATACATAAATGAGAGCATTTTATTAAAAAATTGAATTTTGGGGGTTTAAGTATTAAGTAGAGGATAAAAAACTAGATCCCTTTACTAATAGTACCTTATTTTACTTCTCTTAGAACTATGTCCTTGATATCTAATCTAATTAAAATAACCTTAGAAAATGTTAAATTGATAGAAAACTAAAACTTATATTCCATTGAATTTAGTTTGACTTACCATTCATCTATGTTTATTTTATTCAGATGGAGATTCACATAAAAGTTGATACTATCCTGGAATTTCTTAAGTACACTATGTGTTATATATATAATGTAATTTCTGGTAATAAAAAGTTGTTCAAGCTTGTTTTTTTTTGGTAAAAGAAAAAATTCATTGCCACTAACAAAATTCAGAAACAATAAAAAAGGACATAAGCAAATTAAAAGCCTTGCCACCTTCTAGGAAGGGTTTAAATCTAATGTAAATGCCTGATACTAAAGGTTATTTTGCCACCTTCTAGGAAGGGTTCAAAACAACCAAAGGCCTAGAGTTTAATACAAAAAATAAATCTAGAGTTCCTGTCTGATTCTATCAACTAACGCACTATTCGTCCAATCTACAAAATTAGGAAAACAAAAACTAATCCTATGAGCAACCTCTCTCCTAATCTTACTGTAAGTAAGATGCAAACTCCTCTTCTGGTTCTTAAATGTGCGATTATTTCTTTCCTCCCTGATGTGATAAAGTAATGCTGCAAACATAGCTAAAACATACTTAGCTTGCGGCGGACCTTGTCCCTGAAAGCATGGCGGATCCACCTTGTGATGTCCTAGACGTTGAGGACCTCCGAGGGTAGGAGAAAACCTTCAAAGGAGCCTTTGTCTAGGGTTGATATGTGATGTTTGGTGGGAGTCCTCAAGTGGCCAAGGGAGAGAGCCAGGGAGTAACCCTAATCCCTGGTGTGTGAGGGTGGCAATTAGGGTTAGAGGACGTACCTGAGCCCCATGTAGTACGGAGCTACTTATAGGGGGGAGCTGGTTGCCCTAATGGGCTTGCTTTAGGCCCAAGTAGGGCCAGCCTGTACTGAGCTATGAGTGGATAGGCTGTCCTTGCGGATAAGGTGGATAGGCTGTCCTTGCGGATAAGGTGGTGAGCTGTCCTTGTGGATAAGGTGGTGAGCTGTCCTTGTGGATGAGAAGGGAGACGTCATCAAGCCATAGGTGTCGGATTTGGGAAGATGTCGGACTTGTACGTCGGACCTGAGTTGGAAAGTGAGGTCGGCCCATATCTGGCGTCTGTTCGGCCGTTGAGCATTGAGCTCGGCCAAGCGCTCAGAAGGCTTCCTGAAGGGTCCTTAGGACTTTGGCGAGGTAGTCTAAGGACTTCATCTAGGCCAAGTCCACCACATAAGCCCCCCAGCTCGGTCAAGGCCATCTGAGCCTTGTTCCGAGGTTCTGGTTTAGGTCCTTTTCCCAAATCCACCTCATAAGGGCCGAGTTCACCACATAAGCCCCCCAGCTCGGTCAAGGCTATCTGAGTCTTGTTCCGAGGTTCTGGTTTAGGTCCTTTTCCCAAATTCACCTCATAAGGGCCGAGTTCACCACATAATCCCCCCAGCTCGGTCAAGGCTATCTGAGTCTTGTTCCGAGGTTCTAGGGGGTTCGGACGATAAGTTGCCGATACGTTGGATCCAGCTGTCTCTGACGTCCTTTCATTACGACGGAGCGGGTTTGACAGCTGTCTACCTGCCAGTACCGAAGCGATGTTTGCTTTTACCGGATTTGACACGTGTCAGAAATCGCGACCTACGAAGCGTCACCATCATTGTGACGTTGCTCGAGGTCCACAATTTCCGCTGCTGTGCGCCACGTGTCTTAGTATGTGTGGTTGTACGCTGGGTTGGGCTTTTTGGGCTAGGCCCAGACTTCAAATTTGAGGGGGAAAACGGTTTCTCTTCCCCCTCTTCCCCAGAAAACCACTTCTCCTTCTTACTCTATCACTCATTCTCTCTCTCAATACTATTACCTTTTCTCTCTCTACCAGATATTCTCTCTTCGAAACCGCACCCCTCTCCCCTCGAAACTGTTTGAAATCGCACCATTTCCGGCGCCTTTCTTTTTCTGTTGTATTTTCTTCTCTCCCAACCTCCAACAGTGAATATTGTTTGATCTTGAAAGCTCTTTCTTCGACTTTTATATTCATCAGGTATACTCAATTTCCCCTTTCTTCAACTTTGATACTGGCATTTCTTCTTTCTTTACGGCTTCCTGATTTACACGGTGGGGGATTAGGATTTCTGGTTTTTGGTTTCTATTTTCATGGCGGTGGGGTTCTTCCCTTAGGCTTTGTGGCTCTGATTTTGGGGCATAGTGCTGGAGTTTGGGGTTTTTCTGCATTCGGGTGTTTTGATTTTGGGGTTCATTCCTGGGTTTTAGCCTTCTTTGGGTTAAGCGTGTTTTGAGACTTTTGGAGAGTTTTTGATTCATGTTTTTTGTTTATTTTTCAGAAAACCACAGCAGTAGATTGGGTTCAGTATGAGTAGGGAATGGTTTAAGAAATGGGCTGGGGTAGTTTCCCTGTCATCTAGCAGTGGTGAGGAGGAGGACGGCTCTTCCTCCTCGTCCTGTTCCTCTACGGAGGTAGACGAGGCGTTCCGTCGCCAAAGGGAGTATAGGCGAAAGTACGAGAGGCGGGTTCTGGAGGTTGATCCCGTTGAGGTAATCTATCCTCGGGACTGGGAGGAGAAGAGAGAGTGGATACGACAGTACGCCTGGGCCGAGTTTGTTGACGGCAGGGAGCGTGCCGACTTCGAGAGGATGGAGAAGGAGGGAATGTACGAACGAGGGGTACCTGTGGTAGAGGTGAGATGCTCGCCCCTCGGAACTACTTCGAGGGGGTTCTCTGGGGGGTTCTTCCACAGGTACCATGCCGCTCAGGAAGTGCGTCAGTCGACCTGAACTTTACCCCGCGCCTTTCGATGCCGATCAATACGAATGGGTCGACGTGGAGCCCAAAGGGGTCCAATCCAGCATTTGTTCTGAGGACAAACTTGCCGAGGTAAGGAGGGTCGTGCTGCCTTGCCCAGGGGACACCACCGGAACCTCTTACGAAGTGCTCCCCTGTTCGGCCAATGACAGGATATGCAGCAGGACTGACAATATTTCTTTTTTCTTTTATGCCGATCTGATTCACAATCTCGGCGTGACCCTCCCGTTCACCGACCTGGAAATGAGGGTCTTAAACGAGCTCGGACTAGCTCCTTCCCAACTTCATCCCAACACTTGGTCGTTTCTCCGAGCGTTCCAAAAGTACTGCGGAGCCAGAAATTTGGTATGCATAGTTCGGCTGTTTTTTTGGATGTATAACCCGTTCGTCAGCAATAAGGACGGGGTCACTGGTCGTCTTTGGGTGTCGGCTAAGGCCCGAGCTCACTATGGGTTGTTCGGTATGTTCTCCGAATCTTGGAAACATTTTAAGCCGAGATTTTTTAGATACAAGTATATTGGAGCGGGGCTACCCTGGTTTCGGTCCGAGACGGGACCGAAGTTCCCGTTAGAGTGGACCCCCGAATTCTTTAGTCGCCATATCAACACGCCGCACAGGTGGTCGGGTGTGACATTGGATGCCGACGAGTCCGTAACAGCCCACCATTTTCAGACAGAATATCGTGCTCGGAAAATCCAACTTGATGTTGGAGTTTTCATAAAGTGTTCTGACAATGAAGTCTTGACAAAAATTGGTAGTTACTCTTGCTTTTATACTTGTACATTTTCTTTCAACTCACTCATACTAATCTTTTATTTTTTTTACAGAAGAACATTGGTCAGAGATGTCTTCCAGGGCTCTGAAAGTTGCTTTAGAAGCTCGAAGGAAAAAGAAGTCCGAGGCTCCTTCTGCTGATGCCATGTCGTCCGAGGTTTCCACTGATACGCTCTCGGCCGATTCTGGTCCACTCCATCCTACCCCACCTGCCGTTATCATTACCCCTCCTCCTCCTGCCTCACCAAGTCCCAGTACCGAGGTAGCCATTGTTGCGGATGTGTCGCCCTCAAGCACTGGAACTCAACCGAGGCCGCCAGCTACCCTTGCCAAACCTTCGCTGAAGGACACTCTTGTCAAGATGTCGGGTGCGGAGTGGAAGAAAAAAGCGGAAGAAATGGCTTGCCAATTGAAAAGGGCCACCACCATGTTTAATGTGTTGGCCGAAGTGGCTGATGATGTGGCGGACGGTGTTTCGCCTGCCAAGAAAAAGGCTCGGTCGGCCATGGCGGCCGAGGTGGAAGAACTAAAGAGTAGCAAACGGTCAGCCGAACAAAAGTTATCTGAGGCTGAAGAGGAACACCGCCGCCAAATGGAGGAGCTTCAAAAAAGACATGAAGAGGTTTTGGCCCAAGCCAAAGCAGATGCGAAGCAGGCTGGTCGGCAGGAGGGCCTTGCCGAGGTGGAAAGGATTAGAAACTTGCTGAAGAAGAGGGCTGCCCAAGCTCTTAAGCATAAGGTGGCAGCACGTGAGTCGGACTTCGACCTTGAAAGGGTGGCAAGCAAGGTTTTACCAGTGCGGTTGAGCAGATTCTTCATATGAATCAAGGGCTCCGAATTCGGTATGTCGGCGCATCTGCCGGGTTCGGAGTGGAAGATGGAAAGATTGTGGATTATGGAAGGGGTGGGGCCGGGGTTGACCTGGACCAGCCTGAGGAGAATCTTCCCAACCCCCTGGTTGAGAGAATGGATGAGGAGTTCGACCCGCGTTCGGTCGTCCTTTCAGATGTCGAGGATGATGCAGCATAAGTCCCTTATGCTGGGCAGCTTATGATTTGTCTATGTTCTTCTCTATAACATGTTCGACGATGTTGGGTTATATTTTGCTTTATTGTGCACGGCATTTGATTTCGATGCAAGCTTATTTCACCTACAACTTGTTGCATGTTACTATTTTTGTGCAAGTTTCGTACTTATACTTGTTGCGTGCGTATAGAGTCCGAGGTTATTTTTATGCAAGTTTTTCTTCTAACTTGTTGCATAGATGCGAGTATTTGTTTACCAACTCGTTGCATGTTTATTCGTTCGACCTCGGATCGGAATTGCGTCCACTTAAGTGGCAACCTGGGAAATTCAAGAAGGGACGCAAGTGTTTGGGACTTGTCGCATATTGTAATTTTTATGCAAGTTTTTGTTTTAACTTGTTGCATGTATACCGAGTCCGAGGTCATTTTTAAATAACTAAGTAAAACTACCTTTGAGAATACAAGTGTTTTACCAACTTGTTGTATTTCGGCCTGATCGGACGTAAAATGTCGTATTAATAGCTCGGACGAATTCGGATGACTCAGTGAGTGCAGTAATCTTATAAGTTTTCCTCTGAATAAAGGTACTGTATATAAGTGCATACGGTAAGGAACTCGGATCTACCAACCTTAGCCGAGGTGGGTGTCCTCGGCCCCGATGTAAAAGAGAGTGCTGAGTGAAGCTATGTGAAAACATTTCACAGCAGTCTCTTCTTTATCGAGTGTCCCTTGTACACTGTGCATATGAGCCGATCTTATCTAGAAGACGTTGGCTGTGCATAGCGCCATGCAACATTTAGGTGGCTAGTGCTAAATGAGAAGCTAGTACGTACGTATATAAAACTGTTGCACTTGAGTATGAGCAAGTTTGTACTTTTCATTGATTGTAGTCATGAGTACATTGCTTTTTATTTTGAAAGGTGAATATCTCACAATGGAAATTGAAAAACATGAACAGTATTTGAAGGAAACGAAAAATAAAAGGAAGTTGAACTTGAATTCCTCAGAGGAGGGTGTTGACGGCTGCCAAAATATCTGAGGTAAACATATTTGAACAGGTTCTCAGTGTTTTGAAGTTTTGGGAGTCCTTGAGTTCGGTAACTACCCAGAGTATGTTTCTAGGAGGCCTCTGTTGGGGCTTACCGATCTCGAGCTCATTTCCCACTTTTCTGGCCGTTAGGGCCGATGTCTGATCCTCGGGGCGCGAGGTGATCAGACTTGGATGACCAGGGTTGCTTTGCTTTCTTGTCATAGTCGGCTAGCTATTTCATCGCTATCTTCTTCGGACCAGGAGCGTCTTGTCGGATTTCCTTGTGATGGTCCTCCGGGGTGAGCTGATAAAAGAGGCTGCCGAGATTGTTGGTAATGTTGAAAAGTGAGGGAATTTCCATCTTGAAGCACCCGAGCTTGGGGATCTGAAAAGCTCGGCTGAAGACATGGGCAAGAAGTTTAACTCGGCCCTCAATTCGGAAATGTACTGAACGGAGGGCGGGGTTACTGACAGTTAGATGACAGAGAAAATTCTCCCCGTGCGGGGGGTAGGGGCGGACTGAAAGAGAAAAGAGATTTCTTTTGACTGCACTTTGGATTTTTTGGAGGAGTTTGTCATTCATGATAGCATCTTGGCTTGGGGGAGAGGTGAAGGGGGGAATTACCACCCGCTCTTCATGAAGGGGGGACATATGGAAATTTCGTTCGGATTGAACCTCGGCCAATAAGACTCTTCCCTTGGATAGTGTCGGATCGATGAACTCTTTTTGCTTCTTCTTTCCCTCCCGTAGGCTTGCATTGTAACAGAGCCGGGCTTTCACTTGGTCAGCTTTGACCGTAACAACCTTATCATCTGAACCGCCGAACTTCATTGCCAAGTGCACTGTTGAGACCACTGCCCCAAAAGCTTGTAGGCAGGTTCGTCCCAATATTAAATTATACTGGGAGTCAGAGTCAACTACCAGAAATTTGATGATCTCCGTTCGGGCCGAAGGCTGGTTACCTAGGGTCACCGGGAGATGAATGGCTCCCAGGGGGCGGATTGCCTCACCTGTGAAGCTGATGAGATTCCCTTCAAACCCTACGAGGTCGGCAGACCTCAGCTTCAAAGCTTGGAAAGTATGCAGAAATAGGATATAGGCCGAGCTTCCTTGGTCAACGAAGACTCGGGCGACCTCAAAATTGCCAATTAACGTCGTTATCACCATAGGATCGTTGTGATCTGGGATGACGTTTTCCATATCTTGGTCGCAAAAAATAATAGGCACATTCCGAGATGGTTTTTTGCCAACGGGTTTGTGATGGACAGCGAGAACTTGGTTGATGTACCTTTTCCTCTCCGCCCTCCTTTCTCCGCCACCAGCGAAGCCTCCCGAGATGGTTTCTACTCGGAAGTTCTCTGGAGACTTGTCCAGGTCTTGAACTACGACCATGTTCACCCGCGATGGTTCCTCTTCCTTCTTCCCTAGGGACGGGTCGGCTTTAGCTTTCCCTTTATCGTCGTCCGGGCTGCGAGACCTTCTTCGGCCTCGTCTTTCCACCGCTTCCCGGACGTATTGCTGCAGCTTGCCTCTTCTTACCATATCTTCAATGACATCCCGGAGCCAGGTGCATTGATCGGTATGGTGGTCGTACCCGTCATGGAAATTGCTGTATTTGGATTTGTCCCTGACATAGTTTTGATTTCTGAGAAAGGGGGGGCGAGGTACACTCCTAAGTTCGGTCTGCATGGTCTCTCTCCAGACTTGAGACCTTGGGACCGTCAGGGGGGTGTAAGAATCATATTTGGTGATGTATGGATGCCGGCGGTCCTCTTGTTGGCCGACGTGAGAGTGGCCTCGGTCTCCCTGATCTGCTCTTCCTCCTCTTTCATCCCTGTTGCCGCGAGGACGACCTCGGGGCAGGGCATTCTGCGAGGCGGTTTGAGCGTTTTCCATCCTACTTGACTGTCCTTTGTTGAATTCTTCAAGATTGATGTATTTGTTTGATCTCTGTCTCAGCTCTGCCATGTCCCTTGGTGGCTTTCCAACAAGTGAATCTTTGAACCCTCCTTCGGCCAATCCTTGGGTCAAAAGGAGGACCGCCACCTCGGGAGACAGATTTGGGACCGAACTGGACTCGCTGTGAAACCTGTGCAAGTATGCACGTAAGGATTCTTCTGGCTTCTGGGTCACTGTCGCTAGCGTGTGGTCCGACCTGGGTTGCACACAGCTAGCAGTGTATCTGTTAAGGAAGACCCGCTTCATTTCTGCCCAGTTGTTGACAGAATTCTTGGGAAGCGTTGAGTACCATCAGAGGACAGGGGTCTGGAGGGTCATAGAGAAAGCTCGGCACTTGAGCCGATCTCCTCCACCATGAAAATTCACAGCTCCCTCATAAGAGAGGACGTGTTCCTAAGGGTCCGTGAGGCCATTGTATCTAGGGATATTGCTGGGTCCGAGGTACCCAGGTGGTGATTCATAAGCCATGACAGCTGGTGTGAACGGATGCCCAGGGTGGGAATCATCCGAATCAGGTTGTTGCTGGTCGGGAGGTGGTGTAAGTTGTGTGACGGTCGTGTGTGGTGTTGCAAAGGTTTGTGGAGTTAACGGAGGTTGTGGTGGAAGAGGTTGTGGGGGGGTGGCGGGAACTCATTTGGGGCCGGAGCTTGAACAACAGCTCGTTCGGCTAAGCGTTGCATGGCGACTTGTTGGAGATCAGCAATAGCTTTACCATGCTGCTCCACGATTCTCATCTGCTGTCTCATCAAAGATAAGAGTTCAGCATCTCGAGAGAGTGTAGACTGTCGAGAGTGGGAACGGTGTGTTGTACTGACTGAGTGGGCACGTTCGCCGCGGTGGCGGTGCTGTTCAGTGTTGGTTTCTCCAAGCTCAGAGCGTAGCTGCACGCGCCGACCTCCGCCCAGAAGCTGGGTTGGATTTGTAGTGTCTCCAGTGTGGATGGTATAAGGTCCACTGTGGGTGTGAGTGAATTCTGGTGGTGGAGGTGGCGGGGGAGGAGGTGGAGGTGGTGGAGGGGGTGGCGGTGAGGACCTCGCTGCCCTGTTGGCTTCGAGATGCAGGCGCAGG
Organism: Crotalaria pallida; assembly: GCA_037953625.1. Lineage (NCBI taxonomy): Eukaryota > Viridiplantae > Streptophyta > Magnoliopsida > Fabales > Fabaceae > Crotalaria > Crotalaria pallida. Next base: position 112,883,393 of record CM075652.1, on the reverse strand, counting down.
TCCTCAGTTGACGGCACCCTCCTTGGACGCCCCCTCCTTCTCCTCTGGACTGGCTGTTCTTCAACATGGTAGAATCTTCTGGGTGGGGGTGAAATTTATCTTTCCCACAGATGGCGCCAATGTGATGTCCTAGACGTTGAGGACCTCCGAGGGTAGGAGAAGACCTTCAAAGGAGCCTCTGTCTAGGGTTGATATGTGATGTTTGGTGGGAGTCCTCAAGTGGCCAAGGGAGAGAGCCAGGGAGTAACCCCAATCACTGGTGTGTGAGGGTGGCAATTAGGGTTAGAGGACGTACCTGAGCCCCATGTAGTACGGAGCTACTTATAGGGGGGAGCTGGTTGCCCTAATGGGCTTGCTTTAGGCCCAAGTAGGGCCAGCCTGTACTGAGCTATGAGTGGATAGGCTGTCCTTGCGGATAAGGTGGATAGGCTGTCCTTGCGGATAAGGTGGTGAGCTGTCCTTGTGGATAAGGTGGTGAGCTGTCCTTGTGGATGAGAAGGGAGACGTCATCAGGCCCTAGGTGTCGGACTTGGGAAGATGTCGGACTTGTACGTCGGACCTGAGTTGGAAAGTGAGGTAGGCCCGTATCTCGCGTCTGTTCGGCCGTTGAGCATTGAGCTCGGCCAAGCGCTCAGAAGGCTTCCTGAAGGGTCCTTAGGACTTTGGCGAGGTAGTCTAAGGACTTCAGCTAGGCCAAGTCCACCACACACCTTGTCCAGTTGTGGTACTTGTATGGCCACCTATCAATTCCTATCTATAGACAACAACCTTCAAGTAGACTACGACTCCAGTTGCATTCAAAAAATAAATGATTCCTAGACTTAGCAGAAGATAGACATCAACAACAATGATTAGTAATAATCATAAAACATAACCTGTCTAGAGTTTGGAGCTTCCCAAGAGTGACAAGCCAAGCAATAAAATAATGTTTTTGTACAATCACACTATTCCAAACCATCCTATGTAGAGGAAAGATCCCTTGTTGGTCTTTGAGCAGGAGGTAACCACTCTTGATCTTGTAAATGCCATCATGAGTCCTACTCCAGGTATCATTGCAGAAGCTTGGCCTTATTTTATCTCTGACTTTAAGAATCTACTTCCAGTGCCATCCAGATCCCTGAGTTGAGCTGCATTGCCAGAAATCTTGTTCCTTTATATATACCGAATGCATCCATCCCACCCAGAGCGTATCTTTCTTCATAGCTAAATCCCAAACTTGCTTTCCAATTGCTGCAAGGTTCCAAGTGCAACTGTCCTTGATACTCAACTCACCATGCTTCCTGGTTTTACAAACAGTATTCCAAACAACATTAGCTGAATAATGACCTGTTTCCTGTTTCCCCAAAGAAAGGCTCTCACTACTAGAAAATTCTTTAGTGACCACAAATTTCGGTCACTAATAAGTGATTTTCAGTAACTAAAACTGTTTGTAACCGAATTAGTGCGGTCGAAAAAGTGGCATCACAAATGTTTTAGTGACGGAAAATTAATTCTGTCGCTAATTTGTGACGAAATAATCCGGTCACAGAAAAATAAAATTTCGTCGCTAAAATGAAGACCGAACTAAAAAGGGACCGATTTAGTGACGGATTTTTTTAATTTAGTGACCGCACGAATCCGTCACTAATTAATTAGTGACGGATATTTCCCGTCACCATTAGTGGCGGATTTTTGAAATTTATTACTGCGTTTTTAGTCACTATTAGTGACGGATTTATCATATTAGTGACGACATTGTTCCGTCACTATTTATGAAATTGGTGACCACAATTTTTGGCCACTAATAACTTATTTTATTTGTGTCTTCATGTACTGGAAATTAATTCCATTGCTATTTTTGTCGCAAAATATATTAGCTACACTTATTTCGCAAAATTTATTAAAATAAACATCTAAAATAAAAAATTAATTGCTGCCATGCATGTATCACCAACATAAACAACTGATAATCCATTAATTCTAAACTGTATATTAGCCAATACAAATTATCGTAAACGATGACACCAACAAGTTATCACCATAAAGTTCAAACATCTTTCATAATACAAAAAAAAAGGTTTAATATTTAAATAAATAGTAGTAATTACTAAAGGGTAGTACGGACATGGTCATCACCGTCACCATCATCATCACCACAACAACAAAATCATCATCATGATCATCAACGAGGTGGACACTGTTCTCAGTAGTGCTAATGGTGTTAAGAGCCTCAGGCATGGTCATCCTCAATTGATCCAATACCGCCTGAAGTGTAGCATGGATATCACCAATCTCCTTGTTTTTCTCATCAAGTGTAGCATGTATATCAACAATTTCCTTGTCTTTTTCACCAAGTTGTTCTTTAAGACCGCTCACTGTACCCTCAAGGTTGGTGATCTTCTCTACATAATGTGAGGTAGTAGGCACTTGGGACTGAAATGGAACACCTTGTGTTTCTCTAATATAAAGATCACCTAAACCTCCTAAACCATATACATTACCTCTCTTGTTGCGACCTCCAACAACCTCTAAGTATATGGCATCCTCAGAGGGTGCCTCATCTACATTACCATTGGCATTCTCTTGAACTTCCCTACGACGACGTTCTATCCTATCCTTCATAATATATATAAATAAGCAAATAAATAAGCATATATTCAAACATATAACATTAAATTTTGATTTTTTATTTCTTACCACAACATACTCTGAAAAATATAATCATCCACCCATAGTCCGTCCTTTTTTTCTTTGTCCTACTCAGGATTTCCATCGCTTTGGGCTTTCTTAAATTAACCAATTCCTACATATAAGCATATACTCAGAATATAGCATGTCACATTTCCAAGTAGATAAACACCTAATAAAATACAATAAAACAATAAGCACTAAAGCGGGTTGGAAGAAATACATTTGTAGTGATACAATGAGCCATAGAATTCTATTATTATACTACAAAAAATCAGAATGAGCCCTTCGCTGTTTCCAATTTGTTTTTGAGAGGGCTATAAAAAAACCCTTGAATTCAGGGGGGAAAAGGGAACAAAATTAAGACATTCCTAATATATAAAGTCTACAATTTAAATTACTACTAGCTGAAAGACAACAATTTTAAATGATTATGATGGTATGAGAATAACTTTTGGAAAATAAACAAACAACCAAATAAGCCTAGAAAATTTGGTGCAAATTAAGTTCTAAGAAAGCATACTCATTGTGTACTTATGGAGAAAACTTCCCATCAACCAACGAATGCAGATTCTCTAACATTGGAGAGAGAATGCAGTCATGCAGTAAATACACCCTTGGATTCATCTAGTGGTTCATTTTCTACACCATTGAATGGTTTTGATGGCCTAAGATGTATTGAAGTCAAGAAGTTACAAGATTTTGATGTTAGAGAATCCATATTCATCAACCAACTTGAAACGAGATGTTTCGTATATCCGGATAGGCATGCCTTCCCATATCTGAAATCATGAAATATGAGTAAGTGGTTATAAAGAAAAGAAATGCAAACTAATCTGCAAGTTAATGTAATTGGTGACTCACATCCCACACAATGGTTCTTCCATCATATCCAGCACTCATAGCAATCCGGGGATTAAAAGGATGAACATCCAGAAAATAAGTCTAAAAGGAGCAAAGAAACAAAACAAGTTAAATTACACCAGTTAGATTCTAGAAAACATAAGCATTCAGAATTGTAAAGCCTTTTTTTCTTTAACACCTGAATTCAAACCAAGAGAAAAAATTTAGAATATCATCAGAGAGAAAAGCAGTCAACAAAACAACTGAAAGGAAAATAAGCATGTTGGGGTAAGTGATGACAATGAACCAGTATCCAACCCAATCCAGCCTAAGTTGACCCCCTTGACCACATTGTGAATGAATCTTGTAATGAAAAGGCCAACTACTTAAAACATTAATCAAATAAAATTGCAAGTCCTAAGCTATTTTTCAAACTAAAACTGAGGGACACCCAAGTAACAGATATGTTTGTGAATTAAATCTTGTCATAAAAAGTCGTAGAATCATTACCTCACATTATATTGGCAAAAGATAGTAAAGATTATGTCAAAGAAGAGAGATAAACCAAAACCAAAAAAGTAAACACTTACAAATTCAGTATGTCGAGTTAATGAACGTACTAAGCTGCCATCAGAAGCATTCCAAACACAAATTCTGCAATCTGCCAGAATATCCTTCGGTCAGATAAATAACAGTCTATTACCCACCCAACACAAGGATAATAAAGTTGCTGCTTCATGATCATCACACTGGCACAAGACTGGCATGATAACAATGCAATGCATGAACATATAAATAATGATAAACAGTTTCATTGCTCAGATATTGACATCACATGGGGCACATAGAGGCATGGCAAAAGCAATCCAAATTTGATGAACCCAACCACTCCATTCATGAATTCGGTAGTTAGCCCTCCATTTTCTTTCCTATTGTCCATCCACCTTTGATGCTCGGGAGCCTCCATTATTGCTAATTAGAAACTAATCTTAGTTCAAAAACTTATCAAACTAAAATTATAATATGAATGAGAAGCTAAGTGTTTTAACATCAATGCTAAAGCATGAGAACACCAATAGGAACTAGTATAATATTGTTCATTACTATTCATCATTTAAATTACCAAATAATGAATACCTTAGGAACTGATATGTGTGAGTGAAGAGAAGGCACGAATAAGCAGCGATAGACAACAAGTTGGTCCGTGTCCACCTAAAACAAAAATTATAAATTTCAAACCAAGCTACAGCCACAACCGAACAGAAACTACAACCCAAATTAGTAACTCAATGACAAACAAGCAAAAAACCATTTAGCAACAACAAACCAACAAAGAATAACCAGCAAGTAATTTTTGTTATATTTAAACAGTTGTTTTGTATGTATGTATAAAATTTAATTTTGAGGTAACTGGTATTAGTTCCCAGTTAGATGAATCCATTTCAACGCGGCATCATGGTGGTAGAAGGCATCAGAGCAATGAACCTAAGGAGGGCTCGAGCTTCAGCAGAGCAACAAGCTCAATAGCCAAGTCAACAACAGGTTTCTGCAGGGTCCTTCAATTCCTACACACCAAAACATTTACTAGTATTGCCCCCTGGTTTAAATAATAAAAAAAAGTACATGTTGCCCCTAATTTAGGAGCAAGGCATGTCTTAAGCCTCGACTAAAAGTTGAAAACATGCAATGATACTTAAGTTATAGATTATCTATCATTAATGAACACAAACAGGATTCAAACTCAAACTCTTGTCAGTTTTATATTGGTGATGATACTTAGGATGATCTACATTTGATGGACTACAATCAGCAGGAAAATTTCCCGAGCATTTGGTTTTACAATCAGATCAACTTCTTTCAAAATAAAAAAGAACCATCAATGGCAAAAAACAAGAAAAAAACTGAAAGGCTTCATAACAATCCAAATGTGCAAATCACAGTAATGCTTAGAGAACCTGGGAAGGAAATTATATCGTTTGGACAGGTTTGTAGATAAAAATGAGTACCAAGAAAACACATGATTTTAAAAAAATACAATGAAAAAGATTGATGAGTACAAGGAAGCACCGATACTTCATATTTCTCGCCGTATCGTGTCCGATACGTGTCGTGTTCCGTGTCAGACATGTATCCATTTTAGATACTTTTAACCATTTACTTTAACATTTTATATTTTTTTTGTCGTATCGCTGTGTCCCGTATCATGTCGTATCCGTATCCCGTGTCGTGTCCATGCTTCCTTGTGTAACACCCCGATTTCGGCAACTTGAAAACATCATCTCTTTAACCATTTTATAGTAAAAATTTGGGAAAATTTTTTTTTCTTTTTTTTTATATAAGGTGACATGGACATGAGAACCTTTAAGTTCCAAAAACATTTCATTAACTTGATTGTAATAAAATAATATTCTCATGTCACACATCACAAGTCAAGTTCCAAATCGAGATGTTACTTAACATCGCGCTTTGTAACTTAGCTTCATAAATCTCTTTTGAGAAAACAATTTCATTTCTTGTTTCATAAAAACTTGTTCCTTAAAAGCCATGCTCAATAAAATATCCAGCGGGGTACAAAATGATATAGCAATGTCAACCAAGTAGTTGCAGGGAATACAGTGCTTCAAGGAATTACCTATTACTAATCTTGAGGTCTAATCTTTCTCGCTGAAGTCCACTGCAGAGCCTCGTACAAATGTACTGCAGGGTCAACCATCTATCCGTTGCAATACCGGAATAACCGGATACGACAACATGATAGGAGAGATGGTCAGCATTCCAGAAGTACACCCATGACAAGACAGTAGAAATATAACTTCATATAAAAAGAATACGTAGAGTAAACTAAATCTAAATGCAGGACTTGACCGATACTTCTCACTAACTAGAACATGACAATTAATCATATGATGCACATAACAATTATATTCACATAAGCATATAGAAAGCACATATGAACAAAGCATATCATATCATAACTCATCACAACACACATCACTGCACTTGGCATCACATGCCTTCAAGCATTTGAGTCTCATCACCATCTTTCTCAATCTTTCCAACAATTACTTATACTTTCTTTCTTCTTTGAATCTTTCTCAATTCTTCATAAATTCCTTATGCTTTCTTTCTTGTAATCTTTTATCATTATTAAGTCTTATCAAACGGTTTGCTCAATGATGAGGGGGAAACATCATTGAACTCGCACACACGTCTACATCTCCTCGGTCATCCACCCACCTAGTCGGAAGCAAACAGAAGTACAGAACCTTTACCACGCGGGCACGACAGCTGTCACACAAACAAATGGTCCCAGACCAGGAGGACTCTGCCTCAAATCATATCATATCAATTCATTCATATAAAGGCACGCTCTCAGCGACAATCACAAATGCCCCGTTCCAGTCCTTCTCACTGTTCCTGAAAAGCCATAGGGGTGACAACACTATTCTAGTCTGCAGTGCAGAACTTACCACGGCATTGGACCCAGTCCCTACCACGTTCGTACGCCACTTGTGGGATTCGTTCCGCCCAGAATAGTACTCAAGGCAACGTGACGTTTTACCGCCCGAGCCTACCCTATTGCATTCACAACCCGAATATCCCTGATATTCGGGGTACCTTCCTCTCCACTACTTCGATACGACACTCATACCTCACCGTGTTTGTAAATGTCTTTTAAAGTCTTTTAAAATTTCACGTTTTAATTAGTGGCTTAATCCTAACAGTCGGCTCGTCCTTGGTGCATCCCTTCAACGAAGCCCGACCACTAATCGCAATCTGTTGCCCCCTAAATCTCAATGGCCTCATGCCTCAATCACTTTCATCTCATCATGATGATTCTCAAAAGCTCACTCTCAGCATATTTCTCATCAACAACATCAGCATCTTTTCCTCGTCTTTCTCAAAATCTCTTTTCGCAACACTTTTTCGAAAACATGATTTCACAAAACTCTTGCTTCACCAAAACATTTTCAAAAACCTTATTTCATAAATCCTTTCACAAAACTTTTTCAAAAATCACATTTTTGGATGAGTGCTAATGGAGGAGCAAGCTCAACTCAACACTAGGCTTCTTTCCAAAAACGTGAACAAGGAATCACATCTCTACTCAACCACATCTCACTTCCAAAACAACATTACTCTTCTCCAATCACAACTCTTGATATTCCATTACTTATACAACCTTTGTTACCATTCTTCTTTCTTTCAATCACATTTTCTTAATTCATTCATCTCATAACTTATTTCTTCCTTACGATTCTTATTATTACGTATTTCCACAATCAGCTTTTCCAGATAGAACCATACATATCCAACAATATACTCACAGAGAAATCCAATACATAATAAAACCAATCATGCATCATATTTAACAAATAGGTAAACATTTAGCACATATATGTCACATGTAATTATGCAGCACATAACCTATGACAATTAGACTCGATGTACTCAGTTTAGCACCGAGTCTACGCGTCACTATGACCTAGGCCTACTGCATCTCTCACCTCACATTCCAGCATCTGATATTGTTGCGGGTCCTTCCCAACAAGTCAGCTGATCCGCTTCTCGACTTATACGCACCTTGTAATAAGGGAGATGATACTAACGTTACAAGTTTATCTTAAATAATCGTCATACTTATTATCAAAACGCGTTTTCGAAAACTCTTTTTATTTCTCGTCGAAAAATCGTAGATCGTTAAAACTTTTTCCATTCAAATCTTTCTCAACTTAAATACCACTTAAAACTTAAACTTTAAACCAACTAAATAAATTTTTAGGATTGAAAAACAATTTAATAAAATCTGGACAGCAAGTATACAAGTCCATAAACCATTTCTCAGAAAACCCGAAAACACCGAAAAATCAAACTTTAGTTCATATAATACTTTGTTATAAAATAAACACTTAAATAATTTATTTTTCAAACTTAACATTGTGAAATGAGTTAAGTGCAACAACCATTTAGTCCAAGGTTTTTAATTAAATCAAAGCTAAATTATTTCAAAACCAATTAATTTCCAAACCAATTACAAAATCAAACATAACACTTGGATTAACTAAATAATTCATTTATGCACAACCCAAGCATATCATCAAACAATCACTCATTCAATCATTTCAAGACATCACAATTATCATACAAACCAATCAGGTCACAACATCAAGTATAAAAATTCACCTTCACCAAAAACATCCAAATAGACACTTAGTGTGTGATTAAAAGTAAAACACAAAAGATAAAATTCAAAACCACAACAAATTAATTTATTTAATCTTCTAAATTTCCAGAACATAAACATATATAATAAAGTTCAACATATAAAATTTTCAAGCCATTTAAACAATCCTAAGCTAGGTTTCAAATCAGATTTTACATGGAAAGCAAGTCGGAGCTGTTGCTGGTCTGTGGCAAAAATAACATGATTAAAAATAGTTGTTCAACTCCGAATTGCATAAAAATTGGTATACGTCTTCCATATACAGTAAAGACTATCTCATAAAATTTTCAGATTATTTGGAGTTGTAAAAGTCATATTTTTCTAATTAAAATTGTCACTAAGTCCAGAAAATCTGAACCAAGGGGTTCACTGTTTTAACTTTTGAAAAATTATCAAATCAACTCCAAATCTCTTAAAATTTTACATAGAACATCTAGAGAGGTTCAGGAAGCTACCATAAAAATTTCAAACAATTTCGAGTAGCACAAGTTCGAAAATTTTGTTTATCTTTAAACTGAAAAACTTATTTTCTCAAAATCATTTTCACAAAGTTGGTTCTCATAAAAATAGGAAATCACTTCCAAAAATCATTTAAAAATTCAGAGAAGTTCATTTTGATATACTTAAGTCAGTGACAAAATTTCAGAATTATTGGGCATACCTAAACATCATTTTTCAAAGTTACATACACACATATCACAAATTCAGTACAACATACTGTTCAACAACTTTGTTCATCCATTTATTTTTATAAACATCAAAAATACACACACACATACAAATCAACACAAAAATCAATCCATCACTTATTTTTCCTTTAAAAACCGAATTAATATTTTATGCAAATAATTTTCTTTAATTCAAATAAAACATGCATCACATAAAATCAAACTAAAAATCAATAATCAACTAAACTATCCTAGATCTTTACATACACACACTTAGAATTTATAGATCTCAAGAAAAATCACACATGCATCAACATTTAAGAGCCAAAATCAAGACTTCAAGTGAAAATCAAAACAAACATTAAAACTCATTCTTTTTTCACTACATCAACACATGCATGTACTAAATACTTCAAACAAAATTCATCTCTTAAAGATTTATGCTACAACCGAAACATGCATAAGAAAAATGAGTTCATTTTTATCAAAATTTCATGCAATAAGTTAAATTCTTTTTACTAAAAATAATTTCCTTTACATGCTCATAAAACCAAATCAAGCAATAAAATAAAATCATTAGCACAAAAATCTTTTTGAAAACCGAAATGAACATCAAGTTCTCAAAAATAATTAATCTTTCATTTTTAAATCAAGATCTTTTCATGCAAGTAAGAAAAATCATGATCAACTTGAGAAAATCATGTGGATGCAAAGAGAAATTCTAGATCTAGTTTGAAAATAAACATGCATCAAGGGACCATTTTTTTTTAAAAACCAATTTCATTCTCAAGGACATGCACAAAACCAAAGTTCATCAAAGAAAACCAAATCATTTACAAAACAATTATAAAAACCGAATCACCGTCAATCATTTTTTTTGCATGTTCATTTTTGTTTTAAAAACTTCAATCTTTGATTATTAGTTTTTGAAAAATGTAGATCAACACCAAGAATCAACATGCATGAGTAGATTTTGAACAAATCAACACTTTTACAACAAAACCGAAAATAAAAATGAAGGAGAAAGAAGAACAACAAGGATTAATTTTATACCTAATGTGATGTCCCTAGGCCGGATGCACCACATGAGGTGTTTGGGGGTTGTTGCAGCTGACGAGGGTGACCCCGGTCCTACGTATCCCATGAGAGGGGAATCAAGCCACACGTAGTTCTTAGGTTTAGGGAGACATTACCTTAGCCCCTAGGGAGAGGGGGATATATATAGGAGAGCTGGTTGCCCTAATGGGCTTGCTTGAAGCCCAAGTAGGGCCATCATGTAATGAGCTATGAGTGGATGAGTTGTCCTTGTGGATAAGGCGAGACATGTCATCCTGTCCAAGGTGTCGGACTCTGGGAGAGGTGTCAGACTCTAGGCGGTGTCGGACTCGGAAGTCGGACCTGGGTAGGAGCATGAGGTTGGCCCGTATCTGGTGTCTGTTCGGCCGTTGAGCCTTGAGCTCGGCCCAGAGCACAGAGGGGTGAGAGCATGATATCGGCCCGTGTCTGATGTCTGTTCGGCGGTTGAGCCTTGAGCTCGGCCAAGCATACAGAGGGCCTGCTGAAGGGTCCTCGGGTCCTGAGTGAGGGCCACGTGGAGCTCGGCTAGGTCGAGTCCACCACATAAGCCCCCCAGCTCGGTCAAGGCTATTTGAGCCTTGCTCCGAGGTCTTGGTTCAGGTCCTTCTCCCAAGTCCACCACACTTAAGAAGATGATTGAAAAATGAGCTAAGAATTAAGGCTTCTCTCTTCCTCTCCTATTCTCCCTCACGGTTCTCCCTCTTTTTTTTTTAATATATATATGTCTCAAAAGCTAATGTTGCTCTTTAGACTAAGTGTTTGTGGTGAAAGTGTGAAAAGAAAGGAAATGGAAGAATGAAATGAATGAATGAAGGCTACGGTGGAAAGGAATGGGAGTATAAGGAAATGAACTAAGGCCACCTACATGCTTCTAAGAGGGTAATTTTGGCAACTCAAAAATATGTACTTGGTCCCCAAGTTTCTATTTTCTTTTCTTTTTATATTAATTCCTTTTTCTACCTAGTCATCAAGCAAGAGCTTCACAAGCTTACACATACACCATGCACACACTTATCACACATACACATATCACACATGTATTATGCATGCACACACACACATTCAAGCACACACTTTAATCACAAAAATAATTAATCAAACACAATTATTAACAATTAAACACATAATAAACTGTACTTATTGGTTGCACTTATAGCCCTTATTTCATTTTCTAAAATCATATTTTAATATATTCAAGATAATCCCAAAAGGAAAAATTCATTAAAAATCGATCAAAAACTATTTTTCATGATTTATTCCTTGGAAATTCGTCCTTTATCATACTGAAAAACAATTTTCGCAAACCAACTCATAAAATTATGAAAGATACAATTTTGAAAACTAGATTTCGATACGCTCGTTTTGATATAAAGATCATAAAAATCGGAGTTATGGTTAAAAAGTTATGGATTTTCGAAGTTGATACATCTAAGAAAATCCATAAGGAAATTCATTTTTAAAATAAATCATCAATCAATAAAATCATTTCTTATAAAAATCATTTTTACTTACTCCATAAAAATATTTATTTATCAAAACTCCGTAGAATCAATGTAACACCCTAAGCTAATTTCCTTATTTTAAAAAAATTACAACTTAACAATTCCTTTTTAATTCTTAAAATGTTAATTTAAAATTTTCTTGAAAAACGGACAGAGTTCCATTTGTTTTTCGGATATTTTCAAAATTTAGTTTCCCTGTCACCTGTCAAAATCAGATATAGCAAACACAACAAACATAAATAAACATCATAAGCCTCCTAGGGCCATCCATTGTGGGACTTAGTGCAACGTCACCACATCATCACATCCAGTCATAAAATCAGAGTGTCACCAGCAGAAATACATCAAGTATGCCAATACTCATAAATAAAAGATAACACCCAACCCCAAGGGTGTATGGATCCCGGGCCACCCCATCCAGCATATATACAACAAAAGAAATATATTACAAGCCTCTACCACATATCATACAAGAGACTCAAAATATGGCCCGGAAATCCTGTCATAAAAACTAATAAAAGACTATCACACTCCCTCAGTGGGAGTGGGGTCCTGCTCGGCCTCCGGCTCAGTGTGCTCATACTCGGTACCTGTAATGTTTGTAAGGGTGAGTACCGCACTAACTAGCAATGCATAAGATATGCCAAGTCAAACACAAATAATTACAATTAGCAAATATTGGCATGAATAAGAAAACATAATTCATACTCTATGCTACAAACACATGCATCTCCATAGTTACTAACCACCCACCGGATAATTTCCCATGCCCATTTCCTTATTATTATTAGTTTCTATTTTATTTAAATTATTTCCTTAACTACTTAACCCTTTTTCTTATTCTCTTCATTAACTTTTCATTTTCCTTTCTTTTCATTTCATTTCTTTTCTTTTCGGCGTTTGTGAGCTACTCCACTGCGTTCCCCAATCTTTCAGAGGATACGACTTACCGAGGCGTACGAATCCCTAAAGACCGTACGACTTACACAACCCCTGCGATTGGTCGGCTTGCGAATTACTGCAGGTGTTGCGCACCGACTTACAACGCCCCTCCGCACGTCTTCTAGGGTTAGTACTCACAACCCGGGGAGATGGTTATGCGAATCCCTCCACTGCGTTTCCCAATCTTTCAGAGGATACGACTTACCGATGCGTACAAACCTCAAAAGACCGTACGACATACACAACCCCTGCGCTTTGGTAGGCCCGCAACTTACTGCAGGTGTTGCGCACCCGACTTATAGCACCCTTCCTCACGTCTTCTAGGGCTAGTATTCGCACACCAGGGAATCTTTAATCTTAATTACCTTTCTTTTCTTATTCGTTCTTCCACTTTTTATGTCTAATTTATTTTCCTATTATACTAAAATTTCCCTGGTGTTTAATACCTATTTCTAATTGCCTATTTAATTACCCTAAGTGTCATTTATCCCTTAACTTGGTAAAAGCCCGTTTCCTAATTACATACATAACTCATACAAGCACTTAGCATGCATCAACAAATTAAATGCCACAAATATAGTCACACAACACTTAATACATATAATTTAATCATTTAATGTGGGAAAATTCTAAACTTCCTAATTAATCTATTTTCTATCCCTATCCTAATTTTTCTAACAAACCAAATATTCTCAACACACTCACACACCGCTAGCTATACAATCCACCGTACGGCGGCACATCCCCTTACCTTGAGATTGAAATAAAAGAGAGAGAGAACCTTAGTGGGTTTGAACCCTAAAATCAAGAGTGCTCCTCAAAGCTCAATACCCACAATAATCCTCAAAGTTGTGTGGAGAGTTGACTAGAGACAAGAGTATAGGGATGATGGTGCCTCTCAAACCCTTGCAATTAGGAGAACCTCAAGTGGTGGATAAATCCATGCCCCTTTATTAGAAAATGAGAGGGATACTCTATTTAGAACAATATCTCAATAATCAACATGAATAAGTGAAAGAGAGTGGATTTACTTACCCAATCTCTAGAGTCAAGAAGGAGTAAGATTGAGGGATGAAGGAGCTTGAACCAAGAGCTCAATCCATGGAGAAAAAGAGGGAATCAAGTTTAGTGATGTTGCTTGATGATGATTCTTGAAGCTTGGAGCTCCAATGGAAGAGGAAGTGATTAAGAGCCAAAACCCTAGGCTTGGGAGGGAGAACCTTCGAATGGAGAGGAGAAGAGGATGATGAATATAGTGTTTTTCCTCAAATGGTTCGAATGGGAGGTTTAAAATGTGTTTTGGGGTGGAGAAATCCCCAAAATACCCTTCAAAATCGCGAATTTGTGTTGCAGAAAACAGGGTTTTACTCGAGTATTTCTGTAATTACTCGAGTGTTTGGACCCAATTTACTCGAGTATTTAACAGAATACTCGAGTGAAATGGTCAGATACTGATAGTTAGCTTTTCTATTTTTCTTCTATTTTCTCCCGATTTCAAATAGCCATAACTTCTTCGTTCACCGTCGGATCTTGCTCAAATTTGGCGAGTAACTTTCTAAAAATCATGTCTTCATATCCAACGGTGGGAATTTTGTTTTGAGTCCTAAATATTTTATTTTAATTCCTTGGCCTATTTATTTTGTTTAACACCGAATCGCCCGTTTACTTCGTCCATTCCTAACTTGATTTTCTACTTCTTTATATTTTTAGAATTAAACTACATTCGTATAATAATAATAAAAAGAGGGATGTTACAATCAACACTTTACTTCGAAATCGAATAAAATATTCATTGAAAACTCTTTGTAAAACCATATCTTAAAATTTTTCTTTAATAAATTTTACTCGTCCGAGTCGGAAAAACGCGGGATGTTACATTCTCCCCAACTTGCAGATTTCTGGTCCTCGAGAAATGCTACGCAGAATTTCGCGATCAACGGATGTCGGATTCCTTGGAGTGATTTTCTCAATCTATGACAGCAGTCGTCGCCTTCAAATCGTCGTATATGCATCGTTTTCTCAAAGATGCTCTTCGTAGGCCATTTCACCATCGGACACAATGGAGTACTAATGGTATAGCTTTGTCAACAAGGGTTCAAAGGGTTCAATGGTTTCGGAACGAAATTCAAGAAGAATAGCACACTTATGCCAATCCTGACAAGGACACTACTTCCCTCGTGGTCTTTCTTCCTTAATTTGACTCTTCTCATCCTTTTAAGCCTAGGTGGGTTATTACAAACCTCAAAATCCCCGTTTACTCCCCAACTTTGACGAATCATATTCCTATACATCACATCTATCCATTAGAATTTGACAGGAACTAAGGTCATAAAATTTCCCAACATCCGCTAATTCTAGTTTGTCTTACAAAACTTCCCATCACTTTGTTCAAGCCTATTTGAGTATCATCTTAAATTCGGCTAACTAAACCAAATTTTCGTGCTCTAAACCATTAAAAACTCTCCAACTCAGGGATTCATCCTTAAGATTAACGATCTTAGCACCTAATGACACCCTTAACCCCACAAGTTATGGTCACCTATGCCCACTAAAACGTCAACTCTTGGTCATTTATCCTAATTTTGGTCGTCACTTAAAGGTTCTATACTTTAATTTCACTACTCCATCTAGTCGATCTTATGGTCCTATTATAAATTCACATCTATCCTACTCACTCACTTACTCCAACTAAAGCTTTTCTAACTTCAACTCTTTCAGACTCGTCCCAGATATTCACCATCTTAACACCATCTACACCATTACTTGGGTTAGGCTACTATCAAACCCTTCAGTTTTAATCCTTTTATACATCCCACTGTCTTACTCAAGGTTCTAGGGGTACTCTTATTCTAAGGTATCATATCCGTTCATGCTTATTCCTTCCTCGACCATTATGACTCTTTCCTTAACAACACCTCACCGTCCACCTTATAACTTAGATATGTTTAGTTGATTGGCATAAGGTGTCAAGGTCTAGAGTTTTCATGAAAGGCTTTTAGAGAGAACAACGTATTGTCAAGACAACCCAACAACACATAGGGTCTTCATAAGAAAAATTTCAACCAAGGAAAAGAGGGTTTTAGTCGCAAAACAAAGTCGCATGTCAATAGCTCAGAGGTTGTCACAAACAAAAAGGATTCTCAACAAAAAGGGGTTTCAACAGTCAAGAGAGGTTCAGGTCACAAAGAATAGAGTCTCTTTCTGTTTCTGCTCACTGTTCCTTGCACCTTCGTAGACAAATCCGTAACACGTTTCGAAGATAGAGGGATAGAACGATAGAAATAGAACGAACGTTAGAGGTGGTATGATAGAGATGCTCACGTGACTTCGTACCTCTACTCTCACTCATCGTGACTCTAACACTAATGCAATCACATCGTGACTCTAACACACAGACACACACACAAGCGAGCATGTAAGCCCATGCATCAGGCTGCTACTTTGGATAACCATTGCTCTGATACCACTCTGTAACACCCCGATTTCGGCAACTTGAAAACATAATCTCTTTAACCATTTTATAGTAAAAATTTGGGAAATTTTTTTTCTTTTTTTTATAAGGTGACATGGACATGAGAACCTTTAAGTTCCAAAAACATTTCATTAACTTGATTGTAATAAAATAATATTCTCATGTCACACATCACAAGTCAAGTTCCAAACCGAGATGTTACTTCACATCGCGCTTTGTAACTTAGCTTCATAAATCTCTTTTGAGAAAACAATTTCATTTCTTGTTTCATAAAAACTTGTTCCTTAAAAGCCATGCTCAATAAAATATCCAGCGGGGTACAAAATGATATAGCAATGTCAACCAAGTAGTTGCAGGGAATACAGTGCTCCGGGGAATTACCTATTACTAATCTTGAGGTCTAATCTTTCTCGCTGAAGTCCACTGCAGAGCCTCGTACAAATGTACTGCAGGGTCAACCATCTATCCGTTGCAATACCGGAATAACCGGATACGACAACATGATAGGAGAGATGGTCAACATTCCAGAAGTACACCCATGACAAGACAGTAGAAATATAACTTCATATAAAAAGAATACGTAGAGTAAACTAAATCTAAATGCAGGACTTGACCGATACTTCTCACTCACTAGAACATGACAATTAATCATATGATGCACATAACAATTATATTCACATAAGCATATAGAAAGCACATATGAACAAAGCATATCATATCATAACTCATCACAGCACACATCACTGCACTTGGCATCACATGCCTTCAAGCATTTGAGTCTCATCACCATCTTTCTAAATCTTTCCAACAATTACTTATACTTTCTTTCTTCTTTGAATCTTTCTCAATTCTTCATAAATTCCTTATGCTTTCTTTCTTGTAATCTTTTATCATTATTAAGTCTTATCAAACGGTTTGCTCAATGATGAGGGGGAAACATCATTGAACTCGCACACACGTCTACATCTCCTCGGTCATCCACCCACCTAGTCGGAAGCAAACACGAGTACAGGACCTTTACCACGCGGGCACGACAGTTGTCACACAAACAAATGGTCCCAGACCAGGAGGACTCTGCCTCAAATCATATCATATCAATTCATTCATATATCAAGGCACGCTCTCAGCGGCAATCACAAATGCCCCATTCCAGTCCCGGCCATAGGGGTGACAACACTATTCTAGTCTGCAGTGCAGAACTTACCACGGCATTGGACCCAGTCCCTACCACGTTCGTACGCCACTTGTGGGATTCGTTCCGCCCAGAATAGTACTCAAGGAAACGTGACGTTTTACCGCCAGAGCCTACCCTATTGCATTCACAACCCGAATATCCCTGATATTCGGGGTACCTTCCTCTCCACTACTTCGATACGACACTCATACCTCACCGCGTTTGTAAATGTCTTTTAAAGTCTTTTAAAATTTCACGTTTTAATTAGCGGCTTGATCCTAACAGTCGACTCGTCCTTGGTGCATCCCTTCAACGAAGCTCGACCACTAATCGCAATCTGTTTCCCCCTAAATCTCAATGGCCTCATGCCTCAATCACTTTCATCTCATCATCATGATTCTCAAAAGCTCACTCTCAGCATATTTCTCATCAACAACATCAGCATCTTTTCCTCGTCTTTCTCAAATTCTCTTTTCGCAACACTTTTTCGGAAACATGATTTCACAAAACTCTTGCTTCACCAAAACATTTTCAAAAACCTTATTTCATAAATCCTTTCACAAAACTTTTTCAAAAATCACATTTTTGGATGAGTGCTAATGGAGGATCAAGCTCAACTCAACACTAGGCTTCTTTCCAAAAACGTGAACGTGGAATCACATCTCTACTCAACCACATCTCACTTCCAAAACAGCATTACTCTTCTCCAATCACAACTCTTGATATTCCATTACTTATACAACCTTTGTTACCATTCTCTTTCTTTCAATCACATTTTCTTAATTCATTCATCTCATAACTTATTTCTTCCTTACGATTCTTATTATTACGTATTTCCACAATCAGCTTTTCCAGACAGAACCATACATATCCAACAATATACTCACAGAGAAATCCAATACATAATAAAACCAATCATGCATCATATTTAACAAATAGGTAAACATTTAGCACATATATGTCACATGTAATTATGCAGCACATAACCTATGACAATTAGACTCGATGTACTCAGTTTAGCATCGAGTCTACGCGTCACGATGACCTAGGCCTACTGCATCTCTCACCTCACATTCCAGCATCTGAAATCGTTGCGGGTCCTTCCCAACAAGTCAGCCGATCCGCTTCTCGACTTATACGCACCTTGTACTAAGGGAGATGATACTAACGTTACAAGTCTATCTTAAATAATCGTCATAGTTATTATCAAAACGCGTTTTCGAAAACTCTTTTTATTTCTCGTCGAAAAATTGTAGATCGTTAAAACTTTTTCAATTCAAATCTTTCTCAACTTAAATACCACTTAAAACTTAAACTTTAAACCAACTAAATAAATTTTTAGGATTGAAAAACAATTTAATAAAATCTGGACAGCAAGTATACAAGTCCATAAACCATTTTTCAGAAAACCCGAAAACGCCGAAAATCAAACTTTAGTTCATATAATACTTTGTTATAAAATAAACACTTAAATAATTTATTTTTCAAACTTAACATTGTGAAATGAGTTAAGGGAAGCAACCATTTAGTCCATGGATTTTAATTAAATCAAAGCTAAATTATTTCAAAACCAATTAATTTCCAAAACCAATTACAAAATCAAACATAACACTTGGATTAACTAAATAATTCATTTATGCACAACCCAAGCATATCATCAAACAATCACTCATTCAATCATTTCAAGACATCACAATTATCATACAAACCAATCAGGTCACAACGTCAAGTATAAAAATTCACCTTCACCAAAAACATCCAAATAGACACTTAGTGTGATTAAAAGTAAAACACAAAAGATAAAATTCAAAACCATATCAAATTAATTTATTTAATCTTCTAAATTTCCAGAACATACACATATATAATAAAGTTCAACATATAAAATGTTCAAGCCATTTAAACAATCCTAAGCTAGGTTTCAAATCAGATTTTACATGAAAAGCAAGTCGGAGCTGTTGCTGGCCTGTGGCAAAAATGTCATGATTAAAAATAGTTGTTCAACTCCGAATTGCATAGAAATTGGTATAAGTCTTCCATATACAGTCAAGACTATATCATAAAATTTTCAGATTATTTGGAGTTGTAAAAGTCATATGTTTCTAATTAAAATTGTCACTAAGTCCAGAAAATCTGAACCAAGGGGTTCACTGTTTTAACTTTTGAAAAATTAACAAATCAACTCCAAATCTCTTCAAATTTTACAGAGAACATCTAGAGAGGTTTAGGAAGCTACCATAAAAATTTCAAACAATTTAGAGTAGCACAAGTTCGAAAACTTTGTTTATCTTGAAACTGAAAAACTTATTTTCTCAAAATCATTTTCACAAAGTTGGTTCTCATAAAAATAGGAAATCACTTCCAAAAATCATTTAAAAATTCAGAGAAGTTCATTTTGATATACTTAAGTCAGTGACAAAATTTCAGAATTATTGAGCATACCTAAACATCATTTTTCAAAGTTACATACACACATATCACAAATTCAGTACAACATATTGTTCAACAACTTTGTTCATCCATTTATTTTTATAAACATCAAAAATACACACATACATACAAATCAACACAAAAATCAATCCATCACTTATTTTTCCTTTAAAAACCGAATTAATATTTTATGAAAATAATTTTCTTTAATTCAAATAAAACATGCATCACATAAAATCAAACTAAAAATCAATAATCAACTAAACTATCCTAGATCTTTACATACACACACTTAGAATTTATAGATCTCAAGGAAAATCACACATGCATCAACATTTAAGAGCCAAAATCAAGGCTTCAAGGGAAAATCAAAACAAACATTAAAACTCATTCTTTTTTCACTAGATCAACACATGCATGTACTAAATACTTCAAACAAAATTCATCTCTTAAAGATTTAAGCTACAACCGAAACATGCATAAGAAAAATGAGTTCATTTTTATCAAAATTTCATGCATTAAGTTAAATTCTTTTTACTAAAAATAATTTCCTTTACATGCTCATAAAACCAAATCAAGCAATAAAATAAAATCATTAGCACAAAAATCTTTTTGAAAACCGAAATGAAAATCAAGTTCTCAAAAATAATTAATCTTTCATTTTTAAATCAAGATCTTTTCATGCAAGTAAGAAAAATCATGATCCACTTGAAAAAATCATGTGGATGCAAAGAGAAATTCTAGATCTAGTTTGAAAATCAACATGCATCAAGGGACCATTTTTTTTAAAAACCAATTTCATTCTCAAGGACATGCACAAAACCAAAGTTCATCAAAGAATACCAAATCATTTAAACAAAACAATTATAAAAACCGAATCACCCTCAATCATTTTTTTCTGCATGTTCATTTTTGTTTTAAAAACTTCAATCTTTGATTATTAGTTTTTGAAAAATGTAGATCAACACCAAGAATCAACATGCATGAGTAGATTTTGAACAAATCAACACTTTTACAACAAAACCGAAAATAAAAATGAAGGAGAAAGAAGAACAACAAGGATTAATTTTATACCTAAGAAGATGATTGAAAAATTAGCTAAGAATTAAGGCTTCTCTCTTCCTCTCCTCTTCTCCCTCACGGTTCTCCCTCTTTTTTTTTAATATATATATGTCTCAAGAGCTAATGTTGCTCTTTAGACTAAGTGTTTGTGGTGAAAGTGTGAAAAGAAAGGAAATGGAAGAATGAAATGAATGAATGAAGGCTACGGTGGAAAGGAATGGGAGTATAAGGAAATGAACTAAGGCCACCTACATGCTTCTAAGAGGGTAATTTTGGCAACTCAAAAATATGTACTTGGTCCCCAAGTTTCTATTTTCTTTTCTTTTTATATTAATTCCTTTTTCTACCTAGTCATCAAGCAAGAGCTTCACAAGCTTACACATACACCATGCACACACTTGTCACACATACACATATCACACATGTATTATGCATGCACACACACACATTCAAGCACACACTTTAATCACAAAAATAATTAATCAAACACAATTATTAACAATTAAACACATAATAAACTGTACTTATTGGTTGAACTTATAGCCCTTATTTCATTTTCTAAAATCATATTTTAATATATTCAAGATAATCCCAAAAGGAAAAATTCATTAAAAATCAAAAACTATTTTTCATGATTTATTCCTTGGAAATTCGTCCTTTATCATACTGAAAAACAATTTTCGCAAACCAACCCATAAAATTATGAAAGATATATTTTTGAAAACTACATTTCGATACGATCGTTTTGATATAAAGATCATAAAAATCGGAGTTACGGTTAAAAAGTTATGGATTTTCGAAGTTGATACATCTAAGAAAATCCATAAGGAAATTCATTTCTTATAAAAATCATTTTTACTTGCTCCATAAAAATATTTATTTATCAAAACTCCGTAGAATCAACACTTTACTTCGAAATCGAATAAAATATTCATTGAAAACTCTTTGTAAAACCATATCTTAAAATTTTTCTTTAATAAATTTTACTCGTCCGAGTCGGAAAAACGCGGGATGTTACACCTTGGATGAGTATAATCCCATAGGAAATAATGAAAGGGATTCCTTCTGCACAGGCTTGGTAAAATTCTCGTTAATTGGCTAAGAACTCAGCATTAACAGTTCTGCACTTGTCCACCTACAAAGAAATTAATAAAATATATATATATATATATATATATATATATATATATATATATATATATATACAAAAACAAGGGATGTTACTAGGGAGGCAAAAGCTTTTCTCTGTGGATTTTCTGTTCTAGCACAACTTAGAGGTAAGGGTGAAGCTATACATTCACTAGAATAAGATTAACATGCTATGTTTTTAAGTAAAGAGTCACCAAGAGACTCTAAGGGCATAGTTTGAAATAGGATTTTGGCTTAGAAGCCATGATAAGCTCAAAGCTCAATTGGAGCAAGTTTGTTAGGCTGCATGTCAACTATACGAACACTGAATTCATGCTAATTGTGAATAAAATTATTTTAGCACCTTGAGTTGTGTAAATTGTGATTTATATGCATAATTAAGTATGGATTTGAATTCCCTGTGATTTGATATGTTTTCAGTGTTGAGACATGTTAATATGCATGAACATAGCTCTGTTGATCATTGGTTTGAGTTAAAAGTGGTTAGAATTGAAAATGGTATGTTAAAACTCAATTTTTAGTGCATCTGTTGTCATGGTAATCGATTACCACGATTTGATAATCGATTACCAGACCATGTATGATGCAGAACATTGAAAATATACATAGTAATCGATTACCAGGATTGACAATCGATTACCAAGACTGAAAATGCTTGAAAATACCATTTTTAAACCTACCTCCTTTTATTTAAACCTAATTTTTTATTTAAGTGGATGATATGATACTTCTTTTGATAATTTTATTATCATTCATGATGTTCATGAAAGTTTATATTATTTATTTGCCACGTCTATTGCATGGTGCATATAATGAGATTAATGGATAATCTTAAATGAAAATAATTATGTGCATTCATGCATGGTGAATGATGATAAGTTATCGTTTGTCATGTTCGAGGAACATGAGGAGCGTACTCTGGGAGTACCAAATTGACTGCGGCTTACTTGATGACACATTTATGAGTGAAAAATGTGGCCAGTATTGTGGGATACTGTTGATGTGATTATTACGTCTTCGCGATGTGACGTTCACCTGAAGAGTGACGTTATGTATCACGTTCCGAGCAAGTTTCGCTATACGTTATGAGAACGTATAATTGTGCTCTGGGAGCGTTTATGGGTTGTTTGGTTGGACGTCCATGAAAGTGATAGTTGGAGAATCTCAGGAATTTGAGAGATAGAAATCATGCATCATGCCACTATAATTAAAGGAATTATTTATAAATGAAAATGGCTTGATCATATGTATATGCATGCTACATGATGTCTGTTATATGTGAATATTTAAATTCTTGTTATTCTTATTTGATTATGTGAACTGTATTGCTTACCTCTGTGCCCTTTTTAGGTGATGCCGTGTTACCTAGCCTGCATCGAGTTACGCCCACTCCCTAATGGAGTGTGGTACTACGAGGACCATAGAGCCACCTATGAGGGGGAGGTAGAGTTGACATCCTACTACCCAAACCCTCTGACTCGTTTCTGTCTTTGTAGGTTTCGCATCCCGATTATTTACACCATGCGTGTGCACCCTTTTTATACCTGCCATGGACCACCCCCACGAAGACCAGCTCGACGTTTTCATAGTTTTCGATTTCGAGCTGCCACCCGATCTCTCCCATCTGCTTCTAGAGTTATCCGCGAGGATACTCCTACTCCTGGTCCGACGAGTCCACTTCATGAGACTCCATCAGCTGACCTAGTACCCAGTGGAGGGGTACTGACTCTGTCGGATGAGGTTGAGGAGTATCCCAAGGAGGCAGAGAATGAGGATGAGGAGCCCATTGAGCATTCCACTAGCAGCCAGTGCGGGGCTGGGAATCCACCGGGCGATGCATGATATGGATAGTAGGGATGAGGGACATGGTTTGCAATTGTGGGAGACTTGACTGACTGTAGGAGGATCGTGGCTTTGTGGGAGGATCACTGGACCATCTTTGGGACTCTCTTTATTTTGGATTGTATTATATTGTATATAGTTTTGAGAGAGTTTTGGAGCGATGGTCTATTTCATGTTTATATACTATGGACTTGTATTTTGGACCCATGACTTAGACTTCGATGACGAGGATGATGTACTCTTGATCTACTCACTTTATATATATATAATGTGTTTGATGTACAAATCAAGAGTGTTACTTTTTCTGTTTTTCCGCTAACTCTGATTTTTGGACGAAAGAATTGGATCAAAGAAGAATGTCTGAATTTTAACTATGTTTTGAGATAACGATAATCTTAGTAACTAATTTCGTATCTATATCCAATCTTGAATTGAAAGATATGTTATCTCAAGCGAAGGATTAATTTTTCCTGATCCAATATTTTCTCGAATTCAGTTTTAAAATTTACGTTACAAATCGCATTAAAAATAAATCAAGTCCATAAGCAATCTATTTTATAAAACTTACATACAACAATGTTATTAGAGAGTGTTACACGTGATATATTTGACATTATGCATCTTCCCATTGGAAATCTTGTATGATTGGGCGGCACTTATTTTCCGATAATTGCCCCTATTATATTTTACGTGTGCCCCTTTTTAATCATACTGCTCCCATTCTAATATTCACTTGCCAACGGTTCTAATTATTGCAATTTAATTATTATATATTGTCAGTTCAAATGGCGATTACTAATTATTAATTGTATACATATACGAGGTACAAATATGGGTGAACAGTCCATTTCGAGGTTCTCACCAATGGACAAACGACTTTTTTGAGTGTGGAAAACACCTCAACATTTTCAGGATCTAGTCTACGGGAGAGAGGACACAGGTAGCACGGGCCTCAATGCCATAGTAACGCAAAGCATACAGACATCCTGGCCAAAAGGATGTTCTGCACATAAACATTCAGAAACAGTCTAACTATGAAGACAAACAGGGAAGAATCTTTCTCGTTATCTCATTTACATCATGGTTTAAGCATCACATTCATCACTATTGAATCACTTGCTGCATAATATTATATTATCTTAGATAATATTCATAATTAACAGTGAAACAACTCATACTTTGCTAATTAAATGTCATTACATATCATCTATTACTTGATATTCTAATACTTGCTTTCATACATCATGAAAAGGTACAAATTTGGTTAGAACCACCGAGCACGATAGCCAACCGATTATGGGTCTCTCATGCTTCTCGGACGTTTCCTCTGGTATGCGTACCATCGCGGACCGTACCTTGTAGTAGAACGGTCCGCGGTGCCACCCCTTAGTGCTCTAATGAAATCCCGTCGGCTCCGATCAAACACACAATGAAGACCCCGCCCTCACAACTTGCAAGCATTCAACCCCGTCACAATGCTCTCCTACACATGTATAAATCCATAAGCCTATAAAACAGGTTAGGATGAATCTGATCGTATCGGCAGAGCATTCTCGGATGATGAATCTGATTTAGTGAGTTGATCAATGGCATTGACTAAAGAATCAGTACATTCTTTCTCTTCACGCCTGATCGACCTCATTCTTTGCCTTCTCGACACCCCAACATGAACTCCTTTTATTTACTTACTTTTCTCCCTACGCTCAGTAGGCCACTGACGCCTAGCACGAGCCATTATACATAGCTCTCAAACGAGTACTCAAGGACGAGTGTATAACAAGGACTAAGTACAAGTAGGAAGCCCGAGCAACAATCTAGTCATTCAACATGACTAAAACACGCTAGTCTAGTCATTTAACTATGACTAAAACGCATACTAATCGGGACCGAGGAACCAACCTTGGCCAAAGGTCTGCGTTTCTAGTTACGAAAACATAACACATTGCTTAACCGTTCATACCGGGTGTCACAACATTTATAACTAGTGCTATCAAATTTGATATTCTCCTCTCATCGAAGACCTAGTCACTCACTTCGGATCACAGCCCTACCCACTTGCCCACGATCTTGTTTACCCGGCCAGATCAGCAAGGCTACAAGTGGAAACAGATACTACCTCGTTAAGTAGGCCATCATGCCACGATCCAAAATGATGCCTATAATACAGACTAAGCAGCTTTAGTTGGACGAAGACAGGCCAAGCTTACAAGAGACTCAACCCGACCTTCAACAGTTCGGAAATGTCTTACTTAACCCAACCTTCTATAGGTTGGAAACGTCTTATTCAACCCGACCTTCTACAGGTCGGAAATGTCTTACTTAACCCGACCTTTTACAGGTCAGAAACGTTTTGCCTGACCCGACCTTCCACAGGTCGGCCCCAACTCAGTCGATAACCGACCATACATTCAGCCTCCCCTCGGAGTGTCTTGAGTAGCCCAACTAGGGACGGATGAAACAATCTGGCCTTGGGACGTCGAACAGGCCGCGTGCCATCTGCCTCTAGAACTATGCGTGGCTTGATCCCCTTTTCACTCGGGGTACGTAGGACCGGGGTCACCCTTGTCAGCTGCAACAACCCCCCAAATATATCGGGTGGATCCATTTTTCTGATCCACTACACTCTTATATCCGGTAGTCTTCAGCCATTATGTGGTGACATTATACACGGTTGTTCATTTTGGTATCATCATCATGTCACAATTGTCCTTGTCAACAGTTGACACCTGTCAACCTTGTGTATAATTAATTACCTTATTTTATTTTATTTTTTTACTTAATTAAACTATATACTTTAAAATTTCGAAAAAATAGATAAATAATTATACACAATGTTGGCACGTGTGAATATGTAAAAAAGTTAATTGTGACTTGGCAACACAAACGTGAAATAATGTTAACCAAATCATCACATAGGATATAAAGCATTACGGATATAAACGAGGAAAAAGAAGCTTTGATTCTTGGTGTGTGGTATAATTCAGCTATGTACTGTCAACAAATGAGGATCCAAAAAGGGACTCGGAATAATGAAAGGCAACAACATCTTCAAATAAAATGATGACTTTTGATTTGATTAATATATTAGGCAAATAGACACTTGTAGTATAATGAATCTAATGTGTTCGTATTCATCTTGAAATTCTTTTGACTTTTTGGTTTTTCTATCATACTAATATTATCACGCCTATGCATCTTTTCACCATCCTCCTTGAGTTCTAGGCTTCTAGCTAGGTCTTCGTTTAAAGTTAGTCTTTTAACAAAAATGTTCATGTTTTTCTGACCCATGTCCCATGTGGTTGAATCCACTGTAATCACCTCCCACCTCACCGCCCTTACCGACCCCATCGACCGCCCATCACGACGCTTCACTCTCATCTTCGACACCTCTGATTGTTACATGTGCTACTAAAAAAAACTCACTTCCCCCATCACACTAACCTCCCATTCAAAACCCAAGCTCAAAGAATAGAAGAAATGATATTTTAATCCCGTATCGAAATAAGTACAATCTTCCAACCATTTCTTCACCAATTAAACTATGCCATTGTTGCCTTCCACATTTCTTCGTCGAAGGGACTTGGTCTGATTAACATTACTTTCTACTTATTGTGTTTTTTAGCCATTTTATTTTGTCTTATATGTTATTTTCTTTGTCCTTTGTTATAA
Organism: Crotalaria pallida; assembly: GCA_037953625.1. Classification (NCBI taxonomy): domain Eukaryota; kingdom Viridiplantae; phylum Streptophyta; class Magnoliopsida; order Fabales; family Fabaceae; genus Crotalaria; species Crotalaria pallida. The sequence continues at coordinate 112,855,672 of CM075652.1, read as the reverse complement.
GTCACGTTTATGACCTAATTCAAACAGATTTTATTTTTTTTATAAGCAAAACTATTAGATTGGTCCTGTAAGTTATTTTTTGGTTGTGATTTCGTCCCTTAACTTTTTTTCGTTTCAAATAAATCCGAAAGTTTGTAACTTGTTTCAAATAAATCATTCCGTCTAATTCTGTTTTAACACTGTTAATGGGAGCCTCCTATGTGGCAACCAATGGTCTTACAAGGCTAAAAATCAATGTTACACCCCAAAACGATGTCGTATGAGACCAAAATAGAAGCTTATTGGGCTATCCCTAACTATTTTGGTTTTCTCTTTTGGCCTCATATGACATCATTTTGGGGGTGTAATGTTGAGTTTTAGCCACGTAAGACCAATGGTTGCCACATAGGAGGCTCTCATTAACTGTGTTAAGACAAAATTGGATGGAAGGATTTATTTGAAACAAGTTACAAACTTACGTATTTATTTGAAACGAAAAAAAGTTAAGGGATGAAATCGCAACCAAAAAATAACTGAGAGGACCAATCTAATAGTTTTGCCTTTTTTATATCAAGGGTATCCTACGGTCGACAGCCGAAGACTAATCCCCTCCGAGTGAGTTTTGCCTCTAACAACAAACTCTTTTCCATACCCACAGAAGGGGTCGAATCCCTAACAGCTTAAGGAACTCAGTCATCTACTACCTGTACTAGGTCTTGATGGTATTCACGAACAATGTTATTAAAACCGTAGCGGCGATAAAATTGGTCAGGACAGTGGTTTACTGGTTTAGTGGTTTAACCATTAGAGTAGTAATTAAACCATAAGGATGTATACCAATTAACTCGGACTCAATATATATTTTTATATAAGAAAAATTCTAATTTTTTTCTTTAAAAAATACTCAAATTTAAATTTTTAAATTTATAGTACTTTACTCTAAATTCTTAAAAACAAACATCCATAACAATCACACTTTAATTGTTTAACAAGTTCATAATTTAAACTTTAAACTTCAAAATTCTAAAATCAAACTTAAAGTATTTATCGGACCTAAAAAAAGTGTATTTTGTTTTTTTAAATTGAAAACAAAAAATGACATGGTTTTAGGGTTTTACATGAAAAAAGGAACCAGAGCGATTCACAAAATTCTGATCGGTTTGATGATTTATTGAAATTCTGGCCGGTTTTCATTGGTTTTAACCGGTTTGATGCACAACTAGTTGAATAGACGTACTGTACAGATTAGGATTCCGGTTCCCTAGTTTTATGTGGTTGAACCGACCGATATGGCACGGTATTTATAACATTATTCACGGAGATTTAAAAAAGTAATTATTACGATCAAATTTATTATCAAAAAATATGTTGACATTTCATAGTTACCTTATTTAGAACTTTAAAATAAACTTTATTTATTTCTCTCTCTATTGTAATTATTACTTTATCGTTCCTATGAAATTATGAGGGGTGTATTTGGTATAAAATCGTAAATACTGCCTAGATATTCTAAAGTGACTTATAATAAGGGACTAAGAAACCTTCAAAATGGTGATTTATAATATGAGATGGAGGCAATATGTACTTTCAAAAACACAATACTTATCTATCATATTATCTTTTTTCAACATAATTTTTATATATTTATTATTACTCTATCCAATTATTAAATGAAAATAATTTAATCAAAATATAACATAATTTTATATTATTTACTCATTTCTTACTTAATAGAGGAGCGAATAGTTTAATTTTGGAATCGAGAATTAACAGGGATCGAAAGTGTTAGTATAGGTGGATCGAAAGGATTTGTTGGCCAATTTCTTGCTTGATCTATGATGGGGATGATGGATGGGTTGATTTTGTGGCTTGGTTTGGGTGCTTGATGATTGATGATGATTAGGTGTTCTTGGTGATGGAAGGGATTTCATGAAGGTGAGGGAGCAATGAGGTTGATGGTGGTGGTGGCATGCTTTATTTTTGTTTTTGTTGCTTAAATCAAGGAGGGCCAAAATCGGATGGTTGAGATTGCTCAACTTGGTACCCAAGCTAAAATCGAGTGGCTAGGAATGCACCTGATCACGCGCGCCTGGGCGCTGTTTTGCGTGCCTGAGCGCGAGGCACGCACCACACTGGTGCGTTAGGGAAAAATGGTGCGTTGACGGGTGCGGGCTGGTGGGCTGGCGCGGATTTTGTAATACCCCGATTTTTGTTTCCCAAATAAATAAAAAGAAATATTTAAATAAAACTAATTATATGGAATTAGTTAGTTTTGTTTATTAATTTATGGTTATATTAAAAGAATTATCCAAGGAAAAATAAGAGAAAATAATTGGGTTTCAAAAATAAAGATTTTTGCAGTTTAGTCCTTGGAAAGGACCTAAGAGGCAATATTGGAAAGATATTTGGAGGGAAAGTGAATAAAATAATAATTTTTGAAAATCTGGGCGTGTTAATCGATTAACACGATCTGTTAATCGATTAACGGTGGTGCAGAAGCTGAAGATAGTGCGTTTAATGACTCAACAAGCTGGGTAATTCAAAATTTAACACATAGCACCGACTAGATTAGTGGTTAACACGTGTTAGCATGCATGGAGAGTGATTTAGGCTATAAATTCACGAATTTAGTTGATGGAATGAGTGAAAATTAAGAGAAAAGAAGGGAAACTCTGTCAAAATCAGTTTTGAACACCCTCTGTTCATAGCCTTCATTCTTCACCCTCCCTTAAACACTTTTGATGAGCTTTACATCTTATTAAAGCTTGCCACGAGACCTTCAAAACCGTACCAAGATTGTGCATTTTGGTGGCTTGAGCAGGGAGAACGAATTAGTTAAAGTTAGGACCAAGAAACTGAAGTTGCAGTTTCAGTTGCGAGGAGCTGAGTTTGAGACTTCGATTTAGGTATGTATAGGACTCCAAATCGTGTCATTTTAGTTTCTAATTAAAGTTGGCAATGTCTAGTTTCTATATTGACCAAGTTTACTCATTTTCATGCACGTTTGGTTTGTCAAATCATCACCCGAACTTGCTCTGCTGAACCTGTCTTGAAACCGAAAACAGAGCATTTGTGGCTTGGTGATTTTGTGAGTTTCTTTGCTGCCTTTGCATCCAAAAAGCTTCATTGAGGTAAGGGAGAAGCTTTACTAATGCTAGAATAGATTGTGGTATTGATTTGATTATAGGTTGAACCACCATGAGGTTCATAGGGCACTAGGTTAGGGGACAATGGCTTGGAGGCCAATTTGACCAAAAACCCGAATTGGAACATGTTAGATGTTGATATCTAAAGCTAAATGAACCTTCAATTTGATCTGAAACTGAGTGGTTAATGATTTGGTATATTGAGTTGTGTTTTAGGTTAAAATTGGGGGAAAATGTGATGATTCTGTGATTATGTTGCTAATTCCTGGAATTGATGCTATGAACAAATTTAATATACTGTATTTGAGTTGTTTTGAAGGTTGGTTTTGGTTAAAATTGGATTGGCATGAGTTTGACACATAAAAACCAATTCAACAGTGTTTTTCTGCATAATTTAATCGATTAACACGACCTGTTAATCGATTAATGCGTGAAAATTCTGATCAGTATGAAATGTACAAAAGGGTTACTCGATTAGCACGATCTGTTAATCGATTAACACGTTAAAATTCTGAACAGTTTGAAATGTACAAAGGAATACTCGATTAATCGGTTCTGTTACTCGATTATTGACTGAGTTTTTGCAACAATGATCAGAATTTAATGATTTAATTAATTATTAAAGTGTGAGAACCAATTAAAGGTTGAAATGAGTCTGGTTTGAAGTAAGTATAATGGGAAATAAATTTTAACTATGCCAAGTCCGAATGTAACATCCCGAATTTTCATTCTAATAATAATTAGAATAATAGTAAGATTTGGAAGTAAGGATTATCCTAGAAGGGATTTAAAATGATGGATTAGGAGTGCTTTGAGTGCCATATAGGAGTCCAGGAGCATTGGCATCGAAAAGCAAATTTAAGAAGACCAAACGAGTGTTAAAAATCGATTTTTCGGTGTTATAAACACCCGACATTAGGAAATTCAAAATAAAATATTTAAGACTCAAAACACAATTTCCACCGTTGGATATGAAGATATGATTTTTAGGAAGTTACTCGTCAAATTTGAGCAAGATCCGACGGTGAACGAAGAAGTTATGGCTATTTGAAGTTGGGAGAAAATAGCTGAAAAATGGAAAAGCAAACTAGCAGTATCTGATCATTATACTCGAGTATTTTGGAAAATACTCGGGTGTTTTGGGTCAAAATACTCGAGTATTGACATAAATACTCGAGTATTCTGCGATCTGCAGCATTAAATTTGTGTTTTGGGGGCTGAAACCCCCATTGGCAGCCCCTCCTTCTCTCTCTTCACTCTCTCTTGTTGGAAGTCAAGCTGGTTGGAAGGCATGTTTCAAACTCTCTATGGACTTCAAAGGGATACAATTATATGTTTTGATGATAACAAACCAACTCAAGTTCAAACTCACAAGTGCAAGTCTAGAAGATTGAAGACTCAAGCAAGCATAGAATAGAAGCCTTATCTTTAGATCAAATGTAAGGTAATGAAGTTTTGTTTCTTTAAGTAGTTACAAAGCCAATAAGTTTTTCATTTTAGAGAGAAGAAGAAAAACGTGTTTTTGCATGAAAAATGTATTTTCTGCATTTAACCTTAGTAAAATAATTGATGTTACAAAACTCTGTATATTTATATGTGTGCAAGAGGGAGTAATCGATTATTTGCTAAAGTAATCGATTAACTTTGTTGCATCATAGAAAAATCAGAGAAGTTGTAATCGATTAAGTGATTTGTGATAATCAGTTACTTTCTTATGGAAGTAATCGATTACAATGGTCAGGTAATCGATTATAATTGTTGCATCATATATTTTTCAGAGGCTTTGTAATCGATTACAAGGTTTGTAGTAATCGATTACATGATGTTGCATCATATGCAAACCAGAGGCTTAGTAATCGATTAACTCTTCAGTGTAATCGATTATTATAGTTGCATCACATAATGAACAGGAGTGATGTAATCGATTAACTATTCTTAGCCTAATCGATTACATGTTTTTTCAAATGTTTTAAGAATTTCTATTTTTGTAGAAGTAATCGATTATTGCTTCTATGTAATCGATTAATCATTTTTATTATTTCCTGATTTGTTTTTATATAAAAGATTCTGATATATTTTATTTTATTTCGAAAATGAATTTAAATTTTGAATTGTTTCCTTTTTGGTTTTAAGAATCAAATCTTTTTATTATTTCGAAAATCGTTTTGATTTTATTTTTGATTTTAAAACTTATTACAAATCTTTTATTATTCTGATTTGATTTGTTTTACTTAATTCAAAATTCCTTTTCTTTTTAAAAAGGTTCACTCCAACACGTAAAAAAAAAAGAGAATTTTTTATCAGAACATTTTTTCATTCTTGCTGCACGTTTCTTCTTCATCTTCTTCTCTAAACTTGTGCTTTTTATTGTTCATACTTTTTGAAAACAAACTCTTATTGGCTGAGTAACATCTAGAGAACCACTACTTCACTATCATAGAGCTTATTGTTGTATCAGTGTTTTGAGAACACACAAAGCTATTGTAATCGCAATCGCATTCATTCTAAACCTTAGTGATTAGGGAGAAAATCCCTTAGTGGACGTTGTGATACGTGTAGGGAGAGGAACCTTGCTGTGTGATTGAGGCCCCTAGCGAACGGAGGTTCCTAGTAGTGTGCGGGGTGCTCTTGGTTGTAATAGGGTGCGGCTCTATTGCTTGGTTATAAGAACTCTCAGGCGGAGTCGCTTGGGGACTGGACTAGGCCTTTCGACGGGAAGGCTGAACCAGTATAAAATCACCGGTGCAAGCTTTTATAACCCTTATCTTTTACTTTCCGCACATTTACTTTATTTACGTTTCCGCGCTACTCGATTATATTTTTTCTAACGTTTTCGCGATCCATAACAACGCTTAATCTCTCCGTCTCAAAACTATTTTTTTAAATTGGTACGAATTTTTCAATACATAATAAAACTCGATTCACCCCCCCTCTCGAGATTTTGAGGCCAAAACCAACAATTGGTATCAGAGCTAGTCTCTTGTGTTAAGACTTAACCGTCTCAAGAGTATGGCTTCAAACTCTCTGTTTGGAGGTGAAGGGAGTTCTATTAACCGTCCTCCCATGTTTGATGGGGTAGGGTACGCGTATTGGAAAGCCCATATGAAAATTTTTATTCAAGGAGTAGGATTAAAAGTTTGGGATGCCGTTGTAAATGGTCCCTATGTTCCTACCTATGTGGTTAATGGTAACACCGTCGAAAAGCCTATGGCTGAGTGGACGGAGGAGGATGAATGTAGAGTCCAATACGACTTGAAAGCGAAAAATATTATAACATCTGCTTTGAGCTATGATGAGTTTTTCAGGATTTCAACATGCGAGACAGCACAACAAATGTGGGATACACTGGAAGTCACGCATGAAGGAACAACGGAAGTGAAAAGATCAAGAATCAACACGCTGACTGGTAAATATGAGTTATTCAGAATGAAGGATGGAGAATCAATTCAAGAGATCCAAAAACGCTTCACGATGATAGTAAATCAACTAACAACATTGGGGAAGAAATTCACCAATGAGGATCTCATCAACAAAGTTCTAAGATGTTTGGGAAGAGATTGGCAACCTAAAGTGACGGCAATTGCTGAATCAAGAAATCTCTCAACAATGACGTTGGCAACTCTGTTTGGAAAATTACAAGAACATGAAAGTGAACTGAAGAGGTTGGCTCAGCATGAAGAAGAAAACAAGAAAGTCAAAAGCTTGGCTTTCAAGGCTGAAGCACCTGCACCAGATAGTGACTCGGACAAAGAACTGATCAGTGATGAACACATGGGTCTATTGGTGAAAAAGTTCGGGAAATTTCTGAAGAAGAAGAATTTCAATAGAAGAGACAAAAGTGGAGGCTCAACCATCACATGTCATGAGTGTGGGAAGCCTGGTCATATTCGAGCAGATTGCTATCAATTGAAAAAGAAAGAGAATTCAGAAAAAGGCACCTCAAGTTCAAAGAAGGGAAAGCAAGCATACTTGGCGTGGTTGGACAATGATGGAAGTTCGGATGAGGATTCAGACGAACAAGAAGAAACCGCCAACCTGTGCTTGATGGCTCACGAGAATGAGGTAACCTCTGAACCAAATTTTTCTTATGATGAATTACTTGAAGCTTTTGGAGAATTGCATGAGGAATCAATGAGGATATCCTTATTGGTTTCTCTAGAAAAGAAAAATTCAGCCTCTCTTTTAGAAAAAAATAAAGAACTTTCAAAAGAAAATGAATTTTTGAAAAATCAAAATAAGGAGCTGAATTTGACTTTAAAAAATTCCTCAAACACTTCTAGTAATGACATTAAACTTAAAGCGAGTTCTTCTTCTTGTAAATTCTGCAAGGATCTGGTTAAAGAAATTGAAGATTTAAAAGAAACCCTTGCTAAGTTTACAAAAGGTAGAAATACTTTAAATTTAATGTTAGGTAGGCAAAAATGTTTCTTTAATAGAGCGGGTTTAGGATATCAACCCGGTAGGCATCAAAAGAAACTTAGTACCATTTTTGTCCCTGCCAGTAATCATAAGAAACCTCTTATTATATGTCATATTTGTGGTAAAAAGGGCCATGGTGCACACGAATGCATACACCGAAAAGTGAAGTTCGTTAAACCGAACAATGAAGCTAAAAGGTGGCATGACTTAAACTATGGCTATACTAACACTCAAGGACCCAAAAAGATATGGGTACCTAAAAAGAAACCTTGAATCTTTGCTTGTAGGTTACTCCAGAAGGAAGAAAATCATGGTGGTACTTGGACAACGGATGCTCAAAACATATGACTGGAGATAAATCCAAATTCTCGCATCTCGTGCCTAAGGACCAAGGATATGTGACCTTCAGAGATAACAATCAAGGAAAGATCATTGGAATCGGTAAAATTGGTACACCTCCTAACCCTTGCATTGAAAATGTATTACATGTTGAGGGCCTAAAGCACAATTTGCTAAGCATTAGTCAATTGTGTGATAAAGGCAATAGGGTTATATTTGATTCTGATAGATGTATTATCGAGGGAGAAATTGATAATCTTATTAAGCTTATTGCTCGCAGGATAAACAATGTATATATTATTGATTTTGATTCAATTCCCTCAAATGATGCTAAATGTTTATTATCTAAAGAGGATGAATCGTGGCTGTGGCATTGTAGAATAGGTCACATCCACATGGCTCATTTAAATAAAATTTCTTCTAAAAACTTAGTAGTTGGTTTGCCAAAGCAAAATTTTTCTTTTTCTGAAAAATGTGATCCTTGTTCAAAATCAAAACTCACAAGGGCCAATTTTCCTTCTAAAAATCTTTTTTCGACTCAAAGACCTTTGGAACTTTTACATATGGATCTTTTTGGACCATGTCAAACTAAAAGCTTTGGTGGCAACTATTATTGTTTGGTTATTGTGGATGACTATTCTAGGTATACATGGACGCTTTTTATTACTCATAAAAATGACGCATTTCATGAATTTAAAAAGCTAGCCAAGATTATTCAAAACCAATTGCATTTGAGCATTGAATCCATTAAAACTGATCATGGTGGAGAATTTGAAAATCATCTTTTTGAAAAATTTTGCGAAAAACATGGAGTTAAGCATTATTTTTCTGCTCCAAGGACTCCAGAGCAAAATGGGGTTGTGGAGAGGAAAAATCGTTCATTAAAAGAGCTTTCTAGAACAATGCTTAATGACATGAATTTACCTGCATATTTTTGGGCCGATGCAGTGAGTACAGCATGTTATGTTATGAACCGTGTTTTGATTAGGCCTATTCTAAAGAAAACCCCCTATGAGCTGTACAAGGGGAGAAAACCTAATATTTCCCATCTTCGAGTTTTTGGATGTAAATGTTTTGTGCATAATAATGGTAGAGAAAATCTAGGATCTTTTGAGGCTAGAGCTGATGAGGGTATATTTCTTGGTTATTCTGCTTCTAGCAAAGCCTATAGGATATACAATAAATCTCATAATACTATTGAAGAATCTATTCATGTATCATTTGACGAATCCGATCCCAGAAGGTTGGGAAAGGTATCTGCTAATGATTTTTCAGGTATTCTTGGAGAATTATTCATTGATGAGGATGAGGAGCAAAATGATAAATCAAAGGATCAATCCAGAAGCAATGAAATTTTAGTTGAGGAGAAAAATCAAGAACAATCAATGGAACTCAACTCTGATTTGCCTAAGGAATGGAAAACATCAAGGCATCATCCTATTGATCAAATCATCGGAGACATTTCTAAAGGTGTAAGTACTCGCAACTCTATTAGCAATCTGTGTAACTTCTTTGCATTTGTTTCTCAAGTAGAGCCAAAGAATTATACCGAGGCAATACTTGATGAGCATTGGCTTTTGGCAATGCAAGAAGAATTAAACCAGTTCGAAAGAAATCAGGTATGGGAACTTGTTCCTAGGCCTGAGTCTCATCCGATTATTGGACTTAAGTGGATTTATAAAAATAAACTTGATGAGGCTGGTTTAATTGTTCGAAACAAATCTACGCTAGTTGCACAAGGTTACAACCAGGAAGAGGGGATAGATTATGAGGAAACATTTGCCCCTGTTGCTCGGTTGGAAGCCATTAGACTGCTATTAGCATTTGCATGCATTTTAGATTTTAAATTATATCAGATGGACGTAAAGAGTTCCTTTCTTAATGGTTTTATAAATGAAGAAGTTTATGTGTGTCAACCGCCTGGCTTTGAAAGTTATGAACACCCTGATTATGTTTATAAGTTGAAAAAGGCTTTGTACGGTTTAAAACAAGCTCCTAGAGCATGGTATGACCGTCTTAGCAAGTTTTTATTAAAAAATAACTTTGAAAGAGGGAAGGTTGATAACACACTTTTTATCAAAAAGAAAGGAAAGGACATTCTTTTAGTTCAGATTTATGTAGATGATATTATATTCGGTGCTACTAATGAAATCCTTTGCAAGGAGTTTTCTAGTATGATGCAGGAAGAGTTCGAAATGTCTATGATGGGCGAGCTGAACTTTTTCCTGGGTTTACAAATAAAGCAAGCAAAGGATGAAATCTTTATTAGTCAAACTAAATACTGCAAGGAATTATTGAAAAGATTTGGCATGGATAAAGCCAAGGCAATTGCAACACCGATAAGTACATCATGCTACTTGGACAAAGACGAAGGAGGTAAATCCGTAGAAATTACAAAGTATCGAGGTATTATCGGATCCCTTCTATATTTGACGGCAAGTAGGCCGGATATCATGTTTAGTGTGTGTCTTTGTGCTCGGTTCCAGTCGAATCCAAAAGAAACGCACATGGTTGCTGCCAAGCGTATAATGAAATATCTGTCTGGCACAACTGATATGGGTTTGTGGTACCCCAAAGGTTCATTTTGTAATCTTGTCGGGTATTCTGATTCTGACTTTGCTGGTTGCAAAGTAGATAGAAAAAGCACTAGCGGCACTTGTCATCTTCTTGGCAATTCATTGGTATCATGGGCTAGTAAGAAACAGTCTAGTGTTGCCCTATCTACAGCTGAGGCTGAATATGTAGCCGCGGGTAGTTGTTGCGCTCAGATTTTATGGTTAAAACAGCAACTCGTAGACTTTGGTGTAAGTCTAGATCACATTCCTATTAATTGTGATAATACCAGTGCTATTTCTATTACCAAAAACCCAGTGCAACATTCTCGAACGAAGCATATCGAGATTCGACACCATTTTATTCGTGATCATATTCAGAAAGGTGATTGCATTATTGAGTATGTTGATACTTCGCGGCAGTTGGCTGATATCTTTACGAAACCGCTTCCAAAAGAAAATTTCTTTTTTATTCGTAGAGAAATTGGTCTAGCTTCTGCCTCTCACCTCTTTTGAATATGTGAATCTTTTATCTCTCATGTTATTATTGATGCATCTTCTTAGTGTTTCAGGGGGAGATTGCACATCTTTTTGATGATTACAAAAGGGGGAGAGAGATTCTGATATTATCTGATATTTGGATTATTGGCTAATTTTTATTGGCTAATACATTCAGGGGGAGAAGATATAATCCATTATTCTGGAAGGATGCTTGAATCGATATGATATATTTTTAAGCATTCATACAGGGGGAGATGAAATAATTCATTATTTTTTCCTATATTTTATGATTCTAAGGAAGGTTTCATTATTATATATCTATTTCTGCTTGTATAACACTTGTGATGCAGATAGTAAAGAGCATATCAGAATGGGTGTTTGTCATTATCAAAAAGGGGAGTGTTGGAAGTCAAGCTGGTTGGAAGGCATGTTTCAAACTCTCTATGGACTTCAAAGGGATACAATTATATGTTTTGATGATAACAAACCAACTCAAGTTCAAACTCACAAGTGCATGTCTAGAAGATTGAAGACTCAAGCAAGCATAGAATAGAAGCCTTATCTTTAGATCAAACGTAAGGTAATGAAGTTTTGTTTCTTTAAGTAGTTACAAAGCCAATAAGTTTTTCATTTTAGAGAGAAGAAGAAAAACGTGTTTTTGCATGAAAAATGTATTTTCTGCATTTAACCTTAGTAAAATAATTGATGTTACAAAACTCTGTATATTTATATGTGTGCAAGAGGGAGTAATCGATTATTTGCTAAAGTAATCGATTAACTTTGTTGCATCATAGAAAAATCAGAGAAGTTGTAATCGATTAAGTGATTTGTGATAATCAGTTACTTTCTTATGGAAGTAATCGATTACAATGGTCAGGTAATCGATTATAATTGTTGCATCATATATTTTTCAGAGGCTTTGTAATCGATTACAAGGTTTGTAGTAATCGATTACATGATGTTGCATCATATGCAAACCAGAGGCTTAGTAATCGATTAACTCCTCAGTGTAATCGATTATTATAGTTGCATCACATAATGAACAGGAGTGATGTAATCGATTAACTATTCTTAGCCTAATCGATTACATGTTTTTTCAAATGTTTTAAGAATTTCTATTTTTGTAGAAGTAATCGATTATTGCTTCTATGTAATCGATTATTTCTTGATTTATTGAAAAACGTGTCAGAATGATTTTTATTATTTCCTGATTTGTTTTTATATAAAAGATTCTGATATATTTTATTTTATTTCGAAAATGAATTTAAATTTTGAATTGTTTCCTTTTTGGTTTTAAGAATCAAATCTTTTTATTATTTCGAAAATCGTTTTGATTTTATTTTTGATTTTAAAACTTATTACAAATATTTTATTATTCTGATTTGATTTGTTTTACTTAATTCAAAATTCCTTTTCTTTTTAAAAAGGTTCACTCCAACACGTAAAAAAAAAAAAGAGAATTTTTGATCAGAACATTTTTTCATTCTTGCTGCACGTTTCTTCTTCATCTTCTTCTCTAAACTTGTGCTTTTTATTGTTCATACTTTTTGAAGAACAAACTCTTATTGGCTGAGTAACATCTAGAGAACCACTACTTCACTATCATAGAGCTTATTGTTGTATCAGTGTTTTGAGAACACACAAAGCTATTGTAATCGTAATCGCAATCGCATTCATTCTAAACCTTAGTGGTTAGGGAGAAAATCCCTTAGTGGACGTTGTGATACGTCGTAGGGCGAGGAAGCCTGCTGTGTGATTGAGGCCCCTAGCGAACGGAGGTTCCTAGTAGTGTGCGGGGTGCTCTTGATTGTAATAGGGTGCGGCTCTATTGCTTGGTTATAAGAACTCTCAGGCGAGTCGCTTGGGGACGGGACTAGGCCTTTCGACGGGAAGGCTGAACCAGTATAAAATCACCGGTGCAAGCGTTTCTAACCCTTATCTTTTACTTTCCGCACATTTACTTTATTTACGTTTCCGCGCTACTCGATTATATTTTTTCTAACGTTTTAGCGATCCATAACAACGCTTAATCTCTCCGTCTCAAAACTATTTTTTTAAATTGGTACGAATTTTTCAATACATAATAAAACTCGATTCACCCCCCTCTCGAGATTTTGAGGCCAAAACCAACATCTCTCTCATCCTCCTTCCTCCGTCCAGCTCCACCACCGCCACCCTCCAGCCGCCGCCGCCTTGGCCTCCCCTCCCTTTCCTTCGAACTACCACTCCTTCTCTCTCCTCCTCTCCATAGATCTCTCTCTCTTTGCCTCATCCCTTCCTCCTCCGGCGCCACCTTCAGCTGCCACCACCCACGAACCGCCACCACGAGCCGCACCACCACCACCGCCTCTCTCTCTTCCCGGTGTCGAAGAGCAACACCGTCACCGTGATCGAGGTCGATTATCCCCACCGTGCTTGGAATCGACGATTGGGGAATCTTAGGATCCAGTTGGAGCCGAGCTAAAGCGTGAGTCGGGGAGTAAAGCGTCGGATTAAGGTTACCCCTCTCACTGTCATCGATTGAGGTAAGGGGTTTCATTACCAGTCCTTAAGGGGTGTATTTCTGGGTAGTTATATCTATCGCTAGGACCGGGGGAAATGTTAATTGCTAACGAACCTTAGGGTAACCTGCTAATAATGAAGAAAGATAGATGGAGTAAATAGGGGAACCAAATAGTGATGAATAAAAAGGTAAGTAACAGAATAAATTGGTGGAGACATACATCGTGATTGGTGTATGTATGTAGGCCTTCGATTTGGTGGAGACATACATACACCCTAAATAAAAAGGAAAAAGGGAAAGGATAATGGAAAAAAAAAAGGTAAATGGTAAAGGAAAAGCGATGTATGTAGGCCTTCGATTTGGTGGAGACATACATCGTGATTGGTGTATGTATGTAGGCCTTCGATTTAGTGGAGACATACATACACCGTAAATAAAAGGGAAAAGAATAAGGAAAAAGGTAAGGGGATATAACGGGATTTATTTGGAAACGGGGAAAATAATTAAAAAGGAAAAATGGAAAAAGAAATGGAAAATGGTAATGAAAAGGAAAAATGGCTAATAGAGAGGACATTGAGAAATGAAATAAGAAGGTGAACAATGAAATTGATATAGGAATTAAAGGAAATAAATAAGGAGAATAATTATGGAAATGCTAAACATAAACGATTAATGGAAAACGGATAAAGGATGAAAATAAGAGGACGGGAAATGAAGAGAAAGAAATAGGTTATTTGGAAAGAGAGTGAATAGAGGAATTAGGGTGATTAGGAAAAGGAGTAAAAAGGATAGAGCGAAAGTAATGAGAAACAAGAATAATTATGGGCTAGAGATTATTTAAAAGAAAACAATTAAAAAGAAAAAGAATTGGGAAACAGTTAGGAAGTAAAAAGGAAAAGAAGAGTATGAATTAAGTAGTATGGCATAGGCTTGAATGATCTTGGTGTGTCGTATATATCTGCTTAGAAATCTCTTTTTAAGTTCTGTGTGATGCTTCCCCTGTGTGGTTAATATTTTTCAGGTACTCAAGTGAAGCATACACCAGTGCCGGCCGAGCAGGATTTTCATTCCATTACGTGGAATGTTTATTAGATATTATGAGTGGATAACTATTTAATGTAATTTATAATATGAATTAGTAGCTTGCCACGCAACTTGTATTATTTGGGCATTAGGATCTGTTATAACTATTAAACTGTTGTTGTTGTTTATGTTTTTAAACAATTCTGGACTGACAGGTTTTAAGAAGGAATTTTGGGAAAGTCCGAAAAACAGAGGAAACTCTGCCGGATTTTCGTCGAAATTTTCAATTCCACTTTTCAATAAGACTTAATAAAACTAATAAAAGTGAGAGTGTTACATTTTGGTATCAGAGCAGTTTTTTCTCGGCCTTTGGAGTGTGGACTCACATCTCCGATGGTTACTCACCAAGCGAGTAACTGATTCGTTTAGTAAGAGTCTAAGTCTAGGAATAGGATATTTAGATTATTGATTAAGTATTCAGTCTTTAACTGGCTGTTCCCTTCATGACCTAAGAGTATGGCTGGGCGACGTGCCAAAAATGAGCGGATGGCTGCTATATTGGAGAACCTGATTCAAATGAATCAGAATCAGGCCCGTATGCAACAGAACCAAGCTGAAAACATCGCAGCAGCAGCAGCATTAAATCCACCACCCATTCCCGTCGAAATTGACTGGATGGCACGATTTAGGAAATGCAAACCGCCTAGGTTCGAAGGAGGGTATAATCCTGATGGAGCTCAGCGATGGCTCAAGGAAATTGAGAAAATCCTTCGCACCATGGCGCCACCTGCTGAACAAACTGTGTTGCTAGCACAGAATATGTTGACTGATGAAGCAGAGTATTGGTGGGAACGAGTGCGAAGAGAATTGGAGGCAGCTAATCAGGATATCACTTTTGATCTGTTTAAGGCTCACTTCCTGGGAAAGTATTTTCCTGAGGATGTTCCTAGGGAAAAGGAGATCGCTTTTCTGCATCTGGAGCAAGGAAGTATGAATGTCAGTGAGTATGCAGCACAATTTGAAGATCTGATTCGCTATTCTGGCAGTTATCGGGACACAGACGAACGCACCAAGTGTATTAAATTTGAAGCAGGTCTCAATGCCAGGATTTGGACTATCTTTGTGCACCAGGGTATAGCTAACCTCTCTCAGTTGGTGAATATGACTAGCGCTTATGAGAAGAGTTTGAATAAGCAGGAAGCAGAGGAAAGGAGCAAGAATATACCGGATGAAGTAGGTCTCAACAAGGGTAAGGGACTGGCTCAAGGATCAGGTCCGTACGCTGTGAACCATACCAAAGCAGTAGTGATAGAGAATGCTGGTCAGAGTGCGACCGCTCCAAGGACCAGACCACCATGTCCACATTGTGGAGGATCCCATACTCGTATGTGTTGGATGCTTGAGCAGCGTAGAAAGGAAGGTCTCTGCTTCCAATGCGGGCAACCCGGACACCGTGCTGCAAACTGTCCTATGGGCACGTAGAACGAGGAATAAACTTATCCAAGGTACTTTTCATGTTAATGCTGCATCAACTGATTACTTTAGCGTCTTTGCCTAGAGTAAGTGTGAGTAGTGTAATCTAGAAGGAGTTGATAAGTGTTAAAACCTTAGTTAGAAATTCCACCAAGCTCAATTGTGATAGTGTCGTCCTTTAATAGAGTGTAAGGTCAGGATTGGTCATCTTTTCTCTTGCATCTGTTAAAAGATAATGCTATCATTCAATAACGCAGTGATGTACAGTTAATAAATGTGAGATTGGGACTGACCACCTTGGTCTTCGCGTTTATTGACATGTTACATTATTGCAATCATCTAGTTGAGATCCGAATAAACCATCTAGGAATTCTATCTCTATCAAAAGCCCGATTAGACTTTAATCCTATAGGATCTTTACTAAGACTCATGAACAGTGATTCACAAACCAGCCCCATTCAGGACACTCTTATTTTATATTTCTACCGAGAACACCCAACTAAATGGTCGAATCACCCTTCTAACTCGTATGAGAATTTAGCCGTATGCGTAGGTATGAAGAGCCTAGCTAATCAATTCTTGGAATCAACTCAGTTTCCTCCCTGCCTTCGACTTACTCAGGTATGTTGATAATAAGTGGGGGAGACGTGACGACTCAATTTGGATTCTACCCGAGCGACAATAACTAGTAATCACGCCGTAAGCCATAGGACTACTAAACAGATAATTCCAAACATTTCACGGAGAATCGAATGAGGGTTAAACTAGAAATAAAACAAGATCCCCCAGAATCACACCGAATTGAGAAGCAACAACTAGACCTTTACCTTGACCCTCAAGTGGAATCGATCTCTAGGAATTCTTTTACCGAATTGGAATTTTAAACGACTGAGAAGGAAGTAGCATCGAAGTAGAATGCAAACGCGGTGAAGATTGATTTTAAGAGTGACTTTGCTAGACTTACTTGAAGGAGTAAAAGGTGAACGGGATAAAAGTGAAGTCACGAAGTGGAATCTCAATCAAGACGTTACGTCGGAACACCGCAAGTGATAATCTAAGTCTTTTGGGACTGTGTGCATTTGATAGGACCCCGGGTGACCGAGACTAATCAATAAACCGCAAATCCATATAAAATGCATCCTTCGACAGCTCTCTACTGAAAATGCACACTTTGGGGATATATGATGCAACTGATATAATCGTGTGGTGGACTCGGCCTAGCCGAGGTCCTCGGACTCCTCGCTAAAGACCTAAGGACCCTTCAGGAAGCCCTCTGAGTCTTGGCCAAGCTCAATGCTCAGCGGCCGAACAGATGCCAGATACGGGCCGACCTCGTGCTCCAACTCAGGTCCGACGGTCAAATCCGACACTTTCCCAAGTCCGACACCAAGGACATGATGACGTCTTCCCTTCTTATCCACAAGGACAACTCACAACCTTATCCGCAAGGACAGCTCATCCACTCATAGCTCAGTACAGGCTGGCCCTACTTGGGCCTAAAGCAAGCCCATTAGGGCAACCAGCTCCCCCCTATAAGTAGCTCCGTACTACATGGGGCTCAGGTACGTCCTCTAACCCTAATTGTCACCCTCACACACCAGTGATTAGGGTTACTCCCCTGGCTCTCTTCCTTAGCCACTTGAGGACTCCCACCAAACATCACATATCAACCCTAGACGGAGGCTCCTTCGAAGGTCTTCTCCTACCCTTGGAGGTCCTCACCGTGTAGGACATCACATTGGCGCCGTCTGTGGGGAGAGATAAACTTCACCCCCACCCAGAAGATTCTACCATGTTTGAAGCGCAGCCAGATCAGAAGAGGAGGAGGGAGCACCCAGGGAGAATCCCGTCAACAGGGGACCTGCAATCACACCTTGAGGCTATCGGGGCAGCTAGGCCCCCACCACCCCCACCTCCTCCTCCACCGTCACTATCGTCGCATCAGAGATGGCCCGTGCAGCATCCCACCAAACGAGCCACTGTGCAAGCCTCAGCCCCCGACGGACCCCAACAACAACCAAGAAATTTTGTTGTACCAGATCTGGTTGAGATGCCAGAAAATTTTCGGGTGGAAACCATCTCAGGAGGTTTCGCCGGCGGCGGCGAGAAGAAGGTGGAAAGGAAAAAGTACGTTCAGCAAGTATTAGCTGTCCGCCACAAGCCTATTTGTTAAAAACCATGCCGGAACATCTCCATCAGTTTTTCTGATGAGGATTTAGGAGATATCATCCCGGATCACAATGATCCGATGGTAATCGCGGCGATGATCGGCAACTTCGAAATCGCCCGAGTTCTCGTCGACCAAGGAAGCTCGGCGGACATTCTGTTTCTCCACACATTTCAAGCTTTGAAACTAAGGTCCGCCGACCTCGTACATTTTGAAGGGCATCTTACCAGCTTCACGGGCGGAGCAATACGTCCCCTTGGAGCCATCCTCCTCCCGGTAACCTTGGGCAAACTGCCTTCGGCCCAAACGGAGATTATCATGTTTTTAGTGGTTGATTCTGAATCCCCATACAATGTGATACTGGGACGAACTTTCCTGCAAGCCTTCGGGGCAGTGGTCTCAGCAGTTCACTTAGCAATGAAATTCGTCGGTTCTGATGACAACCTTGTCACCGTCAAAGCTGACCAGCTCAAAGCCCGACTCTGCTATAACGCGAGTTTACGGGAAAATAGGAAAAAGCAAGAAGAACTCTCGGGTCCGACATTAGCCAAAGGGAAGGTCCTTTTGGCCGAATTGGATGTCCGAGCTGAACAGGATGATCTCAGACCGTCTCCTCAAGGAGAATGGTTGGTAATTCCTATCGATCCTGCTGACCCCAGCAGAACGGTCAAAGTGGGTGCCGACCTCCCTAAGGAGATCTAGGATGAGATCATCGCACTGTTGCGAGCTAACTTGGATCTGTTTGCCTGGACCTCGGCCGACATGCCGGGGATCGACCCGAACTTTATCTGTCACAAGCTCAGTGTAGATCCGAAGGCAAGGCCAGTAGCGCAGAAGATGAGACGGGTTGGGACCGAGAAAGCAAGAGTTATCCAGGAAAAGGTGTCCGAGTTGCTCGAATTCGGGTTTATAAAAGAAGTCCCATACGCCGAATGGGTGGCAAACACGGTCTTGGTTAAAAAGGCAAACGGTAGTTGGAGGATGTGTGTGGATTACACCGACCTCAACAAAGCCTGCCCCAAGGACCAATATCCGCTGCCGATTATTGACCAGCTCGTCGATAATTCGGCAGGCTACCAATTGTTGTCATTCACTGATGCATATTCGGGATATAACCAGATCCCTATGTATCCCCCTGATCAAGACAAGACCACATTCACGACCGGAAAGGCAACTTACTGTTACACTGTTATGCCTTTCGGCCTGAAGAATGCTGGCGCAACCTATCAAAGGATGATGAACAAAGTTTTCGATGGGATCATTGGTACCACCATGGAGGTCTATATCGACGACATGATTACAAAGAGCAAGAAAAGGGAAGACCATGTCCAAGATCTAACCATGGTTCTGGAGAGGGTAAGAGCACATAGGATGAGGTTGAATCCAGAGAAGTGTACCTTCGAAGTCCCCCTGGTGCTTTCCTCGGGTTCATGCTCTCCGAGAGAGGAATCGAAGCAAACCCCGACAAATGCCGTGCTATATTAGAGATGAAGAGCCCTGACGACCTCAGAGGGGTGCAACAATTAACTGGCAGGATGGCGGCACTGTCTAGATTCCTTCCTCAAGCTGCTAAAAAGGCCCTACCTTGGTACCAACTTTTGAAAAAAGGTACAACTTTTAACTGGGATCAGGACTGTGAAGCCTATTTCCTTGCACTTAAGGAATATCTCTCTTCCCCTCCAGTCCTCTCCAGCCCTCGAGAGGGGGAGAATATTTTTATTTATCTTTCCGTTGGGGAGTCCGCCCTCAGCTCGGTTTTGGTTCGAGACGAGGGCCGAAGTGAGTTCCCCGTTTATTTCATAAGCCGAGCTCTCCAAGGTCGCGAGCTTCGATATTCCAAGATTGAGAAATTCGCATTCTGTCTCATCCTGGCTGCACGGCGGCTGCGACAATATTTCCAAAGCCACCCTATTGTCGTAAGAACCGCCCAGCCCATTAAACAAGTTCTGCAAAAACCCGACCTCGCGGGGAGAATGATGGCCTGGGCAATCGAACTGTCTGAGTTCGACATCTCCTATGAACCGAGGAAGGCAATCAAGTCACAAGTATTAGCAGATTTTGTGTCCGAGTTCACAGAGCCCCACCAAAGCTCTAGCTCGGATATTTGGGTAATATATGTTGATGGTTCGAGCAATCAAAAGGGTGCGGGAGCTGGTGTTATTCTGGAAAACGCGGAAGGGCTCAGCATCGAATACTCCCTGAAATTCGAGTTTTTGACCTCGAATAATCAGGCCGAGTACGAAGCAGTCATTTCCGGCCTCCGCATGGCCAAAGAACTCGGTGCAACCGAAGTCCAGATCATGAGCGATTCCCAGTTGGTGGTTTCCCAAGTCGTTGGAGACTACCAAGCCAAAGAGCCCATCTTGCAGAAATACCTTGACAAAGTTAAATCCCTGGCTCTTGATTTTGCCAAATTTTCCACCACCCATATTCCCCGCAGTTCAAACTCCAGAGCCGATGTGCTTTCCAAGTTGGCAAGCACCAAAGGCGGAGGGAATAATAAAAGTCTCATTCAAGAACAGATCGCGACCCCAAGCGTAGTAATGGCCATTTCAGTATTGCCGAACTGGATGCATCCGATTAGGGCATACCTCGAACATGGAATACTCCCTGCCGATCAAAAGGAAGCAAAGACACTTAAGAGAAAGGCAGCTGAGTATGTCATTATGGACGGAGTCCTTTATAGAAGAGGAGTGTCATCCCCACTCCTCCGATGTCTTACCTCCGATCTATTAAATAAAGTATGTTTATAGAATGATTTTTATTCGTACAGTACCTTTGGTGGAAAACCTTTTTCCTTTCATATACCAAATTTCACATCAAAAACTTTGATTTGAAAATATATTTATTCTGAAAATAGATGGTTGAGTACCTGTTTTGTAAATTCAGCGGAAACGATTTGCAAAACTATTGATGTGGTTGCAATTGAAATAATCTTGAGGATCATGATAATCATGCAATCATAGCCCATATATATATATATAAAACCCAAGTACCCAAGATAACAGTAATAAAAGTCGAGGTAGCAGATATAAGGATACAGATCAGCAGATATAAAATAACAACTCTCATAGACCCTCTCAAAACTATATACAATATAACACAAATCAAAATAAAAGAGTCTTCGAGAGCTGAGCTATGATCCACCCACGCTGATGTCTGATCCCTGGTCTTCCAAAAGCTAAACACTGCATCCTACCATGGTCCCCATACTGCACATACTAATAAGAAGAAACCACATCACTGACTGTCAGCAGCTGGCCCATCTACGTCCTCTACTGGGTCCTCCTCCTCCTCATCCGACACCACAGGGATAGCAGTGCGATGCAATGGCTCAGGTGAGGGTGCAAAACGTACCCTGGTGGTCGGACCAGGACGGGGAGTGGCCGTAGCAGTAGCCTCATCAGAAGTAGAAGGACGTGAACGGGTAGCAGGGCGTCTGACACGTAAGTTATAAAAACGACGACCATGATGTGGGGGTGGAGAACCAAAACGATAAGTGTAAGCCGGGGGAATGTGCAGTATGTAGATCATGGGGATGCGAAGTCTACGAGGTCGCACTCCTGCAAGAGGGTTAGGGTGACGAAAGATCACGTCAACCTCGCCCTCGAACACCGCTCTGTGCTCCTCTTAGTCCCACACTCCTCTACGGAGTGGGCGTAACTCCACGTATGTCAGGTAACGTGCCATCACCTGCAAGGGCATAGGGAGTCAGCAAATACTAACACATAATCAAATAGACAGGGTAACATTTAAATAGTTGATACTTTATTTAACAATAATCATTAATAATTAATTACACATGTTACACCTCAACACCAAGACATAATCATGAATTAATAGCATATGCAGACATGACGTAACTCATCTTATAAATGCATGATTGTTGGCCAACTACAACAAATAGGTTTCCGTGGCACCTTTAAGACAAACATGCCCGATACCCATACTGAGAATCTCATCGAACTCGGCCCGTAAATAAATCAACACCTCTAGAGCTCTTAGAAATGTTGCCGACGTATCCCGTAGGACTACGCCTCATCGAGTCCGGCATCAAATGACATGCCCACACGCACGTGTGTATTTCCGGAAACAGAAGGTGCAACCCCGGTCACCGACACTCCCCCGTGAACCCTTTGGAGCAGACACACATGTCCCTCGAGTTCAACCGAAAGGGATATGCCCACGCCTCTCGGACGTGTCTTCACTCAAGTGGGAATCTAGATAATGCAGATGCTATGCATGGTTTCACCAATTTAATAATATCTAGTGTCATTTAAGTTGTTTGAGGTTCGGTGTAACACTCTCACTTTTATTAGTTTTATTAAGTTTTATTGAAAAGTGAAATTGAAAATTTCGACGAAAATCCGGCAGAGTTTCCTCTGTTTTTCGGACTTTCCCAAAATTCCTTCTTAAAACCTGTCAGTCCAGAATTGTTTAAAAACATAAACAACAATAGTTTAATAGTTATAACAGATCCTAATGCCCAAATAATACAAGTTGCATGGCAAGCTACTAATTCATATTATAAATTACATTAAATAGTTATCCACTCATAATATCTAATAAACATTCCACGTAATGGAATGAAAATCCTGCTCGGCCGGCACTGGTGTATGCTCCACTTGAGTACCTGAAAAATATTAACCACACAGGGGAAGCATCACACAGAACTTAAAAAGAGATTTCTAAGCAGATATATACGACACACCAAGACCATTCAAGCCTATGCCATACTACTTAATTCATACTCTTCTTTTCCTTTTTACTTCCTAACTGTTTCCCAATTATTTTTCTTTTTAATTGTTTTCTTTTAAATAATCTCTAGCCCATAATTATTCTTGTTGCTCATTACTTTCGCTCTATCCTTTTTACTCCTTTTCCTAATCACCCTAATTCCTCTATTCACTCTCTTTCCAAATAACCTATTTCTTTCTCTTCATTTCCCGTCCTCTTATTTTCATCCTTTATCCGTTTTCCATTAATCGTTTATGTTTAGCATTTCCATAATTATTCTCCTTATTTATTTCCTTTAATTCCTATATCAATTTCATTGTTCACCTTCTTATTTCATTTCTCAATGTCCTCTCTATTAGCCATTTTTTCCTTTCATTACCATTTTCCATTTCCTTTTCCATTTTTCCTTTTTAATTATTTTCCCCGTTTCCAAATAAATCCCGTTATATCCTCTTACCTTTTTCCTTATTCTTTTCCCTTTTATTTACGGTGTATGTATGTCTCCACCAAATCGAAGGCCTACATACATACACCAATCACGATGTATGTCTCCACCAAATCGAAGGCCTACATACATCGCTTTTCCTTTACCATTTACCTATTTTTTTTCCATTATCCTTTCCCTTTTTCCTTTTTATTTAGGGTGTATGTATGTCTCCACCAAATCGAAGGCCTACATACATCGCTTTTCCATTACCGTTTTACCTCTTTATTATTTGGCCACAGGGTCAATACAACCACCTGCGCCGCGCCACAGGGTCAATACAACCACCTGTGACATTTACCATTTATCAGGCCACAGGGTCAATACAACCACCTGTAACATTTACCATTTTATTTAGGCCACAGGGTCAATACAACCACCGGCGCCACGCCACAGGGTCAATACAACCACCTGTGACATTTACCATTTATCAGGCCACAGGGTCAATACAACCACCTGCGCCGTGCCACAAAGTCAATACAACCACCTGTGACATTTACCATTTTTATTTCCTTTTCCTTTTTATTTACGGTGTATGTATGTCTCCACCAAATCGAAGGCCTACATACATACACCATCGACGATGTATGTCTCCACCAAATCGAAGGCCTACATACATCGCCCCAGTTTCGTTGTATTGTCTCCCCCAAATTGAAGGCCTACAATACAACCCCAATTTTACGATGTATCGTCTCCCCCAAATCGAAGGCCTACGATACATCACCATATTTATCCAATATTAATTGTCCATATTATTTGTCATTATTTTGTCTACCAATTCCGTTTAACTTTTACCTGATTTTACCACATACAATTATACTTTAATTCTCTTTACTCTCATTTGTTCATTTCTAATTTATTTCCCTATTCACCATTTCTATTCTTTTGCCACACCCTACCAATCTAATTAATTAGTTATTATGTTACTTACCTTTTTATTCATCACTATTTGGTTCCCCTGTTTACTCCATCTATCTTTCTTCATTATTAGCAGGTTACCCTATGGTTCGTTAGCAATTAACATTTCCCCCGGTCCTAGCGATAGATATAACTACCCAGAAATACACCCCTTAAGGACTGGTAATGAAACCCCTTACCTCAATCGATGACAGTGAGAGGGGTAACCTTAATCTGACGCTTTACTCCCCGACTCACGCTTTAGCTCGGCTCCAACTGGATCCTAAGCTTCCCCAATCTTCGATTCCAAGCACGGTGGGGATAATCGACCTCGATCACGGTGACGGTGTTGCTCTTCGACACCGGGAAGAGAGAGAGGCGGTGGCGGTGGTGGTGGTGCGGCTCGTGGTGGCGGTTCGTGGGTGGTGGCAGCTGAAGGTGGCGCCGGAGGAGGAAGGGATGAGGCAAAGAGAGAGAGAGAGATCTATGGAGAGGAGGAGAGAGAAGGAGTGGTAGTTCGAAGGAAAGGGAGGGGAGGCCAAGGCGGCGGCGGCTGGAGGGTGGCGGTGGTGGAGCTAGACGGAGGAAGGAGGATGAGAGAGAGAGTGAAGAGAGAGAAGGAGGGGCTGTCAATGGGGGTTTCAACCCCCAAAACACGAATTTAATGCTGCAGATCGCAGAATACTCGAGTATTTCTGTCAATACTCGAGTACTTTGACCCACAAACTCGAGTATTTTCCAAAATACTCGAGTATAATGATCAGATACTGCTAGTTTGCTTTTCCATTTTTCAGCTATTTTCTCCCAACTTCAAATAGCCATAACTTCTTCGTTCACCGTCGGATCTTGCTCAAATTTGACGAGTAACTTCCTAAAAATCATATCTACATATCCAACGGTGGAAATTGTGTTTTGAGTCTTAAATATTTTATTTTGAATTTCCTAATGTCGGGTGTTTATAACACCGAAAAATTGATTTTTAACACTCGTTTGGTCTTCTTAAATTTGCTTTTCGATGCCAATGCTCCTGGACTCCTATATGGCACTCAAAGCACTCCTAATCCATCATTTGAAATCCCTTCTAGGATAATCCTTACTTCCAAATCTTACTATTATTCTAATTATTATTAGAATTAAAATTCGGGATGTTATATTTCTCCCCCACTTATTTAGAATTTCGTCCCCGAAATTCCGTTCGATTCCTTAAATGGAGAGTCATCCCATTGGTAAACTCCTGACTACGGTCTTCACTTCCCTTCAGTTTTTATTTCCCGCTCCAAGTGTGATTAGGGTCTTACCTACTTCAATGCTGGTATTCTAATACTACGTATTATCTCTGCCTACACAGGAACGTCAGTTTTCTTATTATTAAAGTTCCATCTCCCATTCCTTGGATTGAAATCCTCCCCCACTTAGCATCGACATACTTGATTATATCCATGCTAGGTGGGTATGCTCATTCGTTACTCCAAACAGAGTACGCAAGTTCCTTATCGGTATCCAAGGCTGAGAAGAGGGCATGTATGTGACTGTCTATCGGTAGGCATTGAACTATGTTGGGCTTCTACGACTTGGCAATTCTCACTTATGCATCGGAGATGCTCGAAGCTTGAAGAGAGTGAAGATGAAAAGAAGAAAAATGAAGCACTCAAGAATGAGCCTCATGGTCTTTGCAAGATAACCCAGGATGGACTGGATACATGTCAAGCAAGAAGATATCATCTACAGCTTGAAACTCCCACCAACAACCCTTGTGTTGTTTCTAAGATTTGCAAAGATTGTAAGATAATGGTCCTAAACCATATATCCTCAGTAGATTTGATCTGTTTACCCATGCTTAAAATAGACGTGATTCTAGGAATGGACTGGTTAAACCGAAGTCAAGTCATCTTAGACTGTGATGAAAAGACGATCCAGTTCCGAAACCATAAATCCTTAAGTTTTGAACCGAAGGGGTATGTTTGTCTATTCTCCTCAACTGTGGAAGAGAAGAAGGAAGTGACGATTGAGGATATTCCGGTGATTAGAGACTTTCCGGAAGTGTTTCCAGAAGAAATTCCAGGATTACCGCCAAAGCGCGAGATTGAGTTTGGAATCGATCTCGTACCTGGAACCGGACCTATCTCTATTGCCCCGTATAGAATGGCACCACCGGAGATGGCCGAGATGAAGAAACAGATTGAAGAATTGCTGCAAAAGCAAATGATAAGGCCAAGTGTTTCGCCCTGGGGAGCTCCGTTGTTGTTTGTCAAGAAGAAGGACGGTAGCATGAGGATTTGTGTAGACTATCGTCAGCTAAATAAGGTCATGATCAAGAACAAGTATCCTTTGCCAAGGATTGATGATCTTATGGATCAAGTTCGAGGAGCATCAGTGTTTTCTAAGATCGATCTAAGGTCGGGATATCATCAGATTCGAATTCGAGATGAAGACATTCCGAAGACAGCTTTCCGATCAAGATATGGTCATTATGAGTATGTGGTTATGCCATTTGGGCTAACCAATGCTACTGCTATCTTCATGGATTACATGAACAGAATCTTCAGACCTTATCTGGATTCGTTCGTGGTGGTGTTCATCGATGATATTCTCATCTATTCTAAGAGTCCAGAGGAGCATGCTGAACATCTCAAGATCGTGTTGGGAATCTTGAAAGAGAATTTGTATGCCAAACTTGCTAAGTGTGAGTTTTGGTTGGACAAGGTGAACTTTCTGGGACATGTTATCACCAAGGAAGGCATTGCTGTGGATCCAGCTAAAGTTGGAGCTGTGCTGAAGTGGGAACAACCTAAGACGGTGACTGAAGTTCGTAGTTTCTTGGGTTTAGCTGGATACTATCGGAGGTTTATTGAAGGTTTTTCGAAGATTGCCTTACCGTTAACTAATTTGACTCGTAAAGATCAACCTTTCTTGTGGGATTTTAAGTGTGAGGAAAGTTTTCAGTCGCTAAAGGAGAAGTTGACATCCTCACCGGTGTTGGTGTTGCCTGACCCACATAGAAGCTTCGATGTCTATTGTGATGCTTCGAGGCAAGGACTTGGATGTGTTTTGATGCAAGATAGAAAAGTGGTAGCATACGCATCTAGGCAGTTAAAGGTGCATGAGGCCAATTATTCGACGCATGATTTAGAGCTCGCTGCTATTGTCTTCGCTCTGAAGATTTGGAGACACTATCTCTATGGCACTACATTCAAGGTATATAGTGACCATAAGAGCTTGAAGTATCTGTTTGACCAAAAAGAGTTGAACATGAGGCAAAGGCGTTGGATGGAGTTTATTAAAGATTATGATTTCGAGCTCCAATACCATCCCGGTAAAGCAAATGTAGTAGCTGATGCTTTAAGCCGGAAGACTCTTCATATGAGCTCAATGATGATTAGGGAATTCTCATTAATTTATAAGTTTCGTGATCTAAGTATTATAATGCAAGTGGATCGAGAATGCATTATGCTTGGTAAATTGCAAATTACCAATGAATTCCTGATTCAAGTTCGGGAATCTCAGCAGGTAGATGAAGAACTTCAAGAAAAGAGAAGGTTAATGTTGGAAGGAAAGGAACCAAACTTCCAAGTGGGAAGTGATGGAATTCTCCGATTCAAAGATCGGATCTGTATTCCAAAAGATCAGGAGATAAGAAGACTGATCTTAGACGAAGCACATAAAAGTCGGATGAGTATCCATCCGGGATCAACCAAAATGTACCAAGATTTGAAGAAGATGTTTTGGTGGTCTGGGTTAAACAAAGATGTTGCTTCGTATGTCGCTTTTTGTTTGATTTGTCAGAAGGCGAAAGCTGAGCATAAGAAACCAGGCGGAGAACTTCAACCATTGGATGTTCCTGTGTGGAAATGGGATAGCATATCAATGGACTTCGTGTCGGGATTACCAAGGACCGTTGGAGGGCATGATGCAATTTGGGTAATTGTTGATAGATTGACCAAGTCGGCGCATTTCATTCCCGTTAATATGCATTATCACATGAATAAGTTTGCTGAGTTGTACATCAAGGAAGTTGTTCTCTGCATGGTATACCTTCAAGTATTGTTTCGGATCGAGATCCGAGATTTACTTCGAAGTTTTGGAAGGGTTTGCAGCAGTCTCTAGGATCAAAGTTGAGAATGAGTTCTGCTTATCACCCCCAGACTGATGGTCAGTCAGAAAGGACTATCCAGTATCTTGAGGATTTGTTAAGAGCATGTGTGTTAGAAAGTCAGGAAGGTTGGGATAAACTCTTGCCGCTCATAGAGTTTACCTACAACAACAGTCATCACTCTAGTATTGGGATGGCACCATTCAAGGCGCTGTATGGAAGGAAGTGCCAAACTCCCCTATGTTGGTTCCAAGTGGGGGAGCAAACGATTATTGGACCTGAGCTTGTTCAAGAAACAACTGAGAAGATTCAGATGATCAGGGAAAAGATGAAGACAGCGCAAAGCTGACAGAAAAGTTATGTGGATAAAAGGAGAAGGCCCTTGGAGTTTGCAGAGGGCGATCATGTTCTTATTCGCGTAAGACCGACAACTAGTGTGTGGAGAGCTTTGAAGACAAAGAAGTTGTCACCAAAGTTTATTGGTCCTTATCTGATACTCAAGCGGGTCGGTCCAATTGCGTATTAGCTCGCTTTGCCCCCGTCTTTGTCTAATCTTCATAATGTGTTTCATGTATCGCAATTAAGGAAATTCGTGCCGGATCCCGATGCTGTAATTGAAGTTCAACCTGATGATGTGGCTTTGAGAGAGAATCTCACTTTTGAGACAATTCCCGTTCGAATAGAAGATCAAAGAATGAAGCAGTTGCGGGGAAAAGAGATTCCATTAGTCAAAGTTATTTGGGAAAATGCGGATGTATCTGAAGCGACTTGGGAATTAGAAGATAAAATGAGAAAGGATTATCCTGAGTTGTTTATATGAACGGAATTTCGAGGACGAAATTCTTGTAAGTGGGGGAGAAATGTAATACCCCGATTTTTGTTTCCCAAATAAATAAAAAGGAATATTTAAATAAAACTAATTATATGGAATTAGTTAGTTTTGTTTATTAATTTATGGTTATATTAAAAGAATTATCCAAGGAAAAATAAGAGAAAATAATTGGGTTTTAAAAATAAAGATTTTTGCAGTTTAGTCCTTGGAAAGGACCTAAGAGGCAATATTGGAAAGATATTTGGAGGGAAAGTGAATAAAATAATAATTTTTGAAAATCTGGGCGTGTTAATCGATTAACACGATCTGTTAATCGATTAACGGTGGTGCAGAAGCTGAAGATAGTGCGTTTAATGACTCAACAAGCTGGGTAATTCAAAATTTAACACATAGCACCGACTAGATTAGTGGTTAACACGTGTTAGCATGCATGGAGAGTGATTTAGGCTATAAATTCACGAATTTAGTTGATGGAATGAGTGAAAATTAAGAAAAAAGAAGGGAAACTCTGTCAAAATCAGTTTTGAACACCCTCTGTTCATAGCCTTCATTCTTCACCCTCCCTTAAACACTTTTGATGAGCTTTACATCTTATTAAAGCTTGCCACGAGACCTTCAAAACCATACCAAGATTGTGCACTTTGGTGGCTTGAGCAGGGAGAACGAATTAGTTAAAGTTAGGACCAAGAAACTGAAGTTGCAGTTTCAGTTGTGAGGAGCTGAGTTTGAGACTTCGATTTAGGTATGTAAAGGACTCCAAATCGTGTCATTTTAGTTTCTAATTAAAGTTGGCAATGTCTAGTTTCTATATTGACCAAGTTTACTCATTTTCATGC
This sequence comes from Crotalaria pallida, assembly GCA_037953625.1. Taxonomy (NCBI): domain Eukaryota; kingdom Viridiplantae; phylum Streptophyta; class Magnoliopsida; order Fabales; family Fabaceae; genus Crotalaria; species Crotalaria pallida. The sequence continues at coordinate 112,825,694 of CM075652.1, read as the reverse complement.
ACGTTTGGTTTGTCAAATCATCACCCGAACTTGCTCTGCTGAACCTGTCTTGAAACCAAAAACAGAGCATTTGTGGCTTGGTGATTTTGTGAGTTTCTTTGCTGCCTTTGCATCCAAAAAGCTTCATTGAGGTAAGGGAGAAGCTTTACTAATGCTAGAATAGATTGTGGTATTGATTTGATTATAGGTTGAACCACCATGAGGTTCATAGGGCACTAGGTTAGGGGACAATGGCTTGGAGGCCAATTTGACCAAAAACCTGAATTGGAACATGTTAGATGTTGATATCTAAAGCTAAATGAACCTTCAATTTGATCTGAAACTGAGTGGTTAATGATTTGGTATATTGAGTTGTGTTTTAGGTTAAAATTGGGGGAAAATGTGATGATTCTGTGATTATGTTGCTAATTCCTGGAATTGATGCTATGAACAAATTTAATATACTGTATTTAAGTTGTTTTGAAGGTTGGTTTTGGTTAAAATTGGATTGGCATGAGTTTGACACATAAAAACCAGTTCAGCAGTGTTTTTCTGCATAATTTAATCGATTAACACGACCTGTTAATCGATTAACGCGTGAAAATTCTGATCAGTATGAAATGTACAAAAGGGTTACTCGATTAGCACGATCTGTTAATCGATTAACACGTTAAAATTCTGAACAGTTTCAAATGTACAAAGGAATACTCGATTAACCGGTTCTGTTACTCGATTATTGACTGAGTTTTTGCAACAATGATCAGAATTTAATGATTTAATTAATTATTAAAGTGTGAGAACCAATTAAAGGTTGAAATGAGTCTGGTTTGAAGTAAGTATAATGGGAAATAAAGTTTAACTATGCCAAGTCCGAACCTCAAACAACTTAAATGACACTGGATATTATTAAATTGGTGAAACCATGCATAGCATCTGCATTATCTGGATTCCCACTTGAGTGGAGACACGTCCGAGAGGCGTGGGCATATCCCTTTCGGTTGAACTCGATGGACATGAGTGTCTGCTCCAAAGGGTTCACGGGGGAGTGTCGGTGACCGGGGTTGCACCTTCTGTTTCCGGAAATACACACGTGCGTGTGGGCATGTCATTTGATGCCGGACTCGATGAGGCGTAGTCCTACGGGATACGTCGGCAACATTTCTAAGAGCTCTAGAGGTGTTGATTTATTTACGGGCCGAGTTCGATGAGATTCTCAGTATGGGTATCGGGCATGTTTGTCTTAAAGGTGCCACGGAAACCTATTTGTTGTAGTTGGCCAACAATCATGCATTTATAAGATGAGTTACGTCATGTCTGCATATGCTATTAATTCATGATTATGTCTTGGTGTTGAGGTGTAACATGTGTAATTAATTATTAATGATTATTGTTAAATAAAGTATCAACTATTTAAATGTTACCCTGTCTATTTGATTATGTGTTAGTATTTGCTGACTCCCTATGCCCTTGCAGGTGATGGCACGTTACCTGACATACGTGGAGTTACGCCCACTCCGTAGAGGAGTGTGGGACTAAGAGGAGCACAGAGCGGTGTTCGAGGGCGAGGTTGACGTGATCTTTCGTCACCCTAACCCTCTTGCATGAGTGCGACCTCGTAGACTTCGCATCCCCATGATCTACATACTGCACATTCCCCCGGCTTACACTTATCGTTTTGGTTCTCCACCCCCACATCATGGTCGTCGTTTTTATAACTTACGTGTCAGACGCCCTGCTACCCGTTCACGTCCTTCTACTTCTGATGAGGCTACTGCTACGGCCACTCCCCGTCCTGGTCCGACCACCAGGGTACGTTTTGCACCCTCACCTGAGCCATTGCATCGCACTGCTATCCCTGTGGTGTCGGATGAGGAGGAGGAGGACCCAGTAGAGGACGTAGATGGGCCAGCTGCTGACAGTCAGTGATGTGGTTTCTTCTTATTAGTATGTGCAGTATGGGGACCATGGTAGGATGCAGTGTTTAGCTTTTGGAAGACCAGGGATCAGACATCAGCGTGGGTGGATCATAGCTCAGCTCTCGAAGACTCTTTTATTTTGATTTGTGTTATATTGTATAGAGTTTTGAGAGGGTCTATGAGAGTTGTTATTTTATATCTGCTGATCTGTATCCTTATATCTGCTACCTCGACTTTTATTACTGTTATCTTGGGTACTTGGGTTTTATATATAAATATATGGGCTATGATTGCATGATTATCATGATCCTCAAGATTATTTCAATTGCAACTACATCAATAGTTTTGCAAATCGTTTCCGCTGAATTTACAAAACAGGTACTCAACCATCTATTTTCAGAATAAATATATTTTCAAATCAAAGTTTTTGATGTGAAACTTGGTATATGAAAAGAAAAAGTTTTTCCACCAAAGGTACTGTACGAATAACAATCATTCTATAAACATACTTTATTTAATAGAGCTATACCTTGAGAGTGTCACATGTTTTGTTATTAAATATTAAGTCGTCACAGATTTGGTGCGCCACTTTCTAGCTGGTGCGTGCCGGACGCGCCTGGGCGCATGAAATGGTGTGCCTGCGCGAATTCCTCACTGTGAGCAGCACCAAATTTGGTGCTGGCGCGCCTAGGCGTGCTCTAGTGATTCAAACTTCGATTCGTCATATCTTTTTCGTTAACCGTTGGATCTTGCTCAAATTTGAGGCAAGCTTCCTAAGACCCTTATCTTCACATCCAACGGTAGAAATTGGGTTTAGAGCTATGGATCTTCTACTTCTAATTTCCTAAACTCCTATGCTCTAAATTCTCAAATTACTCTTCTAAATTCCTAATTTTAACCTATCATACCCATTCCTCATCACTCTAAACCTATTACTACACTAATTATGCTTGGAAATAAATTAGGGATGATACAATTTATTTGTCTCTATTTCTTATAAAAATATTTCTTATTATATTGCAAGCATAAAAAAGTAAAAATCAAATAATCTTAAAAACAATAAAACATAAACCTTTGGTAACTTAATTTTAATTCTTAAATTTAGGTAAAAATATATTTATTAACATAAAGGCGCTTTGTCTAGGCATGAATGACTTGTCCGCTTTCCTCCATCTAAAGCCTTTCAAGCCACGTAGCACATGAAGTTCCCGACTTAGTGGTACCACCGTTGTGTCGTCCACTCGTCCTACACCGAAGCGACATGGATCCAGTAAGCGTAGTCTTTCCATTTCGCTTTCAGTCTTTGACTATGATCATACATATTTTATCTTTCCTGCAAGATTAAATCTTTAAATATGAATTATGGTCCTTGATATAATTAGGTCCACAACAAGTGCCAGCCTCCATATTTAAATTCCTAGCTCTATGGCTAATAAGGAAAAGCTTCTCAAACATTTGATATTAGCACCATTTGAAATCTTGGTTTGATGTCAACAATTTTTATGATGAGTTTGAGGCATGATTCAAACATTTGACAATCATAAATCACTTAAAAATAAGATAGAAATTTATAGTGAAAGAAGCATGATCTTTTAAGCCCACATTGAACAAAGTACGATGTTCCAACCACCTATTATCCAATATATAGGCAAGTTCAATTCATAAGTTTTAGGGTCATGGGTCATGGGAATCGGGGAGGTTTCAATCACTTGGGAGTCACATTGCTTTATTGTAACACCCCGCATTTTTCCCGTACGTGCGTAAACGAATTCGTTAAAGCAAATCTTGAGTTTTGTTTTCAAGAGGATTTTTCTAAAAAGAATTATTTATAATTTTATTCAAGAACGATTTCTTTATGGAAAGAATTTGTATTTTTGTGGGTGAACTTTGAAAATGTAATTTTTAGAATTTTCTGATTAGTTTATAAACTATATTTCTGAAAACTTTGGAAAATGAATTTTTGAGAAACTATGATTCCTTTTCTAGAGAGCTAATGACTTTAAATAAATTATCCTTTGGAAACTTCCTATTTGTACGAAAAGCTTGATTTTTAAGGATTTTCAATTATGTGTTTTATGTAGATGATTGTGCACTTTGAAAGAATTTAAGTTTTCCTAGGATAATAATGTGTTCTTGTAGGGGATTAAATCAATTGCCATGACATAGAATTAAATTGTGATATGTGTTCATTATGATATGTGTTTGATTTAATATTGCTTGAAGATAAACATATGTGCATATGTGTGAGAATGTGACGGTTTTGAGGCATATAATAAGTGTGTGTATGACTTTTCAAAATGTTGAATAAGCTACATGAATTAGTGATCATGGTGCTTTGAATAAATAGGATTAGGAAAGGAAAATGAAAAATGCATGAGGTGTGGACATGTGTGTGCTACGGTGTGAGTTTGTGGGTGTGCCACGATGAAGAGTGTGTGTGTGTGTGTGTAAGGAAGAACCTTGACTTTAGGGTAGAAAAGAAAGGAGTGGAAGTGACCATGTATGATGAAGTCTATCTCTAGCCTAAGCACCTTGTCTCCTTGATCTAAACCTTGCCATGCAAAATTTTAGAAACCCAAATTTACCCTTCCTTTTAGTGCCTTGGTCGAACCTCAACTTAAGGGCAAAGGAGGCAAACTCGTTGGCCCTTAAATTTATCTTGCTTTAGTTCCTTTCTCACATTTCATTCCCATTTCCTTCACACATATATCCAAACACTTCTAAGGGAGCATCAAACCCTTAGAAAAGAAAAGAAAGGAAGAGGAAGAGAGTGTGGCCGTAGGAAACCAAGAAGGAAGAAGGAGGAGAATTGGACCAAGACCTTGAGTTTCTTTGAAGATCAAGACCCTTAGAAGTTAGAGAACCAACTTCCTTGGTAGGTTATAAGAAGATCAAGAAGAAAACCATGATAATTAGATTTTCTTTTGGATTTGTAACTTTTCTTTTCTTTTCCTTTTCATTGTATGTTTATCTTCATGAGTGCAAGTGTGTCTTAGCCTTAATTATAGACTTTTTAAGTTTGGCATGTAATATGTGAACTCATGGACTCTAAGCCACGGTCATGACTTTTCTAGTTGAATCTTGATGCTTTCTTAAACAAATTTCTAACGGATCTAAACTATTCCTTGAGATTTTTATAAAAACTAAAATTGAAACTTCATGCATGATTGGATCTCTTCCCTTAGACCGTGATCTATAAGGTTTCATGAAAGGACTAGGTAAATAAATTATGATCTAAGTTTGATTGGTAACTAAGTGAAGATTTTAAGTCTTGTATGTTAATCTCTTTTACCCCCAACCGTGATCTAAGTGCTTATATGAGGAAGCTTGATAAACAATTTCATGATCTAAGTGCAATTTGTGCTAAAGTAAGGACTTCAAGTCTTGCATGTTGATTTCTTGTACTCAATTCGTGACCTATGTGTACCTATGTGAATGTTTGACTAACAAATTCATGATTAAAAGCTTAACCGAAAAGAAAACAGGGATTATTAGCTTTGCATGTTGATTTGTAATGATTTTTGGATGACCTTTGTATATGTTGTCATTAATCCATGTTTGTTGATTAAAAGTTAGGACTTTGAGGCTTTGCATGTCAAGTTTTAAATGAAAAAAGGCTATGTTTCCCTTTGTGTATGTCTCGGCTTAGTAGAAATAAATAGGTTAATGGACTTTAAAATGATTTTTCTTCTTATGAGCATGATTTGATTTAAAGACTTGTTTTATATTTGTGGTGTTGATATGAAGGCCATTTGGCCATGAGTGCTAAAAATGTGTTGGTGCATGATTTTTAGGTGCATGTATGAATTAGGAGTGGATCTAATAATTTTGAGTCCATGCATGCTATTCTTTTAGAAGATTAAGTTATAATCCAAATTTTCATTTTTAGAAAAACTATGAGTTTGAGCTTTGATAAGAAGTTTAAGGAATCTCATGATGATTTATGCATGTTGGTATGGTTTGCCTTAATTGTCTTGAGTGCATTGAAAAATGAACTAAGATTCTTGTCTTATGTGTGATAACATTCGGCCTTGAGGTAGGAAAATAGGGAAGTGTGTTTAATCATCATTTAGGATGCATGTAGACCTTAGACAAAGAGTAGCTTAATTTAGGAGCATAAAAAGTGCATGTATGAAATAATCAATTTAAAGGAAAATAAAATAAATCTTTGAAATGATTTGTAGAAAATGATGCTCACGGTTTAAATCTTTGAAGGCATGGAATAATTTCTTTTCTTGTTCTGGTTGTGTGCTATGTCATTGCAAGATTTCATTTAAATGTTATGGGTAATATATGTTTAGATGATTAGAAGAATTTCTTTTAAATGAATAATGAGAATTATTATATGCTATGTTTATGCTATTATCTGTTTGGTGAAAAGATGTAATTCCTTTTCTTCTTTTCGGACTTTAGGACTAGAAATAAATAAATTGATTTCAAGGTCTGGAAAGTCTTAGTAGGTAATTCGGTTTTGTCATGATTTAACTAAGGGGTTAAGCCTGAATTGTTTTCTCATGCATGATTTGTTTGTGTGTCAACGTTATAAATTGATTCAATGTATCTTTAGGATTTCATCTTTTAAATCTTGTTATTTTGTTTAATGTTTCCATACCCCAAACGTTTTAAAACAAGTTTTAATGAAGAAAGAAAGTTTATTTGACTAAAAGAGTATTTCCAAATTGTTTTCAAAAAGTTTTCTCAAAAACCGTCTTAATCATAAATATTGAATTGAATTTGAAAAACATTAAACAATGATAACAAGTTTTTTTTAAAAAAAGAGCAATTGTTTTCAAAACAAATTCACCAAATGTATCGAGTTCGTTTCTAATGCACGGGAAAATGTCTTAGTATCGAGTTCGTTTCTAATGCACGAGTTATAAGAAGATAAGAGGCGAGGAGAAATGATTGGGAAACCTTGGAGAGCTATAGGACGTTCGTCATCGAGGTGAGAGAGGGGCTTTCCCTTAAGACGCCGTGGTAATTAGGTACATATTAAGGCGTCCAATCATCTCAAAGATTGGAGCCCAATCTCATTTAGCGTAGTGGTGTATGTGATAGCGATTGTTTGATTGGTTTAGCTATCCACCCGAACGACTGAGATTGGATTATTAACATGATGTTGTAATTTTAATTGTTCGTGCTAGTTCATTTAATTTTCTTATGACTCGTTTATTCGTTATATTTAAATGATGTTGCTGGAAATTATTTGATTGTGCGTTAGTAATAAAGTTATGGAAGTAACAAGCTAAGTATAATAAGAAAAGAATAATGGATTCGAATAATGAGAGTGAATAAGGGAGAGAGGCAAGTTATGATGAGATTGAATTGAGAAAAAAAGTAGATGACGATTGGAAATTCGGAAAGAACGAGATAAGTTGTTGATGTTGCTGAACCCGAATTGACGAGAAGAGATACCAGTGATGCTGCTGAGTCCCAATTGGCAAGGAGGACAGTGAGGGCAGGCTAAGTGACAAGTTGATTTGAAATAGTGATGCTAACGTTGATGAGAGCCATGTGCTGTGATTTGAGAAAGAGAAAGATGATGCGATGATGTTGTGGTGATTCAAGCGATGCTATGTGAGTATTAGGGGGATTAGATGCGTGCGATTAGCGATCGGGTCTCATTGAAGGGATGCACCAAGGATGGACCGATCGTTAGGACTAAGCCGTAACGTAAAATCTTTAAAAGACTATTAAAAGACATTTATAAATGCGGTGAGGCATGAGTGTCGAATCGAAGTAGTGGAGAGGAAGGAACGATAAGTATCTACGGATACTTAGGACGAGATTGCATTAGGGGAGGACGATGACGGTGAAACGTCAAGTAGTCTAGAGTGTGTTTCTAGGCAGAACGAACTCCACAAGTGGCGCACTAACATGGTGGGGACTGGGTCTAATGCCGTGGCAAGTTCTGCGGGCCCACTAGAAACATACTGTCGCCCCCTAGATTGCAAATCGAGAACAGTGAGAGGGACTGGAACAGGGCATTGTGTTTGCCACTGCGTGGACAGTGAGCCTTAATGTTATTGATATGTTTTGAGGACGAGATCCTCCTGGTCTGGGACCATTGTATTGTGACAGCTGTCGTGCCCGCGTGGTAAAGGTCCTGTACTCCTGTTTGCTTCCGACTAGGTTGGGAGGTTGACCGAGGAGATGTAGACGTGTGGGAGCACAATGATGTTTCCCCCTCATCATTGATGCTAATCGAATTGATAAGACTTAAAGAACTAAGATGTTCCAAAGATAAGTGTAGCAATGATAATAACAACAATGATAATAGTGATGATGATACTAAGTGGCAACGAAAACAGATGAAGTATTTGTGATATGGAACCTTGAGGCATACGAGGAGTGTGTGAATGAAAAATGATAAGAAGTGCTAAGATTGAGAAGGGATATTGAGGAAATTGTGAGAACACTATTGTTTAGGATTAATAAATGTATGTTCATGTTTACACTCTGATGAGAATTATGTGTTGTTTCAGATTATACCTTATTGATGGTTGGATTTACTTTGTTATATTTATTTTGTCTTAGTATTTACCTAATGTAATCCCACATAGTCGACATTCCCGTTTTGGGTAGCTCACTCTCTCTTTCCTCTACAATTCTATTATGTATGAAAATGTGCGGATCCTAGATGGACAACATTGCCAGATATCAGCGGTTCAGGGAGATCGGAGCCCTACCAATGAAAAGAGATAACAACGCTATGTCGGCCTACGTGGCATTATTTCTGAGGATCCAGCGCAGAGGCGTAGAGCTAGCCGAAAGAGTCACTCCCTTGGATACAGAGACTTACAGAGCGCTGGGTGATTTCACAGCAGAAACCACTAAGGAGGCAGAGGAGGATGACGAATGACAAGAGCGAGTAGAACCTGACGACTGTAGTATAGGTGATTCCCTTTTGAGTATTGTATTCCACTTCAAGTTATTAGATACCTGGCTCTACTATGCTGTAACCCCAAACCAGATTATGTTAAGTACTGATGTTTTGAAATCAAATCAAATGGGGTAACTTGTTTGAACTATGTTTTGGAAAACGAGTTTCAAAGTGCGATGTCCCGTGACATCTTGATTTGGAACTTGAAGGGTGGCATGCCTTGAGAACGTAATGTTTTATATCTCGGTTTCAAATTGAAAATGTTCTCATGAGTGTGTAACCCTTGTAAAAAAAATGGCCCCTAATTTTCACTTAAAATGACTATGGTTTTCAAGTTGCCAAATCGGGGTGTTACAGAATGGTTTCAGAGCAAGGGTTGATCTAAGAACTCTTTTGTGTGGACGTACATACTCTATCGCGTGACTCTGAGTGTGTGCTAGTCACAAGATAGCAATAGATACGAATAGGAACGCTAGGAACGTATCGACGTATTCCTGAAAGGTGTTAGTTTCCGTTCGCAATAGAATCCGGGAACAGTGCTCAGTGCCGACCTGTGACGTCAATTTGTGAACCCTTCTTGTTGAACTCCTTTTGATGATAACTTCTTTTGTTTGAAATAACCTTTGAGACATTGACCTGAGATCTTGTCTTGTGACTGGAACTCCCTTACATTGTTGGAAACTTTCTTGTGGAAAGCCTGAAATTTTGTCAAATTGCTTTGACAAAACATTTGAGAGAACTTTTTCAGAATATTTTAGTTCTTCTTGTCAAAGAAACCTGACTCATTTGTTATGAACGTAGATGAACCCCAAAGTCTTCATTTTTAACCTTAGCCAAAAAAATTTTTCTTTCGTAAAGCTTCATTTGAAACAAAAACCCTTGGTATCCGGCATCCGTCATACAGGTGTTCTTAGATTGAGCAGTTAACCGTGAAGTGTCCGGGAGAATAAGGATTGATTGAAAAGAATGAAGAAAGTGTGAATCCTGGAAAAGATAGTAATACCCTTTAGAGTCATAGGAAGGTGATGAGTTATGCTCATTTGAGTAGAGATTAGAATTTTGGAAGGCGAATTGGTCAGAATGTTGGTCTAGATGGTGTAAGACAAGGAGGAAATTGATAAAGTATACAGGATCTAAGGCTATTTAAAAAGGAAGGATAGTTGAGTAAGGAAGAATAGGCGCTAATGTGGTGAAAAGGAACTTGTGGTTAAAACCTTTAGGTATGACCCAAAGTTAGGATAAGGAAGTCAAGACTTGGCGTTCTGAAGAATAATAGGTCTCTGAACCGAAGGGGATGTTAGTGGAGTAGAACCCGTGATAAGTGGAAAGTTGGCAAAAGGTTTAGCACATTTAAGTTGGATGATCGAGTATTGAAGGACCGGGAGAGAAGTAGTACGTATTCCTTGAGGACTAGGGGCAGTTAAGCAAAGGAGAAGAGGAGATAATGGTCTTAAAAGTTGGATAATGACGATTAATGGATGGAGTGTAAGACAATTGGAGTTTAGAATGAAACTAGGTAACGAAGGATGAAAGTTTAGAGGTTAATTTACAATCGAAAGGGAGGTGTGCGTGTAGGAATATGATTTATCAAAGTTGGGGAGCAAGTGGAGACACGGGATTTTAGGAAATCGTCTGATTAGGCTTGAGCCGATGGAGAAGAATTAAAAGATGTAGTAAAGTTTCGACCCAACTAAGTCTAACCCTGTTATGTGTGGATGTTGCCCGGAAATCTTGAACCCCTGTAAATTCCTTGCCTTCCTTAAAGTCATATTGTTATACTCCCTTTCCATTCCGTTTGATGGCCAGAGAACCCCGAGAGACTTCTTGCAAAAATAATCTGCTTGAATAGCTCGTAAGGATAGCAGATCGACCGTGCACAACCACGGCTGTTCGCGACGATTGCTGCAGTTAGAATAGAGAGATTGATCAATTGAGCTACGCGTCCATAGCCAGACTCGCTCTACACAGCATTTCTCGAGGACGAGAAATCTTTAAGTTGGGGAGAATGTAACACCCCGCATTTTTCCCATACGTGCGTAAACGAATTCGTTAAAGCAAATCTTGAGTTTTGTTTTCAAGATGATTTTTCTAAAAAGAATTATTTATAATTTTATTCAAGAACGATTTCTTTATGGAAAGAATTTGTATTTTTGTGGGTGAACTTTGAAAATGTAATTTTTAGAATTTTCTGATTAGTTTATAAACTATATTTCTGAAAACTTTGGAAAATGAATTTTTGAGAAACTATGATTCCTTTTCTAGAGAGCTAATGACTTTAAATAAATTATCCTTTGGAAACTTCCTATTTGTACGAAAAGCTTGATTTTTAAGGATTTTCAATTATGTGTTTTATGTAGATGATTGTGCACTTTGAAAGAATTTAAGTTTTCCTAGGATAATAATGTGTTCTTGTAGGGGATTAAATCAATTGCCATGACATAGAATTAAATTGTGATATGTGTTCATTATGATATGTGTTTGATTTAATATTGCTTGAAGATAAACATATGTGCATATGTGTGAGAATGTGACGGTTTTGAGGCATATAATAAGTGTGTGTATGACTTTTCAAAATGTTGAATAAGCTACATGAATTAGTGATCATGGTGCTTTGAATAAATAGGATTAGGAAAGGAAAATGAAAAATGCATGAGGTGTGGACATGTGTGTGCTACGGTGTGAGTTTGTGGGTGTGCCACGATGAAGAGTGTGTGTGTGTGTAAGGAAGAACCTTGACTTTAGGGTAGAAAAGAAAGGAGTGGAAGTGACCATGTATGATGAAGTCTAGCCCTAGCCTAAGCACCTTGTCTCCTTGATCTAAACCTAGCCATGCAAAATTTTAGAAACACAAATTTACCTTTCCTTTTAGTGCCTTGGCCGAACCTCAACTTAAGGGCAAAGGAGGCAAACTCGTTGGCCCTTAAATTTATCTTGCTTTAGTTCCTTTCTCACATTTCATTCCCATTTCCTTCACACATATATCCAAACACTTCTAAGGGAGCATCAAACCCTTAGAAAAGAAAAGAAAGGAAGAGGAAGAGAGTGTGGCCGTAGGAAACCAAGAAGGAAGAAGGAGGAGAAACGGACCAAGACCTTGAGTTTCTTTGAAGATCAAGACCCTTAGAAGTTAGAGAACCAACTTCCTTGGTAGGTTATAAGAAGATCAATAAGAAAACCATGATAATTAGATTTTCTTTTGGATTTGTAACTTTTCTTTTCTTTTCCTTTTCATTGTATGTTTATCTTCATGAGTGCAAGTGTGTCTTAGCCTTAATTATAGACTTTTTAAGTTTGGCATGTAATATGTGAACTCATGGACTCTAAGCCACGGTCATGACTTTTCTAGTTGAATCTTGATGCATTCTTAAACAAATTTCTAACGGATCTAAACTATTCCTTGAGATTTTTATAAAAACTAAAATTGAAACTTCATGCATGATTGGATCTCTTCCCTTAGACCGTGATCTATAAGGTTTCATGAAAGGACTAGGTAAATAAATTATGATCTAAGTTTGATTGGTAACTAAGTGAAGATTTTAAGTCTTGTATGTTAATCTCTTTTACCCCCAACCGTGATCTAAGTGCTTATGTGAGGAAGCTTGATAAACAATTTCATGATCTAAGTGCAATTTGTGCTAAAGTAAGGACTTCAAGTCTTGCATGTTGATTTCTTGTACTCAATCCGTGACCTATGTGTACCTATGTGAATGTTTGACTAACAAATTCATGATTAAAAGCTTAACCGAAAAGAAAATAGGGATTATTAGCTTTGCATGTTGATTTGTAATGATTTTTGGATGACCTTTGTATATGTTGTCATTAATCCATGTTTGTTGATTAAAAGTTAGGACTTTGAGGCTTTGCATGTCAAGTTTTAAATGAAAAAAGGCTATGTTTCTCTTTGTGTATGTCTCGGCTTAGTAGAAATAAATAGGTTAATGGACTTTAAAATGATTTTTCTTCTTATGAGCATGATTTGATTTAAAGACTTGTTTTATATTTGTGGTGTTGATATGAAGGCCATTTGGCCATGAGTGCTAAAAATGTGTTGGTGCATGATTTTTAGGTGCATGTATGAATTAGGAGTGGATCTAATAATTTTGAGTCCATGCATGCTATTCTTTTAGAAGATTAAGTTATAATCCAAATTTTCATTTTTAGAAAAACTATGAGTTTGAGCTTTGATAAGAAGTTTAAGGAATCTCATGATGATTTATGCATGTTGGTATGGTTTGCCTTAATTGTCTTGAGTGCATTGAAAAATGAACTAAGATTCTTGTCTTATGTGTGATAACATTCGGCCTTGAGGTAGGAAAATAGGGAAGTGTGTTTAATCATCATTTAGGATGTATGTAGACCTTAGACAAAGAGTAGCTTAATTTAGGAGCATAAAAAGTGCATGTATGAAATAATCAATTTAAAGGAAAATAAAATAAATCTTTGAAATGATTTGTAGAAAATGATGCTCACGGTTTCAATCTTTGAAGGCATGGAATAATTTCTTTTCTTGTTCTGGTTGTGTGCTATGTCATTGCAAGATTTCATTTAAATGTTCTGGGTAATATATGTTTAGATGATTAGAAGAATTTCTTTTAAATGAATAATGAGAATTATTATATGCTATGTTTATGCTATTATCTGTTTGGTGAAAAGATGTAATTCCTTTTCTTGTTTTCGGATTTTAGGACTAGAAATAAATAAATTGATTTCAAGGTCTGGAAATTCTTAGTAGGTAATTCGGTTTTGTCATTATTTAACTAAGGGGTTAAGCCTGAATTGTTTTCTCATGCATGATTTGTTTGTCTGTCAACGTTATAAATTGATTCAATGTATCTTTAGGATTTCATCTTTTAAATCTTGTTATTTTGTTGAATGTTTCCATACCCCAAACATTTTAAAACAAGTTTTAATGAGGAAAGAAAGTTTATTTGACTAAAAGAGTATTTCCAAATTGTTTTCAAAAAGTTTTCTCAAAAACCGTCTTAATCATGAATATTGAATTGAATTTGAAAAACATTAAACAATGATAACAAGTTTTTTTTAAAAAAAAGAGAAATTGTTTTCAAAACGAATTCACCAAATGTATCGAGTTCGTTTCTAATGCACGGGAAAATGTCTTAGTTGAGCGATGGACGAGAAGATAAGAGGCGAGGAGAAATGATCGGGAAACCTTGGAGAGCTATAGGACGTTCGTCATCGAGGAGAGAGAGGGGCTTTCCCTTAAGACGCCGTGGTAATTAGGTACATATTAAGGCGTCCAAACATCTCAAAGATTCGACCCCAATCTCATTTAGCGGTGTATGTGATAGCAATTGTTTGATTGGTTTAGCTATCCACCCGAACGACTGAGATTGGATTATTAACATGATGTTGCAATTTTAATTGTTCGTGCTAGTTCATTTAATTTTCTTATGACTCGTTTATTCGTTATATTTAAATGATGTTGCTGGAAATTATTTGATTGTGCGTTAGTAATAAAGTTATGGAAGTAACAAGCTAAGTATGATAAGAAAAGAATAATGGATTCGAATAATGAGAGTGAATAAGGGAAAGAGGCAAGTTATGATGAGATTGAATTGAGAAAAAAAGTAGATGACGATTGGAAATTCGGAAAGAACGAGATAAGTTGCTGAACCCGAATTGACGAGAAGAGATAACAGTGATGCTGCTGAGTCCCAATTGGCAAGGAGGACAGTGAGGGCAGGCTAAGTGACAAGTTGATTTGAAATAGTGATGCTAACGTTGATGAGAGCCATGTGCTGTGATTTGAGAAAGAGAAAGATGATGCGATGATGTTGTGGTGATTCAAGCGATGCTATGTGAGTATTAGGGGGATTAGATGCGTGCGATTAGCGATCGGGTCTCATTGAAGGGATGCACCAAGGATGGACCGATCGTTAGGACTAAGACGTAACGTAAAATCTTTAAAAGACTATTAAAAGACATTTATAAATGCGGTGAGGTGTAACATCCCGAATTTTAATTCTAATAATAATTAGAATAATAGTAAGATTTGGAAATAAGGATTATCCTAAAATGGGTTTAAAATGATGAATTAGGAATTCTTCGAGTGCCATGAAGGAGTTAAGGAACATTGGCATCGAAAAGCAAATTTAAAGAAGACCAAACGAGTGTTAAAAATTGATTTTTCGGTGTTACAAACACCCGACATTAGGAAATTCAAAATAAAAGATTTAAGACTCAAAACACAATTCCCACCGTTGGATATGAAGGTATGATTTTTAGGAAGTTTCTCGTCAAATTTGAGCAAGATCCGACGGTGAACGAAGAAGTTATGGCTATTTGAAGTTAGGGAGAAAATAGAAGAAAAATAGAAAAGCAAACAAGCAGTATCTGATCATTTTACTCGAGTATTTTTTGAAATACTCGAGTATTTTGGGTCAAAATACTTGAGTAGTGATTGAAACACTCGAGTGTTTACAGAAACACTCGAGTATTTTGCGGTCTGCAACTTTAAAAAAGCATTTTGGGGGTCGAAACCCCCATTCCAATCCCTCTTTCTCTCTCCCTCCGATCTTCCTCCTCCTCCTTACTCCGACGGCCACCATCACTGCCGCCCAGAGCCACCACCACCACCATAGCCTTCTCTTCCTCTCTCTTTCCCTCTCCTCCACTCCATAGATCTCTCTCTTTCTCTCACTTGGCTCTCTCTCCTCCCCTCTCACCCTCCACCAACTGGCCACCGCCATCTCCGGCCGCCACCGCCACTCCACCACGAGCCATCATCACTATCCCCCACCACCACCATCAAGACCTCTCCCTCTCCCCTTTGTTTCTCTTCCCTTGACTTTGATCCTTCTCTCTCTCACCGTGAACCCTCTCTCTCTCCTCGCGGTGTCGAAGAGCAACACCGTCACCGTGATCGAGATCGATTGTCCCCACCGTGCTTGGAATCAAGGATTGGGGAAGCTTAGGATCCAGTTGGAGCCGAGCTAAAGCGTGAGTCGGGGTGTAAAGCGCCAGATTAAGGTTACCCCTCACTATCACCGATTGAGGTAAGGGGTTTCATTACCAGTCCTTAAGGGGTGTATTTCTGGGTAGTTATATCTATCGCTAGGACCGGGGGAAATGTTAATTGTTAATGAACCTTAGGGTAACCCGCTAATAATGAAGAAAGATAGATGGAGTAAATAGGGGAAACAAATAGTGATTGAATAAAAGATAGGTAATAGAATAACTAATCAATTAGATCGGTAGGGTGTGGCAAAAGAATAGAAATGGTGAATAGGGAAATATATTTAGAAATGAACAAATGAGAGTAAAGAGAATTTAGTGAGACTACTGAGTAGAATAGGACTAATGATGTAATAATAGGATATGTAATAAGGAAGACAATTAGGAAAAGAAAAGTTAGATAAAGAAGAGTTAAAGCAATTAGTAACGAAATAAACGGAATAACAAGAAAGAAATAAATAAACGGAATTATAAGGAAGAGAAGAAGAAAAAGAAAAGAAAAAGAATAGGTAAACAACTAAGAGTTAGTATGAGAGTAATTAGTAACGAAAAGTACTTAAGTATAAGATGGCAAGGAAATAATAATAAGTCGTTAAGGGAAGGTGTGAACTAAGTGAGACGATAATAGAGGATAAGGAAGTGTTAGGAAACTAAATGTATTAGATAGAATTAAGGAACTAAAAGTAAAGGGATAAAACTAATACGATAATAAAGAGATAATAAGAATGGTAAATGTCGCAGGTGGTTGTATTGACCCTGTGGCCAAATAAAAATGGTATATGTCACAGGTGGTTGTATTGACCCTGTGGCACGGCGCAGGTGGTTGTATTGACCCTCTGGCCAAATAAAAATGGTATATGTCACAGGTGGTTGTATTGACCCTGTGGCACGGCGCAGATGGTTGCATTGACCCTGTGGCCAAATAAATATGGTACATGTCACAGGTGGTTGTATTGACCCTGTGGCACGGCGCAGGTGGTTGTATTGACCCTGTGACCAAATAATAAAAAGGTAAGGGAAGTTTATGTAGATCTCTGTCTGAGGTTACATAAACGAGATGGGTGTATACAGATCACTGTTTGTGGTTGGATACACGTATGCAGATCACTGTTTGTGGTTGCATACGTATGCAGATCACTGTTTGTGGTTGCATACACAGCGTTTGTAGATCACTATTTGTGGTTGCAAACACGGTGTGTAGATCTCTGATTGAGGTTACACATAATGGAAAATGAATAAAGGAAATAAATAAAAATGGAATCGGTAATGGAAAGATTTAGGAAAAGGAAAAAGGGATAACGGAAACGGATAGGGACATATCAGTGATTAAGGGAAAAGGGTAATGAAAATGGAATAAAAAGGGAATAAAAATGGGAAAGGAAATGAAAATGATATTGGAAAGGATAAATGGCTAATAGAGTGGTTATGGGAAAGGAAGAAAAAGAAATAGGTTAGCTGGAAAAGAGGAGCATGAATTAAGTGGTATAGTATAGGTTTGAATGGTCTTGGTCTGTCGTATATATCTGCTTAGAAATCTCTCTTTTAAGTTCTGTGTGATGCTTCCCCTGTGTGGTTAATATTTTTCAGGTACACAAGTGGAGCATACACCCGTGCCGGCCGAGCAGGATTTTCATTCCATTTCGTGGAATGTTTATTAGATATTATGAGTGGATAATTATTTAATGTAATTTATAATATGATTTAGTAGCTTGCCCCGCAACTTGTATTATTTGGGAATTAGGATCTATGTACTTATTAAACTGTTGTTGTTTATGTTTTTAAACAATTCTGGACTGACAGGTTTTTAGAAGAAAATTTTTGGGAAGTCCGGAAAACAGAGGAAACTCTGCCGGATTTTCGTAAAAGTTTTTATAAGTAATTAAGCTTAAAAAGGAATTTTAAATCTCTAATTTTAATAAAACCTAAAAGTAACTAATAAAAGTGAGAGTGTTACATGAGGCATGAGTGTCGAATCGAAGTAGTGGAGAGGAAGGAACGATAAGTATCTACGGATACTTAGGACGAGATTGCATTAGGGGAGGACGATGACGGTGAAACGTCAAGTAGTCTAGAGTGTGTTTCTAGGCAGAACGAACTCCACAAGTGGCGCACTAACGTGGTGGGGACTGGGTCTAATGCCGTGGCAAGTCCTGCGGGCCCACTAGAAACATACTGTCGCCCCCTAGATTGCAAATCGAGAACAGTGAGAGGGACTGGAACGGGGCATTGTGTTTGCCACTGCGTGGACAGTGAGCCTTAATGTTATTGATATGTTTTGAGGACGAGATACTCCTGGTCTGGGACCATTGTATTGTGACAGCTGTCGTGCCCGCGTGGTAAAGGTCCTGTACTCCTGTTTGCTTCCGACTAGGTTGGGAGGTTGACCGAGGAGATGTAGACGTGTGCGAGCACAATGATGTTTCCCCCTCATCATTGATGCTAATCGAATTGATAAGACTTAAAGAACTAAGATGTTCCAAAGATAAGTGTAGAAATGATAATAACAACAATGATAATAGCTATGATGATACTAAGTGGCAACGAAAACAGATGAAGTATTTGTGATATGGAACCTTGAGGCATACGAGGAGTGTGTGAATGAAAAATGATAAGAAGTGCTAAGATTGAGAAGGGATATTGAGGAAATTGTGAGAACACTATTGTTTAGGATTAATCAAATGTATGTTCATGTTTACACTCTGATGAGAATTATGTGTTGTTTCGGATTATACCTTATCGATGGTTGGATTTACTTTGTTATATTTATTTTGTCTTAGTATTTACCTAATGTAATCCCACATAGTCGACATTGCCGTTTTGGGTAGCTCACTCTCTCTTTCCTCTACAATTCTATTATGTATGAAAATGTGCGGATCCTAGATGGACAACATTGTCAGATATCAGCGGTTCAGGGAGATCGGAGCCCTACCAATGAAAAGAGATAACAACGCTATGTCGGCCTACGTGGCATTCTTTCTGAGGATCCAGCGCAGAGGCGTAGAGCTAGCCGAAAGAGTCACTCCCTTGGATACAGAGACTTACAGAGCGCTGGGTGATTTCACAGCAGAAACCACTAAGGAGGCAGAGGAGGAGGACGAATGACAAGAGCGAGTAGAACCTGACGACTGTAGTATAGGTGATTCCCTTTTGAGTATTGTATTCCACTTCAAGTTATTAGATACGTGGCTCTACTATGCTGTAACCCCAAACCAGATTATGTTAAGTACTGATTTTTTGAAATCAAATCAAATGGGGTAACTTGTTTGAACTACGTTTTGGAAAACGAGTTTCAAAGTGCGATGTCCCGTGACATCTTGATTTGGAACTTGAAGGGTGGCATGCCTTGAGAACGTAATGTTTTATATCCCGGTTTCAAATTGAAAATGTTCTCATGAGTGTGTAACCCTTGTAAAAAAAAAATGGCCCCTAATTTTCACTTAAAATGACTATGGTTTTCAAATTGCTAAATCGGGGTGTTACATTTATGGTCATGGGAATAGTGAGGAGCCACTAATAAGTGAGACACTAGAACCAAAACCTTAAGGCTATGATTCTATGAGTCTTGTCACTTATAAGCCCTCTCACCCATCCCACCCTGTCTAATGTGGGACTTCATCTCACACTTGAATACTCAACAATCTCCCCTTTAAGTGTGAATCCCCACATTTAGTGGTCACTCCCCCTTGATCCACGGTGTCCAGCCAAACCATCAGCTCTGCTACCACTTGTTTGGAAAAAATACCTTTCCTTATAACCTTGTTGGAAAGAGAGAAATGAAATTGTAAAATAGAAAAACCACCACACAAGGATTTAACGTGGAAAAAAACTCCAAAACCGGAAAGAACAACCACAGTCGTTGCCTAAAGACAATCAGAAAATAACACAATGTGAAAATTTTTACAACACATAGACTTCTCTCTCCTCCCCTTTACCCAAATGCATCCACACTATCCAAAGCTTTTTAGTATCTAAACTACATCTTACAATACTCTCTAAGTATATGAAGAGAAAAAAAGTTAGATACAAGCTTAAAGTGTTTCCAACTGGGATAAGTTAAAACAAGGAACTTGAGAGCCTTGGCCTCCTTCCTTCATTCCAATCCCACGCAATGTGGGACTTGATAAAGTATAATATTTCACGCAAAACCCAACGATAACCAGTTTTGTTAGAGTGATTACAAAGTAATTCTTGTTTTAAATATGATACAAAACCTCTATAACTTTGTTTTAAGAGCTTAACGTTTGAGGCATATTTCTTCTGAATCATTCTAGGTCGGCTTGGAAATTTGAATGGAAATGTTGTTAAGAGTCGATAACAATATTAAAACATTATATTGAGCCACATTCGGAGCAGTCAAAGTCATTTTAGGGTGAAATTAGCACCATTTGAAATCTTGGTTTGACGTCGACAATTTTATGATGAGCTTGAGGCTTGGTTTAAACATTTGGACAATCATAAATCACTTAAAAATAGGATAGAAATTCATAATGAAAGAAACATGATTTTTAACCCCACATCGAACAAAGTACGATGTTCCATCCACCTATTATCCTATATATAGGTAAGTGAAATTCATAAGGGGCATTATCATTTAGTTTCAGTTTTCTAACAGAAAATCATTATATTGTTATGCATTACGGTATCAAGAGTTGCGCATTTGAGGTAACTATCCTTTTTCTTTTTTTTTATCATTTGTATTTTATTTTTTAGATCTATCTTTTTTCTATGAAGTATTTTTAATAATATGATGGGGAAAAATTTAAAATTAAATAGCATCCAAAATTAAAAATAAATCTCTATTACTAGTTTGATTTTAATTTTTAAAAATGAGCTAATCATCACAAGCATCTTTTCTTAAATAAAAAGAATTTCATTTAGCAGTGAACAATTGTTGATCATATAATTTTTAGAGTTAGTTGTATAAAATAAATTAAAATAAAATATTTGTGAAAAAAATAAAAGAACTTATAATCATTTTCTCAAGAACTATACATCTTTGGAATTCCCAATGTGTAAGAGAATAGGTAGGAGTAAAGGCTATTTTTCTAAAGTTTTGATGGGTTATTTAAGTTTTTAGTCTCTGATTAATTTATGTGTTTTTTGAAATTGGTCTTTGAACTTTATATAAGCATTTGGAAATAATCCTCTTTTGTCATTTAAGTAATGATATGGACAACATTCTATGTCACTTTTATAACATCAATAGTTGATGTGACATGTTATGTGGTATCACCTAACACTCCCATGATTTTTTTATTAAAAAAATAATTAAAAGGTGACTTTTAATTATTTTTAATATATATATTTTTTTTAATTTAAAAAATTTACGAGGTAACACATGACATGTTACCTATCAATATGGCAAAAGTGACATGACATGTTATCAATCATATCTTCACTTAATTGGCAAAGAGGATTCTTTCCAAGTATTTGTTCAAAATTCAGGGACCCATAATATATATAGAAAAAAAACGTTCAAGGATAATTCCAAAAGAACACCTAAATTGAATGAGTATTAATACTTGATTCCCCAAAATTTAATTATTTTTTCCTAAAATGCCTTTATGTATGTATGTATGTTTTATTTTTTTGTTTTTTTACGTTTCTTACAATAATGGGCCAGCGAATGATTTTTAAAATTACACATACGTTGACCCCTTGACATATTAATACATTATGCCCTGTACGCTAATCCCTGGCGTACGTTCAAATTAACACATACACTGAGGGGTTAGCTTACAAAATTTAAAAACAATAATTTTTCCCAGTACCCTGACCCCCAAGTGTATGTGTTATTTTTAACCTACGCTAGGGTCAGCATATCATACCAAATATTTGCAACAAATATTACACAACGTAATATTTGCAACAAGGCACTGAAACTCAATTGTTTAAATACTCTGGTTTTCTGAAAATTGTTTTCGTCAAAAGCAAAGATGCTAGAGAAGCTTTTCATAGCTTTTCGCAGAAAAAACCAATATTGGTTCATCTCTTGTTAATTACATGCTCCATCATCATTTAGTTGCCACTCTACCAGCAGAGGTATTTGCGACCCCCACTCAGAGGACTAGGTTCATGCCACTTCCTAGTAAGGCACCTCCTCCTGGAAAAGCTTTTTAAACAGCAGGAGGTGCCTTTCCAGGCTGTGGCATGAACCCAGTCCGTTGAGTGGGGGTCCCAAATATCTCTGCTGGTAGAGTGGCAACTGAAGGATGATGGAGCTTGTAGTCAATAAGAGATGAACCAAATGGTTTATCTTGCTCCAAGCTACGAAAATCTTCTCCAACATCTTCGCTTTTGACGAACATGATTTCAGAATAACCAGTGTCTTTAAAGAACTGAGTTTCAGTTGCAAATATTACGTTGTGTAATATTTGTTGCAAATATTGGTATGATACGCTGATCCCAGCATAGGTTAAAAATAACACATACACTTGGGGGCCAGTGTATTGAGAAAAATTATTGTTTTTAAATTTTGTAAGCTGATCTCTCAGTGTATGTGTTAATTTTAACGTATGCGGGAGGGTCAACGTACTGGGAAAAATAATTAAAAGATCAAGGGGTCAGTGTGTGTGTAATTTTAAAAATCGTACTATGTTAGCAAACAAAACGTAAAAAAAAAATACATACATGAGAGCATTTTAGGCAAAAAAAAAATGAAATTTTGGGGGTTAACTATTAAGTAGGGGATAAAAAACTATATCCCTTTACTAATAGCATCCTATTTTACTTCTCCTCCTCAAGCTTTTTTTTAAAGATGATTGATTTCTCAAAACTATCTCCTTGATATCTAATCTAATTAAAATAACCCTAGAAAATGTTAAATTGATAGAAAACTAAAATTTATATTCCATTGAATTTAGTTTGACTTACCATTCATCTATGTTTATTTTATTTAGATGGAGCTTCACATAAAAGTTGATACTATTATGGAATTTCTTAAGTACACTATGTGTTACGTAATGTAATTTCTGGTAATAAAAAGTTGTTAAAGCTTGTTTCTTGTCCAATACCACGAAAAGCATTTATAGAGACTTCTCCCAATCCAAGAGACAAACAATAAAAATTACAAAGAAATAAAATTTTAAAGAAGTTTCATTTTAATAAAAAAAGTTTTGCTTCATTGTAATGATTCGTGTTCCTGCCATAATGTTATAGGTGGTCATAGTGATTTTTTTCACGAATCAAATTTTCAATAAGTTTATCAAATATTATATATCATGTAATGTGAAGCAATTGAAAATCAAAGCAAACCTTAAAAAACATTTAGGATTTTATTATCGAATATATTTTCTTCTCAGGTATGAAATCTTTTTCATGATTTTTTTAAAATAACTCAAATCTAACTAATAGTAGGAACAATTTACGAAAATGATTTCTTTCAATTTATTTGCATATTCGAATCCATTTACTCCATAACCATTTATTGGTCGTCTATAAAATCTAACATTATTCTGCCTTTTTCAATCTTTATATGCTTAAATGGTTGTGATAAGCTGCACGAATATGCATCCAAAGCTGTTCAGAAAGACAAAATATTGATGTTGAACCAAGTATCTCAAGACTAAAGAGGTAAGATCCAAGATTATTTAAAATGTTGGACAATATCTCAATGTGGATTTTTAAATATCTATATGATAAATTATACTACATGATACTCAGTCTAGTTAGAAGTCGTGATGGGTGCCTTTGAATTCTTTTTATTTTCAAATTTAATATGGCCTTTTGGTATTTGCTTAGTTGTCTCATTGTGTAGACTTCATATCCATAAATTATTTTAATTACCAAGAAACTTTGTTGCACAAGGTTGTCTCTTATTATATTGGTTTCCTACTTTCTTAGGTTTACGATATTGTTATGGGTAAGAATAAGAATTGAAACCCTGTGTCAATTACTTTGATATGAAAATGGGATGAAAACATGCATTTTGTCAACGAAGAAGTCAGTGGAAAGAGAAAAGCCCATGAATCTTTTGAAAAGCCTCGAGAAATCCGATCAGACATAACTTCACCCACTTTCCATCACGCTAGATGAAATTATCCCAAGATGGAAGTTCAGTTGTGCTGAAGTGTACATTGATAAAGTTGTAGTGTACATTGATGTTACTAGAATATCCAAGGAAAAGAATAAAATATATACATTGTTTGTTGCATAATGCTTATGGGTGATCTTTTGCTATTTTTGGTTAACAATGATGGCCAATTTATATTATTTTGTCTAATATATAAGAAGTTATTCATATTTACGCAATGAAACATACACATTAATATGTGCATCATGTCAAAATATTTATTATTAAATCTATTATCTTCACCTTATGCTCCTAAGTCTATACTAAAATTACATAACTCAATCTACTTGGTACTAAGGTTGTCATTATTCATACATTGATCATTGCATGAGAAAAAGAGAAATTAAAAGAGTGGATGACAGGTATATATATGGAATGCTCAAGAACCATTTTTATTGAATCCAATGATTTATGGTTATAGCTTATTATGTTCACAACTTATGTTTTATACATTATTATTGCTACGTAAGCTGCAGTTAAACAGTGAATGAGTATGTACATTTCATGAATTATTAGAAACCTTTTCATTCTTTATTTAATGTCATACATAATGCTTTAGATTTTTGCTTAACCATCTTCCCTAGTGTATCTTATTCATTCTTCTCTACTTGCCATTATAAAGGGTCTCCCATATATAAACACTAAAAGTCATGTTGGAAACCCGTCAATCTTACCAAGTGGTTCGTAGTACTTGTCTTCATCAATTTATATAAATAAGCCATCATTTGTTGACTAGGACATAAAAATGTGTTTTTCGCGCATTGATGAAGAACTCATTAGGGCTAACTAGTGAAGTAAGAGTTATAAGGAAGTGATTCTTTTTACAAATTAAATATAATTCCAAGCTCTAAAACTTTAAAAGCTTAAGGATATATGGAGCCATACTACTTCTAAATCTCATTGGCTGGGATGTCAGAATGAACATAAATTTGTAAATAGATGATAGCAATATCCAAACAATGGGCCATATATGGAATTGCCAATGTCATTTTAGTATGCCATTAGAACCACATGAAAGCTAAAATTGATGTTCTTCAAGGCTCCAAAAAGTACCATTACTTCTATTCAATCAATTTTTAAATATTTCCTCGGGGGAGGGGTGGAGAGTGAGGAAAAAAACAAATTGGGTAGCCTGTGCAAAAGTATGTAAAGAAAAAGTGATGGGTGGTGATGGGGATAAGGATAAAGAATATAAGGCATTTAATTACTTTAGTATTATTGGGTATATGAATGTACAAAGTGAGAAATGAAAGGAATAGGCTCTGGGTTTGAGAGTTGAGTTTGAAATATGGGGAAATGGGAGTAGAAACATTAGCAAGAGAAAAGTCAGCATCCATCTGGAGGTGAAATATATAATTATCTTAGATAATGGGTGGGGTTTTAAAAACAATTGGTAGAGTGGAAACATGCAAAAATCCATAGATAGTAGTACAGATAAGGATGATAGAATAGCATAGATTGGGAAAAACCAAAATCAATGTTTTTGCATATTTATTCTCTAATTGGTTCTCTAATCATACATATCGTATACAACATATATGCTGTTGGAAAAATGGAGGAAACTTGAATAAGGAGGTGTAGTAAGAATTGACATTAGGAGAGTTTTGCATAAATATTTTATTCGCAAAATAAAATAAACATATGGTGTAATAGACGATGGTAAGTAATTGGTGCAGTGGATGAAATTCAGCAGTGGACATCTTGTTATGGTTTCTAGCAATAAAATTACTTTTATTCATCTAAAGAAAAAAACATTGATGTTCTTTTTAAATAAATTGTGAGTGAAAACAAGTGAGTAGTATTTCAGATTGGTCCTTGATATTGTGGTCATAGGTGAAATTAATCCCTGAGATTATCGAAATTCCAAATTAGTCTCCAAGATAGTAAAATATGAGTCACATTGGTCCCTGTCGTAAGTGGTCCACAAATTCAGGGACTATTTTAACTGATACTCACAATCTAGCACGTACTAATTTGACCGATAGTCAACGGTTTTTGTTTATTTTTTTCTGAAAAAACATGTCGTTTTGACCACTCCGTTAGTCAACATTAAGGATAAATGACGGCCATTAACGTCAAGGATTACTTTGACTCACGTTTTCTTATTTTATGGACCAATTTTGAAATTTCGAAAATCTCAGGGACTAAATTTATCAATGGTCACAAAGTCAGGAATCAATCTAACATATTACTCGAAAATAATGGTTTTTCTCAATATCTATATTAAGTAAGGTATGTGAACCATCGTGGTCAAGCAAATCCTTTTTCTTTTTACACAGCAGAGACAGGGTAGATCTCTAGGATCAAATAACGCTTGTAGAGGTACACACAGATCACCCACCAGCACCATCCTCACATCAATAGGATTCAAATTCGGGATCTCTCACAACCCCAGACTCAATCCTTGCCAACTGAACCAAAAATTGTTGGCATACGCGTTTGTTATTTACTAACAAGTAAAAGAGATTTACGTAAATTTCTCCGCATTTTAAAATATTAATATGATTGCATGGGTGCATAAGTGCATTTGAATTTTATTGTCAAATTTATTATAGCCTTTACGTGAAATTG
Organism: Crotalaria pallida; assembly: GCA_037953625.1. Lineage (NCBI taxonomy): Eukaryota > Viridiplantae > Streptophyta > Magnoliopsida > Fabales > Fabaceae > Crotalaria > Crotalaria pallida. Next base: position 112,799,299 of record CM075652.1, on the reverse strand, counting down.
ATGGTAAGGTTGTTTTCTAAAAATATTATGTATGCGTTCAACAATTAATTTATTCGCATTAGAAAGTAATATATTTAATAACTTAAAAGTCTAAAAAGGCTCAAATAAATTTTTTATCCTTGAACAATAGGGTTGATTTGGTGATTAGTTTTGGAAATTCTTTGTCATATTATAGTCTTTATAAAGTTGCACAATTTTGTCATCACCTTATATCCGATAGTGTTTCGCCATTATGTGGTGACATTATACACGGTTGTTCATATTGATATCATCATCATGTCACAATTGTCCTTGTCGAGAGTTGACACCTGTCAACCTTGTGTATAATTAATTACCTTATTTTATTTTATTTTTTGTACTTAATTATACTATATACTTTAAAATTTCGAAAAATAAATAAATAATTATACACAATGTTGGCACGTGTGAATATGTAACAAAGTTAATTGTGACTTGGCAGCACTAACGTGAAATAATGATAACCAAATCATCACATAGGAGCTAAAGATTATAGAGGAAGATGAATTTCAAAATTATTGTAAAACTTTACAAAAGATTAAAAATATGCCAAAATTTTATGCAAGGAGTTTTTTTATATAATGAAATTGAATATCTTCATTATAGAGGGGTCACACTCTTGAGGCCTTAGTTTTTTTTTTCTATTTCTTGTTGTTCTTTTCATTTTCATATGTAACAAAAAAAATTAAATATATATAAGAGTAAGTATTATGGATACCTCAACGTATTACAATGCGGCTTATATATTAAACAAAAAGAAAATAGAAGACATTGAACCGAAATACGAATAAACCATTGCCATGTCCTAACCTTTATGAAATTTAAGAAAATTGTCCTAAAATTATTTAACCCATCTTAAAATTATAAATTTCCAATACAAAGATTTTATCTTTTAAATTTTTAAACAATATCTTTAAAGCATTAAGGATATAAATGAGGAAAAAGAAGCTTTGATTATTGGTGTGTGGTGTAATTCAGCTATGTACTGGCAACAAATGAGGATCCAGAAAGGGAATCAAAATAATAAAAGGCAACAACATCTTCAAATAAAATGATGACTTTTGATTTGATTAATGTATTAGGCAGATAGAGATTTGTAGTATAATGAATCTAATGTGTTCGTATTCATCTTGAAATTCTTTTGACTTTTTGGTTTTTCTATCATACTAATATTATTTCGCCTATGCATGTTTTCACCATCATCCTTGTGTTCTAGGCTTCTAGCTAGGTCTTCATTTAAAGTTAGTCTTTTAACAAAAATGTTCATGTTTTTCTGACCCATGTCCACATGTGGTTGAATCCACTGTAATCACCTCCCACCTTACCGACCCCATCAACCGCATACCATGACGATTCACTCTCGTCTTCGCCACCTCCGATGGTTGCATGTGTAACTTAAAAAAAACTCACTTCCCCCATCACACTAACCTCCCATTCAAAAACGAAGCTCAAATAATAAAAGAAATGATATTTTAATCCCGCATCGAAATAAGTACAATCTTCCAACTAACCATTTCTTCACCAATTAAACTTTGCCATTGTTGCCTTCCTCATTTCTTTGTCGAATGGACTTGGTCCGATAAATATTACTTTCTCCTTATTGTGTTTTTTTAGCCATTTTATTTTGTATTATATGTTATTTTCTCTATCCTTTGTTATAAGTCACTTTTACCTAATTCAAGCAGATTTTATTTTGTTTTTTCTATATCATGGGTATCCTACGACCGATAATTCCATTTAAGCAACAAGTGATCTCTAGCACCTCCACTTCCGACAATGTCCTGCTTTAAACTACGAAATGCTTCTCCAGGAGGAGGCGCCTTACCAGGCACTAGCATGAATCCAGTCCATTGAGTACGGGTCATCCCAAATATCTCTATTGGTGGAGTGGCAACTGAAGGATGATGGAGCTTGTAGTCAACAGATGAAGCAAATGGTTTGTTCTGCTCCAAGCTGTGAAAAGCTTCTCCAACATCTTCGCTTTTGATGAAGACGACTTCAGCACAACCAGCGTCTTTAAACAACCGAGTTTTAGATGCCTTGTTGCAAATATTATGTTGTGTAATATTTGTTGCAAATATTTGGTATGATTTGCTGATCCTAGCATAGATTAAAAATAACACATACACTTAGGGATCACCGTAGTGAGAAAATTATTATTTTTAATATTTTGTAAGCTGATCCCTCAGCATATTCTGATCCGAAATTTCAGAAACAAGTCTAGTGATTTTCATTTCCAGTAACTTTGGCTATCAGCTTATAGACATTTTTAAAATATATGTAATGAAACATAATGGACACTAAATAAATTAAAATATTTTTTAAATATAAAAATGAATATTAAAAGGTTTTTTTTTTTAAAAAAAAAAGAAAAGACAGCCGGGGCAGGTGTTGGGCAAGTCGTCCCGGCAGGGCTAGATGTTAAAAAAAAACATTTCCGTAAATATTATAAAATAGTAAAGACAAAAGGAAAAAATCCTTTAAATTAAAATAATCAGCCTATAAACATTGTTTTAATAACTGCATGTCATTGAATTTTGAATCGCATTAGAGAGTACATAGGAGCAAAGTCCCTATACTACTCTCTCAAGCCAAAATTCAAAATTTTCAATTTATGGGTGAGTATACTTGCAACATGTTTCTAATGAGTATGCTTTGGATTATCTTGAGTTAATGATAAAAGAATGAAAGTGTACCATACATGATAATGACATTGGAAAATTAAATGAAAACACACTATTTTTTTTCCTACGTCTAAACCAATTCTAAATTGCTCTATATATTGAACAAGAATGAGTCAAGCCACGTAGTAGTAACAACGATGAGCTACTTACTTAAAGTTTTAGTCAATTTGATCGATCAGCTTGTTAGATAATCAATTAATTAGTAAATTATTTCAGTTAGTTGTTGATTTGTTAGTTCGATAACCAATTATGTAGCTTGAATAACCGATTATGTAGTTAGTTAATTTAGTTAGTTGTTGTTTTGTTAGTTCCATAACCGGTTATGTAGCTTGAATAACATATCATGTAGACAATTAGCTAGTTTGTTACTAATTGTTAATTAGTTTGCTAGCTTTGGCGTCAAGTTATTTGGGTGCTATCTGTAATTCCAGCAGTATATATATACTTTTTTTTTTTTTCCATGTGGCCAATAACATAATTATTTTCTTATTTTCACGAATTCTAGCATTCCTTCTCTCTACAATCTTCTCTCTACTATGTTGAGAAAATGCCTAAGCATGGGTAGGTTTGATGATTACAAAGTGCAAGTGAAGGCAAAAGTCCACAACATTGAAGCTTAGACTCAAGTTAGTCAAAAAGGGATTCTTATAAACTTGTAATGTTAAATTTAATTTTCTTAGAGTTCCTTAGGTGCTTAATGGTTAAGTCTAAGTTAGAATGAAGCTAAATCATAATCTAAAGAAAAATAGTATGAATGCTAAGTTAAATCAAAAGTGGGTGATTTTCAAAAAATAAAAGAAAGTGTTTTTCAAAATGAAAATGAAAAGAAAGTGTTTTTTTTCAAAATTAAAAGAAAGTGATTTTTCAAAAATAAAAATAAAAATTATTAAGAAAATATTTTTTTTTAAAAATGTTTTTGAAGTCAAGAAAGTATTTTCAAATTAAAAAAAAAAAAAAAAGTGTATCTGATCAAATGTATCTGGATACATCTGAAAGTATCCGGATACATTTGAAAAGTATCCGGATACATCTGAAAGTATCTGGATACTTCTTTAAAACAACAGTCAAATTTTTGAAATCAAACACGATGTATCCGAATACTTTCAAAAGTATCCGGATACAAACAGTTAAAACTGTCATAAACATAGCCGTTTGCTGTCCTAACTAATATATATATATGTTCCAAACGATTTCAAAACACAAGACAACATTCCAACACTTCTCTATCTGCTCTGAACTTTATGAAAAACATATTTTCCAGAATCATTGAGTGTTCTTCATGATTAAACAACATTTTCACATATGATTAAGAAGAACATTCAAGTGTTGCATTGAACTTTCACAAATACCCACTTTGATATACACTTGCATTCATTCTCATTGATCTAGATTTTGATTCAGTACTAAAAGTGTTCTTAAGTAAGTTGCTAATCCACACAAGAAAGGTGCAAGTACCATTGATCTTCATTGGAGTTGTTCATCCACACAACGAGGTGTAAAGTGCCGACAACAAGACATTGACAAACGCAAATTGGTGAAAGGTTTTCATCAAGTATACTTGAAGGTTTCAAGTGGAATTGAAGAAGGTTTCTTCAAGCACAAGGTTCGCTGTGGTTCGAGGAATTGTTTGCGAAGACACAAGTTCCAAAGAGGTTCTTTGGAGGGACTAGTCTAAGGGAAAGGTTTTCTCTTACACTACTTGTACTTACAATTCTTGTTCATAGTGAAGCAAATCTCCCATCTCAGAGAGGGAGGACTGGATTAGCATTAGTGTTCGTTAACACACTAATGTGAACCAGGATAAAATCCTTGTGTTCGCTTCTCTTTCATTATCTCTTTAAAATTCCGCGCGCTTAATTTTCATATATTTAAGTATATGTGTTTTAAATGTTTTTACTCTGATTATTTTAAAGGCCTTAGTAAGCGATAAATTTTTAATTGGTGAAGATTTGTACTCTTCACCTATTCACCTCCTTTATAGGGATTAGTACTACCCACTTGTTTTCCAACAAGTGGTATCAGAGCTCGGTCGGAAACGATCGAGCATAACTGCTTTTCTGTACGATCCTTAGTTTGGTAAACAATGGGTTCTAGTAATCCCTTTTGTGGTGAAGGTTCTTCCATTAATCGCCCCCCTATGTTTTCGGGCGAAGGTTACACTTATTGGAAGGTTAGGATGAAAATCTTCATTGAAGCAATAGATGTAGAAATTTGGAATGCTATAGAAAATGGCCCTTTTGTACCACAACATAAGGTTAATGACTCTGTCCTTGATAAGCCCAAGGGGAGTTGGAATGATGATGATAAGAAAAAAGTAAGTTATGATTTGAAAGGAAAAAATATCATTACATCCGCTCTCTCGTACGATGAATTCTTTAGGGTGTCTCAATGTACCAGTGCAAAACAGATGTGGGACACTTTACAAGTGACTCATGAAGGTACTAGTGAAGTCAAAAGGGCTAGATTAAATGCCCTTATGCATGAATATGAACTGTTTAGAATGTTTCCCAATGAACCAATTTCGAATATGCAAAAACGGTTTACACATATTATAAATCATTTACTTGCTCTTGGCAAAACTTTTATTGATGGTGAAATTATTAACAAAGTTTTGAGATGTTTAGACAGACAGTGGCAGCCAAAGGTTACAGCAATAATGGAGTCAAAAGATCTAAGTGATATGGACCTAGCCACTTTGTTCGGAAAACTGCAAGAGCACGAAATGGAATTGGGAAGGCTAAAAATGCATGAAGATTCGGACATGTGCAAAAAGGATAAGGTTTCATTCAAGATGCTGCAGACTCTTGAAGAATTATCCAATGATGAAAATTCAGATTCCGATATCGACGATGAGACCATGGAGCTTTTAGTTAGTAAATTCAGCAAGTTCCTTAAGAATAGACAACAAAGAAGTCAAAATGAAGGAACTTCAAGAAGAAAGTCTCCAAAAGACAAAATTCAATGTCACGAATGTGGTAATATAGGTCATGTGAAAATTGAATGTGCTGCATATCTCAAGAGAAAAGAGAATGACAAAAAGGAAAGCAAAGGATTCAAATCCAAGAAGGCTTATATTGTATGGAATTTGCCGGAAAATTCAGAGAAGCAAGATGCTAGCAGTTCAGATGAGGAGGAATTGGTTAATCACTTGTGCTTAATGGGAAAGTTTGATGAAGAAACTTCATCAAGCATAGAATCATCTGAGCCAATGAACTCCAAACGAGTAACATATTCTGACTCCGACTCTGATTCTGAAAATTCAACTTATAATGAACTATATGAATCTTATGTAGAAATGTATAAGGAATTAAGGAAGCTAGCTAAAATTAACATTGAAAGCAAGAGGATTATCTTGGAGTATGAGACTAAAATTTTAGAAATGCAAAAATTTATCGATGAACTTCAACTCCAAAATGAAACTCTTGATCTTATTTATTCAAATGCTTCTTGTGATTGTGAACTAAAAACTAATCCTATTGTCGAATGTGAAAGTTGCAAGCATTTTGAAAAGGAAGTACACAATTTGAAAACTAAGCTTGCAAGCTTCACTAAAGGTGATATGCACTTAAACAATTTAATTGCCAATCAAAGAGGAAATACAAATAAAACTGGTTTGGGATATCGAAAACCCAAAAACTGCAATTACAACAAGTTGGTATCTTTTTCAAATGTCAATTACTCTAAAACACCAACTTGCCATTATTGTGGAATTTTTGGGCATACTTCAAATACTTGTAATATTAAACTTAAAGGTATTCCAAATGGTTCATTTGTATGGATTAAGAAAGGGTTTGATCCTAATGCTAATCAATTAGGTACCCAAGTTACCTAAAACATGCAAGGTATTTTTGGCTTAACATTAAGGGGGAGTGAGCTCAAATGTTAATGGGGAGAAGGTTTATAATTTTCTTGCCTATTTGTATAACTCTCTTTTTGATTATGCCAAAAGGGGGAGAAGGTATGTTGTTGACTTTTGCAGGTTGATTGAAGCTTCTTATTATTATCTAATTATCTAATGCACGCACATACTAAGGGGAGCACAAATCAACAAAGTTTGTCATCATCAAAAAGGGGGAGATTGTTGAGAAAATGCCTAAGCATGGGTAGTTTTGATGATTACAAAGTGCAAGTGAAGGCAAAAGTCCACAACATTGAAGCTTAGACTCAAGTTAGTCAAAAAGGGATTCTTATAAACTTGTAATGTTAAATTTAATTTTCTTAGAGTTCCTTAGGTGCTTAATGGTTAAGTCTAAGTTAGAATGAAGCTAAATCATAATCTAAAGAAAAATAGTATGAATGCTAAGTTAAATCAAAAGTGGGTGATTTTCAAAAAATAAAAGAAAGTGTTTTTCAAAATGAAAATGAAAAGAAAGTGTTTTTTTCAAAATTAAAAGAAAGTGATTTTTCAAAAATAAAAATAAAAATTATTAAGAAAATATTTTTTTTTAAAAATGTTTTTGAAGTCAAGAAAGTATTTTCAAATTAAAAAAAAAAAAGTGTATCTGATCAAATGTATCTGGATACATCTGAAAGTATCCGGATACATTTGAAAAGTATCCGGATACATCTGAAAGTATCTGGATACTTCTTTAAAACAACAGTCAAATTTTTGAAATCAAACACGATGTATCCGAATACTTTCAAAAGTATCCGGATACAAACAGTTAAAACTGTCATAAACATAGCCGTTTGCTGTCCTAACTAATATATATATATGTTCCAAACGATTTCAAAACACAAGACAACATTCCAACACTTCTCTATCTGCTCTGAACTTTATGAAAAACATATTTTCCAGAATCATTGAGTGTTCTTCATGATTAAACAACATTTTCACATATGATTAAGAAGAACATTCAAGTGTTGCATTGAACTTTCACAAATACCCACTTTGATATACACTTGCATTCATTCTCATTGATCTAGATTTTGATTCAGTACTAAAAGTGTTCTTAAGTAAGTTGCTAATCCACACAAGAAAGGTGCAAGTACCATTGATCTTCATTGGAGTTGTTCATCCACACAACGAGGTGTAAAGTGCCGACAACAAGACATTGACAAACGCAAATTGGTGAAAGGTTTTCATCAAGTATACTTGAAGGTTTCAAGTGGAATTGAAGAAGGTTTCTTCAAGCACAAGGTTCGCTGTGGTTCGAGGAATTGTTTGCGAAGACACAAGTTCCAAAGAGGTTCTTTGGAGGGACTAGTCTAAGGGAAAGGTTTTCTCTTACACTACTTGTACTTACAATTCTTGTTCATAGTGAAGCAAATCTCCCATCTCAGAGAGGGAGGACTGGATTAGCATTAGTGTTCGTTAACACACTAATGTGAACCAGGATAAAATCCTTGTGTTCGCTTCTCTTTCATTATCTCTTTAAAATTCCGCGCGCTTAATTTTCATATATTTAAGTATATGTGTTTTAAATGTTTTTACTCTGATTATTTTAAAGGCCTTAGTAAGCGATAAATTTTTAATTGGTGAAGATTCGTACTCTTCACCTATTCACCTCCTTTATAGGGATTAGTACTACCCGCTTGTTTTCCAACATACTAATTTCTCTAGAAATTTGCATCACCTTCTTCTCGCCTTCAATACTCTACAATTCCTTTCTTTTTCGAGAAATCTTATATAATCATAGAGACAGAGCTCTGTTGTGCACTCATTTATGGCTTCAAATTCAAGTTCTAATCAAGTTAAATAATCAAAAGTTAATTTTCACCTTAATTAATTGTCTGTAGAGGAGTAAGACTAAATCTGGGTCATTATAAATCAACAGCTTCAAATCAAATAGCTTCTTTATCATGGATTGGGTGAGCCTGTAAGTTGTAGACCTTACGCTTCCATCTGACACACCCCCAAAATTGATCAAGCAAACATCCGATCCTCCAAGTATGAATAAGAGTCAATTACAAAGCAACATCCCTAGCAACATATTCCTTCAAAATAAATAATCTTGGTGCTATGTAAAAAACACAAAAACAATATAAAAACCTTATTAACAGTTAATTAATAATCTTGGAGCTATGTAGAAAGAGGTAATCTACTCAAATCCACAAATAATCAGAGAAGCTTAAAATCAGTATATAAGGTTTGAAATGCAGATTGGGTGATATTTAGAAACCTTTTGGATGAAGCACCCACCTTCCCTTGCTAAGTTGAATCACCAACACTTATTTTCCTTTTCTTTTATGGGTCCTGCATATGAAAAAAAATCAAATGTCAAGTAACTTAATGATTTAACTATGATAAGCTTCTTTTTCAATGCAAAAGAACGTAACATGTTGCAAAATTAAAGAATACAGATCAAATCACAGCTATAAGCTAAGCCATAACAGTGCAACAATAACAATAACAACAGTAGCAACTTCCACTCGATTAAATGAGATCATTTCCCCTCTTTCAATTGGTCTGGTAAAAAATCAACATCAAGACAGAGACAATAATATTGATTAAAGGATTCAATTGGTAGGTTAAATGATTAGAACACCTTTTTTCTCATAAACATCTCATGTTTTGTTCTCACCTTTTTTATCTGGTAATAATTAAAATTAATATTGAACAATAAAGTGAAGTAGATATAATCATTAACCTTCAAGAACAAATAGAATATGGTAGTCTAAGTAGAGAAGAAAAAATTATGAACCAAATACCAAAATGCAAAGCAATGAAGATAATAATTGGTTGTGAAAATTTGTCAAACACTTGGTGTGCATTTTTCATAATAAACCCAATTTAGATAATTAGCTTAGAATGAAATCTCATTTTCACAACCATTTAAAGTAACATAAACACATCATATAAAAAAGAAAATATAAATATATTAAATGACGAAGATGAAAATAAGCAACAAAGAGGTGTGGAGATATTTACCCTAGAAATTGTGCAGAAATTAATCCTCTTTCTCATAAAGTCTAAAACGGTGGTGACAGCAGTGGTGCTATTCACGAAAGACATTGAAACGAAGGAGGCCATGTTGGTGGTAACGGTGTTGCACTGAGTTGTGGTGGTTCAAATGGCTCCCAAGGAGCCGTGGTGATTGATTTAGACCTTGAGAGCATTGGGGAGACTTAAAGGTGGTGGTAGGATGAGAGAAGATGAGGGTGAAGATGATAGGATAAAGATGAAGGTGAAGATGTGATGGTGGGATGAGAGGGAATGAGAGAAGCAAAGAGTGAGGGTTTGAGAAAGATAAAAGATAAAAGATCTGAGAAAGAGAGAAAGAAGATCCGAGTGAGATAAGAGCATCTCCACTGGGCCTTCTTTTCAGTTCGAAACTGCCCTTTCGAACGTTCAACCACATTCGTTGCCGGTGGAGTGGAAAGGAATTCGTTCCTTTTTCACAACCACCCACTATTTGGCAACCCGGTCGAATGTCACATCACCACTACATTTGCAGACAAATATTAATAAAAAAACAACTGGAGGGAGAAGCTCAACAGAAACCGAACTTCTCAACAGAGATCACAAAGAAGAAGAACTCAACAGGGGAAAGCAATTTCCGAAAAATATAACAAAAATAAATGGAAAAATTGGAAAAAATAATTAAATCCATTAAATTACAATGATCCTTTGCAACATATTACAAATATCTCAGAAAAAAAGGATTATCACAATTCCAAAATATAAATAAATAATCAATAAAAAAAATGATAACTTTGCTGGAAGTAGCTTGATTCGAACCATGGGTGTGAGGGATGATCAGATCTGGGCTCCAATAGAACATGCATAGAAAGATGATGACCACCGAAGCATATTCGAACCATGGGTGTCAAGGAGAAGAAGCCGAACATCAGATCTGGCCTTCTTCCATGGATCTGTTATCTCGGTGGCGGTGGGATCAGTTGGTGGTGGTTGTTGCCTCGGCCTTCAGTGATGGGCAGCGAGTGAGGGTGGCGGAGATGATGAGATCAAACAGAGAGAAAGGGAGACCGTGAGATCGAACAGGGAGCGTGGCGGAGATGATGAGACCGAAGATCAAACGATGTTGGCGGAGAAGGAGAGATCGATCAATCGATCGAAGTAGAGAGTGAGAGTGAGAGATCGATCGAACGCTCTTGTGAGAGTGAGAGATAGAAGTAGAGAGTGAGAGAGAGAGAGTGAACGAAGGAGAGAGTTGAGTTTGTGAGAGAGTGAGATTGTGAGTTTTTGGGTGAGTTTTTTGTGTATATGTGAGAGTTGAGAGTGAGACCGTGAGAGTTGAAGGTGAATGGAGAGGAAGAAGATCAATTGGCAAAGAAGAGAAAGAGTCAGTCAACAATTTTACCAAAAGGAAGCAAGAGAGACCAAATAAAAGTAAATTTGAGTACTGAAAATTGAGTACTCCTCACATACAACGGCACTATACAACAAATATAAAAAAATAAGTTAAAAAAAAAATTTAGTCGTTGAAAAATGTGACACCCTTCCAAAATTACCCAAATATAATATAGTAATTAAGCTTTTAAATTGGATAATATATGGACTTGTGAGTGTTAAGAAAATATGGAAAATAAAAATTTCCTTTTAAAGCGGGTGCACAAACCGTCATTTGGAATTCTTGGAGAATAAGCCCTAAGGCATTATAAAACAGTTATATTGAATTCGGCGATTTCTAAAACCTTTTCGAAAGTTGGGTAGCATTCGTCTCTTAGAATCGTTCATATATTATGGAGAATAACAGAAGCTACCCTTACTTTATTTGATAAAACTAATACCATTGAATAGTTTTCACAGCCGAACTCTTTAAATGGATTAAATCAGAGTAAGCGGAAGTTATAGGACTATGCAACTGATAATAATATAAACATAGATATATATACATAAGTATGAAAAGAGTGATAAGTACATAGTCCCCATGTCAAGTCTCCAAGTTCCAAAATACAAGTCCATAATCCGATCTACATAGTAATATGACCAAAGCCCTAGAGTACTCAGAAAGTATATCTACAACGTATATACATAACCAAAAATATGAACTCCAGGGGTGGTCACGTAGATCCGGTAGCATCAGATGTAGTAGTAGTGATAGCAGCAGTCTCCAAGTAGTAAAAAGGGTAGTAGCATCATCATCATCACAGCAGCAGCAAATCTCCTCCACGGCCTCCACACATCGGATCCTCTGATCCTCATCATATACCCTATACACATACCTAGGGATCATCGTCCCTCCAATCACTCCCAGTAGAATGCACGACAGGCTCGCTCCCACTCTCGTCCTCCACCGAATCCTCCTCGATCTCATCCGAGGGAGAGTGTACCCTACCACTGGGTACCGGGTCAGGTGATGGTGAAACCCTGACTGGGCTCCTCGGATCAGAAGAGGGAGTCTCCTTGCGGACGACTCTCGAAGTAACAGGGTGAGAGCGGGTAGGTCGAAAACGAAAACTATGGTAAGAGCGAGCTGGTCGTGTGGGAGGTGGTCCATGGTAAGTGTAAAACGGGGGTACATGCATAGTGTATATGATGGGAATCCTAAATCTACGAGGACGGAATCAGATCAACGGGTTCGGGTGGTAGAAGGTAATCTCTACCTCACCCTCGAACACCGCGCGATGGTCCTCATAAATCCATGTGCCACTAGGAAGTGGCCGGATCTCGAAGCAAGCAATGTAACGAGACATCACCTACAAGGGCATAGGAGTAAGCAATTCTATACACATAACCAATAGAGAATAAATTGTGCAATATAAATATGTAAATATGCATCAATTAACAACAATCACATATAACACTTAGCAGTTAATGAATGCACATAGGATGCTCACACTTATTTCATTTATCACAATTAATTTAAATGAGTGGCATGATGCATGACTTTAGCTCTCAAGCCTATCTCCATCATACTATGTCACTCTCTGACGTCCATCCCTGACAACCCAGCACTCAACAGTGCGTTGTATTCCTAGGTATACAACAATTCGTACATTCACCTAGAATGTACACGACAAGCTTGGAATCCATGCCACCCGAGCATAGTTATAACGTGCCACCCGAGCATCGTCCCGTCATCCAAACGGTCCGTCATCCAAACGGTATAACCATATCGGCATCCACTAAGCAGACCACGTCAACAACGTGTCATCAAGCAAGCGTATTGACACTCCCAGAGGCCCTCCACATGTTTACCAAAAACATGATATACGTCCTACCATCCAAATTCCAGTATGAATGCATTAACTTTACTTAAAAGGGAATTGATTGATGTTTCGTCCTTTTATTAATACACTACGTGCCTCCCGAGCAACGTATCATCATTATTCAAATGAAAACATCATAACGTCAATCAATTTCTTTTAAGTCCAGGATCACTTGGTTTATTGTCCTTTAAGAGTTACAAAATGACTTAGAATTGAAAATGGTATTTTAAGTGTCTGACTAAAAATACTCGAGTGTTTTCCAAAATACTCGAGTAGTTTATCATTTTCCAGATTCTACTCGAGTGGTTCATAATTATACTCGAGTCGTTCATGTCTTTTCAGAGATTTAGGTTTTCAGGTTTTCATAAATATACTCGAGTAATTCATGAGATACTCGAGTATTCCATTACCCAGAATACTCGAGTAGTTCATATATTACTCGAGTGTCCAATCTAATTCCCAAGTTGGTGCGCCAATTTTCACTCTGGTGCACCACGAAATACTCGAGTGTTAAACCAAATACTCGAGTATTTGCAGACAGAACGGAGTGAAACTTGGTTTTTACATACGATTTCAATTTCTAAACATTTTGAACCCAAACCAATGATCAAAACAGTTCACATACCATATATTGGACATGTTGCAATACTCATTTCATATCAAATAACCAATTTGACAGAGAATCAACCATTTATGCATAATTTACACAATTTAGCAACTCAACACCTCAAATTGCAAAATAAGCATAACACTCATAAAACAATGGTCATTTAAGCTTGCATGCATGATATAAAACTTGCTCAACACAGTTTTAGAGCAAAGCTTGGTCTCCAAACCAAAGATCCTATTCAATCTAAGCCCTTAGAGCCTCTTGGTGGCTCTCTAACACAAATAATGGAATTTAATCTCTATCTAGTGAATATAATTACTTCCCCTTACCTCTCAGACTTGAATCAACAAGGAAATTTCAAGAAAAAGCCCCACAGCACCAAGAACCACTTCAAGCACCAACATGCAGAGCAGTTTTGAATACATCACCAAGATTGAATTGGTTTACATGGAAGACAGAGATAACAATTGGGGAAATTAGTATTTCTAGACTCTATGCAACATCATCTAACTAAAGGAACTGAATTTGAGACTCGTGGATTCGTGAGCTTACCAAAAATCAAACCCAAAGTAAGCTCCAGAAACAGAACTTGACAGAAACAGCTTCACTTCCAAGCTCCAATTCTCCCAACACACTCACTCAATCCTCACGATTTTTATGTCTACACAAAGCTCGTGATGTGAGCTTTGTATTCGTGTATCACTCAAGCCTTAACACTCAGAATTGGAAGAGAATCGAAGAGAACAAACTCAGAACCCTAACTTCATCAACAAAGCAAGTTTGATCAAAAATTCTCAGCCAAGGATCGTTGATGAGCTTAAATAGGAATTGAGGAGACTCATGCAGGTCGACACGACCTCCCTGGACGTGGAATGAAGATGATTTCGTGTCACCAACACGGAATCGTTGGTGCTGACTCACCAAACGCACTAACTCGTGCAATTTGACCCAGAATACTCGAGTTTTTCAGAAAATACTCGAGTATTTTTCCCAATTTTTGAAAAATAATTATTTTATTTATTTTCCCTCCAAAATCTTTCCTATAATTACCTCTAGGTCCCAACCCAGGGACTAATATGCAAAAATATTTATTTATACGCAAATATAGTTACCAAAATAAATTCTAACAATATAAACAAAGGTCTTAGTTAAAGATTCAAAATAGAAATAATAATTATAATAAACTTTATAATTGATATTCTATTAATCCGAGATTAAAATTTTTGGGGTGTTACACTACTTCCCCACTTAAAAGGAATTTCTTCCCCGAAATTCACTCTTCAAAATTACACATTTTCAAAATTAAATAAAAGACTATTTTGATGTTATCATATCATTAGGGAAAATCCTTCCCCACTTAAAAGGATTTTGCTTACGCTTCTTTAAATTCTCTGACTCAAAATACTTCAATTAAAACTTTTCTCGACTAACCCTTTTGCGTTCGAAAGCATATACCAATCCTGTTTCTTATAAAAGAGTTTTCTTAAACTCCTCCGAAAATTATGTCGTAATTAACTCAAATAAAGTCTTTTGATTACCTCTTTCTAGAAAAAAAAATACCTCAAATACATAACTTTAGATCAAAACCTTTTCCCAATAGACCTTTCGAGGAAAACTTTTTCTGAAAACCGCATTTCAACTTCATAATTAAAACATTTTGCAATTACTTCAAATGAAATCTTTTGATTAAAGCCTTTTTGAATAATACCTTTTAAATACATATATACTCCTCAGTTAAAACATTTTCCAAAGATATTTCTAAGGAAAAACTTGACCCGTTGCGCACTCTGATCACTCAAGTACGATTAACGAATCATTTATATGACTTTATTCCTTAATAGTTGCAAACATTAGGGTGATCAGTCCTAATATTCAAACCATTAATAATAAAATCATTCTTTTCAGATATAACTTTTCGCAGGAAAAGTCATACAACACATCCTTAAGTTAGATGAACTTAAAGATGGGATACTTGTCACCATCAGATACAGCTAGATAGCCAAGTGCTAGAGTTGTTTCCGTTGGGGAGACAAATACTTGTCCTATCCCGGTGGTTATTAATCTCTCTAGTCTTAACTGATCTTTCTCTTTCTGTGGCGCCCAAAGATATTTATCACATCCAACTGTGATAAGGGTTTTGATCACAGAAATTCAAATCACAGACCTGCTCAGGTTTTCAAATTACATAACGATTTAATCAACGCAATCGAAAACATTGATTACGTTAATCCCGATCAGATAAAGGATAAACTCAAACTATCTATACTCAAATCTAACTCACATCCTAGCAGGTTGATCACCTTTCCGAACTTAACTCGCTTTATAACCATTCCCTTCTAACTCTTAACCCTTGATGACTCTGGCGCATTAAAACCTTAGTCTCTTACAGCTCCAACCGAATGTCCTCATAGGTATACCAGTACTTAGTCCAAAGTGATGAATCTCTTACTTTACACATAGAAATGGGCAAGTCCTTTACTTCTTATTAGCATACTCGATAATCCCCACGGTCGAAGTTTGGTTAAATTGTCATTCTCCCATGATTAATTCACTTAACTACATTTCCACTTTTCTAATTGAATACTTCCTTTGCCCAGGTCCCCCTCATACCTGGTTTGGACATTCATTCTATCCACTTCTTACGCCTCTCCATCGTACCTATAAATTCCACACATTCTTCCAGTATCGGGAAACTCCTTATTCGCTGATAGTTGATAGATTGCTTAAGGTTCGGGCACAATCCATTCTAACTTCACATATTTGAACCTTTCGTTCAGGTTGTTATGAAACATACTTCCTCGGTCGTTTGAACTTGACGACGCCTTCTCTGAGACTATTACTTTCCCGTTCAATGTTTAGCAATTCAGTTCCTTGAATCCTTCTCCTGCCTCTTGAAAACTCTCTTCAGTTCCCAAAGACTGCTTTTCAACTGTTGCTCAAATGATGTATCAATCCTTAGTTTCAACATTTGTCCTATATGATTTTTGCAAGTTCTTCGCTACACCACTTAACATAAAAGTGACCTAACTTTCTATTCATCCATCTCTTGTATGCACAATACCAAAAATTTCACTCCTAATCCCCGTATCACTTGGAATGTAAATTTTATGGTTTGAAGCGAAGGATTTCTCCCATCCATCTATGGAAATTGGATTCCTTCTCTTCCATAAATCAATCTCTTATTTCTTTTCGTCTTCCTTACTTCGAACAACCTCTTTAGTTACCTTAAAGTCTACTCTTTGACCCAAAGTTGTCACCACCTTTCACTTTACTAGGTAGGTAATGGAGCTTAAAATCAAAGCTCCCAAACTCCCTCCACTGCTGATAACTCTAATTCCATTCCTTCCTACTCCCTTGGTTTCTAAGCTCTCAAGACACAGGGCCATAGGGACTAAGCCTTCAAATCTCATAGAGTGAACATACTCTTTGCAAACTCCAAGTCATGTAATAAGAGCTTACTCTGTGTGTATTCAATCACTTTGATGCATACACACCTACTTTCCTTCCTTCAGACTATTCCTTTCCAGGTCCTTGCTTTGATACATGAAACTATTCTTTCATACCTTCCTGAATCGAGTAAGAGCAACGCAGGAGAGATTGTCAGTCTTCCCCTTCAATCACTGAAAATCCTCGTTGCATTCTTGTTTCATATGAAATGCTAATCCTTCCAGATTACCTTGATTGCAAGTACTTGGCTTAAGGGAGTATACTAATGGTCCTATACTAGCACTTACTCAGCCCACTCTCAAAATCGCGTCTTAATACGATAAAGGTAGACAGATCAAATCGTTTCTAAAGGCTCATCCTAACACTTCCATACAATCGTTAAGACTTGCCTTAGAAACAACTTACAGGAATGCTCGTAGGGGTTTCTATCATAAAAGCATAGAATACTTCAGATATAGGCAAGGTCATACGATTCACATATTCATAATGAACAAGTGAATGCGTAGCACTAAAATCAGATAACACATTACAGAGTTGACCGTTTAGTAAGTGATTGCCTTGCACAGGATCGGAGGATTGGCGTGCTTCCACACCTCTATTGGTGAAAACCCTTCCTTGGACCACGGGCTTGTCAGCTGCCCATCTTGAATTAATCTTGGCCGGTTCCTTGCAATCTTTCGCAAAGTGTCCCGGTTTCCCACAATTGAAGCACTTATTTGTTCCCCAACAAAAACGACCATGATGCCGACGTTTGCACTTGTCACAGAAGGGAGTCTCGCTTCGGAAGTTCCTTCCATTAATATCCCCAACCTTTTCTTTACCTTTTCCCCGATGATCATACGGACCTTTGCCTCGATTATTGAAACCTTTGTGCCTTTGAGGTTTGTAACCCTGACTATCTTTCCTCTTTGATGCTTGCAATTTTTCTGCCTTCTTGTCATCCTCATACATCCTACACATGTCCACCAATGTAGGAAAACTTTGGATCCTTTGATAACTGAAAATAGACTTCAATTTGGGTCTTAAGCCTCCTTCAAACTTGATACACTTGCTCCTTTCATCTGGATTGTTCTGATAATATGGAGAGTATTTCATCAATTCCTCGAACTGAGCTGCGTACTCACCCACACTCATGTCTCCTTGCTTCAGCTGCAAGAAGTCCACTTCCTTCTTTCTCCTCAAATCCTCAGGGAAATATTTATTGAGAAACTTCTCCATAAATACATCCCAACTCACTTCCCTTCCTTCGTAACGCAAAAGCTGAACTGTATGATTCCACCAGTTCTCAGCCTCATCTTCCAACATATAGACTGCATACGCCACTTTCTGAGCTTCCGTGCAACCCAACGCTCTGAAGATTTTATCCATGGTACGAATCCACTTATTAGCCTCCTCAGGTTTAAATCCTCCTTCAAATTTAGGTGGATTACAACTCCTAAAATCCATCAAACTCCTCGCCTCGGTACTACCCATATTACACTGATGAGGCGGATTAAACGATTGCGGTGGTTGCTGAGATTGCCGTTGTTGCATAACTTCCAGCACCTCGGCAATTCTCTCTAACATCGTGTTGGTGTGATTCTGGTTTCTAGTTGCCATATTAGACCTGCGCTATGGGCTTATGGTCACATATGTTGCACTAAAGAAACTTTCATCACACCACCCATACTAAGGCTCTATCTTAAATTTTTAAGTCTATAATCAATTGTGTCTTGTACTCAAAAGAGACAAGATACAAACAAATCAAGGGTATCTAAAGCTCAACGAGCCAAAATAATAGCATTCAAATAGTGTAAATACCCTGGAGATACCTGCTTGATGTTGATGGCTACCTTTCTGAACTACTTCCACTACTACAGGATCTGACTTTTGCTCTGATACCACTCAGTGTGACACCCTTCCAAAATTACCCAAATATAATATAGTAATTAAGCTTTTAAATTGGATAATATATGGACTTGTGAGTGTTAAGAAAATATGGAAAATAAAAATTTCCTTTTAAAGCGGGTGCACAAACCGTCATTTGGAATTCTTGGAGAATAAGCCCTAAGGCATTATAAAACAGTTATATTGAATTCGGCGATTTCTAAAACCTTTTCGAAAGTTGGGTAGCATTCGTCTCTTAGAATCGTTCATATATTATGGAGAACAACAGAAGCTACCCTTACTTTATTTGATAAAACTAATACCATTGAATAGTTTTCACAGCCGAACTCTTTAAATGGATTAAATCAGAGTAAGCGGAAGTTATAGGACTATGCAACTGATAATAATATAAACATAGATATATATACATAAGTATGAAAAGAGTGATAAGTACATAGTCCCCATGTCAAGTCTCCAAGTTCCAAAATACAAGTCCATAATCCGATCTACATAGTAATATGACCAAAGCCCTAGAGTACTCAGAAAGTATATCTACAACGTATATACATAACCAAAAATATGAACTCCAGGGGTGGTCACGTAGATCCGGTAGCATCAGATGTAGTAGTAGTGATAGCAGCAGTCTCCAAGTAGTAAAAAGGGTAGTAGCATCATCATCATCACAGCAGCAGCAAATCTCCTCCACGGCCTCCACACATCGGATCCTTTGATCCTCATCATATACCCTATACACATACCTAGGGATCATCGTCCCTCCAATCACTCCCAGTAGAATGCACGACAGGCTCGCTCTCACTCTCGTCCTCCACCGGATCCTCCTCGATCTCATCCGAGGGAGAGTGTACCCTACCACTGGGTACCGGGTCAGGTGATGGTGAAACCCTGACTGGGCTCCTCGGATCAGAAGGGGGAGTCTCCTCGCGGACGACTCTCGAAGTAACAGGGTGAGAGCGGGTAGGTCGAAAACGAAAACTATGGTAAGAGCGAGCTGGTCGCGTGGGAGGTGGTCCATGGTAAGTGTAAAACGGGGGTACATGCATAGTGTATATGATGGGAATCCTAAATCTACGAGGACGGAATCGGATCAACGGGTTCGGGTGGTAGAAGGTAATCTCTACCTCACCCTCGAACACCGCGCGATGGTCCTCATAAATCCATGTGCCACTAGGAAGTGGCCGGATCTCGATGAAAGCAATGTAACGAGACATCACCTACAAGGGCATAGGGGTAAGCAATTCTATACACATAACCAATAGAGAATAAATTGTGCAATATAAATATGTAAATATGCATCAATTAACAACAATCACATATAACACTTAGCAGTTAATGAATGCACATAGGATGCTCACACTTATTTCATTTATCACAATTAATTTAAATGAGTGGCATGATGCATGACTTTAGCTCTCAAGCCTATCTCCATCATACTATGTCACTCTCTGACATCCATCCCTGACAACCCAGCACTCAACAGTGCGTTGTATTCCTAGGTATACAACAATTCGTACATTCACCTAGAATGTACACTCAATCAATTTCTTTTAAGTCCAGGATCACTTGGTTTATTGTCCTTTAAGAGTTACAAAATGACTTAGAATTGAAAATGGTATTTTAAGTGTCTGACTAAAAATACTCGAGTGTTTTCCAAAATACTCGAGTAGTTTATCATTTTCCAGATTCTATTCGAGTGGTTCATAATTATACTCGAGTTGTTCATGTCTTTTCAGAGATTTAGGTTTTCAGGTTTTCATAAATATACTCGAGTAATTCATGAGATACTCGAGTATTCCATTACCCAGAATACTCGAGTAGTTCATATATTACTCGAGTGTCCAATCTGATTCCCAAGTTGGTGCGCCAATTTTCACTCTGGTGCACCATGAAATACTCGAGTGTTAAGCCAAATACTCGAGTATTTGCAGACAGAACGGAGTGAAACTTGGTTTTTACATACCATTTCAATTTCTAAACATTTTTAACCCAAACCAATGATCAAAACAGTTCACGTACCATATATTGGACATGTTGCAATACTCATTTCATATCAAATAACCAATTTGACAGAGAATCAACCATTTATGCATAATTTACACAATTTAGCAACTCAACACCTCAAATTGCAAAATAAGCATAACACTCATCAAACAATGGTCATTTAAGCTTGCATGCATGATATAAAACTTGCTCCACACAGTTTTAGGCAAAGCTTGGTCTCCAAACCAAAGATCCTATTCAATCTAAGCCCTTAGAGCCTCTTGGTGGCTCTCTAACACAAATAATGGAATTTAATCTCTATCTAGTGAATATAATTACTTCCCCTTACCTCTCAGACTTGAATCAACAAGGAAATTGCAAGAAAAAGCCCCACAGCACCAAGAACCAGTTCAAGCACCAACATGCAGAGCAGTTTTGAATACATTACCAAGATTGAATTGGTTTACATGGAAGACAAAGATAACAATTGGGGAAATTAGTATTTCTAGACTCTATGCAACATCATCTAACTAAAGGAACTGAATTTGAGACTCGTGGATTCGTGAGCTTACCAGAAATCAAACCCAAAGTAAGCTCCAGAAACAGAACTTGACAGAAACAGCTTCACTTCCAAGCTCCAATTCTCCCAACACACTCACTCAATCCTCACGATTTTTATGTCTATACAAAGCTCGTGATGTGAGCTTTGTATTCGTATATCACTCAAGCCTTAACACTCAGAATTGGAAGAGAATCGAAGAGAACAAACTCAGAACCCTAACTTCATCAACAAAGCAAGTTTGATCAAAAATTCTCAGCCAAGGATCGTTGATGAGCTTAAATAGGAATTGAGGAGACTCATGCAGGTCGACACGACCTCCCTGGACGTGGAATGAAGATGATTTTGTGTCACCAACACGGAATCATTGGTGCTGACTCACCAAACGCACTAACTCGTGCAATTTGACCCAGAATACTCGAGTTTTTCAGAAAATACTCGAGTATTTTTCCCAATTTTTGAAAAATAATTATTTTATTTATTTTCCCTCCAAAATCTTTCCTATAATTACCTCTAGGTCCCAACCCAGGGACTAATATGCAAAAATATTTATTTATACGCAAATATAGTTACCAAAATAAATTCTAACAATATAAACAAAGGTCTTAGTTAAAGATTCAAAATAGAAATAATAATTATAATAAACTTTATAATTAATATTCTATTAATCCAAGATTAACATTTTTGGGGTGTTACAAAAAATAAATTATTCAAAATGTTGTTAGTTTTTTTGGCGGTAAAAAAATATGGTTAGTTGATGATGGTTATATTTATTATAAAATATTAGGAGTGTGGGGTAGGTAGTGGGACCCATTTATGAACGAAAAGTAGGTTCATGGGTGGAGTGAAAAAGTGGTTCACGTTCTTAGAGGTTCTTAAAGTATAAAAAGATGTGAAGAATAATAAAATAATGTGTGGGGTCCATTTAAGAACGGGAAATTGGTTCACTGGTGGTGATGCTCTAAAGGGATGAGTCGAGAGACAAAGACAAATCTGATGTGTGTGTGTGTTGTATGTGTGCTTTTTTTATTAGATTAGATATTAGAGAGAGAGAGAGAGAAAATTTGGGAGGGTTTTTTGAATTTTGAATGAGTAGTGATTTGGATTGGACGGAGAATTTGTGTGAGGAAAGATAAGTGAGTGGGAGGGAAATCTATGGGGGAATGTAAAGAACGAGAATTGTTGAAACTAGCATATTGAAAGATCAATTGACCAAAATAACCGTGAGCAGCTACAATATTATAAGTTTCTTCTTCTTGACCAAATTTGTAACCTTCATTAGCAGATTCATTTTCTGGGAACAGTGAAATTGAGTAGAAAGTGAGTGAGAGGGAAAAATTGGAGGGAGTTTAATGAGTGAGAGGGTAGATTGAGGAATTATATATAATACTCCCTCTGGCTCAAATTGTAATCAATTTCAACTAATTTTACGCGGAGATTAGTTGATTGTATTAAATTTTCTCAAATTTATAAAAAATAAAGGTATTTTAGGAAAATAATATTGGGAATGAAACAAAAATTAAATAAGATAACAATTTTCTAGGGATGTTTTAGGAAAGTGACATTGGGAATGAAACAAAATTTAATAAAGTTAGTTAATTTTGCTTATATTTTAAACCAAGAGAAGTATGTTTTTTGTTGCTTATAATTCGAGTCGGAGAGAGTATTGATTAGCTTTGAATAAAATCTCATTTTCACAACCATTTAAAGTAACATAAACACAACATATAAAAAAGGAAGTTTAGATTAGATATTAGAGAGAGATTAGAGAGAGGGAGAAAATTTGGGAGTGCTTTTTGAATTTAGAATGAGTGATTTGGGTTGGAATGAGATAATGTGTGAGAAAAGATAAGTGAGTGGGGGGAAATTTATGGGGCAAACTTGGGAATAGTGAGATTAAGTAGTAAGTGAGTGGGAGGGAAAAATGAGGGGAAATTTAATGAGTGAGAGGAAAGATTGAGGAATTATATACTCCCTCCGTTTCATTATGTTTGGCCTTTTAGGTCTGAGCACACAGATTAAGAAAGTATTAATTATTGTAAGTATTATGTATAGTTTGTCCAAAATGCTCCTATTTAATCCTTATTGAAAATTGTAGTAGTATTTAATTTTTAATGGTAAGTATGTCCATTAATTAATGTATAATGGTTTAGAGATGAGAGAGATGATAAAAGTATAATTAATGAGGAGTAAGAGAAATGATTGAATGAAAGGTTAAAATTGGAAAAAAAACATGTTTGTGTATTGAAAATGTAAAAGGCCAAAAATATGAAACTAGAAAAAAAATGCTAAAAGGTCAAACATAGTGAAACGGAGGGAGTATAATACTAACTTCACAGGTATTAAGAAATGTTAGTTGAGTACATTTAATTTTCTCACATTCATAAAAAAATAGTCTACTTTAGTAAACTTACATCGAGAATGAAGAAAAATTAAATAATATATTCAACCACTTTATAGATATATTTTAGAAATGATTGTATTAGGAATAGAAAATTAGTTAAACTTTGCTTATATTTTTTTTAGGTAAGTGAAAAATCTCATTACCCGACAAAAAACTAATACAAAAGAAATCAAAAGCATAATCAAACAAGATTGTCACCAACTAGTTTGGGTTCAATCAAACAAGATTGGCTCAACTCAACATGAGTCAAAATTCATTCTTAACCCTATACATCATATTTCTGATCCCTCTATAAATTGTATTTCTTTCCTCCTATCTTTCTCATTGACTATCCCTTTATGTCTCACAATTACATCACTCTTAAGTTGTACAAATATACTCTGTGGAGTGCTATAGGGTGAGCATGACCCGACCCAACCCGGAGACCCGTCCCAACCCGGCGGGTTAGGGCCGGGTCAAACCCGTCCTTTAACAAGTGAATGGACAAACCCGTCCCTGAAGAGGCCAGACCCGATCTTATTAAGGACGGGTTCGGGTCCATGCCCGGGTCACCCGGACCCAGCCCGGACATATTAATTTATATATATATTTACAAAATTAATTATAAATTTATAATAATAATAATAATTATACTAACTTCTAAAAACTAAAACAGTGAAAATAAAACCTGTAAATAAAAAAAATTAAACAAAGATAACTAAGAGTGTGTGTGTGATAACGAAGAGTGTGAGAGTGTGAGACTCTGAGAGTGGGAAACCGGGAATATTGTGAAGATCAGAGGGGCTAGGGTAGGGTTTGCAGCCACCGGAGACCATCGATTCTCGGAGAAGAGCAGTAGAGCACCGGGACCACTGTGTTGGAAACCAACAAGCGGCTCAATATAGTCTAGAGGGGGGGTGAATAGAATATTGAAGCCTTATTACAGATTTTTCGTCCGCCTAAGAGAATGGTTTTATGAAAATAAATTTTCTTAAGAATTCAGTTCAGATTACTCGAGTAACTCAAGCCTTCACTCGAGTAATACGCAACCAAAAATAATTTCACTCGAGTATTCAGCAAATCACTCGAGTATTACGAAAGCAAATTTTAAATCACTCGAGTAACAGAAAACCTACTCGAGTAATGTTTATAAACTGAAAGCAGATTACTCGAGTGACAAGAACTTTACTCGAGTAAACTGGGTAAAATTCAATTTAAAACTTAGTTTTCAATGGAGTTCTTCAAGAATAACAATGCTATGATGATTCAACAAATTATGAATGATTAATATGAACAATTTCAAGTAATATTAACATGCAATTTTAGATCAATTGAGTAGAATTAAGAAAACCCCAATTCTAACCTAAAAATGCAAATGTTAATGAATTAATGAAATACAAGGAATGAAAATAAAAGAGACACAAGGATTTATCCTGGTTCACTTTCACCCACTTGAAAGCTACTCCAGTCCCCTCTTAAATCAAGAGAGATTCTTCACTAGAAATCTTCAAATGTAGATTTTACAATGTTTTAAGATGCAACTAGATTCTTAGTTCTCCTATCTTAAAACCCAACTCAAAGTGTGTACCAAACACTTTGATCTAATCTACCCCTTTTGAGAATTCTAGATTTCCTTGCTAATTGATTGAAGATGCTTCCAACCAATCCTCTTTTCTTGCTTTGATTTGATCCTCAAAGTCTTCCTTGTGAGATTCTTCACTTGTGTTGAAACTTCAATGATGCAATCACAAATTGCAAATCTTCAACAACCACTAAGAACAAAAATATGATCTCAAGAATATTTGAACAATGATAGAAAATAGAGTGAAGAATGAAAAGTTCTTTGTTGAATCTTGATAGCTCTTGAAAGATGTAAAATAGCTCTTGAATTACTTTTCAAAGTGTATTAGAAAATTGTAAGAATGAAAGTCTCTTTCTTTGAAAGAGAAAATTAAGTCCTTTTAAAATTTTCCCAACACTGATTGAATTACTCGAGTAAACCAAACAACGTCACTCGAGTGAAACATGTCAGATTAAGTTACTCGAGTGATGTGTAAACCATTACTCGATTAACCTGTCAGAACATAAATTACTCGAGTGAACCAATACTCATTACTCGAGTAAACTGATCAGAATCTGAATAAAAACAAAGTTTTTTCTAAAAATGATTTTCACAAGCTATTTAATCAAGATTTAAAGTATCTTCACTCTTAATCAGACATTATTTAAATATTCTTAAAAACACCTAAGCTACCCACACCAATGAGATGCATTGCATAAAATAAAGATTACATTGAAATAGAATTAATAAAAATCCTAATTCTAATCTTCATGTGGTGTAGCTTGCTTGTTGCCAATGTTGTTGCTTGGAGAGAGATTGTTAGCATCAAAACATGAGAATCCTACAAACTCCCCCTTTTTGATGATGACAAACCTCCTTTCAAATTAAGCAATAAGTTTTAACATACTCCCCCTAAATGTAAAACATCTAGGAAAAATATAATAAAACTTAACCTACAAGAACAACATCAACAAAATATTCTCCCCCTTTTGGCATCATTAAAAAGATAATATTTTTGAGAAAAGTCCTTTGCCAAAAGTTGAAGGTAAGTAGTTCACAATGGTATAGAAAATATATAACAATAAAGACAATACCAAAATAAACCACAATAGTGCCTCAACGTATATAAACAATGAATATAAACGAACAACGAATATAGCACCATAAATCAGAGTATCAGAGCATCACACTATGCAGCAAATCATAGCAGATAATCAAAACGAAAACTTAGTGCAGATTTCAACAGTTCAGCTTTTAAAATCATAGCAGAAAAAATCGGGAAAATGATGCAGATTTCAACAGTTCAGCTTTTAAAATCACGTAAGTTACTCGAGTAATGTTCATACGTTACTCGAGTGATTCGAGCAGTACTCGAGTGAAAGAGTATGTTACTCGAGTATGCCGAAAGATAAAAAGATTTTACTCGAGTGATGGATGAACTTAATCGAGTGATACGCAAGTCATTTTAAAATTAATCGAGTGACAGACAGAATTACTCGAGTAATACGAAAGAGTTTTTAAAATTACTCGAGTGAAATTTCTGTTACTCGAGTGAACTGTCCAGAATTTCAAAAATTTCAATTTATCATGCAAAATCATTTTTCATGCACAAACACAGAGAAACACTTAGCATGTAGCAAGTAACACACATACAAATAAAGCAATTAGCATATTATAGAAAACATACACACATAACTGCAAAAAAAATGATAAACACTTTAATAAGATACAACAACTCAAAATACAAGTCACATTGAAATAGGCTTGAAGGTGAGTATAAAAAGCATCAAATACAATTAGCTAATAGTTAATTCATCAAAAATACCAAGTTCTCTTCGAATCTTATAAAATGTGTCCCTTGGTAATGGT
The DNA here is from genome assembly GCA_037953625.1 of Crotalaria pallida. Classification (NCBI taxonomy): domain Eukaryota; kingdom Viridiplantae; phylum Streptophyta; class Magnoliopsida; order Fabales; family Fabaceae; genus Crotalaria; species Crotalaria pallida. The sequence continues at coordinate 112,772,188 of CM075652.1, read as the reverse complement.
TTTGTAAAGATATCAGCTAATTGATCCGAAGTTTGAACAAACTCAATAACACAATCACCTTTTTGAACATGATCTCTCAAAAAGTGATGCCTAATTTCAATATGCTTTGTCCTTGAGTGTAATACTGGATTTTTAGTCAAATTAATTGCCGAAGTGTTATCACACTTTATAGGGATATTTGTTAAATTTAAACCAAAGTCAGATAATTGTTGCTTCATCCATAAAATTTGAGCACAACAACTACCTGCAGCTATGTATTCGGCCTCCGCGGTTGATAAAGCTACACAATTTTGCTTTTTAGAAAACCACGATACAAGTGAATTACCAATTAAATGGCATGTTCCGCTTGTACTTTTTCGCTCAACTTTACAACCGGCAAAGTCAGAGTCCGAATATCCTATAAGTTTTAGAAAAGCATCCCTAGGATAATAAAGTCCAGTATTCGTTGTACCCTTTAAGTATTTCATTATTCTTTTGACAGCAGTTAGATGCGACTCTTTCGGTTTTGCTTGAAAACGTGCACACATACATACACTAAACATGATATCAGGCCTAGATGCAGTTAAGTATAACAAACTACCAATAATACCACGATACTTCGTTACCTCTACCGCTTTTCCAGCCTCATCTTGATCTAGGTAGCATGCAACGCTCATTGGTGTAGAAGCGGATTTGCACGAATCCATTCCAAAACGTTTGAGAAGCTCTCTACAATATTTACTCTGATGAATATAAATGCCATCATTAAGCTGCTTTATTTGAAGGCCAAGAAAGAATGTAAGCTCTCCCATCATCGACATCTCGAATTCACTTTGCATCAATTCTGAAAACTTCTTACACAAGTTATCGTTAGTAGCACCAAATATAATATCGTCAACATATATTTGAACCAATAAAATATCCTTACCGGAACGTTCAATAAAAAGTGTAGTGTCAACAATACCTCGTTTAAAACCTTTTTGTAATAAAAAATTGCTTAGTCGGTCGTACCAAGCTCTAGGAGCTTGTTTCAAACCGTACAAAGCCTTTTTCAGTTTGAAAACGTAGTCCGGATGCTCAAAACTCTCGAATCCGGGAGGTTGTGACACATAAACTTCCTCTTGAATGTATCCGTTAAGAAAGGCGCTCTTAACATCCATTTGAAACAATTTAAAATTCATAATTGAAGCAAAAGCGAGAAGAATACGAATAGCTTCTAATCTAGCAACGGGAGCATATGTCTCATCGTAATCGATTCCTTCTTCTTGACTATAACCTTGTGCTACCAACCTAGCTTTATTCCTAACAATAATACCCGATTCATCTAACTTATTCCTATAGACCCACCGAGTACCAATTTCAGGACGATCATCGGGTTTTGGCACAAGCTCCCAAACTTGGTTTCTTTCAAATTGATTTAATTCTTCTTGCATGGCCATAATCCAATGATCATCTTGAAGAGCCTCTTTGATATTCTTAGGTTCTATTTGAGATACAAAGGCAACATAATAACAAAAATTATTTAAAGTGCGTCGGGTTACCACTCCCTTCGCAATGTCACCTAAGATATTAGAAATCGGATGATTTTTGTTGGACTTCCAAGCTATTGGTAATTGAGGTTGTATCTCTTGTGCTAAGTCTTTATCTTGTGCTTGCACCTCTCGATCTTCATTTTGATTCTCTTCCATTTGTTGTGGTGTTGAATTCTCATGATCCAAAAATGTACCTATATAATCATCACAAGAAACAACACAATCTCCTTTCGAAGATTCATCAAATACAACATGCACGGATTCCTCAACGGTTAATGTTCTTTTATTGTAGACTCTATATGCTTTGCTATGAGTTGAATAACCTATGAATATGCCTTCGTCGGCTTTAGAGTCAAACTTGCCGACCGGTTCCTTTCCGTTATTTAAAACAAACACCTTACACCCAAAAACATGAAAATGTGAGATATTTGGCTTTCGCCCTTTTAAAAGTTCATAAGGTGTTTTATTTAAATACGGATGAATAAGAACCCTATTAAGCACATAGCAAGCGGTGTTTACCGCATCAGCCCAAAAATATTTAGGAACATTTGATTCTATCAACATAGTACGAGCAAGTTCCACTAATATTCTATTTTTCCTTTCTACAACTCCGTTTTGCTCCGGAGTCCTAGGGGCCGAAAATTGATGATCAATACCAAACTTATCACAAAACGCATCAATCCTAGTGTTTTCAAACTCACCTCCGTGATCACTTCTAATAGACACAATTTTCAAACTTAGTTGATTTTGGATGAGTTTGGCAAATTTTTTAAAACATTCATAAACTTCACTTTTTGCGGATAAAAATAAAGTCCATGTGAATCTAGTAAAATCGTCTACTAAAACAAATCCATAGTAATTGCCACCTAAACTTTTAATTTGTGAAGGGCCAAACAAATCCATATGGATTAGCTCCAAAGGCTTTGTTGTGCTTATCACATTTTTAGGTTTAAAAGAACTTTTAACTTGCTTGCACTTTTGACAAGAGTCACAAATGCCATCAAGCTTAAAGTTTAGTATAGGCAAACCAATCACTAAATCTTTTCGCAAAAGTTTGTTCAATTGATTCACATTCACATGAGCAATTCGTCTATGCCAAAGACGAATTTCATCATCAAAAGATTTGAAACATTTTGAAAATAGTGAAGTTATCTCATCCAAATCAATTAAGTAAGTGTTATTAGAGCGACGACCAACAAACTTAACACTATCATCTATAGAAGACTTAATGAAACATAATTCCGGAGTAAATGTCACATAATTGCCCATATCACATAGTTGGCTTATACTAAGCAAGTTGTGTTCTAAGCCTTCTACGTATAGGACATTTTCTATGACAAGATTAGATACGTTACCGATTTTCCCGACTCCTAGAATTTTGCCCTTGTTGTTGTCGCCGTATGTCACAAATCCATCATTTTTTGGAGTAAGTTCCATGAAGTGCGTTTTGTCTCCCGTCATGTGTCTCGAACAACCACTATCCAAGTACCATTTTCGCTCTTTGGTTCGAAGACACACCTACAAGAAAGATATCATTTGGTTGACTTAGGTACCCAAGTGGTCTTGGGTCCTTTGTTGTTAGCATGAGGAGAAGTCCCCTTAACAATCCAAATATATTCACCGCTTGGTATACCAAATTTCTTTATATTACATTTATTCGTGGTATGCCCAAAGATTCCACAATAATGACAAGTTGGGTTTTTAGAAATCTTATTCTTTGAAAATCCACCAACTTTGCGATAATTGCGTTTCTTAGGTTTGGTATAGCCAAGACCGGATCTATTGCTATTGTTCCTTTGAGTTGAAAGCAAATGATCTAAAGAAGTATCTCCTTTCATGAGCCTTGCAAGTCGATCATTCAAATTAAAAACTTCTTTTTCCAAAGACTTGCAATTTTCACAAGATGGAGTCTCATTTGATTTCAATTCACAATTGCATGTAGAGTTTGCATAAATGAGTTCTAGAGTTTCATTTTGAAGCTTAAGTTCTTCTAAATCTTTTTGAAGTTCAATTATCTTTTCATGTTGCTTCATTATGAAATTCTTTCTTTCAACATTTATTTTAGCAAGTTTCTTCAACTCTTTATGCATCTCTACATACACATTGTACAATTCATTGAATGAAGGAGAATTAGAACTTGAGCTAGCATCGGAAAGATAATCTACCTCATTGACGTTCTCACTTGATTTAATGCTCGAAGATTCCTCTTCATCAAGCTTTGTCATTAAACATAGATTTGCAAGTTCTTCATCATCTGATGAGCTAGATGTTGATTGACTCTCCACTTCATCCCATACTATGTAAGCCCTTTTTCCTTTAGAAGAATTGAATTTTGAGTTGTCACCTTCCGACTTCTTAGAATGAGTTGGACAATTCGATCGATAGTGACCAAGCTTTCCACATCCATGACACTTGATGTGATCCTTGTTAGTCTTATTTCTTGGTTGTGAGTCCTTAGAATCTCTTTGTCTATTTCTATTAAAGTTCCCCTTTTTCTTAAGGAACCTACCAAGCTTTTTAACTAGCAAGCCAAGGGTCTCATCATCTATATCGGAGTCCGAGTCATCCACTTGAAAGTTTTCCTCTTGTGCCTTAAGGGATTTTGAAGTTGATTTAAGAGCTATCCCCTTTTTCTTCCTATCGGCATCTTCATTCATGGATAACCGTCCAAGCTCCATTTCATGCTCTTGAAGCTTTCCGAATAGAGTTGCTAAATCAATTTGATCCACGTCTCTAGCTTCCATAATGGCCGTCACCTTAGGTTGCCATTCCCTGCTAAGACATCTCAAAATCTTATTAACAACTTCACCATTAGATATAACTTTTCCAAGTGCAGAAAGATGATTAATGATATGAGTGAACCGCTTTTGCATGTCACCTATGTTTTCATTAGGTAACATACGAAAGAGTTCATATTCATGCATGAGTGTATTTAGCCTAGCCCTTCTAACCTCCGAAGTGCCCTCATGTGTGACTTGTAATGTGTCCCACATTTGTTTAGCATCAACACATTGAGATACTCGAAAGAACTCATCATAAGAAAGAGCGGACGTGATGATATTTTTAGCTTTTAAATCAAATGCAACTTTCTTCTTATCATCATTGTCCCAACTCGATTGAGGTTTAATTGAAACAACATCATTTACTTTCGTTTGAGGAACAAAAGGTCCATTCTCTATGGCGTTCCAAATTTCCATATCTATGGCTTGAATAAAAATTTTCATGCGGACCTTCCAATAAGCGTAACCCTCACCACTAAATAGTGGAGGACGATTAATGGAAGTTCCTTCACCACCGAAAGGATTTGAAATTGAGCCCATTGTTTCCAAGTAAAAAGGATCTTTTCGAAAAAGCTTTTTAAGGCTCGGATTTTTCGTCCGAGCTCTGATACCACTTGTTGGAAACCAACAAGCGGCTCAATATAGTCTAGAGGGGGGGTGAATAGAACATTGAAGCCTTATTACAGATTTTTCGTCCGCCTAAGAGAATGGTTTTATGAAAATAAATTTTCTTAAGAATTCAGTTCAGATTACTCGAGTAACTCAAGCCTTCACTCGAGTAATACGCAACCAAAAATAATTTCACTCGAGTATTCAGCAAATCACTCGAGTATTACGAAAGCAAATTTTAAATCACTCGAGTAACAGAAAACCTACTCGAGTAATGTTTATAAACTGAAAGCAGATTACTCGAGTGACAAGAACTTTACTCGAGTAAACTGGGTAAAATTCAATTTAAAACTTAGTTTTCAATGGAGTTCTTCAAGAATAACAATGCTATGATGATTCAACAAATTATGAATGATTAATATGAACAATTTCAAGTAATATTAACATGCAATTTTAGATCAATTGAGTAGAATTAAGAAAACCCCAATTCTAACCTAAAAATGCAAATGTTAATGAATTAATGAAATACAAGGAATGAAAATAAAAGAGACACAAGGATTTATCCTGGTTCACTTTCACCCACTTGAAAGCTACTCCAGTCCCCTCTTAAATCAAGAGAGATTCTTCACTAGAAATCTTCAAATGTAGATTTTACAATGTTTTAAGATGCAACTAGATTCTTAGTTCTCCTATCTTAAAACCCAACTCAAAGTGTGTACCAAACACTTTGATCTAATCTACCCCTTTTGAGAATTCTAGATTTCCTTGCTAATTGATTGAAGATGCTTCCAACCAATCCTCTTTTCTTGCTTTGATTTGATCCTCAAAGTCTTCCTTGTGAGATTCTTCACTTGTGTTGAAACTTCAATGATGCAATCACAAATTGCAAATCTTCAACAACCACTAAGAACAAAAATATGATCTCAAGAATATTTGAACAATGATAGAAAATAGAGTGAAGAATGAAAAGTTCTTTGTTGAATCTTGATAGCTCTTGAAAGATGTAAAATAGCTCTTGAATTACTTTTCAAAGTGTATTAGAAAATTGTAAGAATGAAAGTCTCTTTCTTTGAAAGAGAAAATTAAGTCCTTTTAAAATTTTCCCAACACTGATTGAATTACTCGAGTAAACCAAACAACGTCACTCGAGTGAAACATGTCAGATTAAGTTACTCGAGTGATGTGTAAACCATTACTCGATTAACCTGTCAGAACATAAATTACTCGAGTGAACCAATACTCATTACTCGAGTAAACTGATCAGAATCTGAATAAAAACAAAGTTTTTTCTAAAAATGATTTTCACAAGCTATTTAATCAAGATTTAAAGTATCTTCACTCTTAATCAGACATTATTTAAATATTCTTAAAAACACCTAAGCTACCCACACCAATGAGATGCATTGCATAAAATAAAGATTACATTGAAATAGAATTAATAAAAATCCTAATTCTAATCTTCATGTGGTGTAGCTTGCTTGTTGCCAATGTTGTTGCTTGGAGAGAGATTGTTAGCATCAAAACATGAGAATCCTACACACTGATTGGCGGCCGATTCGAACTTCGATTCGAGCTTCACAGAGCAACCCATCGAGGTACTCTTCTCCGTCTTCTCCGTCTTCAACCCATCGAAGCTTCAAGTCCTCTTCTGCTTCTCTGACTCTTCATCTTCTCTTCCTCTTCTCTGTCGAGGCGTCGACTGTTAGGCTTCTCTGTCAACTCTGTCTTTCTCTTCCTCTTCTGCTTCTCTGTCTCCTCTTCTGCTTCTCTGTTTGTTGATCTGCTCTTCCGCTTCAAGGTACTTTTTTTTTCTTTTCGGAAATGATGTACTCATTATTGAAATATTAGGAACTATAGAATTATACTTTTTTGTTGTTGAAGGAATTATATTAGTATTAGTATACTTCTTGTGACTGGTTATAGAATTCTAGAAAGATTTTGCAAATTTCAAAATTTGAATGGTTTGAAGTTTTTTTTTAATGTTATTCATCCGTCCCGGGTGAACTCGGACCCGTCCCTATTTGGACCCGTCCTATTTTGAACTCGTCCTTACCTTGTCCCTCTATAATTAGGGACAGGTTTGGGTTGAAAATTTGATCCGAGCAACATTTCGGGACGGATACGGGCCAAGCCAAACCCGTCCCAACCCGTCCCATGCTCAGTCGTAGGATTATTGGACGTGGACTATCCGGCCAAGTATCCAGCAATTCTACCTGTTGATGTCAGACGTAAGGAGGGAACCTTGAATACCAAGATACCAACAATCTGGTTTTTTACTTGGCTGTTGTGTGTGTCTGTGTGAGCAAGTAAGATACCTGCCTACTTGTCTTACCAGGTTTATATAGGCATACCCGCTTTACTGGTGTTGATTGCTGCCATCATGAGGTAGGTGAAGTTCCTGTTAATGGCAGAGCGTAATGGCGGGTATCATAACGTGCAGGATCCAATGCTCAACGCTAAAACAGTTCTTTGGATTCCCTTACACATGCAACTGATGTCTTACCGGTATAACGGTCCAATAGTGGACATCAGATCGTTGCGGGATGATACCGGTATGCTGGTGCGTTGGTATGCTGGTGTGTCGATATGAGTGGATTGGGCCAATAAGGTCTCTTACCGGTATGTCGGTATGAATGGGATTGGGCCAGTAAGGTCCCTTATCGGTATGCCGGTATGAATGGGATTGGGCCGATAAGGCCTCTCACCGGTTTGCCGGTATGAATGGGATTGGGCCACTAAGGCCTCCTACCGATATGTCGGTCTAATGGATGCGGTCCATAACAGTAGCCCCCCAAGTCAGGGTTCATGAATGTGAGCCATGAGTTCTAAGTGCCTTCATTAAGTCTTTCATTCTCCCATTCTTATCCAGAGCTTCTATTTCCAATGTTCATTGGTCATACTGGTATCATGGTTTCGAGACGTTGGTTTTGTCTTTTCGAAACTGATCATAAATTTTGAATTTTATCTCTTTCCAAGACTCCACAGTCCCAAGGGCTCAGTCTTTGAGAAAAAGATTCCCTGCCATAGGTCAGTCTCTGGTCTAACATAAGCCAGTCTTCCCAATGGCCATCCTCTTGTCTTGTCTGTGTTCCTCAAAAATTCGTCTGTTCCCAAGAAGGCTTGGAATCTGAATTCCTGTTTTCACGGTATCCAAGCGAAAGAAAAGTTCAGTCCTCTGTGAAGTTCAGTTTCTGAGGAGATGCATTGATTGAGGTTCAGTTTTTGAGGAGATGGGGAGGTGTTGTCAATCATCATGACTCATCACTGCTCCATTCCAAATGACATGAATTTTGAGTATCCAACTGATATGACTTTTGGGTTATACCTCCTTTAATGCAAGCATCCTTTCCTTTGCTCCTTCTGAAATCGAACTCCCTCTATAAATAGATAAGAGTCTTTAGTGAAAAAAAATCACTTCACCATTCCTTCTGAGTTCCCATACAAGCTGATACCCTTCTTACCTCCTTCCTTCTTTCATAATCTTCATCTCCTTTAGGTACATACTCACCTTTTGTTTCTTCTTGCATCATGAACTCCTTCCCTGTCAACACACTCTCATGTTCTTCTTCTACTAGTTCGTCTAAGCCTTTTACCACTGATAATAGGATTTCAACTAACCAAGCCAATGGTCTCGAAAACTCCTCTTTTCTGAACTTGAAAGGGAAGCCTTAGACGAACTAGTGAAGAAATGGATCATAAGGTTAGTAGTATTCCTCCTAAATTCTCTTTCCCTACTTCTTCTCAGGAATCCTCCATGGGGAAAAAGAGATCTCAAACCAACCCGGAGGAATTCATCCTTCCTGCTGACCAAACAGGCTATGAGACCGTAGACCTTGATGCTTTAGGCAGACCTTCCATATTTGTGGATGTCCAACTATTACAAGAATTCCACAATAAAACTAACCTTGTGGTCAAAGGACTCACTCCTAACTTTTATGCCTTAGAGGCCTCTTCTTCTCAAAACCGAATTTGCACTGTAGGGAGCCCCATTGAGAATTTTTTCTTTATGTATGCAGTTCTTTTTAATACGTGTGGAGTTCGGATCCCTTTTACTGATTTCGAATGTAGAGTCCTTACCCATCTAGAACTTGCTCTTTCCCAACTTCACCCTAATGGTTGGTGCTATTTGAGAGCATTTCAACTTTTCTGTAACCACTTCAATCTGGCTTGTACACTTATAGTATTTTTTTTTTACCTTTTTTTGGACTGTTTGCTTCAATCAAAGTAAAAGGAAAGTGGTCTTGGGTTACTCTAAAATCACGACTTAACTGAAAAAAATTTTAGACTTATTCGGAAACATGGAAGGGATTTAAGAATGAATATTTCAAGATAACATGGGCTCCACATTCGTGGCCATTCTTCTTTGACCGTGGGGGAATCCATTTTTCCCACTCTTCCGGTCTTCCAAAAATTCACTCATTCCAGCTCGATGTTTCGTCACTCCTAACAACGTCTTAACAGATACAGAGAGGTCCACCATAGCTCTTTTCTTTGCGTGGTACGAACGCTTTGGGTACATCAATACCGGGGTGATTGTGGATGCAGATCCAGATTCTTTACATTCTGTCTTTGGTAGGATACATCATGCATATCATTAACTTCTTTTATCTGCTTTCGGGATTTAGCAACGCTTTGTTTTGCTTTTATGCAGATAAAATGGCCAGCCCTAAAGACCTTGCAGCCCTCGCAGCCGCACTAGGGAATGCTCCAAGAAAACATGCCAAAAGAAGCAAGACAACTGCAAACCGTCCCCCTCATGCCGTCGTGGTCCTTAACAGTCCTGAAGTTGCAGCTAGGAAGAGGAAGTCTCAGAATCAAGGAGACACACAATTCGGTTCTCCAGTTATGGGGTCTCACTTTGATGCTGGTCAGGCGTCTGGTGGTGTTGGTAGTTTCTCTTCCTCCGTGTGGGAGGACAATTTGAATGAAAATTTTAGCCGTATGCTCTTGACTGAGACTGATTCCCATCGTTTCCAGGGGATGACTCGTCGGGAATTTGTCAATCTGATGAAGTCGTTGAAGAAGCATCAACTTCGTGCTTCCTCCACCCTCAAGTTCTTGGAAGATAATGCTGAAAAAGTTTTATTCGTTGGCCAAGAAGCAATTGACTTGGCTGCTTATGTGAATAAAGAGGCCAAGATGGCTAAACAGCTGGCTTCTCAAGCATCCGAATTGAGCAAAGCCAAGCAGGCACTCTCCCAAGTTGAGGAAGAATTTTCCAAGAGGATGAAGGAGAAACTTAAGGAGGTGAATGATGCCAATGAAGCTGCTTTGAACACACTAAGGGATGCCCTCAATGAAGCTGAGAGACAAAGGGACATGTATAAAGGAAAGTGGGTTGAATCTGTCCAATCCTCCTTCATGAATGGGGTGAAGCAAGCAAACTTTCTTAACCAAGATTTTTCTGCCAAGGGCATGCATTTTTTGCACAAAGTGGAAGAGGGGGTACTCTATAGTTACCTTCCTGATGGAACTAGAGTGCCAGTGAACTTAGATGATGAAAATTGTCCTAATCCTTTGGCCTTTGAGATGAAGAAACTGAGGATGATGAGTATGACAATACTGCTACTTAGTCTTTTCTTTCTAGATCTTATTTATGTCTTTCTACTTCAAGTTCTTCTATTTTCAGTCACTTTAATCTTTTAGATTTGTATTGTCAGCTTTTCCTTAGTTGTATTTTGAACTTTCCAATCAATGAATCATGCCAAGTGTTTCCTTTTATTTGTCTTTGTGTATCCATACAATTGTTGATCCATGAAAGTCCTATTCTAGCCAGCGAATGGTTTTCCATTTAACTTATTAGCCTTTCATAATCAAGACTAATAGGGATCATACTAAATACATGTGTGGTGTTCATAAGAACATCTTCTTACCCATTTCACTTCTTATCTGATGGCTAGTCAAATAAGGGGTGTATTTAACATTGTATACCGGATTCTTCCTTTTTAGATTTTGACTGAAAGACCGGATTCATGGTATTAACAACTTATGTTTTAAACCAAGGTGTCGAATTCCTGATGCCGGTATGAGGCACTTTTTGACTTTGAAAAAAGCAAACCGACAATGTTAGATTTCTGATGCCAGATTCCTTATGCTGGTATGAGGCATTCTGATTCATGACTCAGGACATTTTTATATTTGACAGACTAGACAGAACTCATGGGGTCTTTGAGTAAAGGAAACCGGCTTGAAATGACCAACTCATGGGGGTATAACACTTAATCCGGTTTCTCTACCAATCCTGTAACTCACGGAATTTTCACAATTATTATTAATAAAATAGATACACAAACTTGGATCAGTGTGTAGTTACCATAAATTAGACGAGACAGTGGTCCACATGACCTTCTTTCGAAACAGAAACAAACTAAAAACATGACAGTGGTCTATCAAACCTTCTTGGAAAATAAATAACATAAGGAAATTTAAAAGAAGATATCTAACTATAATAAATACGAAGCTTGGCTGCATTCCATGGATTCTTGATGCTTTTACCAGTGAGTGTTTCCAAAAAGTAAGCCCCTTTTTCCGGTCTTGGACCTGACTCGATACAGTCCTTCCCAATTAGCTGCTAACTTTCCATGCAAAGGTTCTTTGTCATGCACATCAGCTCTTCGTAGTACTAAATCTCCTTCCTTAAAGGCACAAGAAATTTGTTGGAAGTCAAGCTTGCCCCAAAGGACGTAAAGAGTAATGCTAGAAGGATTCTAGAAGATAATGTTTTGATGATTACAAACAAGATTCAAAGTTTCATGTAACATCCTAGGAATTAATAGTAATATAATAAATTGATAAAATAATATATATAAATATTTATTTAAGGATAGGATTAAGCCGTAGGAATTGTATAAGGGTAATGAGGTAATAGGAAGCATAGGCCGACCTAGTATGTAAGTATTGGACCTCGGACCGATCCCGGCCGAGCTAAATGGGGTCAAACGCGAAACTTGTTGTCAAGTTCGGATTAGCCGACCTCAGCGCACCTCACTTTATTATCCGAGAAGGAAGCTCGGACTACTGTTGTTCCTCTATACCGAGCCAACGTATCCTAGCTCCTCCGTGACAGCTCATGTTGATCTGTTGGCCCATTGGGTTTCGCACCATCCATACGATGTCGCTATCATTGCTTTATGTCCTTTTCAAATCACTATTCATGGCTTCCTCTAGAAGCCAATGAATCCTATCCACATGTTTTGACTTCTCAAAGAAGCATCCAATGAGAACCACACAAATGTTTCCCCTAAATGAATAAAAGAAAATCCAAATACACAACACACAACACTTTGCAATCTCACTCTCTTTCCCCTTCGTCTCTCTCTCTTTTCTTCTCTGAAGTTCCAGCAACACACAAACCACAACATATTTTCTTTCTCTCCTCTCACTCACGAACATCTCCCTTCCTCCACCCAGTTTTACCGGTTTGAGACCCTCCTTCCTTCCGTTCTCTTCCCGTTTCGGACTTCCCTGGACCGGCGTTGTGTTTGGTGAGAAGTTAGGAGGAAAGGATTCAAGGGAGTGTTAAGCTCTCAAGGTCAAGCATCAAGGGGAAAGCCATTCTCAACTCTCAACTCTTATCTCTCACGGTTTGAGGTAAGGAGTGAGTGTTACCTCTACTTGAGTTTGGGTTTCTAGGGTGTTCATAACAGGTGCTAAAAGTGGGTGTTAGATTAGGAATGGATATAGGTTAATATTAGAGAGAAAAGGTAAAAAAGGGTAAATGGGAACCAATGAATAAACTAGAAACATGAATTTTAGGTGAAGAGGGAACATTATTTTCGGTTATATGCTCATATTTACATGCTGGACTGGTTAAATGCTTTATTCATATTGTTGTTGTGGTATAGGTGTTTATGAGCTTTGATATTTGTTCTTTATATCTGTGGTCGAACTAAGAGAGGGTGAGAATGGGAAGTGAGAAAATGGTAACTATGGAAAGTAGGAGAGTTAGAGTAATAAGTCAGATAATGAGAAAGGTTAATGGAAAGAGGGATTGGTTAACAGGGTGAGCCGAGAGAGGCCGAGCTAAAAAGAAATGGTTAAAAGGATAAGAGGAAGTAAAAGAGAAATGGTTGTGTGATCGGGTCATAGCAGACGCGTACTGGGTGCGTGCATTGATCGCGTCAGACGCATACTGGGTATGCGCAGCTGTAAGACGGGTACTGGGTACTCGCACTTATGATTCACACAAGGTTCTGAGCACGGAATCGGTGGGATGTGTTCCTGGTCATAGCAGACGCTTACTGGGTGCGTGCATTGATCACGTAAGACGCCGAGATGCGCAACTGTAAGACGGGTACTGGGTGCTCGCAGTTATGGACACTCCTGACTCCATAGAATTATCGGCGGTAGTGCTACTGGTCATAGAAGACGCGTACTGGGTGAGTGCATTGATCGCGTCAGATGCATACTGGGTATGTGCAGCTGTAAGACGGGTACTGGGTACTCGCAGTTATGGACACTCCGATATCCGAACTTAAATGGTGTAAGACATGCACTGGGTGTATGCATCCGAGAAGAGTAAAAGATTGTAAGCTATGTAAAAGTGGAATTATGAGTAATGAATCCGAGATAGAGATGGTAATCCGAGGTAAGAGAGTAGCGGCTGAGAAACTGAGTGTAAGAATTAAGGAAAAGGGTATGAGGGGAATTAATCGGATGAACCGAGGTGTAACTAATAGGTAATGTATAGCTAGATTAGAGTGTATGATGTGAACCGAGCTAATTGATATTGTATGATGTGAACCGAGATAAATGATGATGTATGCATGTGACATATGATTTGATTACTTGTTATTTATGTGCTAATTGACTACTTGTGTTTGGCTTGGTAGTTCGGTATGGAATGTTAGAAACTGCTTATTTAAGTTCTGTGTAATGCTCACCTCCTTACCATTTTTCAGGTACTGAGCCCGAGCAGACGCAGTCCCCGGCCGAGCAGGTTCACTCTCCCTCACAGGGAGAGTAAGTCATTAGAGTCGGATAGTCTAGATGGGTCTCGACCAGTTGGCCGAGCTAAAACACTGTTTTGCATATTGGATATTGAACTCGGTGTAACTATGTAGTTTCACTTTTATTTAATGATGTATTAAAGTCTTCCGCTTTATAACTCTGATGTCTTTGTATTAATGGAAGGAAATATTATTTTGCAATTTATCATATGCGTTTTAAAAGAAATTTTTAAATCCTAATTTTTGGGTTTAAGGGTATTTATTACTTAGGGTGTTACATTTTTGGTATCAGAGCAGTTTCTCCTCGGCCTATTGGAGTTGCAAAGGACTCCAGTGGTTACTCACCAAGAGAGTGACAAATAAGTAAAGTCTAGAAGTCTAAGTTAGTCAATAGAGCTTATAGATGTATATGTATGTATATATATTTAATTATTCGGTGGTTAATTGGCTTTCTCTCCATGACCGAACAGCATGGCTGGGAGAAGAGCTGATAACGACCGAATTGCTACTGTGTTGGAAACTCTGGTTCAACTGCAGCAGAACCAAGCGCAGGCTCAACAGAATCAGGCTGAGAACCTCGCCCAGAACATCGCCGCAGCCGCAGCAGCTGCAGCTGCAACCCTTCAGCCTCAACCTCCGGCTCCGGTCGAGATTGATTGGCTGAGCCGGTTTCGGAAGAACGAACCACCTCGGTTTGAGGGGGGGTTACAATCCTGATGGGGCTCAGAGCTGGCTCCAAGATGTGGAAAAGATCTTCCGATCTCTGCAACCACCCTATGAGCACAGGGTGAGGTTAGCTGAGTTCCTGCTGGCTGGTGAAGCCAAGCACTGGTGGGAACAGCAGAGTCGAGGACTGGAAGCGGCTCATGAGGCTATTACTTGGGATTTGTTCCGAGCTCGATTTCTCGGAAAGTATTTTCCCGAAGATGTCAGGAGGGAGAAGGAACTTGCGTTTCTCAAGCTGGAGCAGAGGAACTTGAGTGTCGGAGAGTATGCTGCTCAGTTCGAGGATTTGATCTGTTATTCTGGAAGCTACCGAGATGCTGATGAGCGTACCAAGTGCATCAAGTTTGAGTCTGGTCTCCGTGATGATATTCGGCTCGCTTTCGAATATCAAAACGTGGCCAATCTCTCGCAATTGGTAAACATGGCTAGCACCTATGAGAAGGGGCTCAAGAGGAAAGCCGACGGAAAGCGGAGCAGGTCGGCACAGAAAGCAGTGGGGCCTATCCGAGGAAAAGGAGCTATTCAGAGATCTGCTCCCTATGTGAATCCGAGCTCATCAAGAGTGTCAACGACTCCAAGGAGCGGTGGTCAGATGGTGGTCGTTCCTGGCCCCCATCTGATATGTCAACACTGCGGAAGGCAACACAGGGGAGAATGCTGGAGTCTGGATCCGAGCAGAGCAAGAGGATCTTGTTTCCGATGTGGCAAGCCTGGTCATTTTGCAGCTCGGTGTACCGAGAGCATTGTGAAGGAAGAAGTCAATGTGGCAAAGGCGCAACAGGCTGGTGTTAACCGACCAATGCAGAGAGGCAAAGTTTATACCATGGATGGTGAAGAGGTGACTGATGCTGACGAGCTGATCCGAGGTACTTGTCAAGTAAACAGTATCCCATGTGCCGTGTTATTTGATTGTGGAGCCACACATTCTTTCGTTTCCCTTGACTGTGTGAACAAACTAAAACTATCCCCTGTAGAAATGCCTTACAAATTATCCATTTCTACCCCCAACCAATTCTTCTGTAATCACTTCCCAAATGTGTCTAGAGTGTCCTATCCAAGTATTAGGCCGAGAGTTTAAGGTCAATTTGATTTGCTTGCCACTAACCAAACTAGATATTATCCTCAGCATGGACCGGATGTCTCAAAACCATGTCCTGCTCGATTGCCGAGAAAAGACCGTAATCTTTAGTGGCCCTTCTGTTGCGAAGTTAGAGTCAACAGAGGAACCGACCTTAGACTGAATTCCTGTAGTCGGAGAATTCCCAGAGGTTTTCTCGGACGAAATGCCTGGCTTACCGCCAAGAAGAGAAGTAGAGTTTAGTATAGACTTGGTTCCTGGAACTGGCCCGATTTCAATTGCTCCGTACAGAATGGCACCTCCCGAGCTAGAAGAGCTTAAGAAGCAGCTGGAAGAACTTTTGGCCAAAAAGCTAATCAGACCGAGCGTATCACCTTGGGGAGCTCCGATTTTGTTTGTTGAAAAGAAAGATGGTAGCCTTAGAATGTGCACTGATTATCGGAAGCTCAACGCGGTAACGGTGAAGAACAAATATCCCCTCCCTCGGATTGACGACTTGTTAGACCAACTTAAGGGAGCGTCAGTATTCTCTAAGATTGACCTCCGATCAGGATACCACCAGATCCGTATCCGAGATGAAGATATTCCGAAGACAACTTTCAGGACGAGATATGGGCATTTTGAGTATGTGGTTATGCCCTTTGGACTTACCAACGCACCTGCCATCTTTATGGACTACATGAATAGAATCTTCCGACCCTATTTGGACTCGTTTGTGATAGTCTTCATCGACGACATCCTCATCTACTCCAGAAGTCCGAGCGAACACGAGTAGCACTTGAGAACGGTGTTGTAGGTTTTGAAGGACAAGGAACTCTACGCCAAGCTTTCTAAGTGCAGTTTTTGGCTCAAAGAGGTTCATTTCCTCGAACATGTGATATCCGAGCACGGTGTTGCGGTTGATCCCTCCAAGGTAGAAGCTGTACTCAAGTGGGAGAGACCCAACTCGGTAACCGAGATCAGGAGTTTCCTTGGTCTTGCAGGGTACTACAGGAGATTCATTGAAGGATTTTCTAAACTGGCTCTACCCTTGACCTCGTTAACCCGAAAGGATACCCCTTACCAGTGGTCCGAAGTGTGCGAACAGAGCTTCCAAGAGCTAAAGAAAAGGTTGACGAGTTCGCCCGTGTTGATTTTGCCCGATCCGACCAAAGCCTTTGACGTGTTTTGTGACGCCTCAAAGCAGGGCCTCGGCTGTGTATTGATGCAACAAGGAAGGGTGGTGGCTTACGCCTCTCGACAACTTCGGCAACACGAACAGAATTACCCCACCCATGATCTTGAATTGGCAGCCGTGGTGTTTGCCCTTAAGATTTGGAGGCACTACCTGTATGGCACGAAGTTTGAAGTGTTTAGCGACCCTAAGAGTCTTGGCTATCTGTTCGACCAGAAGGAACTGGACATGAGACAGCGCAGATGGGTGGAATTTTTGAAAGATTACGATTTCAACTTACACTATCATCCCGGAAAAGCCAACGTGATGGCCGACGCACTGAGCAGGAAGAGTATTCATTTGAGCAACATGATGGTCCGAGAGATGCAGTTGATGCAAGAGTTTAGTGATCTTAACCTCGGCATACAGAAGAAGGAAAATAGTGTGGTGCTGGAAATGCTGCAAGTAACAAATGATTTTGTGGGATTTATCAAGGAAAGACAGGCTGCCGACCTAGAGCTCCAGAAACTACTAGAAAGAGCAAGAGACAAGGATGAACCCGACTTCACTAAAGGACCCGATGGTCTCGTACGATTTCGGGGCCGAGTTTGCATTCCTATGGACTTTGAAGTCCGATGAGAGTTAATGGAAGAGGCTCATAAAAAGAAGATGAGTCTTCACCCAGGAGCCACAAAGATGTACCAGGATCTGAAGAGGTTATTTTGGTGGCCGAAGTTGAAGACCGATGTGGCAGATTATGTGTCTCAGTGTTTGACATGCCAGAAAGCCAAGATCGAGCACCAGAAACCAGGAGGATTACTCAAATCTCTGGAGATTCCGCAATGGAAGTGGGACAGCATTTCGATGGATTTTGTGTCGGGCCTACCGAGAACAAGGTCAGGGCAGGAAGCCATTTGGGTTGTGGTGGACCGACTAACAAAGTGTGCCCATTTCCTGCCGATCAGCATGAAGTACATCCTAGAGAAGCTGACGCAACTTTACATAAAGGACATTGTTCGGCTTCATGGTGTTCCGAGCAGCATAGTGTCGGACCGTGATCCTCGTTTCTTATCCCGATTTTGGCAGAGTTTGCAGCAAGCCATGGGTACAAAGTTGAGGTTTAGCACAGCTTATCATCCCCAGACAGATGGACAATCCGAGCGCACCATTCAGACTCTTGAGGACTTGCTGAGGACATGTGTGCTCGAACAGTCGGAAAGTTGGGAAACACTATTGCCATTGGTCGAATTCACCTACAATAACAGTTTCCATTCAAGTATCAGAATGGCTCCTTTCGAAGCATTGTATGGTCGGAAATGTCGGACGCCGTTATGCTGGTTCCATATAGGAGAAAACTTGTTGATTGGTCCCGACATTGTGCATGAGACAACCGAGAAGATCCTAATGATACAAGGAAAAATGAAAGCAGCACAAGACCGACAGAAGAGCTATGCCGACAAGAGAAGGAAACCCTTGAACTTCATTGGGGGAGATCATGTATTCCTGCGGGTATCCCCTGTGACAGGTGTCGGCCGAGCTATCAAATCAAAGAAGTTGACCCCTCGGTTTGTCGGACCGTACCAGATATCGGAGAAGGTCGGACCAGTAGCTTACAAAATTGCTCTACCTCCGCACTTGTCTAAGCTCCATGATGTATTTCACGTCTCACAACTCCAGAGGTACATTCATGACCCCTCACATGTGATAGCAGTGGACGAGCTGCCGTTAAAAGACAACCTGACTTTCGAGGTTCTTCCAGTCCGAGTTGAGGACAAACAGGTCAGACGGCTCAGAGGGAAGGAAATCTCTTTGGTCAAGGTCGTCTGGAATCGGAATGATATGGAGAAAGCTACTTGGGAGCTCGTGTGAGACCCACAATTTTTCCCAATTTATTTGTGAATTTATAATTGAATTTAAGAAATTATATTTGATTTTGATACCTGGATTTAATTAAAATCGTATGAATTATATATATATACACGTGAGATATAGATTAAATATATATATATTCATACCTGGATTTAAATGAAATATTTTAAGGTAAATTATTTGATTTAACTGATCTTAGAAGATGAAATGCTTTTTGAAGGATTAAGGTATCCCATCTTCAGAAATTCATATCTTTTAAACCGTATGTCGAAAAATTACAAATGATATGTCAAAACAACCGTATCGAAACGTAGATTATGAAAATGTAAAGCTTTGATTTTTATTTTGGATTTTTCGAAATTTTATCACTGCTACAGTACTGAACGAATTTTTGAGTTTTAAGAGTAAAGGTGTGATTTTAATGCATTAAATGACCTTTTGACTCAAGTGTATTTTATTTTGAAAACAAAAATACATTTCTGAGGTCTTCAATTGGACCACCGTCCAAATAAAATATATTTTCGTATTTTTTCTTATTATAAAATTATTTGAAAGCTTATGAAGTGCATTTTTGAAGGAAACGATCTTAGAGCTTCAAAAATTCATAACTTTCAAACCGTTAGTCCAAAAATTATAAACTTTATATGAAAACAATCGTATTGAAATATAGTATCTTAATATGTGAAAATAAAATTTTTATTTTGACATCTACGAAAAAGTACTTACAGTAGGGAAAAACGAATTTTTGGTATTTTTAACTTAGAAAAATTATTTTGGAGCATAAAATAAATTATTGGACTATAAAATAATTTTATTTATATATTTAAATATTTATCTAAATGCCTACTGGTTTCACTGTTCAAATATTAGCATTTTTCTAATTATTTCTGAATTATTAAAAATAAAAGCTTTAATGTGATTGGTCAATTATGTGGTGAATTCAAAATGGGCCAATGAAAATTTTTTCTCCTCTTTTTATATGTGTGTGCCATCCAGAAATTAGGAGGGAGAGAAAGGAATATTTTCTGAAAATTGTGGGAATATCTCTTTGTGGTGGACTCAGCCTAGCTGAGATCCTCAGAACCCTCGCTTAAGGCCTCACGGCCCTATAAGAAGCCCTCTGTGTGCTGGGCCGAGCTCAAGGCTCAACGGCCGAACAGATACCAGATATGGGCCGACCTCATACTCCTACCCAGGTCCGACTTCCTTGTCCGATACCTCCCCAAGTCCGACACCTCCCTCAGAGTCCGACACCAAGGACAGGATGACGTGTCTCACCTTATCTACAAGGACAGCTCATCCACTCATAGCTCAGTACAGGCTGGCCCTACTTGGGCCTAAAGCAAGCCCATTAGGGCAACTAGCTCCCCCCTATAAGTAGCTCCGTACTACATGGGGCTCAGGTACGTCCTCTAACCCTAATTATCACCCTCACACACCAGTGATTAGGGTTACTTCTTGGCTCTCTCTTTAGCCACTTGAGGACTCCCACCAAACATCACACAGAAACCCTAGACAGAGGCTCCTTTGAAGGTCTTCTTCCCTAACCCTTAGAGGACCTCACCGTCTAGGACATCACATTGGTGCCGTCTGTGGGGAAAGAGAAACTTCATCCCCACCCAAAAGATTCTACTATGTCCGAGACACAACCAGTTCAGAGGAGGAGGAGGGGGCGTCCAAGAAGGGTGCCGTCAACTGAGGACCTGCGCCTGCATCTTGAAGCCAATAGGGCAGCAAGGACCTCACCACCACCCCCTCCACCACCTCCACCTCCTCCCCCGCCACCACCCCCGTTTCCACCGCCACCTCCACCGCCAGAGTTCACGCACACCCACAGTGGATCGTACACCGTCCACACCGGAGACACTACAAATCCAACTCAGCACCAGGGAGGAGGTCGGCGCGTGCAGCTACGCTCCGAGCTCGGAGAAACCAACACAGAACAGCACTGCCACCGTGGCGAACGTGTCCACTCTGTCAGCACTACACATCGCTCTCACTCTCGTCAATCTTCACTCTCTCGAGATGCAGAGCTCTTGTCCTTGATGAGACAACAGATGAGGATCGTAGAACACCAAGGTAAAGCCATCGCAGATCTTCAGCAAGTTACTATGCAACGTTTGGCTGAACGAGCCGTTGTTCAAGCTCCAGCCCAAAACGAACTTCCTCCTCCCCCACCTCTTCCACCAACACAACCCCATTGACACCACAAACCTTTACAACACCGCATACTGTCGTCACAGAACTTACACAAACACCACTCCCTGACCAGCAACAACCTGATCCAAATGATTCCCATCCTAGACACCCTTTTACACCAGTCGTCATGGCTTATGAACCACCACCTGGGTACCTCGGACCCAGCAACATTCCCAGATATAATGGCCTCACAAACCCTCAAGAGCATATTCTCTCTTACGAGGGAGCTATCAACTTCCATGGAGGAGGAGATCGGCTCAAGTGCCGAGCTTTCTCCATGACCCTTCAAGCCCCAGTCCACCGTTGGTACTCAACGTTACCCAAGAATTCTGTCAACAACTGGACAGAAATGAAGCGAGTATTTCTCAACAGATACACTACTAGCTGTGTGCAACCCAGATCGGACCACACACTAGCAACAGTAACGCAAAAATCGGATGAATCTCTACGTGCTTACCTGCACAGATTTCACAATGAATCCAGCTCGGTTCCCAACTTGTCTCCCGAGGTGGATGTCCTCCTTTTGACCCAAGGATTGGCCGAAGGAGGGTTCAAAGACTCACTGATAGGAAAGCCACCGAGAGACATGGCCGAACTCAGGCAACGATCCAACAAATATATCAACCTTGAGGAATTCAACAAAGGTCTGGCAAGTAGGATGGATAACGTTCAAGCTGCTTCACAAAATGCCCTTCCCCGAGGTCATCCCCGCGGAAACAGGGATGATAGAGGAGGAAGAGCAGATCAAGGAGACCGAGGTCGTCCTCACGTCGGCCAGCAAGACGACCGCCGACGCCCGTACATCACTAAGTATGATTCTTACACCCCCCTGACGGTCCCGAGGTCACAAGTCTAGAGAGAGACCATGCAAACCGAACTCAGGGGCGTACCTCGGCCACCATTCCTCAGAAACCAAAGTAATATCAGGGGCAAGTCTAAATATTGCAACTTCCACGACGGATATGGTCACCATACCGATCAGTGCACCTGGCTTCGAGACGTTATCGAAGACATGGTGAGAAGGGGCAAGTTGCAACAGTATGTGCGAGAAGCGGTAGAGAGGAGAGGCCGAAGAAGGTCTCGCAGCCCAGACAAAGACAAAGGAAAAGCCAAAGCTGACCCGTCTCTGGAAAAGAAGGAAGAAGAACCACAACGGGTGAACATGGTCGTAGTTCAAGACCTAGATAAGTCACCGGAAAATTTCCGAGTTGAAACCATCTCGGGAGGTTTTGCCGGTGGCGGAGAGAAGAGGGCAGAAAGGAAAAGGTACATCAATCAGGTCTTGGCTGTTCACCACAAACCGGTCTGCAAGAAACCTTCTCGGAACATCCCCATCATTTTTTCTGACCAGGACATGGAAGACGTCATCCCGGATCACAATGACCCGATGGTGATCACGGCGTTGATCGGCAATTTCGAAGTCGCCCGAGTTTTCATTGATCAAGGAAGCTCGGCCGACATTCTTTTTCTTCATACATTTCAAGCACTAAAGCTGAGGTCAGCCGACCTCGTGCAATTTGAAGGCAATCTCATCAGCTTCACAGGGGAGGCAATTCGCCCCCTTGGAGTCATCCATCTCCCGGTGACCTTAAGCAACCAGCCTTCGACCCGAACGGAGATCATCAAGTTTTTAGTTGTTGATTCTGAATCCTCGTACAATGTGATACTAAGGCGAACCTACCTGCAGGCTTTTGGGGCAGTGGTTTCAACGGTTCACTTGGCAATGAAATTCGTCGGTTCTGACGACAAGGTCGTCACAGTCAAAGCCGACCAAGTGAGAGCCCGGCTCTGCTATAATGCGAGCCTACGGGAAGTAAAAAAAACAGAAAGAGCTCACCGATCAGACATTGGCCAAAGGGAGAGTTCTACTGGCTGATGTTCAGGTCGGACAAGATGTTTTTAGGTCCTCCCCTCGAGGGGGATGGTCAGCAATCCCCTCGATCCTTCCAGCCCTGGCAAGGCTGTCAAAGTAGGTACCAACATCCCTCAAGAAATCCAAGATGCAAGAAAGGAAAATCTCTCTTCCCTTCCAGTTCTCTCCAGCCCTCCACAGGGGGAGAATCTGTTCATTTATTTGACTGTTGCAGATCTCGCCCTCAGCTTTGTTTTGGCCCGAGGTGAGGGCCGAAGTGAGTTCCTCATTCACTCCTTGAGCCGAGCTCCCCAAACTCCCGAGCTCTGGTATTTCAAGATCAAAAAATCTGCATTTTGCAAAACTCCCGAGCTTGGTATCTCTCATCAGTTCACTTCGGTCGAGCACTACCAGGCCGAGGATAAGACCTCCTGAAAATGCGCTCGGAATTAAAAGGGCCCCTACAGAGGCGTTTCAGAAACTCACTCTGGGAGACCCTCGAAGGAACCGAGCTCAAGAATCCCCAGAACTCTGCAAAACCGAGAACCTACTTCAGTTAGGTTTACCTCGGAAATTATCAGCAGCCACCAACACCTCCAATTAAAGGATAAGTTTAAAAGCCGAGAACCTACTTCAATTAGGTTTACCTCGGAAATCATCAACAGTCACTAACACATCCAGCTAAAGTTTAGGTTTAATTTTAATTCTTGTTCATGTTTTTACATTCGCTTCCCCTAGTCATATTATGTCCCATTGTGATATATTCACCTTTTCAATTCCCCGAAAGGCAATGTACTCATGTCTATGATTAATGAAAAGTACAAACTTGCTCATACTCAAGTGCCACAGTTTTATATTCGTACGTACTAGCTTATCATTTAGCACTAGCCACCTAAATGTTGCATGGTGCTATGTACAGCCAACGTCTTCTAAGATCGGCTCATATGCACAGTGTACAAGGGACACCCGGTAAAGTACAGCTTGCTGTGAAATGTTCTCACATAACTTCACTCAGCAACCTCTTTCACATCGGGGACGAGGACACCCACCTCGGCTAAGGTGGGTGAATCCGAGATCCCTACCGTATCCCCTTATATACAGTACCTTTTTCCAGAGGAAAACTTATAAGATTACTGCACTTACTGAGTTGTCCGAGCTCAACATAATTAAGTTTTATGCCAAATTTTTTAAATCCGATCAAATCCGAATACAACAAGTCAAAAAGGACTTGTATTCTCAAAAACATTTTTACTTGGTCATTTGAACAAAACGAAACAAGTCTCAAAGACTTACGTTTTCTACAGCGTAAATTCACTTGATAATCCGACATCGAGTCAAGCTCGGATCCGAGGTATCCTTGGCAAACGTGCAACGAGTTAAACAAAATCGCATTCGTGCAACAAGTTAGAGACAAAACTTGCATCAAAATGACCCCGGACTCTATACGTATGCAACAAGTTAAAATAAAAAACTTGCATAAAAAGCTCAACATGCAACAAGTTAAACTGAAAAGAACTTGCATAACAAGAAAATGTTGTACACAATCAGCAAAATAAACATTGTCAAATATGTTACAAAGACATAAATAAGTCGCAAGCGGCCCAGCATAAGGGACTTATGCTGATTCATCTTCCACATCGGAAAGGACAACCGAGCTCGGGTTGAACTCCTCATCCAGTTTCTCCGCCAAGGGATTGGGAAGGTTCTCCTCAGGTTGGTCGAGGTCAACCTCGGCCCCATCCCTCTCCCAATCCACCATCTTCCCATTATGTACCCCGAACCCGGCACTTGCGCCGACGACTCGAATTCGGAGCCCTTGATTCAGGTGAAGAATCTGCTCCACGGCACTGGCGAAGATTTTAGCTCCCCCCTTCTCAAAATCAAAGTCGGCCTCGGACGTCGCAATCTTATGCCTAAGTGCTTGAGCAGCCCTCTTTCTCAGCATGGATCTCACCCTTTCATCCTCGGTCGGTCCCTCCTACCGACCTTCCTCCTTGGCTACCACCTTAGCTGCCTCCTCCGACGTCCGAGCTTCCTCCCTTATTTTGGCCACAGCCTCTTCATGATTTTTCAGAAGCTCCTCCACTTGCTGACGGTGCTTCTCCTCCAACTCAGCCAGCTTCTGGTCGGCGGAGCTCTTGCTACTCCGGAGATCAGCAACCTCGGCCGCCAGGTCGGACCGAGCCTTATTCTTGGCAGGAGACACCCAATCAGCCACATCATCAGAGACCTCGACCAACACATTGAACATGGTTGTCGCCCTCTTCAGTTGACAAGGCATCTCCTCGGCCGTCTTTTTCCACTCTGCTCCCGACATCTTTATAAGAGCATCTTTGAGCGTAGGCTTGGTGATGGTGGTCGGCGGCCTCGGGAGCATATCAGTTCCCCTCCTCGGACCGCTCGATGAAGGCAGGGTATCCGCAGCAATGACCACCTCGGCACTCGGACTCGGAGATTGAGGAGGAGGTGGGGCAATAACCACCGTAGGAGGAGTAGGATGGATCGGAGCCGAGTCGGTTGAAGTCGTATCAGTCAAGACCTCGGCAAGAACTGTGTCACTAGAAACGCTGTCGGTCCTTTGCCTCTTCCGAGCTTTCATTACAAGTTTCAATGCCTTCGACGACATATCGGACCAGTGTTCGTCTGAAAGCAAAATAACAAAGAAAAATTAGTAAGGAAGTTGAAAGAAAATATACAAGTGTAAGGGTAAAGTTAAATACCAATTTTGGTCAAGACTTCGTTGTCAGGGCACTTCATAAAAACTCCAATATCGAGCTGGAATTTCCGAGCCCGGTACTCAGTTTGGAAGTGGTGGGCCGTTACAACCTCATCGGCGTCAAGTGTTGCGCCCGACCACCGCTGTGGCGTGCTAATATGACGATTGAAGAACTCCGGGGTCCACTCCAAAGGGAACCTCGGACCCGTCTCGGACCGAAACCAAGGAAGCCCAGTTCCAACATACTTGTACTTAAAAAAATTGGGTTTAAAATGTTTCCAAGAATTGGTGAACATGCCGAATAACCCACAGTGAGCTCGGGCCTTAGCCGATACCCAAAGACGACCAGTGACCTCGTCTTTATTGCTGACGAATGGGTTGTACATCCACAGAAAGAGCCGAACCGTGCAAACCAACCTCTTGGCTCCGCAGTACTTTTGAAAGGCTCGGAGAAACGACCAAGTATTGGGGTGAAGTTGTGAAGGAGCCAGTCCGAGCTCGTTCAAGACCCTCATTTCCAGATCGGTGAACAAGAGGGTCACGCCGAGATTGTGAATCAGGTCGGCATAAAAGAAGAATGAATTATTATCAGTTCGGCTACATATCCTGTCATTTGCCGAACAGGGGAGTACTTCGTAAGAAGTCCCGGCGGCGTCGCCTGGGCAAGGCAGCACGACTCTCTTCACCTCGGAAAGCTTGTCCTCGGAGCAGAAGCTGGACTGGACTCCTTTGGGCTCCACGTCGACCCACTCATACTGATCGGCGTCGAAAGGCGCAGGATAAAGCTCAGGTCGACTGACGCACTTTCTGGGCGGCATGGTACCTGTGGAAGAATAGGGGAGCTCGGTGTTAGTCTAACAGGTTACAAAGAATAAACCCCCAGAAAACCCCCTCGAAGTTGTTCCGAGGGGCGAGCATCTCCCCTCTACCACAGGTACCCCCCGTTCGTACATTCTCTCTCTCTCCATCCTGTCAAAATCGGCACGCTCCCTACCATCGATGAACTCGGCCCAGGCGTATTGTCGCACCCACTCCCTTTGCTCTTCCCAGTCCCGAGAATAGACGACCTCAACGGGATCGACATCCAGGGTTTGTCTCTCATATCTACGCCTATACTCCCCATGACGACGAAGCGCCTCGTCCACCTCAGTGGAGGAGCAGGACGAGGAGGAAGAGCCGTCCTCCTCCTCGCTACTGCTCGAAGACAGGGAGACTACCCCTACCCATTTCCTAAACCATTCCCTACTCATATTTCCCCAATCCACTTCTCTGATTTTTCTGAAAAATAAAAACAAAAAACAAGAATCAAAAACTCTCGAAATATCCTAAAACATTCTCAGCCCAAAGACTGCCAAAACCCCAAGAACAATCCCCAGAATCAAAACCCCTAAACCCATAAAAAACACCCCATTTCAAAGAAATAAAAACGAAAAATATCAAACCTCCCCATACACACCATAAAGCAAAACAGAAACAGGAAACCCAAAAGTTCTTAATCCCTCACTCGAAAGCCAATACAGAGATAAGCAAAACCTAGAGAGAAGAAGGAAACAGAAATGAAAGAGAAGAAGCAAGTGTAACAGTACCTTAAGTAGAATAGGAGCGAAGGAAATTGGAGACTTGCAAAGTGAGAAGGAGTCACTTCTAGAGAAGAAGAAGGCGATGGGCAGAGAAGAGGAGTGGGGTTCGATGAGAAGGTTTCTGTTGAGAGAGAGGGAAAGTTGCTGTGGAGAGAGAAGGAAGGTTGCTGTGGAGAGAGAAGGAAGGTTTTTTCGTATGGAAGAGAGAATGATTGGTAGAGAGAGAAGGAGAAGCGGTTTCGTGTGATAGAGGGGGAAGAGAAACTGTTTTCCCCCTCAATTTTGAAGTTTGGGCCTGGCCCAAGTGACTCAGCCCAGCATGCAGCCACACATACCGGGACACGTGGCGCAGAGTAGCTGGAATCACGGACCTCGAGCAATGTCGCAGTAATGGCGACGCTTCGTTAGGCACGATTCCTGACACGTGTCAGACCCGGAAAAAGCAAACGTCACTTCGGAGCAGGATAAAGGACAGCTTTCAAACCTGCCCCGTCACAGTCAAAAGACGTCAGAAACAGCTGGATCCAACTTTTAACAACCCATCGTCCGAACTCCCCAGAACCTCGGAACAAGGCACAAATAGCCTTGACCGAGCTGGGGGGCCTATGTGGTGAACTCGGCTCTTATGCGGTGGATTTGGGAAAAGGAGCTAAACCAAGACCTCGGAACAAGGCTCAGATAGCCTTGACCGAGCTGGGGGGCTTATGTGGTGGACTCGGCCTAGCCGAGATCCTCAGAACCCTCGCTTAAGGCCTCACGGCCCTATAAGAAGCCCTCTGTGTGCTGGGCCGAGCTCAAGACTCAACGGCCGAACAGATACCAGATACGGGCCGACCTCATACTCCTACCCAGGTCTGACTTCCTTGTCCGATACCTCCCCAAGTCCGACACCTCCCTCAGAGTCCGACACCAAGGACAGGATGACGTGTCTCACCTTATCCACAAGGACAGCTCATCCACTCATAGCTCAGCACAGGCTGGCCCTACTTGGGCCTAAAGCAAGCCCATTAGGGCAACCAGCTCCCCCTATAAGTAGCTCCGTACTACATGGGGCTCAGGTACGTCCTCTAACCCTAATTATCACCCTCACACACCAATGATTAGGGTTACTTCTTGGCTCTCTCTTTAGCCACTTGAGGACTCCCACCAAACATCACACAGAAACCCTAGACAGAGGCTCCTTTGAAGGTCTTCTTCCCTAACCCTTGGAGGACCTCACCGTCTAGGACATCACACTCTTGAATAAAAGAAGCCATAGGATTTAGAGAAATTCCATTAATGCATGTGTGTGTTTCAAAGTGGGAATTAAAATTACTGACTCATCATGAATGAAGGGGGATGAATTTCTGATCAGATTTTTGGGGAAAAAGTGCCTTCTCTTCACCTATAAATAGACCATCACACCTCTCACCATTTCACACACTACTTGTTGTTATTTTGAGAAAAAATTCCAAGAGAAAAGAGAGACGAGGGTGGCGAGTTGAAGAGAGGAAGAGGAGGAAAATTTTCTCACTTTGGGGAAGTCATTTAGCTTAAGGAAGAGAGGTAACTCTAAATTTACATTTTTAAGTTATTTCATCTCTTCTTCTACTATTATTAGAATCTCTAATTCTTTTTATGATATTAAGAACTAAAAGTTTCTAATTCTTATTTTTATATTAGAATGAACTATGTTTTGTTGGTGATATTTTGATTTGTGGTCATATGAATTGAGGTTTAAGAAAAAGGGAAAAAATGAATTGTTTAAAGAGATAATCTCCCCTTTTTCCTTAACCCATGATGACCGAATTTTATGTTAAATAGGAAAATAAAAGTCTGGAAATTTTTGTGTAGGAATTTATATTTTGTATTTGTTTGAATTATTTTATTTCTTTTTGTTTGGATTCAAGATGAATGCACAAGGAATGGAAACTAAATTAAATTGAATAAGTTTAATGTACTTTTGATTTTTTCTTTTCTGGTCCGTGATATATATATATATATATATATATATATATATATATATATGTATATATAATAGGTAGTAGTTGTTGTTAATATGTGTATAATTGTTAGGTGACTTATTTCTTAAAAAGTATAAACTAATGGATATTATTTTATCTTTGATATTCTGATATGAAAATGAAATGATAATAGTTTTATGAAAATAAAATTTAATCCTGGATTTTTTTTTATGGTTGGCCGAAAAATATGATTTATTTTGAGTAAAAGTTACAAATGATTCATAGTGTTTTTGTTTGATAATTCTAGGAGTAATTGGGTAATTTTAATAAGGAAAAATAGATTTATAAGAATTGTATTTTTGTGTGTGATGATATGACTATGTGATTAAGTTAAGTTGTGAGTTTAGTTGCTGTAAAAAAATGATTTTCATGAAAGATGTCTATTTTATATTTTATTGATGATTAAAACAATTCTTTTTAATGTATAATATTATGTAACTATAATGTATAGGTGTTTTAAAAATTAAAAGTATTTTTCCTAATTGTGGAACAGTGACCGAATTTTTTAGAAGAAAAAAAATATATAGAGTTTGATAATTTTCCTAATTGATTTAATAATTGTTTGATATGAATAGAGGATTATTAGTATATATAAGTGTTTAGTTATTTTAATTCTGAAAAATAATTGATTCTGGAAAATTATGTTAATTCTGGAAAATTATTATTTATTTAAGATATAAGACCCCAAATGATTATTTTTATATGTGTTAGTAGTGCTTAATTTGTTTATAATTATTTAAGTTTGTTTGCTTTATTTTCTTAAGTTAATGCAACAAATTATGGTGGCTGTACAGTAGGTGAAATTATTTTATGTGATTTAGATTTAATCATTTTATTATTATAGGACTTGTAAAGAGATTTTAGGAAAAAGCGGCATGTGTTTCTGATAAACCATTTAGGAGAAAACTGATTTTTAAGAAATAGTGTATATGTTGTCCAAGATTGTGAAATAGTTGCATCAAGGATAGAAATTATTTTGAAATGAATTGATAATGTGTACTTTATGCTAAGATCTTTATTATAAGTATTTAAAAAATTTACAAGGAAGTATAAAAGTGATTTTGTGAATGTACTGATGCTTAAAAGTGATTTTTTCTGTGTACTGTTTATAGTCTGTAATTTAATTTCATTATCGATAGAGAAAAAGTATTTTTAACTTGGAATACTTGAGTTTATTTTCTCATTGAGTTATATGTGTTTATAACATGATCATGCAAAAATTGTTTACTGCTTGGATTGATTGAAAATGTGCATCAAAGAATTATACTTCAGATTCTTGCTGTATGAATAGTCTGGAAATGGTAGCTGTTATAAGATACTTAAAAGTAATATTTGTAGTAAAAGAAAAATTGAGATTTATTCTGAAGATGTTATGATTATGTTTTAAAAGTTATATTACGAATTGGAAAAGATTTTCATGATTTAAAAGCTAAAGAGAAAAAGTGATTTCCTGACTGTGTTTGATTTTCAAAAAGGTTTTGATTTTTAAGGAGTAATTTATTTTCTAAGAGTTTATATATTTTCAAGACGTCAAGGATTTTTAAGAAAATAGTGTTTGTCCAAAAGTTATAGTAATTTTAATTTTAAGTCGGTATAGATATTTATAGAGCTATTTTTGTAAATATGGTTTGATTAAAGGTCTGCATTTGGAAACAAATAGCGCAACTGTGAATCAAGCTGCGCGAGTTCTTAGCTGCATCTCGAGGTGAGAGAGTAGCCATCTTAAGACACAATGGCACCATAGTAACATTAGGACGATTTCGACCATCTCAAAGGTCGGAATCCTAAGTTATCTGTCAATATACGAGACGACAATTGGTTGTGGTGTGTTTAGTCGTCCTGCGTTGCGACAGTAACTATTGTTGATTGTCTGATTTTATTTGGTTATGATATATTATTCTGTTTATATGGCATTGGAAAATAATGATAAATTATGTGATGAAGTATCGATGAAAATTGTATAATTGAAAAATGGTGATTGATGGATATGATTGAGATTATTGGATATGTTGAAATAATTGTTCCTATGGAAAGGACTTGGTATTATGGAATTAAGTTATGAAAATAAAATATGATAAAGATTAATGAATTTTATGAAATGGTGGAATCGTTATTAGTGTACAGTGATGGTGCAAGCGGCACAATGACTAAGTTTTATTTTCCCTTTAAGTGACTGGCCACGTGAATGACTTTGCCGTGGTTCATGTCTTGTGGATTCCACTGTACGATAGGGAGGTGTTTGCTGTGGTCCCTTAGAGGTCGAGACCCGTTAGAAGCACGGCTTAGAATGGGTCGACCCAACTTAGGTTTAATAAAAGACTGAAAAGATTTAAAAGACTCTAAGCTTAAATCCTTTCTAACTACGCGTTGAGAGTGAAGTAGTGGAGAGGAAAGACACCCTGTTTATCTACGGATACTCAGGAGTTAATTGTGATAGGGGAGGGCAAGGACGGTGACTCGTCAAGAAGCCTAAGAGCGCTTCCCTAGGCAGGACGAAGTTACAATGGTCAAGGTCACTTGCCGGGCATTGATCGTAGCAAGGACTGCAACCGAAACTAGGGATAGAGCTGTCGCCCCCTTGAGCAAATACTAGATGGTGTAGAGGGAATCTGAACAAGGCTAAAAGTCACTGATTTTCTTACTGCGATCATGGCGGTTGGCCATATTGATGGTTCCAACATGGCGGATCTCGAGTTGTTTACTATGTTTTCCTTGTTGGTACGTACCCTTTGACTTCGATGCCTGTGTGGTTAGGATTCCTGTGTGTCCCATCTGCTTTCTGAACTAGGTTGCGGTTGGATATTGAAGGAGGAGATGGATCGTGTGTGCTAATCTACCCCCTTACCTCAATGATTTCCCTCCCTAGATCATTGATGGTTGTGAAAATACTTAGTGGAAAGATTATGAGTATGGAATATATAAAAGAATAATATTAAGTTATGTGATAAAGTCGTATGGATAAAAGTTGTAAAGAGGATAAAGTTGTAATAATATGATATAATGATTTTTGGAAGAGAAGAGGTCGTAATGTTATATTGTATGCGCTTGGTTCTAGTGCGATCCATGGCATAAGTCCATGCCGTCGACGAACTTATTCGTTCTGATCGCTAACTCTCTCTCTTCTTTCCTTTTTTGTGGACATCGGGGAACAATGCTCACAGATGTCAGACCAAGTAGTTTTTCAAGTCGTAGTTGCTTGAGTTGGAAGATGATCGCAAGATGGAGCATGCAAAAGCGACAACCAAGGAATCTTTCAAGACACTGATGGTGAAGGATAACAATGAAGATTAGTAGTCTAAGTTAGTAGATTTCTTGTTTTTTATTCCATCTTTGGATGGGTAGGACATGATTACTCTATCCTGAATGTAACCCCTGTTGTAATAAATATTTATTCGAAATAAAATGAAAGAAGTTATTTTGGTTACGTATTATGTTCCTAAAGTGATTAAACTGTTTTCCGCAAAAATATGACATTGAGAAAATGTGTTTTTGGAAATGTGTTGGAGGATAACATCTCTTTTTGGAAATAGAATTTTATGACGCGAGTTAAGTATCAAATCATTTTGTAAACAAATGAATCAAATTGTTTTATGAAAATATTTTTGTAAAAGAATTAAAATAAACTGATTTTGGAAATGTTTATATATAAAAAAAATGGCGCAAATTTTTAGTGAAAATTCTAAGTCCAAATTGGGGTGTTACATTTAGTGGTATCAGAGCGATGGTTGTCCTTAGTGGCCTTAAGCATAGCCTTATATGCTTTCCTTGTGTGACTCTGTTTGATAGTTTGTAGTATGGTTGACTTGTGGCATGAGCATAGCCTGATATGCTTACTTGCATGACCTTTTTGCTTA
The DNA here is from genome assembly GCA_037953625.1 of Crotalaria pallida. NCBI lineage: Eukaryota > Viridiplantae > Streptophyta > Magnoliopsida > Fabales > Fabaceae > Crotalaria > Crotalaria pallida. The sequence continues at coordinate 112,739,310 of CM075652.1, read as the reverse complement.
GACTTCAATCCCACGTGTATGATAGAATCAAGATGGCTCGTCGACAAGAGGAGCAAATGAATGCTCAACAAGCTGCTATCCTGGCTCAGACAGTTGCAACTCTGGCAAGAGTAAGGGACAACGTGAATCTCATGCAACAACAGCTTCAACAGAATCAGAATGCGAATGCCGGTGGACAAGGAAGAGTGTTTGCTATGGTTGGGAATGAGAATGCTAATGCGGCTAGAAGTTCTTAGGGTCGATGTTTGTTTTTGAAAAAAGTGGATTTATCCACTCGTCGTGTCTAGTCCTTTGATTGTTTTGTTACTTGACTTGTTTTGAAGGAGTTTTCCTTCTCGTACTTTGATATTTTAAGGTGGAAATTTTAAGATTTAATGCATGAATACCGTTATTTTCATAAGGATGTTATGCCTTATTCTCAATAGCATGGTATTTCTCGGGGACGAGAAATCTCTAAGTTGGGGAGGATTGTGAGACCCACAATTTTTCCCAATTTATTTGTGAATTTATAATTGAATTTAAGAAATTATATTTGATTTTGATACCTGGATTTAATTAAAATTGTATGAATTATATATATATATGTATATATACACGTGAGATATAGATTATATATATATGCATACCAATGTTTTCCCTAGTATATTTAAATGAAATATTTTAAGGTAAAGTATTTGATTTAACTGATCTTAGAAGATGAAATGTTTTTTGAAGGATTAAGGTATCCCATCTTCAGAAATTCATATCTTTTAAACTGTACGTTGAAAAATTACAAATGATATGTCAAAACGACCGTATCGAAACGTAGATTATGAAAATGTAAAGCTTTGATTTTTATTTTGGAGTTTTCGAAATTTTATCACTGCTACAGTACTGAACGAATTTTTGAGTTTTAAGAGTAAAGGTGTGATTTTAATGCATTAAATGACCTTTTGACTCAAGTGTATTTTATTTTGAAAACAAAAATACATTTCTGAGGTTTTCTATTGGACCACAGTCCAAATAAAATATATTTTCGTATTTTTTCTTATTATAAAATTATTTGAAAGCTTATGAAGTGCATTTTTGAAGGAAACGATCTTAGAGCTTCAAAAATTCATAACTTTCAAACCGTAAGTCCAAAAATTATAAACTCTATATGAAAACGATCGTATTGAAATATAGTATCTTAATATGTGAAAATAAAATTTTTATTTTGACATCTACGAAAAAGTACTGTACAGTAGGGAAAAACGAATTTTTGGTATTTTTAACTTAGAAAAATTATTTTGGAGCATAAAATAAATTATTGGACTATAAAATAATTTTATTTATATATTTAAATATTTATCTAAGTGCCTACTGGTTTCACTGTTAAAATATTAGCATTTTTCTAATTATTTCTGAATTATTAAAAATGAAAGCTTTAATGTGATTGGTCAATTATGTGGTGAATTCAAAATGGGTCAATGGAAATTTTTTCTCCTCTTTTTATATGTGTGTGCCATCCAGAAATTAGGAGGGAGAGAAAGGAATATTTTCTAAAAATTGTGGGAATATCTCTTGAATAAAAGAAGCCATAGGATTTAGAGAAATTCCATTAATGCATGTGTGTGTTTCAAAGTGGGAATTAAAATTGCTGACTCATCATGAATGAAGGGGCATAAATTTCTGATCATATTTTTGGGGAAAAAGTGCCTTCTCTTCACCTATAAATAGACCATCACACCTCTCACCATTTCACACACTACTTGTTGTTATTTTGAGAAAAAAATCAAAGAGAAAAGAGAGAGGAGGGTGGCGAGTTGAAGAGAGGAAGAGGAGGAAAATTTTCTCACTTTGGGGAAGTCATTTAGCTCAAGGAAGAGAGGTAACTCTAAATTTACATTTTTAAGTTATTTCATCTCTTCTTCTACTGTTATTAGAATCTCTAATTCTTTTTATGATATTAAGAACTAAAAGTTTCTAATTCTTATTTTTATATTAGAATGAACTATGTTTTGTTGGTGATATTTTGATTTGTGGTCATATGAATTGAGGTTTAAGAAAAAGGGACAAAATGAATTGTTTAAAGAGATAATCTCCCATTTTTCCTTAACCCATGATGACCGAATTTTATGTTAAATAGGAAAATAAAATTCTGGAAATTTTTGTGTAGGAATTTATATTTTGTATTTGTTTGAATTATTTTATTTCTTTTTGTTTGGATTCACGATGAATGCACAAGGAATGGAAACTAAATTAAATTGAATAAGTTTAATATACTTTTGATTTTTTCTTTTCTGGACCGTGATATATATATATATATATGTATATATAATAGGTAGTAGTTGTTGTTAATATGTGTATAATTGTTATGTGACTTATTTCTTAAAAAGTATAAACTAATGGATATTATTTTATCTTTGATATTCTGATATGAAAATGAAATGATAATAGTTTTATGAAAATAAAATTTAATCCTGGATTTTTTTTTATGGTTGGCCGAAAAATTTGATTTATTTTGGGTAAAAGATACAAATGATTTGTGATGTCCTAGACTGTGAGATCCCCAAAGGTTAGGGGAGAAGACCTTGGGGAAGCCTCCGTCTAGGGGTTTATCTGTGATGTTTGGTGGGAGTCCTCAGGTGGCTAAGGAGAGAGCCAAGGAGTAACCCTAATCACTGGTGTGTGAAGGTGATAATTAGGGTTAGAGGACGTACCTGAGCCCCATGTAGTACGGAGCTACTTATAGGGGGGAGCTGGTTGCCCTAATGGGCTTCCTTGAGGCCCAGGTAGGGCCAGCCTGTAATAAGCTATGAGTGGATGAGCTGTCCTTGTGGATAAGGTGAGACACGTCATCTTGTCCTTGGTATCGGACTCTGGGGGAGGTGTCGGATTCAGGGTGGTGTCGGACTCTGGGTGATGTCGGACAAGGAGGTCGGACCTTAGTAGGAGGATGAGATCGGCCCGTGCCTGATATCTGTTCGGCCGTTGAGCTTTTAGCTCGGCCAAGTATACAGGGGGTTTCTTGAAGGGTCCTTTAGGTCCTAAGTGAGGGCTACGTGGAGCTCGGTTAGGCCGAGTCCACCACATAAGCCCCCCAGCTCGGTCAAGGCTATTTGAGCCTTGTTCCGAGGTCTTGGGTCAGGTCCCTTTCCCAAGTCCACCACATAAGCAGCCGAGTCCACCACATAAGCCCCCCAGCTCGGTCAAAGCCATTTGAGCCTTGTTCCGAGTTCTAGGGAGTTCGGATGATGAGCTGGATCCAGCTGTTTCTGACGTCCTTCCATCATGACGGCGCAGGTCTGAGAGCTGTCCTTTCACCTGCTCCGAAGTGACGCTTGCATTCTCCAGGTCTGACACGTGTCAGAAATTACACCTAACGAAGCGTCGCCATTACTGCGACGTTGCTCGAGGTTCGTGATTCCAGCTACTCCGCGCCACGTGTCTTATTGTGTATGGCCTCATGCTGGGTTGGGCCTCTTGGACCAGGCCCATAGTTCGAAAGTGGGGGAAAACGGCGGTTTCTCTTCTCCCTCTTTCACAAAAATGCTACTTTCTCTCTCTTCCACAATTATTCTCCCTCTCTCTCTCTGCACAATACGAAGATCCTTTCTCTTTCTCTGTAATCCTGAGATCTTTCTTCTTTCTCTCCACGAACGAAAACTCTTCCCTCTTATGCTGCAGTTTCTTCTCCTCCATTTCAACAGTAAATTCGTTTTGACTTTGCAATCTCTTTCCTCTAGGCTTATAATCTTAAGGTACTGTTTCCTTCCCTGTTTTTTTTCTTCTTCCCTTCTCTTCTCTTCTTACTGTCTCACAGTTTATATGGTAGGGGCTAGTGGTTTTGTTCTTTTGTTTTTATGGGCTGGGGTATTCTTCCTAGGTTTTGGGGTTTTGATTTTGGGGAATACTGCTGGGGTTTTTGGAGTTTCTGGGTTTGGGGTGTTTTAGGATTTGTGGAGGGTTTTTGATTCGTGTTTTTGTTTTTACTTTTCAGAAGACCAGAGAAGTGGATTGGGGAAGTATGAGTAGGGAATGGTTTAGGAAGTGGCTAGGGGTAGTCTCCCTGTCAACCAGCAGTTCTGAGGAGGAGGATGGCTCTTCCTCCTCGTCCTTCTCCTCCACTGAGGTAGACGAGGCGCTCCGTCGCCAAAGGGAGTATAGGAATAGGTATGAAAAGCGAGTCCTGGAGGTTGATCCCGTTGAGGTCGTCTATCCTCGGGACTGGGAAGAGCAAAGGGACTGGGTATGCCAATACGCCTGAGCCGAGTTCGTCGACGGTAGGGAGCGTGCCGATTTTGAAAGGATGGAGAGAGAAAGGATGTACGAACGGGGGGTACCTATGGTAGAGGGGAGGTGCTTGCCCCTCGGAACAACTTCGAGGGGGTTTTCTGGGGGTTTATTCTTTGTAACCCGTAGGACTAACACCGAGCTTCCCTGTTCTTCCACAGGTATCATGCCGCCCAGAAAGTGCATCAGCCGACCCGAGCTTTACCCTGCGCCTACCGATGCCGATCAGTACGAGTGGGTCGACGTGGAGCCTAAAGGAGTCCGGTCCAGCTTCGACTCCCAGGACAAACTTGCCGGAGTGAAGAGAGCGGTGCTGCCCTGTTCGGGGGATGCTACTGGGACCTCTTATGAAGTTCTACCCTGCTCGGCAAACGACAGGATCTGCTCGCGGACTGATAATAATTCTTTTTTCTTTTACGCCGACCTGATTCACAACCTCGGTCTGACCCTGCCATTTACCGACTTGGAGATGAGGGTTTTGAACGAGCTCGGTTTGGCCCCTTCGCAACTCCACCCCAACACTTGGTCATTTCTTCGAGCATTTCTGAAGTATTGCGGAGCCAAGAGGTTGGTGTGCACAGTTTGGCTCTTCATGTGGATGTACAACCCGTTCGTCAGTAATAAAGACGGGGTTACTGGTCGGCTTTGGGTGTCAGCCAAGGCCCGAAGTCACTGTGGGCTATTCGGCATGTTTACGGACTCTTGGAAGCATTTCAAGCCAAAAAATTTTAAGTACAAGTATGTTGGAACGGGGCTACCTTGGTTTTGGTCCGAGACGGGTCCGAAGTTCCCTTTGGAGTGGACCCCAGAGTTCTTCAGTCGCCACATCGGCACACCGCAGAGGTGGTCGGGCGCAACACTTAATGCTGATGAGGCCGTGACGGCCCATCATTTCCAAACCGAATATCGTGCTCGAAAATTCCAGCTCGACATTGGAGTTTTCATGAAGTGTCCTGACAGCGAAGTCTTGACCAGAATTGGTAGTTAACTTTATTCTTAAACTCGTACATTTTCTCTCAACTTTCTTACTAATTTTTCTTTATCCTTTTGTTTTCAGACGAGTATTGGTCGGATATGTCGTCTAAGGCACTGAAAGCTGCAATGGAGGCCCGCAAGAGGAAGAGATCCGAGGGCTCTTCCAGTGAAGCTGTGGCTGCCGAAGTCTCTACCGATACAACCTCCACCAATTCGGCTCCACTCCATCCTACTCCCCCTGCGGTGATTATCGCCCCACCTCCCCCTCAGTCTCCGAGTCCGAGTGCCGAGGTGGTTATTGCTGTAGATACCCCGCCTTTATCGGGCGGTCCGAGGAGGGGAACTGATATTCTCCCGAGGGCGCCGACCACCATCGCCAAGCCTACGGTCAAAGATGCTCTTATAAAGATGTCGGGAGCAGAGTGGAAAAAGATGGCCGAGGAGCTGGCTTGTCACCTGAAGAGGTCAACAACTATTTTTAATGTGTTGGCCGAGGTTTCTGAAGATGTGGCTGAGGGGGTATCTCCTGCCAAGAAGAAGGCTCGATCCGATATGGTGGCCGAGGTGGCGGATCTGAAGAACAGCAAAAACTCTGCCGAACAGAAACTGGCCGAGTTGGAAGGGAAGCATCGCCAGCAGGTGGAGGAGCTTCTCAAAAATCATGAAGAGGCACTGGCCCAAGCGAAGGCCGATGCTAAAGAAGCTGGTCGGCAGGAAGGCTTGGCCGAGGTGGAGAAAGTGAGGACTTTGCTGAAGAAAAGAGCTGCTCAAGCTCTTAAACACAAGGTGGCTGCGGCTGAGGCAAATTTTGACTTTGAGAAGGGAGGAGGCAAAATATTTGCAAGTGCTGTGGAGCAGATCCTGCACTTGAATCAAGGACTCCGAATCCGAGTCGTCGGCGCCTGTGCCGGGTTTGGGGTAGAAAATGGGAAGATGGTGGACTTTGAGCGGGATGGGGCCGAGGTTGACCTCGACCAGCCTGAAGGGAACCTTCCCAACCCTTTGGAGGAGAAACCGGATGAGGAGTTTGATCCGAGCACGGTTGTACTGTCCGACGTGGAAGATGATGCAGCATAAGTCCCTTATGCTGGGCGGCTTGCAACTTGTTTATGTTTTTGTAACATACTTGACAATGTTGAATCGTATTTTATTTTGCTGATTGTGTACAACATTTTCTTTTAATGCAAGTTCTTTTCAGTTTAACTTGTTGCATGTTGACATTTTTATGCAAGTTTTATATTTTAACTTGTTGCATACGTATAGAGTCCTAAGGTCATTTTTATGCAAGTTTTTTCTCTAACTTGTTGCACGAATGCGAGTTTATTGAACTCGTTGCATGTTTATTTATTGGACCTCGGATTCGAACTGCGATTAGTTAGGAGGTTATCGAAAAAACCTGTTTTGAAAGATGCAAGTGTTTGAGACTTGTTGCATTTTATTTTAGATAGCCCAGTAAAACTGTTTATGAGAATACAAGTTCTTCTTTTACTCATGGTATTCGGACTTGATCCGACCTGAAGAGGTCATGATAAGGACGCTTGATCTGTCCTGCATATAAATAATGAGGCTAATCTCGGACAACTCAGTAAGTGCAGTAATCTTATAAGTTTTCCTCTGAAAAAAGGTACTGTATATAAGCGCATACGGTAGGGATCTCGGATCTACCCACCTTAGCCGAGGTGGGTGCCCTCGTCCCCGATGTGAAAGAGGTTGCTGAGTGAAGCTATATGAAAACATTTCACAGCAAGTTGTACTTTATCGGGTGTCCCTTGTACACTATGCATATGAGCCGATCTTATTTGCAAGATGTTGACTGTTCATAGCACCATGCAACATTTAGGTGGCTAGTGCTAAATGAGAAGCTAGTACGTACGTATATAAAACTATGGCACTTGAGTTAGGGGCAAGTTTGTACTTTTTCATTAATCATGAGCATAAGTACATTGCCTTTTAGGGAATTGAAAAAGTATGTCACAATGGACTAAAGGAAGCAGATGTAAAGATATTAACAGAAACTAAAATTAAACTTGAACTTTAACTGGGAGTGTTGGTGGCTGCTGATGATATCCGAGGTAAACCTAACTGATGTAGGTTCTCAGTTTTGCAACGTTCCAGGAATTCTTGAGCTCGGCTCCTTCAAGTGTCTCTAGCTTGTATGCCCCAGAGTATGTTTTTGAAACGACTCTGTAGGGGCCTTCCCAGTTCTGAGCAAATTTCCCATCTCTTCGGTTTTTAAGACCAATGTCTGCTCTTCGGAGCACGAGGTCTCTGACCTCAAAGGACCTGGGTTGCACTGTTTTATTGTACTGCTTGGCTTGTCTTTCCTTATCTTTTTTCTCTCAAGCAAAGGCGACATCTCGGATCTCTTCGGCCAGTATCAAGTTTTCTTTGATCAAATTTCCATTTTCTTCCTCGGGTCTGTCCTTCATTCGGAAGGTATGAATCCTTCGTTCGATGAGGATGACCGCATCACAACCATAGGTGAGTATGAAGGGGGTCTCTCCCGTTGAGGTCTGAACTGTGGTCCTGATCGACTAGAGGACCTCGGGTAGCAGATCGGCCCATGCTCCTTTGGTCTGTGTAATTCTCTTCTTGAGGCCATCAACAATAGCTCGGTTGGAGGCCTCAGCTTGCCCATTAGTCTGGGGATGCTCAACCGAGGAGAACCGATGAGAGATTCCAAGATTTTCATCTAGCATTTGGAAGTTGTTGGCAGCGAACTGGCTACCGTTGTTGGTGATTAGTGTGAGTGGAAGTCCAAAGCGAGAAATGACTTGTTTCAGAAAGAATTTCTGGATTCTTGCTGAAGTGATGGTTGCCAGTGGTTCAGCCTCGATCCATTTGGTGAAGTAATCTACTGCTACCACGATAAATTTTAGCTGGCCTGGGGCTGTTGGGAACTGTCTCACAATGTCCATTCCCCACATGCTGAAAGGCCAGGGGAAAGCCAGGGAGTGGAGTTCCTCGGAGGGTTTCTGATAAACATCACTGAAGAATTAGCATTGAGGACATCTTCGAACATGGTCAATGGAATCTGTCACTAAGGTTGGCCAGAAATATCCAGCCCTCAGTATCTTCCTTGCTAGGGATTTGCCTCCGACGTGGTGACTCCCCATTCCTCCGTGAACCTCGTTCAAGGTCTCTTGAGCTTCCTCGAAGGTGAGACATCGGAGGAGTGGGGAAGACATTCCTCTTCTATAAAGGACTCCATCCATAATGACATACTCAGCCGCCTTTCTCTTAAGTTTCTTTGCTTCCTTTTGATCGTCAGGGAGTATTCCATGTTCGAGGTATGCCCTTATCGAATGCATTTAGTTCGGTAGTACTGAAATGGCCATTACTATGCTTGGGGTCGAGATTTGTTCTTGAATGAGGCTTTTATTGTTCCCTCCGCCTTTCGTGCTTGCCAACTTGGAAAGCACATCGGCTCGGGAGTTTGAACTGCGGGGGATATGGGTGATGGAAAATTTGGCAAAATCAAGAGCCAGGGATTTAACTTTATCAAGGTATTTCTGCAGGATGGGCTCTTTGGCTTGGTAGTCTCCAACGACTTGGGAAACCACCAACTGGGAATCGCTCATAATTTGGACTTCAGTTGCACCGAGCTCCTTAGCTATGCGGAGGCCATCGATGACCGCTTCATACTCAGCCTGATTATTCGAGGTTAAGAACTCGAATTTCAGGGAATATTCGATGCTGAGTCCTTCCGCATTTTCCAAAATAACACCAGCTCCTGCTCCTTTTTGATTGCTTGAGCCATCAACATATATCACCCAGGTGTCCGAGCTAGAGCTTTGGTGGGGCTCTGTGAACTCGGACACAAAATCCGCCAATGCTTGCGATTTGATAGCCTTCCTCGGTTCGTAGAAAATATCGAACTCGGACAGTTCGATTGCCCATGCCATCATTCTCCCAGCGAGGTCGGGCTTCTGAAGAACTTGTTTAATGGGCTGGGCGGTCCTTACGACAATGGGATGACTTTGGAAATATTGTCGTAGCCGCTGTGCAGCAAGGATCAGACAAAATGCAAATTTCTCGATCTTGGAATACCGGAGCTCGGGACCTTGCAGAGCTCGGCTTATGAAGTAAACAGGGAACTCAGTTCGGCCCTCATCTCGGACCAACACCGAGCTGAGGGCGGAATCACCAACCGAAAGGTAAATGAAAAGACTCTCCCCCTGCCGAGGGCTAGAGAGAACTGGGGGAGAAGAGAGATATTCCTTAAGTGCTAGGAAAGAAGTTTCGCAGTTTTGGTCCCAATGAAAAGTTGTACCTTTTTTCAACAGTTGATACCAGGGTAAGGCTTTTTTCGCGGCCTGAGGGAGAAACCTTGACAGTGCTGCCATCCTGCCTGTTAACTGTTGCACTCCTCTTAGACCGGCAGGGCTCTTCATTTCTAATATAGCTCGGCACTTGTCGGGGTTTGCTTCAATTCCCCTCTCGGACAGCATGAAGCCGAGGAAGGCACCAGCGGGAACTCCGAAGGTGCACTTTTCCGGATTCAGTCTCATCTTATGCGCTCTTACCCTTTCAAGAACCATGGTAAGATCTCGGACATGGTCCTCCTTTTTCTTGCTTTTTGTAATCATGTCATCAATATAGACCTCCATGGTGGTACAAATGATTCCATCAAAAACCTTGTTCATCATTCTTTGATAGGTTGCACCAGCATTCTTCAAACCGAAAGGCATGACAGTGTAGCAGTACGTTGCCTTTCCAATTGTGAATGTGGTTTTATCTTGATCTGGGGGATACATGGGGATCTGATTGTATCCCGAGTAGGCATCAGTAAACGACAATAGCTGGTATCCTGCCGAATTATCGACGAGTTGGTCAATAATCGGCAGCGGATACTGATCCTTGGGGCAGGCTTTGTTGAGGTCGGTGTAATCCACACACATCCTCCAACTGCCGTTTGCCTTCCTAACCAAAACAGTGTTTGCAACCCATTCGGCGTATGGCACCTCTTTGATGAATCCAGCTTCCACCAACTCGGAAACCTTTTCCTGAATAACTTTTGATTTCTCTGTCCCAACTCGTCTCATCTTTTGTGCTACCGGCCTTGCCTTCAGATCCACGCTGAGCTTGTGACAGATAAAGTTTGGATCAATTCCCGGCATGTCGGCCGAGGTCCAAGCAAACAAATCCAAATTAGCTCTTAACAGGTCGATGATCTCGCCCTGGATCTCCTGAGGGAGGTCGGCTCCCACTTTAACAGTTTTATTGGGGTCAGAAGGATCAATTTGAACTGCCAACCATTCCCCTTAAGGAGAAGGCCTAAGATCATCCTGCTCGGCCCGAACATCCAGCTCAGCGAGTAGGACTCTCCCTTTCGCCAACATCGGACCAGTAAGCTCTTCTTGTTTCTTTTTAACTTCCCGTAGACTCGCGTTGTAGCAGAGCCGGGCTTTGATCTGGTCGGCTTTGACTGTGACGAGCTTGTCGTCAGAACCGACAAACTTCATGGCTAAGTGTAGTGTCGACACCACCGCCCCAAAGGCTTGGAGACAAGTTCTACCCAGAATCACGTTGTCGGGGGATTCGGAATCGACGACTAAAAACTTGATGATCTCCGTTCGGGCCGAAGGCTGCTTGCCTAAGGTCACCGGGAGGTGGATGGCTCCTAGGGGGTGAATCGCCTCACCCGTGAAGCTGATAAGATTTCCTTCAAAATCGACGAGGTCGGATGGCCTCAACTTCAGTGCTTGAAAAGTGTGAAGAAAAAGAATATCGGCCGAGCTTCCCTGATCAATGAGAACTCGGGCGACTTCAAAATTACCAATCAATGCCATGATCACCATTGGGTCATTGTGATCCGGGATGATGTCTGATTGGAGTTTAATATGTGATGTTTTTGTACTTTTTTTGACTCCCTTTTACATAGTAAGCGGCTTGTTTCTTGAGTAAATTGGAATAAAACAATGGAATTTTGTCATTATAAGATTTCTGGAACCTTTTGATGTGTTTGGTTTGTTTTTAGGTATTTAAAACAATGATTTTCACAAAGGAATGAAGAAGGAGAGCTTGGTACTTGAATTGGGAAGAAAAAGAGGAAAAAAATGAAGAAAAGTTGACCGTGGCGCCCAGGTGCGGGTCCCACGTGCCCAGGCGCGGGGTGGGGTCAACTGGCCAATAATGAGGTGCATTTGAGTGATTTTTTCAGACAGATTCACGCCCAGGCACAGGAGCTTCACGCCTGGGCGCGCAAAATGTGAGAAAGTGACACTATTCGCTGTTTTGATCATAACTTGAGCTACGCTTATCCAAATGAGGCGATCTATATATCATTTTAAAGCCAAGGAAAAGATCTACAACTTTGCCAGAAATAGCCTTTCTCAAATTCGTCCATCTTGGGGGTCAAAATCAGTGTCGAAGTTGATGTTAGACATAAATACGGGATTCTAGAAGGATTTTAATGATAAATTCTATTTGTAGATAAGATTCTTAAAGATTAGCTTATTCTAATAGGATCTTATCATATTATATTCAGATTTAGGATTAGTTTTATTAACATAAAAATCTTATCACATTAGATTGAAAATTAGGTTAGTCTTTATCTATATAATAATAGGATTAAGATTCATTCCGAGAGGAGAGACACTCATACAATTCCATAGAATAATAGTAGATTAGGATTTGAGACTTGGAGAAGGAACAAGGATTGGAGGTTTTTGTGAAGAACGCGGAGTTAGCTCAAGGATTCATGGTAATTATTTTTATCATGTTTATTGTGTTTTCTCTTGTAAGTATGAACTAATTCCATCCTTGGGATGTAGGAGTAAATGAATGAAACCTTTTCAATATTTCTAGTAATAAATTAATCTTGTTTTCCGTTATTGATTTATGTGTTTGATTGTTCTTATTTGTTTCTCATGAAAGAAGTTGTTTCATGACTTTTGAAAATCCTTTATGAATAGACATATGAATTTAGGATTTAGTCATTAATCAAACAACTCAATTGCATAGGCACAGACATGTTTTCTATGAATTGAGTAATTTTATAAAAAGAGGTTTTGACTGAACTTAATGAAAGGGTTAGGTTTTAAGGCTCCCTTGAGACATCATTGGGAGATTAATCTCTAAAATATAGAAACACGCTAAGATATTAGGTGTTATCTAATTTTTCAAAACCAATTCGGAATTCAAGGAAAATAAATTAATTTGTTATAGAATATTTAGGAACCTACATCGAAACTACGTCCCGCCTTTCCCCTTGTCAAAGAGTCATTTATTTTAATTTCTGTTTTTATTTACAAAATTCATAAATCCTTTATCTCGTTCACTAAGTAATATTAATTAGGTGGAATTAATTAAACGGTCACTCCCTTGGGTACGATACTCGGACTTCATTGTCTATATTACTTGTACGATCTGGTACACTTGCCAGAATCCCAACAAGTTTTTGGCGTCGTTGCCGGGGAGTGATTTTGTTTTAATTAATTTGGTACTAATTTAATTTTACTTAGTGTAACTTGGGTATATATTTTTATTTTATTTTTTTATTATTGTTATGTAACATGGCTTATTCTCATGATGACATAGAATTTATCAAATTTATTTTGTCATCACCTATTCCATCCTGTTTTGCACAAAATGTTTTTGATGAGATTAAAGTTTTTTATGGTCTTTTAGAGGAGGTGGTACAAAAATCTTCTATTACAGAAGATCAAAGTGCTTCCTTTTCTAAACCAATAGAAAAAGAAGAAATTGTGCATGATAAGATTGAGGAAGTGAAACAAGATAAATTCAATAATGGGATGAGTCTAGGGGTTGAATTAGGGTCCATTTTGCATGATGAATTTTCTGCTCTTGCTAAATGTATTGGATTGCATGAATATGTGGAATCCTCAAAAAAATTTCCTTCAATTTATCCCTTAATTTTTTATGACTTCCCTGATGCTTACGATGATGATAAGCCATTGTTCTCCTTTTCAGAGCCTGAAAAGGCAACCTTGTTAAGCCATGGAGTTTACACTTTCATAGACTCCATGCATGATGAAAGAGACAAGCACCATGTGATGATGCTTGGAGTGAAAAATGCACCATTTGACCCCGGAGGGTTTAAAACTATTTTTAAACATTTGCTCCAACATCATCCGTGCATATTTCCATGGGATCCAGGAATAACTTGTTATTGCTGCATAACATGGAAGTTGTGCTATAGGATTTGGGATCCTGGTGGATTCTCTTTAGTTTTCTAGTAGTGTAGGATTTAAATTTTTAATTAGGAGATTGAATAAAGAGTTTAGAGTTTTCTATATGTAACTGCTAATGGGGTGCTTCAAGCACTATTTTTAGTTGTTCATGTGACACGGGTGAATAAGTTTGGGGGAGTATCCTCCATGGTGCATCAAGAGAGAATGCTATGCTACAAAGGGAAGTCTCTAACTCCTTGCTTTTGTTTTTAGTTTTTAGTTTTTAATTTTTATTTTGTAGTTTATGATAGATTTGCTGCTTGAGGACAAGCCACATTCTAAGTTTGGGGGAGGGTAACAACATAAAATTTTTTCTGAACTTGATTTATCCCCTGGCTTTGTGTTGGTTTGTGTCCTGGCATGAGTATGCACTAATTCTAGGTGTTATATTTGTCCCTTTGATAGGTGTAAATGCTTGATTGTGATTTCCGACTTGTTTTACCCAGATACTAATTGGATTTAGCTTTAAAATTTTTTGAAAATTAGTTGTTTGACAAACTTGTTGTGAATGATTGATTAGTGAATTGACCTTAACCAGTGAGATTTTGAGCCTACACACTTGAAGGAGTAATGTTTAATGAATATTGTGATGAAACTCCTATTTCTTTCATGAGTGTTGTTTGCTTTGATTGTTTGTTCTAGAACTTGACTTGTGACCTTTTCAAAATTGACAATTGATTGCATGCATGAACATGATTAAGGCACTTAGGTTTGTGTTTTTGTGGCCTTCAACAAATTTTTCAGACATAATGATCCCTTAGTTGCCCAATTTGAGCCTGATGAGATATAATGATTTTTCTTGGTACCCTACATAAATTGAATTATTCTTGTGAAGTACCTTTGAAATGGTGAATGAGAAATTAAGAGGGATGTTAGAAATTGGTGAAAGTGTAAGTGCTGAAAATTTGATGTTTCTATTTCTCTTCTAAAAAAAAGAAGAAAAAAGAGCAACAAATGTGCTTAAAAAAATTTGAAAAGAAGAAGAGAATAGAAATAGAAAAATAAAAAGAAAGAAAAGGAAAAATCAAGTGAATTGAGTTGTGATTGTGTAATTACCGTATTGCTCATTTCATAATTTAAAGGGAAGTGTTGTGATTTCATTGATTAATCCCTTTGTTTATCCTTTTATTCTTTATCACACTTGACACTTTTAGCCATGGCCCCGTTATAACCAAATAAAGACCTTATGATTTGTGCATGTTTTCAATAAATTCAGTGGAGATGTAGGTCTATAGTCAAGCTTATGGTAACATGCTTTCATTGTTTGAACTTGAGTGAATTGATAATTATTACCCATATACATGAGAGATGTTGAGAGGTGGTGTGGTCACTAATCTTTTGCTCAATTTGAGTATGTTTTTCAACTAGTTTTCATTGAGGTGATTTGCTAGTGAAGAAAGGTATCTTGGGTAGGTGAGTTGGAATTTATGGTTAGGTTGCTATACCTTGGGAGGGGAGAATCTTAGGCTCTGAGTTTTACTTTTGCCTGGGACATGCAAAATGCTAAGTTTGGGGGTGTGAATGGAGTCTAATATATGATGTTTTTGTACTTTTTTTGACTCCCTTTTACATAGTAAGCGGCTTGTTTCTTGAGTAAATTGGAATAAAACAATGGAATTTTGTCATTATAAGATTTCTGGAACCTTTTGATGTGTTTGGTTTGTTTTTAGGTATTTAAGCTCTTAAAACAATGATTTTCACAAAGGAATGAAGAAGGAGAGCTTGGTACTTGAATTGGGAAGAAAAAGAGGAAAAAAATGAAGAAAAGTTGACCGTGGCGCCCAGGCGCGGGGTGGGGTCAACTGGCCAATAATGAGGTGCATTTGGTTGATTTTTTCAGACAGATTCACGCCCAGGCGCAGGAGCTTCACGCCTGGGCGTGCAAAATGTGAAAAAGTGACACTATTCGTTGTTTTGATCATAACTTGAGCTACCCTTATTCAAATGAGGCAATCTATATATCCTTTTAAAGCCAAGGAAAAGATCTACAACTTTTCCAGAAATAGCCTTTCTCAAATTCGTCCATCTTGGGAGTCAAAATCAGTGCCGAAGTTGATGTCAGACACAAATACGGGATTCTAGAAGGATTTTAATGATAAATTCTATTTGTAGATAAGATTCTTAAAGATTAGCTTATTCTAATAGGATCTTATCATATTATATTCAGATTTAGGATTAGTTTTATTAACATAAAAATATTATCACATTAGATTGTGTGGTGGACTCGGCCTAGCCGAGGTCCTCAGACCCCTTGCCTAAGGCCTCACGGCCCTATAAGAAGCCCTCTGTGTGCTGGGCCGAGCTCAAGGCTCAACGACCGAACAGATACCAGATACGGGCTGACCTCATACTCCTACCCAGGTCCAACTTCCCTGTCCGACACCTCCCAGGGTCCGACACCTCCCAGAGTCCGACACCAAGGACAGGATGACGTGTCTCACCTTATCCACAAGGACAGCTCATCACCTTATCCACAAGGACAGATCATCCACTCATAGCTCAGTACAGGCTGGCCCTACTTGGACCTAAAGTAAGCCCATTAGGGCAACCAGCTCCCCCTATAAGTAGCTCCGTACTACATGGGGCTCAGGTACGTCCACTAACCCTAATTATCACCCTCACACACCAGTGATTAGGGTTGCTTCTTGGCTCTCCCCTTAGCCACCAGAGGACTCCCACCAAACATCACACAGAAACCCTAGACTGAGGCTCCTTTGAAGGTCTTCTTCCCTAACCCTTGGAGGACCTCACCGTCTAGGACATCACATTGGCGCCGTCTGTGGGAAAGATAAACTTCATCCCCACCCGGAAAATTCTACCATGCCTGAGTCACAACCAGTTCAGAAGAGAAGGAAGGGGCGCTCAGGGAGAGTCCCGTCAACGGAGGACTTGCGATTGTATCTTGGGGCCAACAGGACAACAAGGTCTCCACCACCTCCACCCTCCCCACCACCACCTCCACCGTCTTTACATCCTAGCGCAACAGAGGTTTTGGCCATGATGAGACACCAAATGAAGACCATAGAACACCAAAACCAAGTCAGTACAAACCTTCAACGGTCTCCCATGCGGCGTTTTGCTGAACGAGCTGTTGTTCAAACTCCAGCCCCTAATGAATTCCAACAACAAACAGGAAATTTTGTTGTCCAAGGTTTGGTTAAGTCACCGGAAAATCTCCGAGTGGAAACTATCTCAGGGGGTTTCGCCGGTGGCGGCGAGAAGAGGTCGGAAAGGAAAAAGTACGTCAATCAAGTACTAGCGGTTCGCCACAAGCCTATATGCAAGAAATCACCTCGAAACATCCCCATCTGCTTTTCCGACAAAGATATGATAGGCATCATCCCAGATCACAACGATCCAATGGTGATCGCGGCGATGATTTGCAACTTCGAAGTCGCTCGAGTCTTCATCGATCAGGGAAGCTCGGCCGATATTATTTTTCTTCACGCTTTTAAAGAGTTGAAGCTGAGGTCAGCTGACCTCATAGAATTTGAAGGCAACCTTATCAGCTTCACGGGCCAGGCAATTCGCCCCCTAGGAGCCATCCATCTCCCGGTGACCTTAGGCAAGCAGCCTTCTGCCCGAACGGAGGTCATCAAGTTTTTAGTCATTGATTCTGAATCCCCCTACAACGTGATACTGGGACGAACCTGCTTACAGGCTTTCGGAGCAGTGGTCTCAACAGCTCACTTAGCAATGAAATTCGTCGGTTCCGATGACAAGATCGTCACAGTCAAAGCCGACCAGGTGAGAGCCCGACTCTGCTACAACGCGAGTCTACGGGAAATTAAAAAGAAGCAAGAGGAGCTCACCGGTCCAACTTTGGCCAAAGGGAAGATCCTATTGGCGGAACTGGATGTTCGGGCCGAGCAGGATGACCTTAGGCCTTCTCCTCAAGGAGAGTGGTTGGTAGTTCAAATTAACCCCTCTAACCCCGACAGAACAGTCAAAGTGGGTGCCGACCTCCCTAAGGAGATCCAGGATGAGATCATCGCACTGTTGCGAGCTAATTTGGATCTGTTTGCTTGGACCTCGGCCGATATGCCGGGGATCGACCCGAACTTTATCTGTCACAAGCTCAGTGTAGACCCGAAGGCAAGGCCAGTAGCACAGAAGATGAGACGGGTTGGGACCGAGAAAGAAAAAGTCATCCAGGAAAAGGTGTCCGAGTTGCTCGAAGCCGGGTTTGTAATAGAAGTCCCATACGCCGAATGGGTTGCAAACACTGTTTTGGTTAAAAAGGCAAACGACAGTTGGAGGATGTGTGTGGATTACACCGACCTCAACAAAGCCTGCCCCAAGGACCGGTATCCGCTGCCGATTATTGACCAGCTCGTCGATAATTTGGCAGGCTACCAGTTGTTGTCATTCACTGATGCATATTCGGGATACAATCAGATCCCTATGTATCCCCCTGATCAAGACAAGACCACATTCATGACCGGAAAGGCAACTTACTGTTACACTGTCATGCCTTTCGGCCTAAAGAATGCTGGCGCAACCTATCAAAGGATGATGAACAAAGTTTTTGATGGGATCATTGGTACCACCATGGAGGTTTATATCGATGACATGATTACAAAGAGCAAGAAAAAGGAAGACCATGTCCGAGATCTGACCATGGTTCTGGAGAGGGTAAGAGCACATAGGATGAGGTTGAATCCGGAGAAGTGTACTTTCGGGGTCCCCGCTGGTGCTTTCCTCGGATTCATGCTCTCCGAGAGAGGAATCGAAGCAAACCCCGACAAATGCCGTGCTATATTAGAAATGAAGAGCCCTACCGACCTCAGAAGGGTGCAACAATTAACTGGCAGTATGGCGGCACTGTCTAGATTCCTTCCTCAAGCCGCTAAGAAGGCCTTACCTTGGTACCAACTTTTGAAAAAAGGTACAACTTTTAACTGGGATCAGAACTGTGAAGCCTCTTTCCTTGCGCTTAAGGAATATCTCTCTTCCCCTCCAGTTCTCTCCAGCCCTCGAGAGGGGGAGAATCTTTTCATTTATCTTTCCGTAGGGGATTCCGCCCTCAGCTCGGTGTTGGTCCGAGACGAGGGCCGAAGTGAGTTCCCCGTTTATTTCATAAGCCGAGCTCTCCAAGGTCCCGAGCTTCGGTATTCCAAGATTGAGAAATTCGCATTCTGTCTCATCCTGGCTGCACGACGGCTACGACAATATTTCCAAAGCCACCCTATTGTCGTAAGAACCGCCCAGCCCATTAAACAAGTTCTGCAAAAGCCCGACCTCGCCTGGAGAATGATGGCCTGGGCAATCGAACTATCCGAGTTCGACATCTCCTACGAACCGAGGAAGGCAATTAAGTCACAAGTGTTGGCAGATTTTGTGTCCGAGTTCACAGAGCCCCACCAAAGCTCTAGCTCGGATACTTGGGTGATATATGTTGATGGTTCGAGCAATCAAAAGGGTGCAGGAGCTGGCGTTATTTTGGAAAATGCGGAAGGACTCAGCATCGAATACTCCATGAAATTCGAGTTTTTAACCTCGAACAATCAGGCCGAGTACGAAGCAGTCATTGCCGGCCTCCGCATAGCTAAGGAGCTCGGTGCAACTGAAGTCCAAATTATGAGCGATTCCCAGTTGGTGGTTTCCCAAGTCGTTGGAGACTACCAAGCCAAAGAGCCCATCCTGCAGAAATACCTTGATAAAGTTAAATCCCTGGCTCTTGATTTTGCCAAATTTTCCATCACCCATATCCCCCGCAGTTCAAACTCCCGAGCCGATGTGCTTTCCAAGTTGGCAAGCACGAAAGGCGGAGGGAACAATAAAAGCCTCATTCAAGAACAAATCTCGACCCCAAGCATAGTAATGGCCATTTCAGTACTACCGAACTAAATGCATTCGATAAGGGCATACCTCGAACATGGAATACTCCCTGACGATCAAAAGGAAGCAAAGAAACTTAAGAGAAAGGCGGCTGAGTATGTCATTATGGATGGAGTCCTTTATAGAAGAGGAATGTCTTCCCCACTCCTCCGATGTCTTACCTCCGAGGAAGCTCAAGAGACCTTGAACGAGGTCCATGGAGGAATGGGGAGCCACCACGTTGGAGGAAAATCCTTGGCAAGGAAGATACTAAGGGCTGGATATTTCTGGCCGACCTTAGTTATGGATTCCATTGACCATGTTTGACGATGTCCTCAATGCAAATTCTTCAGCGATGTTTATCAGAAACCCTCCGAGGAGCTCCACTCTCTAGCTTCCCCCTGGCCTTTCAGCATGTGGGGAATGGACATTGTGGGACAGTTCCCAACGGCTCCAGGCCAGCTAAAATTCATCGTGGTAGCAATAGACTACTTCACCAAATGGATCAAAGCTGAGCCCCTAGCAACCATCACTTCGGCAAGGATCCAGAAATTTTTTATGAAACAAGTCATCTCCCGTTTTGGCCTTCCACTCACATTAATCACCGACAATGGTAGTCAGTTCGCTGCCAACAACTTCCAGATATTAGCTGAGAATCTCGGGATCTCTCATCGGTTTTCTTCGGTAGAGCACCCCCAGACTAATGGCCAAGCCGAGGCCGCCAACCGAGCTATGTTGACGGCCTCAAGAAGAGAATTACGCAGGCCAAAGGAGCATGGGCCGATCTTCTACCCGAGGTCCTCTGGTCAATCAGGACCACGGTTCAGTCCTCAACCGGAGAGACCCCCTTCAGACTCACCTATGGTTGTGATGCGGTTATCCCCATCGAACGAAGGATTCATACCTTCCGAATGAGGGACAGACTCGAGGAAGAAAACGGAAATTTGATCAAAGAAAACTTGATACTGGCCGAAGAGATCCGGGACGCCTCCTCTGCTAAGGAAAAGAAAGCAAAAGAAAGGCAAGCCAAGCAGTATAACAAAACGGTACAACCCAGGTCTTTTGAGGTCGGAGATCTCGTTCTCAGGAGAGCTGACATCGGTCTTAAAAACCGAAGAGATGGGAAATTTGCTCAAAATTGGGAAGGCCCCTACAGAGTCATTTCAAAAACACACTCTGGGGCATACAGACTGGAGACTCTCGAAGGAGCCGAACTCAAAAATTCTTGGAACGTTGCAAAACTGAGAACCTACTTCAGCTAGGTTTACCTCAGATGTTATCAGCCGCCCCAGCTAAAAGTTTAAGTTCTATCTTCATTTCTGTTAACATTTTACACTTACTTCCCCTAGTCATGCTCTTATTTTCCACTTTGGGATATACCCACCTTTTTAATTCATAGGCAATGTACTCATGTTTATAATTAATAAAAAAGTACAAACTTGCCCATTATTCAAGTGCTACAGTTTTATATACGTACGTACTAGCTTCTCATTTAGCATTAGCCACCTAAATGTTGCATGGCGCTATGCACAGCCAACGTCTTGTAAAGGAGATCGGCTCATATGCACAGTGTACAAGGGACACCCGATAAAGAACAGACTGCTGTGAAATGTTTCCACATAGCTTCACTCAGCATTCTCTTTTACATCGGGGACGAGGACACCCACCTCGGCTAAGGCGGGTAGATCCGAGTTCCCTACCGTATGCACTTATACATAGTACCTCTTTTTTGAGGAAAACTTATAAGATTACTGCACTTACTGAGTCGGCCGAGCTTCGTCTTATTATTGATATGATCAAACGCTATTAGCATGACAGCTCTTTGCATGACAGTTTTAGCTATAATCAATCTCGAATACAACAAGTGAAAACAATACTTGTATTTTCAAAAACAGTCGCGTTTAGGTTGTCTAAAATGCAACAAGTCTCAAACACTTGCGTTCTTTTTTAAAAGCCTTCTTGGTGACTACCTAACTGATCGCAGTTCGGATCCGAGGACGAACGAGTAAACATGCAACGAGTTGGTAAAACTCGCATTCATGCAACAAGTTAAAGAAAAGGCTTGCATAACTTCGACATCGGACATAGTACATATGCAACAAGTTAGAATAAAAACTTGCATAAATATAACAACATGCAACAAGTTAAAACTAGAAAGAACTTGCATAAAAATAAAATGTTGTACACAATAAAGCAAAATACAACCCAACATTGTCAAACATGTTACAAAAAACATAGATAAATCGCAAGCTGCCCAACATAAGGGTCTTATGCTGCTTCATCTTCAACATCGGACAGGACAACCGAGCTTGGGTTGAACTCCTCATCCGGTTTCTCCACCAAAGGATTGGGCAGATTCTCCTCGGGCTGGTCAAGGTCAACCTCGAGCCCATCCTTGTCGTAATCGACCATCTTCCCGTCCTCCACCCCGAACCCAGCAGAGGCACCGACATACCGAATTCGGAGCCCTTGGTTCAGGTGAAGAATCTACTCTACCGCACTGGTAAAAGTTTTACTTGCCGCCTTCTCAAGATTGAAATCTGATTCATATGCGGCTACCGTGTGTTTAAGAGCTTGAGCGGCTCTTCTCTTCAGCAATGTCCTCACCTTCTCCACCTCGGCCAGGCCTTCCTACCGACCAGCCTCCTTTGCATCCGCCTTCGCTTGGGCCAGGGCCTCCTCTTGACTTTTCTGAAGCTCCTCCATCTGCTGACGGTGCTTCTCTTCTAACTAGGCCAACTTTTACTCGGCAGATTTTTTACTATTCCTCAGCTCCGCCACCTCAGCCGCCATATCAGATCGGGCCCTCTTCCTGGCTGGCAACACTCCTTCCGCAACGTCATCATCAACATTGGCCAACACATTGAAAATATTTGTTGATCTTTTCATGTGATAGGCCAACCCTTCGACCATCTTCTTCCACTCGGCTCCCGACATCTTTACAAGAGCATCTTTGACAGAGGCCCTAGAAGTGGGGGTCGCCGGCCTTGGAGTACCGACAGTAGTGATGAGCCCAGTACTTGGTGTCGGAGATTGAGGAGGAGGTGGGGCAGTGATCACCACAGGTGGAGTAGAGTGTGGAAGAGCGGAGTCGGTCGACGTGGTATCAGCGGTCGCGGCCTCATTGGAAGTACTCTCCGACCTCTTTCTTTTGCGGCCCAACGCAGCCTTCAATGCCTTAGACGACATGGCTGACCAATATTCCTCTGCAAACAAAAGGATAAAGAAAAATCAGTAAGAGAATTAAAAAAAAATAAAATAAAATTATAAGAGTATAAGAGCAAGGTTAGCTACCAATTTTGGCTAAGACTTCGTTGTCAGAACACTTCATGAAAACTCCAACATCAAGTTGGAATTTCCGAGCCTGATATTCATTTTGGAAATGGTGGACTGTGGCGGCCTCATCGGCATCAAGAGTCGCGCCCGACCATCTTTGTGGCGTGCCGAGGTGGCGATCGAAGAACTCCGGGGTCCACTCGAAGGGAAACGTCGTACCCGTCTCGTCCCGGAACCAAGGTCGAGCAGTGCCCACGAACTTGTACTTGAAGAATCTGGGCTTAAAATGCTTCCAAGATTCCGTAAACATTCCGAACAGCCCACAGCGAGCTCGGGCTTTGGCCGATACCCAAAGTCGACCAGTAATCCCGTCTTTGTTATTGACGAACGGGTTATACATCCACAGAAAGAGCCGCACTGTGCATACCAACCCTTTGGCCCCGCAATACTTTTGAAACGCCCTCAGAAACAACCAGGTGTTGGGATGAAGTTGCGAAGGGGCCAGTCCGAGCTCTTTCAGAACCCTCATCTCTAGGTCGGTGAACGGCAAGGCCACGCCGAGGTTGTGGATTAAATCGGCATAAAAAAAGAAGGAGTTGTCATCAGTTCTAGTGCATATTCTGTCATTCGCTAAACAAGGGAGAACTTCATAAGAAGTACCAGCGGCATCTCCCGAACAGGGTAGTACAGCTCTCTTCACTCCGGTGAGCTTATCCTCGGAGTCTAAGCTAGATTGCACTCCCTTCGGTTCCACGTCGACCCACTGATATTGATCGGCGTCGGAGGGTGCAGGATAAAGTTCAGGTCGGCTTATGCACTTTCGTGGCGGCATGGTACCTGTGGAAGAATAGGGGAGCTCGGCGTTAGTCTTACGGGTTACAAAAATATAACCCCCTAGAAAACCCCCTCGAAGTTGTTCTGAGAGGCGAGCATCTCCCCTCTACCACAGACACCCCCCATTCATACGTCCTCTCTCTCTCCATCCTCTCGACAAAACTCGGCCCAGGCATATTGTCGTACCCACTCTCTCTTCTCCTCCCAATCCCGAGGACGGACGACCTCAACGGGATCGATATCCAGGTTTTGTCTCTCACACCTACGCCTATACTCCCTATGGCGACGAAGCGCCTCGTCCACCTCCGTGGAGGAGCAGGACGAAGAGGAAGGGCCGTCCTCCTCCTCGTTACTGCTCGAAGATAGGGAGACTACCCCTACCCACTTCCTAAACCATTCCCTACGCATATTTCCCCAATCCACTTCTCCGAATTCTCTGAAAAATAAAAACAAAAAACAAGTATCCAACACCCTCCAGAAACCCAAAGCATCCCAAAACCAAAAACACCAGAAACTCCAATATCAATCCCCAAAATCACAAAACCAAAACCCAGAAAGAGCACTCTATTCCATAAAAGTAAGAACGAAGTTTCCAACTCCTCTCAAGTAAACCGCAAAACCATAAGAAAAGAAGAAAAGGGAAGAGGGAGAGAAATAGGGAGAAGAACAATACCTTAAGAATATAAGCTGGGTGGAAAGGATTCGCAGACCAAGCAAATTCGCGAAGGAAGAAGGTGATGACGGGCAAGGAAGGCGACAGGAGTTCGATGGTGCAAGAGGAAAAGAGGAGTGTGTTCTGAGAAAGGGGGAAGTTTTGCGTATGGAAGAAGGAGGGATTGACAGGGAAAGAATGAGAAGCGGTTTTGTGTGAAAGAGGGGGAAGAGAAACCATTTTCCCCCTCAGTTTTGAAGTTTGGGCCTGGCCCAAAAAGCCCAACCCAACATGCAGCCACACATATGGAGACACGTGGCGCAGAATAGCCGGAAGCACGAACCTCGAGCAACGTCGTAGTAATGGCGACGCTTAGATAGGTGTAATTTCTGACACGTGTTAGACCTGGAGAATGCAAGCGTCACTTCGGAGCAGGTGAAAGGACAACTCTCAGACCTACTCCGTCATAATGAAAAGACGTCAGAGACAGCTAGATCCAGCTCTCGACACTTCACCGTCCGAACTCCCTAGAACCTCGGAACAAGGCTCAAATAGCCTTGACCGAGCTGGGGGGCTTATGTAGTGGACTCGGCACTCATATGGTGGATTCGGGAAAAGGACCTAAACAAAGACCTCGGAACAAGGCTCAGATAACCTTGACCAAGCTGGGGGGCTTATGTGGTGGACTCGGCCTAGCCGAGGTCCTCAGACCCCTTGCCTAAGGCCTCACGGCCCTATAAGAAGCCCTCTGTGTGCTGGGTCGAGCTCAAGGCTCAACGGCCGAACAGATACCAGATACGGGCCGACCTCATACTCCTACCCAGGTCCGACTTCCCTGTCCGACACCTCCCAGAGTCCGACACCAAGGACAGGATGACGTGTCTCACCTTATCCACAAGGACAGCTCATCACCTTATCCACAAGGACATCTCATCCACTCATAGCTCAATACAGGCTGGCCCTACTTGGGCCTAAAGCAAGCCCATTAGGGCAACCAGCTCCCCCCTATAAGTAGCTCCGTACTACATGGGGCTCAGGTACATCCTCTAACCCAAATTATCACCCTCACACACCAGTGATTAGGGTTGCTTCTTGGCTCTCCCCTTAGCCACCAGAGGACTCCCACCAAACATCACACAGAAACCCTAGACTGAGGCTCCTTTGAAGGTCTTCTTCCCTAACCCTTGGAGGACCTCACCGTCTAGGACATCATAGATTGAAAATTAGGTTAGTCTTTATCTATATAATAATAGGATTAAGATTCATTCCGAGAGGAGAGACACTCATACAATTCCGTAGAATAATAGTAGATTAGGATTTGAGACTTGGAGAAGGAACAAGGATTGGAGGTTTTTGTGAAGAACGCGAAGTTAGCTCAAGGATTCATGGTAATTATTTTTATCATGTTTATTGTGTTTTCTCTTGTAAGTATGAACTAATTCCATCCTTGGGATGTAGGAGTAAATGAATGAAACCTTTTCAATATTTCTAGTAATAAATTAATCTTGTTTTCCGTTATTAAATTCTGTGTTTGATTGTTCTTATTTGTTTCTCATGAAAAAAGCTGTTTCATGACTTTTGAAAATCCTTTATGAATAGACATATGAATTTAGGATTTAGTCATTAATCAAATAACTCAATTGCATAGGCACAAACCTGTTTTCTATGAATTGGGTAATTTTATAAAAAGAGGTTTTGACTGAACTTAATGAAAGGGTTAGGTTTTAAGGCTCCCTTGAGACATCATTGGGAGATTAATCTCTAAAATATAGAAACACGCTAAGACATTAGGTGTTATCTAATTTTGCAAAACCAATTCGGAATTCAAGGAAAATAAATTAATTTGTTATAGAATATTTAGGAACCTGCATCGAAACTACGTCCCGCCTTTCCCCTTGTCAAAGAGTCATTTATTTTAATTTTTGTTTTTATTTACAAAATTCATAAATCCTTTGTCTCGTTCACTAAGTAATATTAATTAGGTGGAATTAATTAAACGGTCACTCCCTTGGGTACGATACTCGGACTTCATTGTCTATATTACTTGTACGATCTGGTACACTTGCCAGAATCCCAACAATGTCTTCCATGTCCTGATCGGAAAAGATGATGGGGATGTTCCGAGATGGTTTCTTGCAGATAGGTTTGTGGTGAACAGCTAAAACTTGGTTGACATACCTCTTTCTTTCTGACCTCTTCTCGCCGCCACCGGCAAAGTCCCCCCGAGATAGTTTCAACTCGAAAATTTTTCGGTGACTTTACCAAATCTTGCACCACGACCATATTCACTCGTTGTGGTTGTTCCTTTTTATTTTCTGGAGACGGATCAGCCCTTGCTTCTCCTTTGTCCTGGTGGTGTGTTGGATTTGAAGTTTCTCTAGTGTTGACGGTGTAAGGTCCACTGTGGGTGTGCGTGAACTCTGGCTGTGGAGGTGGCGGTGGAGGAGGGGGTGGTGGCGGTGGAGGAGGTG
This sequence comes from Crotalaria pallida, assembly GCA_037953625.1. NCBI lineage: Eukaryota > Viridiplantae > Streptophyta > Magnoliopsida > Fabales > Fabaceae > Crotalaria > Crotalaria pallida. The sequence continues at coordinate 112,712,833 of CM075652.1, read as the reverse complement.
GAGGTGGTGGAGGGGGTGGCCGTGGGGACTTTGCTGCTCTGTTTGCTTCCAGGTGCAAGCGTAGGTCCTCCGTCGAGGGCACCCTCCTTGGACACCCCCTCCTCCTCCTCTGGACTGGTTGTACCTCAGACATGGTAGAATCCTTTGGGTGGGGATGAAGTTTCTCGTTTCCCACAGACGGCGCCAATGTGATGTCCTAGACTGTGAGATCCCCAAAGGTTAGGGGAGAAGACCTTGGGGAAGCCTCCGTCTAGGGGTTTATCTGTGATGTTTGGTGGGAGTCCTCAGGTGGCTAAGGAGAGAGCCAAGGAGTAACCCTAATCACTGGTGTGTGAAGGTGATAATTAGGGTTAGAGGACGTACCTGAGCCCCATGTAGTACGGAGCTACTTATAGGGGGGAGCTGGTTGCCCTAATGGGCTTGCTTGAGGCCCAGGTAGGGCCAGCCTGTAATGAGCTATGAGTGGATGAGTTGTCCTTGTGGATAAGGTGAGACACGTCATCCTGTCCTTGGTATCAGACTCTGGGGGAGGTGTCGGATTCAGGGTGGTGTCGGACTCAGGGAGGTGTCGGACTCTGGGTGATGTCGGACAAGGAGGTCGGACCTTGGTAGGAGGATGAAATCGGCCCGTGCCTGATATCTGTTCGGCCGTTCAGCTTTTAGCTCGGCCAAGTATAAGGGGGTTTCTTGAAGGGTCCTTTAGGTCCTAAGTGAGGGCTACGTGGAGCTCGGTTAGGCCGAGTCCACCACATGATTCATAGTGTTTTTGTTTGATAATTCTAGGAGTAATTGGGTAATTTTAATAAGGAAAAATAGATTAATAAGAATTGTATTTTTGTGTGTGATGATATGACTATGTGATTAAGTTAAGTTGTGAGTTTAGTAGCTGTAAAAAAATGATTTTCATGAAAGATGTCTATTTTATATTTTATTGATGATTAAAACAATTCTTTTGAATGTATAATATTATGTAACTATAATGTATAGGTGTTTTAAAAATTAAAAGTATTTTTCCTAATTGTGAAACAGTGACCGAATTTTTTAGAAGAAAAAAAATATATAGAGTTTGATAATTTTCCTAATTGATTTAATAATTGTTTGATATGAATAGAGGATTATTAGTATATATAAGTGTTTAGTTATTTTAATTCTGAAAAATAATTAATTCTGGAAAATTATATTAATTCTGGAAAATTATTATTTATTTAAGATATAAGAACCCAAATGATTTTTTATATGTGTTAGTAGTGCTTAATTTGTATATAATTATTTAAGTTTGTTTGCTTTATTTTCTTAAGTTAATGCAACAAATTATGGTGGCTGTACAGTAGGTGAAATTATTTTATGTGATTTAGATTTAATCATTTTATTATTATAGGACTTGTAAAGAGATTTTAGGAAAAAGCGGCATGTGTTTCTGATAAACGGTTTAGGAGAAAACTGATTTTTAAGAAATAGTGTATATGCTGTCCAAGATTGTGAAATAGTTGCATCAAGGATAGAAATTATTTTGAAATGAATTGGTAATGTGTACTTTATGCTAAGATCTTTATTATAAGTATTTAAAAATTTTACAAGGAAGTATAAAAGTGATTTTGTGAATGTATTGATGCTTAAAAGTGATTTTTTCTGTGTACTGTTTATAGTCTGTAATTTAATTTCATTATCGATAGATAAAAAGTATTTTTAACTTGGAATACTTGAGTTTATTTTCTCATTGAGTTATATGTGTTTATAACATGATCATGCAAAAATTGTTTACTGCTTGGATTGATTGGAAATGTGCATCAAAGAATTATACTTTAGATTCTTGCTGTATGAATAGTCTGGAAATGGTAGTTGTTATAAGATACTTAAAAGTAAGATTTGTAGTAAAATAAAAATTGAGATTTATTCTTAAGATGTTATGATTATGTTTTAAAAGTTATATTACGAATTGGAAAAGATTTTCATGATTTAAAAGCTAAAGAGAAAAAGTGATTTCCTGATACAGTAGTCTGTGTTTGATTTTCAAAAAGGTTTTGATTTTTAAGGAGTAATTTATTTTCTAAGAGTTTATATATTTTCAAGACGTCAAGGATTTTTAAGAAAATAGTGTTTGTCCAAAAGTTATAGTAATTTTAATTTTAAGTCGGTATAGATATTTATAGAGCTATTTTTGTAAATATGGTTTGATTAAAGGTCTGCATTTGGAAACAAATAGCGCAACTGTGAATCAAGCGGCGCGAGTTCTTAGCTGCATCTCGAGGTGAGAGAGTATCCATCTTAAGACACAATGGCACCATGGTAACATTAGGACGATTTCGACCATCTCAAAGGTCGGAATCCTAAGTTATCTGTCAATATACGAGACGACAATTGGTTGTGGTGTGTTTAGTCGTCCTGCGTTGCGACAGTAACTATTGTTGGTTGTCTGATTTTATTTGGTTATGATATATTATTCTATTTATATGGCATTGGAAAATAATGATAAATTATGTGATGAAGTATCGATGAAAATTGTTTAATTGAGAAATGGTGATTGATGGATATGATTGAGATTATTGGATATGTTGAAATAGTTGTTCCTTTGGAAATGACTTGGTATTATGGAATTAAGTTATGAAAATTAAATATGATAAAGATTAATGAATTTTATGAAATGGTGGAATCGTTATTAGTGTACAGTGATGGTGTAAGCGGCACAATGACTAAGTTTTATTTTCCCTTTTAGTGACTGGCCACGTGAATGACTTTGTCGTGGTTCATGTCTTGTGGATTCCACTGTACGATAGGGAGGTGTTTGCTGTGGTCCCTTAAAGGTCGAGACCCGTTAGAAGCACGGCTTAGAATGGGTTGACCCAACTTAGGTTTAATAAAAGACTGAAAAGATTTAAAAGACTCTAAGCTTAAATCCTTTCTAACTACGCGTTGAGAGCGAAGTAGTGGAGAGGAAAGACACCCTGTTTATCTACGGATACTCAGGAGTTAATTGTGATAGGGGAGGGCAAGGACGATGACTCGTCAAGAAGCCTAAGAGCGCTTCCCTAGGCAGGACGAAGTTACAATGGTCAAGGTCACTTGCCGGGCGTTGATCGTAGCAAGGACTGCAACCGGAACTAGGGATAGAGCTGTCGCCCCCTTGAGCAAATACTAGATGGTGTAGAGGGAATCTGAACAAGGCTAAAAGTCATTGATTTTCTTACGGCGATCATGGCGGTTGGCCATATTGATGGTTCCAACATGGCGGATCTCGAGTTGTTTACTATGTTTTCCTTGTTGGTACGTACCCTTTGACTTCGATGCCTGTGTGGTTAGGATTCCTGTGCGTCCCATCTGCTTTCCGAACTAGGTTGCGGTTGGATATTGAAGGAGGAGATGGATCGTGTGTGCTAATCTACCCCCTTACCTCAATGATTTCCCTCCCTAGATCATTGATGGTTGTGAAAATACTTAGTGGAAAGATTATGAGTATGGAATATTTAAAAGAATAATATTAAGTTATGTGATAAAGTCGTATGGGTAAAAGTTGTAAAGAGGATAAAGTTGTAATAATATGATATAATGATTTTTGGAAGAGAAGAGGTCGTAATGTTATATTGTATGCGCTTGGTTCTAGTGCGATCCATGGCATAAGTCCATGCCGAACTTATTCGTTCTGATCGCTAACTCTCTCTCTTCTTTCCTTTTTTGTGGACATCGGGGAACAATGCTCGTAGATGTCAGACCAAGTAGTTTTTCAAGTCGTAGTTGCTTGAGTTGGAAGATGATCGCAAGATGGAGCATGCAAAAGCGACAACCAAGGAATCTTTCAAGACACTGATGGTGAAGGATAACAATGAAGATTAGTATTCTAAGTTAGTAGATTTCTTGTTTTGTATTCCATCTTTGGATGGGTAGGACATGATTACTCTATCCTGAATGTAACCCCTGTTGTAATAAATATTTATTCGAAATAAAATGAAAGAAGTTATTTTGGTTACGTATTATGTTCCTAAAGTGATTAAACTGTTTTCCGCAAAAATATGACATTGAGAAAATGTGTTTTTGGAAATGTGTTGGAGGATAACATCTCTTTTTTGGAAATAGAATTTTATGACGCGAGTTAAGTATCAAATCATTTTGTAAACAAATGAATCAAATTGTTTTATGAAAATCTTTTTGTAAAAGAATTAAAATAAACTGATTTTGGAAATGTTTATATATAAAAAAAATGACGCAAATTTTTAGTGAAAATTCTAAGTCCAAATTGGGGTGTTACAGCTCGAGGAGAAGATGAAGCAGTCATATCCGCAACTGTTCAATGCCGACTAAATTTCGAGGACGAAATTCCTGTAAGTGGGAGAGGAATGTAACATCCTAGGAATTAATAGTAATATAATAAATTGATAAAATAATATATATAAATATTTATTTAAGGATAGGATTAAGCCGTAGGAATTGTATAAGGGTAATGAGGTAATAGGAAGCATAGGCCGACCTAGTATGTAAGTATTGGACCTCGGACCGATCCCGGCCGAGCTAAATGGGGTCAAACGCGAAACTTGGTGTCAAGTTCGGATTAGCCGAACTCAGTGCACCTCACTTTATTATCCGAGAAGGAAGCTCGGACTACTGCTGTTCCTCTATACCGAGCCGACGTATCCTAGCTCCTCCGTGACAGCTCATGTTGAGCTGTTGGTCCATTGGGTTTCGCACCATCCGTACGATGTCACTATCATTGCTTTATGTCCTTTTCAAATCACTATTCATGGCTTCCTCTAGAAGCCAATGAATCTTATCCACATGTTTTGACTTCTCAAAGAAGCCTCCAATGAGAACCACACAAATGTTTCCCCTAAATGAATAAAAGAAAATCCAAATACACAACACACAACACTTTGCAATCTCACTCACTTTCCCCTTCGTCTCTCTCTCTTTTCTTCTCTGAAGTTCCAGCAACACACAAACCACAACATATTTTCTTTCTCTCCTCTCACTCACGAACATCTCCCCTCCTCCACCCACTTTTACCGGTTTGAGACCATCCTTCCTTCCGTTCTCTTCCCGTTTCGGACTTCCCTGGACCGGCGTTGTGTTTGGTGAGCAGTTAGGAGGACAGGATTCAAGGGAGTGTTAAGCTCTCAAGGCCAAGCATCAAGGGGAAAGCCATTCTCAACTCTTAACTCTTATCTCTCACAGTTTGAGGTAAGGAGTGAGTGTTACCTCTACTTGAGTTTGGGTTTTTAGGGTGTTCATAACGGGTGCTAAGAGTGGGTGTTAGATTAGGAATGGATATAGGTTAATATTAGAGAGAAAAGGTAAAAAGGGGTAATGGGAACCAATGAATAAACTAGAAACATGAATTTTAGGTGAAGAGGGAACATTATTTTCAGTTATATGCTCATATTTACATGCTGGACTGGTTAAATGCTTTATTCATATTGTTGTTGTGGTATAGGTGTTTATGAGCTTTGATATTTGTTCTTTATATCTGTGGCCGAGCTAAGAGAGGGTGAGAATGGGAAGTGAGAAAATGGTAACTATGGAAAGTAGGAGAGTTAGAGTAATAAGTCAGATAATGAGAAAGGTTAATGGAAAGAGGGAATGGTTAACAGGGTGAGCCGAGAGAGGCCGAGCTAAAAATAAATGGTTAAAAGGATAAGAGGAAGTAAAAGAGAAATGGTTGTGTGATCGGGTCATAGCAGACGCGTACTGGGTGCGTGCATTGATCGCGTCAGACGCATACTGGGTATGCGCAGCTGTAAGACGGGTACTGGGTACTCGCAGTTATGATTCACACAAGGTTCAGAGCACGGAATCGGTGGGATGTGTTCCTGGTCATAGCAGACGCTTACTGGGTGCGTGCCTTGATCACGTAAGACGCCGAGATGCGCAGCTGTAAGACGGGTATTGGGTGCTCGTAGTTATGGACACTCCTGACTCCATAGAATGATCGGCGGTAGTGCTACTGGTCATAGAAGACGCGTACTGGGTGCGTGCATTGATCGCGTCAGACGCATACTGTGTATGTGCAGCTGTAAGACGGGTACTGGGTACTCGCAGTTATGGACACTCCGATATCCGACCTTAAATGGTGTAAGACATGCACTGGGTGTATGCATCCGAGAAGAGTAAAAGATTGTAAGCTATGTAAAAGTGGAATTATGAGTAATGAATCTGAGATAGAGATGGTAGTCCGAGGTAAGAGAGTAGTGGCCGAGAAACTGAGTGTAAGAATTAAGGAAAAGGGTATGAGGAGAATTAATCGGATGAACCTAAGTGTAACTAATAGGTAATGTATAGCTAGATTAGAGTGTATGATGTGAACCGAGCTAATTGATATTGTATGATGTGAACCGAGATAAATGATGATGTATGCATGTGACATATGATTTGATTACTTGTTATTTATGTGCTAATTGACTACTTGTGTTTAGCTTGGTAGTTCGGTATGGCATGTTAGAAACTGCTTATTTAAGTTCTGTGTAATACTCACCTCCTTACCATTTTTCAAGTACTGAGCCCGAGCAGACGCAGTCCCAGGCCGAGCAGGTTCACTCTCCCTCACAGGGAGAGTAAGTCATTAGAGTCGGATAGTCTAGATGGGTCTCGGCCAGTTGGCCGAGCTAAAACACAGTTTTTCATATTGGATATTGAACTCGGTGTAACTATGTAGTTTCACTTTTATTTAATGATGTATTAAAGTCTTCCGCTTTATAACTCTGATGTCTTTGTATTAATGGAAGGAAATATTATTTTGCAATTTATCATATGCATTTTAAAAGAAATTTTTAAATCCTAATTTTCGGGTTTAAGGGTATTTATTACTTAGGGTGTTACATTTCAAGCATCAATCTGCATCAAGTTCAAGCATCAAGCTTCAAGGCTAAAGTCAAGGCTCAAGCTTCATGTTCAAGTTTAGTACAGCCTGGCCCATAGGAAATTTGTAAGGTAATGAATTTTTATTACAAGTGTCTAATGGCCAAAATTAGTTTTTCATGTTAAGGAGAAGAAAAGAACTTTTTATGAAAAATGTTTTAATTGCAAAATGTGTTTTCATGAAAATATGTTTTTTAACTTAGTTTATGAAAAATGTTTTTAATTGCAAAAAGAGTTTTAGTAAAAATCTATTTTTAACTTAGTTTCTGTGGAAATGCTTGATGTTACAAAACTCTGAATATTTTTATGAATGCAAGAAGGAGTAATCAATTACTTGCTTCAGTTAATCGATTAACTTTGTTGCATCATACAAAAAATCAGAGAGCTTGTAATCGATTAAGTGAACTTTGCTAATCCATTACTTTCTTATGAGAGTAATCGATTACCTGGCTCAAGTAATCGGTTAAAATTGTTGCATCATATATTTTCATGAGACAAAGTAATCGATTACATGCTTTGTAGTAATCGATTACATGATGTTGCATCATACAAATTTCAGAGGCTCAGTAATCGATTATTAGATTAGTGGTAATCGATTATATGAGTTGCATCATGCATTAAACAGAAGTGAAGTAATCGATTACATGCATGTGATAATCGATTACTGGTTTTTCAAAAGAATTTAAAAGTTTCTATTTTTAAAGGGATAATCGATTATCTTCTTGAAATAATCAATTACCTCAAGTTTTAATGAAAAACGTGTCAGAATCATTTTGATTTATTTCCTGATTTGTTTTTATATAATTGATTCTGATTTATTTTCAAAATTCGAATTTGAATATTATTTTGAAATATTTCCTTATTTGTTTTTAAGAATCAAATCGTTTATTTATCTCCTAAATCTATTTTATTTGTTTCTGATTTCAAAATTGATTTTATTCTATTTTATTTTATTCCTTAAATCTATTTGATTTGTTTTGGATTTCAAAAACTTATTTTATTTGATTTCAGAAAATCAATTTTGAATATTTCCGGATTTGATTTAATTCTTATTTTAAATTTGATTTATTTCCAAAATCGTTTTTGATTTGATTCTGATTCTTTTTTCAAATTCAAAATTTGAATTTCAAATATTTTCAAATCTTTATTTTTATTTCTTAAATCTTTAAGATTGACTTTCGATTTTAAACATGTGTTAATTGTTGCTTTTATAAAAAGGATTTGAATCAAGTTTTTATTCTGATAACGCTCCAACCTTTTTCTTCTTAACGCTTCTTCTTCTTCTCTTCTCCTTCAACCAGTTCTTAAACTTTGATATTATTTCTTGAAGAGAAAAATTATATTGGCCTTAGTTCTTGTGATTTAAATTCAGCACCACTAGAGTTTTATTGTTGTATCAGTGTTATATAGAACACACTTTTGTTAGAGCCTTATATTGTTGTATCCGCACTATCAAGAGTGCATCATAGTGGTTGTACCAAATCATTCATACCATAACCATTTGTGTAAGGGGTGTGTAACCCTTAGTGACTAGGGAGTGAATTTCCTAGTGCGGACGTGCGGCGTTCGTGGTTGTAGGGTGAGGAACCCTATTGTATTGGGTAGTGCTAGACGAACGGTGGGGCACCTAGTAGTTAGGCTATCTGGTTGTGTTTTGAGGCCCCTAGCGAACGGAGGCTCCTAGTAGCGTGCGGGGTGCTCTGGTTGTACTTGGGGACGCGAGGCGTCTTTGGTATAGTGAAAGCTCAAGCGGGTCGCTTGGGGACTGGATGTAGGCTGGGTTTGCCGAACCAGGATAAAATCTCTGGTGCAATCTCTTCTATCCCTCATCTCTTTATTTTCCGTGTAATATTTATTTGTTGCGCATCATAACATCTATTTTCATAATAATCTATTTTAAGAGAATTTAAAATAATTAGCGCGGTAACGGTTTTCGTTGTTCTTATTTTATGTGTATCCGCGCATATTAGTTTTTCTATTATGATTAATATTATTGGCTTCTGCGCAATCATTTTCATCGTTATAATTGTTTTCCGCTGCAAATCTCTTTAAATTTGTTGAAAACGTTTTAAAGCGAATATTTTCCAATGTTTTCGTAAACACTCAATTCACCCCTCCTCTTTGGTGACGACTGCCAAAACTAACAATTGGTATTAAAGCTTCGTGATCTGGTAAAGGCCTAACAGCCTGAGTTAAAGATCCGTTGTAGTTTGGCAGCGTTGGGATATTTTATTTGTTTTAATTTGGAGGGTTTTACATTCGATGATGCACCAATTTTTGATGGAAGTAATTTTCATTATTGGAGTGCTGGAATGAAAATTTTTCTTCAATCTATTAGTTTTCGTTTATGGCATGTCTTTCTCAATGGTTTTGATTTTAAGCCAAAACATGTTTTAAACGAATTTGATGAAAAAAATTTTTCCTTGAATTTTCAAGCTATGCATATTTTGAAAAATGTTTTGATCTATGATGCATATGCTATAGTTGAAAATTGTGAAAATGCTAAGGATATTTGGGACACTTTACATATACACTATGCTACTAACGATCTTCATGGAAGTGTTAGTGTGCACAGGAAAGAGGAGAAGGAACAAGAAGAAAATGAGATAGAGCATGAAATATCAAACTCTCTGGACGAAAATTATGATGATGAAACAAAAAGCGAGGGGAGTAGCTCATTATGCGATGAAGATGAATTAGAGAGGCTGTTTGAAAGCTTCATGGACTCAATGAAGGAATCAAGCTCTTCGGATGACGAATCAATGGAAGATGAAAATGAAACATCCAAATACTTGGCCCATGAGGAACATGAGGTAATTCAAAATAGTCTATGTTCTAAATTTCTGCAATATACATATAATGATTTGAATGATGATTTGATATCTTTGAAAAATAAAAACTTGGACTCTTTACAAAAATTATCTCTAATTGAAAATGAAAATGATATTTTGAAAAATGGAGATATTTTTGATAAAGAGATATTTTTAGAAAACAGCTCCTCAACCATTTTTGAAAATTGCTTACATATTGAAAAACAAGTTGAGGAAGCACTTTTTGAAAGTAACATTGAAAAATCAAATTGTTCAAATTCTTTACTTGATGAAATTGAAAATAATGTGGATATCCAAAAATCATGTAAAGTCGATGACAATAATATTTTTCAATGTGAAAAAAAATTCCAAGTTTCATGAAAATTATATTTGTGAAAAAATCAAATCATCATCTAAACCCATTACATGCAACTATTGTGGTTGTTTAGGACATATTTCTCATTTGTGCTTATATCGTAAAAATTTTAATTTGAGAAATAATTTGCAATGGGTTCCAAAGGCTTCTAAGGAACCTAAGACTAACCCCAAAGGACCCAAGTTGAAATGGGTACCAAAGTGTTCTCCTAGTATTTCGAATATGCAGAATTTTATTCAAAAGGATGAACCAAGTGGAGAAGAAAAGGGGAAAGTGTCAAGGGTGATTTTCAATATGCCAAGGAATAGATGGAATGGTCAAAGGAGGAAGATGCTCCCAACCAAAGCTTCTCACATGTCTAAAATTGAAATGCAATGGTCTAGGACCTCAAGCAAGAAGCAATGGGTTAGGACAAACACCTCCTTGATCAACAAGTCCAAGGTATCAAGTTCTCATTCATACTATAACAACGACTACACAAAGGTATACCTGGACTACTCTATCTTTTGCACATACCAAGGTGTATCATGAGTGCTGAAATATTTTTTTAAATCTTTTATTTATCATGATCACTCCTTGGATAAAATAAATCATGTGTTTCATACTTTATTTGAAAACCTATTTAAGCACATGATTATATTTTTTTTGTTCATTGCATTATTTTTTCACCATATATTGAGTTGTATCATGTGTGTTGAAATATTTTTGTAAAATCCTTTTTATCACATGAATACACTCTTTATGTGTTGATGTCATGTCATGGCATACTAGAGATACATTTTGATATAAGGACATGCATTTGTGTACATGAGCATAATTTTAAGTGCATTTGACTATGTTGTCCTTCATGTGCTTCAATTTTTGAAAAGTCAAAATGCCTATTTATGCTTGTGCTACTAATCTATATGGATCCAAGTTTTTGGATACCAAAAGAAATGTTCCTGAGTATTTTTACAGGCAATGCCTCAAGTACGAGAGAAATTATGTGCATTGAAATTAAATGAAAGAATTCCAAAGGAGGAATTAAGACTCTCTTTCGTCATGATGCTTGAGTAAAAATACTAAAGAAGGGGAACATATTAAAAAGGTGGAGACTTCCTTCAAGGCAAAGAATGGAAAAAGTCTTTGGGGAAGAACCTCACAAGTGCACAAACATCCCCTATAACATGGAAAATTAGCACACTCGATAAGTATCACTGTCCCTTTATTATTTTATTTATCATGTGATACTTGTTTATGTGATATATGCCTTATATGACAATATGTGCTATCATGAATTATATGTTATTATTGTCATGGCATATAGGAGTTTAAAGTTTTGATGATAGTGAGCATTCACATGTTTTTTTGATGCATTTTTCATCTCCCTTCATGCTTATTTTGGAAATACCTTTTAGAAAGGGGGAGAAAAATATTATTTGAATAGTTGCATTAAAACATGTTTTGCTTCTTCATCCCACTTTGACATCATGCTGATTTTTATTGTGTATTGGGAAGAAATTCTTTTGTATCACATACTTACTTTTGATGATGTCAAATAGGGGGAGAAATTGACTATGTGTCTATGTGTATTTACTCCCTTGTTATTATTAATGTATCTATTCAGTGTTTCAGGGGGAGTATAGTACAAAGGGGGAGAAGAACCCCAATCCTGCTAAAGTCTTCCCACCATCTTTTTGATGTTGACAAAAGGGGGAGAAGAATTCTGAGCTTCATTGTGTATACTAACCATATATGCAGGGGGAGGTTATGAGAATGAAGAGAAACTATTATCATGGCTTAATCAATTATTCTCTATATTCTCTATTTGTATTTAAATTTCCTATGATATTATTGGACTATATTGTGCTATACTTGCTGCTTAACGCTTGTGATGCAGAAACTCAGAAAAGGGTTTGTCATCATCAAAAAGGGGAGTGTTGGAAGTCAAGCTTGCCCCAAAGGACGTAAAGAGTAATGCTAGAAGGATTCTATAAGATAATTTTTTGATGATTACAAACAAGATTCAAAGTTTCAAGCATCAAGCTGCATCAAGTTCAAGCATCAAGCTTCAAGGCTAAAGTCAAGGCTCAAGCTTCATGTTCAAGTTTAGTACAGCCTGGCCCATAAGAAATTTGTAAGGTAATGAATTTTTATTACAAGTGTCTAATGTCCAAAATTAGTTTTTCATGTTAAGGAGAAGAAAAGAACTTTTTATGAAAAATGTTTTAATTGCAAAATGTGTTTTCATGAAAATCTATTTTTTAACTTAGTTTATGAAAAATGTTTTTAATTGCAAAAAGAGTTTTAGTAAAAATCTATTTTTAACTTAGTTTCTGTGGAAATGCTTGATGTTACAAAACTCTGAATATTTTTATGAATGCAAGAAGGAGTAATCGATTACTTGCTTCAGTTAATCGATTAACTTTGTTGCATCATAGAAAAATCAGAGAGCTTGTAATCGATTAACTGAACTTTGCTAATCCATTACTTTCTTATGAGAGTAATAAATTACCTGGCTCAAGTAATCGATTAAAATTGTTGCATCATATATTTTCCTGAGACAAAGTAATCGATTACATGCTTTGTAGTAATCGATTACATGATGTTGCATCATACAAATTTCAGACGCTCAGTAATCGATTATTATATTAGTGGTAATCGATTATATGAGTTGCATCATATATTAAACAGAAGTGAAGTAATCGATTACATGCATGTGATAATCGATTACTGGTTTTTCAAAAGAATTTAAAAGTTTCTATTTTTAAAGGGATAATCGATTATCTTCTTGAAGTAATCAATTAGCTCAAGTTTTATTGAAAAACGTGTCAGAATCATTTTGTTTTATTTCCTGATTTGTTTTTGTATAATTGATTCTGATTTATTTTCAAAATTCGAATTTGAATATTATTTTGAAATATTTCCTTATTTGTTTTTAAGAATTAAATCGTTTATTTATCTCCTAAATCTATTTTATTTGTTTCTGATTTCAAAATTGATTTTATTCTAGTTTATTTTATTCCTTAAATCTATTTGATTTGTTTTGGATTTCAAAAACTTATTTTATTTGATTTCAGAAAATCAATTTTGAATATTTCCGGATTTGATTTAATTCTTATTTTAAATTTGATTTATTTCCAAAATCGTTTTTGATTTGATTCTGATTCTTTTTTCAAATTCAAAATTTGAATTTCAAATATTTTCAAATCTCTATTTTTATTTCTTAAATCTTTAAGATTGACTTTCGATTTTAAACATGTGTTAATTGTTGCTTTTATAAAAAGGATTTGAATCAAGTTTTTATTCTGTTAACGCTCCAACCTTTTTTCTTCTGAACGCTTCTTCTTCTTCTCTTCTCCTTCAACTAGTTCTTAAACTTTGATATTATTTCTTGAAGAGAAAAATTATATTGGCCTTAGTTCTTGTGATTTAAATTCAGCACCACTAGAGCTTTATTGTTGTATCAGTGTTATATAGAACACACTTTTGTTAGAGCCTTATATTGTTGTATCAGCACTATCAAGAGTGCATCATAGTGGTTGTACCAAATCATTCATACCATAACCATTTGTGTAAGGGGTGTGTAACCCTTAGTGACTAGGGAGTGAATTTCCTAGTGCGGACGTGCGGCATTCGTGGTTGTAGGGTGAGGAACCCTATTGTATTGGGTAGTTCTAGACGAACGATGGGGCACCTAGTAGTTAGGCTATCTGGTTGTGTTTTGAGGCCCCTAGCGAACGGAGGTTCCTAGTAGCGTGCGGTGTAAAAGCCCGATTTTCGTAAGCCAAAAATATTTACTTTTACTTATCAAAGTTACAAAAATTGAGGCCAGATTATTTTTTTTTTTTTTTGTAAAACATTGTTGACATGTTTGAAATCGTTGTTTAAGAGTTCTTGGCATTCCAAATACCCTTTTTCGAAAACCGAGTCGTTACTAAAAACTTTCCTTTTTATAAAACATTTATTTCAATAGAAGAACTTGGTTCGAAATCATCTTGACAATCTTTCAAAAACTTCACATGAGTTACTTAACATAAAATGTATTCCATCAATCAGTTTGAAAACTCAGCTTGCTTACATAAATGGTTCATGGCTTGGTAATCCTTACTTCAAACTTTCACAACAATCTTAAATTAATAACCCTATCCTAGACTATCCTATTGAACACGATCAGATGAAGTTCCTCCTTTTTCTTGCGTTCTCTCCTCACTCCCGAGGATGACGCCCTTCTTGTTGCTGTCCCCTCATTGCTGATTGATTCCAGCTCCTCCTCATGAAAAAGGGAAGTATTCCTCTGAGTCTCGTACCGAAACTTTTCCGCGTAGTTCCTATACCCTTGTACGGTGACTTGCCCTATGTGCGGCTCCAGGTTAGCTCCACTGAGTAGATGTTCTGGATCTGCAATTATGATCTGTGTATAGCCGGTCCATACCCAACCACATGGGGTGCGCTTCCAACTGCTTCCGTACTTACTCCACGTGGTGAAATCCATGCAGTACTCCATCTGCCCGTTGAAATACCAGCAACACCGATATGCCAACGAACAGGAGAGAGTAAGCATTCCGAACGACGGATCGTCGACGGTGTGGGATTACGCTAGGCGAGATAGAAGGACCATACAAACACACAATACAACATACAAGCACACAATGATCAAGTATGTTATCATGTTATTGTCAGTCTTATCATCGTTACTCTTATCTCTCGTTATCTTTTCAAACTTAATTTCCCTTCTCATAAACATTCTTTCTTTCTCATTCCTTTTCCCTCTCATACTCATAATCTCTTCATACAAAATATCATCGGGGTACTCATTCCATTCTCGGTTATCACTCACGTCTACATCTCCTCGGTCATCCACCCAACCTAGTCGGAAGCAAACAGGAGTATAGGACCCTTACCAGGCGGGCACGACAGCTGTCACAACACATAAATGGTCCCAGACCAGGAGGATCTCGTCCTCAAATCATTTCAATAATAACAAGGCTCACTGTCCACGTAGTGGCAAACACAATGCCCCGTTCCAGTCCCTCTCACTGTTCTCGATTTGCAATCTAGGGGGCGACAATATGTTTCTAGTGGGCCCGCAGAACTTGCCACGACATTAGACCCAGTCCCCACCACGTTAGTGCCCCACATGTGGAGTTCGTTCTGCCTAGAAACACACTCTAGACTTCTTGACGTTTCACAGTCATCGTCCTCCCCTAATGCAATCTCCTCCTAAGTATCCGCAGATACTTATGGTTCCTTCCTCTCCACTACTTCGCACTCTCATAACTCACCGCGTATGTCTTTTAAGTCTTTTATCTTTTTATTATCCTAAGGTCGGCCCGTCCTTCGTGCAACCCTTCAACGAGCACCGACCACTAACTTTGCACAGCCCTTCTCTCATCATTTCTCACATAGCACGGAGCTGGGATCACTTCACAATCTCAAATCTCATTTCTCAAACTTTCATAACATTTTCCATTTCTCACAATCATCTCATTTTAAAATCTCTTTTCAAAAAATCTGCTTACAACTTTTCAAAACACTGTTTCGTAACCTGCCACAAAGTATCCTTTTGTAAACTTTTCATAATAATCTCTTTTTCAAAAGTTTTCTCAAAAGCCCCCTTTCTCAAGATTTACAAAAATTCCCTACCAACGTTTCTCATATAAATTTCCTTTCAAAACGTTTCTGAAAACACTTTTGATAAGCTTTCTCAAAACCTCTTTTCAAAAACATTTTCAGAAGAACGTCTTTTCACAAATCCTTTTTTCTAAAAATTTCCTTTCACCATTGTCCACAAAATTTCTTTTCAAAAATCCTTTCGAAGAATTCTTTTCGAAAACTTTTTCAAAAACTGCTTTTCAAAAGCCTTATCAAAATTTTCACTTTGTTGAGCGCTAATGGAAGAGCAAGCTCAACTCGACACTAGTCCCAGACTAAAACCAAAAACAGAGGAGCCCGGCTCCACTCCATCCTCATCTTGTTCCACAACAACAACAATACTTTCCCAGCTCTGGCTCGTTCTCAACATCATTATTAATTCATTCCCCAATCTAAACTCTTTATCTCCTTTCACATCCATCTTATCATTATTCTTTTCTCTTTACATCTTTATTTTCTTCCACTTACTTGTCTCATTTTCATTTTCTTATTCAGGACGTGACAGACGTCCATCAACCATTCACTCATTACAACCAACAGTAATAAATATAATAAAATAAGTAAATAAAAGCATGCACACAACATCACGCAATAACATTGTGGTCTTTGTCACCTTCGTATAAGTGGCCACACAATCAAACAATTGCCACTTATACTACTGACTCTAACCACTTAGTTCCGATCTTTGAGATGATACGAAACGTCCTAATATATCACCTAACTACCACGGTGTCTTAGGAAAGCTTCTCTCTCACCTGAGGTCCAGCAATTTAGTGCGTACCGTTGCCTCGGATCCTTCGAGCCACCGGCTGCCCCAATCCCTCTTCTTTAAGATTTCCTCGTATTAAATAAAATACGTTTTTGTTATTAACTGGTAATAGGAGAATCTTCTTCGTAACTTAAACACCTCTCATTCCTCATATTAAATAAAACACTCTTGTTTTATCAATTCACTTTCCATGTTTTCTAGCACTTTAAATTGCATGAAAACGTTTTTAATCATAAGAAGCATGTCCAAACAACCTTGGACAGCAGGTTTATTTTAAAAAATCACTTTGATAAATACCCCGATAACACCGTAAAAACGCTTTTCGTTTTAAACAACTTCTTTATTCACAATCAGCATTTTAAAAACTCAAATCTTTATCACAAAACAACTTTGGACAGCCATGAACATAATTTTAAAACCTCAAATAAATCAAAGGAAATCTTCTTAAACCAACTTATTTCAAAGCCATTTACACACTTTTATGCATTCTAGAAATCATTCTTACTTTGCTTAAGAATCTTAAACAAACATTCATTCATTTCAAGCATTACGGAATCATAAGCCATCAAAATAGGTCAGACATAACACTCTCACATACTTATTCATATGACTCAATTAAATAAAGAAATCAAACTCTTAAGCATATACAAATCGAGTCATGCTTCACCAAAACACCTACACTTAATCACATTAAAACCGTGTGCATCATTAGACTTTTGAAAATTATTTATTCAAAGAATAGTTTCACAAATCAACATATAGTTTCTTGACATAAACACATATACATTCAAGAAAATTTAACTCAAAAGTTAAGGTCCAAACCGTGATCTTAACTAGGTTTTCTAAAAAAAACACATTTTCAAAGATTCAAGACCTCTAAAGACAACTTCAAATCCAACAACAATTTCACATAATTCGTCAAGCAAAGAGTAACATGATCCTAGCATATTTTTCTATATAAAACCGTGAGCCTAAACAAGTCTCTAAATAATTTTTAGTTCACATCTAACACTTAGGATCAACTCAAAGTTCATGGAAATCGTATATTCATCAATTAAACTTAAGAAAATCTTAACCCTTTTTTATTTACACATACAAACCGTGACCACCACTCAAAATCACTAAGAAAACTCAATCATTCTCAAAGATCTTTACATTAAAATTCAAGTAATCAAACATATCATAGTTTAAGCATAGATCTAAACATGTATACAAACAAAAATATTAGACCTTTGAAAAATCCTTTGTGAAACTAATCAAACTTTTTCAAAAACACTTTTAAGAAATCAAGAAAGAAACTCAAGATCATGAGAGAAACACTTTCTCAACCAAACTTCAAGATCAAGCTTGGAAATCAACATGCATGTGAGTAAAAACTCTAGATCTAGCATAAAAACAAACATGTATCGACACTTTTCAAATCAAATCAAAACCGAACATTTCCACAACTCAAATTAACTTTTAAAGGCATAGAGCTAACATGCGACGACTTAGATCACATAGAGAGGTATCAAGGCCTAGCCCTTAGGTCATGGCCGAACCACCTGAATTAAGATCTAGTGTTTTATTAGTTCATTTAATCTTAGAAATTCAAGATCAAAGCATGCAAAGAAAAATAAGAGTTATAAGGCCACAAAATCAACATGCAAAATGAGATCAACACAAGACATGAATTTTAAGCACAATTTCAAACAAAACCGTGATGAAGAAAAACAACAAGTAAGAGATCAAAACTTCCAACATCATCATTCAAGATCAAGGCATAAAAATAACATGCAAGCCACTTAGATCTCAAGATCACTCAAATATAGATACATGCATCACAAAATTAAACAAGTCCATTAAAAGTCCTTTACAATACAAAATGATCCAATTAAAACTCTCTCTACCTCAATTCCTAACTTAAATCTTCAAATCTCCTCTTTTTGGATTTGCCTCGGCCTCTCTTCTTCTAATTTTGATAGGTGACTTTCTTCTTGATCTTTGAGGAAGAAGGTGGTTGAAGATGTTTGGGTTTAAGAATTTTAGGTTTTCACTCTTCCTTTCCTCTCCTTTCTTCACGGTTTCACTTTCTTTCTCTCTATGTCTTAAAAGCTTGAGAATGCTCTTGAGAATAAGTGTTTGGGTTTGATAAGGGAGATGAAAATGAACTAACCAAACACACACACACACACACTCACTTACACGGTTATAAGGGCAAAGGCAAGGGTGAATAATTTCCCTTTTTAGCCTCGGTCCAAGGTGTGGAATTAAGGGCAATTCGGTCTAGCCCAATTGTTGCATGGGAGGGGTCAAGTCATGGGGGACATGGAGGAAGGAAAGT
The DNA here is from genome assembly GCA_037953625.1 of Crotalaria pallida. Taxonomy (NCBI): domain Eukaryota; kingdom Viridiplantae; phylum Streptophyta; class Magnoliopsida; order Fabales; family Fabaceae; genus Crotalaria; species Crotalaria pallida. The sequence continues at coordinate 112,694,081 of CM075652.1, read as the reverse complement.
CCTCCTAGGTATCATGAGTCACTCAACCTAGTTTCCTTCTATTTTTTTCAATTAAAATTTCATTTTCTTAATGCATAAGGAAATCAAACCCACTTGGTTCTCTATTCCTCACATGGCCGATCCACATGCTCATGCACACACATACTCATGTAATTTATTTTCATGTTCAACACATGGCATGAATTATGAGATGATGCATACATTCAATCACACACCTAAGCATGCACATAAAATTAACACTTGTAGAGCATCATGTTCACACGGCACACACATATTATACACATAAATTCACACATTCATGCATCACACATTGTTTATGCATATATATATTTTCTCATACATTCTCACATTCATTATTTTCAATAATTAAATCCTCATAGAGTCCTAAGCATGCCTATACATACCAAAACCGTATACACACTTAGGGAATAATTCTAGTCCATCACAAGATAACTCAAACAAAAATCATAAATATTTTTATAAAACACCAAGCACATAAACTTTTCAAAACTCAATTTCTAGATGTTGAGCATGATTTCAGAAAATCATTTAGGAAAACACTCTTTCAAAACGCTTTTCTCAAAAATAAATTTCTTTAGTGTTTTAAATAAATACGAGGAATTTTCGGGGTGTTACATTCTCCCCAACTTAAAGATTTCTCGTCCCCGAGAAATACGTGGTGGATTGGGCAGCAGGGCACAAAATTCTCACGCTGATTTCCATAAGAACACCCTCTTTTCGCTTCGTGGTCGCATTCTCTTTTCACTGGTCTAATCCGTCTTGCCGTGTTCCTCATTTTCTGCTTTCAGTCGAAGAACTCGCACTCGCACAACAGCTTGCGTGTCGTTTTGGGTCAAGTCCATCGGGCTAACCGAAGAAGACGTCGCTCCCTTAGTTGATCGTCGTCACAGAAAGTCCAACCATAGGTACGGACTTAGGGGAAAATCAAGCAAACAAAGTTCAAACATCTCCAAAAGTATGGAGTTTCACCTAGAAAGCGTTGGACATTCACTATTCCCTACTACTTGGGTTCTCACTAACTCACAATAATCACTCCTCCCTTAGTTCTCCTTCTATCTCTGATGTTTTCATTTATGATCTCGCTATCTTAAGGGGGTTATACTACATCTTGGACTCACTTACTTCCTCAATCAAACCTCGTTTTCTTCCTTCGGTTCATCCTAAATAGTAATCAAACCTATCACTTTGATCACCTAAACCTCTAGTTAGGGTACAAGGCATTTCCGATCCTCAAATTTTCCTCCTTGTGGCTCCCTAACTTCAATCAATCTTATAACTAAATTGTCTGTAATCCCATATCCTTACTTAACTCAAACTATTTATCTTTCCGTAATCGTTCAAGCCTAAGTTATGTGGGTAACTATGGTATTTCTAATTCTACAATTTTGGACTAATGAGTCTTAAATAGGATTGGTAAGGCTACGGGTGGATAGTAGAACTCATGAAGAAAAAGTTCGAATCTTAACAATACTAACTGTTTTGTTGAAGCAATTCAACAAACAGGGAATTCAAGAATAACATCCTATTTCCTCAAAGATACCGACTATTCTTGGAACAAGGGTACGTCTAGGCTAACAACTGGGAGTTCATCAAACATTAAGGAAACATCAAAGGTTAAGAGATCTCAACCTATTCGCTTCTACTTACTCTACGTTCCTCAATCTACTAGATGAACAGGTTCCTTAAACTAACTTAGCCAACACTAAGTCACAATCCACGTCTTACATCCTAGAAATCTTAGAACCTAAACTTATACTCCTAGTCTTATACTAGAAAACACACAGAGTCACACAAACAAAGCATGTAAGGCCATGCTTAAGGCCACTAAGGATTACCATAAGCTCTGATACCATTCTGTAACAGCCCGATTTTCGTAAGCCAAAAATATTTACTTTTACTTATCAAAGTTACAAAAATTGAGGCCAAATTTTTTTTTGTAAAACATTGTTGACATGTTTGAAATCGTTGTTTAAGAGTTCTTGGCATTCCAAATACCCTTTTTCGAAAACCGAGTCGTTACTAAAAACTTTCCTTTTTATAAAACATTTATTTCAATAGAAGAACTTGGTTCGAAATCATCTTGACAATCTTTCAAAAACTTCACATGAGTTACTTAACATAAAATGTATTCCATCAATCAGTTTGAAAACTCAGCTTGCTTACATAAATGGTTCATGGCTTGGTAATCCTTACTTCAAACTTTCACAACAATCTTAAATTAATAACCCTATCCTAGACTATCCTATTGAACACGATCGGATGAAGTTCCTCCTTTTTCTTGCGTTCTCTCCTCACTCCCGAGGATGACGCCCTTCTTGTTGCTGTCCCCTCATTGCTGATTGATTCCAGCTCCTCCTCATGAAAAAGGGAAGTATTCCTCTGAGTCTCGTACCGAAACTTTTCCGCGTAGTTCCTATACCCTCGTACGGTGACTTGCCCTATGTGCGGCTCCAGGTTAGCTCCACTGAGTAGATGTTCTGGATCTGCAATTATGATCTGTGTATAGCCGGTCCATACCCAACCACATGGGGTGCGCTTCCAACCGCTTCCGTACTTACTCCACGTGGTGATATCCATGCAGTACTCCATATGCCCATTGAAATACCAGCAGTACCGATATGCCAACGAACAGGAGAGAGTAAGCATTCCGAACGACGGATCGTCGACGGTGTGGGATTACGCTAGGCGAGATAGAAGGACCATACAAACACACAATACAACATACAAGCACACAATGATCAAGTCTGTTATCACGTTATTGTCAGTCTTATCATCGTTACTCTTATCTCTCGTTATCTTTTCAAACTTAATTTCCCTTCTCATAAACATTCTTTCTTTCTCATTCCTTTTCCCTCTCATACTCATAATCTCTTCATACAAAATATCATCGGGGTACTCATTCCATTCTCGGTTATCACTCACGTCTACATCTCCTCGGTCATCCACCCAACCTAGTCAGAAGCAAACAGGAGTACAGGACCCTTACCACGCAGGCACGACAGCTGTCACAACACATAAATGGTCCCAGACCAGGAGGATCTCGTCCTCAAATCATTTCAATAATAACAAGGCTCACTGTCCACGTAGTGGCAAACACAATGCCCCGTTCCAGTCCCTCTCACTGTTCTCAATTTGCAATCTAGGGGGCGACAGTATGTTTCTAGTGGGCCCGCAGAACTTTCCACGGCATTAGACCCAGTCCCCACCACGTTAGTGCGTCACATGTGGAGTTCGTTCTGCCTAGAAACACACTCTAGACTTCTTGACGTTTCACCGTCATCGTCCTCCCCTAATGCAATCTCCTCCTAAGTATCCGCAGATACTTATGGTTCCTTCCTCTCCACTACTTCGCACTCTCATAACTCACCGCGTATGTCTTTTAAGTCTTTTATCTTTTTATTATCCTAAGGTCGGCCCGTCCTTCGTGCAACCCTTCAACGAGCCCCGACCACTAACTTTGCAAGCCCTTCTCTCATCATTTCTCACATAGCACAGAGCTGGGATCACTTCACAATCTCAAATATCATTTCTCAAACTTTCATAACATTTTCCATTTCTCACAATCATCTCATTTTAAAATCTCTTTTCAAACAATCTGCTTACAACTTTTCAAAACACTGTTTCGTAACCTGCCACAAAGTATCCATTCGTAAAATTTTCATAATAATCTCTTTTTCAAAAGTTTTCTCAAAAGCCCCCTTTCTCATGATTTACAAAAATTCCCTACCAACGTTTCTCATATAAATTTCCTTTCAAAACTTTTCTGAAAACCCTTTTGATAAGCTTTCTCAAAACCTCTTTTCAAAAACATTTTCATAAGAACATCTTTTCACAAATCCTTTTTTCTAAAAATTTCCTTTCACCATTCTCCACAAAATTTCTTTTCAAAAATCCTTTCGAAGAATTCTTTTCGAAAACTTTTTCAAAAACTGCTTTTCAAAAACCTTATCAAAATTTTCACTTTGCTGAGCGCTAATGGAGGAGCAAGCTCAACTCAACACTAGTCCCAGACTAAAACCAAAAACAGAGGAGCCCTGACTCCACTCCATCCTCATCTTGATCCACAACAACAACAATACTTTCCCAGCTCTGGCTCGTTCTCAACATTATTATTAATTCATTCCCCAATATCAACTCTTTATCTCCTTTCACATCCATCTTATCATTATTCTTTTCTCTTTACATCTTTATTTTCTTCCACTTACTTGTCTCATTTTCATTTTCTTATTCAGGACGTGACAGACGTCCATCAGCCATTCACTCATTACAACCAACAGTAATAAATATAATAAAATATGTAAATAAAAGCATGCACACAACATCACGCAATAACATTGTGGTCTTTGTCACCTTCGTATAAGTGGCCACACAATCAAACAATTGCCACTTATACTACTGACTCTAACCACTTAGTTCCGATCTTTGAGATGATACGGAACGTCCTAATATATCACCTAACTACCACGGTGTCTTAGGAAAGCTTCTCTCTCACCTGAGGTCCAGCAATTTAGTGCGTACCGTTGCCTCGGATTCTACGTGCCACCGGCTGCACCAATCCCTCTTCTTTAAGATTTCCTCGTATTAAATAAAATACGTTTTTGTTATTAACTGGTATTAGGAGAATCTTCTTCGTAACTTAAACACCTCTCATTCCTCATATTAAATAAAACACTCTTGTTTTATCAATTCACTTTCCATGTTTTCTAGCACTTTAAATTGCATGAAAACGTTTTTAATCATAAGAAGCATGTCCAAACAACCTTGGATAGCAGGTTTATTTTAAAAAATCACTTTGATAAATACCCCGATAACACCGTAAAAACGCTTTTCGTTTTAAACAACTTCTTTATTCACAATCAGCATTTTAAAAACTCAAATCTTTATCACAAAACAACTTTGGACAGCCATGAACATAATTTTAAAACCTCAAATAAATCAAAGGAAATCTTCTTAAACCAACTTATTTCAAAGCCATTTACACACTTTTATGCATTCTAGAAATCATTCTTACTTTGCTTAAGAATCTTAAACAAACATTCATTCATTTCAAGCATTACAGAATCATAAGCCATCAAAATAGGTCAGACATAACACTCTCACATACTTATTCATATGACTCAATTAAATAAAGAAATCAAACTCTTAAGCATATACAAATTGAGTCATGCTTCACCAAAACACCTACACTTAATCACATTAAAACCGTGTGCATCATTAGACTTTTGAATATTATTTATTCAAAGAATAGTTTCACAAATCAACATATAGTTTCTTGACATAAACACATATACATTCAAGAAAATTTAACTCAAAAGTTAAGGTCCAAACCGTGATCTTAACTAGGTTTTCTAAAAAAAAAAACATTTTCAAAGATTCAAGACCTCTAAAGACAACTTCAAATCCAACAACAATTTCACATAATTCGTCAAGCAAAGAGTAACATGATCCTAGCATATTTTTCTATATAAAACCGTGAGCCTAAACAAGTCTCTAAATAATTTTTAGTTCACATCTAACACTTAGGATCAACTCAAAGTTCATGGAAATCGTATATTCATCAATTAAACTTAAGAAAATCTTAACCCTTTTTTATTTACACATACAAACCGTGACCACCACTCAAAATCACTAAGAAAACTCAATCATTCTCAAAGATCTTTACATTAAAATTCAAGTAATCAAACATATCATAGTTTAAGCATAGATCTAAACATGTATACAAACAAAAATATTAGACCTTTGAAAAATCCTTTGTGAAACTGATCAAACTTTTTCAAAAACACTTTTAAGAAATCAAGAAAGAAACTCAAGATCATGAGAGAAACACTTTCTCAACCAAACTTCAAGATCACGCTTGGAAATCAACATGCATGTGAGTAAAAACTCTAGATCTAGCATAAAAACAAACATGTATCGACACTTTTCAAATCAAATCAAAACCGAACATTTCCACAACTCAAATTAACTTTTAAAGGCATAGAGCTAACATGCGACGACTTAGATCACATAGAGAGGTATCAAGGCCTAGCCCTTAGGTCATGGCCGAACCACCTGAATTAAGATCTAGTGTTTTATTAGTTCATTTAATCTTAGAAATTCAAGATCAAAGCATGCAAATAAAAATAAGAGTTATAAGGCCACAAAATCAACATGCAAAATGAGATCAACACAAGACATGAATTTTAAGCACAATTTCAAACAAAACCGTGATGAAGAAAAACAACAAGTAAGAGATCAAAACTTCCAACATCATCATTCAAGATCAAGGCATAAAAATAACATGCAAGCCACTTAGATCTCAAGATCACTCAAATATAGATACATGCATCACAAAATTAAACAAGTCCATTAAAAGTCCTTTACAATACAAAATGATCCAATTAAAACTCTCTCTACCTCAATTCCTAACTTAAATCTTCAAATCTCCTCTTTTTGGATTTGCCTCGGCCTCTCTTCTTCTAATTTTGATAGGTGACTTTCTTCTTGATCTTTGAGGAAGAAGGTGGTTGAAGATGTTTGGGTTTAAGAATTTTAGGTTTTCACTCTTCCTTTCCTCTCCTTTCTTCACGGTTTCACTTTCTTTCTCTCTATGTCTTAAGAGCTTGAGAATGCTCTTGAGAGTAAGTGTTTGGGTTTGATAAGGGAGATGAAAATGAACTAACCAAACACACACACACACACACTCACTTACACGGTTATAAGGGCAAAGGCAAGGGTGAATAATTTCCCTTTTTAGCCTCGGTCCAATGTGTGGAATTAAGGGCAATTCGGTCTAGCCCAATTGTTGCATGGGAGGGGTCAAGTCATGGGGGACATGGAGGAAGGAAAGTCCTCCTAGGTATCATGAGTCACTCAACCTAGTTTCCTTCTATTTTTTTCAATTAAAATTTCATTTTCTTAATGCATAAGGAAATCAAACCCACTTGGTTCACTATTCCTCACATGGCTGATCCACATGCTCATGCACACACATACTCATGTAATTTATTTTCATGTTCAACACATGGCATGAATTATGAGATGATGCATACATTCAATCACACACCTAAGCATGCACATAAAATTAACACTTGTAGAGCATCATGTTCACACGGCACACACATATTATACACATAAATTCACACATTCATGCATCACACATTGTTTATGCATATATATATTTTCTCATACATTCTCACATTCATTATTTTCAATAATTAAATCCTCATAGAGTCCTAAGCATGCCTATACATACCAAAACCGTATACACACTTAGCGAATAATTCTAGTCCATCACAAGATAACTCAAACAAAAATCATAAATATTTTTATAAAACACCAAGCACATAAACTTTTCAAAACTCAATTTCTAGATGTTGAGCATGATTTCAGAAAATCATTTAGGAAAACACTCTTTCAAAACGCTTTTCACAAAAATAAATTTCTTTAGTGTTTTAAATAAATACGAGGAATTTTCGGGGTGTTACATTCTCCCCAACTTAAAGATTTCTCGTCCCCGAGAAATACGTGGTGGATTGGGCAGCAGGGCACAAAATTCTCACGCTGATTTCCATGAGAACACCCTCTTTTCGCTTCGTGGTCGCATTCTCTTTTCACTGGTCTAATCCGTCTTGTCGTGTTCCTCATTTTCTGCTTTCAGTCGAAGAACTCGCACTCGCACAACAGCTTGCGTGTCGTTTCGGGTCAAGTCCATCGGGCTAACCGAAGAAGACGTCGCTCCCTTAGTTGATCGTCGTCACAGAAAGTCCAACCATAGGTACGGACTTAGGGGAAAATCAAGCAAACAAAGTTCAAACATCTCCAAAAGTATGGAGTTTCACCTAGAAAGCGTTGGACATTCACTATTCCCTACTACTTGGGTTCTCACTAACTCACAATAATCACTCCTCCCTTAGTTCTCCTTCTATCTCTGATGTTTTCATTTATGATCTCGCTATCTTAAGAGTGTGTAATCGATTATGTGAACTTGGCTAATCCATTACTCTTTGAATGAGAGTAATCGATTACCTAGATCAAGTAATCGATTATAATTGATGCATCATACATTTTCCAGGGGAAAAGTAATCGATTACTGCCCTGAGTAATCGATTACCTGATGTTGCATCTTACAAATTCCAGAGTCTCTGTAATCGATTATTAGATTAGTGGTAATTGATTATATGAGTTGCATCATATATTAAAGTAATCGATTGCTTGGTATGATATAATCGATTACTTGTTTTTCAAAAGGATTTCAAAGTTTCCATTTTAAAGAGGATAATCGATTACCATCCCTGAAATAATCGATTACCTTAAGTTTTATTGAAAAACGTGTCAGAATCATTTTGATTTATTTCCAGATTTGTTTTTACTTGATTGACTCTGATTTATTTTCTGAAATTCGAATTTGATATTATTTTTTAAAATATTCCTTTTTTATATGAATTTTAAATCTTTTGATTTGTTTGTGATTTTCAAAAATATTCTTTTGCTTCTTATTTCAAAATAAGATTTCACTTTTTTTTAAAAAAAAGGACTCACTCCTACATTCCTCTGATAATAATGTTCTCTTTCTCCTTCTCTATTTCTTTGGTTTTAACGTTCATACTTTTTCTAAGAACACAAAAAACCTTGTTGGCTTCTTAACTACTCAAACAAGACTTCATTGCTATAGTGCTATACTTGTTGCATCCGTGTTATTGAGAACACATCATACTATTGTAATCACTCACATCATCTTGTACTCAAACCGTAGATAATAGGGAGTGTTTCCCTAGGTGTGAAGGATTGAATTCCTTTGTAGGGTGAGGAACCCTTGTGTGATATTAAGGCCCCTAGCGAACGGAGGTCCCTAGTAGTGTGCTTTGGTTGTAATTGGGTGCGGATCAATTCAAAGGTTTATAGAAACTCTCAAGCGGGTCGTTTGGGGACTGGAGTAGGTCTCTCGCTGGATTGACCGAAAAAGGTATAAAATTGGTTTGCGTATTCTTCTTCCTTATCTCTTTTAATTTCCGCAATTTCAATTATTTATGTTTCCGCGCTACTCTTAATTTTATTATCTATCGCAATCGCAATCGCTCTCCATCTCAATCTCTAAATCTCTCCAACGCGAAAATTATTTTAAATTATACGTGCTTTCTCAATAAACTAATGAAACTTGATTCACCCCCCCCCCCCTCTCGAGATTTTGAGGTTGATCTAACAATTGGCATCAGAGCTAGTCTCTTGTGTTAAGACTTAACCGTCTCAAGAGTATGACTTCAAACTCTCCGTTTGGTGGTGAAAGGAGTTTTATTAATCGTCCTTCCATGTTTGACGGGGTAGGGTACGCTTATTGGAAAGCCCGGATGAAAATCTTTATTCAAGGAGTAGGATTAAAGGTTTGGGATGCAATCGTTAATGTACCGTATGTTCCGACTCAAGTGGTTAATCGTAACACCGTCGACAAGCCTATGGCTAAGTGGACGGAAGAGGAGGAACGTAGAGTCCAATATGACTCAAAAGCGAAAAATATAATAACATCTGCTTTGAGTTATGATGAGTTTTTCAGGATATCTACATGTGAGACAGCACAGCAAATGTGGGATACTTTAGCGGTCACACATGAAGGTACCAATGAAGTCAAAAGATCAATAATCAACACCCTGACGGGAGAATATGAACTTTTCCGAATGAAGGATGGAGAATCAGTACAAGAGATCCAAAAGCGCTTCACAATGATAGCCAATCAGCTCATAACCTTGGGAAATAAATTCACCAACGAAGAACTGATCAACAAAGTGCTGAGGTGCCTAGGGAGAGAATGGCAACCAAAGGTGACGACCATAATGGAATCAAGAAATCTCTCAACCATGACTCTCGCTATATTATTCGGAAAACTACAGGAACACGAGAGTGAATTGAAAAGATTAGCACAACATGAAGAGGAGATTAAAAAGGTGAAGAGTCTCGCATTCAAAGCTGAAGCACCATCCACCGAAGGTGACTCCGACAAGGAACTAATCAGTGATGAACATATGGGACTACTTGTCAAAAAGTTCGGGAAGTTTCTGAGAAAAAAGAGCAACTTCGCTACTCATAATAGAAGAGACACTAACAAAGGTGGATGATCGGCTATCACATGTCATGAATGTGGCAATCCCGGTCACATCAGAGTGGAGTGCTCCCAGTACTTGAAAAAGAAAGAGAATTTAGAATGAAACACCTCCAACTCAAGGAAAGGAAAGCAAGCATACTTGGCGTGGTTAGACAACGATGAAAGTTCGAATGAGGATTCGGACGAACAGGAAGAAACAGCCAACCTATGCTTAATGGCACATGGAGAAGAGGTAAATTCCGAACTTGAACTTGAACCTTCTTTTCTTGAATTACAAGAGGCATTTGAGGAGTTACATGAGGAATCAATGAGGTTATCCTTATTGGTTAGTTTAGAAAAGAAAAAGTCAGCTCTTATTTTACAAAAGAATTCTGATCTTGAAAAGGAAAATGAAATTTTGAAAAATAAAAACAAAGAGCTGAATATAACCTTAAGTAAATCCTCAAACATCTCTAGTAATTAAATTAAATTTAAAGCTAGTTCATCTTCATGTAAGTTTTGCAAGGACTTAGTAAAAGAAAATGAGGATTTAAAAGAAACACTTGCAAAGATTACAAAAGGAAGAAATACTTTAAATTTAATGCTAGGGAGACAAAAATGTTTTTTCAATAAAGTCGGTTTAGGATATCAACCCGGCAGGCACCAAAAATAGTTAAGCACCATTTTTGTCCCCGCTAGCTCCCATAAGAAGCCTATTATAATATGTCATTTTTGTGGAAGAAAGGGCCATGATGCACATGAGTGCAAACACCAAAAAGTGAAGTTCGTTAAAAAGAACAATGAAACTAAAAGGTGGCACAATGCAAACTATGGTAACACTAACATGCAAGGACCCAAAAAGATATGGGTACCTAAAAAGAAAACATGAAATATTCTCTTGTAGGTTATTCCGGAAGAAAGGAAAACATGGTGGTACTTGGATAGCAGTTGCTCTAAACACATGAATGGAGACAAATCAAAATTCTCTCACCTCATTCCAAAGGACCAAGGACATGTAACTTTTGGAGATAACAACAAAGGAAGGATACTCGGAGTTGGTAAAGTAGGTACTCTTCCTAACCATTGCATTGAAAATGTTTTGCATGTTGAAGGCCTAAAGTATAACTTGCTAAGTATTAGTCAGCTATGTGATAAGGGCAATAGGGTTATCTTTGATTCTGATAAATGTATTATTGAGGGTAAAATTGACAATCTTATTAAGCTTGTTGCTTGCAGGGTAAACAATGTGTACTAAATTGATCTTAACTCAATTCCCTCAAATGATGCTAAATGTTTAATTAGTAAAGAGGATGAGTCTTGGCTATGGCATTGTAGGATAGGTCACATCCACATGAATCATTTGAACAAACTATCTTTTAAAAACTTAGTAGTTGGTTTGCCAAAACTAAAATTTTCTATTTCTGAAAAATGTGATCCATGTCAAAAATCAAAACTCACAAGGGTACCTTTTCCTCCTAAAAATATTGTTTCTACTCAGAGACCCTTGGAACTTTTACATATGGATCTTTTTGGACCATGTAAAACTAAAACCTTTGGTGGCAACTATTATTGCTTGGTTATTGTGGATGACTATTCTAGGTATACATGGACTTTATTCATTACTCATAAAAATGATGCATTCCATGAATTCAAAAAGCTAGCAAAGGTTGTTCAAAACCAAATGCATTTGAGCATTGCATCCATTAAGAATGATCATGGCAGTGAATTTGAAAACTATCTTTTTTAAAAGTTTTGCGAAAATCATGGCATTAAGCATTATTTTTCAGCTCCAAGAACTCCAGAACAAAACGGGGTTGTGGAGAGGAAAAATCGATTTTTAAAAGAACTTTCTCGGACAATGCTTAGTGACATGAATCTGCCTGCATATTTTTGGGCCAATGCAGTAAGTACATTATGTTATGTTATGAGCCGTGTTTTAATAAGACCTATTTTAAAGAAAACCCCCTATGAGCTGTACAAGGGGAGAAAACCCAACATATCCCATTTGAGAGTCTTTGAATGTAAATGTTTTGTGCATAATAATGGTAGAGACAATCTAGGGAGTTTTGATTCTAGAGCTGATGAGGGTATATTCCTTGGTTATTCTGCGTCGAGCAAAGCTTATAGGATTTTCAATAAGACTTGTAATACTATTGAAGAATCTATTCATGTATCTTTTGATGAGTCTAATCCCAGAAAGCTGGGAAAGGTATCTATTGATGATCTTGCAGGTATTCTAGGAAAACTATATCTTGATGAGGATCTTGAACCAATCTTGGAAGAAAAGAAGGAATCCCAAGGAAACGAAAAGGCAAATGAAATAAATGAAAATCAAATGCAAACTCAAGGGAATTCCACCGAGCCTAATGCAGACCTTCCTAAGGAATGGAAAACATCACGACACCATCCAATCGATCAAGTTATAGGTGATATCTCCAAAGGTGTAAGTACTCATAATTCCCTTAGTAATTTGTGTAACCATATGCCTTTTGTTTCTCAAGTGGAGCCAAAGGATATTTTCGAGGCTTCAATTGCTGAACATTGGTACTGGCTAAGCAAGAAGAATTAAACCAGTTCGAAAGAAACCAGGTTTGGGAACTTGTTCCTAGGCCCGATTCTCATCAAATTATTGGAACAAAATGGATTTTTAAAAACAAACTTGATGAGGCTTGTATAATTATTCGAAACAAAGCTAGATTGGTTGCACAAGGCTTCAACCAACAAGAGGGGATAGATTATGATGAAACTTTTGCCCCTGTTGCTAGGTTGGAAGCAATTAGATTATTTTTAGCTTTTGCATGCACATTCCCATAATCTTATGGTAGCTGTTGTGCACAAATCTTATGGTTAAAACAACAACTCCTAGACTTTGGTCTAAGTCTAGATCACATTCTCATAAAATGTGATAACACTAGTGCAATAAACATTATTACTACAAACCCAGTGCAACATTCGCGCACAAAGCACAGAGAGATTCGTCACCATTTTATTCGTGATCATATTCAAAGAGGTGATTGTATTATTGAGTATGTGGATACTACAAGGCAGTTAGTTGATATCTTTACGAAACCGCTTTCTAAAGAAAACTTCTTTTTTATTCGTAGATAAATCGGTCTAACATATGTCGCTCACCTTGTTTGAATATGTGAGCGTGCTTATTTACTCCCTTGTTATTATTAATGTCTTTTACTCAGTGTTTCAGGGGGAGACTAGCATATTTTCAGATGATCATACATCATTTTTACAAAAGAAATGTTGATGAAGACAAAAGGGGGACTTCCCATTTGTTTTTTGATGAAGACAAAAAGGGGAGAGATATTCTGAGAGAAATGTTGATTTCTTAATGCATCAATACAGGGGAAGCTATTATAGGAGCTGTTATATGTTCTTGTTCTAGGGACTAGCGGTTATATATTTGTATTGTATATATTTGCTTGTGTAACACTTGTGATGCAGATATTTCAGAATAGACAAATTTCAGAATAGAGGTTTGTCATCATCAAAAAGGTGGAGTGTTGGAAGTCAAGCTTTCTCATGGACTTCAAGAGTTAAAGTTTAAGGTTTTAATGATAACAAACTCAAGAGTCTCAAGTGCAATCACAAAGTCCTTTCAAGCTTATGTTGAAGGCTCAAGCAAATAGAAGCTTTTAATCCCTTTCCCTTAGGACATGTTGTAAGGTAATGACGTCTAAGTTCTCAATGAGTTAAAAGGCCAATGAGTTTTTCAAATAAAGGAGAAGAAAAAGAGTTTTAGTGAAAATCAGGTTTTAACTTAGTTTCTGTGGAAATGCATGATGAAACAACTCTGGATGCTTTTATCTAAGTCATTAAAATCTATTTTTACAAGTGCAAGACAATATAATCGATTACCTTCTCAAAGTAATAGATTACTTTTGTTGCATCATAGAAAATTTAGAGAGTGTGTAATTGATTATGTGAACTTCGCTAATCCATTACTCTTTGAATGAGAGTAATCGATGTTAGAATTCAACGTGAAGAACGTTGAAGAGTTTTGATGATGCCAAACAAGGATCCAATAATTGATGTGTCAAGCAAGAAGCCTCAAGTGGTTTCCTCCCTTCCCTCATCGGGAATCAATGTAAGGCTATGTAATTGCTTCATTTTATTAATAGACCTTATTTAGAGTTATTGGAGAAGAAAAGAGTTTTTCTAAAAACGTGTTTTTAATGTCTTAACTGATTCACTGCGAAAATATATCTTGACAACCTCTAGCTGGATTTCTCTACGTTGTGATTTACAAGTTTTGACAGAGACCTCAAGCAAGAAGCAATGGGTAAGGACAAACGCCTCCTTGATCAACAAGTCCAAGGTATCAAGTTCTCATTCCTCATATAACAACGACTACACAAAGGTATACCTGAACTACTCTATTTTTTGCACATACCAAGGTATATCATGTGTGCTGAATTTTTTTTAATCCGTAATTTATCATGATCACTCCTTGGATAAAATAAATCATGTGTGTCTTGCTTTATTTGAAAATCTTTTTAAGAACATGAATATATTTTTTTTGTGTGCATTGCATTATTTTTCACCACATAGTGAGTTGTATCATGTGTATTGAAATATTTTTTAAAAATCTCTTTATCACATGAATAATATCTTTATGTGTTGATGTCATGTCATGGCATACTAGAGATATATATTGATATAGGACATGCATTTGTGTACATGAGCATATTTTTTTAAGTGCATTCGACTATGTCGTCCTTCATGGATTAACCTCATGTGCTTCAATATTTGAAAAGTCAAAATGTCTATTTATGCTTGTGCTACCAATCCTTAAGGATCCAATAATTACATTGGATACCAAAAGAAATGTGCTTAAATAATTTTTGCAGATACTCTTATAAGCAGTACCAAGGCATAGTTCAAAAATTATCTAAAGGAGATAGTTGGGGAAGTGCAACACGTTGAATAAGAGGAGACCTCCTTCAAATACTAAATGATAAATTTTCAAATGGAAGGAACTCCAAAGCTATCATTCCCTATTAAAGCGTCACCTACGATAAGTATCATTGCTCCTAATTTTTTTGATACTTGTAGTTGTGATATATGCCTTACATGATGAATATGAAAAATTGATATTTTTTGTCATGGCATATAGAATTTTAAAGTCTTTGATGATGCTTCATATTGTCAGCATCCACATGTTTTGATGATGCATTTTTTATCTGTTGGAAACCAACAAGCGGTTAAAACAACCTTCTAGAGGGGGGGGTGAATAGAATTTGTAAGCGATGATACCCAAATTTAAAAAGTAATTAAAATTGGTTCAAAAACAATTGATTTTTAAGCCAAAAAGCAGGTCTTAATCCGTTAACCTGTTTCCTAATCGATTAACGTCAGATAGCTTGAAAAATCTTAATCGATTATGCTTTAACTTAATCGATTAAGCACTGATTAATTTTGCATAAAATTGAGTTCAGTTCAGTTCAAGAAACACAAGGAAATCTAGATATGCAGAATTAGATCTAAGGCAATTAATTACTAATCAAATAAGCAAGAAATAGAATGCGTAATTAAATTCCCAATCTAAACCTAAATCCAATAACGCTCTCAAGATTCAAATTAATAACAAATTGTAAAGAACGAAAATAATGAAGAACACACGAAGATTTTAGCTTGGTTCACTCACAACCACCGTGAGCTACATCCAGTCCTCCCTCTCTGACTTGGGAGATTTGCTTCACTAAGAAATAATAGAATTAGTACAATAGAGTTAGAATTCCTCACTACTCTCAATCCTAACCCTTTCTCACGATGTACCAAATCGATGAGAATCTACCCCAATCTCTTGATTTCTTAATCTCGTTCTTTGATTGAAGGTCGCCTTCAATCCCTTTAGCTTTTGCCTTTGAAATCTTCAAAGTCCAAGGTAATGCTCCACCTTTCTCCCTTTTTCAATTACCAATTGAAAATTGATTTGTTGAATATCTTGAATGTAACCTCAACGTTACCAATTGATTCAACCAAGAATGTTGAAAGCACTTAGAATCTCAACTTGATACAATAAGAACAGAATATGTATTGGAATTGAGATTTCAAAAGAAGATGATAGAGAATTGATTTAACACTGAATAATAGCTCAACAAAGATTGTTAGATGGTGAAAATATGCTCTTGAAAATATGAAGTTTGTAACCTTTTTCAAAACACATTAGAAAAGCTTTTATTCATTCACTTTTAACAGTCCTTAATCGATTAAAGGATAGCTTAATCAATTAACCACTATTAAAAGAATGTATTAATTAAAATTGCACACGTGTTAATTGATTAACATGTGGTTTAATCGATTAACCACTGCTAAAATGCTTTTCTTTTATTTGCAATTTTCACCTGTGAATTTTAATAAAACTTTGAGCTAAAAATCTCTATCATGGTAATCTCAATTCTTAAACATATTAAATTCTTATTAGATCATATTGAGATTAACTATTCCTAATCTACCCACACTCATATAAAAATAATAATAAACAATAAAATACAAATATATGAATGCTAAGATAAACTAGTCTTGATATTGTAGTGTCCTGGAACACTAGATGTCCTTAACCCTCTAAGTGCCCAAGATTATGGAAACCAAGAGCCCAAGAGAGGATCAAGTATTAATGTATGACTTTATGGTGTTTCTGCAGTTCTAGTTGGGAAAAGCAGGATCTCCCTAGTCAACGTGTGTGCAGAGTGTCAACTTAGGGATGAGAGTACGTACCTGAAACCCTAGCTGTAATGAGCTATTTATAGGGTTTGGAGGAGGCTGATATGGGCCGTTTGGGCCCTGTATCAGAGTTGTGCTGAACCAGGACTCTGTGAGATAATGTCGGATAATTATGCTCTTAGAATTTGGTTAGGATCAACTGAAGATCTCATGTCTAGGCTGTTAGCGAGAATCTAGGAGAGATTTGCGGAAGGGATATGAAGCCTGAATGAGATTGAGTCTATCCACAAGCCGACGGTATGTCTCGGCCCTAGAGTCCCGAGCCCGATGGGTTGAGGACCGTTTGTAAGGCTCGAGCCTGGTCCTTTAGTATGCTCGGAGCCCATGAGTCCGAGCGAGGGACGTTCATGCTTAGTAATCCAAGGGAAATGTCCTTAGAGAACCCCTTTGATAAGGCTTGTATCCGTGTCTGTTCGGCAAACCCTACAAGCCCCCCAGCTCGTAAGACTTTGGGAAGTCTGTGACGAGGTAGCAAGTGTTTAGGGTTGACCTTTCCGGATGTCTCGCAACGACTGTAATTATGCTGCCTGTTTCGAGGTGACATTTTGGTTTCTCTAGGTACGGCGCGTTCCCTTGTAAGTTGTGCCAAATCATTTCAAATTTTGAAATTTGAAAAAGTGCCTTTTTGGTAACTGCCACGTCTCATCATGCGTGTGGTTGAGTGGGGTAATGGGCTTTTAATCCACTCAGGCCCATACGTATACCATGGGGGAAACCGAAGGGTTTCGAGGGTTTCTTTATTTTCATTCTCCCTTCCATCACTCCCTCACTTCTAACTCTCTGGATTCAGAATCTCTTCTCATTTTCTCGTTTCTAACCACTAATCCTCCACTGCTCCTTACTCATTTTCTCCATTCTCCTCCGTTCTTCTACTATCATCAGTTGCCACCACTTTTTCCAGGAATTAGCAACATCAAACAAAGCAGGTAACTTCTTCTTCCAAATCGAATAACTCATTCCTAATTCTGGTTTTTCTGTTATTTTTCTCTTTTTTAAGAGGGTTTGCGTTTTACGGGTTTTGCAGAAATTTGGGAGTATTTAGTTGTTCTGGGTAAGTGGTTGGGTGGTTTAGGTTTCCTAATAATGAGTAGTTGGAGAGATTGGAAGAAAATATACCATGACCTCTGTAGGAGATTAGGTGAGGAGCCTTCTAGTGACAGCGATTTAAACTCTTCTGGGTATTCTGGGGATTCTGGGAATTCTGGCATTAATGATGCAATAGGTCCTTCTACCCCCCCTTTCGGTCATAGAACCAACGAGTCACCTGAGGCAAAACCATTAACCGTAGAATATCCTTCAAATCTCGTAGAGGAAAATAGGTGGCTGTTGGCTTATAGGTTTGCCGAGCGTCGAGTTCAGATTAGGACTAGTCCTGAGCCCAGGGGGGAAGAATCTTCTGGAGAATCTGTGAGTGAGGGGGGAAAAGGTTCTAGGCTCGGCCTTAGTTTTAGAATTAAAACATCTGCTATAAAGAATACTAATGCCGAACCTTTCACTTTTTCCCCAGATATGGTGGAGCGCAGATGTGAAACTCATCCTGAAGAGTATCCCCTACCTCCGAACCACGCACAATATGATGCTACCTTTGATCAGGAAGTTCTTGGAACAAGGCCCTCATTGCTAACGGCTAACAGCTTGAACCATCTTCGTCCACTTCTCACACCTCCGAGAGAAGATGGGAATGCCTCGGACTTCGTATTAAGACACACGAGCATAGACGATCGGATATGCCTCCAAATACCGGAGAACCGACAGCTTTTTTATTTCTACGAGGAAATAGCCACAAAGGTCAGAGTCCGCATGCCCTTTTCCACCCTCGAGATAGAAGTCCTGAAGCACTTAAACATAGCCCCGAGCCAGCTACATCCAAGTGGTTGGGCCTTTGTAAGGGCGTTTCAACAGTTCTGCGACGCCGAAGGTCTAGTAGCTACATTACGATCTTTCTTTTGGTTGTACGCCCCCCAAGTGAACAAGTTTGGCGACTCAAAGGGGCTTTGGGTGTCCTTAAAAGCTCGGAGGGAGCACGCCCTCTTTGCAAAAGTAATCGATTCTTGGAAGTCCTTTAAACCACTCTTCTTTCAATACGAATACACTGGAGCCGAAGTTTGCTGGTTTATGGAACAAGTTGAGGCAGAAGGAGACATTAAAGTTGTACCTCGATTCCCTTTGAGCTGGTCGAACGGTATCTATAACCGAGGGGCCTCCTTATATCAATTTGATTACAAAACTGATTTAACGAAGGCCGAGAGACGACTATGCGACCGAGTTTGGGAGCACCTCAAGGAAAATGGTCAAATTGATACCAAAAAAATATTGCTGAAGAGGACACGGGCCGAAGTGAAGGCCGAGCTGGGTATATATATATACATTATTTTTTTTTGCTCGGTATAACGCATATTTTCTTGCAGAAAAAATGGGGAAGAAAGCTTCAAAAGCCAAGAAGAGTGATGCTGCTTCGGCCAGGATGGCTCAACTGGCTGCTGTGAGAGGAGATTCGGGATCCTCGGCTAAAAGCCAAACCTCCGAGCCAACTCCAACAACTAGTCCCCTTGTTGCTCCTCGTGCTATCCCTGCCGAGGTACCTCAGGCCACCAAGAGTGCTGAACAAACAGTTCCCATAGAAGCGCAACCGAGTACTCAGGGTACTCCCGAGCGTCTCTCTAAGAGACCTCGGGTGGAAAAAGGGAAAGGATTGGCTGGCGACTGGTTAAACATGAGCAAGCCCCACAAGGGAATTCAAGTTAATGAGGGTATGGACGACGCCGTCGCCAAAACTGCGTGGGGTAAGAATAAGTTAGATTCCTTCACTGCAACTCTCTTTCCTCCTGAGGACGCTGAAGTGATAGGTTCCTGGGGTCCAGGCACCTGGTAAAATAATTGCTCGGCCTTGGTGAGGAGCTTCCTACGAGGTGCAAGCATTCTCCATTACCTCGGTCAGCGTGGTGATGATATCTACGCTGGAGTGGCCCCAGAGGAGAAGAAGAAAAGATCAGAAGCTGATGATCGGGAGGATTACTTGCAGCTTCAAGTGGAAAGCTTTGGGAAAAAACTTCAAGCACTGGCGGCCGAGAATGAAAGACTTAGAAAGAATGCTGAAGATACTGAAGGTGCCAAGGTTAAGGCCGAAGCTGATAAAGAAACGGCCGAAAAGACTCGTCAAGAGGCTGAGGAAAAGTTGAGGCAATCTGAGGAAACCCTGAGAAAGGCTAAGGAGGATGCTGCTATGGCTCAGGAGCAACTTGAATATGCTAAGGATGAGGTTACAGGGCTCCAAGCCTCTATGGACAAGATGAGAGCGAAAGCTCTTAAGCATAAGAAGGCGGCCCAGGAGAATCTGTATAACTGGAGTCACGCAGTTGAAGATTCCTTCCTTAACACAGCTGAGCAACTTCGCATCCTGGACCCTAACCTCGTGACAAAGGGCGCCGACCCCCTCTTTGCTGCCAAGAATGGTCAGATTGTGGGTGCAAATGGGGTTCCTATTGACATGAGCAACAATGATCTGCCTGACCATTTCGCCGAGGAATCTGAGGAAGAAGAGGCCGAGGGTGCCGAAGGTGAGGAAGAGGAAGATGAGAAGTTCGACCCTGACAGCGTAGTACTGTCTGATATCGAGTAGCTTTTTTCTTTTGCTTCTTTACTTTTGTATCTGCCCCAATAGATGGGTTTTAATCTTTTTTGCTGTAACTGGTTTGGAATATTTATAATATCCGTTTTTATTTTATGCTTCTTTCTGAACTTTTTGTTAAGAATTCAAGTGTTAAGACCTCGGAACTCCGGCACTTTAGCCGAGGTGGGTTCCTCTATCCGTGATATATAAATGATTTTTAAAACAAATCATGTTTGAATCGGGAATGCTTTTAAGGTACTTGACGAGTTATAAGCTCTTGTTTGAGCTGTTTATAATCGTTAGCGTCATAAACGGTGGCTAGTCGGTTATGAGGAAAAGTACGTAAATACAATGAATTCAATAACAGAACTTTTATTTTTTCGAAGTAGTAAATACAATGGGCTCGGAGTTCCACCGAGCGTACACCATCATTAAAAATAAACAGTCCTAACACAGCAAAGGAAATAGTAAAACAAAAACAATTGAAAACAGAATTGAAATAGATAGAAAGTTCTAACTGAAATATGCTCTGAGTTTTGCCACATTCCATGTGTTGTTGATAAGGGCACCCGAGAGAGTTTCGAGCTTGTAGGCTCCTGTTCCTGTTTTGGAAGCTACTCGGTATGGACCTTCCCAATTCTGAGCCAGTTTCCCATCCTTAGCATTTTTGAGGCCGATGTCAGCTCTTCGTAGGACGAGGTCACCTACCTCGAATTCTCTGGGCACTACTGAGCGATTATACCCTTTCGCTTGCATAAGCTTGGCATGTCTTTCCCGTTCGGCAGCTAAATCTCTGACTTCTTCTGACAGAACTAGGTCCTCACTCAGTAAAGTGTTGTTGAGGGGGTTCGGTTGTTGTATGGCTCGGAAAGAAGGGATGATCCTTTCTATCGGGATGACAGCGTCGCAACCATAAGTAAGACGATAAGGGGTTTCTCCCGTCGAAGTCTGTACGGTGGTGCGGTACGACCAAAGCACTTCATGCAAGTTTTCCAACCAATTTCCTTTAGCACCGATGAGTCTCTTCTTGATCCCCTGAATGATACTTCGGTTCACTGATTCTACTTGTCCATTGGTCTGAGGGTTATCGACCGAGGAAAAATAGTGTTCAATGTTCAAAGCGTTGACTAAGTCTTGGAATGCCTTCACTGCGAATTGAGTTCCATTGTCGGTTACCAAAACTTGTGGCACTCCAAACCGAGCTACAACCTGTCTCTCAAAGAACTTCTGCACCTTGGCCGACGAGATAGTTTCCAGGGGCTCGGCTTCAATCCACTTGGTAAAATAATTGATGGCCACTATCACCCATTTGAGTTGTCATGGTGCGGTGGGGAACTGGCCAATCAAATCCATTCCCCATTGATAAAAGGGATAGGGAGATGAAAGTGAATGGAGTTCCTCGGCCGGCTTCTGGTAGACATCACTGTGAAACTGACATTTTTCACATCTTCTCACATGACTAATCGCATCCTGTTGTAGGGTTGGCCAGTAGTATCCTGCCCTTAGGATCTTTTTTGCCAGTGATTTCCCCCCAACATGATGGCTTCCGATACCTCCATGGACTTCTTCCAGTGCCTTTTTTGCTTCGGCGGGGTCTAAGCACCTGAGCATGGGGCCGCTTACCCCTCGGCGAAACAGAATTCCATCGATCATAGCGAATTGGGATGCCTTTCTGATAAGCTTTTTGGCCTCGACTGGATTAGTCGGAAAAATTCCTTGTTCCAAGTAGCTTATGATCGGAGAGGTCCAACTTGGATCCACCGAAACGGAGAGGACAACACTAGGTCCATGCACCATTTCTTGGATCAACGTCTTGTTATTCCCAGGACCCTTTGTTGAAGCAAGTTTGGAAAGAATGTCCGCTCGGCCATTGCTTTCTCTTGGGATGTGACAGAATTCAACCTTGGCAAACTCTGAAGACAGGAATTTCACCTTCTCCAAATATTTTTGTAGGATGGGCTCCTTGGCTTGGTAATCACCTTTCACTTGCGATACCACCAACTAAGAATCGCTGAAAATCTTCACTTCTCGGGCCCCTACTTCTTTCGCCATCCTCAGACCAGTCATCACAGCTTCATATTCCGCCTGATTGTTCGAAGTCGGAAATCCGAACTTTAAAGAATATTACAAAGTGATTCCCTCGGAACTTTCAACGATTATTCCAGCACCTGCTCCGAGCTTGTTGCTTGACCCATCGACATAAATGTTCCAGTCCAAGTTTGAGCTCGTCAATGGCTCAGTAAACTCGGTGAGAAAGTCAGCTAAGACCTGGGACTTCATTGCCTTCCTTGGTTCGAAAGTGATGTCGAACTCGGAAAGTTCAATGGCCCAAGTCACCATTCTGCCTGCCAAGTCTGGTTTTTGGAGTATCTGACGGATCGGCTGAGCCGTTCTGACCTTGATGTGGTGGCTCTGGAAGTATTGACGCAATCTTCTGGCCGTGATAACCAAACAGAATGCCAACTTTTCTACCTTCTGATATCTCAGCTTTGGTCCCTGTAGTGCTCGGCTGACGAAATAAATCGGAGATTCCTTGCCTGACTCTTCCCGAACCAGAACCGAACTGACCACTGAGTCACCCACTGATATGTAAAGAAATAGAATTTCTCCATTTACAGGGCTAGACAATATTGGAGGGGATGCCAAGTATTGCTTAAGGTCAGTGAAGGCCTTTTCGCATGCCTCATTCCACTCGAACGCCTTTTCCTTCTCCTTCCATAGAAGTTGGTACCATGGTAGAGCCTTCCGAGCTGACTGAGATAAGAATCTAGAAAGAGCCGCAACCCGACCTGCTAACTGTTGTACCCCCTTGATATCGGATGGACTCTTCATTTCCAGGATGAATCCGAGGAATGACCCAGCAGGGACCCCAAACGTGCACTTTTCTGGATTCAACCTCATATCAAACTCTCGAATTCTGCCCAAGATGGCCTTTAAATCCTTATCATGATCCTCTTCCTTCAAGCTTTTTGCAATCATATCGTCAATGTATACCTCCATTATGGGTCCAATTAGTGGGCCGAACACCTTGTTCATCATTCGCTGGTACGTTGCCCCAGCGTTCTTAAGTCCGAACGGCATGACATTGTAACAATATGTAGCATTTTCTGTCACGAACGAAGTCTTCACCTGATCCGGGGGATACATAGGGATCTGATTGTACCCCGAATAAGCGTCCATGAAAGATAGCCTTTGATACCCTGCCGAGCTATCTACGAGTTTGTATATGCAGGGAAGTGCATATTGATCCTTGGGGCAAACTTTGTTCAAGTCTGTGTAATCCACACACATTCTCCATTTTCCGTTGGATTTATTGACCAGTACGGGATTAGCCAACCAATCAGTATATACCACTTCCCTGATAAATCCTGCCTCAAGAAGCTCGGCTACCTTTTCTTCTGTTGCTTGAGCCTTCTCCATCCCGACCTGTCTCTTCTTCTGACACACCGGCTTGGCACCAGGATACACGCTTAACTTGTGGCAGATGAAGTTCGGATCGATTCCTGGCATGTCTGCCGATGTCCAGGCAAACAAGTCTTTGTTTTCTACCAGCAACTCTGTTAGTTCTTTTTCAACTTCCTCAGCAAGGCCAACACCAATCTTGACGCAACGGGGTGGATCGGTCCCCAGGATTATCTTCTTGAAGTCTCCCTGGGGAGTTGGCCTAGTTTCATCCTCCTCCCTTACGTCAAGATCTGCCAGATTAACACTTCCCTTGTTGAGAACTTCTTGCATAATCTTCTCATCATCATCCAGCTTCAGTTTGCCCAAGCTGATATTGTAACATTTCGGAGCCAACTCTTGTTCGGAACGTACCGTTACCACCTGATCATCAGACCCTGGAAACTTCATGGCTAGGTGAACGGTTGATACCACGGCACCAAATGATTGGAGTGCAGTACGGTCGAGGATGGCGTTGTATGCCGACGGTGCTTGGACAACTAGCCACTTTACCATCTCGGTTCGAGCAGAAGGTTGTTCCCCCATGGTCACTGGGAGATGAATGTGGCCTAAGGGAACAATGGAATGACCCGTAAAGCCAATCAAACTGCCCTCAAATGGAGTTAGATCAGATCTTTTCAACTTCAAGGCCTCGAACAGATCCAAGAACATAATGTCTGCTGAACTCCCCTGATCGACGAGAATCCTTTTCACTTCATAATTACCGAGTCTGGCTGTAACTACCATTGGATCATTGTGGTCCTGAATAATATCAGCAAAATCTTCGTCACCGAAGCTGATGACAATGTTCTTCTTTTTGGGCTTCTGGATTGGTCGGCTGGCCACCGAAAGGACCTGCCCCACATACTTCTTTCGATCTCCTTTTCTTTCCCCTCCACCTGCAAATCCTCCAGCAATGGTCTGCACCAAATCGAAGGCCTACAATACATCACCACCTACGATGTATATCTTCCCCAAATCGAGGGCCTACATACATCGCCCATTTATCCAGTATTAATTATTCCTATTATATGTCATTAATTAGTCAACCAAATCCGTTTATTTTCACTTAGTCATTTCACGCACAAGCAATGTCATATATATAACCAACTAGCTACTATTTCAATTTCATAATTATCACCATTTCAATGTTCAAGTATAGCAATTAATCACAACTACCACTATTCATGCATATCGCTTTTTACCAAAACAATTAATGCAAGTAACACCCATATTCACATTTTCATATAATCATGAATAACCACATTTTCCACTTGTCCGAATTATTGATTCAAAATCCTAGCTTAAGGGTTCATGCCATTTATTTTCCTTAGTTAAAACCTAGTCTCATCCTTTATTTCCTAGAGTTCCATAATGAATTAATTAAGCCTATTATTGCCATTTTCCTTAATTATAACTTGGGGTTTCTAATTTCCTATCCTAACACATAACTCCTAGCCAATCATTATATCTACATACAAACCCTTTTCTAGAGCAAGCCAATACCCACTCCCTTACCTTAACCAAGGAGAGAGAGAGTGTGTGTAAACCCAAGCCCTAGCTTCTAGCCCCCAAAATCAAGAGCTCCAATGGAATGAGAGGGAGTTGAGTGGTCTTGAGCCTCATTAAGCCAAAAAAACAAAAATGAACATGAGATTGTGGAGCTCCATGAAGTGGGATTCCATATTTCAACAAGATGAGAGAATGAAAGGGGAAATTCGTATGGACCTCAAAGAGAGAGAAGAAATTCGTGTGGGGGTATGAAGAGGGAAGGAAAACTTACCAAATGTGCTTGGGGATGATCACTTAAGGGTGAGAAGCTTGAGGAAGAAGGAGAGCACAACTTGCTCTTGATGACCTAGGAGAGAGAGACGAATTAGAGAGAAAATGGGAGATGGTGGTGCTATGTTGGTTGTGTGGTGTGGAGGTGGTCACCTTCTTTTTTTTTTCTGCACCAGCAAGAGCCATCATGTGGCTGGGATGAAAAAGCTTGGCCACCAAGCTCAAATCGTGTGGCTGGGGGCAGCCCATCAGACCGCGCGCGCCTGGGGCGAGGGCAGCGCGCGCCTGGCGCGATTCTGGCACCAGCACCTGAGCTGGTGCGGTCAGAGTTGGTGCGATCAGGGGAGGATGGCGCGCGTCTGGTGCGCCAGCTGGGGATCTGATGCGTGCAGGGCACGCCTGGGCGTGCACCGGTGCGCCCAGGGCGTGCACCAGAATTTCCCGCTTTCGATTCGCCGTAACTTTTTCGTTAACCGTCGGATCGGGCCCAAATTTTTAGACAAGCTTCTTAATCCCCTAAACTTCATATCTAACGGTGGAATTTAATTTCTTAGCATCCTATAATAAATTCCAAATTTTCTCGTACCAGATGATTTCTAATACTTAAAACGCCGATTTAACCCCCGATTCCGCTTAGATAATTTTGCCCCTTGCTACCAATGTCTCCTATACAACCCTTACTGCTCATAATTGCTACTCACCTGTCACCCAAAATTCCTTAATCAATTTATTCAATTATTTTCTTAGGTTTTAAGTAATAATTTCATTTTAAATAAAACTTGGGATGTTACACATCTCACAAATTCCAGAGTCTCTGTAATCGATTATTAGATTATTGGTAATCGATTATATGAGTTGCATCATATATTAAACAGGAGTGAAGTAATCGATTACTTGGTATGATATAATCGATTACTTGTTTTTCAAAAGGATTTCAAAGTTTCCATTTTAAAGAGGATAATCGATTACCTTCCCTAAAGTAATCGATTACCTTAAGTTTTATTGAAAAACATGTCAGAATCATTTTGATTTATTTCCAGATTTGTTTTTACCTGATTGATTTTGATTTATTTTCTGAAATTCAAATTTGATATTATTTTTGAAAATATTCCTTTTTTATTTGAATTTTAAATCTTTTGATTTGTTTGTGATTTTCAAAAATATTCTTTTGCTTCTTATTTCAAAATCAGATTTCACTTTTAAAAAAAAAGGACTCACTCCTACATTCCTTTGATAATAATGTTCTCTTTCTCCTTCTCCAATTCTCTAGTTTTAATGTTTATACTTTTTCTAAGAACACAAAAAACCTTGTTGGCTTCTTAACTACTCAAACAAGACTTCATTTCCATAGTGTTATACTTGTTGTATCATTGTTATTGAGAACACATCATATTATTGTAATCACTCACATCATCTTGTACTCAAACCGTAAATCATAGGGAGTGTTTCCCTAGGTGTGAAGGATTGAATTCCTTTGTAGGGTGAGGAACCTGTAACACCCCGCAAACTCCTCGTATTGTTCTAAATACTAAAGAGGTTTATTTTTGAGAAAAGTATTTTTAGACAAGTATTTTCTTGAATGAATTTCTTATTTTGTGATTTCAAGTGGTGAATGATTTTAAAGAAATGATTTTCATGAGAAAGTATTATGAGTTTTAACACACCCATGCAACTTATTGGAGTGCCAAATTTACCCCTCCTAAACACACCCATGACCGAATTTTATGAAGTCCAAAAAGGGAAAATCATGAGTTGTCTATAAATATAAGAAGCCTTAGTTTAGTTTCCTCCCAACCAACTCACTTCTTCTCATTTCTTCTTCTTATATCTAAACACACACTTTGTTGAGAGCAACCTCAAGCTCTCAACATTAGAGAGAAAGAGAGAAGGGCCGTGAGGTGAAAGAAAAGAGGGAGAGTGAAGATCCAAGACAAGCACCCTTGATTCTTCCTTCTTCTTATACTTCCTTCTTCAAATTCAAGAAGAAACCCACCTATCACCCAAGAAAGAGAGGAGGCCGAAACTAAAACCTAGGAGAAGAGGAGAGAGAGAAATCTTGAAGTTGAAGTTAAGTTTAGATCTAAGGTAGTTGTTTAAGTTTTTGAGAGTTTTAAGTGTATTTCATGTGTATTGTAAAGGACTTTAAGATGAACTTTGTTTGAACTCAAGGTTTGTGATGCATGTGTTTATTTTTAAGAGATCTTGAAGTTTAAATGACATGCATGTTATTCTTAAGCTTTGATCTTGAATATTTGTGTTAAAAAGTTTTGATCTTTAACTTGAAGTTCTTCTTTGTCACGGTTTTGCTTAAAGCTTGTGCTTAAATTTACTTACTTGCCTAGATCTTCTCATGCATGTGTTGATCATACCTTGATCTTGGATTTTAAGAGTCAAATGAACTTGTAAATCACTAAATCAAGAACTATATAATTCGGCCATGAATAGAAAATTAGGTCTTGATGCTTTTTAATTTATTCTAAGTCATTGCATGTTAACCTTATGGTTAGAAAAATTGATTTGAGTTGTTAAAGTGTTTTGATTTTGACTTGATCTTAATAAAGCTTTGATTTTGGTCTTGATCTTTAACTTACTCATGAAAAAGTTTGGTTCTTGAGCTTTACATGTGATTTGTAAATAAAAAGCTTTGATTTTCTGTTGATCTATGAAAAAGTCTTGATCTTTGGTACATGCATGTTGTTTTTGAACAGAAAGCTTTAACTTTTCTTAGTGCATATTACGGTTTTGTAAAGGAAATAAGGAAACAAGCTTTTGAAAAGTGATTTTTGTCTTGATCTATATTTTGTGTTCTTGCATGTTGATTTCTTCACTCTTGGATTTCTAAAGTACATGCAAAAAGAAATAAAATGAAAACTTGGCTTGAAGTAATGATGATGATTCGGTTTTTGAACTTTAAAAATGAAATGATATTTTTTAGAACTTGGTACATGATCAAAACCATGAATCTCAACTTTTTCATGTTGAAAAATGAACCAAAAATCTTGTCTTGACTATGTTGGATTTTCGGCCAATGCATGTTAACTAGATTAGGGTTCTTTTTCAATGAAGTGACACAAAAGAGATGAGTATGTTTTATGAACTAAGACTAAGGGATGTGTTGGAATTGTGTTGTGATTACCTATTTTCTATTTGGTTTTGATTTAAAAGATAAAGGGAGTAAATTGATTTTTATCTTGTATGTTGATTTGAAAAACAAGATTTTGGTGTAATGCTTGATTTAATAAGTTGATTTAAGTTAAGGAAAAATAAATTAGAATGTGTCAATTTTCCAAGTGAGCTCACGGTTTTATAATTAAAAAGGAAGAAATAATTTCTTAATCTTGTGTCTTGATAATAAACATGATTTAATTGTAGGAGTGGATGAAGTTCATATGTTGGATTTATTCAAATTGGTTTCTTTTAATAACGAAGGAAATTATTGAAATGTTTAAGGAAATAATTAAGTGAATAAGTGTTTGACTTTGAAAGAGTTTATGTGAAAATAAATGTTTGATTCATAATAAAAATTAAATGATTGGTTAATTGCTTATGTGACTTAATTCATCTAAGTGTTGTTGTAGTCGTGTGCTAGTTGATGTTTGAAAAATATTTGAGTGCATAATTGGTTTTGAAATTAATTGATTTTAAGATAAATCCATTTGATTTATTTGAAGATTTTTGGATTGTGTTTATGGCTGTCCAAGATTTGTTTTAAGATAAAAGCTTGAGATTTAAAGTGTTAATTTTAAACTAAAGAATTATTTGAGACGAAAGTGTTTTTACGAAGTTTTCGGAATTTTATTAAAGCGGTTTTATGAAGTGATTCCTTGCTGTCCAGAGTTGTTTAGAATTGTTTCTTAACTTTGAAAATGTGTTCAAGTGATTTAAAGTATAGTTTTCAAGTGGTATTTGATTTAAGAAAAGCCGGATTAAAAACGGTGCATTTTTCGGTGTTTTCGAACGCGGTTAAGGTGCTGTCCAAGATGGACCAGCAACTAAACCAAATGATGTAAATTATTTATATGATGTTTTCAAATGGTTTTGAGATACTTAAAGTGCTAGGAAATATGGGATTTGTTTTGAGAAAACAATTAGGTTTTTTAAGCTTTCCGACGAGGAACGGAATGTGTATTGAGTTAAGAAAAGATTTTCTTGTACAAGTTAATAACTTAAACGTATTTTGTTTAATACGAGGAATGGTATAGACGAGGGATTGGGGCAGCCGGCAGCAAAAAGGATCCGAGGAGATTGTACGCGTTTAATTGCTGGACCTCATGTGAGAGAGAAGCTTTCCTAAGACACCGTGGTATTTAGGTGATTTATTAGGACGTTCCGTATCATCTCAAAGATCAGAACTTAGTGGTTCGGAGTCAGTAGTATAGTGGCAATTGTTTGTGTTGTGTGGCCACTTATACGAAGGTGACGAGGACCACATTGTTGTTGTGTGATGATTGTGTGTTGATGATGTGAAATAGCATGCTTGTATGTTCATTTATTTAATTATGCATGATGATGATTATATTGTTGATTAATATGAGTGGCATGCTGATGGACGTCTGTTACGTCCTGAAAATAAGAATGAGATGATTAAGTTGTGAAAGTAAAGATATAAAGAGAAAGTGATAACTATAAAAGATATGAGATTGATTGGGAAAGAGATAAAGAAGTGAGATTGGGGAAAGATTTGATGATAATGATGAGGTTATGCCAGAGCTGGGAAAGTGATGTGATGTTGATTACTGAAATGAGATGTGATTTGAGTGGAGCTGGGCTCCTTTAAGGATGTTGTTGGAATGAGGCTTGTGTTGAGTTGAGCTTGCTCCTCCACTAGTGCTCACAGAAATGGGATTTTTGAAAAGTTTTACGAACTGAGATTTTTTGAAAAAGTTTGTGAAATGGTATTTTGAAAAAGATTGTGAAAGGAGATTTTGTGAAAAGTTTGCGAAATGAGACTGTACGAAAAGTTGGTGAAACGAGGTTTTTGAGAAAATTGTGAAATGTGGTGAAATTTTTTTGAAAAGGGTTTTTGAAAATGAGAAATTTTGAAAAGAGTTTTTTTTAAACGAGATTTTTTTAGTAAATTTGTGAAAAGAGATTTTGTAAAAGTCTATGAAGTGGGTTTTCAAGAAAGGTTTATGAACTGAAATTTTTAACGATTTTGTAAAAAGGGATTTTCAGAAATTTTGTGAAATGAGATTTTTGGAAAGTGATGAAACAAAATTTTTAGAAGGTTTGTGAAGTAAGAATTTTTGAAAAGTTTGTGAAATGATACTTTGAGAAAGTTTGCGAAACGAGACTTTTGAGGAAATTACAAAAGGTGATTTTGAGAAAGTTTATGGAACAAGATTTGAGAAAGATTATGAGATAAGATTTTGTGAAAGTTATGATTTGAGATTTTAAGAAAAAGTTTATGATTTGAGATTTTGAGAAAGATGATGAAATGAGATTGTTGAGACAAGTTGTGAAATAAGATGCAAGTATGACGATGATGTGAACCCAGCTCTGTGCTCTATTCAGAAAAGATTGTGCAAAGTTAGTGGTCGGGACTCATTGAAGGGATGCACGAAGGATGGGCCGACCTTAGGTTAATTGAAAAAAATAAAAGACATTAAAAGACACTAAGCGGTGAGGTATGAGAGTGCGAAGTAGTGGAGAGGAAGGTACCCCGGATATCAGGGATATTCGGGTTGTGAAGGCTATAGGGTAGGCTAGGGCGGTAAAACGTCATGATGCCTTGAGTACTATTCTGGGCGGAACGAATTCCATATGTGGTAACCAGACGTGGTGGGGACTGGGTCCTAATGTCGTGGTAAGTTCTACACCCGGAACTGGAATAGTGTTGTCACCCCTATGCCATTTCAGGAACAGTGAGAGGGACTGGAACGGGGCATCTTGATTGCCACTGTACCCAAGTTTTCTACAGTGAGCCTTGATTATATGAAATGATTTGAATTGAATTAAATTGATTTGAGACTGTACCCGAGTTTTCTATAGTTCTCCTGGCTTGGAGCCAATTGATGATTGAGACAGCTGTCGTGCCCGCGTGGTAAAGGTCCTGTACTCCTGTTAGCTTCCGACTAGGTTGGGTGGATGACCGAGGAGATATAGACGTGTGTGTTAACGACAACGTAATGAGTGCCTCGATGATATTCTGATTTTTCCCCCAATCATCGATGGCTGTAATCCGATAAGATATGACAAGGAAAGTTTAAGAGAGATAAAAGAATTTATGATTATGAGAAGTGAAATCGTATGGAATGATGAAGTTGAGAAAAGAATTGAGAAATAAGGAATGATTATGCTAAGAGATGATAGTAAGTTGACAGGAGAACAATAATGAGGAAAAGGATAACGAATGATATTAATAATAATATGCTGGATTGTTGTGTTGTATGCATGTTGTGTGTTGTATGTTTGTATTGTCCTAGTATCTTGTCTACTGTAATTCCACACCATCGACGATGCGTCATTCGGATCACTTACTCTCTCCTGTTCGTTGGCATATCGGTATTGCTGGTATCTCAACGGGCAGATGGAGCATCGTTTGGAGATTACTACGTGGCGTCGTCGGGGAAGCGGTTGGAAACCCACCCGTTATGGATGGGCGTGGATGGGATACACTCAGATGGTGATCGCGGACCCAGAACACAAGCTAAGCAGATCGACATTGGGATTGTGTTTGGGAAGTGTCTCTATGTTGGGATACGACAGTAATGAACCACCACCACGGGATGAAGCGAAAGAGAAATCTGTGAAGCTGTTTGGTGTAGAGCTCAAGCCAAGTTCCGAAGGAGAGTCAGCAACCGAGGTAGCATCACCCTCCGATACGAAGACAGTATCAGAAAGGAAAAGAAAATCACATCCAGTTGTCTTCATCAGAAGGAAGCAAAAGTAGTATATTTGGTTTAAGTTGTTGTTTGTGTTTTGAGTTAAGGATTACCGAGCCATGAGCCAATTATGTAACTAAGCCAGGTTTGAAATTCAGTGTTGTATGTGGAGTATTTTATTTTGGAAGAACAAACAATGTAACCTTTTTGGAATTGTAATGATGCTTTTGAAACAAGTTATTTTGTTAAGGTGAAAGTTTTAGGAAGGAAACTGTTTTAGTAACAACTCGATTTTTCGTAGAAGGTTTTGCAAGCACACCAAGGACACTTCAACACTGTTTTACAAAAAAAAAATATTTGGCCTCAGTTTTTTCAAATTTAATAAATAAAAGTTAATTATTTTGGGTTACGAAAATCGGGCTGTTACAGAACCCTTGGGTGATATTGAGGCCCCTAGCGAACGGAGATTCCTAGTAGTGTGCGGGGTGCTCTGGTTGTAAATGGGTGCGGCTGAATTCAAAGGTTTATAGAAACTCTCAAGCGGGTCGCTTGGGGACTGGAGTAGGTCTTTCGCTGGATTGATCGAACCAGTATAAAATTGGTTTGCGTGTTCTTCTTCCTTATCTCTTTTAATTTCCGCAATTTCAATTATTTACGTTTTCGCACTACTCTTAATTTTATTATCTATCGCAATCGCTCTCCATCTCAATCTCTAAATCCCTCCAATGCGAAAGTTATTTTAAATTATACGTGCTTTCTCAATAAACTAATAAAACTCGATTCACCCCCCCCCCCCTCTCGAGATTTTGAGGCCGATCCTAACAGCAAGGTGAACATCAGAATGTTTTTGGAAACGATCACACTTCTTCACATGATTCATGGAGTCCAACTGAATAGTGGGCTAGTAGAATCCGGCTCTTAGTATCTTTCTTGCAAGACTTCTTCCTCCAAAATGATGACTGCATCTTCCCTCATGTACTTCTTTCATGGCCAATTCAGCTTCTCGATCCGACAGACACCAAAGTAGGGGTGAGGATAAGCCTCTGGATAATGTAACCTGTCCTGTATGATAAAGTGAGGAGCCATTTTCTTTACCTTCTTTGATGCACTCTCCTCCTCTGGAAGGATGCCATGCAGTAGAAATGCCAGGATAGGAGAAGCCCACGAATCTTCATCCTCTATTGCCAAAGTTGCACTGGGGTATGAGGTAACCTATTGAATAACGGACCTGTGGTTCCCTAGCTTCTTGGTGCTAGCTAGCTTTGATAAGACATCTGCTCTTGAATTTTACTCTCTTGGAATGTGTTGAAAATCCACTTTGTCAAACATCTCAGCCAATTGTTTGCATTTGGTGAGATATTTTTGAAGCAATGGTTCTTTGGCTTGGAAGTCTCCTCTAATTTGGGAAATCAACAATTGTGAATCACTATGTAGTAGGATTGAGCGCGCTCCAAGATCTTTGGCCATTGTCATACCAGCAAGACAGGCTTCATACTCAGCCTGATTGTTAGAAGTCTGAAGATCGAATCTTAACGAGTACTCGATGGAACCCCTTGAGCATTCTCTAGTATTATGCTAGCTCCTCCACCTGTTGGATTGGATGAATCGTCTACGAAGAGAGTCCAGCTTTCAGAATCTGTTTTTGGTGTCAATTCCACAATGAAGTCCGCCAGAACCTGAGACTTGATAGATGTTCTTGATTCATAATTGATTCTGCATTCGGACAGCTCCACTGACCAAGTGATCATACGACCTGCTAAGTCGGGCTTTTGTAATACTTGTTGGATGGGTTGATCTGTTCTGACCATGATCGAATGGCATTGGAAATATTGTCTCAAACGTCTGGCGGTGATTACAAGTGCAAATGCCATTTTTTTCAATTTTCTGGTATCTCTTCTCTGCCTCTTGCAACGCCTTACTGACAAAGTATACTGGTTTATGTCCCTCTTCCAATTCCCTTACCAAAGCTGCACTTACTGCTTCATCATTAACAGATAGGTACAAATACAAAGTCTCACCTGGTTCATGTTTGCTCAGGATTGGAGGATTGGAGAGGTAATGCTTGAACTCTTGAAAAGCTGCTTCACATTCGTCTGTCCACTTAAACTCGTGGTCATTTTTGAGAAGCTGGAATAACAGAAGAGAATTGTAAGCGGACTTTGACAGAAATCTTGTTAATGGTGCAATACGTCCAGTCAGTTGCTGAACCTCTTTCACGGAACTTGGACTCCTCATATGCGTGATTGCATCACACTTTTTAGGGTTAGCCTCTATTCCTCCGCTAGTAAGCATGAAACCTAGGAACTTTCCTGCTGTAACACCGAATGTAACATCCCGCGTTTTTTCGACTAGGACGAGTAAAATTTATTAAAGAAACAGTTTTGAGAAATCGTTTTACAAAAGGTTTTCAATGAACATTTTATTCGATTACGAAGTAAATTATTGATTTTATGGAGTTTTGATAAATAAATATTTTTATAGAGTTAGTAAGAATGATTTTTAATGAAAAATGATTTTTTATTGTTGGAGATTTGTAAAAATGAATTTTCTTTATGGACTTTAAAAGATTGATCAACTTCGAAAATCCTCAACTTTTTAACCGTAACTCCGATTTTTATGATCTTTATATCAAAACGATCGTATCGAAATGTAGTTTTCAAAAATGTATCTTTCATAATTTTATGAGTTGGTTTGCGAAAATTGTTTTTCAGTGTGATAAAGGACGAATTTCCAAGGAATAAATCATGAAAAATAGTTTTTCACTCTTAATGAATTTTTCCTTTTGGGATTATCTTCCATATATTAAAATATGATTTTAGAAAATGAAATAAGGGCTATAATTGCAACCAATAAGTACAGTTTATTGTTTAAAGGAAAAAGTGTTAAAATGTATGTTAGATTATTTAATTAAAGAAGAAATTAATTTGTGATTAAAGTGTGTGATTTATGGATGAATGTGTGTATATATGTATGTGTATGATATGTGAATGTGTGTGTACATGTGTGTGCATGCATGAGTGCCACGTTTTTTTTTTGGTGTGTGCATGAGTGAGACATGTGTGTGAAGGGTGTGTGTATGTGTAGGCTTAGGGAGCCTTGGCTTGGTGACTAAGTGGGAAAGGGAAATAAAAATAAAAGGAAAAGAAAATGGGAACTTGGAGACCAGGTATAGGATTCAGTGCAGCACCTTAGTCCATTCCCCTTATTTCCATTCACACCTTCATTTCCTTTCATTCTTCCATTCACTCTTTCTTTCCTTCGTTGCCTCCACTCTTTCATTTCTTCTTTCACTTTTCCATTTCACACTTCCACAACAAACACCAAGTCTCAAAGAGCAACATTAGCTCTTGAGACACAGAAAAAAAAAGAGAGAACCGTGAGGAAGAAGGAGGAAGTTTCAAGTAGATCAAGAGTGATTCCTTGAAGATCTAAGTGTTAGGAGACTAGAAGAACCAACCCTTTTCATGGTAGGACTTGAAGATCCGAAAGAAGACTTGTAATAGTCTAGATTTTTCTTTTGATTTTGTAGATCTATACTCTTTCTTCTTGCATGTTTGTTTTATGGCTTGAAAGTTGAGTTTGTGAGTTGTTATTCTTTAATCTTGGACTTCATGGACTTAAGAATAATTTGTAATATGTTAAACTTATGCTTGATGTTTCAGTTGAGGATTTTATTTGATGGATCTAATGTTTTTCTAACTAAAATTTTAAAGATATAAAGAAAACTAAAGATTTTGTGAAAATCTAAAATTAACTTCGTTGCATGTCTATTTTTCTTTTCTTAAACCGTGGATTATGTATGTTTATGTAATGATTATTGAATAAATTTATGATCTAAATTTGTTTTGTGAAAGAGTTCAAGTTTCTAGTCTTGCATGTTGATTCTTAAGTTAGATCTAGTATTTTGGTTTACAAAAAAATTGATTTCTAAGCTTGATTTAAAAAGATCTTGATAAATAAGCATTTTCCTCTATAATTCTTAAGTTACCTCATGAACCAATTCGTTTTCCTCTTGATCTCTTAAAAGTGTTTTAAGAAAAAGTTTGATTTTGAGTTGCATGAAGGGTTTTTCAAGAGATCTAGTGTTTTCAATTACATGCATGCAAAGATCTTGACTTAAAAATAATAGATCTAATATGTTTAAGAACTTAATATTCAATCCGGTTTTAAAAGGACTTTTGTGCTCATGATTTTATTTTCTTGCTTGACTTGATTTTGGGTGCATGTAAAGGGAAATTATTTTTAAAAGAGTTTAATTTGAAGCATGAAATTTTTGATAAAAAGAATTTATTTTCCTTATACATGTTTCGGTTTTGGCTTAGATTTTTAGAAATGAAATTTTAATTGAAGTATTTGATGCATGCATGTCAAGATCTAGGATGGTTTAATTTGACTCTTGATTTTAGTTTAAAAGACTTGATTTTCATTCATGGACATTGATGCATGTTGTATTGAATTAAAGTAAATTATTTTCATAATATATAAATTCGGTTTTCAAAGGAAAAATAATTGATGGATTGAAATATGTGTTGAATTGTGTGTATGAGTGTATTTTTGATTTTCATAAAAATAAATGAATGAACAAGTTTAATTGATAATGTTTTGTGCTGAAAATTGTGATGTGTGTGTTTTTAACTTTGATAAATGATATTTATGTATGATAAATAATTCTGAAATTTTTTAACTGGCTTGAATATGTTATAATAAGCTTCTCTGAATTTTTGGATGATTTTTGGAAGTAATTTCCTATTTTTATGAGAACCAACTTTGTGAAAATGATTTTGAGAAAATAAGTTTTTCAGTTTAAAGATAAACAAAATTTTCGAACTTGTGCTACTTGAAATGGTTTGACATTTTTATGATAGCTTCCTGGACATCTCTAGATGTTCTCTGTAAAATTTGAAGAGATTTGGAGTTGATTTGATATTTTTAATAAAGGCAAGACAGTGAATCACTTGGTTCAGATTTTCTGGACTTAGTGACAATTTTAATTGGAAAAATATAACGTGCACAACTCCAAATATTCTGAAAATTTTATGAGATAGTATTGACTGTATAAGGAAGATTTATACCAATTTTTATGAAGTTCTGAGTTGAGAAACTATTTTTAATGATAACGTTTTTATCTCTGACCAGCAACAGTACCATGTTGTTTTCATGTGAAATTTGATTTGAAACCTAGCTTAGGGTTGTTTAAATGGCTTGAAATTTTTATATGATGAACTTTGTCATATATGTGTATGTTCTGGAAATTTTGAAGACTAAATGAATTTATTTGATATAGTTTTGGATTTTACCTTTTGTGTTTTACCTTTAATCACACTAAGATTTCATTTGCATGTTTTTAATGAATATGAATTTTTATGCTTGATGTTTTGACTTGCATGATGATTATGATGTCTTGAAATGATTGAATAAGTGATTGTTTGATGATGTGTTTAGGATATGTATAGATTATTTAATTAACCAAGTGTCGTGTTTGATTTTGTAATTGGTTTGAAAACCAATGGGTTTTTGAAATAGTTTAACTTTAATTTAATTAAAGAACCTTGGACTTAGTGGTTGCTGCCCTTAATTCATTTCACAATGTTAAGCTTGAAAAATAAATCATTTAAGTGTTTATTTTATAACAAAGTTTTATATGAACTAAAGTTAAGTTTTTCGGTGTTTTCGGGTTTTGGTTAATGGCTGTCCGGAACGGACCAGCAACCAAAACCAATGATTTTAAAATGTTTTGTCAGTTGTTTTAACAAGATTTTGAGATGTTTAAAGTATTTTCAAAAGCCTAATTTGATTTGAAAAAGTCTTAACGATCTACGATTTTCCGACGAGAAATAAAAAGAGTTTTCGAAAACGCGTTCTGATTCTAAGTAGGGCAATTATTTAAGATAGACTTGTAACGTTAGTGTCCTCTCCCTTAGTACAAGGTGCGTATAAGTCGAGACGTGGGGCAGCTGACTTGTTGGGAAGGACCCGCAATGATTTCAGATGCTGGAGTGTGAGGTGAGAGATGCAGTAGGCCTAGGTCATCGTGACGCGTAGACTCAGTTCTAAACTGAGTACATTGAGTCTAATATGTTACATGTTGCATTATCATATGTGATGCATATATGTGTTAGACGCTTTCCTGTTTTGTTAAATATGATGCATGGTTTATTTTGTTATGTATTGGATTTCTTTGTGAATTATCCTGTAGAGTGTATCTTGTTCTATTTGGAAAATGTTGTATGTGGAAATGAGAATTATGAGAAAGAGTGAGATTTGAAATTTAAGAGATACGATTGAGAAAGAGATAAAACGTAACGCGAATAAGATTGTGAAAGAAAACGTGATTGAAAGAAAGAAGAATGGTAACAAAGGTTGTGTAAGTAATGGAATACCAAGAGTTGTGATTGGAGAAGAGTAATGCTTTTGAGAAAGTGTGATGTGGTTTGAATGGAGATGTGATTCCTCGTTCATGTTTTTGGGAAGAAGCTTAGTGTTGAGTTGAGCTTGCTCCTCCATTAACACTCACCCAAAAATGTGATTTTTGAAAAACGTTTTTGAAAAGAGATTTTGAAAGAGCTTTTGTGAAAATAACATTTTGTGAAAGTTTTGGAAACATTATTTTTGAAAAAGTTTTGTGAAAGGATTTTTGAAATGAGGTTTCTGAAAATGTTTTGTGAAGCAAAGGTTTTGTGAAATAAGGCTTTCGAAAAAGTTTTGCGAAAAGAGATTTTGAGAAAGACGAGGAAAAGATGTTGATGATGTTGATGAGAATATGCTGAGAGTGAGCTTTTGAGAATCATGATGATGAGATGCGTGAGAAAGTGTTGTGAGGCCAAGGGCCATTGAGATTTAGGGGGAACGGTTTGCGATTAGTAGTCGGGCTTCGTTGAAGGGATGCACCAAGGACGAGCCGACTGTTAGGATTAAGTCGTTTAATTAAAACTCAAAACTTTAAAAGAATTAAAAGACTTTAAAAGACATTTATATACGCGGTAAGGTATGAGTGTCGTATCGAAGTAGTGGATAGGAAGGAACCATAGGTATCTGCGGATACTTAGGAGGAGATTGCATGAGGGGAGGACGATGACGGTGAAACGTCAAGAAGTCTAGAGTATATTTCTAGGCGGAACAAATCCCACATCTGGTGCACTAACGTGGTGGGGACTGGGTCTAATACCGTGGTAAGTTCCGCATCGCGAACTAGAAATTATACTGTCGCCCCCTTGATTGCAAATCGAGAACAGTGAGAGGGACTGGAACGGGGCATTTGTGATTGCCGCTGAGAGCGTGCATTGTTATTATGTGAATTATGATTATGATTTGAGGCAGGGCCTCCTGGTCTGGGACCATTTGTTTGTGTGACAGCTATCGTGCCCGCGTGGTAAAGGTCCTGTACTCCTGTTTGCTTCCGACTAGGTTGGGTGGATGACCGAGGAGATGTAGACGTGTGTGCGAGTTCAATGATGTTTCCCCTCATCATTGAGCGAACCGTTTGATAAAACTTAATAATGAAAGATTATAAGAATGAAAGCATAAAGAATATATTGAGAAAGATTCAAAGAAGAAAGTATATTGATTGTTGGAAAGAATAAGAAAGAGGATGA
Organism: Crotalaria pallida; assembly: GCA_037953625.1. NCBI lineage: Eukaryota > Viridiplantae > Streptophyta > Magnoliopsida > Fabales > Fabaceae > Crotalaria > Crotalaria pallida. The sequence continues at coordinate 112,654,019 of CM075652.1, read as the reverse complement.
TGAGACTGAAAAGTTTGAAGGCTTGTGATGCCAAGTGTGATGATGTATATTGTAATGAGTTATGATTTGATATATTGGGTTGGTTATAATGTGCTTTGTTTATAAGTATTTCCTATATGCTTATGTGAATACATTTGTCATATGCATAGCATGAGTAGTTGTTAATGCATGGTTCCTCTATTTTTATTTTGAGTATTCTTTTATAAGAAGTCATTAGTATTTTGTCTTGTCATGTTGTACTTCTAGAATGCTGACCATCTCTCCTATCATGTTGTCGTATCGGGTTATTCTGGTATTGCAACGGATAGATGGCCGACCCTGTAGGCTTCGGCAGTGGACTTCAGTGAGGAAGATTAGTGGTCAAGATTAACAGTAGGTAATCCCTGAGCACTGTATCCCTTGCAACTACTTTGTTACATTGTCGTATCATTCTGAACCCCGCTTGGAATTTTATTGAAAAAGGTTTTTGTGAAACAAGATTTGAAAATGTTTTTGAGAATAGAAATTCACGAAGCTAAGTTACAAAGCGCGATGTTAAGTAGCATCTCGGTTTGGAACTTGATTTGTGATGTGTGACATGAGAATGTTATTTTATTACAATCAAGTTAATGAAATGTTTTTGAACTTAAAGCTTCTCATGTTCATGTCACCATTTTAAAAAAAATTCCCAAATTTTTACTACATTTTGTTAAAGAGATGATGTTTTCAAGTTGCCGAAATCGGGGTGTTACACCGAAGGCACATTTTAGTGGATTTAAATGCATATAATGCTAACGTACCATGCAAAGAACAGCCTCCAGATCCTGTTTGTGGTTTTCTTGAGCTGTTGACTTGACGATCATATCATCAACATAAACCTGCAAGGTTGGACCGATCAATTCCCCAAATATCTTATCCATCATCCTTTGATACGTTGCACTTGAATTTTTCAAACAAAAAGGCATTACAGTGTAACAGTAAGCTGCTCTATCAGTCATGAATGCCATTTTTTCTTAATCATCTTCAAACATGGGTATCTGGTTATAACCATAATAAGCATCCGTAAATGAAAGCAACTGGTAACCAGCCGAACTATCCACCAATTTGTCTATGTTGGGTAGGGGATAAGTGTCTTTGGGGCATGCTTTGTTGAAGTCAGTATAGTCAACACACATACGCCATTTGCCATTCGCTTTTTTGACAAGAACCACATTTGAAAGCCAAGTGGTGTAAGGAACTTCTCTGATGAAACTTGCTTGCAAGAGCTCCTCTACATTTGAAGCAATCACCTTCTGGTGCTCATCACCCATTTTCCTTCTTCCTTGTGCCACCGGCCTGAACTCAGGGTCCACATATAGACGATGGCAGATAAATTCTGGATCTATTCCAGACATGTCAGCGGCCGTCCAAGCAAACAAGTCCTTATTCTCTTTTAATAGTGCAATCAGCTTAGTTTTTTCCTCATTTGGCAGGTCCTTCCCTATTTGATTCCATTGTTCAGAAGTGTCTCCAATTTGAATTTTTTCTAGTTCTCCCTCAGGTTTGGGGCGTTCTTCAATGATATCTTCTCTCATGTCCAAGTTTGCCATCATGACCCCAGAAGACGAGGCGGACCCTTTGACCAACTTTGCATATACCTATTTCCTAGCGTTTTCCTTTGTTGCTTTACGGTTGGCAATGTAGCAGGTTTTTGCCTGCATCTGATCTGCACATACCGTAATGATTGACCCCTTTTCTCCGGGGAATTTCATGGCCATGTGAAGGGGAGAAGCAACTTCTTGGAACGCCTTTAGAGTGGGGCATCCTAAAATGGAATTGTAAGCAGAGGGGCAATCTACCACTAGAAAACGTACCTTCTCAGTCCTGCAAAGAGGAGGTGTGCCCAAAGTCAACCTGATATCGATGTAACCCCTGGGCCTGATAGTGTTGGTTTTGGCCTCAAAATCTCGAGAGGGGGGGTGAATCGAGTTTTATTAATGTATTGAAAAGTCCTTTACAAATTAAAAAATTGTTTTGAAATGGAGAGATTAAACGTTTGAAACGGATCGCGAAAATGATAGATAAAATAATTTGAGTAGCGCGGAAACTTAAATAAATGAAATATACGGAAATATAAAGAGATAAGGATAGAAAAGCTTGCACCGGTGAATTTTATACTGGTTCAGCCTTCCCGTCGAAAGGCCTAGTCCAGTCCCCAAGCGACTCGCCTGAGAGTTCTTATAACCAGCAAAAGAGCTGCACCCTATTACAACCAAGAGCACCCCGCACACTACTAGGAACCTCCGTTCGCTAGGGGCCTCAAATCACACAGCAGGGTTCCTCACCCTACGAACGCCTCAACGTTCAACTAAGGGATTTTCTCCCTACCACTAAGGTTGAGTACAAATGATGTGAGTGATTACAATAAGTATATCGTGTTCTCAATAACACAGATTCTACAATAAGCTCTTATGACAATGAAGTATTTGTTTCTCTAGGAGTTACTCAGCCAACAAGGTTTTTTGTTCTTCAAAAGTATGAACGTGAAAACCAGAAAATTAGAGAAGGAAGAAGAGAGAAACGTGATAGTCAGAAAAAGAATGATTGAAAAAATTATTATTTGAATGTTGGAGTGAATTCCTTTTTAAAATAGAAAAACATTTTAGAATAAAAAAGATTTAGAATAAGTAAAACAAAATCAAAAGAAAATAAAATAAAATAAGATTTGAAATAAGTTTTAAAATCAAAACTAAATCAAAACGATTTACGAAATAAAATAAAGATTTGATTCTTAAAACTAAAAAGGAAATAATTCAAATTTAAAATCATTTTCGAATTTTATAAAATAAATTAGAATCTTTTAAATAAAAACAAATCAGGAAATAATCAAAATGATTCTGACACGTTTTTCAATAAAACTTGAAGTAATCGATTACTTTCTGAAGGTAATCGATTATTCCTTCAAAAATAGAAATTCTTAAATTCATTTGAAAACCATGTAATCGATTATACCAATAATAGTTAATCGATTACACCACTCATGTTCAATGTATGATGCAACTCATTTAATCGATTACACTTAATCGATTACTGAGCCTCTGATATGCATATGATGCAACATCATGTAATCGATTACTACAGAGCTTGTAATCGATTACTAAGCCTCTGAAAAATATATGATGCAACAATTATAATCGATTACTTGAGCCAGGTAATCGATTACTCCCATAAGAAAGTAATTGATTAACAAGATTCATTTAATCGATTACAACCTCTCTGATTTTTCTATGATGCAACAAAGTTAATCGATTATCTTGAGCAAGTAATCGATTACTCTCTCTTGCATTCATAAAAATATACAAAGTTTTGTAACATCAAGTATTTTTACTCACATTAATGCAGAAAACATTTTTTTCATGAAAAACACATTTTTCTTCTTCTCTCTTTTAAAATGAAAAACTTATTGGCTTTTGTAAACTCATAAAGAAATAGAAAATCCATTACCTTACACATGATCTAAGGAAAAGGTTTCTAAACTATGCCTTGCTTGAATCTTCCATCTTGAATATGGATGACACTTGTGAGCTTGAACTTGAGTTGGCTTGTTATCATCAAAACAACATCTTGAATTATACTTGAAGTCCATAAGAGAGTTTGAAGCATGCCTTCCAACACTAGCTTGACTTCCAACACTCCCCCTTTTTGATGATGACAAACAACAATTCTGATATGCTCTTTTATATCTGCATCACAAGTGTTATACAAGCAAAAACACACATATATATATACCAATAACCTTCCCTAGAACAAAAATTATACAGAATATATCAATTCATATCATCTCCCCCTGTATAGATGCATAAACAAAATATATCACTTCAAAAATTTGCATCTTCAGAGTATCTCTCTCCCTGTATGTATCAATCAAAATATCAGAATATCTCTCCCCTTTTGTAATCATCAAAAAGCTATGCTATCTCCCCCTGAAACACTGAGAAGACGCATCAATAATAACAAGAGAGATAAACATAATCACATACTCAAAAGAGGTGAGAGGCAGAAGTTAAACCAATTTCTCTACGAATAAAAAAGAAATTTTCTTTTGGAAGCGGTTTCATAAAGATATCAGCTAACTGCCGCGAAGTATCAACATACTCAATAATACAATCACCCTTTTGAATATGATCACGTATAAAATGGTGTCGAATCTCAATATGCTTAGTACGAGAATGTTGCACTGGGTTTTTGGTAATACTAATAGCACTGGTATTATCACATTTTATGGGAATGTGGTCTAGACTTACACCGAAGTCTAGGAGTTGCTGTTTCAACCCTAAGATTTCTGCACAACAGCTACCCGCATCGACATATTCAGCCTCAGCTGTAGATAGGGCTACACTAGACTGTTTCTTGCTAGCCCATGATACCAAAGAATTGCCAAGAAGATGACAAGTGCCGCTAGTGCTTTTTCTATCTACTTTGCACCCAGCAAAGTCAGAATCAGAATACCCAACAAGATTACACGTGGAACCTTTGGGGTACCATAAACCCATGTCAGTTGTGCCAGACAAATATTTCATTATACGTTTGGCAGCAACCATGTGCTTTCTTTTGGATTCGATTGAAAACGAGCACAAAGACAAACACTAAACATTATATCCGGCCTACTTGCTGTTAAATAGAGAAGGGATCCGATTATACCTCGATATTTAGTGATTTCTACGGATTTACCTCCTTCATCTTTGTCCAGATAGCAAGATGTGCTTATCGGTGTTGCTACTGCCTTGGCCTTATCCATGCCAAATCGTTTCAATAGTTCCTTGTAGTACTTTGTTTGGCTAATGAAAATCCCATCCTTTGCTTGTTTTATTTGCAATCCCAGGAAAAAGTTCAGCTCACCCATCATAGACATCTCGAACTCTTCCTGCATCATACTCGAAAAATTCTTGCAAAGAGTTTCATTAGTAGCACCGAAAATAATATCATCTACATAAATTTGAACTAAAAGAATGTCCTTTCCTTTCTTTTTAATAAAAAGCGTGTTATCAACCTTCCCTCTTTCAAAATTATTTTCTAATAAAAATTTGCTAAGACAGTCGTACCATGCTCTAGGAGCTTGTTTGAGACCGTACAAAGCCTTTTTCAGTTTAAAAACATAAACCGGATATTCATAATTTTCAAAGCCGGGAGGTTGACACACATAAACTTCTTCATTTATAAAACCATTAAGAAAGGCACTCTTTACGTCCATTTGATATAATTTAAAATCTAAAATGCATGCAAAAGCTAAAAGCAGTCTAATGGCTTCCAACCTAGCAACAGGGGCAAATGTTTCCTCATAATCTATCCCATCTTCCTGGTTGTAACCTTGTGCAAATAACCTAGCTTTGTTTCGAACAATTAAACCAGCCTCATCGAGTTTATTTTTATAAATCCACTTAGTTCCAATAATCGGATGAGACTCAGGCCTAGGAACAAGTTCCCAAACCTGATTTCTTTCGAACTGGTTTAATTCCTCTTGCATTGCCAAAAGCCAATGCTCATCAAGCGTAGCCTCAGAAATATTCTTTGGCTCCACTTGAGAAACAAATGCAAAGAAGTTACATAGATTGCTAATAGAATTGCGAGTACTTACACCTTTTGTGATGTCACCTATGATTTGATCAATGGGATGGTGCCTCAATGTTCTCCATTCTTTAGGCAAATCAGCGTTGAGCTCCATGGATTGTTCTTGACTTTTCTCCTCAACTGATTCAACTGATTTTTCATTGCTTTCGGAATGTTCCTTTCCTTTAGCATTTGGCTCCTCATCCTCATCAGTGAACAAATCTCCAAGAATACCTGAAATGTCATTAACAGATACCTTTCCCAACTTTCTGGGATCGGATTCGTCAAATGATACATGAATAGATTCTTCAGTAGTATTACGAGATTTATTGTAAATCCTATATGCTTTGCTCGAAACAGAATAACCAAGGAATATGCCCTCATTAGCTCTAGCCTCAAAACTTCCTAGATTTTCTCTACCATTATTATGCACAAAACATTTACATCCAAAAACACGAAAATTGGAAATATTTGGTTTTCTCCCCTTGTACAGCTCATAGGGGGTTTTCTTTAAAATAGGCCTTATTAAAACACGGTTCATAACATAGCAAGCTGTACTCACTGCATCGGCCCAAAAATATGCAGGCAAATTCATGTCATTAAGCATTGTTCTTGAAAGCTCTTTTAATGAACGATTTTTTCTCTCCACAACTCCGTTTTTCTCAGGAGTTCTTGGAGCTGAAAAATAATGCTTAATTCCATGTTTTTCGCTAAATTTTTCAAAAAGATGATTTTCAAATTCTCCACCATGATCAGTTTTAATGGATGCAATGCTCAAATGCAATTGGTTTTGAATAATCTTGGCTAGCTTTTTAAATTCATGAAATGTGTCATTTTTATGAGTAATAAAAAGCGTCCATGTATACCTAGAATAGTCATCCACAACAACTAAACAATAATAGTTGCCACCAAAGCTTTTTGTTTGACACGGTCCAAAAAGATCCATATGTAAAAGTTCCAAGGGCTTTTGATTTGAAACAAGATTTTTAGAAGGAAAAGATGCCCTTGTGAGTTTTGATTTAGAACAAGGATCACAATTTTCAGAAATAGAAAAATTTTGCTTTGGTAAACCAACTACTAAGTTTTTAGAAGAAATTTTATTTAAATGAGCCATGTGGATATGACCTATTCTACGATGCCATAGCCACGATTCATCCTCTTTACTTAATAAACATTTCGCATCATTTGAGGGTATTGAGTTAAAATCAATAACATAAACATTGTTTATCCTTGTGATGTCCTAGGGCGAGGAGAACCTCTAAGGAGGGGGAATCTACCTTAGAGGAGACTTTGCCTAGGGTTTATGTGTGATGTTTGTTGGGAGTCCTCTAGTGGCCAAAGGGGAAGCCAAAGAGATACCCTAATCACTGGTGTGTGAGGGTGGCGATTAGGGTAAGAGGACGTACCTTTGCCCCATGTAGTATTGAGCTACTTATAGGGGGGAGCTGGTTGCCCTAATGGGCCAACTTGGGGCCCAAGTAGGGCCAGCCTGTAATGAGCTAGGAGCGGTGCGCTGTCCTTGCGGATAAGGATGGGGTGAGCTGTCCTTGCGGATAAGGCTGGGGGACGTCATCATGTCCTTGGTGTCGGAATCTTTGGGGTGATGTCGGACCTGGGAAGACGTACGGAGATCGGACCTGATCAGAGGCATGAGGTCGGCCCGTATCTGGCGCTTGTTCGGCCGTTGAGCCCTGAGCTCGGCCAAGCGTTCAGTGGGTCCCTTGTTAGGTCCTTGAGCTTTTAGCGGGGTTTATGGGGAGTTCGGCCTAGCCAGGTCCACCACATAAGCCCCCCAGCTCGGTCAAGGCTCTTTGAGGCTTGCTCCGAGGTCGTGGTTCGGGTATTCTTCCCGAGGTCCATCACTTTATGGCCGAGTTTACCACATAAGCCCCCCAGCTCGGTCAAGGCTATTTAAGGCTTGCTCCGAGGTCGTGATGTTCCGTCTCTGGTTGGCGCGTGTGAGCTGCAACCTTCTGGTTTGGCAGTGACGATGACATGAGCTTTGACAGCTGTCTAATTACTTAGACTTGGAATGACATTTACTTTTCTCAGGCATATGTCAGACATTCACGGTATACGGAGCATCATCATCATTGTGACGTTAATCGAGGTCCACGCTTTTGGCTGTTGCGCGCCACGTGTGTTGGTTCTTATGGCTCCTTACTGGGTTGGGCCTTCTGGGCCAAGCCCAATATTCAAAAAGAGAGGGAGGACGGTTACTCTTCCCTGTACTTTGACTAGAAAACTGTCTCTGTTGCATTTCCTATTGAACGGTTGGTTTATCTTCTCACTATACCCACGTTTCCTCTTCCCTACGAATACGTTTCCAAGGCAAGGTTTGGTTTCAGCGAGACTTCTGTGACTTGTTCTTCCCTTCCTTCGACATACGCATTTCTTTTCTGCGATATACACAAGGTATTCTTCTTTCCTCATTCCTGGGTTTTGGTTTCTGCATTTGCGTGATTATTTGGGTGGGTTTTTTGTGGGTTTATCTGCGTAGCAATGGGTTAGTCATGCTTTTAAGGGGACGGTCTTTCTTGTGGGCACACTGAATTTTCTGGGGAATCTTTGGTTTGAAAGGTATTTGGGGTATGGTGGGTAGTGCTAGGGGCGTTTGAGTAAGCGCTTGTTGGGGTGGGAGCCAGAGGAGTATTTTCGTTGTTCTCCTATAGTAGCAAGGAAGAGAACGGCCCTTCTGGTATCGGATCTTCTTCTTTTTTTTTTTTTTTTGGGGGAACCAGGAGCAGTTCCTATTGAGGCTGTTCGGGGAGGAGCGCGGGGTACCTGTGGATGGGGGTTTTTTGTGGGGTTATTCTTCATGACCCATAGAACTGACATTCGAGCTTCCCTGTTCTTCCACAGGTACGATGCCTCCTCGGAAATGTGCCAGTCGTCCCGACTTGTACCCAGCTCCTACTGATGCCTCCCACTATCACAGGGTGGACGTTGAGCCGAAGGGAATCCGGTCTCAACTGGATTGCGATGGCTTACTCTTCAACGTGAAGGGAGCGATATTGCCCTGTTCCCAAGATCCTAGTGGGACTTCTTATGAAGTTTTGCCCTGTTCGGCCGACGACCGAATCTGCTCTCGAACCGACCCCGACTCTTTCTTCTTCTACGCCGACCTGATACATAAGCTTGGCATAACTCTTCCGTTTACGGAGTTTGAGATGGGCGTTCTGAACGAGCTGGGGGTGGCCCATTCGCAACTGCATCCGAACACTTGGTCCTTCCTCAGGGCCTTTCAGAGGTACTGCGGGGCAAAGGGGCTGACATGTACCATTAAGCTCTTCCTTTGGATATACAATCCCTTCGTTGGAAACAAAGAGGGGGTGACTGGTCGGTTGTGGGTGTCCACCAAGGCTCGAGCTCACTATGGGCTTTTCGGATTATTCGCCGAGTCATGGAAACATTTTAAACACAGGTTCTTCAAATATAAATATGTCGGTAACGGGCGACCTTGGTTCCGAGATGAAGCGGGGCCAAAATTTCCTTTGCAGTGGACCCAAGAGTTTTTTAATCGACATCGAGACACACCCCAACAATGGTCGGGAGTGACTCTTGATGCAGCCGAGGCGGAGGCGGCTTTGCATTTTCGTACTGAATACCTTAGTTGAAAATCCCAGCTCGATGTTGGGGTATTCATGACTTGTGCGGATGACGTGGTTTTAACTGAGATCGGTAATATTTCTTGATGTCTTGTTTTTATCAAGTCCTTTCCATTTATTTAATGTGCTTCTTTTTCTTTTCGCAGAGAAATATTGGTCCACCATGTCGGCAAGGGCTTTGAAAGCGTCCCTGGAGGCCCGCAAGCGGAAGAGGGGAGAAAATGTTTCCCAAGCAGCTACGGAACCTGCTGCTCGGCCGACACTGCCCGACTCTACTCATCCGACCTTTAGTTTCCTCGCCCAATCGCCGACGACGAGCGCGGAGGTCGATAGTGCCGCTGATGCTCCACCCCGGCCGCCTGTTGTCAAGAGGTCGGTCAAAGAAGCTGTTGTTAATCTTTCGAGGTATGAGCTGAAGATGATGACCGAGGGGTTAGCATTTCATCTGAAGAGGGCTACCAATCTCTTTAGCGTTCTATCCGAGTATGGAGATGAAGTAGCTGCAGGGATATCGGCCGATCAAAAAAGGAGTCGTGCCGAAATCCAAACTGAGGTGGTCGAGCTAAGGACCAGTACCAGGGCCGCTGAGCAAAAGTTGGCCGATCTGGAGGAAAAACACCGTCAACAGGTGGAGGAGCTTCTCAAGGATCACGAAGCTCGGTTTGCGCAAGCGAGGGTTGAGGTGAAAGAAGCTGGTCGAAAGGAAGGCTTGGCCGAGATGGGACAAGTGGAGGCGAAGCTTGAGAAAAGGGTTGCTCATGCTCTGAAGCATAAGGTAGCGGCGCATGAAGCTGATTTTAGTTTTGAGAAATTTGGTAACAAGATTTTTGCCGGAGCTGTGGAGCAACTTTTGCATTTAAATCCGGGCTTGAGGATCCGAGTTATTGGTGCCTCCGCTGGGTTCGGGGTTGAAGATGGGAAGCTGGTCGACTATGACAAGGACGGAGTGGAAGTCGATCTGAACCAATCCGAGGCGGATTTGCCGAACCCATTGGAAGCGAAAACTGACGAGGAGTTTGATCCGAGTTCAGTTATACTGTCCGATGTGGAGGATGAGTTAGCGTAAGCCCCTTATGCTGGGCGGCTAATATTTTGTGCGAGTACTATGTTTTGTGTACAATAGCTTTTCATAGTGTAAACTTTGTTTGGATCATGCTTGTAGCGCATTATAAATTTCAATGCAAGTTTTGTTTTTAACTTGTTGCATGCTTTATTTATTTTAAGCCTAAGGTTTAACTTGAAACCCTGTAAGGTACTATGAAATTTTGAAAATGTAAGTTGAATGTGAATTAAGAAGGAGTGAGTTTTAATTTGAATATCTCAGTAAGTGCAGTAGGCTTATAAGTGTCCTCTGAAAAGAGGCACTGTATATAAGGGAATACAGTGGGGAACTCGGATTACCCGTCTTGGTCGAGGTGGGTATCCTCAGCCCCGATGTAGAAGAGGTTGCTGAGTGAAGAGATGTGAAAACATTTCACTGCAAGCTGTACATCATCGGGTATCCCTTGTACATTGTGCATACAAGCCGGTCTCTTTTAAGAGATATAAGCTGTTCGTAGCGCCATGCAACATTTAGGTGGCTAATGCTAAATGAGAAGCTAGTACGTACGTATGTAAGACTGTGGCACTTGAGAAAAAAAGTTCTTTTCATTACTTAAAGGATCAGTACATCATTCCTTGCAAACAATGGCAATCTACCGAGGTGAGATTAACTGTAATATATCTTAAGTTTCGCGATGTTCCACGAGTTCTTAAGTTTGGAGCCTTCAAGAGTTTCTAGTCGGTACGCCCCAGAGTTTGTTTTTGAGATTACTCTGTAGGGGCCCTCCCAGTTTTGGGCGAACTTCCCGTCTCTTCGGTTCTTGAGGCCAATATCGGCCCTTCGGAGTACCAGATCTCCTACCTCGAACGACCTAGGCCGAACTTCTTTGTTGTGTTGCCTGGCTTGCCTTTCTTTTGCTTTCTTTTCTCGAACCGATGCCGCTTCTCGGACTTCTTCGGCCAGGATTAGATTTTCTTTGATCAAATTTTCGTTTTGCCCTGTGGGTCTCTCCCTCATCCTGAAGGTATGGATTCTTCGTTCAATGGGGATGACCGCGTCACAGCCATAGGTTAGTCTGAACGGGGTTTCACCTGTAGAGGTCTGGACCGTGGTTCTGATTGACCAAAGGACCTCCGGTAAGAGCTCGGCCCATAATCCCTTAGCTTCCAAAATCCTCCTTTTTAGTCCGTCCACGATAACTCTGTTGGCGGCTTTAGCTTGTCCGTTGGTTTGGTGATGTTCAACTGAGGAAAAATGGTGGGAAATACCGAGGTTTTCTGCCAATATCTGGAAATTGTTGGCTGCAAACTGACTGCCATTATCGGTGATTAATGTTAGCGGGAGCCCGAAGCGAGAAACGACTTGCTTCATGAAGAATTTTTGGATTCTTGCCGATGTGATGGTGGCTAGTGGCTCAGCCTCGATCCACTTGGTAAAGTAGTCCACGGCTACCACTATGAACTTTAGTTGACCTGGTGCTGTTGGGAATGGTCCCACGATGTCCATTCCCCACATGCTGAAGGGCCAAGGTGATGCCAGGGAATGCAGCTCCTCAGACGGTTTATGATGAATGTCACTGAAGAATTGGCATTTGGGACATCGGCGAAAATGGTCAATAGAATCCGCCACTAAGGTCGGCCAAAAATATCCAGCCCTTAGTATTTTTCGTGCTAAGGATTTGCCTCCGACGTGGTGGCTCCCAAACCCCCCATGAACTTCGTCCAATGCCTCCTGGGCTTCGTCAAGAGTGAGACACCGCAGAAGAGGAGATGACATTCCTCTTCTGTAGAGGATCCCATCTATAACGACATACTCTGCCGCCTTCCGTCTTAAGGCTCTTGCTTCTTTCTGATCAGCCGGGACGATATTGTGTTCCAAAAACGACCTTATTGGGTCCATCCAGGTTGTTGAGATCGAGATAGTCATCACCACGCTCGGGTTTGAAATTTGCTCCTGAATTAGGCTTTTGTTGTTCCCTCCGCCCTTGGTGCTTGCCAACTTGGAAAGAACGTCGGCACGGGAATTGGAGCTTCGGGGGATATGGTTAATGGAGAATTTTTCAAATTCTAGAACCAGGGTTTTGACTTTATCTAAGTACTTTTGCAGAATGGGTTCTTTTGCCTGGTAGTCTCCGGTGATCTGGGACACCACCAACTGGGAATCGCTCAAAATTTGGACTTCGAATGCGCCGAGCTCCTTGGCCATGCGAAGACCAGCTAGGACGGCTTCGTACTCTGCTTGGTTATTCGAGGCGAGGAACTTGAATTTTAGAGAATATTCAATGCTGATTCCCTCTGCATTTTCCAGAATTACTCCTGCGCCCGCTCCTTTCTGGTTGCTTGATCCGTCGACGTATATAACCCAAGTGTCCGAGTTAGGGCTTGGATGGGGCTCTGTGAACTCGGACACAAAGTCTGCGAGCACTTGAGACTTAACTGTTAGTTCCATGATGAACATGATGAATGTTTTGATAATGACAAAGTGTTTTTGAACAAGCTACAAGTGTTGATCAAGTTTCAAGCTCAACAAGCAACAACAAACATCAAATGAAGAAGAGAGAAAGCAAGCTCATGAAGACCTAAGTTTGAGTGTTTTTGTATTTCTTTTATCTTTTGCCTCTCAAGCTTCATAGGTTTTTTTATTTGGGTAGATTATTATAGAGGGTAGTGAATCTCATTCATAAGTCATGATTAAATCATAATTTGAGTTTTCACTTAACCTAGAATCAATAGGTGGCTTAAAGGTTTTAAAGGAAAGGTTGGATTTTGAGAAAACAAGTTTTGAACATGTACAGTACCAACTTAATCGATTAAGTGATTAACTTAATCGAGTACTACTCGAGTACACGACTTGCTTAATCGATTAAGTACTGCTGAACTGATTTTTAAAATACGTTTTTCACTTCTCAAAATCAGTTTTCAAGTGCTACAACTTTTGGGTATTCTATATAAACCTTTTCCTAACCTTTGTGAACATACTCTATCATTTTGATGTTCATTTTTACAAAGAATCAAGCCACTCTATTCTCTCTCAATTTAAAAGATCAAAGCTTTTCTATTTTCATATTTTTTGATCAAGAACCTTTGAATCTCTTATGGTGAATTGTCATAACTCTTGATTGAGATTCATAGGATTATTTTGTGTTTTCTATTGTGTTGTAATCTTTGCAAGAAGGCAAGCCACTACAACAAACAAGAAGTCTTGGTGTGTCGATTTTATCATCAAGCAAGTGCATTCTTATTGAAGAAGAAGAAGAAGTCTTGGTTGTGAATCAAGCAAGTGAAGCCTTGGTGTGTGGATTATCATCAAGCAATTGAAGACTTGTTGTGTCGATTATCAACAAGGGGTAGAGGTTAGATTAGAGAGAAGATCAATAGGATTACAAGGCAAGGGTGTCGGTTATCTCTTGTAAGCTAGCAAGAAGGGAGTCTTGTGAGGCAATCACTTGTAATTTGAGAACTCTAATTCCTCATAGTGAAGAATCTCTCTTGGTTGAAGAGGGGACTGGATGTAGCTTTCAAGTGGATGAAAGTGAACCAGGATAAATCACTGTGTCGTATCTCTAAACTCTTACTCTTTATATTCAAGTCATTTGATTGCGTTCTTGATTGAAAACCTAGAAAGATTGATTTTCATAATTGATTGAATTGAATCTTTAATTGTTCAAATTGATAAAGGGAAAATCATTTTCATAACTAGGTTAATCAATAAGAATATAGGTGTTAATCATTTCCGCTGAATCTCTGATCTTGCATGTGAATTGATTGATTTTCGAATTCGAATGAAAATTGATTTTTCTGTTTTCTGTCATATTTAATCGATTAAGTTCAAGCTTAATCGAGTACTACTCGAGTACACGACTTGCTTAATCGATTAAGTACTGTAGAATTTGTAAAAATCATTTGTTTTGATTGTTTCGATTTGTTTCGTTCGAAAATCTTTCAAGGTAGCTTCAACACCTATTCAACCCCCCCTTCTAGGTGTATTCCTAGGGTTCCTTTGTCTCTCCAATCACCAATTGCGATTTCCTCAATTGGTATCAGAGCTCGGTCGAAAGACACGAGCATAAGAGCTTTTTCGTAAAGATCCTTTAAGAAAATCGCAATGGGTTCTACGAATCCCTTTGGTGGTGAAGGTGCTTCAATAAGTCGTCCTCCATTGTTTGCCGGAGAAGGCTATGCATATTGGAAAGTTAGAATGAAAATCTTTATCCAAGCCATAGATAGTGAAATTTGGAAAGTAGTTGAAAAAGGTCCTCATATCCCCTCTAGTTTAGTTGAAGGTGTAGAACAATTGATCCCCGAGGATAAGTGGAAGGATGATGATAGAAAGAAAGTACAATATGATTATAAAGCAAAGAATATCATTACCTCCGCTTTATCCTATGACGAGTTCTTTAGAGTTTCTCAATGTTCTAGTGCTAAAGAAATGTGGGACACTTTACAAGTGACTCATGAAGGAACTAGTGAGGTTAGGAGAGCTAGATTGAATGCTTTAATGCGTGATTATGAATTGTTTCATATTCTTCCAAATGAATCTATAAATGATATGCAAAAGCGTTTTACTCACATTTTAAATCATTTACTTGCTCTTGGTAAAACTTTTCTTCAAGGTGAACTTTCTAACAAAGTGTTGAGATGTTTAGACAGGAATTGGCAACCAAAAGTAACGGCTATTGTTGAATCTAAGAATTTGGATGCTATGGATCTAGCAACACTTTTCGGAAAGCTTCAAGAACATGAAATGGAGCTTGGACGATTAAGTATCAATGAAGAGTCGGATAAGAACAAATCAAGGAAAGGACTTGCTCTTAGAGTCAAAAGTGCATATAAAAAGAAAGATAGTTCCGATGATGATGATAGTGAAGATTCCGATTCCGATGTTGATGAAAAAGACATGAAACTTTTGTTAAAAGAGTTTGACAAGTTTCTAAGGAGAAAAGGAAGGTTTAACAAGGACAAAAGTAAAGAGAAGGATTCTCCACACTACAAGACCAAAACTTCAAAAGAAGGTGTAGTTTGCCATGAATGTGGAAAGCCCGGTCATCTCAAGTATTCATGCTCTAGGTATCTCAAGAAGAAGGAGAAAGACAAGAAAAATTCTAAATCTAAAAGAGCATACATAGTTTGGGATAGTGATGAAGATAACAAGAAAAGCACATCGAGTAGTTCATCGGATGATGAAGAAGCCGCTTGTCTCAACTTGATAACTCTAGTATGATGAATCAAGTTATCAAAGCGAGGATAGCAATGTAAGTGAATCTAAATCCGAAATTTCTTCTAAATATGAATTGTTACATAATGCTTATGAAGAAATGTATGAACAACTTGAAAAACTAGCTTTGAAAAACATTGAAAGAAAGAAGCTCATTTTGAAACATCAAAAAGAGATTTTAGATCTTCAAAAACAAGTTGATGAGCTTAATCTTGAAAATGAAACTCTTGATCTTATCTATGCTAGTTCTTCTTGTGATTGTGCTAGTAGATTGAATATTGTGATTGATTGTGAGAATTGCAAGTTGCTCAAGGATGAAAATGCTATTTTGAAAAATAAGCTTGCAAGTTTCACCATTTGTGATATTAGATTGCGCACATTGTTAAATTTTCAAAGAGAAAATTCAAACAAGTTTGGTTTGGGTTATACTAATGCTAAGAGTAAATCTCATAGAAATGTTGTTGATTTTTCTAAAGTTGATTTTTCAAATCCTCCAACATGTTTCTATTGTGGTACTCATGGACATACTTCAAATGTGTGTTATGTTAAAGTGCATGGTATACCTAAAGGAAATTTTGTTTGGATGAAAAAGGGTGAAAGTCCCTACACTAACAAAAATGGATCCAAAACCATTTGGATACCAAAAAGCAAAGCATGATTGTTTTGTAGGTTTGATTGAAGATGCAAATGAATGACACATGTTCTCAATTGGTCTCAACTATGAATGTCTATATTCACATCTTCAATTGGTATCACACTTGCATCTCAAGTGAATGTCCTACAAAGTGGTAATATTTGATATTGATATATTATCTCAATTGATATCTTCTCAATTGATATTACTTTTCTAAATGTTTAGTTAATTCAATTTGTATCATTGAGAGATTATTAGTTGATTATCATGTTTTTGTGATTATTGATTCTTCTTTACAATTGATATCTTCTTTGTTAAGTGATATTATGATCTTTTTAGTTCTCAATTGGTATTATATTTTATTGTTATATTCTCTTACCAATTGATATCACATTTCAAAGTATAGCTCTATTGTATTTGTTCAATTGGTATCAATGTTGTGAAGAAATGATCATTGATTTCTTACCTTGGCTTAGATGTTATATTTCAATTGGTATATATTACTTTTTGATAATGCCAAAGGGGGAGAAATATGATGTTTTGAATGAATTGAATGAAATGTTTCTCAAATGGGGAGAAATGGTATGTTTTTAAAACATGAGAGAAATATGATATTATATTTTGGAGAAAGGTTGTTTTGTTGTTTTTATGTAGGTTGAGCTAAGTTGTTTAAGATAGGGGGAGAATCAAGCTTCTATCTCAATTGGATTCAAGTGTTATAGCATTGATTGAGAGGGAGAAAGGTTCTTCTCAAGTGATCAAATGTTTCAAGCATCAACAACTTCAAATGATTTCAAAACATGGATTGTCATTTTCAAAAAGGGGGAGATTGTTAGTTCCATGATGAACATGATGAATGTTTTGATAATGACAAAGTGTTTTTGAACAAGCTACAAGTGTTGATCAAGTTTCAAGCTCAACAAGCAACAACAAACATCAAATGAAGAAGAGAGAAAGCAAGCTCATGAAGACCTAAGTTTGAGTGTTTTTGTATTTCTTTTATCTTTTGCCTCTCAAGCTTCATAGGTTTTTTTATTTGGGTAGATTATTATAGAGGGTAGTGAATCTCATTCATAAGTCATTATTAAATCATAATTTGAGTTTTCACTTAACCTAGAATCAATAGGTGGCTTAAAGGTTTTAAAGGAAAGGTTGGATTTTGAGAAAACAAGTTTTGAACATGTACAGTACCAACTTAATCGATTAAGTGATTAACTTAATCGAGTACTACTCGAGTACACGACTTGCTTAATCGATTAAGTACTGCTGAACTGATTTTTAAAATACGTTTTTCACTTCTCAAAATCAGTTTTCAAGTGCTACAACTTTTGGGTATTCTATATAAACCTTTTCCTAACCTTTGTGAACATACTCTATCATTTTGATGTTCATTTTTACAAAGAATCAAGCCACTCTATTCTCTCTCAATTTAAAAGATCAAAGCTTTTCTATTTTCATATTTTTTGATCAAGAACCTTTGAATCTCTTATGGTGAATTGTCATAACTCTTGATTGAGATTCATAGGATTATTTTGTGTTTTCTATTGTGTTGTAATCTTTGCAAGAAGGCAAGCCACTACAACAAACAACAAGTCTTGGTGTGTCGATTTTATCATCAAGCAAGTGCATTCTTATTGAAGAAGAAGAAGAAGTCTTGGTTGTGAATCAAGCAAGTGAAGCCTTGGTGTGTGGATTATCATCAAGCAATTGAAGACTTGTTGTGTCGATTATCAACAAGGGGTAGAGGTTAGATTAGAGAGAAGATCAATAGGATTACAAGGCAAGGGTGTCGGTTATCTCTTGTAAGCTAGCAAGAAGGGAGTCTTGTGAGGCAATCACTTGTAATTTGAGAACTCTAATTCCTCATAGTGAAGAATCTCTCTTGGTTGAAGAGGGGACTGGATGTAGCTTTCAAGTGGATGAAAGTGAACCAGGATAAATCACTGTGTCGTATCTCTAAACTCTTACTCTTTATATTCAAGTCATTTGATTGCGTTCTTGATTGAAAACCTAGAAAGATTGATTTTCATAATTGATTGAATTGAATCTTTAATTGTTCAAATTGATAAAGGGAAAATCATTTTCATAACTAGGTTAATCAATAAGAATATAGGTGTTAATCATTTCCGCTGAATCTCTGATCTTGCATGTGAATTGATTGATTTTCGAATTCGAATGAAAATTGATTTTTCTGTTTTCTGTCATATTTAATCGATTAAGTTCAAGCTTAATCGAGTACTACTCGAGTACACGACTTGCTTAATCGATTAAGTACTGTAGAATTTGTAAAAATCATTTGTTTTGATTGTTTCGATTTGTTTCGTTCGAAAATCTTTCAAGGTAGCTTCAACACCTATTCAACCCCCCCTTCTAGGTGTATTCCTAGGGTTCCTTTGTCTCTCCAATCACCAATTGCGATTTCCTCATTAACCGCCTTTCTTGGTTCATAGGAAATATCAAACTCGGACAATTCTATCGCCCAAGCCATCATTCTCCCTGCGAGGTCCGGCTTCTGAAGGACTTGTTTTATAGGCTGGGCCGTTCTTACGACAATAGGATGGCTTTGAAAGTATTGCCGAACACGCCGTGCAGCCAGGATAAGGCAAAACGCGAATTTTTCCACTTTAGTATAGCGGAGCTCGGGGCCTTGCAAAGCTCGGCTTATAAAGTAGATTGGCAACTCATTCTTACCTTCTTCTCGGATAAGCACCGAGCTAAGTGCCGAACTTCCTGCTGACAGGTAAATGAAGAGGGTTTCTCCTTGGGCGGGACTAGAGAGGATTGGGGGGGATGAAATATACTCTTTAAGTGCCAAGAAGGAGGCTTCGCACTCCTGGTCCCAATTAAAAGCTGCTCCTTTCTTTAGTAGCTGGTACCAAGGTAAGGCTTTCTTGGCAGCTTGGGGAAGGAATCTTGAAAGCGCGGCCATCCTTCCTGCTAGTTGTTGCACTCCTCTGAGGTCGGTAGGTCTTTTCATTTCCAAGATAGCTCGGCATTTATCGGGGTTGGCCTCAATCCCCCTTTCTGATAACATAAAGCCGAGGAAGGCGCCTGCTGGAACGCCAAAAGTGCACTTTTCTGGGTTCAATCTCATATTGTGTGCTCTAACACGCTCTAGTACAGCAGCCAAGTCTTTGACATGGTCTTCTTTTTTTCTGCTCTTGGTAATCATATCGTCAATATACACCTCCATAATATCACCTTCGATGCCGTTGAAGACTTTGTTCATCATCCTTTGGTAGGTTGCTCCGG
The DNA here is from genome assembly GCA_037953625.1 of Crotalaria pallida. Taxonomy (NCBI): domain Eukaryota; kingdom Viridiplantae; phylum Streptophyta; class Magnoliopsida; order Fabales; family Fabaceae; genus Crotalaria; species Crotalaria pallida. The sequence goes on along the minus strand of CM075652.1, from coordinate 112,634,704 downwards.
CATTCTTCAGTCCAAAGGGCATGACAGTGTAGCAGTAGGTCGCCTTTCCGGTTGTAAAAGTAGTTTTGTCCTGGTCTGAGGGGTACATGGGGATTTGGTTGTAACCTGAGTAAGCGTCCATGAAAGATAACAGTTGGTAGCCCGCCGAGTTGTCGACGAGCTGATCGATTATCGACAGTGGGTATTGGTCTTTTGGGCATGCCTTGTTGAGGTCGGTATAATCTACGCACATTCTCCAGCTGCCGTTTGCTTTCTTCACCAGGACGGTGTTTGCTACCCACTCAGCGTATGGGACTTCTTTGATGAACCCTGCCTGCAATAGGTCGGAAACTTTCTCCTGGATGACTTTCGCCTTCTCCGTCCCTACTCGCCTCATTTTCTGACCTACTGGTTTGGCTTTCGGGTCTACACTCAGCTTGTGGCAGATGAAATTCGGGTCAATTCCTGGCATGTCAACCGAGGTCCAAGCAAATAAGTCCGAGTTGGTTCGCAGTAGGTCTATTATTGCTTCTCGGATTTCTGGGGAGAGGTCGGATCCCACCTTGAGGGTTTTATTAGGGTCGGAAGGGTTGATCTGGATAGCCGACCAATTTCCTTGTGGGGAGGGTCTCAAGTCGTCTTGCTCTGCCCGGACGTCCAGGTCGGCTAACAAGATTCCTCCTTTAGCCAACATCGGTCCGACGAGCTCTTCATTCTCTTTCTCCTTTACTTTTCCCCGTAGACTTGCATTGTAACAAAGTCGGGCTCTGACCTGATCTGCCCTGATCGTGACGAGTGCGTCGTCTGAGCCGATGAATTTTAACGCTAGATGAACTGTTGAAACTACTGCTCCAAAGGCCTGCAAACAGGTTCTTCCCAAGATAGCGTTGTAGGGGCAATCACAATTGACTACCAGGAATCTGACAATCTCCGTTCGGGCCGAAGGTTGTTCGCCTAGGGTTACCGGGAGGTGGATTGCTCCTACAGGACGGATCGCCTCGTTCGCGAATCCAAACAACTTTCCTTCGAAGCTTCGGAGATCAGAGGTTTTCAACTTTAGCGCCTGGAAGGTCTGCATAAAGAGGATATCGGCTGAGCTGCCCTGGTCTACCAGGACCCGGGCGACCTTAAAGTTGGCGATCATGGCCGCAACCACCATTGGATCGTTGTGGTTAGGGACTATGCCTTCCAGGTCGTGATTAGAGAAACTAATGGGTACCTTTTGAGGTGGTCTCTTGTAGATCTGCTTGTGGCGAACGGCCAGGATTTGGTTGATGTACTTTTTCCTTTCCGCCTTGGTCTCACCACCACCGACGAAACCTCCCAAGATATTACAAACTGGGAAGCTTGCGGTTGAATTAGGTGGGGGAGGCAAGGGGGGGATCTGGTGTCCTGTTGTCAGCAAACTGTAGAGGCTGAGCGGGGCTACGTTCCTCGCGGAACTCTTTCTTCTTTTTCTGGGTTGAGGTGTGTTTAGTCATGGTAGGTACTGGTGGGAGTGATTTTATCTGTTCCCCACAGACGGCGCCAATGTGATGTCCTAGGGCGAGGAGAACCTCTAAGGAGGGGGAATCTACCTTAGAGGAGACTTTGTAAGATCCATGAAGAATGTTTTGATAAATGCCAAAAGGTTTTGAACAAGCTACAAATGTGTTGATCAAGTTCAATCTCAACAAGCAACAACAAACATCAAGTTATGAAGAGAGAGCCAACTCATGAAGACTTAGTTTGGTAGTTTGTGTTTTAATGTTTTATCTTTTGCCTCACAAGTCTTTTAGTTTATGAGTTTGGGTAGAATTTATTAGAGGGTAGTGAATCTCTTTTGATTGCATGATTATATCATATTTTGAGTATTCACTTTGCCTAAAATCAATAGGTGGCTTAAAGGTTTGAAAGAAAAGGTTTAGTTTTTGAGAAAACAAGTTTTAAGTGATTTTTAATGTTAATAATCGATTAACAGATTTTGATAATTGATGAACAGTGTATTTTGAACTGATAATCGATTAACAAACTTTTGATAATCAATTATCTGCACCTTTACTCGAGTATTTTTGGTCTCACTCGAGTGAAAATTATCTTGCTTTCGGTTTACTCGAGTAACACTCATTTCACTCGAGTAACTTGATCAGATATGGTTTTTTAAATACGTTTTTCACTTCTCAAAAGCCATTCTAAGTGCTCCAACTTTTGGGTATTCTATATAAACCTTTTCCTAATCATTTCTATCAACTAGAATCATTTTGATACACAATTTTACAAAGAATCAAAGCCACACTATTCTCTCTCACTCTCTCAAGATCAAAGCTCTCATTTTCATATTCTTTGATCAAGAACCTTGAATCTCTCATGTTGATATTTCATAGCTTTTGAAAGAGATTCATAGGATTGTTATTGTTTTTCATTTGAGTTGTAATCTTTGCAAAAGGCAAGCTATCTACAACAAAGGAAGACTTGATTTTGTGAATCAAGCAAGTTTCATTGGAAGCCTTGATGAGGCATTTCATCAAGCACTTGGAAGCCTTGTTGAAGAACAAGCATTTGGAAGTCTTGTGAGTGAAGCAAGCAATTGGAAGTCTTGTTGTGGGTATCGGCAAGCAAGAGAAGAGGTTAGATTAGATATCAATAGGGTTACAAGGCAAGGGTGTGGTATCTCTTGTAGGCTAGCAAGAAGGGAGTCTTGTGAGGCATTTACTTGTAATTTGAGAAACTCTAATTCCTCATAGTGAAGAATCTCTCTTGGTTGAAGAGGGGACTGGATGTAGCTTTCAAGTGGATGAAAGTGAACCAGGATAAATCACTGTGTCGTATCTCTAAACTCTCTACTCTTTACAATTCAAGTCTTTAATTGTGTTCTTGATTGAAAACCTAGAAAAAGTGATTTTTCTATATTTGATTGAATTGAATCTTTATTGTTCAAATTAATTTGGGGAAAATCATTTTCATAACCTAGGAGAATCAATAAGAATATTGGTGTTGATTGTTTCCGCTTAATCTCTGATCATATAATATTTGTTAATTGATTGATTTTCATTGGTTTTAATCGTTTAGATTTGTTTCTTGCGAAAATCTTTCAAAGTTTTTATAACACCTATTCAACCCCCCCTTCTAGGTGTTCTCCTAGTGTTCCTATTTGTTTCAACCACCGAGTGTAGTTTTCCAACAATTGGTATCAGAGCTCGGTCGAAAGACACGAGCATAGAGCTTTTTCGTTAAGATCCTTAAAGAAACTACAATGGGTTCTACGAATCCTTTTGGTGGTGAAGGTGCTTCAATAAATCGCCCTCCTATGTTTGGTGGAGAGGGTTATGGTTATTGGAAAATTAGGATGAGAATCTTTATAGAAGCTATAGATGTGAACATTTGGGAAGCCATTGAAAATGGTCCTTATATTCCCTCAAAAGATGTAGAAGGTGTGCTTACACTTACTCCCAAAGATAAGTGGACCGATGATGATAAAAGGAAAATTCAATATGATTTAAAAGCAAAGAATATCATCACCTCCGCTCTATCTTATGATGAGTTCTTTAGAGTCTCCCAATGTAAAGATGCCAAAGAAATGTGGGACACCTTGCAAGTCACACATGAAGGCACTAGTGAAGTTAGGCGTGCTAGATTAAATTCTTTGATGTATGAATATGAATTGTTTCGTATGTTGCCTAATGAATCTATATGTTTTATGCAAAAACGTTTTACTCATATTGTTAATCATCTCATTGCTCTTGGTAAAACTTTCGTGAATTGTGAACTTGTTAAAAAAGTTTTAAGATGTCTAAGTAGGGAATGGCAACCTAAGGTTACCGCAATTGTTGAATCAAAGGACTTGGACACAATGGACTTAGCAACACTTTTCGGAAAGCTTCAAGAACATGAAATGGAGCTTGAACGTTTGCATATGCATGAAGAGTCGGATAAGTACAAAGAGAGAAAAGGAATTGCTCTTAAAGCTCAAAGGTCATATAAAAAGGAAGAGAGTTCCGATGATGATGATGATAATGAAGATTCCGATTCGGACATTGATGAAGAGGAGATGAAGCTTCTACTAAGAAAGTTCAATAAAATTCTAAGGAGAAAAGGAAGGTTGAACAAGGACAAAAGTAAAGAGAAGGATCCCCCACACTACAAGACCAAGACTTCAAAAGAAGGTGTAGTTTTCCATGAATGTGGAAAGCGCGGTCATCTCAAGTACTCATGCTCTAGGTATCTCAAGAAGAAGGAGAAAGAAAAGAAAACTAAAAGGGCATACATAGTTTGGAATAGTGATGATGAAAAAGACAAGAAAAGCCAATCAAATAGTTCTTCGGATGATGAAGAAGCCGCTTGTCTCAACTTGATAGCTCTAGTAAATGAAGAGGAAAGCTCAAATGATGAATCAAGTAAGCAAAGTGACGAAAGCGATGTAAGTCTTACTAAATCCGAAATTTCTTCAAATTATGAAATGTTATATAATGCTTATGAAGAAATGCATAAACAATTTAAGAAACTAGCTTTGAAAAACATTGAAAGGAAGAAGCTCATTTTGAAACATCAACAAGAGATTTTAGAACTTCAAAAACAAGTTGATGAGCTTAATCTTCAAAATGAAACTCTTGATCTTATATATGCTAGTTCTTCTTGTGATTGTGCTAGTAGATTGAATATTGTGGTTGATTGTGAGAATTGCAAGTTGCTTAAGGATGAAAATGCTATTTTGAAAAATAAGCTTGCAAGTTTCTCAAATGGTGATATTAGATTGCGCACATTGTTAAATTTTCAAAGAGAAAATTCAAACAAGTTTGGTTTGGGTTATACTAATGCTAAGAGTAAATCTCATAGAAATGTTGTTTATTTTTCTAAAGTTGATTTTTCAAATGCACCAACATGTTTCTATTGTGGTACTCATGGACATACTTCAAATGTGTGTTATATTAAAGTGCATGTTATACCTAAAGGAGATTTTGTTTGGATGAAAAAGGGTGAGAGTCCCTACACTAACAAAAATGGATCCAAAACCATTTGGATACCAAAAAGCAAAGCATGATTGTTTTGTAGGTATGATTGAAGAAGCAAATGAAGGTCTATACACATTTGATACAATTGACATTATTGATCTTCTTCAATTGGTATCAAGGAGAAAATCCTACAAATTGGTAACATTCGATATTATACAATTGGTATTTTCAATTTGATATTGTTGGATATTGCTCATAGTTCTCTCAATTGGTATTATTTCTTAATGTGATATTGTTTATACTATTGAGATAATACTATTGGTATCAAATTATTAGAATTGTTTTACAATTGGTATCATGTTATTGGTATACAATTTGTTATAATTGATATCATTGACTAATCATTAGATGATTATCATGTTTTGATTGTTATATCTCATTAATCTCTCTATTTTGGCTTAGATCTTATATTTCAATTGGTATATGTTTCTTTTTGATAATGCCAAAAGGGGATAAATATGATGTTTTGAAACAAAGGGAGAAATTTTTTTAAATGGTATGTTTGGAGAAAGGTTGTTTTGTTGTTTTTATGTAGGTTGAGTAAAGTTGTTGAAGATAGGGGGAGAATCAAGCTTACTCAATTGGATTTCAAATGTTAAAAGCATTAATTGAGGGGGAGCAAGAGTCTCACCAAGTGATCAAATGGTTCAAGCATCAACAACTTCAATGAACTTCAAACGATTTCAAAACATGTTTGTCATTTTCAAAAAGGGGGAGATTGTAAGATCCATGAAGAATGTTTTGATAAATGCCAAAAGGTTTTGAACAAGCTACAAATGTGTTGATCAAGTTCAAGCTCAACAAGCAACAACAAACATCAAGTTATGAAGAGAGAGCCAACTCATGAAGACTTAGTTTGGTAGTTTTTGTTTTAATGTTTTATCTTTTGCCTCACAAGTCTTTTAGTTTATGAGTTTGGGTAGAATTTATTAGAGGGTAGTGAATCTCTTTTGATTGCATGATTATATCATATTTTGAGTATTCACTTTGCCTAAAATCAATAGGTGGCTTAAAGGTTTGAAAGAAAAGGTTTAGTTTTTGAGAAAACAAGTTTTAAGTGATTTTTAATGTTAATAATCGATTAACAGATTTTGATAATTGATGAACAGTGTATTTTGAACTGATAATCGATTAACAAACTTTTGATAATCAATTATCTGCACCTTTACTCGAGTATTTTTGGTCTCACTCGAGTGAAAATTATCTTGCTTTCGGTTTACTCGAGTAACACTCATTTCACTCGAGTAACTTGATCAGATATGGTTTTTTAAATACGTTTTTCACTTCTCAAAAGCCATTCTAAGTGCTCCAACTTTTGGGTATTCTATATAAACCTTTTCCTAATCATTTCTATCAACTAGAATCATTTTGATACACAATTTTACAAAGAATCAAAGCCACACTATTCTCTCTCACTCTCTCAAGATCAAAGCTCTCATTTTCATATTCTTTGATCAAGAACCTTGAATCTCTCATGTTGATATTTCATAGCTTTTGAAAGAGATTCATAGGATTGTTATTGTTTTTCATTTGAGTTGTAATCTTTGCAAAAGGCAAGCTATCTACAACAAAGGAAGACTTGATTTTGTGAATCAAGCAAGTTTCATTGGAAGCCTTGATGAGGCATTTCATCAAGCACTTGGAAGCCTTGTTGAAGAACAAGCATTTGGAAGTCTTGTGAGTGAAGCAAGCAATTGGAAGTCTTGTTGTGGGTATCGGCAAGCAAGAGAAGAGGTTAGATTAGAAATTAATAGGGTTACAAGGCAAGGGTGTGGTATCTCTTGTAGGCTAGCAAGAAGGGAGTCTTGTGAGGCATTTACTTGTAATTTGAGAAACTCTAATTCCTCATAGTGAAGAATCTCTCTTGGTTGAAGAGGGGACTGGATGTAGCTTTCAAGTGGATGAAAGTGAACCAGGATAAATCACTGTGTCGTATCTCTAAACTCTCTACTCTTTACAATTCAAGTCTTTAATTGTGTTCTTGATTGAAAACCTAGAAAAAGTGATTTTTCTATATTTGATTGAATTGAATCTTTATTGTTCAAATTAATTTGGGGAAAATCATTTTCATAACCTAGGTGAATCAATAAGAATATTGGTGTTGATTGTTTCCGCTTAATCTCTGATCATATAATATTTGTTAATTGATTGATTTTCATTGGTTTTAATCGTTTAGATTTGTTTCTTGCGAAAATCTTTCAAAGTTTCTATAACACCTATTCAACCCCCCCTTCTAGGTGTTCTCCTAGTGTTCCTATTTGTTTCAACCACCGAGTGTAGTTTTCCAACAGACTTTGCCTAGGGTTTATGTGTGATGTTTGTTGGGAGTCCTCTAGTGGCCAGAGGGGAAGCCAAAGAGATACCCTAATCACTGGTGTGTGAGGGTGGCGATTAGGGTAAGAGGACGTACCTTTGCCCCATGTAGTATTGAGCTACTTATAGGGGGGAGCTGGTTGCCCTAATGGGCCAGCTTGGGGCCCAAGTAGGGCCAGCCTGTAATGAGCTAGGAGCGGTGCGCTGTCCTTGCGGATAAGGATGGGGTGAGTTGTCCTTGCGGATAAGGCTGGGGGACGTCATCATGTCCTTGGTGTCGGAATCTTTGGGGTGATGTCGGACCTGGGAAGACGTACGGAGATCGGACCTGATCAGAGGCATGAGGTCGGCCCGTATCTGGCGCTTGTTCGGCCGTTGAGCCCTGAGCTCGGCCAAGCGTTCAGTGGGTCCCTTGTTAGGTCCTTGAGCTTTTAGCGGGGTTTATGGGGAGTTCGGCCTAGCCAGGTCCACCACAATCCTACGAGCAATTAGCTTAATAAGATTATCAATTTTACCCTCGATAATACATCTATCAGAATCAAAAATAACCCTATTGCCCTTATCACACAACTGACTGATACTCAGCAGATTGTGTTTTAGGTCCACAACATGTAATACATTTTCAATACAAGGGTTAGGAGGTGTACCAATTTTACCGACTCCGAGAATCTTTCCTTGATTGTTATCTCGAAAGTCACATGTCCTTGGTCCTTTGGCACGAGATGCGAGAATTTAGATTTATCTCCAGTCATATGTTTTGAGCATCCGCTATCCAAGTACCACCACGATTTTCTTTCTTCCGGAGTAACCTACAAGCAAAGAATTCAAGGTTTCTTTTTAGGTACCCATATCTTTTTGGGTCCTTGAGCGTTAGTATAGCCATAGTTTAAATCATGTCACCTTCTAGTTTCATTGTTCGGTTTAACGAACTTCACTTTTTGGTGTATGCATTCATGTGCACCATGACCCTTTTTACCACAAATATGACAAATAATCAAAGGCTTCTTATGATTGCTAGCAGGGACAAAAATGGTACTTAATTTCTTTTGATGCCTACCGGGTTGATATCCTAAACCCGCTCTATTAAAGAAACATTTTTGTCTCCCTAACATTAAATTTAAAGTATTTCTACCTTTCGTAAATTTTGCAAGGGTTTCTTTTAAATCCTCTACTTCTTTAACAAGGTCCTTGCAGAATTTACAAGAATATGAACTAGCTTTAAATTTAACGTCATTACTCGAGGTGTTTGAAGAATTTTTCAAAGTCAAATTCAGCTCCTTATGTTGATTTTTCAAAAATTCATTTTCTTTAATAAGGTTTTTATTCTTCTCTAAAAGAGAAGCTGAATTTTTCTTTTCTAAAGAGACCAATGAGGATAACCTCATTGACTCCTCGTGTAATTCTTCAAAAGCCTCTTGTAATTCATCATAAGAGAAGTTAAGTTCAGAAATTACCTCATCTCCATGTGCCATCTAACATATGTTGGTTGTTTCTTCTTGTTCGTCTGAATCCTCATCCGAACTTCCTTCGTTGTCCAGCCATGCCAAATATGCTTGCTTCCCTTTCTTTGAATTTGAGGTGCCTTTTTCTGAATTCTCTTTCCTTTTCAGCTGGTAGCAGTCTGCTCTGATGTGACCGGGCTTGCCACACTCATGGCATGTGATGGTTGAGCCTCCACTCTTGTTGTTGTCTCTTCTAATGAAGTTTTTCTTCCTCAGAAATTTCCCGAACTTTTTGACCAACAGACCCATGTGTTCATCATTTAACAATTCTTTGTCCGAGTCACTTTCTGTTGCTGCTGCTTCAGCCTTGAATGCCCGACTTTTGACCTTCTTGTTTTCCTTTTCGTGTTGAGCCAATCTTTTTAATTCACTTTCGTGCTCTTGTAACTTCCCAAAGAGAGTTGCCAGCGTCATAGTTGAAAGGTTTCTTGATTCAGCAATTGCCGTCACTTTGGGTTGCCATTCTCTTCCCAAACACCTTAAAACTTTGTTGATAAGATCCTCATTGGTGAATTTCTTCCCCAATGTTGTCAGATGATTTACAATCATTATGAAGCGTTTTTGGATCTCTTGAATCGATTCTCCATCTTTCATTCTGAATAACTCATATTCACCAGTCAGCGTGTTGATTCTCGATCTCTTCACTTCAGTCGTACCTTCATGCATGACTTCCAGCGTATCCCACATTTGTTGTGCTGTCTCGCATTTTGATATCCTGAAAAACTCATCATAGCTCAAAGCAGTTGTTATAATATTTTTCGCTTTCAGGTCGTACTGGACTCTACGTTCCTCCTCCTCCGTCCACTCAGCCATAGGCTTTTCGACGGTGTTACCATTAACCACATAGGTAGGAACATAGGGACCATTTACGACAGCATCCCAAACTTTTAATCCAACTCCTTGAATAAAAATTTTCATACGGGCTTTCCAATACGCGTACCCTACCCCATCAAACAAGGGAGGATGGTTAATAGAACTCCCTTCACCACCAAACAGAGAGTTTGAAGCCATACTCTTGAGATGGTTAAGTCTTAACACAAGAGACTAGCTCTGATGCCAATTGTTGGTTTTGGCCTCAAAATCTTGAGAGGGGGGGTGAATCGAGTTTTATTAATGTATTGAAAAATCCTTTACAAATTAAAAAATTGTTTTGAAATGGAGAGATTAAACGTTTGAAACAGATCGCGAAAACGATAGATAAAATAATTTGAGTAGCGCGGAAACCTAAATAAATGAAATATGTGTAAATATAAAGAGATAAGGATAGAAAAGCTTGCACCGGTGAATTTTATACTGGTTCAGCCTTCTCATCGAAAGGCCTAGTCCAGTCCCCAAGCGACTCGCCTGAGAGTTCTTATAACCAGCAATAGAGCCGCACCCTATTACAACCAAGAGCACCCCGCACACTACTAGGAACCTCCGTTCGCTAGGGGCCTCAAATCACACAGCAGGGTTCCTCACTCTACGAACGCCTCAACATTCAACTAAGGGATTCTCTCCCTACCACTAAGGTTGAGTACAAATGATGTGAGTGATTACAATAAGTATATCGTGTTCTCAATAACACAGATTCTACAATAAGCTCTTATGATAATGAAGTATTTGTTTCTCTAGGAGTTACTCAGCCAACAAAGTTTTTTGTTCTTCAAAAGTATGAACGTGAAAACCAGAGAATTAGAGAAGGAAGAAGAGAGAAACGTGATAGTCAGAAAAAGAATGAAATGAATTATTGAAAAATTATTATTTGAATGTTGGAGTGAATTCCTTTTTAAAATAGAAAAACATTTTAGAATCAAAAAGATTTAGAATAAGTAAAACAAAATCAAAACAAAATAAAATAAGATTTGAAATAAGTTTTAAAATCAAAACGATTTACGAAATAAAATAAAGATTTGATTCATAAAACTAAAAAGGAAATAATTCAAATTTAAAATCATTTTCGAATTTTATAAAATAAATTAGAATCTTTTAAATAAAAACAAATCAGGAAATAATCAAAATGATTCTGACACGTTTTTCAATAAAACTTGAAGTAATCGATTACTTTCTGAAGGTAATCGATTATTCCTTCAAAAATAGAAATTCTTAAATTCATTTGAAAACCATGTAATCGATTATACCGATAATAGTTAATTGATTACACCACTCATGTTCAATGTATGATGCAACTCATTTAATCGATTACACTTAACCACTTAATCGATTACTGAGCCTCTGATATGCATATGATGCAACATCATGTAATCGATTACTATAGAACTTGTAATCGATTACTAAGCCTCTGAAAAATATATGATGCAACAATTATAATCGATTACTTGAGCCAGGTAATCGATTACTCCCATAAGAAAGTAATTGATTAACAAGATTCATTTAATCGATTACAACCTCTCTGATTTTTCTATGATGCAACAAAGTTAATCGATTATCTTGAGCAAGTAATCGATTACTCTCTTTTGCATTCATAAAAATATACAAAGTTTTGTAACATCAAATATTTTCACTCAGATTAATGTAGAAAACTTTTTTTTCATGAAAAACACATTTTTCTTCTTCTCTCTTTTAAAATGAAAAACTTATTGGCTTTTGTAAACTCATAAAGAAATAGAAACTCCATTACCTTACACATGATCTAAGGAAAAGGTTTCTAAACTATGCCTTGCTTGAATCTTCCATCTTGAATATGGATGACACTTGTGAGCTTGAACTTGAGTTGGCTTGTTATCATCAAAACAACATCTTGAATTATACTTGAAGTCCATAAGAGAGTTTGAAGCATGCCTTCCAACACTAGCTTGACTTCCAACAGATAGTATCTCTAGTGAATCCAATCAACTCCCTATGACATGGGTGCAAGTCTTGGGCTTCAATTTCAAGCGATCGAACAATTCAGAGAACACGATATCTGATGAAATTTTCGGGTCCACTATCATGCGGCAAACACGGAATCTGTCTATAATCTATGTTACAACCAACAGATCATTGTGTTGAGGGATTACCCCCTCTACATGTGCTTTGGTAAACATGATTGGAGGATGGGAATCCTTCTGCTTGTTAGAAACAGCGACCGACATTGTGTTAGATCCAGTGAGAATGTTTTGATAATGACAAAGGTTTTGAACAAGCTACAAGTGTTTGTGATCAAGCTCAAGTATGGAGAAGTTCATCAAACAACAACAAACAACAAATGTTGAAGTGAGAGCAAGCTCATGAAGATTCAATTTGTAATTAATTGCAATATCTTTAGCTTGAGTATTTTATTTTAATGAGTTTGGGTAGAGTCATTAAAGGGTAGTGAATCTCTATCAAGTGCAATGATTATATCATAATTTGAGTATTCACTTGACCTAAAATCAATAGGTGGCTTAAAGGTTTGAAAGGAAAGGTTTAGTTTTGAGAAAACAAGTTTTTAATTGAATTTAGCAGTGGCTAATCGATTAATGGGTTAGGTTAATCGATTAACACATATGTTACAGTGGTTAATCAATTAAGCCATGTGTTAATCGATTAACACCTGCAAAACTGGTTTTTAAAATACGTTTTTAACTTCTCAAAATCAGTTTTTAATGCTCCTAACTTTTGGGTATTCTATATAAACCTTTTCCTAACCTTTGTGACTCATAAGATTAAACTAACATGATTTTTCATATCAATTTTACATAGATAAAAGCCACACTATTCTCTCTCACTTTCATAGATCAAAGCTTTCAACTTTTACATTCTTTGATCAAGAATCTTTGAATCTCTCATGTTGATATTTTCATAGCTATTGAAAGAGATTCATAGGATTGTTATTGTTTTCAATTTGAGTTGTAATCATTGCAAGGAGGCAAACATTCTACAACACAATGAAGCCTTGGTGGTTGTTCATCAAGCAAAAGAAGTCTTGGAAGTCTTGTTGTGTTAACAAGCAATTGGAAGTCTTGGTGTGAGGCATCATCAAGCAATTTGGAAGACTTGTTGTGGGGATATCAACAAGCAAGGGAAGAGGTTAGATTAGATTCAATAGGGTTGCAAGACAAGAGTGTGGTATCTCTTGGAGGCTATCAAGAAGGGAGTCTTGAGAGGCATTTGCTTGTAATTTGAGAACTCTAATTCCTCATAGTGAAGAATCTCTCTTGGTTGAAGAGGGGACTGGATGTAGCTCACGGTGGTTGTGAGTGAACCAGGATAAATCTCTGTGCAGTATCTCTATTCCCTTATCTTTTACATTTTTGTCATTTCAATATTGTTCTTGGTTGAAAACCTAGAAAAGATTGATTTTTCATAAGTGATTGAATTGAATCTTAATTGTGCAAATTGATTTGGGGAAAATCATTTTCATAACCTAGGTAATCAATAAGAATATTGGTGTTAATCAATTTCGCTTAATCTCTGATCTTATGTGTTAATTGATTGATTTTCGTATTTGATTGAAAAGTAATTTTTAAGTTTTAACAGTGATTAATCGATTAACTGAATGTGTTAATCGATTAACAAAAAGCAAACCTTCAGGCACTACTCGATTAACTGATTAGCTTAATCGATTAACTTGTGTTTTACAAGGGTTAATCGATTAATCAACTTGCTTAATCGATTAAGGGCTGAAACTTTGTGTAAAAATCATTTGTTTTAATTGTTTCGATTCGTTTCTTTCGAAAATCTTTCAAGGTTTCTCTAACACCTATTCAACCCCCCTTCTAGGTGTTCTCCTAAGGTTTTTTAGTTATTTCACCCACCGATTGTAGTTCTTACAATTGGTATCAGAGTTCGGTCGAAAGACACAAGCATAGAGCTTTTTCGTTAAGATCCTTGAGGAAACTACAATGGGTTCTACAAATCCCTTTGGTGGTGAAGGTGCTTCAATTAGCCGCCCTCCTATGTTTGGTGGAGAGGGTTATGCTTATTGGAAAGTTAGAATGAGAATTTTTATAGAAGCCATAGACATGAACATTTGGGAAGCCATTGAGAATGGTCCTCATATTCCCTCAACTCAAGTAGCAGGTGTATCTTAACTTACCCCCAAAGATAAGTGGACCGATGATGATAAAAAGAAAATTCAATATGATTTAAAAGCTAAGAATATCATCACCTCCGCTCTATCTTATGATGAGTTCTTTAGAGTCTCTCAATGTCATAATGCTAAAGAAATGTGGGACACCTTGCAAGTCACACATGAAGGCACTAGTGAAGTTAGGCGTGCTAGATTAAATTCTTTGATGCATGAATATGAATTGTTTCGTATGTTGCCTAATGAATCTATATGTATTATGCAAAAACGTTTTACTCATATTATTAATCATCTCATTGCTCTTGGAAAAACTTTCATGAATTGTGAACTTGTTAACAAAGTTTTAAGATGTCTAAGTAGGGAATGGCAACCTAAGGTTACCGCAATTGTTGAATCAAAGGACTTGGACACCATGGATTTAGCAACACTTTTCGGAAAGCTTCAAGAACATGAAATGGAGCTTGGACGTTTGCATATGCACGAAGAGTCGGATAAGAACAAAGAAAGAAAAGGAATTGCTCTCAAAGCCAAAAATTCATATAAAAAGGAAGAGAGTTCCGATAATGATGATAGTGAAGATTCCGATTCGGACATTGATGAAGAGGAGATGAAACTTCTACTAAGAAAGTTTAACAAGCTTCTAAGGAGAAAAGGAAGGTTGAACAAAGACAAAAGTAAAGAGAAGAATCCCCCACACTACAAGACCAAGACAACAAAAGAAGGAGTAGTTTGCCATGAATGCGGAAAACCCGGTCATCTCAAGTACTCGTGCTCTAAGTATCTCAAGAAGAAGGAGAAAGAAAAGAAAAATTCAAAGCATAAGAAGGCATACATTGTTTGGGATGATGAAGAGGAAAAGAAAAGCACATCAAGTAGTTCTTTGGATGATGAAGAAGTCGCTACTCTCAACTTGATAGCTCTAGTTGATGAAGAAGAAAGTTCAAGTGATGAATCATGTGAACAAAGCGAGGATAGCAATGTAAGTGAAACTAAATCATTTGGAGCATGTCTAGGGGTTCTACTCCTCTTTGGAGGCGTTCGGGTTCTCCTCCTGACTGGACTCCTTGTCCTCCTTCTCACTGGGCTCCTGGTTTTCCTTTTGGGTGTATGCTTACTGGGACCTCCTTTAAAGGATCGTGTGTAACGGTTCAGCCTTCCTCTCCTTACTAGCATTTCCAAGGCATCTTTGAGTTGGACGCATTCATCATCAGTGTGCCCATAGCTACCATGCCAACTACACCTTTTATGTTGATTTTCCTTGGTCGGGGGTTTCCTCAATGGAGGTGGTCTGTCTACTTCCATCAATTTTGCATTCATAATCTCACGAAGGATTTGTGATCTAGAAGTTTTCAAAGGAGTATAATGGTCATATTTACCTTTTGGCTTCATAACCCCAGAATCATGTCTGTTATTCCTGTCTCCTTCACGCTTACCTTTTCCCGACCCTTTCTTGAAGAAAGCATCTTTCTTTTTTCCCAAAATATCAGTGGCAAAACTATCCTGAGCTTTCTGGTGTTCCTCCAAATTGATGTATTTTTCAGCCCTTTCCATCACCTTGTCCATGGTTTTGATCTTGTCCATCACCAAATGGTCTGTAAAATCTCCTGGTCTCAGCGCGCGCATCAAGAGATGAAGGGCTACCGGAGCCTCTATGTCACTGATAGACAAATAATCTGTATTAAAACGAGTGAGGAAGTCTCTCAATGGCTCTCCCTTTTCCTGTTTAATTTGGGACAAGTGATGTTCGGACTTTGGCTGTGCTTTGCTCGTCGTGAAATGTCCCAGGAACTTGGCAGTCAAATCCTTCCATCCTGTGATTGAATCAGGCTGAAACTTCGAATACCAACGTACAACCGCTTTTTTAAGAGTCAAGGGAAAGGTACGACATTTATACGCATCCTTGGCCCCTTGACATGACATTGCCACCAGAAATCTGTCTATGTGTTCAGCGGGTCTGAATTCCCAAAATACGAATCTACATTGGTTGTGTAGACTCACAATGCAGAATCAAAGAACTTTTGATGATGTCAAATAAACAGACTCGACTTGTGCTTAGCGTTAGACAAGTCAGACTTATCAGCGCAAGCGTTCAGCTAAAGGTACAAGCTCTACAGAGGCTCGGAATCTTTGTTTTGCGTATGCGTTCCGCCAAAGGCAGAGGCTCGGCAGAAGCTCGAAAAACTAGGGATCTTCGCTACCTGCATTAAGTCAGCTTTTGTAGCTCAAGCTCGGCTTTGACTCGGCCCGTGATCAAGGCCAAAGTTCATCCAAGTTTGCAAGCTCGGTTCTTCATTTCAAGGCAGTAAGCTCGGATGATGATTTGCTCGGTACTCGCTCGGATTAAGCTCGAAACAGCCACAGCATCTGATAAAATAAATAAGCTCGGGTTGATCGTTCTAAACTTGACTATTTTCCGATGCTCAGATCAAGCTCAGAAACACCAAGCTCGAACAAACCCAAAAGCTCGGCAATCTCTGATCATCGTCTTCAACAATGCATCGTCTTCAACCTTCGGACTCTGCTCAACTGTTCCGTACTTTTTATTACCGTTGAGTCTAGGTAGAAGTCCTAGGTTTAGCTCCTATGCTCTGACAAGTTTGAAATTCAAAATGAGTTAAATCAAAGGTTGGTGAACTGTCACCATCACTGCTCTGCTGTCTAAATGTTACCGTTGGAAACCCCATCTCCGTACAGCTCTCTTTCTCTCTTTCTCTGCAGAAAAGAGGAGACTATAAAAGAGGGGGTCTTCAACGTTAACATTGATTTGATTCTTTTACAACCTTTTTTTTCTCAGAACTTAAACTTTCATTTTTACTTTAAAAATAAAAAAAAGGAGAGCAGAAATCACAAACTCACAGAGAAGAACATTCGATTTTCATACGAACTTAGAGAGTTAAAACTTTCAAATCTTAACTCTAAGTTCGAATCAGTTCTTCTCTGTGAAATCCTTCTAGAATTGACTCACTCTTGTTATTCAATCTTTCATCATATTCGAAGAGTGTTTCGAATTGGAGCCAGACACTTTCATCATCTTCTTCGTTGTATTTGCTGTTGTGAGAAGCTGGTCTCTGATCGAGAAAGCTTCGATTTGTAAAGGTTCCAAAGAGGTTCTTTGGTCGTCGATTTGTTGTGGGTAGTTTGTCACGAGTTTGATACACTCGTTTGACTGGATAGGTCTAGAGGGGTAGGCTCTTGTAAATCCTTTGTAACCCGGAAAATCGATTTTTAGTGAAAGCTCTCTGAAAGGTTTTCAGAGGGGACTGGACTAGCTCTCAGGGTGAGAGTGAACCAGGATAAATCTCTGGTGTTCTTTCTTTACTGCTTCTGTAGCTGCCAAGTGTAACGTTAATTTCGCTAATCTTCATTTATCTAAGTTCGAACTGTTATTTTTCATTGCTCGGCCCTTTGAGTGTTGTTCTTCGAACTTAAGTCAAAAACCAGCTCTACCTTGAAGCAGCTCGATTAACTTATTAGCCATTTTGTTTATCTGATTGGTTAATCATTTAACCTTGTCCGCTCAGAAAGAAGCTCGGGTTCTCTTTTAAAACCAAACAACATCAGTTTAATTTTCAATAAATCGAAAAATTGCCATATTAGCTTCAATCTCCTATTCACCCCCCTCTACTCGATTGTTAGGCCTCTTGTTGGTTTCCAACAAGTGGTATCAGAGCTCGGTCGAAAGATCGAGTGTAAAAACTTTTTCGAAAAGATCCTTGAGGAAACCGAATGGCTACTAACAATCCCTTCGGGGGTGAAGGCTCTTCCATAAACAGACCACCACTATTCAATGGTGAGGGTTATGCTTATTGGAAAGCTCGAATGAAAATTTTCATTGAAGCCATAGATATGGAAATTTGGAAATCTATTGAAAATGGGCCATTTGTCCCTAAAAGAAAAATTAATGATGAAGTTGTAGAAATCCCGTGGGAAAGTTGGGATGATGATGACAAAAGAAAAGTATCTTTCGATTTAAAAGCCAAAAACATCATCACCTCAGCTTTGTCCGACGATGAATTCTTTCGAGTGTCAAGTTGCAAATCTGCTAAAGAAATGTGGGACATTCTACAACTTACTCATGAAGGGACAAGTGAGGTCAGACGAGCAAGATTAAATACCCTGATGCATGAATATGAGTTATTCCGAATGCTGCCAAATGAAAATATAAATGATTTGCAAAAACGGTTTACTCATATCATAAACCATCTTAATGCTCTCGGCAAAACTTTTCAAAATGCCGAGATAACTAACAAAGTGCTTAGATGTCTTAGCAGAGAATGGCAGCCGAAGGTCACTGCCATCATGGAAGCTAAAGACTTGGACACAATGAGTATAGCCACTTTGTTCGGCAAGCTGCAAGAGCATGAGATGGAGCTCGGCAGACTGACCATGCATGAAGAATCTGATAAGAAGAAGAAGGGAATTTCCCTCAAAGCTGCTATAAAGGCAACCAAAGAATCCTCTGAAGATGAGTCCAGCTCGGACATGGATGAGGAAGACTTTGGTCTCATGGTCAGGAAGTTCAGCAAATTTTTTAAAGGGAAAAAGAACTTCACAAACAAAGCAAGAGATACCAGAAGCACTCACCACAAAGGCTCAAGTTCAAAAGACCGAGTTAGATGCCACGAATGTGGTGAAGCAGGTCACATTAGAACTTACTGTCCAAGATTACAAAAGCAAAGTGGTGAAGAAATAAAGAAGAACAAAGACCACAAGAAGAAGAGAGCTTACATAGTATGGGATGCACCCAACAACAATACCAGCTCAAGCTCCAGCTCAGGCGATGAATAAGAAAAATCAATTCTGTGCTTAATTGGAAGGGAAACTGTGTTCAGAAGCCCGAGCCAAACGAGCCCCGAGCAAGAATGGTGCTCGAACCGTGAAAAGGAAGTATCGAGCTCATCACTCAGAATAGATGAACAAGATCTCCCTGTATATGACTCTTGCTCGGAGTGTGAAGATGAGGAAGCTTGTTCGAGTCTCAGATATACCGATCAAGAAGAGTCATCGAGCTCGACTTTTGGCACAATTAATCAAAGATCAAATTTCAAATGCTTAATGGGCAAACACAGCGAGGAAACCTCAGTCAGTCGAACAATGTCCGAACATAAAAACACTGAGGTAACCTCTTCATCTTATTCTGACTCTGAATCTGAATTCAATGACTCTGATGAATTGTATTCTGCTTATCTTGAAATGCAAACCGAATTCAAGAAGCTTGCTAAAAATTTCATTAAGTTGAAACTCAGTCTTTCAAAATACAAAGAGCAAGTTCTTGATTTGGAAATTTCAATTGAAATTCTGAAGAGCAGAAACGAGTCATTAGAAAACACTATCACTCAGTTGAAAAATGAACATCTTGACTGCTGCACTAAATATGAAAAGGAAAATTCTGACCTAAAATTTAAAAGTGCAACTGTCATCAAGAGTGATGGCTTGTTTGATCGGCTTTTAGCCGAACATAGGAACTACTCGAACAAAACTGGCCTCGGCTACACTCAGACCAAGAAGAAAGCAGTAAGGAAACTCGGCTATGTCTCAAACTTTAATAACTCAAAACGGCCGAGCTGCTCCTACTGTGGCCTTCATGGTCATACACCCAATGAATGCAAAATCCGACGTCACAGTGTAACCAAGGGCAACTTTGTTTGGGTAGTCAAAAAGAAAGATTCAACTGCTAACCCCCAGGGACCCAAAACAATTTGGGTACCCGAATCAAAGAAGTAATACTTTTGTGATGCAGGTGTGCTTCCGAGCAAAAGAGAGCAGATGGTACCTTGACAGTGGATGCTCGAAGCACATGACGGGGGACAAAAATCTATTCATTGAACTTTCACATTCAGATAAGGGCTACGTCACTTATGGTGATAACAACCGAGGTAAAATATTGGGTGAAGGTAAAGTCAGTAACTCTGCCAACTTGGTTATCAATAATGTTTTACTTGTAAAAGGGCTAGAACACAATCTTTTAAGTATTAGCCAACTTTGTGATATTGGTAACCATGTTGTTTTTACCTCTACCCATTGCATTATTAAAAGTGATGAGGACAACTCTATCAAATTTGTTGGAAAACGATTTAACAATACTTATTTGGTTGATTTGAATGAAATCACCTCTTTGGTAACCACTTGCATGGTTAGCAAAGAAAGTGACACATGGTTATGGCATAGAAGGACAGCTCATATAAATGTAAACCAGTTAAAGAAACTACAATCAAAAGAATTAGTGATTGGTTTACCAAAGCTAAATTTTAACATTGAGGGAGTTTGCTCTTCATGCAAGAAGTGCAAACCGATCAAAAAGAAAAACGATTTTCCATCTAAGTTGATGGTCTCGACAACGCATCCGTTGGAAATGTTACACATGGATTTGTTCGGACCATCACAAGTCAAAAGCTTTGGTGGCAATCTCTATGCCTTAGTAATTGTATATGACTTTTCCAGGTTTACATGGACTTTATTTTTAAAATCAAAAAGTGAAACTTTTGAAACTTTTAAAGAGCTTGTCAAGCAACTCCAAAACCGAGCTAACCAAAAAGTAGTTGTAATCCGAACAGACCATGGCGGTGAGTTCGAGAACTACAAATTTGACAAGTTTTGTTCTAAGTTCGGAATAGAACATCAGTTTTCTGCTCCTCGGACTCCCGAACAAAACGGAGTTGTGGAACGGAAAAACCGAGTTCTAGAAGAACTAGCCCGAACCATGCTAAATGAATACAATTTACCACATTATTTCTGGGCCGATGCGGTGAACACAGCTTGCTATGTAATGAATCGCATCCTCATCAGACCAATTTTAAAGAAAACTCCATATGAACTTTATAAGGGTAGAAAACCAAAAATTTCTCATTTCCATACATTTGGCTGCAAAGTCTTTATTTTAAACAATGGAAAAGAGCATCTCGGCAAATTTGATTCTAAAGCCGATGAAGGAATATTTTTGGGTTATTCTACTCATAGTAAAGCATTTAGAGTTTTTAACAAAAGGACCTCCACTGTGGAAGAGTCCGTGCATGTGGTATTTGATGAGTCTCCTCGGAGAGACAATGTTAGTTGTGCAGATAGAGAGGATCATCATATGGCTGAACTCGATCCGAGCACAACAACTGAAAGAGCTCAAAAGGATGAAACTGCTGAAGACAAAGATCGGAGGGACGAGCTTGTTCCGAGCCAAACAAACAAGGAACAAACCGAACTTAGTCCGATCCAAATTCAAAATAGTCAGTCCGAACTCATTCCAAGCCGAGCAGAGCAGTTTGAGCTCAGTCCAACCTGGAAGAGAGTCAAGGACCATCCGATAGAGAATGTGCTCGGCGACTTGAATAAGGGAGTTTTAACTCGTCATTCTATTCAGAACTTTTGCAATTTCGCTTCCTTTGTTTCTCAAATTGAACCTAATTCGATTGATCAAGCAATTGATGATGAACATTGGGCGATTGCCATGCAAGAGGAACTAAATCAATTCATCAGAAATGATGTCTGGGAATTGGTTCCTCGGCCCAATGATCATACAATAATTGGCTTGAAATGGATTTTCAGAAATAAAACAGATGAATTAGGCTTAATTATAAGAAACAAAGCAAGATTAGTTGCTCAAGGCTACAACCAAGAGGAAGGTATCGATTATGATGAAACCTTCGCTCCAGTTGCTAGGCTTGAAGCAATCCGAATTTTACTTTCTTTTGCATCTATTATGAATTTCACCCTTTATCAAATGGATGTAAAGAGTGCTTTCTTAAATGGCTTTATAAATGAAGAAGTATATGTGAAACAACCTCCTGGCTTTGAAAATTTTGAATATCCAAACCATGTAATTAAACTCAAAAAGGCTCTTTACGGTTTGAAACAAGCTCCGAGAGCTTGGTATGATCGTTTGAGCTCATTTTTAGTCGAACAAGGGTTTGAGAGAGGGAAGGTTGACACAACTCTATTCATTTATAAATCCAAAAAGGACATATTGTTAGTACAAGTTTATGTTGATGATATAATTTTCGGTGCTACCAACATGTCTCTTTGCAAGAAGTTCTCTGAATCAATGCAAGGTGAATTCGAGATGTCGATGATGGGAGAACTCACATTCTTCCTTGGGATGCAAATAAAGCAAGTTGATGAAGGAACCTTTGTGCATCAAGGAAAATACTGCAAGGCACTCCTCAAGAAATTTGGCTTAGAAAATTGCAAAGAAGCTGCCACTCCCATGAGCACATCCAGCTATCTCGGCAAGGATGAGTCAGGTAAAGCCGTGGATGTGAGCAAATATAGAGGCATGATAGGAAGCCTTCTATATTTGACTGCGTCTCGGCCAGATATTATGTTCAGTGTTTGTTTATGTGCTCGTTTTCAAGCTAATCCCAAAGAATCTCATCTTTCGGCGGTTAAGCGAATTTTTAAATATTTAAAAGGAACTGTGAACACTGGTCTGTGGTATCCTAGGGATGCCAATCTTAGTTTGATTGGGTATTCGGACTCAGATTTTCCTGGGTGCAAGCTTGACCGAAAAAGCACAAGTGGAACTTGTCATTTTCTCGGCAGTTCCCTTGCGTCGTGGTTTTCTAAAAAGCAAGCTTGCGTTGCTTTGTCAACAGCTGAGGCCGAATACATTGCTGCTGGTAATTGTTGTGCTCAAATTCTTTGGATGAAACAACAGTTATCAGATTTTGGCTTAATTCTAGATCACATTCCTATCAAATGTGACAATACAAGTGCAATCAATCTAACTAAGAATCCAGTGTATCACTCTCGAACAAAACACATTGAAATTAGGCATTATTTTCTTCGAGATCATGTTCAAAAAGGTGACTGTGTCATAGAATTTGTAAGTGCTGAAAATCAATTAGCCGATGTGTTTACTAAACCTTTGCCGAGGGAAACTCTTTATAAAATTCGGCGTGAGCTCGGCATTCTAGACGAATCCAGTGTATGCTCAGCGCAAGCTCGGAATCCTGGATAAGTTTAGCATGTACTCGGCATGAGCTTGGTTTTCAGTATATCATAAATTTTGATCACCTTCATAGTCTCGATCTTTACATTCAATTGTGTATTTGTATAAACTTCCTGAAATTTCACATTCTTCAAAACTTCTTCCCTTCCTCTAAATTTTTATCTAAGGGGAGAAGAGTGCTGTTTTTAATATTTGAACTTTCATATTATGTTATTCGTCATTCTCACCTTTACCTTTTAACTTCTCGGATGAGAAGCATGCTTTCACTATTAAAGGGGGAGAACGATGATCATGAAAATTTTCTTCCTTGGTTATCATTTTAAAGTCTTAAGGGGGAGAACAGTTTTGTTTTTAAATCAACAAGTGGTAATTTACTATCAAGTGCTTACAGAAAAATGTTAATCTCTTTTTTTTCCAAAAAGGGGGAGAAAGGTGTTAATCTTTTCTTTAGTTTTTATTTCTCTCTTTTGGCGAATGTGCTTAATCTTTGGCTCCTTTTTTATCATGCCAAAAGGGGGAGAAAGGTGTGTTTGTTGTTTGTTTTTGATGTTTCAGATTTTGCGAGCATAAATTCAGGGGGAGTGTTTGACGAGCTTCTCCTGCTCCACATTTTTACATCCTTTCAACAAGTGGAAGGGGGAGAAAGGTCTGATAAGTGCATTTTCATGTGCAACATGTGGTGTATTTTCGAGCAAATTCCAATCAGTGCCAAGTCCAATCAGCTTACGAGCATACAGTCAGGGGGAGAACACAAAAAGCAACAAACTGTTAAAGAATATTTGTCATCATCAAAAAGAGGGAGATTGTAGACTCACAATGCAGAATCAAAGAACTTTTGATGATGTCAAATAAACAGACTCAGCTTGTGCTTAGCGTTAGACAAGTCAGACTTATCAGCGCAAGCGTTCAGCTAAAGGTACAAGCTCTGCAGAGGCTCGGAATCTTTGTTTTGCGTATGCGTTCCGCCAAAGGCAGAGGCTCGGCAGAAGCTCGGAAAACTAGGGATCTTCGCTACCTGCATTAAGTCAGCTTTTGTAGCTCAAGCTCGGCTTTGACTCGGCCCGTGATCAAGGCCAAAGTTCATCCAAGTTTGCAAGCTCAGTTCTTCATTTCAAGGCAGTAAGCTCGGATGATGATTTGCTCGGTACTCGCTCGGATTAAGCTCGAAACAGCCACAGCATCTGATAAAATAAATAAGCTCGGGTTGATCGTTCTAAACTTGACTATTTGTCGACGCTCAGATCAAGCTCAGAAACACCAAGCTCGAACAAAGCCAAAAGCTCGGCAATCTCTGATCATCGTCTTCAACAATGCATCGTCTTCAACCTTCGGACTCTGCTCAACTGTTCCGTACTTTTTATTACCGTTGAGTCTAGGTAGAAGTCCTAGGTTTAGCTCCTATGCTCTGACAAGTTTGAAATTCAAAATGAGTTAAATCAAAGGTTGGCGAACTGTCACCATCACTGCTCTGCTGTCTAAATGTTACCGTTGGAAACCCCATCTCCGTACAGCTCTCTTTCTCTCTTTCTATGCAGAAAAGAGGAGACTATAAAAGAGGGGGTCTTCAACGTTAACATTGATTTGATTCTTTTACAACCATTTTTTTTCTCAGAACTTAAACTTTCATTTTTACTTTAAAAAGAAAAAAAAGGAGAGCAGAAATCACAAACTCACAGAGAAGAAGAACATTCGATTTTCATACGAACTTAGAGAGTTAAAACATTCAAATCTTAACTCTAAGTTTGAATCAGTTCTTCTCTGTGAAATCCTTCTAGAATTGACTCACTCTTGTTATTCAATCTTTCATCATATTCGAAGAGTGTTTCGAATTGGAGCCATACACTTTCATCATCTTCTTCGTTGTATTTGCTGCTGTGAGAAGCTGGTCTCTGATCGAGAAAGCTTCGATTTGTAAAGGTTCCAAAGAGGTTCTTTGGTCGTCGATTTGTTGTGGGTAGTTTGTTGTAACACCTAAGATTATTACCCTTAAAACCCCATCATTTAAAAATATGAACTTAAAAATTCCTTTTTATTTTAATAAAATCAACCGTCAAACGGACGGAGTTTCGTTTGAAATTTGGACTTATCCAAAATTTCACCTGTGAAAAAATTTATCAAATAAACATTCAGTAGCCAGCAGGGCATACATCAAGAATATATTTGCATCATAACAAGGCCCAAAGGCTCAAAATTATAAATTCCATATCAGAGTTAAAAGTAGCAGCGAAACACCAAGTTAGAAATATACGTTCAAAGACCCTTAAGCTTTTTAACAAAAGAGATATATCCTAAGCCTCGCTCAAAAAGTATATACAACACATTTACATCAAAATAATATAGGAGGCTTAGGTCCAATGTCATATCCTATCCCCTAACACCACTACTATCCCTGTAAGGGATAGTAATCCTGCTCGGCCGAATCTGGTGTATGCTCCAGCTCAGTACCTGAAAAATGGTAAGGAGGTGAGCACAACACAGTAAAGTATGAATAGCATTTTCTCATATGACATAATAACCGACCAAGCCAAACACATATAGTTCAGGTATTTCACATAGTCATTCACACATGGAAGCAATGGTACAAACAAATGCCAACGATTCTTTTATCTCTATACCTTTTTCTTTTCTTTCTAATCAACTCATTCTTATTCTCTAATTTATCATGCTATAGGTCTACTTTATTTCCCCCTATTTTAACCTTTTATCACGTCGGGTCGGTGTCGACCTCGCATTATTAAATATAAATGATCGCGCTGGGTCGATGTGACCATCGCACTATTGAGTATGAATGATCGCGCTGGGTCGATATGACCTTCGCATTATTATGTTTTATTATCGCGCTGGGTAATATGACCTTCGCATATCGCGCTGCGTACATATACCTTCGCCTTATTATGTTTTATTATCGCGCTGGGTAATATGACCTTCGCATATCGCGCTGGGTCTTTATGACCTTCGCTTTTATTAAATTTTCATTCCTTTATTCATTCATAATTCCCTCTCCACTCCTTCACATCATTTTTTTTCTAACCATTACTCCCTTTTTCTCTAATCTCTTAATCAATTCACTTTCCACGTATTGTCAACACTAATCCCATTCATTTATTTCCATAATCCATTATTCATTTAGTCACAAGGCCAGCAACACATCATTAAACTACTTAGCATCATCACCAACAATTCCACAATATACACTTAAATTCAAACATACACATATTCAGAAATAATCACTTATACACAGCATCATGATTAATTAAATTCCTTTACTTCAATTCTGAAATCATTACTAATATTCATTACCCTATGGTTTATACCCCAACTAACACTTAACTCTTAGCAAGTATTATATACATACTAGAAACTCATCCCTAAATTAAGGTAATACTCACTCCTTACCTCAAAATATTAAGAGATAGAGTGTTTGCCCAACTTGTCCTAGCTTACAAATCTTGAAACCTTGAGCTTTCTCCACTTAGCTTTCCACCTCAAAAGAGGTACTATGCCAAAGTTGATGAATAACCTATTGTGAGGGTTGTAAAACAAAGGTTACTATTATCATCTGGCTATTTGTTAGAATCCATAAAATAGTGAGGTTTTCATGGATTTGAGTTGGAAATCCAGAATATGAGAAAGGGAGAGAGATCGACTAAGTTAAAGAGGAAAAGGAAAGATGCTTTGAACTTAAGCACTTACTTGAAGCTTGATAGGAATATGATTATTGATGAGAAGAGAAACCTTAGAGAAGAGAGAGAAAGGCGTGGAACTTGAGAGAAAAGAGGAGGAGAAGCTTCTAACTCATGGCTCCTTGATGATGAAGTTGATGGAAACCCCTTTTTGCTTCTTGGTTGAAGGTTGATAATGGAAAGTAGGAACCCAAGAAGAAGAAGAGAGGTTCGAAGTTGAAGGAGGAAGAGAGAGGAGAAGAGGGTTCTTTATGTTGTTGTTGTGTTTTTACTTCTTTCTTTTCTTTTTTATGCATTGATCTTAGCCTCCCATTGGTTTGTGTGGCTGAGAAGGCATGCTTCTCAATTAAGTCACGAACAGGTGGCTCCCACGTGTTATATTTTTTTTCTGATTTTTCCAGTGAGTAATCGATTACTCACTCCAAATAATCGATTACCCATGTGATGCAACATTTCTCAGTACATTCACCAGAGCCTAAGTAATCGATTATCCCCTTGAATGTAATCGATTACTACTCAAAGTAATCGATTACTTTACCCTTGTAATAGATTAATTTGCTGCAACATCTTAAGTGTTTCCACCAGAGGCCTTATAATCGATTACTGCCTTACAGAGTAATCGATTACTTCAGTGAAAAGTCAGATTTTGATGATTTTCTAACTCCAATCCATTTCCTTAGGCCCCCATTCTTATTCAGGCCTTGATTACTACTTAAAATCCTCTCTTAAAGCTTGATAATTCTCCTAAATGCTTGGCATAAATCATATTATACCGAAATTAAACTTAGGGATGTTACATTTGTCACGAGTTTGATACACTCGTTTGACTGGATAGGTCTAGAGGGGTAGGCTCTTGTAAATCCTTTGTAACCCAGAAAATCGATTTTTAGTGAAAACTCTCTGAAAGGTTTTCAGAGGGGACTGGACTAGCTCTCAGGGTGAGAGTGAACCAGGATAAATCTCTGGTGTTCTTTCTTTACTGCTTCTGTAGCTGCCAAGCGTAACGTTAATTCCGCTAATCTTCATTTATCTAAGTTCGAACTGTTATTTTTCATTGCTCGGCCCTTTGAGTGTTGTTCTTCGAACTTAAGTCAAAAACCATCTCTACCTTGAAGCAGCTCGGTTAACTTATTAACCATTTTGTTTATCTGATTGGTTAATCATTTAACCTTGTCCGCTCGGAAAGAAGCTCGGGTTCTCTTTTAAAACCGAACAACATCAGTTTAATTTTCAATAAATCGAAAAATTGCCATATTAGCTTCAATCTCCTATTCACCCCCTCTACTCGATTGTTAGGCCTCTTGTTGGTTTCCAACAGGCTGGAGCCTTGAGATTTTGGGGCACGGGGAAAGTCATTATGCTTTCTGAAAACGAGTGGTCTTATTCTTCAGGCTGTTCAGCTAATTTGACCTCGTTCACTTTACCTTGGGAGGATTGTGGTATTCCTTTCCTCAATTCTCTCATCAACTTATCTTGCGCATCCAACCGTCTACGCAAACGAGTCAATTCTGCCTCCAGACTTGCTTTCTTTTGTGAACGTCCGTCAAATGATCCCCCACTCTCATGACGGGAAAGCGAAGGGCTTCCTCCTCTAGTGGGAGGGCCTCTGTCGCGATTTCTCTCAATCATGATGAGAAGGACCTTCTTGTCTTGAATGCTCAGCTTCATCTCGCCTTCTTCCTTCACTCAATTGTTTTCTTAAGTCTTTCTGACCTGAAGATGTTTATCCTTCACTTAGATGGTTTCTCAGTTCAATCACACTATGGTGACTAGGTTTCGCACGTTCTTCATATGACTAGTTTTCCACGATATCTCAAAAGGTGGTGGGAATAGGTTTATTGCTCCCATTGTGGTCGTCAATGTTCTGTCATAGGATTATTGGACGTGGACTATCCGACCAAGTATCCAGCAATTCTACATGTTGATGTCAGACGTAAGGAGGGCACCTTGAATACCAAGATACTCACACTCTGGTCGTTTACTTGGATGTTGTATGTGTCTGTGTGAGAAAGTAAGATACCTACCTGCTTGTCTAACCAGGTTTATATAGGCATACCCGCTTTATTGGTGTTGATTGCTGCCATCATGAGGTAGGTGAAGTTCCTGTTAATGGCAGAGCGTAATGGCGGGTATCATAACGTGCAGGATCCAATGCTCAACGGTAAAACGGTTCCTTGGATTCCCTGACACGTGTACTTGACGTCTTACCGGTATAACGGTCCAATAGTGGACATCAGATCGTTGGGGATGATATCGGTATGCTTGTGTGTTGGTATGCTGGTATGCCAGTATGAGTGGATTGGGCCAATAAGGTCTCTTACCGGTATGCCGGTATGAACGGGATTAGGCCACTAAGGCCTCTTATCGGTATGCCGGTATGAATGGGATTGGGGCAATAAGGCCTCTTACCGGTATGCCGGTATGAATGGGATTGGGCAACTAAGGCCTCCTGTCGGTATGTCGGTCTAATGGATGCGGTCCATAACACTAACGAAATTCCACATCAGCATATGCGTGTGCAAGTATTGCGTGCCACCGATACAATGACATGGATGATCCGAATATATATGAGTAAAAGGGCCAAAGCCCAATCGACAAACACATTTGGGTTTGGCTTTGACCCTTTTACTTCTGCGGATCCGGATCATCTGTAACGCCCCAAAATATTAAGTAGAATAAAAAAATGTGGATTAATAAAAACCTTTTTCCAAAAGAGTGGGAAAACCAAAAGTATTGCTCATTAATATCATATTATATTACAAAACAGTCTGAGTGTAAATATAAGAATATAAAATCCCCAAAAATCTCTCTTTACACCCAGAGCATGGTCTTCACAACTCTATCCTTCAATAAGAGGATTTGGACAACAAGATGTCATCCTGGCTGTCTCTGCTATCGTTCCTTTAACTCTAACAGGAGAGACCTTAGACCTGTCATTCAAAAGAACCTACCACCACCGATGTGGTAGTATGGGAGTAAGTCGCTTGTCATATCGCATAAGCAGATTATATGATTGTTCAAACACAAGCATCACAGATATCTTTTCAATGTAATAAATGCATGCTCAAGTGTCTTAACCAACAATAAATAATATTATTATTCTTTCATGCAATGCATGTACGTCTCTCAAAACATTCTTTTCATCACTTCCATAAAACAACACTCTGGGATGGGCAATCGTGCGCTCGATGTTTCCACAACCTGTATAGCGGCCACACCGTTCTATACTAGAACCCCATCTACCACGATCCCAAAATGAACAAGGGGATGATCCCTGAACCAGTGTCCACCAATAGTTCTAGGTCCTTGTCATTTCAACGGTGGCGGCCACACCGGTCCAACCGTCTCATATAGCGGTCATACCGTACTATATGGTTTCCCAATCCCGCATGCACCTTACTCATTTTACGATTCTCGTAACATCATGCATGAGATGCATATTCCATATATTAATTATCGGTATTTCCAATATCAAGAGTAATCATCATTATTATACACATGGCGGCCACACCGTTCCATGTTTTCATATAGTGGCCACACCGTACTATATGGAATCGCACACATATGGCGGCCACACCGTTCCACATGTCTTCGTATAGCGGCCACACCGTACTATACGGAATCACACACATATGGCGGCCACACCGGTCCACATGTCTTTGTATAGCGGCCACACCGTACTATACAGAATCATCTAAGCTCGGGGTCTCATACCGGAGCTATTCATTCAGGCTCACGACCTCATATCAAAGCTAATACAAGCTTCACGTATCCAAATTAGAGCAACATGCATCAACGCATTTGGATCGAAGCTATATAATCATCATGCATCATTATGCTCATATTATCATCATTATTCCTTTAAGAAATTATCCTCTGTGTCATCATGAGCATTATTAATCTAATGAAGGCATTATAATCACTCCACTATTCATACCTCATTAGTTAACTTGTATAGATATCATACTCGGAGTATAGTTCATTAATCATATATAATCGTCATACTCAAGTCATGATTTATTAGGCATATGCAATAATCATATACCACTCCTAATCTATTTATCATCTTCAAGTTTTAACTCAATGAAGACACTATCGAATCAATTAGAACAAAACCGTAGTCCCAATTAAAAAGGTAATTCTTAATAAATTAGATGAATAATGATTTACCCCTTTTTAACTTATTAACATCATGCTTAACTCATTTAGAAACTAAAATAATTAATTAAGCAAAACCCTTAAGGATTATAAGAAAGCTAAATTAATTATTTTCTTGTCTCAGGTCCTAACCGGTTACAGAGCCTACTAACCGGTTAGAGACAGCAGCGCCTGAGAGCAAACCATTCATTCTTAAACTTAAATCACTTTCATCACAAGCTATTGTCTTTCTAATCCTTATGCAGCATTTAGGAAATTACTAAAGTGTGATTTAATTATATTAACAGTGAGTTATGACTCCTATAATTTAAGTTTAAGATAACCTCAAAGTCTTAGACCAAAATAAAAGGGCAAAGTCTAGCTCACATCAACTTATTTCTTATTGTACCAACTTCTAATTCCAAACTATCAATTATAGCAATTTGGCCATGACCCTAAGGTTATAGTAAGGCTTAAGCATATCAAATTACATTCCACTAGTTCTAAGTCCATCAATCTAATTTGCAATTAAACTCTTTATCAAACCATAACAAATTTCATCTCTCCCTATTTATAGAGGAGGAAAAAGAGGGGAAATGGGGTAAGGGTGGTGCCAATGGTGTCACCATGCTCTTTCCCTTACCACACACTTAATTGGAGGTGTTGAGGGGTGCTATGTGGCCTAAGGGAAGAGAAACCACGTTTTTAGCTCGAGATTTTGAGCTAAACCGACTTAATTTTCTGCAGATGCAGACTCACTAACCGGTTACTGGTTTTACTAACCGGTTAACCACTACTAAAATCCAGAAATTCAAATATAATACACTGCTTTGCTCAAAAATTAATTTAAAAAGATTTACTTCTGAAAACAACATTTCCACCGTTGGATGTCAAGATAAAATCATTAGAAACCTTCTCTAAAAATTTGAGTACGATCCAACGGTTAACGAAAGAGATACAGTCCAATCTTTACATGATATTTTACCCAAAATATCACTTTTTACATATTTCCTATAAATCTTTCTTTGCCAAAGCTATTTTATTTCCAAAATATGTTTCCTTTCAATTTATTTTTCCAAAATGTTTCCCTTAAAATAATTTTCAATAATAAAATAATTATTTCTTTTTATCTTTTTATAAAAATGAGGGATGTTACATCATCTACGTCAACCTAGCGGTAACACGTAATACTTGCATACCTGTATGTTGACGTGGAGTTTCGGCATATATATTAGCAGTTAATAGATTTTTCTTAATGACATGGATTAAAACCAAATTTTTTAAACAATTAAAGATGAGTCAATGTCAAAAAGACTTAGACCAGCACCTAAACAACCCCAACTTTAAAGGAAGACATAAATAAGTCTTTCTAATATTTCATCACGAAAATAATCTCTCTGAACACATATTACGCAGTGCAAAGAATAGATTGGACATCCGATATGCACTAGGAATGACTCATGTGCTCACATCATACATGTTACTCCCTCCCTTCCTAGTTATAAAGCATTCTTATCACTTTTATTTTTTCCATATTTACAAGGTCCTTTACCAATTTTCAATGAGCATTGATTATTTTTTTCCACTAACACCCCTATTTATTTAACACTTTTTAGATTCTCAATAATATTAATAAAGGTAATTTTGAAAATACATATTAAAAATTTACATTTCCAATATAATTAACTAAATTATTCCACTTTCTTAATTGACGTGAAATCTCCCAAAATGACCTTATAATTAGGGAAGGAGGTAACTCCTTAAGGATGGATAGAGATCAGAATTCGTCTAATCCGCTGCATGAAAAGAAGCGAAATTTTCATCCGTCATGCACTCTAACGAAAATCAGGAAAAAAAAAAAAGAGAGAGAGAGAGAGAGAGAAAAGGAACATAAATAGCACGATTGAAAAACACCGAATGGAACAGCACAAGCACATGCATATGAAAAAGGGGTTGAGTATGATAAAAAAAAGGGGGTTGAGTAAAACAACTGAACAACATAACCAACTGATTTGTATTACTTCCTCGGTCTTTAAATATAAGATCATTTTTGTAATTTTTATTTTGGTATTGACCCTTTATCAATTTCTAATGATAATTAATTATTTATTTTTTTAAAGAAAAAAACATGTTTACTCAACACTTTTTAGAGTTTCAAAAATATTTATATGTTTAGTTTTTTAAAAACATACTCCTTCCTTCCCTTTATGTAAGACCATTTTGATGGAATTCATGCTCATCGAGAATGTTGATTAATTTAGTTAACTGTACTGAAAATGTGAACATTTGATGTTTTTTCAAAACTACTATTGATACTCTAAAAAGTGTTGAATAAAATAAGGGTGTTTAATTAATTTGTGGAAAGATGTCATTAATTATCATTGGAAATTGGTAAAGGATCTTATGAATAAATAAAAGTTTCAAAAGGATCATATATTTAGATATGGATGGAGTATTAAATATTCACAATTCCAATATCACTAGTAGTTAAATTAATCAATTTTTTAATAGTCGTAAATTTTACTAAAAGAATATTATATTTAGAGATAAAGTGATTAATTTTTATACACGTGTTAATTTGTTATACTTGTTCACTAACATTATGGTTGTTTATTTCGTTTTTTAAATACCGATATCTCTGTTTAGAATTCAGATTTATTCTATTTCACAAATAAATGACGGTCTCATGCTCTCAGCTCTTAAATAACATATCGATATAATAAAAATATTAATTTAAATTTTTGTCAAATAGTTAATGTGTTTGTTTCTCAAAACTAACTTATAGTTGTGAAATTATAACTGATAATTGTGAGTTTGTAGTTGATAACTGTTAACCTAGTTGAAAGCTACGAGATTGTAGCTTAAAATTTATATATATATATATATATATATATATATATATATATATAGCTAGTTTATTGTAGTAAAGCTATTTGGTAAAACTAACTGTGCAACTAGCTGAAATTTACTTAAAAGACATCATCTGATCAAGATGTATAATTATAATTAAAAAAATAATAATAAATGGCAAATTTGAGATATAATTTATTGAAAGCTCTTTTATTTTTTGAAAAGCTACTTCATATAACTTTCTGAAAATTAGTTTTCAAAAATTATAAGCTTCCTTTTTTAAAGTTATAAGCAAGCTTCTTTTGTTTTTTGTTCGTCAAACAATTTTAGTAACGTATTAATCGTAGCTACTAAATAAATTATAAGTTTGTCTTAACAAACATGACCCCTGATGGAAGAATTGAGAAACAAAAGAGGGAAAGAATCTACTTATGATTAAATAACGCCTACTTTCTTTAAGATATAAGAAAAAAATAACTAACATTATACTATTTATTAAAAAGATTAATTAATCATATTTACTTTTTTTAAATTAAAAAAATAAATGTATTTAAAAAAATAATATTAAGTATTAAAAAAATAAAACAACTATTTTACAGATGAATTTTAAGTAAATAATATTATAAATAAAACAAAACTTAAAAATATTAACTTAACTTAATTTATATTTTAAATAAATAATAATTTTTTTTCTTAAACTTCAAACCGCGCTTAATCAATTTTCACTGCAATCAACCACCACTGTTTCGCAATCCAAACTCCCTAAATAAATGAATAGTAGATAATTAGGTCGACCACATCTTTCACCGTTATACTTTCAAAAAAGTGGTCTCATATAGTTCCATTCTTTGAACAAGTCCAGGTCATGCATGGTGGTGTCACTGCACATACATATAGACTATAGTGTGTGTCTACGTGACTAGCAGACTAGGAATTGTTACTGCAAATACTGGTGGATCATCTTCACCTGCCAAAGTTAGCCATCAAAATAAAATAAAATCAACAACTTCCTCCCATACAAAGGTGACAAATAGGTGATCAGAAATTCCAAAGATCTTCTCATTGAGAATATTCAACAAGCACTTTCCAAAATCTGCGGGTTGGGGCAACCTTTACGTTTACCTACTCTTGTTGTCGTTCTCTCCATGTGATGTTAATATTTGTTTTATTTTGGTAATTGAAATTTTTAGACTTAGTTAATACTCTTTCTATTCTACAAAGATGTAGCACTCGTGCTACTATAAATTCTAAGTACAATAAAGTAAATGGGACAGAATAATAAATTGAGCCCAGGGAATATAATTTGTATTATTAATGTATAATAAGTGCTGCACAATGAGAATAGGCGAGATAAGAAGTACATAAAGGGAGATGAGAGGTACAAGAGAGAAAGGAGGTGAGAGAAATAGAAAATGCAATACTCATTTCATACTTAATTAATCCTGAGAAATCTCTATAAAAGTGAGTGCTGGATCAGCCACTCACGTATCCCTACAAACGAATATTCTTCACACGATTTCTCACTCCCCTGCGAGGATGCATGATGCAATGAGAGTCTTCCACGTGTCCTCCTTGCCTAACGGTTTTTGTCTCATTTGTTTGCCTCATGATTGCCTTGTCCTTCGAATCTTATGGTGCATCAGTTGACTTGTATTGACTCTTTTCTGTAATTAGCCAAGGTGGTCCCTTTGCCTTGCGTCCCAAGTCCTTCTCATTTGCATTCTCATACGATGGAGTTGTAACATTTCCTCCCCCATAAAAAACAACCTTGTCCTCAAGGTTGAAATCAGGATAAGATTGCTCTATTGTGGCAGTGTTCTCCCACGATGCCTCTTCAGGTTGTTGTCCTTGTCAGTGAACCAAAACCTGTGGAATTTCCAAGCCTTTCTTAATCAAGATTCTCTGTTGTAGAATGGCTTTGGGCTGTAACTGTATTCCTTGTTCATCAATCAACAGTGGAATAGAGGTCTGAGAAATTATCTCTCCTCCTTTGAAAATCTTTAACTGAGAGACATGAAATACGGGGTGTATTTTTGCATCTTCAGGTAGAAGTAATTTATAGGCTACATACCAACTTTATGAATAATAGGAAAAGGACCAAAGTATTTCATCCCCAACTTCTGATTTTTTCTCAATGCCACTGAATGTTGCCTATAGGGTTGTAACTTTACCCAAACTTTATCACCAACTTCAAATTGCCCATCTTTTCTGTGTTTGTCAGCTTGCTTCTTCATATGTTGCTGAGCAAGTATCAAATTCTGCTTGAGCTTGGGAAAAATTGTGTCTCTATTTTGCAGTAGTTGTTGAACTGATGGATTATCATTATCAGTGGCATGATATTTGATCAAAGTAGGTGGTATTCTCCCATACACAGCCTGAAAAGGAGTCATTCCTAGGCTATTGTGAAATGAGGTGTTATACCAGTATTCAGCCTAGGGTAGGAAACTTAACCATTCTTTAGGATTATGGCTTGAGAAGCATCTTAGGTACATTTCAAGACACTTGTTTAAAGCTTCTGTTTGCCCATCAGTTTGAGGGTGGTATGCAGAAGACATATCTAAAGTAGTGCCTTGAAGCTTGAAAAGATGTTGCCAGAATTTGATGATGAAGACCTTGTTTCTGTCTAACACAATGGTTTTAGGAATACCATGTAGTTTGACAATGTGATTAGTAAAGGTTTCAGCAACTTGGGAGGCAGTGTAATCAGCTTTCAATGGTTGAAAATGCTCATATTTAGACAATCTGTCAACAACCACTAGAATAACAGAATAGCCTTTCAGCACAGGTAATCCAGTGATGAAGTCCATGGCAATATCCTCCCAAATTTGAGATGGAATTGGTAGTGGTTGTAATAGTCATGCTGTGAGACCCACAATTTTGCCCCAATTTAATTTAAATTATAATTAGATTTTTGTATGATTATTTATGTGGTAATATTTTTCTAGTGAAATTCTTATAGTGAACCATTGATTATTGGGTTGTATATTTCTAATTGTTTAAGTTAAGTATATATATAAACGTGGAAAATGTATAAATATATATATATATATATATATATATATATATATAATTGTATATGATGCATTTGAAGTATATTAGTAGTATAAAAATATTTTATAAGGTTATTGAATGGTATTATACTTATATTTAAAATACAAAAAAAAGATTTTTGAGGAAATATAGTAATAAGACTTCGAAAATTTATATCTTTTAAATCGTACGTCGAAAAATTACAAATGATATGTCAAAACGACCGTATCGAAACGTAGATCATGAAAATGTAAAGCTTTGATTTTTATTATGGAGTTTTCGAAATTTTATCACTGCTACAATACTGAACGAATTTTTGAGTTTAAGTGTAAAGGTGTGATTTTAATGCATTAAATGACCTTTTGACTCAAGTGTATTTTATTTTGAAAACAAAAATACATTTCTGAGGTTTTCTATTGGACTACCATACAAATAAAATATATTTTCGTATTTTTCTTATTATAAAATTTTTGCAAGCTTATGAAGTGTATTTTTGAAGGAAATGATCTTAGAGCTTCAAAAATTCATAACTTTCAAACCGTAGGTCCAAAAATTATAAACTTTATATGAAAACGATCATATTGAAATGTAGTATTTGAATATTTGAAAATTAAATTTTTATTTTGGCATCTACGAAAAATTAATGTACAGTAGAGATAAACGAATTTTTGGTATTTTTAACTAAGAAAAATTATTTTGGAGCATAAAAAAAAATTATTGGACTATTAAATAATTTTATATATTTAAATATTTATCTAAATGCCTACTGGTTGCACAGTCCAAATATTAGCATTTTTCTAATTATATCTGAATTATTACAAATGAAAGTCTTAATGTGATTGGTCAATTATGTGGTGAATTCAAAATGGACCAATGGAAAATTTTCTCCTTATTTTTTTAATATGCACCGTCCAAATATATTAGGAGGGAGAGAGGAGAATTTTCTGAAAATTGTGAGGAATCATTCTTAAGTTAATAAGCCATAGTTTTTGGAAAATCCCATTTAATGCTTGTGAGTTTCCAAGTGATGAAGTTAAGTTGATGACTCATCTTTGACTAGGAGGGGGATGAATTTTGATCAGAATGAGGGGGAAAATTTGACTCCTCTTCACCTATAAATAGACCATCACACCTCTCACTATTTCACACACTACTTGTTGTTACTTTGAGAAAAAAAATATTCCAAGAGAAAAGAGAGAGAAGGGTGGCGAGTGCATAGAGGAAGAAAAGGAAAATTTTCTCACTTTGAGGAAGTCATTTAGCTTAAGGAAGAGAGGTAAATCTAGCTTATGTTTTTAATCTATTTTTCATCTCTTCTTCTACTGTTATTAGAATCCCTAATTCTTTTTATAATAGTAAGTACTAAAAGTTTCTACTTCTTCTTTTTATATTAGAATGAACTATGTATTTGTTGGTGGTATTTTATTTTTGTGGTCAAATGAATTAAGGTTGAAAGGAAAGGGACAAAATGAATTGTTTAAAGAGAATGATCTCCCCTTTTCCTTGGCCTTGAGATGACCGAATTTTGTAGCACAAAAGGAAAATAATATTCTGAAATTTTTGTGTTCTTACAATATAGGAATTTATATTTTATAGAAATTTTGTATCTGTTTGAAGTATTTTATTTCTTTTGTTTGAATTCAAGATGAATGTATAAGGAATGGAAACTAAATAATATTCTGGAAAATTTTGTGTTACTGAAACTATAAGATTTAATGTATTATTAAAAGAAAAGAAAAAGTTAGTCTTTTTGCCTTGTTTTATTGTTTGGCCGTGATATATATATATATATATATATATATATATATATATATATGTATAGGGTAGTAGTTGTTGTTATTATGTTATGTGACTTATTTCTTAAAAAGAGTGTGAACAAATGGATGATTATTTGGTCTCTGGTGTTTCGTTATAAAAGTGAAATGAAAATAGTTTTATGAAAACAGATGAAATTCTGGATTTTATGGTGTTAACAGTGAAGTATAATTGATTTTTGATTTGAAGTTATAAAGGGTTTATATTATTTTGTTTGGTAATTTTAGGAGTAAGTGAGTAATTTTTATCTTGTGATTGTGTAAATGTCTGACTGTGTAGTTAGTATGAATTGTAAACTAGTTACTGTACAAAAGTAATTTTTCTTAAAAAGTGATTATTTTTGTGTCAAATTGATTATTTTGAGTATATGAAATTATGTGACTAAAGTATATATGTGTGTTTGAAAATTTAAAAAGTACTTTTTATGTATATAATGTTGGCCGAATTTATTGAAGATAAAAACAAAAAGGGTTGATTATTTTTAATTGATTGTTTGATGTGAATAAATGGTTATCTGTGTGTAGTATGTATTCTGATAAAAATGTATTTAGATCTGGAAATTTTCTTAATGCTGAAAAGTATTATTTTCATAAGGTATAAGGCCCCAAATAATGATTTTTGTAGGTGTGTACTATGCTTAACTTGTTTATATGCAATTAAAGTATGTATAGGAATGTTAGAGTATGTTAGTTCAAATTTTTGAAGTAATGCAACTGGACTTATGGTGTCTGTCCAGCAAACTAATATGTTTTATTTTAATCATTTAATTATAGTAGGACTTGTAAAGAATTTTTAGAAAAAATGGCATGTGTTTTCGATGAACTGTTTAGGAGAAAACTGATTTTTAAGAAATAGTGTATATGCTGTCTAAGATTAGTTTTTATCCTATAAGTGTTTATTTTTGATTGACTTGGTGTTTAGAGTAATTGTTCTAAACTATGAAATTATAAGAATATGTTACATATGTTTATAAATTGTTATTACTGTTTTCATTATTGTTTTATTAGGACCGGATTTGATATTAGAGGAAACAGTGATCTTGTTAATTTTTCCTAATAGTCTAAGTGATTGTATGATGAATATATGGTGTTTATTGATGTGTATGCTTGACATAAATTATGAGTTTTATATATTAAAATTGAAAAATAATTTTTCTGGAAAAAATAATATTATGGACGGTGGTTCCCAAATTATATGTTTTGTGATGCTTAATGGCATATATATGTATAGCTTGAAAGTATATGTTTTTATTAAATAAAATTAAGTTGTTGTCCATATTTATTTTATAAGGTAAAAATATTATTTTATTTAGTCTAACTTTATTTTTAGACCTTGGGGTATGTATCCTTTTGTAATAAATAGAAAAAGACGTTTTTTTCGGGTAATTTTGAATTGATGCAACTCTACCTTACTTTGCTGTCCAGAATTGTTTTGAATATGATTATATGCTACTTAAATGTTAAGTAGATAATAGAACTTGTATGTGGTATATAGGAAAAAGTAGATTAATTTTTAGAGGTATAGTTTAAAAGAAAACGGAAATTAAAGTTTATATGTAAGTGCTGTACAAATTTGATTTAAGTAATTCCAAAAATGATTTTTAGTTTACTAAATGTATGTGTGTATGTGTCATGTTGTTTGATTTTGTGAGACGGTTTGTATATTAAGGTGAAACTATATGGTTAAGTGTTGTTAGTTAGGCCATAGTATTTTAGATGAATAAATTTTGATGTCTGACTGATAAGGTGCTTCTTTATTCCTTAAATGATCTATGTGTAACTATAGGGATTAAATAAATTCATGTATGATTTTATAATATTGAGTTATCCTTTAAAGTTTTCTATCTTAATCAAAATGTAAATATGTGTTCGAGTGTTTGATTTTGTGTATAAGTGTGTGAAGGTGGTAGTTGTTATATAAGCAATGTAGCGTGGTTTTTATGAAAATAAAAAATGTATTCTTAAAGGTTTTCAAGTATTGGAGTGAGTTGTAAATTATGCTTTGTAAAAAGAATTTCTTGATTTTAAAGAAGGAATTGATTTAAGTTATCTAATGCCTTAAAAAGGGTTTCTGTTTTAAAAAGGGATTTCTGTTTTAAGGCACTTTGGGTTTAGTCCTTACATTAGTAAATAGATAGTATAAGGTACTTGCTTGATATTGATTGTATGTCGTTTATCGTTTAAGAAATAAAGGGAATTAAAAGTGAATGAGCTGTTGGAACTGTGGACACGAAGATGGAATCAGAGTAAGCGTGGAGCTCAGGTGAGAGAGCAACCTTCCTAAGACAATGGCACTGAGGTAGCTTTAGGGCGTTCCGTATCATCTCAAAGGTCGGAACTAGGAATCTATCGGTTGAGTAGTAAGACGGCAAATGTGTGTGTGTTCCGCCGTCCATACGAAAAATACGATTCCTCAATATTAATTGTATGTCTGTTAGTAATTGTTATATCATGTTGTATATCCTGGAGTTGTATATGGTATATTGCCTTAATGATTTTGGAAATGATAAAATGATAAGTGATGAGATAACAAATATGTTGGGGTTATTTTTGAGATAATGATTTATCCTATGGAAGGATGCTCAATGTATATTGAATTGTTGTTCCTATGAAAAGGACTTGGAATATTTGGAAGTATTATTATGAAAAGAAATTATGAGAAATGATTATTTGAATCTTGTGGAAATTTGAGGATCGTTGTTAGTGTACAGTGATAGTGCAAGCGGCACAATGACTTTATTATATCCCCTTAAGTGACTGGCCACGTGAATGACTTTGCCGTGGTTTCATGTCTTGTGGAATTCACTGTACTATAGGGAGGTGTTTTCCCTTAGAGGTCGAGACTTGTTAGAAGCGCGGCTTAGAATGGGTCGACCAACTTAGGATAATAAAGACTTAAAAGACTCTAAGCTTTAATCCCTTCTAACTACGCGTTGAAAGAGAAGTAGTGGAGAGGATGTAGGATTCTCATGTTTTGATGCTAACAATCTCTCTCCAAGCAACAACATTGGCAACAAGCAAGCTACACCACATGAAGATTAGAATTAGGATTTTTATTAATTCTATTTCAATGTAATCTTTATTTTTATGCAATGCATCTCATTGGTGTGGGTAGCTTAGGTGATTTTAAGAATATTTAAATAATGTTTGATTAAGAGTGAAGATACTTTAAATCTTGATTAAATAGCTCTATTAAAAGTTTTGTGAAAATCCTTTTAGAAAAACCTTGTTTTTATTCAGATTCTGATCAGTTTACTCGAGTAATGAGTATTGGGTCACTCGAGTAATTTATGTCATGACAGGTTAATCGAGTAATGGTTTACACATCACTCGAGTAACTTAATCTGACATGTTTTAATCGAGTGATGTTATATGGTTTACTCGAGTAATTCAATCAGTGTTTGAAAATTTTAAAAGGACATAATTTTCTCTTTCACAAGAATATAGACATTCATTCTTACAATTTTCTATACACTTTCAAAAGCAATTCAAGAGCTATTTTACATCTTTCAAGAGCTATCAAGATTCAACAAGAAACTTTTCATTCTTCACTCTATTTCTCTCATTGTTCAAAATATTCTTGAGATCATAATTTTTGTTCTTAGTGGTTGTTGAAGATTTGCAATTTATGATTGCATCATTGAAGTTTCAACACAAGTGAAGAATCTCACAAGGAAGACTTTGAGGATCAAATCAAAGCAAGAAAAGAGGATTGGTTGGAAGCATCTTCAATCAATTAGCAAGGAAATCTAGAATTCTCAAAAGGGGTAGATTAGATCAAAGTGTTTGGTACACACTTTGAGTTGGGTTTTAAGATAGGAGAACTAAGAATCTAGTTGCATCTTAAAACATTGTAAAATCTACATTTGAAGATTTCTAGTGAAGAATCTCTCTTGATTCAAGAGGGGACTTGAGTAGCTTTCAAGTGGGTGAAAGTGAACCAGGATAAATCCTTGTGTCTCTTTTATTTTCATTCCTTGTATTGCATTAATTCATTAACAATTGCATTTTTAGGTTAGAATTGGGGTTTTCTTAATTCTACTCAATTGATCTAAAATTGCATGTTAATATTACTTGAAG
Source organism: Crotalaria pallida (assembly GCA_037953625.1). Lineage (NCBI taxonomy): Eukaryota > Viridiplantae > Streptophyta > Magnoliopsida > Fabales > Fabaceae > Crotalaria > Crotalaria pallida. The sequence continues at coordinate 112,592,400 of CM075652.1, read as the reverse complement.
TTGTTCATATTAATCATTCATAATTTGTTGAATCATCATAGCATTGTTATTCTTGAAGAACTCCATTGAAAACTGAGTTTTAATTGAATTTTACCCAGTTTACTCGAGTAAAGTTCTTGTCACTCGAGTAATCTGCTTTCAGTTGATGAACAATACTCGAGTAGGTTTTCTGTTACTCGAGTGATTTAAAAATAGCTTTCGTAATACTCGAGTGATTTGCTGAATACTCGAGTGAAATTATTTTTGCTTGCGTATTACTCGAGTGAAGTCTTGAGTTACTCGAGTAATCTGACTTGATTTTTTAAGAAATTTTATTTTCATAAAATCATTCTCTTAGGTGGACGAAAAATCTGTAATAAGGCTTCAATATTCTATTCACCCCCCCCTCTAGACTATATTGAGCCGCTTGTTGCTTTCCAACAGAGGAAAGATACCGTATGCTTGGAGGCCGGAGTCCCTTCAAGTGGTGATTGCGATAGGGGAGGGCAAGGACGGTGAAACGTCAAGAAGCCTAAGAGCGCTTCCCTAGGCGGGACGATGTTACAATGATCAAGGTCACCTGCTGGGCGTTGATCGTAGCGAGGACTGCACGTACAACTAGGGACAGAGCTGTCGCCCCCTTGAGCAAATCTTAGATGGTGTAGAGGGAATCTAAATGGGACTAGAAGCCATTGTTTTGTGAAATGAGAAATTATGAATTGATACTGTATTTTGTTTTGCTGGCCAACTTGCGTGGTTTCAGCTGGTACGTACCCTTTGGCTTCGATGTCAGCATGGTTAGGATTCCTGTGCATCCCATCTGCTTTCCGACTTAGGTTGTGGTTGGATATTGAAGGAGGAGATGTATCGTGTGTGCTAATCTACCCTTACCCCAATGATTTCCCTCCTTAAATCATTGATGGTTGTGAAAAGACTTAGTGGAAAGTTATGAGTATGGAACACTTGAATAATGATGTTAAATTCTGATGATATGATAAGGATAACGTGGTAATGTTATGATTATGGTGAACCCATGATAACTAAGAGATGTTAATGGGATAATATTATAAGGTAAAGCTTATGCTTTGTTAAAGTTGCATGTGTGTGAGTTCTAATGTGATTCCTTGGATTAAGACCATGCCGTCGACGAACATTTCGTCCGAATCGTTGACTCTCTCTCATCTTTCCTTTCCGTGTGGACATTGGGGAACAATGTTCACAGATGCCAGATCATGTAGCATCTCAAGTTATGGTTGCTTAAGTTGGAGAATGATCGTGAAATGGAGCATCATTATGAGGAGGACGCAAAAGCGGCAGCCGATGAATCTTTCAGAAACTGGTGGTGAAGGATAGAAATGAAGACTAGTAGTCTAAGTTAGTAGAGTTCTTGTTTTGTATTCTATCTTCAGATGGATAGGACATGATTACTCTATCCCGAATGTAACCCCTGTTGTAATAAATGATTATTTGAAATAAAAGAAGTTTCTTTGGTCATATATCATGTTCATAAAGTAATTAAACTATTTTTCCGCAAGTTAACCATCGACTAAATATGACATTGAGGAAATGAGTTTTTGGAAATGTGTTGGATGGTAACATCTCTTTTTGGAAATAGAATTTTATGACGCGAGTCTAAGCACCCAAAACATTTTTGTAAACCAAATAAATCTAATTGTATTTATGAAAACCTTTTTGTAAAAGAATTAAACTGAATTGATTTTGATAATGTTATAAAAAAAATGGTGCAAATTTTTAGTGAAAATTCTAAGTCCAAATTGGGGTGTTACACATGCAGGCTGAGTGTTGGAATGTTTGGCTTGTTGACAAATAGTGCATTCCTGAACATACTGCATAATGTCATGCTTCATTTTTTGCCAATAGAATTCTGCTTTGATTCTGGCTGCAGTTCTAGCAACCCCTGAATGCCCTCCTATAGGTGAAGTGTGGTATTCTTGCAAAATCTGTCTTTGCAAACTGGAATTCTGTGGAATCAGTAATCTACCTTTCCAATAGAGCAGTCATTCTTTGCTTGTCATATGGGAACTAGAGGGTGTATTCAGTAAGCATTTCTGAATCTCATCCTGCCAATGTGTATCCTGTGTCAACCCAGTTTTTAGTTGCTGCAGAAATGAGGGAGTTGAGTCTGACCAAGCTAAATAAAATGACCTTGACAAGGCATCAACTGGAATGTTGTCCTTTCCTGGCTTATATTCAATCTTGAAATCAAAACCAAGGAATTTATGTAACCAATTCTGTTGCTCATGAGTCTGAATAGTCTGTTAGTCAAGTGCCTAATACTTTTATGATATGTCTTGATAATGAATATGTGTCCAAGCAAATAATGCCTGAACTTGGCCAATGCTTCAGTGATAGCAAATAACTCCCTTGTGTATGCTGACTGCTTTTGCATTCATGGAGATAATTTTTTTGAGAAAAATGCAATAGGGTGTTTGCCCTGGCTAAGCACAGCTCCAATACCCACACCTAATGCATCAGTCTCTAGAATGAAAGGTTAAGTGAAATCTGGCAAGGCAAGTACTGGTGCAGATGTGACTGCATTTCTAAGTCTCTGAAAAGCATCTGAAGCCTTGAGTGACCATTGAAAGGCATCCTTTTTGAGCAATTCAGTTAAAGGTTCAACAATATTGGCATAATTCCTAATGAATCTTCTGTAATATCCTGTGATTCCCAAGAATCCTCGCAATTGCTTGATGTTTCTTGGTTCTGGCCAAGCAAGAATAGCTTCAATTTTGGACACATCCATAGAGACTCCTTGTTCTGATACTGTGTGGCCTAAGTAATCCACTTGTGTTGCACCAAAAACACATTTGGATAGTTTAGCAAATAAGGAATGCTTTTGTAATGTCTGCAGCACTAGTTCCAAATCCTGTAAATGTTTAGACCAAGTGGCACTGTATATTAGTATGTCATCAAAAAAGACTAACACACATTTTCTTAACAAGAATTGAAAAACACTGTTCATCAATTGTTGGAATGATGCTTGAGCATTGGTCAAACCGAATGGCATCACTAGCCATTCATAGTGCCCTTGATGAGTTCTAAATGTTGTCTTGTGTCTATCTTCAGGTTTGACTAGGATTTGATGATAGCCTGATCTTAAATCAAGCTTGGAAAAGAATTTTGCTCCATGTAATTCATCTAGAAGTTCATCAGCAGTAGGCATAGGGAAACTGTCCTTGACTGTAATGTTGTTGAGAGCTCTATAGTTTGTACAAAACCTCCATGATCCATCTTTCTTTTTAACCAAAAGAATAGGAGATGAAAAGGGACTGGTGCTTGGCTGTATAATTCCTTCCTACAACATTTGTTGTACCATTTCCTCAATCACTGTTTTATGACTGTGAGCATATCTGTAAGGTCTCACTTTCACTGGGTTAGATCCAGAGATTAATGGAATAGCATGATCCTGCTCTCTTTGGGGGAGGTAAACCTAAAGGTTTGTGAAACACCGTCTGGTATGTGTGCAGAAAAAGGGCAATTTCAGGATCAACATTTTGAGGCAAATACATAAGAACATCTTCCAAATACTCAGGTTCTTGTAACTGGACAGTAAAGCATTCTGCTATAGCATTGGTACTGTGAAGTCTTCTGATGTGATGGAAATGAGCTGGTTGAGGTAATGCAGATTTATCCCCTTGTAGAGTCACAAATGTCCCATTGAGCATGAACTTACATTGCAAGGCACTGTAATCAGCCACATGAGGCCATAAAGTGGAAAGCCATGCTGCTCCTAGGATCACATCAGCACCTGCTACAAGTAACAGATACACAGGACAACTCAGTTTGTGACCCTGAACTTCAATATCTAAGTCAGGAATGAGTCCCTCTGCTGTCATTGAATGGTCATTGCCCACCATGACCTTAAATTGAGGTGCTGGTTGGACTGACAAATTAAGGAATTTTGCTACTCTTGGCTGTAGAAAATTATCTGAACTACCACTGTCCAGTAAAATTTTGACAAAATGGCCCTTAATTTTGCCACTAAATCTAATAGTACCCAAACCACTATTTCCTTTAAGAGCATTGAAGGATAAATGGTGGTCCTGGTTAGCCATGTTGTCCTGTTCTGCAGTCTGTTTAGTGATTTCAGTAGCTTCATTCTCCACAGTTTCATCATCAATTTGCAATATCATATAATGCCTATTAGGACATCTATGTTGAGGTGTAAATTTCTCATCACAAGTATAACAGAGGCCCTTTTCTCTTCTAAGTTGCATCTCAGCTTGGGTCATTTTTCTGACAGGGTTGGATGTGTTGGTTTGGTAATTTGGTCTAGTATTGGGAGTAGGTAGTAAGGGTGGTTGTGTGTTTTGGATTTTTGGGTAAGTGTATGGCTGATTTTGGCTGGGACGTGGTTTATAAGTGTGTATGGGTTTGTATTTTTCTTCAAAAAGCTTAGCTAGAGAAACAACTTTTAAAATAGATAAAGGGGATTGGGCTATAACCTCTCTTTTGATATCAATTTTAAGGCCACTGATAAACAGTCAAGCAAAGCGTCAGGGCTAATTCCATAGACTCTATTAGCAAGTGACATAAACTCTACATAATACTCATTCACAGAAGCACTTTGAGTAAGTTTAAATAATGTAGAGCGTGGACAGTCAAAGGGAGAAGGGCCAAATTCCATTTCTAGAGCCTTAGTAAACTGTTTCCAAGAAGTAAAAGGTTGCATACGAGTAACCATTTGAAACCAAGGCGCAACCTCCTTGTCCAAATAGATCGCAGCTATAGTCAGCCTCTGCTCATCAGGTGCATCATAAAAATTGAAAAACTGTTCCGCTTTAAAAATCCAAGACAGAACTTCCGTTCCATCAAAACGAGGAAAATCGATTTTTACGTTTCTTACTTGAAAGGGTTGTTTTGTAGATGAAAATGGCTCATGATGATGTAGCGCAGATCCAGTAGTCAAGGATCTGAGCATCTCTTTCAGCTCCTCTATTGCATTGGTTTGTTGTTGATTCTGCAAAGAGTGGTCCAGATCTCTTTGCTTAAGGTATTCAATTGAAGACTTCAACTCCTTGATGTCATTATTCATTTCCTTCATGCGAGTATTGTTAGCCATTGCAGAAGAATGAAAGCACCAAATGTAGCACTCGTGCTACTATAAATTCTAAGTACAATAAAGTAAATGGGACAGAACAATAAATTGAGTCCAGGGAATGTAATTTGTATTATTAATGTATAATAAGTGCTGCACAATGAGAATAGGCGAGATAAGAAGTACAGAAAGGGAGATGAGAGGTACAAGAGAGAAAGGAGGTGAGAGAAATAGAAAATGCAACACTCATTTCATACTTAATTAATCCGGGGAAATCTCGATAAAAGTGAGTGTTGGATCAACCACTCATGTATCCCTGCAAACGAATATTCTTCACACGATTTCTCACTCCCCTGCGAGGATGCATGATGCAATGAGACTCTTCCACGTGTCCTCCTTGCTTAACGGTTTTTGTCTCATTTGTTTACCTCATGATTCCATTGTCCTCCGAACTTCTGGTGCATCAGCTGACTTGTAGTGACTCTTTTCTGTAATTACCAAGGTGGTCCCTTTGCCTTGCGTCCCAAGTCCTTCTCATTTGCATTCTCATACGATGAAATTTTTAGACTTAGTTAATACTCTTTCTATTCTACAAAGATAATAAAAAATAGTAAAAAATTTTGTCTCAAACTAAAATTAAAATAATTAATGAAAATGTTTAAAATGATAAACTTTGAATTGTGATTATTGCTCCCTAGTTCCTATTTATTCGTTCTAATTCAAGCAAAACACACTCTTTAAGAAATGCAATCATTATTTAGATTTTCAATACATTAATTATATTTTTTCTCACTATACCCTTTCTCTCTCTGTAATCGTTACTTATTCTCTACTACTTACAAAAACCATCTAATACTCCATCTGGTCCTATTTATAAGTCACTTTGTATTTTTTAGGAGGCATTTATTGCTATTTTCTCTTATTTGCCCTTTACCATTAAGTGAAGTAATGCATTGTTAAATTCTCAATGTAAGTTAAGAGGGTAAGATTGTAATGTTGAAGTATTTTTTTAAAGTTTCAAGAAACCTAACTACGTACCCTCCTTGGTCCGTGTGATATGGTTAAGTTTGCCCTATAAATAGGACCAGAGGGAGTATCTTAGAGCTGTCAAAACGGGTCGGCCCTCCCGGGTTCGGCCCGGCCCGGCCCGGGTGCGGGCCATAACGGGCCTGGGCTAAATAGCCCGGGTACAAAGTAAGTACGCAATCATGAAACCCAAACCCGCACTATACCGGGCTGCGGGCTTGTGCGGGCCGGCCCGCATAATTTTTTCCCAATTTTTTTTAAATTTTACAGTAAAAAAAAAAAACTAATACCTGTTTGCACACCAAAAAAAACTCATGACAGTGTTTGATGATGAACTAACAGAAGGGCATGAGTTGGGATCAGGGTTGGTGGGAAAAGCACAGGGATTTTACATAGCAAGTGCAGTTGATGGAACCAGCCAGCGCCAGGTAATGGCTTTCACTGTCAAGTTTGAGGAGAATGGTTATACTGATAGTCTCAGCTTCTTCGGTGTGCACAAGACAACTAGCCATCATAGGAAGCTACTTTAGAGTTTAGAGTTAATTAGGTGCTTTTTTTTTTAATTTTAATACCGGGCTGAAACCCGGACGGGTAAACCCGGTCCGGGCCCGGTTTTTTTAAGGCCCGACCGGTCCGGGCTAATACACCCGGGTTACTTTTATGTGTCAAATTATGACACTCAAGCCCGCACTTACCCCGGGTTTTTTGGCACGGCCCGTATCGGCCCGGCCCATTTTGACAGCTCTAGAGTATCTTATTAAATAGGGGTAAACATGAAAAATAAAATTTATTATACTCTCTTGAAATCATCAAAGGACAGACAATAAAAAGAAACAAAAAAACTTCTCCAAAAAAGAATAGTTAAATAGGGACGGAGAGAGTAATTAATGCATTAAATTAATTATATGATAATCAATTTATGTATTAGAAAAATTATTAATTATATATCTATTTAATTTTTTAATTTTTCTGATTCGTTATTACCATGTTTGTGACAGGCATAATTATTTTCTTTTAACTCTTTTCCCACTTGGTTTGACCTTGATTTGATTTGATGAAGGAGTTCAATTCATAATTCCAGCTCATGCATACCTCGTTGACATTTCACACTCACGAATATCTAATTATCTATCTTAAGTAATTTACTCTGTCGGTTTGCATAAACGACTAAACTAATGCCACGCGTATCTCCTTTGGTGTCTGTCATCCAGGACAGTGACCTTTTCATCTATTTTTCTTTATATTTTAATATTTTAAGAGTTTTATTATAACCTAATCAAACACCTAAAGGATAAATAAACTATTTAGTGGCTAAAATTTTTTATATACTTGCTAACCTTAGCATGTGAATAATTAGTATAAAGGTTCTGATGTTAAAGAATGTTTGAAGGATATTTTTAAGCTATTAATAGAACGCAATATTTCATTAAAAATATATACATAAAACTTATTAATTTCGTAAATATCATATTTTTCATTAGCATTTTACTTTTTTGGTTTCTTAAAGAAAACTTATTAACATTTTTCTTAACATAATATGATTTGATTCACACAAATTATTTTGTCATATTTTTTACACATTTGCTAATCTTAAAGATATGGATAACTAGTATATACAAGCAGAATAACACAGACTATTTGGTAATATTGCATTGTTAGGAATTAATCAAGGCCTAAAACACTCAAATAATTAGTTAACTGCCCCACGATGAACTTAGATCACAAACTTCTCTGGTTACAGAATAAGAAAAAAATTGCGAAGTTGCAAAAGAAAAAGAAAAGGAAAACAATTCGCATTAGCAAGCAAGCGAGTGGAAGGAAGTACATTTTTTTAAAGCAAAATTATATTAGAAGCAGGTGTAAACGGTAACTGAATTAACCTAAAAACAAAGGAGGAGATTACATAATAAGAGCACAATTATTGATGCATGATTTAGGGCCCATACACCAACTAGAAAAAAGAAACTCTCGTATCAATTAGGACATTAAACCAATCCCAAGATCTCACCTAAATAATATAAACAAGAGCAGACCAGTCATTGTTATCATTGGCAAACCAATATTGTTACGGTTAGCCCAAAGAGACCACAAAACTCCTGGAAATAGGGATCAGAATACGCCGCAGCGAAAAAAAAATGAAATACCCTATTTCCAGAACAGGATCCATGCGAGAGAGCATGATTCGAGATATAAAAACGTTTACCTCTTGATGCGTAGAGGAAAGCAGCGGTGGTCAGATCGTCCACGAACAATCTGCGTCAATCACAAGCGCAGCAAGGTAGCCGTGCCTCTATTGGTATCCACACGAACAAGTTCCCAATTGGAGTCACGTCTCTCTTCTCAGTGCTAGTGGAGAAGAGAGAGATTCAATGTATCACTCACTCTCTAATATAGACGGCTAGGGTTGCCGTTTTGTATCTCTCACACACACAAAAACCCTAAGGCTGATACTATTATTTATAATAGTATTGAACCAGCGGGCTGGGCTTGGCAGCACATATCAGAATGCATCGCACGGTCATAATGTGCATCACACAGACGTAAATTTTATATAAAAATACAACTATTGCATTTTTTTTATCAAATGTGATATCTCCAATCTATCTGCTCTTAGTGTGTGACCCTATAGGTTCCTGTTACGTTGGTAGTAAAGTTAAAATCCCATTTTAAGTTTACAAGCGATGAACGGTATCTAGCAACACATCATTGCTACCCAAGAGACAGGAATGTCTATGATCTGACATAACCTTAGCGTGATCAATGATCATGTGTAAATTTAATCCCTTTGTCCAAATATCTTAGTTACACTCATGGCATGAAAGGTGTCACCCATGTACAGTGTAACCTATGGTTTTTTGTAATAAATTTTGAGGATTGACATGAAGGCTTGATGATGCAGAGAAATGAGCTAAAGTTTCGGTAATGATTCTGACACTAGCAGCATTTCCGAAAAGCATGAGATCATCTACAAAAGCAAGGTTGATTAAGCCAACTTCATTGCATAAGGGATGAAACCGAAAGGACAAGTTGTTAGGATGATTGATTATGGATCTTTGAATAAATTTTTTGGAAGTTACACTTTACTCAAAATTTGTTGGAATCTCATCTATTAACTTGACAAAAAGTACTGCGTAAAACATTAACTCAGAATCCTAACTTGTCACTAGGATCCATGAAGAGACAAGGTGCGGGAATGCCCCTCAAATCAAGACAGTTGAGGTAGCAGCACCGTACTTAACTTGTGTACAAAGAGCAGTTGATCTGATAAAAGACAACATGTTATACCGATACATGCATCCTCGGCTAAGGAGCACATCAACGGCTTGTAACTAGTGGTTGATAGACAAAAAATTAATTTAAAACAAATAATAGAAAATATAGTATAACAAATGAAAGTTATCAATATATTAAAATTGATTACAAAAATACTTGAAGTCAGCTATATGCGATAATACATGGATACTTGAAAAACAACTATATGTTTCAGTCCTAACTAAAGATTTGAGGAAGGAACATCAAAGATATTACGCTCAGAAAAAGTATGCACAAATTATACCAACACTCCTCATAGAGAATCCTATCAAAGAGATTACCCAAAATCCCTGCCATCCTCATGGTGGTAATTACTTCCAACAACACTGTAAAGACTCAACAACATCACGAAGACCACTACCAAACAGTACTAAGAGCTTTAGCCTCAGGATTCGAAACGGTGTGCCCAACTCATCATTGCAAGGGACACAAGTCTGCAAACAACCTTTCTAAGAGTAGGGGGCATATCGTCGAACACTATTACGAACAGCTTGAAGTTGTCTATATTTACATCCCTGAAGGAACTACGTAGTCTCGATCCCCATAACACTGTTCAAACTGGTACGTAAGACCAAGTATTTCCTCTTGTTAGACTAAAAATTCTTAACAAGGACTCATGTCTAATCTGGATAGATCGAACAACTTCCACTAACTTGTATGCATTACCTAAAAAAACTCTCAATACTTTAAATGGACTTTCTCATCATTTGGGTAATCACTTGCCATATGTTCTATTTGACTTATCCATAGACAAAATAACTTTCCAAACCTAATCACCAACTTTAAATGATTTGTATTTCAGTCTTACTGTGGTACCATTTAGAAATCTTCTCCTTCTATCAAATTAAATGATCTAAGGCTAAGCTTTCCTCACTTAATTCATTTAGTTCGTCAAACTAGTTATTCCAATAGTCATCTATTGGCAAGGCATTTTGTTTTTGCACTGTTACAGTTTGCAAATAAATTTCCATTAGAAACACTTCTTTATGACCATATACTAAAGCATAAGCAGTAGTTGTTTTTGTTGCTTCTCTAGGAGAATTTCTATATGCTTATATCAAGAGTGTTATACCAATTTCATGGACTTTACTGAATATGCTTTTTAATTAAGCCTGTTAAGATTTTATTTGTAGCTTCTACTTGATCATCTGCTTCATGTTATGAGTGTTATACCAATACTTTGTTGGATACTAGCATCCTTCTTGAAGGACTCATATTATGTAAGCTTGAACCCTTATCCTCGATGTTATGTATTCTCTTTCACCTTATGAGATGGGTTAGGAGAGAACTTAACACTTTTTAGGACTCACATTTTTTTACCTTCATCTAACTCATTCTCTTATTCATGGGTTATTTATCTTAATTACAAAAAGCCATTTATATAATCCTCCTTTGCTACAGCCTACTACCTGTAATAATTAAGATGTTAATTAATACCCAACAAAAAAAAATGCATCTTTTAATAAAGTGAAACACGTTCCAAGGTCCTCACATGTTATCGTGCTCTATCAAGCCTTCGACACAAGCTAAGATTTCGACACTACTTAAAGTCATGTCGAAGTTCGGGTTGGCTCAACATAAACATTTAAAGTAAGGTTGTATGGAAAAGCAAAATTATCATTTCTTGATTCATTAAAGAGTAATTGGTCAGATTGGTCCCTACGATTGTGACGGCAAGGACTAACTTGATCGACGTTCTCCTATCTCAAGGACTAAATTGCTATTTCGATAAAGTTAGGGACTAACTTGACCAACGCCTACAAAGTGAGGGACCGATCTGACCAATTACTCATTCATTAAATATATCAGTCCTCTATAAAAATTTTACTTTTTAAAATTTGTTTAAACCTATGTGTATATGCTACATAGGTTAGAAAAACCGAAATTTTAATGTTAGATAAAACATTTAATTTTTTTAATTTTTATTTTGATAAGTAGTTAAAAACATTTAATTGACTTCTCATTCAATAGTTTGTTATGTGCATCGTCATAATGATGATTTTTCTAACCTTTCCACCATAATTCATAATATAAACAAATTTGAAAAGGTAAATTTTATGAGGAAATCTTGTACTTAATGGATTAAACTATAATATTTTAGTTTTTCAATTTAACTTTACTTTTTAAGTTGTTTATGTTATGCATGGGTGCATAAGTTAGAAAAAAAAATTATAATAATACTAATTTAATTCAAGATGAGCCCAAGGGGCGACTGCTTAATTAGAGGCTGAGGTCAAAAAGGTCCAAAAAATAAAAAATAGCTACATGCTTTTTAATATAAAATTTTTAATAGCCAATAATAATTGGATAAGAAAATAAGATACATTTTACATTGTTATAATTTGTATGTGCTTTTATATTTGTTCAAACTTTAATATATAAATTTTTTCATGCATTAAGAATTTTCATATTTATTATTCCACTCTTACAATTTTCACGACTTTCTAATTTTTATTCAAATTTTAGTATAAAAATTTCATATACTTAATTTTTTTTTATCCATTAGGGACCTAATTTTTTTTCCGTCTAGGATAAAAAATGTTAGGACCGACCTTGATTAAATAGCCACTTCAATTTATAATCTGTCAAAATGATATAAGCTAAACTCAAATAATAACATAATGAAACTTGACTACTTGAGTAACTGAAATTAGCTTTGAATCACATTGTTGTGTAAGGTTGGCTTGCCTAGTTGCCTGGCCTATAATTTAAAACATGCAGGTGTTGAACTAGTATTTGGTTGCGGGATAAGCTAAGAAGTGAATTAACTTAATTATATTTTATAAATAAATGATGAATGCCTTCCAGCATTTTAGCATCATGGTTAGCTAAGATTAGTATCAATCTGTGAAGCATGGGTATTTCTATCTAGATGCCGTACACGTATTGGGTATATACCCATAATACCCGGTACACCTTGAGTACTCTTAGGTACGTACCGGGTGCATACCAAAAAAAATAAAAAAATAATTGGGTACTTAAATGTGTACGTCTAGGTACATGAATGAGTACGTATCCACCTGACGTACCCACCATGATACGAATGAACATAATTTTTTTTCCAAACGATATGTTTTGTTCACAAGCATAAGGGAAAGTCATCTTTATTCAATATTTTTCAATTATCTTCTCACCCTCTTTCATTTTAACCCGAAAACGGCTTCAAGTCTCAAATATCTTTCTCCTCTCGTTGACTTGATCCTCACCGTCCCTCACTATGCTAGACCTACTCCACCGTTCGTTGTGCTTGACCCCCTCCACCTCTCGTGATACCCCTAATTATGCTTCCCTTCTTCGTTAGTTTGGTGTCTCCCTCTAAACTGTCTCCCTTGTATCTGTTTCCCTTTCTTTTTTTTTTTGTTCTCTTACTAACTAGTACTTCCGTTTTCCATGTTTTATAAATGTTTCTCTGTTTTCTTTTTCTTTGTTGTGATGGAATAATGAATACTATATTGATTTAAAACAACAATGAAAAGTGGTTTGATGTTCATATTTTGTTTTGATTATTTTTGTACACCAAGTGTTTAAACTAGTTTAGGAATTCAACCACTCTTTTTTTTTCCCTATTATGCACTGCTTTGTTTTTTCTATTTTGTGTTATTTTTTGATGTTTTTGATTTTTTTTATTAATTGTTACATAGTCCAAACATTATAGGTATTAATTCCTATGAATTTCAATTTGTTGATTTTTTTTTTTATTTTTGCAATTTTTTTAAATTATATATAATTATATTTATAAATTAAATATATAATAAAACGTACCTATATCTTAATTTTTTTTTTAAATGTCGTACCCCATAACCGTACCTGTATCAGATACCGATACCGTACCCGTACTCATGCAACGCAGGTATCAATAAAATGAAGGTACAACAAGGATAAGTGAGTCCCAAAACTGTTTTGTTATCTTACAAGAAGATATGGCACGCAAAAGATTACACGCCAAAATAATTGGTTTTTTTTAATTAAAAATAATTGGTTTTTCTACCAAAAAAACAAGGTTTAATGGAAAGAAAAAATCCCAGCATATTTTCCGTTTTCCAAATAAACACCCTAATAATAATAGTGTTATAAGTACTATTAAAAAAAGGAAATTTCTATTATGCAACCTAATTTTGGGTTGTTGCTAAACAATCCTTTGTATGAACCAATGATGCACTGCCACCTCATGTATTGTTGTCATGTCATTTTTTAAAAAGTCAAAACTCATAAGTGTCAACCCAAAAATATGTGAGATGACAAAGTATTATTGGTTAAACAAAAGATTGTATGACAACAACCCAAAATTAGGTTGCATGGAAGTAATGCCTTAAAAAAAATGCAATTCATGTCATGTACAGCTAGCAACTCAAGTATAGCTAGTGAAGTGGCTCTCACATCGTGCTTTCATTTTCCACAAGAGAAAAGCCAATAATTAATGTCATTCACTCAAGTAAAGCTTTGTTCTCTCCCCTCATAGCAAAAATGGAGGTTGTTGAGAGGTTTTTTTTTTTTTTTTCCAACGTGCAGGTTGTTGAAACTTGAAAGTTGTGATTAAAGCTGACTATTTTTTTTTTATATTAAATAATTGTCTTTTGAGATCATATATTGCGTGCATAGATTAAAAATGTCATTAATATATTTATGAAAATATGTAAGATCTTTATAAAGAATTGAGTAATTGGTCAGATTGGTCCCTGACTTTGTAGGCGTCGGTCAAGTTAATCCCTGATTTTATCGAAATAGCAATTTAGTCCCTGAATTAGGAGAATATCGATCAAGTTAGTCTCTGCCGTCACCGTCGTAGGGATATATTTGCTTTAAAATGAGATAAAGACAGAGACATATGTAAATTAAAATGCTATCTCAAGGACTAAATTACTATTTCGTTAAAGTCAGGAACTAACTTGCTGACGTCTACAAATTAAAGTCAGAGACCAATCTGACCAATTAGTCATGAAGTATTACGGTACACATTCCTATTCTTGCAATAATTTTCTTTTAACTACTCATGCTCGTTTTCAAACAGATTCATGGATACTTATATATTCATGCTTGCATTTGTTACCAGCAAATTTCAAAATAACCAATTCAAAAAATTGGAACGTAACAAATTTAAGAGATATTGTTCTTATAATAGATTAGAGTACTTTTAGTTCTTTAAAATAACATCCATATAAAGGACATGATAAATTGAACGATTGCAAAGTCAAATAATTTTTTATTATGCAATATCATAGTCAATATGAAGGAGAGATGAATAATATGGTAGATAATAGATTATAAATTGAATAATGAAGATGAAGGTGTTATTTTTAGCTTTAAAAAAAAAAAAAGATGTATATAGTGTTTACGCGCTAATGTTGAATATGTTAGTGTATTCTTAAAAATTAGGAATTTGGTTGACATTATCAAAGCAACTTATTAGTTTCTAACATCCATATCCGCCAACAAATATTAAAAATTTAAAAAGATATAGTCATAAAAAATGATACTAATGTACCAAAAAAATAAAAAATGATACTAATAATTGTAAAGTGTTGAAGTGTTTTAGTGTCTGTATCGATTTGCCATAGAAATTCTAATGTGATTGTGAGTTTATGACTCACAATATTTGTGAAATTAATGTGCAATGTAATTATGCAATGTGAATGGGAAGCATTAATTATGTTATACAAGTTATGGTATTGTTCACTAGAAAATTTTATTTTTCAATTTTTTTTAATAATTGCTGACCACCCGCATGCTCACCTGCTCGCATTTAGGGCGGACAAGGCATGATATTTTGACCTTAAAATTTCTAGTGGGCTGGCGTGCTCGCCCTCAATAAGTGCGAGAATTTTGCAGACCTACTCACCCCCACTAATTGTCAATAGTAAATAGGAAGAAAATCTTCCACATGAAAATTATTATATAAATATATATTAAATATTTTTTAATTAAATATTTATATTATATTATTAAATTAATTAGAATGATTGCATTTGATATTTTGATCGTGATATTTTTTTGTTATTTGATTTTGAACAAATTATTTGAATTTCTTTATTGTTATTTCAACTTCAATATTTATTAACTTAATATGAACTTATTACGATGTATTTAAACTTTATTTATATTTAAGACTTTTTTATGTTATAATATTGTTTTCTATCATAGAGATTTTAAATTTTTTTTTCATTTTATAAAAATTCGTGCAAACTCCGTGAGACTAATGTGGTGTCATAATTGATTTTCAATGGACTCTATTGGTGACAAGTATCGTTAAAGGACTATACGGTAGCACACAATTGATTTTTGAGGGGCTATTTTGGTGCCATAATTGAT
This sequence comes from Crotalaria pallida, assembly GCA_037953625.1. Taxonomy (NCBI): domain Eukaryota; kingdom Viridiplantae; phylum Streptophyta; class Magnoliopsida; order Fabales; family Fabaceae; genus Crotalaria; species Crotalaria pallida. The sequence goes on along the minus strand of CM075652.1, from coordinate 112,576,718 downwards.
TTTTGAAGGATTATATTGGTAATAAATATTTTTAAAAAACTAAACTGATGACAATGTAATATTTAAAGGACCAAATTAAATATTTACTCAAATTTTTTATTCACCACTATAATTTTAATTTGGAATAATTTTTTTTAATATTTTTTTAGTAATATTATGAAATGGAGAGAGTTGGAGATTTTCTATTTAATAGGAGTTCATGAGGATCAAAATTGCCCGAAACAGAATTAATTTATCGAAACACTAGTGTTAAGAATTTGAAAAATGATTCGTGAACATTCAGATTTGACAGTTGGTTTGTCTTATATGCAAAAACAATAAAATTACATAAAAGATAAGTCAGATATTAAATCCAAATGTCAAATAATCTGAATATTCAGGTAACCTTACTCTAAAAATTTATTCGACATACTAGCTTAAGAGAGAAGCTTTAAAATAAGGGTATTTCTATCATGCAATCTAAAATTGGATGGTTGCTATGCAACCTTTTTTTAAACCAATAAGAAGTTGCCACCTATGCCATGTCATTATTTGAAGTAGTTAAAATTAGTTTTTTGCAATTTAGTCCAACATAAAAAGTAAATTAAAAATTTAGTCCTTTGTACCTATAGATAAATTATAACTTTTAATTTTAAATTTAGTCACTTGCATTAAACCTTTTTACAAAAAGTGACTAATTTTAACTACTTTTAATTTTTTTTTAAAATTAAAAGTTATAATTTGTCTATAGCATGGTTTTGAAAACTGGACCAGACCGGTCGGTTCAACCGGAAAACCGGTGAACCGGTGGAGGTGCCGGTCCGGAATAAGCCAGAAACCGTTTTGGAAAAAAACCGGGATTGAACCGGTTGAACCGGTATTAAACCGCCAAAACCGGTCAAAATCGGTGAAAAACCGGTTTGACCCGGTTTGAATTTGGAAGCCCAAAGCCCAAATTCAGCAAAAATTTGGTTTTTTTTTAATTTTTCTTTTAAAATAACGAAATCCTAAATGCTGGAAACTTAAACGGCACCAATATGAGTCTCAATTACGCGTTTGCTCTCATATCAACGAGAAAGAATATTAAAACTTTAGATTTTAGAACTTAGAAAAATCAAAAATCAAAAAGCCAAAGAGGCAAAGAAGTGAAGTGAAAAAAGAAATAACAGTGAGTAACATACAAGAAGGCAGTATCAATAATCAACAAAGAAAAAGCAAAAAGACACAAAAAGTACTAAATTATATGATTATATACACACGCCTACATTAAGACCGGTTGGACCACGGTTCGATCACGGTCCAACCATTGAACCTTGAACCAATACCTTGACCGGTTCAATAACCGGTCCGGTTTTCAAAACATTGGTCTATAGGTACAAAGGACCAAATTTTTAATTTACTTTTTATGTTGGACTAAATTGCAAAAACCTAATTTTAACTAGATTTAAGAAAAGATTGCATAGCAATCATCCAATGTTGGATTGCATGATAGTAACTCCCTTAAAATAATAACCTTTGTGTTGAAAGGCGGATGGATTTCTAACAATTAAGGTTTCTCCATAAATAATACCCATCACTTCCAATGTGTCAATGCCAATGAATTAATCATAGACTCCACCTCAATACTGAACACTTATGAAAAATGATTCCACCTCAATTAATTTAATCCCAAAACTGGAATATGTAAGATTCCATATTGAAACCAAAAATAGGGAAGAAGAAAAATGGGTTGCTCTGCATAACATATATACACATCATGATCTTTTTCTTTTTTTTGGTAGACTATCATGATCTTTTTCTAATTCTAATTCCAGGCACAATTAATTCCCCGTACATTATTTTTGAACGTACACTATAATTGAGGGAAAAAGTAACAACACAGTTTTCTACGTATAATGATGCTGACTATCCTTGATGAATTCCTGAGGTTTCAAACTTGTGCTCAAGTTTTCAATTTTTCACAATCACACGCTATGTTATGTTGTCTTGGGAGATCATTCTCATTGACCCAGAAATAAAGACATTTCGATATACCTAAAGTATTTATTTTGGTATCATAAGTCCAAGCATATATAGCCGGCACCAAACACTTGTACCAAAATATGCATTTTATTTTCAATCGTTGATATTTAAAATTCAATAGCTTTTCTTAGCTTCATAATAAATAAAGAACAAGTTTTTTTCTTAACTCCTATTTTTTATAGGCAAAGTAATTTTACAAAAAAAATAAATATGCAGTTGTCAAAAATTCAATTCAGATACTTGCATTTATGTGTCCCTTTTTTACCAATTGAGCTACTTACGGAAGACTTTTCTTAGCTTGTGACTTACTTTTTTCGTTAACATTTGTTATCCTTCATCACGAGAAATTATTGTGTGGTCCGAGACCAATAATTCCGATCACATCCACACTATTAGACATATTATTAATTAATTAAAAATACATATAGTTAATGAAATCAACTGCTTGATGAGCACACAATAATTTCCCACCTTCATCATATACCCAATACAACACCCTACATTTTTCATTGTTCCCCATGCAAACCATATATAAAACCACTTGCTTAGTTCCTTAGCAGTGAAAAATTTTGCCACAAGAAAAAATTCCTCCCTAACTCTCTTACAGCATACCAACCAAGCTAAGCACAAAACTTGCATTAGCATACACCCTTATTCCTTCCATGGCCAATTCTCATTATTCTAAATCATTGCATCTTCCATACAAAACTCTTTCTCTAGTTCTTCTCCTTGTTTACTTGCTTCTTGTTGGTTCTTGCAATGCAATTAGAACAGGGGTGACTCTGAGGCAGAATGAAAGCACAAAGCTACTCCGGCGAGAGCAGCAACCTTTTTTCCCACACCAAGGCCTTGTTTTCAATTTCTTCCCCAAAGGGATGCCAGTACCACCTTCAGGTCCGTCGTGTAGGCATAACGCTGTGGTGGATTCCACACCTCATAATTAAGCTGAATAAGATGTCATTTTTATTATCATTTTCCTCATTTTTTTTCTATGATGTTTTTCGTTTTTTTGGTTTTGTATTGATGGGAGATATGCAGGGTTTCCAATCAGATATCATCAAGCCCAATAAGATTAGATCATTGAAGGGTTAGAATTTTTTGGATGTCATTCTAAATTTTACTGTGTATAAGATATTGTTGGCATTAGCATATAGTAGTATATTTACTCAAATTATCAGTTTAATACTTTGTTTTATATATATATATATATATATATATATATATATATATATATATATATATATATATTCAGCTTGTCCTAATGACACTTTAGGCTTGTAATAATGATCAAAGATACCAAGATGCAAGGTTTCCTATCAAATATCAAGCCTAGATTAGATCCTCGGAGGGTTTGAATCAAGGGCACTGCTTCCATACAATCAAAATTGGGATTATAGCGCAACAGTTCACTAATAAATCAATAGCCAAATGACAAGTCATTTAATGAAACATGCATGTCATTATTTAACGGTTAAAATTGAATGACTTATCATCCAATCATTGGTTTTATTAATAGATTATTGTGCTATCATCCCAATTTTGATTGCATGGTAGAAATATTCTTGAATTTTTTGGCTATATGATTTTAAACTTTATTGTATTTAAGTAATTGTTGGCCTTGGCATATAAGCAATAATAATGTAATCAGCACAGTTATGTGTATAGCAAGATCCTATAACTTTCTAAATGCCTTATAAAAGCCTTAGTTGTTACGGAAAGTTGTAGAATTTGGTTGTACGGATAACATTTTTGAAATGTAATTACTCAATTTTCAGTGTAATGCTTTGTTTATCTATTCAGATTGTCCAAATGATCTTTAGTTTGTAATGATGATCTATCAATGGTACCAAATGGTTTCTCTTGAATCTCAGTTTGTCTATTTTCATATGCCTATGCAACTAGCAATTCAGAAGCATCAGCAGCTGTTGTCAGATTTTCATTCAAATTGAAATTACCCTCATCTTCTCACTTTATTTTAATTTTCAAATGCAAAAAACCAGGCATTTGAATCTTTGTTCAGAACAGTAGTAGCATACAAAGGCAAATAATGGAATGCTCAATTACAAAGTCTTCCTAGTTGCGTTATATTTTTTTAAAACTTAGACATGAGCAGTGTGTGTTGGCCCACTTAATTGTGAAACTTCCACTCAATGAAAAGTTTGTTTTCTTCAAAACTCTGTTTCTTGCTTTAAATGACCAAAGCTGTTTTGCTTGCTTCTTGAAGAAATTTGGTACATAGCTATTGGCCTCAATATGGAGACAAGCTATGGCTATGGTTGAGATCTTGACGTTGGGTCATATCAGGCAAATATCATATATATTTCCTCTGGACTTTAACCTGCACATGCATTCATTATCGTAGGTCAGTATTATTTTGGAATTGTGTATGAATTTCAATGTCACTAAATCCCTCAAAGCAAGGGAATTTAATTATAGAATAAAGTTCACAGACCAACAGCATGCACAATTACACATAATCCAGTGAGAAATTAATGCGTGTAAGAGTTTCTTCTAAGCAAGTTTGTCTGCTAATGGAATATTTGTCACCTTGACTATGTCCTAAGTGAAATTCAGGGCCCTTACCTGCATTTGTTAAAGAATAAGTTGAATTAAATAGTAATCCATTTGTTTTTAAATAAGGAACATGTGGACTTGTTGAAAAGTTATTGAAAAGTGTGATTTTTTATGTTTTTAGAGAATGGTGAATGTGGATTTATGATTTTTTTTTATATATAGTAATCTTAACAAGCGCCCTAATAAGACCATTTAAATAATTTTCATTTTAGCAAAATAAATTTATTCTTACATAATTGTTATTGTTATTTTACAAAATTGAGATAATATTAATTATTGCTTTTATAATTTTGCTCTCATCTAATTAATATGAGAGATAATAAGTGTAAAAAAATATCAAGATAAAGGAAAAAAAATAATAATAACATAAACATTGTTTTACTACATTAAATACACTTCCTAATTCACGATCTATAATATTAAGCGATTATTATTTAGGAATTGACAATAAATTTGCTTAAAGAAGTAACATTTGTTCCTCTATAGTAATTATTATGACAAAGTCTTAAGACTATGATTTACATTAAATAGGCTTCCTCTTAATGGCATAAAGATTTATGGAATGGAGGCTTATAACATACTCCCTCTATTTTTGCATTTAAAAAAAAAATACTCCCTCTATTTTATATCTTTTTAAATTTTAACCCTTCTTTTTATTTCAAATCTTTCATTATTTTAATTTTTCAAAACATAATCAATATTTTTTTAATTATAATCTTCATTCAATTATTTTTACGAAAATATTAACAAGTGTTTTAAGGGTATAGTTTAATCAAACAAAATAAATATATTTACATTGAAAAATGATGCATTTAATATATCGAGAACCGTTGAACTTAAGTTTTTAATGCTGGCCTACCTGTTTTGAAATGTTTAAACAATGTTTTTTAGACACTTATTAGCATAATCCTTATTCTCGTTACTTCTATTTTTCTCTTATCTCTCATATCTAAACTATCATATATTAATTACATCATTATGCCAATTCCCAATACATATTATCCAATATAATATACGTTTCTTAACGTTAAAAAAAAACATAAAATAATGATATGTAAATAAATATTGGGATACTTCTCCATAAGTGCATTTTCATTATCATCCCCCTTTTGTCAAAGATAAGATTAAAAACTACTGTTATCTAACTTATACACTATAGAATAAATCAATCTTAAAAAATAAGTTAATATAAAAAAAATAATACATTTAATAAATCAAGCAAAGGTTTGTAGTTTTCCAATTCTTATACTCACTTATCTTATATATCAAATACATTTATCAGATACAAGGACGAATTTAGAAAGGAGCCAACAAGCAAGTGCTCGAACATCCCCCATCGTCTCTCTTCTAGATCGGTCTAAAAACTAATAAAAGGGTACACATCTATTTTCTGGAAACTAGGCCCTGATTTAATTAATTAGATGTAGCACACGGGCATAGCATATCTTAAATTTGAAGATATTTTGCAAAGTTTATGCTGACTTTAAGTGCATATACAGCATGCACGTTGCAATATATTTATCACGCGTCAACTGCTTGACAATATACTAATTGAAGGTTACGTTGCACAGTATCAACACTGGATAACTCAACCTTGTAGTGCGGTCATCTTGGAGCAGGTTGCTCGGTGAATACTCCCTCTTATCCTGTACGGGAGATTTTTTTGGATTTTTCAGCATTAAAAATGTTAAACTTTTTCAAAATTATCCATATAATAATTATTATTGAGATTCCAAAAAACTGTTAGGTAACAAAGAATGTTTTTTTTTTTTTTTTTGAACTAACAAAAAATGTTTATGAAAGGAAGTAATTACATACAATTGAAAATTAAGATATAATCTTACAAACATGGCCAAAATAAAAATCTGAAAAACCAAAAAAAAAAAACCACTTTCTACTAGATAACTATAATTCAGGAACTAGGTTCCCTTTAACCATTTTTATGTGGAGCATTTAGCCTAAGAAATTATTGTATGGCTCAAGACCAATGATCACAATCTCATATAAATTATTGATTTGGAATATATGTAAATTCTCTGTGGTTCCTTTGGTGTATGGAATTGAGCATGGAATTTGGAGTTCGAATTGGAATTGGGGCTTGAAATTGGAATTATGGTGTTTGGTTGTACACTTAGAATTGGAATTGTTAGAATTATAAGAAGTTAGCATTACTTGTGCAGCTGATTCACGTGTAACTTAAGGCAGTTTAGTTTGTTAGTTGTTGATTTTTAGCCTTTAGATCTTAGCTTAGTTAGTTATAGATTAGTGGCTGAGATTCATTCTTATGAGTTGTATATATACTTGTAACTCTTCACAAAGTTAGTTAAGAAAAATCATTTTCCATTTACTTGAGTTTGTTGATATTTTCTCAAGAGCTTTTTCTCTCAACTTCTCAATGTTTCTGCTGAAGTTTCTAGAGCTTCTAGCCATGGAGATTCAAGTTTTGACATTGTATCAGAGCTCCTTTTGAAGGAGCTCTGCTGCGCCATTGAACTCTGATCCTCCTTTTTTTTCTATTTCTTCATTTCTACTTCTGCACCTGAATCACGTTTCCTGATTCTAGGTCAATTTGATTCGATTGATTCGTTTTGATTCGATTGATTCGTTCTTATTTCTCCTCTTTGATTCAATTTCTTATCTGATTCTATTCAGATTTCTGAATCAATTCTGTGATTTCAGAATCGATTCTTCATACTGGATTCATCAACAATTTTTGGCGGGAAATATAACTGTTTCTCTGATTTCTTCTGATTACTCGTTCAACACATCTGATTTCTACATTTTCTTCATTTCTACACTTTCTTCATGGCTAATGCTCATTTTATTGCGAATTTGGTTTCTGATCCAACGAGCCCTTATTTCATACCTCCAAATGAAAATCCTGCTTCGGTTTTAGTTTCAGCTCCATTAATTGGAGCAATTACCACTCATGGTCTCGCGCAATGTTTATGACACTGAAGTTCAAGAACAAATTGTAGTTTATTGATGGAACTCTTCCAAAACCAGCACCTGATGACAATCTCTTCAAGGCCTGGGATAGATGCAACACTTTGGTGTTGTCTTGGATCAATCATTCATTGGATTTATCAATTGTGCAAAGCGTTATGGGGCTAGAGACTGCATATGAGGTATGGAATGATCTTAAAGAGCGCTATTATCAAGGAGATATATTTCGTATATGTGAATTGCAAGAGAATCTATATTCTGCTAAGCAAGGAAATCTGTTCATTAGTGCATATTTCACTCAGTTGAAGGGAATGTGGCAAGAATTAGATAATTTTCGACCAATTCCTACATGCCAAAGTTATTCACAATGTGTTTGTAATCTGCACTGTGTCTATAATTTGGTCCCTATAATCAGATCATACAGAGAAAATGACTATGTTATTCGATTTCTCAAGGGATTGAATGAACAGTATGCAGCTGTGAGGTCTCAGATTATGTTAATGGAGCCCTTACCTTCAATTAACAAAGTTTTTTCATTGTTAGTTCAACAAGAAAGACAGATGGGAATTGTATCTGATGATGTAAAAGTCTTGGCAAGTACTGTGGATAGTTCTGCTAGAAATTCTGGTTCCTTTAGAGGAAGAGGCTATAAAGGAAAATCCTCTAATTCTGCACACCAAAATTATGCAGTTGGCAGAGGCAGAGGTAATTCAGGTAGAGGAAACATTAAGGTGTGCACATATTGTGATCGCACTGGACACACAGAGGATGTGTGTTATAGAAAACATGGTTTTCCAACCCATTATTTCAAAAACAATAGCAATGCAGTGAACAATTTGGTCAGTAATGATGATGAAGATTATGATGATGATGATGCTGACAAATGTTCACAAAAGGAAGGTCCTCAAGAGGGCTCAAATCTGTTTTTCACAGCTGATCAACACAAGGAAATTTTGGCTTTACTCAAACAATCATCAAGTTCTCAGCCAATGCATAGCACCAATCACATTAACACTCTTCAAACCTCAGCCAAAAATCCTGTTGTTTCATGTAGCTCATGGATTTTAGATTCAGGAGCTACAGACCATGTCTGTTTTTCCTTGTCTGAATTCCAATCTTATAGACAAATCAAGCCTATTCCAGTCAAACTTCCAAATGGCAATGAAGTCATAACTACCATATCTGGCACTGTCATGTTTTCTAACCAATTTTATTTGACTGATGTCCTTTACATTCGTAGTTTTAATTTCAATCTTATTTCTGTTTCAAAATTGCTCAAATCTCTCTGTTGCAAATTAATTTTTTCAAATCACATTTGTCACATTCAGGACAGCCTTACATTGAGGATGATTGGTGCAGCTGAACTTAGAGGAGGCTTATATGCAATGAAATCCAAAGGTTTGATCAACTCAGATTCTAGCTACATCAATCACACTCATACTCAACCAGACTTGGACAATTCATCCTTTCACAACAGTAAACTCAATAACAGTGAACTATGGCACAAGAGACTTGGGCATCCATCTCATGAGAAACTTTTAGCTTTGAGTAGTTTTTTCCCTTTTATTTCTTGTAACAAACAGAAAAATACAAATCCTTGTGATATATGTCATTTTGATAAACAGAAAAAGTTAGCTTTTCCTAACAGTGAAACTCATGCTTTGTACCCTTTTGATATAATAAATGTTGATATTTGAGGTCCTATTTTCGTACCCTCTACTTTAGGTCATAGATATTTTCTTACCATTGTTGATGATCACACTAGGCATACTTGGATATTTTTTATGAAACAAAAATCTGAAGTTCCAAAACTAATTGAGTCATTTACTACACTTATAGAAACTCAATTTGATTCAAAACTGAAATGTGTAAGATCTGATAATGGACCTGAGTTTAATCTTACTGAATTTTTCAAAAACAAAGGCATTATTCATCAAACTTCATGTGTTGAGACTCCTCAACAAAATGGCATAGTTGAAAGGAAACATCAACATATCTTAGGTATTGCTAGAGCATTGATGTTCCAATCAGCTTTGCCAAAATGTTTTTGGAATTTTGCTGTTTCACATGCAGTGTTTTTAATCAACAGACAACCTTCACTATTTTTGAACAACAAATCTCCTTATCAGGTCTTATATAATCAAAATCCAAATATAATTTACTTGAAAGTTTTTGGTTGCTTGAGTTTTGCTACAACATTGAATGCCAACAGAAAGAAACTTGATCATAGATCAAGAAAATGTGTGTTCATTGGTTTTATGTCTGGTACAAAGGGTTATGTTTTGTTTGATATTAAAACCAGAGAAACCTTTGTATCTAGAAATGTTATATTTTATGAACACATATTTCCTTTTCAAAAAGATTCTCATGAGTCTGGAAATTCTTGTTCAGATGTTGATATTTCACTGCCTATCCTTTCTTATACTGAACATGATCAATTTCTAGACTATTCTCCATCATTACCTATAGTGGATCAGACTGCCTTAATTCCTACATCAACCATCTCACCTGATTCTGATTCACATTTTCCTGCATCATTTGATGCACCAAATGCTGCACCAAATACACCACCTATTGCACCACATGATGCACCAAATCTACCACCTAATGCACCTCAACCTGATGCACCACCAAACTTGAGAAGATCCACAAGACACCATATACCCCCATCATTCCTAAAGGATTTTCATTGCCAACTTGCCTCAACAAGAGTTCCATATGCAGCAGTCATACCAAATGTCAGGTATCCTCTCTCTCAGTGTTTATCTTATGATCATCTATCACCATCACACAAAAATTTTGTTTTAGCCATTTCAAGTACTGTTGAACCTAACACCTATGCTGAGGCTATAACTAATGAGAGTTGGAGAAAGGCAATTGAGGCTGAATTGTTGGCTCTGGAGAAGAATAAGACTTGGATTCTCACTTCCTTACCCCCAAATAAGAAGGCTATTGGTTGCAAGTGGGTTTTCAAGCTAAAGTTTTTTGCTTCTAGTGCTATTGAGAGACATAAAGCACAATTAGTGGCCAAGGGCTACACACAAACTGCTGGTTTAGATTATCTTGAAACTTTCAGCCCTGTGGTCAAAATGACTACTGTCAGGGTCCTTCTCACTCTAGCTGCTGTTTTTAATTGGCATTTGCATCAATTAGATGTTAATACAACATTCTTACATGGTGACTTGCCTGAAGAAGTCTATATGCAACCACCTCCTGGCTTAGTTCTAGACAATCCTAATTTGGTGTGCAAACTTGAAAAATCCCTATATGGTTTGAAGCAAGCTAGCAGGCAGTGGAATGAAAAGCTTACTGCAATACTCTACTCTTGTGGATATTCTCAATCCAAGGCAGATTATTCCCTTTTTACTAAGTCTACATCTACTGATTTCAATGTCATTTTGGTATATGTTGATGATCTGGTCTTGGCAGGAACTTCTTTATCTGAAATTGATCAGATGAAACATATTCTTGATGACAGATTCAGCATTAAGGATCTTGGCCAACTGAAATACTTCTTAGGTATGGAGGTTGCTAGATCCTCAGAGGGAATTTCATTATGCCAAAGAAAATATGCTCTTGATTTGCTTCAAGATGCTGGTTTGTTAGCAGCCAAACCTGTTTCAACTAGCTCCTATGGATCCTACTGCTAAACTTCATAGTGAATCAGGGCCTTTGCATTCTGATGTTACAAGTTACAGGAAACTGATTGGAAAGCTTGTATATCTCACCAATACAAGACCTGATTTGTCTTATGCAGTGAGCCATTTGAGTCAGTTCTTAGATAAACCTACTACTGCACATTATCAGGCTGCTCTAAGGGTTCTCAAATACCTTAAGAATGAACCTGGAAAGGGTTTATTCTTCCCTGCTTAGAATGATCTTGTCTTAAAGGGCTTTAGTGATTCTGATTGGGGTGCTTGCCTTGATACCAGAAAATTTGTTACTGGTTTCTGTTTCTTTATGGGTAATGCACTTGTTTCTTGGAAAAGTAAAAGACAGAGGACTGTTTCTCGTTCTTCTGCAGAAGCTCAGTATCGTGCATTAGCCCAAACTAGATGTGAAGCACAATGGCTTACTTATCTTCTCCATGATTTTCGATTGCCTGCTTGTGCTCCTATTTCTATATACTGTGATAATCAATTGGCTTTGCACATTGCAGCCAATCCTGTTTATCATGAACGAACTAAACACATTGAGATTGATTGTCATTCCATCAGGGAAAAGGCTCAATCAGGACTTGTGCATTTGCTTCCAGTTAGTAGTGCTCAACAGTTAGCTGATGTGTTCACTAAACCTCTAGCAGCTGGACCATTTGGTTTGAATATTTCCAAGCGTGGAATGTGTAATATACACCTTCCAGCTTGAGGGGGGCTGTTAGAATTATAAGAAGTTAGCATTACTTGTGCAGCTGATTCACGTGTAACTTAAGGCAGTTTAGTTTGTTAGTTGTTGATTTTTAGCCTTTAGATCTTAGCTTAGTTAGTTATAGATTAGTGGCTGAGATTCATTCTTATGAGTTGTATATATACTTGTAACTCTTCACAAAGTTAGTTAAGAAAAATCATTTTCCATTTACTTGAGTTTGTTGATATTTTCTCAAGAGCTTTTTCTCTAAACTTCTCATTGTTTCTGCTGAAGTTTCTAGAGCTTCTAGCCATGGAGATTCAAGTTTTGACAGGAATCACAATTCCAAACTCAATTTCATGGAATTAGATTATAACTAAAAATATAGAACCTCAATTCCTACCCATAAGTCTCGCAATTTCAATTTCATACTTTACAAAATTAAGTACCATGAATCTAAAAATAAAACACACTATCTCTCTACCAATCCACCCAAAAGGTGGCAATTCGGGCTACCCCCGGTTGGATGCGAGGTCGAGCCACGATCAGGCTAGGCTAAAAAGGCCTAGATAAAATTTGGGTCAAAAATTATCTAGCTAAACCTAGAAGGAGATCATCGAGCAAGGTTTTTAGGTGATATTAGTGCGTCGGTCTACTCGGAGCCCATCTGGTTATGGTTTTATTAAAGTGAGCCAAGAAGGCCTAAGATCTATTTTGGTTGTAATTTGAGAGTCCAAACCCCCTATTTATCAAGCTTGTACGAGCTGACTTGATCGATTTGGGCTTTTTTATCGATTCTAGTTCACCCCAAGTTTTCATCTTTCGGTCTTCTCCACTATTTTCCCCTCCCCTACATTATCCATGATCACTAGAATATATGCATCCTGGTAACAAACCACCCCAATATCTCCACGACATACACGAAAGGTTGCTGTGATGACGCACACAAATGGTCACGACATGAGGCTTAAACTATGAAATATAATTAATTTTATTTTTTCAATTTTGCATTCTAATTCTTTATACAATTCAAACATAGAATCACAATTCCAACTCAATTCCAATTTCGCTTGCAAACGGACACTTAAAATATTTCAAATTAAAAGTCAAGGTGAAATTAGGATCATTGATTTTGTACCATATTGTTGTGAGGTGTTATCCCACATGTACCGATAAACCGGCTTGTTGATGTATGACAATGGTGATGGGACCATAGCTAAAGGACTTCTTCAACCAAGGAATTTAGGTGTGTGTGCGTGTTTGTGTGTAAAAGGTTGAGTTCCATACTTGTTGTGATACGATTTATATTGGCATGGAGGAGCACTAGTTTGTCATTGTGTGTTAATCCTCATGAATGGGATTCACGTGCGTTCTACTGCTGGCGAGTAGCTAGCGACCGTTACAACGGTTTAGCTGATTACGGTAATAACGAGTGAGAATTCAACGGTCCCCGAGAAGATTCGATGTCATCATATGATGGTCCAGCTAGTTAACTTGTGATCCAGTTTGCATAAGTCCAGTGTTAGACACGAGTGGATAAAAAAACAAAAATTAAAACAAAAAAACAAAAAAGACATGAGTGGATAACCACTTGAGCTGGTTAACCGATAATCTTGTTAAGGTAAGTCCAATGTCGAAATGCTGGCAGATAACAAAGTGATCTATAACATCCAATTTGGGGACTAAAATGTAATTTTTTTAGTTTAAGCTTCTTAGATATCAAAGCGACTGACATGCACAAGATACCTAAGAGAGTAAATTATCAAGGGAAAACTAAAAAGAATCACATTTGAAAATATTAGACAACTCATTTTCCAATGTAAGTTTACCTTTTTTGATATTCTTAACATGTGTTCTAAGGCACAAATACGAAAAACCCAATTACTAATAGGAGAATGCTAAACAATACTGGCATTGGTTCAAAAATTAAAAGAAATAGTTTTAGTTTTGTGGTGGACTAAACCCCTAGCCGAGATCACAGGGCATCGGACCCTATCTATCCGAGATCACTTTGCTCGCCCACTTATACTGATAGGCCGAGATCGGTATCCTACATGCGATAGGCATATCCTAAGCGGGTTGAGCTTGCTCCCCCAACTCGGCCCTCACACCACTAAAGCCGACAAGGATAGGATAACTACCGAGAAGCCTCCTTGGTCGCATCCTCTCACGGCTCATAACGGGCTGGATTGTCTGGGTTGTACCTCAGCTGGCCCATTAGGGCATCCAGCCACCCCTATAAGTAGTACAGTGCTACATGGGGCTCAGGTACGTTTTCTAAACCCTAAGTATACACTGCACACACAGTGATTAGGGCAACCCAGGTAATCCTATTGATACGTGTGAAACTCAGAGAATCATACATCAACCCTAGGTCAAACCGCCTCACTAGGTCTCTCTCTGTGACCTTAGTGAGCGACCTGATCTAGAACAAGACATTGGGGCCGTCTGTGGGAAACGATAAACTTCGATTCCCACCTTCAAGAAGCCTACGATGGAGAATGCAACAGAAAACCGTGCCCCACACAGAGGTAGGGGCGTCCTCCCAGGGCGGTCGCAGTTCAAGAGCAGGTGGCGGATCTCCGTCAGCATCTCCAGGCGAATAGGGCTGTTCTGCCACAGCCAGCGGTTGATCTCCTAATTCCAAACCAGCCGCCCCCAGTGGTAGACCCTATACCGCCAGTGCAACCACTTCCTGTGGTGATCCCTACCCACCCCCTTCTCACACACACTCGCAGTGGCCCTTACACTGTGCTCTCAAGAGAATCATCCTATCAAGGTGTGCACGGAAGAGGAAGTGCGCAACATTAGCGATCGTATCGCCACACAGAAGAGCACTCTAACCATGCAGAGAACGCACCACCCCAACATCGCGATGGCAGAGAGCACGGGCATTCTGCTGGCCCCTCTCAGCGATCTCGTCGCGCGAGCACGTCTTCACGACGCCGCGATGATGAGATCTTAACCATGATGCGTATGCAAATGAGGATTATGGGGCAACAGGGCCAAGCTATCGCCGGTCTACAGCAGCAATCCATGGCGCGTATGGCTGAACGAGCCCCACAACCAGCTCCGGCGCAAAATTTGGAACGTGTGGTCGAACGAGCCATGCAGTTGGCTCCGACACAAAATCTGGCACTCGAGGCCGAACGAGCATCATGAATGACTCCTGCTCAGAGTCCGGAGCGTACGGCCGAACGAGCACCGATTATGGCTCCGACGCGACAAGATATGGCCGAGCTCAGGCAACGGTCCAACAAATTCATCAACCTTGAAGAATTTGACAAAGGTCAGTCTAGCAGGTTGGCTCGTAAACAAGGCGATCCCGCAGAGGAGGACCGCACAAATCCTCGGGGTCGGCCTCGAAGAGAGGATAGAGAAGGAAGACGCCCACCTCCACCACCTCCCCAGCCTCTCCCCCGCAGGTGTAACACATATACTCCACTCAATGCACCAAGATCTCAGATCTGGAAGGAAACAATGCAAACTAAGCTCAGACACGTTAGTAGACCACCCTATCTCAGAAATCAGAAACATGTAAATAGGACCAAATACTGTGATTTTCACGAAGGATACGGGCACAACACAGACCAGTGCACTTGGCTCCGAGATGCCATTGAGGATATGATACGCGAGGGGAAGCTCCAATGATACATCAAAGAAGCAATAGAAAAAGGACCTCGAAGAAGGTCCCCGAGTCCCGACAAGGGAAAGAGGAGAAGAGAATCCACTCCTGAAAAGAAACGGGAGAGCCGAGGCCTAGTTAATCTCGTCTCTATGGATGAGCTCGACAAGTCTCCGAGGAATCTCACCATTCAAACAATCTCGGGAGGCTTTGCAGGGGGAGGAGAACACCGCTCCGAGCGGAAGAGATATGTTAACCAGGTGTTGGCAGTTCATCATCATCCAATCCGGAAGAAGCCTTCTCGGAACATCCCGATCTGTTTCTCGGACAAGGACATGGAGGGGGTCCTGCCCGACCATAATAACCCAATGGTCATCTCAGCTAGAATCGGCAACTTTGATGTCGCCTGAGTTTTTGTGGATCAGGGAAGCTCCGCCGACATCCTCTTTCTGCATGCTTTTTCAAAAATGAGATTTCGTCAAGACGACTTGGAAGATTTTGAAGGGAACTTAATCAGCTTCACAGGGGATTCGATATGACCCCTAGGCGTTATTAAGCTCCCAATGACCCTGGGGGGCCAGCTCGCCGCCAGAACGGAGATCATTAAGTTCTTAGTGGTGGACTGTTAGTCAGCCTATAAAGCCATCCTGGGCAGAACTTGTCTTTAGGCCTTTGAGGCAGTAGTGTCCACTGTCCACTTGGCCATGAAGTTTGTAGGCGCAGACGACACAGTGGTCACAATAAGGGAGGAACAAGAGGAGGCACGTTTGTGTTACAACGCTACTCTCGGGAAAATCAAAAAAGAGAAGAACGAAGTGGAGAAGATTTCTCATGCACCGATGTCCAAGGGGAGAGTTCTCCTGGCCGAGTTGGATGTCAGGGCCGAATTGGATGACCACAGGCCACAACCCCAGGGAAGTTGGGAATATTTGCCAATGGATCCATCCGACAACTCAAAAACGGTACAAGTCGGAACCAGTCTCCCAACCTCCAATCGAGAAGAAGTAATTAAACTCTTGCATCATAACAAGGACCTATTCGCTTGGATCTCGGCGGATATGCCGGGTATCGATCCGAACTTCATCTGCCACAGACTTAGCATGGACCCCAAAGCTAAGCCCGTTGCACAAAGGAAGCATCGGGTAGGTATCGAGAAGTCCAGAGCCATCCAAGAGAAGGTGTTGGAGTTGCTTGAAGCTGGCTTCATTAGAGAAGTTCCATATTCTGAATGGCTGTCCAACACGGTGTTGGTAAAAAAGTCCAATGAAAAATGGCGCATGTGCGTAGATTACACGGATCTCAACAGGGCATGCCCAAAAGACCAATACCCGCTGCCCATTATTGACTAGCTGGTCGACAATTCAGCAGGGTATTAACTTCTTTCCTTCATGGATGCGTACTCGGGTTACAATCAAATACCGATGTATCCACCCTATCAGGAAAAAACAGCCTTTATCACCGAGAAGGCCACATACTGTTATACAGTCATGTCTTTCGGTCTAATGAACGCTGGGGCAACTTATCAAAGAATGATGAACAGGGTCTTTGAAGGACTAATTGGACCGAGAATGGAAGTGTATATAGACGACATGATCGCCAAGAGCAAGTCAAGGGACAGCCATGTGCAAGATTTGGAAGCAGTTTTGGCCCGAGTAAGGAAGCATAACATGAGATTAAATCCTGAGAAATGCACGTTCGGGGTTCCCGCCGGGGCTTTTCTCGGTTTCATGTTGACAGAGCGTGGGATTGAGGCAAATCCTGACAAGTGCAGGGCTGTTCTCAAAATGAGAAGCCCGAGGAACATCAAAGATGTCCAACAATTAACCGGCCGACTCGCCGCGCTCTCTCGGTTCCTGCCCCAAGCTGCTAGGAAAGCCCTTCCTTGGTACCAGTTGTTGAAGAAAAACGTTGATTTTGTTTAGGATGAGAAGTGTGAAACAGCCTTCTCGGCACTAAAAGAGTTTCTGTCTGATCCTCCGATCTTTTCTAGTCCCTAAGCAGGGGAAAAGCTTGTACTATACCTCTCGGTTGGAGAATTGGCCGTGAGCTCGGCCCTGGTAAGGGAAGAGTCCAAGCTGGAGTTCCCGATATACTTTGTTAGCCGAGCTCTTCAGGGCCCCGAGATCAGGTATTCGAAGATAGAAAAATGTGCTTTCTGCTGGATTCTTTCGGCAAGACGGCTCCGACAGTATTTCCAGAGTCATCCGATCGAAGTAAGAACTGCTCAGCCAATCAGACAGATCCTGCAGAAGCCGGACTTGGCAGGAAGGATGATGGCATGGTCAGTCGAGCTGTCCGAGTTTGATATTTCTTATGAGCCGAGGAGAGCAATCAAATCTCAAGCTTTGGCTGACTTTATCTCCGAGTTTACCGAGCCACTGGGATGCTCGAACTCGGCCGCTTGGGTGATTTATGTGGACGGCTCCAGCAACAAGAGAGGAGCTGGAGCAGGTATATAAACTAGAGAACTTGGAAGGTGTCAGTATTGAGTACTCCCTGAAATTCGAATTTTCCACTTCGAATAACCAGGCAGAGTACGAGGCTGTTCTAGTTGGCCTCCGGACAGCGAAGGAGCTCGGAGCAGAGGAGGTTCAGATCTTCAACGATTCGCAGCTGGTCGTTTAGCAAATTTCCGGGTAATATCAGGCCAAAGAACCAATCCTGCAGAAGTATCTGGAGAAAGTTAAGGAGCTGTCATCGGGTTTCTCTCGGTTCTCAATCTCTCATATTCCAAGGTGTTCCAACGAAAGGGCAGATGTCCTTTCCAAATTGGCAAGCAATAAAGGGGATGGAAACAACAAAAGCGTCATCCAGGAAGAAATCCCTGGACTCAGCGTTGTTTTGGCTATTTCTCTCTCACCCGACTGGATGACCCCCATCAGGTCTTTTCTGCAGCACGGTGTTATTCCTTCTGACCAACTAGAAGCCAAGAAAATTGTCAAGAAAGCAGCTCATTATGTGATGATGGGGAATATCTTGTATAGAAGAGGGGCTGCGTCACCTTTGCTTCGTTGTTTGGCGAAGGGGGAGGCCTAAACGGTTCTGAACGAGGTCCATGGCGGAATAGCTAGTCACCACATGGGGGGAAAGTCATTGGCCAGAAAGATCCTTCGAGCTGGTTACTATTGACCGACTTTGATGGCCGATTGCATTGACCATGTTCACCGTTGCGCGCAGTGCCAGCACCACAGCGACTTGTATCGCCAACCACCAGAGGAGCTGCACTCCCTGGCTTCGCCATGGCCTTTCTACATGTGGGGCATGGACATTATGGGTAAGTTTCCGAAAGCCCCTGGACAACTCATATATGTGGTGGTCGCTGTCGACTACTTCACCAAGTGGATAGAGGCAGAAGCTCTAGCCACCATCTCCTCGGCGAAAATTCAAAAAAATTTCCTCAAGAATGTGATCTCTCGATTCGGCGTTCCACATTCGATTGTAACGGATAACGGAACCCAATTCACAGCGGATACTTTCAAATCTTTAGCGGAGCATTTGCACATCTCGCATCGTTTTTCCTCGGTCAAACACCCACAGTCGAATGGGCAGGCCGAATCCGCAAATAAGGCTATCCTAGCTGGTTTAAAGAAAAGGTTACTGGAAGCTGAAGGAGCCTGGGCCGACTTACTTCTTGAGATTCTATGGTCTTTGAGAACGACCGTACAGAACTCGACAAGAGAAACACCCTTCAGGCTCACTTATGGTTGTGAAGCAGTGATTCCCATCGAACGCCGAGTTCCAACTTTCCGTATGCTCGAGAGGCCCGAGGAAACTAACGACGTGTTGTTGAGGGAGGATTTGATCCTGAGTGAAGAAATCCGAGACAAAGCCGCCGAAAGAGAGAAGAAAGCAAAAGAGAGGCAGACCAGGCAATACAACAGAGCGGTAGGACCGAGATCATTCGAGTTGGGAGACCTCGTCTTGCACCGAGCTGATATCGGATTGAAGAATGCTAGGGAAGGGAAGGGCAGTTCGCCCAGAATTGGGAAGGGCTGTGCAGGGTTGTGTCCAAGACTGGCTTGGGAGCCTACAGATTGGAAACCCTCGGTGGTGCCGTGATCAAGAACAGCTGGAACGCAACAAAACTCAGAGCTTATTTCAGTTAGCAGATCAGCAGGATTTACCCCCAAGTCTTTCTTTTTACTTCGGTTTTGTTTTTATTTCCTGACAATTATTTTGTTCAGAACTCTTAGGTTTTATTTACGTCAAGTTTTAGTCATTTGTTTTTTAGACAATAAATAATGCTGCATGACCATGTACTAATGACATTTCAATTACAATAAATAGTACATTTTGAAGTTTCAGTCACTCACGTTATCTACATCTTAAACATGCGCAATGTACATGCCTTTCCATTCTAGACTAGCCACCTAAATGGGACTGTGCGATTTATATACAGCACCTCTTTTCAGAGGAAAGCTTATAAATTTTCCTAAGGTACGGGGAGCACCTGACTCTAACAGGCTCACTCTTTGGGGCCTAGCACAGTCAGGGGACGAGGTCCACACTTTGGCTCAAGTGCTTGGATTGAGACTCCCATCGCATTAAACAGATACAAAAGGGAATCCTCGCCAACTCATACTTAACCTAGCACATTGCAGTATCCAAGCAATAATTCAGGAAGAATGATAGACGAGATGCATAATTCAAACTTAGCATACAAAAGCATAACCTTGTTCAAAGACAACACATGCAAAAACATAAGTTATAAAAGAAACAACAGTTGAGCATAAGTTATAAAAGCTGCCCAACATAAGGGACTTACGCTCATTCCTCAACGTCGGATAGTACAACGGTGCTGGGATCAAAATCGAGCTCCTCCTTTTTGGCCAACGGGTCGGGAAGGTCATCAAGGCTGAGGTCGACTTCAACATCACCGTTTGAGCAGTCCACAAGTTTCCCATCACTTACCCCGAACTCAGGATGAGCGTCGACATACTGAAGACGGTAGTCCGAGTTAAGTACCTGCATCTGCTCCACTGCATTTGCAAACAGAGCGTCCGCAGATCTTTCCAGGTCGAAGTCGGCCTTGGTTGCAGAAATCTTGTGTTTCAATGCTTGAGCAGCTCGTTTCTTCAGCATCCCCCTAACCCTTTCCACCTCGGCCTCGCTGTCAGCCTTCAGCTTGGCCACATTTTCTTCATGAGTCTTTTGCAACTCCTCCAAATGCTTCTTGGCTTCGGCGGCTTCTTTTTCTGCCTCGGCAAGCCTCCCAAGGTCGGTTTTTGCCTTGGCAGAAAAACCTGCTTCGGTGTCAGCAGAGGCACCTGCGATCGCCGTCATCAAGTTCGCTGAATGGTGAAGGTGCTCAGCCAGGTTGTCGGCTAATGTCTTCCACTCAATAGCTGTCATTTTTCCTAAATCCAGTGGCTCACGGAATGATGCCCGAATAGCCATCGTTTCAGCCGAAGCCGTTATCTCAGCATTGGTAGGGGTTTGGTTTCGAATCTCAGCTTCTGGCGTCGGAACCTTAGTTGAGATATCCGACAAGTTGATTATCGTGGCTGTAGGTCAAGGTGGAGTTCGGTTGCATCTGGCCGTTTCCTTTTCCTAAGAGCCACGGCCGCCAGAAGTTTTTCGGCTTTGCTCGACATATCTTCACCGGTGCTTGCAGTGTCTTCCGAGGTCGTTTCGCAGGTTGAAGTCAACTTTGGCTTGACTTTTCTTCTCTGCTCCGCGAGAACGGCAGGATCTACGTTCTCAACCTCCTTCCAATAGTTAACTACAAGGAACAAAACAAAAAATCAGTAAAAAAAAAGTAAATTACCTATCTCAGAGGACACCAATTCTTCGGCGCAACTTATGATGCGCCGAATGTCCAATTGCACCAACTCTTTTGCTTTTGCTTTGCACTCATTAAAAAAGTGTTTCGTGGTCAGCAATTCGTCCGGAGTGAGTGGGGTCGACGTCCAATTCCGAGGAGTGGCATGCCGAGTATAAAACTCTGTTGTCTATTGGAGGGGGAATTTAGGTCCGTTCTCGGTACGAAACCATGGCCGACCCGTACCAATGTACTGGTACTTAAAGAACCTCGGTTTAAAGTTCTTCCACGATTCATGAAACTTGCCAAATAAACTATAGTAAGGCCGACTTTTCACCGACACCCACAGCTTGCCGGATTTGCCAGCTTCTTTAACGGTCACATGCGGGTTGAAAAGCCAAAAGAAGACTTTAGCCGTGCACACCAACGCCTTAGCACGGCAATACCTTTCGAACGCTTTCAAAAACGCCCAAGCGTTAGGGTGTAGTTGGGTAGGCGCAACCCCAAGAGCATTTAAAACCCGAGTCTCCAAGGCGGTAAATGGCAAGCGGAGGCTGAGAGTGACCACCATATCTTCGTATAAATAAAAGGTGTTTTCGTCCGTAACCGAACACACTCGGTCATTTTCCGAGCAGGGTAATACTTTATATGAAGTTCCGGCTTCATCCTCGGGACAAGGAAGCAGGAACTGTCGAACCGAGTTGACACTTTCCTCGGAACACATTTGAGATTGGATACCCAGCACTTCGCGGTCCACCCATGGGTACAGTTGGGCATCCGATGGCGCTGGGTAAGCGGCAGGATCTTTCACCACTTTTCGAGGAGCCATCAAACCTGAAGAAGAAGAGGGGAACTCGGTGTTAAACTTACGGGTAACAAACAGTAACCCCCCTGGAAACCCCGAGCAGTGGTGCCAAGTGGCGAACACCTCCCCTCTTCTACTTCTACTCCTCTTCCCCAAACCCTCTTTCGTTCTTCACTCCTCACAATATTCTCATAGTCGGATTTCTCCTCGCCGGCCCTATTTTCGGCTTCAACATAAAGCCTTATATTCTCTCTTCTCTCGGACACATCCATCGGGTAATAAGCATCAAGAGGTACCACATCCTCCACCACAACCTCGTATTTCTTAAGGTAAATACTACGAGGTCGAGGATATGGAACAATTTCAATAGAATCAGTGGAAGATTGAGAAGAAGAAGAAGAATCGCTGTCACTGTTGTCCCCACTACTACTGCTAAGGTTGATATATCCACACCATTTTTTATACCACCTACCACTCATTATTGATTAGCAGTACCCGAAAAACCCAGAAGGCCACTCAAAAACACAAATGCAAAAACCCAGAGAGAAGAAACCAAACCCAGAGAGAAGAAACCCAGGAAAAAAGCCCAAACCCAACGATACCCAGGCAACAAAAGACAGAGAAAAACGAAGAAAAAGAGATAGTGAAAACTCAGTGGTGTACCTGCTGTTTTGTGAGATGGCAAGAAGGAAGGAGAATCGCTGCAAAAAGGAGACCGCAGGCAGTGATGAGCAACCAAAAACTAGGAATTTATCATACATGCAAGGGAGGACTGGAATGAAGAAGGGAGAAGAACAGGAGATAGAATGCGCGGTTTGGAAAAGGAAAGTAGAAATGACGGTTTCAAGGGAGTAAGAAGTTGTAGAGAGTGCTGGGGGAAGTGGGGGAATGGAAGAAAGACGTTTGGAAAGAAAAAGAGAAGAAGAAAAGGAAACTGCCCAACTTCCCCCCTGTTTTGAATTCGTGGGCCTGGACAACAAATGAGGCCCAACCCATAAGGAAACCAATGACCGTTGAACACGTGTCCCAAAGCTAATGAATGGTTTTGTCTCGAGCCGCACAATATTAATGGCTAAGCGCTGGCGCACGGAAGAGATGACACGTGCCTGATAGCAGAGCTGCAAGCGTCGTTCCGGGCAAGTGAAAAGACAGGCGTCAAATCCGAAATGAAAGCACGGAATGAGAACAACAGCTGTCAACCACTCCGGCACTTCCAACGGGCCTTCCACTTCCGAACTCGTTGTAAGACTTTTACAGTCTTAACGAGCTGGGGGGCTTATGTGGTGGACTAAACCCCTAGCCGAGATCACAGGGCATCGGACCCTATCTATCCGAGATCACTTTGATCGCCCACTTATACTGATAGGCCGAGATCGGTATCCTACATGCGATAGGCATATCCTAAGCGGGTTGAGCTTGCTCCCCCAACTCGGCCCTCACACCACTAAAGCCGACAAGGACATGATAACTACCGAGAAGCCTCCTCGGTCGCATCCTCTCACGGCTCATAACCGGCTGGATTGTCCGGGCCGTACCTCAGCTGGCCCATTAGGGCATCCAGCCACCCCTATAAGTAGTACAGTGCTACATGGGGCTCAGGTACGCTTTCTAAACCCTAAGTATACACTGCACACACAGTGATTAGGGCAACCTAGGTAATCCTACTGATACCTGTGAAACTCAGAGAATCATACATCAACCCTAGGTCAAACCGCATCACTAGGTCTCTCTCTGTGACCTTAGTGAACGACCTGATCTAGAATAAGACAAGTTTGAAAATTGATGAATTTAAGACATTAACAACTAAGAGCATCCACGTACGCTAGTCATTAGTGAGTCTTGAATTGAATTTTATCAAGTCTTAATACTAACGTGGTTGCAAGTCTTGAATTGAGTCTTGAACTTGAGTCATTTATACTCAAAACTCCAGTAGGACTCATCATAACTTGTTATCCACATTCATGTTATGATACATCATCTCGATTATGTTTTTATATATATATTTCTATAATTATAGAATATATAAATATATTATCATTATTACCAAAAAAAAAACTATGAACATAAAGAGTGTGTTTGGTATGACGAACTTATAGCTTATCTAGTAGCTTTTAGCTTATTGATTTGGTCAATAAGCTACTAGAGCTGTTTGGTGAACAAAAAATAAAAGAAGCTTATAGCTTTCAAAAAGGAAGCTTATAGCTTTTGAAAACTAGCTTTTAGAAAGCTACATCAGGTAGCTTTGAGAAAAAAAATTAGAGCTTTCAAATCATATCTCAATTTTACCCTTTTTTTATTAAATTATATTATTATTTATTCTGGCCCAAATTAATACTACCCCCCCCCCCCAAATTTTTTACATTTTCCCCTCAAACCCAAAAACCTAGAATCCTTCTATATATTCAACATTTGTACGCACCACACCAAAACCACTCATAAAGAAATCCTATATTTAACTATTGATTCAGGAGACATAAAGGTATGTGATATTTATTTCAACATTGATCATCAAATTTCTCTTTCACTTTTTTGTTATCATCAATTTTTATTTTTTTTAATTTTGTGAATTTGGTTCAGGTTGGATTTATGTGATTTTGTGATGGCGGTGTGTCCAATCAATAGGCTAAGTTTGTCCTTCTTTCATTTCATTGTTAATAATGATACCATGACATTTTTATAAAAATAATAAAAATGTTTGAAGTGCATTAGTACTTAGTAATAATTGTCGTGTTCTTAACCGAGGTCAACCTTAAAGCTATGGAAAAGCCTTGAAGAATGATCACAGTCAAGATATTAATGTAGGACTCTTTAGGATTTCTGAAGATCCAGTTGGGATAATCAGGTTCTCCCTAGTCAACAATGTGTGTGCTTGTGTCAACTTAGGGATGAGAAGACGTACCTTAGCCCCTATAGCATGGTGGTTCTTATAGGGGATTACCTGTGTATCATGGGCCGTTCTGATAAGGCTTCTGAAGAGGAAGAGCTCAAGTAGGATTCGTAGAGGTTATGATAAGATCATATCCTTAAACCCTGTAAGTGATAAACTTCATCCAATGCTGTTATATCTAACCAAGAGTCGTGGGGAATCCAGTGATAGTTACGGTTTGATAAGGCTGTAAACGATAAGGATTAGATTAGAAGTCCTGTGCTAGCTGAAAACCTTATCAGTACGTAACCGGTGGAAACCCAGTTCGCTCGGTATAAATATCCGATCGACCCCCCTGTATCAGTATCGAAGTAGTGGGAGTGATGAGCCCTTTGGTCGGTCGTAGCTCGGTCTACTATAGGTCCACTACATAAGCCCCCAAGCTCGGTTGGGTGATTTAAGCCCTGTCGAGCTTATGAGACGAACGCACCATATTCCGACCGTATTTTCAGTGATCAAAGTAGAAATCCAAGTCTCTTTTTGCTTCGAACGGAGCTGTCGTTTGATTGATCCCGGAATGACCTCCCGTTACTCCCTGAATATACACGTGTCTTTAACCTTATCGGGAAGCGTACCGTTATGATTTCAAACCTATCAGAGGTGCCACGTAGTCTTTTTCCACGCGGAATGGGCTTTTTGCACCTAAGGCCCAAACTTTTTGAGATAGTGAAGGGAAGTTAAAAGAAAACCAAAAGGTGGTTTCTCATTTCCACCGATTCTCTTTCTTCTTTGTACGTTCTCCTGAGAAATTGGAACTCAGAAGCGAAACTGCATAAAGGCCTCCTTGCAACAGCTTCTTGCCAGGGCCTTGATCGACGCTTCCTCTGCATTTCTTATTGCCTTGCATACCTCAGTCTTCATTGCTTTTGATCATTCGCTACTAGCAGGTAACTGAACTTTCTCCTTCAGAACATTTCTATTTTTGCTATTTTGATGTCTTCTTCGTTCTTGCATGTGGTTGTTGCTATTTGTTTACTGCATTTCCAAGTGTTGGATTTTGCTTCTAATGCTTTATTGCTGTTCGTGCTCCAGTACTGTTTCTTTGTCCCCGATTTTTGAAGAAATCGCTTTATTCGTACATTTCTGGGTTTACTCACTTTTCTGGTTTTGAAAAACTTTACACATTTATGGGTTTTTGGGTTTTCTGGGTTTTGCAAGTGTTATTTTTTCTGGGTTGAGGGGTTTACTTTCTGGGTTCAGAAAAAACCCCAAATCATTTTGTTGTTGTTGCCGTGATACCTCGCTTGCCCCTCCAACTTCTTTATCCGCTTTATCGCCTATTGAGCGATCGCTGTAGAATTCCTTAGGTTTGCTTTATGTTTTTCTGCACTTAAATTCTTAGGGTTGGTACTGGAGCGTCGTTTATCATGAGTGAGGAATCTGTAAACTCTGATGTGCCAAGAACACATAAAGGAGGAAACCGAGAGGTTTATGTTAAACCGATTGCCATGCATTTCCCTCGGACTTTAAGAGAGTTTAGGCAGGGTGTGATTCAATATAGGATCGCCGAAAGAGTAGAACAAAGGAGGTTAAGGAGGCTTCATAGAGGTATTAGACGTTTCAATCGGTTTTGGGAAACTCTACCCAGAAAGGGAGGTGTTCCCAAACCGACCGTAAGTATTTGATCAAGTTTTTGTGGTTCTGACTCCAAGTGTGCCCCCTTTTCCTCAGGTATGAAGAGAAAGTGTGTTACTAATCCCGAGTTGTACCCTCTTCCACCAGATTCAGATGAATATGACTGGGTGGACCGAGAGGTTCTTGGCACTTAATCCGAGCTTACAACACATCGATCATTAGACCAAACACGAGCCATAATTTTGCCATGTCCAGGAGACAACACAGGGAATTTTTACTCCATTACTCCAGTGGGTGAGAATGAGAGAGTCTGCACCAAGATTCCTGAGGGTAGTACAGGCTTCTATTTTTACGAAGAGGTAATCACTCAGCTTGGGATAAGGCTGCCTTTTACTGATTTTGAGATGGGGGTTCTGAACTTCCTAAGAGTGGCCCCTACTCAGCTGCATCCGAACGCATGGGCATTTGTGAAGGTTTTTGAACAGGTTTGCTCAGCCATGAATTGGGCTTGTAATCTTCGTATCTTTTTTTTTTTATCTTTTTGCTCCACAGTGTAATTCATTTGAGAAAGGTTCGGCTAAGAATCCCTGGGTTTCATTGAAATCTCGCCGAGGATATGCTTTATTTACCAAATATTCTGAGTCCTGGAAGGGATTCAAACCTTTTTTCTTTAAGTACAACTTTAATGGTACGGGGGTCTGCTGGTTTACCCGACCTGGGGAAAGACGGGCTCTTCCGCGGTTTCCTCTTCAATGGAGTGCCAGTTTCTTCAATCGACTAATCGCTTCATACTCTTCCGACTGGAAAGAGCTTGCTGAATTTGAGAAGGAGGTTTGTCGGTCGGTTGAAAGTTACTTGCATAAAAATGGGATGATAGAGACGAGGGATATTGTGAATATCCCTTCTTCGGAAGTTAAAACGGAGCTTGGTATAGTGTATTTATTTTGCTTTTCAATTTTGTGGTTTGATCGGCTCTTATATCTATTGGTTTTGTTTTTCTTTGAATTTGTGGTTTGATCGGCTCTAACGTCTATATGTTTTGTTTGCAGAAAACATGGCCGCTCGCTTGGCAGCTCTGGTTCAAGGTCAAGGTGGTAAGAAGATAAAAACTCCTGCCACTTCTGGATCCTCAAATTTGAGTACTCCAAGCTTGAGTACTTCTAGCCCAACTCCCTCTGCCTCGGCTGCCGAGGCTTCTCCTCGGCCAGCCGCCAATATGGTTGCTGTTGCTTCAACTGTTTCTATGGCCCCTGGTGGTCAAGTTCAATCAACTTCTCCTCTTCAACCTCTTCGCCAACGCCGATGAGTGGACAAAGGAAAGGAAAAAGTAACCGAGGGTGTAAACCCAAGGACTGAGGGACCAAGTGCCCGACCTACTACTGCTCCAACTTCTACTGAGAATCCTCCTGACACATGAAGAGGCAAGGCAATGCAAGCTTTCAATTATATGTTTTGATGAAGACAACAAGATATAGATTACCTACAACAACAAAGATTCAAGGACTATTCTATCATTTCATTCTTATATATATATTGTAATTGTTTTAATTTTGTTTTATATGAAAGTGGGTGGTAGATTAGTTTAGTAATCTCAATTGGAATTTAAAGATTGATTATGTTTACAAATTGAGATTGCTTTGATAGAGAAAAATAGCTCAAGACTTTTCCAAATTAATTAGGTGAAAAATGGAATTTAATTGAAAAAGTTTTTATCAGTTTTTTTAGCAGTGTTTACTCGATTAAGTACTCGAGTAATCGAGTAGTACTCGATTAAGGGACTCGTCTACTCGAGTAAAGTCTGTTAAAACTGAACTTTAAAAAGATTTCATTTACATCTTTTCAAAGGTTACGAACTAAAAATTTTGAAAAGCATTTTTCTCATATTTTCACAACATTCTTGAGCAAATAATCTTTCCAAAAACATCTCTCTAACAATGTTCATGTGAATCTTAATTTGAGAACATTATTCATTCTTTTCATTTTCATATTGAAGATTCATAGTTTTTTTAGCATTCTATTGTGGTTGAATCATCTAGTAACAACAAGGTTACTTCTCTCAAGATTCAACAAAGTGAAGTTTTCTTTGAAGACTTTGAAGAAAAGGGTTGGAGCAAGACTCTTAGCAATTTGATCAAAGTTGCTCGAAGCTCAAAAGGATTGATCGTGATTCAATCAAAGAAGAAGGAACAAATTGAATTATTGGACAAGAATTGGGTAGAGTTAATTGGTTTGGTACATCAATTAACAAGGGTTAGGATCAAGAGAGAGGAGAGGATCTTAACACATTCTTGTAATCTAATTCTTTTGTTCATAGTGTAGCAAATCACCCAAATCAGAGAGGGTGGACTGGATGTAGCTCATATTTAGATGAGTGAACCAGGCTAAAATCATGTGTTCTTTATTTTGAGCTTTTACGTATTCTTTCGTTCTTAAAATCAACAAAAACTTAAAATCAATTGTGAATAGGATTTGTGAATTTCAATTACGTATTCTTTATTAATTCATTAATTGATGGGTAATTGATTTTCTGTATATTCTTATTTTGATTCATTGATTTTTTTGGTTTAGATTTGATTAGAATTGATTTCTGAATTTTCTGTGTTTTTCAGTGTTTAATCGAGTAGTACTCGATTAAGGTTTTTCAAATTTTCAGGTCTACTCGAGTAGCCTGCAATTTACTCGAGTAGATTAGTTAAATCTGACTATTTTTGATCTGTTTTGATTACTTTTGAAAAAACCGGGTATCGTAGCTTGATTCTTCTATTCACCCCCCCCCCCTCTAGAAGGCATTTTACCCGCTTGTTGGTTTCCAACAAGTGGTATCAGAGCTCGGTCGAATAAACCGAGTTTAAAAACTTTTTCGAAAAGATCCATTGGAAACCATGGGTTCTCAAAATCCTTTTGGAGGAGAAGGTGCTGCTATAAATCGTCCCCCACTATTTGGAGGTGAGGGATATGCTTACTGGAAAGTAAGGATGAAAATTTTCATTCAAGCTATCGATAACGAGATTTGGAAAACTGTTGAGAAAGGTCCTCACATTCCCTATACTCTAGTTGAGGATGTTCAAATGTTAACCCCCGAGGACAAGTGGACCGAAGATGATAAGAAAAAGATCCAATTAGATCACAAGGCTAAGAATATCATTACGTCCGCTTTGTCCTATGATGAGTTCTTTAGGGTATCCCAATGCTCTAGTGCAAAGGAAATGTGGGACACTTTACAAGTGACTCACGAGGGAACTAGTGAAGTTAGGAGACCTAGGTTGAATGTCTTGATGCGTGAATATGAGTTATTTCAAATGTTGTCTAATGAAAGTATTAATGATTTGCAAAAGAGATTTACTCATATTATTAATCACTTGCTTGCTCTTGGTAAGGCCTTCTTACCGGGAGAACTTACTAACAAAGTTTTGAGGTGTTTGGACAGAAATTGGCAACCCAAGGTCACGGCAATTATTGAATCAAAGAACTTGGATACCATGGATCTTGCTACTTTGTTTGGTAAGTTACAAGAGCATGAGATGGAGCTAGGACGCTTAACTTCAAATGAGGAATTCGACAAGAAGAAGAAGAGTATCGCATTAAAGGCTTCATCATCAAAAAGTATAGATACTACTAATGATTCTTCCTTGGATGATGACACGGATTCCGATTTAGATGATGAGTCACTTGCATTCATTGTGAAGAAATTCAGAAAATTCTTCAAAAAGAAAGGAAACACAAGAAGGTTCAATTCAAGGGATAGTAAGGAAAATCCACAAAGGTCAAAAACCCCGAGAGACAAGATAATTTGTCATACATGTGGGAAAGCGGGTCACATCAAGTATCATTGTCCTCAAAAGCCTAAAAAGTCCGATGGTGATAAGAAGAGGTCCAACAATCACAAGGCTAAGAAAGCCTACATTGTTTGGGACGAACCCGAAGATGATACTACTTCTAGCACTTCGGAGGAAGAAGAATCGGCAAATTTGTGTCTAATGGCTAAGGATGACATTGAAGCTTCCACAAGCGACACGTCTCTTGAGCTTTCAAGCTCAAAGGAGGTACATCCTAAAACTAACTCTGATGTAGATTCGGATAATGAATCTTGCTCTTCCCCTTCATATGATGCTCTTTATAACGCCTATATTGATATGCATGCCGAACTTAAAAAATTAGCTAAAATCAATATTGAGGCTAAGAAAGCAATTTTGAAGTACAATGAAAAGATTTTGGAAATGCAAAAACATATAGATGAGCTTGTACTTCAAAATGAGACTTTGGAACTTATATACTCTAATGCATCATGTGATCATTGTGTTTCAAATGTTGTGAATTCCGATTGTAAGAGGTGCAAGACTTATGAAATTGAATTACATGATTTGAAAGAAAAACTTGCTACCTTTGCAAAAGGAAAAAGAGATTTAAATGATTTGCTCTCTAGTCAACGAGACAATGCAAATAGAACAGGTTTGGGATACATCAAACCAAAGAAGAAGTCATATAGAAAAGTTGGAAATTTTTCAAAGGTGAATTTTTCTAGAAAACCAACATGTTTCTATTGTGGCATCTTTGGTCATGTTTCAAAATTTTGTAATATTAAAAATTATGGTGTTCCCAATAAGGAATTTATTTGGATTGTTAAGGGACAAAAACCAGAAACTAACCCACAAGGACCCAAAATTGTTTGGGTACCTAAGTCTTCCAATTAACTTGTTTTTGTAGGTGTGCCTTAGAACGAGAGATGATCGTTGGTATTTGGACAGCGGTTGTTCAAGGCACATGACGGGAGACAAGAGACACTTCATCGAGCTTACACCAAGAGATAAAGGTCATGTTACATATGGTGATAACAATCGTGGAAGAATACTTGGTATAGGTAAAATCGGAAACTCTTCCAATGTTATAATTGACAATGTGTTGTATGTTGAAGGTTTAGAGCATAATCTTCTTAGCATTAGTCAATTGTGTGATATTGGTAATAGTGTAAGTTTTACCTCTAACCATTGCATTATTAGAAGTGAGTGTGATCAAACCATTAAGTTTGTTGGGAATCGGATGAATAACACTTACTTGATTGACTTGAATGATATTACATCTTTGTTTTCAAAATGTTTTCTAAATAAAGATAATGATGTTTGGCTATGGCATAGAAGAGTAGCTCATGTCCACTTGGGTCAATTAAACAAAGTTTTATCCAAGGACTTAGTAATTGGCCTTCCGAAGCTCAATTTTAAAATAGATGGAGTTTGCACCCCTTGTAAGAAATGTAAACAAACTAAAACAACTTTTCCTTCTAAAAAGGAGAGTTCCTCTACAAGGGTGTTAGAACTCTTACATATGGATTTATTTGGTCCTTCACAAGCATTTAGAGTTGTTTTTGGTCTTGTAAATTAGAACTCATGATTCGATTAACTTTAGTTATGTGTAATTTCTTTGGTGTTTATGTTGATAATTAGTAGGTGTTGTGCTTGGTTGCTTCTTTGTTTAATTGACTATGTGCAAAATGTGTTTGTGTCATAATTAGAATGTGCATATGGTTTGTGCCTTTGTTTTTTCATGATTTGTGCTTCAAAACTGCTTAAAAAAATTGCATTTTATCAGACTTTAATCGATTAAGCTGTGCTTTAATCGAGTATGCAAAATAAAACTTTCTGGAATACTCGATTAAATTGCAGGTTACTCGATTAAGTGTCAATTTTACACTGTTTTACTCGATTAAACGATTACGTACTCGAGTAGATCGTGCTAAAACTGACAGATATTAAACATTTTTTTGCTCATTTTGTTCTTTCTTCTCACTAAAAATACGCTTTTCTCTACCTATTTCACACGGTTTCTTCATCTTTTCATCATTTTTCACTTGATTTCATTCAAATTTCTTCTTCTTTCTGACTCATTCACTCATATTACTTCATTTGCATCATCAATTTCACTCATTTTTGCCCCATTTTACAAAACCCCCAATTTCTCAAAACCCTAAGAGCATCCATAATGGCCCCTCCATCCTCTTCTACCGGTAAACGCAAGAAGCAAAGGGTCAATCTTGATTTGGACTCCTATTTTTACTCCAAAGAACAACGGAAACAGCGGGAAGCCGGGTTTCTCAAGCGAGGTTTTGGTCATGTGCGTTTTATGAATATGAAATGGCTCTTAAATCAAAGGTTTGACTGTTCTTCTCTGTTTGTAGAACAAGGTTTAACGAAATTTCTAGGTTTTCATTGTGATTATTATCCTAGACTTGTTCGGAAGTTTTATGCTAACCTTAAGTTTGATGATGGGTTTTATAAATCTGTGGTTAAGGGCAAGCTGCTGAAATTTACACCCACTGTGATGAATGAATTATTTGGTTTATCTACTGAAGGTACATTTTTCAATGATCCACAAAGTGAAATTCTAAATGAATGTGATGTTGCAATATTTTTTGGAAACACTGTTAGAGAAGGATATAAATGGGATAGTGGTACTAAGCATGCAGGTTATATGACTCCGGATAATAGGCTTATACTCTATGTTATTTCTTATATTTTGATGCCTAAGTCAAGTCACAATTATGCACAAGCTACCAATGATGAGGTTCGGTTGCTTTATGCTTTGAAGGAGCATATTCCTGTTAATTGGTCAAAAGTTATTCTTGATCGAATGATCATTGCTGCTGGTTCTGTTGGTAATGCATTTTTACCGTATCCGATGATTGTTTCCAAGCTTTTGTTACATTTTGGTGTTGAAATTGAGGACGAAGAAGAAGAGGTTTCTCTCACTGATCGTGAATGCATTGACTCTACGTTATTGCATGGAATTGGTATGGATGAATATCCAACTTCTCGACATTGGATGTGGAAAAATGATATTGCGAGATTAAAGAAAGAAAAAGAATTAGAGGAGGAGATGGCAAGGCAAGTAGGTGCTGGTTCATCTAATCCGCCCCCTGAGACACCATTCAATGTTGAAGATTTTATGAATGATGGTGGTAATGAGCAATCTCAACCGCCTCCCTATCATGGATTTGATTTTCAGGAGCTCAGAGATTTTCTTTCTGCTGAGATAGGAGGACATTTTGCTCAGGTGGAGCAGCGTCAGTATGCTATCGAAGAGCGACAGAGTGCTATGATCCGTGATGGTTTTGCACATCTTGCCACGCGCCAGCAGGCGATGGAGGATCGTTTTTTTGGTGCTCTTGGGCGCATGTTTCCACACTCACCACCACCACCTCAGTGATAATGCATTGCTTCTTATGTTTTGCTGCATTCTGGATTGTTGTTATCTTAGTGTTATGTTTCATTTATGTTTCTGTTTCTGGATTTGGGTTATGTTTTTTTTGGTTTCTGGTGTATTTGGTTATTATGTATTCTCACCTTTGGCCGGTTAATTTTTAACTTTTGATTAATGCCAAAAGGGGGAGAAAGGTTGGATTATTGTTTTTTTGTAGGTAAAGACACTTTTCCTAAGTGTGCATACATTTAGGGGGAGTATGAAGATGATTTGGTTAATGTTTGTCATTCATCAAAAAGGGGGAGATTGAAGAGGCAAGGCAATGCAAGCTTTCAATTATATGTTTTGATGAAGACAACAAGATATAGATTACCTACAACAACAAAGATTCAAGGACTATTCTATCATTTCATTCTTATATATATATTGTAATTGTTTTAATTTTGTTTTATATGAAAGTGGGTGGTAGATTAGTTTAGTAATCTCAATTGGAATTTAAAGATTGATTATGTTTACAAATTGAGATTGCTTTGATAGAGAAAAATAGCTCAAGACTTTTCCAAATTAATTAGGTGAAAAATGGAATTTAATTGAAAAAGTTTTTATCAGTTTTTTTAGCAGTGTTTACTCGATTAAGTACTCGAGTAATCGAGTAGTACTCGATTAAGGGACTCGTCTACTCGAGTAAAGTCTGTTAAAACTGAACTTTAAAAAGATTTCATTTACATCTTTTCAAAGGTTACGAACTAAAAATTTTGAAAAGCATTTTTCTCATATTTTCACAACATTCTTGAGCAAATAATCTTTCCAAAAACATCTCTCTATCAATGTTCATGTGAATCTTAATTTGAGAACATTATTCATTCTTTTCATTTTCATATTGAAGATTCATAGTTTTTTTAGCATTCTATTGTGGTTGAATCATCTAGTAACAACAAGGTTACTTCTCTCAAGATTCAACAAAGTGAAGTTTTCTTTGAAGACTTTGAAGAAAAGGGTTGGAGCAAGACTCTTAGCAATTTGATCAAAGTTGCTCGAAGCTCAAAAGGATTGATCGTGATTCAATCAAAGAAGAAGGAACAAATTGAATTATTGGACAAGAATTGGGTAGAGTTAATTGGTTTGGTACATCAATTAACAAGGGTTAGGATCAAGAGAGAGGAGAGGATCTTAACACATTCTTGTAATCTAATTCTTTTGTTCATAGTGTAGCAAATCACCCAAATCAGAGAGGGTGGACTGGATGTAGCTCATATTTAGATGAGTGAACCAGGCTAAAATCATGTGTTCTTTATTTTGAGCTTTTACGTATTCTTTCGTTCTTAAAATCAACAAAAACTTAAAATCAATTGTGAATAGGATTTGTGAATTTCAATTACGTATTCTTTATTAATTCATTAATTGATGGGTAATTGATTTTCTGTATATTCTTATTTTGATTCATTGATTTTTTTGGTTTAGATTTGATTAGAATTGATTTCTGAATTTTCTGTGTTTTTCAGTGTTTAATCGAGTAGTACTCGATTAAGGTTTTTCAAATTTTCAGGTCTACTCGAGTAGCCTGCAATTTACTCGAGTAGATTAGTTAAATCTGACTATTTTTGATCTGTTTTGATTACTTTTGAAAAAACCGGGTATCGTAGCTTGATTCTTCTATTCACCCCCCCTCTAGAAGGCATTTTACCCGCTTGTTGGTTTCCAACAACACATCCATATGGGATGTGCAATTTGATGAAAGATTTGGGAAGTACATCTGCCCCGAATCGGATTGCACTCGTTTCGGGACGCTGAATACCGACGAGTGGTCACGCTGCAACATGACACTTGCTAAGTATCTCCTCAGGGGAGCCAACCTTGCCTATTTCTTGGACAAACATCCTGATGGTCTTTTCACTGGCTATAACACCGAACAAAGGGAAGCTCGGGATCTTTCTGCTGCTCAAGGAGCTAGTCTCTCGGATGAGTTGTTCCGAGTGAAAAATGAATTGGAGAACCTGAGGGCTGATAAGGGGGAATTGGTTAAGGAGAGGGATTCCTTAAAAGCTTCCCAAAAAGCAGCTGAAATCAAGAGGCAAGAGGCGGAAGAGACTCTGAAAAAGGAACTTCAAGTACATCAGCAGAGGGTGGATGAATTAAAAGCTGAGGTTGATAAGTCGGCGGTGGTTGCTCGGAAGCTGAGAGAGAAAGCACTGTTTCACAAGAAGAGGGTGGAGACCAACTTCTATAACTGGGGGAAGGCGGTTGATGATACCTTTGTCTCTACCATTCAGCAAGTTCAATTTTTGAACCCTGAGTTGGAATTCAGGGTGGTTGGGGCTCACCCATTTCATGCTGTTCAAGATGGGAAGTTGATTGATCTTTCATCTAAGGCTGAGGTAGATTTGCAGGCCGAGGATCTTTCTAATCCCCTTGAGGAGCTGACCGAGGCACCAGACTTTGATGACTCTTAAGTTGTTTTATCTGATATTTCACCCTTTGCTATTTTGTCGTCTTTGATGAGCATTTTATTTCCCATTATTCCTTGCATTATTTTACTCCTATTATTGATACTTGTTGCCTATTTGACATTGTTTAGCTTGATTTAGTGATTTAGAGTTTATTGGACTAATATTCTGAATATTTTTTAATTTGGGATTATTTAGCCTAATTAATTCTATTTCTATTTTCAGGTCATATTTGGCACAAGGGCTTTTTGGACATTTTGGGAATGAAGATTTAATGTTGGAAGAGAAGATATATGATGAAGTGAAGATTGTAATCTATCTTTAGGATTAGTTGAGATTTAGTTATATCTTTTAAGATTTAGATTTTATCTATAGGATATTTTTAGATTTAATTTAGAGATAAGCTTTCCTTAGGATTTGGGCCCATGATTTAGGCCCGTTTTGTGATTTAAAAAGCCAAATTCGTGTAAACCCTGGGAGACCTTCCATTCACGTTTTTTTACATTCTCTTTCATAGAGAAGGCTTAGTTTTGCTCTCCAAGCTTGTGGTGGCTGCTAGGGTTTCTCTCTCTTCCCTTTCTACACGTTTTTTTGGTATTTTTCTTCATGGAAGGCTAAACTCTTAGGTTAAATCCCTTTGGTAATGTATCACATACTCTTGAGGTTTTGTTCTTAATGCTATTTCGTTTTTATTCACTGTTTTCATGCTTATTGATATGTTATGGTTCGCTTAGTTCCATTATATAGAGATAATCCATGTGTATGAATGCTTAATTTATGCAAACTCGTAAAAACTCCATGCTTTGGCTTTTAATGCTTAATTAGAGGTTTGGGTTTTGGGGTGAGAATTGAATTTTCGCTTAGTATTTAATTCTCACGAGTTGGACAGTGAAGAGGAAAGAAATTGATCTTTTGTGACCGATGATAGAGTTGTGAACTCGAGCCAAAGGGGTTTATCCGCTTTTCCTTATCTGTTTCTTCGTTTTAATTTAATTCTGTTTTGATTTCAATTATTCAATATTCAATAAAAAAAAACCCCCCCTGTTTTCTATGCATACTATGTGTTCGACCTTTTGCTTGATAAGATATTCCTTGGGAGACGACCTAGGAGTCACTTCCTAGTACTATACTTAAACTGTTTTTATTTGTATCGGGTACGGCCTCGATCAAATTTGGCGCCGTTGCCGGGGAATATCGGTTCTTGCCAAGGTCATTAGTAGTTAGTTAGTGTCGTAGTTAGTATAGTTATTATAGTGTCTCGTGTCTGATTTAGGGTCTAGTAGTCAATTCTGATAACCGGTTGAAGTTGCACTGTTTGCTGTTTTGCTATTTTGTTGCAATTAGTGTATTTGATTGATTCTGTGGTTGCTAGTTCACATAGTTGTGGGTGGAATTTTTGCACGAAAATTTATATCCACACTACTTTTATCATATAAAAAGGTTTTGAGGCACCACGATCACTCAGATCACCACTGGTTGTGAGTTCCAGAAAAATTTTCCAAGTTTTAGGAGCACTTTCTTCAAATCGTCGCAACTTTTGACCCGTAACTCGGAATTTGACGAATTTTATATCAAACCGAAGGGAATTTTCTGAATAATCTGATTTTTCTGACTCTGTCAGAAAACTCCTTCGTCTGGATCCTGAAAAAGCCGTTTTACTATTTCTTTTTTATTTTACAAGTTTTATTTTCTTAGTTTTTGGTCTCTGATTTAATTGTTTGACTTGGTTCCCTTTTGAATTTTGTCCTCAAACTTTTTGTGGTATGTTTTCATGATTTTAGGGTGCTGAAAAAAATAAATAAAAAAATTTTAAAAAATAAAAAATTTTGTTGCCTATTTTGTTCATGTATATTAGTGACAGTTTGCTATGCTTAATGGTGTTCTGTTCAGTACATGACTAGGGGCAACCCAAGCTACTTGCATCCATATAACCCTGAAATTGATAGAACTTATCACAGACTAGTTAGACAAAATAGGAACCAGTCCATAGGTAGTGAGTCTATTGAGTCTTTACATAGTGAGTCTGCTTCTTTTTCTTCTATTCCTATAAATTCTGATTCTTATTCTGATTATTCTGAAAATATGGCTCAACCTCCACCACGTGAGAGGACATTGAGGGAGCTGGCTGCACCTGATTTCACTATTGAAGATTTGTGCATCCAGTATCCCGATGACCCGTATGAGCTAAGGTCTGGACTAATTCATTTGTTGCCCAAGTTTAATGGTCTTGCAGGTGAGGATCCTCATAAACATCTCAAGCAGTTCCATATTGTCTGTGCTACTATGAAACCACATGATGTGCAAGAGGATCATGTTTGTCTTAAGGCATTCCCACACTCCCTAGAAGGGCTAGCCAAGGATTGGTTGTACGATCTGGCCCCTGGTTCTATCACAGTCTGGGATGACCTGAAGAGGGCATTTTTGGAGAAATTCTTCCCTGCATGCAGAACAACAGCAATCCGAAAGGATATATCAGGCATCAGGCAACAAAGTGGAGAAAGTCTCTACGAGTATTGGGAGAGATTCAAGAGACTGTGTGCGAGCTGCCCCCACCATCAGATCTCAGAGCAGCTGCTTATTCAATATTTCTATGAAGGTCTCAACCTCATGGAGAGAAACATGCTTGATGCTGCAAGTGGTGGTGCCCTAGGAGACATGACACCTTTAGAAGCCAGAGTCAAGATTGAGAAGATGGCTTCCAATTGTCAACAATTCCATGCAAGGGGCAACAGCGATGCAATCATAGTGAGAGGAGTGAATGATGTTGGCACAAGTTCTGGTAAGGTTGAGAAGCTTGAACAGAAGATAGATTCACTTACAACTTTGGTCACTCAATTGGCCATCAACCAGAAGAAGTTGTCCCTGCCTGCTAGATTATGTGGCATATGCACATCCGCTGAGCACCCCACAGATGCATGCCCTTCTGTACAGCAGCAGCCCACGACTGGTGCTGACCAACCTGAGGCATATGCCGCCAACATCTTCAACAGTAGAAACCAGCAGCCACAGAACTTTGATCTCTCTACCAATAGATACAACCCTGGTTGGAGGAACCATCCCAACCTGAGATGGTCTGATCAACAACCTTCACAGGTTCAATTTCAGAACAATTCTAGACAACCATATGTACCTCCTCCAGTCCAGCAACAGAGACAACAACAACAGGCTAATTCTGCACCACCAGCTCCTAGTACTGAGCAGCAGCCTTCATTGGAAGAGCTGATGAAACAGATGACCATGCAAAATCTCCAATTCCAACAGGAAACTAGAGCATCCATTCAAAGACAAGAGGCCTCCATTCAATCTTTGACCAATCAGATGGGACAGATGGCAACAACAATCAACACTATGCAATCTCATAATTCTAACAAGTTGCCATCCCAAACAGTGATCAATCCAAACCAGAATGTGAGTGCTATTAGTCTAAGGTCAGGGAAGCAGATTGTCACACCCACACGAGAATCTGACCTCAACAAAGATGATCTAGTTTCAACCAACAAGAAGAGCCAAATGGTCGAGGAGAGTGAGCACACAAGTACCAGAAAATCCAATCCAGCTCAGCCTTCCTCAAGCACAA
The DNA here is from genome assembly GCA_037953625.1 of Crotalaria pallida. Classification (NCBI taxonomy): domain Eukaryota; kingdom Viridiplantae; phylum Streptophyta; class Magnoliopsida; order Fabales; family Fabaceae; genus Crotalaria; species Crotalaria pallida. The sequence goes on along the minus strand of CM075652.1, from coordinate 112,536,949 downwards.
CACTTGCTGCTGCCCAACAACCACCCCCCATTCCTCTTCCTTTCCCACCAAGGGGGGTGACTCAAAGCAAGAAAATGGAAGAGATTGACAAAGAGATACTTGACACATTCAGGAAGGTGGAAGTCAACATACCCCTTCTTGATGCAATCAAGCAGATTCCAAGGTATGCAAAGTTCTTGAAGGATCTATGCACACACAAATGGAAGCTCAAGGGCAATGAGAGGATCAACATGGGAAGAAATGTCTCTGCTCTTATAGGTAAACCCGTCCCTCATATTCCTGAAAAGTGTAAGGATCCTGGAACTTTCTCTGTGCCTTGTATCATAGGTAATACTAAATTTGAGAATGCTTTGCTAGATTTAGGAGCATCTATTAATGTTATGTCTATGTCTGTTTTCAAGTCTCTTTCACTTGGACCTCTTCAACCTACCGGTGTGGTTATTCACTTGGCAAATAGATCTACTGCCTACCCCGCAGGTTTGATAGAGGATGTCCTGGTTCGGGTTGAAGAGCTTATCTTTCCTGCTGATTTTTATATTCTTGATATGGAAGAGGACACCTCTCGTAGTGCTGTCCCTATCATATTAGGGAGACCATTTTTGAAAACAGCCCGAACCAAGATAGATGTGCATGCAGGTACACTTTCCATGGAATTTGATGACAGTGTGGTTCGATTCAATATTTTTGATGCTATGAAACATTTTTCTGATGACCACTCTGTCTTTCATGTTGACTTGATTGATGATCTGATTGATGAGCATGTTCTAGACTTTTTGCATGATTATGATTTGCCATCTTTCACTAGCTCATTTACTTGTTCTGCATGTTCTGATTCCGAAATGTGCACTGCATGCATTGAAATTGACCAGTTTTTAAATTCTACTACTGCATCTATTGATTCATATGATATAGATTCAGATCATGCTAACCCTAACCCCATTTCTGTTATGCATGAGTGTAATCCATTTGTTCAGGTGCAGGCGGCAGAATCCAATTCTACTACTCCTTTAGTTCCATCTGTGATGCAGGCACCTTTATTGGACCTGAAGCCCCTTCCTCCTCATCTCAAATATGCTTACTTGGAGGCTGAGCAGAAACTTCCAGTGATCATCTCTACCTCCCTTTCTGTTGATCAAGAGAAGCAGCTGCTGGATGTGATTAGAGCAAACAAAAAGGCAATAGGATGAACTTTGGCAGACATACCTGGTATTAGCCCCTCCATGTGCATGCATCGAATTTTATTGGAGGATGGGGCTAAACCAGTGAGACAACCCCAGAGACGGTTGAACCCCCAGATTCTTGATGTGGTGAAGAAAGAGGTCACCAAGCTGCTGCAAGCTGGCATTATCTACCCCATTTCAGACAGCACTTGGGTAAGCACGGTTCAAGTAGTTCCCAAGAAGTCTGGGGTGACAGTTGTCAAAAATGAGAAGGATGAGCTGATTCCCACTAGAGTGCAGAACAATTGGAGAGTCTGCATTGATTATAGGAAGCTCAACCAGGCGACCCGCAAGGATCACTTTCCTCTTCCCTTCATTGATCAGATGTTGGAGCGCCTGGCAGGTAAATCTCACTATTGCTTCTTAGATGGTTTCTCTGGTTATTTCCAAATCTGTATTGCACCAGAGGACCAACATAAGACCACATTTACCTGTCCTTTTGGTACATTTGCTTATAGGAAGATGCCTTTTGGCCTATGCAATGCTCCTGGCACTTTTCAAAGATGTATGATGAGTATTTTTAATGACTTACTTGAGCATTGCATAGAGGTCTTCATGGATGATTTTAGTGTATATGGTTCCTCTTTTGATGCATGTCTTGATAGTTTGTCTAAGGTGCTTAATAGGTGCATTGAGACTAACCTTGTCTTGAATTTTGAAAAATGTCATTTTATGGTAGAACAAGGCATAGTCTTAGGGAACATTATTTCGCATAAGGGCATAGAGGTTGACCCTGCTAAGCTGCATGTAATATCACATTTGCCTTACCCCTCTTGCGTGCGAGAGGTGCGTTCTTTTCTTGGCCATGCAGGTTTCTATCGAAGGTTTATTCAGAACTTTAGCAAGATAGCCCTTCCACTATCCAACTTGCTTCAAAAGGATACCACATTTGAGTTTGGAGACCAATGCAAGAAGGCATTTGATGAGCTAAAGAGAGCACTCACCACCACTCCCATCATCCAACCACCTGACTGGACTCTCCCATTTGAGCTCATGACCGATGCCTCGAATTATGCTTTGGGAGCAGTTCTCTCCCAAAGGGTTGGTAAGATGTCTCATGTGATTTATTATGCATGTAGGACTTTAGATTCAGCACAAGTTAATTACACCACAACTGAAAAAGAGCTGTTAGCCATTGTCTTTGCACTTGATAAGTTTAGATCATATCTGTTAGGTTCTAAGGTTGTGGTGTATACTGATCATGCTGCTCTGAAGTATCTTTTGAAAAAGACAGATTCCAAACCTAGGTTGATTAGATGGATGTTGCTCCTCCAGGAGTTTGATCTTGAGATTCAGGATCGGAGTGGTGCACATAACCTGGTCGCAGACCACTTGAGCAGAATAGAGAGAGAGGAGGATGCATTTCCTATCCGGGATGACTTCCCGGATGAGCAGCTTTTAGTTTTGCATGTTTCACATCCCCCTCCCCTTATTCCTTGGTTTGCTGATATTGTAAATTATATAGTTGCATCTGTTTTTCCACCATTGGCATCCAAAGCTCAAAGAGACAAATTGAAGAGCGATGCCAAGTATTATGTATGGGATGACCCCTATTTGTGGCGTTTTTGCAGTGATCAGGTCATTCGCAGGTGCATTCCAGACCAGGAGATCCAATCGGTTCTCCAATTTTGCCATGCTTCACCAGTTGGAGGCCACCTTGGCACTCAAAGGACAGCACGAAAGGTGCTAGATTCTGGATTTTATTGGCCTACCATCTTCAAGGATGCAAGCAAAATCTGCAGTTCATGTGAGCAATGTCAAAGGGCAGGAGGCACCCTATCTTGGAGGCAACAAATGCCGCAACAACCTATGTTGTTCTGTGAGGTGTTTGATGTCTGGGGTATAGATTTCATGGGCCCCTTTCCTGTTTCTTTTGGTTTTTATTATATCTTACTTGATGTGGATTATGTATCCAAATGGGTGGAAGCTACGACCACCAGGACTAATGATGCTCAGGTTGTTGTAGATTTTGTCAGGACTAATATCCTTTGCAGGTTTGGCATACCTAGAGCCATAGTTAGTGATCAAGGCACACACTTCTGCAATAGATCCATGCAAGCTTTGCTCAAGAAGTATGGGGTCGTGCACAAAGTTTCTACACCATATCACCCCCAAACCAATGGGCAAGCTGAGATTTCAAACAGAGAGATCAAGCGGATTTTGGAGAAGATGGTGAAGCCTAATAGAAAGGATTGGAGCACACGATTGGAGGATGCTCTATGGGCCCATCAGACTGCTTACAAGGCACCCATAGGGATGTCACCTTATCGGGTTGTTTTTGGTAAGGCATGCCACCTGCCTGTGGAGATAGAGCACCGTGCATATTGGGCTGTGAAGCAATGCAACTTAGCTCTTGATCAAGCGGGTGAGGAGAGGAAGCTGCAGTTGAGTGAGCTAGATGAGATCCGTTTGGAGGCCTATGAGAATTCCAAGTTCTACAAAGAGAAGACCAAGAAGCTCCATGATAGCTCAATTTCCAGAAAGGAGTTCTTGGTTGGTCAAAAAGTGTTGCTCTACAACTCTAGGCTTGGACTCATGAGTGGAAAGCTCCGCTCTAAATGGATTGGACCGTTTGTAGTCACCCAGGTGTTTCCTTATGGCACTGTGGAGATCAAGAGTCAGTCCACAGACAAGAGGTTCAAAGTCAATGGCCACCGACTCAAGCCTTTCCTCACTACCCCTTCTTTGGATGATGCACCTGTGGAGGAAGCCTCATTGGTCGACCCCATTTTTGACCCACCATGATTTCGGGAGTCTTCTTTTCTCCTTCCTTACTCTTTTTATTGCACTTGTCTATATCTGTCTGATTCTGCTATTTGTGTTCCATTGAGGACAATGTGTGATTTAAGTGTGGGGGGAGAGTAGTTTAGGTTGCATATTTTTGCTTTGATTTTTTAGGTTTTGCTAAGTTTTGGGCATTTTCTTGCATGTTTTTGCTTCATTTTAGTAGAGTCATGGTATCTTGTGTCTGAATTCATGCATTTCTGTGTGTAAAGTTGCTTTTGATAATTAAGTGGTAACACTGTGATAGAATTGTCCCTTTTGTGAGGATTTGAGCCTTAATTGTGGGTGGATTGCTATATATGCCACCTAATTTTTCTTTCATGTGTGGTTGCACTCTGGATTACTTGCACTCTAGAACTTGACTTGACTCTTGTTGATACTTGATATTCCCATGCACATTTTGAAATGATTTAGGCATTGTTTTTTTCTTGAATAAGCCACTAGCCATATGAGCCTACCTTGAATGAATTTATCCTTTGATAGCCCCTTTGAGCCTTTATATCCCTTTTCTTTGTTCTTTAGCTCATTACAAGCCTATGACTGAAAAACCATGATTGTCCTAACCTTAGGGAATGTTGGAGCTTTGGAATTGTTTTGGGAATGGGTATTAAGTAAGCGAGGGTGCTTTGTTCTTCATCTCTTGTGAGTTCTGGGTTTTGCCTCTATGGTCGGTGATGTAATTATGGCTTTATCTCATTATGCCATTTTTGTTGTTTCTTCTTTTCTTTCGTTCATGAAGTTCTGCAATGTAATGCAATTCAAAAAAAAAAAAGAAGAAGAAGAAGAAAAAAAAAGAAAAAAAAATGGAATAAAAGGTTGATTGAGGCATGGAGGATTGGAATTAGAGGTTGTTGTTATGTTTACCATTTCATTCTGGGGTAGATTGTGCTTATTTTTTTTACTTGTTCCCCATTGCTCCTCTATTCCCTGGGTTTTAGCTACATTTCCCATATTTTTATCCTACCTTGTCCTTGGCCCCATTACAACCCTGAAAAGACCTTTTGATCTTAATGTGCATGTGTATTGATTGTTGATGTTAGAGGCTTGTCAAGCTTATGGTTGTGTTTGTTTTTCATGATGTGCCTTGAGTGTAAACACTGATTAACCTTAAACACTTGAGTGTAAACACTATTGAGTGATCCTTGTGAGTTTCTATCATCTTTGTGACTACCCTCTTGATGTCATTGGTTTTCTTTGCATATTTGAAATAATTGGATGATGTTCATGGATGCCTTGATTCTTTGGTCCTTATTTTCTTCTTGTGCTCGATTTTGCCCATTTCTTTGCATTTCCTAGAATTCATTGTGAAGTATGTAATCTCTTAGGTTTGCATTCATTAGTTTTAGTAATCTTGTTACATGATTCACTTTGGTGCATATTGATCTTCTCAGTCCTAATTCTTAGTTTTGCCCAGGAGTGCAAAAGGATAAGTGTGGGGGTATTTGATGAGCATTTTATTTCCCATTATTCCTTGCATTATTTTACTCCTATTATTGATACTTGTTGCCTATTTGACATTGTTTAGCTTGATTTAGTGATTTAGAGTTTATTGGACTAATATTCTGAATATTGTTTAATTTGGGATTATTTAGCCTAATTAATTCTATTTCTATTTTCAGGTCATATTTGGCACAAGGGCTTTTTGGACATTTTGGGAATGAAGATTTAATGTTGGAAGAGAAGATATATGATGAAGTGAAGATTGTAATCTATCTTTAGGATTAGTTGAGATTTAGTTATATCTTTTAAGATTTAGATTTTATCTTAGGATATTTTTAGATTTAATTTAGAGATAAGCTTTCCTTAGGATTTAGGCCCGTTTTGTGATTTAAAAAGCCAAATTCGTGTAAACCCTGGGAGACCTTCCATTCACGTTTTTTTACATTCTCTTTCATAGAGAAGGCTTAGTTTTGCTCTCCAAGCTTGTGGTGGCTGCTAGGGTTTCTCTTTCTTCCCTTTCTACACGTTTTATGGTATTTTTCTTCATGGAAGGCTAAACTCTTAGGTTAAATCCCTTTGGTAATGTATCACATACTCTTGAGGTTTTGTTCTTAATGCTATTTCGTTTTTATTCACTGTTTTCATGCTTATTGATATGTTATGGTTCGCTTAGTTCCATTATATAGAGATAATCCATGTGTATGAATGCTTAATTTATGCAAACTCGTAAAAACTCCATGCTTTGGCTTTTAATGCTTAATTAGAGGTTTGGGTTTTGGGGTGAGAATTGAATTTTCGCTTAGTATTTAATTCTCACGAGTTGGACAGTGAAGAGGAAAGAAATTGATCTTTTGTGACCGATGATAGAGTTGTGAACGCGAGCCAAAGGGGTTTATCCGCTTTTCCTTATCTGTTTCTTCGTTTTAATTTAATTCTGTTTTGATTTCAATTATTCAATATTCAATAAAAAAAAAACCCCCCTGTTTTCTATGCATACTATGTGTTCGACCTTTTGCTTGATAAGATATTCCTTGGGAGACGACCTAGGAGTCACTTCCTAGTACTATACTTAAACTGTTTTTATTTGTATCGGGTACGGCCTCGATCAGTCTTGCCGTTTGCTCAATGTATTCTGAGCGTTTTAACTTGATGCTTTTGTATTCTGCCTTACTGAACAACATACTTTATCTTGCTTTCGCTCGTGATGAGCGTTGTTTTGGACAATTTACCTTACTTTGCGCATTTTGATAATGATATCATATTGTTATTTACTTTTTATTTCGTTCGTCACGTTTCGGTATTTACTAATGTGAATTCAAACTGCATAATTCATTGTGAGTAAAACTCGGATCGCCGACTTTAGCCAAAGTGGGATCCTCGGACCGCGAAGTAAGGAAAGTAGTTTCCTGGATTCGGGCGTTCTATAAGTACGTTGCTGAACTCTCGTAAAGAGTTGTGCCTCGGTTTGGCTCGGTGGCTAGCCGAACCAAATGAGTCGCGTGTTACATCACAATGTTCAAACAAAGATTTCGAATAAACCGAAGCATTTATTGATAAATGATTACAAAAAATGAAATTATTCATCTGCTAACAAATTCCTATTAATATTCTAACCATTGTCACTAATCTAAGAAGGATGTTATCCTTCATTTATTCGACCTAAACATTATTGAAAAATAAACTATCCTAACAGTGGAAGTCAAAGTGTGAGCTTAACTGTAATAAGCCCTGAGCTTGGCCACGTTCCATGAGTTACCGACTTCCGTGCCCGAGAGAGTCTCCAATTTGTATGCTCCAGATCCGGATTTAGCTTTCACTCGGTAGGGGCCTTCCCAATTTGGTTTCAACTTTCCGACTCCAGCATTTCTTTTGCCAATATCTGCTCGGCGTAGGACTAAGTCACCAACTTCAAAATTCCTTGGTCATACCTTCTTGTTATATTCCCGAGCCTGCCGCTCCTTCATTCTACTCTCATGGGCTGCGGCCTTTTTGCGAACTTCTTCCAACAACACCAGCTCTTCACTGATCAAATGGTCGGTTTTCCGAGGGACGTTCAAGTGTCCTGAAGGTGGGAATATGCTTTTTGATTGGGATGACTGCGTCACAGCCGTATGTCAAACGAAAAGGGGTTTCACCTGTGGACGAATGTATTGTTGTCCTGTGTGACCATAGGACGCTCGACATTTTATCTGCCCAAGTGCCAACAACGTTTCCGAGCTTCTTTTTGATCCCATCTAAGATGGTTCTGTTGGCAGCCTCGGCTAACCCATTTGTTTATGGGTGTTCAACGGAACTAAAATAGTGAGTAATGTTTAGATCGGCTGCTAATTGTTGGAAGTGATATGCCGCAAACTGAGATCCATTGTCTGTGACTATGGCATGTGGCACTCCGAACCGAGAAATTACCTCTTTGACAAAGAAAGATTGAATCCGAGCTGTTGAGATCGTTGCTAATGGCATTGCTTCGATCCATTTGGTGAAGTAATCAATAGCCACTACTGCAAATTTGAGTTGGCCTGGTGCAGTGGGAAACTTTCCTATGATGTCCATGCCCCATTGGTAAAAAGGCCAAGGTGCGCCGAGAGAGTACAACTCTTCAGCAGGCTTTTGATAGACGTCACTGTGAAATTGGCACTGAGTACATTTCTTGACATGTTCCATAGCGTCTTTCTGCAGTGTAGGCCAAAAATAGCCCGCTCGGATTACTTTTCTCGCCAAGGACTTTCCTCCCATGTGATGGCTGCAAATACCACCATGAATCTCCTCCAAGATTTCCTCGGCTTGGGAAGGATTGACACATCTGAGCATGGGGGATCCAAAACCTCTCTTGTACAAGACTCCATTTAGAACTGTGTATTGGGCGGCCTTTTTCACCAATTTCCGAGCTTCAGACTGATCTTGGGGGACAAACCCATGTTGCAAGTAAGTAAGAATTGGGTCCATCCATGACTGAGATATTGAGACCTCCAAAATGACGCTAGGTCGGGGAATAATTTCTTGTATCAGAGTTTTGTTATTTTCCGACCCTTTTGTACTTGCCAATTTGGACAGAATATCGGCTCGGGAATTCGAATTTCTCGGTACATGAGAGATGTTAAATTCAGAGAAGTTTGAGATGATTCGCTTTACCTCTTCAAGATATTTCTGTAAAATGGGCTCCTTTGCCGAATACTGACCCTTGATCTGAGAAACTACCAGTTGTGAATCGCTGAACATTGACACTTGCTCGGATCCGAACTCCTGAACCATCTTGAGGCCTGCGAGAACTGCCTCGTACTCTGCTTGATTGTTTGATGTTTGAAAATCAAATTTCAATGAGTATTCCATACACAAACCCTCGGGGTTTTCAATGATCACTCCAGCCCCAGCTCCTTTTCTATTACTTGACCCATCCACATAAACTGACCAAAGACTTTGGGAGTTGTCAGAAGGGATGTCTGTGAACTCCGTAACAAAATCAACAAGCGCCTGAGATTTCATTGCTTTTCTTGGTTCGTAGGCGATGTCGAACTCAGAGAGTTCGATAGACCATGAAACCATTCTGCCAGCTAGGTCGGGTTTGTGGAGAACTTGTCTGAGGGGTTGAGCTGTTCTTACCAATATTCTATGTGCCTGAAAATACTGTCTCAATCTCCGTGCTGATGTGACCAAACAATACGCAAGTTTCTCCAGCTTCTGATATCTCAAATCTGATCCTTGAAGTGCTCGGCTAACAAAATATACTGGAGCTTCAATACCTGAATCCTCTCTTACCAAAACCGAACTGACCACTGCTTCGGCCACTGACATGTACAGAATAAGGCTCTCACCAGGAAAAGGGCTGTGGAGGACCGGCGGGCTAGAGAGATACTCTTTTAACTGAATAAAGGCTTGCTCACATTGCTCATCCCAAATGAAATCCTTGTTTTTTCTGAGAAGCTGGTACCACGGCAAGGCTTTCCGAGCGGCTTGGGACAAAAATCTGGACAGTGTCGCCACTCGACCCGTAAGTTGTTGAACTTCTTTGAGATTAGCTGGGCTCCTCATACCAAGGATTGCCTCGCATTTATCAGGATTGGCCTCAATTCCTCTCTCGGTTAACATAAAACCGAGGAAAGAACCTGCTGGGACTCCAAATACACACTTCTCCGGATTCAACCTCATGGAGTATTTTCTCACTCGGTCGAGTATTGTGGTGAGATCCTTGGCATGACTTTCTTGTTGTCTAATTTTTGCAATGATGTTGTCTATGTACACCTCCATGTTCGAGCCGATCATACCTTGAAAAATTTTGTTCATCATCCTCTGATAAGTAGCTCCCGCATTTTTCAACCCAAAGGGCATAACGTTGTAACAGTAAGTCGCCCTATCGGTGATAAATGCAGTTTTATCTTGGTCAGCAGGAAACATTGGAATCTGGTTGTAACCAGAGTAAGCGTCCATAAATGATAAGAGTTTGTATCCTGCTGAACTGTTGACGAGTTTATCAATAACAGGGAGTGGGTATTGATCTTTAGGACAGACTTTGTTCAAGTCTGTGTAATCAACACACATTCTCCATTTTCCATTGGGCTTTTTGACTAAGACGGTGTTAGCTAACCAGTCTGTGTAGTCAATTTCCCTAATGAAACCAGCTCGGAGTAGTTCAGCAACCTTTTCCTCAATTGCAAACGCCTTTTCCGTACTAACTTTTCTTTTACGCTGTGCCACTGGCTTCGACCCCGGAATGATGCTCAACTTGTGACAAATAAAATTGGGGTCGATTCCAGGCATGTCGGCTGATGTCCAAGCGAATAAATCTTTATTCGCGATTAATAGTGCAGCCAATTCTTCTTTGATACATACGGTTAAATCTGAACCAATTTTCACTTGCTTGAGGGGGTCATCAGATAGTGTCAAGAACTCCCACTGTCCCTTTGGGGTCGGTCTACTTCTGTCGGACTGGTCTTGCATATCCAGGTCCGCCAGATTGACATTTACCTTACCCAAAGGAACTCTTTCCATATTGCTCGGATCTTTACTTTTCACCTTCCCCAAGCTAGCATTGTAACATTTTCTTGCTGCATCCTGTTCGGCTTTGACCGTTACCACTCTGTCGTCAGTTCCAACAAACTTCATAGCCAAATGAACTGTTGATACAACTGCTCCAAAAGCCTGCAGAGAAGTTCTTCCTAGAATTGCATTGTAGGCCGCTGGGCAATCAACAACCAAAAATTTCACAATCTCAGTTCTAGCCGAAGGCTGTTGTTCAAGGGTCACAGGGAGCTGAATGTAACCCTTTGGCTCAACGGTGTCTCCAGTAAAACCAGTCAGTTCCCCCTCGAAGGGAGTGAGATTACACTCCCTGAGTTTTAAAGCTTTGAATAGTGGGAAGAACATTATATCTGTAGATCTACCTTGATCAATAAAAACTCGTTTTACCTCATAGTTGCCGATCAAAGCAGTTATCACCATGGGGTCATTGTGGCCCGAAAGGATTCCATCTAAATCTTCATCATCAAAAACGATGGGAATGTTTTTTGTTGATCTCTTGGCAATTGGTTTATGGCTAACAGCCAAAATTTGGTTGATGTACTTTTTTCTGTCGGCTCTCTTCTCCCCACCTCCAACAAAACCTCCCGCGATAGTGTTTACTAGAAAATCATTTTTATTGGTGTTTGACTCAGGAACCGGAGTAGGGTCGGTTCTCTGCTTCCCCGTGTTCCGATCATCTGGTGACCTACTTCTCTGGCGTTTAGGTTTTACTGGTGATTGAGATCTATGTCTGCTCCTTCGGCCAGCCGCATCTCTGATGTACTGCTGCAATTTCCCATCTCTGATCATCTCCTCAATCAGGTCTCGCAGCCAGATGCATTCGTCGGTTGTATGGCCATAACCCCTATGGAAATCACAGTATTTTGACCTATCACGCTGTGCGCCCTTTCTTAAAGATGGAGGTCTTTGGGCAGAGCGTAAGTCGGTCTGCATAGTTTCTCTTAAAATCTGACTCCTTGGAATAGTTAGAGGGGTGTAATCCTGAAACTTATTCCGGGGAGGAATTCGTCGATCTCGATCGTTCCTTTCCTGTCTGCCACCAAAACGTTCGTCACGATTTTGTTTGTTTTGACTTGGTGGGTCGGCACGCTGTCTTTCCTCTCTTACTTTCTGCCCTTTGTGGAATTCCTCCAGATTGATAAATTTGTTTGATCTTTGCCTTAGCTCTGCCATATCTTTTGGAGGTTTGCCAATCAAGGATTTTCTAAAATCTCCAGATTGTAAACCTTGAGTGAACAATAATACTGCTACCCCCGGCGCTAGTTGAGGGACCGAGCTTGCTTCTGCATGGAAACGTGAAAGGTAATCTTTCAAGGACTCATCTTGCTTTTGGGTTACAGCTGCTAAGGTGTGGTCGGACCTGGGCTGGATACAACTAGCCGTGTATCTATTTAAAAATACTCTTTTCATCTCTTCCCAAGAATTAACAGAATTCCGAGGGAGTGATGATTACCAACGCAATACTGAAGGTTCGAGGGTCATGGAAAAGGCTCAGCATTTCATTTCTTCTCCTCCGCCGTAATAGTTCATTTCCCCCTCGAAAGAGACAATATGGTCCACTGGGTCGGTTAGACCGTTATAATGTGGGACATTAGAAGGGCCCAAGTAGCCTTGAGGGGTTTGAAACGCCATGATATGTGGGGTGAAAGGATGACCAGGATGAAAATCACCCTGATCCTGGTTAATGGAGGGGTTAACATGGAAATTTGGTGGTGGAAGCTGCATTATTGGTGTTGGTTGGGGGTCCATAGTTGGTTGGTTTTGTGGTGGAATAGAGGTTGATTGATTTTGAGCAATCCTTGCCATAGCCTACTGTTGAAGGTCGGCAATAGCACGTCCCTGCTGTTCAATTAACGTGGTTTGCCTATTAAGAATATTAATCATCTCTAGTTCTCGAGCTCAAGCGGAAGCTGTAGTTGCATAGGATCTGCTAATGGAATGGCTATGACGAGATTTTCCAGGGGCAGATCTACTTGGATTCAGTCTGGTTCTAGGATGGGTGCGTTGCGTGTTTCGCCCATGGTGTGCTCGGGTTCCAATAGTTCTAGAAGTATTTCGTGTGGTAGGGGCTGTGCTACTTGAATCACCATGGGTAGAGGGTGGTGGTGTAGGTGGTGGTGGTGGTGGCGGGTGAGGAGGCTGCATGGTACGTAAAACCTGAAGGGCAGCATAGCAGTTGGTTCCGAAATGGACACGATTACACTTCTCGCACTTACGATTGCTTGTTTGAGGAGTACCCTTACCATCATTCACTTCCTTTCCCTTTCCTTTCTGAGGATAAGGACCCTTACTCCGATTGTTGAAATTTTTCTTCCTGATAGGTCCAAACCCTGATTGACTTCTCCTTTGTGCCTCTTCCTCTTTCTTATCATCTTCATAAACTCGGCACATCTCAACTAAAGCAGGAAAACTTCTAATCTTCTGATACCCAAAAGCAGACTTTATTTCCGGCTTGAGTCCATTCTCAAACTTGATACATTTGGACCTCTCGTCCGGATTGAGTTGGTAGTACGGAGAATACTTGATAAGTTCCTCGAACTTCGCTGCGTACTCCCCTAAACTCATGTCTCCTTGTCTCAATTGCATAAATTCCAACTCCTTCTTTCTCCTTTGATCCTCAGGAAAGTATTTATTGAGAAATTTCTCAACAAACACATCCCAAGTAATCAACCTTCCTTCATAATTCAGAAGTTGCATGGTGTGATGCCACCAATTCTCAGCTTCACCGCATAACATGAAAACTGCGAACTTCACCCTTTGAGCATCGGTGCATTCCATAGCACGGAAGATCTTGTTCAACTCCTGAATCCAACGATTCGCTTCCTCAGGTTTATGACCTCCTTCAAACTTCGAGGGTTTAAAGCGTCGAAATTCCGAGAAAGTCTTTGACTCCTAATTTTCCACTTGCATAGGCTGAGGTGGTGGATTAGCTTGTTGTTGTTGTTGACGCATACCCATTAACACATCCGTCAACCTTTCTATGGCCTCGGCCATATGGTTGTTATTGTTTCTAGCAGACATCTTAAACCTGCACTAAAGATTCTATATCAGGCTAAAATCCTAACAAGAAGTATGCATAACGCACCTCTTTTCAATTCTAAAACTAACCAAAGCAGATACTAAGGCAAACATCCAGGACATGTATTACCTTTTGGAGATCACAGATCAGCATCAGTTCGCAGGATCACAGCTCTGATACCAACAAATGTGACGCTCTCAAAACATAACTTTATTTATATTAAAATAAAGTATATTTATAGAGCGTTTGTAAATCATATAGTAATTTCATGGAAAACTTTTTCTTTTTATACAACAAAGTTTCACATCAAAACCCTTGACTCGAAAATATATTTATTTCAAAATAGACGGTGGAATACCTGTTTTGTACTTTCAGCGGAAACGATTTTCAAAACGATTAGCGTGGTTGCAATTAAAATAATTTTAAGGATCATAATAACCATGCAACCATAGCCCATATATATAAAACCCAGGTACCCAAGTAACAGAGATAAAAGTCGAGGTAGCGAAGTATAAGGATACAGATCAGCAAATATAAAATAACAACTCTCATAGACCCTCTCAAACTATATACAATATAACACAAGTCAAAATAAAAGAGTCTTCGAGAGCTGAGCTATGATCCACCCCACGCTGATGCCTGATCCCTGGTCCTCCAAAAGCTGAACACTACATCCTACCATGGTCCCCATACTGCACATACTAAGAGAGAGTCACCACATCACTGGCTGTCAGGAGCTGCCCCATCCACGTCCTCTACGGGGTCCTCCTCCTCCTCATCCGGCACCACAGGAATAGCAGTGCGACGCACAGGCTCAGGTGAGGGTGCAAAACGTACCCTGGTGGTCGGACCAGGACGAGGAGTGGCCGTAGCAGTAGCCTCATCAGAAGTAGAAGGACGAGTACGGGTAGCAGGGCGTCTGACATGTAAGTTATAAAAACGACGGCCAGGACGTGGGGGTGGAGTACCAAAACGATAAGTATAAGCCGGGGGAATGTGCAGTATGTAGATCATGGGGATGCGAAGTCTACGAGGTCGCACTTGAGCAAGGGGGTTAGGGTGACGAAAGATCACGTCAACCTCACCCTCAAACACCGCTCGGTGCTCCTCGTAGTCCCACACTCGTCTACGGAGTGGGCGCAACTCCACGTATGTCAGGTAACGAGCCATCACCTGCAAGGGCATAGGGAGTCAGCATATACTAACATAATCAAATAGACAGGGTAATACTTAAGTGGTTGGGTCTTTATTTAACAATAACCATTAATTACTTTACTAATCAATTATCATTTACCATTAATCAATTAACATTCCCTTGATAATCAATTAGAACTTTTCAATAATCAAATATCATTTCTTAACAATTAATCCCACATGTTAAACATCAACACCAAGACATAATCATAAATAAACACTAACATGTGCAGTCACGATGTATCTCATCTTATCAGTGCATGATTGTTGGCCAACTACAACAGATAGGCTTCCGTGGCACCTTTAAAAACAAACATGCCCGGTACCCATAATGAGTACCTCATCGAACTCGGCCCGCAAATAAATCAACACCCCTAGAGCTCTTAGAAATGTTGTCGACGTATCCCATAGGATTATGCCTCATCGAGTCCGGCATCAAATGACATGCCCACACGCACGTGTGTATTTCCGGAAACAGAAGGTGCACCCCGGTCACCGACACTCCCCCGTGAACCCTTTGGAGCAAACACTCACACAAGTGTTCCTCGAGTTCAAGCAAAAGGGATATGCCCACGCCTCACGGACGTGTCTCCATCAGCTCATCGCTGTGGGAAACCATAATGCAGATGCTATACATGATTTCATCAAATCAATAATGCCTAGTGTCATTTAAGTTGTTTGAGGTTTGTACTTGGCATAGTTGAACTTTATTTTCCATTAAACTTACTTCAATTCAATTTAGTTTCAGCCTTTAATTGATTTTCACACTTTGATAATCAATTAAATAGTTAAATTCTGATCATTATTGCAAAAATCCAGTCAATAATCGATTAAAGGAATCTGTTAATCGATTATCCCTTTGTACATTTCAAACTGATCAGAATTTCAACGTGTTAATCGATTAACAGCTCGTGTTAATCGATTAAATAGTGCAGAAAAACATTGCTGAACTGGTTTTTATGTATCAAACTCATGCCAATCCAATTTTAACCAAAACTAACCTCCAAACCAACTTAAATACAGTATATTAAACTTGTTCATAGCATCAATTACATTAAATAACATCAACATCACAGAATCATCATGTTTTTCCCCAATTTTAACCTAAAACACAACTTAACATATCAAATCATTAACCACTCAATTTCAGATCAAATTGAAAGTTCATTTAGCTTTAGATACCATCATCTGACATGTTCCAATTCTGGTTTTTGGTCAAATTGGCCTCCAAGCCATTGTCCTCTAACCTAGTGCCCTTTGAACCTCATGGTGGTTCAACCTATACTCAAATCAATACCACAATCTATTCTAGCATTAGTAAAGCTTCTCCCTTACCTCAATGAAGCTTTTTGGATAGGTACACAGCAAAGAAACTCACAGAATCACCAAACTCCAATTGCTCTGTTTTCGGTTCAATCACAGGTTCAAGAGAGCAAGTTTGGCAGAGAATTTGACATAGCAGTCGTGCATTAAAACGAATAATCTTGGTCAATATAGAAATTAGACATTGCAAGCTTTAATTAGAAATTGAAATGACACGATTTGAGGACCTCTACCTACCAAAATCGAAGGCTTGAACTTGGCACCTCAAAACTGAAAACTGCAGAATTCAGTTTCTTGGTCCCAACTTGAGCTAATTCGTTCTCCTTGTACAAGCCAACAAATTACACGATTCTTGTCTTGAATTGAAGGTCTCTTTGCAAGCTTTAAAATGGTGTAAAGCTTACAATTTGTGTGTGGGTAAGGATTGAGAACGAAGATCAAGAACAAAGGGTGTTTGAGTTGAGAATTTGACAGAGTTTGTAACACTCTCACTTTTATTAGTTAATTTTAGGTTTTAAATAAAATCAGAGTTTGAAAATTTCTTTTTACATTAAAATACTTAAAAATGTTTTCCGGAAAAACGGACAGAGTTTCCCCTGTTTTTCGGACTTCCCAAAATTTTTCTTCTAAAAACCTGTCAGATCAGAATTGTTTAAAAACATAAACAACAACTGTTTAATAGTCATAACAGATCCTAACGCCCAAATAATACAAGTTTCAGGGCAAGCTACTAATTCATTTAATAAATTACATTAAATAATTATTCACTCATAATATCCAATAAACATTCCACGTAGTGGAATGAAAGTCCTGCTCGGCCATATTCCATGTAAGCTCCACTTTCATACCTGCAAAAATATAGCAAGAAGGGTAGCATTACACAGAACTTAAAAAGATAAATCCTAAAAGAGGCATAGTAATAAACCAAGCCTACACAATTCTTAACATATGTTATTCATTTAACTAATCTCTTATAGTTCTTTGCTTCATCCCATATTCATTAAATTTCCAGTTCTATTATCATTCTCTCATTTCCATTCTTTATTCATTTTCCATTGACCTCTTATCCTTAGCATTTCCATAATTATTCTCCCTAGGTATTCCCTCTAATTCCTATATCATTTCCATTGTCCATTTTCTTATTTCATTTTCCACTGTCCATTCTATCATCCATTTTTCCTTTCCTTTACCATTTTCATTACCTTTTCCATTTTTGTTTCCTATCGTGTGTAACCCCAAACAGAGATCTACACACCGTGTTTACAACCACAAACAGTGATCTGCAAACACTGTGTATGCAACCACAAACAGTGATCTGCATACGTGTATACAACCACAAACAGTGATCTGTATACACTCATCTCGTTTATGTAACCTCAAACAGAGATCTACATAAACTTCCCTTTTTACTTTTTACCTTTCCATTATTCATTTTCCATTAATGTGTGTAACCCCAAACAGAGATCTACACACACAGTGTAAGCAACCACAGACAGTGATCTGCAAACACTTCCCTTTTTACCGTACACCACTAGGATTTGGATACCCGCTAGGTAATTGGCACACCTGCCCAGGACTTTACACCCATCCAGACCATAACCTGTAGGACTATGTACTTTTACCATTCCATTTATTTAATCAAATTATTGGTGTGGAAAACTGATCCTGTGGGTCACCCGGCGCCTTGATGGGTAATTGGCCTGGCAGGTAATTGGCCCTAACAGGTAATTGGAACACCTAGCCGGGTACCTAGTGTTCCGGGCCCCACTGATCAGTTTCCACTTTAGTTACCTTTACCATCATTAATCAATCAACAGACCAGTCCATTAATTACAACCATCAACAAAATTCCAATAATAATCACAATATGCATAAATATAAACCATTCTAATCATTATAGTCCACAATCCAAAGTCCCAGCAACATTCATATAACATTATAGTACAAATAATTATCAACCTTCGCATATAGTCTCACATTCAAATTTCAGTCCATTTAGTTACCATTCACAAATCCATGAATAACAGTTATATCACCGAGTATTCGCATTTATTTCCACATTTAGCATTTCACTTCCGTAACCTTATTCTTTCATCATTAAGGCTTAGCCCTTTTAGCCCTTATAACATTTTCCTTTATTATCATAAAATCCAATTCATAACCTTTAATAAAAACACCCCTATTATCTGTTTATTTGACTTGTTCCTTTCCTTTATTTTTCGTATACTAAGTGTTTCTCTTTACCAATTGATCGAGGCCGTACCCGATACAAATAAAAACAGTTTAAGTATAGTACTAGGAAGTGACTCCTAGGTCGTCTCCCAAGGAATATCTTATCAAGCAAAAGGTCGAACACATAGTATGCATAGAAAACAGGGGGGGTTTTTTTATATTGAATATTGAATAATTGAAATCAAAACAGAATTAAATTAAAACGAAGAAACAGATAAGGAAAAGCGGATAAACCCCTTTGGCTCGCGTTCACAACTCTATCATCGGTCACAAAAGATCAATTTCTTTCCTCTTCACTGTCCAACTCGTGAGAATTAAATACTAAGCGAAAATTCAATTCTCACCCCAAAACCCAAACCTCTAATTAAGCATTAAAAGCCTAAGCATGGAGTTTTTACGAGTTTGCATAAATTAAGCATTCATACACATGGATTATCTCTATAGAATGGAACTAAGCGAACCATAACATATCAATAAGCATGAAAACAGTGAATAAAAACGAAATAGCATTAAGAACAAAACCTCAAGAGTATGTGATACATTACCAAAGGGATTTAACCTAAGAGTTTAGCCTTCCATGAAGAAAAATACCAAAAACGTGTAGAAAGGGAAGAGAGAGAAACCCTAGCAGCCTCCACAAGCTTGGAGAGCAAAACTAAGCCTTCTCTATGAGAGAGAATGTAAAAAACGTGAATGGAAGGTCTCTCAAGGGTTTACACGAATTTGGCTTTTTAAATCACAAAACGGGCCTAAATCATGGGCCCAAATCCTAAGGAAAGCTTATCTCTAAATTAAATCTAAAAATATCTTATAGATAAAATCTAAATCTTAAAAGATATAACTAAATCTCAACTAATCCTAAAGATAGATTACAATCTTCACTTCATCATATATCTTCTCTTCCAAAATTAAATCTTCATTCCCAAAATGTCCAAAAAGCCCTTGTGCCAAATATGACCTGAAAATAGAAATAGAATTAATTAGGCTAAATAATCCCAAATTAAACAATATTCAGAATATTAGTCCAATAAACTCTAAATCACTAAATCAAGCTAAACAATGTCAAATAGGCAACAAGTATCAATAATAGGAGTAAAATAATGCAAGGAATAATGGGAAATAAAATGCTCATCAAATACCCCCACACTTATCGTTTTGCACTCCTGGGCAAAACTAAGAATTAGGACTGAGAAGATCAATATGCACCAAAGTGAATCATGTAACAAGATTACTAAAACTAATGAATGCAAACCTAAGAGATTACATACTTCACAATGAATTCTAGGAAATGCAAAGAAATGGGCAAAATCGAGCACACGAAGAAAATAAGGACCAAAGAATCAAGGCATTCATGAACATCATCCAATTATTTCAAATATGCAAAGAAAACCAATGACATCAAGAGGGTAGTCACAAAGATGGTAGAAACTCACAAGGATCACTCAATAGTGTTTACACTCAAGTGTTTAAGGTTAATCAGTGTTTACACTCAAGGCACATCATGAAAAACAAACACAACCATAGGCTTGACAAGCCTCTAACATCAACAATCAACACACATGCACATTAAGATCAAAAGGTCTTTTCAGGGTTGTAATGGGGCCAAGGACAAGGTAGGATAAAAATATGGGAAATGTAGCTAAAACCCAGGGAACAGAGGAGCAATGGGGAACAAGTAAAAAAAAAAATAAGCACAATCCACCCCAGAATGAAATGGTAAACATAACAACAACCTCTAATTCCAATCCTCCATGCCTCAATCAACCTTTTATTCCATTTTTTTTCTTTTTTTCTTCTTCTTCTTCTTTCTTTCTTTTTTTTTCATCATTCACTTTTTCAATTTTTTTTTCATTGCAGAACTTCATGAACGAAAGGAAAGAAGAAACAACAAAAATGGCATAATGAGATAAAGCCATAATTACATCACCGACCATAGAGGCAAAACCCAGAACTCACAAGAGATGAAGAACAAAGCACCCTCGCTTACTTAATACCCATTCCCAAAACAATTCCAAAGCTCCAACATTCCCTAAGGTTAGGACAATCATGGTTTTTCAGTCATAGGCTTGTAATGAGCTAAAGAACAAAGAAAAGGGATATAAAGGCTCAAAGGGGCTATCAAAGGATAAATTCATTCAAGGTAGGCTCATATGGCTAGTGGCTTATTCAAGAAAAAACCATGCCTAAATCATTTCAAAATGTGCATGGGAATATCAAGTATCAACAAGAGTCAAGTCAAGTTCTAGAGTGCAAGTAATCCAGAGTGCAATCACACATGAAAGAAAAATTAGGTGGCATATATAGCAATCCACCCACAATTAAGGCTCAAATCC
Source organism: Crotalaria pallida (assembly GCA_037953625.1). Taxonomy (NCBI): domain Eukaryota; kingdom Viridiplantae; phylum Streptophyta; class Magnoliopsida; order Fabales; family Fabaceae; genus Crotalaria; species Crotalaria pallida. Next base: position 112,516,391 of record CM075652.1, on the reverse strand, counting down.
TCACAAAAGGGACAATTCTATCACAGTGTTACCACCTCTTAATTATCAAAAGCAACTTTACACACAGAAATGCATGAATTCAGACACAAGATACCAAGACTCTACTAAAATGAAGTAAAAACATGCAAGAAAATGCCCAAAACTTAGCAAAACCTAAAAAATCAAAGCAAAAATATGCAACCTAAACTACTCTCCCCCCCCCCACACTTAAATCACACATTGTCCTCAATGTAAAACAAATAGCAGAATCAGACAGATATAGACAAGTGGAATAAAAGTAGTAAAGAAGGAGAAAAGAAGACTCCCGAAATCATGGTGGGTCAAAAATGGGGTCGACCAATGAGGCCTCCTCCACAGGTGCATCATCCAAAGTAGGAGAGGTTAGGAAAGGCTTGAGTCGGTGACCATTGACTTTGAAGCTCTTGTCTGTGGACTCACTCTTGATCTCCACAGTGCCATAAGGAAACACCTGGGTGACTACAAACGGTCCAATCCATTTAGAGCGAAGCTTTCCACTCATGATTCCAAGCCTAGAGTTGTAGAGCAACACTTTTTGACCAACCAAGAACTCCTTTCTGCAAATTTAGCTAAAGTTCTGAATAAACCTGCGATAGAAACCTGCATGGCCAAGAAAAGAACGCACCTCTCGCACGCAAGAGGGGTAAGGCAAATGTGATATTACATGCAGCTTAGCAGGGTCAACCTCTATGCCCTTATGCGAAATAATGTGCCCTAAGACTATGCCTTGTTCTACCATAAAATGACATTTTTCAAAATTCAAGACAAGGTTAGTCTCAATGCACCTATTAAGCACCTTAGACAAACTATCAAGACATGCATCAAAAGAGGAACCATATACACTAAAATCATCCATGAAGACCTCTATGCAATGCTCAAGTAAGTCATTAAAAATACTCATCATACATCTTTGAAAAGTGCCAGGAGCATTGCATAGGCCAAAAGGCATCTTCCTATAAGCAAATGTACCAAAAGGACAGGTAAATGTGGTCTTATGTTGGTCCTCTGGTGCAATACATATTTGGAAATAACCAGAGAAACCATCTAAGAAGCAATAGTGAGATTTACCTGCCAGGCGCTCCAACATCTGATCAATGAAGGGAAGAGGAAAGTGATCCTTGCGGGTCGCCTGGTTGAGCTTCCTATAATCAATGCAGACTCTCCAACTGTTCTGCACTCTAGTGGGAATCAGCTCATCCTTCTCATTTTTGACAACTGTCACCCCAGACTTCTTGGGAACTACTTGAACCGGGCTTACCCAAGTGTTGTCTGAAATGGGGTAGATAATACCAGCTTGCAGCAGCTTAGTGACCTCTTTCTTTACCACATCAAGAATCTGGGGGTTCAACCGTCTCTGGGGTTGTCTCACTGGTTTAGCCCCATCCTCCAATAAAATCCGATGCATGCACATGGAGGGGCTAATACCAGGTATGTCTGCCAAAGTCCATCCTATTGCCCTTTTGTTTGCTCTAATCACATCCAGCAGTTGCTTCTCTTGATCAACAGAAAGGGAGGTAGAGATGATCACTGGAAGTTTCTGCTCAGCCTCCAAGTAAGCATATTTGAGATGAGGAGGAAGGGGCTTCAGGTCCAATAAAGGTGCTTGCATCACAGATGGAACTAAAGGAGCAGCAGAATTGGATTCTGCCGCCTGCACCTGAACAAGTGAATTAGACTCATGCAAAACAGAAATGAGGTTAGCATGATCTGAATCTATATCATATGAATCAACAGATGCAGTAGCAGAATTTAAAAACTGGTCAATTTCAATGCATGCAGTGCACATTTCGGAATCAGAACATGCAGAACAAGTAAATGAGCTAGTGAAAGATGGCAAATCATAATCATGCAAAAAGTCTAGAACATGCTCATCAATCAGATCATCAATCAAGTCAACATGAAAAACAGAGTGGTCATCAGAAAAATGTTTCATAGCATCAAAAATATTGAATCGAACCACACTGTCATCAAATTCCATGGAAAGTGTACCTGCATGCACATCTATCTTGGTTCGGGCTGTTTTCAAAAATGGTCTCCCTAATATGATAGGGACAGCACTACGAGAGGTGTCCTCTTCCATATCAAGAATATAAAAATCAGCAGGAAAGATAAGCTCTTCAACCCGAACCAGGACATCCTCTATCAAACCTGCGGGGTAGGCAGTAGATCTATTTGCCAAGTGAATAACCACACCCGTAGGTTGAAGGGGTCCAAGTGAAAGAGACTTGAAAACAGACATAGGCATAACATTAATAGATGCTCCTAAATCTAGCAAAGCATTCTCAAATTTAGTATTACCTATGATACAAGGCACAGAGAAAGTTCCAGGATCCTTACACTTTTCAGGAATATGAGGGACGGGTTTACCTATAAGAGCAGAGACATCTCTTCCCATGTTGATCCTCTCATTGCCCTTGAGCTTCCGTTTGTGTGTGCATAGATCCTTCAAGAACTTTGCATACCTTGGAATCTGCTTGATTGCATCAAGAAGGGGTATGTTGACTTCCACCTTCCTGAATGTGTCAAGTATCTCTTTGTCAATCTCTTCCATTTTCTTGCTTTGAGTCACCCCCCTTGGTGGGAAAGGAAGAGGAATGGGGGGTGGTTGTTGGGCAGCAGCAGGTGTTGTGCTTGTGGAAGGCTGAGCTGGATGGGATTTTCTGGTACTTGTGTGCTCACTCTCCTCGACCATTTGGCTCTTCTTGTTGGTTGAAACTAGATCATCTTTGTTGAGGTCAGATTCTGGTGTGGGTGTGACAATCTGCTTCCCTGACCTTAGACTAATGGCATTCACATTCTGGTTTGGATTGATCACTGTTTGGGATGGCAACTTGTTAGAATTCTGAGATTGCATAGTGTTGATTGCTGTTGCCATCTGTCCCATCTGATTGGTCAAAGATTGAATGGAGGCCTCTTGTCTTTGAATGGATGCTCTAGTTTCCTGTTGGAATTGGAGATTTTGCATGGTCATCTGTTTCATCAGCTCTTCCAATGAAGGTTGCTGCTCAGTACTAGGAGCTGGTGGTGCAGAATTAGCCTGTTGTTGTCTCTGTTGCTGGACTGGAGGAGGTACATATGGTGGTCTAGAATTGTTCTGAAATTGAACCTTTGAAGGTTGCTGCTGATCAGACCATCTCAGGTTGGGATGGTTCCTCCAACCAGGGTTGTATCTATTGGTAGAGAGATCAAAGTTCTGTGGCTGCTGGTTTCTACTGTTGAAGATGTTGGCGGCATATGCCTCAGGTTGGTCAGCACCAGTCGTGGGCTGCTGCTGCACAGAAGGGCATGCATCTGTGGGGTGCTCAGCGGATGTGCATATGCCACATAATCTAGCAGGCAGGGACAACTTCTTCTGGTTGATGGCCAATTGAGTGACCAAAGTTGTAAGTGAATCTATCTTCTGTTCAAGCTTCTCAACCTTACCAGAACTTGTGCCAACATCATTCACTCCTCTCACTATGATTGCATCGCTGTTGCCCCTTGCATGGAATTGTTGACAATTGGAAGCCATCTTCTCAATCTTGACTCTGGCTTCTAAAGGTGTCATGTCTCCTAGGGCACCACCACTGGCAGCATCAAGCATGTTTCTCTCCATGAGGTTGAGACCTTCATAGAAATATTGAATAAGCAGCTTCTCTGAGATCTGATGGTGGGGGCAGCTCGCACACAGTCTCTTGAATCTCTCCCAATACTCATAGAGACTTTCTCTACTTTGTTGCCTGATGCCTGATATATCCTTTCGGATTGCTGTTGTTCTGCATGCAGGGAAGAATTTCTCCAAAAATGCCCTCTTCAGGTCATCCCAGACTGTGATAGAACCAGGGGCCAGATCGTACAACCAATCCTTGGCTAGCCCCTCTAGGGAGTGTGGGAATGCCTTAAGACAAACATGATCCTCTTGCACATCATGTGGTTTCATAGTAGCACAGACAATATGGAACTGCTTGAGATGTTTATGAGGATCCTCACCTGCAAGACCATTAAACTTGGGCAACAAATGAATTAGTCCAGACCTTAGCTCATACGGGTCATCGGGATACTGGATGCACAAATCTTCAATAGTGAAAACAGGTGCAGCCAGCTCCCTCAATGTCCTCTCACGTGGTGGAGGTTGAGCCATATTTTCAGAATAATCAGAATAAGAATCAGAATTTATAGGAATAGAAGAAAAAGAAGCAGACTCACTATGTAAAGACTCAATAGACTCACTACCTATGGACTGGTTCCTATTTTGTCTAACTAGTCTGTGATAAGTTCTATCAATTTCAGGGTTATATGGATGCAAGTAGCTTGGGTTGCCCCTAGTCATGTACTGAACAGAACACCATGTAGCATAGCAAACTGTCACTAATATACATGACCAAAATAGGCAACAAAATTTTTTATTTTTTTAAAATTTTTTCTTTATTTTTTTCAGCACCCTAAAATCATGAAAACATACCACAAAAAGTTTGAGGACAAAATTCAAAAGGGAACCAAGTCAAACAATTAAATCAGAGACCAAAAACTAAGAAAATAAAACTTGTAAAATAAAAAAGAAATAGTAAAACGGCTTTTTCAGGATCCAGACGAAGGAGTTTTCTGACAAAGTCAGAAAAATCAGATTATTCAGAAAAATCCCTTCGATTTGATATAAAATTCGTCAAATTCCGAGTTACGGGTCAAAAGTTGCGACGATTTGAAGAAAGTGCTGCTAAAACTTGGAAAATTTTTCTGGAACTCACAACCAGTGATGATCTGAGTGATCGTGGTGCCTCGAAACCTTTTTATATGATAAAAGTAGTGTGGATATAAATTTTCGTGCAAAAATTCCACCCACAACTTTGTGAACTAGCAACCACAGAATCAATCAAATACACTAATTGCAACAAAATAGCAAAACAGCAAACAATGCAACTTCAACCGGTTAACAGAATTGACTACTAGACCCTAAATCAGACACGACACACTATAATAACTATACTAACTACGACACTAACTAACTACTAATGACCTTTGGCAAGAACCGATATTCCCCGGCAACGGCGCCAAATTTGATCGAGGCCGTACCCGATACAAATAAAAACAGTTTAAGTATAGTACTAGGAAGTGACTCCTAGGTCGTCTCCCAAGGAATATCTTATCAAGCAAAAGGTCGAACACATAGTATGCATAGAAAACAGGGGGGGGGTTTTATATTGAATATTGAATAATTGAAATCAAAACAGAATTAAATTAAAACGAAGAAACAGATAAGGAAAAGCGGATAAACCCCTTTGGCTCGCGTTCACAACTCTATCATCGGTCACAAAAGATCAATTTCTTTCCTCTTCACTGTCCAACTCGTGAGAATTAAATACTAAGCGAAAATTCAATTCTCACCCCAAAACCCAAACCTCTAATTAAGCATTAAAAGCCTAAGCATGGAGTTTTTACGAGTTTGCATAAATTAAGCATTCATACACATGGATTATCTCTATAGAATGGAACTAAGCAAACCATAACATATCAATAAGCATGAAAACAGTGAATAAAAACGAAATAGCATTAAGAACAAAACCTCAAGAGTATGTGATACATTACCAAAGGGATTTAACCTAAGAGTTTAGCCTTCCATGAAGAAAAATACCAAAAACGTGTAGAAAGGGAAGAGAGAGAAACCCTAGCAGCCTCCACAAGCTTGGAGAGCAAAACTAAGCCTTCTCTATGAGAGAGAATGTAAAAAACGTGAATGGAAGGTCTCTCAAGGGTTTACACGAATTTGGCTTTTTAAATCACAAAACGGGCCTAAATCATGGCCCAAATCCTAAGGAAAGCTTATCTCTAAATTAAATCTAAAAATATCTTATAGATAAAATCTAAATCTTAAAAGATATAACTAAATCTCAACTAATCCTAAAGATAGATTACAATCTTCACTTCATCATATATCTTCTCTTCCAAAATTAAATCTTCATTCCCAAAATGTCCAAAAAGCCCTTGTGCCAAATATGACCTGAAAATAGAAATAGAATTATTAGGCTAAATAATCCCAAATTAAACAATATTCAGAATATTAGTCCAATAAACTCTAAATCACTAAATCAAGCTAAACAATGTCAAATAGGCAACAAGTATCAATAATAGGAGTAAAATAATGCAAGGAATAATGGGAAATAAAATGCTCATCACCAATTATACTCTTGCTTTTAATTAACATAACCACACTTGATCGCATACTTTGTATTCTAATTCTCTTTACTAGTTCTTAGCTATTTCCCTGTTTCTCTTTCTTTTCTTTTTCTTCTTCTCTTCCTTTTCCTTTTTTTTTCTTATTCTTTTCATTAGTTATTCTAACTTTCATCTAACTCCATTCTATTTAACTACCATAATCGCATCCTCTCTATTGTTTTGTCACCTTCTCGCTAAGTTCTTTTACCTGTTACCCTCTTGTATTTGGAATTTAATCTATCATTTTCGTCTCGATTTCATTACTACCCGACCCTTTCTTAATTGAGTTTAATCCGTGCTTTCTTATTTCTTTCGTACTCTAACACCTCTTTTTCCTCACCCTTAGTTTTAACTCATTCTACACCCTTCGCCTATTACAAACACTCTATACTCTTTTACTCTCATGCTTCGGTAATTTCTTTTAACTAATTTCCCTCGATTTTATTTTGTGTTTTTCTACACTTTAATCCCATATTAACTATTTTAATACTTTATCACATTGATTCACTTCGGGGCTCATTCTATGCACATTCAATTTAAATAACTCATTTGTATTTGCGGGGACTACCCTAAGATTCATTAACTTATTCCTTAATTACCCTATTCCTAGTCACCACTATAAACTCCTAGAATTTACTTCTTAAGTAGAGGTAATACGAACCCTTCTTACCTCGGGTTTTTTAAATAGAACCTGGATTTTAGCTCGGCGACGATGACGGCGTCGGTGTTGCTCCTCGTTAGCGGGAACGATCGCGACTGGACCGGGGCAAGAGCTTCGAGCTTCAAGGTTCCCGACACGAGCCCGACACGATCATGAGCCGATAACGGCGTCGGTGAGATCCGGTGGAAGGAGAGAGAAACATCAAGGGAGGAGGAAGAGAGAAAGGGAACTCAAATCAATAGGGGAAAGAGAGGGGAAGGGGTGCTCATAGTGGTGGTGGTGGGTGGTGGTGGGTGGTGGTTCATGGTGGTGGGTGTGGTGGTGGTTGGAGGAGAGAGAGAAAAAGATGAGGGAGAGAGAGATTGTGAGGGAAGAGAGAAAGATCAAGAGGGAGGAGAGAGAGGATCTATGGGGAGGAGGGAGAGCAAGGAGGTGGGTGGTGGCCCTTGGTGGCCCTTGTGGTGGCTGGAGTTGGTGGGTGGTGTTGCTGGTTGATTTGGGTGAGGGAGGGAGAAATGGGGCTGGAATAGGGGTTTGGTTGATTCAGCGCACCATTTATGGTGCTGGCGCTGGAGATTAGCGCCCGCGCGCCTGGGCGCGGTGCTGGGTGCGCCTGCGCGCGCGCTGCGCATCTGATGCGTGTTGGGAATTTTGGTCGCGCGCCTGGGCGAATTGGTGCCTCGCCTGGGCGGGTTTTTCACTGTCTGGTGCACCAATGAACAGTGCACCCGCCTGGGCGAGCTGGAAGCGCGCCTGGGCGAGAATCAGACTTCCAATCTTTGATTCGCCGTAACTTTTTCGTTAACCGTCGGATCGGGTCCAAATTTTTAGACAGGCTTCTTAACCCCTTAAATTTCACATCCAACGGTGGGATTTAATTTCTTAGCATCCTATAATAAATTCCTAATTTTCTCTTTTCGGCTGATTTCTAACATTGGAAACGCCGATTTAACCCCCGATTTCGGTTAGATAATTTTGCCCGTTGTTTCAAATGTGTCCTACACAACCCCTGGTACTCATAGTTACTACTCACCTTGCTCCCAAAATTCTTTAAGCAATTAATCTACTCATTCCTTACACTTTAAACTTATTAATTCACTAATTGTGCTTGGATTTAAATTAGGGATGTTACAGAGTTTCACTAAGGTATCAACTTCTTCATGCAATTCTTCAACTCAAGACCCCAATTTATAGGCAAATCAAGTGCCCATGCAAGCCTACACGCGTCCCACTACCAAAATGAAGCGGTGGAAAGCGGTGCAAGGTGGCAAAGTGGTGGTTCTAGCTAGGTGAGTCATCATCTTCCACTATCTTTGGCCACTGAACTCGTGTTAATCGATTAACACTTTCTGTTAATCGATTAACAGCTTGAGTTTTTAAAAAATTACTATTTTATTCACTTTTCCTCCAAAAATCTTTCTAATATTGTCTCTTAGATCTTTCCCAAGGACTAAACTGCAAAAATCCTTATTTTTAAAGTCCAAATTATTTTCTCTTATTTTTCCTTGAATTATCCTTTTAATATAACCATAGTTTAATTAACAAAACTAATTAATTCCATATAATTAATTTTGTTTAAACTATTTTCTTTTTATTTATTTGGGAAACAAAAATCAGGGTATTACATTTCTGCCCCACTTACAAGAATTTCGTCCTCGAAATTCCGCTTACATAAACAACTCAGGATAATCCTTTCTCATACTATCTTCTGATTCCCAAGTTGCTTCAGATACATCCGCATTTTCCCAAATAACTTTAACTAATGCAATCACTTTTCCCCGTAGCTGCTTTATTCTTCGATCTTCAATTCTGACAGGGATTGTCTCAAAAGTGAGATTCTCTCTCAAAGCCACATCATCAGGTTGAACTTCAATTACCGAGTGTGGATCTGGCATGAACTTCCGTAGTTGTGAAACATGGAAAACATTGTGCAGATTAGACAACGACGGAGGTAAAGCGAGTTGATAAGCAACTGGACCGACACGCTTGAGTATTTGATAAGGACCAATGAATCTTGGTGTAAGCTTCCTTGTTTTCAAAGCTCTCCCAACACCAGTTGTCGGTCTTACGCGAATAAAAACATGATCGCCCTCTTCAAACTCCAAGGGTCTTCTTCTTTTATCTGCATAACTTTTCTGTCGGCTCTGCGCTGTTTTCATCTTTTCTCTGATCATCTGAATCTTTTCAGTTGTTTCTTGAACAAGCTCAGGTCCAATAATCGCTTGCTCCCCCACTTGGAACCAACATAGGGGAGTTTGACACTTCCTTCCATACAATGCCTCAAACGGTGCCATTCCAATACTGGTATGATGACTGTTATTGTAGGTAAACTCTATCAGAGGCAAGAGTTTATCCCAACTTTCCTGACTTTCCAACACGCAGGCTCTTAACAAATCCTCAAGAGACTGGATAGTCCTTTCTGACTGACCATCAGTCTGAGGCTGATAAGCAGAACTCATCCTCAACTTTGATCCCAGAGACTGCTGCAGACCCTCCCAAAACTTCGAAGTAAACCTCGGATCTCGATCCGAAACAATACTTGAAGGTATACCATGCAGGCGAACAACCTCCTTGATGTACAACTCAGCAAACTTATTCATGTGATAACGCATATTAACGGGAATGAAATGCGCCGACTTGGTCAATCTATCAACAATTACCCAAATTGCATCATACCCTCCAACAGTCCTTGGTAATCCAGACACAAAGTTCATTGAAATGCTATCTCATTTCCATACAGGGACATCCAAGGGTTGTAGTTCTCCGCCTGACTTCTTATGCTCAACTTTCGCCTTCTGACAAATCAGACAAGAAGCGACATACGAAGCAACATCTTTCTTTAACCCAGACCACCAAAACAGCTTCCTCAAATCTTGATACATCTTGGTTGATCCCGGATGGATACTCATCCGACTTTTATGTGCTTCGTCCAAGATCAGTCTTCTTATCTCCTGATCTTTTGGAATACAAATCCGATCTTTGAATCGGAGAATTCCATCACTTCCAACTTGGAAGTTTGGTTCCTTTCCTTCCAACATTAGCCTTCTCTTTTCTTGCAGTTCTTCATCTACCTGCTGTGATTCCCGAACTTGGATCAGGAATTCATTGGTGATTTGCAACTTACCAAGCATTATGCATCCTCGTTCAACTTGCATCATCATACTTAGATCGCGAAACTTCTCAATTAAAGAGAATTCCCTGATCATTATCGAGCTCATATGAAGAGTCTTCCGGCTTAAAGCATCAGCTACTACATTTGCTTTACCGGGGTGGTATTGAAGCTCGAACTCATAATCTTTAATAAACTCCATCCAAAGCCTTTGTCTCATGTTCAACTCTTTCTGGTCAAACAGATACTTCAAACTCTTATGGTCACTATATACCTTGAATGTAGTGCCATAGAGATAGTGTCTCCAAATCTTCAGAGCGAAGACAATAGCAGCGAGCTCTAAGTCATGCGTCGGATAATTGGCCTCATGCACCTTTAACTGCCTTGATGCGTATGCTACCACTTTTCCATCTTGCATCAAAACACATCCAAGTCCTTGCCTCGAAGCGTCACAATAAACATCGAAGCTTCTATGTGGGTCAGGCAACACCAACACTGGTGAGGATGTCAACTTTTCCTTCAACAATTGAAAACTTTCCTCACACTTATGATCCCACAAGAAAGGTTGATCTTTACGAGTCAACTTTGTCAACGGCAAGGAAATCTTCGAAAAACCTTCAATAACCCTCCGATATTATCCAGCTAAACCCAAGAAACTACGAACTTCAGTCACAGTCTTAGGCTGTTCCCACTTCAACACAGCTCCAACTTTAGCTGGATCCATAGCAATGCCTTCCTTGGTGATAACATGTCCTAGAAAATTCACCTTGTCCAACCAAAACTCACACTTAGCAAGTTTGGCATACAGTTGCTTCTCCTTCAAGATTCCCAACACAATCTTGAGATGTTCAGCATGTTCCTCTGGACTCTTGGAGTAGATAAGAATATCATCGATGAACACAACCACGAACGAGTCCAAATAAGGTCTGAAGATTCTGTTCATGTAATCCATGAAGATAGCAGGAGCATTTGTTAGCCCAAACGGTATAACCACATACTCATAATGCCCATATCTCGATCGGAAAGCTGTCTTCGAAATGTCTTCATCCCGAATTCGAATCTGATGATATCCCGACCTTAGATCGATCTTATAAAACACTGAAGCTCCTCGAACTTGATCCATAAGATCATCAATCCTTGGCAGAGGATACTTGTTCTTGATCGTTACCTTATTCAGCTGACGATAGTCTACGCACATCCTCATACTACCGTCCTTCTTCTTAACAAACAACAACGGAACTCCCCAGGGCGAAACACTTGGCCTTATCATTTGCTTCAGCAGCAATTCTTCAATCTGTTTCTTCATCTCGGCCATCTCCGGTGGTGCCATCCTATACGAAGCAATAGAGATAGGTCCGGTTCCAGGTACGAGATCGATTCCAAACTCAATCTCACGCTTTGGCGGTAATCCTGGAATTTCTTCTGGAAATACTTCCGGAAAGTCTTTAACCACCGGAATATCCTCAATCTTTACTTCCTTCTTCACTTCCACAGTTGAGGAGAATAGACAAACATACCCCTTAGGTTCAAAACTTAGGGATTCATGGTTTCGGAATTGGATTGTCTTTTCATCACAGTTTAAGATAACTTGATTTCGGTTCAACCAATCCATTCCTAGGATCACATCTATTTTGAGCATGGGTAAACAGATCAAATCTACTAAGGATGTATGGTTTAGGACCATTATCTTACAATCCTTGCAAACCTTAGAAACAACACAAGGATTGTTGATGGGGGTTTCAAGCTGTAGTTGATAGGGTGACTCAGATACTACTAACTTCAAACGATTTATACACTCATAAGACACAAAAGAGTGTGTGGATTCGGAATCAAACATAACAACACATGGTTGGTCATTAAGAAGATAGATACCTTGGATCAGACCAGGTGATGGGGTTGGTTTAGTTCCACTTAAAGCAAACACTTTTCCAGCAACAGTGGGTTTGCTTGTTCCCTCCTTCTTTACTGGCTCCTTGCATTCGCGAGAGTAGTGCCCTTTCTTTCCACAGTTAAAGCAGAGACCATGTTGAGCAGCATAGCAGTTGGTTCCGAAATGGACACGATTACACTTCTCGCACTTACGATTGCTTGTTTGAGGAGTACCCTTACCACCATTCACTTCCTTTCCCTTTCCTTTCTGAGGATAAGGACCCTTACTCCGATTGTTGAAATTTTTCTTCCTGATAGGTCCAAACCCTGATTGACTCCTCCTTTGTGCCTCTTCCTCTTTCTTATCATCTTCATAAACTCGGCACATCTCAACTAAAGCAGGAAAACTTCTAATCTTCTGATACCCAAAAGCAGACTTTATTTCCGGCTTGAGTCCATTATCAAACTTGATACATTTGGACCTCTCGTTCGGATTGAGTTGGTAGTACGGAGAATACTTGATAAGTTCCTCGAACTTCGCTGCGTACTCCCCTACACTCATGTCTCCTTGTCTCAGTTGCATAAATTCCAACTCCTTCTTTCTCCTTTGATCCTCAGGAAAGTATTTATTGAGAAATTTCTCAACAAACACATCCCAAGTAATCAACCTTCCTTCATAATTCAGAAGTTGCATGGTGTGATGCCACCAATTCTCAGCTTCACCGCATAACATGAAAACTGCGAACTTCACCCTTTGAGCATCGGTGCATTCCATAGCACGGAAGATCTTGTTCAACTCCTAAATCCAACGATTCGCTTCCTCAGGTTTATGACCTCCTTCAAACTTCGAGGGTTTAAAGCGTCGAAATTCCGAGAAAGTCTTTGACTCCTAATTTTCCACTTGCATAGGCTGAGGTGGCGGATTAGCTTGTTGTTGTTGTTGACGCATACCCATTAACACATCCGTCAACCTTTCTATGGCCTCGGCCATATGGTTGTTATTGTTTCTAGCAGACATCTTAAACCTGCACTAAAGATTCTATATCAGGCTAAAATCCTAACAAGAAGTATGCATAACGCACCTCTTTTCAATTCTAAAACTAACCAAAGCAGATACTAAGGCAAACATCCAGGACAGGTATTACCTTTTGGAGATCACAGATCAGCATCAGTTCGCAGGATCACAGCTCTGATACCAACAAATGTGACGCTCTCAAAACATAACTTTATTTATATTAAATAAAGTATATTTATAGAGCGTTTGTAAATCATATAGTAATTTCATGGAAAACTTTTTCTTTTTATACAACAAAGTTTCACATCAAAACCCTTGACTCGAAAATATATTTATTTCAAAATAAACGGTGGAATACCTGTTTTGTACTTTCAGCGGAAACGATTTTCAAAACGATTAGCGTGGTTGCAATTAAAATAATTTTAAGGATCATAATAACCATGCAACCATAGCCCATATATATAAAACCCAGGTACCCAAGTAACAGAGATAAAAGTCGAGGTAGCGAAGTATAAGGATACAGATCAGCAAATATAAAATAACAACTCTCATAGACCCTCTCAAACTATATACAATATAACACAAGTCAAAATAAAAGAGTCTTCGAGAGCTGAGCTATGATCCACCCCACGCTGATGCCTGATCCTTGGTCCTCCAAAAGCTGAACACTACATCCTACCATGGTCCCCATACTGCACATACTAAGAGAGAGTCACCACATCACTGGCTGTCAGGAGCTGCCCCATCCACGTCCTCTACGGGGTCCTCCTCCTCCTCCTCCTCCTCATCCGGCACCACAGGAATAGCAGTGCGACGCATTGGCTCAGGTGAGAGTGCAAAATGTACCCTGGTGGTTGGACCAGGACGAGGAGTGGCCATAGCAGTAGCCTCATCAGAAGTAGAAGGACGAGTACGGGTAGTAGGGCGTCTGACATGTAAGTTATAAAAACGACGGCCAGGACGTGGTGGTGGAGTACCAAAACGATAAGTATAAGCCGGGGGAATGTGCAGTATGTAGATCATGGGGATGCGAAGTCTACGAGGTCGCACTCGAGCAAGGGGGTTAGGGTGACGAAAGATCACGTCAACCTCACCCTCGAACACCGCTCGGTGCTCCTCGTAGTCCCACACTCCTCTACGGAGTGGGCGCAACTCCACGTATGTCAGGTAACGAGCCATCACCTGCAAGGGCATAGGGAGTCAGTATATACTAACACATAATCAAATAGACAGGGTAATACTTAAGTAGTTGGGTCTTTATTTAACAAGAACCATTAATTCCTTTGCTAATCAATTATCATTTACCATTAATCAATTAACATTCCCTTGATAATCAATTAGAACTTTTCAATAATCAAATATCATTTCTTAACAATTAATCCCACATGTTAAACATCAACACCAAGGCATAATCATAAATAATCACTAACATGTGTAGTCACGATGTATCTCATCTTATCAGTGCATGATTGTTGGCCAACTACAACAGATAGGCTTCCGTGGAACCTTTAAAAAAAAACATGCCCGGTACCCATAATGAGTACCTCATCGAACTCGGCCCGCAAATAAATCAACACCCCTAGAGCTCTTAGAAATGTTGCCGACGTATCCCGTAGGATTACGCCTCATCGAGTCCAGCATCAAATGACATGCCCACACGCACGTGTGTATTTCCGGAAACAGAAGGTGCACCCCGGTCACCGACACTCCCCCGTGAACCCTTTGGAGCAAACACTCACACAAGTGTTCCTCGAGTTCAACCAAAAGGGATATGCCCACGCCTCACGGACGTGTCTCCATCAGCTCATCGCTGTGGGAAACCATAATGCAGATGCTATGCATGATTTCATCAAATCAATAATGCCCAGTGTCATTTAAGTTGTTTGAGGTTTGTACTTGGCATAGTTGAACTTTATTTTCCATTAAACTTACTTCAATTCAATTTAGTTTCAGCCTTTAATTGATTTTCACACTTTGATAATCAATTAAATAGTTAAATTCTGATCATTATTGCAAAAATCCAGTCAATAATCGATTAAAGGAATCTGTTAATCGATTATCCCTTTGTACATTTCAAACTGATCAGAATTTCAACGTGTTAATCGATTAACAGCTCGTGTTAATCGATTAAATAGTGCAGAAAAACACTGCTGAACTGGTTTTTATGTATCAAACTCATGCCAATCCAATTTTAACCAAAACTAACCTCCAAACCAACTTAAATACAGTATATTAAACTTGTTCATAGAATCAATTACATTAAATAACATCAACATCACAGAATCATCATGTTTTTCCCCAATTTTAACCTAAAACACAACTTAACATATCAAATCATTAACCACTCAATTTCAGATCAAATTGAAAGTTCATTTAGCTTTAGATACCATCATCTGACATGTTCCAATTTTGGTTTTTGGTCAAATTGGCCTCCAAGCCATTGTCCTCTAACCTAGTGCCCTTTGAACCTCATGGTGGTTCAACCTATACTCAAATCAATACCACAATCTATTCTAGCATTAGTAAAGCTTCTCCCTTACCTCAATGAAGCTTTTTGGATAGGTACACAGCAAAGAAACTCACAGAATCACCAAACTCCAATTGCTCTGTTTTCGGTTCAATCACAGGTTCAAGAGAGCAAGTTTGGCAGAGAATTTGACATAGCAGTCGTGCATGAAAACGAATAATCTTGATCAATATAGAAACTAGACATTGCAAGCTTTAATCAGAAACTGAAATGACACGATTTGAGGACCTCTACCTACCAAAATCGAAGGCTTGAACTTGGCACCTCAAAACTGAAAACTGCAGAATTCAGTTTCTTGGTCCCAACGTGAGCTAATTCGTTCTCCTTGTACAAGCCACCAAATTACACGATTCTTGTCTTGAATTGAAGGTCTCTTTACAAGCTTTAAAATGGTGTAAAGCTTACAATTTGTGTGTCGGTAAGGATTGAGAACGAAGATCAAGAACAAAGGGTGTTTGAGTTGAGAATTTGACTGAGTTTCACTAAGGTATCAACTTCTTCATGCAATTCTTCAACTCAAGACCCCAATTTATAGGCAAATCAAGTGCCCATGCAAGCCTACACGCGTCCCACTACCAAAATGAAGCGGTGAAAGGCGGTGCAAGGTGGCAAAGTGGTGGTTCCAGCTGGGTGAGTCATCATCTTCCACTATCTTTGGCCACTGAACTCGTGTTAATCGATTAACACTTTCTGTTAATCGATTAACAGCTTCAGTTTTTGAAAAATTACTATTTTATTCACTTTCCCTCCAAAAATCTTTCTAATATTATCTCTTAGATCCTTCCCAAGGACTAAACTGCAAAAATCCTTATTTTTAAAGTCCAAATTATTTTCTCTTATTTTTCCTTGAATTATCCTTTTAATATAACCATAGTTTAATTAACAAAAATAATTAATTCCATATAATTAATTTTGTTTAAACTATTTTCTTTTTATTTATTTGGGAAACAAAAATCGGGGTATTACATATGTCTTTCTTTATAAGCTACTAGTGTAGTATTATCGCCATTGAAACATGAATGTCAATATTAATTATTATTCTACATGTTATGTACTTTTCAGTCATTTAACATGTTTAAATTAGTTGCACAGCTAGTTTTGTCAAACAGCTCTAGTTCAATAAGCTAGCTATACAGCTATAAGCTCACACCTATAATCTCACAGCTATAAGCTAGGTTCACAGCTATCAGTTATAAACTCACAGCTATCAGCTACAAGCTCACAGTTATAAGTTAGTTTTGTCAAACAGAGCCAAAGAAAGCAAAGTACAATGTATGTTTTCAATCTTTGCATTAAAAAATAACAAGGGAAAGGAAGCATAAAATTGATAATCATATAATTTAATTAACAAAACTTAATTTATAGGTATATCACAATGCATATTTGCATGCCCCTTCGTGTTGTGGAAACCCCTTCAAGTTTTATTCTAAAATAATATTTGAAATTAAAACATTCAATTCATTAATATTAATTTAATGTAAAAATAAATTAATGAATCAATTTTATAAGTAATGTGTAATTAAAAAAATAAAATTAATTAAATAAGTATAATCGAGTCTTAAGAATGTGGTGTAAAGTCTTAAAAGTTTTAACTTGAGTATTAATGAATGGAATACTGACATGGCAAACTTTTAAAAATCATAAGCCGTGTTGCATGAATATGGTACAAGGTACGATATTTTTTAAAAAGTTAGGGTACGGATATGTTCTTTTATATATTTATTTTATTAATATAATTATATATAAATTTAAAAAATAAAAAATTGCAAAAATAAAAATATAATCAACAAATTGAAATTCATAGGAGTTAATAATTTCCTACAACAGTGATCGCACAACTTTTAATGTTTGCACTTTGTAACAACTAATAACAAATCATAAACATTCAAAAATAAAATAAAATAGGAAAAAAAAAAAAGAAAAGCAGTGCATAATAGGAAAAAAAAGGTTGAACTCCTAAACTAGTTTAAACACTCAGTGTGCAAAAAAAAACATAATATGAGCACCAAACTACTTTCATTGCTCTAAATCAAGATAGTATTTAGGTTTAATTATGTCCCCAATCCTTGAGCTTTCGGGTTATTTTGGCATATGCCCTTATTCTTTTTTTTTTCATTGTTTACGTCCTTAAAGTTTGCTCCGGTTTAGAATATACCCCTTAATACAATTTTCGGCTGTCGATGCTGACTTAGATAATCGGAAACTCATGTCATCCACTCGTTTTTTGACAAGTGGATATTAGTTTTTTTAAATAAAAAATAAATATTTTATTTTATTTAAAATAAATAATTTATATTTAAAAAATTATATAATTATTTTTTAAAAAAAAAAGAAGAAGAAGAAGAAGACGACAATTGAAGAAGAAAGAAGAAGAAGAGGGGAGGGAAGGGAAGGAAGAAGATCGAACGAAGGGAAGGAAGAAGAAGAACAGCCGCCGCCGCCGCTGGCGGCGGAAGGAAGAGGAAAGGAAGAAGAGGCTCTCTCTCTCTCTCTCTGTGCTGCAGCGGCGGCTCCTCTTCTTCCTTTCCTCTTCCTTCCGCCGCTGCCGTCGGCTTCTTCTCCCTTCCTTTCTTCTTCCTTTCTTCTTCTTCTTCTTCGTCAGATCTGTCTTCTTCTTCTTCTTCTTTTTTAATAATTTTAAATTATTAATATAAATCATTCATTTTAAATAAAAATAATTTTTTAATTTTTAAAAAAATTAAAATCCATGTGGCAAAAAAGGAGTAGATGACATGGCTTTCCGGTGATCCACGTCAGCACCGGTTGGCCGAAAAATTGCATTAGGGGTATATTCCAAACCGGAGCAAACTTCAGGGACATAAACATTAAAAAAAAAGAATAAGGGCTTATGCCAAACAAACCTCAAGGATTGGGGACATAATTAAGCCTAATATTTACTATTCCATTACAACAACAACAAAAAAAAAACAGAGAAATTTTTAAAGAAAATGAAAATCAAAAGTAACAGTTAGTGAGAGATCGAACAAATTAAAACAGAGAGAGGGGAGGTAATTTAGAGGGAGACACCAAACTGATGAAGGAGGGGAAGTATAGCGAGAGGCACCCCGAGAGGCACCTCGAGGAGCGAAGGGGTTCAAGCACAGCGAGCGGTAGAGGGGGCCAAGCACATTGAGGGACGGAGAGGATCAAGCCAGCGAGAGGGGAAAGAGATTTGAGACTTGGAAGTGTTTTTTAGAGTTAGAATGAGAAAAAAATTGGAAAAAAAATGGTTTTCCCTTATCTCTGTGAACAAAACACATCCTTTGGAGAAAAAAATTTATGTTCAGCCGTACTTACACGATGGATATGTACTTATTCAAGTACCAATTTTTTTTTTTAATTATTTTTTGATTGGATATATAACATATACGTATCGAGTGCGTCTACGACAGCCAAATAAGGATACCCATTATTTAGAAATCTTAAGAGATAAGATGCTCTAATAAACAAATTTTCTAATATAAAGTTTTTTTCTCGTTAATAAAAGAGACGTGTGCTCATTTTTATTTACTACATATTGACTTTGCTTGGTCTCCTAGTACGGGAAATATATTTATTTATTTATTTATTTATTTTATTGGATATGAAATGACAGTAAATATATTCAATTGTAAAGATTAGACATATGAAGGTCATGGTATATTTCTAATGAAAATATGGCAATATTTTAGCATTATCGATTATTACTATTTGAAGTTGAGAGATACACGAAACTTTCACTTTCTTCGTTATTTTTTTAAATGAACTTTCACTTTCAAACATACACTGCTGAGTTGAAATTAATGTTGAACAAAACATTGAATAAGGAAATAAAAAGTATTTTATTGAATAAAAATAATAAATAATGTTCTCATATTTAATTGTATACATTATTAGAAGACAAACTGTGTACTAACAATGTAAATATTTTCTTACAATATCAAAGCTTTATACTTCATTTCTATGTTAATAATTATTCATTTGTAAGCAAAATTAATGCTCCTTCCGTTCTTATATATAACACCATTTTATTATATTTCACGTTCATTAAGAAAGTTGATTAATTTAATTAATGATATTAGTAATGTGAAAATTTGATATGTATTTTCAAAATTACTCTATTAATAATATTGAGAATTTAAAAAGTGTTAAGTAAATAAGAGAATTTGAGAAAATAAGTAATTAATTGTATGTCATTCAAAATTGGTATGAGGTCTAATAGGGACAAAATAAAAATATCAAAAAAATAATATATATATATATATATATATATATATATATATATATATGGTCGGAGAAAATACATATGAATGATTGATGAAATATTAATAGTTTTACACCGAGTTTAAATGATAATAGTGTGAATTAGGTTCTATGAGTATGGCTATGGCGCTTGAGATATGGCTATGGTGTTTGATATTGTTTACCGAGTTAATTAGCTTTACTTCTTATTTTCCCTAAGGTTTTCCTAAAAGTTTTTTTAATGGCTATGGTGATTATCCAAACTATTGGCTACTGTTGTGGTGTATCTAATGATGATCCTGAATTGAAGGAAGTGGTGCTATTTATATTGTTCTTTGTTTGTCAATGAGGTGTGCCCTTGCCTTGGCTTTGTTCCAGGCTCGGTCCTAACTTAATTTGGGTCCTAGGGCGAAAAAAATTTGGGGCCCCTAATTAAAAAAAAATATTAAAAGCAAATCAATTAAAAATTTAGTTTAAATGCGAATAATAAATTAAAACAATGACAACAATCAATAGTAGAATTAATTATTAAAAAATAAAATTTGAAATAATATAAAAAGTTATTTAGTAAAGAGATAATAAAATACCTTTTTCATGTTGGATTACAAAAATAAAGTTCATTACTTCATATATTTTTAAATTAAGTGAGCAAATGAAAAAAACAAATTAAAATATTATGCTAAAAATCATTGATAGTTTAAAAATAAAAAGAAATTGTAATTATTAAATTTTTTTTCAAAAATAAATGTACCATTAAAACAAATTATGAGTCCCTAAATTTTTTGGGTCCAGGGCGGCCGCCGTTGCCACCCTCCATCATGGCCGGCCCTGCTTTGTTCATTGGTTAATAGATTCACTGTACTCTAAGGAAGATATCTCGTTTCAAAGTTTTATAAGTCGCGTCGCTTTGTTAAGTTCCTAAAGTAGGTCACTCATTACCTAGGCGTCATCACCGCATGAAGTTGACGAAAATAACCCACTTTAACAATAAAATAATAATGACAATTGATGAATTCAAAATAATAATAATAATAATAATAATAATAATAATAATAATAATAATAATGACAATTGTCTCTTTGGACTCGGATGGGCTTTTATTACTCCCTTCGGTCCTATATATAAGTCACATTCTAGAAGAATTTTTTGGTCTTATTTATAAGTTACTTTGTATTTTTTAGGAGACATTTATTGTTATTTTCTCTTATTTGCCCTTTGCCCATTAATGTGAAGTAATACATTGTGAAATTCTCAATGCAAGTTGAGAGGGTAAGAATGTAATGTTGAAGTATTTTTTTAAAGTTTCAAGAAATCTAACTATTTTTCTTGGTCCGTGTGATATGGTTAAGTATGCCCTATAAATAGGACCAAAGGGAGTAACATATTGAACTTGATTATTGAATTCGGCCTTTGCTATTATTTTTGGGAAATTGCTTTCTAGCCCACATTTCTGACTTTTTGGCCCCCATTTATAATTTGCGAGGACCAAAATACCCTCAGCGTGTTAACATTTTCGGTTCTACAGTACCGGAAAAAACATTCCGGTACTACAGAGACGAAAGAAAATTAAACATTATTTCGGTTTTTCTGAACCGGAATATTGCTTTCGGTTCTACAGTACCAGAACAAATAAATTTGTATGGGAGGTACTACACAACCGGAATATTGCTTCCGGTTCTACTGTACCGGAACAGATCTTCTTGGCCTTATGTTTATCACCACATCTTCAACTTGGTTTCCAGTTTCACTTTAACATGCCCTCCTTGTTTCATCTTCAACTTCCAAATGCTCTTCTACCTCTCCACTATTATTCCTCAATTCAGGTCCTTCAGGAGGACTATTTTCCAAGGAACTTGCATCAACAACAACATCATTATTATTAAGCACAAAAGATGGAATCCCAGTAGGATTGGTAACTATTGGAGCTCTACACATAGGACAATTAGTATGAGCTGCAAGCCAAGTATCAATACAAGGTAAATGAAAAGCATGATGACACTTTGGCAAAAGCCTTAGATTCTCATCTTCTTGGAACTCACTCAAACAAACAAAACAATCAGTTCCTTCAATCAAACCCTCTCCTTTCTTATACTTACAAACTGTGATGGCACTGATAATTGATTCATGTTGATATGCCAAATATGATGGTCCACCAAAACACCATGTTCCTCATCAAGAAAATCATCATGGTTCACCTATGCTTGTTGTTGCCTTGATGTTATAACTGATACACTCCTTCTTCTTGTTGATAAAAACGTGGTGTAGATGGCATGGCAACAAACAACAAAGAAAGCAGCAAGGAGAAGGGTAAGATATATGATCAACTGAAACAAGGAGGCGAAGTAGAATTTTTGTTCCGGTACAGTAGAACCGGAAGCAATATTCCGGTTGTGTAGTACCTCCCAAACAATTTATTTGCTCCGGTAATGTAGAAGCTGAAGCAATATTCCGGTTCAGAAAAACCGGAAATAATGTTTAATTTTCTTTCGTCTCTATAGTATCAGAATGTTTTTTCTGGTACTGTGGAACCAGAAATGTTAACACGCTGAGGGTATTTTGGTCCACGCAAATTATAAATGGGGGCCAAAAAGTCGGAAGTGGGGGCCAAAAAGCAATTTCCTTATTTTAGGGGTGTTAGTTTTTTGACCCACCTTGTTAATTTGTTGACCCCTTATTTATGTGAAAATCTCATAATAACCTTACTAACATCCAATAATCCCAAAATATCCCCCTCTTATTCCATCCTTATCCATCCCCTTCTTCCATCACTATAAGAAAAACCTTCTATTGCAACAACTTTTTGCAACGATCAAAAATGTCGTTGCAGAAAACAAGTGTTTTGCAACGACTTAAAAATGTCGTTGCGTAAGACAGATGTTTTGCAATGACTTAAATATGTCGTTGCGAAAAAATGTCTTAAGCAACCTTTTTTTTTATGTCGTTGCAAAAGCATTTGATTTAGGCAACATTTTTAAGTCGTTGCAAAACAACACTTTTATGCAACGACTAGCCATTGCCAAAGATATTAAATAATAATAAAAAAACAAAACCCTACTTTAAGATTAGATCAGGCACACAAAGCCCAAAGCCTACTTTCATCGATATTTCCATTTATCACTAATCTTCTTCTCTTCTTCCCAATTCTTATCATCCTCGCCATCTCCAACTTTCTCTACTCACCAATTCTTCCATCTCTGAAAAATCGCAGTTTTCCCTCACTAGCTAATCCCTAACCGCTTCTAAAACCCTCTCAGCCCTCATCAAACCTGTGCCTCATCACCTCCCCTCCCTTTACTAATCTCTCAGTGCTATCTCCATCACCTAACCCCATCGTGGCTCGCTTCTCGACCGCCACCTTACGCACCTCGCCCTAACTCCATATCTACGGATGTTGTGTCGCCTTCTTTCTCCGTTTTCACTCAACCATCTCTTCTATCGGCATCTCTTCAAAGCCACCAGATGGAGGGGTGACTTTGTTCGGTCACGGCGACACCAGTGCTGCTACTATATGGATCTGGCTCGATCACGTCTAATGAAACCCTAATTTCTTGTCGATATTCTCATCTGCCCATCCCCCAAGGATTGGCGCACTCCATCGGGTACTCTTTCTCTTCATAGGTCTGTTATCACTTCTCAATCCTATCGTTCTCTCTCACTCCCTCTCACCCGTGTCATTCACTCTCTCTCACATAGTTCGAAGCCTTTCACAATCCTCATATGGCGATTCTAGTGAGGGGTGGAAGTCTAGTGGTTCGATGTGGGAGAGAAATTGCGATTGAGATTGTTATGGGCTCAATGGGTGAATCTAAGATGGTTCCGGTAATCAAAACTTTGGTTCGGTGTTGGCTCGGGATGAAGGTAATGTAATTACCCTATCTATCTACCTTACTGGTTTCAGTCCTGGCTACTTTTCCATGTTGAATGTTTTATTCTTTTTTTTTGTTTATCTGCATACTCGTAAACTATTCTATTGAATTGGGGTTTGAAGAGGTTGCGGTTTAGTGGTGGGAGGAGGATGTAAGTTTGAAGGAGATGATATAGACTGCTTATAGTACGATTTTGGGTAAATAGGTTTTCGTTACACACTCCCTAATAGGATGAAATTCTTTGTCTTAATTTCAGATTTTGGCTAAAATCTTGAAGAAACCGTGGAAGCTAGCTAGTTCTGAAATTGGTAAGTTGAAATCCAATTAAAGGCTTATACATCATTAAAAGTAATGCATGGGATAGTGTCCTCTATAATATATTCAAATTCCTTCAAAGTATATATATTGATCGAAAATTATGGCTAGGTTTAGTTGGGCATCTAATCCTGATTGCTCTCCTAGCTTTGGGTGCCTTTTAGATGTTTTTGGTTTTTTCTTATCCAATCTTGTTTTAATATTGATTTTCAGGTGTTGGTGTTGGTGGTAGCACTCACTTTTCAAATTTCGAATCTCCCCCTCTCACATTCATCTCCTTCCTCCTACCACTCTCACTTTCTCTCACTTTCTTCCTTCCTCCTATCTTCAACTTGTCACACATATTTAAGTTAAGGTATGTATATGCTTCTTCCTTTCTCTTGATATTACTCTCCTTTTTCATGTTCTTCTTCTTCTTCTTCATGTGTTTGTTTTTTTTTATTTTTGGTTTTTTGCATTATAGTGTAGAAATGTTGTTAGAAATCATGATTTAGAGGTTCATAGTTATAGGTTTTTGTTGTTTAATGTCTAGGGTATGTTTATTGAAATTTTGTTTGACTTTGTAAATGATATGGGGTAAAAATCGATGATGCTGTGATTATCGTCGAATCTACCATTGATGAGGGTTAGCACACTTAGGCTCCAGCGAGGGTGTTAAATTTCAGAAATTTTAACACCCTCGCTGAGGGTGCAGCGAGGGTACCAAAAATTTAATTTTTTTACTCTCGCTTTGGGTGCAGCGAGTGTGTAAAAATTTGTTTTTAAACATACTCGCTTGGGGTGCAGCGAGGTTCTTTTTTATTTGCATTTTATATATATTACTAATTATATTTATTTTTTTGCATTGTATATATTATTAATTTGACCTTGTATTTTGAAATTTTAGATGCCGAGGATGAAGAACGCAACCGTCAACGACAACGACGAGATGCCCTTGAGGGAGTATATGACAGTGTCCGCAAGGCGAAGGCGGTGACGGGCGGAGCAAGGAGAACCTTCCCAGACCGCTCCTGATCGCTGGTCTTCTTTTGATGATGATGACGATGATGATGATGGTGCTGATGAAACACAAACTGAGATCGTCGTTGAGGATCCTCAGGATACTTCTTTGTTGAAGTCTTATGACGTGCACCAGGCAAAACACATATGGCAAGGACGGGTAAGTATTTGTAACGAGACCAAAAATTAATTTAAATTTAATTTTATCTATTTCTTTAATTAATTGAAATTTAATTTAATTTATTTCTTTAACTAATTAGACTTGTTTTAAATTTTGCAGGATCGTCTCCTAAACTTATGCCACAACCACGTCTTTGATATGCTCTTATTAGATGAAGTGTCACACCAAGTGCGTGAAATCGTGGAGGCATCCGGATTGGCACCATTGATCTCATCATCATACAATATGGGGATAGGCGGTTGCTTGGAGCATTTGTTGATAGATGGTGCGGGGGTTTTGATTGGATGGAATAAACCCAATCAGGCTGAGGCAGTGGAGCTGATGAAGCGATTGCTTGGCATGGATAATGTCGAGGTTGTTAAAGACGCGTTGGACATGAAAAGTGGGGCAATAAGGTTCAACACGCTGAAGGATTTGTACATCAGATCATGTAGGAGCCGGCGTTATGAGATTGCGGCCAGGTGTTATCTGCTTTACTTGGTGGGAACTACATTGTTCACAGATAAGACAAATAATTCTATTGGTTGTCACCTGCTGCGCGCCTTCGAGGACCTCACTGTCGTTGATCAATACGCATGGGGTGCTAGTGCACTCGCGTATTTATATGACCACTTGTCCTTCGCGAGCAATGCGAATAAGCTCTTTTTGGCTGGCTATATGTCTTTGCTGCAGGTAAACAAATATAAATTCATTATATTTCTTTAAAATATTTAAAATAATTATTTGATGGTTGGGTTAATGTCACTCTCTTTGCAGGCATGGATACTAGATCAATTCCCATCTATTGGTCCATGTGTTATACTTAGAGCCAATTATGATGAGACCATGCCTCAATCTTCAGGTGGAGTTCGCAACAATCAGTGCCAAATTCTGAATACACCTGTCGCATGTTTCTCGAGAGGCTCACTGCTGAGTAGGTTGCATGGCAGCCTTACGACCCCGGGCACCGAGATTCCTGGCCGTTCGAGGAAGTATCTTTCTATTCCGGATATTTGCAATATGGTATGATGCGAAGGGTTTATCTTCCGGATAATGTTTTGCGTCAGTTCGGATACATTCAGAGTATTCCTCAGAATCCACCTATTGGAGTACCCCTCCCCTCAGTTATTTATGAGAGTTTTGCGAAGTGGCACCTCCATATTTTGGACGACGCTACAAGAGGAGGTCACATCACCTACGATGGTGAATATGAATCGCAATATTATGATTGGCTGCACATGGTTTCACATCCTTTTCTCTTACCCACCTCGGTCAGGGTGGGTCGTCCTGAAACTACATTACTTGTAAGTTCAATCATTACTTGTAAGGTATATTAATATTTTATTAAATTTTTAATATTAGCTATGTATTGATGTTTTTTTACAATCCAAGGTCCTCGAGCCGTTGTTGTTGCTGCCTGATAATCCCTACTTGGATTTATTAAGGCGTGTGCATCAGTTGCCTGTGCCACCACTTACAGAAAAGATAACCCAGGTTGTCGAGATGAGTAGGGGTAGGGGAAAGGGAAGGGGAAGGGGTAGGCAACGACGAGAGTAGGAATTGACTTTGTGTTTTATGACTTTACGTTTATTTGACTTTATGTTATTGACTTTTATATTTATAGTACAGTATGATATTAACTCTCTAAATAATACAATGATATCCATCAAAAATAAATTTTTCCGCAAATTAATTATTGATTAGGGTTTAATATATGATATTTCTGAGCATTACTTAACTCCTCTTTACAATGGATTTGGCTTGCTTCTTAAGTAAATATTAGGATTTTATTATTTTTTTAGTAAGTTTAGGTAATTTAGAATCCTTGAACGTTTTGATTCGTTTTGGGTTTGATTTCAGGAATTTGAAGCTTTATTTGATGATTTATGCTATGGAATGGAAAGGAGTTTTGAAGACCATGAGATTGGAGCTGAAATGGAAAGGAATTTTGTTTAGTAATGTTGTCTACGCCCAGGCGCGTGCTAATCACGCCCATGCGTGATGGGGTTCAAAAGCCAGAAGTTGGGTGCAAGTGTCAGAAGTCAATTAATCAAAAGTGCACCAGTTCAGGGAGATTCACGCTCAGGCGTGGGGTATGCCACGCCTAGGTGTGTGTACCACGAGAATAAGGAGTGAAGTCACGTCTAGGCATGGATCTTGTGCGCCTAGGCGTGAGTGCTGCAAGTTGGGCCTATCTATATTGAAGATTTCAAGGATTCTAATAGATTTATCTTTTAGATTTATTTTAGATTTATTCTAGATTTATTTAAGATTTATCTTTAAGATTTATTTATAGATAGATTTATTTACAGATAGATTTATTTAGATATAGATTTATTTTAGGTTAGCTTTATCTATATATACTAGGATTTAGCATTAGGTTTAGGTAGCAATTCAGATACAATAGAGAATACTGAAAGCAATTAGGATTAGAGAAGAGATGTTAGAAACATATCATTGAGAGCAAGGAGGCAAGGCAAGGCAAGGATTGAAGATCAACATTGGAGGAATCCAATTGAGGGTTTGAAGATCTCTTGGGGTAAATTTATTATTGTCTATGATTATGAGTTCTTCCCTTAATTCTTGTATTTCTTCTCCCATTATGTGTAACTAAACCTCTTGTTAGGAATATGGTGTAATTGTATGGATGCTGAGATAGTTATTTGAATTATGTTTCCTGTTTTTCCTTCAAATCTATTGTTCGATTGTGTTTTAATTACAATTCATGAAAGTAGCTAGTTTATGTTTTGCTTTGAATCTCTAATCCAACATGAAGGATCTGAGGATTAGAATAGGTCGTTCTTCCAAACATTATAACCGCATAGTGTGTAGGGATATAGCTGCGGCTTATATGACTTATATGTTCCAGTGTGCTTAATTAATGATTATTTGTATGTCAAAATCACTTAAGGGATTAAGGGTTCTCATATGAATAAGAAACGTAAATTCACAGAGGGATCTGGTTTTTACTACATCTGGAATGTGGTGGATTTGTGGGGGAAAAACAGAATAAGATTCATAATTAGTAACTTAGGTCCTGCAATGAAACCGTGTTCCTAACCTTTTCCATAATTGTTCTAAATACTCTTTATTTTATGTTTTGTTTCATTCTACCTTTTCTACATTCTGTTCTTAAACTCTAAACCAAACTCAAGTTTCACGTAGTAATTACTATTTGCCTAAGAATTATTAGAAACAATTTGCAATGCCCGAGTGGAACGATAATTTTACTTACTCTGTATTACTTGTGATCCGGTATACTTTCCGGTAGTCTAACAAGTTTTTGGCGCCGTTGCCGGGTATTGAAATTCGATTCTAGTAATTGTTAGGTTTTATTTTGTAATTACTTGTGTAACTTTACCTTTTTCATATATAACTATTCTGTTAATGATGACTTAGATTGCATGAGATTTATTTCGGATTCACCTTCTTCAAATTTTTATGCACATAACATAAGTAAAAGGAAAGAGCCATGGGAAGAACCTATAGAGAAACTTGCTCAAGCTATGCTAAACTGGCAAGAAATAGTTAGAGATTAGTTCGAATCGAAAGTGTCCAATTAAGAGCTCTTACAATTATGGTTGAGCGAATTATGCATAATGAGATAAAAATAAAAGCTCAACATGAAGAAGCTGTAGAGAAACTTGCTCAAAATGTTGCTAGATGTGTTGAGGAAACAAAAATTAATTTTCAAATTCGAAGTGCTGGTATTAGGAACCATCAAACACAAAGTGAGCAAATTTCAAATCAGTTATCTAAGGAGTCACAAGCATCACCAATGATTTTTGACTTTCCACAAAGAAAGGAAGAAATAGTGGTGATGGATGTGACCAAAGAAGAAAAAGAGAATGTGCATAATAAGATAGAGGAAGTGAACCGAAATAAAACAATGGAATGTGTGAATATAGTAGGAGAATTCGCTTTATCTTTGCATGATGAATTTCATGAACTTAAAAATTGTATTAAATCTATTTCATGTATAGATGACTCGAAATTTTTTCATTATATTCAACCTCTGTGCTTTCATGAAAATTCTCAATGGATTCATCATGTCGATAATTTCGTGTCTCCAATAATTGCCTATAGACTTTAATGAGCAATGATGTCTTTGGCAAGTATCGGGCACATCATGATATTAAGGTGGAACTTTTATAAAAGGAAGAAGTGATTAAAGCAAGTCTTGTAATTGAACAAATAACCGGTACTTTCTTCGATTTGCAATAAAAGAAATAAAAAATTATTTCTCTTAATTTAAAATATAAATAAAAAATTAAATTTTTAAATTTTATTTTATTTTCAATATTTCTTTTCTAAAATATTCATAAAAAATTGATTATATCATCTAATTTTTGTTTTATTTATAATGTCATCACTTTTTAAAAATACTTCAAATTTTTTATAAATTAAAAAAATAAATCCAATCAACTAATCTCATTATCAAACGTAATTTTAGTTTTTCTTTCTATCTTATAAATGGGATGGAGTACCTTAGATCCTAATTGTAAATGGAGTTATCACTTTGGATGAGTATTAATGAAATTAGTTAAAGAATGTAATATTATTGAATTCGATAATATTATAAATACAGTTTCAAATTTGTCATTAATTATTATGGATGGAAACTTTTAAGTGGAAAGATGTTTAAAGTAAACATTTGCTTGTTGACTAAGGGTATTTTAAAATATATATATATATATATATATATATATATATATATATATATATATTTAAAACTGATATATAGTATTTAATTTATAAAAGAAACTAAAAGAATATTCAAAATTGGTGCTTATATTTAAGTATCTAGAATAATAATAAAATAGTCTCCATCTATTAACATATATAGGTTGAGATGAGTGATAAATATCTCAGTCTCGCTTAAGCAAAGTTAAAAGTTTGATATCTTGTGAATACAAAGAATTCATGTTGAAAGACTCACTTGTTATAGTAAAGCCCATCAGATCCAAATTTACCAAAAATACAAAAAATAGAAAGAGTTCAAAAATGAAAAGTTTACGGTTACTTTACACATTCCAATGGGTTGTTAAACCATTAAAAAAAAACATTGCACCCTTACATTTTGCTTTAATAATTGAATATTCAAAATAGAAAACATTATAGCCAACCCTTTTAATATAGTCTAAACTCTAAAGGGCTTATACACCAGTCCGGAAAAACTAATGCTTAACCCAGCAAAAGAATTGAATCAAGAGCAGGAGCGAACTTTGATTAAATCAACAATACGAGTTACATCAAACGGCCTCATTTCTAAAAACAATACTATCACCATCCAAATCATAGAAATGTATCTTCTATTTGAATTATTTCTTGACATTTGAGAAGCAAATAAACATACCTAGTGAAAATATTTGCGAAAAAACAAAAATACCAAATCAAGAAAAGACTTTGAGCCACGTAAACCGAGCCACATGACTTCAGTATTTTAAAACGGATGGTACTTTTTGGCCCATCATTACTCAACAAACCCCATTTTATTTCGTCTTATACAAGGCGGACGTGCAATTTTCACTTTCCGACTCATGGCAGTTGGAATGTTTCCGCTTTTTGTTAGTCGGATAAGTGAAAATTTACACTTCCGCCTTGTATAAGATGAAATAAAATGAAAGCTGGTGAGTAAAGTGGTGGGAGCCAAAAAAGTAAATGTCTTTTAAAACTGCAGAAGGAGGATGAAAACTCAATCTGCATGTTGCAAAAAAGCAAATTCCCCCGTCGTGAAATCCTATCCAGCAGTAGTTGCCCTGTCAAAGTTGCCGCTTCCTAATCCTAGTAGCTAGCTACTCACTAATTATATAATAATTAAATGAATGGTTCATTCAAAATTTAAAATTACTAATTAATGGAAGAAAACCTTTCCTTTCTCTTGATTTGATTTGTTTTATATATACATGATGCATTCTACCAATTCATTAGGCACCCACAACAACGTCGGAAGAGGAATAAAACCTTAATTCGGGATCCCCTAAAACTGAATTAATCAGCCTAGTGGACTAGATACCAGGGTGTAACCCAAAAAATTCACTAGGCACCAAAAATAATTTCTACCAATTCACTTACATGAATACTAACCTCTAAAAGTAAAGTCATTTCACATAGATTAAAAAACACTTTTCGCATCGGTTTTACAAATAATGTAACTGCCGAAGATGCGGAAAGTTTTGGTTTTCCGCATCAGATTTCAAAACCGATTAATTTGGGGAAACCTTTTTATAAACATATGGGTTATTGATTATTATAATCTGGGTTTGAATCGATTCTGCGTAATCTTTGAGTTCTTGAATTAATTTGTCAATTTCATTCAACACTGATCAGGTTCTAACCGATTAGACACTGAACTAGAATATGAAATTTGTGTTTTCAATTCATTTCAATTTGATTAACGCAAAAATCGTTCAAAGTCCTTCAACACTTATTCAACCCTTCTAGGTGTTCCTACGTGTTCATACTATACCACCTGTATCCCAACACCATGACCCTCCCCTATCCTAATCAATGCATGAATTCCTACCGGTTAACAACGTATCTTTCCTCTCTACTACTTCCACAGTGTAATGGTCTCGCTTTAAACGCAACAATTAATCATGTCTTTTAGAAGTCTTTTATTCAAACGATCGACCTATTCTAAGCCATCTTCGACATAGTCGTTGCCATGCACTGCTCTTAGTGTTACACCAACTGTGTATGGAATCGATGCTAAGTACTAAGTAGAATGCTTATGTGGAACTCGATCTAAAACAATTTCACTGTTGGCCGACCGCAACCATTCACAAACCACTTCGAGAATAATAAGCTAAGGCATCAACCTTGCTCAAAACCAGCAGCACTCAATAATGTGTGGCTTGCCATCAATTACGACAGTGGCATGTCACACGAACAATGTATCGGGAATATCATTATTGCTTGTTTATCATTCCAATTATATACATATCTTTTAACAAATCGCATCAAAACCATTTATATTTATCCGCTCTTGGGGTTTCACAAATATCCATCAAAGTCTCTACTGTTGTATAAATCAAATAATGCTTAATCTGAATATATAGGACTGGACTCAGCTATTTTATTTCCTCACAATCCTAAGGGTAAAAGTATGTACTCACATACCCCTCACTATTAGGGTGTTACTTCGGTACCCTTTCAAAATAAAGGATTTTGGTACTCTCTCATATTTTTCCAATCAAATCATGATAAGTATAATATACTATCATGTCAATAAAGCTAATGAAATTTACATCGAGATATTTTTGGCACTCAATAAAGATCGAAGATTATATGTTAAGATGTTCTCCGAGAACATATATTCTTGTGTGCTGAAGATTATGTCTCAACTGCATTAATATAATTTTTTAAGCTGATAAAAAGAAACACAGTGAAATGTTCTTATTCTCATCGTTATCTAACAAGAAGATTGATAATAGTGGCATGATGTTGATGTTGTTAGCCCGAAGATGAATAAAAACTTGATATTAAGGTTCATGATTTGAGAGTGATTGTGAATTGATTTAGTTAAAAAATCTTGCAAATAAGATGGAACATATTTGATTACAAAATTTTATTAAACTTATACGTTTTTTTCACATAATAGTATATTGGAGTTGTTATAATTTGATTGAATAAATATGAGAGGATACCAAAATCATTTATTTTGAAAGGATACCGAAATAAAACTAACCCTCACTTTATTAAGGATGTCCTAAAACTATTCATTTCTCTTAAAACCGATTTTTTATATAAATTCTTTTTATCAATTCATATAGATAAAATCCGAAAGAGCTTTAATTTATAAATTTAACTTCTCAAATTTATAAATATAATCTGTCTTTCAGGATATGATAGTATTTTATAAACAACTACTCTATATTTAGTCAACAATAATATCTTCCAACAATAAAATAATTATGACAATAAGAATTTAAAAAATACTTTAAATAAAGCAATAAATGCTATATACTCATATAACAACATAGAAATAATTAGAGAACTACTTGAGTTGATTCAAATCGGCAACACAATTGACTACTCATACTAATTCTTTAATTAATCGATACTCCGATTTTTAGTTTATACATGTTGGATTTATTAATGACATTCACATGATAAATTTTAGCTCCACATTGGTCAAATTTGGTAAAACTTGACCCTTTATATTTCATTCGTCTCTACATACTTGCAAATAAGTTAATAGGTTTTGGTAATGAATTTGATAGGTCCAAAAATCACAGATGCGCATCATCGTTGTTCGGCAACTTCTTTCTGGAAGGCCATTGGCTAACGTCTTTTTATTTTCCACGTTTTTTTTAATTAGCCGTTGCAAGTTTTATGAGCTTTTATTTCAGTAGTTTTTTATAGGCCATGATGCCAATTGATTGGCCATCAATTTTTGGCTCTTGTGTGTCTAAACCTATGGGTTATAAGATGTTGTTTCTTCAATCTGGTTCATACAAAGAAAATTCAGTCCCATTGTTATTTCTCCTTTTCTTCCTCTCTTCCTTTTTCCTTTGGAAGCAATCTAACTTTGTGAGAATTAAAGTTCTCTGCCTCGAGTGCACGAGTTAAAGAACTTCTGTGCTAACCTTAG
Source organism: Crotalaria pallida (assembly GCA_037953625.1). NCBI lineage: Eukaryota > Viridiplantae > Streptophyta > Magnoliopsida > Fabales > Fabaceae > Crotalaria > Crotalaria pallida. Next base: position 112,482,846 of record CM075652.1, on the reverse strand, counting down.
AAGCAAGAACCGATTAGTATAGATACACTTCGACTAACCGGAAATCTCTTTTTAAAGTAGTGATTTTACCACGACATAACCATCTTCAACTTGTTTTTCTAACTATACCGAAATCTTAATATTATATCCTAGAGACCGGTTGTCTTAGATGCTCCTCTTTCACCTAATTGGGAATTTAACAAATAGTAAAAGCTCACGAAGACCCTTTTGCATCCAAATTGGTATTATCCTTATGTTCAAACAATGTAAATAATTAATATCTAAACGCTTAAAATTAAACATTAACTAATATGGAGGCTGACACAAGTGGAAGGGGTTTGTGTCCCTTAAGCATGTGGTCGCGGGTTCGAGTCGTTCCCGAGGCGCATGTGAATGGAGCAAGCCTTACTAGGAGCATCGCCCCCGAAAGGGCCCAACCGTGATACGAGGGATTAGTCACCCAGTTGTGCGGGTGAATACCCCGGTTCATCCAAAAACTAATATGCATGCTTAAATCACATTTTGTTGGAAAAATCCAAGAATTAAACAAAAATACCAATTTTTTATTTTTACCATAAAAATAAATAAAATCCTTTAAGCTTAGCCAAATAAGAATCAAAGCAACTAAACATAGTACTTTTTCAAATACTCCCTCCGGTCCTATTTATAAGATCCTTTTGGGATTTTTCACTCCCACAAAGGAAAATGATTAAATTTGCTGGTGACATTGGGAATGTGAAAATTTGATATACTTTTTCAAAACTACCCCTTATAATTATTATTAGAACTCTAAAAAGTGTAGAATTAATAGGGGTGTTTGTGGAAAAAAATAATTAAATGCTATTGAAAATTGAAATGGGGTCTTATAAATAGGACCAAAAAGAAAAACTCAAAAAGGGTCTTGTAAATAGGACCGGAAGAGTATAACCATACTTTAAATTTGGTCAGGAATTGATTATTAATGTAACCAAATCTCATGACCAAGTCATAAAATCTAGTTCTTTACGACTAACGAAATTACACTTTCATCAAAGTTTGTACCTAAGAGTTTCCTTTTCCTCAAAGTTTATAGTCATCTTTTATGATCATGATTCTATCGCAATTTTATCATTCTTAAAGTGTTAAAACAATCACATCATCCCCTTTATACTCACGATGAAATTCGGACAAACCAACTACAAGGGAGAGTTCACTTTCTTATCACTTCATAATTACTGTATTTTTGAAGAACAAACAAAAATGCATGGTTTTTAAGTTCAGTCATAGTTATGCATCAAAAATCAAATCTGTTTCCCTTCTTGGACTTGTTTAAAATTTTGTCAAGTATGGAATAAAAATTTGACAAAATTTTTTATTTTAAACTACTAAATTACTTACAAACTAACTCAAAAACAATGTTACTAACATGAATAAAAATAAAATCATAATTTCTTTAATCTCTTTTAGGCCAATTCGGCAAACTCAACAAAAACACACATCAATACACATTTTTCTTTTGTTTTACTAACACCAATAATATTCATGAACTTACTAATCTTAAATATCAAAGAATAAACTTAATCACTTACCTCATCAAAACTTTACTCAATTCGTTTTTTCACTTCGAATCACTAGGCGTAGCATTAAATTTTTCCTTAAATTTCCAAAGCGTATGAACAAAATATATTCCCTAAGTACCAAGACTATTCAATTTTACTAAAAAAATTACACAAGGAGAGTTTTGTTTTCAATTTTGTTTTGATACTATTTCTTTTCACTATATGCCAAGCAGATTGGACAAATAGAAATTACAATAGTATTGAAAATATATTATGTTAGTATTAACTAAAAAGAAATTTTCTAAAAGTCTTAATTTACCAACAGTTCCACCCAAAATTATGTTACACAGTTTAGGCATACAGCTTTCCAAATTATACAAATAAACTTTCTCATACATTTAATTTTTTTTTTTTTAAAAAAAGGTACTTCAGTACAAGAGTGACATTGATTTGCAAGCGAGCTCAAACCCGGCAGTGTCCAACTGAAACAAAGTAGATCAAGTTTGAGTTGATTAGGGTAGGGTATCACAGTCAGTTACCCAAATTAAAATAGGCAGTCAATCAGAAAAAATTTACTGTTGTTCTCGGGTTAGACTTTGACCACATTTATGCATAACATACAGACACACATTGTCCATCACCATCAAAAAACTTTTTGAGTAAAACCTGTCTGAAACACAAGGTAATAATGTCAAAGGACTTAGCCAAAAAATTGATCGAGACTCACTGGCTTTCCAGGAATACCAAGGTTGGTGAATCAAAAAAACCGTGGAAATACTGGTTGTTATAGCATGGTGCCAAAAGTCAAGGCACCAGCTGTGATTCCCATTGATTCACCTTTGACTACCGGTTTCAAATGGTCAAGGACCAACAAGCAATTAAATAAATATAACCTATTTCAATTTATATGTAAAATGTAAATACTTTGACATCCGTTTTCGTTACATCAGAAAAAGCACAAAGTGGTACGGAGAGGTCCATGTTGTAAGTTCTTTATTTTAATTTATTCTTAGCTGGTACAATTTCATTGACTCACCTTTGAATTTTTTATTACATGCTTTTTTTTTTTGGATGAACCAGGGTATCCAGCCGCACAACTGGGTGACTAATCCCTCGCACCACGGTCGGGCCCTTTCGGAGGCGATGCTCCCAGTAAGGCTTGCTCCATTCACATGCGCCTCGGGTACGACTCGAACCCGCGACCACATGCTTAAGGGACACAAGCCCCTTCCACTTGTGCTAGCCTCCACTAGTTATTACATGCTTTTTGACACAAGTAATGGTTCAAACAAGTAAAATATAAAACAAGAGTGCTTCTACCATGCATCGGTTTTTTTGTTCCGGCTCTTTTTTTTTAATTTTAATTAATCTAATATATTTAAAAAAAACTGCTTTGAGTTTTCTGTGTTTTTTTATGTACATGTTTTTGTTATTTGGATTTGAATTTTTTTATTATATTCTTCCTGACACAAGTAATGGTCCAAACAAGTAAAATATAAAACAAAGGTGTTTCTACCATGTACCAGTTTTTGGTGCTCCGACCCTTTTTTTAAATTTTTTTTAATTTTAATAAATCTAATAAATTAAAAAAAAATATGCTTTGGGTTTTCTGGGTTCTTTTTATGTACATGTTTTTGTTATTTGAATTTGAATTTTTTTTATTACATACTTCCTGACACATGTAATGGTCCAAACAAGTAAAATATAAAATAATGGTGTTTCTACCATGCAGCGATTTTTGGTGTTCCGGCTCTTTTTTTTATTTTTTTTTATTTTGATAAATCTAATATATTTAAAAAATATGATTTGGGCTTTCTGTGTTCTTTTTATGTACATGTTTTTGTTATTTGGATTTATATTTTTTTATTATATGCTTCCTGACACACGTAATGGTCCAAACAAGTAAAATACAAAACAAGGGTGCTTCTACCATGCATCGATTTTTGGTGCTCCGGATTTTTTTTTATTTTTTTATTTTAATAAATCTAATATATTAAGTGATGTGGGCTCCGAGAGCAGTATTCAACAAGTACTACTTTTTTTTTTATGGAAGTACTATTTCTACCATGTACCGGTTTTTGGTGCTCCGGCTATTTTTTTATTTTTTTATTTTAATAAATCTAATATATTAAAAAAAATCAGCTTTGAATTTTCTGTGTTCTTTTTATGTACATGTTTTTGTTATTTAAATTTGATTTTTTTTTATTATATGCTTCCTGACACATGTAATTGTCCAAACAAGTAAAATATAAAACAATGATGCTTCTACCTTGCACCGATTTTTAAATATTAGGTACGATTACCAAGCTATGATATTTTACACTTATGTTGTATATTTTTTTCAAATGACTTCATTTATAAATAAAGTTTAATAAGATTCCTCATTTTCCTATGTTATTTCTTTCATTTTTCTTGCTTTGAAGGATCGGTTACTAAATGAACAAGAAGATTAAAAAATAAATGTAAAGAAGCATGAACTTGCATTGAATTTTGGTCATATTTAAGGTATATAAAATTCTTTTTTAGTACAAATCATATTTAAAGTACATGAAATTCTTTTTTTTACAATTAAATAGTTGTACGCAATAATTTATAAAACTCTTCATTTCTGGAACCTTGTGCATTTCAAACTGAAAGTTAAAGAAGAGAAAATAAATAATTAAAAACTTAGATAAATTTTATCAATGGCAACTAATTACGCCAATAATTATACTACACTTGTTTTGTAATTTAAAAATAGTTACTAATTGATTGCCCTGTATGCAACTTAATTCCAATAAGTAAAGTGCTGCTTTTATAAAAAAAAAATTAATTTACGGTACATCTACGTTTTTAGTTTTTAATATTTGTACATATTTCCTTAACGTAATAATAACAAACTGGATGCTCAAAAGGATCTTATAAATAGAATTGGAGAGAGTAACACAGTATAATAAAAAGAGTTAATTTTTTTTTGGATTTTCTTAACCTCAGCCCTTAGGGCTGAGGATAAAAGCTATAAAAAGTATCTTTGCATTGAAAAAATAAATGTTTAAGACTTTAAAAGTTAGTGGGTTAGCTTTCCAAGACATTTTTTCTACTTTTTCACCTCTTATCCTCAGCCCTAAGGGCTGAGGTTAAGCAATCCCTTTTTTTTTATGCACACTTCTTCAACTCTACCGTGCAAAATAATAAAATAAAATATAGTATAGTAGCCTTGGCTGATTGTGTTTTGGCGCTTGGCTTTTGCGACTTATGTTACTGTTTTCCGCCTAAGAGATACCGACGTGCTTTTATAATAAAAAATATAAATAGAGAATATAGAATATAGATAATAATAGATACTCCCTCCGGCTCTTATTATAAGCAAAACTAACTAATTTACGTTTATTAAGAAGTTTAGTTGATTGTATTTAATTTTCTTTTATAAAAGAATATAGGTATTTTAGAAAAGTTGCATTGGAAATGAAACAAAAATTAAATAAGATAACAATTTTCTAAGGATGTTTTAGGAATGTGACATTGGGAATGAAATAAAATTTAAGAAAATCGGTTAATTTTGCATATATTTTAAACCAAAAGAGATATGTTTTTTGTTACTTATATTTCGAGTCTGAAGAAGTGTAGATTATGGTAACATCCTTTTTTTTTTAATACTTTTAGTAAAAAATTAAATGATTTAATCTCATCATATATTTTATCTGCTTCCATCCACAGTTGGCTTCTTCAGGAAGCCTTTAAAGTCTTCCAATTATTATCAGTGTAATAGGAGGGAGTAATTGGACATAGTGCATTATTTATGTCCATTAATTTTTTTTTATTTGCCTTACTCGACCTCCTTTTGCAAATTGGTCAACTGGTATTTCCCGCCAGGAAATGATTGATTGGCTTTTATAATAGTATTGATTATAATTTAACCATTGTATTACTGGTCATTTTTATAATTTACTGTAAAATCATTACTCTGTTTATAATTATTATAAGGATTGTTTAAGATTTTAGTTCCTGAACTTAGGTGTTCTTTTGGAATTGGTCCTTAAAATTTTTTTCGATGCTTTGAGTCCCAAAACTTTGCTGAAATTTTAAAAATGGTCCTTTCATCACTTAAGTGGTGATATGATTATGCCACGTCACCTTCGTCACATCTGTAATGTGTCAAATGATGCCACGTGATTTTTTAAATTAAAAAAAATCAAATTTATTAAAAATAATTAAAAATTGTATTTTTTAAAGAAAATCGAATCTTTGGATAAATGTTAAAAAAATATATTTTTTTTAATAAAAAATCGCATGTAATGTCCCGTGGCTCTACATAACACGTCACTCGTAGATATTATGAAAGTGAAGTGACATATCGTGGACTATATCATTACTTAAGCGACGAAAGGACCATTACCAAATATTAAACAAAATTCAGGGACCGAAAGCATAAAAAAAAGTTCAAGGACTAATTCTAAAAGAGCACCTAAGTTCAGGGACTAAAATTTTAATTAAGCCTTATTATAATTATAATTATATTCCATTTATTAAAACTAAAGTTTAAAAAAGTTTTTAAAAAAACTATGCCCAACATCCAAATAACTAGCACCGGTGACAGAGAGACCCATGTAAAAAGAAAATGACTTCTGAAAACAAAAACACAAACCCAACTAAAAAGAAAACGAAAACTACATACATTAGCAAATAACGGGACGGAAAATAAATAAGGCAAACTCCCAGTTCATGCTACCCGTGAGCAGCGGTTTGAAGTTCAGTGAGTACAAAATCTCATCCCTTGAATTAATGCACCAACAATTCAACGGTTTGGATTAACGACCTCACACATGGTGCCTTGACTTTGGGCACCATGCTATAACTTGCCTGGAAATACCCCTTCTAATGCAATAAGACTTCTTTCTATAGCTATCCACCCAAAACCACCAAATACCAGCCAAGTATAATCTATACATGTAATACTCGCAATTTTTCATAATTCCATAAATTGGTTTTTGAGAATTTATGATTGGATGTTTATTCATGAATTTACATGAAAATATTATTTGATTCATAATAATACGTGAAAACGAGGAAATTATTTAAAGTGATTCTTGTGTTTAATAGATTTAAAGGATTCATTTTATAGAGATAAATTATTTATTATTTTGTGCGTTGGAGAAATTGTTATATATTTATGGATTTCTTTGATTTATTTAACTTTGAAAATTCATAATTTTTTATCTGTAAATCCGAATTTAACAAATTTACAGTCAAAACGATCGTATCGAAACATATAATTTATTTTTGTACATTTTGGAATTTATTTACTCTGTCCACGAAATTTTTATTATTTTAGGAAAGATTATAATGTTTATTAAAGCAAATTGAATTATGATTTTAAAATGTTATTTACTGTATTGGAAAAATAATATTTCCACTGTATGGGAGTGTTGTACGGTTTTTGAATTAATTTGTGCATTTTGAATTTTAAATTGTTAGACATATAATTATGAGTGCTCAAGACCCTAGGGTAACCCAATTAAACACAACCTATTCTAATTAAAGTGTAGCCACCCTATGTGTACCCTATAGGTGACATGCAATTAATAACCCTATTCAAGAGTGAAAAATTCGGCCAATGCATGCCCTTGTGTCTTTCTACTCACTCTTTCCAACATTATTTTACTTAAACCTACCTACACCCTGTAAAATTAATACTCATAAATATAAAGCAAAATTGTATAGTACCTACCCCATTTTAACACTAAAAACTATGAGGGAGTATATGATCTTGGGGGAGGATTTTGGATATTTTTGCATCCCATTTTTATTTCCTTGACCCCATCTTAAGTCCCCGCTTATAAATACCTAGTACCCCACCCTCGTGTCCCTCTTGTCTTGCCATTTCCACATGAAAAAAAAAAAGAAATAGAAGAGGAGGGAAAGAGAGAAGAAACTGCGAGGAAGAGAGGAGGAATAAGGAAGAGGAAGACTTGATTTTTTGCCCATTTTTGTTCTTCCATTTAGGTATCAATCTTGAAGCTCATTTCCTTTCTTTTGTTCTTTTTATTTTTCGGTTTTCATGAAGCTTTCAAAGAAAGGGATTTTGTGTTTGATGGCCATAAGCTTTTGCATGTTAAATCTTCTTGTTCCTCATGATTTTCTATGCTTAAATATATGTAGGTTGATGTTTAAAAACAAAAAAATGGACATGCACCATGAAATGGAGCCCAAAATAATTTTTGTTCATTGAGTTGTGTTGAGAACACTTGAATATGAGTTAATTTAGTGTTGTTCTTGAGTTATTGTGTTTGAATTGCAAAAATTTTCTTATTTCCTTTATGCATGTCACGGCTAGGGTTTAGAAAGAGGGAAAATGAGATTGTTCTTGCATGCATGTAATTGATTGATGATCCTTGATGTTTATTGGATGTATTTTTCGATTTTAGCATGAGAATAGGTGATTGAATAAATTTTTGCTTTGATTTGTTATTTTTAGGGCTATTTGGTTCTAGGCTTAGGATATATGCATGTGTTTGCTTGGTAAAAATTTGATATGCTTTGTGTTTATATATATATATATATATATATATATATTCGGCCAAGAGGAGAAATTAATGGAAACAATTTTTGTTTTTCATGCATGTTGATTTTTCATGTTCCTTTGTGATTTCTAAGCTTTAATGTATAAAGATTTAAGTTTAAAGGGTTTGAAATGGACATAGGAGGTCCATACGATTTTCTAATGATTTTAGTTCAAATGGTTTTGTTTTGCTCTAATACCTTGATTTATGATGAAAAATGATTTTTTAGAGTATGTGTGTATGTTGATTAATTTGTGTGAAAACCCCTAATTTGTCTATGTGAGTGTGTCGGCCTAAATGAGTTAATAAGGAAAATAAATTGATTTGATTATGTGTGATGTATATGAGCTAGGATAGAGTATCTCCATGCCTTGTGATTTGGTTCTTGAAGAAAAACGATTGATGGATTGATTTTGTGTGGTTGTATGTAAATGTGTGCCATATGGTTTTCTTTTGATTTTGTCCAATTGAATTTTTGATGCCTTGATGCTTGAAGTTGTAATTGAAATAGGAAATGAAGCTTGACTTTTGTTGCATGTAAAGTTAATGAAATACCTTGACAAAAATCTATTCCTTCCTTCTAAGTGTGTAAATTCGATTTGCATGAAAATGAAAATAGTAGGTTGGTTTGTTTATTTGTTGGCTGGATTCATACTAGAAACATGCTAATATTATTGATTTTCTATGTATTGGTACATGCATGAATAAATCTTGAATTTTATGAAATGCTATGTAAAGTAATGAGGAGTTTTTGAATTTAAAAATATTTTCCCTCGTTTGGCGTGTTGGACCGAATGGGTCAAGAAGGGAAACAAATATTTGAACCATGGTGTTTAAAACTTGATTTGTGATGATGTTAAGTTTTGAGTTAAGGAAAAATATTTCTTTAAAAAGGAACCGAAGGTGTGAGTGTGAAAGTGTTTCACATAAACTTATTTTGTTTGATGTGAATTGAGATTGTTTGTATGATTAGTAAGTGTTTGGAGTATGATTGGAATTGCATAAGGGCTAATTGGTTGGAAATTTATATCGAATATATTTGTGTGTTGATATGCTGAAATTTTGAGAAATGTCATTTTTATGTAGGAGGTTTAAGTGAAAAATAGTTGTGCTAACTGGATTGCCTTGAAAATTTAATATGTAGTCCTTGATGCTATTTAGGTGTGTTCTGGAAATTTTGAGCTAAAGTGAATATGTTTCGATAACTTAAATGAATTTTGTTTGTTAGAGATTGTTTGTAATAAACTTGTGTTTCAAGTTGCAAAAGAGTTGCATGAAAGATACTTGCACAAGTCCAATTACTTTTAAATTTGGTTAATGTCTTGTTTAGAGTGATAGAAAGCTCTCTGAATTTATATATGATTTTTGGAATTTTTTTTACTAATCTTATAAGAGTCATTTTGGCGAAAACGATTTCGGAACCTAAACAGAGTTTTCAGACCTAAACTGCTCTAAATGGCTTGAAATTTTTATGGTATCTTCCTGGACATGTCTCATGACTCTATGTAAATTTGAGGAGATTTTGAGTTGGTTTAATATTTTTTCCAATCGAAAAACAGTGAGCACAATGGTTCAGATTTTTCAGAGTTAGTGACAAATTTAATTAGAAAAATATAACCTAGACAACTCCAAATAATATGAAATTTTTATGAGATGACCTTGACTGTATAAGGAAGGTTTGTACCAAGTTTCATGCAATTCAGAGTTGATTTACTATTTTTAATCATTGCATTTTTGCCTCAGGTCAGCAGTAGTCCTGTTCTAATTTTTATGCAAAATTTGATTGGAAACTTAGGTTCTGGAGGTCCAAATGGCCTAAAAATTTTATATGATGAACTTGAATATGTGTTTTAGCATTATGGAAAATTTGGATTTAAAACCAATTGGTTTGATATAGTTTTGGATTTTATTTCTCTTATTTTCCCCATAATCGATTAAACTCTTTTTTTGAGTACTTTTGATAACTATGGACTTTGGTACTTTCTTTTGTGCTTGTCTGGACTTTCAAGATGGTTATACTACCTTGAGATAATTGAATGAGTAATGTTTGAAGTCGTATTTAGGATATATGAAAATGAACTTGTATGTTGGTTGTTAGTTGTCATGTGTCGGTTTAAGTGTTTATTTCTAAAGTTAGGATGTTTTGCCTTATGTGATATATGCTAATTAAATTGTTTTATGAGATGCATGATACGTTGTTTGATTATGTATTTCCTTGCCTTGGATTATTCGTGTGTTAAAGGAAGTAAAGAAAAATGAGTAATTGACTTGTTACAGTGTTATGTTTCATAAAAAGCTTTTGAAAGATAATTGATTTTGGAAATGGTTTATTCTTAGTTGATTGAAAAATGTTTAATGTATTGGTAGCTGCCATATTTTACTTTATAGTGCTATGATTGAAAAATGAACTGTTATAGTGTTTGCTTTGTTGCAAAGTATTGGATAAACTAAAGTACGATTTTACGGTGTTTTCGGATTTTTCGAGAAGGTGATTTTGAGTGGTTTCGCTGCTGTCCAATGTTGATTTAAATTGGTGTTTCACTTTTAAAAATGCTTTCTCTTGATTCAAATTTGTGTTTTCAATGGTATTTGACTTAGAGAAAAGTCGGATTGAAAAAGTGATGCTTTTCGATGTTTTCGGGCTTTGGGTAATGGCTGTCCCGGACGGACCAGCAACCAAAGAAATTGTTTTAAAACACTTTGTAGATTGTTTTAGAATAATTTTGAGGTGTTTAAAGAATATTCGAAGGTTGAATTTAATTTGGACAAGTAAAGGTTTCTTTTATGATTACCCGATGAGAAGTAAAAGTTTCCAAAAAAACAATTTGATGTTAAAGCATGATTGTTAGTTAGGTAGCCTTGTATTAATTGTGTATCTTGTGTTAAGCAAGGAATTCGTAGGATCGGGAGTTTGGAGCTGCTGTCAGTCGGACGGACCTGCAGCAATTTCTGACAATGTTTGCTAGGCAAGAGGTGAGAGAGGGGCTTTCCCCTAAGACACTGTGGTATTTAGGTAAAATATTGGGACGTTCCGTATCATATAAAAGATCAAAACCTAGTGGTCTTTGGGTCAGTAGTATCGTGGCAGTTGTTTGTGTATATGGCCACGTATACGAAGGAGACTAGGACCACACATCCTTTTATGCATGATGCGGTCAATGTTGTAGAATCAAAGAGCTTTTGATGATGTCAAATAAATAGGCTCGGCTTGTACTCAGTGACAGGCGTCAGACTTAGTTTTGCGCATGCGTTCCACCAAAGGCAGAAGCTCGGAAAATAGCTCGGTTTGCTCTAGCTCGGGTTGAGCTCGGCTCTTGATCACGGCCGAGGTTCATCCAAGTTTACAAGCTCAGCTCTTCACTTCAAGACAGTAAGCTCGGAATGTTGAAAGGATTAAGCTCGGAATGAACATACACCTTGAACTCTGCTCTGTATCTCATCTCCAGAGCAAAGGCCAAAGCTTGGATCTGTTACTTCAATTTCAAGTCTGATTGCCAAGCTCAACTCAAAGCTCAGCAACACCAATCTAAGACCAAGCTCGAACAAAGATCAAAGCTCGGCAATTTCTGTTCACTCTTCAACAACACATCATCTTCAACCTTCAGACTCTGCTCAGCTGTTTTGTACTTTTTATTACCGTTAAGTCTGGGTAGAAGTTCTAGGATTTTATCTCCAGCGCTGTAACAAGTTTGAAATTCAAATTGAGTTAAAATCAAAGGTTGTGAAAGGGTCACCATCACTGCTCTGCTGTCAAAATGTTTCCGTTGGAAACCCCATGCTTTTTCCATACAGCTCTCTCTCTCTCTCTCTCTCTCTCTCTCTTTCTGGAGTACAGAGGAGATTATAAAAGGGGTATTTTCAACGGTAACAAGATAGATATTCTTGAACAATTTTCTTTGAACCTCTACTTCCATTCTCTTTCGAAAAACAGAGCAGAATAAAAAAAAACTCACAGAGAAGAAGATCACTGAATTTTTTACAAGAACTTAGAGAGTTAAACTTTAAAATCCATACTCTCAGTTCAACTCATTTCTTCTCTGTGATACCCCTTCACAAAATAGACTCACTCTTGAACTTCAATCTTTCAAACTCATTCGAAGAGTGTTTCGATTTGGAGCCATCCTCTTTCATCATCTTCATTGTATTTGCTGTTGTACGGAGCTGGTCTCTGATCGAGAAAGCTTCTTTGTTGAAAAGGTTCCAAAGAGGTTCTTTGGTCATCGATTTTTTGTGGGTAGTTTGTCACGAGTTTGGTACACTCATTTGACTGGATAGGTTTAGAGGGGTAGTCTCTTGTAAATCCTTTTGTAACCCAGAAAATCAATTTTTAGTAAAAGCTCTCTAAAAGGTTTTTAGAGAGGACTGGACTAGCTCTCAGGGTGAGAGTGAACCAGGATAAATATCTGGTGTTCATTTTTATTTCTTTACTGCTTATCTTTTGTTGTACTTGGTTAAGTGTTTATCCGCTGATTTTCGAGCATCCAAGATTTTAATCGTCTTTCTCAAAGCTCGGCTTTGAGTGTTGTTCTCAGAGCTCGGCTTCGAAGCAGCTCGGTTAACCGATTAACCATTCTGTTTATCTATTTGGTTAATCAATTAACCCTGTCTGCTCGGATATCGCTCGGCCTTTATTTAAAACCGTGAACAACATTCAATCAAGTTTCAATAAATCAAAAAATTGTCATATTAGCTTCAATCTCCTATTCACCCCCCCTCTACTCGATTGTTAGGCCTCTTGTTGGTTTCCAACAAGTGGTATCAGAGCTCGGTCGAAAGATCAAGTGTAAAAACTTTTTCGAAAAGATCCTTGAGGAAACCGAATGGCTACTAACAATCCCTTCGGAGATAAAGGCTCTTCCATAAACAGACCACCACTATTCAATGGTGAGGGTTATGCATATTGGAAAGCTCGAATTAAAATTTTCATTGAAGCCAGATATGGAAATTTGGAAATCTATTGAAAACGGGCCATTTGTTCCTAAAAGAAAAATTAATGAAGAAGTTGTAGAAATCCCATGGGAAAGCTAGGATGATGATGATAAAAGGAAAGTATCTTTCGATTTAAAAGCCAAAAATATCATCACCTCAGCTTTGTCCTATGATGAATTTTTTAGAGTGTCAAGTTGCAAATCTGCAAAAGAAATGTGGGACATTCTTCAACTTACTCATGAAGGGACAAGTGAGGTCAGACGAGCAAGACTCAATACTCTGATGCATGAATATGAGTTATTCAGAATGTTGCCAAATGAAAATATAAATGATTTGCAGAAGCGGTTTACTCATATTATAAACCATCTTAACGCTCTCGGCAAAACATTTCAGAATGCCGAGATAACTAACAAAGTGCTTAGATGTCTTAGCAGAGAATGACAGCCAAAGGTCACTGCCATCATGGAAGCTAAGGACTTGGACACAATGAGCATAGCCACTTTGTTCGGCAAGCTGCAAGAGCATGAGATGGAGCTCGGCAGACTGACCATGCACGAAGAGTCTGATAAGAAGAAGAAAGGAATTTCCCTCAAAGCTGCTATAAAGGCAACCAAAGAATCCTCTGAGGATGAGTCCAGCTCGGACATGGATGAGGAAGACTTTGGTCTCATGGTCAGGAAGTTCAGCAAATTTTTTAAAGGCAAAAAGAATTTCATAAACCGAGCAAGAGATACCAAAAACTCTCACCACAAAGGCTCAAGTTTAAAAGACCGAGTTAGATGCCATGGATGTGGTGAAGCGGGTCACATCAGAACATACTGTCCAAGATTGCAAAAGCAAGGTGGTGAAGAAATGAAGAAGAACAAGGACCACAAGAAGAAGAGAGCTTACATTGTATGGGATGCACCTAACAACGATGAGAGCTCAAGCTCCAGTTCAGCCGATGAAGAAGAGAAAGCAATTCTGTGCTTGGTGGGAAGGGAAACTGTGTTCAGAAGCCTGAGCGAAACTAGTTCCGAGCAAGAATCGTGCTCGAACTGTGAAAAGGAAGTATCGAGCTCAGTACTCAGAATTGCTGAACAAGACCTTCCTGTATATGACTCCTGCTCGGAGTGTGAAGATGAGGAACCATGTTCAGTACTCAGATTTGCCGATCAAGAAGACTCATCGAGCTCGACACTTGGCTCAACAAAGCAAAGATCAAGTATCAAATGATTAATGGGCAAACACAGCGAGGAAACCTCAGCTAGCCGAACAGTGTCCGAGCATAAAAACACTGAAGTAACCTCTACTTTTGATTCTGGCTCTGAATCTGAATTTAATGACACTGATGAATTGTATTCTGCTTATCTTGAAATGCAAACCAAATTCAAGAAGCTTGCTAAAAATTTCATTAAGATGAAACAAAATCTCTCAAACTATAAAGAGCAAGTTCTTGAATTGGAAAAATCAATTGAAACGTTGAAAAGCAGAAACAAGTCATTGAAAAACACTATCACTCAATTGAAAAATGAAAATCTTGACTGCTGCACTAAATATGAAAAAGAAATTTCTGAACTAAAACTTAAAAGTGCAACTGTCAACAAGAGTGATGGTTTGTTTGATAGACTTTTAGTCGAACAAAGAAACTATTCGAACAAAACTGGGCTTGGCTACACTAAGACCAAGAAGAAAACAGTAAGGAAACTCGGCTATGTCTCAAATTTTAATTACTCCTAAAAGCCGAGCTGCTCCTACTGCGGTCTTCATGGTCATAGACCAAATGAATGCAAAATCCAACGTCATGGTGTAGTCAAGGGCCATTTTGTGTGGGTAGTTAAAAAGAGAGAACCAACTGCTAACCCCCAGGGACCCAAAACATTTTGGGTACCTGAATCAAAGAAGTAATATTTTTGTGATGCAGGTGTGCTTCCGAGCAAAGGAGAGCAGATGGTACCTTGATAGTGGCTGCTCGAAGCACATGACGGGGAACAAAAATTTATTCATTGAACTTTCACATTCAGATAAGGGCTACGTCACTTATGGTGATAACAACCGAGGTAAAATATTGGGTGAAGGTAAAGTCAGTAATTCAGCCAACTTGGTTATCAATAATGTTTTACTTGTAAAAGGGCTAGAACACAATCTTTTAAGCATTATCCAACTTTGTGATATTGATAACCATGTTGTTTTTACCTCTGCCCATTGCATTATTAAGAGTGACGAGGACAACTCTGTCAAATTTGTTGGAAAACGATATAACAATACTTATTTGGTTGATTTGAATGAAATCACCTCTTTGGTAACCACATGCATGGTTAGCAAAGAAAGTGACACATGGTTATGGCATAGAAGGACAACTCATAAATGTAAATCAGTTAAAGAAACTACAATCAAAAGACTTAGTGATTGGTTTACCAAAGCTAAATTTTAATATTGAGGGGGTTTGCTCTTCATGCAAGAAGTGCAAACCAACTAAAAAGAAAAACGATTTTTCGTCTAAGTTGATGGTCTCAACAACTCGACCCTTGGAAATGTTACACATGGATTTGTTTGGACCATCACAAGTCAAAAGCTTTGGTGGCAATCTCTATGCCTTAGTAATTGTAGATGACTTTTCCAGATTTACATGGACTTTATTTTTAAAATCAAAAAGTGACACTTTTGAAAATTTTAAAGAGCTTGTCAAGCAACTCCAAAACCGAACAAACCAAAAAGTAGTTGTAATCCGAACAGACCATGGTGGTGAGTTCGAGAACTACAAATTTGACAAGTTTTATTCTAAGTTCGGAATAGAACATCAGTTTTCTATTCCTCGGACTCCCGAACAAAATGGAGTTGTGGAACGGAAAAACTGAGTTCTTGAAGAGCTAGCCTGAACCATGCTTAATGAATATAATTTGCCACATTATTTCTGGGCCGATGCAGTAAACACAGCTTGCTATGTAATGAACCGCATCCTCATCAGACAAATTTTAAAGAAAACTCCATATGAACTTTACAAGGGTAGAAAACCAAAAATTTCTCATTTCCATGCATTTGGTTGCAAAGTTTTCATTTTAAATAATGGAAAATAGCATCTCGGCAAATTTGATTCTAAAGCCGATGAAGGAATATTTTTGGGTTATTCTACTCATAGTAAAGCATTTAGAGTCTTTAACAAAAGGACCTCCACTGTGGAAGAGTCCGTACATGTAGTATTTGATGAATCTCCTCGGAGAGACAATGTTAGTTGTGCAGATAGAGAGGATCAGCCTATGGCCGAACACGATCCGAGCACAACAACTGAAAGAGCTCAAAAGGATGAAGCTGCTAAAGACGGAGATCAGAGGGACGAGCTTGTTCCGAGCAGAACAAACAAGGAACAAACCGAACTCAGTCCGAGCCAACCTCACAATGATCGGTCCGAACTCATTCCGAGCCGAGCAGAGCATTTTGAGCTCAATCCAGCCTGGAAGAGAGTCAAGGACCATCCAATAGAGAATGTGCTCGGCGACATGTCTAAGGGAGTTTTAACTCGTTGTTCTATTCAGAATTTTTGCAATTTCGCTTCCTTTGTTTCTCAGATTGAACCTAATTCGGTTGATCAAGACATTAAAGATGAACATTGGGCAATTGCCATGCAAGAGGAACTAAATCAATTCATCAGAAATGATGTCTGGGAATTGGTTCCTCGGCCCGATGATCATACAATAATTGGATTTAAATGGATTTTCAGAAATAAAACAGATGAATTAGGCTTAATTATAAGAAACAAAGCGAGATTAGTTGCTCAAGGCTACAACCAAGAGGAAGGTATCGATTATGATGAAACCTTTGCTCCAGTTGCTAGACTTGAAGCAATCCGAATTTTGCTTGCTTTTGCATCTATTATGAATTTCACCCTTTACCAAATGGATGTAAAGAGTGCATTCTTAAATGGTTTTATAAATGAAGAAGTTTATGTAAAACAACCTCCTGGTTTTGAAAATTTTAAATATCCAAACCATGTGTATAAACTGAAAAAGGCTCTTTACGGTTTGAAACAAGCTCCAAGAGCTTGGTATGATCGTTTGAGCTCATTTCTACTTGAACAAGGGTTTGAAAGAGGGAAGGTCGACACAACTCTATTCATTTATAAATCCAAAAAGGACATATTGTTAGTGAAAGTTTATGTTGATGATATAATTTTCGGTGCTACTAACATGTCTCTTTGCAAGAAGTTCTCTGAATTAATGCAAGGTGAATTCGAGATGTCAATGATGGGAGAACTCACATTCTTCCTTGGGCTGCAAGTAAAGCAAGTTGAGGGAGGAACTTTTGTGCATCAAGGAAAATATTGCAAGGAACTCCTCAAGAAATTTGGCTTAGAAAATTGCAAAGAAGCTGCCACTCCCATGAGCACTTCCAGCTATCTCGACAAGGATGAGTCAGGTAAAGCCGTGGATGTAAGCAAATATAGAGGCATGATAGGAAGCCTTTTATATTTAAGTGCATCTCGGCCCGATATTATGTTCAGTGTTTGTTTATGTGCTCTTTTTCAAGCTAATCCCAAAGAATCTCATCTTTCGGCGGTTAAAAGAATTTTTAAATATTTAAAAGGAACTGTGAACACTGGTCTGTGGTATCCGAGGGATGCCAATCTTAGTTTGATTGGGTATTCGGATTCAGATTTTGCTGGGTGCAAGCTTGACCGAAAAAGCACAAGTGGAACATGTCACTTGCTCGGCAGTGCCCTTGTGTCATGGTTTTATAAAAAGCAAGCTTGTGTTGCCCTGTCAACAGCTGAAGCCGAATACATTGCTGCTGGTAATTGTTGTGCTCAAATTCTTTGGATGAAACAACAGTTATCAGATTTTGGCTTAATTTTATATCACATTCCTATCAAGTGTGACAATACAAGTGCAATCAATCTAACTAAGAATCCAATGTATCACTCTCGAACAAAACACATTGAAATTAGGCATCATTTTCTACGAGATCATGTTCAAAAAGGTGACTGTGTCATTGAATTTGTTAGCACTGAAAATCAACTAGCTGATGTGTTTACAAAACCATTGCCGAGGGAAACTTTTTATAAAATTCGGCGTGAGCTCGACATTCTGGATGAATCCAGTGTATGCTCAGCGTAAGCTCGACATCCTGGAAGAGTTCAGAATGTGTTCGACATGAACTTGGTTTTCAGTATATCATAAAATTGATCACCTTCATAATCTCGATTTTTACATTCAATTGTGTATTTGTTTAAAATTTCCTGAAATTTCACATCCTCCAACTCTTCTTCCTCTCCTTTCAATTAACTTCTCTTTATGAGAAGCATATTTTCACTGTTAAAGGGGGAGAAAGATAATGTTCAGATCATGAAAATTTTCTTCCTCGATTATCCTTTTAAATTATTCAGGGGGAGAAAAGTTTCTAAAGTTTCAAGCTATGTTACCATCAAGTGGTATCTAGTAACACCTTTTCTCTTTCACCAAGTGGGGCAGAAAAGTTTTTAACTGTTTCATATTTCTGTTTTACATAGTTTTAACTCTCTTTTGGTAAATGTTCTTAATCTTTGGCTCCTTTTTTATCATGCCAAAAGGGGGAGAGAGGTGTTTGTTGTTGTGTATGTTGTTGCAGATGTTGATGTTCAGTTTTTTCGAGCATAAACTCAGGGGGAGTGTTTAACGAGCAGCTCCACAAAACTTTCAAGCTTTTCTTCAACAAATGTTTCAACAAGTGGTAGCTTTATTGAGCATTTTCATAGCAACATGATCAGTTTTCAAGCATACAGTCGGGGAAGAGCACAAAAAGCAACAAACTTTCAAAGAATATTTGTCATCATCAAAAAGGGGGAGATTGTAGAATCAAAGAGCTTTTGATGATGTCAAATAAATAGGCTCGGCTTGTACTTAGTGACAGGCGTCAGACTTAGTTTTGCGCATGCGTTCCACCAAAGGCAGAAGCTCGGAAAATAGCTCGGTTTGCTCTAGCCCAGGTTCAGCTCGGCTCTTGATCACGGCTGAGGTTCATCCAAGTTTACAAGCTTAGCTCTTCACTTCAAGACAATAAGCTCGGAATGTTGAAATGATTAAGCTCGTAATGAACATACACCTTGAACTCTGCTCTGTATCTCATCTCCAGAGCAAAGGCCAAAGCTTGGATCTGTTACTTCAATTTCAAGTCTGATTGCCAAGCTCAACTCAAAGCTCGACAACACCAATCTAAGACCAAGCTCGAACAAAGCTCAAAGCTCGGCAATTTCTGTTCACTCTTCAACAACACATCATCTTCAACCTTCAGACTCTGCTAAGTTGTTTCGTACTTTTTATTACCGTTAAGTCTGGGTAGAAGTTCTAGGATTTTAACTCCAGCGCTGTAACAAGTTTGAAATTCAAATTGAGTTAAAATCAAAGGTTGTGAAAGGGTCATCATCACTGCTCTGCTGTCAAAATGTTTCCGTTGGAAACCCCATGCTTTTTCCGTACAGCTCTCTCTCTCTTTCTGGAGTACAGAGGAGATTATAAAAGGGGTGTTTACAACGGTAACAAGATAGATATTCTTGAACAATTTTCTTTGAACCTCTACTTCCATTCTCTTTCGAAAAAAAGAGTAGAATAAAAAAAAACTCACAGAGAAGAAGAAGATCACTGAATTTTTTACAAGAACTTAGAGAGTTAAACTTTAAAATCCATACTCTAAGTTCAACTCATTTCTTCTCTGTGATACCCCTTCACAAAATAGACTCACTCTTGAACTTCAATCTTTCAAACTCATTCGAAGAGTGTTTCGATTTGGAGCCATCCTCTTTCATCATCTTCATTGTATTTGCTGTTGTACGGAGCTGGTCTCTGATCGAGAAAGCTTCTTTGTTGAAAAGGTTCCAAAGAGGTTCTTTGGTTATCGATTTGTTGTGGGTAGTTTGTCACGAGTTTGGTACACTCGTTTGACTGGATAGGTTTAGAGGGGTAGTCTCTTGTAAATCCTTTTGTAACCCAGAAAATCGATTTTTAGTAAAAGCTCTCTAAAAGGTTTTTAGAGAGGACTGGACTAGCTCTCAGGGTGAGAGTGAACCAGGATAAATATCCGGTGTTCATTTTTATTTCTTTACCACTTATCTTTTGCTGTACTTGGTTAAGTGTTTATCCGCTAATTTTCAAGCATCCAAGATTTTAATCGTCTTTCTCAAAGCTCGGCTTTGAGTGTTGTTCTCAGAGCTCGGCTTCGAAGCAGCTCGGTTAACCGATTAACCATTCTGTTTATCTATTTGGTTAATCAATTAACCCTGTCTTCTCGGATATCGCTCGGCCTTTATTTAAAACCGTGAACAACATTCAATCAAGTTTCAATAAATCGAAAAATTGTCATATTAGCTTCAATCTCCTATTCACCCCCCTCTACTCGATTGTTAGGCCTCTTGTTGGTTTCCAACAAATGTGAATATACCATGATGATATGATGTGCTTTATTATTTATGCATAATGAATATTTTATGTGAAAATGT
Source organism: Crotalaria pallida (assembly GCA_037953625.1). Lineage (NCBI taxonomy): Eukaryota > Viridiplantae > Streptophyta > Magnoliopsida > Fabales > Fabaceae > Crotalaria > Crotalaria pallida. The sequence goes on along the minus strand of CM075652.1, from coordinate 112,462,417 downwards.
TAATGTTTGGTACCCTGCAAGATGCCTATATGTTTTATATCCGTGAAGGGAAATTAAGTGAGGCAATGAAAATTATGAAAATAATAATGATGCCGATGAGAATGATGCAATAATGCTGAAACTAAGTGATGAAAAATGAAAAGGTGTCCGAAAACGATAAGATGTGATTATGATGAAAAGATTGATGGTGCAAGGAAAGAAATGATGATGTGATTATGATTGGATCAATGATATGGATGTGCTGAGCAATGAAAAGAGTGACGTGACATGTGTCAGGTTGAGGAAATCCCCGATATGCATGATTGATGTGACGTGTTTGCTGGGTTGAGGAGCTCCCTGATGTGCTAAGTTATTATGATGATTATGAAATGATGAGAAAGTGATAATGTGAAAGACTTAAGTAGAGGTTCATCGAAGGGATGAACAAGGGTGACTCATCCGATCTTAGGATTAATAAAATATTAATAAGACATTAAAAAACATTATATAATGCGGCGAGTTGAGTGTGTAGTAGTGGAGAGGAAGATACCCTGTTTATTTGCGGATATTTAGGTGAGTGATTGTGATAGGGGAGGGTGATAACGGTGAAACGTCAAGTAACCTAGAGTGTTTTTCTAGGCAAAACGAGTCTATAAGTGATCGGGGATTAATACCCAGGGGACCGTAGAATGTTCTGCACAGCTAACTAGAAAAGTATTGTCGCCCCCTTGATCAAATTCGAAACGGTGAGAGGAAACCTGAACGAGGCGGGAAGTCGATTGGTTGTTGGGCCCTGCGATATCGCAATGAAAAGAATAGATTACAACTGATCCGTGTGGGTGCAGTGTGTAAGTTATAGCTGACCCGAGTGGGTGCAGCATGTGTTGTTTTTCTCGGCTGTTGAACCGGCGTGGGTTAAGGTTCCTGAACGTCCCGTTTGCTTCCGATTAGGCTTGGGAGGAATGGAGGAGATGTATGTGTGCTAACTAAGTTCACGATGACGTTTTCTTGTCCCCTGTCATTGATTGATGCGATCCAATAAAACTTAATAAGAAAAGTTTAAGAATGATGAGTGTGACACCCTTCTTAGTAACTCAAGTTTACTATAATAATTAAACTATTCCATCAGATAATATATGGACTTCTAAGTATTTAGAAAATGTAAAATAAAATTTTCTTTCAAAGCGGGTGCACAATCAAACTATGGAGCTCTTGGAGAGAACAACTCGTATAATTTGAAACATTGTGTTGGATTCGGTGTTTGCTAAAATAAGAAAACCTTTCCATAATCCGGATAGCATCGGTGCTTTCGAAAACGTATTGACATAGTAAAATTAAACGATGCATATCCGTTCTTTCATTTGCGGAACTGATACCATTTAAATAACATAACCGAATCCGTTAATTAATCTTTATCAGAGTGAGCGGAAAGTATAGGACTATGCACAGTTAAAAATAAGAACATAAGCTATATATATATATATATAGATATAGGTCAAGTAATACATAGTCCCAGCGGTCAAGTCTCCAAGGTCCAACAAGTCCATAACATATCTACATCATAATATAACCATAGCCCTAGAGCTCTCAAGAGCATATCTACAAAATATATACATAACAAAATATGAACTCTAGAGGTGGTCACGTAGATCTGGCAACATCAGTAGTAGTAGTGGTAAGGGTAGTAGCAGTCTCCAGGTAGTAAAAGAAATATCTACATCAACAGCAGCAGCAGCATCTCCTTCTCGACATCCCCACACCGGATCCCCTGACCCTCATCATGTACCATATGCACATACTTAGGGATCATCGTCCCTCCAATCGCTCCCAGTAGAATGAACGACAGGCTCGCCTCCGCTCTCGTCCTCCACGGGGTCCTCCTCGATCTCATCCGAGGGAGTATGTACCCTACCATTGGGCACGGGGTCAGGTGATGGTGTGACCCTGACTGGGCTCCTCGGATCAGAAGGGGGAGTCTACTCGCGGACGACTCTAGAAGAAAATGGGTGTGAGCGGGTAGGTCTGAAACGAAAACTGTGATAAGAGCGAGCTGGTCGTGTGGGAGGTGGTCCATGGTATGTGTAAAACGGGGGTACGTGCATAGTGTATATGATGGGAATCCTAAATCTACGAGGACGAAATCGAATCAACGGGTTCAGGTGGTAGAAGGTAATCTCTACCTCTCCCTCGAACACCGCGCGATGGTCCTCATAGATCCATGTGCCACTAGGAAATGGCCGGATCTCGATGCACGCGATGTAACGAGACATCACCTACAAGGGCATAGGGGTAAGCAATTCCATACACATAATCAACAGAGTATAAATATGTAAACAATAGGAACGTAAAGTTATGCAACAATAAACAACCATCACAATTAGCACTTAGCAGTTATTGAATGCAAGTAGGATGCTCATAATTATTTCATTTATCACACTTAATTTAAATGAGTGGCATGATGTATGAATCTAGCTCTCAAGCCTATCTCCATCAATCTATGTCACTCTCTGACGTCCATCACTGACAACCCAACACTCTTCAGTGCGTTGTATTCCTAGGTATACAACATTTCGTACATTCACCAAGAATGTACACGACAAGCTTGGAATCCGTGCCACCCGAGCACATCCCGTCATCCAAACGGACCGTCATCCAAACGGTGTAACCATATCGGCATCCACTAAGCCGACCACGTCTTCAACGTATCATCAAGCAAGCGTATTGGCACTCCCAGAGGCCCTCCACATGTTACCAAAACATGATAAACGACCTACCATCCAAACTCCAAGATGGATGCATTAACTTAGTTTAAAAAGGAATTGATTGATGTTTTATTCTTTTATTAATAACTTACGTGCCTCCCGAGCAACGTATCATTATGAAAACATCATGACGTCAATCAATTTCTTTTTAAGTCCAGGATCACTTGGTTTATTGTCCTTTAAGTGTTAACAAAATGACTTAGAATTGAAAATGGTATTTTTAAGTTTCTGACTAAAATACTCGAGTATTCTTCATAACACTCGAGTAGTTCATCAGTTTCCAGTTTTACTCGAGTAGTTCATCATTATACTCAAGTTGTTCATATCTTTCTAGAAAGTTAGGTTTCAGATTTTTAAGAAAATACTCGAGTAGTTCATGAGATACTCGAGTCATTCACCAATCCAGAATACTCGAGTAGTTCATGCATTACTCGAGTCGTTCATCAAACTTGACTCTTGTTACATCTATTAATACTCGAGTTCCAAGCCAGATACTCGAGTTGTGCGCTAAAATCCACACTGGTGCATCACGAAATACTCGAGTATTGAGCCATCTACTCGAGTTTTATCAGACAGAACAGACTGAAAACTTAGTTTTTACATACCATTTTCATTTCTAAACATTTCTAACCCAAACCAATGATCAAAACAGTTCATATACCATATATTGAACATGTTACAACACTTATCACATATCAAATTACAGATTTGACAGAGAATCAATTGTTAATGCATAAAACATACAATTTAACAACTTAACACCTCAAATTGCAAATTAATCAACAAACTCATGAAATAGTGTTCATTACAGCTTGCATGCATCATATGAAACTTGCTCACAACAACCATAGAGCATGAATTGGTCTCAAAACCAAAGTTCCTATTCAATCTAAGCCCTTAGAGCCTCTTGGTGGCTCTCTAATGAAAATCATGGAATTTAAACTCTATCTAGTGCATAAAACAACTTCCCCTTACCACTCAAACGTGTACCAACAGAGGATTCCAAAGAAAAAGCTCTCCAACACCAGAAATGACTTTGAGCACCACATGCAAGACAGTTTTGAGTGCAGCACCAAGATTGAATTGGTTCACACATGAAACAGAGATAAGATTTGGGGAATTTAGTTTTTCTAGACTCTATGCAACACATACTAACTAGAGAAATCGAATTTGGGACTCAATGAGCACGGGAGCTTACCAAAATCAAGGCTCCAAGTAAGCTCCAGAGAATGGCTTGACAGAAAATAGCTCAACTTCCAAGCTCCAATTCTTCCACCACACTCACTCAAACCTCACGATCTTGGTGTTTATACAAAGCTCGTGATGTGAGCTTTGTATTAGTGTATGGTTTGTTACTTGAATCAACACACAGAGGATGAATCGAAGGAAACGATTTCAGAACCCTAACTCACTAACTCATCAACAAATTGGCAAAATGGTTGCTCTTCAATCGGTTTCGAGCTTAAATACTGGGTTTGGAGGATCATGCACAGCGACACGAGGCTGTTGATGTGTCTGGGGTGGAGTATTCGTGTCGTGAAGAGGGAATCGTTGGTGATGACTCACCAAACGCACTAACTCGTGCAACTCTGTCTAGAATACTCGAGTTTTCCGAACAATACTCGAGTATTTTGCCCAATTTTTGAAAAATAATTATTTTATTTACTTTCCCTCCAAAATCTTTCCTATAATTACCTCTAGGTCCCAACCCAGGGACTAATATGCAAAATACTTATTTCATGCATAATTATATTTATTAAATAAATCCATACACATTTCCTAACTACATAAACACAGATTTTAATCAAGGATTAAAATAGAAATTATTAATTATAATTAATTTTATAATTAACATTTCATTAATCGGGGATTAAAATTTTGGGGTGTTACACTACTCCCCCACTTACAAGGAATTTCGTCCCCGAAATTCGACTTATACAAACAAGTCAGGATAGTCCTGACGCATCTTATCCTCTAATTCCCAAGATGCTTCAATCACATCACCACAAATCCAGACGACCTTGACCAGACAAATATTCTTTCCTCGAAGCTGCTTGACTCTTCGGTCTTTAATACGAATGGGCATGGCTTCGAAGGTTAAGTTCTCATGAATTTCTAGATCATCAGGTTGGATTCTAAGGACAATGGTGGGGTCATGGACATATCTTTTCAACTGAGACACATGGAATACATTATGTAGGTTAGCTAGTGACGGGGGCAGGGCTACTTGATAAGCTACTGGGCCGACTCTTTTAAGAATTTGATAGGGATCAATAAACTTAGGTGATAGTTTCTGGGTTTTCAAGGTGTAACACCCCGCAAATTCCTCGTACTGAATTAAAATACTAAAGAAATTTATTTTGAGAAAAATGTTTTTGAAAGAATATTTTCTTAAATAAATTTCTTAATTCACATTTTTAAAGTGGAAAATGAATTTAAATAAATGATTTCCATGAAATAAGTTTAAAGTTGGGTTTTGAAAAACAATTATGTGATTAGAATTCTTTTAACGAAATGATAAATTTTTCAACAAGAAGCATTTTATGAAAAAGGTGATTTCTAAACAAAGGTATTTTCATAAGAAAGAGATTGTTTTCTAAATATATGTGTTAGTTAATATGTATTTAATGTGAGATTGTGTTAATGTGATTCTTTGGATTATTCTGAATTATTATGTGAATTGGTAATTAGATGTTCTAAAATAGAATTAATTAAGGAATAAAGAGATGATGCATGTATGTGTGGTGTGCTACGTGTATATCTATATACATATATGTTTGAGATTATATGGAATTAAATTAGCCTAAGAGTGTGATAATGCATGAATGTTAGAATATGTGTGTGATACGTGTAGGTGTGCATGTATGTGTGTGCAACGTGTGTGAGTGTGTGTATGTGGAGCATATATATGAAGGTGTGCAAGCCTAGGATTTTCCTAAGCCTTAGACTAGGAACCAAATAGATTAAATCCTAACCATGACCCAACTAGATGTGTGGGAAAAACCTAACTAGAAGCCAAAGAGCAATCAAGCCCAAGGAAACCTAGTTCCTTAATCTACTCTTCATTGTCTCCTTAGAAGTGATAATCTCCACCCACGCAAACTCTTGTTGTTGCCAAAATTGCCCTCCCTTGAATACACTTTGGCCGCATTCCTAAGAAGGGTGAGATAGGAAGTCCATGACTTACATGTATAAACCCTTGGCCTTAGCTTGTTCCACCCACTCTTTCATTCATTTTCTTTCCTTTCTACTTCACTTTCCAAACACATGTGTTGAGAGCAAAATCAAGCTCTCAACACCTAAGAAAAAGAGGGAGGCCGTGAGCCATGGAGGAAGAAGGAGGAGGAGATTAAGCCAACAAACCTAAGCCTTTCTTTGAAGAACCAAGACAATAGAAGCTAGAAGATCAAACCTTTCTTGGTGGGTAGCTCGAAGATATATAGGAAATTGTAATAGCTTAGTTTTCTTTGATCTTGTAATTTTCCTTCCTTTCCTTTGTGCATGTTAATTTTCTAAGTTTGTTTATGTTTGATCTTGGGCTTTTAAGACTTGAAAGTAACTTGTAAACTTCTAATCAACGGACTTCATAACTCAACTAAGTTTTCATCAAAGATCTCAAAGTTTCTCAAACTAAATCCTCTAGATCTAAAAGTTTTGAGATTTTTGTGAAGTTTAAACCAAACCCCTTTGCATGTTAAATTTTCTTCTTTAAACCGTGATTTAAAGAGGTGATTAAGGGTTTATTTGATAAATAAATTAATAATCTAAACTTGCTTGACAATAATGATGGGATCTTTAGTGTTGCATGTTGGTTGATGATGATTTCGGGTGTCTTGTGTACATGCATGTGTTGGCTCTACTTTGATCTTGAATCTCTAAGACTAAATGAACTAATAAAACCCTAGATCAAGAACCAAGTGATTCGGCCTTGACTAGAAAACTAAGCCTTGATTTTTACTTGATCTTAATAAAGTCTTGATTTTTGATTTTGATCTTTAACTTATTCATGAAGAAGTTTGATCTTTGATACATGCGTGTTGTTTTGAACAAAAAGACTTGATTTTCTTCAAAGTTCATCACGGTTTTGACCTTTTCTTACCCAAAGTGATTTTTATCTTTGATTTGTGCTATTATACTTGATTTCATGACTTGATCTACAAGATCTAGGTACATGCATGTAGTTTTCGAGTAAAAAGGATTTCTATTTTCTTAATGACCCTCACGGTTTCACAAAGAACTAAAGGAGATAAATTTTTGGAAAATAATTTTTAACTTAATCCATGTCCTATGTGCATGCATGATAAAGATTTGAAAATAAAACCTTGATCTATGAAGATGTGTATTCGGTCTAAGCCTAGGAGTAGGAATCATATTTTGCTTCCATAAAAAGGGACACATGCATGTTAATTTCCTTTTGACTTAAAGAAGCTTGTGTTGTTGCAAGTTGAAAAAGTGAACCAAGAGTCTTGTTTTGTCAAAGTAGGATTCGGACTAGGTCTGATGAATAGACTAGGGTTCTTTTACATGAATTGCCTTGGGGTAATGAATATGTTTTGTAAAATTATGTAAATAAATTGTTTGAAATAGGTGATTGTGAATGTTTAATTTCCCTTCGGTTTTTGGATTTAAAATAAAGAAAATGAGTGAACTAATTGATGTAAGAGAAAAGTTTTGTGTTTAAATGAATATATGTGTGTGTATGTGCATTCGGTCAAAAGAAAAAGAAAGAGCAAATAATTTGTGGTATGGAAAAGAAAATAGAATCTAAGGGCTTGAGATAAATCAAGTTGGTTTACGTGTTTCAAATTGTAATTCTTAACTTGTTTTCTTTGATGTCATTCGGCCATATAGAGTAAATAAATTTAGGGAATTTAATTGCATGAAATAAAATGTACATGATGATTTTTGAAAAGAATGAAGTTGTTTGAAATGGACAAAAAATAATTATGCTTGATTCAAATCTTTGGTCCAATGTGGTTGTGAATGCCTAAGTGTTTGTGTTATGGAGTTACATACTTGCCTTGATGTTGATTTAATTGGTCATATGCTTGGTGAAATGTTGATTTGAATTAAAGAATTATTTAAAGTGGAAAGTGTTTTTGAAATGTTTCGGAGTTTATCAAAGTGATTTTTATAAAATAATTCCTTGATGTCCAAAACTATTTAAAAGGGTTTCTTAACTTTGAAAATATGTTCAAATGATTTAAAGCAAAGTTTTCAAGTAATAATTAATTTAAGAAAACACGGATCAAAAACGACGCATTTTTCGGTGTTTTCGAACATGTTTATGGTGCTTTCCAAATCGGACCAGCACCCAAACCAAATGGTTTAAATAACTTTTCATAATGTTTTCAAATGATTTTTGAAAGTACTTAAGGTGTTATAAACATCCGAGTTGTTTGAAAGAAAACGGTTATGTTTTAAGTTTTGACAAGGAATGAGAAGTGTCTAGGTTATGAAAAAAGGTTTTCATAATATAAGTTAATAACTTAAGCGTATTTTATTTCGTACGAGGAATCTTAAAGACGAGGGATTGGGGCAGCCGGCAACAAAAAGGATTCGAGGAGACGGTACGCATTACATTGCTGGACCTCAGGTGAGAGAGAAGCTTCCCTAAGACACCGTGGTAGTTAGGTGATTTAGTAGGACGTTCCGTATCATCTCAAAGATCGGAACTAAGTGGTTAGAGTTAGTAGTATAAGTGGCAATTGTTTGATTGTGTGGCCACTTATACGAAGGTGACGAAGACCACATTGTTGTGTGATGTTTGTGTGAATGATAGCATGCTTTTATACATTTATTCAATTATGCCTTATGTTATTTATTGCTGTTAATGAAAATGAGTAATATGCTGATGGACGTCTGTTACGTCCTGAAAATAGAAGCGAAATAAATAAGATGGTGAAGTAAAGGCATAATGAAAGAGAAATAATGATAGGAAACAAAATATGTTTTGGAAGAGAAGGAAAGAATTGAGATTTGGGGAAAGAATGAATGATAATGCTGAGAACGAGCCAGAGCTGGGAAGGTATTGTTGTTGTTGGAACAAGATGAGATGAGAATTGAGCGGAGCTGGGCTCCTTTTGTTTTTGGTTTTAGTCTGAGACTAGTGTTGAGTTGAGCTTGCTCCTCCATTAGCGCTCAGCAAAGTTGTAAATTTTTTTAAAAAGGTTTTTGAAAAGCGATTTTCGAAAAGAAATTTTGAAAAGAGATTTTTTAAAAGATTTTTGGAAAGCAAGATTTTTGAAAAGATTTTTGAAAGGGATTGTTGTAAAAGATTTGTGGAAAGAAATTTTTGAAAAGAGTTATGAAACAACATTTCCAAAGGAGTTTTCTGAAAGAATCTTTTGAAAAAGTTTTGATAAAACAATATTTTTGAAAAGCTTTGTAAAAACCTATATTTTTGGAAAGAAGTTTCTGGAAAACAATTCTTTGATAAAGTTCTGAAAGGATATTTTCAAGAAAGTCTTTTGTAGTGACGTTTTTGAGAAAGTCTTTTGAAATGAGGTATTTGAGAAATTGTTGTGAAATAACATTTTTGAGAAAGTTTGTGAGAGAGGATTTTATGAAAAAGTCTATGAAACAATCTTTTGTGAAAGTTATAAAGGAGTGTTTTGAGATAGTTTTTGAAAAGACTGGGTTGAGAAATGAGATGATTGCGAGAAACGAAGAATGTTGAGAAAGTTTGAGAAATGAGATATGAGATTATGATGTGATCCCAGCTTTGTGTTATGTGAGAAAGATTGTGCAAAGTTAGTGGTCGGGACTCGTTGAAGGGTTGCACGAAGGACGGGCCGACCTTAGGATAATTAAAAAGATTAAAAGACTTTAAAAGACATACGCGGTGAGGTATGAGAGTGCGAAGTAGTGGAGAGGAAGATACCATAAGTATCTGCGCATACTTAGGAGGAGATTGCATTAGGGGAGGACAATGACAGTGAAACGTCAAGAAGTCTAGAGTATATTTCTAGGCAGAACGAACTCCACATGTGGCGCACTAACGTGGTGGGGACTGGGTCTAATGCCGTGGTAAGTTCTGCGGGCCCACTAGAAATATACTGTCGCCCCCTAGATTGCAAATCGAGAACAGTGAGAGGGACTGGAGTGGGACATCTTGTTTGCCACTGCGAGGCAGTGTGCCATGATTATTATGAATTGATATTATTGATTGAGGCAGAGTCCTCCTGGTCTGGGACCATTTATGTGTTGAGACAGCTGTCGTGCCCGCACGGTAAAGGTCCTGTACTCCTGTTTGCTTCTGACTAGGTTGGGTGGGTGACCGAGGAGATGTAGACGTGAGTGATAACCGAGAACGGAACGAGTACCCCGTTGATATTCTGTAAGAAGGAATTATGAGTTTGAGAAGGAAAAAGGATTGAGAAAGAAAGAATGTTTATGAGAAGTGAAAATAAGTTTGAAAAGATAATGAAAGATAATAGTAACGATGATAAGACTGATAAAAATGTGATAACATACTTGATCATTGTGTGCTTGTATGTTCATTTGTGAGTTTGTATGGTCCTTCTATCTTGCCTATCGTAATTCCACACCGTCGACGATGCGTCGTTCGGATAGCTTACTCTCTCCTGTTCGTTGGCATATCGGTGCTGCTGGTATCTCCACGGGCAGATGGAGTGCTGGATGGAAGTTCCCGTACGAGGCTCCAGGAACTACAAGAGAAGATTCGGTGTGAGGCTCGAGGGAACTCCACCACTCTCAATGGAGCAGCGTCGGAATCTACTAGCAAAGAGGGAATCACAACAAGGAAGGCATTATCTCCGAGAGCAAAGAGAGGACGCAAAAAGAAGAAGGAACTTCACCTAATTGTTTTCCATAGGACAGTTTAAGAATAGTGTGATTAGATTAGGTTATGATGATTGTTGAAGGATTACCGATGCCATGAACCATTCTGTAATTGAGCTAAGTTTTGAATCTGACTCGTGGAACACATCTTTTTGCAAATTTAGTTCATGTAAAGTTTTTGGAAAACTGTGAAGATAATTTTGAACCAATTCTTATAAGAAAACGGACGTTTTATGAAAAGAACGGTCTTCGTAACAACTCGGTTTTCGAAGAAGTGAATGGAAGAACTTAAAGAGATTTTCAAGAATACTACAAACACTTCCACAATGTTTTTAAAAAAAAAATTGACCTCATTTTTGACAATTTTAATAAATAGAAGTTAAATGTTTTGAGTTACGAAAATCGGGCTGTTACACAAGGCTCTACTAACACCTTTTGTGGGTACTATTCTAATGAACACATGGTCTCCTTCAGCAAACTCTAAAGGTTTCCTCCTCCTATCAGCATAGCTTTTCTGCCTACTTTGAGCCGTTTTCATCTTCTCTTGTATCATCTTGATCTTCTCAGTTGTCTCTTGCACAAAATCTGGTCCAACCAGAGAATTCTCCCCCACTTGAAATCAGCATAATGGTGTCTGACACTTTCTTCCATATAAAGCTTCAAATGGTGCCATTCCGATGCTCGTGTGGTAACTATTGTTGTACGTGAATTCCACGAGCGGCAACATTTGTTCCCAATTCCCTTGTCCTTCTAAAACACAAGCTCTTAAGATGTCCTCCAATGACTGAATAGTTCTCTCCGTTTGACCATCAGTCTGAGGGTGGTATGCAGAACTCAACTTCGGTCTTGACCCCAGAGCTCTATGCAAATCTTGCCAAAACTTCGACGTAAACCTCGGATCGCGGGATGGTACCCCATGCAAGCGAACAACTTCTTTGATATACAACTGAGTGAGCTTTTCCAAAGAGTAGCACATGTTGACTGGAATAAAATGCGCTGACTTGGTCAAGCGATCCACGATCACCCAGATTGAATTATGACCAGTGGCTGTCCTTGGCAAACCTGACACGAAATCCATTGAGATACTATCCCATTTCCATAATGGAATTTCAAAGGGAAGTAACTCTCCTCCTGGCCTTTGATGTTCCACTTTCGCCTTCTGACACACCAAACAACATGCCACGTACCTAGCCACGTCTTTCTTTAAACCAGGCCACCAAAATACCTTCTTCAGATCCTGATACATTTTGGTAGCTCCCGGATGCATACTAATTTTGCTCTTATGTGCCTCATCCAAAATCATCCTCTTTACTTCCAGGTCATCAGATACACAAATCCTTGTTCGAAAACGAAGGATTTCATCCTTCCCTTCTTGAAACTCCAACTCCTTGCCTTCTTCCATAAGCTTCTTCTTTTCTTTAAGTCCCTCATCTTTATGTTGCAACTCCCGAATTCTTTGCAGAAATTCATTAGTAATCTGCAACATCCCCATCTTGATACTTGTCGGCTCCACTTGTATTGCCAAGCTCAGATCTCGAAATTCTTCTATCAATGCAGCTTCTCTGACCATCATTGCACTGATATGCATTCCCTTTCGACTCAACGCATCAGCCACCACGTTTGCCTTCCCAGGATGGTAATGAAGTTCGAACTCAATCCTTCAAGAACTCCATCCATCGACGTTGCCTCATATTCAACTCCTTCTGATCAAAGAGATACTTTAGACTCTTATGGTCACTAAACACCCGGAATGTAGTGTCATAGAGATAGTGTCTCCAAATTTTTAGAGTGAAAACGACCGCTGCCAACTCTAGATCATGAGTTGGATAGTTCATTTCATGAACTTTTAGCTGTCTCGAGGCATAAGCAACTACTTTTCCCTCCTGCATCAAAACACTCCCAAGACCTTGTTTCGATGCGTCACAATACACCTCAAAACTCTGCTGTGGGTCAGGCAAAACCAACACAGGAGATGACGTCAAAATTTTCCTTCAACTCTTGGAAACTCCTTTCACACTTCTCATCCCAGATGAAAGGTTGATCCTTCCGAGTCAACTTTGTCAAAGGTAGTGCAATCTTCGAGAAACCTTCTATAAATCTTCTATAATAACCAGCCAAACCAAGAAAGCTTCTCACCTCTGTGACCGACTTCGGCTGTTCCCATTGCAACACTGAACTTACTTTATCCGGGTCAACCGCTATTCCCTTGCTTGAAATCACATGCCCCAAGAACTTAACCTCCTCCAGCCAGAACTCACACTTGGTAAGTTTGGCGTACAACTGCTTCTCCTTCAGAATACTCAACACTATCCTCAAGTGTTCAGCATGCTCCTCCGGGCTCTTAGAGTAGATAAGGATATCGTCAATGAACACAACCACGAATGAATCTAAATAAGGTCTAAAGATTCGATTCATGTAGTCCATGAAAATGGTTGGTGCATTGGTCAATCCGAACGGCATCACAACGTACTCATAATGTCCGTATCGGGATCGAGTCTTAGAGATGTCCTCTTCTCTAATTCTGATCTGATGATATCCCGACCTCAAATCAATCTTGGAAAATACCGAAGCCCCACGAACTTGATCCATAAGGTCATCGATCCTTGGCAATGGATACTTGTTCTTGATTGTGACCATATTCAACTGCCGGTAGTCGATACACATCCTCATACTACCATCTTTCTTCTTGACAAATAAAACTGGAGCACCCCAAGATGACACACTTGGTCGGATCATCTGCTTCTGCAATAGCTCCTCGATCTACTTCTTCATTTCAGCCATTTCTGGTGGTGCCATTCTATAAGGAGCGATAGAAATGGGACCAGCTCCCGGAACTAAGTCGATGCCAAATTCTATCTCTCTTCTTGGTGGCAAACCAGGGATCTCATCAGCAAATACCTCCGGGAAGTCTCTAACAACAGGAATCTTTTCCAACCTTGGACCATTCTCCTCTAATTCAGTGTTGAACAGACACATGTAGCCGGAGGGTTTTGGGTTTCTATAGGTCACTATCTTCTTATCACAATCGATGATCACTTGGTTTTGACTTAACCAGTCCATCCCCAAGATCACATCCAATTGTGCTAAGGGTAAACAGATTAAATCTACCCTAGAGGTTTGTCCTAACACTTCTATACAACAGTTAAGACATGCTCTAGAAACAACTAAAGGAGCATTAGTAGGGGTTTCTACTTTCAGAGTATATGGCAATTCAAACATAGATAAACCCAAACGATCTACTCATTCATATGAAACAAATGAATGTGTTGCACCAGAATCAAACAAGACATTATAGAGCTGACCATTTAGCAAGTAATTACCTTGCACCAGATCAGAAGATCGGCTCGCTTCCACTCCGCTGAGCGTGAAAACCCTTCCTTGAACCATAGGCCTATCCGCAGCTCCTCTGGAATTAGCTTTGACCAGTTCCTTGCAGTCTCTCGGAAAGTGTCCCGGTTTCCCACAGTTGAAACAGCCACTTGTTCCCCAATAAACACGGCCATTATGATGGTGCTTGCACTTGTCACAAAATGGAGCCTCGCTCCGAAAATTTCTTCCATCCGAACCACCAACCTTCCCCTTGCCTTTCCCTCGGCGATCATACGGACCCTTGCATCAGTTGTTGAAACCTTTCCGCTTCTGAGGTCCATAATTCTGGTTGTCCTTTCTTTCTGCGACTTGCAACTCTTCAGCTTTCTTGTCATCTTCATACATCCTACACATGTCCACGAGTGCAGGAAAGCTTTGAATCTGTTGATAGCTAAAGATCGACTTCAACTAGGGCCTCAAGCCTCCTTTAAACTTGATACACCTGCTCCTTTCGTCGGGGTTGTTCTGATAGTATGGCGAGTACTTCATCAATTCCTCGAACTTGGTCGCGTACTCCCCCACACTCACACTCCCTTGTTTAAGCTGTAAGAATTCCACCTCTTTCTTCCTCCTCAGATCTTCAGGGAAATATTTATTGAGAAACTTCTCCATAAACACACCCCAATTCACACCCCTTCCCTCATAATGCAGGAGCTGAACCGTGTGATTCCACCAATTCTCAGCTTCGTCCTCTAGCATGTAGACAGCATATACCACCTTCTGAGCTTCTGTGCAATCCAGGGTTCTCAGAATCTTTCCCATGGTGTGAATCCACTTGTTGGCCTCCTCAGGTCTAAATCCTCCTTCAAACTTAGGCGGATTACAACTCCTAAAATCAGCCAGACTCTTTGCCTCGGTGTTACCCACATTGCATGGATGAGGGGGATTAGCCGGCTGAGGTGGTTGCTGAGATTGTTGCTGCATGGTCTCCAACACCGCGGTTATCCTTTCTAACATCGCATTGGTGTGATTTTGGTTTATAGTTGCCACAATAGACATGCGCTATGGGCTTATGGTCACATATGTTGAACTAAAGAAACTTTCATTACACCACCTATACTAAGGTCTTAACTAAAACCTCAAACAACACATTCAAATGTATCTAATGCCCAAAAAGGCAAGATACTAGAATTCAAATCAATAAATATGCCCTGTGGATACGTGCTTGATGTTGATGGCTACCTTTCTGGAACTACTTCCACTACTACAAGATCTGACTTTTGCTCTGATACCACTCAGTGTGACACCCTTCTTAGTAACTCAAGTTTACTATAATAATTAAACTATTCCATCGGATAATATATGGACTTGTAAGTATTTAGAAAATGTAAAATAAAATTTTCTTTCAAAGCGGGTGCACAATCAAACTATGGAGCTCTTGGAGAGAACAACTCATATAATTTGAAACATTGTGTTGGATTCGGTGTTTGCTAAAATAAGAAAACTTTTCCATAATCCGGATAGCATCGGTGCTTTCGAAAACGTATTGACATAGTAAAATTAAACGATGCATATCCGTTCTTTCATTTGCAGAACTGATACCATTTAAATAACATAACCGAATCCGTTAATTAATCTTTATCAGAGTGAGCGAAAAGTGTAGGACTATGCATAGATAAAAATATGAACATAAGCTATATATATATATATATATAGATATAGGTCAAGTAATACATAGTCCCAGCGGTCAAGTCTCCAAGGTCCAACAAGTCCATAACAGATCTACATCATAATATAAACATAGCCCTAGAGCTCTCAAGAGCATATCTACAAAATATATACATAACAAAATATGAACTCTAGAGGTGGTCACGTAGATCTGGCAGCATCAGTAGTAGTAGTGGTAAGGGTAGTAGCAGTCTCCAGGTAGTAAAAGAAATATCTACATCAACAGCAGCAGCAGCAGCATCTCCTTCTCGACATCCCCACACCGGATCCCCTGATCCTCATCATGTACCATATGCACATACCTAGGGATCATCGTCCCTCCAATCGCTCCCAGTAGAATGAACGACAGGCTCGCCTCCGCTCTCGTCCTCCACGGGGTCCTCCTCGATCTCATCCGAGGGAGTGTGTACCCTACCACTGGGCACGGGGTCAGGTGATGGTGTGACCCTGACTGGGCTCCTCGGATCAGAAGGGGGAGTCTACTCGCGGACGACTCTAGAAGAAAATGGGTGTGAGCGGGTAGGTCTGAAACGAAAACTGTGATAAGAGCGAGCTGGTTGTGTGGGAGGTGGTCCATGGTATGTGTAAAACGGGGGTACGTGCATAGTGTATATGATGGGAATCCTAAATCTACGAGGACGAAATCGAATCAACGGGTTCGGGTGGTAGAAGGTAATCTCTACCTCTCCCTCGAACACCGTGCGATGGTCCTCATAGATCCATGTGCCACTAGGAAGTGGCCGGATCTCGATGCACGCGATGTAACGAGACATCACCTACAAGGGCATAGGGGTAAGCAATTCCATACACATAATCAACAGAGTATAAATATGTAAACAATATGAACGTAAAGTTATGCAACAATAAACAACCATCACAATTAGCACTTAGCAGTTATTGAATGCAAGTAGGATGCTCATAATTATTTCATTTATCACACTTAATTTAAATGAGTGGCATGATGTATGAATCTAGCTCTCAAGCCTATCTCCATCAATCTATGTCACTCTCTGACGTCTATCCCTGACAACCCAGCACTCATCAGTGCGTTGTATTCCTAGGTATACAACATTTCGTACATTCACCAAGAATGTACACGACAAGCTTGGAATCCGTGCCACCCGAGCACATCCCGTCATCCAAACGGACCGTCATCCAAACGGTGTAACCATATCGGCATCCACTAAGCCGACCACGTCTTCAACGTGTCATCAAGCAAGCGTATTGGCACTCCCAGAGGCCCTCCACATGTTACCAAAACATGATAAACGACCTACCATCCAAACTCTAAGATGGATGCATTAACTTAGTTTAAAAAGGAATTGATTGATGTTTTATTCTTTTATTAATAACTTACGTGCCTCCCGAGCAACGTATCATTATGAAAACATCATGACGTCAATCAATTTCTTTTTAAGTCCAGGATCACTTGGTTTATTGTCCTTTAAGTGTTAACAAAATGACTTTAGAATTGAAAATGGTATTTTTAAGTTTCTGACTAAAATACTCGAGTATTCTTCATAACACTCGAGTACTTCATCAGTTTCCAGTTTTACTCGAGTAGTTCATCATTATACTCGAGTTGTTCATATCTTTCCAGAAAGTTAGGTTTCAGATTTTTAAGAAAATACTCGAGTAGTTCATGAGATACTCGAGTCATTCACCAATCCAGAATACTCGAGTAGTTCATGCATTACTCGAGTCGTTCATCAAACTTGACTCTTGTTACATCTGTTAATACTCGAGTTCCAAGCCAGATACTCGAGTTGTGCGCTAAAATCCACACTGGTGCATCACGAAATACTCGAGTATTGAGTCATCTACTCGAGTTTTATCAGACAGAACAGACTGAAAACTTAGTTTTTACATACCATTTTCATTTCTAAACATTTCTAACCCAAACCAATGATCAAAACAGTTCATATACCATATATTAAACATGTTACAACATTTATCACATATCAAATTACAGATTTGACAGAGAATCAATTGTTAATGCATAAAACATACAATTTAACAACTTAACACCTCAAATTGCAAATTAATCAACAAACTCATGAAATAGTGTTCATTACAGCTTGCATGCATCATATGAAACTTGCTCACAACAACCATAGAGCATGAATTGGTCTCCAAACCAAAGTTCCTATTCAATCTAAGCTCTTAGAGCCTCTTGGTGGCTCTCTAATGAAAATCATGGAATTTAAACTCTATCTAGTGCATAAAACAACTTCCTCTTACCTCTCAGACGTGTACCAACAGAGGATTCCAAAGAAAAAGCTCTCCAACACCAGAAATGACTTTGAGCACCACATGCAAGACAGTTTTGAGTGCAGCACCAAGATCGAATTGGTTCACACATGAAACAGAGATAAGAATTGGGGAATTTAGTTTTTCTAGACTCTATGCAACACATACTAACTAGAGAAATCGAATTTGGGACTCAATGAGCACGGGAGCTTACCAAAATCAAGGCTCCAAGTAGGCTCCAGAGAATGGCTTGACAGAAAATAGCTCAACTTCCAAGCTCCAATTCTTCCACCACACTCACTCAAACCTCACGATCTTGGTGTTTATACAAAGCTCGTGATGTGAGCTTTGTATTAGTGTATGGTTTGTTACTTGAATCAACACACAGAGGATGAATCGAAGGAAACGATTTCAGAACCCTAACTCACTAAATCATCAACAAATTGGCAAAATGGTTGCTCTTCAATCGCTTTCGAGCTTAAATACTGGGTTTGGAGGATCATGCACAGCGACACGATGCTATTGATGTGTCTAGGGTGGAGTATTCGTGTCGTGAAGAGGAAATCGTTGGTGATGACTCACCAAACGCACTAACTCGTGCAACTCTGTCTAGAATACTCGAGTTTTCCGAACAATACTCGAGTATTTTGCCCAATTTTTGAAAAATAATTATTTTATTTACTTTCCCTCCAAAATCTTTCCTATAATTACCTCTTGGTCCCAACCCAGGGACTAATATGCAAAATACTTATTTCATGCATAATTATATTTATTAAATAAATCCATACATATTTCCTAACTACATAAACACAGATTTTAATCAAGGATTAAAATAGAAATTATTAATTATAATTAACATTTCATTAATCGGGGATTAAAATTTTGGGGTGTTACAATGAAAATACCTAGAAGTTATGAATTGATAGTAATAAGGATATTGATGATGAGAACGAGAATGGCTAAGTGATGAGGATACTATGTGAAGGTCAAGTGGAAGAGAATTATGGATAAGTTCAAGGACGTGATTTGTGATGGCAGAGAGTTGTGAATTAATGTTGAGCAATAAGGCAAGAACATAATCTATGATGTTGACGAGAAAGTATAAGAATGAAAATTGTGAATGATTGTGATAATGATGAAATGAATTAAGCTTTGTATTCAATTGTTGATATGTTTTGTTGCATGCTTGTCTTAATATTTTTGCCTACTGTAATTCCACCCGTCGACGAGAAATCGCTCGGGATGCTCACTTTCTCTGCTATTCTATTTCTTTTTGTCCTGGTACTCAATGTCGTCGAATTAAGATGGCATTCGACGTCAAAGTTTTCATGCACCCTCTGAAAGACAGAGATTGGGACTTCCTTGAGGAAGATATAATGGATTGGATAACGCTAGAGTATGCAAAGGTTTTGGTGCTACCTAAAGGATGATGGGAGATTTGATGACGCTGAGGAGGATCTGGAATTGAAGGAGGTTCATGCTGAGGATAGTGATCTGTAGTGTAGGCTATCATTTGTGCCTTGATTATGTAATGCACTTTCTTAAGTTACTAAGATAATGTTGCTCTATTCTGATGTAACTCACCCTACTTCTGTATCAGTTTTGGGAACCCAACATTTGACTCTATTTGTATAAAGGGAAATGGAATAGTATTTTATGAAATTGGAAGAAAGGGTTTCAAAGCGCGGTATTGGTAACATCTCAATTTGGAACTTGAGGTGTGATGTGGGACACAAAAGAGTTATTTTTATAACGAAAATGTTTTTGAAATGAAAAATGTTTGATAAAGGTGAACTCATGTCCACGTCACCAATGTAATAAAAAAAGGCTTATTTATGTCAGGTGCCCCTGTAGTTTGCACCTATTTTGTCAGACGCCCTTTAACTTTATTTTCCAACAAATATACCCCTACAGTTTGCTCCGGTGAGCCATATACCCCTGCATGCCATTTCCGGCCACCGGTGCTGACGTGGACCGCTGGAGTCAACAAGTGGTAAAAATAGGAGCCCTTTTTTGTCATATACCCCTATATATAACTTCAAAAATTCATATCTTTTAAACCGTAAGTCCAAAAATTACAAATTTTATGTCAAAACGATCGTATTGAAATATAGAATTTTAATATGTAATTATTTTACTTTTATGGATAGTTTTGTAAAAAATTGTTTTTTGGGCAATTTTCTATACGAATTTTGAATTTATGAATTATTAAAAATAATTTATGAATTGGATTGAACTAGTTTTTATTGTAGTTTGAGGAACATAAAACATCATGAGTTTTGACTATGTCAGTCTCCGATCATTTTAAATTTAGCTTTTTTATAGCTTTTTTTTATAGTTTTTTACAATTTATTTTTAAAAGCCAAAACTCATGATTTTTATGATCCTCAAACTATAATAAAAACTAGTGCAATCCAATTCATAAATTATTTTTAATAATTCATAAATTCAAAATTCGTATAGAAAATTGCCCAAAAAACAATTTTTTTACAAAACTATCCATAAAAATAAAATAATTACATTTTAAAATTCTATATTTCAATACGATCGTTTTGACATAAAATTTGTAATTTTTGGGTTTACGGTTTAAAAGATATGAATTTTTGAAGTTATATATAGGGGTATCTGAAAAAAAAAAGACTCAAACTACAAGGGTTCATATTTTTACCACTTGCTGACTCTGGCGGTCCACGTCAGCACCGGTGGCTAGAAATGGCATGTAGGGGTATATTGCTCACCGGAGCAAACTGTAAGGGTATATTTGTTGAAAAATAAAGTTAAAGGGCGTCTGACAAAATAGGTGCAAACTACAGGGGCACCTGACATAAATAAGCCTAAAAAAATTCCTAGATTTTTTCTAAATAAAAATGTAATCAAGTTACTAAATCGGGGTGTTACAATACAACCTCTTGCTTTTCCTAAATCATCATTGAGCCTAAGAATAGTTGACTCTCATGGAGCTGCAAAATTAATTTATCTATCAGATTATTTTCTCATACAGATTTACTTCACATTGTTTTTTTGCAACCATTGAGCCATTAAAAAAAATGAGGGCATTCTAATTTGCACTCCCAAAAAAATTAGTTATAGTTTTCAAAATGACAACTAAAGAAGATGCAGTAAATGACATGAGTAATTCTCAAATGAAGACCATAGTCATTTTCATTCGAACTTCAGTATAGTACTACTCATACACTTATTAAGCACATTATATTAGCATTTTGCCCATAACTCATACTAAATACTAATCTTCACTCAAATTTGTAAAATAAAATTATTCAAGCAGCGGCAGGAATTAATTCTCTAAATGTTAAAATACCTAGCCAAGATACCATGAAAAATATCAGCAAATTACAAATAAAAGAAACACGCCCCACCACCCCAAAAAGAGAAAAAACAGAGACCCGCACCATACTTAATTAGCTAGCAAAACATTAAAAAACAGAAATGTGAAGAACCAGTGCAAGACCCCTGATGCACTTCAAATCTTGAGGATCTATCATATTGCATGAAGACAAACAGGCCAGAAACAACATATAAACAACCCCAACCTCCAAACTTACTCAGCGACAGTAAGAGAATAAACATTGCAAATCTTTTTATTTGATCCTTTGAAAACACAAGTGTGAGAAATTGTAACATTTTTGAAAAAAAAAACAGAAATAAAAATAATTAGGAATTCTAATTAGATAAACCTAACTTCAACACAAGTATGATTGAAGGAGTACCAAATGAAATCAGAAAATAGGATTTGAGATGAGGAATTAAAAAACGAAAACGGAATAAGAACAAACCCGGAAGGAGCGCCGAATAACCACCTGCGATCGTGAGAGGAAGCAGAGCAATGAGTGAGCAGTCAGTCGTGAGAATAGTAGTGAGTGAAGCGCACGGAAGGAGAAGAGAGACGGAGTGGGTCACGAGGAAGACAGGGAGTCGCAAGTCGCAACACAGAGAGTAAAGTATAGAAACAGAGTGTTTTAGCTAGGTTAAGTGAGTATACGAAGAGTCAAGTGAGATTGTATAAAAAACAAAAAGAGTCAAGTGAGATTGGACTTAAAATTTTTTTTAAGTATAGTTTTGCGGTCACAAAATAAGTGACAGATTTTTCAAAATTATGAAAAATTCTTACTTCTTCGTTTCAATGGCAAATTCGGTCACAAAATGTCAAATAAATTTGACTAATATAAAAAATGTTTTTAGTGATCGTATTAGTTACACCAATTTTTGTGATTGAATATATAGGTCACTGATTCAGTCACTAAAAAACAATTTACAATCACTACTTCTAAAATAGTTGATTGGTCACTAACGTGGTCACTATTTGTGACTGTTTTTATTTCGATCACAAATGCGATCACTAAAATACAGTTTTCTAGTAGTGAACCAAAATGCATTATGGGGCACTAGGGATGCACAACCCAAATACAACAAAGAAGAAAGACTACTACATTATAGAGTTTCAGCAGCCTTAATACAATGAAGGAGACTAATACACCAATTCAAAAAATATTCATACTCAAGAATAATATTTTTGTAGGCTTTTATATTTAAGTGGGGTAATTTTGCAAACAATTTACAGAAAAGAGGTAGTTTAAAAACTATTTACGTATTATGGGGTAGTCAACAAAACTATTTACGTAGATGAGGCAGTCAAAGTCAAAAAGCGAAGTCAAACGCGTCATCCCGTTTGAGGCAACCCAAAAGTGACACGTGGCAGTCTTCCATTGGTCAGTCAGATTCTATTCGAATAAAAAGTAAAAAAAAAAACCGACCGACAGCAGCGTCACGTGGCGCAACCCGGGGGTTGCGTCACTGCGCTGACGCGTTTAGTCGCGTTAGCCGCAATGATGCAACCCCCTTGGTTGCGCCACGTGGCACAACTGCCCCCCACCCCCTCGACCCACGCGTTCCACACACCCCTTCCCAACCTACCCACTCCCCTTCCCAACCTCTATATAATTAATGCTCCTGCAACCCCTATAACACACCCAACGGTTAAATTTAAATTTTAAATTTTTCTATTAGTTAGACTTTTTATGTTTAAGTATTAGTTAGATTTATATTTTTTTATTACTTAGATTTTTATTGTTTTAGGTAAGATTTAGATTTTATTAGTTAGATTTTTATTTATTTATCAGTTACATTTTAAATTTTTTTATTAATTAGATTTTTTATGTTTAGGTAATAGTTAGATTTTTTTATTTATTTATTAGTTATATTTTTAATCTAACTAATAAAAAAAATTTATGCACTTAGTAGTTAGATTTTTTATTTATTTACTAGTTTTATTTTTTATGTTTAGCTATTTATTGTTAGTTAGATTATAAATTTTTTTATTAGTTAGATTTTTTATTTATTTATCCTAAAAATAAAAAAATCTAACTAATACCTAAACATAAAAAATCTAACTAATAAAAAAAATTTAAAATCTAACTAATAATAGCTAAATATAAAAAAAATATAAAATCTAACTAATAAAAAAATTTAAAATCTAACTAATAATAGCTAAATATAAAAAAAAATATAAAATCTAACTAATAAATAAATTTAAAATCTAACTAATAGCTAAACACAAAAATATAACTAGTAAATAAATAAAAAATCTAACTACTAAGTGCATTAAAATAATAAATTAAATTAAAAATCAAAAAATTAGTTCATGCTAATACTTAAACAATACGAATAAATTTTGTGCCAAAAATAAAATATAGATGTACACATAAATATAAAAGCACACATAATATAAGAATATCTTATCTACAAGCGCATAAAATTAAAAAAAAATTATAATTTGTAGGGTCTGCCGACCATATAAGGACTCAAGTCTCATTTAAGGGACTCTTCAAGGACCTTTCCCTCGGTTTACTCAGCACAAACGTCCCTCGCTCGGACTCGTTGGCTCCGAGCACACAAAAGGACCAGGCTCGGACTTGATGGGGCCGAGTCTTATAAATGGTCTTCCACCCATCAGGCTCGGGACTCTAGGGCCGAGACATACCGTCGGCTTGTGGATAGATTCAGACCCATTCAGGTTTCTTATCCCCTCCGCAAATCTCTCCTAGATTCTCGCTAACAGCCTAGACATGAGATCTTGAGCTGATCCTATCTAGATTCTAAGAGTTTAAACCTCCGGTATTATCTCACAGAATCCTGGTTCAGCTCTACCCTGATACAGGGCCCATACGGCCCATATCAGCCTCCTCCAAACCCTATAAATAGCTCATAACAACTAGGGTTTCAGGTACGTACTCTCATCCCTAAGTTAACACTCTGCACACACTTGTTGACTGGGGAGAACCTGCTTTTCCCAACTGGAACTGCAGAAACACCATAAAGTCATATATTAACACTTGATCCTCTCTTGGGCTCCTGGTTCCATAATCTTGAGCACTTAGAGGGTTAAAGACATAGTGTTCAGGGACACTACATTGGCGCCGTCTGTGGGAATCGAACCCACGATCACACGGTTCAGAATGGCGTGACACGGCTGATTCTGGACGTCAGTCTCGTCGGGCCGCTGCTGGCTCACGAACTGATGAGGATCAGCGAGTTGAACGGGCTGATCGGCGTGATCATTCAAGGGCTGACAGGTCCAACAGGGAGATACCTCATTTGACTAGAGGCCGTTTTGGAACTCTTCAAGGTGGTCAGCGTTCTAAAACGGAAGGCAGATCTTACATGACTACTTCTTCGACACGAAGGAGAGAGGAGTCGATCATGGAGATTTTGAGGACTCAGACTTCTTTAATTGAGAAGCAAAACCAAGCCATTGCTGCTCTTCAACAGTAGAGCATGGCAAGGATTGCCGAGGAAGGCCCTTACGCGGCCTATGGTAATCCGAGCAATCTTCCCCCACCTCCACCCCTCAACCCAAGCTTAACCCTAGAATGTAACACTAGGGAACCCCATCCTGGACACCCTTTCACACCTGAGATTATGGCTTTCCAAACCCCGCAGACTTATGTGGGTCATCAGAATATTCCTCGGTACAATGGAACAACTGACCCGATGGACCACATAGCTGCATACGAGTCCTCTATGATGTTTTATGGAGGAGGGGATTTTATGAAGTGTCGAGCTTTCTCAATGACTCTGGGCTCGGCGCCTTTGAGATGGTTCAATTCTCTACCCGCCAATTCGATCCGATCGTGGGCCGAGCTTAGACAAGCATTCATAAACAGGTACACGGCCAGTATGTCACAGCCCAAGTCAGACCACTCACTAGCTGGAGTTGCACAGAGACCCGACGAGTCTCTACGCGACTATCTAGCTCGGTATCAGCAAGAGGCCAGTGGTATATCAGGCCTGCAATCAAGAGTATCTGTTCTTTTGCTCACTCAAGGGTTACAGGATGGAGATTTCAAGGATTGCTTGATTGGGGAACCACCCAAGAACATGGCTGAACTTAGGGAAAGATCCAGGAAATACGTTAATCTAGAGGAATTCCGTAGGATCAGTACTGCAGCAAGGGGTGGTGAAGGACGACATGAGCAACGCCCTCGTCAGAACGACGCTCGTCAGAATGATCGTTTTCGAGATAAGGGAAGGAAAGACAAAAGAGAAAGAGAGAGAGGGGAAAAACTGCCTCCAAAAGGTAAGTATGATGAATATACCCAGTTGACAGTCCCGAGGAGTCAAATCCTTCGTGAGACTATGCATACAGAGATGCGTAACATCACTCGGCCACCAGCTTTAAGGAAGGTAGCTCAAAAGGATAAGACAAAGTACTGCGATCATCACGGTGGATGGGGGCATACCACCGACCAATGTACTCAGTTGAAGGACTTAATCGAGGAAATGGTAAGGGATGGCAAGCTTCAACAATATATCGGTGAAGCGTTGCGCAAACGCTCCAGGGGAAAGAGTCCGTCACCACCCAAAACCGAGCAGAAAAGAACAAGAAGTCCTTCACCACCTGCAGGGGGAGCCTCTACCCAACCATCCGAGAAGGAAAAGAATGGCTTTCTCATTGGCACCATTGCTGGAGGATTTGCAGGTAGAGGAGAAAAGAAATGTGATCGCAAGAAGTATGTGGGACAAGTTCTTTCGGTGACCAGCCGACCAATCCAAAGGTCCAGGAAGAAAAACATTGTCATCAGCTTCAGTGATGAGGATTTTGAGGACATATTACAAGACCATAATGACCCAATGGTAGTTACAGCCAGGCTCGGCAATTACGAAGTCCGAAGGATTCTTGTCGATCAGGGAAGTTCGGAAGACATCATGTTTCTGGATCTGTTTGAGAAATTGAAGTTGAGAAGATCTGATCTCACCCCATTCGAGGGAAGTTTGATTGGCTTCACGGGACATTCAATTGTTCCCTTAGGCCACATCCATCTCCCAGTGAATATGGGGGAACCACCTTCTGCTCGGACTGAAATGGTAAAATGGCTAGTTGTCCAGGCCCCCTCGGCATACAACGCCATCTTTGGCCGAACTGCACTCCAATCTTTTGGTGCTGTTGTATCTACGGTCCACTTGTCCATGAAATTCCCAGGGTCTGATGACAAGGTAGTAACAGTGCGGTCCGAACAGGAGTTGGCTCGGAAATGTTATAATATCAGCCTAGGCAAGTTGAAGCTTGATGATAAGAAGATCATGCAAGAGCCGCTTAACAAAGGAAGTGTCAACTTAGCAGATCTTGACGTAAGAGAGGAGGATGAAACTAGGCCGACCCCTCAAGGGGACTTCAAAAAGGTGATTTTAGGTCCCGATCCTTCTCGTTGCGTCAAGATGGGGGTGGGCCTTTTTGAGGAATTGGAAAAAGAATTGACTGAATTGCTGGTGGAAAACAAGGACTTGTTTGCCTGGACCTCGGCAGATATGCCAGGAATCGATCCAAACTTCATCTGCCACAGGTTGAGCGTGTATCCTGGAGCCAAGCCAGTTTGTCAGAAGAAAAGAAGAGTCGGAGTTGAGAAGGCAAAGGCAACAGATGAGAAGGTAGCCGAGCTACTAGAAGCAGGATTTATCAGGGAGGTGGTGTATACTGATTGGTTGGCCAATCCCGTGCTAGTAAAGAAGTCCAATGGAAAATGGAGGATGTGTGTGGACTACACAGACTTGAACAAAGTTTGTCCTAAGGATCAATACCCACTTCCCTGCATCGATAAACTTGTGGATAGCTCGGCGGGTTATCAAAGGCTTTCATTTATGGATGCTTATTCGGGGTACAATCAGATCCCAATGTATCCCCCGGATCAGGTGAAGACTTCATTTATCACAGAAAAGGCCACATATTGTTACAATGTGATGCCATTTGGACTGAAAAACGTTGGGGCAACTTACCAGCGAATGATGAACAAGGTGTTCGGCCCCTTGATTGGGCCGAGAATGGAGGTATATATAGATGATATGATTGCAAAGAGCTTGAAAGAAGAAGATCACGCTAAGGATTTGAAGGAAATTTTGAGAAGGATCCGACAGTTCAACATGAGGTTGAACCCGGAAAAATGCACGTTTGGAGTTCCAGCAGGGGCCTTCCTCGGATTCATGCTAACTGAGCGCGGAATTGAGGCAAATCCAGAAAAGTGTCGAGCCATTCTTGATATGAAGAGTCCGTCAGATGTCAAGGGTGTCCAACAATTGACAGGTCGGGTTGCGGCTCTCTCGAGGTTTCTGTCTCAGTCAGCTAGGAAGGCCCTCCCCTGGTACAAACTGCTAAGGAAAGAAAAGGAAGAGACATTTGAATGGGACGAGACATGCGAAAAGGCATTTACTGACCTTAAGTAGTACTTAGCATCTCCCCCGATCTTGTCAAGTCCGGTAAATGGAGAAATTATGTTCCTTTACTTATCAGTGGGTGATTCTGTAGTAAGCTCGGCTTTGGTCCGAGAGGAATCTGGCAAAGAATCCCCCGTCTATTTCGTCAACCGAGCTCTTCAGGGACCAGAGTTGAGGTATCAGAAAGTGGAGAAATTGGCTTTTTGTCTGATTATCACAGCTAGACGATTACGTCAATACTTCTAGAGCCACCATCTCACAGTCAGAACAGCTCAGCCGATCCGTCAAATACTTCAGAAACCTGATCTGGCAGGAAGAATGGTGACGTGGGCCATTGAGCTTTCCGAGTTTGAAATCACTTTCGAACCGAGGAAGGCAATGAAATCTCAGGCCTTAGCTGATTTTCTCACCGAGTTTACTGAGCCATTGACGAGCTCAAACTTGGATTGGAATATTTATGTTGATGGATCAAGTAACAAACTCGGGGCTGGTGCAGGAATAATCTTGGAGAACTCCGAGGGGGTCACCCTCGAATATTCTTTGAAGTATGGATTTTCAACTTCGAACAATCAGGCGGAGTATGAAGCCGTATTGGCCGGGCTAAGAATGGCAAAAGAAGTAGGGGCCCGAGAAGTGAAAATTCTCAGCGATTCTCAGTTGGTAATTTCACAAGTTAAGGGAGAGTACCAGGCTAAGGAACCAATCCTTCAAAAGTATTTGGAGAAAGTGAAGTTCCTATCCTCAGAGTTTGCTAAGGTCGAATTCTGCCACATCCCAAGGGAGAGTAATAGCCGAGCGGATATTCTCTCCAAGCTTGCTTCGACAAAGAGTCCTGAGAACAACAGAACGTTGATCCAAGAAATGGTGCATGGACCTAGCGTTGTCCTCTCTATTTCGCTGGATCCGAGCTGGATTGCTCCGATAGCGGACTACTTGGAACAAGGGGTTTTTCCAAGTAATCCAATAGAGGCCAAAAAACTCGTCAGAAAAGCTTCATAGTTTGCCCTAGTTGATGGAGTCTTGTTTCGCCGAGGGGTTAGCGGCCCAATGCTTAGATGTCTAGACCCAGCCGAAGCACAACAGGCGTTGGAAGAAGTTCACGGGGGCATTGGAAGCCATCATATTGGGGGGAAGTCACTGGCTAGAAAGATTCTAAGGGCAGGATACTACTGGCCGACTCTTCAACAGGATGCGATCAACCATGTGAAGAGGTGCGACAAGTGTCAATTTCACAGTGATGTATATCAGAAACCGGCTGAGGAACTCCATTCACTTTCATCTCCCTATCCCTTCTATCAATGGGGAATGGATCTGATTGGACAGTTCCCCACCGCTCCAGGTCAGCTAAAGTGGGTGATAGTAGCCATTGATTATTTCACCAAGTGGGTGGAAGCCGAGCCTCTTGCGACCATATCCTCGGCCAAGGTGCAGAAGTTCTTTGAAAGACAAGTTGTGGCTCGGTTTGGAGTGCCACAAGTGCTGGTGACTGACAACGGAGCCCAATTCGCGGCAAAGGCGTTCCAAGACTTAGTCAATGCTTTGAGCATAAAACATTACTTTTCCTTTGTCGAACACCCTCAGACTAATGGCCAAGTAGAATCTGTAAACCGATCTATCATCCAGGGGATCAAGAAAAGACTCGAAGGAGCGAAAGGGAATTGGTTGGAAAACTTGCACGAAGTACTTTGGTCGTATCGAACCACCATACAAACTTCAACAGGAGAGACACCATATCGGCTCACTTATGGTTGCGACGCGGTCATCCCCATTGAGAGGATCATCCCTTCATTCCGAGCTTTACAACAGCCGAATCCCCTCAACAACACTTTATTGTATGAGGATCTTGTTTTATCGGAAGAAATCAGGGATTTAGCGGCCGAACGAGAAAAGCATGCTAAGATTATGCAAGCAAAAGGGTATAATCGCTCGGTCATATCCAGAGAGTTCGAGGTAGGCGACCTTGTCTTGAGGAGAGCTGATATTGGTCTCAAAAATGCAAAGGACGGAAAACTGGCCCAAAGCTGGGAAGGACCATACCGAGTTGCCTCCAAGACTGGAACAGGAGCCTACAAGCTCGAAACTCTCTCGGGTGCCCTCATCAACAACACATGGAACATGGCGAAACTTCGAGCTTATTACAATTAGTTTTTTATTGTTTCAATTTCGTTTTTAATAGTTTTAGTTGTTTCATTACATTTGCTTTTTGAATTGTTTCTTTTTTGATAATGGTGTACGCTCGGTGAAACTCCGAGCCCATTGTAATTTGCTTCAAATAAATAAAAGTTCTCGTTATTGAATTCATTGTATCACGTACTTTTCCTCATAACCGATTAGCCACCGATTATGACGCGAACGATTATGAACAGCTCTAGCAAGAGCTTATAACTCGTTAAGTACTTTAAATAAGATTCCCGATTAAGTCATGATTTCATAAAATCATTTTACATCGCGGATAGAGGAACCCACCTCGGCTAAAGTGCTGGAGTTCCGAGGTCTTAACACTTGAATTCTTAACAAAGAGTGTAAAAAGAAGCATAACACGATTACGAATATTATAAAATATTCCGAACAAAACACAACAATATAAGTTTAAACCCATTTAATGGGGCAGTTACAAAAGGGAAAGCAAAATGATAAAGCTACTCTAAGTCGGACAGTACAATGCCGTCGGCATCAAATTTATCTTCTTCTTCTTCTTCACCTTCGGCATCCTCGGCATCGTCCCCTTCGGAATCCTCAGCCAAATGGTCAGGCAGATCGGCGCTGTTCAGATCTATGGGAGCCCCAGCTGGGCCGACAATTCGACCATTTTTCACAAAAAAAATTAGGGTCAGCACCCTTGGTCAAGAGCCCAGGATTCAGAACGCGGAGTTGCTCGGCAGTGTTGTAGAAAGAATCCTCAACCCCATGATCCCAGTTGTATAAATGCTCCATGGCAGCTTTCTTGTGTTTGAGAGCTTTTTCTCTCATCATCTCCAAAGAAGTTCGTAGCCCCAAAATCTCATCCTTAGCATACTCATGCTGCTCCTGAGCCGCGGCAGCAGCCTGCTCCGCTTTCCGAGCTTTTTCTATCGCCGCTCGAAAAGCAGCAGCGTCTTCCTCAGCTTTTTTCAGAACCTCTTCCGAGCGCCTTATCCTCTCTTCGGCCCCCTGGAGTGTCTCCTTGTCCCTAACCTTGGCACCCTCGGCATCTTGTGCCACCTTTTGCAACCGTTCGTTTTCAGCTGCCAAAGTTTGCAACTTCTTGTTCAGACCTTCAACTTGAAGTTGTAAATAATCTTCCCGCTCGGACGCCTCGGTCCTTTTCTTCTTTTCTTCGGGGGCTATCCCAGCATGAGCGTCGTCTCCATGATGACCGAGATGATGAAGTATGCTCGCACCCCTCAGGAGACTCTTCACCAACGACTTACAGTTGTTCTCCCAAGTCCCAGTGGTCCAGGCCTCAATCACTTCAGCATTCTCGGGAGGAAAGACAGTAGCAAAAAGTGTATCAGTCATTTTTCGGTGCCACACTGTCTTGGCAGCAGCTTCCTCCTTTCCCTCAGGAATCTCTACCCCTTTATGTGACTTGCTCAAATTAAGCCAATCTCCAGCGAGACCTTTTCCTTTTTCCAGCCGAGACCTCTTGAGGGGACGCTCGGGAGTGCCTTGAGGAGTTGTTTGAGCCTCCACTTCGATGTTTACAGCGTCGATGATATGATCCCTTTTGATCACCGGCTCAGCGCCTTTGATCCTAACAGTCGGAGTGGCATTGGGGATAATGGTCGGACTTTCAGAAGGGGTCGGTTCAAAAGATTGACTCATGTTTGGGGAGCCAGATGCAACTTTGATTGCAGCCAACTGTGATACTCTAGCTGCTCGAGCTTCGCCTTTCTTGGCCTTGGTTGCTTTCTTCCCCATTGTTTCTGCAAGAAAAAATGGATGAGTAAAAAAAAAAATATATATATATATATAGTACCCAACTCAGCCTTCACTTCATCTCGTGTTTCTTTCAACAAGATTCGTTTGGTATCAATTCGACCATTTGCTTGAAGGTAGTTCCAAACATGGTCGCATAATCGCCTTTCGGCTCTTTTCAAATCCGTCTTAAAGTCAAATTGATACAAGGAGGGTCCTCGGTTATAAATGTTAGTCGTCCAACCCAGTGGAAACCGAGGCACGACCTTGATCACTCCATCTTCTTCAACTCGTTCCATGAACCAACATACTCCAGCCCCAGTGTGCTCGTATTGGAAGAAGAGAGGTTTGAAAGACTTCCAAGAATCAGTCACCTTGGCGAAGAGGGCGTGCCCCCTCCGAGCCTTTAGGGACACCCAAAGCCCCTTGGAATCACCAAACTTATTTACTTGGGGAGCATATAACCAGAAAAAAGATCGTACAGTTGCTACCAAGTTTTCAACGTCACAGAATTGCTGGAAGGCTCAGATGAAAGCCCACCCACTTGGATGCAGTTGGCTAGAAGCTATTCCTAGATGAGTGAGGACTTCGATCTCGAAGGTGGAAAAGGGCAAGCGGATGCCGACTTTAGTTACTATTTCTTCATAGAAATAAAAAAATTGACGATTTTCCGGTACTTGAAAGCATATTCGGTTGTCGATTCCCAAAGGTCTCAACACGAATTCTGAGGCATTCCCATCGGCGCTCGGAGGTGTTAACATTGGCCGAAGATGGTTAAGACTATCTGTTGTCAACAATGAAGGTCTCGTCCCTAGCACTTCCCGATCAAAAACGGCGTCGTACTGCGCATGATTGGGCGGCAGGGGATATTCTTCGGGGTTGGTAACACACCTGCGCTCCACCATATCTGGGGAAAAAGCAAAAGGCTCGGCGTTAGGATTTTTTACAGCACATGTTTTTATTCTAAAATTAAGGCCGAGCCCTGGAATTTTTCCCCCCTCCCTCGGTGGACTTCCTAAAGGTTTTTCCTCGGTGCGACGATCGGGACTAGTTCTGACTTGAGCCTGACGCTCAGCGAACCTATACGCTAGTAACCACTTACTCTCATCTGCGGGATTTGACGGGTATTCTACAACTAGCGGTTTTGCCTCGGTGAATCGTTGGCCGGAAGGAGGGGTAGAAGGGTGTGTAGAATCGTCAGTATCAGAGTTTCCCTCATCCCCAGAATTCCCAGAAGAACTTGAAGAATCACTATCACTAGAAGGTTCCTCTCCTAATTTCCTGCAGAGTTCACGACAAGCTCTCCTCAAACGTCTCCACCCTCTCATGGTTTAAAGGTAAAGAATCATAAACACAGCTTACCCAGAACAAAAACCCAAAACGCAGAAATCCCCTAAAGCCAAACTCCCTGCAAAACCCGGAACAAAAACCCAGAACCCAGAAATTCCCTAAATCCAAACTCCCTGCAAAACCCATAACCAAAACCCCTTTACAAAAAGCAGAAATCGCACAAAAAGAGGAAATCGCAGAAATAAAAATAAGAAGAGTATAGGAAGTTACCTGCTTTCAGTTGCTGGAAAGGATAATGGGAGAAGGTTTTGGATTCGAAGGCGGAGACGTGGAAAGGAGATTGGAAAGAGAATAATGGGATTTTGATTTTAGGGGATTCTGGAGTGAGGAAAGGGAAAATGAATGTGGGTAGTAAGAGGTTGAAAGGATAAGGATTCAGACTAATGAAGGAAACAGAAACTTTTCAGTTTCCCTCCATGTTACGCATTTGGGCCGAAAGCCCATCAACCCATGCAACCACTCGCTGGATGAGACGTGGCGGTTTCAACAGGTACTTTTTCAAATTTCAAAAATTGCAATGATTTGGCACAACTTACAAGAGAACGCGTCGTACCTAGAGAAACCAAAACGTCACCTCGGACAGCTGTTGCACATTCGAACTAAGACATCTAGAAGGTCCAACCCTAAACACACACTACCTCGTCACAGACTTTATAAAGTCTTACGAGCTGGGGGGCTTGTAGGGTCTGCCGACCATATAAGGACTCAAGTCTCATTTAAGGGACTCTTCAAGGACCTTTCCCTCGGTTTACTCAGCACAAACGTCCCTCGCTCGGACTCGTTGGCTCCGAGCACACAAAAGGACCAGGCTCGGACTTGATGGGGCCGAGTCTTATAAATGGTCTTCCACCCATCAGGCTCGGGACTCTAGGGCCGAGACATACCGTCGGCTTGTGGATAAATTCAGACCCATTCAGGTTTCTTATCCCCTCCGCAAATCTCTCCTAGATTCTCGCTAACAGCCTAGACATGAGATCTTGAGCTGATCCTATCTAGATTCTAAGAGTTTAAACCTCCGGTATTATCTCACAGAATCCTGGTTCAGCTCTACCCTGATACAGGGCCCATACGGCCCATATCAGCCTCCTCCAAACCCTATAAATAGCTCATAACAGCTAGGGTTTCAGGTACATACTCTCATCCCTAAGTTAACACTCTGCACACACTTGTTGACCGGGGAGAACCTGCTTTTCCCAACTGGAGCTGCAGAAACACCATAAAGTCATATATTAACACTTGATCCTCTCTTGGGCTCTTGGTTCCATAATCTTGAGCACTTAGAGGGTTAAGGACATAGTGTTCAAGGACACTACATAATTCAAAAAATATAAAAATTTACGTGGAAGAGTGTAAAAAAAAATTATGTAGAAGGATGACTGATAAAAAGAGAAGTTTTTTTTTTTTTTTGCTTATTTTTTCGAACCGGAAGATATGTTATGTATATTAAAATTTTCTGAGTTGAGGAGAAAGGAAGTTTAACCTAATGAAATTCAAATGGGTTGGAGAAGTAATATCAGGAGTAGTGATTTTAGGACTGTACGTTGGGACTTGGGAGGAGTAATATTTAAGAAGGAAATGAAGTAGTATTGGTTAGGTATAGTGTTATTGGGGTTGGGGGAGCAGTAATTATACAGAGGTTGGGAAGGGGAGTGGGTAGGTTGGGAAGGGTGTGGAATGCGTGGTTCGAGGGGGTGGGGGGCAGCTGCGCCACGTGGCGCAACCAGGGGGTTGCGTCACGTGGCAGCGCTGTTGGTTGCTTTTTTTTTTTTTTACTTTTTTATCCGAATGGAATCCGGAGGGCGAATAGGAAGTCGATACGTGTCACTTTTGGGTTGCGTCATCTCGGATGACGCGTTTGACCTTGGATTTTGACTTTGACCGCCCCATTTACGTAAATAGTTTCGTTGACTGCCCGGTCCTACGTAAATAATTTTTAAACTACCCGTTTTCTGTAAATTGTTTGAAAAATTACCCCACTTAAGTAAAAAAAACCTATTTTTGTAACATCATAAAAGTCCATGCTTAGAAATAAAATGAGACATCTATAGCATAAAATAATTTCCTTATTATTCATACAATATATATTCGGCCATAACCATAAATGGGGTAGAGAAATGTTTGACACTTGTAAAAACATTTTCCCCAACTTTTCAAAGTTCATGAATCCAAGGAAAATGAGTCACTAACATTTCCATATGGAAGTTATACAAAAATTTAACTAACTTCACATATATATATATATATATATATATATATATATATATTCGGTTATACAAAAATAAATAGAGAGGAAAATATTTTAACACACATAAATACTATATTTTTCCTTGCTCTCATGGTCTAATATACTCAAATAAACAAGTGTTTAACATTTTCCTATCACTAAAAAGAAAAAAGAAAATGACCCCATACTCCTGATAAAAATATCCATTCAATTTTAGTAAAGAAAATGAGATTTTTACTAGTATTTATTTGCTAAAAAATATTCATGATAAGTAAGTTAAGTACTTGTCATTTCTGGTAGGAAGTTGCCACATCAGATGAGACGTTGATAGGAACAGCATTTGTAACCGGCTCCATGCATTTATCAATTAGTCCAAAACTTACCTCCAACACATATCATCAGGTTTGTTTGAGAAAATTAAAAAAATAAAATAATAAAAAGGTGACACATAATAGAGGGAAGAAGGAAAGAATTCAAGAATCACATGGTAAGCAAGCAAAGGAGACAGAGGGAGTTACAAGGCCACAGAGATTCATTCAAAATCCAATCACATCCCCAACGACCCTTTCCTTCCTTCATGCCGTGAATGCCACATGTTCCTTGCTTCATTGTACCC
The DNA here is from genome assembly GCA_037953625.1 of Crotalaria pallida. Taxonomy (NCBI): domain Eukaryota; kingdom Viridiplantae; phylum Streptophyta; class Magnoliopsida; order Fabales; family Fabaceae; genus Crotalaria; species Crotalaria pallida. The sequence continues at coordinate 112,426,776 of CM075652.1, read as the reverse complement.
TTTTTGCGGCAATCCCTGGGCCCCACACATTTTGTTTTACGTATAGTAACCAAAGTACCAATCCCAACGGAAGTGGAGCACAACACTCTCACTCCCTAGTTTCCTACTCCTACTCACACTCCCATTCTCTCTCTCTCTATCTCTCTTCCTTTTTTCATCTCTTCTTCTTTTTACTATCTTTGTTTCCTCTGCGTTCTTTTTTCTTTTGGTGTTGTGTTTCGTTGCAAAAAGTTTTTTGTCACGAAAAGAAAATATGACGGACACAACAGATGATATTGCTGAGGAAATCTCGTTCCAGAGCTTTGATGATGATTGCAAGTTGCTTGGTAATCTTCTCAAAGACATTCTCCATCGTGAGGTTGGACCCAACATCGTTGACAAACTCGAAAGGATTCGAATACTTTCTCAGGTAAACAATACAAAAAAAAAAAATAAAAAAAATACAGCTTTTTTTTTCTCTCTTCATACCCTCTTCTGTTTTTTCGCTAGTTGTCTCACTATTCAATGCTTCTATGTGATTTTTTTGTGTTTTTGTTTGATGGGGTTCTGCCTTTTTTTTAAAAAAATAAAATACAATAAAAACTCTTCTAGTTGCCTTACAAGGACACTGTTACTTGTGGCGAAGACTGATTTGTAGGTTGATATATCATTTTTTAAAGAGAAGATTGAAACATGATACTATAATTTAAGTATTGACGTTGGTTGAGTAATGTTTTTGGCAACCCTGGATCAATGAGCTAGCTTCTGAGGTAGAATTAGGCTTCGATTATTGAAACATGGTATCAGGTCATGTTACGATGTTGGGCCATACCGTTTTGAGCACAGGAATTATAAACCATTATTAATGACTTGGATAATCCTTCTTCTGTGAGCTAGCTTTTGGGGTAGAGTTATGCATTTATACATTTGGTGTTTGATGATGCATGGGAGTTGATAAGATATTATAAGGAATGAATCAATTATGTGATGATGATGATGCATGTGACGTGATGTGAGTTCATATATTTTAAAGATTCTTGGATGTGAAAATCGGCTAGCGTTGACCGAGGTTTCTGTTTTTTTGTTTGCTAGAGTGGTTGTAATATGAGGCAAGCAGGGATTGTGGACATGGCAGAGATGCTTGAGAAACAGTTGGCTTCAGAGTTATCAAAGATGTCACTAGAAGAAGCTCTTACCCTTGCTCGTGCCTTCAGCCATTATCTTACTTTGATGGGTATAGCAGAAACGCATCATAGGTAATTGGTTCACTAAATCTTGCTCTTTTATCTTCCTTTGTTGATAATTAGTCTTTGTCTTTGTCTTTGTCTTTCCTTGATACCATAGAATTATGAAAATCAGAACACGGGGTCTACTAACAGCTATGGGGGAACTGGCTATACCTATATCAACTTACTTAGCATTTGATAGACGTGTTAAAATAGGTTGAAGCAAAATATAAGAGTTCTATTTTATATCAACTTACTTAGTGTTTGATAAACATGTTAAAATAGGTGAAAGCAGAATATATGAGTTCTATTTTATCTTTGGAGTATTTTATAAATCAAAGCATGAGAGGATATGAAAAAGTGGTGAAACCAAATAGAATAGTATAGAACATCCTGTTACACCTTTTTTGATCCTCGCGTCACATGCTACCTAAAGTATATTGCAGTACTTTTGAGTACTGTTCTAAATCCATCCTTACCTATGTATTGTTGTCTTTTACACAAATTCTGTTTATGCAGAGTTCGTAAAGGAGGGAATCTGGCACAAGTTGCAAAATCTTGTGATGATATCTTTAACCAGCTGGTGCAGGGTGGAGTTTCGCCGGACGAGCTTTATAACACAGTCTGCAAGCAGGTTTGTTTTGCTCTTTACTTGTCTATCTGCATAGAATGAGAAGCATACATGAAGTTGACCTACCACTATCACTGCAATGCTTACCTTGATTTTCGAAAATTGTGGAATGTGCTCAACAGGCTTAGATTACAAGAAACTTGGAATCCTTAATTATTTCCCTCTCTAGATAATTCTTGTCTTTATCAATCAGTAATCCAGTTCCAGTTTCTTATACTTTTCAAAATTCAATTTTGGTTTTGTTGTTACAGGAGGTTGAAATTGTTCTTACAGCTCATCCCACTCAAATTAATCGCCGTACCTTACAGTACAAACACATTAGAATCGCTGTGAGATTTTTTTACCTTGTTTTGAAATTGTAAAAACTTCCCAAGGCTTGAAATTTTGAATCTCAAATATCATATGAGCAGTTTGTCTCTAACTACTTTCTCCTCCTCTGTGCAGCATCTTCTGGACTTTAAAGATCGCCCTGATCTTAGCCTTGAAGATCGAGAGAATGTGATTGAAGACCTGGTACTTTTCCTAAACTCTAGAAAGCTACTGCAGTGTGTGAGGATTTGAGATTGATCTTTTTAATAGTGAAATAAATTGTATTATACCCTTTTCCGGAACCCCTTCTTTCGTTCTCATAGATTACAATGGATTTGGTAGGTGAGAGAGATAACATCAATATGGCAGACAGATGAGCTTAGGCGTCAGAAACCCACCCCAGTTGACGAAGCTAGAGCTGGTAAACTGCTTGAGCATTTTATTATATGTCAGATCATGCATACTTTGCTTCACACTAAAAATAATAATTTTGAGAAGAAGAACTCTTGGTTTTATTTTTGAACTCTCTCAGGTTTGAATATTGTGGAGCAATCACTTTGGAAAGCTGTTCCTCATTATTTACGTCGAGTCAGCAATGCTTTAAAGAAGGTCTGTCGTCTTCAATTTATGGTTGATCAGCTAGACATTCTTGCTCTGTTAGTTTTTCAATACAATCTATCCTCCATTGCAGCATACAGGAAAGCCACTTCCATTGACTTGCACTCCAATTAAGTTTGGATCTTGGATGGGAGGTGATAGAGATGGAAACCCAAATGTGACAGCCAAGGTTAGCTTTATTAACAGTTTAACACCGATTCAAGTGCATGCTGCCTGTACTTTACTATGTGATTTTGTTTTTTCAAAAAAATGGAGGAGACTTTTCAATGGGTGATAACTTTTCCAGTAGTGCAACTGTATTGTATTTTCTAAATGTTATAATTGACAGCTTGAACATGTCATGCATGTGTTTCATAAAGGGAAAATTTAAGGCTTATTGAACATCAAGAAATATAAAGGTAAAAAGTAACGCACCTATTAATTTGTTAAAAACTTCTTTTAAGTCAGCCCCTTTTATAGTTTTCTAGAAGTGGTTTTCTTTAGTCTTTACTGGTTCAATTATCGAAGTCTGTTGCCTGTAATCCTACCAAAATCATCAAATAAGTAGAATATTTTATCTAACCTTGGATCGGATTCTTTTTTTCAAGAACATTTCGCTTATTGTTTTTGCTTTTATCTTGTAAATCTTGATAGATATAGTAATTCCTTTCTAAGATGATATCTTTTTGTTCCTCAGGTCACAAAAGATGTTTCACTTCTATCTAGATGGATGGCATTTGACCTCTATATTCGGGAAGTGGATAGCCTCAGATTTGAGCTATCCATGAACCAGTGCAGTGATACATTGTCAAGACTGGCTCATGAAATTCTAGAAGGTTTGTCACTTGAATTTTATATTTGGTGACATAGCCTATGCCTAGGGTACAAACTTGAGAGCTTCTGTGTATGTTTCCTGGGAGAATTTTCTGATGTTCTAAATTCATGTAATGAGACAGCAGTCCTTTTTCTGAAATTATAGTTTTCTTAAAGTATCACCATGATATGTAGATAATATTCCAAAGTTTTGTGAACATTACTATAATGTAGATCGATATTGTATTTGGTGATTTGTGGGGGTTGAATGGTCTTCTGTTTAGAATTCTATGTATGCACTTTTTATGTCTTAACCTGTTGCAAATATTTCTTTACGGGCTGTTCTTTCATAGCTTGACTTGTCTCTATCATATTCTCAAAGATATGTTTGATACTCTTGTAAGTTGATCACATCTTCCATCTACAGAAACTACTAACCCTGAGAATCGCCGCGAACGTGAGAATTGGAATCAATCCGGGAATAGAAATCAATCACTTCCTAGACAACTTCCAGCTAGAGCTCATTTACCCTCTTTTGCTGGTACACATAATATTGTTCTTATTTTTTGTCTAGTTGTTTGTGCATATCATTTGTCTTTCATGTCCATATCTTTTTTTCAAGAACATCACAGAAATAATGTCACTTCCTTTTCTATTTCCTACAACAATGATCTTTTGGGAATGCTTCTTTCCGATTGTATGATAAATGAATATTAGATATTTAGATATCCCTCCAACCTAAACATAACATCCTTTTGTTGTTGTGATAGGAGCTATTTAATTCATATCCTGTTTGGATTTATTCATTTTATGTAGAAAATGGTGAATCTCAGCATCCCAGACTAGACATTCCAGGACCTGATTACATGCAACTCAATCACAAGGTAATCAATTCAGTGATTCCAGTATTTCTAAATTTAACATTGCATCCTATATAATATGCAATTTATCATTGATAGGGAGGAGAGATATCTTCAAGTTCATTTGCATTCAAAAGGGGCAGTAGTTCCAATATTCGATCATTACAAATTAGTCCACCAAATTCCGCTCCTCCATCAGCAATGTCACCCTCTTCTTCTAGCAACAATATTGCACTACTTGGTCAGAGGAAGTTGTTTGCGGAATCCAAGATAGGAAGGTCCAGTTTTAAGAAGCTTTTGGAGCCATCGCTCCCTCAGCTCCCTGGAATTGCTCCTTATAGAATTGTCCTGGGGAATGTAAAAGATAAGGTATTCATTCCTTCAGGTTTCTTCCAGTGACAAGCACTCAAAAAATTACGGTACCAATGTTGGTATTCAATGCATGGTGTTTGTGTGAAAGAAATTATGCATGCTTCTGATCTCTTTAACATTATTGACTTTATACCTTGGCATAAGCTTGATGAGTTCTCCTGCCATTTTTTCTTGTTCTGTAAAGGCTTCACATGACTCCTAACTGATTGCATAATATTCTGTTTGGGCCTGGATGTGAGGATGTGTTGGCAATTTATAAGTAAATTCGTTCGAAAACTTCTTTGGAAGATATATATATATATATATATAGGCTTCTTTCCTTTTTTGAATTTTACTATTCATATATTGGCTTCTTTTTAGAAGAATTACTTTATATGTATTCTGAAAACCCTATTGCTTTCTTTAATGGCTCTCCAATGGTATTGAGATTAATCCCAAAGGTATATAGATTAAACCCTATTGCATTGCTTATAAAAATATCTTTATGTATAATACACAAATACTTGTTTGCCTAATTTTGATTAAAAGAGTTGTCCACATTAGGTTTATTATGGTTTGTCACCTAGAGTACTTCATTTCGCCATATTTGATTTGGCTGTGTTCAATTAGTAATCTGTGCTAGTCAAATGTCAACGTAAAAAATTCAAGAACCTCCTGTTCTATGTGTTTCAGCTTGAAAAGAGTCGTAAACGGTTAGAGCTTCTTCTTGAGGATATTCCATGTGACTATGACCCTTTGGAATACTATGAAACGTCTGATCAGCTTTTGGAACCTCTGCTCCTCTGTTATGAATCTCTGGTAATATTTCTCTTACCTTGTTTTCACTGAAACCGAAAGGTTCTTAAGAATAGGCATTTTCTCTCCATTTCTTCAGCAATCATGTGGATCTGGGGTACTAGCTGATGGCCGACTCGCTGATCTGATTCGTAGAGTTGCTACCTTTGGAATGGTGCTAATGAAGCTCGATTTACGTCAGGTATGTTATAGTGTTTGTTCATCTTTGCTTGGGTAGCCAGTTGTGGCCTGAATTAGCAGTGTGACAGGAATCTGGGAGGCATGCAGACACACTTGATGCAATTACGAGGTATTTGGATATGGGTACATACAGTGAATGGGATGAAGAAAAGAAGCTGGACTTCTTAACAAGAGAGCTGAAAGGGAAGAGGCCATTAGTTCCAGTTAGTATAGAGGTGAGATGGTTAGAACTGTCAGTATATTATGCACCTTCTTAACTAGCTCCATATCTTATAGGATGGGAAAGCTTCTGTTTCTATTTTAGAAAAGGAAAGAAGTTGATATCAGTGTTGATGTTTAAACAATTAAAGCTAGTTTCTTTTCAAATTTCTGTATGATTGATTGAATGTTTCTTTGTTTAACCTTAAGTTACAATGTCGACTGGTTCTATAACAACTGTTGTGATCTTTTTAGGTGAAAAGTGGAATGGCTTGTTTCAGTTCTCACCATTAGACTGAGTTTGGTTTCTTGTGCAAATCTCTGTTATCAACTCACTTCCAGAAACTTCAGTTTTTAATTTACTATTGCTCTGATGTACAAACAAAAAAGAAAGTATATACCCATTTTTTATTCTCCAAAGACGCTAGAATCATAAGTTTGGTCATCCAATTGCATACACATCACAATATTCCCTTAATTTTAAATTGACATCAAAATGATACTGAAGGACTAATTTGATTTCAAAACCTGAAATTTAAGGGCCGCTTTGATGATTTTATCATTTATTAAATGATCAAACTGATGATACTAGTTCACTTACTTCAGATGACCAAAATTGAAGTTCACTGAGTAAAAGACCTTGATCTGCTTCATGCTTATTCTGCTTTCTTTTTGTTTATGTATTACTCTTCTTATTCTAGTTATTACACAAATATCTAATTTCATTATCCTGGTTCGCTCCTAGTTCAAAATCAATTGTTATTTATGAAGCTGCAACTAAGATTTGAGAGGAATTTCTTTAGCTTTCATTTTTTTTTTTAATTTTGCTATTGTTGCTTTGAGAGCAAACAAGACTTATTATTTTGCTATTTTTGTTTACTATTATTTACTATTTTTCTATTTTACCATCCAAAAGATCATGAATGATTTCATCAAAGACAAAATAGGGGAAGCACTACTTTTCGACGAAAAGATATTAGAAACTCGCCTTAGGTGGTTTGCCCATTTGAGGAGAAGACCATTAGAAGCCTAAACAAGAAAAGTAGATTAGGCGTAGGATAGTCTAGTGGTTTGAGGTAGAAGGAGACCATGAAAAACCATAGGGGAACTACTGAAAACTGTGTAGAACTAAATGGACTTTTTGGGGACATGATTTACGACGAAACACAATGGCATCCTCTGGTACATTGTAGCGACCGCACCTAGTCGGTGAAGCCCTTGGTTGTTGTATTGTCCCATTGTTGCTTATGTCTTTCACTGGCTTTTTATGCATGATATTGTGACTACTGACCTTACCACCAAATCAAAATCAGCTATAATTTTTCAATTTTTATTTGTTTAAACTTCAAAATAATCAAGAGTTGAACTACGTTTGGTCGTTTTCCTGACTATTTCTATTTGGTATCTTGATTTCTTCTTTTTAGGTTCCTGATGATGTTAAAGAAGTCTTGGACACCTTCCGAATTGCTGCTGAGCTAGGGAGTGATTCACTTGGTGCCTATGTGATCTCCATGGCCTCAAATGTATGATTAATTTCTACCACTTTCACGAATTATGCATAGATGTTTGCAATAGAAACAATTTCTGCAACACCTATTCTACATTCCAGTCTCACCTGACCATTTTGACATTTAAAAAAAAGTTCTTGGCCAATCATTTTCCTTTTATTCTTGGCATTTTCTTTTGCAAGAAAATGTGTTTTCCTTGTGCCATATCAAAATGGTTCGAATCTTTGATAAATTTTTGTTATCTAATATCATAATGGCATTTTAACTGTACAGCTGGTGAGGGCATGGTGTTATGTTTAAAAATGAAGTTGGTATTGACACTGATACTATTGGGCTTGTTACTTGAATGACAGGCAAGTGATGTCCTTGCAGTAGAGCTTTTACAGAAGGATGCACGGCTTGCTGTTATTGGGGAGTTGGGCAGAGCATGTCCTGGTGGAACGTAAGTCTGGAACCTCAAAGTGGAATTTACCTATCTTATTGGTCTGATCACTGCCATGCCTGAGATGAAACATTTTACTTGTCCATTATCTTTTTATATGAATATTATTTCTTGAATAAAAGCTTCAAAAAAAAGTGTTAATATGTTGCATGTTACACACATGCATTCATGTAAATTTGGTTTCTACTCATGCACATGCCATGTCCAAGAAGCTTAAAGTCAATTTTCTTGTCAAAATTTTTGGACATTGAGTAGTGGTAGACTGCAGAACTTGCCTGGTCATATGAATCAGTGTAAAGAACTCTATAGACTATAGTTATGTACTCTTTTTTTTCTGGGTTAAAGTTTAGCGTGTGGGTGCTGGGTAATAATATTCTGGATGAGTAGTTTAAAAGTTTCTTCAGTCCTCACGAATACTTGACAGATATACCTGTTTACAACAGATTGAGAGTGGTCCCTCTATTTGAAACTGTGAAGGACCTTAGAGCAGCTGGTTCAGTTATCCGAAAACTTTTATCAATAGACTGGTACCGTGAACACATAATTAAGAACCATGATGGACATCAAGAGGTACCTTTCTAATAAGATACTCCTTTCATTTTTACTTTAGGGCTATTGCATGGGTCTCGCATGACATGATTACCAATTTGTATATACAGGTTATGGTTGGATATTCTGATTCTGGTAAAGATGCTGGCCGATTTACTGCTGCTTGGGAACTTTACAAAGCTCAGGAGGATGTTGTAGCTGCTTGCAATGAGTATGGCATTAAGGTTACGCTGTTCCATGGTCGTGGAGGGAGTATTGGTCGTGGTGGTGGTCCAACATATCTGGCTATTCAGTCCCAACCACCTGGTTCCGTGATGGTAGGTTGAATTTCAGAAACAGTTTTCTTTTAGCATTATGAGTGTGGATCTCTCTCTATTATATTGCTGTAGTTGTTTTGAAAATCTTGGCTGTATCCAGCAGTTACACACTTGAGGGGGGGCTGGGGTCTTAATGTATGAAGGACTAAATTCAACCATCATAAGTAAGTGATGTTACATTTGGACTATTTGACTGCTGATGGAGTGATGTCTAAAGTAGAAAGTCGGCATGTGTGCTTAGTTTCTTTGATGTTTGAATTGTCTATGTTGAATTTTGGTGAACATTCAATAATTTTAATAACTTTCAGGCTAGAAGTGCATCCAAACTTCACTATTTACTAAAGTTGCATGCTCATGAATTTGATTTTACATCATGTTACCAAATAAATCTGTCCCTGATGAGTGCTTATAAATCGAACATTTGGAAGCACAGATTACTAGCAATGCTCTAAAATCAACAATGCCTTGCAGGGAACGCTTCGGTCTACTGAGCAGGGAGAGATGGTGGAAGCCAAGTTTGGATTGGCAAAGGTTGCTGTTAGACAACTTGAAATATACACAACCGCAGTGCTACTTGCAACCCTTCGTCCACCTCTCCCACCCCGAGAAATAAAGTGGCGTAATGTCATGGAAGAGATCTCAAACATTAGTTGCCAATGTTACCGCAATGTAGTTTATGAAACTCCAGAATTCCTTGCCTACTTCCATGAAGCCACGCCTGAAGCAGAACTTGGATTCCTCAACATCGGTAGCCGCCCCGCGAGAAGGAAGAGCTCAACAGGAATTGGACACCTTCGTGCGATTCCCTGGATATTTGCTTGGACTCAAACCAGATTTGTTCTTCCAGCTTGGCTTGGAGTTGGAGCAGGTTTAAAAGGCGCTTGTGAGAAAGGTCTTACCGAAGAGCTAAAAGCCATGTACGAAGAGTGGCCTTTCTTTCAAAGTACAATAGACCTTATTGAAATGATTTTGGGGAAAGCAGACATTCCTATAGCCAAGCACTATGATGAAGTCCTTGTGTCAGAGAAGAGGCAAGAGCTGGGTCGCGAACTAAGGGCCGAGCTCATGACAGCCGAAAAGTTTGTACTGGTGATCAGTGGTCATGAGAAACTTCAGCAGAACAATAGGATCTTGAGGAGGCTGATTGAGAGTAGACTTCCATACCTCAATCCTATGAACATGTTGCAGGTGGAGATACTCAAGAGGCTAAGACGCGAAGATGACAACCTTAAAATCAGAGATGCTTTGCTTATCACCATTAATGGTATTGCTGCTGGGATGAGGAATACAGGTTGAGTTAGCTTCTCAAGGACTATAATGTACACTTTCAGTAATTCACATTTACAGGCAGGCTAATGAAAGATTAACGTAACCATAATGGTGAATTGTTTTGTATTGTACTCGGAAGATATAATATATGTTATGTGAAATTTAAGTACTTCCTGCATTATGGCTTTTGCTTCTTGCTGGATGAATATTGTCTTTAGCATTTTTTCTTAACCTGAGTAGGAAAATGTGAATTTGGGTGGAAAATCAAATGGAAATTGTAGGAAAAAGAAAGTGTAGGGACAAAAGTAGTAGCAGAAGAAAGAAGAAATCAGGGAAATAGGCTAATATGCTAACACCCATAAATTTAGATAGGTTAATAGGCTTATTAACCACTTAGATAGATAAATGACGACCCTAAACTTTTTAAATAAAGTAACATTTTTACTCAAAATTTTATTCAATAATATATTACTAAATAGTAACAATAATTAGCAACAAAAGTTTGTACAATTGATAAGTTGTAAATTTTTCTATAAGTGTCACTTAATCTCTTTAGCTAAATTTGTTTTTAAGAAAATCTAATCTAACCTTATCATAAATCTATCTAATAAGATATTTGTGACTCCGCACCGGTTAGTTATTAATTCTGTTACCTCGTTGTTTTGTGAATCACAGCCATTAGTGTAAATTTTTTTTAGAAGACTTAGTATAAGTTAAAATATAAAAGTATCTCAAAAAAAAAAAAAAGTTAAAATATAAAAGAGTATATTTAGACAAAAAGCAATATATAAAAGAGTATTAAAAAAATTATGTTCATTACTTTTTGATGTGCTAAATACTATATGAGCTTTTATATATATACATATGAGCTAAAATAATATTTACTAAAACAACCTTGGTAATTAAGTTGTTTCTTTAAAGTAAAGTTGGATATTTTTGTCTACAATAATTTGATACACATTGCTAATATGATGCTTCTTAATAACGAGAGGGTACATATTAGCAAATATCATATATATATATATATATATATATATATATATATATATATATATATATATATATATATATATACACTAGCTCTTACCCCGTGCAATGCACGAGTTGTTGATATTAAATTTTTTTATATTAAATATTTTAAATTAAAGATTATTATTATTTTCATTATAAAGTAAAGATTATTATTAAACAATAACAAAAATAATTATAAAAAAGGATTATTCAATATACTTTATTATGATAAATAAAAAATTATTATTATTATTTTGATTTTTTTTGTTTGATGGTATTATGAGAATAATTAATGATAAATCATAATATCTCTTATTTCATTGGACATGAATTAGTTGGAAGATAATGACAGTTCGTTTTTTAATATTATATTTATTTATGTATATATTAATATTAAATTAATGTATTCCTTATTTAGTTGATCGATAATTAGCATGTTTTATTAATTAGAGTGAAATCAAAATTAAACATTTTTATTTTTATCCTGTGCAATGCACGGATTATTAATATTTAAATATTTTAAAGTAAAGATTATTATTAAACAACAATAAAAAATGAGCTTGTTGAAAAATTTTGTACTTCCTTATATAAATAAAAAATAACATTTTTTATCTGAGGTTTTCCTTATTTATTCAATAGATAAAATAACATTTTTTTTACATGATTATTTACTTTATTATGATGAATCAAAAGTAAATCAGAATTAGATATTCCTTATTTATTTAATAGATAAATTAATATTTTTATATGATTATCAACTTTATTATGATAATTAAAAACAAATCAGAATTAAATATTTTGATTTTTTTTTTGAAATGAATATTTTGATCTTTTTTGTTTAATGGTATTATGAGAAAATTTAAGGATAAATTGGAATATACACTATTTCATAGAACATGAAAACGACATTGAAATTGTTATTTTTGACTATCTTGGTTAACACATTGCACTTTATTATGGATATAATATTGGCTCTTTTTTTTATATATTTAATATTATATTTGTCTATGTATAGATGAGTATTAAAAATTAATGTATTCCTTATTTAGTTGATCGATGATTAACACGTTTTATCATGATATTATGATTAATTATTAGAGTGAAATGAAAATTAAACTTTTTTATATTTTTTTTGTTTGATGGTATTATGAGTAGATTTAAAGATAAATCAAAATATTTTCTATTGTATAAGACATGATAATTTAGCATATTTTAAATATAATTATCACATCTAATATGAAAAATTATATATAATTAAACCAAAGTTATACATTCTGATTTTTTTATTGGATAATATTATAAGATATTTCTTATATTTATTTGATGAATAAATTAATATTTTTTATCTTTATTATTTTTTTAATATAATTATCACATTTATTATTATTATTATTATTCATATTTAAATGTTTTGATCTTTTTCATCATTTATCTTATCTCATGATAAAAACGGAAAAAAAATCATAAATAAATCGAAAAACACTGTTTCTTCAAACAGGCAAAAGACTCACCAAAATTATTTCTCTCCGGAATACGATCAGGGTATTTCTTCTTAATCCTAAGAGCCTTAACCCTTCTCTTCTTTGAAAAGAGAAAAGGATAATCAAAGTAAGTATGTATAACAACTTACCAAGGTCATGTTTTTGTTTGAAGTAACTCGTTGATGCCATTCTTCCTGAAATTAGCATTAAGCAAAAGTCAATTAAAAGTATAACAAAATATGCATCATCTAAAAAGTAATTCATCAAACACTCAAAAATCAAAATTAAGAGTTCTAAGTAGAGGAATAAACAAAAGTCAATTAAAAGTATAACAAAATATGCATCATCTAATAAGTAATTCATCAAACACTCAAAAATCAAAATTAAGAGCTTTAAGTAGAGGAATGAGGGAAAAAATAAAAATAAAAAAAAGAATTTGGAGAAGAGAATTCTTAGAATTAGATAGAACTTTAAAAATTGAATGAGAGAGCCTATTATATATATATATATATAGTGAATTTTTTAATATTTTTTAAATATTTTTGTTGAGGATAATGTTTTGTTCAACAAATTAAGGATAATGATTTCACATACAGATAATGATTATATAAATTTAAATAATTAATTTAATTTCAAATTGTAATTTTGGTTAGAGATAATGTTATTTACCTACAAACATATAATGATTAAATAAATTTAAATAATTTATTTAATTTTAAATTGTAATTTTGATTAGAGATAATGATTATCCACCTACAAATTCTCTGATGCGAGGAAAGTTTCACGGACAAACGTGGTGCCTCGAAAATTTCTCCGGCAAACGTGATACCTTGAAAAGGGATCCTTTTATATATAGATAGTAGATATATATATATATATATATATATATATATATATATATATATATAAACTAAGTGCTATATGAAGTTAATTTTTTAAGTGTCACAAATATGCTAGCATTTTTGTTTAAAATTTAAGCAGCACTTTAATAAGATAATCACTCTTCTTCCAATCATTTTCATGAAACACAACTTACCGCTGTTCCCCGAATCATAAATCACCTTGTATAGGATATTTTTGAGTCACTCGCATCGAATCACTTTTTAAAAAAATATGCAATATAAGCGAGAATGTATTAAGTAAGAACAATAACAAATTAGAGAATTACCATTTATATAAGGAATACATTTGAATAAAAAGAATTGTTTTCAATTTCTATCATATCTCTTGATACTATAAAGGAATAGACGAATAAAGCCCTCCTACTCAAATATGCAAAGCCTAAGGTTATTTTTTACTCATTTTCATGTTTTAGATTACCTTGTCTAACTTAAACTCATAAAAAGTTCTATTTTACCTTTTTTAACTTAACAAATCTCTATATTGTTTTCTTCTGATTTATTTAAGCTTTTAGTCCCTAAACTTATATTATTATTTTTTTAAATTACTGCAAGAACTTTTTTTTTTTTTTTACATTTTGGGCTTTGAACTTTGCTCAAAGTTTTGAAAATGGTCATTTCATCACTTAAATAATAATATGGTCAACACCATGTCACATCACCTTTGCTATGTTGATAAATAGAGTGTCATGTGATACCATGCATATTTTTTTTAAAAGAAAATTGAATTTTTTAATAATTTTTAAAAGAATAAAAAATCATGAGGTGCCACGTGATGCTACATAGCATGACATCAATGTTGTAAAAGTGACTTGACACATGTTATCGTCATATCATCACTTAAGTAACGAAATGACAATTTTCAAAAATTTTAGTTCAAGATCTAAAGCATAGGGGGAAGATGTTCAAGGATCAATTCAAAAAAACACTTAAGTTCCGACACTAAAAACTCAAGAGTGAAATACCACTTTGGTCCCTCATATTTTTTACATGTACTTTAGTCCTTCAAAATGTTAAAATTCACTTTTAGTCCTGAAATTTTTTTTATGAGACACTTAAGTCCACAATTGAGGCAGTAGATGGAGTGGACAGAGAGAATTAAGTGTCCCATTAAAAAATTTTCAGGAACTAAAAGTGAAATTCCACATTTAAAGGGATTAAAATATCCCATCTAAAAAACATGAGGGACCAAAGTGGTACTTCACTCGTAGTCCCTTTTCTTATTTACTAATTTATTCAAATGTCTTATCTACCCCGCTTAAAGTCACTAAATCTCCATTTACCCTTCCTCTGTACTGCCTCTTCCACCCAGAGCTTCTTCTTCTTCCTCCTCTGTTTTCCTCTCTTCTTCTTCTTCTTCTTTTAGGTAACTGAGTAGAATTCGGATTCATAACTTTTTGCGGTCCTGACTCTAACAAAATTGCCTCCCCGTATGCAGGATACCTGGATCAGGAAACTGCATTTGGCGAAGTATCATTGGAGAAGCACATGTTGTTTTCAACAAGGTATGCAATACTCAAATTTCCTCGCTTTCTTTCACCATCATCATCATCCAATTTTCTTGTTTTTATGCGGCGTCGTAGTCTTCATTCGCATCGAAACGCAGAAAAAATTGATAATAATATTGCCAATGATGTAGCTTTGTTTGCTCGAATGGCTGATAAGGATCCTCAGCCTTCGGTTGTGGGATTCACCAAAATCTTAGGAACTAGGAAGAATCGTAAAGAGGAAACACTATGCCGCGGCTATTGATCTTCATGCCTATATGGAGTGTAAGGGTATTGCACCGTTTATAGTTAGTTTGAACATCTTGATGAATTGTTATTGCCATGTTGGTAAGATGGGCTTTGCTTTCTCTGTAATGGGTAAGATTCTCAAGTTGGGTTATCGGCGGAATGTTGTCACTCTGACTACACTAATTAGGGGTTTGTGTGATAATGGTAAGATGCTGGATGCAGTAACATTTCATCGCGAGGCGATGGAGAAAGGATTTCGGTTTGATGAACTTACGTACGGAACCTTGATCAATGGGGTGTCCAAAGCTGGGGCAACGAGTGGTGCCATTCAAAAGCTTAGAGAATTGGATGGATCGTTGGTTAAGCCCAATCTTGTAATGTACAATATAATCGTTGATGGTTTGTGCAAAGCTGGACGTGTAAACGAGGCGCGTGATTTGTGTTGTAAAATGATTGCTCGAGGAATTTACCCTGACGTTGTCACGTACAGTTCCTTAAGTGAGGTTAGTTTGTTGTTGAATATGATTGTTGATCGAAACATCGATGTAGATGTTTTTACGTTTAACGTTATAGTTAATGCATTATGCAAAGAAGGGAAGCTCTCACGTGCACGCTATATGTTTGATGAGAGGATCGAAAGTGGTCAACAGCTTGACATTATTACTTACACTATCTTGATGAATGGATATTGCTTAAGGAGTAAAGTGGACGAGGCAAGAAAAATATTTGGTATGATGATTAAAAGTGATTTAAAGCCTGATGTTTGGAGCTACAACATACTGATTAAAGGTTATGGCAAGTTTAATAGAGTGGATGAAGCCTATCATCTATTTGAAGATATGCTTCGTAAGAATTTAGCTCCAAACATTAAAACTTTCAATTCTCTAGTTGATGGCTTTTGCAGATCTGAGAGAATCTTCGATGCATGGAAGGTTCTTGAGGATATGCATCATCACGGCCTACCCCCTGATATAACCACGTACAATATCTTGTTAAATGCTTATTGCAAAAGGAAGCAACTTCGCCAGGCAATTGCATTATCAAACCAAATTGTTGATCAAGGAATTTATCCTAATTTGTACACATACTGTATACTTATTGATGGTTTGTACAAAGGTGGACGGCGAAAGACTGCACAGAAGATTTACTGGCATATTTTTGTTAGAGGTTGTCATCTAGATGTCTTAACATACAATGCTATAATCAGTGAGATTCTTATTAATTGTGGTTGGGCCTAACTCACCCCAAAAGCTAGCTCTAAGGGTGAGGGTTGTTCAAGCCTTATAAAGCCTATCTTTGGCCATTGCCCATCTGATGTGGGATCTCAATAGGGATCGATAAAGATGTATTGATAGAAGAAAGAAAGTCATTCCTTTTGCAAATGGAAGATCTTGACTGCCTCCATAGTGTTGCAACTGTTGTGTCAATTATTCCTCTCTTCTAGAAAAAAAAAATTTGAGAATGATCAAGCTGAGAAACTTATCAGGACATTATCGCTAGATCCCGAAAAACAATAAGGTTAGACATTTTAATTCTAATATAATGATCTTTTATTAAATGCAGAATTTATCTTAGTGGTTGCAAATTCTTGTTTCTTTTGGTTTGCATATGGTTTACAAAATAATGAATTCATTGTTATTAAAGAAGTTTTGATCAATTCATATATTTATTAAATTTGTTTGGACAGTGTTGATGCCAATTAATTTTTTTTTTAATGTCGAAGCATTACTTTGGTTTCGTTTACTATTGTAGTAATATGCTTATCTACTTTATTGTGCTTCCCAGTTTTTGCTAATGGATTTTATCTCTGATATCTGAAGAGGATCTATTGGATATTCTTTTATGAATAAAAAGAAAAGGGTTTTTCATTACATCTAAGATGAAAACTCCTTCAATTGAATACTATCATAATACGATGATCTTGTAGAAATTTACAAGGCTGTATTGCCTGCAAGTACCTCAAATCCTAAACAATTTTCTTTTCCAGTAAATTATGTGTGTGCTCTTTTCCGTATTCATCGGAAGAATGAATTTCGGGGAGCATGTTATGGGACTAGGTTATTTGATGGCATCGGTCTGATATATCTTCTAGTAGATTCTATCTTTGTGCTTCCGTGGTTTATATTTGTTTTTTTTTTTCCTTCTTAATGTATATGTTTTGGGAAATATCAATTATTAAGAATAAAGAAGCGCTGATGTTCCACCTTCCCTCTATATCTAATTGCAGAAGCAAATAGTGCCACTGGTCCAATAGCCACTATCATGTTGGTGTTGAAGGAGACAACAAGAATTGCCTGTGAGATATCTCATCCAGATGTCTATATTGGTTGAACAAATTAACTGGATGGAATTTGACTTCCTTACATCTATTTGCTGCCGAAGAGGATCTTGAAGTACATCTTGGACAGCGTAAGAGGTTCTCACTACGAGAACTGCAAGTTGAGACAGATACTTTCAGCAATAAGGACATTCCGGGAAGAGGAGGATTTGGTAAGGAGTACAAAGGACGTTTGGCACATGGTTCGTTGGTTGCTCTGAAACGATCGAAAAAGAGTGCACGTGGTTGGGAGCTACAGTTTCAGATAAAAGTAGAGATGATCACATGGCCGTGCATTGAAATCTCCTGTTTACCTGGGTTCTGTATGGTTCTAACGGAAAGGGTACTAGTTTATCCTTACTGGCTAATGGAAGTGTTACCTCATGTTTAAGAGGTAGATCTTTCACATTTTTGGTTCCCACTGAAAGGGGTACCAAAAAGAACTTTACAAGAAATTTCATTTTTCCATGCACCAAATGCAATATGAAGTATATTCTAAGGCTCAAACAAATTCTGTTTATGTAGGGTTCGTATAGGAGGGAATCTGGCACAAGTTGCAAAATCTTATGATGATTTCTTTAACCATCCGGTGCAGTGTGGGGTTGTCCCAGATGAGCTTTAAAACACAGTCTACAAGTAGTTTTATTTTGCTTTTTACTTGTCTATCTGCATACACTGAGAAGCATAGATGAAATTGACTTACTAGTTACCACTATCACTGTAATGGTGATTACACTGTGGGACTTCCCTGATCATATGAAATAGAATGCGAAGATTATTATATTTATGCACTTTTTTTACTCAGTCAAAGTTAAGGGTGCTGGGTAGAAGGAAACTTTGTGATGCTCAATGATGGGTTTGTGGTAATTTGCTGGATAATTGGTTTAAAAATCTCCCCAGCCTACTGTTTGACAATAGGTTGTGGGCGGTCCCTCTATTTGAAACTATGAAGGACCTGAGAGGAGCTGCTTCGGTTATATGAAAACTTCTATCAATAGACTGGAACCCTGCACACATCACTAAGAGCCATATATATTGGGCTTCAAGAGGTAGCTTTTTTACCGAGTGATTCATTTCATTTTTACTTAATGGCTATTATTTTGAATTCACATGAAGTTATTATCGATTTGTATATGCAGGTTATGCTTTGATGGTCTAATTCTGGTAAAGATGCTGGCCGCTTTATTGCTGCTTGGGAACTTTACTAAGCTCAAGAGGATGTTGTAGCTGCTTGCGATGAATATGGCATTAAGGTTACTCTGTTCCATAGCCATGGTGGTGGGCCAATGTATTTGGCTATTCAGTCCCAACCACCTGGCTCCGCGATGGTAGGTTTAATTTGAGATCCAATTTCCTTTTAAGTTTGTAAGTGAAGATATTTTATCTCTATTATTATTGCTGTTTTAAATTTTTTCGTTGTTGTTTGAGACAAAATAGCACGAAGTAATGGGTTTTGGGAATTCTTTGGTACATGACTAGTATCCAGCAGTTACACACTTGAAAGGCTGAGGTGTTTATTGATCCAGGACTCTATTCCTCTTGATCATAGGGAAGTGTTGTTACATTTGGACTATTTGACTGCTGATGGAATAATGGTTAATCTAGAAACTTGTCGTGCATGCTTTGTTTCTTTAGTTCATGTTGTTTGAATTGTTTTAGCCTTGAAATTGTCTAGGCTGAATATTGGTAAACATTCAACAATCTTAAAACTTTTAGAGACTAGGAGTGCAGCTAAAGTTTATTTTTTACTTGAAAGTCAAGTTGTATGCTCAACTATATATGAATTGGATTTTTACATCATGAATTGAACATTTGTAAGAACAAATTACAAGCAATGCTCTAAGTTTTCGATGCTGATTGGGTGTGTTTCATGGTGCATTACAGGGAACACTTAGGTCTACTGAGCAGGGAGAGATGGTAGAGGCCATGTTTGGATTGCCAAAAGTAGCTGTTCACAGTGCCACTTGCAATCCTTCATCCGCCCACCCGTGGAGTAATGTCATGGAAGCGATCTCAAAGATCGGTTGCCAGTGTTACGGAATTGTAGTCTATGAAAATCCAGAAATGTCATGCCTGAAGGAGAACTTGGACTCCTTAACATAGGTAGCTGCCCCACTTGAAGGAAGAGAGCTCAACAGGAATTGGACACCTTTGTGCAAATACCTGGATATTTGCATGGACTCGAGCCATATTTAGTCTAAGAAAGATTAACATAGCCTTAATGGTGAATATTTTTTTTTACTCAAGGTATAGTCTAATATCATCATGTGATGTAAAATTAAGTTTTTCCTGCATTTTAGTTTCTGCTTCTTTCTGGACAAACATTGTCTTGACTTTTTTCTTAATTTGGGTGGAAAATTGGAACTTCTGTGGACAATCAAATTAAAATTGTACCAGCACACTTTAGTAACTACAGAACCAGATTTCAAGTGATTATCACTCAATTTCTTTCCGCAGTGATCGAATGCCAGATTTTGCACATTGGCAGCTCGTATAATAATTCATAAATCAACTACTTGAGATAATAGTTCTTCATCCAATGAGTTCATCTCTAGTATGATTTTGGCTATTCTCTGGAGAGCAATCCCTATACAGCAATCCTTTTTAACCCTCTGAAACTTGTCAATATTTGCAACATTAATGTCCTTTCTCTTGGTGAAATTTTCTGAACTAATTGCCTCCTTTAAACTATTGTTAATTTTTTAAAAAAATTGGGGTTAAGTCATTGATATGTAATTGACTAGTAGCCGTTGGAAGAGTTATTCCTTTCTTTCTGTTTCCCCCTCTTTACTTTGGTTCAACTGTAAAGTGTACACATATATATACGAGGGGTTCCATCAGAGTTTCCATAATGTTTTTTTTTTTTACTTAAGTTTGAACATCAATGTTAGCATGAAAAAGCTAGGTTTGGATAGAGCTATGCAATGAATTTTACTTATTTGGATCCCCAGTGGAGATAAATTTGGAAATAGAAAGAAAGTTTACTGATGGGTCTTACTGGTTCTTTGTTTTCTTTTTTCTCTCTAAAATTTGAGTTTTTTTAAACTCAACTCTTAGGGTTGAGACTAAGGATTTTTTTTGTTCACAAAAAAAATAAAAGAGGGTATAAATTATTGAAAATTAAATACATAACTTTTTTATTCTTTCAAATCATTAATTTTCAATAAAAATTATTCTCTTGTACTATAGTTTCTCATCTTCAACTCTAAATATTGAGGTTAAGAAAATCCAAAAGGTATTGATGTACTGTCCACATAATATCTGAATTGTAGACAGTTTTCGGAATAGAATGATTTGCTTTAGATTTGGATTATCAAAATTTGATCAAACTTGATTGGTAAGAATGTTGTTGAACTAAACTTTGCAAATTTCAAGTTTATTCAAGTAGGGTACTGCAATATGAAATATATACTCTTTCTGGTTCTATAAATAATTATTTTTGAAGATTT
The DNA here is from genome assembly GCA_037953625.1 of Crotalaria pallida. NCBI lineage: Eukaryota > Viridiplantae > Streptophyta > Magnoliopsida > Fabales > Fabaceae > Crotalaria > Crotalaria pallida. The sequence goes on along the minus strand of CM075652.1, from coordinate 112,405,838 downwards.
TTTTTTTGTCTTTAATATAAGCTCTATTTCTAATTTTCATTGACATTAATGACTTCTTTTCCATAAACACCTTTATTTACTTAATATTTTTAGATTCTCAATAATAATTATAGTGGTACTTTTGAAAAAAAAATATACCAAATATTTACATTTTCAATATCACTAATAATACTAACTGCGTGACTGTCTCTCCCAGCGAGATGTTTTTAGTGGGAATCGAACACGGAGCTACTAGCACCTGTATCTCATTTCAAAGATTTCAGTTGTGGTCTTACACCAACTGAACCAAACCCCGTTGGTATTAAGGGAAGGTTTGTTTAAACTAATAGGATTCTAAAACAATATTTCAAATGGTTTTGGTTGTATAGCATCTAAGAATTGCTGCTTGCATTTATCATATGATTTATTTTACAATGCAAAATTTTTAGATAGTTTATCCGAAAATAATTAAAAAAAAACATACACAGTTGGATTGCTAATCCAAAAAATTTTATTTATCTTTTATGATCTTTGACATATTAGGTATTCACCGTGCCTTTTAAAGGTTATAACTAATTCTTTTGGAACAACAATTGCTCAATCCCTCCCTTATGGATGCATTTTCTAAGACTCGAATTCGAAACTATTAATACTTGGTTCTAGTTCATAGAAACCTAGGTAACCACTTCTGGACCAACACATCACAGGTTTCAAAATTTTTTTATGAAAACATATATAAATTCCTGAGTGCATATAGAAATTAAATTAAAAAAACTTAAACAATTGGGTCTTCAGTCTCACTTATTAACAATGTTGATTTCTTAAAAAATTGCTGGCCCATACGTCAAGATCATTCAAGACTTTTTCAATGTGTTTTTATTTTTCTTAGATTTTTTGAACCCCGGGTCCTTTGTGATTTAACTACACCAAGTTGATCCTTGAAATTACTAATCCCTTTTCACATGCATAAGCATAAGCAGCCTATAGAAACTAGGTGTTATGGAAGTTGGTACTAAATCAAGTTGATTTTGAGTCCTCTAGTCCACATCCATTGGTTACATGTTGAATTCTTTGGAGTCTGCTCAACTTGTAAACACTTAACTAGGCCCAACTGGTACTCATTAAGCTCCAACACCTGTACCTGATATGCTAGTAATGGGAGCCTGTCATCTCAACATAATGATAATCTACAAGAGTTCTTTGGTCATCAATACAATACAAACAGATTGTGGCCCATTGTCTCCACTATATGGTTCAATTTGAGATTAAAGAAAGCTGCTCTTGCATTTTGAAAGCTGATAAACTATACTCAACTTGCAATAGCCTTTCTCAGTCAGCCATGTAACTTTTATAGGTGCAAAATTTTACATCAAAATATGGTAATAATTAATACAAAAATATTATTAATATATTCAGATCCTACAAATTTTGCAACAATTTTGGTTATATTAAACATAATATTTGTATTATATTTTGTAAAACCAAAATTATAGAATAAGTTGTAGGATCTGCTTATGCATGCTGTAATTGATAAGAAGGCATAGAGTAACCATATTAATACAATTTACAGCATTCACATTTTTTTTTTTTTTTCACTTATTACTTTCATTCTTGTTGAAGAAGATATTAAGTGTCCCCCACATAAATGGAATCTGATCACCAATTTTACATGCCTTTGCTATCTCCAACTTTTTTTCATGATCTGTGTCCTCCTTTCCACAAAACACCAGAAGATGCCATATGTTGTTTAAAGGAGATACCATGCCAGCATTAATACAAGGCAGTGAGGTTTAATCAATGTGACTGCAAGGCATTCCATAATTGAAACTTGCCCCAAGCAACTTCAATATCTCTCTGCCATAGTGGTGTCCAACCTATTTTGAATCTTATGTACTAGCCCTAGTGCAAATTTTACTCTGACTAATACCCAGCTAGCTAGCATTGTACCTGGTCTTTATTTTTTAATATGTAATTACTTTTGGTGGGTGAGGTGAACTTATTTTCTCTTCAATTATTTTTTTTCTTGGATTCTGTTTTCCATTATCCTTGAAGAATTTAGGTGAAATCCATTGTTTGAAACTATAGTATATGTTCTGGTGCCAACTTACCTAACTCTGATACATAAAACCTAGGTGCCTTATAGGCTATAGCTCCCAAATGAATCAGAACATAATAAATATATCAGACTTTAAATGTCCTTTTCAAAAATGGAATGGAATATGTATAATCTGTTCATTAACAGTGTGGAATAATTACTTAAACAGGAAATCTTGTAATTTAAGGCAACGCAGTCCACTCAATAGCATAATCAACAAAGCCCTGCATTGTGAACCTCTGCTGTCAAAACTTTGCATACTGAATGAGCTGGCACTTGTTAGGTGCAGTTTCTTTTGAACAAACAGTAATGATCTAGTGATACTTATCCAGACTTAATCCTACAAAATGCTCATAGACTCTAAGGTGAATTCATATGGATCATTCAGAAGATAAGTAACATTGTGGTTAAAGTTTTGTCCAATAACATAAGTATCAAAGTCTACTCTACCAAGGTTTTGGATCATTTACAAATTTTTATGTCTAATTTTGTAAACTTCACGTTTCAAATGTCTCATCCATTATATAAGAGGTTGTGTGTTATGAGTTAAAATCACACATAAATTTGTATATTTTAATGTCTCGTCCAACACATAAGAGAGTGTATAAACACTAAAAAATCACACATAAGTTGAATGTATGAATAAAGAATTATTTAAAATGACTCGAGCAACTCTTTTCTATAAGCTAACTTTTCAATTAGATTTAGGTTGAAATCCAATTATTTTAAACGAGAAGATAAAGTATAGTTGTGCAAAGATCAATATAGCTAATCAAATTAAATAAGCTAGTTTGAAATCGAATTATTCTAAGCATGAGATAAAATATATGTGCAAGGATCAACATAGTTATGCAAAGGCTTTATTCCGTGTGTAAGTGATTAAACTTTAGGATCATTTTGTCATATGTTTTTTTTATTCTTATTTTTTCGATGTCTGATTCCTGAAAGTTACTTATGAATTTATTATATGTCTCTCCTACCAATTCCAACCAAATTTTGTTTACATATCATACCAAAATCTTAATAAGATACAAGAAATTAGCCACATGGTGCCACATGATATCACATAAGCGAAAACGACCCCTCTCTATTTTTTTTTCCTTTTATTTTTTAAACTAAAAACATTAATTTTTTTTAGTTTTTAAATAACAGCTTATCACAAAACAACTTTAAAATTTAAAGACGGAAAACTTAAGCAAATTAAATAAGTTAGTACGACCAGCTTAATTAAGACATATGACAGGACTGCTATGGCATAGGCCTAGGGTCCAATTTGGAATAGAACACTGATTCAATACTAGAGTGGCTTAGTCTAAGTGCCTCAGCTCCAATTCATTCACTCAAAATAATGCACTCCTAAATGGACAAACTTGCTTAGAGTGTATGAGAGTTAAACTTTATGAAAAGCCTTAATTGCCTGCCTTCCACTACTACCACTACGAAGTGCCATGGCAAAAAAGAACACAAGAAGTTAGTGAATAGAACAAGAGTCCAAGAATAGTGGAGTATGAATGAATACCTGTCTCTTCATAGCATAGAATAGGTGCAAATGAAATGATTCATTACAAAAACATGCTCATAATGACCAAACCCACTACAAGTGTTCAATTCACACACCCTACTCAACATATTAGGCCACAACACTAGGTGCTTCAATTCCCAAAATTATTGAATCAACTGAAGCTTTGACAATAAAGTTTTTTGACCAGGATTAATATATCTCCTAGGCTTTTTAGAATTATAAGATGCCTTAGTATACGGGGATTCATACATTATAGTTTGTAGAGAAGATTGTGGTAATATCTACAATTAAAGATGAATCCTCTTATATAATCCATTATATTATTTTGAATTTTGGTTTTATGAAGTACTAGTACTACCCTATTGCAAGTTGCTGAAAATTTGACAACAATGCTGTATCTGGACAAGAGTATTTTGTCTCTTACCACTTTCAATTCGAGGTTTGAAAGATTTCCATTAACTTTAATGGAGCAAACATTTCATAGTGACATGGGTTCAGAGTGTGTCCAAAAAAATCATAAAAGAGAGATGTAAGTTCAGAGACATTAATGATACTTTAAGCTCAGTCCTTTGTCCTATGTCACTTTTTTTATTTGGAATTTTCACAAACATTGAATAAACTATATATGTCACACAACTAGAAGATGCCGAAATAAAATACAGACGTTGGATTTGTTTATTTTATTATTTTTTTTTTGTGAAGGATTTGTTTAATTTTTTTAGTATGCATTGCGTCATTTATATGTATGACCTACTCAACTTGGGCAAAAAAGGAATATAGTTCCTTTAGAAAAAGGAAAATAGTTAATATTTCATCACTTACTTAATTAGATTATACGTAATAAATTAATTAGTGTGATTTTTTTATTTTCTAAATGTTTAATGAGAGAAATTCATCTTCCAATTATTTTTGTGATGTGTAATTAACTAGTAATATCTAAACATCATAAATTTTGACTACTAGGATTTCAAGAGGATATGTATTATTACTTATGAGATACCATGCACAATGCAAACTACAGATATAATCAGTTCCTTTATTGAAAAATCAATATCTTATTCTACCACAGTGAAAAGGAAACTCATTGAAGTGGAAGGAATTATATATAGCCGACTATGAAGAGTCGTAGATTCATATTTGTTAACACATGTCATTGATATATATATCGACTTTAATTTAACTACTTAAGATGGACCCATAAGCATAAACACACTAATTAACCTGATCTCACAGGTCAAAGTGGGGGGCCATGGAAAATAGAGAGTCGAATAGTACTCAGCCATAAGCAATTCATCAATTGAATTCAATTGCTTTGGTCCATACACGTATCACTTATTATTGCAAGACTATTTTTTTTTACATTTTTATTGCTAATGATCATGATATGCTCTTGTGTTAACTCATTCACTTTGGAAACAAAATCATGATTAACTAACCACCAACTTTTTGATTAATCAAAAGAAGTCAACAACTGAAAAGCTATTAATTAAGCTCAACCGAGTCAACTAGGATGCTTTCTATATGGCCTGTTTATGGTTTATAAAATTATACTATGAATGTGCTTAACCATATACTACTCACATCTCTATTATTTAAAAAAAAACACTTATTAAAAAAAGGATTATGTGCATTTAAATTTCTTTATTTTATTTTATTTTAAAAAAAAAAGAATATTCTCTAAGTTATTCTTATTGGAAATGTGAATTTTAAATAAATGAAGGAAAAATTTTAATTTGAAAAAATTTACAAATTTCATGAGTAATATTTTTAGGAATGATAATATTTCATATATGTAAGTGGTTAAATTTTTCATATTTGAGACCAAAAAAGGTTTAATTTTATTCTCTCATATTTGAGACAGGAAAGAGTATGTTAAATATTTCAATAAAAATATCTATAAAAAAAATATTTCAATAAAAAGATACAATACAAATGCGATTTTGTATTAATAAATGGCATTTCGAATATTTTGAAAATATTGAAATTATGATTTTGTAATGCATGTTTTTTTGTTTTTGGAATCCTTAAAAAATATGCACTTATTAACAAAATTTAAAAATTTACTTTTACTAGAATCTTAACATGCATGTAGGAGCGAGTATATTTGAGGTGCATATTAGAAAATCATATTTCCGTCACTTAATATATAATCTTTTTTGGATTATTTACGTCTATCAAAGAAGTTAGTTCGTATTATTAGTGATATTAAAAATTGTAGATTTTTGATATATTTTTTTTTCTTATAATTATTATTGAGACTTTAAAAATATTGGATAAATATTGATATTTGTAGAAAAAAAAGTAAGTAAATATCATTGAAAAATGGAAATAAAATTTATAAATAAAATAAACTTTTTTTATACATTAAGAGGTGGAGGAATATATATATATATATATATATATATATATATATATATATATATACATACATACATTAATAGATCAAACCACAATATGTAGTGTAATAATTAATAATTGATAGATTAATAAGTTAGTTGAAAACAAGTGTTCTACTATTTGTCAATCTGAAGTACAATATGCGGTGGCAAGAAGTTTGGTCATCATCAAAGGAAAAATATTACTTCTCTGGTCCGATATATAGGACACATTTTAGAAAAAAATTTTGGTCCTATATATAGGGTACTTTATATTTCTTATGCATCATTAATTGTTTTTTCTCTTTTTTGCCCTTATTAAATGTTTTGACTAACTATGTTTTTTTGTTATTCATTAATGTATGTGAACTTTCAAAGTAAGGTGGAGGGGGTAAAATTGTAAAGTTACAATATATTCTTATAAAATTCACAAAACTAACTATTTTTTTTTTATCCGAAGAATACGATTAAGTATGCTCTATATATACAACCGAAAAAGGAGTATTTTAACTTTCGAGATAACATATGTAAAACAAAACTTAAATGTTGTTTTGTATGGTAGTTAGACTCGGTGTTAATTAGCCTATTTTGGGGAAAAAATATTGAGACTCTCTAATTCATAAAAAATTTATTAAAAAAAAATCAATTAAAAAATAGAGTATTTATATATTTAATCAATTAAAACAATGATAACAAACAATAATAAAAATAGGTATTATATAAAAGGAAAATGTTAAAGAGTGTCCTTACGACACTTGTTAAGTGATTAAACGTGGTTAAAAGTTATGGGAAAATACACTTTTTGGATTTTCGAGAGAGTAAATAAGGACACTTGTTAGCAAGACCCTATATAAAATAGAGCTATAATAAAATAAAAAGTTATTAATTAAATAGTAAGTAATAAAAACTCTTTTTCATGTTACTATTTTCGTCCTTATATATAAGACTCTTTTTTTGTTGAATTCACGCCATTAAAAAAGTTGGTTAATTTAGTTAATGACATTGGAAATTAGAATATTTGATTTTTTTTCTTCAAAGCTACTCTGATAAGTATTATTGAAAATCTAAAAAGTTTCGAGTAAATAGGGATATTTGTGGAAAGAAAAACTTAATTGTCGTTGAAAATTGGCATATGATCTTATAAATAAGGATAAAATAAAATTCTCAAATTGGTGTTATATTTGGTCAGAGGGAATAGGTTATAAAAATAAAGTTTATTAATTCATCTATTTATAAATCAAGCGAGAAAATGAAAAAAAAACAAGTTAAAATATTATGCTGAAAATCATTAATAATAAAAAAAAGCCCAAAAAAAATGCAATCATTAATTTTTTTTCTAAGTAAAAATACTATTAAAAAAATATTTTATAGGCCCCTAAAATTTTTGAACCTTAGGTGATCGTCCTCAAGATCCTCCCTCATGACCGGACCGACATTAGTTATTCGTTTTGCTATTCTTCCATGAGAACAAGGTATACTTAACAATTGTATCAAATGCTTTGTTCTCCTTGAAGAACAACTTCACGATACCTATAAGACATGAACGTTATAAAGGATTGATTCTTGGCCACGTGTTTGTGGGTTTTTCGTCCGACACCTGACGAACTGACGGTGATGGAAGGGGTGTGGGTAACGACAGGTTATGTGGTAATCTTGCAAAAGGAACTTGATTGTATTTTTTGGTGTTTTTGATATTTGGGGTTGGAAAGCGTTAAAAATGCGAATGAAAATAGAAACCAACACGATGCGACGAGATTAAAATTTGCAGTAAAGTAAATGACTTGGAATCGAAATTAAAGCGATTAAAATTTGCAGTAAAGTAAATGACTTGGGAATGTAAAATTGCGTGAAAGTAAATTGCAGATAATTAAAGGTGCGTGGAAGAATAAAGATTGCATTGAATTTAAAGGGGTGGAAGGCTGAGGTTCTTTACAATGGTGTTTCTCCGTTTGTATGCTCTGGTGAGACGTCTAGGATTTTGGCCTATGTGTGTCAACCTAGCAACTGACCCTGATTACAACCTAAGGACTTCCTATTTATAGGTATAGGAATTCGAAAACTATTTACAAAGCATACTTGCACGTTCTGCATAACTGCAGAACCCACGATCTGATAACTACCCACTACGCTATCCCCACGATGTAACTGCCCACGTCGTGGTTCGGGCTTAGTGGATACTTCTGTCGGACTCTGTGGTGACATCTTTGCTGAGACCCATTCGACTAGCACTCTTCTTCGACTGCAACCATTTGACTCTTGTCTAAGTCTCTTTGTTGCTCGAAGCATTGACGTTGTTGTGTTCCTGCCTCTTGGTTCTGGGATGCCCACCGACATCAAGTTCCTTTCGACAAACAGGCGTTCTGTCGGAATAGATTTTCGGCCTGCTGTCGTCCTCAGACGCATTCGATTGATATCGGCGGCATGTATTTTGACTAATTGTTGTTTCACCAGCATTCAACCAAAAGGCATGCCTCCGACACTTCTAGTAGAATGCCGTCAGAGGTCTTTTTTCCTTTACCTCTTTAATAGGAAAGATGACCGCAGTCGACTCTAGCAGGGCACAAACCTTGGCCTATGGGGTTACAAAGGTTCCACCAAGTCTTATGTATCAAGTTCAATGCTTCCTCCAATTCGGAGTTATTTGCATTGATCTGATGCATCAGAAATGGGTTCTATGTAATCCCGCATGTTTGGTCTTTCACTATTCATGAGGATAAAGGAGGTATTCGGGGTGAAGATTTCCTCATTTCCTTTTCAACACCCGAACACCTTAATCCCACATGTTTGATCTTTCATGAACTCGTGCTATGTGAAATTTGAACCTTTTTTCTTCTTTCCAGAATTCATGAAGGCATTCCTTGTATTTTTCCATATTATCTCGCGGCTTTTCCAGTTTCAGAAAGGGGGATTTTATAGCCACAAGGAGCATTAAATGCCTTCATAAATACTTTTCCGTTCCCAATGTTGACATGATGGCTCTGACTTCCTCTTTTCTTGCGCCAACATTCCTTCGACATAGACCTCTTGTTTCCGTCTCTTCTTTCTATCGACACACGTACACGTCCTTCGAAGTCACTTTTAAGTCACGAGACTTAAGTACACCTCCTTCGACATTACTTATGTTGTCGACACATACCATTTTGTCGAAATCTACCTTTTGTCGGGTTGTACGTTCACCTCTTTCGAAGTCACTTTTAAACAAAAATGTTTAAGTACACTTCCGTCGACGTCACTTATACATCCAACATTCTTGCCCTTTTGTCGATTTCAACTTCCAGTTAACACCACGTAAAAGAGAAACCCACTATTGGTGTCAAAATTTATTTTTGATAAATAATATGATTTCGATGACAAAAGTAGTGTCGAAAGTAAGTGAAATCGAGTCGGGAATTGCCAAAATGTGAAAAAGACTTCATAAGACATATACCTGAGTCGAATGGAGTAGTTTATCGGAAGGAAAATGCCATGCTTCATAAGTTAAAGTTTGAAATACGTTGTGGGAGTTATTGGCACTACTGCTGGTCAAAGTGAAACAGTTGGCAATAAATATAGAATTACTCCATTGGGTAATTTTAAGACTTGTTAAATGCCAATTCCAACAATCGGGTGAAGGATTTGCTATAGATAGGCAATATTCATACCTTCTTCCTCATTCACCGACGACACATTTAGAAATGGAGAAAATCTCACAATGGTATTTTTTTTTGGAGTGAAAGAAATACCCCATTATGAGAAAATCAATATAAAGTTCAGTGATAATTATTGATAAATTGGGGTATATGTATGTGGAATTATGAAAAGGCTTAATTATGTCACAAGTCCTTGAAGTTTGTGGTATTTTTGCCAAAATATGTAATACCCCAAATTTTTGCTTCCCAAATAAATAAAAAGAAATATTAAATAAAACTAATTATATGGAATTAATTAGTTTTGTTTATTAATTTATGATTTTATTAAAAGAATAATCAAAGGAAAAATATAAGAAAAATATTTTGGTTGAGAAATAAGGTGTTTTTGCAGTTTGGTCCTTGGAAAGGACCTAGGAATCAATATTGGAAAGAGATTTGGAGGGAAAGTGAATAAAATAATAATTTTTGAAAAACTGGACGTGTTAATCGATTAACCCGATCGTTAATCGATTAACGATAGTGCAGAAGCTGAAGATAGTGCGTTTGATGACTCAACAAGCTGATTAATCCACAAATTAACACATAGCACCGGCTGGGATTAGTGGGAAACACGTGTTTAGATGCATGGAAGCCAATTTTGGCTATAAATAGAGGTTGTGGGTGATGAAAATGGGGGAGAAATTGGAAAAAGAAGGGAAACTCTGTCAAATTCTCAACTCAAACACCCTCTGTTCTTCACATTCGTTTTCCTTCCACAAACCCATACACACTACAAGCTTTGCATCTTATCAGAGCTTGTAGAAAGAGCTTTCTATCCATATTAAGATCACAAATTTTGGTCACTTGAGTGAGGAGATATTGTAGCTGGAAGTTGGGCTCTTGAAACTGAAGTGCTGTGATTTCAGACTCGAGGTGGTGACTTTGAGCTTAAAGTGTGGTAAGCTTGGGGAACCAATTAGTACCAAATCTGTTTCTATTTCAAGTTCACACTTCCTAGTTTTGTTATTTACCAAGTTTATTCGTTTTTATGCACGTTTGGTTTGTTGAATCCTCGCCTGAACTTGCTCATTCAAAACTGTCATAAACCGAAAAACAGAGCAACTGGAGTTTGGTGATTCTGTGAGTTTCTTTGTTGTGCACCTATCCAAATAGCTTCAACAAGGTAAGGGAGAAGCTTTACTAATGCTAGAATAGACTATGGGATTGAATTGAATATTGGTTGAACCTCCATGTGGTTCAAAGGGCACTAGGTTAGTGGACAATGGCTTGGAGGCCAATTTGAGGTGAAACAGAAATTGGAACATGTTAGATTAATGTATTAGAAGCTAAATGAATCCTCAATTTGATCTGAAATGGTGTGAATCAAAGATTGGCATGTAAATTGAATTTTAGGTTAAATTTGGGGGAAAACCACATGATTCTGTGAAATTGTTGTTAATTGGTGCAATTGATGTTATGAACAAGTTTCACATGATGTATTTAAGTTGTACTTGAGGTTGGTTTTGGTCAAAATTGAGTTGGTACGAATTTGGTATTCAAAAACCAGTTTCAGCACTGTTTTACTGATATATTAATCGATTAACCCGACTGTTAATCGATTAATACGAGTAAAATCTGATCAGTTTGAAATGTTACAAAAGAATAATCGATTAGCAGGATGAATAATCGATTATTAATGAAATTTTGTAATAAAAAAATCAGAATTTAATTCATTAATCGATTAACCAGACATTTAATCGATTAAAGGCTGAAGTTGGAACCTATTGACAAAGGTTTATGGAAATGGTAATTGGGAATACCAAATGTTTATGTTAAAAGACCTCAAGTAAACTTAAAATACACTTATGCTTGCAAATTCATGCATGGCATTTGCATTATGGATTCCCACATTGGTGGAGACACGTCCGTGAGGCGTGGGCATATCCCTTTTGGTTATTTTGGACTCGAGGGACACTAGTGAAAGTGTCTGCTCCAAAGGGTCGTGACTCGAGGGACACTAGTGAAAGTGTCTGCTCCAAAGGGTCAGTAAGCGGAAGGGAGTGTCGGTGACAGGGGTGCACCTTTTGTTCCGGAAATACACACGTTGGTGTGGGCATGTCTTTAAACGCCGGGCTCGAGAGATGAAGTCTTGCGGGATACGTCGGTGTCACTTCTAGGAGCTCTAGAAGTGTCGTTTAATGATGGCCGAGTCCGAGAGGTACTCGTTGAGGAGTACCGGGCATGTTTTAAGGTGCCACGGAAGCCTATTTGTGGAGTTGGCCAACAGTCATGCATTGATAGGAGAGTTGCATTATCAGTGCATATGTTATGGATTATTCATCATTATGATTTGATGTTTATTATGTAATGGATCATAATTGATTATTGGTAATTGATAATTGATCAATAAGACTTGATTCTTTTATTATTATTATTATTATTATTATTATTATTATTATTATTATTATTCGTACCCTATCTATTTGATTATGCGTTAGTATTTGCTAACTCCCTATGCCCTTGTAGGTGATGGCTCACTACATGACGTTCGTGGAGTTATGCCCACTCCGTAGAGGAGTGTGGGACTACGAGGAGCACAGGGCTGTTTTCGAGGGTGAGGTTGACGTGATCTTTCGTCACCCTAACCCCCTTGCTCGCGTGCGACCTCGTAGGCTTCGCATCCCTATGATCTACATACTGCACATTCCTCCAGCTTATACTTATCGTTTTGGTACTCCTCCACCACGTCCTGGCCGTCGTTTTTATAATTTACATGTCAGACGTCCAGCTACCCGTACTCGTCCTTCTACTCCTTCTGAGGCTACTGCTTCAGCCACTCCTCGTTCTGGTCTGACCACCAGGGTGCGCTTTGCACCTTCACCGAAGCCAGTGCGTCGCACTGCTACTTCCCCGGGGTCGGATGAGGAGGAGGAGGACCCAGTAGAGGACGTGGATGGGACAGCTACTGACGGCCAGTGATGTAGTGATTTTGTTTCGGATGCGCACTATGGGGGACCGTAGTAGGATGCAGTGTTGCAGCTTTTGGAGGATCCAGGGATCAGGCATCAGTGTGGGTGTTCATGGCACAACTTTCATTGGCTCTCTTATTTTGAGTGTAGTATATTGTATATATTTTGAGGAGAGCATTTGAGAGCTAGTATTTTATGTTTGCTGGTCTGTATCCCTAAAACTTTGCTACCTCGACTTTTACTACCTGATGTACTTGGTTTTATGTTTATATATGGGTTATGGTTGCATATTAACTTTGATATTTACTGCAATCCTATTAACACTTTCAAACCGTTTCCGCTGACTCAAAACAAGTACATATTCATTTTTACCTGAAAATATTTTGGGATATGAGAAACTTAAAAATTTTCATAGAATTTTCAAACAGATTATCATTAACTAATTATGTACTTTATTTTAACAATAAATAAAGTCATATTTTGGAGAGCGTCGCACTTGTTGGTATCAAAGTTGTGATCCCGCAAACTGATTCTGATCTGTGATCTCCAAAAGGTAATACCTGTCCTGGATGCTTGTCCTAGTATCTGTTTTGGTTCATTAGCGCATAGGAAGAGGTGTGTTAAACATACTTCTTGTTAGGATTTTAGTCTGATATAAAGTCCTCAGTGCAGGATTAAGATGGCTGCTAGGAACAATAACAATCATATGGCTGATGCCATAGCAAGGTTGACTGATGTGCTGGTGGGTATGCAACAGCAGCAGAGGCAACAAGCCAATCCACCACCATCCCAGCCTTGTCAGGTTGAAAATCCGGAGTCAAAGAGTTTTTCGGAGTTTCGAAACTTTAAACCCTCAAGGTTTGAAGGAGGTCATAAGCCGGAAGAAGCGAATCGTAGGATTCAGGAGTTGAACAAGATTTTCCGTGCTATAGAATGTTCTGATGCTCAGAAGGTAAAGTTTGCAGTTTTCATGCTTTCGGGTGAAGCGGAAAATTGGTGGCATCATACCATGCAGTTGTTGAACTATGAAGGAAGAATGATCACCTGGGATGTGTTTGTTGAGAGGTTTCTCAATAAATATTTTCCGGAGGATCAAAGGAGAAAGAAAGAAATGGAATTTATGCAACTGCAACAGGGAGACCTGAGCGTAGGAGAGTACGCGGCAAAATTTGAAGAACTCATCAAGTATTCCCCGTACTATCAGCTTAACCCTGATGAGAGATCCAAATGTATTAAGTTTGAAAACGGACTTAGGCCGGAGATAAAGTCTGTCTTTAGTTACTAAAAGATCCGAAGTTTTCATGCTTTGGTGGAGATGTGCCGGGTTTATGAAGATGATAAGAAAGAGGAAGAGGCACAGAGGAAAAGTCAGGCCAGATTCGGACCCATCCGAAAGAAGAATCTCAACCATCATAATAAGGGTCCCTACTTTCAAAAAGGGAAAGGAAAGGAAGTTAATGGTGGAAAGGGTACTTCCCCGGCGAATTATCGCAAGTGTGAGAAGTGTAATCGTTTTCACTTTGGCATCAACTGCTATGCTGCACAAAATGGTCTCTGTTTTAATTGTGGTAAGAAGGGGCATTTCTCCCGTGATTGTAAGGAGCCAATCAAGAAGGAAGGAGCAGGCAAACCGACGGTGGCTGGAAAGGTGTTTGCTTTAAGTGGAACTGAATCAACTCAATCCTCTGATCTGATTCAAGGTATTTATCTCCTTAATGATCAACCCTGTGTTGTTATGTTTGATTCTGGAGCCACACACTCTTTTGTGTCCTTTGAGTGTGTAAATCGTTTGAAGTTAGTAGTGTCTGATTCACCCTATCAGCTACAACTTGAAACCCCCACCAATGACCCGGTGATTGTGTCTAAGGTCTGCAGGGACTGTAAAATAATGGTCTTAAACCATACATCCCTAGTAGATTTAATCTGCTTACCCATGCTCAAAATAGATGTGATCCTAGGAATGGATTGGTTAACCCGAAACCAAGTCCTCATTAATTGTGAGGATAAGACAATCCAGTTTCGAAACCATGAACCTTTAAGTCTTGAGCCTAGAGGATACGTTTGTTTATTATCCTCAATTTTAGAGGAGATGAAGGAAGTGAAGATTGAAGATATTCCGGTGATACGAGACTTCCCTGAAGTTTTTCCTGAAGAGATTCCAGGATTACCGCCCAAGCGCGAAATTGAGTTTGGAATAGATCTCGTACCGGGAACCGGACCCATTTCTATTGCTCCATATAGGATGGCACCGCCAGAAATAGCCGAAATGAAGAAGCAGATTGAAAAGTTGTTGCAGGAGCAAATGATAAGGCCAAGTGTTTCGCCATGGGGAGCTCCGTTGTTGTTCGTTAAGAAGAAAGATGGTAGTATGAGAATGTGCGTGGATTACCGGCAGTTAAATAAGGTCACAATTAAGAAAAAGTATCCGTTGCCAAGGATTGATGACCTTATGGATCAAGTTCGAGGAGCTTCGGTGTTTTCCAAGATCGATTTAAGGTCGGGATATCATCATATTAGAATTCGAGACGAGGATATTCCGAAGACAGCTTTTCGATCGAGATATGGGCATTATGAGTATGTGGTGATGCCGTTTTGGCTAACGAATGCTCCTGCTATTTTCATGGACTATATGAACAGAATTTTCAGACCCTATTTGGATTTATTTGTGGTCGTGTTCATTGACGATATCCTCATTTACTCAAAAAGTCCTGAAGAACATGCCGAACATCTCAGGACCATGTTAGGAATCTTGAGAGAGAAGCAACTCTATGCCAAACTTGCTAAGTGTGAGTTTTGGTTAGATAAGGTGAACTTTTTGGGTCACGTTATTTCCAAAGGTATTGCGGTTGATCCAGCTAAAGTTGGAGCTATGTTGAAATGGGAACAACCCAAAACTGTAATGGAGGTTCGTAGTTTCTTGGGTTTAGCTGGATATTACCGGAGATTTATTGAGGGATTTTCAAAGATTTCCTTGCCATTGACCAAGTTAACTCGCAAGGATCAACCTTTCTTATGGGATCATAAGTGTGAGGAAAGTTTTCAGTTATTGAAGGAGAAGTTGACATCCTCACCAGTATTAGTGTTACCTGATCCACATAGGAGTTTCGATGTTTATTGTGATGCCTCAAGGCAGGGTCTTGGATGTGTTTTAATGCAAGATAGAAAGGTGGTAGCTTATGCATCCAAACAATTGAAGGTGCATGAGGTCAATTATCCGACGCATGACTTGGAATTGGCTGCTATTGTCTTCGCTTTGAAGATTTGGAGACACTATATTTATGGCACTATGTTCAAGGTGTTTAGTGACCATAAGAGTTTGAAGTATCTGTTCGAGCAGAAAGAGTTGAACATGAGACAAAGGCGTTGGATGGAATTTATCAAAGATTATGATTTCGAACTTCAATATCATCCCGGTAAAGCAAATGTAGTAGCTGATGCTTTAAGCCGGAAGACTCTTCACATGAGTGCTTTGATGGTGAAGGAGTTCTCTTTAATTGAGGAGTTTCGAGATCTAAGCTTGATGATGCAAGTGGAACCTGGATGTATAAGGCTTGGTAAGCTGCAAATCACCAATGAGTTCCTGATTCAAGTACGGGACTCACAGCAGTCAGATGAAGAGCTTCGAGAGAAGAGAAGATTAATGATGGAAGGAAAGGAATTAAGCTTCCAAACTGGAAATGATGGAATTCTCCGATTCAAAGACCGGATTTGTATTCCTAAAAATCAGGAGATAAGAAGATTGATTTTGGACGAAGCACACAAAAGTAGAATGAGTATCCATCCGGGATCAACCAAGATGTATCAAGATTTGAAGAAATTGTTTTGGTGGGCCGGATTGAAGAAGGATGTTGCTTCGTATGTCGCTTCCTGTCTGATTTGACAAAAGGCAAAAGCTGAACATAAGAAACCAGGTGGAGAGTTACAACCTTTGGATGTTCCTCAATGGAAATGGGATAGCATTTCAATGGACTTTGTGTCTGGACTACCGAGGACTGTTGGAAGTTTTGATGCGATCTGGGTAATTGTTGATAGATTGACCAAGTCAGCGCATTTTATTCCAGTTAATATGCGTTATTCCATGGATCGGTTTGCTCAGTTGTACATCAAGGAGGTTGTTCGCCTCCATGGTATTCCTTCAAGTATTGTTTTGGATAGAGATCCGAGGTTTACTTCGAAGTTCTGGCAGGGTTTGCAGCAGTCTCTGGGGTTAAAGTTGACAATGAGTTATGCTTATCACCCTCAGACGGATGGCCAGTCTGAAAGGACGATTTAGTCACTTGAAGATTTGCTCAGAGCCTGTGTCTTGGAGAGTCAAGAAAGCTGGGATAAACTCTTGCCGCTCATAGAATTTACCTACAACAACAGTCATCACTCTAGTATTGGAATGGCACCATTCGAAGCGCTGTATTGAAGGAAGTGCCAAACTCCCCTGTGTTGGTTTCAGGTGGGGAAGCAGACGATCATTGGACCTGAGATTGTTCAAGAAACGACTGAGAAGATTCAGATGATCAGAGAGAATATGAAGATAGCGCAAAGCCGACAGAAAAGTTATGCAGATAAAAGAAGGAGACCGTTAGAGTTTGAAGAAGATGAGCACGTTTTTATTCGGGTAAGACCGACAACTGGTGTTGGAAGGGCTTTAAGGACAAGGAAGCTGTCGCCAAGGTTTATTGGTCCTTACCAGATACTCAAGCGTATCGGTCCTGTCGCTTATCAGCTCGCCTTGCCTCCATCGCTGTCTAATTTGCATAATGTGTTTCATGTCTCGCAATTACGAAAGTTTGTGTCGGATCCCAATTCCGTGATTGAAGTTCAACCGGATGATGTGACTCTGCGAGAAAATCTCAGTTTTGAGACATTTCCCGTCCGAGTAGAAGACCGAAGAATGAAGCAGTTGCGGGGAAAGGAGATTTCATTAGTTAAAGTTATTTGGGAAAATGCTGATGTATCAGAAGCAACATGGGAGTTAGAAGATAAAATGAGAAAGGATTATCCTGAGTTGTTTATGTAAGCGGAATTTCGAGGACGAAATTCTTGTAAGTGGGGGAGAAGTGTAATACCCCAAATTTTTGCTTCCCAAATAAATAAAAAGAAATATTTAAATAAAACTAATTATATGGAATTAATTAGTTTTGTTTATTAATTTATGATTTTATTAAAAGAATAATCAAAGGAAAAATATAAGAAAAATATTTTGGTTGAGAAATAAGGTGTTTTTGCAGTTTGGTCCTGGGAAAGGACCTAGGAATCAATATTGGAAAGAGATTTGGAGGGAAAGTGAATAAAATAATAATTTTTGAAAAACTGGACGTGTTAATCGATTAACCCGATCGTTAATCGATCGATTAACGATAGTGCAGGAGCTGAAGATAGTGCGTTTGATGACTCAACAAGCTGATTAATCCACAAATTAACACATAGCACCGGCTGGGATTAGCGGGGAACACGTGTTTAGATGCATGGAAGCCAATTTTGGCTATAAATAGAGGTTGTGGGTGATGAAAATGGGGGAGAAATTGGAAAAAGAAGGGAAACTCTGTCAAATTCTCAACTCAAACACCCTCTGTTCTTCACATTCGTTTTCCTTCCACAAACCCATACACACTACAAGCTTTGCATGTTATCAGAGCTTGTAGAAAGAGCTTTCTATCCATATTAAGATCACGAATTTTGGTCACTTGAGTGAGTAGATATTGCAGGTGGAAGTTGGGCTCTTGAAACTGAAGTGCTGTGATTTCAGACTCGAGGTGGTGACTTTGAGCTTAAAGTGTGGTAAGCTTGGGGCACCAATTAGTACCAAATCTGTTTCTATTTCAAGTTCACACTTCCTAGTTTTGTTATAGACCAAGTTTATTCGTTTTTATGCACGTTTGGTTTGTTGAATCCTCGCCTGAACTTGCTCATTCAAAACTGTCATAAACCGAAAAACAGAGCAACTGGAGTTTGGTGATTCTGTGAGTTTCTTTGCTGTGCACCTATACAAATAGCTTCAACAAGGTAAGGGATAAGCTTTACTAATGCTAGAATAGACTATGGGATTGAATTGAATATTGGTTGAACCTCCATGTGGTTCAAAGGGCACTAGGTTAGTGGACAATGGCTTGGAGGCCAATTTGAGGTGAAACAGAAATTGGAACATGTTAGATTAATGTATTAGAAGCTAAATGAATCCTCAATTTGATCTGAAATGGTGTGAATCAAAGATTGGCATGTAAATTGAATTTTAGGTTAATTTGGGGGAAAACCACATGATTCTGTGAAATTGTTGTTAATTGGTGCAATTGATGTTATGAACAAGTTTCACATGATGTATTTAAGTTGTACTTGAGGTTGGTTTTGGTCAAAATTGAGTTGGTACGAATTTGGTATTCAAAAACCAGTTTCAGCACTGTTTTACTGATATATTAATCGATTAACCCGACTGTTAATCAATTAATACGAGTAAAATCTGATCAGTTTGAAATGTTACAAAAGAATAATCGATTAGCAGGATGAATAATCGATTATTAATGAAATTTTGTAATAAAAAAATCAGAATTTAATTCATTAATCGATTAACCAGACATTTAATCGATTAAACGCTGAAGTTGGAACCTATTGACAAAGGTTTATGGAAATGGTAATTGGGAATACCAAATGTTTATGTTAAAAGACCTCAAGTAAACTTAAAATACACTTATGCTTGCAAAGTCATGCATGGCATTTTCATTCTGGATTCCCACATTGGTGGAGACACGTCCGTGAGGCGTGGGCATATCCCTTTTGGTTATTTTGGACTCGAGGGACACTAGTGAAAGTGTCTGCTCCAAAGGGTCGTGACTCGAGGGACACTAGTGAAAGTGTCTGCTCCAAAGTGTCAGTAAGCGGAATGGAGTGTCGGTGACCGGGGTGCACCTTTTGTTCCGGAAATACACACGTTGGTGTGGGCATGTCTTTAAACGCCGGGCTCGAGAGATGTAGTCTTGTGGGATACGTCGGCGTCACTTCTATGAGCTCTAGAAGTGCCATTTAATGATGGCCGAGTCCGCGAGGTACTCGTTGAGGAGTACCGGGCATGTTTTAAGGTGCCACAGAAGCCTATTTGTGGAGTTGGCCAACAGTCATGCATTGATAGGAGAGTTGCATTATCAGTGCATATGTTATGGATTATTCATCATTATGATTTGATGTTTATTATGTAATGGATCATAATTGATTATTGGTAATTGATAATTGATCAGTAAGACTTGATTCTTTTATTATTATTATTATTCGTACCCTATCTATTTGATTATGCGTTAGTATTTGCTAACTCCCTATGCCCTTGTAGGTGATGGCTCGCTACATGACGTTCGTGGAGTTACGCCCACTCCGTAGAGGAGTGTGGGACTACGAGGAGCACAGGGCTGTTTTCGAGGGTGAGGTTGACGTGATCTTTCGTCACCCTAACCCCCTTACTCGCGTGCGACCTCGTAGGCTTCGCATCCCTATGATCTACATACTGCACATTCCTCCAGCTTATACGTATCATTTTGGTACTCCTCCACCACGTCCTGGCCGTCGTTTTTATAATTTACATGTCAGACGTCCAGCTACCCGTACTCGTCCTTCTACTCCTTCTGAGGCTACTGCAACCCTATTAACTTTGATATTTACTGCAACCCTATTGACACTTTCAAACCGTTTCTGCTGGACTCAAAACAAGTACATATTCATTTTTACCTGAAAATATTTTGGGATATGAGAAACTTAAAAATTTTCATAGAATTTTCAAACAGCTTATCATAAACTAATTATGTACTTTATTTTAACAATAAATAAAGTCATATTTTCGAGAGCGTCGCAAAATACCCTTATACTTTATTTTTCAATGTTTGACTCTTCGAAGTTACTTCTGGGTTTGTCATATACCCCTATTATCGATTTTGGAAACGCTATGACGAAGTGGTGGTGGAAACGTTGAATGTCCCATATCTTCGTCAATAGTTGAATTGGCATGTTAATGGAAATGGCTCAGGAAAAAACAACTTTGTTGTTTAAAATATTGGACAACTTTGCTATTAGAATTTGACCAAGAGTTAAATTAGAAAAGAGGAAGGAAAAGCATTGTCGAAGACATATGTCGAAGCCATGTGCTGAAGTTTAGTGTCAAATTCATATGCATTTTTAATAAGATGGTATTCGGAAAAATGCATTTTTTTAACTCGGAAGTATCGAAAAACATTTCGACTAAACCCCATCGAAAAAAATGGGGGTTGCGGACTAAAAAATCGGGATCGAGGACTAATTCTCTACATTTAAATACATTAAATTATACATAAAATTACCCAAATCCGTTCATAACCTTATTTAATGAATGAATTTCAATCCATTCATGAATTCATTTTAATGAATTGGGTGGATGAATATCCGATCCATTACTTTTTTTATCAACGAAAAGCATTTCTTTTTTTTCCAAAATGATAGTGAAATTCACATAATGATAGTGAAATTCTAATATATATATATATATATATATATATATATATGGTAATAATGTGAATTTCAAAAAATCAATTTTTGTTAAAGTGATGGTTCAAAAGATCACTATTTGATAATGCTAAAAGCTTGGTCATGGCTAAAATCAAAACTCAAAGACCGATGCTCCGATCCTCTGTATTGCGTGCAACATATATCAACATATATAACACGAGCAATGAGGGGATTTGAAATTTTAAATTATTACAGAGGAGATTATCATAATTGTTATAGCTATTGAACTGATATTAGGATAAAGTTGTTTGTATCGGTGTTGTTATTTCTTGTCCTTGATTCAGTGGAATGAAATTTCTTTAGTTCATTAAAAAAAAAAGTTCAATTTTGAATTAATCCATTGAATTGATGGATAATTTTATCACCCTTTATAAATCTATAGACTCGTAAGGTAATTAGATAATTAAAGTGTTTATTAATTTAAAGGTGAATTAAGTTTTTGATTCCCGTAAATAGGTTCACTTTTGTGTTTAGTCCATGTAAGTGTTCTTTCTAGGTTTTAGTCCTTGCAAAGTTAAAAGTTTTGGAATTAATTTCTCCTTGCATCTGGTTCCATAGTTAACTCCTGATGTGGTAGGCAAAAATCCACACCAACACAGTCAAGTCATCCATCATGTGCATCACATATGACACATGAATATTTATTTTTAAATTATTAGATAAATAATGGAAATATCAGAAAAAATCCAAAGTGATGGAATATATATATATATTCTCGATATTTATCAAATATAAAAAATATCTACATGTCATATGTGGTACACGTAGCACTGCTAACGTGGATTTATGTCTAACATGTCAACATACACTAAACGAAATTAGATTGACGAAAAAATTAATTTCAAAACTTTAAATTTTGTAGGGACTAAAATCTCGTAAAAAAAATTTCTAGGAACTTTTCTTTGTCCAAAAGTATATGTAATTTGGCAATGTTGCTATGCACAATTTAATCTCAATCTATCTTTGCATAAGGAAGGGAAAATGAATTATTTACTGCATGCGGGGCTACTTAACTTACATAAGAAGGCTAGAACATGGTGGAATAATTTTTGGTTTGTGATTCTATGGAACATTTGGAAGTCAAGAAACAAATTAATATTTGAAGATGAAGATGCTGGAATACAAGAAGTCGTGGAGCAGATAAATGTTCAATTTTGGACTCTTTTCAAGGCACATAACAATTCTGTTATATACTCTCATGGAAATTGGTTGTTAAATCCTCTTGAATGTTTGAATCAACTGTAAACTAAATGGGGATGAGAGTACCCCTTGTGCTTTTTTTTTTATTTAATGTTATGTTTTGTTTTTTTTTTATAAGTAAAATTTATTAATAATTGAAAAACTAGCTTAAGCATCATAGCACTAAGTACCCCCCACCTTCTATGAAGGGTTTGAGTACTAGTCCACAATCATGTGCTCAAAGCTAGCAAAAGATACAAACTCCAATACCACCTGCATCATTTTACAACACTTGGAAGAAAACACCATAAACTACCCCTGTGCTGTGGGTTAATAGCTCCTAACATGTCTACAGCAAAGGCTAA
This sequence comes from Crotalaria pallida, assembly GCA_037953625.1. Taxonomy (NCBI): domain Eukaryota; kingdom Viridiplantae; phylum Streptophyta; class Magnoliopsida; order Fabales; family Fabaceae; genus Crotalaria; species Crotalaria pallida. The sequence goes on along the minus strand of CM075652.1, from coordinate 112,383,235 downwards.
ATACACCCAGAGTTCGTTCCTATAGCTAATAAGAAAGCAAGTAACGATATCTAAAGCAAAACATCTTATTTCCTAAGCATAACAACCAGACAGCTCCAAGAAAATAGCTTTAGTATGTTGCAGGCTTGGTTAAACTCCATTTTTGTCAACAATCTATGTCCATTCTATCATATGCCATGAGAATCCCTGCCCTGTTTAGTCAGGTAATCAGTCCAAGTGTTAGACTCCCTGCATTTATGCACAAACTCCACCTTCTTGAATACAGATATCAGATTAAAGAGTCTGTTCCATTTAAACCTTAATTTCCATGGGAAATCACCTTCTTTTTTAATCCATGAGAGCGCAATTTTTGAATCAGATTCAACAATAAGTTCCTGTTCTTTCATCTATGGTTTTTGCAATGATGTCTCCAACGCAAATACGATGGCTGAGAATTCCACTATGTTGGAATCTTCCACCCTGATTGAAGCATAAAATTTACACCTTATTGTCCCCAAAAAGTCTCTAAGAATACCACCGATTCCTGCTGCTCCTGGTTTTCCAAGTGACGAACCATCAGTATTCCATTTCATCTTGGAAGCTGGTGGTGGCAGCCATGAGATCCGAGGTCGTTGTCTCTTCGATGTGTGCCACATCCTAACTGCATCAATATTATTAATGATGTCTCCAAGACCATATGGATATCCCTCCTGCCAACCATTCATCCAAAAGCCAAGTCTCAATTTAATTAAAAATGTTGTTTCAGCCCAGTCTATTTGCACACCTTCAAACACCTGTTTTTTTCTAATGAACCAAATGGTCCAAATATTGGCAAAAAATAAGGTGGACCAAAGCTTCTTCTGGAATTCCCCCTTAACCGCTTCCATCCACATGTCAAACCATACCTGCAGCTGATTAGGGATAACTAGTGGAATATTCCACTATAGCATACTAGAACACCACAGCTTTCAGGAAAATTCACAAAGCAAGAACAAGTGCTCTATTGTTTCAGTTTCTTTATTACAATAAGGACATTTATCATCATCATCATTTGCAATTAAACCAAGCCTTTTTAGTCGACTCCTTGTGTTTAAACGGTTAAGTGGAACAAACCACACTAGCAGCTCAACTCTAGGAGGAGCCAAACCTCGCCAAACAATCCTAATAGTGTTAGATATCAGTCCATTCCCTGCAAGTGCACTTTGGAATGATTTAACTGTAAAAGTACCTGTACTGTCGTATGTCCAACAAGGCTTATCATCTCCATTAGCGTCCAGGTTAACTTGCTTCAAACAAGTCCTTAGCTCTTCCAGCTTCTCTATCTCCCATTGATACAGTCGCCTTCGCCAAGACAGGTTCCAATTCCATTGCAACCCGTCCCAGAACCCCATGTTTGCAATGACTTCGTCCTTCTGTACCGACACCAAGAACAGAGATGGAAACTGTGCTTTAAGCGGTTCATTGTCTAGCCATCTGTCATGCCAAAATCTGGTTTTATTGCCGCTTGCCACTTTCATCCAGCATCCCTTAGTCACAATTTGTTCAAAATTTTCACTCCACCTCGGGATGGAGGAAATGCAGCCCCAAATCCCATTTTTACACTGCTGCTTGTTTTGCCAAATTGAAGTATTCTGGTTCATATTATGAATTGAGCATATTGTCCTTTTCCATAGAGTATCACCTTCACTTGAAAATCTCCACCATCATTTGAAGAGAAGTGTTGTATTCTGAATTACTAAGTCACCAACCCCTAGCCCACCTAGTTTCTTTGGCTTTTTAATGATCTCCCGTTTAATGAGAGGTATTCCTTTTTTATCATCGTTGCCTGACCAGAAGAAATTCCTCTGAAGATTGATAATCTTCTTTACAATTGCTATTGGCATCCTGAAAATACTCATGTAGTATATTGGGAGGCTTTGTAATACTGATTTTATCAACACCAATCTGCCGGCTCTTGAGAGAACTTTTGACTTCCAAGACGCTAAACGGTCTTGAACTTTCTGAACCATTGGCTGCCACGTTGCTAGGCTTCGAGGATTTGCTCCCAATGGTACACCTAGGTACTTAATTGGGAGTTCAATGAGCTTACATCCCAGTCTGTCTGCCATCATCTTTTTCCATGTTTCTGTTTTGCCCAATACCACAAGCCCCGATTTGGAATAATTTATTTGAAGACCTGAAAGCAGCTGAAAACAATCAAGAACCCTTCTTAGATTGTTCAAGTTCCTTCTTTTCGCCAAGCAAAAAATCAGCATATCATCTGCGAATTGAAGGTGTGATATATTCAGTGCATTTCTTCCAATCTGCAGACCCTTAATTAATCCTTTGCTGCCTGCCCTGATCATCAACTGATTGAAAGCTTCTGTTGCAAGGAAAAAAAGCAGGGGTGACAGTGGGTCGCCCTGCCTGAGTCCTCTTTCCATTTTTAAGGGTTTTGTTGGGGAGCCATTAATTAGGAGGGAGATAGTAGCTGTCGAGACGCATTGATTGATCCAATTTCTCCATTTGACACCAAACCCAATTATTTGCAGTATATCATCAATGAAAGCCCAACTTATAGTGTCGTATGCTTTTTGAAAGTCTAATTTGAATAGTGCAGCTTCCTTTTTCTTCCTCTTGCACCAATTCACCACCTCATTCGCGATGAGAGCACCATCAAGTATTTGTTTTTCGCCAATAAAGGCTGATTGCATTTCACTAACCAGGTCTGGAGAACCTTCTTAAGTCTATTAGAGAGGATTTTTGCTATGATTTTGTATAAGCAGCCCACCATGCTAATCGGCCTGAAATCCTTCAATTCGCAAGCTCCTTCAACTTTTGGAATCATCGTTACCCATGTAGTGTTCAATTCGTTTGGAAGTCTGCCCTGCTTAAAAAAGTCCATCACGAATTGCTCAAATTCACTTCCAATAATCTCCCACAACTTCTTGACAAAGCCGAAGTTAAACCCATCATATCCTGGAGCCTTTGAGGATTCGCATTCCCATACTGCTTTTTTGATCTCTTCTTGTGAAGGCATCATCTCAAGATTTCTGCTTTCTTCTTCACTGATCTTCGCAAACCCTTCCCCACTGATCTTCAAATATGGAGCCTGCTCTTCAGAGTATAGCTTCCTTTAGAATTGGGTGATCTCCTTCTTGATTGCTCTTGGTTCTTTGATAACATTGCCTCCAGTATTGAGCATTGCAATCGTCTTTCGTCCCCTTCTCATTGTAGCTAATAAGTGGAAATATCGTGTATTCCTATCCTTGTCTTTAATAATCCTTGATCTTGATTGTTGAAACCAGTATCTCTCCTTTCTTTTTAGCCACAGCCAGAGTTGACTTGTAAGTGCCTTTCTTCTAGCCATAGTACATTCATCAAGCATATCTGACTCGCACAGGTTATCTATTAATTCCAGCTCCCCTTGTAATTGCTCTATTTTCCTATCAATGTTACCAAAAGACTCCTTATTCCACTTCCTCAAAGGAGTTTTCAAAGCTTTAAGTTTTTTTTTGTAATGGCATTGCGGCAATAGATCTCCATTCCTTTTCCACCATCTTGACGAAATTGGGATTGAAAAACCACATATCCAAGCTTCTAAATGGTTTCGGCCCCCAATCAACCTTGTAGCATTCTAGGAGTAGAGGGCAGTGATCTGAAATTGATCTATTGAGTCCCTGCAACTTCATTTCTGGGAACATGCTTAACCATTCTGCTTCAACAAACATACGGTCAAGCTTGCTTGCCGAATTATTTCTGTACCATGTGTACTTTCTCCCCATTAGTGGCAGATCAATTAGACACATCTCTGCTACCCATTCCTTGAAGTCTTCAGCACTTGCTTGGAGTCTTGAGCATCCTTTTCTCTTAGACGGACACAGTATATCATTGAAATCACGCATAAATAACATCGGAAAGCGACTGCTCTGTTTCACAGTCTTCAATTGTTTCCATAAATCGAATCTTCCATCCCTATCATTTGGTGCATAAATCAGAGTTATCGAGACTGAAGAGTCATTGTTGGTCCATCTTCCTTCAACATTAATCAATCTCTCACCTTTAGTGGTAGACAACACTCTAAAAAGTGTTTGATTCCACATCAGGATGAGTCCCCCACTCCCATTAACAGCCAGTATCTCTTCCCACCCCAAATCATCAACTTTCCACCATGATCTGAGTCTTCTTGGTGTTGACAGTGAATGCTTCGTCTCCACTAACCCGAGTATAGAAGGGTTGTTTGCATTTATTATCTTCTTGATAGCTCCAGATTTCCCTGTTCCTCCAATTCCTCTAATATTCCGAGAAATAATATCCATTAGAAAAAAAAGAGACAACACACCTGTAAAAAGTGAATCAACGATCTCCATCCTTCCCGCTGCTTCCTCTTTTTCTTGCGCTCCTCCTTAGCAATACTATTGTGTCCTTTATTTTGTCTTCATTATGAGCCTTCAAGTTGAGCTCTTTGCCAATCTCCCATGTCATTCGAGCTTCATCTTCTTCATTGTCACATGCATCATCTGAAGTCTCTTCCATTTGTTTCGCTTCTTCTGGTTTTGATTCGTTATCTTTTGCTTCATGGTCTTTGTAGCTAGATCTATGGTGTTTGCCTTTTCTGGTAATGCGTGTTGTTGCTGAAAGTTGTTGTTTGTGGGCAGCCTTCTTTTTTCCTTTGCTTCGTATCTGAGTTTGATGGGAGCTATTTTCGGTCTTGTCATCTTGTTGATCGTTAAGGCATTGGGCTATCACCACTTCTTTATTGGGGGAATTTTTTATATTAACATAGTCATTTTTGTTGGGACCACATTGGGCTTCCTCTCCTAGATAGGCCCTATCATATTCTGATTGTGAAGGACTAGTAACAAACATATCAAGAAATTGGGCTGAGTCTTCAACATTATGGGCTTTACTTTCAATACCCTTTTGTTTATATTGTGCAACCAAGGCAATTTCCTCTTCCAAATTAAAAGCAATATTACCTATTGCCGTCTTTTGAGAATCTAAACAATCCTCATTAACTTCCTTGTTATTCCCTATGTCATTCGAAAATGTCTCTCTTTCAAATTATTTCATTATTGGTGAGCCGCAATTATTGATTCCGCCGGTCCCACCTTCCAAGACCATCTGACCACCGTCATCGTCATTCTCCTTTCCATGCAATATCTGCTCTGCTTCCATATTCTTAAGGGCTGGACCGTCTTCTTCCTCTTTTCCTTCCACCTCTGTGTTTTTTGCCGCAGGTGTCAGAACCATATTCCTGTGCTGGCTTCCAGTATCGCTCACTCTGGACCTTATGATCTGATCATCATTCACCCATGGTTGATCCTTTTTCAATTAGCTTTCCTTCCTTCCCTCGATCTCCTTCACAAATAGCTCAAATTTCTGGTTGTTTAGATTGAGAAATATATGATCTTCAATGAAAGGCATTAAATCAGTATCAACTCTGACTTTCGCAGATTCCATAGATAGGCCTTCCTCCGTATCAGGGTCCAACTCCACTATTGTGCCAATGCGGTCAGTAATGTGTTCAAAATTTTCCTTGTTCCAGGCATGTGGTGGTATACCGAAAATTTCAAGCCAGACTCTCCTTCTTTCGCAAATCACGTCTGGTGTCCATTTACGTACCCTTCGAATGTAGTTCACCATAGCCTCCTCGTAATCTTTTTTGAGTGCCTCCTCTCTATCATCATATGACCTGAAAGTGACAATGAATTTGAAGCTGCCTAGGTCCCTAATCATACAAATGGTAGGCCACGGATTGACCATCAATAGCAGCAGGTCCTTCCTGTTGAAAGGTTTTTTAGTTTCAACGATTAAACTACGATTTAACCATGCAGTGTTCTCTAGATTGGTTGTGCCCTGAACAACTCTGAGCTTCTCCTAAGTTGCATCATGGGGTACCCCATGATTAAACCCTTGTTCCTCTGGCTTCTTTTCTATGGCTTCATCTCTCATAATTTCCCTGTTGTCTCTATTTTCAAGCACCTCCTTATAGGTTCTCCCATCTCTTGTAGATTCTCTCTATCTTTTATGTTTAGTTATGTCACCTTTTTTCTCCAAGAATACTCTATTCCTTCCTGGCCTTGTATCATCTCTTCTTCCTTTATGTATGACTTCTGTTACCTCCTCAACGTAGCGAGCCCACTTGACCAGTAGTTTTTCCCCGTCAACCACACGACCATATGTTCTCCTTATTGCATCGATAGCCTCCTTCTCCTTCCCATACCTGACGAAACCAAACTTTAGTTTCGTGTTTGCTCTGCTCTTGTCTGATATGAATACGTGTATCACCGCTCCAAATTCCTGGAAAATCTTCAAAAGATCATTCTTTGTCATCCTTGGGTGAATGTTGTCCACAAAGAGTGAAAAGGATCTTCTCCGCCGTACTGCATCTGAGCCTGCTCCTTGTCTTCCTTCATACTGTGCTTCATACTTTCTGTCACGTACCCGTTTCTGACCCTTCTTTACTAGAGTCCACCCCTCCTCTTCATGATGTTTATAACCTTCTCTGAACCAGAGTCTCCTCTCTCTACTGTGTATGTCTTGAGTCTCCGTCCTGTCTCCTTTCTCTGACATGCCTTAACCATCGTCGGTTTCTGTTTGGAGTGCGCCATCTCATGACGCTTTGTCTTCCCTATCTCTCCCTCATTTTTCTCACAACAGGTCAAGTACCTATTAATGTTATGTTTTGTTTGCTGTTAAAAAAAAATTCTAGGAACTAAATACAAAATTGACCTTATTTATGAGGACCACAAACTTACTTAACCCTTAATTTTATTGGAATTTGCTTGAACCCAATGAGTTTTTCATAAAGGAGGATGTGTATACGAGTTTTTTAAAGTTTAATAGAGAGTTTAGAAATCATGATTTTACATTGAAAAAAACAACTTGATTGTACACACCCATTTTTTTTATTTATTAATTAAAAAGGGAGAGAGTTTTCAAATTAAATTCCCCCTCACTTATTCGGAAGAACGGACAATACCTCTCCAAGTGGGACGAGTTTCCATCTTCCAATAGAGATACTCACAAAGGGAGTTTAACTCCTATTGAAATGACCAATCAAGCGTATCTAGCATAATGTTTTATTCTCACCATTTCCTCTAGCTGGATAGCGAGGTTCTTAATTAAGTGGAGATGAACCTTTCGTACCATACGTCGGTTTTTCTTTTAAAATATTCGTCAAACGATGGAAGTAATGCTCATATGTTATAATTGATAACTATCTGCTTTAATTTGGTTAGACTGCCCTTAACTTTCATATTCTCAACTTCTTGTTGATTCCACTGGCAGGACATTTTCATTTCAGTTAGCATATCTAATTATCTATATCCTTTTCACATGAGTTTTTAGGTAAGAAATTGTTCAACGTGTCTTAAGTTATTAGAGAAGTTTTTTTTTTTTTTTTTTTAATTTTTATTACGTACAAAAATGTTTTAGAATCAAATTTTTGGAGTATTATACTCCAAAAGTAACATCTGGATGTACGTAACATTTGGAGTATTATACTTCAAACTTTTTCTTATATGCATAATATCTGGATGCATGCATAATATCACTAAAAATTGAGTACTGCCGAGGAATTTGGATTTATTTATCATGTTTTGGTCACTTACCATTAAGGTTTTTAAAATTAATAGTACAATCATAAATGCATATTATTTTGTGTTTTGAAAATGAATTTTTTTTTATTAAATTAGATTTTTATTATATTTAACTTCTTAGTAAATATACTAAAAGTATTTGTTAGCATTTGTCTTATTTATATTCTAAGTTTTTTATATTGGTTATATACTTATATCTGAATTATATAGATTCTAGAAACCGATTTATAACCATTGCTTTTTTTTTTAATTTTCTAATTGATTGATTAGGTTAATTTTTATTATAAATCTATTAAATTATTAATTTGGATGGTACATAGTTAAAAAAAAATGACTATACAATACTATATTATACATTGGAGTTTTTTGCAACACTATAAAGTATAAAATTTACAATAATTATTCATTTATATTAGTAGTTTTTTGCATTTTGTGCGGACATAAAATAAATTTAAGTCACAATGATCGTAATCCGCATTGCAATAATAGCAATGACCGCAATAGTAGCAAACGTAAAGCGATCGTAACCGCAATTTAAGGTCCCGTTCGGGGTGGTTGCCAGTTTCTGGTTTTTGGTTTTGAAAGTGTATTTTCAAAACAAAACCTATTCGGCAAATTTGAGCTGAAATGGTTTTTTACTCATTTTCAGAATAATTTAACCTCTATTTTCAAAACAACAAATAATAGTTTCATAATTTCAGTTTTAAGTTGCAAACTTATATCGTCTCATCATCTTTTACATCATTCAATCACCACCACCACCATCATCACTCATCCATTCAACCACCACCACCACCGTCATTATCACTCCTCCCACTACCATAACCATTATGGTCACTGCTACCACCATGAATGTCATCCAACTAATACCATTGTAACCGTCTAAACCCCAACCACCACCCTGACCCTTATAGTCACCCCAACCATAACTACATTCTCGCCTGCTACCATTGCCCCTCCTTGTACCACCATCATCACTATTCAGACAACCACCACCCAACAACCATCATCACCAGTCGGACGACCACCATAGTGACCACCCCAATCACCATTGCCCTCGCATGACCACCACCACCATCGCAACATCACTACCACCTCAACCACCACCACCACCTCTATGTCCATCACAACTATCACCTTTTAACACCATCACCACATCCTCACCCCCCTCCCCCACCATCTATCCTTCAACCAACACCACAAAAGTTATTACTCGAAACTGCAATCACTATAACAACGATCACTTGGAAGTTGTTATTAAATTATTGCGGTAGTTTACAAGATGATGGTGTATAACATTGCAGTAGCGCTATAAAAATTATAAATTTGAAATTAATTTTGAAAACTGAAAACCAAAAAATTTGAAACCAACATTATAAAACTGAAAACTAGTTTTAGTTTTTTAAAATTTTAAAACTCAAAACTTAAAACCACCCCGAACGGGGCCTAAAACATTGATTCTAATGACATTGATTATTTTTTTTCATAAATAATCTTATTTATTTAACATTTTTTAGATTTTTAATAATAATTATAAGGATATTTTTGAAAATATATACCACATATTTGCATTTTCAATATCATAAACAACATACACTAACTAAATAAATAACTAATTTTTATTAATTGTGTGATTTTTAGTGAAAGACTTATACTCCCTCCGTTTCATATTATATGTCACTTTAGCATTTTTAACTTGTTCCAAATTATTTGTCGCTTTAGGAATTTGAGGATGCATTAATTAATTTTTTCCAATTTCAACCTTGCATTTAATGTGTTGAAATATGTGAAATGAATGATAATTAATGTACTTTGAGGATATTATAGTAAAATTATCTAATAATTCTCTTGAAAATTATAGTAATAAATGACTTTCTTAATCTGTGTGAAATTTCTAAAGTGACTGTTAAATTGGAACGGAAGGAGTATATAAGATCACATCGAGTATTTAGATAACTCTGAGAGCAACGTGCGTGTTGGGATTATAGAGAAGCTCTTTTTGGCGTCCTGCAGCGTGCAGTGTCACTTGTCAGAGTGGCCTTTATTAGGAAAAATTTCATTGGAACAAATAGTACTCCCTCCCTCCGTCCTATGTATAACTATCTTTTGAAAAAAAATTTGTTCTTAATATAAGCCTCATTTCTAATTTCCAATAGCATTAATTATTTTTTTTTCATAAACACCCTTATTTACTCAACACTTTTTAGATTTTCAATAATAATTATAGGGGTAGTTTTGAAAAAGTATACCAAATATTTACATTTTCAATACCACTAACAATATTAACTAACATTCTTAAAGGGAGTGAAATTGGTCAAATGATACTTATATCAAGAACCGGAGGATGAAATATATATGCGCCAATGTGCACTAAAATATTTGCAAACACAAAATAAAGCCAAAACGTGCTGAATATGACAGAGTTAGTGATGCTTCACTTTAGTATAACAGGAACTAATAAGTCACACACAGTTTTGCTTTTTTGCATTTACATTTGCACTACTATTTGTTGAGCTTTCCAATGAACCAGGACTTTGATGGAAAAAGAAGAAGAGGGTCGACAAGTTTTGCTGCTGCCTTTTCATGTGTCCCTCAACTAATGAGGGCTTGGCTGGTTTACTTACACTACATACTCTCTATCCCAGTCCTTTGTGCTCTTATCACAACATACACTAACTACTTTCACACCTCCTTTTCTATCTGTGCTCTCTTGAGCAACAAAAAGGCATTGGTTGAGACGTACAGGGATAAAACTATGAAGTTTTATCACTTACTCCCTCCGTTCCTTGTCCTTTTTTAAAGAGATTTTTTTTATTTGTCGTAACGAGGATTTCAAGACTCTAATAAATGTTATTTTTTATGTTTGCTCCTATTTAATATGTCTTGGTTTATGTAAATAGTGAAAAAAAATTAATGATTATAGATAGAGAAGGGGTATAGTAGAAAAAAACATAATTAATGTATTTGAAATCTGAGTAATGATTAGGTTTCTTAAAAAATGTGTTTTGTTTGAAATATGACAGATAAATAGAAACGAATAAAGTATTATTAGATGAATATTTCGGTGCTTGAATCATGTTGGATGAAATAAACCTTTGAAATGAAGGATAACTTTCTTGGTAGCTTTTGAAGAATCATTATTTTACACCTAAGCTTGCCCTGGCAATGAGTAGTGCCTGTTTTCATAATTCTTATCAAATTGATGAAGACGTGGACCTAGGTCCCAAGTTTACACATACGTACATTGTTTTGGCATGTATTGGTTTTTGTGACGGGTATTAAACAATTTTGTTTTTAACCATCGGATTTTTTGATGTGGTCGGTAGTTTTTTTAAAGGAGGGTTTTGATTTTATCCGTTTCAATATTAGTACCCCTTTTGTGGTCTTAATGATTTGCCATATATATATATATATATATATATATATATGTGTGTGTGTGATGGACTAGACCTTTGACCGAGATCACAGGGCACCAAACATTATCTGACCGAGATCGTATCGCTCCCCCACCACTGTTAACTGGCCGAGATCGATGTCTCTCGGGCAAACAGACACAACCTAGACGGGTTGAGCTTGCTCCCCAACCTCGGCCCTTACGCCACTCAAGCCAACAAGAACAGGATAACGGTCAGCAAGCTTCCTCGGTCATATCCTCTTACGGCTCATAACGGGCTGGATCATCTGGGCCACCGCCCAGCTGGTCCATTAGTGCATCCAGCCACCCCTATAAGTAGTACAGTGCTACATGAGGCTCGGGTACGTCTTCTAACCCTAAGTTCACACTGCACACACTTTGTGATTAGGGCAACCCAGATAATCCTACTGATACCTGTGACAACTCAAAGAATCACACATAAACCCTAGATCAAACCGCTTCACCAGGTCTCACCCTGTGGCCTTAGTGATCGACCTGATCTAGAACACTTCATCGGCGCCGTTCGTGGGAAACGTTAAACTTCGATTCCCACCTACAAAAACCAACCATGGAGAATGCAGCAGAAAATCATGCCCCACGCAGAGGAAGGGGGCATCCTCGCAAGGTGGCGGCAGTGCAGGAACAACTGGAGGATTTGCGCCATCACCTTCACGCAAACAGGGCAGCGCAACCACCACCAGCCGCGGTCCCTGTGCCACCAGTCCAGCCACCTCCAGTGGCGATACCTGTACCACCAGTGCAGCCACCACCAGCAGCAATCCCTGCACCACCACCCCTCACACACACCCACAGTGGTCCCTACATTGTGGTCTCAGGGGAATCATCACACCAAGGCAGGCAGGGAGACAGAAGTCCGCCGCGTCAACAGCAAGATCGACGCTCAGCAGCGCACTCCATTCATGCAGAGAATGCGCCGCAACAGCGTCACCACCACAGAGAGCACGGGCATTCTGCTGGCCCCTCTCACCGATCTCGTCGCATGAACACGTCTCCACGACGTCGTGATGATGAGATCTTGGCCATGATGAGACAACAAATGAGAATTATGGAACAACAGGGTCAGGCTATTTCCGATCTACAGCAGCGGTCCATGGGGCGTGTAACCGAACGAGCACCACTGGTGGCTCCGGCACGAAACGGTGAACGTGAGACCGAACGAGCACCACTGGTGGCTCCGGCACGAAACAGTGAACATGGGACCCAACGAGCACCAATGGTGGCTCCGGCACGAAACGATCCTCCTCAGCATTATCGAAGCAGTGAATCACACGGAAGGGAGGAAGTTTCTCTACCTCCACCACCCCCGTTAAACCCCGACCTAGAGCCCGAACAGGAGCATCCTGGTCACCCCTTCACTCCATACATAATGGCCTACGAGACCCCTCAGGGCTATCTCGGCCCCAGCAACATTCCGAGGTATGGCGGACTCTCCGATCCCAATGATCATATCCTATCTTTTGAAGGGGCCATGAACTTTTATGGGGGTGGAGATCGGATGAAGTGCAGGGAATTTTCAATGACCCTTCAAGCACCGGTTCTACAGTGGTAAGCTTCGCTCCCAAGAAACTCTATCAACTCGTGGGCCGTGCTGAAAAGGGTTTTTCTCAATAGGTACACCGCCAGCTGCATTCAGCCCAAGTCGGACCACACGCTGGAAACGGTGACACAGAAGCCAGATGAAACCCTTAGGGAATATCTAAATCGGTTCCATCACGATTCGAGTTCAATCCCAAACCTCGAACCAGGTGTAGCCGTCTTACTCTTCACTGAAGGATTGGCCCCCGGCGATTTCCGAAAAGCTCTTATAGGAAAACCACCTCGGGATATGGCCGAGCTAAGGCAGCGGTCTAACAAATTCATCAATCTTGAAGAATTTGACAAAGGTCAGTCTAGCAGACAGGCCCATAATCAAAGCGATCCCGCACAGGAGGACCGCACAACTCCTCGGGGTCGACCTCGGAGGGATGACCGAGAGGGACGGCGTCCACACCCCCCACCTCCCCAACCTCTCCCTCGCATGTATAATTCCTATACTCCACTGACCGCGTCAAGGTCACAGATTTGGAGGGAGATAATGCAGACAGAGCTCAAGCATGTCAGCAGGCCTCCGTACCTCAGAAATCAGAAACACGTGAATAGGAACAAAAACTGTGATTTTCACGAGGGGTACGGGCACAATACCGATCAGTGCACCTGGCTCCGAGATGCTATAGAGGAGATGATTCGTGAGGGGAAGCTCCAACGGTACATAAAAGAAGCAATTGAAAAAAGGCCGCGGAGGAGATCACCAAGTCCCGACAAGGGAAAGAGGAGACGAGAATCCACACCCGAAAAGAAAACAGAGAGCCGAGGTCAATTGAATCTCGTTGCTGTCGACGAGCTCGACAAGTCACCAAAAAACCTCACGATTCAAACAATTTCAGGAGGTTTTGCGGGGGGGGGGGGGGGGGGGGGAGCACAGGTCTGAGCGGAAAAGGTATGTTAATCAGGTGTTAGCGGTTCACCAACATCCTATTCTTAAAAGACCATCTCGGAACATCCCGATCAGTTTTTCTGATAAGGACATGGAAGGGGTCATTCCTGACCACAATGACCCCATGGTTATTTCAGCTAGAATTGGCAACTTCGATGTCGCCAGGGTTTTCGTAGATCAGGGAAGCTCTGCCGACATCCTTTTTCTACATGCTTTTTCCAAAATGAGATTTCGGCAAGAGGATTTGGAGGAGTTTGAGGGTAATCTGATCAGCTTCATGTGGGATGCGATACGACCGCTCGGCGTCATCAAGCTTCCAATGAGCCTGGGAGGTCAGCCCGCCGCAAGAATGGAAATTATTAAGTTCTTGGTAGTGGACTGTCCATCAGCCTACAACGTCATTTTGGGAAGGACCTGCCTCCAGGCTTTCGGGGCAGTGGTGTCCACTGTCCACTTGGCCATGAAGTTCGTAGGCTCGGACGACACGGTGGTCACGGTAAGGGCTGAGCAGGAGGAAGCGCGTTTGTGCTATAACGCCAGTCTCGGAAAGATAAAAAAAGACAAAGACAAAGAAGACAAGATTCCTAAAGCACCAATGGCCAATGGAGGAGTCCTTTTGGCCGAACTGGACGTTAGAGCTGAGCAGGACGACTTCAGACCACAACCTCAAGGAGGATGGGAGTCCGTGCCTGTGGATCCAACTGACGACTCAAAAATGGTCCGAATCAGCACCGATCTCCCATCTTCAATTCGGGACGAGGTTATCCAACTGCTCTGACGCAACAAGGATCTATTTGCCTGGACTTCGGCAGACATGCCAGGGATTGACCCAAACTTCATTTGTCACAGACTTAGTGTAGATCCCAAGGCTAAGCCTGTGGCGCAGAAAAAGCGCCGAGTTGAGGCCGAAAAGTTGAGGGCCATCCAAGAGAAGGTGTCAGAGTTGTTGGAAGCTGGATTTATCAGAGAAGTTTTTTATTCTGAATGGTTATCCAATACAGTGCTAGTGAAGAAGTCAAATGGTAAATGGCGAATGTGCATGGACTACACTGACCTCAATAAAGCCTGCCCGAAGGACCAATACCCACTTCCGATCATTGACCAGCTGGTTGATAACTCGGCAGGATATCAGCTTCTTTCTTTCGTGGATGCATACTCGGGTTGCAATCAGATACCGATGTATCCACCCGACCTGGAAAAAACAGCCTTTATCACCGAGAAGGCGACATACTGTTATACAGTCATGCCTTTCGGTCTAAAGAACGCTGGGGCGACATATCAAAGGATGATGAACATAGTCTTTGAGGGGCTCATTGGCCCAACTATGGAAGTGTATATAGATGATATGATCGCGAAGTGTAGGTCGAGAGAGAGTCATGTTCGAGATCTGTAGATGATTTTGGCACGGGTCAGGATGCATAACATGAGGTTGAATCCTGAGAAGTGCACATTCGGGGTTCCTGCCAGTGCTTTTCTCGGATTCATGTTAACAGAGCGCGAGATTGATGCCAATCCTGACAAGTGCAGGGCCGTCCTCGACATGAGGAGCCCGAAGAACATCAAAGAAGTCCAGCAATTAACAGGTCGCCTGGCCGCACTTTCTCGGTTCCTCCCTCAAGCTGCAAGAAAGGCTCTTCCCTAGTACCAACTGTTAAAGAAAAACACGGAATTTGTCTGGGATGAAAAGTGCGAAGCAGCTTTCTCGGCACTGAAAGAATATTTGTCTTCCCCCCCGCTTTTGTCTAGTCCCCAAGCAGGGGAAAAGCTCTTCTTATACCTCTTGGTGGGGGAGTTGGCCATAAGCTCGGCACTGGTAAGGGAGGAGGCTAAGGTCGAATTCCCGATCTACTTCGTCAGCCGAGCTCTGCAGGGTCCCGAACACAGGTACTCGAAGATAGATAAGTGTGCCTTCTGTTTGATTTTGGCTGCAAGACGACTCCGACAATATTTCCACGGTCATCCGATTGAAGTGCGAACTACTCAGCCTATCAAGCAGATTCTGCAGAAACCAGACTTGGCGGGGAGGATGATGGCTTGGTCTGTAGAGCTATCCGAGTTTGACATCTCTTATGAGCCGAGGAGGGAGATCAAATCCAGAGCCTTGGCTGACTTTATCTCCGAGTTCACTGAGCCAATGGGAAGCTCGAACTCGGCTGTTTGGGTGATATATGTGGACGGCTCCAGTAACAAAAAGGGGGCAGGAGCAGGCGTGATACTGGAAAACTCGGAGGGTGTTAGCATCGAGTACTCCCTTAAATTCGAATTCACCACTTCGAATAACCAGGAAGAGTACGAAGCCGTGCTAGCTGGCCTCCAAATGGCAAAAGAACTCGGAGCAGAAGAGATTCAGGTTTTCAGTGATTCACAACTGGTTGTTTCGCAAATTTCTGGACAGTATCAGGCTACGGAGCCTATCCTCCATAAATATTTGGAAAAGGTGAAAGATCTGGCGTCAGGCTTTTCTCGGTTCTCAATTTCTCACATCCCCAGGTGTTCCAACGAAAGGACTGATGTCCTATCCAAATTGGCAAGTACTAAGGGGGCCGGGAACAACAAGAGCGTCATTCAAGAGGAGGTCCAAGGGCCTAGCGTTGTTTTAGCTATTTCCCTCTCGCCTGACTGGATGTCCTCCATCAAGTCCTTTATGCAACACGGCATCACTCCCACTGACCAGCTACAAGCCAAGAAACTCATCAAAAAAGCAGCTCATTGTGTGCTGATCGGAGACATATTGTACAGAAGAGGAGCTGCTTCACCTCTACTGCGTTGTTTGGCTCGGGATGAGGCCGAAACAGTTTTGAAGGAGGTTCATGGCGGCATCGCTAGCCACCACCTGGGCGGAAAATCTTTGGCCAGGAAGATTCTCTGAGCTGGTTACTATTGGTCGACTTTGATGGCCGATTCCATTGACCACGTCCGCCGTTGCAAACAGTGTCAGCACTTCAACAATCTATTTCACAGACCACCAGAAGAGTTGCACTCCCTAGCTTCACCGTGGCCTTTGTAAGAACTACAATCGGTGGGTGAAATAACTAGGAGACACTAGGAGAACACCTAGAAGGGGGGGTTGAATAGGTGTTAGAGAAACCTTGAAAGATTTTCGAAAGAAACAAATCTAAACAATTAAAACAAAATGATTTTTACAAAAATGTACTGATTAATCGATTAACTTAAGTACTAATAGATTAATGCCGAAGCTTACATTCAAACTAATCGATTAACTAAGGTACTAATCGATTAATGCCGAAAGCAACTTAAAAATTAATCGATTAACAATCAACTTAATCGATTAATCTGAACAGTATTTGAAAAATCACTTTTCAATCAAATACGAAAATCAATCAATTAATAAAAAAGATCAGAGATAAAGCGGAATTGATTAACACCAATATTCTTATTGATTACCTAGGTTATGAAAATGATTTTCCCCAAATCAATTTGCACAATTAAGATTCAATTCAATCAATTATGAAAATCTATCTTTTCTAGTTTTTCAACCAAGAACAATATTGAAATGACTTGAATGTAAAGAGTCAAGAGTTTAGAGATACGACACAGTGATTTATCCTGGTTCACTTTCATCCACTTGAAAGCTACATCCAGTCCCCTCTTCAACCAAGAGAGATTCTTCACTATGAGGAATTAGAGTTCTCAAATTATAAGTAAATGCCTCTCAAGACTCCCTTCTTGATAGCCTACAAGAGATACCACACCCTTGCCTTGCAATCCTATTGATGCTCTAATCTAACCTTTAACCTTGCTTGTTGATACCCCACAAGTCTTCCACTTGCTTGATGATGCCTCACACCAAGACTTCCACTTGCTTGTTATCACAACAAGTCTTCCAAGATAACTTTGCTTGATGAACAACCACCAAGACTTCCTTGTGTTGTAGATAGCTTGCCTTCTTTGCAATGATTACAACCAAATTAAAAACAATAACAATCCTATGAATATCTTTCAATAGCTATGAAAATATCAACATAAGAGATTCAAAGATTCTTGATCAAAGAATGTAAAAGTTGAAAGCTTTGATCTATGAAAGTGAAAGAGAATAGTGTGGCTTGATCTTAGTAAAAATGTGTATGAAAAATGATTCTTGATTATCACAATGATTAGGAAAAGGTTTATATAGAATACCCAAAAGTTAGAAAACAATAGAAATTGATTTTGCCTTGAAAAGCTTATTTTAAAACTGATTCTGCACGTTTTAATCGATTAACACATGGCTTAATCGATTAACCACTGTAACATGTGTGTTAATCGATTAACCCTAACACATTAATCGATTAGTCACTGCTAAATTCAATTAAAAACTTGTTTTCTCAAAACTAAACCTTTTCTTTCAAACGCTTAAGCCACCTATTGATTTTAGGTTAAGTGAATACTCAAAATATGATATTATCATGACCTTGATAGAGGTTCACTACCCTCTAATGACTCTACCCAAACTCATCAAAATAAAAGACTTGAGAGGCTAAAGATATTACAATAAAACACAAACTAAGTCTTCATGAGCTTGCTCTCTCTTCATCATTTGTTGAGTGTTGATTGTTTGTTGAACTTCTTCAAACTTTAAGCTTGATCAAACCATTTGTAGCTTGTTCAAAACCTTTGTCAACCTTTGTCATTATCAAAACCTTCTCACTGGATCTAACAATCTCCCCCTTTTTGAAAATGACAAACCATGTTTTGAATTTGTTTGAAGTTGTTAAGTTGTTGATGCTTGAACCATTTTAGCACTTGGTGAGATTCTTGCTCGTTGATGCTTGAACCATTTTAGCACTTGGTGAGATTCTTGCTCCCCCTCAATAAATGCTTTTGACATTTGAAATCAAATTTGAGATTAGCTTGATTCTCCAGTAAGCTTGATTCTCCCCCTATCTTCAACAACTTTGCTCAACCTATATAGAAACAAACAAACAACCTCTTCTCCCTCTTTTGGCATTATCAAAAAGTAATATATACCAATTAAAATATAAAATTCTAAGCCAAAATAAGAGATAGTCAATGATCATTTCTTCACAACATTGATACCAATTGTATTTAATTAATCAAGAAATCAATGATACCAAATGTAAAACTAAAGATCTATACTTTGAAATGTGATACCAATTGGAGAGAAAATATAACAATGAAACATAATACCAATTGTAACTAGAAAGTCATCATATCACTTAACAAAGTAAGATATCAATTGTAAAGAAATATCACAATAATCACAATAGCATGATAAACATCTAATGATCACATAATGATACCAATTGAGATTATAAAGAAGTAA
This sequence comes from Crotalaria pallida, assembly GCA_037953625.1. NCBI lineage: Eukaryota > Viridiplantae > Streptophyta > Magnoliopsida > Fabales > Fabaceae > Crotalaria > Crotalaria pallida. Next base: position 112,364,480 of record CM075652.1, on the reverse strand, counting down.
TACCAATTGTAAAAACAGTACCAATTGTGAAAATCCAACAATATCAATTGTACCAATTTGTAGGACTTCGTTTGAGAATTGAAGAAGCAAATCAAAGAATAACACTTTTAAGCCTTTTGCTCTTCAATCACACCTACAAAACAATCATGCTTTGCCTTTTGGTATCCAAATGGTTTTGGATCCATTTTTGTTAGTTAAGGGATTCTCACCATTCTTAACCCAAACAAAATTTCCTTTAGTTATACCATGCACTTTAATATAACACACATTTGAAGTATGTCCATGAGTGCCACAATAGAAACATGTTGGTGCATTTTAAAAATCAACTTTAGAAAAATCAACAACATTTCTATGAGACTTACTCTTAGCATTAGTATAACCCAAACCAAACTTGTTTGAATTTTCTCTTTGAAAATTTAACAATGTGCGCAATTTAATATCACCATTTGTGAAACTTGCAAGCTTATTTTTCAAAATAGCATTTTCATCTTTAAGTAACTTGCAATTGTCACAATCAACCACAATATTCAATCTACTAGCACAATCACAAGAAGAACTAGCATATATGAGATCAAGAGTTTCATTTTGAAGATTAAGCTCATCAACTTGTTTTTGAAGTTCTAAAATCTCTTGTTGATGTTTCAAAATGAGCATCTTCCTTTCAATGTTTTTCAAAGCTAGTTTCTTAAGATGTTCATGCATTTCTTCATAAGCATTATATAAAATTTCATACTTGGAAGAAATTTTGGATTTAGTTTCACTTACATCACTTTCGTCGCTTTGCTCACTTGATTCATCATTTGAACTTTCCTCTTCATTTACCAGAGCTATCAAGTTGAGACAAGCGGCTTCTTCATCATCTGAAGAACTATTTGATGTGCTTTTCTTGTCTTCTTCATCATCACTATTCCAAACTATGTATGCCCTTTTGTGTTTTGCATTTTTCTTCTCTTTCTCCTTCTTCTTGAGATACTTAGAGCACGAATACTTGAGATGACCGGGCTTTCCACATTCATGGCAAACTACTCCTTCTTTTGTTGTCTTGGTCTTGTAGTGTGGGGAATTCTTCTCTTTACTTTTGTCTTTGTTCAACCTTCCTTTTCTCCTTAGAAGCTTATTAAATTTTCTTAGTAGAAGTTTCATCTCTTCTTCATCAATGTCCGAATCGGAATCTTCATTATCATTACTATCGGAACTCTCTTCCTTTTGATATGACCTTTGAGCTTTAAGAGCGATTCCTTTTCTTTCTTTGTTCTTGTCCGATTCTTCATGCATATGCAAACGTTCAAGCTCCATTTCATGTTCTTGAAGCTTTCCGAAAAGTGTTGCTAAGTCCATGTTGTCCAAGTCCTTTGATTCAACAATTGCGGTAACCTTAGGTTGCCATTCCCTACTTAGACATCTTAAAACTTTGTTAACAAGTTCACAATTCATGAAAGTTTTTCCAAGAGTAATGAGATGATTAATAATATGAGTAAAATGTTTTTGCATAAAACATATAGATTCATTAGGCAACATACGAAACAATTCATATTCATGCATCAAAGAATTTAATCTAGCACGCCTAACTTCACTAGTGCCTTCATGTGTGACTTGCAAGGTGTCCCACATTTCTTTGGCATTACGACATTAGGAGACTCTAAAGAACTCATCATAAGATAGAGCGGAGGTGATGATATTCTTAGCTTTTAAATCATATTGAATTTTCCTTTTATCATCATCGGTCCACTTATCTTTGGGGGTTAGTTTAGATACACCTTCTACTAGAGATGAGGGAATATGAGGACCATTCTCAATGGCTTCCCAAATGTTCATGTCTATGGCTTCTATAAAAATTCTCATTCTAACTTTCCAATAAGCATAACCCTCTCCACCAAACATAGGAGGGCGGCTAATTGAAGCACCTTCACCACCAAAGGGATTCGTAGAACCCATTGTAGTTTCCTCAAGGGTCTTAACGAAAAAGATCTATGCTCGTGTCTTTCGACCGAGCTCTGATACCAATTGTAAGAACTACAATCGGTGGGTGAAATAACTAGGAGACACTAGGAGAACACCTAGAAGGGGGGTTGAATAGGTGTTAGAGAAACCTTGAAAGATTTTCGAAAGAAACAAATCTAAACAATTAAAACAAAATGATTTTTACAAAAATGTACTGATTAATCGATTAACTTAAGTACTAATCGATTAATGCCGAAGCTTACTTTCAAACTAATCGATTAACTAAGGTACTAATCGATTAATGCCGAAAGCAACTTAAAAATTAATCGATTAACAATCAACTTAATCTGAACAGTATGTGAAAAATCCCTTTTCAATCAAATACGAAAATCAATCAATTAACACAAAAGATCAGAGATAAAGCGGAATTGATTAACACCAATATTCTTATTGATTACCTAGGTTATGAAAATGATTTTCCCCAAATCAATTTGCACAATTAAGATTCAATTCAATCAATTATGAAAATCTATCTTTTCTAGGTTTTCAACCAAGAACAATATTGAAATGACTTGAATGTAAAGAGTTAAGAGTTTAGAGATACGACACAGTGATTTATCCTGGTTCACTTTCATCCACTTGAAAGCTACATCCAGTCCCCTCTTCAACCAAGAGAGATTCTTCACTATGAGGAATTAGAGTTCTCAAATTACAAGTAAATGCCTCTCAAGACTCCCTTCTTGATAGCCTACAAGAGATACCACACCCTTGCCTTGCAATCCTATTGATGCTCTAATATAACCTCTAACCTTGCTTGTTGATACCCCACAACAAGTCTTCCACTTGCTTGATGATGCCTCACACCAAGACTTCCACTTGCTTGTTATCACAACAAGACTTCCAAGATAACTTTGCTTGATGAACAACCACCAAGACTTCCTTGTGTTGTAGATCGCTTGCCTTCTTTGCAATGATTACAACCAAATTAAAAACAATAACAATCCTATGAATCTCTTTTAATAGCTATGAAAATATCAACATAAGAGATTCAAAGATTCTTGATCAAAGAATGTAAAAGTTGAAAGCTTTGATCTATGAAAGTGAGAGAGAATAGTGTGGCTTGATCTTAGTAAAAATGTGTATGAAAAATGATTCTTGATTATCACAATGATTAGGAAAAGGTTTATATAGAATACCCAAAAGTTAGAAAACAATAGAAATTAATTTTGCCTTGAAAAGCTTATTTTAAAAACTGATTCTGCACATGTTAATCGATTAACACATGGCTTAATCGATTAACCACTGTAACATGTGTGTTAATAGATTAACCCTAACACATTAATCGATTAGTCACTGCTAAATTCAATTAAAAACTTGTTTTCTCAAAACTAAACCTTTTCTTTCAAACCCTTAAGCCACCTATTGATTTTAGGTTAAGTGAATACTCAAAATATGATATTATCATGACCTTGATAGAGATTCACTACCCTCTAATGACTCTACCCAAACTCATCAAAATAAAAGACTTGAGAGGCTAAAGATATTACAATAAAACACAAACTAAGTCTTCATGAGCTTGCTCTCTCTTCATCATTTGTTGAGTGTTGATTGTTTGTTGAACTTCTTCAAACTTTAAGCTTGATCAAACCATTTGTAGCTTGTTCAAAACCTTTGTCAACCTTTGTCATTATCAAAACCTTCTCACTGGATCTAACTACCAGTGGGGTATGGACATCATGGGTATGTTTCCGAGGGCACCTGGACAGCTCATTTATGTAGAGGTTGTTGTAGACTACTTCACTAAATGGATAGAGGCTGAAGCATTAGCCACGATCTCGTCGGCAAGAATCCAGAAGTTCTTCCTCAAGAATGTTGTCGCTCGATTTGGGGTTCCACATTCAATCATCACTGATAATGGAACACAGTTTACAGTAGATACATTCCAGGCTTTGGCAAAGCATCTGCATATTTCACATCACTTCTCCTCGGTCAAGCACCCGCAGTCAAATGGGCAGGCCGAGTATGCAAATAAGGCTATTCTGTCTGGATTGAAGAGAAGGTTGTTGGAAGCGGAAGGAGCCTGGGCCGAGTTACTTCCTGAGATCCTCTGATCATTGAGAACGACCGTGCAAACCTCGACAGGAGAAACTCCTTTCAGGCTCACTTACGGATGCGAGGCGGTGATTCCCATCGAGCGCCGAATTCCGACTTTCCGTATGCTGGAGAGGTCGGAGGAAACAAATGATATGCTGTTAAGGGAAGAGCTATTGCTAAGCGAGGAAATCCGTGATAGAGCCGCTGACAGAGAAAGGAAGGCAAAGGAGCGACAAGCCAAGCAATACAACAAGGCGGTAGGGCCGAGATCCTTTGAAGTAGGTGACCTCATTTTGCGCAGAGCTGAAGTTGGGTTGAAAAACTCTCGGGAAGGGAAGTTTGCCCGAAATTGGGAAGGGCCGTATAGGGTCGTATCCAAGACGGGCTCAGGAGCCTACAAACTGGAAACCCTCGGTGGCGCTGAGATCAAGAATAGCTGGAATGCAACAAAGCTCAGAACCTATTTCAGCTCGTCCACAACAGATCAACAAGATTTATCCTCACTCTTCATTTTTGCTTTCATTTCATTAAGTCCTTGTTTCTTATCTTAGTTGAGAACTTTTAGTTTTGATTTATTTAGAGTTTCAGTCATGTCTTTTCAGATACACAAAATAATTCTGCATGAACCATGTACTAATAACATTTTTTGATAATAAACAGTACACTATGCAGTTTCAGTCATCCATATTGCTTACATCTTAAACATGCGCTATGTACATGCCTTTCCATTTTAGACTAGCCACCTAAATTGGACTGTGCGATTTATATACAACACCTTTTTTCAGGGAAAGCTTATAAATTTTCCTAAGGTACGGGGAGCACCCGACTCTAACAGGCTTACCCTTTGGGATCCTAGCACAGTCGGGGTTCGAGGTCCACACCTTGGCTCAGGTGCTTGGAGTGAGTCTCCCATCGCATTAAACATATAACGTCGCTGCATCTCGAAGTGGCAATATGCCGAGCAGCACTAAAACTTACTTCACATAACATGCAGAACGTGCAACAGGGGATAAGTGTTAAAAACCTTGCATGAATTTAACTTAAGTACGAAAAATACATATGTTCCAATAAAAGAAGACGCAAATTATACTTATTCAGCAATGGGAAAACAAAACCAACATAACCATAAAAAGCCGCCCAGCATAAGGGACAGTCTTCAATATCAGAAAGCACAATGGTACGAGAGTCGAATTCGGGCTCTTCCTTTTCGGCTAGGGGGTCCGGGAGATCATCACGGCTCAGATCCACCTCAGCATAATTATTTGAACAGTCAACGAGCTTTCCTTCACTAACCCCGAATTCAAGGTTGGCACCGACGTACTGCAGCCGATAATCCTTGTTAAGCAACATCATCTGCTCAGCCGCATTCGCAAAAAGCGAATCGGCAGACTTCTCCAAGTCGAACTCGGCCTTCGCAGCAGCTGTCTTGTGCTTCAGCGCATGAAATGCCCTCTTCTTCAGCATGTCTCTGACCTTCTCCACCTCCGCTTCACCATCCGCTTTCACCTTGGCCACAATCTCGTCATGGTTTTTGCTCAGTTCCTCCAACCGACGTTTGGTCTCGGCTAGCTCCTTTTTCGCACCATCGGCCTCCTGCCGAATTCTGGTCATGTCATTTTCAACCTCGGCGAGCGGCCCAAGATCGGTCTTTACCTTCGCCGAAAAACCAGCCTCAACGTCGACTGAGGCCCCCGCTATGGCAGTCATCAAGCTTGCCGGCCTTTGAAAATGCTCGGCAAAATTTTTAGCCATCTTTTTCCAGTTAGCAGCCGTCATTTTCGCCAAGTCCATTGGTTCAAGGGTAAATGACGCCCTAGTAACCACAGGTTCGGCAGAAGTCCTGACCTCAACATTGAGTGGGGGATCAACAACTTGCATGTCGGTTTCAGCAGATGGAATCTCGGGTGGGGTATTCGGAAGGATTATCGCAGGTGGAACAGTTGGAGGAGGAGTAGTACCAGATGCCTCGGCCCTTTTCCTTTTCCTCAGACCGGCAGCCGCCATTAGATTTGCAGCTTTGTTAGACATATTTTCATCGGTGGTCTCTGTGTCTTCCGAGGTAGTCTCACAAACCGAGGTCAATTTCGGTTTTACTTTCCGCCTTTGTTATTCAAGAACAGTAGGATCGGCGTTTTCAATCTCCTTCCAATATTTTACTGCAACGACCAAAACAAAAAATGCAGTAAGTACCAAAAAAAATGGGGGTGGGAGAAGTAGAAGATAATTCTCAGAGGTATTTACCAATTTCAGAGTTTACCAACTCTTCCGCACAACTTATTATACGCCGAGTGTCTAGTTGAACTAATTTCCGTGCTCGGTACTTGTTAAAGAAATGTTTCGTCGTTAACACCTCGTCCGGAGTAAGGGGATCCGAGGTCTAGTTCCGAGGAGTAGCATGTCGATTGAAGAACTCCTCGGTCCAGTAGAGCGGAAATTTTGGACCGTTCTCGGTACGAAACCACGGTCGACCAGTACCCACGTATTGGTATTTGAAGAACCGAGGCTTGAAATTTTTCCACGATTCAGAAAACTTGGCAAAAAAGCCGTAGTAAGACCGACTTTTCACCGACACCTAGAGCTTGCCGGATTTGCCGTCTTCCTTCACGGTCACGTGTGGGTTGAAGAGCTAGAAAAAAACCTTAGCCGTACACACCAATGCCTTTGCACGACAATACCTTTCAAAAGCTCTCAAGAAGGCCCATGAATTTGGATGCAGTTGGGTGGGCGCCAACCCTAGAATGGTCAACACCCGAGTTTCCAATGCGGTGAACGGCAATCGGATGCCGAGTGTAATGACCATGTCTTCATACATGTAGAATGTGTTTTCATCCGTAACCGAACACACCCTGTCGTTTCCAGAGCAAGGCAGAACTTTGTACGAAGTCCCCACATCATCCTCGGGACAGGGAAGCAGAAACTGCCTGACCGAGCTGACGCTTTCCTCAGTCTTCATCTTTGATTGAGTCCCCAGCACTTCGCGGTCCACCCAGGGATATAGGTGGACATCTGACGGCGCTGGGTAAGCATCAGGGTTTGTCACCACTTTTCTAGGAGTCATCACACCTGAAGAAGAAGAGGGGAGCTCGGCATTAAATTTACGGGTAACAAAAAGTAACCCCCCTTATACCCCCGAGCCGTGGTGCCAAGTGGTGAGCACCTCCCCTCTTCTACCTTCAACCCTTCCCCCCAGAACCTTTTTTGATTTTCACTTCTCAACATCCTCTCGTAATCGGCTCTCTCCTTGCCGGCCCTATTCTCGGCCTGAACATACATCCTAATACCTTCTCTCCTCTCAGATACTTCCATTGGGTAATAAGCGTCAATGGGAACAACATCCTCAGTTACTGCCTCGTATTTCCTTAGGTAAATACTACGAGGTCGAGGATACGGGATAATTTCAACAGAATCAGAAGAAGATTGGGAAGAAGAAGAAGAGTCATCATCACTATCATCATCACTACTGGTACTAAGGTTAAGCATTCCACATCATTTCTTATACCATTCACCACTCATGACTGCTAAAAACGCCTAAAACCCAGAACACAGAAACCCAGAAAGAATACCCAAACCCAACGACACCCAGACAGCAAAAATCAGAAGAAAACGAAGAAATGGCAGTAAAGGAGACTTGGTCGTGTACCTGTTGTGAAAAAGGATCGCAAGGAGAAGGAAGACTCGTTGCAGAAGGAGAATCCCAGACAATGATGAACAACGAAGAGTTGGGAGGTTTTATCTCACATGCAAGGAAATGGTGAAACGAAGGAAGAAGAAGAGCAAGAAAGAGAAGTTGCAGTTTTGGGGGAGAAAGGTAAAGTCTCTGGTAGAAGGAAAAGGTGGTTTTGGAAGGGGAATATGGAACGGTTGACTGAAAATGCGAAGTGGGGTGGAAAATGGGAAGAGAGAGAAGAATACAGCCTTAATTTCTCTCTCGTTTTAAATTGATGGGCCTAGGAAATGGGTTTGGCCCAAAACACACAGTCCATAAAGCAACCAGTGACAACCTGACGCATGTTCCAGCGTAAGTAAGTGGGCACACCTCGAGCCGCACAATATTAATGACTGAACGCTGGCGCAAGGAAGGATTGACACGTGTTTGATAGCAGGAATGGGAACGTCAATCTGAGCAAGCGAAAAGACAGGCGTCAAATCCGAAATGATAACGCGGATTGAGAACAACAGCTGTCAACCACTCCGACGTCTCCAACGTGCCTTCCACTTCCGAACTCGTTGTAGGACTTGCCTAGTCTTACCGAGCTGGGAGGCTTATGTGGTGGACTAGACCTCTGACCGAGATCACAGGGCACCAAACCCTATCTGACCGAGATCGTACCGCTCCCCCACCACTGCTAACTGGCCGAGATCGATGTCTCTCGGGCAAACAGACACAACCTAGACGGGTTGAGCTTGCTCCCCCAACTTGGCCCTTACGCCACTCAAGCCAACAAGAACAGGATAACGGGCAGCAAGCTTCCTCGGTCATATCCTCTTTTGGCTCATAACGGGCTGGATCATCTGGGCCACCGCCCAGCTGGCCCATTAGGGCATCCAGCCACCCCTGTAAGTAGTACAGTGCTACATGGGGCTCAGGTACGTCTTCTAACCCTAAGTTCACACTGCACACACTCTGTGATTAGGGCAACCCAGATAATCCTACTGATACCTGTGAGAACTCAAAGAATCACACATAAACCCTAGATCAAACTGCCTCACTAGGTCTCATTCTGTGACCTTAGTGATCGACCTGATCTAGAACACTTCAATATATATATATATATATATATATATTACTAAAACTAAGAATTATTTCACAATTCACACAAATATGAGGTCAAGTGCACCAAGCCTTTCTCGTACTAATTCCTTTATGTTAAGGATACATATTCACATGAAGTTTTCGCGAGAATAATATATAATTGAGAATTGAGAATGAAAAGATCGAGTATTGTTCTTTGGTACATGGTGTGATGTGGTATGTATGTAGGGGAGAGCGAGTGGACATGTTCAGAGAATGAAGGAGAGCTGTTGAAGTCATATATAAACGTGAAATGAGAAGGGATCGGATATGCTTACAAATTGTTCTGAGGGTGCTTATATCTCAAGCTATATGCGACATAGAACATAACTATTTTCATTTGTTGAACATAACTATTTTCATTTGTTAAGGAATAAAACACCCACACATCATCCGAAAAGAAAATGTCAAACTTTCAGAGATCATATAGATGATCATGAAATTATTGACATTCCAAATTTCTATTGAAACTTATTATTAGCCAAATATCATATAGTTTGTTTCTTTTCACGACTATCAAAAGCCTTATTGGGTTAGAAATTAAAACTTGAAGCACTATAACACATACGTACATCATATCTAATTGGGAGCAAACTACGTCTCTTAAAAAAAAAGGCGGGGTGAGTGCAACGCCCATTATGTGTACATAAAAAAAATTCAAAAATAAAAAATTGTGTCTTGGTGAACCAACAAGTTTTTTTTTTTTTTTTTTTAAATTATTTTTATTATTATTATTTAAGCAAACCATGTGATAAAAAGCTGTGTGTTTTGCTCCCCACCTAAAGTTAGCTAGGATTCCAAGCAAGTGATACTCGCCTTAGGAATAAGATTGCTCCTTTTATGACGACCATTTGTACCGCAATTACGTGTTAAGCATTAAGTTTTTATTAAAAAGATAAAGTGTTATGCATTAATTTTGACTACTTCACACAATTGATTTTAATATCAAATAATTAATACTACTCCCTCACTCTCTAGATATAAACATTACATAGTGAGTTTTATTTGCTTCTAAATATAAACATTTATCTCAATTTTCAATCACATTAATTATTTTTTTTCCCACAAACACCTATATTTACAATGACATTAATTATTTTTCCCCACAAACACCTTTGTTTAATCAACACTTTTTAGAATCTCAATAAAAATTACAAGGATAATTTTGAAAAATTATACTAACTATTATTATTTACAATATCACTACCAATATTAACTAAATTTACTAATCCATGAGAAAGTCCATCCTAAATGTCTATATTTAAAGACAGAGGAAGTAATAAAAAATAGTGTTTATTAATTGATTCATCAATGTGCATGATGCAAGTGCTTCCTTTTTGTTTGATAGGAAACATGATTCATGATACAATGGATAATATTTTTTTTCTTTTAATCCAAACATAATTTTAGTTTATCTGAAAATTCTCTATTTAACATGTTGCACAATTGGATTTTTATATTTTATTTTGAGTAAAAATATATCAATCTATGAAACCAATGGAGACTAGCACAGATGATAAGGGATCTGTTGCTACTTAAGCAAATGGTTGGGGGTTCGATCCCCGACTCTTGTAAATATAAGAGGCCTTGCTGGGATACTAACCTCCGAAAGGGTCCGACAATGTCAAAAGTATTAGTTACCCAGTTGGCGAGTAGATACCTTGGGAACAAAAAAAAAATATATCAACCCGTAAAATTAACTTATAAATCAACATATACTATCTATTTATCTATCTATCCACACACATATATATATATATATATATATATAAATATAAAGAATAACATGAAATTTGTTAAAGTATGATATAATGTATCCTAGTCTCTTTAAAATAAATTTATCTTGGTCAACATTCTTGGGGTGCTATACCCACATGTATTGCTGAATGTTTACAATTTCGTGCACGGCTTGTTGTGTTGCAGCAGTTTCCATGATAAATATGAAAAAACTTAAGCACAATAAATAGTGATTTCAGATTAGATAAACTTATAGTGATCGCATCACTTTTCTAATAAAAAATGTGATCGCATCACTTTATCTTTCTTCGTTGGAGATGGATGAATGGTGGCATATTATCTCTGGAGTACTAGCTAATTTAGTAGTTGACAAAGTTGACACCAAAATGGTCACCTATTGTCCTTAACATGCATGTTTAATTATTGTCTGTTTGTGTTAAAAAAAAAAGCTCTAAAGCTTTGAGAGTGTTGTTAATGAAGCAAATTAAGTAGTTTTGTATAGATAAATGCCACGTTTAATACTATTGAAAAATATTGGATTTAAATTTTCAACGTAAAGTTTTTTATTTTGTATTTCTCAACAAATATCTTAAATCATCAGCAACATCCTGTAAATCTATATTTAAAAATGAATTGAATTCTAGAAATCTCATCCAACTATAAGAGTCATATATGTATTCATTGGTATCAAAATAAATTTCGATAAATAAATTTTATTTTATAAGACAAATTTTAAATAAGAGAAGAGGGAAAACCAGGAGTACAAGGAATACACCTAGCCCCATAGAGAAACAAAATACAAAGAAACTGAACAATACATGAATAATCCCCACCAACCCACATTGTTAACTCATATACAAAGAAATAAACAGCTACCCCAATCCCATTACAAAATCATGACTAACCACCATAAACAAACCTACACTAGACTATGAGCAATAAGATATAAGACTTTGATATGGATTTGAGATCCACTCCTATAATGGATCAAATGCATATTATGTTTGAAATGAGCCAATCCATCGTTGAAAAGCACAGTAGCAAAACCGAACCAATTATAAATCGCTAGCCACACCTTGTATATATGCCCAATTGCACTAAAAAAGGTGATTTATAGTATCATCCTAGTGGTTGCACAACGCGCATTTCCAATATTCCAACTCCAAAGGTACTCCACAACAAATGTGGTTCATTTGAGAAGGAATTTTGTCGATCGCCGCTCTCCAATTTCTTCGATAAATAAGTGATTTAAGGCACATAAAAGTGATGTCGAAATAAGTATATTCACGTTAGACTTGGTCAAATGTGAACGTGAATTTAGAAACATAGAACTAACCCTTGTCGAAGTTCTTATTATATGTTGAAATAGAAAAATCCATGATGTTTAATTTGACAAAATGAGGGAGTCTCAAAGGTTAAGAAAAGTTGATAAAAATTGGATTTAAGTGCAATCATTTATCAATTATTGATTTGTTTTAACATGCTGATATTTGATAAATTGTCATCTCAATTCGGAAAAAAGATACAGGTTATAAAGGACAGAAATAGACTAAACTTTGCTAGAGTATTGATTGAGGTTAATCCATCTATGTTGCCTGATGAGATTGTGTTCATGGATGAGAAAGGAAATATAGTGACTCAGACAGTGACTTACGAATGGAAGCCAGTGATGTGCACCAAGTGCTCCAAATATGGCCACGATGATAAAATGTGCAGAAGCAAAGTCAGACAGCAGTGGGTTGAGAAGGTGAAGCCTTTAAAGGAGGATATAGAAAAGATTGATGATGCCCTAAGAGTTGAAGATGAAGTGGTTGTGGATTTTGCAGTGGCCAAAACAAATGGGGCAACTATGAAGGGTAATTTTGATGATACTGTAGTTGGTGCATCACTTTCTAGTTCTGGTGCAAATTCTGGTGGCAATTCTGGTGCAGACATAAATGGCGCTAGTGATGATTATCAGTTGGTTAATCCTGAAGCTTCGAACCAGGTTGACTCAGGCAATAGGGAGGAGGATCTTCCTTAGACCCCAGTTTTGACAAGAAGCAAGGCTCAGATAAGGTATGAACAAGGGAAAGGTGTTGTGGTTATTCATAAGGCCTCTATGGCCAATGGATAGCATCCTCACCTGGAATATTAGAGGGTTTAACAACCCTCAAAAGCATAGAGATTTCAAGGCTCTTTGCCTAGACAATAATGTAGGTTTAGTAGCTATTTTAGAAAATAAACTTCGAGCCAATTCGTATGATAGCATTGTTCAGAATGTTGCACCTGGCTGGGGTCATGCCTCTAATTTGGATTATCATCCAGTAGGAAGGATTTGTGTTCTATGGAAACCTGATATGTTCAGAGTAAATGTGTTATTGAAATCTAGCCAATTCATCCATTGTCAGATTTTCCTTTTGCAAAATCAAGTTGAATGGCATGCTACTTTTGTTAATGGAGCTAATGAAATGGTTCTTAGGAAAGAGCTATGGGCTGCCTTGAGATCTTTTCAAGTGTCCATGGCTACTCCTTAGCTGGTTTTTGGATATTTTAACTGCTGTCTAGATCCTGGTAAGAAACTGGGGGTAATCAGATTGATTGGGAGTCTATTGAAGATTTCAGGGATTGTGTAAGCGACAGTGGTCTGCAGGATGTGAAGTACTATGGGAATTTTTACACTTGGACCAACAGGCAAACAGATTCTAGCAGGATTTTCTGTAAGCTTGATAGAAACCTGGTTAATGGGAACTGGATCCAAGTCTGGCCTTATCTGGAAACTCATTTTATGAACAGTAGTACATCTTATCACAGTCCTGCTCTTGTTAAGGGGGCTGGAAAAAATTTGCATAGACATGGTGGATTCAAATTTTTCAATATGTGTTCTCAAGCTACAGATTTTTTAGACATTGTGAAGGCAATATGGCTGATAGTGGTTTCTGGACATGCACAATACAGAGTTATGGATAAACTGAAATTGCTCAAGAAACCTTTGAAGGAGTTAAATAGGAGGGAGTTCTCAATGATTTATATCAGAGAGAAGGATCTGAGAAGAGAGCTGGATGATGTGCAATCAAGGCTCAGGAGTAATCCTCAAGATATTAGCTTACAAAAGGAAGAGAAGGATGCTTATGTGAACTATATATGTCAAAGCATTGAATGCTTCTATCTCTTTTCTCAAGCAAAAGGCTAAAGATAACTGTTTAAAAGATGAAGATCAGAATACAGGTTTCTTCCATAAGTCTATCAGATCTAGACAGTACAAAAACAAAATTTTAAGGATTGTTACTGAGGAGGGACAGATGTTAGAGGAACAGCAAGATATCTTGAATGCTTTTGTTAATCACTATACAAAGCTATTTCAGAGGAAGGCAACTAGTTGGAATATGACTGATGTGATCAGAAGGTTTGGGAATACTCTAAGCACGGAGGATGAGATAGGCCTTATCATTCCTTTTAGCATTGAGGAAATTAGGCAGTGTTTATGATCTATTGATAATGATCAGTCCCCTGGTCCTGATAGATTTGGTGCAGGATTTTTCCAGACATCTTGGGACATTGTTGGTGAAGAATGCTGTGAGGCCATTGAAGAGTTCTTTAGGACAGGTAAATTACTGAAATCTTGGAATGCTACCAATTTGGTTTTGATTCCTAAGAATGATAATCCTATTAGAACTAAGGATTATAGACCAATAGCCTATTGTAATACTCTTTATAAATGTGTTTCTAAAATGTTGTGCTTGAGATTATAGAAGGTGCTTCCAGGGCTAATAAATAACAATCAGGCAGCATTTGTGGAAGGTAGGAGTATAGTGCACAATATTCTTATATCTCAGGATCTGTTAAGGCATTATGGTAGGAGGCATGCATCAGCAAGGTGTTTGTTGAAGATTGACCTTATGAAGGTATCTGACACTTTGGATTGGATATTTATTAGAAATATGCTGGAGGCTATGAGTTTTCCAGAGAAGTTCATCAACTGGATCATGGTCTGCATTTCATCTGTTTCTTTTGACATTATTGTTTCTTTTAACGTTATTGCATTTCATCCTTTGTGAAAAAATCTGAGACTGGTTAGCTTGGCTTTTCCTGATGATCTTATGCTGTTTTGCGAAGGTCATCACAAAAGTGTCTAGATTTTAATGGAAGCTTTGCAGGATTTTTCTCATAACTCTGGAATGTATGCTAGCAAAGAAAAGTCACAGGTTTTCATGGTTGGTATTAAAGACGCCAACGGGGATTTAATTGTGAGATGCAATGGTTTTAGAATTGGCTCTTTCCCTTTCAGGTTGTCTGCAAAGAAGTGGTCTGTTGCTACTTGCCATTCTCTGGTTGACAAAGTGACAAAGAGACTGAAGACTTGGAAGACAGGGAATCTATCTTACCAGGGCAAATGTGTATTAATCAATTCTGTTCTGTTGTCTCTTCACATTTATTGGGCTTCAGTGTTTATTATTCCTAAAGGTGTGCTTAGAGATATTGACAGGGTATGCAGGCAATTTTTATGGGACTCAAAGCATGCAGGGCCTATCAGTTGGCATCAGATCTGTAGAAGCAAGAAAAATGGTGGGTTGGGTTTTAAAGATACAATTATCTGGAATCAAGCTGCATTGGGAAAACAGTTATGGCATATCTCCAACAAAACTGATGTGTTATGGGTAAAATGGATTAATGCTTTGTATTTGAGAGGGGAAAACATATGGACTATTCAACACAAACCAGATCAGGGTTGGCATTTCAAGCAATTGCTAAAGGTCAGAGACCGTTTGCTGGCAGGATTTAGAAATGATTTATGGCTGCATTCTCCTAATGGTCATTATACTATTAATTCGGGCTACAATTTTTTGCTTGGTGCTCAAGCGACTTTTGTTCTTAATCGTGAGGTTTGGAACTCAGCTTTAGTGCCTAAGCACTGTGTCATTATGTGGATGGCTGTTCAGGATCGGCTTCGGAACAAAATTAAAGACATATTATGCAGGTTTCTTCAACTTGATTCTTATCTATGTCCTCTGTGCAATGTGTATCAGGAAACTAGAGATCACTTGTTGTTTCAATGTCATTGGAGCAAAACTCTTCTTCAGCTCATGGCTAATTGGTTGTGCGTGGACTCTGTGCACTATAGTTTTAATAATTGGACAAGGTGGCTGCGATTTGGTGCTAAATCTAGGCTTCAAAAGAGGCTATGTCGTGCGCTCATGGCATCAGCCATCTATCAAGTTTGGTGCGAAAGGAATAGGCGTGTGTTTCAGCAAAAGCACCAGGACCCGGAGCAAGTTTACTATGGTGCTATTAGAGAATTGACTTATAGATTTTCTTTGAAATTTGTTAAGTTTAGACGTTGGGAAAAATACTATTCTTGTAAATAGGATACAGGAAAAGATTTAGTTATTTTTTATTGTTGTTGGACTTAATCCTTTTGGTCTAATGAACCCTTTCTAGAAGGTGGCATTGGATTAGGGGATTTTAGGTTTGTTTGATATTTTGCACGTTGGTAATAAAAAATTTTATTTATAAAAAAAAATACAGGTTACAAATTATTTTTAGTTGTTTATATTAAGTAGGTTGTGTACTGTCTTTGTCCCGTTGGGTTTTTTGGTTGTGTGTAATCCTTCATAACATCAAATATCAAAATTATTGTATCTTGATAGATTAAGGTTTGATCAGTCAAATATATGTTTGGCGGAAAACTTTTAGAACAAGGGTATTACTTCGGTAGCTATGTAAATAAAGGATTGTTGTACCTCTATAACTAAGGATCAATTAATCGTTGAATTATTTTTAAAAGAAAAAGTATTCTAATGTATTTTTTGAAAACTAATTTAAAACCCATTTACTTCAGGTTTAAAACTCTATATAAGTTGAATAATATTCATAATTTTTTATTAAAGCAATATTTTATTTTTCAGGTGGCTAATACATTTTTTTAATATATGATTTTGGTCCTTATAAAATATGTAATTTTGAAATCCATCTCTATAAAAAAAAATAAATTTGGTTTTGTCTTACATTTCTATATTGTTTTGGTCATTAACGTTAACGTTGGATAAAAATGCTGATTTCACATGATAGAAGCCATGTCAGTAGTGCCACGTCAATGACACCTGGCTATAGGGACTTTTAAATAAAGAAAAATTTTGAGTTACTATAAGCAAAATTTTCTATTTAAAGGACTAAATATAAAAAATCTAATTCTAATTTACTAAAGAAACAGAGAAAAACTAAAAAATGCCTCATCCCCTTCCATTGTCATTGATACAAACATCTTTCTTTTTTCTTTTTTTTTAACAAGGTGATTTAATAGTACAATTACCTTTCGTGGATGTTAGAGTAACGAATGTGATGCTCATGAACAACGGTGGACCTGGTTTTAGATTTGTGGTGGTTAGCAAACAATGAATATATTGACGGTGTAACAAAGGAGAGTGTTGTTGGATACGTAAATACGGTAGATTTGATGCAGTAATTATGTGATTCTTTATTTGTAACATCTTTAGGCATGATAATATAATTTGCGAACGCTAGCTTCTGTGAGCAACTGAGATAATAATATAATTTGCATTGGTAAAGCTTAAGATTATAGTTTTGGTTTTTTTTTTCAAAAATAATCATAATCGAACACGTTTGTTTGTCCATAAAGATTATAATATTAGATTACATTTTTAGAAAAATAATCAAAATTAAAAGCTCCCTTATAGCAGCCGGATATTTCTTTTGTAAGATTTGTTTAGACCTATGCAATTTTTTTATTCTACCCTTATAATTCCAACACATTAACTACCCCATTATGACTCCATATATAGCCTTTTTGGTAATGTACTCATTTAAAAAAGGCTTATTTATGCTTTTGGCCCTAAAAGTTTGGTGTGTTTTGATTTTAGTCCCTATAAGTTATTTTGACCGGGATTGGTCCTTAATTTTTTAAATATTTTGGTTTTGATCCACTCAATTATGAAAAAGCTGTTATTTGCTGACATGGCTAACGGAACACCATAACAGCAGTCATGTAGTGTGGGAAAATGCCAAATAAGTGATATGACATGGATGATACAAATTCATGGAAACAAAATGGTCCCGTATGCAAAATGGTCTCATACGCAGAATTTTGCGTTTATGAACATGAATCATCCATTTCATAATACTTATTTGGTGCTATCTCACACCACGTAGCTGTTGGTGTGAGTTTCCGTTAACCACGTCAACAAATAATTGATTTTTTCTAACAGATGGGACCAAAACCAAAATGTTTGAAAAATTAAGGACTAGTCACGGTCAAAATAACTTTTAGGGACTAAAAACAAAACACGCTAAACTTTTAGGGACCAAAACCATAAATAAGCCTTAAAAAAATAATCTTCTTTACACTACCTAGTACCTACCCAAACAAAATAGATCAGCTTAAATTCATTTTTCAGTTAAAATATCCAAACATAAACAGATTATAATTTTAAAAAATTAAAATTTTACCATATTATAATTACAAAAAAAAAAGGCTTATTTAACATTTTAGTCCCTGAAATTAGGTGCTATTTTGGAATTGGTCCTTAAACTTTTTCTGGATGTTTTAGGTCCCTGAACTTTGTTTAATTTTTGGAAATGGTCCTTTCGCCGCCTTAGTAGTGATATGATTGAGAATATGCCACGTCACCTTTGCCAAATCGATAGGTAACGTCCTAGATGATAATACATGAATTTTTTAAATTAAAAAAAAATTCAAATTTATTAAAAATAATTAAAAATGTATTTTTTTTAAAGAAAATCGAATTTTTTAATAAATTTTAAAATAAATTATTTTTTCAATAAAAAAAATAATGATGTATCTCGTGACTCTACATAACACGTCACTCGTCGATAATGTGAGAGTCAAGTGACATATCATCGGCTATATCATCACTTACGTGACGAAAGGATCATTTCCAAAAACTAAACAAAGTTCAGGGACCTAAAGCAACGAAAAAAAGTTTAAGGACCAACTTCAAAAGAGCACCTAAGTTCAGGAACTAAAATGTTAAATAAGCCAAATAATAATCATAATTTCATTTTAATACCTATACCAAACACATACTAAGATAAAACAATTAGAGGATCGGAAAAAGGAGGAAGTGAGAGAAAAAGGGGTATGGTTTTAATTTTTTATTATGATAAAAATAAATAAATTTTGCTTTTAGTTCTCAAATTATATTTTGCTTATCTTATAAAAAAAAACAACTTCTTGCTGATATGATATTGCTCATATGATTTATATTAGATCATGGAAGTATTTTTCATTCAAAGATAACGTAAGAAACTAAAACCAAAATAACATAAAAATAAAAAAGAAAAAAAATAAAATTTACAAGGAGAAATCTTAAAATCATATATATTTAAAGGGGTCAAAATCAAATTTAATTTATCATTATTATTATTATTATTATCCCTTAAGGTTGAGGATAATAGATTTTATAAAGCATATTTACATTAAAAACTTAAACATTTAAGACTTTAAACTTAGTAAATTTATGTTTTCAATACTTTTATTTTAATTACTTATTTTCAACCCTAAATGATGGGGTTAAGCAAAACATTTTTTTTTATATGCAAATTGTAATACTATTGAAAAACATAAAAGCAATCACCCTCATACACACATACTGCAAAAACCACTAAAATTCAAAATAAACCCAAAATAAGATATTTTGAATTTTAGCAATTGGTTTATTTAAGTTTTTAGTCCCCGAACTTATGTGCTCTTTAGGAATTGGTCCTTGATCTTTTTTTTCGTTGTTTTGGGTCCCTAAACTTTTTCAATTTTTGGAAAAGGATCCTGTTGTTGCTTAAGTGATGATATGATAAATGAAATGTCACGTCACTTGTCCGACATCGAAGAATGAAATGCTATGTAGTCTTTTGTAACACCACATGATTTTTTTTATTAATTTTTTTTTTCAAAATTATTAAAGGATTTTATTTTCTTTTTTTAAAAAATACAAATTTTAATTATTTTTAATAAATTTGAATTTTTTTTAATCTTTAAAATTCACGTGGCATCATCTAGTATGTTATCTATCGATACTGCGAAGGTTATGTAGCATTTCATCGGTCATAACATCACTTAAGCAACAACAAGGTTATTTTCCAAAAATTGAAAAAGTTTAGGGACCCAAAGCAACAAAAAAAAGATCAAGGACTAATTTCAAAAAAGCACCTAAGTTTAGGGACTAAAAACTTAAATAAGCCTCAGTAATTTTGTACCTGTGTTTGTCCAAGGTTATGTTAGAGAATCTATTTTCCAATTAGAAAGGGAAAAAAACACCTTCAATTACCAGTTATGGAAAAGACTACACCAATCTCAGCCACTCCTTCTATGGATGAATTGATACTTGACACCTACAAAGTCATGGGGGGAACCATACTTTCTTCACCTTTTCTTCGCAATGACACCCTGGCAAAAGCTGATACCCTATACACAACAAACATTAAGGTGTTTTTCAGAGTATTAATTTTTATTTTTTTTTATTCTCTCTTCCCTAAATAAAAGATTTTTCATGTGCTTTGGTGTCCTACTATACGCGAGGTCTTCTTACCCAAAATTATATTAAAATCTGTTTTTTATTTTTCATCGAGGATAGAAAAGACTAATTCTCTTCGAGACATAGAGATCGCTTAAGTGGGAACCCTTGATATGATGGTTAAAAAACCTAGCTATCTGCCAACTTTTTTTTTGAACAGCAAAAAATAATATTATTATAAATAACAAAGAACACGCAAGCATCATAGTACACAACAGAGGCCCCACCTTCTATGAAGGGTTTGTCAAAGGGTACTCAATCATGTGCTTAAAAGGCACCCTACATCATAAGTACAAACGGTCTTTTTCACAATTATGTGAAGGGAATACAAAAGAAGTACATGAGCCATGAAACTAGCAATTGCATTCCCC
This sequence comes from Crotalaria pallida, assembly GCA_037953625.1. NCBI lineage: Eukaryota > Viridiplantae > Streptophyta > Magnoliopsida > Fabales > Fabaceae > Crotalaria > Crotalaria pallida. The sequence continues at coordinate 112,344,021 of CM075652.1, read as the reverse complement.
AACACCTAATAACATTCTGCCATACATAAGAACTCTACTACCTCCTTAAAAACCTTGATTTGAAAAAAACCCCAAGGGAAAATTCAAACCAAAGGAAAAAGAGTATAGCAGTTCTTATCAAGTTATATATCATGAAAGCACCTAAAAAACATTTGATATTATATTGGTTTTATGCGCCATTCATCATATGAAACTGCTGAACCTCCCAAGACTTTAATCCAGTTCCAAGCTGTCATTTTAATTGTCTCCATCAGTTCAGATAAGTCCAAATCCTCTCCATGAAATACCATTTTATTCCTCCACAGCCATACCGACCAAATGACAGCAGCCCAAACAATTGCCCCCTTCGATTTTTCTGTTCTTCCCTTCCATTTGTTTTTGAACCACAGAAAACTAGTAGCTGCTTCCGCTTCTTCAATATCCGATACATGTAACCACATGCAAATAATCCTCTAGACCTGTTTCGTTACAGAACATTTAAAAAACAAATGGAATGTGTTTTCATCTTCATTTTTACAGAACACACATTCCGTATTAATCACCACCCCTCTTTTAATCAGATTTAATTTAGTTGGAAATGTATCCCAAATTAATTGCCACATAAAAGCCTGCACTTTCAAGGGAGCCTTAACACTCCATACCTGCTTCAACACATGCAGTAAATCCTGATGTAACAGAATTTCATTTGAAAATAGCTTCTGCATAATAAACATGTATTCTGTTTTGACAGAAAAAAGTCCTCCATTTCCAAGGCCCCAGCACAATTGATCATCCTCTTGCGAATGTAGTGAACAATCCCTGAGAATCATATTGAGGTCTTCTGCATCCTATATTTCCCAGTCAAATAATCTTCGTCTCCAATTTAGATTCCAGCAACAGCCCTGTGAAGTAGGCTGATATATCTGCTTTACCGTCAATTCTTTAGAATTAGAAATGATATAAAGATTTGTTCCAAATCTTTAAAAGATGAATTCCCAAACCAAATATCCTTTTAGAATTTTACAGAGTTTCCACTTCTAATATTCCTAGATATACACTGTTGAAACCAATCAACCCCTAACTCTCTCCCTAGATTCAAACAGCACACATCCCTCCACCATTGTGAACCCGATGGTATTCTTCCAGAAGAGCCCATTCTAATTGGATCAAAACTACCGTATTTACTTCTAATTACATCTTGCCACAAACCTCCCCTCATTTTTAAGTAATCTCCAACGCCATTTACTTAATAGTGCTTTCAAGTAAATTTTTTACCCCCAAACCCCCATTCTCCTTATTTTGACATACTACATCCCATTTCACCCAACATATCTTCCTTCTCTCCTCACTACCTCCCCACAGAAAATTCCTTTGCAATTTAACAAGTATATCATTCACTTTCTTAGGAATAGAAAAGAAAGACAAATAATAAACAGGTAAACTTGACAGCACATAGTTAATCAAAGTAATCCGGGCTCCAAGGGACAGATGCTTACATTTCCAAGAAGACAACCTTTTTTGGAAAATTTGAATTACTTTGGCCCAGCAATCCACAGATCTAGCATTCGCCGCAATAGGAATTCCTAGATAAAAAAAAGGCAACTCACCAATCTTACAGTGCAGTAACAATGAAGCATCTTCCAGAGTAGGGAGTGACACATTGACTCCAAAAATGTTGCTTTTGTGAAAATTTATCATCAAACCAGAGGCTAGCTCAAAACCCCTCAAAATGGCCTTTATCATCACGAAATTTTGTTGATCTGCTTCTCCCAGAATTATAGTATCATCAGCATATTGGAGCATAGAAATTGGAACTACTTCCCTGCCAACTCTGTGTGGTACATACAAATTTTTCTCGATTGCCTCCTTGAGCATACCTGACAGACCTTCTACAACCAAGAGGAACAAAAAGGGTGCTAATGGATCACCTTGTTTTAAACCTCTTTTGATTTGAATTTCTTCTGTAGGGCTTCCATTTACAAGGATTGACATATTCCCTGCAAAGACACATGCCCTGCAAAGACATATTCCATTTACTTTGACCACTACTACAAAAACTATTTAAAATACCCGATTTTCAATCTCGGTTCCGTGTTATAACTGGGATCAAATACCTTTTTTAATTAAAAAATTAATAAAAAAGAAGTAAAAATATATTTAAAATTCCAGAGTTTTTTTTCCAGTTAAAAAAAATTCGGAACTGGGATCATAAATGTTAATTAAATTTTTTAAATACCGGTGCATTTTTAATACCCATTTTTATAAGGAGCCGGGATCAATAATGATAAAAAACGCGGTCATATGAAAATTTGGTACCAAACCAAAACCCTCAGCCTTCAGTAGTAACCCATAACACAGTATAGCAAACCCTCATCTCTCTCCGATCATATCTCTCTCTCACGACGGTCCCTCGCTTTGGCAAGCTCACTCGCCGCCGCCGCTCTTCTTCATCAGCCACTGTCTTCCTCGAACCCTCTCTTCCTCGACCCATGCATTCTTCTCTTCCTCGAAGCCTAAACCTTCCTCGAACCCATTCTTCTCTTCCTCGAAGCCTGAACCGCCGCCGCTGAAGCATACCAAACCCTCCTAGCTTCTCTTTGTCGCTGATCATCTCTCTTCCTTGCCCAAGCTGTCACACATTCTTCTCTTCCTCGAGCCCTCTCTCTCTCGTCGCTCCGAATCCCGAACCACCGCTGCTGATCCTTCCAAGTCACTACAGGTATTGACTCCTCCAACTCACTACAGCCTGAATCGCCGCCGCCGCCGCTTCACTACAGGTATCGACTCCGCTGATCTCTATCTCCGTTCTATTGCTTTATTTTGTCTGAATTCTTCCAAGTCACGGTTGTTTCCATTCCTTATCAACTCCACTTTGTTCACGGGTGTTTTGTTCCTTTTGGAAGAGTTGGAGGAGAAGGAGTCCAAGGCTGAGAAAAGAACAACAACAACAACTCGACTTGTTAAAGTTGCTGCTAAACAAAGGAGAGGTATAATGATCATTCTATCTTTCTTTTTTATTTTGTGTTGAATTTAATTTTTGTGATTGCATGTATTTGTGTGTGAATTTATTTTTTTTTCTATTGCTTAGTATTACTGTTTTAGTATTACTTTTTTCTAAACCTTCATGCAACTTTGATGACCAACTTTATGCAAAATTTCATCGAGTGTTGCTGCTGGTTGCTGAGCATTGAGAATTTTTCATATTGCTGGTGATCTTTATGCCAAATTGTTATGGTTTTTCTGTATTTGGTTCTGTTTTTGGTTTTTCTCTTTTTTATTATATATGATTTTGGTTCTGGATTGGGAAAAGGCAACCAGTCATTGAGTGAAGAATTGGTGCCTTTTGGGAAGGGAGAAAGTAGACCATTGAAGTTCTGCTTTGTGTACCTATCTTTTTCTTCAATTATTGTCCGTTTTTTCATTCAGTCTTTGGGAGAGCCTCCTCTGAAGAATCCCAAGCTCTTGTACCAGTTGATAGGAACTTGGATTTCTTATAGAATTACTTTTTAATGTAAATTTGTTAGTAGAAGAATGCTCTCTTTATAAATACCATATATTCTTGCTATTTGCGTCTTTGATCCTGGGGATCATGCATCTTTTTCCCCCTTTCTAAATTTGATGCCACAATGCTGGTAATAATCACACAAATATTCACTTTCTTGTTTTCTTTTTCTTCCACTTCCTAAATTGGATATCCTGAACAAACCCTATGAGCTGGCAGAGTATCAGGCTTGATTGTATTATATTGCTTGTCTTTTAATTGTTCCTTAACATATGGCCTAGAGGAAGCCATTTCAGGAGGTGGGATTTTAGCATCACCATGTTTAGGTTCATCAAAGCCATGATATTTTAGTACTTGATATTTTAGTTATATAGTAAACTTTTGAAGATATTATGATCTTTTGGTTATGTAGTAATTGATAATTTAGCTTTTTTATATGTTTCTCAACTTTATGTAGCTATTTTGGTCTTTTGAAGCTCTTTTGTATGAAGTCAAGGAAGATATATATTTTATTGCTTTTGAAATAGAGATTTTAAGGAAAAATTAGCTAATATCAAATTCTCATCTTGGTAATACAAGTACACAGGGTATTTTCATGCTATATTATTATATAAAATTGTGGTTCCAAAAAAAAACTCTCATTTACGATCCCGGTTCATAAAAAAAAATTACTCTCATTTACAATTCCGGTTCATAAAAAAATTACTCTCATTTACGATTCCGGTTAGCTCCCTCATTTAAGATTCCGGTTTTACAAAAAATTCCTTCAAATTCGATCCCAGTTCAGTTCTATTTAGGATGCCGGTTCTAAGGAATTTACGATCCCAGTTCCGTGTTTTCAAAGAACCGGAAACGTAAATTATCCTATTTTTAATCCCGCCATATTCAATCCCGGTTCGGAACCGGGATTGAAATTGTTTCGGAACCGGGATTAATCAACTTTTTTGTAGTAGTGGACCCAGCTATCTGCCAACTGTGTTGGGTCTTGTTGGTTGTTTTCCCTTTATTATTTATGTCTAGTTGGATGAGCAATTTGATCTTTTTCACACAATCAAATGAGTTTTACTTTTAACCCCATAAAAAATATCACTTTAATTTTTAGTTTAAACATTATTGTAGCTTTGATTAAGCTAAGTAAATGTACATTTATTATTCGAGTGAAGTAACAACTTAATCCATTATATTTCTTTACTATTTCAATTTAGTTTTTGGAAATTTAATTTATTATTGTTTGAGTGAAGTACAAACTTTTTTTCACTATTTCAATTTAGTTTTTGAAAATTTAAAAACACATACATATATATATATATATATATTCAGTTCCTCAAAATTTTCAGATGTACTAATTTGATCATTAAATATTTTCTTACATATCAACTTGGTCCCTCATATTTTAAGGACCAAATTGATACATCTGACAATTTTAAGAAACTAAATATGTATTTATAAATTTTCAGCAACTAGGTTGATGCAATAAAAAACATATCAAAAATTAAATTGGTACTTGACTGTTATTGTTTTTCTTATCACTTTGTCATCCTTTTATAATTTTAGTTGTTTATATAGTTAATTCAAATAGATCAACAAATCATTAAGGGACATTAAGTTTTCTAAGAGAGAAAAAAAAATAAAATAATAACTCCTTTTTATAAGCTGCAACAAAGTAGATAAAAGGTTATTCTATTTTACTGGCGAGATGCGGAGTGCTTTTTTACTTTAGACAAATTTGGTGCTTATTGCCCAGGCTGGAGGAAGCGATCCTCCCATGGCATTGAGCATTTTCGCAAAACTTGACGAACCCAACGCATAATTATTATTTTTTACTATATCCTTATTTATTATAACTTATTTTCCATCTTCAATATCTTTCTCTCTTAGCTTTTTAGCAATGATTACATAGCGATATTATATTTAAAATATCTCAAATTCTAACACTATTTAATCATTTCTTAAAATCCGTACATAATCTTAAGACACACTATATATGAAACAGAAAGAATATATTAGAAGCTCCAAGAAGATTTTTTTCATTATAAATGAAACAAATGTTTTAATTTTAATAAATTTCAAATTCCAATTTTTATCTCATTATGCTGCAATAAAGCATCATAACTCCTCTTCACTACAAAACATACTCTTATCTCCCTTCACAATGACGTGCTCTTACCCCACATGTTTAGACACTCCGTCCAATATTTTTAACCTTATCTCCTCCCTCAAACTTAACATCTTTAAGAAAAGTTCATTTCCTATCACGAAAAAGGACTTACTAGTGGGATCATAAAACTTGTAATCCATTGACCTTTCAAAATATCCAACAAAATAGCAACCGATTGTTCTTGAATCCAGTTTCTTTTCATATGGCCTATATGGTCTTGCCTCAGCTGGAAAACCCCAAATGTGAATATGTTTCATACTAGGATTTTTGTTAGTCCCATAATTCGTAAGGGATTTTTGCCACTGCTTTAGTTGGGACCATGTTAAGTATATAAGTTGCAGTCTTTAATGCATCTCCCACGAGGGATTTTAGTAAGGTAAAATGACTTGAAGTGTCCTATTTCGTCTTTCAGCAACGTTGTTCATGCGAGGGCTACCTGGCATAGTGTATTGTAGGACAATACCACATTCCTCTAGAAATTTAGCAAAAGGTCCTGGACGTTGTTCGCATGATCCATCGTATGTTCCATAGTATTCACCAGTAGGATCAGATCTGCTGACAACCTTAATCCTTTTGTTGAGTTGATTTTCAACTTCAGTTTTAAATGTTTTAAACACATCCAAAGACTAAGATTTCTCATGAAGTAGATACAGATAGCCATAACGAGAATAGTCATCTATAAATAAAATGAAATATTGTTGACCATTCCACGAGGATGTAGGGAACAATCCACAAATATAAGTATGATTAAGTTCTAAGATGTCTATACTTCTATAGGCACTTGGTCTCCTTTTATTTGTTAGTTTCCCCTTTATGCACTCAATACAAACTTAAAAGTTTGTTAAGTCAATGAGATCAAGAATTCTGTATGACATAAGCCTCTCAATTCTTTGTTTAGAAATATGACATAAACGCTTATGCCATAATGTAAGTGAGACTCTTATTCGTTAACTTGCATTTTGTGCCACGTGAACTAAAATGCAAGGTTTCATTAGATGAAGAAATAATGTCAAGCAAATATAAATTATCATAAAATGATATAGAACCATTACCAACAATTTTGAATCTAGACAGAAATTAAACTTATTATTTTAAAATGAACAAGAATAACCAAATTTGTCCTACAAAGAAATAGAAATCAAATTACGTCTAAATGACGGTACAATATATGTCTCTTTCAAATACAAATAATATATAACAGGTCTTTAATAATAACCTAAATTTCCTATTGCTTCAACTTTTAGGTTTAGTTTGGTTGTACGAAATAAAATGGGAAGAGAGAAGTAGAGAAGATTATGGTGAGAAAATGAGTAGCATTTGTAATTGTTTGGTATGAGAGAAAATGTGAAGAAGTAGGAAAGAGATAAAAGTTGAGCTTTCCTTCCTTTTGTTTGGTTGGACAGAAAAATGAAAGGAGAGAAAACAATAAATTTGTCAAAAGACATATATACCTTTGTTTTACTTATTAAAAATGAATATATTTTTTCCTTGTGATGCTTAATTATTAAAAAATTCCTTTGTTTCAACTACAAATATTATGTTTTTATAACTTCGTGTTTTTCTTTATATATATATTTAATGCCAATTTTAATAAAAAAATAAAGCAAAATGTTAAAAAGTTATGCATGAAAACACAACACCATCATTATCATTTTGCCTTCTTCAAAAAAAAATAAAAAATAAAAATCCCGGACTAAGTACTATAAGTTTTTGCTTTTAAAAAAAAACCATCATTATGAGCATTGTGCACATTGAAAATGGTAATTAGGTACTTTATGCAAAATGGTTGTCTCTCTTTCATGTTTTCTTTCCATAAACTCTCCACAAATGGAGAGAAATTTTTTTGGGTGGACCCCACCTTTTTTTTCTCTCCCTTCCTATTTTCTTTCCTAAACAAAACAAAGGAAAATTCCATTTTATATGCATTCTCTCTCTCCCCAAAATCCCTCATCTCAAAATCACTTGTCCCAAACACACTCCACCATATTTGACATCGCGTGCTTAGATATATCTTTCAACATCAATTTGTACCTAACATCTTAGGAAATCGTTTATAGACTCACTTATATGAGTATGTAGTAGCACCAGAATCTATCCACCAAGTGTGTCTCGGCACAGAAGCTAAATTAACTTCAGAACAAACCAATCCAAAATGTGTACCTTTATTTGCACACCAAGCATGATACTTAGGACAATTATTGTTTATGTGATCTTTACTTTTAAAAAAGTAACAACCATCCTCTTTCTTATGCTTTGTTGCAACTGCAACAACTTCATTGCTTGTCCTTTTTTCTTTTTCTTTTTTCGTATTTAGATTTAGTTGCCAATTGAGCACTTTCAATCTTATCTTGCTTTAACCTTTCCTTCATTTGTCACACTGTGAAATAGGCTCATTATAAGAGTCCATTTATACTTTTGGAAATTGTAACTTACCTTGAATTGGCTGAATTGGGTAGGAAGAGATATCAAAATCAAATTCACAAGTATTTCCTTAGACAACTCTAACTTCAACCCCTTTATTTTGAAGCAAGATGAGACTTCTCCATGATATACTCCCTTATGTTCCCTTGGCCATTATACTTCACTAAAACAAGCTTATACAATAATATGTTAGTTTTAGCCTTTTCATTTTTTGAAAAACACTTTTCAATTTCTTGAAGGAACATTTTGTCAATAGTATCTTCAGACATACTAACCATACATGTTTCTGGAATTGCACACTTCATCATCATTAGACTCATGCAATTAGAATGCTCCCACTTCTCAAAATCCCTTTTATCCTTAATAGAACTTTGTTCAGTAAAATTAGTGGGTCATTGATCCCGAAGTGCAAGGTCCATATCTATGCAACCGAGAACAATCATAATGTTCTCTTTCCAACTTTTGAAAATTGTGCCATTAATCACCGGTAGAAAATTAATATTTGTAGATATTGTAGTAACAGAAGAATTAATTGAACAAAGAACAAAAACAATAATACAAATATATATATATATATATATAACTTATATTAATGGTGAGACTCATTATAAGTTACCTAGCACTACATTAACATTCAATTTTTGGATAGAAATATTAACTCGTAAATGATACCCTCGATGTAGTAGTCAATTATTTATAATTAATCCGGTCAAACAATAATAATTTATTTGCATCGACTTATTGTTAATAGGGAAAACCTATTAATTATTACATATTTATTGTCCTATGATTGTTTGATATTTTGGTCAAACAACAATCTTATTAATATTGGCATAAATTACAAACAAACAACAATCTTAATATTCCTAAAAAATTAATTTATCCATAAGATATTACTTTAATAACATGATATTTAAACCAAATTGGTTTAGAACATAAGATATTACAAAAAAAAGAATACCAATCTTGTTGTTGTTGTTGTTGTTGTTGAAGGCGGTTCCACATGTCGTATAAGACTAGTTTCGAACCATTCTTAAAATTGACGGTGTTGTAACTTTTGTCTAAACGAGAGTGGTTAAGAATCGATCTTGTTTTGAAATAACAAGACTGGTTTCGAACCAATCTGAAAATGAAAATGGAACCAGTCTCAATTAAAATATGAATCAGTTTCTTTTGTGTTTTGAACTGGTTTCAATTATATTCTGAATCAGTTTCGTTTAGTGTTTTGAACCGGTTTCAATTAAAATATGAACCGGTCTTGTTTAATGTTTTGAACCGGTCTCAATTAAATTTTTAACCAGTCGTGTTTAGTATTTTGAATCGGTTTCAATTAAAATTTGAATCAGTCTCGTTTAGTGTTTTGAACCGGTTTCAATTAAAATTTGAACCAGTCTCGTTAAGTGTTTTGAACCGGTCTCAAATAAATTTTTAACCAGTCTCATTTAGTGTTTTGAACTGGTCTCAATTAATGAACATCTCCTTTCATTATTATGGATCACACACACACACATTTATATATAGACACACACACACACACATACATAGTGTTTAGGATCCTTTTTATTTATAGGATGGTAATTATACAGAGATTACAAAGGGTTCGTCAACCTAATGAAGTTTGGCTTCATTGAAGTATAGGGAAATATTGGTACTATTTCTATAGATAGGGGGTGCGCCTTTAACAGTCCAACTTTGTGAGGGCGCCCTTTAAGGCGTACAAATACTACAGATGATACAAGTAAATGGGTACTGTCAGTACTACTTCTACTATGGTGGGGTGGGCCTTTGACAGTCCAGCTTTGTGAGGGCGCCCTTTGCACCAGAGGTTGGAGTCACAGCTTGTGAAGCATTAGCCATGGTGATGAAAGCTGCCACATTGGTGCAGTGACTATAGTGATGAAAAAGTTGTTGTAATGGTTGCTGAGGTGTGCGCTCTGCAGCTCACCTCTTTCTTTCTCCCGTTTCTCACTATTACTTCTCTTCAATGTTCTTTCTCTGAGACTTAGAGAAGAGAACCAGTGTATAATGTGTTTGTGTTGCTGAAGCTCTTGATTGAGTTGGTTTTGATGAGTTTGAAGGGAGTAGGAGGCATGTGCTCTGCTGCTTGCCTTGGGGGCCTCCTTCTCCTTAAATACTCTTCTTTCACTCGTGTTCTTCCTCCAAGTTGCAAAGATAATAACTTGTGTTTTGTGTATAATGTTACTGTTGCTCTGGTGTGTTGTTGCTATTGAGATGATCACTTGATGCCAATGGAGGATGAAGCATCCTCTATTTATGAGTCATATTTTACCCGTTGGTTATTACTTTTCCCTTTTACCCACTAGTCCATGCCACTTTTACACCTTGGTTGCTGCATATTCCTTCTTTATCAGGTGGAGTTTTGTTCTCTTTACCATTCTGGGCATTGACATTTAATGGCTGTAGGGAGAAAGGGGTGAAAGTCATGCTATTCTTGGCTTTGACTTGGGAAGGACCAATGAGGTAAGTAAAGATTCCCTCTTAGCTTCCTGCACAAGCCGTTGAAGTCTTAGGAAGTTGGGTTGCCTTTGTTTGTACATGTGCGCTCTGGGGTGGGTGCGCTCTGCATATGGCTTTATGCCCTGAGCACGCCTTCCTTTACTATTGCTATTTCTCTGACATCTTGTGGCTGTAGTAGTGCATTTGAGGTCATCCCCTTTTGGGCATGTTTCTAGGGCGTCTCTTCTTCTTGACAGGTGAGCGCCCAGAGGTGGCGCTTTGACACTAGGGGTAGGTGCGCTCTGCTTGTGGCTTAATGCTCTGGGCGCGTCTCCCATCATCACCGTTGTTTCCTTGAGTTCCATGGCTACAGAGGCGCTTTTGACAACACGTTCTTTCTGGTCATATTACCAGGGCGTCTCTTCTTCTTGTTGGGAGAACGTACAGGGGGTGTCTGAACATGCCTTGTCCAGAATTTTATTTTTTTGGTAAATTTGGGCCTTGCAAATGGGTCACCAATTTTTGGGTATCAACAATAGCCTCCTTTGCATCGAAGAGGAAGAGTTTCCTCTTTGATGCAAATCTTGTTTTTTCTTTTCTCTCTCCCACGCCTTGTCCTTCCTTTGAGCAACGTGTTTTGGTTGGTAACAGTGCTACCCAAGAGCTGACCACTCCATTATCTTCAGTCTTCTTCCAAAATTCAGAGACTCTTCAACTTCTTTTTCTCTTGTACGCTTCTCTCTCTATTCCTTTCATTTTCTTTTCTTTTCTCAAGACACAAGACATTTCTTCTCTCTTTTCAATTCAACCCTCAACTGCTTACTCCTTCCATTTTTCTTTGCTGATCCTTTTTAACAAACACATTCCTGCTTTGTTCAGCCCCCAAGGTTCGCTTTGCTTCTTGTCTTTCTTTTGGACCCGTGAACCATGGTGAGATCCAGGATAATCTCCAATTCTGATGATGAAGGCTCTTCTAGTGCTTTTGATGAGGAGGTTCAAGGACATAATGAAAACCTTCCTTAACCCACTTCTTTTTGCTTTCTCGCTGATCTGCCTCATCCTTGCTCTGATCCCGTGGAGCCTGGCCAACACCACTGGGCGGCTAGGACATGCCCAAAGCTCCCTTTTCCTCAGCCCCCGAAATCTGGTGACTTGCTTTCTAGCCATCCTTCAAAAGCGATTGCGGTTTCAGAAGCTTCTGCTACTTTATGCTCAAAGCCCTCTCTTCGTAGAGAGCACCGGGAACTGGGCCCTTTTCTTCTACGCTCTCGTCTTCTTTGTTTTGAGTTTCCTTGGTCTGAGGTGTGCTTTCATGTAAGGGTCACTACCACAGGTGGGTGGCAAGAATGGATTGATGATGTATTTCAGAAAGATGAACCCTCAAGGGAGTATCAAAGTTAGATAGTGGCGTGCGCTTTCAGAGGTCCCTCTTGGACCTTCACACTTTCTTCTCCCTTTCGTCCCTTTGAGGTTGAACTGAGGGGTCGCCCTCAGACTGCATAACATGGGGCAGAGCGTCGCCTTAGGGACTAGACTGATGGCGCCTTTAGAGTGTTGATACTGACAGGGCGCCACGTTTGAGATTGAACAGGGGCGTCTTCTATGTGTACTTTCGGTGCGCGCTTTCGTCGTGCACGCTTTCGTAGTACGCCTTCGACTTCTGAGGGACAGTGACTCTCTTTCCCCTTGATTTCTTCTCTAATGTGTTATAAACTCTTTACTACTGTTGTTCTTGTTGATTGTGTGTTGAGTTAATGATGCAAAGGAGAGATGGAGAGGGCACTGCTTCTGGTCAAAAGGATGTGCGCTCTCCTGTGTCGCTCTTGTGAGGAAGCGGGGTGCTGAAAATGTTTTTCTGCTTTGGCCTTCACGTTTCTCCTCTCTTCTCTTGATACAGTGAAGAACTCGTGTTCCTCTACATTTGTTTATTATTCTTGTGAGCTTGTGGAGCTGATGGAGTGCGCTTTGTTGCTTGATCTAGCTACAACTTCTCCTTCTTCAGTTTTCTCTCTGTGTTTTCTCACTCATTGTCACTCTCATATTCTTTCTCTGAATTTCAAAGAGAATAATCAGTATTTGTGTTGTGTTTTTCCTTGTCTTGTTATTTGCTTTCAGCGGAAGCAGACCCGCCTATTTCTCGAAAACGCAAGACTCCGGTTATGCCTTCTCATACTGCCACGACGTCTAAAAAAGGTACGGGTAAAACTCCATCTTCAAGTTCTTCTGCTTCCAAGTCTTCCTCAAAAACTAAGGGGAAAACAGCCACCATTCCTCCAAAAAACGATGAGGATGCTTATGCTCCTGTTCCGATAGCTCGGCGTTCCAATAGGTTGCGCTCTCATGCTATTCCTTTTTACTTCATCCTCGCCTGTTCATATTGACTTAGCTGGAGATGAAGGAACTGGTTCAAGGGCCTCTCTCCGTACTCATTATTCTTTTTCTCCTGATGAGAGCGAGTCTGGTGGTGATGTTGAAATTTCATTGTCAAGGAACGCTCAATCTTTTTTAGATGCAGACAGTGAGAGCGATAGTGCTGAAGGAAAGGGTTCTTTGGATTCTGCCACCCCATCCTTTACCCAGGGTTTGCTCGCTGGCTCCTTCTTTCATTCCTTGCCCTTTTTCTTTTCCACCGCACTTCTTTCCTTTCCTGTTTTTGTATTTAGCTTTGCTGTAGTGATACTGATCTTGTGTTGTTGTCCTTTTACTTTTTGTGTGTTGCACAGGTACTGTTAAGACAGGTGACAGGGCCTCCACATCGCCTTCGCCAAAGGTTCTCGAGAGCGCACCCAAGATGCAGAGCGCACCCCCTCCAGCTAGTACTCCATATACTTTCACCCTTCCTGAGCAGGCTGGTGCATCTAATTCCCATGACGGCAAGGGCGATGGTGATATCCCTGCAGGTTCTTTTGCTCATGCTTCCTTTGGAAAGGTCACCAGTCCATTGATTGTGGAACCCCCTTGTCACTATTCTTGCTCCAGGTCGCTCCTCAGAGTTGAATGCTGATGTGTACCTACTAACAAGGGCGAACCCACTGCTGGCGCTGACACCCCTATGTCTGATGCCGCCCTCAAGGCGGTTGAGGATGATGTTGAGGAACCCCCCGCTCAAAACCAAACTAACATTGGCGCTGGTCTTGTTACCGAAGAGGGCGTTGAATTTGTGACTGAACCCCCAATGGTGAGTGTTGATTCTGCTGCTGCATCCTTGGTTAAGGATAGAACTGATTCTGCAGTTGGAGTTCTTGATAAGGAAGAAAGACGCGTAGGCACAGTTGTTGAGCCCCCGGTTGTGGAGAGAGATGGCGTACATGTTACTGAGGTTCCCTTCAAGGACAACACGAATGCCACTATAAGAACCTCTTTTGCTTGTAAGTATCATTTTTTTTCTTGTGCTCTTTGTGCTTCACGCGTCTTTTATTGGTTGCATTTGTTGGTATTGATGAGTACATTCCATGCATACTTGCAGCTTTCCTGTCTGTCACACCCTTCAACTTCATGAGTGATGATGATATGGGTCTTAGCTTCTTGATTCTTTTCGTTTGACGCATCCAAATTCCCCAAATGATTTGCTTCCCCATGCTTTCAAAGAGACTAGCATGCAAATATTGTTGAAGTTGGTCAAGTTCGCCTCTTCTTGCAATATTGACGCTTTAGCATGGGATGACAAGGCTCTTTTTGTTAGATTGCTTGAGCTCTTTTCAACTTCATCAATATTCTGGTTCCTGGTTGGAGGGCATTATAGAAAAGATAGAGCAACAACGCCCTCCTCTTGATGCGCGCTATGTGGTAGAGATTGAAAAAGGCTCTGTTGGCATGGCGTGTTTCTCTTGCAGCTCTTATGGAAGAGCTCCCTTCAAAGTTGTCTGCTGCTACTTCTGGATTGGCAAATGTTAATGCTGAAATTAGCAAGATTGTTGCTGATAAGAAGGCGTACGAGGACACCTGCAAGTCTGCTTCTTTGAGTGCTTTCTTCAGAATCTGATACTTATACTTGCTACATACATGTTTTTCTGTTGTATTGTTTTTGGCAATGGCACTGCTTTGCACTTGTGCATTTTGTTTAGACTTAGGCCAAACGCTTCATCTTGTCAGACTTAGGTTTATTTTGTTGTTGCTTATTTTGATCCCATGACCATATATTGAATGGAACTCTTCTTGTTGTATTTTGTCATGTCATGTTGCATACTGCTTTATCTTTCATGCTTGTCTTTAACTCCGCACAGCTTTATTTTGCGCTTTCATTGTGCCAATTATTTCTTCATGTTTGGCTTTCTTTTCTCTTGCATATACAGATTTTACTTTTCCTGCAGATAATGGCCCCCATGTCATCGGTGCCAATAAGATTCACAGAGTGCTGTTTGAGCACATTACAGATTCCATGGTGTCATTTAGGCATGTAACTAACAAAGGGCGCCCCTTGTTAGTCAACCTCTTTTTCTACATATTTTTCTGCCCGCGTTCAATGACTAGCGCCCTTGTTTCCAGGGAACTTTTCTAGTTTCGCGATATGGCGTACTTTGCCCGCGTCTGATCCCCGAAATTTGTTTTCAGAGAGGTCTATCTAGGTGCCGCGATACGGCGTGTTGTGCCCGCGGTACGATCCAAAACCATTGTTATTATTCTATACACATATTTTCTTTCTTTTTTTTCAAAATTTCTTGTGTGTTAGATCTCGCGATTGGCATATTGGCTCTTTCATTTGAGAGTGCTTTCCTTCAGTGACATGTTACTAGCATTTCATTTAGGCCTTTTCAGGGGCGCTTCATGTCATTAGCACCACTTCGGGCTCCTGTTGATGGCTTTTTCATTATTTTCTTTTTTTTTCAAACATTTCAGTAAAGAGATTTTTTTTTCAATGAAAAGAGCGGTGGCCTTAAGCGCTTTCATTAATCAAAGAGGGCCTACAAATTAAGGCTTTCTACCCATATTTCTTCTTGGGTCATCAAAAGAAAGGGACTTCAAAACAAATGGCTATTATAGTGTTTCCCTTCCCCAAGATAGTAGTCTAGGCATAATAATTTTTGACATATTTAAAGTTAAAGGCCCTATTCTCTTCCAGTATTTGGGTCTTTTCAGTTTTTTGGTCAAGCAAAAAGCAATAATCATTAGGGTGCGCTTCTTGTAATATATATGGCCCTTCCCAATTTTGTGTCTACTTATTTGTGTGTAGGTTTTGCGTGACCGTATCAGTCGCCTTTAGGACCAACTTGCCTTCAGCGAATATTCATGGCATCACAATCTTCTCGTATGACTCGCCTTTGGTGTTTGAGCAACTCTTCATGTGCTCTTTTCTTGGCGCCTTTGTCAATGTCTCGCTTTGGAGTTCCTTCATGATTGGAGTTCTCCAATCTTCTTTTGCTTGGATTTCTATTATACCGCTTAGAACTTTGGACCAGTACGCCATTATGAAATGCGCCAAGTGCTCGCCTTGTTTCCCAGTGTGGCAAAGATGTTTGCTTTTCTGTTCTCCGCCCGTGGCACATGTTCAAAATCAATGCATGATTAATTTTGCTTGCAAGGCGGACATGCGCCCTGCCACCATGACTTTGTGTTCGCCTTCTGGTTCTGAGTTCTTTTTCCTTTCCTTGATTTTCACTGATCTTTTTATTAGCGTTGTGCTGCTCTTATCTCCTCACTCGCCTTTTATTACTTCACTTTTTGATCGCCTTCTTTTTACTGGGCGAGACGCTGGGCGCTTTTCTACTTTAGACAAATTTGGTGCTTATTGCCTAGGCTGGAGGAAGCGATCCTCCCATGGCATTGAGCATCTTCGCAAAACTTAGCGAACCCAACGCATAATTATTTTTTGTACTATATCCTTATTTATTATAACCTCTTTTCCACCTTCAATGTCTTTCTCTCTTAGCTTTTTAGCAATGATTACATAGCGATATTATATTTAAAATATCTCAAATTCTAACATTATTTAATCATTTCTTAAAATCCGTACATAATCTTAAGACACACTACATATGAAACAGAAAGAATATATTAGAAGCTCCAAGAAGATATTTTCATTATAAATGAAACAAAAATTTTAATTTTATTAAATTTCAAATTCCAATTTTTATCTCATTATGCTGCAATAAAGCATCATAACTCCTTCACTACAAAACATACTCTTATGGCCCTTCAGAATGACCTGCTCTTACCCCACATGTTTAGACACTCCGTCCAATATTTTTAACCTTATCTCCTCCCTCAAACTTAACTTCTTTAAGAAAAGTGCATTTCCTATCACGAAAAAGGACTTACTAGTGGGATCATAAAACTTGTAATCCATTGACCTTTCAAAATATCCAACAAAATAGCAACTGATTGTTCTTGAATCCATTTTCTTTTCATATGGCCTATATGGCCTTGCCTCAGCTGGAAAACCCCAAATGTGAATATGTTTCATACTAGGATTTTTGTTAGTCCCATAATTCGTAAGGGGTTTTTGCCACTGCTTTAGTTGGGACCATGTTAAGTATATAAGTTGCAGTCTTTAATGCATCTCCCACGAGGGATTTTAGTAAGGTAAAATGACGAAGTGTCCTATTTCGTCTTTCAGCAACGTTGTTCATGCGAGGGCTACCAGGCATAGTGTATTGTAGGACGATACCACATTCCTCTAGGAATTTAGCAAAAGGTCCTGGACGTTGTTCACATGATCCATCGTATGTTCCATAGTATTCACCACTAGGATCAGATGTGCTGACAACCTTAATCCTTTTGTTGAGTTGATTTTCAACTTCAACTTTAAATGTTTTAAACACATCCAAAGACTAAGATTTCTCATGAAGTAGATACAAATAGCCATAACGAGAATAGTCATCTATAAATGAAATGAAATATTGTTGACCATTCCACGAGGATGTAGGGAACAATCCACAAATATAAGTGTGAATAAGTTCTAAGATGTCTATACTTTTATAGGCACTTGGTCTCCTTTTATATTTGTTAGTTTCCCCTTTATGCACTCAATACAAACTTAAAAGTTTGTTAAGTCAATGAGATCAAGAATTCTGTATGACATAAGCCTCTCAATTCTTTGTTTAGAAATATGACATAAACGCTTATGCCATAATGTAAGTGGGACTCTTATTCATTAACGCGCATTTTGTGCCATGTGAACTAAAATGCAAGGTTTCATTAGATGAAGAAACAATGTCAAGCAAATATAAATTATCATAAAAAGATATAGAACCATTACCAACAATATTTGAATCTAGACAGAAATTAAACTTATTATTTTCAAATGAACAAGAATAACCAAATTTGTCCAACAAAGAAATAGAAATCAAATTACGTCTAAATGACGGTACAATATATGTCTCTTTAAAATACAAATAATATATAACAGGTCTTTAATAATAACCTTAATTTCCTATTGCTTCAACTTTTAGGCTTTGTTTGGTTGTACGAAATAAAATGGGAAGAGAGAAGTAGGGAAGATTATGGTGAGAAAATGAGTAGCATTTGAAATTGTTTGGTATGAGAGAAAATGTGAAGAAGTAGGAAAGAGATAAAAGTTGAGTTTTCCTTCCTTTTATTTGGTTGGACAGAAAAATGAAAGGAGAGAAAACAATAAATTTGACAAAAGACATATATACCCTTGTTTTACTTATTAAAAATGAATATATTTTTTCCTTGTGATGCTTAAAAATAAAGAAGCATATATTTTTTTCATATATATGTATATATCAAACATAACCAATAAATTTTTTCTTATTTCAATTATTTACTACGTAATAAAAAATCTGATTCCAAATTATTAAAAAAATTCCTTTGTTTCAACTACAAATATTACGTTTTTATAACATCGTGTTTTTCTTTAAATATATATATATATATATATATTCAATACCAATTTTAATAAAAAAAATAAAGCAAAATGTTAAAAAGTTATGCCTAAAAACACAACACCATCATTATCATTTTGCCTTCTTCAAAAAAATAAAAATAAAAAATAAAAATCCCCGACTAAGTACTATAAGTTTTTGCTTTTAAAAAAAAACCATCATTATGAGCATTGTGCATATTGAAAATGGTAATTTGGTACTTTATACAAAATGGTTGTCTCTCTTTCATGTTTTCTTTCCATAAACTCTCCACAAATGGAGAGAATTTTTTTTGGGTGGACCCCACCTGTTTTTCTCCACTTCCTATTTTATTTCCTAAACAAAACAAAGGAAAACTCCATTTTATATGCATTCTATCTCTCTCCCCAAAATCCCTCATCTCAAAATCACTTGTTCCAAACACACTCCAACATATTTGACAATGTGTACTTAGATATATCTTTCAGCATCAATTTGTACCTAACATCTTAGGAAACTTATAGACTCACTTATATGAGTATGTAGTAGCACCAGAATCTATCCACCAAGTCTGCCTCGGCGCAGAAGTTAAATTAACTTCAGAACAAACCAATCCAAAATGTGTACCTTTATTTGCACACCAAGCATGATACTTAGGACAATTCTTCTTTATGTGATCTTTACTTTTAAAAAATTAACAACCATCCTCTTTCTTATGCTTTGTTGCAACTGCAACAACTTCATTGCTTGTCCTTTTTTCTTTTTCTTTTTGCGTAATTAGATTTAGTTGCCAATTGAGTACTTTCAATCTTATCTTGCTTTAACCTTTCCTTCTCTTGTCACACTGTGAAATAGGCTCATTATAAGAGTCTATTTATACTTTTGGAAATTGTAACTTACCTTGAATTGGCTGAATTGGGTTGGAAGAGATATCAAAATCAAATTCACAAGTATGTCCTCAGACAACTCTAACTTCAACCCCTTTATTTTGAAGCAAGATGAGACTTCTCCATGACATACTCCCTTATGTTCCCTTGGCCATTATACTTCACTAAAACAAGCTTAGACAATAATATGCTAGTTTTAGCCTTTTCATTTTTTGCAAAACACTTTTCAATTTCTTGAAGGAACATTTTGTCAATAGTCTCTTCAGACATACTAACCAGACATGTATCTGGAATTGCACACTTCATTATCATTAGACTCATGCAATTAGAAGGCTCCCACTTCTCAAAATCCCTTTTATCCTTAATAGAACTTTGTTCAGTAAAATTAGTGGTTCATTGATCCCGAAGTGCAAGGTCCATATCTATGCAACCGAGAACAATCATAATGTTCTCTTTCCAACTTTTGAAAATTGTGCCATTAATCTCCGATAGAAAATTAATATTTGTAGATATTGTAGTAGGAGAAAAATTAATTGAACAAAGAACAAAAACAATAAAACAAATATATATATATATATATAATCAACCTCATAATTAACTTTAATAAATAAAGTCAAATAATGGTGAGACTCATTTTAAGTTACCTAGCACGACATTAATTAATCCGGTCAAACAATAATAATTTCTTTAATAAATAACATTCAATTTTTGGATAAAAGTATTAACTCGTAAATGATACTCTCGATATAGTAATCAATTATTTATAATTAATCTGGTGAAACAATAATAATTTCTTTATTGCTAACAGGAAAAACCTATTAATTATTACATATTTATTGTCCTATGATTGTTTGAAATTTTGGTCAAACAACAATCTTATTAATTTTGACATAAATTACAAACAGACAACAATCTTAATATTCCTAAAAAATTAATTTATCTATAAGATACTACTTTAATAACATGATATTTAAACCAAATTGGTTTAGAACATAAGATATTAAAAAAAAAAGAATACCAAATTAAAATTTATTTTATTATGAATAATTATAACTATACGTTATTGTTGTTATTATTATTATTATTATTATTATTATTATTATTATTATTATTATTATTATTATTATTATTATTATTATTATTATTATTATTATTATTATTATTATTATGTAACCTTTCACCAAAAATTTGCAATGTTTTATGTCATTTAATGGCAATTTCATTTCAGCAAAATAAGACTAAATTGATTTTCATATGTTTCATACACTACTATCTACCGATATCAGTTTTGAAGGCGGTTCCACATGTCGTATAAGACTCGTTTCAAACCAGTCTTAAAATTGACGGTGTTGTAACTTTTTACTAAACGAGACTGGTTAAGAATCCAGTCCCGATCTTGTTTTGAAATAGCAAGACTGGTTTCGAACCAGTCTAAAAATGAAAACGGAACCGGTCTCAATTAAAATATGAATCAATTTCTTTTGTGTTTTGAACCGGTTTCAATTAAATTCTGAATCAGTTTCATTTAGTGTTTTGAACCGGTTTCAATTAAAATATGAACCGGTCTTGTTTAATGTTTTGAACCGGTCTCAATTAAATTTTTAACCAGTCTTGTTTAGTATCTTGAATCGGTTTCAAATAAAATTTGAATCAGTCTCGTTTAGTGTTTTGAACCGGGTTCAATTAAAATTTGAGCCAGTCTCGTTAAGTGTTTTGAACCGGTCTCAGTTAAATTTTTAACCAGTCTCATTTAGTGTTTTGAACTGGTCTCAATTAATGAACGATCTCCTTTCATTATTATGGATCACACACACACGCACGCGCTCGCACACACACAAACACACACATACATAGTGTTTCGGATCCTTTTTAATTATAGGATGATAATTATACAGAGATTACAGAGGGTTCGCAAACTTAATGAAGTTTGGCTTCAGTGAAGTACAGGGAAATATTGGTACTATTTCTATAGACAGGGGGGGTGCGCCTTTAACAGTCCAACTTTGTGAGAGCGCCCTTTAAGGCGTACTGTAACAACCTATTTATTTTATATTTTGAAAATATGGATTTAAAAATTTCTTTTTAATTAAAATACTTATTATACTTTTTCCCGAAAATCGGACAGAGTCTCCTCTGTTTTTCCGACTTTCCCAAAATTTAGTTTTGACCTATAACCTGCTCAAAACAGTTTTTCAATAACAACCAGACAGCCAGATATAGTATATAACATACCTAGACTCTTTTGACATCAAATATTAAAGTAGAAATTTTTAAGCTTTTGCAATTAAAACTAAATACCTCGAGCCACCAATTTTTCCAAAATACATATTGGAAATACATACATAATCCATAATTATACAAAATACATCGAATACTCAAATGTGGCCCGGTTTGACTCAAATTAATAAAACGACTCAATTCACACTTCCTGTGGGAAATGTGTTCCTGCTCAGCCTCGATATCTGCAAACTCAACCTGTACCTGTAGTGGTTGTAAGGGTGAGAATTGCACGAACTAGTAATTCATAATGCATGCCAAGTCATAAACAATTAGCAATTAACCAAATAATACAAATACATCACGCCCAATCACCTATCCACTGCAAACACAAACATCTCCAATGATTCGCATTTCCTAATTAATGTCAATTTCTATTCTATTTCCGTTCATTTAGCTTTCGACCCTCGCCTCAACTTAACCTCACAATTCATCTCCCACTCCTACTTTTACTCACATTCTTCCTATTTTATTAAGCTAACTAATTCTAATTCCTATCTCTCATTTCTCCATCTCATTCATCACATTCTCAACATTCTTATTTTTATTTCTTTTCATTTCATTCTTTTTCATTTCTTTTTACTTTTTCGGGATCTTTGTGGTTTCACAATAGCGTCCCATCCCGGGTACGACTTACGGATGCGTACGGATCCCCAAAGGCCGCACGTCTAACTCAACCACTGCGCACTCTTCCAAGGCGGCTTACGTTTCCTGCACCCGAGAGCGTGTCTTACATGGCCTGAATGCCACAAAATCCTTGGCTATGCGAGTTTGCCACTGCGACCCACCTTTGGTGTCGACTTACCGATGCGTACGGATCCCCAAAGGCCGCACGTCTAACTCAACCCTTGCACACGGAGCAGCTCACGACTTATTGCAGGTGTTGCGCACCCGCCTTACTGCACCCCACCGTATGCCTTCCAGGGTCCAAACCGCATACCAATATTCTCTTTTTCTTTTCTTTCCTTTTCCATTCTTTTCTTTTTATTCTTTTCCATTTTTATCAATATTAGTCCGCCCTCGCCTAACACCTTATTCTTCTACTCTCATTTTCCTCTTAACCAACTTATTTATTTTCCTAGCATTTTCTCACTCTCACCTAAGAACATATCCTATTTTCTTTCCATGTTATTTCCCCAATTTCTCTTCTAAGAGCTACCAATTAAGTCATGTTCTTACTCCTGCCCATGCCCACTCCTCTCCGTTCTCATTCAATATCTACAAGGCAACCTACACACGCCAACCAATATATCTAATACTTATATTATAATACATATCATTATCCAAATAGTTCACATAATTCAATGTATACATATCATTCCCATATTTTCAACAATTACACCTAATTCATGGCCTCAATTAGCCTTTAGCAAGTCACAACATAATTATCATAATGTGGTAGACCGACCCTCAGCCTACCCTTAACATACTCGGTCGACCAGATTAATCAATCTGACAGGTCATGCCTATACAGGCCGAGCGCTAGCCTTAGGACCCATCCTGGCACCTCGGGACCGACCACATGGGGCTTATCCCCCAAGGATTCCGAGCTAGGGGCGCGTGAGCCTAACTTGCTAACAGGGATAAGATTCTCCACTACAGGATAAGGATGAATGATTCATCCCACATCCTAAATGGGACACGTCAGCTGCCTTGCTGGCCCTCTGTACAAGCCCACAAGGTACAATGCCACCCCTATAAATAGCTGTCTCCAGCAAGGGGCTCTGGTACGTTCTCTCTCTCCCTAATTGCACATCTGCAGACATTGTGATTAGGGAAACCCTAGTTGTCCCAACTGGACCTCTAGCATACCTAAACTATCATACACTAACCTCAGTCCATTCACTAGTTCTTGGGTCTCTCTACACCTTTGAGCTAGGGGTACATCTGACACACCGTGTCCTAGACACGACATTGGCGCCGTCTGTGGGAATCTGATAAACTGTTACCCCCACTCAAAAAATGGTAAACCCACGTGGAAACGCCGCAAACAGCTCGCGCGACGCAAACCACCAGACCGGAAGGAACCGCCAGAGACTGGAAGAAGGCAGCGCTGACAATGGAAGAGATCTGGAAGGAAGAAATCCTCCCCACCAAAGCATGCCTTCGGTGAGACTGGAAATTCCATCCCGCAGCCACCACTCAGTACCAGCCCGAACTCACAGTGGTCCATACACCGTTCATTCTAGGCAAACAAACCCCAACCCCCCCAATCATGTACCAAACCACGGCTCCGGCCGCTCTTTTGACGCCCGTGTCTCCGGCGAAGAAAGGGGACACTCCCAAGGCCGAAGGGAAACCAAGCTTGAGGAAATAATCAAACAACAAGCCCAAATGTTGGAGCAGCAGGGAAGGGCCATAACAGAGCTCCAGCAGATCCACATGCAGGCGGTTGCTGCACGGGCAGTAGAAACAACCCCGGTAACTATACCAGCCCAGGATCCTCAAGGCCCCATCGCCCTTCCCCCACCACCTCCACTAAATCCAGCCCTTGCAGCCAATTATGAGACCGATGATAGCGCTCACCCGGGCCACCCCTTCACTCCGCGAATCATGGCTTATGAGACACCCTCCGCATTCCTCGGCCCCACCAGTGTAGCGAAATATAACGGGTTAACCGACCCCTTGGAACACATTTTATATTTTGAAGGCGCTATGAACTTTTATGATGGAGGAGATCTGATGAAGTGCCGAGCCTTTTCTATGACTCTGCAACCGCCTGTTTTGAGATGGTACTCGGCCCTGCCTAGGAACTTTGTTAACTCCTGGGCAGAAATGAAGAGAGTTTTCCTTAACAGATATACTGCTAGCTGCGTCCAGCCAAAGTCCGACCACGCACTAGCAGGTGTCATGCAACAACCCGAAGAACCCTTGAGAGAGTATCTGTCCCGTTTCCATTCCGAGGCAGGATCCGTCCCAAACCTTGAACCGAGCTTCTCGGTCTTCCTTTTTACTCAGGGACTTCAGAATGGAGACTTCAAAAACTCATTAGTAGGAAAACCGCCGAGGGATATGGCGGAGTTAAGACATCGTTCCACCAAGTTCATAAATTTGGAGGAATTCAGCAAATGGCAGAGAAACAGGGAAGAGGTGAGCGAGGGGAACCTTCTTCTCAGGGAAAGTCAAGAAGAGATGACAGAAGAGATGACAGAAGAGATGACAGAAGAGATGACAGGAGGGAGGAACAAAGAAGAGGACCCAGAGGGGACAGAAGGTTCAGTGCTCCCCGAGCAAAATTCGAGCAGTACACTCCCCTCACGGTCCCAAGAAGTCAGATACTGCAGGAAACAATGCAAACCGACCTTCGAATGGTAGAAAGACCTCCCCCCTTAAAAAGAAGTCAGCGCCAAGACCGTTCCAAGTTTTGCTCATATCATGGGGGATACGGGCATACTACAGACGAGTGCACTTGGCTAAGGGATGTCATCGAGCAACTAATTAGAGATGGGAAGTTACAACAGTACGTCAGGGAGGCACTCAACCGACATGCTCGAAGAAGAACCCCCTCCCCAGACAGAAACATCCGACCTCCAACCAGAGAAGCCAACCATAACACCAGTCAGCAACCATCTGATCCACAAAGAGTAGCCATGGTAGAAGCAACTACAGACCAATCCCCGCAAAACCTTAGAATCAACACCATAGCAGGAGGTTTCGCGGGGGGAGGAGAAAAGAGATCAGACAGGAAAAAATACATCAATCAAGTGCTCGCTGTCCATAACCATCCGATCCGAAAAAGAACCACAAAAAGTGTACCGATCTGTTTTTCTGATGAAGATCTAGAAGGGATCATCCCGGGTCACAACGACCCAATGGTCATTACTGCCCTGGTCGGCAACTATGAGGTCGCCAGGATATTTGTCGACCAAGGCAGTTCGGCAGACATCATGTTCTTGAACCTTTTTGAAGCCCTAAAGTTAAAAACTTCCAACCTAACCCCATTCGAGGGAAAGTTAATCAGCTTTACAAGGGACGCGGTGGTTCCTAAAGGACACATCCAACTACCGGTAACACTTGGGAACCACCCCTCGGCGAGGACTGAGATAATCAAGTTTCTTGTGGTCGATTGCCCATCAGCATATAATGCCATCCTCGGCAGAACATGCCTACAGGCTTTCGGTGCGGTCGTCTCGACCGTTCATCTGGCCATGAAATTTGAAGGCTCAGACGGAACCGTTGTAGCTATCCGAGCCGAGCAGGAAAAAGCTAGACTATGCTACAATGCTAGTTTAGCAAAACTCAAAAGCCCTGAAGAAATTCAGCCAAAGTTATGTTTGAATAAAGGAAATGTACTTTTGACAGATTTGGATGTCAGATCCGAGTTGGATGATACGAGACCAACCCCACAAGGTGAGTGGGAATTCATTGTGTTAGATGAAGAGCTCTCGAGCAGGAAGGTGAAGCTAGGGACCAACCTTTCGGAGACAATACGAGCAGAGGTTCTCGAACTTCTAAAGAAAAACAAGGACCTTTTTGCATGGACCTCGGCTGATATGCCGGGGATTGATCCAAACCTAATTTGTCATCGTCTCAGCGTTCACCCGACCGCCAAGCCAGTTGCCCAGAAAAAGAGAAGGGTAGGCACGGAGAAAGCTGCAGTAATTGAGGAAAAAGTGGCCGAGCTCCTCGCCGCCGGATTCATCCGAGAGGTCAACTACTCCGAGTGGCTTTGAAACACAGTATTGGTCAAAAAATCAAACGGGAAGTGGCGCATGTGCGTCGACTACACCGACTTGAATAAAGCTTGCCCAAAAGACCAATACCCCCTCCCCATTATAGACAAACTTGTGGACAACTCCGCTGGCTACCAACTCCTCTCCTTTATGGATGCATACTCGGGGTACAACCAAATCTCGATGTACCCTCCTGATCAGGAGAAAACAGCCTTCATCACCGAAAGGGCTACTTATTGCTACATGGTAATGCCTTTCGGATTGAAAAACGCTGGCGCAACCTATCAGCGGATGATGAACAAGGTCTTCTCGAGTTTGATTGGTCCTACTCTTGAGGTGTACATTGATGATATGATAGCCAAGAGCAAGAAAAAGGAAGATCATCCTCAGGACTTAGCAACCATACTGGAAAGAATCAGAAGGTACAACATGCGCCTGAACCCCGATAAGTGCACCTTCGGGGTTCCGGCTGGGGCCTTTTTAAGTTTCATGCTCACAGAGAGGGGCATCGAGGCCAACCCAGAGAAATGCCAAGCTATTCTGAACATGCATAGCCCATCTAATGTGAAGCAGGTCCAGAGGCTGACTGGTCGGATGGCAGCCCTCTCAAGATTCCTCCCTCAAGCAGCTAAAAAAGCCCTTCCGTGGTACCAACTTCTCAGAAAAAACAAAACTTTTCATTGGAATGACTCTTGCGAACAAGCATTTGCTGAGCTCAAGGAATACCTCTCGGCCCCTCCCGTCCTCACAAGTCCTCGGGAGGGGGAAACACTGTTTTTATACTTGTCTGTTAGTGAAACATCCGTTAGCTCGGCCCTGGTCAAGGACGACTCAGGGACCGAGCGACCCATCTACTTTGTCAGCAAGGCCCTCCAAGGACCCGAAATAAGATACTCCAAAATAGAGAAGCTCGTTTTTGCTTTGGTAATTGCTGCCAGGAGACTCCGGCAATACTTTCAGAACCACCCCATTGTAGTCAAAACAACTCAGCCGATAAGGCAGGTACTTCACCGACTTGACTTAGCGGGAAGGATGGTCCCTTGGTCCGTTGAGCTATCAGAGTTCGACGTCACTTACGAGCCGCGGAGAACTCTCAAGTCCCAGGTCCTAGCGGACTTTGTTTCAGAATTATCAGACCTTAACCATCCCAGCCAGCCCCAACCTTGGAAGATTTATGTTGATGGTTCCAGCCACAGTAAGGGGGCTGGGGCCGGAATAATCCTTGAAAATGCCGAGGGCATCAGCGTAGAGTATTCCCTCAAATTTGAGTTTCCCACCTCAAACAACCAAGCAGAGTATGAGGCGGTGATAGCCGGTCTGCGGATGGCCCACCAAATGGGGGCTTCAGAAATTGAAGTTTTCAGCGATTCTCAATTGGTTGTATCTCAGGTCAAAGGCGAATTTCAAGCAAAGGAACCAATTCTCCAAAAATACCTAGAACAAGTCAAAACCCTCTCAGATCTTTTTCCTCAGTTTTCCATCACTCACATCCCTAGGTCCTGCAATGGACGAGCTGATATTCTCTCCAAGCTCGCTAGCACTAAAGGCCCGGAAAACAACAAAAGCCTAGTCCAAGAAATTGTCCACCAGCCGAGTGTTGTTCTGGCATTATCTCTGACCACCGATTGGATGGACCCCATTAAGCAGTATCTTAAATTCCAAGTCCTACCAACCGACCCCAACCAAGGAAAAAAGATAGTCAGGCAAGCTGCTCAATATGCCATGATCGGGGACACTTTGTATAAACGGGGAATGGACTCCCCTATGCTGAAGTGTCTGAACCCTGCTGAAGCCGATCTCGTGTTGGCCGAGGTCCACGAAGGAATCTCGAGCCACCATGTAGGTGCAAAAGCTCTAGCCCGTAAAGTACTCCGAGCAGGCTATTACTGGCCTACACTCCTAAGCGATGCTTCAGAACATGTAAAGAGATGCAAGTCCTGTCAGCTTCACGAAAAAGATTTTCCAACGCCCCCCGACGGAGCTACACTCAATGATCGCTCCATGGCCCTTCTATCAGTGGGGCATGGACATCATGGGAAATTCAAAACAGCTCCGGGGCAGCTAAAGTTTGTGGTGGTCGCGATTGATTATTTCACAAAATGGGTCGAAGCCGAGGCTTTGGCCACAATTTCTTCAGCTAAAATCCAAAAATTCTTTCTTAGACAGGTCATCGCTCGTTTCGGTGTCCCACACACTCTAGTGACGGACAATGGTACACAATTCACAGCCAAGGTCTTTCAAGAACTGGTCAACCACTTCCACATTACCCACCATTTCTCATCGGTCAAACACCCGCAGACGAACGGACAGGCAGAAGCAGCAAATAAAGTTATCATTGACGGGTTAAAGAAGAGATTGTATGAAGCCGAGGGATCATGGGTTGACCTCCTCCCCGAGGTATTATGGTCAATATGAACGACCATTCACACCTCGACAAGAGAAACCCCATTTCGACTAACATATGGTTGTGAGGCTGTGTTGCCTATTGAAACTCGGATTCCCACCTTCCGAGTATCCGAACGTCCCGTAGAAGTGAACGATGGTTTGTTGAAAGAAGAGTTGACTCTCAGCGAGGAGATCCGATCGCTCGCGTTTGATCGCGAGAAAAAAGCAAAAGAAAGGCAGTCCCGAGAATACAACAAGTGGGTGGTTCCAAGAAGCTTTACTGTAGGGGATCTGGTCCTCAGACGAGCCGACATCGGCTTAAAAAACTCAAAAGAAGGAAAGTTGGCAAGGAATTGGGAAGGCCCTTACAGGGTCGTCTCAAAAACTGGCTCGGGGGCATACAGATTGGAGACACTAACAAAGCAACAACTGAACAACTCCTGGAATGCTACCAAGCTTAAACCTTACTACAGCTAATGGAGACCCACCACAACTCTTGCAAAGTTTCAACCCTGATTTTAAAATTCTGTTGTTTAGATTACATGTCATTTATTTCAGCACTTCTATGTTTATGTTACATTTGATTTTTATTGTTTGCAAGCAGTTCAAAAAAAGAGCTTAATGAAGATCTATCTTTTTCAGTCATTCATCTTGTCCTCTTACTGTTAACGTACTAACCATTTCCTCTCGGCTCGCCACTGAGACGAACTTGGGGGTTTATACGCATCCTTCCAACGAGGACTTATAAACTAACAATCACAAGTACTTTAGTAGATGCCCGGCTAAAAACTTAAACAGTTTTTGTAAGCCGAGGACCGAGGATCCCACCTTGGCCAAAGGTAGGAGATCCGAAATCTAAATAACAGTTTACAACGAAATAAAGAACAGTGCAAAATCTGAATGAAGGTAAAACATTTCATAAGGAATTCAAAAGCAATACCTGTTTAAACCGATCATATTACAGCATTCGGTACTTCGTCAAACAACATACAATAGTAGCAAATGGAAATACAAAAAAAAAAGAGAGAGATCTAGTCTTCATCCTCGGAAAGTGCGATAGTCGACCCATCGAAATCAGCTTCGTCTTCATTCTCCAAGTCCAAGGGGTTCGGGAGATTCGGCACTGCTAAGTCCACCTCCCTATCCTCGTGGGCATAGTCAATAATACGGTCACCGTCGACACCAAAATTGGGACTTGCACCTAACACTCGGATCCCCGGATTCATAAGGGACAATTGTTTAACAGCATTCACAAAAGAATCATTCACTGCATGATCCCAATTGAAGTGGTTCCGCTTGGCAGTAACCTTATGTTTCAAAGCTTTCCGACGAACCTTTGTCAACTCCCCCTGCAACCGAGCCACCACATTCTCAGAATTTGTCAACCGACCCTGCACACCCTCCAGCTCAGCAACCTTCTGCTGAGCTTCAGCCAATTTCTCTTGAGCAATATGTAGCAGCCTTCCCTTCTCAGCCTCCCTTCCACCAACATCCTCCAAAGCCTTTTGAGCAGTCTCCCGAGCTCTTTCAGATACTTCAAGTTTTTTCTGCAGGTCGGTGTTGGCCTCGGTCAGAGACTGAAGATTTGCCTCACTCTCCTTAATCTGAGTTAACAGATTTTTTGCTTGTTGGGCAGCAGCTTTCCTTTTCTCCTTTTTAGTAACCGAAAGTGTTGCGCTGATATCTTCGGCATGCTTACTAAGGTGGAACATGTAGCTAGCAGCCCTCAGCATATTTTTGCCCAATAAATCACAGTGACATTTCAAAGTTGCAGTCGTCTGGTTCGACAATCTCTTATCATCATTAGGAGTGTAAACCAAGTCAACAAATTTTTCCTTTAGCTTTTGAGCCCAAACAGTCTCCTCCTCGGGATCCGGAACGTCAAACCACAAATTACCCCTCTGTAGTGGTTTCAGAATCTCAACAACTTTGCCTTTACCCTTATCTACCCTAGCCCTTTTGGACAAAGGCACTCGGTCCTCCTCCTCTTCCTCATCCACCCGAGCGATAGACTTCCCAGTAACCACCTCCGCCACTCGAACAGATGGTGATCGAACATCTTGCACCACTTCAACTTCAGGTGACGCCACGGCCACCGTAACTGATCGGGTCGCTTCCGAGGAAACGGCTCCGCCAGAAGAGCCGACCGCTTCAACTTTTCTTGACTGAGCAAGCTCCCTTATACGTTTGGCAGCCTTGTTCTCCCTAGCCATCTTAACTGCAAATCAATTATACAAAGGGTTAAAAAAAGGTGCATGTACCAAGCTCGGCTTTCACAAGCTCTTGTGGAAAAATAATAATGTTCCTAATATCAACTTGGCCATTTTCTTTAAGATAGCTGAAGAAGGTATCGCATGTATGCCTCTCGTCGGCCGATAGTTCAGTTTCGTAGTGAAACTGGTAAAGTTTTGGGTGTCTGTTGAAAAAGTCAGATGACCAGGATAGAGGAAACCGAGGGTGATCATCCTCCATAAACCAGCACTTCCCCCTTCCGACAAATTGGTACTTGAAAAACAAAGGTTTAAAGGTTTTCCACGAATCAGTGTACTTAGCAAAGAGAGCATGGTCGTTGTGTGCCTTCAACGATACCCACAGTCTTTTGGTTGACCCTTTCTCAAAAATGTTTACTTGTGGTATGTATAACCATAGGAATGCTCGGAGCGAGCATGTCAATCGGCGAGCCTCACAAAATTTTTGAAACGCTCGGACAAACGCCCAACCACTAGGATGTAGTTGGGTGGGAGCCAGGCGCAGCCGCTGGAGTAGGGCCATCTCTAGGTCGGAAAACAGCATTTTAACACCCAGCCTTATCACAACCTCCTCGTACATAAAAAATTCTTTGCGATTCTCTTCGATCGCTGTACATACTCGATCATTGGCCGACGGAGGACTAATAGTGTATGATGTCCCCGTTTCATCCACAGGGCAAGGGAGTATGTTGGCTCGGATATGACTCAAGTTGCTGTTGATTAAGGTTGACGGCGTACCGAGCACCTCCAAATCAACCCAGTCATAGGCTCCAGAGTTCGGAGGCATAGGAAATTCATGAGGATGTGTAACGCACCGTCGAACCATACCTGGGGAAAGGGAAGTCTCGGCGTCAAAATCTACAAAATCAAAATCTTTAAACAACCTAACCCTAGGTTTATTGGTCCTATAGCCGAGCCTACTACACCTTCCCCTAACCCTTAAGGCTTTTCCCCAGAAGGGTTTTTCCCAAGTACGGATCGAGGGGCGGCGGGCCACTTGGGCCCGCTCCTCCGCCGCCTGATACTGTAACCTCCTACTCTCCTTTTCCTCAAAAGTCTGGGGAAATTCCACCGATAATGGCATCTCCGCCGTGGGATCCGCCATGCGATGGCGGAAGGGCGGTGGCAGGAAGTCTAGCAATTCCAAGTCAGAAGAAGATGAAGATGAAGAGGAGGAAGAATCCTCAATATCGCCTAAACCCAAAATTCTTGACAACTCCTCATACCATGACCAGTTAACACACATGATAAAAACTTAGGAAACCCAGAAAACACAGAAAGAAACTCTAAACCCAACAAGAGCCAGAAACCCAGAACCTAAGAAGATGAACAGTGCAAACAGAAAAAGGAAAAGATAGAAACAAGAACCAGAGAGCAAAATACCTGAGACTGGAAGAAGAGGATAGGCACGAACTGATTAGCACAACGAAGAGGAAGCAGAAGGCATCAAGAATGACAGTAGTAATGGCTTGAGAACGGTCAAAGGAATCTGAAATTCTAAAAGGAGAGGAAAACGCAGAGAGAGGAAGTGGGAGTCAGAAGAGAGAGTTTGGAAGAAAATGGAAAAAAGGAAGTGGAAAGGGTAGTTGAAGTTCAAAAAGAAACTTCCCTCCCACGTTTCAGTTAATGGGCCTGATGGCAGAAGCCCAATTCCACATTGAGCCACCCAAAAAGCCACGTGGCGCACAATCAGTGGAAAGAAGCATTTAAAAAACCCAAAAGGCAACATGCGTAATAATGACGCTTCTGAGACAACCAGCACGTGTCAGCAGAAGGACACTCAAACGTCGCCTCAGTCAGTCGAAGGGACAGCGAGGCACTATGAGCTGTCCTGAACTCATCGCTATACCTAATACTCGGCACCTTCAAAAGACACCTTCGAAGAACTCTCAGCTCGGCTCAAGACTCAAAAAGTCTTACCGAGCTAGGGGGCTTATGTGGAAGACCGACCCTCAGCCTACCCTTAACATACTCGGCCGACCAGATTAATCAATCTGACAGGTCATGCCTATACAGGCCGAGCGCTAGCCTTAGGACCCATCCTGGCACCTCGGGACCGACCACATGGGGCTTATCCCCCAAGGATTCCGAGCTAGGGGCGCGTGAGCCTAACTTGCTAACAGGGATAAGATTCTCCACTACTGGATAAGGATGAATGGTTCATCCCACATCCTAAATGGGACACGTCAGCTGCCTTGCTGGCCCTCCGTACAGGCCCACAAGGTACAATGCCACCCCTATAAATAGCTGTCTCTAGCAAGGGGCTCTGGTACGTTCTCTCTCTCCCTAATTGCACATCTGCACACACTGTGATTAGGGAAACCCTAGTTGTCCCAACTGGACCTCTAGCATACCTAAACTATCATACACTAACCTCAGTCCATCCACTAGTTCTTGGGTCTCTCTATACCTTTGAGCTAGGGGTACATCTGACACATTGTGTCCTAGACACGACACATAACATTTAACATACATGTACAGGCATACAAGTTATTTTCTTAAATAACATATTCCAGACATTATAATATACCATAGTTTATAGTAATTATTTCCTAATATCAACTACACAAACCAATTAATCTCAACACGCACACACATACTAGTTACACAACCACCGTGCGGCAATAAACCCCTTACCTTAAAATAAATAGATAGAGTGAACCTTAACCGGGTTAGGAGTCCTAATGCAGGAGGGTTGTCGATTGAGTCTAATGTTCGCAATGGTTGGTTGGAGAGATGTCAGAGCCCAACAACACACTAAATTGAGTAGCTTTATGAGCTCCCCTCTTATCCTATATGGTCCGAAGCTTCTAAGAGTGTGGAGGCCCCATGTTGCTCTTGAAACATTGAGGCAAGAAACAATAACAATAATAATAATAATAAGTAATGATAATACTAATGCCTAAATCATAAGAGGAAATGGAAGGATTGAAAGGAAAGAGAGAGAGGCTTGATTAACTTACCCCCCAAATGCTTCAAAGAGAGAAAATAGAGAAGTAAGAGTTGATGATGATGATGTTGCTAATTGGAAGAAGGAAGTAGAGACCTTGATGGTGCCTTAATGGAGGTTGAGAGCTGTCAACCTTGAAGATCAAAGGGGGTTTAATTTGGTGCCCTAGGTCTTGCAATAGGAAAGAGATGGAGAGTGGGGGATGATGTTGGTGGATTCAATTTATAGAGGGGAAAGAGTGTTTGATGATGTTCCCTAAGCTTGAAGCTTGAAGCTTGGACATTAATGGAGGTAGAGAGGGAAAGAGAGGGAGCCCTAGCTCCATGGAAGAGGAAGGAGATGAATGGGGGAGGAGGAGGGTTCGAATATGAGTGAGGGAGAGGGTGTTTGGGAGTGTATAATGGGGTTTTGGGGTGGGAAATGGCGAAAATGCCCTTAAAAACGCGTTCTCAGTGTTGCAGATCGCAGAATTTTCGATTAAGCGAAGCATTTTCGCTTAAGCGAAGCCCTTACAGTGATACCATGGAACCTATTTCGCTTAAGCGAAATCTACTTGCTTAAGCGAGCTCTTGAGGTGTTGAAACTGTGACATTTTCGCTTAAGCGAAATCCTCAGGTACTGCTACTTCATTTTTCTATTTTTCAGCAATTTTCTCCATACTTCAAACAGCCATAACTTCTTCGTTCACCGTCGGATCTTGCTCAAATTTGACGAGAAACTTCCTAAAAATCATACCTTCATATCTAACGGTGTAAATTTTGTTTTGAGTCCTAAATCTTTTATTTTGATTTTCTAACCTACGTTATGTTTTAGTACCAAATTATCTATTTTTCTGGCCTGTTCCTAATTCCACTTTAATGCTCCTTTCTTTTCCTAAACCAATATCATTATTGTTAATTTTTTTCTAATGCTTGAACACTTATTTTAATACCTATTTATGATTTTATTATTATTATCTCAATTATCCCAACTATTACTAATTCATTTGCACTTAGGTTTAAAATTTGGGATGTTACACGTACAAATACTACAGATGATACAAGTAAATGGGTACTGTCAGTACTACTTCTACTGTGGTGAGGTGCGCCTTTGATAGTCCAGCTTTGTGAGGGCGCCCTTTACACCAGAGGTTGGAGTCACAACTTGTAAAGCATTGGTCATGGTGATGAAAGCTGCCACGTTGGTGCAATGACTACAGTGATGAAACAGTTGTTGTAATGGTTGTTGAGGTGTGCACTCTGCAGTTCACCTCTTTCTTTCTCCCGTTTCTCATTATTACTTCTCTTCAATGTTCTTTCTCTGAGACTTGGAGAAGAGAACCAGTGTGTAATGTGTTTGTGTTGCTGAAGCTCTTGATTGAGTTGGTTTTGATGAGTTTGAAGGGAGTAGGAGGCGTGCGCTCTGTTGCTTGCCTTGGGGGCCTCCTTCTCCTTAAATACTCTTCTTTCACTCGTGTTCTTCTTCCAAGTTGCAGAGAGAAGAACTTGTGTTTTGTCTATTGTTACTGTTGCTCTGGTGTGTTGTTGCTATTGAGATGATCACTTGATGCCAATGGAGGATGAAGCTTCCTCTATTTATAGTGCCATCTTTTACCCGTTGGTTATTAGTTTTCCCTTTTACCCACTGGTCCATGCCACTTTTCCACCTTGGTTTGCTGCATATTCCTTCTTTATCAGGTGGAGTTTTTTTCTCTTTACCATTCTGGGCATTGGCATTTAATGGCTACAGGGAGGAAGGGGTGAAAGTCATGCCATTCTTGGCTTTGACTTGGGAAGGACCAATGAGGTAAGCAAAGATTCCCTCTTGGCTTCCTGCACAAGCCGTTGAAGTCTTAGGAAGTTGGGTTGCCTTTGTTCGTACGTGTGCGCTCTGGGGTGGGTGCGCTCTGCATATGGCTTTATGCCCTGAGCGCGCCTTCCTTTACTGCTGCTATTTCTCTGACATCTTGTGGCTGTAGTAATGCATTTGAGGTCATCCCCTTTTGGCCATGTTTCCTGGGCGTCTCTTCTTCTTGACAGGTGAACGCCTAGAGGTGGCGCTCTGGCACTAGGGGTAGGTGCGCTCTACTTGCGGCTTAATGCTCTGGGCGCATCTCCCATCATCACCGCTGTTTCCTTGAGTACTATGGCTACAGAGGCGCTTTTGACAGCACGTTCTTTCTGGTCACATTACCAGGGCGTCTCTTCTTCTTGTTGGGAGAGCGTACAGGGGATGTCTGACACATGCCTTGTCCAGAATTTTATTTGTTTGGTAAATTTGGGCCTTGTCATAGAATTGGGCCTTGCTAATGGGTCACCAATTTTTGGGTATCAACAAAGCTAGATAAAAAAAACACATGGATAATAAAGCTAACAAATAATAATTGAGGCATAGGTAAATACTAAAATTATATTATAAAAATCACATTATATCTACTGGTTTGATCAAAATAGACAAGTATATATGTATATATATATATACACATGTTGGAGAGTGCCCTAGTGGCAATCGTATTTTCTCTTTTACTTGTACTTATTTCATGTTTATGGATTATTACTATTAATAATAATGAGGCATTTCATTTATTATATTTATACTTTAATTGTTTAATTAAAATAGATGTAATAAAGTCCTTAGGATTATAAGTTCAATGTCATAAGAATATCAAGTACATGACTTGATAGTGAGATCTTATTGATTGATAATTATCCTTAAAGATTCCCTAGTCGAGTATTATAGTTAATAAGGACAACTATAATACATCGAGACTAGTATGTGGCAGACTGATGACTGTATCTCACCGGTCATGGATATGGGATATCAAGTCTTCACATAAGTACACATTGGGACAATTGTGTACTGGATTGACCCGCCATGAGAATGTTACATGGGTTATTAAGTGAGTGTCATAAGCGATTCTCATAGTGACAGTGGTGTACATGGTCCTTCGACCTGAAGTCGCTACGGTTCCCAACATGAGGAATTATATGCTTTCACGCAATCAAACGTCATCTTTAACCAGGTGATCATAACGGTTGTAGTCGGGTATATGACAAATCATGTAGAGGGATGTGAGTGACGTAGATGGGATTTGTCCTTCCTTATCAATAGGAATTATATCTCTGGGCCCCTTGATTGAGTGAGACGGTGAAATGTATGGTCATACTCAAGACAGTCAATATGAGATATTGACGAGACTTGTTTAGACGCGTCTACTCAAGGATCAAGAAACCATAGGTTACACTATTCATGGGTGACACGTCCATGCCATGAGTGTAACTATGATATTTGGACAAAGGGATTAAACTAGATACCGCTCATTGCTTGTAAAGTTAAAATGTGATTTTAACATTACTACCAACATTACAGGAACCTATGGGGTCACACACTAAGAGCAGATAAAATTGGAGATATCGCATTTTATAAAAATACAATAGTTGTATTTTTATAAAATTAAATCTTTCTGATATGATTAAGATATGATTCGTTTTATCTTTATGTATAAGATATAAATTTGATTTTATCTTCTACATATAAGATAGAATTCGAATTTATCTCCTAAAAAACCCAACCAGTTGGTCTCATAATATTATAAATAATATTATTAGCTTTAGGGGTTTTTTAGATGTGTGAGACACAGAACGACAACCCTAGCCGTCATATCAGAGAGTGAGTGATACACAGACTCTCTCTTCTCTGCTAGCACTGAGAAGAGAGACGTGAGCACTGAGAAGAGAGACGTGACTCCAATTGGGAATTTGTTCATGTGGATACCAATAGAGGCACAACACATTGATGTGCTCGTGATTGACGAAGCGTTCGTGATAAGATTCGTTGGTCTCCTCTCCCTGCAAAAGGTAATTTTATTCCCTATCTCAAATCATGCTTTCACATGGATCCTGGATGGAAATAGGATATAATTTTTTTTATTATTTTCCGCTGCGTTTGTCGCATCCTATTTCCTAACAGTGGTATCAAAGCCACTTGTGAAACCATGATTTGATTATTTTTGATTAAACATGTTTTAATATGATTATGATGTGTTTGGTTTAATCAAAAATTAAAATTAAAATTAAAAAAAAAACACATGTTTATGTGTTTGCGCCGCATGAATTCACGAATTCACCCAATTTGGTACATGTTGATACATGTTTGCGCCGCATGATACCCAGCCAAGAATTCACCGTTGGCACATAACAAATTGTGCCGCATGAACTTAACGTATCAGTTTTGTTGCACAGTATGAACACAAAGTCTTGTTGCGCTATTCATGAGCCGTATGAACACTGCTCTATTCATGATCAAAACGTTGGCAGTAATCTTTTTTTTTTTTTTTTTTTATCATACACGTGATTGAATCCTTGGCAAGGCAAATAGGAATTTGATTCCTTGGCTGGCCTTATTGTAACAATTTTTTTTTTTATCAAGAGTTGATACGTTATTATTTTATCAAGAGTTGATAAAATATAATTTTTTTTTATAATTCGTAACAAACATAATTTTTAATAAAATAATAATGTATTTTATTTAATATGTTGTTTGTTGTATGGTGAATGGTCATGGCCTCTTAGATCGTTTCGCGTCTTGTGTATGTTTTATTTTCTTTTGGTTTATTTTTAAATACGGCCTGCGTGTCGTGCCTCTCTCTATATTCAATATGTATTTCTTTTCTCATCTAAATCCCCTCATGAACGAGGTTTCTATTTGTAATATTTTTATTAAAAATTGCGAAAGACTTGAAGATGAAAAAGGAAAGGAGATTTAAGGAAGGCTCTTGGAGAAGGACCGGTGCATACATTCAAGGAATGCTCTTGGAGAAGAAGCTATGCGTTTAGGATCTTTGTTTTAATTCACTCATTGGCTTGGGTGAATTAGTTTTTTTTTCTAGGCCATGACCATATCATGTAGTTTATAATTATAGTATGTATGTGATGCATGTTATCGTTATAATGTATGTTAATGTAAGATAAAATAGGTGAGATCACTTAAATATAAAACCCCTCAAACTGAAATATTAAGTTATATGCCTTCCAATGCTTGACACTCGTCTTGATTGATGTCGTTTTGAATGTGGGCCTGCTAAAGTAGAGTACGTTTATCTACATTGGTCAGACGCGAAGGAATAAATGTAATATTCGTTATGTCAACCATTGGGTCTAACTTAAATGGATGGTTCAATAGGATTGAAGATCTATGGGCAAAAGAATTGGGTATAAATTAATAAGTTAATTTTGAATAAATGTTATTCACCCAATTGATCCAAGAGTCACATGAGATGTGATTGGGAAAGGGTTCCTTACCTAAATAATCTAATTTTGGGTGATCAGCTAAAGTTGACTCATGATAAGATGAAATATGGATCTTGGTCCCACTAGAAAATCTTGCGCTGAGATTTTCCGAGTCAATATTGAGGGTTATTGATTTGAGGAAAATAGTGGGAGTAATATTTAATGAAAGTCCTTATTAAATATTTAAATAAACATGATTTTAATTCTGCTTTTATTTTGTTGTTAGATCACCATGGCTTCAAACAATTCAAATAACTTATCGCTGCGATCGGTCCTTGAGAAGGACAAGCTGACGGGAATTAATTTCCTGAACTGGTATCGAACCCTAAGGATTGTCCTTAGGAATGAGAAAAAGATGTATGTGCTAGAGCAACCGCTCCCTGAAGCACCCCCCCCCCCCCCCCGCTAATGCACCGGCTGCTGAGCGGAATGCTTTCCGTAGGCATCAAGATGATGCCTTAGAGGTTGGAACTCTCATGCTTGTCACTATGACCCCTGACCTTCAGAAGGTTCACGAGAACATGAGTGCGTACGATATGATTGTACACCTTAAGGAGCTCTATCAAGGGCAAGCAAGGCATGAGTGTTTTGAGGTCACAAGGTCCCTTTTCACTTGTAAGATGACAGAGGGAAGCCCAGTTAGTCATCATGTAATCAAGATGATTGGTTATATTGAGAACATTGAGAGGATGGGTTTCCCACTAGGTCAAGAGTTGGCCGTTGACTTAGTTCTGCATTCCTTACCACAGAGCTTTAGTCAGTTTGTCATGAATTACAACATGAACAACATTGACAGCACTCTAACTGAATTGTTAGGGAAGTTGAAAACTGCTGAGCATGATATCAACAAGGGAAAAACTGTATTGTTGGTTCAAAATGGAAAGGGCAAAGGTAAGGCCAAAGGGAAAGCACAAAAACCTAAGGATAAGGGCAAAGCTAGAGTAGCTAAGGCTCTTAAGCCTAAAGGTGGGGTGGCTAAGGAGGGAAATTGCTTCCATTGTAACAAGGAGGGACATTGGAAGAGGAATTGCCCAGATTACCTTAAAGAGAAAGAAATGAAGAAAAGCGGAGCCTCTTCTTCAGGTATTTTTGTTATAGAAGTTAATTTTTCTGCTTCAACATCATGGGTATTAGATACTGGATGTGGATCTCACATTTGTGTTAATGTGCAGGATCTAAAAAGGAGTAGAAGATTAGCTAAAGGTGAAGTCGAACTGCGAGTTGGAAATGGAGCAAGAGTTGCCGCCATTGCTGTTGGAACTTGTAGTTTAACCTTACCTAGTGGATTAGTTTTAGAACTAGAGGATGTTTATTGTGTACCTGCTATTCGTAGGAATATTATTTCAGTTTCATGTTTAGACAAAGTAGGTTTTTCGTTTTCAATAAGGAACAAGTGTTGTTCCATTTATTTGAATGAGATGTTTTATGGCAGTGCACAATTAATAAATGGTCTTTATTTGTTAGATCTTGATCATCCAGTCTATAACATTAATGCTAAAAGGTTTAAATCAAATGATACAAACCAAACTTTTCTTTGGCATTGTCGTTTGGGCCATATAAATGAGAAATGCATTTCTAAGCTTCATAAAGATGGATTCTTAGACTCATTTGATTTTGAATCTTATGAGACATGTGAGTCTTGTTTGTTGGGCAAGATGACAAAGGGCCCATTTACTGGCAGCAATGAACGGGCTAATGAACTTTTGGGACTCATACATACAGATGTATGTGGGCCTATGAGTTCAAATGCTAGAGGAGGTTACCCGTACTTCGTCACATTTACTGATGATTTTAGTAGATATGGGTATGTATATCTAATGAAATACAAACATGAAACCTTTGAAAAGTTCAAGGAATTCAAGAATGAAGTACAAAATCAACTTGGCAAAAGTATTAAAGCCCTTCGATATGATCGAGGTGGTGAATACCTTAGCCAAGAGTTCGATGACTATCTAAAAGAGTGTGGTATAGTATCTCAACTCACTCCTCCTGGAACGCCCCAGTGGAATGGTATTTCAGAAAGGAGAAACCGAACCTTGTTGGAGATGGTTAGGTGTATGATGAGTCAATCGGACCTTCCAATCTCTTTTTGGGGACATGCTCTACTTACAGCTGCTTTTACACTTAACCGATCCCCATCGAAAGCGGTTGAAAAGACACCATATGAGATATGGACTGGGAGGCGTCCTAGTATGTCTTTTCTCAAGATTTGGGGTTGTGATGTTTATGTGAAACGTCTACTTTCTGATAAACTTAGTCCCAAATCTGACAAATGCTACTTTGTAGGATATCCCAAAGAAACTAAGGGATACTATTTCTACAATCCCACAGAAGGCAAAGTGTTTGTCGCTCGCACGGGCGTGTTTCTTGAAAGAGAATTTCTCTCTAAAGGAAATAGTGGGAGGAAAATAGATCTTGATGAGATTCAAGAATCCCAAAGTAGCCAAGACCAAGCGATGGATGTTGAGCAAGTTCCACAAGATGTTGTGGATGTACAACCTGCTCAAGTTACACAAGTTTTGCGTAGGTCAAGTAGGATTCCTCTTCAGCCAGAGAGATATGGATTTCTCTTGACTCAAGAGGATGACATTATCATTTTTGATCAAGATGAACCTACTACTTACCAAGAGGCTATAAACAGCTCTGACTCTGAGAAATGGCTTCAAGCCATGAGATCTGAGATGGAGTCCATGCACACCAACCAAGTTTGGATCTTGGTTGATCTACCTGATGGGGTAAAACCAATTGGGTGCAAATGGGTTTTCAAGAAGAAGACTGACATGGATGGTAATGTACATACCTTTAAAGGACGATTGGTTGCTAAAGGTTTCAAACAAGTTCATGGTATTGACTATGATGAAACTTTTTCACCAGTTGTCATGCTTAAATCCATTAGGATCTTGCTTGCTATTGCAGCATTTCATGATTATGAAATCTGGCAGATGGATGTCAAAACTGCTTTCCTTAATGGAAATATTTTATAGGATGTGTATATGACACAACCTGAAGGTTTTGTTGATCCAAAGGATGCTGGAAAGGTTTGTAAGCTGCAACGATCCATTTATGGATTGAAACAAGCTTCTAGGAGTTGGAATATTCGGTTCGATGATGCAATCAAACAATTTGGTTTCATCAAGAACGAAGAAGAGTCTTGTGTGTATAAGAAGGTTAGTGGGAGCGCAATTGTCTTTCTTGTGTTGTATGTGGATGACATACTACTCATCGGGAATGACATTCCTACCTTACAGTCTGTTAAGACTTGGTTAGGGAATTGCTTTTCTATGAAGGATTTGGGTGAAGCAACCTATATATTAGGCATCAAGATTTATAGAGATAGATCAAGGAGATTGCTTGGCCTAAGTCAAAGTTCGTACATAGACAAAGTGTTGAAACGGTTCAACATGCAGGATTCCAAAAGGGGATCTTTGCCAAAGTCACATGGTATAACCTTGTCAAAGGAACAGTGTCCTTCCACTAAGGAAGAAAGGGAACGCATGGATAGAATTCCATATACATCTGCAATTGGATCTATCATGTATGCCATGATATGTACTCGACTTGATGTTTCGTATGCTTTGAGCATGACGAGCAGATACCAGTCAGATCCAGGTGAAGGTCACTGGACAGCAGTGAAGAATATCCTAAAGTACTTAAGAAGAACTAAGGATGCTTTCTTGGTATATGGAGGTGAAGATGAGCTGGTTGTAAAGGGCTACACCGACGCTAGCTTCCAGACTGATAAGGACAATTTCAGATCACAATCTGGATTTGTATTTTGTTTGAATGGTGGGGCTATATGCTGGAAGAGTTCAAAGCAAGAGACTGTAGCTGATTCTACAACAGAAGCTGAGTATATAGCTGCATCAGAAGCATCAAAGGAAGCGGTTTGGATTAAGAAGTTCATAATTGAACTTGATGTTGTTCCTAGTATTGAGTTTCCAGTGGACCTCTATTGCGACAACAATGGAGCCATTGCGCAAGCTAAGGAACCGAGATCTCACCAGAAATCAAAACATATACTTCGGCGTTTTCACATCATTCGAGAGATAATTGACAGAGGAGATGTGAAGATATGCAGAGTTTCAACAGATGATAATATTGCTGATCCACTGACTAAACCTCTTGCCATAAAAAAGCATGAGGGACATGTTAGGGCTTATGGTATTAGATACATGAACGATTGGCTCTAGTGCAAGTGGGAGATTGTTGGAGAGTGCCCTAGTGGCAATCGTATTTGCTCTTTTACTTGTACTTATTTCATGTTTATGGATTATTACTATTAATAATAATGAGGCATTTCATTTATTATATTTATACTTTAATTGTTTAATTAAAATAGATGTAATAAAGTCCTTAGGATTATAAGTTCAATGTCATAAGAATATCAAGTACATGACTTGATAGTGAGATCTTATTGATTGATAATTATCCTTAAAGATTCCCTAGTCGAGTATTATAGTTAATAAGGACAACTATAATACATCAAGACTAGTATGTGGCAGACTGATGACTGTATCTCACCGGTCATGGATATGGGATATCAAGTCTTCACATAAGTACACATTGGGACAATTGTGTACTGGATTGACCCGCCATGAGAATGCTACATGGGTTATTAAGTGAGTGTCATAAGCGATTCTCATAGTGACAGTGGTGTACATGGTCCTTCGACCTGAAGTCGCTACGGTTCCCAACATGAGGAATTATATGCTTTCACGCAATCAAACGTCATCTTTAACCAGGTGATCATAACGGTTGTAGTCGGGTATATGACAAATCATGTAGAGGGATGTGAGTGACGTAGATGGGATTTGTCCTTTCTTATCAATAGGAATTATATCTCTGGGCCCCTTGATTGAGTGAGATGGTGAAATGTATGACCATACTCAAGACAGTCAATATGAGATATTGACGAGACTTGTTTAGACGCGTCTACTCAGGGATCAAGAAACCATAGGTTACACTATTCATGGGTGACACGTCCATGCCATGAGTGTAACTATGATATTTGGACAAAGGGATTAAACTTACACATGTTCATTGGTCACAGTAAAAGGTTTAGTCAAATCACAGACATTCCTGTCACTTGGGTAGCAATGATGTGTTGCTAGATACCGCTCATTGCTTGTAAAGTTAAAATGTGATTTTAACATTACTGCCAACGTTACAGGAACCTATAGGGTCACACACTAAGAGCAGATAAAATTGGAGATATCGCATTTGATAAAAA
Source organism: Crotalaria pallida (assembly GCA_037953625.1). Lineage (NCBI taxonomy): Eukaryota > Viridiplantae > Streptophyta > Magnoliopsida > Fabales > Fabaceae > Crotalaria > Crotalaria pallida. The sequence continues at coordinate 112,299,784 of CM075652.1, read as the reverse complement.
TACAATAGTTGTATTTTTATAAAATTAAATCTTTCTGATATGATTAAGATATGATTCGTTTTATCTTTATGTATAAGATATAAATTTGATTTTATCTTCTACATATAAGATAGAATTCGAATTTATCTCCTAAAAAGCCCAACCAGTTGGTCTGATAATATTATAAATAATATTATTAGCTTTAGGGGTTTTTTAGATGTGTGAGACACAGAACGGCAACCCTAGCCGTCATATAGAGAGTGAGTGATACACAGACTCTCTCTTCTCTGCTAGCACTGAGAAGAGAGACGTGACTCCAATTGGGAATTTGTTCGTGTGGATACCAATAGAGGCACAACACATTGATGTGCTCGTGATTGACGAAGCGTTCGTGATAAGATTCGTTGGTCTCCTCTTCCCTGCAAAAGGTAATTTTATTCCCTATCTCAAATCATGCTTTCACATGGATCCTGGATGGAAATAGGATATAAATTTTTTTTTTTATTTTCCGCTGCGTTTGTCGCATCCTATTTCCTAACAATACATACATACTATGTAGTGAAAGAAAAAGCCCGCTACAATATACATAGAGATTATAGAGTATGCCTACACAAAAGTCTTTTCTAGAGAAATAATATACCTAGAGCAAGATAAGAAATAATTCTAGGAAATAAACTGCAAATTCTTCTTTAAGATCATCAAGTTGTTTGCGGCTATATTCTTTGATGGAGTTTCAATCATCAAAGTACTATAACCAAGAAATAACATAACCAATTTTAACGATAATATAACCAATATAATTTAATGATAATAATGTAATAAATTGAATTACAAACCGTTTGAGGAATCTTATTAGCCTCATGATGTTGCACAATCTCCTTCATAAATTTCATTACATAATACCCATAATAAATCCCATTTGTTTGTTGAGGAACCTATAAAACACAAATAAACACAAAACACGGAACAAAGTAGCATCATACAATCCAGGGAACAAATCAATTGGAACAACCTTGGTGAATCTCATGTAACTAGCTAGTCTATTCAACAGTATATCATATCATCACTAAAACAGTGAACAAACCAAAAGGAACAAAACAAGGAAACAAACTAGCATCATACAATCTAGGGAATAAATCAAATGGAACAAACTTGGAAATTTTATGCAACTAGTCTATTCAAGATTGAGTATATCATGTCATTAAAACTGAGAACAAAGTAAAAGAAACAAAGCAAGGAAACAAACAAGCATCATATAATCCAGGAAACATAAAGTAGTCTATTCAAGATCATCAGTTTCTATCATCTCATTAAAACCAGCAGGGAACATAAATTAGTGTTGGGATTCTGGCAAGTGTACCAGATCGTACAAGTAATATAGACAATGAAGTCCGAGTATCGTATCCAAGGGAGTGACCGTGTAATTAATTCCACCTAATTAATATTACTTAGTGAACGAGACAAAGTATTTATGAATTTGTAAATAAAAACAGAAATTAAACTAAATGACTCTTTGACAAGGGGAAAGGCAGGATGTAGTTTGGATGCAGGTTCTTAAATATTCTATAACAAATTAATTTATTTTCCTTGAATTCCGAAGTGGTTTTGCAAAATTAGATAACACCTAATGTCTCAGCGTGTTTCTATATTTTAGAGATTAATCTCCCGATGATGTCTCAAGGGAGCCTTAAAACCTAACCCTTTCATTAAGTTCAGTCAAAACCTTTTTTTTTATAAAATTACCCAATTCATAGAAAACATGTCTGTGCCTATGCAATTGAGTTGTTTGATTAATGACTAAATCCTAAATTCATATGTCTATTCATAAAGGATTTTCAAAAGTCATGAAACAGCTTCTTTCATGAGAAACAAATAAGAACAATCAAACACAGAATTTAATAACGGAAAATAAGATTAATTTATTACTAGAAATATTGAAAAGGTTCCATCCATCTACTCCTACATCCCAAGGATTGAATTAGTTCATACTTACAAGAGAAAACACAATAAACTTGATAAAAATAATTACCATGAATCCTTGAGCTAACTTCGTGTTCTTCACAAAAACCTCCAATACTTGTTCCTTCTCCAAGTCTCAAATCCTAATTTACTATTATTCTATGGAGTTGTATGAGTGTCTCTCCTTTTGGAATGAATCTTAATCCTATTATTATATAGATAAAAACTAACCTAATTTTCAATCTAATGTGATAAGATTTTTATTTGAATAAAACTAATCCTAAATCTGAATATAATATGATAAGATCCTATTAGAATAAGCTAATCTTTAAGAATCTTATTTAGAAATAGAATTCAAAATTAAAATCCTTCTAAAAACCCGTATTTGTGTCTGACAGAAACTTCGGCACTGATTTTGACCCCCAAGATGGACGAATTTGAGCAAGGCTATTTCTTGAAAAGTTGTAGATCTTTTCCTTAGCTTTAAAATGATATATAGATTGCCTCATTAGGATAAGCGTAGATCAAGTTATGATCAAAACAACGAACAGTGTCACTTTCTCGCATTTTGCACGCCCAGGCGTGAAAATCCTGCGCCTTGGCGTGAATCTGTTTGGAAAAATCAACCAAATGTACCACATTATTGGCCAGTTGACCCCAACCCGCGCCTGAGCACGTGGGACCTGCGCCTGGGCGCCACGATCAACTTTTCTTCATTTTTTTCCTCCTTTTCTTCCCAATTCAAGTATCACGCTCTCATTATTCGTTCCTTTGCAAAAATCATTGTTTTAAGAGCTTAAATACCTAAAAACAAACCAAACACATCAAAAGGTTCCGGAAATCTTATATAGACAAAATTCCATTGTTTTATTCCAATTTACTCAAGAAACAAGCCACTTACTTGTAAAAAGGAGACAAAAAAGGTACAAAAACATCACATATTAGACCGCAACCACACCCCTAAACTTAGCATTTTGCATGTACCTGGCAAAAGTAAAACAAAAATTCAGAGCCTAAGATTCTCCCCTCTCAAGGTATAGCAACCTAACCATAAATTCCAACTCACCTACCCAAGATACCTTTCTTCACTAGCAAATCACCGCAATGAAAACTAGTTGAAAAACAAACTCAAAGTGAGCAAAAGATTAGTGACCACACCACCTCTCAATATCTCTCATGTGTATGGGTAATAATTATCAATTCACTCAAGTTCAAACAATGAAAGCATGTTACCATAAGCTTGACTATAGACCTACATCTCCACTGAATTTATTGCAAACATGCACAAATCATAAGGTCTTTATTTGGTTGTAACGGGGCCATGGCTAAAAGTGTCAGGTGGGATAAAAGAATAAAAGGATAAACAAATGGCTTAATCAATGAAATCACAACACTTCCCTTTTAAATTATGAAATGAGCAATACGGTAACTACACAATCACGACTCAATTCACTTGATTTTTCCTTTTCTTTCTTTTTCTTTTTCTATTTCTATTCTCTTCTTCTTTTCAAATTTTTTTAGCACATTTGTTTCTCTTTCTTCTTCTTATTTTTTTTAGAAGAAGAGAAATAGAAACATCAAATTTTCAGCACTTACACTTTCACCAATTTCTAACATTCATCTTAATTGCTCATTCATAAATTCAAAGGTACTTCACAAGAATAATTCAATTTATGTAGGGTACCAAAGAAAATCATTATATCTCATCAGGCTCAAATTGGGCAACTAAGGGAACATCATGTCTCAAAATATATTGAAGGCCACAAAAACACAAACCTAAGTGCCTTAATCATGTTCATGCATGCAATCAATTGTCAATTTTGAAAAGGTCACAAGTCAAGTTCTAGAACAAACAATCAAAGCGAACAACACTCATGAAAGAAATAGGAGTTTCATCACAATATTCATTAAACATTACTCCTTCAAGTGTATAGGCTCAAAATCTCACTGGTTAAGGTCAATTCACTAATCAATCATTCACAACAAATTTGTCAAACAACTAATTTTCAAAAAAAAATTCAAAGCTAAATCCAATTAGTATCTGGGTAAAACAAGTCGGAAATCACAATCAAGCATTTACACCTATCAAAGGGACAAATCTAACACCTAGAATTAATGCCGACTCATGCCAGGACATAAACCAACACAAAGCTAGGGGAGAAATCAAGTTCAGAAAATTTTTTATTTTGTTACCCTCCCCCAAACTTAGAATGTGGCTTGTCCTCAAGCAACAAATCTATCCTAAACTACAAAATAAAAATTAAAACTAAAAACAAAAGCAAGGAGTTAGAGACTTCCCTTTGTAGCACAGCATTCTCTCTTGATGCACCATGGAGGAGACTCCCCCAAACTTATTCACCTGAGTCACATGAACAACTAAAAATAGTGCTTAAAGCACCCCATTAACAGTTACATATAGAAAACTCTAAACTCTTTATTCAATCTCCTAATTAAAAATTTAAATCCTACACTACTACAAAACTAAAGAGAATCCACCAGGATCCCAAATCCTATAGCACAACTTCCATGTTATGCAGCAATAACAAGTTATTCCTGGATCCCATGGAAATATGCACAGATGATGTTGGAGCAAGTGTTTAAAAATAGTTTTAAACCCTCCCGGGTCAAATGGTGCATTTTTCACTCCAAGCATCATCACATGGTGCTTGTCTTTTCCATCATGCATGGAGCCTATGAAAGTGTAAACTCCATGGCTTAGCAAGGTTGCCTTTTCAGGCTCTGAAAAGGAGAATAATGGCTTATCATCATCATGAGCATCAGGGAAGTCATAAAAATTTAAGGGGTAAATTGAAGGAAAAAATTTTGAGGGTTCCACATATTCATGCAATCCAATACATTTAGCAAGAGCAAAAAATTAATTATGCAAAATGGACCCTAATTCAACCCCTAGACTCATCCCATTATTCAATTTATCTTGTTTCACTTCCTCAATCTCATCATGCACAATTTCTTCTTTTTCTATGGGTTTAGAAAGAGAAGCACTTTGGTCTTCCATAATAGAAGATTTTTGTACCACCTCCTATAAAAGACCATCAAAAACTTTAATCTCATCAAAAATATTTTGTGCAAAACAGGATGGAATAGGTGACGACAAAATAAATTTGAAACATTCTATGTCATCATGAGAATAAGCCATGTTACATAATAATAAAAAAATAAAAATAAAAATATATACCCAAGTTACACTAAGTAAAATTAAATTAGTACCGAAATTAATTAAAACAAAATCACTCCCCGGCAACGGCGCCAAAAACTTATTGGGATTCTGGCAAGTGTACCAGATCGTACAAGTAATATATGTTGGAAACCAACAAGCGGGCTTAGCAATTACTAGAGGGGGGTGAATAGTAATATGGAAGCAACAGTGACTAATTTTCGGTGCAATTAAAAGATAATTGATCAAAAGCTTGTTTTTCTGAAACTGGGCAATTTACTCGAGTGAAATGAAGAACACTCGAGTGAAAGTCCACTAAATACTCGAGTGAATTGAAAAACACTCGAGTGTTTTATGAAGAACAGAAAGGAGCAGTTTTAGAGAAATTTAGCAAAATGATTCAATTTCTTAAAGACTAATCCAGGGCAGATATAAATCAAAGTAGAGGGCAATTAAACTAAGTTAAAACAAGTTGAAAACAAGTTAATTGCAACCAATTGCTACTAGAATTATAAAAGCCCCTTTCTAGAGAACTTAGGGTTTGGTTTTACTTGAAAATTAAGAAAGCTATAAAAGAGAGAGACAACACCAATTTTATCCTGGTTCACACTCAATATAGAGTGCTAATCCAGTCCCCCTAATCAACTTAGGAGTTTCTACTAGTAATCAAATTGTTAGAAATTACAAGGATAAATTGAGATTCCTCACTCAATCCTAACCCTTTTCAAGAGTGTACCAAACTCTTGAAATTTCTACCCCAACTTGATTTGGTGATGAAGAGTCCCTTCTTCTTAAGCTCCTTGGAACCTCCAAGAGCCCACCAAGCTAAGAATCCTCTTAGTCTTTGTGCTTGAGAACCTCCCAAGGCTTGAGAACTTGGATACCTCACCAAGTACTTGAATACCTCACCAAGATTTTCTAAACAAGCTAAAGTGTTTGAGTGTTTGAGAATTTTACAACAAATAATTCTCTTACAAATGAAGCACACTCTCTTAACTCACTAAGACAAATAATAAAGATGAATGCTTGGTTGAGTTTATAGAGAAAATGATTTTTAACACTTGAGAGAGAGAGAATCAATGAAAGAATGTAAGCTTGTTCTTGTGGATAATGGCCACTATTCAGAATATAAGTAAGGGGACCAAAGGGAAGGAAAAACTCAGTTATTCTTCCTTTTTGTCCTCTTCTAACGTTTAAAAAATTTGCTGTCAGACCTAAATCACTCGAGTCTTTTTGGAAACACTCGAGTGTTTTGTGGTCAACTCTGATAGTGTTCCTTTTTACTTTATCCAACGGCTATATTACTGAAAATTCATAAATCACTCGAGTGAATTGAGAATCACTCGAGTGAATTGGTCAATGTTGGAAAAATTAAGTTTTCTAACATTGTTTTCAATTCTCTTCTCAAGTCTGATTGGTTTTAATCTCAACCTTTCATGCATGAATATTATTTGACCTTATGTGAGAATAAAAACCTAAACTACCCACTCTCATAAATAAAATAAAATACATTAAGAATAAATTAGAATGAATAATTAAACTAAGTTCTTGATCTTCTTTATTGTTGGGCTTGCATTCTTCAAATTAAGTCCATAGTTTAATTACATTGTAATCATCAAAATTAATCCACCTTAATCGGAGATTTGATTTTACAATTTAGACAATGAAGTCCGAGTATCGTACCCAAGGGAGTGACCGTGTAATTAATTCCACCTAATTAATATTACTTAGTGAACGAGACAAAGTATTTATGAATTTGTAAATAAAAACAGAAATTAAAATAAATGACTCTTTGACAGGGGGAAAGGCAGGACGTAGTTTCGATGCAGGTTCCTAAATATTCTATAACAAATTAATTTATTTTCCTTGAATTCCGAAGTGGTTTTGCAAAATTAGATAACACCTAATGTCTCAGCGTGTTTCTATATTTTAGAGATTAATCTCCCAATGATGTCTCAAGGGAGCCTTAAAACCTAACCCTTTCATTAAGTTCAGTCAAAACCTTTTTTTTTTATAAAATTACCCAATTCATAGAAAACATGTCTGTGCCTATGCAATTGAGTTGTTTGATTAATGACTAAATCCTAAATTCATATGTCTATTCATAAAAGATTTTCAAAAGTCATGAAACAGCTTCTTTCATGAGAAACAAATAAGAACAATCAAACACATAATTAATAACGGAAAATAAGATTAATTTATTACTAGAAATATTGAAAAGGTTCCATTCATCTACTCCTACATCCCAAGGATTGTATTAGTTCATACTTACAAGAGAAAACACAATAAACTTGATAAAAATAATTACCATGAATCCTTGAGCTAACTCCGTGTTCTTCACAAAAACCTCCAATACTTGTTCCGTCTCCAAGTCTCAAATCCTAATCTACTATTATTCTATGGAGTTGTATGAGTGTCTCTCCTTTTGGAATGAATCCTAATCCTATTATTATATAGATAAAAACTAACCTAATTTTCAATCTAATGTGATAAGATTTTTATTTGAATAAAACTAATCCTAAATCTGAATATAATATGATAAGATCCTATTAGAATAAGCTAATCTTTAAGAATCTTATTTAGAAATAGAATTCATCATTAAAATCCTTCTAAAAACCTGTATTTGTGTCTGACAGAAACTTCGGCACTGATTTTAACCCCCAAGATGGACGAATTTGAGCAAGGCTATTTCTGGCAAAGTTGTAGATCTTTTCCTTAGCTTAAAATGATATATAGATCGCCTCATTTGGATAAGCGTAGCTCAAGTTATGATCAAAACAGCGAACAATATCACTTTCTCGCAATTTGCGCGCCCAGGCGTGAAAATTCTGCGCCTGGGCGTGAATCTGTCTGGAAAAATCAACCAAATGCACCATATTATTGGCCAGTTGACCCCAACCCGCGCCTGAGCACGTGGGACCTGCGCCTGGGCGCCACGATCAACTTTTCTTCATTTTTTTCCTCCTTTTCTTCCCAATTCAAGTATCACGCTCTCATTCTTCATTCCTTTGCAAAAATCATTGTTTTAAGAGCTTAAATACCTAAAAACAAACCAAACATATCAAAAGGTTCCAGAAATCTTATAATGACAAAATTCCATTGTTTTATTCCAATTTACTCAAGAAACAAGTCACTTACTATGTAAAAGGGAGACAAAAAAGGTACAAAAACATCACATATTAGACCCCAATCAATTAGCAACACAATTCATTACAATTATCACAATTAACTAGGATCACAATACTATCAGTATCAAATTGCTGAGAATTTGAAATAACATAAAGGAAGAAGTTATTTTGTATATATCTTACTGCTTGCCCATTGAAATGGTATGTTTAACTTTCTCTTTGGGTGTATATGTCCCCATTCGTTCCACGATATGCAGTGATAGCTCTATCAAAATAAATCAGTCAATATGTTGATAATAATCACATACACATATACACTTTTTCACAAACAATAATATGTGTAGTAAAAAAATTACATGTACTTACAAATTAAAATAGGTCCATCATATCCCTGTGCGATTCAGGTCTCGAACGGAATAGAGAATCCAAGTAGTAGATTGTCTTCCCGGTGACATCGATTACAAGCAATACCCAATGGAAACTAATTTAATGAAAAATAGAGCAACACCAAATTAGTTCAAACAAAAAAATAATCAGTGCAAATTAATAAGCACGGTATAAAGGAATTGACAATGCAAGTTACTTACCCCATATTGTATAAGGAGGCAAAAACCATTTTTCTTTATCATCTTTATTAGCTATTAGTACGCTAACTATGTAGTCTTTAGGCGAAGACAATGGGGTGCAATGGGGTGAGAGGAATGAGAACCTATTTGTCAAATGAAGGGGAAGCATAAACTTTTCATACAAAAACCTTGATATAAAAGGGTAAAATTGAAAAAGATAAGGCTTCTATAAATTTCAATAGTTCCAATTATCCTCACCGTATTAGTCTATTGAAGAATTTATATCATGTCATTAAAATAGTGAACAAACCAAAAGGAAGAAAACAAGAAAAAACTAAATTCACATAACAAATTCACATGTAATCCAATCATATATAGTACTGCACATATAACAAAATGGTATGTAATCCAAACATATCACACAAACTATGGATTTTCTTCAGCCAAAATGCTTTACAGATTGGTTCAGATTTCAGGTTAAATTAACAAGACTATGTAGCTAGATCATTAAGAAAAGGCCAAGCAAAACTTCTTAACCATCCAATATCTTTGGAGAAATGCTTAACATAATACTCATTCTGTCTTGGGATGGTAAAAAAATTAAAAAATTAAAAAATTAAGAAAACATGCATGATTTGTCTAACACATTATTCAATTATCAAACAATCAATTTAATGCATTGTACATTGATATCCATTAATCACCATTCAAAATTTACAATTTTTAAACTTTTTTACTAATTACTTTAATATTGATTTTGAACAAAAATTTTGTTAATTTTTATCATCCTAATGACATGGAGGGAGTATGTAACAAAATTCTGATTTTCCCCACACTGTTGACGCTGAACGGTAGTGGTCCATCCATCCCCATCGCCGCCAATAGTTGCAACGTTCACCATATCGCCCTTAAATAGTCATCGCATCAAATCTTCTTCCGTTCTAAGTTCTAACATGTCATGACAGATCATAAGTTCTACTTTAATTTCATACCAACTGGTATATGCTACTTCAAAATTAAAGGCTCATCACCTCATAGTTTGCCACCGTCAAAAAATAAACAATAATAGACCGCAAGAAAAAGCATATGAATTCGACTATTTTGAGGACAGGTGGATATCACGAAATCTGATATTGAGACCCACATCTTTTGATTATTACTATTATTAGTGCCATTTTCCCCCAAACTTTAAAAATCTCCACTACTTTATTAAAAAAAAAATCAGGAATCAAACAAATGTATGTCCTCCCTACAATGCAATACAATACCATTATATTCATGGATAAAGAGTTTTACTGTATCCTCGTAATAAAAGAAAGACATCTAATGTCTTGAAAGTATAAGAACTTTAAAATTAGTAATGAACAAAACAATTCCAAAAAAAAAAACATCTATATAGATATTTAAGATTGATTTCAAGGTTATCATATTTTAGTATAGAGTACGTAATTATATTACTCCCTCCTTAAATATAATTAAGATCCTTTTGATATTTTTATTTTGTCTTTATTAATAAGATGTTATATTAATTTTCAATGACAACTAATTATTTTTTTTCAAAAATATCTCTGTTTACTTAACTCTTTTTACATTTCCAATAATATTTATAGCGATAATTTTAAAAAACACATCAAATATTCAAATTTTCAATATCATTAATTAAATTAACCAACTTTCTTAATAGACACGAAATCTATTAAAAATATCTTATATATAAATTAGATTCTAGAAAAATTGATTATTTCTGTATATAGGTTATTTTATAATTATCATTAGGTATTTATATTTTTTAAACCATTTATATTAAATAAGTGTTCTAATTAATTAATATTATTATATGTTTTCGATTAAAAAAATTAAAAAGGTACAATGGATAAAAGTGTAGAATTGATAGATTTTTTCTCAAAAAATGAGAAGCTAACTATCCATCTTAATCCTAATGTTTAAGTTAAGTATGACATATAAATAAAAATAAAGGAGTATATAGATGTGAAAAAATACTCCATTCATTTCATTTTTAGTGTCTTTATAGCATAAAAAATCTATTCTTATATAAGTGTTTTCTTAGAAACAATATAATATTAATTACTCTTTTTACGATTTTATCCTTATCTAATTAAGAAGAGTAATAATAAGTGAAAAAATATAGTATAAAATTACAAAAGAGATAAATGAAAAATTAGGCAAACACCAATTAATTTAATTCAAAAATACACATTAACTATATTTTTTAATCTGAGCGTTGCATCCCAAAAGACACTAAAAGTGGAATGAATGAAGTACTCCCTTCGTGTCATTATTTTGGTAAAAGTCAAACAAGTCAATGAAAATAAGAGAGTATTCTCACGACTCGAATTATAAGCAACAAAAATCATTCTTCTTTTGCTTTAAAATATAAGCAAAATTAACTAACTTTATTAAATTATGTTTCATTCCCAATACTATTTCCTAAAACATCTATAGAAAATTGTGATCTTATTTATTTTTTGTTTTATTTCTGATATTACTTTCCTAAAATACCTCTACTTTTTATAAATTTGATAAAATTAAATACTATTAACTAACCTCGTTAATAAGCGTAAAAAATATTTAAATTTGCTTATAACTCGAGCCGAAGGGAGTATCTGTTTAAGATTACTCATTAATTACAAATTGATATTATACAAATTTCATATCATTACAATTAATACATATTGCAATATTGCCTCCAAACAAAATCTTTAAATATGTTTCCTTACTTGATTATCAATCATCGATACAATATACAATCTTTAAGATTTTTCATTTATTTTTTTTTACTTTAATGTGAGACAAATTTTTTGCATTTTTTTACCAAGACAATGGGATGGAGGGAGTACCAAATAATTGTTAAATATAACTATTCAACTAATAGTTGATACATTTTCCCCTCGAAAAGCAAAAACAGTAAAAAAATACTCAAGAAAAGTCATGAGCTCTGCTAGGGTTTTATCAAATGAACGTGAACGTGATGAAACCTCGGTACAGGAGGATGATCTCAAAAAGCGTAGTGTCAATAAGGTTAAAATAGGAGAAGAATCTTCTGACTCTCCCATGGATGAGGCTTCTAATGATGAAGTTGCTCCTCAGGATGATCCCAAAGTCTCTCCGCGATCATACAGGGATTCTCTTCTCAAAATCGCTGGTTATGACACTGCATGGGAAATGCATGAAGGCACAGATGACGATCTTCCCGAAAACAAGTGGTATAAAGAAGATCCGGTTGATGTAAATGATGATAACTTTAATCCCTGTCCAGAGATTGTAGTGTCTAAGGAAGAATTTGAAGAGTGGTGCAAACCATGGAGGAATTCTCTTATAGTCAATGTGTTGGGCAAGAGAATCAACATGAGAATTCTTGAAAACAAGCTGAATAGGAGTTGGGCCAAAGCTAGATCGGTCAGGATAATAGAGATGCCAAAAGGGTACTTTTTGGTTCAATTCTCAGCCGAGGATGACTACAGACATGCCCTTTTTGAAGGACCGTGGAAAGTCGCAGATCACTATCTCATCGTGCAACGATGGAGACCTCTCTTCTTGCAAGGTGAGCATTTGGTCAGGAAAATTGCAGTATGGGTAAGATTACCAAATCTTGACATGGAATTGTACAATCCTAGTTTTCTAAGAAATGTGGGTTTAAAATTGGCACCATGCTCAAGATAGACCATACGACCTCAATTCATTCGAGAGGCAGGTTTGCAAGAATTTGCGTGGAGATTGACTTAATGAAGAGACTGGTTCCCAAGGTAAAGGTGTTTGGAATGGAAATCAATCTTGAATATGAGGGACTGCATCTAATTTGCTTTAACTGCGGAAGATATGGCCACAAAGTTGATTCATGCCCTGAAGAGAAGTCCCCACCGGAAAACCATCAAATCATCCTCTCCGGTGACATCCCGGTGTCTGCAACGGCTAGTGACAGCATTGAAAAAATCCCTAATGACAGGGAAGGAATCACGGAGAAGATTGGGCTTAATCCTGAAGTTAATAAAGGTGATGGAAGTGATATGGGAAATACTAGTACAGTGAACAACAAATCTGAACCTTCCATATTTGGACCCTGGATGTTGGTTCGAAGGTCCTCGTGGTTCAAAGGCAAAGGATTTGCGGCTATCAAAGAGAATAAACAGGGGTTGATGAATGGATCGCGTTTTTCTAGTCTTATTGAGGAAACTGGAATGGAAATTGAAGACACCACTCAATCCCGTGGTTTGTTGGAAGACACGGTTAATAACATCAACAAAGAAGAAGGCTTTGGGCCAACCAGCAAAAAAATCAAAGTGAGAAATCCATTAGCAGGAAAAAACCCACAGAATAGGCCCAAACAATTACCTAAAGGGCCCAGCAGCTCCCAAAAACAAATATCAGTCACCACTAAGGCCAAAGTCTCTAATGATAAGAAGAAAGACCCTACCGAGGCAAAAGATGAACCCCCTAGGCACAACAACAAAATGGACAGTGCGATTTTGCACAGAATGAGAGTTCTTCAGAAGTAGGGAGTGACTGGGTTGGAAAGCATATCCACGCAAGTAATTATCCCAGACCAGGACATGGTGGATTATGCGCTACTTAAAAGAGGATCGAACACTGTCCTAAATCCTGCACCAATCCCACCAGATAAGGCTAGCAGCAGCGCACCCCAAACCAACATGATAGTTGAGATGCCTTCATCGTCCCCAGCGAATATAGGTATGAAAAATGATGTTAATCATCTGGCCAATGTGGACCTTGAAGGTCAATTTTCTGGAATGTAACAATGATAGTCCTTTCTTGGAATGTTAGAGGAGCTATGGGTAGCTCCTTTGGTCGCTATTTCCGTAACCTTATGATGATGCAAAGACCTGACATTGTGATCATCCAAGAGCCCAGATGTAGTGGCCAGAATGCTGCTAGAATTATTAGGAAAACTTGGGTTTCGTAATTCTGTTGTTAGTGATGCAAATGGATACTCCGGTGGCATATGGATCCTATGGAATAAAGATTCTATTTATATAAATTTGATTCGCTGTGAAACACAACTGGTTCATGTGGAGGTAAAAGAGGATACTTACAGGCCATGGTTCCTTACTGCCATATATGCAAGCCCTCGGGAAGAAGAAAGAGTCTATGTCTGGAATTCTATCTCTGAAATTCATCAGCAAATGAGTGAGGAGTGGCTTCTTTTTGGGGACTTCAATGACATTGCCAACGCTTCTGAGAAAAAAGGAGGGGCTCCCATCGATCTCATTAAATGCCGCAACTTCATGGAAAAAATAAACTCATGCAACCTTGTTGATTTAGGCCAAATTGGGGGTGAATACACATGGAGGGGTCCTCTTCGGGCAGGATATGATCGTGTTTACAAAAGACTTGATAGAGGCCTTTGCAACATCGAGTGGAGAAACCGTTTCCCTGATGCAACCATCAGAGTCCTAACTCGGATGCATTCAGATCACCATCCTCTATGCCTCAACCTTGACTCCTCGAATGGTAACAGGTTTAATAGACCTTTTCGCTTTCATAATATGTGGACTAATCATGCTGATTTTGATAATTTTATGCAAAATAATTGGAGGAAGGACTCTCTTTTAATTGAGGCCATTGATTATCTTATTCCTAAATTAAAAGAGTGGAATGAATCTACTTTTGGCAATGTGTTTCAGCGTAAAAAGGAGCTCATGGCCAGAATTAGAGGAATTCAAATTTCCCCCAATTATTTCTCAAACCGTTTCTTGAAAAATTTAGAAATTGATCTTAGAAATCAGCTTGATATTACTTTGAAGCAGGAAGAATCTTTATGGTTTCAAAAATCTAGAAAAGAATGGATTCAAGGTGGTGATAGAAATACTAGGTATTATCACTCACGAACCATTTCTAGAAGAAGAAAAAAATAGAATTGTGGCTTTACATGATGATTTTGGTGAATGGTGCTATGATGATGCTTCAAACAGGAACAAGTTTAAATCTTTCTTTATAAATCTTTATACCGACGATTTGATTGACAGGCTGGACTTTAATTGCAGTATTTCTTATCCTACTAGTACTCTTGATTATAGCAGCCTTGACACTCCCGTTACAGCTGAAGAGATCAAAAAGGCTTTATTTGCTATGGGCGCTCTAAAAGCTCCTGGAGAAGATGGTCTCCCGGTTTTTTTCTATAAACATAATTGGCATATTCTGCAACAAAACTTCATTGAGTTTATCCAATTGGCATGGCAGAATGCTGAGGCAATTCGGGCTATAAACTATACCCTAATTGTTCTCATTCCTAAAGTGGATGCCCCCCAAAATGCCTCTCAATTTAGACCAATTGCTCTTTGTAATGCCGTTTACAAATGCATCACTAAAATCCTTGCTAACAGGCTCAAACCTTTCATGACCGACTGGATTTCGCCTCAACAAGTTGGTTTTATCCCGGGACGAAACATACAGGATAACATTATAATAGCCCAAGAGCTTGTTCATTCTATGAAAAAGATGAAAGGAAAAAGAGGTTTTATGTCTATAAAGTTTGATCTTGAGAAAGCCTATGATAGATTATCTTGGGCTTTTATCAGGAAATGTCTCACTGAATTAATGCTGCCTGCTTTTCTGGTTAATTTGATAATGAACTGTATTACTACCTCTTCTTTTAAACTCCTTTGGAATGGTGAAAAAACGGATCCTTTATTGCCCTCTAGAAGAGTTAGGCAAGGAGACTCGTTGTCACCCTTCCTTTTTGTTATTTGCATGGATAAATTGCCTCATATGGTAACTGAGGCTGTTAATGATGGAAAGTGGAAACCCATTAGAGCTGGTAGGCAGGGTCCTTTAATATCTCATCTTATGTTTGCTGACGACCTTCTTGTTTTTGCAGAGGCTTCAACTGAACAACTTGGGCGAATTATGAACTGTTTGGATCAATTTGGCCTAAGCTCTGGACACAAAATAAATGATTCTAAAACTTCCATTTTCTTTTCTTCCAATGTTGACAGGTCGATGGCAAATGACATTGTGAATATAAGCGGCTTCAAGTGGAACAAAGGCATTGGCTCCTACCTGGGATCAATTGACCATGGAAGTAGAAGGAAAAAAGAATGCTACAAGCCTCTTATTGATAAACTCAAAAACAAACTTGCAGGCTGGAAATCCAGTTGTCTTTCTCTTGCGGGCAGAACAATCTTAGCTAAAAGTGTCCTTGGCTCTCTAGCCAATCATATCATGCAACATTCTAGTCTTCCAGTCTCAGTTTGCAAAGAAATTGAGAGAGAGCAACGAGACTTCATTTGGGGATCCACTCAGAACCAGCGTAAAGCCCACCTCTTGAGTTGGGATAATATTTGTCTCCCTAAATCCCTTGGAGGGCTCGGTTTCAAATGTATGAAGACCTTTAATGATGCTTTTTTGATGAAAATAGGATGAGGCATAGTAACAAAGCCTGATGCTCTCTGGGTCCAGGTCCTTAAGGGAAAGTATGCCAGAGGAAGAGATTTGATGAAAGATGCGAATAGCAACAATAAAGATTCAGCTCTATGGAAACGCCTCGTGCTTTTGTGGCCAATTCTACTTGATAATGTTGAGTACAGGATTGGGAATGGGAAAGGCACTTGGTTTTGGAAAGATAGATGGATTGGAGACAACATCACTCTCCAAGATTATGCTCTTCAACAAATAGACACTACTAATGATATAACCTTGGTAGCGGATATGCTTGATAATGATGGAAATTGGGATTTTTGCAGGTTGCAGGGTATTTTAAACAGTATCATGATTGACAAGATCAGGACTATGCCGCCTCCAGACCCAGAGGTTGGAGATGATGATCTAGCCTGGAGTGCAGATGCAAATGGAAATTTTACCGTCAAAAGTGCTTACTGTATCCTGTCTAATGAGTGCCCCACGGTGGAAGCTATCCCTTGGGAAGCAGTTTGGAAAGCCA
Organism: Crotalaria pallida; assembly: GCA_037953625.1. Lineage (NCBI taxonomy): Eukaryota > Viridiplantae > Streptophyta > Magnoliopsida > Fabales > Fabaceae > Crotalaria > Crotalaria pallida. The sequence continues at coordinate 112,283,062 of CM075652.1, read as the reverse complement.
AATGTCCAGAAAGATGGAAATTCCACCTATGGAAGTCGGGTCATGACAGATTGCTAACTAATGCTAGGAAAAGCAAATGGGGTTTAGGAGCACCGGACTGTAATCGATGTAGAGGTGTTGAGGAAACGAGCATACATGTGCTGCGTGATTGCCCGAATGCCCAAAAGCTGTGGAGAAGTCTTATGTCTGGCAATGAGTTCATATGTTTCTCACGCACTGATCTGTTTCATTGGTGCCGAGAGAACATTTTATTAGGTTGGGGATCCTACACTATACAGGAGTGGAGGATCATTTTTTTATGCTTTATTTATTATTTGTGGCAATGGAGAAATAATGTTATAGCTGATTTAAACTTTAACTTCCCTTCTAATCCTGCCCATTTTATTTTGACACAGGTCAAAAATCTCAAGGAGCAGGAGATCAATACTTTGCCAAGGAGGATCGAGGTGCATTTCGTGCGTTGGAAAGAACCACCCGAAGGCTGGATAAAGCTGAACACGGACGGCGCGTCGAAGGGCAATCCAGGATTGGCGGGTTGTGGCGGCATCTTTAGAGATTGTACGGGAAAGTGGATGTTCGGATTCTACAAAAAGATAGGAATCACTACGGCTTACTCTGCTGAGCTTTGGGGAATTCTGACAGGCCTTAAAATTGCTTGGGAGAAAGGTCTTAGAAATATCATTGTCGAATGTGACTCCCTAACGATTGTCAATCATCTAAATCAAAGCAGGAACGATAACAACATGAAAGAGACTAGTCTCTTGATGCGACACATTGTTGCCATGCTTCAAAAAGAGTGGAGAATCTCTTTCTCTCACACTTTGCGTGAAGGCAATAGGAGTGCTGACTTTATGGCCAATTACAGCCTTGACAAAGACTTTGGAAGCTACATAGTGGAAAACCCTCCTCAAGATATTCAGAGCATCTTGCTCCAAGACTTCTCTAGGACTGCTTTACCTAGAGACTATTTTGTAATTTAATTTGTTTTTTTTTTCTGGGGCTTGCCCCCTTTTGTCCACCAAAAAAAAAAAAGAAAAGCAAAAACAAAACGGCATGTTTCTTTTGTACTATTATTTTTTGGGCTTAAAAAGGTTTTTTTTTTTAAAATGTAATCATCTTTTATTTAAATTTTGTATTTTTGGTTTATCTATTTTTCAAAATTTTATTTTTAAGTATTTGTTGATGTCATGCATGTCACCGGTTAATATACCAATATTATATGTCGGTGTTAATCACCGTTATTTTTAGAAATTAAAATAAAAGTTTCAAAAAATAAAAAGAGTAATATAAAAAAAGTTATATTTATATAAATATATAAATACTAAAATCAAAACTCATTATAGTTAGTGAAATCAGAAACTTATTTGAATTTTATTCTTATTGTAACATTGGACATAGAATTTTTAGCAAAAATTTGCGTCAATTTTTTTTAAACTAATTTTTCAAAAACATTCAACTCCAACTTATTTGTCAAAAAGGTTTTCATTGTTTGATTTACTTAACTTTTAAAATAACTTGGTTCACAAAGTAATCATAACATATTTCTTTTCCAAATTGAGATATTACCCATATACTTCCAAAACGCATTTTCTCAAAATGTTATTTATCAAAAAGTTCTTTTGCGAAAAACATTTTATTACCTTTGAAAAATTCGACAACTGACTTCAAGTAGGAAAATATGATGATTTATTATTAAAATTGAACAATTACATCGGTCAATACCAACTGTTCTTAGAAAAGGGTCACGACCTCTAAGGTCATGACTTTTGTTACAATAAAAACACTGAAATAAGGTCTATGCCAAAACTAAAGATTACATCAGTCCTATTAGAGCAGACAGACTCAATCTAACCATTAAGACCTAAGACGAACATAAAATTCTTGTTGTTGCTGCTCCCCACTGCTAATGCCGCATCTGGGTCGAACTCCCACTGACGATCAGCTCCGGATCAAAAATCTCAACACGTGTCAGTCTTTCCCAAAGCCAATCACTCTGCTTCAATCCTCAAAGACCAAAACAATCCCAATGTACTCTCCCACTATTTGAAACCTCCACACGACAACGACTCGATCTGCCATCTGTGGACATCATTCCCAATGTCCGCAGAAAAGGGAAAGCATAGAGAGTAAGCGATCCGAACGAATTAATCGTCGACAGCATGGACTTACTCAATGGCGTCACATTAAGATTCACACACATATACAATAAAATAAGCAAATAGTGAAATAATTTCTATAACATCATCATTATAGTATTGCCATCATTCTTTCATAACTCATCATGTCATATCATTATTCATAACATCATATCATAACTTAAATCATAGTTCACGTTATTATCTTATAGAGTTCCAATAAAACTTATAACTTTTCGTTTCTCTCATCTTACATAACCACCAATGATTTAGGGAGGGAAAATCATTGAGGTAAGGGAACAAGTCAACACACATACACGATACATCTCCTCTTCAATTATCCAACCACAACCTAAGTCGGAAGCAGATGGGATGCACAGGAACCTTAACCACACAGGTCTAGCAGCCGAGAACAATGCTACAACCACATCTGGGTTAGCCAAGAACAATGCTGCAACCACATCGGGTCAGCCAAATTAATCAAAGTAATATTTTACGATATCGGAATATCGTACCACAATATTACAGGGCCCACGAAAAATCGGGCAACTAGCCTTGTTCGGGTTCCCTCTCCACCATCTATGATTTGCTCAAGGAGGCGACATCACTTTCTCTAATTGTGCATACAGTCCTTGCTATGGTCAACGCCCAGCAGGTGACCTTGATCATTGTAACTTTTGTCCAGCCTAGATAAGCACCCAAGGCTTCTTGACGTTCACCGTCCTTACCTTCCCCTATCACAATCCCCACTCGAAGCAGCGCAAGTCTCCGAGTATCCGGTAATCTTCATCTCCACTACTTTTCTCTCAACGCAGAGTTAGGAAAAGATTAAAGCTTTTAAAGTCTTTTAAGTCTTTTACAAAATGATTCTAGATTTATTGACCTATAATTGGTCGACCCACTCTAAGCCACGCTTCTAACAGCCATCGACCTCTAAAATAAAACGAACAGACACGTCCCTACATACAATGGAATCCACAAAGCTCGCAACCACGACACATCATTCACGTGGCCACCAGCTACTCAAAATTCAAGCACGTCCGAAGACAGTGCGATTGGGGATATACATCACAAAGTTATCCGTGATACGTTGCATCATCACTGTATACTACTTTAGACAATTAAATCAACACATTTCTTTTCAATCTTTAACAAGTTCCCAGATACATTTCACTTTTCCAGTAATCAACAAATATCACATGATATTTCATCATCACAATTATTTCATAGGTATTTCAGGATATAGATTTCAGGATATAGCATTATTCAAAGCAGTAAACACAATGCTCATAAAACATAATACAGATTAATAATAAACAGACAATCACACCAACAAGAGTTATTGTCTCAACGTCGTTCGGCTAAACACACACACACAAACAATTGCCGTCATGTATATTGACAGATAACCACGGAGTTCTGATCTTTGAGATGATCGAGAACTTCCTAATGCTACCCAATAATAATAAAAATACAGCAACCAATATTAATTTTCAAAAAGTCATTTTGTTTCATGAAAACACATATTTTTACGTTATACTTTACAATATACACATATATAAATTAAAATCACTTATCACAAACACATATAAAAATCAAATTTAGGGATCCACAGTCCTATTTAAAATTATTTTTCCAGAATATAAATTACTTTTTCCAGAATTAATTTACTTTAATAAAATTGTTTATTTTCATGTTTGTCTCATCAACTAAACACACCATAATTATCATACAACACTTTTACAATTAGGAAAAATCAAAAATCACTAATTCCTACAATATCAAAATTCGGCCTACACAAACAGTGGCAAAATAAATTTTATATTAATATATACTCATTAATCTACTCATATAATCACATAATAAATTGTTTCTAACACATACATATTTACACATCACAAATACATATAAAACCCTTAGAACTCATGGCCCTAATAAACAAAATTTTCCAGAATTATTTCTTTTTATCAAAAATCATTTATTTAATTCTTATTTCATGAAATCACATCAAGTAATTATAATACCAACACCATATAATCATAGGCACATAGAAAAATTAGAATAATACACCTATTCTACCAAAAAATAATTCGGCCAAAATAAATAAAATAAAACAGTAACCAAATTATTTTTCACATATACACATATTTAATCATCATAATCATATACAATTTACAACTAACAATGAATCAATCATGCACATAAACATCAAACAGTTATAATTTTTTTTTAAATCATATAGGCCTCACGGCCAACCTAGAAAAAAACAAAATAATTTTCAGATTCCACATAAAATTTTGTTTATTCATCAAAATGATTATTCCTTTTAAGAATTCATGATAAAACATCAAACATTCATCATTCTAAAATTTCAAAAATCACTTAAACAAGTTCATATGACACAAATCAAATTTTTCACTTCTTTATTTCATCCTCATATATTCGGTCATCATAAGGAATAAAAAGGGGAAACTTTGTTTCTTTAAACCTCTTTATAAGTCCCTTTTAAATCCTTATTCACATGACCATGAACAAAAACACTTAAAATAATTTTAAATCAGCATATGAGTGTTCATGAATAAAAGCATAAAATAAGAACATAAAGATTTACTGTTTGTTTATAAAAACCCAAAAAGAAAAGCTTAAAACAAAGTAAAAACAATAGATTAAAAGTTCATAGGAATATCTTTCTCCTAAGCAATCAAGATGGACACTTCAATGATGTGCAAACTCTTCCTTCCTTGCTCCTGGATGACACGTCGCACTCTTCCTTTCCTTAGGTTTCTTTATTTTTTTCTCTTTTATTTTAAAGTTTGATTTATGTGTAAAGGTGCCAAGGTTTCAAGATCTCTTTATTATATAGGAAGTAAAAATTGTCTTCACACCCCAAAAATATGAGAGCCACACGGTTTTAAGCTTGGGAAATAAGGCAAATTTTTACTTTTCTTACTTGACCATCAAGTTGAAATCATGGGAATTTTAACTTTCATTAAAGCTTTGCACCAAAAAATTATATACTTTTGAATTCAAAAATTACTTCACATGATAAAATTGAAATACTTCTCCTTTGACCAGACTTGATAGGCGTGTACGTACTTGGGCAAGAAGGAAGAATTTTGCATCATTAATTTGTCACATTCATCAACCAATCAAATAATATTCTAACAATTTAAAATTCAAAAATAAAATGCTGAATCTGGACGGTGCACTCAATGGGAGTTCAGAAAAATATATTTTTCATGCAAATAAAAATATCCATAGGTCAAAGAGACATTTAATGACTTAAAATTGCATTCCCAAGCTTATTAATAATAAAAATAGAATTCTGCAGTAGCAGGGATAAAAATTCAAAAAATCCAGAATTAAATCTAAAACTTTGCATTTTCATAATCTACATTTCAATACGGTCGTTTTGACATAAAGTTTGTAATTTTTGGACTTACCGTTAAAAAGATATAAATTTTTGAAGTTATAACACTATAACCCTTCAAAAATCCTTTTATTTTCCAAATATAACTCAAATAATATTTTCATAATAAAATACTATACTTTATAAAATATTTTGAAGTACAGAAATACATTTTAAACTATTCAAAGAAAATATTTTATTATACACACACATATATATATATATATACCCCACGTATATATATATATACATACACGTAATTAATTAAATTCACATAATTATAACTTTATAAATATAAAAATCATAATACCACAAATCATCACACAATAAATTAATCATATTCACACATTATAATTAAAATAAAATAAAATAATAACACAAATATAATTTAAAATATAATCACACAAATAAATCGGGTAAAACTTATGAGTATTTGTATTATCTATGTTATTTGAGCATAGCCAACAATAACATCATTCAACAGCAAACAGTAGTAGTGAAAGCAACGCATACAACAGTAGATGGTGTTCTCATCTCTCCATATAACACTATATATTGTTACCATTCAATCACACCTTTGTGTGCCTTCTCGTGCCTTCCTCACTTTATTCATCTTATATCTCTTCTCTCATCTCATGTTACTCTCCTCCTTCTTCATTTATACACACGTCATATTGTTAGTACCAATATCTTAATAATCATTCTTCGTCTCTTTTCTTCTAGCTAGTCATTAATTGGTGCACAAAAACATCAATTTGAATCATCAATCAAAGTATATATATACATATAATTTGAGATGATGCCCCCTGAGCAAGAAACCACTACTCTTGCACCAAACAATTCAGCCACTACGAACCGACCGGAATCGGTTCGTGACCAAGCACAGGGTTCTAATACCAGCAAAGTTAAACCCAGTTTGGATAACAATGTCATTTCTGAACAGAACCAACATCAGCCTCAGCAGCCAACAACTCCATCAGCTAGATTTTCCATTCTTCGCCAATCCTTGCGTCCAGTTACCCTCAAAGTACTACTCCTCAACTTTCTCTCTTTCTCATAATAATATGCCTATATTATTAGCAATTTAGTTATTTTTCAAGTCGAACATATTCTCTAAATTTAATTATCATTCACAAAACTCTATTCCGATTAGTCGTCTTTCTTAAAGAATTATGATCCTCTCAGTGACAATTTTTTTTCCTCCTGTGATCGTTTGAAACAAATGGGATTTTATTTGTTGGTCCAACAAAAAATTGTGAAATTTGATTTAATATATTAGTCATATTATTCGTATTCCTAGTCCTACGATCTTAAATCCTCCTATATCCAACTATTATTACTTGGAGACATTCACTATTTTTTATGGGAACGGATTGTGACAGTATGAAATCATAGCTTTTGAATATAATTCTTTTTTTAATTAAATTTTGACAAAAACATGATGCATACATTTTTAACTTGAAGAATCTATGGAGAATTTTTTCTTTCACGTTGTAGATAACGTAATCATTAATATATTTAACCAATTGAGTTGCTAATAAAGTATGAATGAACCATAATTTCTTAATGATTGATATTATACGTACATACATAATTGACATGTGAATGTACATCCATTAGTTGTATATTGTTTTTGCATAAAAACAAGTAGATATTAATGTTTCGTAATGGGGATGCTAAAGATATTCTCTCTCTTGTGTGCTACAGTTTGAAGACGTTTCTTACAGCATAAGCATCCAAAGCCAGAAGAATAACAAAGGATGCATATCAAGGCGAGAGCCAGAGCTAACAAGGAAAGTGCTAACCGGAGTGACGGGCGTAGCCTGTCCCGGCGAGTTGACGGCAATGCTGGGTCCCTCAGGGAGCGGCAAGACCACCCTGCTGACCGCCCTGGCCGGGCGCCTCGCCGGAAAACTCTCCGGCACCATAACATACAATGGCAACCCTAACTCAAGCTCCATGAAGCGCAAGATAGGGTTTGTATCACAAGACGATGTTCTCTACCCTCACCTCACCGTTCTCGAAACCCTCACCTATGCTGCTTTGTTAAGGCTTCCAAAGACTCTAACAAGGGAAGAGAAGGTGCAGCATGTGGAGATGATCATCACGGAGCTTGGCCTCACGCGCTGCCGTGACAGCCGCGTAGGTGGAGGCATGGCGCTGTTTCGAGGAATCTCTGGCGGGGAGAGGAAAAGGGTCAGCATCGGGCAGGAGATGTTGGTGAACCCGAGCTTGTTGTTTTTGGATGAGCCGACGTCCGGCTTGGACTCCACGACGGCGCAGAGGATCGTGTCGGTGCTCCGGGGCCTCGCACGGGGCGGAAGGACGGTGGTGACCACCATTCATCAGCCTTCAAGCAGGTTGTATAGGATGTTTGATAAGGTGGTGGTGTTGTGTGATGGGTGCCCGATTTATAGTGGGCGTGCGGGTCGGGTCATGGACTATCTTGAGTCCGTTGGGTATGTGCCAGCTTTCAACTTCGTGAACCCGGCAGATTTTTTGCTTGACCTTGCTAACGGTAAGTGAATTTCATCAAATTTGGATGTTAAACATGATTAATTTTTTTTTTATCGTTGATCAATCTTGAAACAGTAGTACTACTTATTTGTTTAGATCACTTAAACAATACTTTTAGGATACTTATTTAAATGACTTATTTAAGTTTTTGGTCCCAAAAATTGACCGAGTTTTAGTTTTAATCTCTATTTTTTTATTTCACCGATTTTGATCCTTAAAAGTTTAAAAATTTTGGTTTTAGTCCCTATCATTAAGGATTCACTGTTAATTGATGACGTGACTAACGGAGTGTCACGTCAGCATGTCACGTGTCTTTTTTTTAAAAGTAAAAGGTCCTTGAAATTTGATCGAATTTTGGTTTTAGTCTCTATTTTTTTTTTTATCGATCAACGTCTTTGAAAGTTTAAATTTTTTTGTTTTACTACCTACCGTTAGTAAAATACCGTTAATTGTTTACATGGCTAATAGATTGACACATCAACATGCCATGTGTCTGCACAATAATCCATGTGTCTGCACAATAATGAGTTGTTGCCACGCTGGTAGATAACATGGATAACCCAGCAATGCATGCTGAACTCAAGTCATGGTTGACCCAATATTGTCTAACTTACACAAACTCAATAACTTAAACAAACACACAAACATCATACAATTATATAACAATTCAATATGTAGGATTTCAGAAGAACTAAATATTATAATTTTTAGTTTTTCGTCTTTCTATTTATATAATAAACCAAATACATGATAAAAATTTACATGCCTACTGTTTTTACATGTCATTTATCAACGTGGCAACAACTAATTATTATGCAGCCATGTGGCATGATGATGTGACAATTCGTTAGTCAAGTCAGCAATTAACAGTATTTTAATAACGACATAGACCAAATCCAAAATTTTTAAACTTTTAAGGACCTTGACCGATCCAAAAAAAAAAAGATAGGAACTAAAACCAAAATTCGATCAAAACCGTTTGCTTAAAAAAAAAGACATGTGGCACTTTGATATGACACTCTGTTAGCCACGTTATCAATTAACGGTGGATCCCTAACGACAGGACTAAAACCAAAAATTTTAAACTTTTAAGGATAAAACCGGTCAAATAAAAAGATAGGGACTAAAACCAAAATTCGGTCAACTTTCGGGGACAAAAACTTAAATAAGCCTATTTAAAATTAACAATATTTGAATTTTCAATCTCATCATGATTGCACCATTTTTTTAATGCACATTTTTACTATTGAATTCTTAATTAATGTCCTTGGCACTCCACTCATTAACATCCTTAGCTTGCTGCTCCCTGGTCCCTCCTCCTCTTTCTACTTACTATGTCTTTTATATAAAAATACATTTTTGAAGTTTTTTTTTTTTTATTTCGTTTTAGAATGTGTCTAGGAAGCATTAAAAAGTCTTTTTCGAATATGTCCTTTATAATTTTACTCTTCATTTAATCACATTTGGTGAGGGGTCCAAAAATTTTAAGTTATGGGGGCGGCAAATAATATTAAAGTAGGGTACTGTTAGAAAATATTTAAAGCATGTAAGTTTAACATTTTTCAATTTACGAAATACATAACTTATCATACAAAATTACATTTTTTATTATCTTTAACAATGCTCGAAGGGCAATATTAAAAAATGTAACACCTTTTGATAAACAAACATATTATTACTAATGCAAATAAAAAATATTCAACTTTTAAAAATATAAAACATATACAAAATATCCTAAGATAATACCATCATTATGCCAAAAAAAAACAAATGAAATACAAAAAAGAGGAATATGCAACGAACATAAATTTTCATAATTATTTTCTGCAAATATTCATATTCTAAAAACATTGAAAAGATAAATAAAAGCCTGGTTATTTATATTCACATCTATAGACAAAGGTATACATAATTCCAAAAAGGTAATAAACTTATTAAAACATGGGTCCATCCCCCATTACATTCTCATATTCTAATATGTCCATTAATATTTTCATAGGGATGAATAAAGTTTAAATAAAGGCATATTTGAAAAGTATGCACACTTTTTTAATAAAATTGAGAATACTTATCACTTTCAATAATTTTTTTTTAATTTTTTATAAAATAGATAAAAATAAATTATAAAAAAAATGGAGAATTATGATTTTGTTACATTAGAATATCTATTAATCTCTAACAACATTTTTAGTGGAATATAAAAAGTAAGTCAATGTGTAAAAGAAATTGTCTAATTCTAATGTTCAATTAATGAGATTCATGTAAAAGTATATATGTAAAAGTGTTGTGTGATTATAGCCTACCTTATATTTTTCATCTTGAAATAATGTCTAAGGTTATTATTTTCATGACAAGAGTGAAAGGGAAGTTTGGGATTTTGTGCTTGTCTACCTCACAAAACACTATTGACCCAATAAGTCACAAACATGACCATGCATGATATTCATGTAAAGTCTTTTACACTTGTGGTCATTAACTATCAGGTGAGGGTTCATTTTCAAAATATAAATAATAGTGGTGCTAAAGGATTGAGGTTTCCTCTCAACATATGATCCTTCTTTTCAAGGTGGAAACAACTAATGCGTCATTAGAAGCAGTAAATTGATAAGACTAATAAAATCCATCTTTGGTCAGTTTCACGACATGTGATGAGCTTCCTTTTGATCAGGCATAAATCATCAAAAAAGATACTTTATGAGTTAAGTAATAAATAATGATAAAGGTGTTTGAAATGGTCCTATTCTCATGACCAGATAAAGTTTTGTTAAAGATAGGGTATATATTTGTTTGCTATTAATTGCAACTGTTTTATGCTTGTTGCCTTCTATTCACCTAAAAGTATCGCCTTTCATTAATAAGATAGACGGGCTTATTTCCAATCACAAGTCCTTATAAGAAAGGTTTTTTTGTCAAGTGAAGATAAACTACTACTTTCGTTAGTGTTTATTTGTTCTATTTCAAACAAAACGTTCCGTTTAAGAAATATAATTATTACTTAGATTTTTAATATTCCATTATATCATTTCTTTTTCTATAATCATTAATTTTTTCCATTACTTATGTAAATCAAGACCCATTGAATAGGAGTAAACATAGAAAATAACATTTATTAGGCTCTTGAAATCTTAAAAAAACAAATAAAAAAGAACAAAAAAATTCTCAAAAAGAACAAATAATCAGAAACGGAGGCTGTAATTTTTTCCTCCAATCACAAGTGTTAGTATTTATTTGGCTTAATTACCAAATTGGTCTTTATAATTTAAATATTGATCATTTTGAAACTAGTCATTACATTTTATTTTTTTTAGTTTTAGATTTTAGTTCCTAGTTTTCCATTTCGTTATGGTTTTGGCCCGTGCCGTTAATTATGGATGAAAAATGTTGATGAGGCTAATGCAATAGAAACCAAAACCTATGGATAGTAAGAATATGGCGACTAAAATCAAAATTGCATTTGCACTATCCTAAATCATAGATGACGACAAGGAAAAAAAAGAAAAAACAAGGGACAAAACCCAAAAAAATAAAATAGAGTAACTAATTTCAAAAAAATAAACATTTATAAGATTAATTTGGAATTTAAGCTTTATTTATTTTTAGTTGTTTTCTTTGAATTCAATGTCATATTGTCATCACCTTTTGTTCTCATAAATTCACATGGGAGCATCTTTAAAGTTAAAGCATTTTTGGCATAGCAATTCCCCTCCTCAGGAATATAGCGAAGCCATCAAAGTCAGTGTGTCGTTAGCCATGTTTAACTTAAAAGTTCATTCAACTTTAATTTTAAAATTAAATAAAAAATAAAACTCAACTCCCTACAGTTACACAAAACGTTTGAAGCACAGAAATCATGGTAGCATCTTCAAACATAGTTGATGTTACCATGATTTTCCTTGTGTATAAAAATTGTTGGACATGCATTGAAATATATGAATTTTTCAGAGACTTGTTGTTGGGCCATCTAATTCTTTAGTTCTATGAATCTGCAGGCATAGTTGCTGATGTCAAACATTATGATCAGATAGATCATCATGAGGATCAAGCTTCAATCAAACAGTCCCTTATTTCATCCCATAAGAAAAACTTATATCCTGTTCTCAAAGAAGAGATTCAGAGAAATAACAGTGACTCGGTGGCTTTAACATCAGGAACACCAAGAAGTATGTGAAATTGTTTTGCTGTCTTGGTCTTGCTTTTACTTTATACACAAGTAAAGAACAGTGTTAAGTGTTAAGTATAACACAATGCCTAAATGATCAATGTTCATGCTTGATTGGTAGGTTCTGATAATCAATGGACCACTAGCTGGTGGGAGCAATTCAAGGTGCTTCTTAAGAGGGGTTTACAGGAGAGGAGGCATGAATCTTTTTCTGCCTTAAAGATTTTTCAGGTTTTGTCTGTGTCCATTCTCTCAGGACTTCTGTGGTGGCACTCAGATCCCTCACACATACAAGATCAGGTATAATGAAACTTTGTCCTATTTTTTTTTTTTTAATGGAAACTTAAAAATTAAAAGGATACTTGCAAAAGGATGGAAAATTATTTAACTAGTTCAAAATTTCAAGTACTAGACAATTTGCTTGTGATATCTTATTCAATGTCAAGCTTCAAGGCATGGACTCGGGTGCCGAATATGACACAGACATAGATATGCACAATGTCCACCATATAATTTTTATTAAGACACATAATGAAAACAAAAATAATGTGTACAAATTATGGCGTCACTTTCGCGACAACTTTTGGTTTTATAAGGCAAAGTATTAATATTCTGCCTTATAAAGATAAAAGTTGCGACACTTGTACAAATAAAACTTTTGTAATAATAGAGTAGTGAATTTCTCATGTTGAAGTAGTACATAATACTTGTAACATTATTGTTCTTGTAACAGGTTGGACTCCTATTCTTTTTCTCCATTTTCTGGGGATTCTTCCCTCTCTTTAATGCCATCTTTGTATTTCCTATGGAGAGGCCAATGTTGAAAAAGGAAAGATCATCAGGAATGTACCATCTCTCATCCTACTATGTTGCCAGAACAGTCGGCGACTTACCGATGGAACTTGTGCTTCCTACTATCTTTGTAACAATTACCTATTGGATGGGTGGTCTCAAGCCTTCACTTGTTACATTTGTGCTAACCCTCTTGATCATGCTTTTCAATGTGCTAGTCTCTCAAGGAGTAGGCCTAGCACTCGGTGCGATTCTTATGGATGTGAAGCAGGCCACAACTCTGTCTTCAGTGATCATGCTAGTGTTTCTCTTAGCTGGTGGTTACTACATTCACCACATGCCTTCTTTCATAGCATGGTTGAAGTACATTTCTTTTAGCCACTATTGCTATAAGTTGATGGTAGGAGTCCAGTATTCAGTAAATGAGGCTTATGAGTGTGGACCAGGGTTGCATTGTAGGATAAGAGATTTTCCAGCAATAAAGTGCTTGGACCTTGATAATATGTGGGGTGATGTGGCAGCATTGACTGCAATGTTGGTTGGGTACAGAGTTGTGGCATATCTAGCCTTGAGGATGGGGAAGCTTCACTGACTAATTAAGGATTTCATAGGTTAGAGACCATCATATTATTGATTTTCAGGTTTGGTAGTTTGGATCAGCACCTTAGTTAAAGTGGTAGTTTGATTCAAATTGTAAGCAGAAGAATATGGTAGACCCTTTGATTAATTGACAAGAAATGAAGCAATAGAAATTTGCATAAATTTAGTCCAAATCTTTTATGTAGAAAAACCATCTGTACCATCTGTGTACTACCGTTTAGACCAAATCTAGTGTTTGTTATTAAGAGGCCAATGTTCTATTGCTGGCATCAACATTTGGTTTTGGATTGTTATGCTCATTTAATTATTGTTGGAACTTGGAACACCATAACCAGATTCTTCAACTTTTGTATTTTGTCATGTTTATCTTAAGCATGCAGACTCAAATTGCTCATATGAGACCAGCACGCATTAATTTTTGTTATTTTCTGCACACAAGTGGATTCATCCAATGATTATATTTTGAAGACAAATTGCAAAATCAGTTAGTTGAAAATTCGTATACATCATATTACTAAATATAACTGGGATCATTCTCCTTCTTGGTTCTCACTATTCTGTGGGACTGGTTAGATCAATAAAACCAAATACTAATACATAATGGGAGGTTAATAATTTTTTATGGGGAATAAAGTGAATTCTTGGTAAAAATAATTTCTAGTTTCTCAATTAAAACGATATTCAAAAGGTGGTTAAAGAGTAGTCACTTATTACTGACTTAATTAACTAATTCAGGGTTTAAACTTTAATCACACTCGGACAAAAACAACCACCCGAGTGTTATTCAAAAGGTGGTTAAAGAGTAATCACTTAGTGACTTATAGATCAAATGATGTATGTGTTTTATATAAACCAATTCCTCCCAGAGTATTTAGATCAAAATTCTTTCTAATGGTTTCACTATAAGTTTTCTTGGTCTTCCTCTATAACTATTTATTGAGCTATCTTAGTTTTATTGTTCTTAAACTTGAATATGGGCGAATTCATTTTTTAATTAGTTTTTAATTTTTAAAAAATGTTCTGTACTTCATGTAACCATTCAACCTATGAAGTATAACCTGTCATGTAAATGATCAATAAAAACTTTATTTGTCTTTAGCAAGTGAATGACTTAACCACTTTTAGGCCCTCCTAATAAAAAGTTAACAGTTTATCCAATCTTCCAAAATGGATACAGACTTAGCCTAGACTTAATTTCTCACCATACATACATATATACATTCACATCAGGTTTCTCTAGTGATCCTAGAGACGGTTCTAAGAACACTTGTAGACATGGTGAGACTATAAAAGCTACATTCACATCAAATTATTAAGTATAGTTAATTTATTTGAAAAACCAAAGACGCATAATTTCTTTCTTCCAGTGCCTATACAGATTTTTTATCTGAACCACATTTATAGTCCGGTATGACTACTATGGGTAACAAAGCTCTCCTTGTCAAATATTTTAAACATAGCTGCATTCACGATGGACTCGAACAAGTAAAAGTGCTGGTGCCTTTACTTTTGTAACAAGGGAAAGAACCTAATTTCTTTAACCAATAAGTTAAAAAGTTCTAGCTGTTATCAACTAAACAAAGAAAAAAAAAGATCTAGTTGCTGTTAGAATAAGAAAAATACCAGTCTTCAAGAAGGCTTCAGATTAACTGAATGGAGCATGCATGCCTACACATTATGCAACCATATTGTAGAATATGAATATAGTACTATCTTCAAAATATGCCTTAATTAGGTGAAGTTAGCATCAGATGTTGCAGCATCTCTCCATAAACTAACTGACAGCTCAGTTTATTCCATTCCCTCAAAACTGTTACCAGCAATTTGGTGTAATAGCATCCAAAGGCCATGTTATGCACTCTAAAATTCAGCTATAAATGGATGTATCTTGTAGTAGTTTATGCTATAACTTAAGAGTAAGTCACTAGGTAAAGAACTCTTTCCTTAGAAGAGAAGTGTAAAATGGCTTCACTCAAAATTGAGAAACCTGTTGAGAAGGCTGCTGCTGGCTCTCAACCATCCGTGCAGGACAAGAAAGAGCCAGCTGCCAAATCTAGTAAAAGGACTCCCAAAGCTGCAGCCTCCAAGCCAGCAGCCCCAAAGAAAACTGAGAAGCCTCAGCCTAAGAAGAAGGTAAGCATAATTTTGAGTTCATTGATATATTTTCAGAAGAAAAAATGGAGAATGCACCGATAGTGTAAAATTTTTTTAAACCATCAAGGTATCATCCATCATTCATCCGTTTATGGTCGTTGACTTCTAGATTAAAGTAATATAAATGAATAGTGGATGATGAACTGATGGTGTAAAAAACTTTACACCGTCAGTGCAATACCCATTAATCTCTAGAATTCAGATTCTAGTAAATTGGATACTAAACCATTCACAAATATTGTACCCGCGTCACACAACGGTATATCTACACGCATGCATGAATTTCTTCACAGATTTTTTACTCTGCTCAATTTGTGGCATTGATCAAATAATTTTTTTTTTATGGTTTCAGGCAAGCAGCAGTAAATAAGCTGAAGATATATATGTTTCATGAAGTTTATATATCAGTAGTAATATACCACTTGCATGCTATAAGTTGCTCCATCTCCATGTAACTCCTTGCCAGCTTGGCCTAATGAATAAAAGAGACTAATTTTATGATGAGATTGTTCACACTTCACATCAGTATATGATTACGCTTTGTGTAAGATGTATAGTGTACAGTAAGGTGAACTTCTACTTGGTTAGTGCCACCGAAAGAATGGTGTGGATGGTTCGGACCCGCAAAAGCAAAAGGATCAAAACCCAATCACAAACAAATTTGGGTTGAGCTTTGACTCTTTTGCTCCTAGGATCCGAATCATCGACATCATCTTATCGATGACAAGCAAGTGTATACTAATATGGCGTTCCGTTAACTACATTAGTAGTCGACGGATTTTTCCTAACTGTAGGGACTAAAACACCCATAACTTTCAGGATTAAAAACATAAATAAGCAGCCTTAAATTTATACTGTGTTTATAAAAAAAAAATATAGATTTATGTTGTTCTCTTTGTTCATTATTTATTATTTTCAATGGAACAATTCACTTAGCCTTTATTGTTAATGATACTTTCGATACAAGCAACCCCTGTACCAAGATTCATCAAGTGGCCTCAAATAATAAGAGTTACTTTTTAACCCCCACCCATTTCTCTTGAAACCCATTTTCTTCCGCCTCACGAGAGGCGGAAGTGTAATTTTTTTTGTTTCCCGCCTCATGGAAGGCGGAAAAGCCATTAATTTTACACTGAGAGGCGGAAGAAAATGGGGTTCAAGAAAAATGGGTGCGGGCTGAAAAGTAACTCTCAATAATAACTTTCTCGGTCTCGGAGATAAAATTTCAACAATGGACTAAGCCCAGAATCACATAAGCAAATTTGAGATAACAACTTAACTAAAAGCCTTAATATACGTGGTTCCTGAATCGTACCTCTCCCCTTAAAAAAACAAAAAAAAAAGAATCGTACCTCTCACTTATAAGTTTTTCGCTTTGCTCATTTCTCTTTGATTTGAGGCTTAACACACTCAATTGCATTAAATTAGATAAGGAATCAATGAGGAAAATAATTATCGAAGGCAAAACTAATAGATTGGTCCTCTAAGTTATTTTTTAGTTGTGATTTTGTCCCTTAACTTTTTTCCGTTTCAAATAAGTCCTTAAGTTTCTAACATTATTCGAATAAATCCTTTCGTCAAATAAATTCATCTTCTCGAGGACTCTAAATACATATCACAACTAAAATCTTAATCCATCTTTTTGAGGATTCTAAATCCTTCTGAATGA
The DNA here is from genome assembly GCA_037953625.1 of Crotalaria pallida. NCBI lineage: Eukaryota > Viridiplantae > Streptophyta > Magnoliopsida > Fabales > Fabaceae > Crotalaria > Crotalaria pallida. The sequence goes on along the minus strand of CM075652.1, from coordinate 112,265,627 downwards.
AGTCTAAATCTTTCTTAATGAATTCTAAATCCTTTTGAATGGACTCCATCTCCATCTTCTATTTCATAATGATCATCTCTTTCTCACGAACAACATCATCTTTGTAATGATCAAAGAAATTGCACCCGGAATCTTTGACATTCCTTTGTAGAATAAAAGGAATTGATGAAAATCCTAACCAAAATCAAATCACCTAAAATATACATTTATAACATAATATTTACCTTATAGAACCTACAACCCCAGAATCGAAACCCATAGTGCTCCTGCGTGCGAGTAGTTTGCAGTACATCCCTAACTCCACCACATGCACAGTATGAAGGCATAGCTTCAAAACCTCTATTATTGTACGATGACGCGGAATCAAACAAGCTAGAAGCTTCCCAATTCGAGCTACGCTTCCGATCGTTCTTTGAGTAGTTTTGTGAAGAAGACATTGTTGAAGGTATTGATGACAGAACCCAAAAAACAAAGATGAAGATGAAGCCTAAGAAAAGGGGCAAAGAAAACCCTAAATTTATAAAGGTTGAAGACAAAGGTAACATCCACGTGGGTCAGTCATTAATATACACGTTGGATTACAAATAATCTAACATAACTGCCACGTAGTCCAAGAAATAACGATGTTAAACATAATTGGATGGAATGATTTATTTGAGTAAGGTTATAAATTTAAAGACTTATTTGAAACGAAAATAAGTTAAGGGACGAAATCACAATTAAAAAATAACTTACAAGACCATTATTGAAACAATGTGGAGCAAAAATGTTGAGAAATTATTTAGATGAAATAAGATATATCATATTCAAAACTTCAAATAAACCAAATCAAATTATATGACATTGTGATGGTTCATCAAAGATAATATACGAAAATTTTACCTACCATAAACATCTGATTCTTTGAAGTTTTCAGTGTGATCTCCAAGTCATTTATTCCATTCGACAACTCTCAACCGTTAATTCAAGATCATCAACTGTAACTTGGATTCGAATAGTTTTCCCATTGATGTTGTGACCTAGTGATGAGTTTAGACTCCTACCTGGCCTATATATAAAAAGCATTGTATTTTACAACACATAAATTTTGATAGATGGTTTATTTTGCTCAAGATATTTTGAGCAATTTGGCATCCGTGAAGGATGACAAACCCGTTGGCACCCAACTTTTTGGGCAGGCCAACAAAGAAGCTGCTCCTAAAGCTAGGGAGCGTGCATCCAATTAAAGGATCTAGCTTCAAAATCAAGCCCAAAGAAAGCACCACATAAGTCCCAAGCATGTAAGAAAATTAAAGGATATCTTCTTTTTTAAACTAATCATTTCATTACACATTATTGAGATGTTGCAACTTGCATACGGTTGCTAAATACAAATAATGGAATTAATCTTGACAATATGTATTAGGACATATTGAATTAACAAAATGAAGGGGTTTAATGTTTGATGTTGTTCATAGGGAAAAGGAAGCAAATTAAATATCAAACTTGAATGGATTAAATTCAGAATCAAAGGCTAATAAGCTCAACAGTTCGAATGGAGTTCATAGGGAAAGGCAGTTAGAGTAGTTGCTTGTAATTACTTGTAAATTAATTAGTTACATTCAGTGAGTAGTTTAGATTTCATTTAAGTTTCATTTAGGTTGCATTTCGGTAGTTTTGAGCTGGTAGTTCCAGCTGTGTATAAATACTTTGCTTTTGCCAAGTTGGCTAATAAGATTGGAAAAGTTTTCTTTACTCTAGAGTTGCTTCTCTGCAGAATCATCTTCTCTCTCTTTTCTGTTACAAGTTAGTTACTCTTCTTCTTCTTCTCTCTCAGATTCAACAAGAGTGTTGAATCAGAATTCTCATTCATAATTCTCCAAATCTGATATGGTATCAGAGCTCTAATCGAGCTCTGTTGCGCATAGATATGGCTACCGATTTCGATTTGAGTATAGTTGAGCAGATGCAGAATCTAACTTCTGCATTTTATCTTCATCCTTCTGAGAATCCAAGCACGATTTTAGTTTCACCTCCTCTGAACGGTGATAATTACTAGCATTGGTATCAAACGATGAAGATGAGTCTGATTTCGAAGAACAAGCTCGATTTTGTTGATGGAAACATTTCACAACCAGATCGAGAAAGTCCTCTGTATTTCGCATGGGAGAGAGCTAATAATATGGTGATTTCGTGGATTATTAGATCGATTTCACAAGAGATTGCACAGAGTGTAATTAGATGCGGAAATGCTGCAGAAATTTGGAAAGAATTGAAGAATCGCTTCTCTCACAGTGATGCATCCAGAATTGCAGAATGTCAAGAGCAGATTGCATATCTGAAACAAGGAGACTTACCTGTAAGTACCTACTACACTCAATTGAAGATCCTCTGGGATGAAATTGATAATCTGAAGCTTATTCCTAAGTGTAGCTGTGTAGTCAGGTGTTCATGTGATGGTTATCGTAAAATGGAAGAATATATCACAAACCATAGAATGATTAAATTCTTAAGAGGCCTTAATGATTGTTATAGTGGAGTTAGGTCTCAATTGATGCTTATGGAGCCTATGCCAGTATTAAGCAAGGCTTTTTCTCTAGTAATTCAGCAAGAGAGGCAATTGTTTGGATCCAACAACAGTGAATCCAAAATTAATGCTGCATATAATAGAGGAAATAATAATCAATATATAGCTGGAAGAGGTCAGAATAATGGTTCTGTTATGAATAATTCCAAGGGAATCATAGGAAAAGGAACAAATTCAGGCACAGCAAAATCCAATTACTCAACAAAAGAGTGTACATACTGTGGTAGACCTGGACATACAGTGGATATATGCTATAGAAAGCATGGATTTCCAACTAATTGTAAACCTACAAGACAAAATCAAAGTTATGCAAATTTCACTTCAACTGAAGAAAGTGAAGAAGATGTTCTTGTGGTTAATGATGATAATGTTCAGAAAGAAGAGCAATTGTTTGGTTTCAGCAAAGAGCAATATCAAGGTTTGATGCAAATGATGCAAGCTGTAATGCAGAACCAAAAACCATCAATGAATCAGGAAAATGCACAAGTGAATGCAGTCACAGGTGCCTCTACAAATGGTGCAATATCACAATCTGTCACTCAGTCAGGTAATAGACTTATGTTTTCATGTAGTTACTGGATATTGGATAGTGGTGCCACAGATCACATATGCACATCACTCACAAGCATTTGATTCCTATCACAGAATAAAACCTATTCATGTCAAATTACCAAATGGATTCACAGTAATTGTTGAACTCTCAAGCTCAATTACTCTGAATTCTCATTTTACTATCAGTGATGTGTTATTCATTCCTTCTTTTTCATTGAACCTAATATCTGTCACCAAGCTAACCAAAGATATGTCTTGTATGTTGTCCTTTAATTCTTCTAAGTGCCTCATACAGGATATGATTACATTGAAGACGATTGGTACAGCTGAGGCTGTTGGTGGATTGTATTTGTTGAAAATACCTTCAGTTCCTCATCATAATGTTTTTCATTCTGTTCAGAACATTATTAGTACTAATGCTGTGTCCAATAATAATAGCTTGTGGCATTTTAAGTTAACACATCCATCTTTAGATTGTATTAAAACAATCAAAGCTGTCTTTCCTACTGTAATCTGTGATAAATCAATCTGTGATGTATGTCATTTAGCAAAGCAGAAAAGACTTCCATTTCCTTCCAGTGATACACATAGTTCTTGTTGTTTTGACCTTATACATATTGATATTTGGGGCCCTTATCCAATTCCATCTATACATGGACATAAGTACTTTTTGACTGTAGTAGATGACTATTCTAGATATTGCTGGATATATTTAATGAAAAGCAAAGCAGAAGCTTCTGTTTTGGTGCAGTCTTTCATTAAAATGGTTGACACACAATTTGGTACAAAAGTAAAGGTAGTAAAAACTGACAATGGCCCTGAATTTAGCATGCATAATTTCTACCTAAGCAATGGTATTATACATGAGACCAGTTGTGTGTATACTCCTCAGCAGAATGGAGTTGTAGAAAGAAAACACCAACACATTCTAAATGTGGCAAGAGCTTTGCTCATTCAAAGTAAACTACCTAAAGCCTACTGGAATTATTCTATCAGTCATGTTGTTCATGTGATTAATTTCCTGCCTACTCCTCTACTGGACCAAGATACTCCTCATTTGAGACTTTATGGTACTACACCTGATTATGCTCATTTGAGGACTTTTGGTTGCTTATGTTTTGCAAGCACATTACCTGTTCATAGATCCAAGTTTGATGCCAGAGCAGCCAAGTGTGTTTTCCTGGGTTTCAAGGCTGGTACAAAGGGATATATTGTTCTCAATCTCAACAGCAGAGAACTCATGGTCACAAGGAATGTGGTGTTTCATGAACATCATTTTTCTTTTACTATCAACACACCTACAGATACTTCAGATTCTTCATCTTCACATCAATTGTTCTATGCTGATTTATTTCCTGATGAAGTTCAATATCTGTCTGCTTCTAACTCTCCAAGTTGCTCTCTTTCTCCAAGTCCTAGTACTGAGTCTTCAGCTAGTCCTCAATCTTCTAGTACTGAGACTTCAGATAATTCTTCACCTGGTTCTTCTGATGCTAGTGATATGCAGTCTCCTGATCCTATTCATCTCAGAAGGTCTGCTAGACCTCATAAAGCTCCTACATATTTGAAGAATTATCATTGCTACTTGTTACACACATCATCTGATTGTCCAGAATCCACATCTAATCACAAGTATCCTTTATCTTAGGTTATTTGTTATGATAACCTGACTCCTCTGTACTAGAAATTTGCTTTATCTGTGACCACTGATGTTGAACCATCTACTTACAAGGAAGCTGCTAAGCATGATTGCTGGCTTAAAGCTATGGAAGCTGAAATAATAGCTTTAGATCAGAATCAGACTTGGGTAATCACTGATTTACCACCTGGCAAGCTTCCTATTGGTTGTAAGTGGGTCTACAAAATTAAAAGAAAAGCTGATGGCAGTATAGCGAGGCACAAGGCACGACTTGTAGCTAAAGGCTACACACAAAAGGAGGGAGTTGACTATTTAGATACTTTTTCTCCAGTTGCCAAGATGTCTACTATAAGGATGCTTTTGGCTGTTGTAGCAATAAAAGGCTGGATTCTACAACAATTGGATGTTAATAATGCTTTCTTGCATGGTGATCTACATGAGGAAGTGTATATGACTATTCCTCCTGGTCTTAAAGGCTATTCTTCTAATCAGGTGTGTAAGTTGCAGAGGTCCTTATATGGACTTAAACAGGCTAGTAGACAATGGTTTGAGAGATTGTCCAAATTCCTGATTAATCTTGGCTATAAACAGTCTCTTCATGATCATTCTCTGTTTACTAAAGCCTCAGGTTCTCAGTTTACTGGTCTGTTGGTATATGTTGATGATATTCTTCTTACTGGGACAGACATTCATGAGATCAATTCAGTCAAACATTCTTTGGATATTGCATTCAGAATCAAAGACCTTGGAGAGTTACGATTTTTTCTTGGCTTTAAAGTTGCAAGAAACAAGACTGGGATCATGATGAATCAGAGAAAATACTGCTTGGACTTGATTTCAGAAGCTGGCTTGCTCAGTTCTGAACCCGTGAGCACACCAATGGATTGCAATACACATCTGAGTGCTAGTTCAGGCTCTACATTAGAGGATCCAACTGTTTATAGACGATTAGTTGGCTAGCTGCTTTACTTGACTCATACTAGGCCTGATATCTCCTTTGCTGTGCAACAACTTGCTCAATTCATGAATGTTCCTATTGATGCTCATTTTGCTGCAGCATTAAGGGTTCTAAAATATCTTAAAGGCAATCCAGCCATGGGTTTATTTTTCTCTGCTTCATCTCAGCTTATCCTCAAAGGTTATTCAGACAGTGATTGGGCTTCTTGTCCTGACACAAGACAATCCATCACTGGTTATTGCATTTATCTAGGACATTCCCTATACTAATACAAATAAGCTTTTTAAGACCGGTTCCGAACCATTTTTCAGAGCGGTTCCGAACCGGTCTAAAAGAGCCTGTTGCTAAAAATACTATGATATACGAGAGCAGTTATGAACCGGTCTGGTTTACATTAACGAGATTGGTTAGTAACCGCTCTGAAACATGAAAATGAACCGCTCTGAAAAAAATGAACCGGTCTGAAATAATTTTTGAACCGCTCTGAAATAAAAAATGAACCGGTCTGAAATAATTTTTGAACCGCTCTGAAAAAATGAACCGATTTGAAATAATTTTTGAACCGCTCTGAAAAAAAAAATGAACTGCTCTGAAATAAAAAGTGAACCGCTCTGAAATAAAAAATGAACCGCTCTGAAATAATTTTTGAACCAGACTCGTTTATTATTTTGAACCGGTCTGAATTAATTTTTTAGCCAGTCTCATTTATTGTTTTGAACCAGTCTCAATTAATAAACAATTTTTTTTAAATGAATCATATATATATATATAGCTAGATAGATAGAAAAACACATAATAAAACCAATAAATAATAACTAAGACATGTATTTATATATATACATATAACCTTTGGCAATTGCACAATAATCCATACAAGAATTTATTAAGTGCACAATAATCCCAACCGGACAGTATCCCTACAAGAATCTCTTAAGTGCATAATAATCCTACTACATAGTATCACTACAGGAATCAAATGCTGGATATATAGTACCCATGCATAAAGAATAGTGCTTGCACTACTATAGATATGCCTTCTGACTTCTGAGATCGGTTTCGCATGGCTTCACTCCATTCATCATAAAATAGAATGTGCTATATGAAGCTAAATACGAATATTTGTTACAAAGATGTCATCTCAATCTGTAACAAAGATAAATAAATTAAAAATTAGTCGAATAACCCTAGTGCATACATCATAACAATACATTTTCCACCATAATTATGCTTCAGTTCTATAACAATACATTTTCGACAAGCTAGAAGCACAAGGAATACTCCTAGAAAAACAGAATTACAACAATTACAAATCACCAACCCCTGTCCAATCAAAACCGTAGAATTTTAAGTGCAAAAAACAAGAAACAGGAAACAAGTAGCATAATTGCAAAAACAATCAGCAACAATTCCAAGACCTATCTAACCTTATTGAAAAACTCCTAGCAGCAAAAAGAATGCAACAAAGGCACCCCTGTCCAAGGCACTAAGTGATTTAGGCACCTGCACATATACAAAATGCAGAATCCTCACAACAATCTAAGTCTGTTTTGCAGGCAAGAAAATATGAAAGTTGGAAAGTAAAATCCAAGGAAACCAGCCATATTTCATATCACTCACACAGTTACACATTTAAGCACTTAATCTACTATCTGACACTTAATCTACTATGTGCACGAGAACTTTTGTTAAACCAATATGTGGCTATTGCAGATTTTGTGCTAATTGATTGTAACCTTGTGAACCATCAAGATATTTTTCGGGCGGTCCAATGTGGCAACAAGCAAAATGGCACAATGGTTGTTGGTTACAATGCATTTAGCTGCAGAGGGTCTTCTTGGAGAGCAAGTGGATCAAAAACTCAATTGCTGCCTATAGGAGAAGGGTTGCTTGTGACTAGATTTGGTGCAACTGCATCCACTAGTCCAAAATGTGGAACCGGAACGGGGAAGATCAGAAGCCATTGGGTTAGAAGGGTAGATAAATGCACTGGAGAAGAACATGTTTACAGGATCAGATTTCCACAAGGGAAAGTGATTCAAGCTTAATCATAAATGGAATATATGCTACATACTTCTCCATTTATTTCTTTAGGTAATTGGAGAATAAAATTTTGCTTCTGTCATGATTGAGGAACTAGGAGTTAGTCCTATTTGAAATGTATATAGAGTTTTAAACATATAATAGATCAGATAAATTGGTTTTAAAGATTTCTTTTGTTCTTACATAAGTTATAATGAAGAGTAATCTAAGGTCAACATTGAACCATTACAGGCTCTTGCTCAAACTAAATTGTTCCTGTCCTTGTAACAATACATGAAATGGTCACAACAAATACCTTTACCTAAAGTTTTCTTTTACACATTAAGTTACAAAGGTACATGCAAAATCTTGGAAAAGAAATCTTTTCTTAATTGGATTGGGAGTAAAATACCCAAAACATAAATGTATACGCAGGTTTAAAGAAGAAAAGCTTGATTATTACAAATACAAAATGTTACATTCCAGTTTCAATTGAATACTCAAAGTTTTAAATATCTCAAATTAACAGAAGTTATAATTCTTTAATCTACATTAACATAAGGATAAAATAGTTAAGAACTTAAGATCACCTGCTCAGTACCAATTCTACATTATCAGTTACCACTTGAGTTAGGCCTTTGTACATACAGGTTCACAATTCAAAATAAAATACACTAAAGAAGCAGTGCATATCATCCATAGAAATTACTCGAGTTATATCTTATCTAGGCTTTGAATTTTAAACTTCTTATCCTATTTTTCTTGCTTCAATAAAATTCTGCACATTTTCTACAAATTCAGAATTGAACTTCTTCTCCAACCCCTTTCACCCTTCCCTTAGATAAATTTTTTTTGCACGTTAATTAATATCCACTTGATTATTATTACAGCTACAGGAACACATAATCCATGTGAAAGAGAAAAGAAAAAAAACAGCCCCTAGAAGCAGGGTACAGACAACAGGCTGTGCACACATTAATTAATTATAAGAGAGTACCTTAAGCTCATTGTTTTGTGCTATACTGATTATAATTAAAACCATCTTCTAGGACTTCTACATGAGCTAACGTGGGGCTTGTGATTTTGTCTATGCAAATTACAACAAAAACCTTGTTACAATATAATGCTGGTTGCATTGGCTGTGTGTACTTGAATATTACTTAGGCAAGAGTACAATTATTATTATTATTATTATTATTATTATTATTATTATTATTATTATTATTATTATTATTATTATTATTATTATTATTATTTATCATCAGGTAACAATTTAGTTAGCACTCGACATACAACAGCTAATAATTGATGCATGCGTGTTTAGGGAATCACTGACTATATTAACATGTGACAATATAATCAAATCAAGGGTGAGTGATCTATGTATTATACAGTTCAATAAATCAAAACAACACAATGCATAGAGAAATAAAAAATAAAAAAATAGAGACAAACGCACGCACGCAGAGAGAGAGAGAGAAACGCGAACTTACGATGATGATGAGAATGAAGAACACGCACAGAGAGAGAGTATCCAGTGATTCAAATGGAGAAGGAAGCACCTTATTTGCTAGTGTTCCATTTGAGATTGTTTTATACCGAACCAGGGTCGCCGGCGCAAGGAGGAGGCGGCGGAGGCTGGCTCGCGATTTGCGAGGTCCCCAATAGCGACGGCGGAGCAAGTCAGGGACGGTGAGGTTCGCGGTTTGGTTCGAATCCACCGCAAGGGCACACAACACATGAAGGAGGCGAAGGCGTGGTGGTCTTCTCTGCGGTCCCCTGTTGCTCGCGCGACGGTGCAGAGGCTCCAATTGGGTGGCGGTCGAAAGCTCGGGAGAGAGAGACAAAGTTTTAGGGACCAAGGGAGAGAGAGAGAATCCGAAAGAGAGGGAGATGAGGATGGGGCGGCGGCATAGCAGAGAAGAAGTAGGGGAACATGGAGATGAGGTTGGGGGAGGCGGCACAACAGAGAAGAATAGGGTTTTATTTGATATTAAACTAGAACCCTTGCCCGTGCGACGCGCAGGGCAGCCAATTTATCTATTTTTCAAACTGGTTGTCAAAATGAACCACTCTAGAATGAACCAATGGTAATTTTTAGACCGGTTCCGTATGTACCGATACGGAACCGGTTTCAATTAATATATTTTCAGACTGGTCATTTAAATGAACCAGTCTGATTAAAACTAATTCCAACTTCCAGACCGGTTCTGCACGGAACCGATCTTAATGAAGTGGTCTGAAAAATATATTTTGTACTAGTGCTAGTTTCATGGAAATCCAAGAAGCAGAAAACTGTCTCTAGAAGTTCTTGTGAGGCTGAGTATCGAGCTATGGCTCATGCTACTCTTGAATTTCAATGGCCGATTTACTTACTTCAAGAGTTTCAGACAGATTTTCAGACTCCTGCCTTGTTGTATTGTGATAACCAAGCAGCTCTACATATAGCAGCCAATCCGGTGTTTCATGAACGAACTAAACATATCGAAATTGACTGCCATATTGTCAGAGAAAAGTCTTAACAGGGTCTGGTCAAATTGCTTCCTATTTCTACTCACTTGCAACTTGCTGATGTCTTTACTAAACCTCGCAGCCCGAAACTGTTTCAAGGTTTTGATCTCAAGCTGGGCTTGATTAACATTTGCGCTCCAGCTTGCGGGGGCGGGGGGGGGGGGGGGTATCAAACTTGAATGGATTAAATTCAGAATCAAAGGCTAATAAGCTCAACAGTTCGAATGGAGCTCGGCAACAACATCTTGATTGCAGCAGCACAGCAGTGACTTGATGTAACTGATTTCATCTTAGGCAGTTAGAGTAGTTGCTTGTAATTACTTGTAAATTAATTAGTTACATTTAGTGAGTAGTTTAGATTTCATTTAAGTTTGATTTAGGTTGCATTTCGGTAGTTTTGAGCTGGTAATTCCAGCTGTGTATAAATACTCTGCTTTTGCCAAGTTGACTAATAAGATTGGAAAAGTTCTTTTTACTCTAGAGTTGCTTCTCTACAGAATCATCTTCTCTCTCTTTTCTGTTACAAGTTAGTTACTCTTCTTCTTCTTCTTCTTCTGCAGCTAGCCAGTAGTGGCCATATCTGCTAAAGGCGAGTATATATAGTGTGTGACAAAAAAGAAGCTATACCAATATGGTATATAATAATAGGCTTATTTATAATTTTGAACCTTAGGCTAATTTTGAAATTCTTCCCCTTTTTTTAGTTCCAACGTTGTTTTTTCATTTTGGTTTTCGCCTTCAATGTTAAAGTTGGATGGAAAACCTCAACTATACGTTAAAGTTGAATATAGAAAAACTACATCTAAATGCAAAATTTGACATTTTATAAAAATAATTAGAAAAAAAAAACTCATATTTTTTCTTCATATAAAAGCCTTAAATGCTACCATACTAGGGATGGCAATGGATCCGGGTAATAGGGTACCCGGACCCGGACCCGTTCATAAATTATTGGACCCAGACCCACCCGGACCAGTGCGGGTACCCGCTGCATAATGGGTAGACGAGTCTTCGGGTACCCAAACGGGTTTTGCGGGTACCCATTAGCAATTTTTTTTAAAAGAAAAAATTATTTTTAAAATTAATTTCTATGTTTTTTTATAGACCGAGGGATCCTTAATACATTATTACACACTCTACTTAATATTAATCTCTACCACCATTAAACACTCGCAGACATCAAACAAATTCTCTCGTTAAACACAAACATACTAAAATTATATATATATATATATATATATATATATAAAATTTATATATGTAAATATGGACGGGTCCGGGTACCCACGGGTCTGGATATCTTAAACCCAGACCCGTTCAAAGCGGGTACCCAGACAGGTCCATTCTTTGGACTCACGGATCTCTTTTTTGGACCCAGATCCGGACCCATTACAGGTATTACTCGCAGGTACCCGCGAGTCCAGGTCCAATTGTCATCCCTATACCATACTACATTAACCTTTCATCCATTTTCACAAAAGCAATCTGCGATCGATAGTACAATTGTATTGTCTCGTAAAGGAGTTGCGAAGACAATGATGAACTCAACAATGATGTACAAGATTTAATCATAATGGTTGTATCAAGTTGAAATACGCCTTCAAAATAGAAGAAGGAGATGAGAAAAGTGGGAAGTTCGGAAGAAAAATGCATATTGCCATCTGATTGTGGGAATGAGTTTTTTTTTTTTTTTTTTTTAAACAAAAACATAATTTTAATTTTAATCCTTATAAGATACAAATTATTTTTTGTTCAAGTCCTTACTAATGTGGTTTTTGTTAGTTTATGTAGGCATTTCCTATCAACTTTGACATTGAGAACTAAAATAAAAAAAATAAAAATAAAGGGTAATTTTTTTGTTTCTCAGGTATCTATCAGCGCGAGCAAGTTGACTAATCCTTCGGATATGGTTCGGCCTTTTTGAGGATGACCGTCCCTACTGAAGTTCTTTATATTCGTAAGAGTTGGGGATCAAACCTCCAACCACTTGCTTAAGTGACACAACCCTGCATCAACTGTGTCAACCTCAATTGCCAAATAAATTAAAGGAGTTTAAAACGAAAGAAAATAAACATACCAGAAATTCAAAATGATCGCTATTTATAAGAATAAAATGATAAATAAGTCTATAATAATATAGAGTTTTAATTTTTGACCTTCATAATGTAATTTTTGGCCTCCATTTTTTTAGGAAAAAGACCAAAATACTCTTAATATTAAATATTTTCCAACTTCATGATGTCAAATAATGAAGTAAATGCAGTCCAACACACACTTATCAAAAATATTTTTAGACTCATCAGTTTGGAAAGTGCAATTTTTTACATTTTTTACTAATATGTCCCTTTTCCAACTAGGGAGTGTCAAAACAAACAATGTCCATGTATATTCATCATGAACTTCTTCATGAATGGCGGCTATGGAGGGGTCATGATATACCTATATGGTACTCCCTCCGGTCCTATTTATAAGACCCTTTTGAGGTTTTTATTTTGGTCCTATTTATAAGACCCCTTTTTAATTTTCAATACCAATTAATTACTTCTTTCCACTAACACTCTTATAAAGTCAACACATTTTAGAGTTCCAATAATAACTATAGGGGTAATTTTGAAAAAGTATATCAAATTTTTACATTTCCAATGTCACTAACCAATTTATTCACTCTCCTTGGTGGGAGTGAAAAATTCCAAAAGGGTCTTATAAATAGGACCGGAGGGAGTATGTCTCTTTGGAAAATGATACGGTGCACAACATGGTTGTCAAAAACTAGTGTTAATACTTAGAAACTACGAATCTACGAATCTACCTATGAAAACGAGTTGAAACTAATGGAAACTCGGAGTGAAGTGACTCGGTTAGACTCGGGTGGATACTAGTAGACTCTTGTAAACTCGCGAGTTTATGACCGAGTTAGCGAGTTAGCATTCTTGAGCCCTAAACGTCCAATCCGACATCGTTTTTCAATTTTTTTTTCAAATAAAAATCTTTTAGGTCATTTTTATTATATTTGTTACGCTTTTGGGGTAAAAGAACCTTTAAATTAGTTTTATCTTCTCCTTCTCATTCAAAAACTTCTTCAATCTTTATTTTTTCTCTTTCGGCCACACGCACGCCTGCCCAACCCACACCCCAAGCTCCACGCCTTTCTAACTTTCTCCCTTTATTTAGTAATTGTTTACTGACTTTCTCCCTTTATTCCTTTATTTTCGTTTTTCCTGTTTTCTTCTTCGTTAAGTTGGTATGATAATTTGATGAATGCTTGATTATGAACTATGACCTTTATGAAAAGATGAGTAGCTTTATAGAAATCATTTTAAGTTTTAACTTTTAAGCAAAAATGCATTATTCGTTTTTCAATTTTCAGTGTTACTTTTTTAGTATTGTCCTTAAATCAGAACTCATTTACTTTGTCAGTATTTTTTAGTGTTACTTTGACTAAAGAGCACTTGCTTAGAAATTGATAATTAATTTTCATTATTTTTTTAAGCATTATTATGTTAGTTTGAAATTAAAATTACACCGGATATGTTATCTTATTATGTTTTGAATTTGAATTTGAATTTTGAATATTGATGGATAAATTAACTTATATTACTTATTAGTATCAACAAATAATATCTTACCATATTTTGTTATTACATTAAATTTGAAATTATGAATATTGATTATTAATAGGTCACAGGTCATTACAATATAGATGTAATTTTCTTTAAGTAAACTCGTACGAGTTTGTGAAATGAGTTTACGACTCGAGTTTACCTAGGTAAAACGAGTCTACGTAGACTCTCGAATTTGACAACCATGGTGCACAAGGTCGACCCTAGACCTAGGCATGAGGGACGCAGACCAGGGATCTCTGAAATTTAAGAGGTCAAAAATAAAAATCTAAGGACTCCAACATTAAAAAAAAAATCAAAAAATGAATGTTTGAAGCGATATGTCCAGCCAACCTAACAACCTTGAATTGAGTTTATTTTAGAAATTGAAAAGATGGCAAAGGCAAATGTTGCCTGGCTTGCCTTGTTTATAGGAAATGAAACCAAAAAGGTTGTTGAGAAAAAAAAAACATTATAAATACTTTTTTCAACATACGGAAAAAGATATTAGAAAAAAAAAAAAGAAAGGAAAAGAGAAAAGAAAAGAAAATCTTCTGTAATAAAGTGAGAGAAAAAAATAAAGATTATACAATGAGAGTTTCAGGTGTGAGAAAAAGAAAAACAATGGGTCATGTATTATCTCTATTATTTCTTGGTACTATAATTTGTACAATAAATTACTCCATTCGTCTCAAAATGTTAGTAAAATTTTGAAAATTCAACAAATATAAGGAAACATGTTTTTAATGCATTGTCCCCCAAATCAACCAATTATCAAAGTAAATATTTAATGCATGTTTCCTTAATTAACCAATTACAGAATATACAATGCAATTTTAATTTTTTTATTCACTATTTTAACTTCAATTTGGGTCAAAAGTTTTTTTATGTTTTTTACTAACTTTGTGGGACGGAGAAAGTATAATATTTGAATAGGATGAGATCTCACTGGGAAACACTATATTCATATCTCTTGTGTGAAAAGTGATAAATGGATGTCGAGCCCCCATGGATTAATTTATTTTAGCAACTATCACCTTATTGTAGTTAGAGATACTGAAATTGGAATTAAGAAATTTGTTTTGATTGTAAGTTTGCAATAGTATGTAAAATTAAGTAGTAAAATTTTCCTTGGCAATAACATTAATTTACTTCGATTATGAATATAATTCCTACTATGCTAACAACGATTCCAGAAGTAGTAAGAACTCAGTTCCTTAAGGCACTTACTTTGTACTGTATGTAAATTTAAAACTCCTTAATCCCTTAAGCGAATTCTAAATTTACAATCGTTTGGTTAAGAATAATGAACTTACAATTGTTATATAATTTTTCAAAAATATTCCTACGAGTTATGAAATTATAAAGTTTGATTAGAGAGACTAATTCAATCTCTAATTTTCCAATTGAAGGATTGAATTCCCAAATCATATATTAGCTACTTCTATGAATATCATGAGACAGATAATTAAACAATTAACCTAAACAAGAATTCATTCAAAATCAAATTGTAAATCACATAATAATTACAACCAATTCAACCATATCTCTAACAAGGAAACTAGCTAGACATAGAATTCAAAATAGACAGAGATAAGAGAAAAGCAAACTCCATGGGAGACATAGAGATACACCACAAGGCCACTTTCCTCTCTAGAATTCCTTCCTTTAAGGTTGGGGTCCCCTCCTTGATGAGTTATTCACCTTTTCTCTTTGCCTCCTTTTGTTTCCCACGACCTAGAATGAACCTCCAAGGGTTGTCTTTGGGTTTTTTTATTGAGAAAGTCACCCCAAGAGTCAGAAAATTTGGTTAAATGTTGAAAATATATGATGTTCACGCCCAAACGCAAAAAAGTCATGCGCTTTAGGGTAGCCAGTAATTCCATCATGCGCCTGGGCGCAGGTTTCTCTCATGCGTCCCCATGGCCAAAAATATAATTTTTCATCTCACTCTGTTTCCGAGGCTTTATCCATCCAATGATACCTACTTCTCAATAATCCTTTAATTCATGCCCAAAGCACTTGAAATTGTGGCCAACACATCCATTAAGGGATGAAGTTTATTTACATAAAACTAAAACCAAAAGTTAATAATCTACCTTAAAAAAACCATTAGAAACAAACAAATACCAAGTTAATAAGGGGATAAAATTAACGGAATATAACATTATTTGAACCATTAATAGTGGTAGTTGATCACAACCCCAAGACATAGACTTCTCAACATCATCAAGGCAGCCACCAATAGTATTGAGAGTCATAGCCTCAAGATCCTAAACGGTCATCCCAGTTTGTTCATACAGTGGTTATAGGCCTTCTAAACGACCTTCCTAGGAGATGAGGGTTATCGATGAACTCTCCCAAGAATATCTCGTACGCTGCCCACATATCTCCCATGCACAATATAACGTGCCCATAAGAACTGTGTAGTCTTCAGTCTCCATAACACAATTTGAATGGGTACGTAGGATCGAAAGATCCCTCTTACCAGACTAAATATTCTTAACAAGGACCCTTGTCTTATTTCAACAGAACAAAAATCAAGTATGTGTCTATGTTACTAGACTCTAGGATGTATTATGTATGAATAATCTATCTGAAATGGATGATATCGCCTTTACATATAGTCGGGAACGAGGTCAGGTATGTGTCTCGACTCTAAATACTCCTTAATCTTTTTCTACCACCTGCCTTTAGGAATATGCCTTTTGCGAGTGATTTAGGTATCCATGGTTAGTGGGAGCTATAACGTAACCCCCACATTTTTCGATGTTTTTTTTAGTCTGTATATAAATATATATACCTGTATATAGCCTTTGTGAATATGAATAATCAGATTTTTATTTATCTATTCCATGTTTTCAAATTTATGAATAAAGTAAGGAAACCTTATGTTAAATGTTCCTCAGTTTTCGTATTCCATTTTTTATACAATAATATGTTCTTAGGATTTGATATATGTAGTATTCTCTAAGGGTTGAATATCTCTTGACTTACATTATTAATTAACATTTTTGTTTATCAAAAGGATGTTATATTTTTAAGAGAGAATGTTAAATAGTGACATTCAGGTATTGTTTAAGATAGTAAAAGATGTGATTTTGTATGAGAAATAATATGTTTGGTAAATTGATAAAATACTAAACTTATATTTTCAATGATAATTTTCCCTTTTTTTTATGCAACAAATTTTCATTTTCCGGAAGACATATTCAATCACAACAATTTTTCAATGATAATAGTGGAAGACATATTCCACTATGGAAATTTTTTTTTGGAAACCAAGTGGTGTTTGGGCTTCCCATTTTTTATTGTCCAACTAATTCACCTCGAATCCGCGAACTGTGCTAGTCTTTGATTCAACGGTAAGGATTCTCCCCAAGAATTGTTGCCTCAGTGAGACTCGAGCCTTTGACCCTGAAGTCCCTAAGCACCCAACCAGTTTTCACTAGGCCAATCCACTTGAGTTATGGAAAATGCTTATTGGAACCACAAATATTGTGAGAAATTGAGTAAGAAAGTTATTAACCAATGATTTGACATATAGGAGTTACATGCAGCAAGTGAGATGTAAGCTAAGCATCACCGTTTGATCTATTTTTTCGTTGAATGTCTTGCAGTTTTTGTCGCACCAAATAGCATCTCTCGTCCAGTATTCTCTTGAGGCGTGAGCATGACTTTCCGAAATT
Source organism: Crotalaria pallida (assembly GCA_037953625.1). Taxonomy (NCBI): domain Eukaryota; kingdom Viridiplantae; phylum Streptophyta; class Magnoliopsida; order Fabales; family Fabaceae; genus Crotalaria; species Crotalaria pallida. Next base: position 112,248,094 of record CM075652.1, on the reverse strand, counting down.
ATTCAAGCTCTCTCCCGATAAAATGTATCTCATGGTATCGTGATATTAGCCTTGAAAACATTACTCATACTTTTTTTTTCATGAAAGATATCCTTTAACTAATAGCCGAATATTAATCCCCTTCAAAGCATATAGACGAAGTAAGTTTTGCCTCTACCATACTCTTTTTTAATTACTCATAATTTTGTATATTAAATTAAAAAACTGTGATTAATTAATTGAGATTATAAAAAAAATAGTCCCAAACGTGGATTAAAATACAAATTAGGTATAATTTGTTTTCTGAAAAATGCTAGGACATTTGTTAAGAACTTATATATAGTTGAAAAATATTGAAAAAAATTACTTCATCCGTTCTTATTTATCTATCATATTTCAAACAAAACACACCCTTTAAGAAATTTAATCATTACTCAGATTTTCAATATATTAATTATGTTTTTTTTCCCACTATACTCTTTCTCTATCTATAATCATTACAGTAATTTTTCTCCACTACTTACATAAACCAAGACATATTAAATGAGGGCAAACATGAAAAATAGTATTTATTACACTCTTGAAATCTTCGTTATGACAGATAAAAAAAAACAAAAAAATCTCTTCAAAAAATGACAAACAGTAAGGAACGGAGGGAGTAATTTTTATGGTCTGGAGAAAAAAAAAATTAAAATGCTTAATAAAACACTTTTTAATATGACTTTTTTTTTTTTTTTATGGTTATTTCTCTCGCAACTTTTGCTTTCAAGCGGTCTGCAAATAGCTCCAACTTAGAGCATTATGCTTTATCAATTGCTGTTAGAATAACAACAACAACTTTCTGAATTTAATACCACTCGGACATCATTGCTTGAGCTTCCAATTCAGACAGTGAATGACTTCAAAACATAGAAAGTCCAATTGGATAAGAATGATTTCTTCTCCAACAACAGCTACTACCCAAGTGTCCAACCGGTTGATATATTCTAGAAAATGCATACTCCCTCCGTTCCATATTATTTCTCACTTTAGCATTTTTAACTTGTTCCAAATTATTTGTCGCTTTAGGAATTCGAGGATATATTAATTGATTTTTTCCATCTTTAACTTTGCATTTAATGTGTTGAAATATATGAAATGAGTGATAATTAATGTACTTTGAGGGTATTATAGTAAAGTTATTTAATAATTCTCTTGAAAATTGAAATATTAAATGACATTCTTAATCTGTGTGAAATTGCTAAAGTGACAGTTAAATTGGGACAGAGGGAGTAATTATTTTTTTACTTCTACGAGGTTTTGCTGAATTTACATCGAAAATTAGAAATTAAAAAAAAATTGATTATTTAAATTTATTATATAAATTTATTTTGTTAATGTTAATATACTTTTCTTAATAACAGGAGTTGGCCAAATTGGCTCGAGGGACCAACTGGGATTCCCCATAATGACGCATAGGTTAGTATCCCCGTGTTCGATTCCTGGGAAGAACATCCTGTTGGGAGAGGCATCCACACCGGATTAGTCACACGGTTGTCCTGATATTAAGGGCTCTCGTGAGATACCGGGCACTCATAAGGTATGCACAAAAAAATATACTTTTCTTAATCATTTAGTAATTAATTTTAAATATTGAGATTAAAAGATAATTTTTTTTAAAATTTATATATAAAAAAAAAATCAACACGGGCCAATCATGCAAGAACCCTCAACGGTGATGGAACAATATTCGGAGTTTGATTAATATAATGTGTTTTTAAATAAGTTTTTCAAAGCAATTAAATTTCATTTACATGCACCTCAAAAAAAATATTAAATTTTAATTCTTATTATTGAAGGGCTTAAAGAATTTAAAAAAATAAATCAAACTCTAAATCTTAAACTCTTGGTTCATCCAAAGTAAGGTAAGGTAAGAAAATAAGAATTACCTGTGTTTTTAACTTTTTAAATAACATTTTATTAAAAGGTATCGATTTTTTTTTTTTTTTATCAAAAGTATCTTCCATCCGAGGGTTAAAGATTTTTTTTACACGAAAAATATCTACTAACTATACTATACCTTATTGGTACAAGTATCGATATTTCATACATTTGTGATAGGAAAATGTTTACTTGACATCTGTATTTGACATCAGAGAGAGACACCTGTCTTTTTGGATAAAAAGTGTTGGGTCCTGTAAGAAAGAGAAATTGCAGGATTCACCAGTTTTTGCCTGAAAAGGCAGGTGTCCCGTATAGATGTCAAATACTGATGTTTATGTAACAGAGTTGTTTGTGATATGTCCCATACATATATTATCTCCGATTGGATACATAACATTTCAAATACTCATATTTATTTTTTTTTGAAAAAAAAATTATATTTATTTTTCAGTATTATATATATTGTGCTATAGTAGTATATTGTATTTGTATCTCGTATTACTCCCTTCGTTCCTATTTATCTGTCATATTTCAAACAAAACACGTCCATTAAGAAATCCAATCATTACTCAAATTTTCAATGCATTAATTATGTTTTTCCTACTATACTCTTTCTCTCTCTATAATCATTAATTTTTTTTCACTACTTACATAAACCAAGACATATTAAATAGGGGCAAACATGGAAAATAGCATTTATTACACTCTTGAAATCCTCAATACGACAGATAAAAAGAAACAAAAAATCTCTTCATAAAATGACAGATAAAAAGGAACGGAGGGAGTATATCGTATGGTATCTATGTTTTTAACAAATATCTTTAGGTATTTTCTATTTTTTTTAAATTGATCAAAATTAACTTTTCAATTGCAAACATTCACTTATCAATTTTTTAATAATAATTTTCTTTTTTAATTTCTGAATGCACCGTTTTTGTGCAACTTCGAGATACCAAAAGAGAGAGAAGCAGAATGAGATTTGTGGAAAATATAACAATGACATCACTTGACAAGTGTCCTACCACCTGTACACTAGAGCACACACGCATAACTTTGTTGCTTGACACGTGTCATCAATATTCCTTTGTGATCTTTATATAATGCTTTACAATGCGACCCTCTGAACCTCACCGGAGAGAGTAAATAGTAAGCATTGTGAAGTGAAAATCGGTGCAAGCAATTCAAAGTTTTATCTCTAGAAATTTCTGTGGTTTTTTGAAAACCAAACATCACTAGCTAACTACTCAAGTATGGCTATGGTAGGGAGGAATGTTGCAGCTCCTTTGCTATTTCTTAACTTGCTTATGTATTTTATTGTCCTTGGCTTTGCTAGTTGGTGCCTCAACAGGTTCATCAATGGCCAAACTTATCACCCTAGTAAGTTTCAACTTTCTCATTTGTTCACAAATAATTACACACATCATTTTATGTTTTTATTTAAAGTTTAATGTCTAGCTCATTTTTTTCATACTTGTATTTTAAATATTATTCTAGTTAAGGATATTTTAGTTTTTATTATACTATGTCCCAATCTTACACAGTACATAGAACTTTTATTGTGTAACATAATACACATTCAATATATCATATTTTTCTCTTTCCTATATTTCTAACATAAGCCATAGCAACATTTTTCTTCCACTGTTATACTTATACCAAGTCATTAATTGATTGATTCATGTAACAAAAAAAGTAACTCACTTTCTGTAACTTGAACTTTAATTGACATAAACACTTTTTCCTTTTTAGACAAGGATTGACATACTTGGAATTAATTAATTGGTCTCAACTAAAAAACAATGGTGTGATTTGGTGATTTGGATTTGTGAAGAGATAGCAGCTGGTTACTACTTATCATTAAGAAGAACCTTAAAACATTCCAAGGAACTAGTGAAAAAGAGAAATCACACTAGAAACTGAGCCCCCCCTTTGGACATTGCTTTCAGGTTTTGGAGGGAACGGTGCAACCATGTTCTTCTTGATATTCTCTATACTGGCAGCCGTTCTAGGCATAGTGTCCAAATTCATTGGAGGCAATCACATCAGGATGTGGAGGAGTGACAGTTTAGCATCTGCAGGAGCCACAGCACTCATTGCTTGGGCTGTCACTGCTCTATCCTTTGGGTAAACCATACAAATGACTAGAGCCTTTTTTCCCTTATGCTTTTATGAAATAATTTCTTAATAACATTATTTTTATAATACTATATATATATATTGAAAATAACATTTCTTACAAATCTCTCACTACCGAATAATACCATGTTTAATTATGTTCTTAATTTCCCAAGTTTACTCAATTTTTTTTCGGACAATTAAATGTTTCAAATTTTTTTATTTTAATTACTGCTCTCAATTAAGGTATGACATGCCTACAAAATCAAGGGTCATGTCTGCAATCAGTAAGGTATGTGGGCATCATTCATAATAATAATTTAAAATTTATAAGAAGAACCAAAATTGAGTTCAATTTTAGTGACAAGAACATAACTAATTCATAATTCTCTAGTAGTTTGGTTATATCATAAGTTAACAAACTTATCTTAGAGTATGATAATTTTCTAAGATGGAGGGTGACAAAAAATTGGGTTTATGTGTAAATGGAACAGGTTGGCTTGCAAGCAGATAAACATAGGAGGGCACAGAGGGTGGAGGCTGAGGATAGTGGAAGCCTTCATAATAATCCTAACCTTCACACAACTACTCTACTTGTTGCTGATCCATGCAGGCTTATACAACAGCAGATATGGTCCAGGGTACCGTGACACTGATTATGGTGTGGGAGGTGGTGCCACTGGAGACCCAATGCACCACAAGGGTTCAGCTGTTCCTGCTACAGGGACTCGTGTCTAATAATAATAATAATAATAATACATGAGGCTTAAATGCACTTGTTTAATTTCTTGTCTTTAATCAATGTTCTTGTTTCCATGTTGGGACTATGTTGCTTTTTTTTTTGTTTATCTAGTAATGTAATGTAATATGCCTTTGGGTTGTTTATTTGTCACATGTGATTATGTGAACAACCACTCTGTATCATGGCATTTTGTATATCAATTAATGGAATGCAATTGGTCTGTATTTGCTTCCTTCTTTATCTCTTTGTCCCCATTTTGAGGCTCTACTATGCTCTTATCTATTTTAAAGAAAGCATAAATGCTTAATTGTGCACAATGGCCCAATCTCAATTCAAGATACATTTTTTTTTTAAATTCTAGCTTTGTTTTGGATCTCTCTTTTCCATTTCACTTCCATAAACAATTCTAACTATTCAGTATATTAATTTAAGTTAAAGTAATTAAAAATCGTACCATATCAATTAAGTTAACAAGGCAGAATGAGAGAGCCTGCCTTGGTTGGCTTGTGCACTGATAAGATTGTATGGAAGATAGAAGTATTTAACTAGCGTGACAACATGATTTTCAATATAAATTCTCTAAAAGAAAAAGGAGAGGGAAGTAACAGAGTTGACCAGTGTGACTAAAATAGATAAGGTTCTCTCTGATGAACAGAATGCTTGAAAGTGTGTTATCTACAAGTTGTGAAGAGACTAATGTACAAACATATTTGAGGCAAGGAAATAATATTAACCAAAATTGAAAGCATATTAAATCTCTCCCTGTAATGAAGAAATAAAAACACTAAATTGCTAAATGAAAATGAACAACAATACAAAGTAGTAGAACTGTGAATTAGGCATGAAAATTGAAACTGCTATCACATGAAGTTGATATTTTCTAGCACAACACAATGAATGTGCCAGCAATCTTCATATTTAGGTAGAGTTGTTTCCAGATTTGGATTGATCTCAAATGGAGTCGGTGTTTTTTTTTTTTTTTTATTGTGCTGATCTGAGCCAAGGATAGATACACTGACCGTGTAAAGTTTTTTATACCATTAATATATCATTTATCATTCATTTACTTATGGTCGTTAACTTTTAAATAAAGTAATACAAATAATAAAGTAATACAAATAATGGTGGATGATGTATTGATAGTGCGGTGCACATGCACCCATTAATCTTGTTGGATATTCAAGCGTGAGATGAAGTCCCACATTGGATAGGATGAGTGAGAAGGTTTATAAGTGGCAAGACCCATAGAACCATTGTTTAGGTTTTGGTTCAGGATGTGGTGTCTCACTTATAAGTGGCTCCTCATTATTCCTATGACCCTGAAGCAATAATGTGACTTCCCAGTGGTTAGAGCCTCCCCGGTTGAAGGTCCTGACCATGGTATCAGAGCCGAATCTTCGACTTGGATATGGTGGATCAAGGGGGAGTGATCAATAAGTATGAGAATTCATCCTTGTAGGGGAAGATTGTTGGGTATTCAAGTGTGAGATGAAGTCTCACATTGGATGGAATGGAATGGGTGAGAAGGTCTATAAGTGACAAGGCCCATAGAACCATTATCTTAATGTTTTGGTTCAGGATATGGTGTCTTACTTATAATGGCAACTTCCCAGTGGTTGGAGCCTCCCCGGTTGAAGGTCCTGACATATCTCTATAATGGGTTCGATGATTAGATGAGTCAATATATTGACTCTTGCGACTTATGAAGCGTTAGACTAAATTAGGTAATGTTAAAAGTTTTACATTTCGATGGGAAAACATTATTTGGACTTGATGATAAAAATTATTTGGTCTTTCTTCAATAAAGAGCAATATTTTATGAATTGGGCCAATCATCGAACCATTGCCTTAATATTTTGGTTCAGGATGTGGTGTCTTACTTATAATGACGACTTTCCAGTGGTTGAAGTCTCCCCGGTTGAAGGTCCTGACATATTTCTATAACGGGTTCGATGATTAGATGAGTCAATATATTGACTCTTGCGACTTATGAAGCGTTAGACTGAATTATGTAATGTTAAAAGTTTTACATTTCGATGGGAAAACATTATTTGGACTTGATGATAAAAATTATTTGGTCTTTCTTCAAGGGAATTACTTTTTTGACCCACCCCATTAATTAGTTAATCCACTTTTTTTGTTTAAGACTCTATTAACCTTACAATAATATAAACTACCCAAAATACCCCTCCTTCTCTTATATATAGAAACCTATATTTTTTTTCTCTTTTCTACAGCAACCTTTTCCAATATTCATCAACCCAAAACCCCTTTTCTCTTCCACCTTTCTTCAGTTGCAAGTAATTAATAAACATTCATTAAGAGGTAATTCTATGATCATAAACTTGATTCATTATGCTTATTTTTGTATCATTACGGGTTTGAGGTGGTTAATATTAAGCAAACAATATATATATTTGCCGTTAGTTTTTATATGAAATTAGTTTTTATAGGAAAATCGTGGTTCTGCCATCTTAAATCGAAACGGCATTCATATCTAAAAGAGGTGGATGATCCCATTTATATTGGTACAGGCCCCACTCCTTTCGTAGTAAACCCGGCCGGCCCGGGAGGCTTTTTCAAGTTCCAGATCAGATATGGGCTTCGGTGGGATAGGTATAGCTTTATTTAAAACTGGGATTTCCTCAACCAGAGTAGGAAGGTTCCCCGAAAGACTCTGTGCTGCTTCCAGTGCCAGGCTCATGTGGAAAGGCAACCTCTGGAATCTCCCACACTTCTCTAGTCTTGTACGTGAATCAAAGAAATGAGTATTTAACTTTCGTCCCTGAATAGTACGGGATTTCTGACCTTGAATTATTTCTGTGCATCACCCGCGGAATATCCATATACTTTTTTGAAAAGAATGAAAAGAAGAATTACCTTCCTGGACTGATACGAATAAGGGTAGCTTAGCTGACACCCGTAGAAAGAAGGAAAGCCCTTTGGTAGTTATGTAAAGCACGCTTTGGGTTCAGCGAGAGAACAAATTCATGCTCTCGCTGCACCCTCGCTGAGGGATTTTTTTTTAATATATATAATATCGTTGCATAAATTATTAAAATTAAAATTGAGATTAAAAAAAATATTATAGTGATAAATATTTCATTCATTAATTGAAATTAAGATAAGAAAACAACTTTACATATTGGATATTGATGAGCATTATTTTTTTAAGGGATAATGATCATACTCGTTGAGGAATTAGATATAATAAAACGTGATTAAAAAAATATTTTTTTCAATTATATTTAATTTGTTTTTCTAACTATTTATTCATTGCATAATTTTAATTATTTATTTAATGTTTTAAAATTATAATAATATTTATAAATTAATTATTTAAATTTATATAAAAATTTTGTTATTATATATTTTATAAAAATATCAAGACGTTACTTTTTAGGATTCAAAAACTTTAAATTAATTTGAATTCATCTGTGTTATGATATATTTGACTGCGTCAATTCTCATATATAGAAGATTTGAATTTGTTTATGTTATGATGTTGAGATCAGATAAGATATATAGCATTATAATGTTGATTTAATTTTTTTATTTATTTTTAATATAATTTTATTTTATTATTATTTAATTTTAACTTATTATTTTATTTTATTTTGATTTTAGTTATATTTTTTAAATTATTTTATTTTATTTTATTTTGAATATTTTAATTTTATTATTTATTATTTTTTTTTAATTTTAACAGTTATATGTGTTCGCAGCTTAATCATGCAAGACAACAACGATGACGAGATGAATCATAGTGCACAGGTGGATCATGAAGAGGTCGAATATCCGGATTTTACTAGTGCGTTTGAGACTGACATGGTTTTCCCTGATTGTGAAGCCCTGGTGAAATGGGTTCGTGAAGTTGCATATTCACAGGGACATGTTCTAAGGATCCTTGGGTCTGATAGAGGAGGAATGGGCCAGAAGCAAAGGATTACACTCTGTTGTGAAAGGTTTGACATATACAAACCAAAAAATGAGAAGTTCGAGTATGTCACCGGCTCAAAGAAGAGAAATTGTCCGTTCAAGGTTCATGGTAGACCATATTCGTCACTCAGAGGGTGGAAGGTAAGAGTATCTTGTGGCTCCCATAACCACGACAAGTGTGAATCATTCATCGGGCACTCCTTCCCCGGAAGACCTACGCCTGAAGAGTATGAAAAGATCATCACTATGACGAAGAATGGAGTGATGCCGAGACAGATACTGGCCACATTGAAGGAGGAAAACCCAAATAATTGCACTACATTGAAGCAAATTTACAATATCCGCAATAAATGGAGAAGAGAGGTCAAGTGTCCGAGAACACAGATGCAACATCTTTTGAAGACTTTGAGGGATGATGGTTATGACACTTGGTACAGAAAGGACGAGACCACAGATATTGTGAAGCAAATTTTTTGGGCTCATCCAAAATCTGTTTGTCTTTTGAGTTCGTTTAATACTGTGCTCATCGTGGACAACACCTACAAGACTAACAGATACAAATGGCCATTGCTTGAGGTGGTCGGGCAAACATCTACAGAGAAGTCATTTACTGTTGCATTTTCTTACATGGAGGCGGAGAAGTATCCAAGCTTCGTACGAGCATTAGAACAAGTGAAGAGATTGTTTAAAGATGATGATGACATGCCCAAGGTGATTGTCTCTGATTTTGAAGCTGCGTTGGTGAAAGCAATCCATTTCGTTTTTCCAACTTCGGCGCATTTGTTGTGTCAATATCATATTAAGAAGAACGTGACAAAACATATGAGGAATTATGTTCGTAATCTCGATGATGTGTCGTCACTTGAGAATCTTTGGGCCAAGGTAGTCCATTCCAAGGATGAGGAAGACTATAAAGCTTCATTAAACCGATTTCGGAAATTGAGTTGGAAGGCGATTGGTCTTTTTGAATATGTGAATGAGACTTACTTGGCCGAACAGAAAGAAAAATTCATTGATGCATGGACAAGTAAGCATATGCATCTTGGTAATACTACAACAAACCGGTAAGTTTTTTTACTTAATTTGACATGTTGTATTAATTTGTCATGATTCTTTGCATATTATAATACATTTAAATTTCATCATTTTTAGGGTAGAAGGTGCTCACTCGACATTGAAGGGAATGTTGGCAAGCAGCAACAGGGATCTCTGCACATGTTTAACAGCTATGCATAAGATGTTGACATGTCAACACACTCTCATTATTGATTCTTTCCAGAAGAGTCTCACAAGATTGGATCACAAGGTGAATATTCCGCTTTTCCGTAATTTACATTATTATGTGTCAAGGGAAGCATTGAGTATTATTTTTACCCGACTGGGGAAGTTTGATGAGTGTGACCATTGTGATTGCAAGTTGAGAATCACACATGGCTTACCATGTGCATGCGAGGTTGATAGATACAGGAAAAGTGGTAAACCTATTCCTTTGACGGCAATTCATGGTCATTGGAAGATTCTATCATTCAACAATACAGGCAAGAAAGAGGAGCTATACATCGACCCAACTCCTTTGATCGAGGAGTTTTGGCGAGTATTTAATGGTACCAATGATGTAGGAAAGAAGATTTTGACGGACAAGTTTCGAGAGGTTAACAATTTATACTATTACCAAATAATGATTTTAACAATTTTTTTAAATATTATCAATTTTTTAATGTTAACAATTAAATTTGTTTTGTTTAGGTTGTGGATCCAGCAACTACCTCATTGTTGCCACCAAAAGAAAAAGCAAAGACAAAAGGGCGTACAAGCGATCATGAGAGATCAACAAAGCGTGATCCATCGGGATGGGAATATGCTGAGAAAGAATCAAAAAAGGCTTCACAAAAAGCTTCTCAACAAAGCTCTCAACAATCCCCCAAAAACCATCCTAAAGCTTCCCAAAAATCCTCCAATAATCCTCCAAAAGCACCTCCCATGCAAAACTCTCAAAAATCCTCCAAAAGTAGCTCTCAACAAGCAAATGTGAGATCTCGGTACTTAGAACAATTTCCCTCCTGCATGCAACAATATATCCTCCAAATTGTTGATGTGAGAGCAGATGAGAATTGTGGTTTTCGATCAATTAGCTTGTATGTGTACCAGTGTGAGGATTCCAATATGCTTGTCCGGAATGATCTTATACATGAGATGAAGCAACACAAGGAAATGTACCTTCAGCTGATTGGGACCGATGATTATGACGTTGTGTTCAAATCACTACATGTGGGCAACATTGGCGGTGTTCCTGAAGATAAATGGTTGACTCTTCCAGTATTGGGGCATGTCATTGCTAACAGGTATAACGTGTCTCATCTTTTAAGTTGTATCATCATATGAGAGACTGTTTTACAATTTTACCGTATACTAACTTGATGCATGGAATTGCTAACAGGTACAATGTGGTCCTTGTTTCGATGGCCCGTGATATAAGAGCTTGTGTTACGTTTTTACCGTACACTAAAGCATCTCCCATGCATGCAGAACTTTGGGTTATCGGGCATGTCGATATGTGCTGTTTGTTGGACCCTAATAGTAGGGCAAATCATTGGGTTCAAGTTTTATTGAAGGAAGGATCACCATTATCATCTATTGATCCTTCTTGGAAATATCATTTTGATGAATCTGGGGCTCCGTGGGGTACCATATTTTACGATCGCTTTGCATTATTTAAAGATTTAATACCTCCTTCAACGTGGGACGGTGTTGTACATGATCTTTCTGATGATTAATATAAATTCCTATTTTATTTTTATTAAATTTGTCGACTTTTAGTTATTATTATAATTTAATTTTTATTATTTTTTTGTATGGTTTTAATTTAATTATATAATATTAATCATAAAATATTAAATGGTTTTTTTATTCCAAACATTAACATTTAAAAACGGATAATCAAATAATTGAAGCTATATAATAAAATAAAATCACCACAAATTTATAAAACATAAATTCAAATAAATCAAAAGTCTGAAAACGGCGAGAGACAACTCCTACTCTCGCCGTTGTCTACCCCTAACCCTTCCCCTAACCCTACCCCTTCCGCTACCCCTAGTCGTCTGCACTACATGTGTCATCTCTTCTGTGAGAGGTGTCACAGCCAACCGATGGACCCTCCTCAACACCTCCAGATAAGGTTCCGGAAGCTGCGACGACAACAACGGCTCCAAGCTCTGCGATTGTTCAGCAAATCTCTGTTGAGCTCGAGCCTACAAATGTAAGAAAACATCAATAAGTAAATAAAATGAAAATTTAATATAATATTAATATAGCTTACAAGTAATGAATGAACTAACCAGCAAGGTAACTTCAGGACGATCCACCCTGATCGAGGTGCGTAAGAGAAAAGGATGGGAAAATCTATGTACCCAATCATAATAGTGAGGATCACATTCACCATCGTAGGTGACGTGACCTCCTCTTGTATCATCGTCCAGAAGATAGAGGTGCCACTCCGCAAAACTCTGATCAATGGCTGAGGCAGGGGGTCTTCCCACAAGTGGATTCATCAGAATCCTCTGAACGTATCCAAACTGACGCAACACCCTGTCAGGCAGATAAGCCCTACGCATCATGCCACAACGGATAAATCCGGAGTAGAAAGCTACCTCCTGGAATGGGCGGACATCTCGGTGCTCGGGGTCATACGGCTGCCACACAACCTGATCAGCAGTGAGCCTCTCTAGAAACATGCGATATGTGTACTCCGAGTGTCGCACGAACTGCTGAGGACTCCACCTGAAGATCCGAGGCATGGTCTCATCATAATCACTTGACAGTATAGCACATGGACCAATGGTTGGAAAATGGTCCAGTATCCATGCCTGCAAATAAACCATCAATTAATTAATTTAAATAATGAATTTAAAAAAAACATAAGAATATAATAAAACATTATGAATTTAAATAAAATGATGAATATTATTATGAATCAAATATTATGAATTCGTATTTGTTTACCTGCAGCAAAGACATGTAGCCGGCCAAGGAGACCTTATTCGCCTTGCTGGCGAAGGACAGATGATCATATAAATATGCCAGTGCACAAGCCCCCATACATATTCATCAACCACGGTGAGGTCCTCCAAAGCGTACAACAGGTGATAGCCAACAGAGTTGTTTGTCTTATCTGCGAACAATGTGCTACCCACCAGGTAAAGCAGATAACATCTGGCCGCAATATCAAATCGTCGGATCCCAACCGCTCTGTTGTACACCACCTTCAGCGTGCTAAACCTTATAGCACCAGTCTTAATCTCCATCGCCTCTGTGGTAGCCTCAGTATGACCCATACCAAGCATCTCAGTCATCAGCAAAACTGCCTCCGACTGGTTGGGTTTATCCCAACTGATCAAAAGCCTAGTCACCGGGATATGGAGGATACATGACACGTTGTCCAGCGTGATAGTCATATCTCCACATGGGAGATGAAACGTGTCGGTATCCTCGTACCATCTATCCACGAATGTCTCGATCAATCGTCTATCCACTACACTGTAAGATGAAGAGATCAATGGAGCCAAGCCGGATACCTCGACGATTTCCCGCACTTGCTGTGGCACGGCATCTAATAACGGAAAATCGAATGTGTGGTTGTAGCATCGGTTTAAGATACGATCCTGCACAATTTAAATTAAGAGAAATTAGTAAAACAAATAAATATCAATTAATTAAAGAAATAGATAAAATTAAATTTAAATTATTTTTTGGTCTCGTTACAAATACTTACCCGTCTTTGCCATATAAGCTTCGCCTGATGCTCGTCGTATGACCTCAACACTGAAGTATCCTGATGATCCTCATAGAGGGTGTCGGTCTCTGTATCATCGGCACCATCATCACCATCATCACCATCTGAAGAAGAGGGATCAGGAGCGGCATGGGAAGGTCCTCCTCGCTCCATCCATCGCCGTCTACCCGACGCTGTCAAATACTCTCTCATCATGGGCATGTCATCGTCATCCCCGTTGCCAGTGACGGTTGCGTTCTTTATCCTCGGCATCTGAAATTGCAAAATACAATGTCAAAATAATAAAATATAAAATGCAATAAAACAAATAAATAAAATAAAATAAATGCAATATCCAAAACTTAAAGAAAGAACAAAAGAAATTAAATAAAAATAAAAAATTACAATTAAATAATAATCAAGAAAAGCAATAAAATAAAAATTAAAAGTTAAAAATTAAATAATGATAAAATAGAATAAATAAATATTAAAAATAAATAATAAAATAAAATAAATAAATTTAAAAAATACAATAAAATAAAAATAAAAATTTAAAATTAAATAATAATACAATAAAATAAAAACAATATTACCAATAAATAAAAAAATATAACAAATAAATTAAAAATTAAAAATTAAAAAATGTTAAAATTAAATAATAATAAAATAAAAAATATAAAAAATAAATAATAAAATAAAATAAATAAATTTAAAAAAAATATATAACTTCAAATTATTAATTTTATAAATATTAATATTATTATAAAATAAAAAAAGTTAAGATAAAAAGTTAAAATTAAATAATAATAAAATAAAATAAATAAAATAAAATAAATAAAATTAAAATCAAATATTTATAACAGTCACTAACCCCAAGTATAATATTTAATTTTTTAAATTAACTAATATTTATCCTATTTCCTTTTCAATAATATAAACATTATAACCATCTTAATCTATTCTGATCTCAACATCATAACATAAACATATTCAAATCTCCTATATATGAGAATTGATGCAGTCAAATATATCATAATACAGATGGATGCATTTAAATTAATTTAAAGTTATTATTAATTATTTAAATTAACTAATATTTATCATATTTCTTTTTTTTCAAATCAACATTATAATCCTCTATATCTTATCTGATCTCAACATCATAACATAAACAAATTCAAATCTTATATAATTATATATATATATATATATATATATATATATATATATATATATGCGCCTTACAATCTTAATCTCTATGAAGCCAAAGAGGACATTGAATTAGCCTATATAACATAATACGTCTATTTTTATAAATATATATTTTGGTAAAATATATAATAACAAAAATTTTATATAACTTTAAATAATTATTTTTATAAATATTAATATTATTATAAAATAAAAAAAATAACACCCTCGCTGAGGGTGCAGCGAGAGAATAAAATCATGCACTCGCTGCACCCTCAGCGAGGGTGTTATTTTTCTGGAAAAATAACACCCTCGCTTACCCCTAAGCGAGGGAACCCTAAAAATGGCAAATTCGTAACTGATACACAGCAGACACGATTTTAATAAACTCAAACCTATAAATCAGTTACAAACTCAAATAAAACTTGCAATAAATAACTATAAACGATAAACAACAAAAAACAATAACTATTAACCAAGATTTCTAATAACATTGTTCAATTTTAAGCAAAAAACCGAAACAAAAATTGAAAGCTCGTAGAAGGGAAGGAAAGCATGATATCTTTCCTCGATGGCTGCGGTTTGGCCTGCGGTTGTGCGGTGGAGGAGGTGCTGCAGGAGGAAACTTGAACCGTGGAGTGCAGACTTGAACCGCCGTGGAGTTGCTGGCCTGCGGTGGAGGAGAGTGCGGATGGAGGTTTTGCAAGTTCTACTGGTTCGCTGCCGGTTCTGCTGGTTCGCTGCCGGTTCCGTTGGAGGAGAGTGAAGATGAATATATATGAGAGGAAGGAGATGGAGTTTTGCGTGAGCACTGAGCAGAGAGGAAAAAGTTGCTTAATATGAAATGAATGAGAGGAAGGAGATGAAACCGTGTATAAGAGGAAGGAGATGAAACACTGAGCAGAGAAGAAGGAGTTGAAAATGAATATGAGAACTGAGTAGAGAAGAAGGAGTTGAAAGGAAGGAGATGAAACCGTGAACTGAGCAGAGAGAAAGGAGTTGAAAAATGGTTATGGGCTATTAAGAATGAAGAATGTGAAAAAGGTGAGAGAGAGAAAGGAGATGTGATTTGAATTTGAAATTTGAAAATGAGTGGAAGAAGGGGAGGGATAAGAATGGAATAAGAAGGGGGTATTTTAGGATTATAAAAATTTGTAAGGTTGTTATGGGATTTTCATTTAAATAAGTGGGTTAACTAATTAACAAGGGGGGTCAAAAAAGTAGAACCCTTCTTCAATAAAGAGAAATATTTTATGAATTGGGCTAATCATCGAACCCGTGAAGGAACCGTTCTTATAATTCAGTCGTGTCCTAAATCGATAATTTTTTAAAATGAAAAATGGTATATATTTACTTCTGGTTTGAGTTTTAAAAAGAAAGGCCAAGTATATCTAGACTTATCATCAACTACATTTAAGAAATATCTATGATTAAAAGTGGAAGAAACATATATATAGGTCCCAAAATATCCATATGCTCAAGTTCAAAACATGTTGACGAGAAAGAATGATCATCAAGAAATAGTAATTTCTTTTGTTTTACCAAATAACATATTTTACATGAATCCAAAGTCTTATTGCATTTGATAAAGGGAAAATGTTATTGCATTACAATGAGTTTATCATAAGATAAGTGGCCCAACCTATAGTGCCAAAGATTAAAATCATAGTAAAAGCATACACATAATTTGGTAAATGATCAATGGATTTTGTTACATTTATTGAGTTTTGTGACCAGTTACGTGGTAAAGGTAAGCGGTTAACTAGTTTTGTGTTTACATTCATATCAAAAGGTTCAGTTGCAGGCATCATTGCATAGAAGCCAGCCTTGAGTTCAGCTACACCAATCGTCTTCAACGATTGGAGATCCTGTATTTGAAAATGTAAGTTTACATGGAATCATGTTGGTTAATTTTGAAATGGAAATGAGACTATAATGGAAAATTGGTATGTAAATCACATCACTGAGGTAAAGTTGGTTTGAAAACATCACGGTGCCTGATATGGTAGCTGATACTTGACTACCATTAGGTAAAGTGACAAGGATTGGTCTAGTTTTCCTATTGGTTTGGAACAAATTTAAGAAGTAACAAACATGATTTGTTGTTGATACAGCAAAGGATTGAGAACAATGATTCCAAAATGAATCTTCTTGAACAATTGGAACCAAATGAACAAATGGGTGTTAGATCTTGTTAAATCCTTAGAAAGCCAAGCAAATAACTCTATATTCAAAACACCAAAGCAAAAACTAATGGAATTAAATCAAACCAAATTGAAGCAATAGATGGAAAAAGGATAGTAGGGAAAGGTGCCACTCCTGAAGGATCAAAAGATAAGCCCTTGGTTGGACTCAATAGCATCACACAATTGAGTTCCCTTCTTGCAACCAAAATGTAAGAGAATCACTCTCTTGGAGTTGTGAAACAAGTCACGAATTTTAACACAAGGCAAAAGCTCTCCTTCATTCATGGAAAACATTACATTATATAGAAGTTTACAAGGAACCTACTTAGCTTAGGAAAAATAAAACGCATCATGGCCTTCACTAGTCTTGGCTGTAGATAGTAAGCTAAGGGACAAGGCTTATTTAATCAACATAAATGAAAATGAAAACTACTTGTTTCTATGCCTAGACTATGGACGTGAATTGGAAGCTAACATGGGGAAGGAAGTTACAAAACATTTATTGAGGATAAATTTCCTAATCTTCATGATGGCCGTGAGTTATGATTTTGATGATGGAAGGAATCTTTTTTAATGAGAGTTAATCATATTAATTTGATGGGTTTTAGTTTTGTAACTCCCCCATTAATGCTAATGATTGGTTCTTTGAATTTGTAACATTTACCTCATTGATGGCCTTGATGATTGTAATGATGATTACTTTCATGACCATTAATTTTGTAACCGAAATCATTAAATGCATCATGATGGAGATTAGCTTTGTAACTCCCTTCTTCATTTTATGATGGTCTTCATGATTAAAGATTGCATTGATTGACCTTGGAGTGTAACCTCCTCTTAATGAGAGTTAATGATTAAACTTCGGTTTTGTAACTCTTTATTAAACTGTCATGAAGGCTTGATTGTAACTCCTCTCATTAATCATGAGTTGAATGATCTTCATGACATGGCTTGATGGCTCATCATGAAGCTTCTCCTTCTCAATCACAAATTGAATGTTCCTTTGGTTGGAATGATTATTCTTTTGGCCTTGAAACCTTGAGCTTCTCTTGAGAACTTCATGGTTGGCCTAATCCTAATTTAGCTATTACAACTTGAATAAACATATTACACAACTTAAAAGTTCAAACTAAAATGAGCAGAAACCTAGGCCCTTATTACAAAACCTTTAAAGAAAGTCATAAACTTAATTAAGTCTTCCTCATTTTCCTCTTTTTGAGTGGGGAAAAGATTCTTCAGCATGGCTTGATCCTGGATCAAATGGAAAGTTGCTTAAGTTCTTAGGGTCCTGGGACTGCCCTGCATCAGTTGCTCCAGTGTCAAATATCTAGTAATTTGGCTTGGCTGAGCAGGATAATATGTAGATATTACCTTAGGGTTTTTGGTGGATAAAATGGTTTGTGCTAATGTGATTTGCACTATGAGATTGTTGAGAGTTTGATTGTTGCAAAAGAGATACTGCTGAACTATAGCCTTGTTAATTGCGCTCAGAATTTTAGTTTTGGTCAATGATATTAGCTAAAACCTTATTATCATCAACAGACTGATTAAGATGCCTTTCTTGTTGTGCAAGCAATGAGAACATTTTGTTAATTGATGGAAAAGGGTTCATTAACATAATTTGTGATCTAACAACTTCATATTGTTCATTTAACCCTTTTAGAAAACAAATAACATGATAATTTCCTTTGTAAGACTTCACAATTGGGATTAAATCAAACATGCACCTTATCTGACAGGAACAATTAGGATTTGGCTTGAAATTATCTAATTTGTGCCATAATCCTTTCAAATGGGTAAAGTAAGATCCAATATACAAACTCCCTTGCTTATAGTTACAGATATCACTAAGAATTTTATAAATTCAAAAAAATGCATGTCTCCCTAATAATACCTTTCCCTTAGATCTTTCCAGATCTCAGAAGTTGTCTCCATCCACATACGATACTCTGAACAATTGATGCTTCAATTGACTGATTCAACCATGAAACAACAAGAGTATTGCACCGATCCCATGCTCCAAATAGAGGATCATCAACATGAGGCTTGGGAAGAGATCCATCTATGAATTGCAATTTGTTCCTTGATTTCAAAGCCATGCGTTAACTTGGCTCGAGACCAAGAGTGATAGCTCTCACTTGTAGAAGCAAGAATTGCACCTAGATTCTCATTAGGATGCATATAACAAGCACTGCTTGGATCCAATGTTGGATTAGTCGCGAGATTCGCCATCAACAGAATTGAGAATTTGGCAAGAATGATTGAAAGAAGAAGAAGATGCTTCAATCGAAATTGGTAAAGAAAATGAGAAGAAAAACGTGAA
Organism: Crotalaria pallida; assembly: GCA_037953625.1. Lineage (NCBI taxonomy): Eukaryota > Viridiplantae > Streptophyta > Magnoliopsida > Fabales > Fabaceae > Crotalaria > Crotalaria pallida. The sequence goes on along the minus strand of CM075652.1, from coordinate 112,228,925 downwards.
GCGTAGCAGAACCTCTTCAATGAAGAAGCTTTGATACCATGTAGAAATGGTAAAACTCCATAGTATAGGAGCTTGATGATCAAGTTTTTTTAAAAAGAGAGAGAGAGAGAGAGTTGAGAGAAAAACACATTTCATTAACCAATGTGAGAAAATGAAAATATCTCAACTAACTACAATTGTACAAGTGCTAAAACTATTTATAGTTCATGGCTTATGATCTAAGTGATACAAAATCATAGTCGTATAACCTTACTAGTAATCCTAGGGTCTAAATTACATTCCTAATTAACTAATTAAATTAGAATAGCCTACATCAAGACTGCAAAAATGTTGATGCTGCTGCTATATATTTAATTATCCGGTTAGAAAACCAGATAACCAGTTATCGATGGAGCTAACTGAATCAACTAACATAACTGCTTTAATTACCCAAGTTTTTAAATTTGGTCGTTGCAAGATTTATGGGCCTTTTATTGCAACAGTTTAAGAAAGGCCAAGATGTCTATTTATTGATGGCCATTAATTTATGGTTGTTGGTTGTCTTCATTCTAGTTCTATAAGTTGATGCTTCCTCTTTCTGATTTGATACAGAAAATTGAACCCCCCATCTTTTCCTTTCTTTTTCCTTCATTCCTCTTTTGTAAGCGACCTAATTTTGTGAGAATCCAAGTTCTCTGTCTGGAGCACACGAGTTAGAGAACTGTTGTGCTAACCTTAGGAGCAAGAACAGGTTGATATAATTGCACCTAAACTATCCGAAAATCTTGTTTTTAAGGAAGTGACTTTTACCACGACAAAGTCATCATCAAATTATTTTTCCAACAATAGAGCCTCACCCAAGTGATCTCTTGACAAGAAGCCGAGGCCAGTATCTTCGATATTGTCAGAGTAAAAAAGCTGCTTCTTTCCCTCCTTATTTCTAACTCTATTTTTTTAAAAAAATTTGTTTATTCCTAAATATAATTACTTATAATATTTAATCAACATTAAAAAACTTTTACCAAATATAATTTTAATGAAGTAACGATTATACTTTACATTTCATATTTTTAAAATTTTTTTTTTTAATTTTCTCATAATAATGATTGCATTAATCTAAGTAGTTTTTAATTTTAAATATGAGTAATTATGGAACGCTGAAATATTTTTTGATAAATGTGAGAGTGATAACTACCTTTAACTCATTTTTAATCTGAGTAAATTAGTTAAAAATGACTTATAAATAAGAACAAAAGACATTGAAACTAAAACTAATAATAAAAAATAATTATTTAAGTTTGATGATAGATAAAACATTCATAAAATCATATGTATCAACAAATATGATAAAATAATTAATGACCATTCTTGACGTCACTCTACATTATCTATATATACAGTATTTCAATAGTAATTAACGTCACCAATTCAATAACTTTCCTTGCATGATAGTATAAAATCTAGAGAAAATAGATGATGCATCGATAGTGTAAAAGTTTCTTACATCATCAGTGCATCATTTATCATTCATGTATGTATTGTCGTTGACTTTTTAGTGCATCATCCACCATTCGTGTATGTATGGTCGTTGACTTTCAAATAAAAGTAATACAAATGAATGATGGATGATAGATCGATGATGTAAAAACGTTACATCATCAATGCACACTGATTAATCTCTAATATATATATATATATATATATATATATATATATATAGTATTTTTCACTTGCATAATAGTAATTAATGCCCAAATAATCTTAGCATATAATCTGAGAGCGATAATTCCAAAATAATTCGTTTCACAAATCTTTATCTGCACCCAGTTGAGAAAATTAACAACGACTAACTAACAAAGATTAAACAATAATCACAGATCAATCAAAAAGATTTGGGTTTGTGTGATTTACAATTGATTTCACTCAAAATCGGTTTTTCACGAAAATGCACATTTTCATAGGGTAAAAGATACGACACAACGATTTTATACTGGTTCACTTTCACACCTTGAGAGCTATGTCTAGTCCTCCTTTTCTAGATTGGAAAAGTTGTCTCACTATGAATTTAGAATCGTTGATACAAACACACTTTCAAGATAGCCTCACTTGAAACGCCTTACAAAAGATCATGTACTCTTTCTTTGTATCACCCACTAGACTACTTCTAAATCCAAACAACAAGCTGTGATTCAAAGATTTCATCCTCTTCAAATCCAAATCTGATTTTCTCCTTGAAAACCCTTCTTCAATAGTGATAGCCTCACACCCTTCAATTGAAGATATTGATATGTTGTTTTGCCAATTCCACTTCTGAAATTGCAGGATAACAACACAGATCTAGACACTTTCTAATATTGAATCTCTATTGATTTTCTCATGAATATGTGTATGCAAGAGATTCTTTGAAAATGAATTGAGAAGAAGGTAGAAACAAAGTGTGTTCTTGAGTGAATGGCCACTTTACTCCCTCAAGAAATTTAATTCATTTTTAGTCCCTCATGTTTTCCAAAAGTACCAATTTAGTCCCTTATGTTTTCCAAAAGTACCAATTTAGTCCCTCAACGAAGTGGCTAACGGAAATAGGACATGGACTAAATTGGTACTTTTGGAAAACTTTGGGAACTAAAAATGAATTAAATTTCTTGAGGGACTAAAGTGTCCTTGTTGAAAAACTTGAGGGACCAAAGTGTCCCTTCACTCAAATAAAAATTAACGGGGGATGTGTGCTATGCTTCCGTTACACTACACATTGGTCCATTAGAGAAAAGTTTAGTATGAATTTTAGATTTTGAACTACAAAAATTGGTTTTGAACTCATATTTTCAAATAATTTTAAAATTATCCCTTTTTTACATTTTCTCTTTCTTTTTCTTTCATAATTTGCACAAACTTCTGATGAATCACTGTCGAAAATTTATAAAAAAAAAACTAGTGTTCGGCACAGGATTTTAAAAAAAAAATACAAAGTTTTTGACGTCTTTTTTAACTTAAAATCTCGATAATACATGGTAAGAATATGTAATTCCAATATTCGTTGTGATAGATGAATACTACATAAATACAAACATATATTTCAATAACTATTCAAAGTCAAACTTTGTGCAGAAAATAACTATTCTTAGCATATAATTGGTTTTTCCAACTGGGTATAATCAGAAACCATGAATTTCAAAACATGGTAAATTTTTCGACAAACCCCATTCAAAGAAACAAAATGGTCCTTCAAGACATGTGAAATATTAGGATAAATGCGCATATGAATGAAAAATTGAATACAACAAATGGTCGAAGTTTTATTTTTCCGAGAGGAGTCAAACGAAAAAAGTTTTAATTAAATTCAAACCAATTTTGACACGCCTAAGGTTTTCTGACTCTAGTTTATCGAAATGAACACAGTAACATAACACCAAAAAAAAAAAAAAAAAGGAAGTGAACAATTGTGAGGAAATTGAAAAGGTGTGGATTTGGAGGAAGAAGAAGGATTCTGAGGTTTAGAAGTTTGGGTGGAAATTGTATGAGTTTAGGATGTTTGGAGGGAAAAATGTTGTGTAGGGGTACGGTATTCAAGTCAATTCATTTTTTTAAATGGGGTTCAAACTTAATTTTATGGGGTTCAAAGTCCATCGCTCTTTAGATATTACTCCTTCCGTTCCAATTTAATCGTCACTATAGCAATTTCACACAGATTAAGAAAATCATTTAATATTTCAATTTTCAAGAGAATTATTAAATAACTTTATTATAATACCCTCAAAGTACATTAATTATCACCCATTTCACATATTTCAACACATTAAATGCAAGGTTAAAGGTGAAAAAAATCAATTAATACATCCTCGAATTCCTAAAGCGACAAATAATTTGGAACAAGTTAAAAATGCTAAAGTGACAGATAATATGGAACGGAGGGAGTATTATTAATATCGTGTCGACACGCACGATCCATCCTCTTTTTTTTTTTATAAAAAACGGTGCAGCAAGGCCCAATTCATCCTCTTTTTTATTTTCATGTGTTTTGTTAGGGGTGTTCACGGTCCGGATCTGTTTTGAGGCAAAAAATCATCCGATCTAATTATAAAATATACACGCGATTTGGTTCGGTTCGGTTCATTTACATTATCAAATCCAATACTGTCCAATGCAAAATAATACATGCGGTTTTGGTCTGGTTTTAATTTAATTAAAACTTTTATGTAACTTTTATAAAAATTATTTATATGGTCATAAACATATACTTCCTCAATCCCAAAAAGTTAGTAACTAAAACTTTGAAAAGTCAACAAAATTAAGGGGACAAGCATTTATTGTTTTGTCTTCCATCAACTATTAAATGCATCTTTAAATGACAAACCAATCAAAGATTTTTTTTTAACAGCAAAGCAAGATTAAGATTAAAAATTAAAAAAGGGAGCACAAGGGGTACCCCATCCCCAATCAATTACAATTGTTGCAAACCAATCAAAGATTAAATAATATAATTTTTAATTTTTTATTCACTATTTTAACTTTGACAATAATTTTTGCTATTTTTATTAACTTTTTGGCATGGAGGGAGTATATTTTTTGCACCAAGTCATAAACATGTATACATGAAAGCAATTATCATTATTGTTGACATTCTAATTAGCACAAACATATGTGTACTACGCGTGGAAGTATTAAGCCCAATTCGTGTGTTTTGTGTATATATTTTATAACTAGCGGTCCAATTCAGTTCGAATCAATTTTTAGAACTAAAACCAAAAACCCGTCGATTTTTCAATAATTAGTCCAAAAACATCCAAATATATTCGTTTTTTTTTTCATTTTTCGGGTTTTTTGAATCGCTTTGCGATTTTTTTATAGGTTTGGATCTGAACACCACTAGTTTTTGTTGTAAAGGGAATAAGTAATTTTCTTCTATCGTAAAAGATAAAAAAAAAAATCTCTAATCATTATGAGTTAAAGTAGAATATGATAGAAGGATACCTTTTTTACTCCCTCAGAACTTCATCTTCAACTTCTTTATGGTATAAAGTAAACTTATAGAAACTAAATCAACGGTTGTTAATTTTTTTTTTAAAAAAACAAAAAAATGAAAACTCAAAGGAAAAACATTTATGGGTTGATTCTATGTTTGATATAAATGTATGGTTAAGAGAGATTTGAGTTATAATATGGGTTGGAATGAGTGGTAAGCGACTCGATCTCGCATAAGCAATATCTCGAGTTCGATTCCTTGTGCCATAGTTAGATACGCAACCCGAGTTGGATTCTTATCTACCTAGGTAATACTTAGGGAACGGGTGAGGAAAAAAAAGAGAGAGATTTGAGTGTAGATGAAACCAAAAGAAGGGAAGAGGAAGCAAGAGATTTTTGAAAAACTTTCACAGTAACTTCTGGATTTTAAAGTGGGAAAATTTAAAATAAAAAAAAGTGGTTATATATGTTTTTTTTTTTTTTTAAGTAGAGGGTAATGGTTAAAAAAAAGGTGATGGACATCAAATATACTCTCCTTTGAAGATATGTATAGATGAAAAAAAAAAACTTAGAATTACATTCTTGGTCAACCATGTACGTAAAGCTAATTGAATTAGAGTTTTTTTTTTATCCTCCATTTTTTTGTTTTGAACTACTATTGATTAGGAAAAAACTGAAAATATTCATAAATCCTAACTCTTATTTTCTCTTCTTTCTCCTATCTTTTTTTTTCCAGATCTCAAACCCCTTTGTTTCTCTTGTTACATTTATATTAAAGCATTTGTGCCTCAAAATTGAAACGAAGAAATATTAGCCAAGGATTTCATTTTAATTTATCCAACACTAAACCTACTTACTGACTTCATGAGCAAAGAAAATGCACAAGTTGTAATGGTGTTTGGTAATACTTCACCAGCACAATATCATCATCATCCCTGTAAAACAAAACATTACACTATTTCCTTTATCGATAAAGGTCCTTCATCTAGCAATGCATTTTAATTGATTCAGTTCGAGTTGTAACACACAATCCCAAGTTCATTAAAGTAGTAATTAACAATATTATCCATGATAGAATTATTTTCTACCAACAAGTTGACTTCACAGCATCAAATATCTTGTCAAGCTCTATCTCTAATAAATAGCTTAATCAATAAAGTTAGCTAGAGGACATAAAGTAAAAGGACTTGAGTTCTATTTCTCACATACAGAAGCAATTTTTTTCCTTTCCCCCTCCTCATCAAAAACTTTATTTATATATAAAAAAAAATTTGTCAAGCTCTGTAAACCCCAAATTAAAATCAAGATGTGTCACGTGTGTTATCATTTCCTATGGTGGCTTATTTTTTACCTTGGTTAATTTTCCTTTAAAATCATTTCAATCCTTAACCAATCCTTAACCATGTTGTCACTATTTTGAAGTAATCATCAATACACAATTTGAACAAGTGAGTGTATGTCAATGGGAGAGGTTGGAGATGGATGATTGAGTGGATTAATGAGAGATTTGAATAGATGAGTTTTTGAGTTGGAGAAGCTGCATGAGAGCATTTTGGGATTTTAAAAAAATATATAAGATTCAAAAGTAATACGGTGGGGCCAAAAAAATCTTAATTATCCTAGGGTTTGAATCTCAAAGTAGTACTCCCTCCGGTTTTAAATAAAAGTTTCGTTTGAAGACTTTTTTTTTTCCCTTAATATAAGCTCCACTTCAAATTTCCAATGACATTAATTACTTTTTTTTTTCACAAACACTTTTATTTACTCAACACTTTTTAGATTCTCAATAATAATTATAGGGGTACTTTTGAAAAAGTATATTTAATATTTACATTTTTAATACCACTAACTATACTAACTAACTAACTTTCTTAAAGGGTGAGAAAATTGGTTAAAGGGGCTTATAATAAAGACCGAAAGGAGTAACAAAAACTTCAATACATCGAGGCAAAGAGTGTTCATTTTAAGGTATGGCTGGTAATTGAAACCACACACGTACGTATTTGCCCGACCATGATCTTATTTTGATGGGGAAAATCTGCTCTGTTTGAATTTGTAAAAATCAAAACCCAAACTTTTTTATATAAAGACAGAGTGAGAGGGGACTGAGATTATAAGCACTTGCCCTGCCCTCACTCCTGAACTCCTCCAAATATAAGAATTAAATAATTTACATTATAAAAGTAATTAATTAAGTTAAACTAACACGTTTTGCTAAAGTTATGATTTGGGTCATTTAGGGACCATAGATTGTATTATTTATTATGATGTTGCACCTGCTTGTGTGCACGATATTGTATGTGAGGAGGCCTATGGTATTGCCTTCCCTAGAATGATTCGTTGATCTTGTTGTTTTTTTGAGCTTTTGCCCCGTTTATTATAAAAAAAAAAGTTATGATTTGATTTTTTTTTAGATTTTTGATATTTTGAAGATTCTTTGACGTGTGTTTTTATATGTTATTTGAATTTTGAAATTGTATAAAATCTTGAATTTTGTTATACTAATTTCTGTTATTCAACGGTAAGCATTAATCGTCTTCCTTAGCCGACAGTATAAAATCACACCATCAATTCCAATCCAATAAAAGACTATCAGTGTCATTACAGCTAAGTTCGATCATACACTAGACGTAAAGATATTAACCAAACTATTTTTTCAACTATTCCAAAAAATAAACTATCCACTCTAAACAATTTTTACATCTTCTTGAGCCATATAGTTAGTATTATTCAACCGCAATCTAACCTTATCCTAATATTCTCTAGAGAAAATTATGACTTTTGGAGCACTAAAATGACAACCTTCTTTCAGTTCCAAGATTTATGAGATATTGTTGAAGAATGATACATTACTCAAGAGGAAACTTCAGCTATTTTTTTTATAAGACAAAACAACTCATTCTAGAAGTGAAGAAGTATAAGAAATGCTCCTCACGAAGAGAGTACATAATACAAAGCTATAACGAAAATGAAAATAGAACCCCAGAACAGAATAGGGGATGCACATGCACATGCAATAATTATGCATCTACATGAATTTTACATGTAAGATAACACCTACCCAACAAACCAACCAACCCCACATAATCGTGATTAATGGTACTAAAATTTTTTACAGCCAAACCGCAAAACTATGAATCCCTAAATCTAAAAGGAATGAGATAGCATGCTTTGAAACTTCAACTATTACTAATCTTAGAAAAAAAGAGAAAGTTGAACGAAAGTGAGAAAAAAATTCAAATGCATTATTTATTCTCCAACAAACCTTTGTCTAGACTATTTTAATTTTTCAAGAATAATGAGAGCTAAAAGTGCTAAAAAGGTTTGGACTATGCCAAATAAGGAGTTCCATGGTAACGACAAGGTGAACACCATAAAAGTACAAACTCTAATATGCGAGTTTGAATGACTTAATATGAAAGAGTTTGAGACCATGAAAGGCTATTATTTTAAAATAAGGAAATAGTCAATCAAATGAAAACTTTTGAAAAAATATTCTTGACAATAGAATTGTCGAGAAAATTATAATTTCGATTTAAAAAAGTATGATTCAATTGTCACTACTATTAAACAGACAAAACCAATCTACTTTATATCTAACAAGACTAATTGGCCTTAAGCATATTAACAACTGACGGGGTGGTATTTGATAGAAATATAAAACAAAAGCAAAGTAATTAAAGGTGTACCTTAAATTATGATACGTGCTTCAACTTGTCGAATTGGTTATTGAATCAATAATAATTGAATTAAACTCAAACAATAATTGAATTCTTGCACTTAAGTTCTATTAGTCAAGTGCCAATCAAACTTAAGTTGATTCCTCTTATGTTTAAGCAAACATAATTTGGAGTTCATCCACGTTTAATCCCTAAATGATCCCTAAGCACAAGAATCAAACAGGCCAAACATTATATTGGAACAATGAACGAATTATTTCTTGCCTGTCCTATAGTCAATTTATCAAGTTTCAATTAAACCTAGGAGATTTTTCATATGTTTAAGCAAACATGAGTCGAGTTAACAAGGTTATAATTATGCATTTATATCTACTCTCTAGTTAAATTCTAAGTCCTTGAATTAACAAGCAATTACTGGGTTAATCAATTAATAAATCCATGAGCGATCCCTTATCTTTTTCAAAAGATTAGTGTCAACAAGCATTACATAAACTTTAATCTAACTTTTTTAACCTTTTTTAAACATATGTAGTTGGCACCAGAGAAATCTTAATCTAGTACGACAATAAGAACACCTTTTACTAAGTGATCAATTCAAAATCAATTATACAAGCAAGATGGAACGATAAAAGGAAAATACAATTAAAAAGAGTTTAAGAGGCTTAGCCTGCCATTGTAACCTAACCTCGAAATCCATCAGCTATTAAAACCACAAATTGAATAAGAGGCTTAGCCTTATATGAATTAAAACTAAATTACAAAGAAATAAGAAGAAGAGAGGAAATAAGCAACACTCAAGAGTAACTTGCTTAAAAGTGTTGTGGGATGTCTTACAAGAAAGTTCGAGGGGGTCCTATTTATAGGAAATTCACCCAAGGAAACGGACCAACAAAAATAATATAAAATAGTAGTCAGATGAGCGTTCAAGCAGGAGTAGGTGGTGCTTGGCCGTAGGTTTGGTGCACCAAATCTCTGCTTGGGAGTAGGTTAGGTTGCTTGGGCGCTTGATTTCTTGACAAAATTGTTGATGCCATGTTGATGTTGATTTTGACCCCTAGACGGACGAATTTGAGCAATACTAAACCTGGCAAAGTTGTAGCTCTTTCTCTTAGCTTTCTAACGATATCAAGAACTCCTCATTTGGATAAATGTAGCTCAAGTTATGACCTTCAAAATAAGTGTTGGGATTTCCTTCCTTATTTGATGGGAAGAGATATAAGCCCAAGATATTACTTGGAGATAAAGGCCCATGTTATTACTTGGAGACCAAGCCAAGTTGAGTGAAGAGTAATCCAACTTACTTGGAGACCAAGACAACCCACACGGAGTGGAGAACAAGCAATTGGAGTGGTAAGCAAGTCCGAGCCTCCAATCCAAACAATATAAATAGAGCTCTCTAAGAGAGAGCAAGATGCACCAATACCACCAAACCTCAAGAGACAGTCTTAGAGAGTTCTTCCACCATAGAGTGAGTATAGAGAGTTCCTAACGAGATGCTGGAGAGAAATCCTAGTGGAATACTAGAGATATTTTATTTCATCCTTTTAGGGTGAGATTGAGCAAATCATGATTGCAAAGATGTGTTACTGTTTCAATCATAGAAGACAACTGGTTTGATTAATGACTAAGAGAATTCCAGTCAAAAAGCTCATAGACGATTGCAGTGGAGCAGGAATGAAGACATCCCCTCAACTAAGTCGGAAGGGGGAGATTGTTGGGATTTCCTTCCTTATTTGATGGGAAGAGATATAAACCCAAGATATTACTTGGAGATAAAGGCCCATGTTATTACTTGGAGACATAGCCAAGTTGAGTGAAGAATAATCCAACTTACTTGGAAACCAAGACAACCCACACGGAGCGGAGAACAAGCAATTGGAGTGGGGAGCAAGTCGGAGCCTCTAATCCAGACTTTATAAATAGTGCTCTCCAGGGAGAGAGCAAATTGCACCAAGGTGTGCCACGAGCACCAATACTACCAAACCTCAAGAGAGAGTTTTAGAGAGTTCTTCCACGATAGAGTGAGTATAGAGAGTTCCTAGCGAGATGCCGGAGAGAAATCCTAGTGCAATACTAGAGATATTTTATTCCATCCTTTTAGGGTGAGATTGAGAGTATTCCTCCTACACACGGAGAGACACTTTGTATTCCTACTTTTTCATTGTGGAGATTTTACTGGCTTGTGCCTGTGGTTTTTTACTTCTCTAATTTGGAGAAGGTTTTTCCACGTTCAAATTTCTTGGTGTTATATCTTCTACTTCTACCCCTTCTATTTCTCAATAACATACTTATCTGCATATATATCGCTTCTATATTGTATAGCCTATTTTGCGTCACACTGAGGAGGAAAATTTATTCTGGTTTTTCCCAACAATAAGAGGTGCCATAAAACGCATAAAATCCAAGTTTAAAAATAATTATTCACAAATAATGCCCAATTATCGTGTCCAAAAGCACAAATATCAATTCAAACTCTATAATTAAGCACAAATGAAATGTAAAATAACTATGTATGGTGTAAAATAATCATGCCATAATATGGTTGATCACATGACAAAGTTTCACTAGATTGTGCCTTTCAATCAAAGTTTATACTCCGATCTCAAAATAAAGGATTTGAATGAAAAATTAATTATGTTGCTGAAAGTTCTAAAAATGGAGAGAACTCTTGAGATTTCTCTGGAAACAATCAAAACAAATATCCTCCATGTAGCATCTACAAGAAGCTAGGCCATTTGGAGAAATATTGGTGATATAGAAGAAAGCCACAATTACAACATTGCAAAAAGATATGGGCACTGAGAGCAAAATTGTAGCAACAAAAATAACTACCAGGCCAATTTCACCGAAGAATATGAATGTGACTAACAACTATTCTATGCCAACTAAGTTCAATTCGTAAAAAAGAAGAAAATTTGTACTTGGATAGTGGTTTGTAGTAACCGCATGGCAAAGGATTGGAGAATTTCAAAGATAATGAGAAGTCTGTCAGAGTACAAGCTCGACAGGTCAATAGAACCATAGTGGTGTCCAAAGGCAAAGACATTGTCATGGTGAAGACAAAGTCAGGTACATGACTTATCAAAGATGTCTTACTAGTTCTCAATCTTAAAGAAAATCTCTTGAGTATTGCCAAAGAAATGAGGAGGATAAACATTTCTTTATTTCACCCGATAAAGAGATAGCCGATTTCCATTCCCTTACCTTTTTTGATTTCTCACGTCAGAATGAGTTTTCAATATTTAAATTACTTCCAAATTCTAACATTATTGTTTGTTGGAAAATGACCCTCCATTATTCTGACATCGAAATTTGGGATCGAACAACATCAGATAAAAAAACCCATAGGGCAATATGTAATGGGAATTGGAATGAGAATGAGAATGACCCTTACTAAATTCTAGACTCATACTAAAATTAAACATGAATATGAGTAAGGGTGTTCATAGTTCAAATTTTTATAAAATTCAAACCAAATTGAACCAAACCAGATTTATGGTTTGGTTTTTTAAAATGAACCGAACTGATTTGATAAATAGATTCAAAACCGGTTTGAAATCGGATCGATTAATAAAATTAGTTTTGAACCGGTTTGGTAACGGAACCGGTTTGAAAAATGGTTTACCTAAAAATCAATTTAGAACCATTTTTCCAAATGGATTTCACTCTCCTCAACGTACATACATAGTTCAGATTTTTAGAGTCGTTTCTCAGCCGCAACACTTGGTCCTCCATTCACCGCCCCCTTTCAACATTGATTTCACATCATTCTCTACATCCCTTTATTTCTTCTTTTCTTTGTGAGAGCGATTTCATCTTAAGGCAAAGGTGGACGTGCAGCTCTGAGAAACTGGGTCCACAACATTTCAACTTTCGACGCGACGGTGGTCACAGATCTTGCTTACTCTCGTGGTGGCGATCTCCATAGCGTCACACGGTGTCGGTGACGGTTCTGTAGCAGCGACTAAAATGAGAATAGTGAGAAATAGATCGTGGGTGAGGGAGTGATGGTTGTTCGCAAGTGAGTTGGTGAGCTTGAGAGGTCTTGCTTCATAGATGGTGTGTGAGAAAGAGAGAGAGAGAGAGAGAGATTGAGGGAGTACAACTGCCTCTACAGTAAGCACGAGGTTAGGGCGGAAGGAGAGAGATTGAGATTTGTTTGGGACTTTGGGAGTTACTGGGCCTGTTTGAACTTTGGATATCTAAAGTAGTAGTCTACAAACCCCACTCTTTAGGCCCCAAACCCAGTTTTTTTTCGATGGGGTTTTATCGGAATATTTTCCGATACCCCCGAGTCGGAAAAATGTTCCGAATGCTTGTTTATTAAAAACGGGGTTTTAAAGTCGGAAAATGCATTTTTTCGACTCGGGGGTATCGGAAAATATTTCGATAGAACCCCATCGGAAAAAATGGGGTTTGGGGATTAACAATGGGCCTAAAATGTGGAGTTTGTAGACTAAAACTCATCTAAAAATGGTCCATCTATTTTGGATTAGTTAACTGATGATCCATTTAAGCTTATAAATATTGTTTGGATTTATAACCATTTATTAAAAACCAGTTTTTTTTAAAGTTTGGTCTAGTTTAGTTATGGTTCAGTTTGCTTAAACTAGTTTTTTTAACACCCCTAAATATGAGTGTGTTTGAGGAAGATTCGTAATGGCAACAATAGTACTATAATAATGATTGTGCTCGAATGATTTGCTTGAGAAAGAAAGAATGAGAAGTTGGGAATGGGAAAGGTTCTGAGACGGAATTGAAAATAAGAAAAATAATGAAGTGTGTTGTTATGAGATTGAAAAAAAAAAGTTAAGAAAGAGTAAATAAAAGCAAGATAATTTGGGATTATTTAAAATAGTGAGGTTAAAAACTAATACTCGGAGAAAAAAATTAATCCATAAGACCTAAACCAACACAACAAGAAGGTTTATCATTCGAGTTTAATTTAAAATGAATATAAACCCAACCCAATTTGCAAATAGTGCTACTCAACTAGCCGTGGTTGTCAAACTCGTGATTTAACTCGTAAACTCGTACGAGTTTACGAGTTTACTCCATGGAATCGAGTTAACTCGGTTCAAAACTTTTATCAGAGTAAACTCGGGTAAACTCGCATAAACTCGGTCAAACTCGTGAGTTAACTCGCGAGTTAGTAAAAAATGGCCCAAACATAGAAGTCCAACACGACGATGTCATTTTTGGGCATTGTCAATTGCATTTTGGCAGGATCAGCCGCGTTTTGGCAGGATCAATAATAGAAACCCTTCTCTTTCTCTGTTGCTCTAGCTTGATGAAACCCTTCTCGATCTCTGGCTTCTCTCCTTCTCTGCTTCTCTGGCCTCATTTTTTGCTGCCCTCATCTCTAGCTTCTCTCCATCTCTCTTTGTACAACTTTGAACTGGTAGTCTCCCTCACCCTCTCTCGGTTGTCTTTTCAAGCTTGGAATCTCTCCTAAAAGATGCGGTTTTTCCTTTTCCTTTTTTCATTTTAATTCTAATTTCGTTTTTTCCTTTTGTTGTTGACTTCTTGTTGCAATGAGTTTTGAATATGGGCTTGGTTCTGAAATTGGTTCTTCTTTTGTATGGTTCTGATTTGCTTGCATTAACTACTGCTGCTGAAATTGGTTCCTCTTTTGGTTATTCTAATTTGCTTGCATTCAGATTAGCTAATCAACTATAGTAATTGATGCAATTTTCTTATAATTTTATATGTTGTTACTTGTTATTGTATAATTGTATTGATGCACTTCTATTGTATCATAATATCATTGATTTGGCTCTGAATGATTGCAAATAAATGATGTCATATATTTATAAACACTTATTTTTCATTTTAATAGAGTAAAAATTAAGAAATGGAAGGTATGAAAGTTGTGTAGATGTTAATTTTAAAATCAGGAAATTTGGTCGAGTTTACGTGTCAAGTTTACCTCGGCTCCACCAGTTTAAAAGTAAACTCGCGAGTTTGACAACCTTACAACTAGCTATCCATTACACTATTGTAACTTACAGCAAAATATTAATAACTACATATAAAGATTGTGTAACTATAATTTGTTTTCTTAAATAACCTCTTTTATTCTGTTGTAATAATCATCTCAAGATTTCTTTGTGTATGTTTACTATCATGATTTCCATTCCCCCTGCATCCAAAAGTTTGCACTTTGAAACACTCCCAAAACAAGAACGGATCTTAAACGATCCTTCCTTTAATTACAATTACAATGGAGAAGGGTAACTCATCCAATTATAGAGTCCAGACAGCCACGTGCATTGAAGTTGGGTTTCACCACCCTTCGCACGTGGCACCCTTCCACACCCAATGCTGTAAATCATTCACCTTCTCCTTTCACCATAGAATCCTCACTTCTCTCTTCTCACACACCAACAACAAAAACCATAAACAACAACCCAAGCAAAAAACACTTCCACAAAATCAAATCCCACTTCTAACTTGTCACTAGTCACTACTACTACTACTACTTCAAATCACAAACAACACCACTGGCCCATAAAATATATAACCCATAAATATTAACATTTAACACACAAACTCACTCTCGATCTTTCACTCATTATTAACTCACTCACTCACCATATCTCTTCCACAATCTCATGTCTGACCCTTCCACCACCCCATTGCCACCACCACCAATTTTACCAACTCAACAACACCACCATCCGCCTCTCATTCAAGGTGGCGCCGCCGCACCACCCTCCCCCTCCCCCTTAATAAGAGAATACCGGAAAGGTAACTGGACAATCCAAGAGACACTGATCCTCATCACTGCAAAGAAACTAGACGATGAAAGAAGACTAAAAGCCACAACCTCAACAAACCCATCATCAACAACAACAACACCCTCTTCTTCAACTACTTCAACAACACCTGCATGTGGAAGCAGAAGTGGGGAACTAAGGTGGAAGTGGGTTGAGAACTATTGCTGGAGCCATGGGTGCTTGAGAAGCCAGAACCAGTGCAATGATAAATGGGACAACTTGCTTCGTGATTATAAGAAGGTTCGTGACTATGAGTCCAAATCATTAGAATCTTCTTCTTCTTCCTCTTCAAACAACAAAGACATTACTACCATGTTGTTTCCTTCTTATTGGACACTCAACAAGCAACAAAGAAAAGAGCAAAACCTTCCTTCTAATATGGTCTTTGAAGTGTACCAAGCCATTAGTGAAGTTCTTCAAAGAAAACAAACACAAAGAATAACACCACCACCGCTTCTTTCTTCACTACCTCAAACTCAACCACTAGTTACAATAGCAACACCACCACCAATCCAAACAATACAACTACCTCTACCACCACCTCCTCCACCACCTCCACCACCACCTCCAATGCAACTACAACAACCTCCTCCTCCTCTTCCTCCGCCGCAAGCTCCGGTTAGCTCCACCACTCCGGTGGGTTCAGGTAATGCAGCAATCAATGTGCTGACCAGCTCATCACTGTTAGCACAACAAACACTTTCTTTCTTTCTTTTTTTAAATATTTATTTTTGACAAGTTTTGGATTTTGTGTAGTGTTTGGGTTATCGGTCAAACTTGCAGGGTCTGTAAACCCTGCCACATTTAATGGGTCCCATTCTTATTTTTTTATTTTATGTTTTATTATGGTACAACTTGTTCCATGCTACTTAAAATACACCACAATAAGTGTGAGAGTTTTCTGAGCGTTGGATGAATCTGTAGATTGCATCAAACGGTGCATGAAGAGAGGTGTGGTGCTTATTAATATTGGTGGTATGTTAGACCACGTTGCTCCACTGCACAAAGATTCTGGTTCCTATAAAAAAAACAGACAAAAATAAAGTCTTCTGTTTTTAATTTTTCTTTTAGTTTCTAATAATAAAATAATGTTTAGGGAATAAAAAAATTAAAAATAAAAAAATAAAGGGCCCTCTACAGTACAATCATGCAGACCAGTGTGTGAAAGGGTACCACCTCATGATTGTCATGGATTTTGTGGGCTGTCCAAGAAAATAGATTCTAAGGTGCTTAATCCCCTCTGGGTACTATCATTAACATAATCTTAAACCTTAATAATAACAAAATCTTCCTCCAGATTAAAATATTATTTGTTAGTTTAGTTATCCACGTAGCCTTGCATTGCATTGACCAATACCATCTCATGCTCTAAACTCATGCAAATTAAATACTCATTAATTCATCACCATCCTATTTTATATTCAGCAGCTCAAACATTTTTTTTTTTTAAGAATGTGGGGCACCAATTTTCTTTTAAATTTAATTTCAAGCTTATGCTAAGATTTCCTTGGTCCTATTTTTTATTATGAGAAGAAATTTTATTAAAGATTGAAGTATAAGGAATACTCCAAATCATAGAAGATGCATGTTACAAGATGTATGCTTGTTTCTTTATTTCATCATTTCATGCTATAATGTAGCTACTCCAATGATCCTTGTAATTAAAAATGTTATGAGTTTTGTGATTCTATGTTGGAATTTTGTTTGATTGCAGAGAGATCACAATCATCTGAAGGCACAGAGCACAGTGATGATGATGATAATGGCTCAGAATCTAAACGAAGGAAAATTAGGAACCTTGGTTCGAGCATAATGAAAAGTGCATCAGTGTTGGCACGAGCTCTAAGGAGTTGTGAAGAGAAAAAGGAGAAACGGCATCGTGAAATGATGGAGCTAGAGCAAAGGAGGCTTCAGATGGAAGAAGCTCGGAACGAGGTTCACCGGCAAGGCATCGCCACCCTTGTTGCCGCCGTGACCAACCTTTCCGGTGCCATTCAGTCACTCATTAATAATTCTGATCAACGCCATGGCCAAAGATAAATAATAATTAATATGCATATATGTGATGCTTCTTGATCTTAGTTTTATTATTATTATTAAGTATGTGACTCAGGAAGTTATATCAGCCCATTCTTTCCTTCACCACCTCTTAAAATTCAATTGGGATCTAGCAAATATTTTTGAGTCAGTTTCAACCAATTGATTATTGATTTCACATGATATATGTCAGGTGATGAGTAATGCATGGTATATGTTCCATTCTTTGATGTGGAGAAACCAAGCCAAACATTAATTGTCCATTGGGACATAGTTGATTTGGTGATTGTTATGTACATAATTTAATTAATGTCTTACATTTGTTTGTTTCTCAAATTATAGACAAGTTTCTATTTATATGGTGTTTTACCCTTTTGTTTGAAGAGGGATTATAAATATTCTCATGCTTGTAGGTTTGAAGCTTAAATATGATAATAATGCCAAACATAATTGGGCAAAGGCTGTGCAAGTAAACTATGCAGTTAATGGGAAAATTTTGTAGGGAGAGAAAAGGGATTTGAAATAACATGGTTTAATATAATTGATATATAACTAGGTTTTTGAAATTTGATTTCTATTTTATATATATTAATAATGATATATATGTTGGATTGTTGGAAGAAACTATAATCACTTTGGTAACTTTTGGTTTTGAAAGAAATTGTTATTTTTTTTAAATGAAAGAAATTGTTATTTTGTTGTGTGTCCTGGAGAAAACACTAGCATTGTATATTGTTATATAAAAAGGGTGTTTGATGGTTGGAAGGGTAAAAAGGGAATGATGTGATATTTGGGGTACCACGGAGTGAAGAGGGAGGGGGGAAGGGGTTGCTGACAAGTGTGGCAGAACGCAGAGAGTGCTCATCCTTCTCACTCACATACAAGGGACAGTCAAAGAGGTCTGAGTCAATTTTCTTTTGACCACATAGGACACCAACCCCACCACCACTTCTCTTCCATCATCTCTCACTCCTTCTAGCATATACGCCAAAACCATGATAGACTCTCCTCAATGATACCTTGGTCTCCCCAAAATACCCTTCTTCGTCCCATCTTTCTCTCTCTTGCTGGCTAGTACAGGCTACAGACTGCCTTTCCAGGCATCTTTAACTCACCAATCCTGCTACTTTATCACCGACACAATCCCTTTGCCAATTTCTTCCACTCAGTTACCACATACTGTTTCGCGTTGTCCTGGCTAGTGTAAGTGTAACAGAACGCACCGTTTCCATGCCCATAAAAACATTACTCCATCCCTTCCTATTTATTATACCTTTTAGAGATGTTTTTTGTTTTTTTCATCTATCTTTTGATAATTTCAAAGGTGTAATCACTACAACAAAAAAACCTTTTTGTAGCGTTTATTTTTCACATTTTGTAATGTTTTGAAGTGTTACGCATGAAAGTGTCATAAAAAGTACCGGGATTAATAGTAGCGCTTTCGGAAGAGTCACTGAAAACAACTATTCATTAGCGCTTATACTATAAACGCTACAAAAAAGTCGAACAATTATATTAAGAAATGGAAAATAAAATGCTACTAAAAATTGAAGAATTAGTAGCACTTTCTATAAAATGCTACTGAAAGTGAGCAATTTCTGTACCACTTTTCATTCTAAGCGCTACTAAATGTTCAGCAAATTCATAAATGCTACCAAATGTTCAGTAGTTTCGGTAGCACTTTTTCCTCATAAATGCTACTAAAAAGTTTTGAATGTTTTTTTTAATATAAATAATATTTGCTAGAAGAACATACTATTTATGAACAAAAATAATATTAAATCTTTGAGTAATAAACCATAACAATAATACTAATTCCCAAATGAAAAAAGTAACTAGATGATTAAAATCGATCTAAATGATAAGATATATATCATTCTAATATTGTAGCAATTTCTACTGATCTTATATACATGTTTGCTTCAAATGAGCTTCAAAAACTCTTAAACTTGAACACCATGGCACATGCATTTCTTCTACAGGTCTGCATTTGAAACCAAAAATAGATATTCATCAAAACATGCATATAACTTAGGGGTGTTAACCCAGGAAGGAAACCAAACAACAACGAAATAAGAGGAGAAATTAATAGTTGGGGGTCTTTGCATGGGAACATGATAGTGTTACTAGTAGTAGTAAGAGGAGAAATTAATAAATGGAAAAAATTAAGGCACAATAAAATTTAAGCACCCACCACAGTAAATGAGACCACAAATAAGTTTGCTAACCACAACCTTTAGGCAAATATGCCCAACCTATATTGGATTACCAAGTCATAAAATCCTTTAAATCAATGTAAACCCATTGCATTACAGTATTATTTTTTAAAAACTTTTTTGGTCAAAAAGATATATAAATAGATGCAAAATAGATGGACGCAGAGTTAGTTTCATGTACATTTAAATTAATGGATGGGAACCACATGAAGATTAGAGTTAGCTTCATGCTACATATAAAAAAATAAAATGCAAAACCACCAAAAAGGAACAGAAATTGGAATTACCCATAGATAAATTTAATATCACAGATATACCAAGAGCACCTCATGGGCTCCAAATGCAATATATGTTCCACATGTGAGCATGTCTCAAGATATTTTTCTGCACTCCAGATATACTTTGGCTGCACCAGTGTTGAGTGCTTATGGGGCAGCACTAAGCATGATAGCTGCCACAACAAACCAAAAAAAAATAGTCACTATGCATCAATTGAAGGTAACTTACAACATTTAAAGGAGATGAAAAAAAAATCCAGAATTAGGCCAATACTAAATTGTACACTAACCTAGTCACTTAAATATGAAACTAAGGCTTTTCCCCAACTCATATAATTCTGAAATTTTACCACCATAAACTAGACATCTCAAGCTTTCCAACAAGGTAAAGATCGAATGCCCGATTTTGGATTTTCATAGCCCAAGATAAGATCATTTAATGTAGGCTGATCTGTAACAGAGTTCAGAACTGAACATACCTGATATTTTGTGTACACTGTGATCACTGTATACACCCAAAAATTATGAAATATATCAATATTAAACAACAATATCGATCTCATCTTTCAAACTTAACTGGTTTCATTCAAAAAGGATTTTCCTAGCTCAAGCAACGCGTATTTAAACACAAATATCATGGATATGATCTTATTACAGAACAACCATATACAAGGACTTGCTGGGAATTCTATAATAAACTAAAATTTCTATAATTTTGCCGTCCATAAATAATGTAATTAATCTTTCAAACAAAATTGGTTAGTTCCACTCAAAAAGGTCGGACCCTTGTAGCTCAAGTTATCTTAATTATGCTGCAACTGTTTTAACTACTTCAACCTAATGCCTATGCCTCATTGCTTGATTATTCATTGCAAAGTAAGCATGATTTCCAATATATCAAAGTTTAGTATCACTTTAAACACATGAAATTTAATTATATATATATATAGCTTAACATTTAAGGGTTTGATTCTCATTAAACCTCACCTTGTCATAAGCTAAAATTTGAAAGTGGTTATAACAATTGTCTTTAAGCTCAACATACATTAGCAAATTAGTTAGAGGAGTAAAGAAATAGTATATGAAGCCTAAATTCCTTTATTAAGTCCATACTAAATAGGACCTATGCAGTGATATACTAAAATAAACCATGGAATCAATAGTCAAAATTATCTAATAATCCTACACAAACTAAACACAACATTCCAGACCAATAGGGAGATTTCCAAGTTAGAAAAGGGTAGCTATTATCACCGCTAGACTCTTGAGGCAGGTCCAATCTAAACTTTTTGCTCTCGGTTCTCTCTCATCTTGCTTCTTCTTCTCCCACTACAACATTTTTGGCTTTAGGCAACACTTAAATTTCAACGGTTAAAAAATCGTTGCCTATACATGGAATAAGCAACGGTTTTTCGTGTGTAACCAACTGATACGAATTAGCAACGGTTTTTATTCATATCTGTTGCGAACTACTTCATATCAACATATCCTTTCATATAGGCAACAGTTTTTTAATTGTTGATGGAAAGGACCACGTTTTTAAACCATTGCCTAAAACTTGATAAGAAAACCGTTGCTTTTTTTTAAAATAAAACCGTTGCCTAAAACTTGATAAGAAAAACCGTTGCTTTTTTTTTTTTTAAAATAAAACTGTTGCCTAAAATTTGATAAGAAAAACCGTTGCTTTTTTTCCAGAAAAAACCGTTGCTTTTTTTTTGGGAAGAAAACCGTTGGTGAAATTGCTATTTAAGTTAAAAGTTAAAATTAAACCCCCAACCCTAGTTTCATTTCTTCCTGTACGCAGCAGCAACCACAAAAAAAAAATCTAA
The DNA here is from genome assembly GCA_037953625.1 of Crotalaria pallida. Taxonomy (NCBI): domain Eukaryota; kingdom Viridiplantae; phylum Streptophyta; class Magnoliopsida; order Fabales; family Fabaceae; genus Crotalaria; species Crotalaria pallida. The sequence continues at coordinate 112,207,168 of CM075652.1, read as the reverse complement.
GTTCTTCTGCTCTCTCTCTCGCTCTTCTTCTTCTACTCTCTCTCTCTCACGTTCTCCATCTCTCTCTCACGGTCGCCGCCAAAATGGGGGTTCACGCCACCGCCACCCCCCTCAGCTCCCACTCTCCTTCGTTCCGTCCCTCTCTCTCTCCGTCCCGCTCTTTCTCTTTCTCTCTCAATGGAGCCGCCGTCGCTTGCTGCACCACCATCACCGCCGCCATCTCCAAGCTCAAGGCCCTCTCCAGTCCAGTCGCGAATCGCGACTCACTTCTTCTTCAGATCGAACCGCCGCAGCCACGAAGGAGATCGCGACTCCTCACTTCCATCGTGTGCCGCCGCCCTCTCGTGGCTGATGCTGCCTCCATGAAGGAGCTAGTGAACACCGTCGTTCCTCCCAGCTGGTTCGTGTCCCTGGTTCGTGTGCTGCCATAAGTTTGCGAAGGGGAAAATGTTGTGTCCAGTCGTGAAGGATTTTCTAATGGCTCTAATGATGGGCCCTAGTCCCAACATTTTGAGAAGGGAATTTCAAATTCAGGAACAGGACGAGTCAGTGTTAAAACTAGCTAACAAAAATCATGGTGTGGGTGGAGAAAGAGAGAGCAACATGGAAACGGCTCTTGAACACCAAGCCCTACTTATTGACCAGTATGAAGCAATGGAGAAGCAGCTGGAAGCAATTCGCAATGTGTTTGCAGGTTTTCCATTCTGATGAAGCAATTCACTGCAATTTCATTTTTCCTCATTTCATGACTTTAATTCAGCTGCATTTTGTCTTTCTATAAATTTCTACTTTGAATGCTCTAGTTAACATTAAATTTTGGATAATGTTGTCATATGTTTAGGTGGTAGTTCTCTGTTTTACCAATTAACCACTGTTGCATATCTCTACTACAAAATTGACAATTAAAAGCGGTATTTTAAGGGCGGTTCCTTAACGAAACTGCCCTCTTTAGTTTAAATATATTTAAGAGAAAAGTTGTTCCCTTTAACCAGCCTTAAAAATACCCCTTTTAAAGGCAATTCTTGTTCAGAACAGCCTTCTTATATTTTATTCATAAAAAAATAAAATTAAATAAAATGCAAAACCTAGTAGTAGAAGGAGGTTTTATGGTTGAACCGCCTTGTTATTGTTCTATTCAACTTAAAAAAAACAAAAATCTTTCCTCCTACGAACAGTATTGTTTCCCTTTTGAATGCGTTCTTCTTCTTCTTCTCCTTCCGCCGCCGTCTCCTCTCACCGGGGTTCTCTCTCTGGTTCGTCTTCCCTCTGGTTCGTTGCAACAGCAGTTCGTCTTCTCTCTTCCACCGTCGCAGTTCGTGTTCCCTCTGGTTCATCTTCTTCGTTCGTCTTCTCTCTGGTTCGCTGGTTCGTACACCACCGTGCGCCGTTATTTTCCTTGCGCCGTGGACACTCAAACAAAGGCCACCAAGGTTTGTCTCTCTCCCTCTTTTCTCCTTTCTCTCTCTCTCATCTTCGTTTTCTCCTCCTTAATCGAGAATAGAACTCGAAGGGGAACAGAACTTCGATGGAGATCAGAACTCGTTGGAGCGTTGATGGAGAAGAGAACAGAGCATCGATGGAGAACTCGTTCACCGACACCGCCATCCATCGCCGCCGCTGTTGTTCAACACCAATTCGATTTGAAACCTTATTCTTGGTTCGATTCTCTGAAATTGAGAACAAAAAACCCTAATCCGTGAGTTCTTTAACAAATATTCCTTATTCCTTATTCTTAATTCGATTCTCTGTAATTGGGAATAGAAAACCCTAATATGAGTTTTAGTTTATGTGTTAGTAACTGATTTTTGTATTTAATGCATATAATTGTTGGAGATATTTGATATCTTTGGTTTATTAGATTATTTTGTGTGCCTCATTCTTAGTGACTTCTGTGATGATTTTTAAACTTGTGCATTTTATTGAATTTGATTTTTTTAAAGAAAGAGATTATTGTTATGATTGGATTACTTTGTGTTATTCTTGGTGATTTGACTGATTTCTGTTATGATTTTTATGGAGGAAAGTGATAGTTTAGTAGATTTGCATATGGACTAGGACCTTGTTTACGATGAAATTGTTCTTTGGTTGTTGAGGTGTTCTGAACTTTGTCATTGGTGTTTCAAGGTTAGAGATCTATGGAATTTCGTCATTGTTTCTAAAAAATGGCTCCTTTTATTTTGCAAGAGTGTGCTTTTTTGTAAATTTGTCTGGCTTGTGTTTTTATCTTCTTCAATGAAATAGATAGAATTATATCTTGTGCTCTGGCTTTCAGGACATGCACATGTTGCTGAAGCCCTTGGGGTGCCTCTCCACATCTTCTTCACAATGCCTTGGACGTGAGTTCAAATTACTAAAACCATTGAGTGGAAATTTTGACATTATGTTACTTTTTATATGGAAGAAAGATACAGGTTTCCTAACAAGATGAGATTACTTCTTGATTTGAAATGCTGAAATTTAAAACATTACAGATATCTTGTAACAAGTATAGCTGTTATATCAAATATTCAGAAAAATGTGAAATTTTATATCAATTACAATTATTACCCATTATTCAGTTGCTAAATAAAGTGCATAATCTTTCAAGGACCACATAATGGATCCCTGGAATTAAGAAACAATTATTTTTTTAACTTTATAATATTACCTTGAAATTTCAACTTTTCATTAATAACTTTTGAATCCTCTGGTTAAGAAGGAAACTTTTAATTGATCATATCTTAAATTAAAAACCCATCAAATCCACTAAAAAGTTTAGTACTGTATCTTTGTGTGAATTTTTTATCCTCTTTTTATTCTTTTTGTGGTCACTTCTTACATATATATTTTCTCAATAGGCAGGCCAACATATGAGTTCCCACACCCATTGGCACGTGTTCCTCCGGCTGGTAATTGGGTATATCCTTTGCTGAAACAATTTTATGCAATTTGAATTTGATAATTTTTGTGAATAAATTGCTAGACCAGTTTACCAATGAACCTGTTTCATTATTTCGTTGCTGCAACCAGCTATCCTTGTAATTGTTGATCTATTAATATGGTGGGGGATACGAGGAATTACCAACTAGCTATATGTGGAGTCCTCATGTTGTTCCAAAGCCAACTGGTATAGAAAATGATTCGAATAACAGTTGCATACTTGCATAATCTGATGTTGTTCCTCTGTGTACATTTTATATGAATAATCATTTTTGTCATTTAAGTCATTAGTCATCAAAGTATGAGATAATTCATTAGTTGTTATTTTATAGAGTAGCCTCAGTTGCACAGTAACTTTTGACTTGGAGTTGCTTTGAGATAGTATGAGTAGTGAATATATGAAGTTAGCTGCTGTAATTACGTAGTTGGATATATTTTCTAATCTCGTTGCATAAAGTTTTATCCTGGAGGACTTCATTACTATGTGGTTCAAATTAGATTCCATTCAACTCTAAATCGTATTATCTTATTAAGTGTTGTACACATTTTCTGTTGATAATATCATTAATTGTAAAAATAACTGTCTTGAAATGCCTGACAGACATGTTTTGCATGCTATGTACTAAATTGCTGCTACCAAGACTAATGACATTTAACAAATTTGCAGACTGGGGCCCTTTGGTTGATGTTGTTGGTTATTGTTTCCTAGACCTTGGATCAAAATATCAACCACGGAAAGATATTGTCCGATGGATTAAAAAAGGACCAAAACCTTTATATTTTGGGTTTGGGAGCATGGTATGTGAATTTCACTCAAAGTGATTGGTAATGTTTTCTTTGATTTTAACTTCTGTGCTTTGGATTTTAAGGATATTACTGCCACTTATAGGTTTTCAATACCAATTCGATTTGAAACCTTATTCTTGGCAAATAATTTATGCATATATCCTCTTCGCAGTTTCAAAAGGCAAACAACCTAAGAATGCAGGAATGTCTGCAAGGACATGGATATATTAATAACATTCTATCCTAGATTAATTTGCATCACTTTATTGTATTTATTTTTCAGGTATACAAGAAAATGACAAAGCACTACAAGCAGATGCAGGCTATACAAGAGCAGGTATTGACACGCACTACTTAATTGAATTATATGCTATGGCATTTATCATGATGATTGAAGACTTGATAATAATTCTCCCTGTTTACTGGGGAGAGAAAAGCTTTTTCTTTTCTTATTTTTGATGTGAATGATGCTCATAATTGAAATGCTTATTATTGTGCAAAACCTCTTGCATAATGTCATTAGCATCTCCTGTAGGTAAATTCTGTCAAAACAGTTGAAAATAAACTGAAAGCTTTAAAAACTAAACTTAGTGATGAAGAAGTATTGGAGCAGTCGCTTGGGGCCCAATTGGTTGACAGACAAAGTAAAGGTATGTTCTAGTGCAAGCTATGATATGTCTCCATTTTGAGATAGATGGTTTAAACATGACTTGTGCTAATTCTTACTAATTGCATTATTCGAAATCTGTTCAGGAAATGATATGGCATGATGGTTTCTATCAAATAGTTTAGTAAAAGATTTAGCATTTATTAACTGAAAAGCAGCACAACTGTCTGTGACTCCATTTAGTTGTGACTTTTGTTGGAATCCTTTTGTGCGATGTAGCAGCGCTATTTAAGCATAGGTATATGTTGTGTTTTACCTTCAACTTCTTGCTTTCCCTTCCTCAGTTGAGCAGATGGAAGAATCTAGGAAGCAGGTGGAGAAAGAATGCAATGTTATGCGTGAAGAAGCAACTAAACACTTACAAATTGTAAAATTGGAGGTGGAATCTAAAAGAGATGCTATGGAAGCAAGGCAGAGAAATGTTGATGAGTCTGTGTTAGCAGAGGTATTTCTTGAATTTCATGATGATTAATAAATCAATTAAATTTGATGAAAAAATAAATTGTTATATAATATTTACTTATATTATTAATGAGCTATCTATATACGTATCTCTTTATTAGTAGTCTAAATATTTTTTTTCTTCAATCTTAAAGCATATCTTCGGTGATCATGTGGGAGCTTTGTCAATGAGTGAGCCCAATGGTAAGATATGTGAAATTGAACACTTGTATCTTTTGCATTTTTTAGATATTCCAATGTCTTTGTAGAGTGAATTGCCTTTTTCTTGCAGCTGGTTCTGATGCTGTCAGCATGAAATGCAAGGCTGATCGTGTTGATGGGGGCTATATACTTAATGGGAACAAGATGTGGTGTACTAATGGTCCTGTTGCTCAAACAGTACGTTTCTTTAAGTCTCATTGCAATGTTGAGAATTAGACGTATTGATCCTGACATATGCTGAGAATGCATGTCACGTATTTTATTTTGTTGAATCTAATCAGGTTGTCTTCGCAATTGCAGGATACTCAACATTGCTACCATGGTCAATGAAAAAAGTTGTTGGGACTGCAAGGGTCTAGCGTTTTTAGTGGGCCCAACATTGCATTTTTAACATGTTTTTACAACAAACTATTGTATTATATCTATATGTTAAAATTGTGTATACTCAACAATATCCATAGTACTCTTTATTGGCTTCATGTGATTGGATTTTTAGTATATCACTCGGCTTAAGAGCCCGACATTGGCTATGGCATGTTATAAAATTTGGGTTTGAGGAGGAAAATATAGCCACAGCTTGAAGCTGTGGATATTTTTTTTAAAAAAAATTAATTTCTAATTTGCCCACGGTTAAAAGTGTAGCTAAATTTTTTAAAAAAGTTATTTTCTTATTTAGTCACGTTTATAACTGTGGCTAACTAATAAAACCAAATGAAATATTTGAATCTGAACTGTCCTCTTCAAAGACAAAAGAGGGCAGTTCCGAATTGCCCTCATTGAAAAAAAAGAGGGCGGTTCCGAACCCCCTTCTTAGTAGCTACGAAACTGCCCTTGTTGAAAAAAAAGAGGGCGGTTCCGACCCCCCTTCTTTAGTAACTATATTTTTAAGGGCGATTGATTTAAGTGCAGTTCGGAACTGCCTTCATAATATGAAAACAACCGCCCTCAAAAGGTTTTTTTTAGTAGTATATGGTATCATCTCTATCCTTTGGTCCATAGACATGTCTTTAGTTGAAATAGCTGTCCATTTGGAATGGTTAAATATATGATTTGACTAGCATTACAATTTGTGCATTGTAAAACAAGTGCTAAAATTTGTTCATCATCCCTTCTTGTCTGATTTAAAGAGTTAGATTATAGTAAGTGCTTGATTATTGTTCATCATCCCTTCTTGTCATGGCCTGTTTGCGTTACTAATTCTTATTAATTTTGAAAATTAATAGAATGAAAATATCAGCTTAGTTTTTTTTATTGAGTTGCTCAATTTTCTGATTTTCTATTTATATATACTTCAAAGCAGGTCACATAAGCTTCTACTTTCCTGGATCCAGTGCAATTTGTCAGCTTATCTTGTAGCAAGCTCTTTGAAGGAAGCCCGGAACAGGTTGATTTGAATTGCATTTACTTTTCCATTTATGTTTCATGGTTTTTAATTTCTATCTTCAGTGATAAGTTGTTACATCTTGTGATCTGTCTTATTTTATATGTCATGTTTTTATCCCTTTACCAGAAATCATGAATTTTTTGAGATGCTGCATAAAAGGACTTCACTCTTAGTTATTTAAATTGCAAATAAATCTAGACATTGTGATATTTAAAATCAGTGTCCTTTCTGTAATTCATAACAGGCGAATGTAAAGCCTTTATACGATATGGTACAGTTATTTGGCTTATTTCTTGAAGGCCTTATCTAAAATGACTCTTAAGCTGTAGATATAAAATAATAGTCTTTAGACAAACGCAGTTTGCAATATCAGTGCAGGAATAGATTATTTGCATTACATCTTATGCTATTTCTTGTTATGTTGTGGTCAAAAATCACTTTCACTGTTGAATGTGTTTAGTTGTCTAATGTTTTCATTTCACTATTTGAGTATGTCTTGATGGAGATATACAAATTTTTGTACTTGTATTTTTGTGTCAATATTTGTTTTTCTGATATGCATTTGGTTGAATTGATATTAGATGTGGCTTAAGTTGTGATTGAAATGATTTTAGAATATCATTGAAACTTGATAACAAGAGTGAACCATATCTAATAATCATTCAAAATCTGAAAAGCCCTTTAGTAAACCAAGCTGTAGTAAATAGCCATCACTCTTTGTTATGCTAATCAACTAGTTAAAAATGTAATAAGCAATGATAACTTTGAAGTAGTATATCGGCATGCTTGGTCACTATGACATCAGAATTGACATAGTGGCATGCTTGGTCAATGTGACATGGTTCAATCATTTCTATCAATAATTGGTTTATATTTAATGAAATGTTCTTGTTCTTGTTCTTATATTTAATGACATGGTTCAATCATTTTTTACGCTAGCAGCCAATTAATTATCTTATGAGACCTATATTTTTTACCATTTGAAAGTTAATTAATGATGGTTTAGTAAGCACCTTATGCTGCAGTAATGTTGGCCAAGTAAGGAAGAGTTTATCAATTAAGCCTCATACGAACAACAATGGCTACTTCATTAGCTTGAGTAAGATTCTGTTTTGTTGATTTTTCTCAACCTGCCACTTATTTAGGTTGCACAATGTATTCCATATTCTCACTGATTGTATCTTTTTTCGCAGCTGTTGTCAACAACCTGTCAAATAGCAAAGAATTCTTTAGTGTTCCTGTGACAGCTGCTGAATTTGCTGTGATGAAGACAGCTTGCAGTGTATGCCTTATATTTGATTAGTTTTTCATATGATTTCATTATATCAATTACATTACATTATATCTTTCACAAGTTATGGGCTGCTGAATTTCTTCTTGCCAAAGTTGCCATGTATAAGAAATAAGAATGAAAAGTTTATCTATTATCCATTTATAAGTATTTTTCTTCCTCGCTTTTCAGGTTATAAAGAAAATGATCACCCTCTCCTTTGGTATACTTACTATTCCATCAAGAAACACAGTTCTTGCCTTGAAAGCTCGATTAACACATTACTAAAATGCCTTCGTTCTTAATTCATGATTCATAGTTCATTGATTTGATCAGTTGTGGTGTAGAATCTACAATTTTTCAGTGTGCTAGATAGGTTTCTGTTTACTTTTTTCTATTAGCATCATTGAACTAATATTGCACATATATATATATTTTTAACATATATATTTTTTTATAATGATGTTTAGATTCTCTATTCATAACATATATTTTTTTTTCCATATTGCAGCAAAATATGAATGTTGAGGAAGACCAAGCTGAAGATGAACGAGAATGATGTCATTGGCAATACAAGATATATATATATATATATATATATATATATATATATATATATATATATGGATTTGAGTTTTTTTTTTGAACTTTAGCAAAAAATTATTATGTTAATTAGCAAGTATTTAATTTGGTCTTGTACTCTTTGGATTATGGAACAATATAATCTTATGTTATTTTGGTATGTATGGTGATTATTATAATTTAATTTCATTATGTGTGTATATACACTACTCAGTATAATTTTATTAAAAGTGTTGCATAGAGTAAACCTAAAATAAGTGTTGCTTATGTGAAGTTGACAATAGTTGTATAAATGTTGCTGAAACATAATGCAACTGTTTTATCAGTGTTGCATATACTATAAATGAAAAAAACTGTTGCCGTTTAAAAGGAAAAGGCAACGGTTTTCATAACAAAATCGTTGCATATTCTAAACAAAGAAACCGTTGCTGTTTATTATAAAACCGTTGCATATTATGTACCAAGAAACCGTTGTTTTTTGTAAGTCAAAGGACAACGGTTTTCTTAATACTGTTGCTAAATATAAAAAACCGTTGCCTTTGACAATAGGCAACACTCACCTAGAAAACAGTTAGAAAACCGTTGCCTATACTTTCAGCAACGATTTTTGTGCTTTAAGCAACGGTTCTGTGTCGTTGCAGAAAAATAAAAATGTTGTAGTGCCCATTCCTTTGATCTCCAATCATTATGCTTAACTTTGGGTTTTCCTCATCTTGCTTCTCGAGTTCTTCCCATCTTCCTTCAAGATATGACTTTTCAGAACCCAATATGTAAGCTGGTTGTGGCCATGGTGGAATGATTAAGTCACACAAAGTTCTTTTTCCCCAAGACTCACCTAGAACGGAGTTTAAAATTAAGGGTAATACCTGTTTCACTTTAGGGTGTTATACACTTCACATGAGAAACTACAATACCTAGCCAAACAAGCCAAAAATTGGATATGTAATAATGCCAAAACGTGATCCAGCTTCGAAATGACAGTGATGTTTGCTTTCTAAAGTAATATTACATGTGAAACGGAAAGCATTTGCAAACACATTTCAACAAACACATTGTAAGCAATACAAAACTATTAAAATCTCATTTTGATAAAATAATATGCATACCCCCAAAACAGATATCATGATAGCTTTATTACACAATCAATTAAAAAATATTTCATGAAGATCTTAGGTGAGTTGATTATTAACAAAGTAAAATCATGAATTAAAAAAAAAAACTTTCTAACACAAAAAACAAACAAACAGAACAAATGAAAACTTCAAGCTCTACATTATGTCGGTGTTGAACAACGGATGGAAAAGAATGGAATCGAAACAAACAAGGACAATAAATTCGACAAAAAGAACACAACTCTTTAGTAAACATCAATAATCACTAACCGAAGAGGGAAAGGAAGATGGTGGCAGAGGTCTATGTTGAAAACCAACAAGCGGACTAAGCAAATACTAGAGGGGGGTGAATATTAATTTGAAGCACTAATACCAAATAATTCGAATGATAATTGAATAATGTAAGATTGAATTTTCTGGAATCAGACACGAAATATTCGAGTCTTTTGTGAAATACTCGAGTTTTTCAGTGATGAACAACTCGAGTCTTTCTAAATATACTCGAGTTTTTCTTGACAGATAGCAGTAAAACCAGAAACGAAAATCCAGCAATTTAACACAAATCAATTCAATACTAAACAAGAACTTATCCAACAGATTAGCAAGCAATCTAAATAAACTTTTAACACCAAGATTCCTTGACCTTGCTACCTAATTGTATAAATCCTAATAGATTGAAATGACTTAAGTTGATTGAGCTAGAAAGTAGATTAAAAGCAATAAACCAACACTCAAGCAATTTTATCCTGGTTCACTCCAACAATGAGCTACATCCAGTCCTCCTAATCACTTAGGAGTTTCTACTAATAATCAAATTGTTAGAAATTACAAAGGATTGCTTGAGAATGGCCTCACTCAACCTAACCCTTCAAGAGTGTACCAAACTCTTGATTTCTACCCCAATTTGATTCCGGTGATTGAAGAACTCTTCAAAAGCTTCCTTGAACTCCCTTCAAGAAACTCCACCGGGCTAGGAACCTCCTAGTCTTGTGCTTGAGAACCTCTCAAGACTCCAACACCCTAAGCCACTTAGGGTTTGCTTGGGAACAATCCAAGACTTTGAATAATCAAGCTTTTTGTATGTGTATTACTAATCTCACAATGGATTAGCACAAATAAGCACAGCTCAATGTATGAATTGAGGCCTAAAACTCAACTTGGAATAAAATGACAATATGAGTGAGAAGTTGAGCTTTTTGGGAATTAACACTTGAGAAGAGGAAATTAAGAAAGCTTGAATCAATATGATCTTGTTGTCTTGTTTGTTCTTGCACAAATTCAAAGAGAAATTTTACAATAGGGTTCTGAAATGCTCTCTTGGGTTGGATGAGACTCAAATGCCCTCAATTGGGTTTTTGAGTCTCTCCAACGTTCATTTTTGCTGACTGGACAAAAATACTCGAGTCTTTTGGTAAATACTCGAGTCTTTTTGGTCGGTCACGAGTGAATTGGTGCACGAACAAGACTAACGGTCATATTTGCTGACCTGACACAAATACTCGAGTGTTTTACAAAATACTCGAGTATATACTCGAGTCTTTCTCAAAATACTCGAGTATTTTGATCAGACATGAGAAAAATTAATTTTCAATTTTATTTTTCCTCTCAAGTATTAATTTTAGTTAATCTCAACCTAATAGTCATATAAAATTTTATTCCTAGAAGAGACTAACTATTTCTACCCACTCTCAACCACTCTCAACATAAATTAGAAATTTACAATAATATTTGATTGAGAATGATTGGGCACTTGTCTTCTTTTCTTGACTTGTTGTTGTTGTGAATGTTGCAATGTCTTCAAGACTTGATTTGTTAATTACTTTGTCATCATCAAAATATAATCACCATAATTAGGAGCATTGAATTTACAATCTCCCCCTTTTTGGTGATGACAAAATAATTAACACTTGTACCATTTGTTGAGCTTGAATCCACTTGAAGATGCAACTCCCCCTCACTATATGATACTTTTCACCTATCTAAAAAAAATTCAGCTTGTGCAAGAGGTTATGACAATTTAATTTTAGCACCAAGCCTATGGTATTAGAGTATTCAACATTTATCAGAGTATATACCATAATTAGAAAAATTTAGGTGCAACAATATCAAGACAAGTGTATAATATCTCTCCCCCTTTTTGTCATGATCCAAAAAGGTGTAACAATTGAGAAAAAAAATCAAGGGAGGAGAGGTGCATAATTGGAAAACCCCATAACCAACTATGCAATAAAAAATAGACGTAATAATAAAAATAAAGAGCGCCCCCTGAAGCTTTGCACAAACATCATAATGAAAACCAAATTCATAAACATAATAACATCATAAAAGGTCCAAATCAAAGGTGTAATAATAAACCCAAAGTCTCAAAACACCAAGTTCTCAAAATACAGAAAATGTAACAAAGACCAACATGATAAAAACAGAATGAAAACTATGATAGACTGCAAAGGTCAACATTTATCAAAACATCGAAGGAGCTGGATCATCTGGAGGAGGATAAAACCGAGAGAAGGCCTCCATCATCTCATCAAACCGACGGTTTATCTGCTCTGACTGCTGGTCCAGGCGGGAATTAAGCTGGGCCGAGTGCTGATCCAAATGAGAATAAAACATGACAGACTCTGCACTCATCCTAGTGTCCAGGCTAACAAAATCATCACGCTGGACGTCCATAGCATGCACAAGAGAGTCCATCCTCCCATCTAAAGTGTCCAGCCGTGTGATAACATTGTCTCTCCAGCCCAAGTTATCAAACCCAGATTGAGATCCAGTAAAGTCATCAAAATTAATCTGATTCTCAATAGGGTCCCCTCCTTCAGCCTGTGCAAATGCTGCAGCTTCCTCTTCCATCTGGTGGGCATCCACCCCTTGTCGAGCTGCAACATTCGCAACCCTCTCCAACTCAGCTATGTCAGATCTGTACAGGTATTGGCCAGAGGGTTCATGAAACGCCATGTCTTGATGACTCAAGGTACCTTTGTTGAGGCAGTGCTGGTTAACATGAAGAGTCTTTTTCTCTTCATTCCGTGGGATAGGCACCTTGAAGTAACTCAACAGGAAACACACATGCATGGCATAAGGTAAGGTTTTCAGGTGTTTAGATTTTGCAGCAAGTAGCATTCGACCCAAAATTATGCGAGACCAATTCAGCTTCTCATTGTTCAGGATGGCACTAAGAAGCCTAAGTTCATTGTTTGTGGGCTTAGCATAATTGGGTGAGGTTTGAGGCACTAACTGATGGCAGACTATGTAGTGCAACACCCTAGTTTGGACAATCATAAATGAGGAATGCTTAACTCCTTCGGTCCATACACGACCGGGGTGCAAACAACTTTGAAAAATTCCGTCCGCATTTGCCTTTAAAGAATTGTCCCCGTGTCATGTAGTCCCAAAAGCAAGAAAAAGATCCTTAGCGCTAATTTTGAATCTAACACCCTCAACCATGGATTCTATGACATCATTATGTAGCCTAAGGTTCATATAAAAGGTTCTAACTAACCTAGGATAGATAGGGCCATTAAATTCCAGAAATTGAATAAGTTTTTGATACCTAAGGTTAGTAACAAATGAGAAACCCTTACTTTCAAGGAATGCACTGTTGATCCATGTGATAACTCCGAACTCTCTAGTGGCAAAGCCTTCCAACCGTTCCAAGCATTCATCTTCTTGATAGAACTCCGGAATTTCCTCATCGGAAGATGATTCGGCAATCCTTACTCTCTTTCCTTTACCAGATGATGAAGCCATAAAGGAATTGTTGTGAAAATTGAAGTTTTGGAAAGTTAGGGTTTGAAAAGGGGGTGACGGATTTGAGGTTGAAAAGTGTTGAAATTCGTTGAAATAATGGTAGAAAAGTGATTAGAGGATGTAAAACTAGTAAGATTTGGCAAAAATTTGAGTAAAAACGGAGTTTTGAGGAGAGAGATATGAGAAAACCGAGAGAGAAGAGAAAGGGGTCGCAGAAACTCGAGTCTGGAATGCTGAGAGTATATATAAACGTTCCAAAATACTCGAGTACATTCATAAATACTCGAGTTGTTCTTTAGGATATACTCGAGTTTTTGAAAATATACTCGAGTCGTTCGTGACTCAGCCCAGATTTCCCAGAAAACTCGAGTAAAAACTGAAAAACTCGAGTTTGGTCCGAAAGTTCAAATTTCAGGAAAACGCAAAATACTCGAGTTTTTTGAAAATACTCGAGTTTGGTCTGAAAGTTCAAAAATTGGGGGTTTCGAAAGACTCGAGTGTTTTGAAAAACACTCGAGTATTTTTATCAGACCCTGATTAAAAACTTTTTTAATTTAAAACTGATTTAATTTTGAATTAATATACTCGAGTGTTTTTGGAAAAACTCGAGTATTTTGACAGAACAGAAAGTAAAAACTCAGTTTTAAAAGACCAAACACAAATCAAACACAAATGCTTCACTACCAACTTGGAATACAGTACAGAATCACACACAATTAACACATACAATTTTAAATATCATCAAGGACAATTTAACTAAGAATCAATAACACATTAGAGTAAGACTAATATGGTGATTTTCCAAAAATGACACACAATGCAATTAGCCTATATTAGCTTCATCTAAAATACAAAGTTCTCTCCTAATATGATAAAAGGTGTCCCTTGGTAGAGGTTTTGTAAAAATGTCGGCTAATTGATTTGTGGTACTAACAAATTCAATTGTGCAATCACCCTTTTGTACATGATCTCTTAGAAAGTGATGTCTTATTTCAATGTGTTTAGTTCTTGAGTGATACACCGGATTCTTAGTCAAATTGATTGCACTCATGTTATCGCATCTAATCGGAATATTTTCAAGTTTCAAACCAAAATCCGATAATTGTTGTTTCATCCATAACAGTTGAGCACAACAACTACCGGCTGCGATATATTCCGCTTCGGCGATAGAAAGGGCAACACAAGTTTGCTTTTTTGAAAACCAAGACACCAATGAACTTCCCAAGAAATGGCAAGTACCACTGGTGCTTTTGCGATCAAGCTTGCATCCCGCGAAGTCGGAATCCGAGTAACCAACTAAACTAAGATTGGCATCAGCAGGATACCATAAACCAGTGTTAATTGTTCCTTTTAGATACTTAAATATATGTTTAACTGCGGATAGGTGAGATTCTTTAGGATTAGCTTGAAATCTAGCACACATGCATACACTAAACATAATATCCGGTCTAGATGTAGTGAGATATAGGAGACTACCTATCATACCCCTATACTTACTAACATCAACCGGTGTACCTTGTTCATCCTTGTCTAGATAGCATGATGTTCTCATTGGAGTGTGAGCTTCCTTGCACTTGTCCAATCCGAATTTCTCAAGGAGCTCTTTGCAATATTTCCCTTGATGCACAAATATCCCCTCCTTGACTTGCTTTATTTGTAAGCCTAGGAAGAACTTGAGTTCTCCCATCATTGACATTTCAAATTCCTTTTTCATCAAATTTGAGAACTTTCTACAAAGAGACACGTTAGTAGCACCGAAAATGATATCATCAACATAAATTTGTACTAACAATATGTCATCTTTGGTTTTATAAATAAATAGTGTATTATCAACCTTCCCTCTTTGAAACTTGTTTTCTAATAGAAAGGAACTCAAACCATCATACCAAGCTCTAGGAGCTTGTTTCAATCCATAGAGTGCCTTTTTCAATTTATAAACATGGTTTGGAAATTCACTATTTTCAAAACCGGGGGGTTGTTTGACATACACTTCTTCATTTATAATTCCATTCAAGAAAGCACTTTTAACATCCATTTGATATAAAGTGAATTTCATGATTGAAGCAAAAGCAAGTAAAATTCGGATAGCTTCAAGACGTGCAACCGGAGCAAAGGTCTCATCATAATCGATGCCTTCCTCTTGGTTGTACCCTTGAGCTACTAGTCTAGCTTTGTTTCTTATAATCAACCCGGATTCATCAAGTTTGTTTCTATAAATCCATTTAGTACCAATTATGGTATGATCATCGGGTTTAGGGACTAGATCCCAAACTTCATTTCTTTCAAATTGGTTTAATTCTTCTTGCATAGCAAGAACCCAATGATCATCCTCAATGGCCTTTTTAATTGAATCGGGTTCAATTTGAGAAACAAAAGAGACATAGTGGTAAATGTTTTGAATAGACCTACGAGTAAGTACTCCCTTTGACATATCTCCTATGACATTGTCTATAGGATGAGCCTTGACCGATTTCCAAGTTGGAGGAAGTTCTTCCCTTACTTCTCCTTCATCAACTTTTGATTTCTCTCTCTCTTTTTCTTCTTTTGAAAAATCAATGCCATCTTCACTAGCATCACATAAAACACTATCTTCTTTCGAAGACTCATTAAAAACCACATGAATTGATTCCTCAATAGTTAAAGTTCTTTTATTGAAAATTTTATAAGCTTTACTATGAGAAGAATAGCCTAAAAATATGCCTTCATCTGATTTGGAATCAAACTTGCCAAGGTGTTCTTTTCCATTATTTAAAACAAAAACTTGGCAGCCGAAGACATGAAAATGAGATATATTTGGCTTTCTTCCCTTGTAAAGTTCATAGGGGGTTTTATCCAAAGAGGGCCTTATCAAAATACGATTTAAAACATAACAAGCCGTATTGACGGCATCGGCCCAAAAATATTGAGGTACTTGAGAATCATTTAACATGGTTCTAGCAAGTTCCTCTAGCACCCTATTTTTCCGCTCTACCACTCCGTTTTGTTCCGGAGTTCTTGGTGCGGAGAATTGGTGCTCAATACCATTTTTAGCACAAAATCTATCAAATTTGTGGTTTTCGAATTCACCACCATGATCGGTACGAATAATAATTACTTTTTGATTTACTTGGTTTTGCAAAAGTTTGACATGATGTTTAAAAGATTTGTAGGTCTCACTCTTAGTAGTTAAAAATAGAGTCCATGTAAATCTAGAGAAGTCATCAACAATCACCAATGCATAATAGTTGCCACCAAAGCTTTTTACTTGTGATGGTCCAAACAAGTCCATATGAAGCATTTCTAATGGCCTTGATGTGGACATCACCAATTTTGATCCAAAGGTGTTTTTGGTTTGTTTACATTTCTTGCAAGGAGAACAAACACCTTCAATAGAAAAATTTAGCTTTGGTAAACCAACTACTAGATCTTTAGATTGTATTTTCTTCAATTGGTTTACATTTATATGAGCGGTCCTACGATGCCATAACCAAGTGTCATTTTCTTTGCTCACTAAACAAGTAGATACCAAAGAAGTGACTTTGTTCAAATCAACTAAGTAAGTATTATTTGACCTTCTACCAACAAATTTGATTGATTCATATTTGTCACTTTTAATGAGGCAATGGGTAGAGGTAAAAACTACATGATTACCAATATCACATAATTGGCTTATGCTCAAGAGATTATGTTCTAATCCTTGAACATAGAGCACATTATCAATAATAAAGTTTGAAGAGTTTCCGATTTTACCAATACCAAGGATTTTGCCTTTGTTGTTGTCCCCATAAGTGACATAACCCTTTTCCTTTGGAGTAAGCTTAATGAAGTGCCGCTTATCTCCTGTCATGTGCTTCGAACATCCACTATCAAGATACCACAATTGTTTTCCCGTTCGAAGACACACCTACAAAATGAAATCACTTGTTCACTTTGGGTACCCAAACAATGTTGGGTCCCTTAGGGTTAGTGTTGGGACTTTCTCCCTTCTTAATCCACATATAAGTGCCCTTTTTCATTTCAAACTTCTTAATATGGCACTCAATGTTGATATGTCCAACTTTTCCACAATAAGTACAAGTTGGTCTCTTTGATGAATTTTTCTTAGAAAATGTTCCAATCACCTTGTACTTTTTGTCCTTTTTATGAACATATCCTAAACCGATTTTGTTGTGATTATGTCTTTGAGAGTTCAACAATCGGTTGAGGTTTCTATCACTATGTGAGATTGTGAGTTTGTTTTTCAACTCTTTCACTTCCTTTTCAAGTTCATCACATCTCTCACATGGAGTGATGATCTCCTCATGATTTGCACAATCACTTTGATGACTAGAATTAATAAGTTCCAAGGATTCATTTTGAAGTTTCAACTCATTTATAGATTTTTGTAATTCATCAATTTCTTGTTGAAACTCCAAAATTTTCTTTCCTTTTTCCTTATTAATTTTAGCAAGCCTTTTAAATTGAATTAACATTTCATTGTAGGCTTCTTGTAAATCATCATATGAAATGGAGTTTGAAGTGGAACAAGAAGAACTAGAGGTTACCTCATCATCACTTTCACTCATGTCATGGTTAGCTCTTGATGAGGACTCATGGTTGTTCTTGGCCATGAGACAAAGGTTTGCATTTTCATCACCGGAACTACTTGAAGATGATTCATTGCTCTTCTCCGGTGCATCCCAAACAATGTATGCACGCTTCCCCTTGGTCTCTTGGGTATTCTTGTCATTCTTCTTCAAGAATGTGGCACATTCCATTCTAATGTGACCAACCCCACCACATTCATGACACTTAACTCCATCATTGGTACTCTTTTCTCTTTGTTTGGAGTCTTTGGTTCTCTTGAATTTGGATGAAGAGCCACCTTTCTTCCCTTTGAAGAATTTGTTGAACCTTTTCACAAACATCCCAAATTCTTCTTGATTTGGTTCACCATCGGAATCTTCACTTGTAGAGCATTCTTCAACTTCTTTTGTAGCTTTAGTTGAAGCTTTGAGTGCTATGCCCTTTTTCTTTTTGTCCGATTCCTCATGCATCCCAAGTCTTGTAAGTTCCATCTCATGTTCTTGGAGTTTGCCAAACAATGTGGCTAAGTCCATGCTATTTATGTCTCTTGATTCCTTGATGGCGGTTACCTTGGGTTGCCAACTCCTATCAAGACATCTTAGAATTTTGTTAGTAGTTTCACCATTGCGAAATACTTTTCCTAAGGAAATCAAATGATTGACTATGTGAGAGAATTGCTTTTGCAAGTCACTAATGGTTTCATTTGGCAACATGTGGAACAATTCATATTCGTGAGTTAGAGAATTTAATCTTGCATCTCTAACCTCACTTGTTCCCTCATGTGTGACTTGCAAAGTATCCCACATTTCTTTTGCCGATTTACATTGGGAAACTCTATAAAATTCATCATGGGATAGAGCCGAAAAGATGATGTTTTTAGCTTTTAAATCAAATGAGACTTTCCTTTTTTCATCATCATTCCAACTACTCCTTGGAATTTCAACAATTTCTTCATTTATTTTCTTTTTGGGAATGAAAGGACCATTTTCAATTGCATCCCAAATATCCATATCAATTGCTCAATAAAAACTTTCATGCGAGTTTTCCAATAAACATATCCTTCACCATTAAATAGTGGAGGACGGTTTATTGAAGCTCCTTCTCCACCAAAGTTATTGCTAGAGCCCATTTAGTTTCCAAAAAGGATCTTTTTCGAAAAAGTTGTTACACTCGATCTTTCGACCGAGCTCTTATACCACTTGTTGGAAACCAACAAGCGGGCTAAGCAAATACTAGAGGGAGGTGAATAGTAATTTGAAGCACTAATACCAAATAATTCAAATGATAATTGAATAATGGAGCTAAGACTGAATTTTCTGGAATCAGACACGAAATACTCAAGTCTTTTGTGAAATACTCGAGTTTTTCAGTGATGAACAACTCGAGTCTTTCTAAATATACTCGAGTTTTTCTTGACAGATAGCAGTAAAACCAGAAACGAAAATCCAGCAATTTAACACAAATCAATTCAATACTAAACAGGAACTTATCCAACAGATTAGCAAGCAATCTAAATAAACTTTTAACACCAAGATTCCTTGACCTTGCTACCTAATTGTATAAATCCTAATAGATTGAAATGACTTAAGTTGATTGAGCTAGAAAGTAGATTAAAAGCAATAAACCAACACTCAAGCAATTTTATCCTGGTTCACTCCAACAATGAGCTACATCCAGTCCTCCTAATCACTTAGGAGTTTCTACTAATAATCAAATTGTTAGAAATTACAAAGGATTGCTTGAGAATGGCCTCACTCAACCTAACCCTTCAAGAGTGTACCAAACTCTTGATTTCTACCCTAATTTGATTCTGGTGATTGAAGAACTCTTCAAAAGCTTCCTTGAACTCCCTTCAAGAAACTCCACCGAGCTAGGAACCTCCTAGTCTTGTGCTTGAGAACCTCTCAAGACTCCAACACCCTAAGCCACTTAGGGTTTGCTTGGGAACAATCCAAGACTTTGAATAATCAAGCTTTTTGTATGTGTATTACTAATCTCACAATGGATTAGAACAAATAAGCACAGCTCAATGTATGAATTGAGGCCTAAAACTCAACTTGGAATAAAATGACAATATGAGTGAGAAGTTGAGCTTTTTGGGAATTAACACTTGAGAAGAGGAAATTAAGAAAGCTTGAATCAATATGATCTTGTTGTCTTGTTTGTTCTTGCACAAATTCAAAGAGAAATTTTACAATAAGGTTCTGAAATGCTCTCTTGGGTTGGATGAGACTCAAATGCCCTCAATTGGGTTTTTGAGTCTCTCCAACGTTCATTTTTGCTCACTGGACAAAAATACTCGAGTCTTTTTGGTCGGTCACGAGTGAATTGGTGCACGAACAAGACTAACGGTCATATTTGCTGACCTGGCACAAATACTCGAGTGTTTTACAAAATACTTGAGTATATACTCGAGTCTTTCTCAAAATACTCGAGTATTTTGATCAGACATGAGAAAAATTAATTTTCAATTTTATTTTTCCTCTCAAGTATTAATTTTAGTTAATCTCAACCTAATAGTCATATAAAATTTTATTCCTAGAAGAGACTAACTATTTCTACCCACTCTCAACCACTCTCAACATAAATTAGAAATTTACAATAATATTTGATTGAGAATGATTGGGCACTTGTCTTCTTTTCTTGACTTGTTGTTGTTGTGAATGTTGCAATGTCTTCAAGACTTGATTTGTTAATTACTTTGTCATCATCAAAATATAATCACCATAATTAGGAGCATTGAATTTACAGTCTCGACCCTCATTCTCAAGGGGAAGGTCTCGAATTCCTTTCTGTTGGACTCGATCTCAAACAGTGGTAGAGCCGTGGCCGAACCAGTGGAATCGAGATGCAACGGTGACACGATTGGAGTTTTGCGGAGATTGAGGGACAAACGTGTTAGCAGTGGGGACAGTGGCGGGGTAACATCTAAAATCCCTAAAGCTTAACGAAGAAGATGAAGATTCGAGAAACCAACCTAGGGCTTGGACCGTGGCGGGGTATCGGCGGCTATGGTGAGGTGGAGATCGCGTGAGATGTTTCAGGTGGAGGTCTAGCTTCCCAAACATAACACGATAATAGGTTTCCGTGTGGTGGTTTCTAAGAGTGGGAAGTAAAATAGGGATTGTGATAGAGTCGGTTTCTATTTTATGTTTTCGATTCAATCTTATAAAATTAGCAGGGTTCACCTTTCTAAGAGCTACAGATAACTAGAAATTATTCTACATTTAGTCGCACTTATTTGATAAATGCTACAGATAATTGTTACGAATTAGAAAAAATTTTAGGATAACTTATTAGTAGCACTTGTTAAATAAATGCTACGAATTAATGTAATAATTAGTAACGTTTATGGAGTAAACGCTACAAATTGTATAACGTAACAATCAGTAGCGCTTATCAGTAAAAACACTACAAATATTAAAGAAAACTTTTTAAAAATTCTATGATAAATTATTAGTAGCATTTTTTTGCATAAATGCTACAAAAGTTTTCACATTCTGTAGCATTTATTAAATTAAGTGCTACGTAAAATATGAGAATTAGCATTGGTAGCATTTATTCCAGAAACGCTACTAAACATATGCGCTACTTATTCAAATTTTTATTGTAGTGAATAAATGTTATTTTCCATGTTTACCCCTATTTAATTTAATGGAGTATTATTTTCGTAGGTAGTGGAGAAAAAGTAATGATTGCGGAGAGAGAAAGGATATAATGGGAAAAAAACATAATTATTTTGGAAATCTGTGATTGCATTTCTTAAAAGGTGTGTTTTGTTTGAAATATGACAGATAAATAGGAATGGAATGAGTATATGTTTGTGTATTTTTTAGGCTTATTTATATTTTTGTTCTTTAAAATTTTAATGTGTTTCGATTTTAGTTCTTAAAATTACTTTAATTGAGATTAGTCCTTAAATTTTCAAATGTTATGGGTTTGTCCCCTAGTTAGTTTATATGCTGATGTGGTTAACGAAACACCTCATCAGCAGTCACGTGGTGTGATGTAGTGCCACATAGGTGCTATGATGTAGAAAATAAAAGTCTACGGAAGCAAAATGTTTTCGGTCGCAAAATTTTGAATTCATGCATGGGCTGAATCATCCATGTCACACTACCGATTTAGCGTCACCTCACATCATGTGGCTAATGTAGTGTTCCATTAGCCACATCAGCATGTAACATATTTTTTTCCAACGGTTGGGACTAAAACTAAAATGTTTGAAAAATTAAAGACTAATCCCAAACAAAATAACTTTTAGGGGCAAAAACCAAAACAGACTAAACTTTTAGAGACCAAAGACTTAAATAAGCACTTTATTTATTAACATACGATTTCATTCATTGAGTACCAGAAGTATCCAACCCAAAATGATGGAGCATTACAATGTAGCTATACAATTTATTTGAGTCGTTTACGAGTCATAAAATAAAATAATCTAGTCGAAAAAGTTTTGAACACAATTCAGATCTTGACCTCGATCTCATCAAGAATAGATAACATATCAAGTGATGTATTTGAGAAAAGCACACAATTTCTAACTAACCAAATATTTCAGCAAACTATCAACCAAATAGCAAGACCATAATTCTTATCTTTCTTAAAACCAAAGAGATCACCAAACATCAAGAAATGATTTACTGTTGAATCAGTTGTAAGAGGACTAACCTAAATCCATGAGAGAATATGGTGCCAAACCTAGTTAGAGAAGATGCAAGAGAGGAAAAGATGCAAGAGATGAACACAACCTCGTAAGGAGTAAGGATCTGAAAATTGTAGACCTCTTTTCATTAAATTATTAGTTCTAGACGATCTATTTAGTAACAATTGCCAACCAAATGCTTGAATCTTTGCCGAAACCTTGATAAACCATAATTGCTACAAGGCATGACAATCTTGGGGTAACTGTGCAGTGTAATTAATAGAGAACAACCAATCATAATTAGCAGATTTATAAGAGAAGTTAGGGCATCTTGTATCCCTCTGCCAAGCATCCAAACGAATAAGGTCCAGGACAACCTCAACCATAGTACCACAAAATAATTATAGTCCTCCATCTCCCAATCATGAGGCTCACAACGCCATAAAGAACCCAAAAACCACATTCCATTCTACCAATCACCAACATCTTTGACCAGAATTCCTGTTTATTCAAAGAAAGAGCATATAGAGATGGATAAACATCTTTGAAACAATATGATAAGGTTTTGTCATCACATCCCAGCTTTTAAGAGAGGCATGCATTTAGCAAACCAATCCTCAAACCCCTTAAATTTGCCACTGTAACATATGTCCCTCCACCAAATAGAGGCTTTAGCGAAGTTTTTCCATTTATTATCAAAAGTGTTGCTAGCATCAAAATCACCATAGCGAGCCCGAAGAACCTTGATCCACAGAGAATCACAATCTTTAATCAATCTTCAACTCCACTTAGCAAGGAAGGATAAATTAAACAAATTCAGGTTTTTAATCCCCAATCCACCATCCTCTTTTGGCCTACACACCAGGTCTTAATTAACCCAAGGCAATTTTTCTACTCTCAGCACTCCAGTCCTAGAGGAAGTTCCTTTGAATACCAACCATAGTCTTCTCAACCTTTTCAGGCTGTCTAAAATAGGATGAATAAAATACAAGCAAACTATTTAGAATTGAGTTTACAAAAATTAATCTAAGATACAAGAATTTTTCATACAACTAATTAACTGTGACAAGTAACTTAGTATGTGGGTGTTAAACCTTCCTATTAAAAAAAAGTGTAATATAATCTAACACTTGTAAATATGTTGGTTTTTGTTTGCGATATAACTTTAACTCAAATAATATATGGTAGGAAAATTTTATTTTAGAAGTTTATGAATTGCCCTAAATTGATTTGTTTTTAATCATTTAGTGACTATGGAATTTATTGTAAATTTTTCATTTAGGTTTTCTCTATTTTGAGGCATGATTTCAATAACTAAAGTAGACATAGATAATATATAAACCACACACACACACACACACATATATATATATATTAAGAGGTCTAATTCAAGGAAAACTATATTACAATAAGCACAACAAATACCATCACAACAAGCACATATAGATAAAATTGTTCAAGATATTAACTATGAAATCCACACACCACATCATACATATACGCATAAAACACTTAGTTAATAAGGGAATTCTAATCTAGGGTTTGATATTGTTGCTTGTAAAGAGTGAAATTCATTTGAAACGCATATTTTCACTTAAATCCCCTGAAGCAATTAACAAAGAATAAAACATATCAAATATCTGAATATTTGAAGTATAAATTGTGTTGATTCAGTCATGTTGGTTATAAATTAATTAAAAACTTATAATTGAAGAAAGTAGTATAGATGACAACGGAGCTAACCTGAAAAACCCAAAGTACGGTTAATCAGTAATGTATATTGACAAAGATTTTAGGAGGAACTGCTACATTTATAAAATAATTGCAAAATTGTTGTCCAATAAGTTGAAAGGGGTTATTGATAAGGTAATTTCTAAGAGTCAATTAATTTTCTTAAAGGGGAGAAATATTGTGGATGATGGGCTGATTTTAAATAAAGCAATTGACAGCTAAAAAAAATTATCGGATGTTTGGCATTAAAAATTGATTTCCAAAAAACATACGATTTGGTATGTTGGAAATTTCTCATGGACGTGATGGAAAGATTGAGGTTTTGTGAACAATGTAGATCATTTTTGAATGTTTCCCAACGACGTCAATAGATATCCTTGTGAATGTGAGTCATGCCAATGAATTTAAATTGGAAAGGGGCTTGCAACAAGGAGATCTTTTGCCTCCATTTCTATTTTTAATCATTGCTAAAGGTCTCAACGAACTAATGAGAAAAGCGATGGAAAATTTCATTTTTAGGAAATATTGGTTGGAAAAAATAATGTCAGCATAAACCTATTGTAAGATGCGGATGATGCCATCATGATTTGTGAATTCTCAAAGGCATATGCAAGAGCTATGAAGGGTGTACTTTGAATATTTAAACTTTACTATGGGCTTAACGTGAATTTTAATAAGAACATCCTTGTATGTGGCACTAAATGTTCCTAAATCAGAAGTGTCTGGGGTGGCTTTGGTTTTGATTTGCAAAGTTTAACATTGGCCTCTATGGTACCTGGGCATTCAGATGGGAATCAACCAGAAGAAAAAGAAATATTTTGGAATCGTCTGCTGGATTTGTTGAAGTTTAGACTGTCAACGTGATAACATATATATTTATCATTTGGTGGTCGGGTTGTCCTACTTAATGTTATTCTTAATGCCTTGCTAGTCTATTTATTCTCCTTCTACAAAGCTCCCAAAATTGTGGTAAGCACTACTTTAAAATTACAGAGACAATTATTTTTAGGTAGAAGAAAACTTCATTCCCACGAGCAAAATTTAATACAAACAAAGAACAACTGTAGTACTACTTGCCACCTACTATGTATGGTTCAAGACACTAAAACTATCCATAGAAAAAGGAATTACAATTCAACTCTGACTCTTTGTGCTAGTATAGGATTTCTCCAATTATCTAGCCAAGAAAATTTGCGAATAAACCTAATAAAAATTTCTCTTTATACTACTAAAAATGTTTTCAATGTGTCTCTCCCTTTGTTGAAAGATCCTGTTATTTCTCTCAATCCAAATGTGGTATGTAGTTGCAGAGAAACTAGTCCAAATTATCTTACTCCTAATCTTGTCTCTATTGAATGCATGCGTAATCCAATGCTTCCACTAATTGAATCTTTTAGGCCAATTGTCCATACACATCCAGCATCATATCAAATTAAGTAATTCTTCAAACCAATTACATTAAAAAAAATAGACGGTTCCTGGTTTCATTTGTTTTCCCACAGAGTTTGCAGACATTTGGATTGACATGAAACGATTGAGTCTGTCAACTGTTGGAAGCCTATTATGTTCTAACAGTCATGTGATGAAGTAATGTTCAGGAGCTGAACAATTATTCCAGACCATCTTATGCATTTAAAATTTCTCTTGAGGACTATTTAGCCATAAACAAGCACTTTTGATTGTATATTGACCATCACTTGTTGCGGTCCAGCTATCATCAACAAAGCCTGCTTTGAGTTTGTTTCTCACTTTGATAAATTGCTTATAGTGCCAACTTTCATTGCCCTTTATTTCATACTGCCAGAAGTCTAGCCCCTTAAAGTAGATACTATCAATCCATCAAACCTATAGGATGTCTTTTTTTAGCATCCAAATGCCGAATTTGCTTACCAATTGCAACAATAATATTCCACACTCCATAGTCTTGAATACTCAACCTCCAAATATTCTTTGATTACAGACTTGAGCCCAATTTTCTAAGCCATGCACTTTTTTTATCTTAAGTATCACTCCATATAAACTTCATATATACATGTTCTATTCCTTTTGTTACCTTTTTTGGAATAATAAAAGTTGTAGCCAATATGTATGAGTAGATAGTTGTATAGAGTTTATCAATTATGTTTCCCCCTAGATAGGATAGGTTTCTAGTTTTCTAGCTAGAGATTCTCTTTGTAATCTTGTTAATTAGTACTGGGCAAGTTTGCACATACCATTTTTTGGCATGAAGGGGGAAGCTAAGGCATCTAAATAAGAATTCTTCTTTCTGAAAGCTAGTACAATGCAGGATCTTTTGTTGCTCTGGTTTTTTTTAATCCCTGTCATGTAAACACTCGATTTCTCTTGATTTGTGTATAAACCAGAGCATGGAAAAAAATCGGTCAAAGCTTTAAGTAGAATCTCCACACACTCAGATTTTCCTTTACAAAAAAACCATCAGGTTATCAACAAAAGACAAATTTATCGGTTCCAACTCTTTGCAAAGAAAGTGAATTTTTTGCAACTACTTTTAATTTCATGGTCATTACCATGACAAAAATAGGGGGAAATAAGATCCACTTGTCTTATCCCTCTACTCTTTCTAAACAATCCAAATTTCTCACCATTCAAAGCTAAAGAGAAATATTCAGTTGATATACATATCATGACCCAATTTGTGAATTGCCTGGGGAACTTCAGATTTTCAAGCATGTTTTCAATGAATTGCCAACTCACTGTATCATATGCTTTCTTTATGTCTACCTTAATCAAGCACCTTGCTGATGCATTTTGCCTTTCATAAAGTCTGAGTAATTCTTGACTAATTAGGACGTTGTGGTAAGTACTTCTACCATTGATAGAAGCAGTTTTGTTTTCACTAACCAAGTTTGGCAAAACTACATTAACTCTCATACAAAGCAGTTTGGAAATACACTTATTATAGCAAGTAATAGGTCAAAAATCTTTGACAGTGTTTGGACAATTTATTTTAGGCACGAGTAAGAGTAGTTGCATTAACTTGCCTCAACAATTTTCTTGTGCTGAAAAAAACTTTGACTACACCACAACATTCTTCACCAACTATATGCCAAGTAGCTTTAATCCATACCCATCAGGACCAGGGCTTTTGTCCTCGGGAATTGAAAAAATGACCTCCTTAATTTCCTCATTACTGAAAGGCTTGATTAACTCCATTTACTGCTATATTGATAAACAACTCCTTCATTAATCTCATTTGCTAATATTGTCCAAGCATGACTATGACTCAAGATCCTATTTCTATATTACTTATGTTTCAAGACTACATGAAAGTAAGCTTTTGTTGCTCTCTTCCACTACTAGTATTTGTTGTGAATTGATCTATCATTTTCTTGTACATTATAGTCACTTGGATTTTGATGAAGCTTTTGTGAATAAGTTGGTGCTTATTCTATTCAAAATCAAATTTCATTAATAATTCTGCAGTCAATTTGTCCAAAATTCTCTACCCATTATGAGAAGCAAATCTTAGTAGAACCATTACAATCACTTTTAATTACATATGAATTTGTAAAACTGAGATGTTCTGAAAGTAACAAACTTGTACAGTAAAGAACAAAACTATCATACTGTTTTTAATTACACCAAACCAAGATCTTGTGAACCAAAATTTCACAAGCTAAGGACTTAAACCATTAACCACAATGGACTCATACTTCCTCTGGAATTCCACCAAACAACAACTTTAATATGGTTATAAAATTTGAAACTAATCATTAGTGAGTTTAATTCCCACACTCTCTAAATGTATTTTTAATATAAAGAACAATAAACATAGTCAAAATGTTTTCAAGCAGGCTGGAAAAAAGTTTTTCTTGCTGAATATGGTAGAGCTCTTCACTGCACCTAAATATGGTAGCCCAAATAAAGAAAAAAGGTTGAACCAAATTCAAAAAACCAAATCAATAAGGATAATAATTGGTTGTGTTCCTCTGTCAAACACTTGGTGTGCAAAAATTAATACTTTTTCATATAAAGTGTGACGACCCAAATTTATTTCCCTTTTCTTTAATTCTTTTAAAAAAATATGAATTAATTTTTCGCCTTTTAGGAAAATAAACTTAAGCTATCACTAAATCAACACTTCATTATCCAGACAGAGATGAAAACTAATTTACATCATATACATTATTATCAAAAAGGTTTTACAACATATCTCACATCGTTAGCAGCGAGAGCGTAGCTTTTAGTTTGTCCATTAGTCTGTACCCTAGGTCGATTAACATATTTTACATTATCTTTCATCAAAATATAAGGACCCAGAGCACATGATTAAAACTCCAAAAGATCATATATGTAAAAACACAGGACTTTCAAATCATATAGTCACATATCACCCCTTCTAATCAGGAAAGAGACAGATGATAAGGACTACGGGAAAGCAAGTCCCTAGGGAACGCATATGAGGGAGAGGGTTCAGACGGCGGATCGTGATCTCCACCATCCCCTCTAATATCAGATTGGTACCCCTCCTATGCCATGCCCCCTCTGGAATGAACCTCATCTCTATGCAGATCGGGTTCTGAGCCATTACCTGACAAACGAAAGGGCAGGGGAGTAAGTCATAGTCGAAGCACATCATCAAATAATAATTTATCAGAACTAGAAATAACAGACATAAGTAATCAAATATCACATCACAAGGCATATTTATGTGCACACTAAATTTAACAATATGATTCTCTTTTTATTTAGTGGCATGATGCA
This sequence comes from Crotalaria pallida, assembly GCA_037953625.1. NCBI lineage: Eukaryota > Viridiplantae > Streptophyta > Magnoliopsida > Fabales > Fabaceae > Crotalaria > Crotalaria pallida. The sequence continues at coordinate 112,178,392 of CM075652.1, read as the reverse complement.
TGTATCCTAATTTCAATCTCCACCTTTGGATCCAATATTAATTCTTCTCAACCCTTCGTCTGATTTCTCATCACTAAGTCAAAGGAAAGCAACTGGGAGTAAACGCCTTTCATCCATGGCAGAGACACATAACTCATCTATGCGTACCCTTAAGATTCCAAATCAGGGCCGTTTCATTACCAAAGGATCGTCCTCCACTGTCATGATATGTACCTAGAGGTCGATAGGATATGTTATGGTTAAGCAAAAGTATCCCGGGAAAATTCTGCAGAATCCCCCATCTTAGGACCGTTTTACCCATAATAATTCCCACGGTTACAGACGAATCACCGTCAAACCTAACCTCTTCACATTCCCGTCACGATTCTAAGAATTCTCTTTCCAATTCTAAGAATGGTCGTATCTTTCCCGATATCCTATCTCACCATCCGCAACTCCTCGTGCGAATGCAAATATTTTATCGTTTCACTTTTCATTATTAGTTCATTTCACAATTATGAATCCATGTTCATAAACATCATCAAAATCATCATAAGAATATTCATTTATTCATCAGAATACATTTCACATTCCAAAAATGTATTAGGTAAAATGCAAGGTGTATTAAAAATTAGCATTTTTCATTTCAAGAATATGATAATCGATTACCACAGGGTAATAATAATCAATTATCACGTTCAAATTAAATTTTGGTGCCAAATTTCAACCTGATAATCGATTATCCTGCACCAGATTGCACACTGAAATGAGGCTTTGATATACCAACTTTTGATACACTTCACTTTCAGCAAATACAACTCAAAACAGATCCAAATCACATATAATCACATCTGTTCATGCCTATTTCAAACAATCAAACCATCAAATTCATATACAATTCAAGTAATATGCCTAAAAGACGTAAAATCACAACTTCACATATGATTTCCATTTCCCTTAAAAAAAGTCCAAGTTAATAATTGATTTAGCTCATATTCATCATATGAAAGTTGTTCAAATCAAGAAATAGGACTTAAATGACCTCCAAGTCATATTCATATCCCAAGTTTTCATTTTTATAACTTTTCTCTTGAGTTCATGAGAACTCCTACATTTTTAGCCTTTAGATTATCATTCTAGCACCGGATAACTTCTCCCTTACCTATTAGGAGTGTTTGAAACTGATTTGGATTGAAAGAAACAGATTTGTTGGGAAAATCCCAAAGTTTAGTTTCAGCTACCAAGTTCTCTGTTTTCAGTTCAACAAGGATACAAAATCAGTGTTGATCACTAAGAATAAGGCACAATAATTCGTGATCAATGATTAGAATCAAAACTAGGACATGAAATCTTGAAAATAAAACAAGTTTGAAGCCCAAAGGATGCTTGAGCTTACTACACGAATCAAGAAAATATAGCTTCAAGAATCTTAAATTCAGTTTTCAGATTCAACCACCAAACTTTGCAGGCTTATATCATTCTCCACAGACCATCAAATCGAGCAAACTTGGTACCAAATTGAAGAGGGTTGAATGAACTTTAATTTGGTATATAGTTTGTAAGGGTTTAAGGTTCAGATCATAGAAAACGAATCAGTGCAAGTTTATGACAGTAAAACACGATTTTCTGAGAATTGGGTGTTGTTCTTGAGTGTTTTGTGTGTATACTCCCTCCATTTATTTAAATTAATCCACCCCAAAGTGTCCATTTCAATCTAGCACAGTTCTCGGGTGATTTTTGTGCCAATTTGTGGCTGAAATCGTGAGAAATCACAACCACTTGTTCTTAATCCGACTTACTGTTGGTTGTGCAGAGTCGTGATAATCGATTATCACTTCCTGATAATCAATTATCTCATTAAAATTTTAAATTAAATATATTTTTTAAATAATAATAATTAAAACATGCTTATTTCATTCTAATTTATTTAATATCGATTCCATAATTCAAAACCAAAATTCACACAATATTCATATAATATATTTTATATTTAATCAATATAATATAATTTCGAGGGGAAAATTTCAGCGGGCGGCGTTACATAAAGTGTGCATAAAAATAGTTGTAGCTAAATAACAATACCTGTAGTTGTCCATGGAACCACGCCAAGCATACCTTGGTTGATTCACAACTTCAACTTATGTGATTATGTTGGTTGAGCTAAAATAAAGTGCAAAATACACACTTTGCTGGATTAATAACAAATTAACAATGAAAATGGGAAATATACACAAAATCATATTACAAAAAATTTAAAACACAATGTTATAAACCACAATATGATGTCATATTCACACCAAAGTCACAAACAACAGGTAACAATGCTCTTTGAGGGTATATCATCGTGTAATCGTCTTTGGCATTTGATCAAACAATGCTCATGCAATCAATTAATACTTAAATGCAAGGCACTTCACATTAGTTAAAATAAAACGATAAATTAAAATCTTAAACAACCTTGATTTATTTCAAAATTAATCAATAGAGTGGAAGGAAAATCTCAACAATAAGAAGAGAATTTTTTTTCCATCTTTTTTTAACAATTACCTCAAAGAATTACCTCAAAGAATGTTTTTTCCATCTTTTTAACAATTACCTCAAAGAATTCATCTCACCAATTAAAAAATTACCTCAAAGAATTTTTTTTTCCATCTTTTTTTAACAATTACCTCAAAGAGCATTGTTAAAAGATGCAATAATGTGCCTTAAGAATTCATCTCACCAATTAAAATCTTTTGCATCTTTTTTTAACAATTACCCATAATGTGTCTTGTATTTTTTAATAAAAAAAATTAATTTAAAATATTTACCATACGTAAATCTGTATAAGATTATGTTTAAGTTATTTTTCATATATTTTCTACAACCAATCACATACATATAATATACACTTATCTATATTTATATTTTTAGATCCTTTACTTCAATGACTTTTACAACTGTCCTTGTCCTCACCTTAATTTTTCCTCACCTCTATGCATATATTACTTTTTTTCCGAGCTATATGTATTTTCAAGGTGAGAAAACGTATAACATAATGAGACTAACTTTATCAACGTGAGTTGGTTAAGTGGTAGCTCACTTGGTTTCTTAACCAACTGATCTCAAGTTCGAGCTTTGAAGGTCAGACCGAATGAGTCTTTTTCTGAGTAAACCCAATCCTGATACCAGTTGGTGTAAAAAAAAAATGAGACTAACTCTTTCAACTAATGATTTTTTCTAAATACAATAGATTGAGTTCTTGCTTAATAAAAGAGAACCACATATCTTATTTTTGTATAGATGATATACTTGATATTTTTTTGCATGATATTTATTAATTTAATGTAATAATTTTTTTTGAAACGTTTTAATTTAATTTGATTTAATACTTGTGAGAAAGTATATATAAATTTAAATTTGAAACGATTCCATAAAACGTAAAAATAAAATAAAACGACAAAGGCCAACGTTGGAAAATTTCCGGTTCTGAATCCGTGTATCAAACGAAGTTTCTCCTTTCATCTTTGAAAAGCAGACATCATCCAACAAATTAATTGACGTTCCATTTGTAAACCCAACATCTTCTTCATTTCCTTCCCTTCTCTTCCCTTCGATCCACTCGGTGCCTGACGTCATCATCCTCTTGTTCAGGCACCCCATCACAGGTTCTACCCTTTTTTTTCATATTTATTTGTTTAATTTTTTTTACATTAATTCAAATTAATCAAACTTTGAAAATTTAAGTTCTATGCCATACTAGGGTTCATATAATTAATGGGTCTTGCTTATTTTATTTGATTTTCCACTCTTTTGAATAAAGTTTGTTTTTTGTTTCTTGTTTTTTTTTTTTTTTTCAAAAATCTTAGTGGAAATTAGTTAAGTTAGTTGGATCTTAACTTGTACTCGAATTTTGAAGTTTCTCTTTGTGCGGATTGAATTTGAAGAAAAAATAATCTTGCTATGGAAAGTGGGTGGTTGAAAATTTCAAACTTTAAGCCATGGGGTATAGTTGGCACTGGAATCTCGTGTTAATCGACTATAAGAATTTGGTGCTTTTGGTATTTCATAAATTAAGTGATTTTCATAGTTTTTTTGTTGATCTATTAGTTTTTTTTGGGTTTCTAATCCCTGATTTTGTTTTCTTTATTGGAAATTAATGGTGCCATTGATTGGAAATGAAGATTGGGTGTAATGGCGAGGATCAAACCTCAGGCTCTGCTCCAGCAAAGCAAAAGGAAGAAGGGGCCTTCTCGCATAAGTGCCACGACTATTATATTCTACGCATTGATTCTTGTCTTGTTTGCATTCTTCCTGTTCGCTACGTATAGACATTGGTCCAACAGGTTAGTAAAGGGTTTTTATGTTCTATCTGAAAAGGCATACTTATAGATTGAGAAGTTGTATATGATACATTCTTTTACCCCAACAAAAAAAAACTAAAGATGTGTTATAAGTTGATAACGGGAGAAATTAAGCTCTAGCTTCATCTAGATTAGTAGATTTGTTCAGCATGAATGTGAATGATGATATATTGGATGCTATTGCTATGATATAGAGCAATTGAATATGATATAGATTATAGCGTGAGAAATTGTATATGATATATTCTTTTACCCCAACAAAAAACCACTAAAGATGTGTTAGCAGTTGATAACTGGAGAAATTAAGCTCTAGCTTCATCTAGATTAGTAGATTTGTTCATCATTAATGTCAATGAAGATATATTGGATGTATTTCTATGATATAGAGGAATTTTTGTAAATCCCAGTTTATTGTTAGGGGCTTTACTTTACTGCTACCTTGATTAAACTCCACATTTTGTGGTGCTTGAACCTTAAGCTTCATTCCGATGTTACTTTAGTTTATGCTCTGTCCTGAGCAGACAAGTTTTTTAGTTTTTTGTTGAACATATACTAAAGCTTTTCAATTTTTACTTTCATCTTTTTAAAGTGATTTTCATTCTTAATGAGATTAGTAATGAACAAGCATTGTTAATATAAGTTTTGATAAGGTCATTAGAGTAAATGATGATCATTGCTTTTTACAGGATTTATTCCATTTTCCATTATAGAATAAGAACTTCAGAAGAGCATCGGCTGTTACCTAACAATTCCTTTCTTACCTATATTCAGGTCAAGATTTCGATCGGAAAATCAATTGTCAGGCTCAGAGGTACATCCTTAAATGCATTATAAAAGGTTTTCATAACTCTTGATGCATTCTTATATTTGCTTGTTATCTGATACCCTTTCCAAGTGTTTTCTTTATCTTATTCGAAGATGTGTATGTTTGAATTTGCCCTTTGATGTATGGCTGCTGCTCGGTCTATTGAGATTTTGTGTTTTGAATAGAATTAGTGCATGTTTCTTATTCAAACAACTTTTTGGGTAGGGTGACAGTACTTTTGTAGACTCGAGGAAATCTGACCTACCTGGATATGCTGTAAGTTCATTTGCCTTACTGCAGTAATTTCTTATTTTTTTAATGTTTTCCAGTCAAGTTAAATCTTAATGAAGTTTCGAATGCTTGTTAATTGAAATTGTCAATATTAAAAATGAAATATTGTCCCATAACCTGGCTTCCTTTTTCGTTGTTATTATAGGTTTTAAATACTTCTAAAGGCTCTATTATAATAGAACTGCACAAGGAAAGTGCCCCTGAAGTTGTTGATGAATTCATTGACTTATGGTAAGTACTTGGTTTTACCTTTATCCTCTCTATACTTCCTAGTTCCTACACCATTATAATTAGGAGGCTGCTGAATGGCTAGGGTTTATTCTTGCAAACTTGTTTTTCCTGTCATTCTTTCTGGCTTGAATTGTGGTTGCTGTAGATGTTATGATTAGAGTATTCCAAGTTATGCTTCTGCCAATTTACCCTGGTGTCTCAACTCTCTACTCTTCATATCCATAAGATTGAATGAATTGGTGTACATCTTCTAGTGGTAGAGTTGCGGGATATAAAGTGCCAGGACCTGGGTTCAAACCTGTTGGCTGCGCTTTCTCCCCCTTCCCCTAAAAAAAAACAGAAAAATAAAAAAATTATTTGCCTATAAAAAAAATTAAAGAAATATATTCTTACTGTGTTTAATGCATATCACACCTAGGGTGAACTTTGAGTCCTTATCATTTCACCATGGTTTTGGATATTCTCAGTCAGCATATCCTCAAGGCAGGAGTCGGTGACTCAATGTATGGTGTATGCAGATTATTTATCCTAGTGGGATTGTTGGCAGAGGAAAACAATTGTAAATTAGAGTTATTGAAGGGAGCTTTAGAATTAAATGGCCTCCATTTAAGCAGAAGTAAATGGATTATATGGAAGTCAGTTTAGTTAGCTGTGTGATAACATTAACTTTAAGATTAAAATTGGAGATTAGAAGTCACACAATTTAGGTATCTTGGATCTATCATAAATAATAGTGATTGGGAAATTAAGAGAGATGTAAATCATAGGATTCAAGTGGGAGATAGATCATGGTTGTAATGGAGGAGTGCTTTAGGTGCACCAATTACGTGCCATATCACGTATCTTATATGTTTGGCACCAACACTTGTACAATACAAGACGACATGCGTCTAATTTATAAATATTTTTTTGGTGGCCCTTAAGTAGTTTAGACACAGTGGAAGACAACTCTATATGGTGTGGACACTGTCCTTTAAAATTTGAAAAACTATATATATGCCATGTTTGTGTTCTACAACTTTTAAAATTGGGTGTCCCCATGCCTATATCATGTCACATGTCTATTTCAGTGTCTGTACTGCACACTGTACGTGTTATTTGTGTTTGAAAGTTATCTATCAAATTAAAAACAATTTTTTTACTGCATAGCCATAATAGGGTGAGCTTCGGTGCAATGGTAAGGTTGCTTGTCTTGTGATATGTAGGTCATGGGTTCAAATCCTGGAAACAGCCTTTCCGCTTGCAGGGGTAAGGCTGCATACATCTACCGCCCCCAGACCCTACTAGGTGGGAGCCTCATGCACTGGGCTGCTCTCTCAGCCATAAGATAGCAATGCCTTATTAATAGTGAATGTTGGGAAGTAAAGGGCCAACAAAAGCATAAGTTTGATCGAAATGAAAATGTCGCGTTGGATGAGTGGGTATACAAGAAAGGATAAGATAAGATCAGGAACAAGTGTATTAGAGAGAAAGCAGGAATTACACCTATTAAGGAAAAGTTTGTAGAATCGCGCCTAAGATGGTTTGGACATTTGATAAAAAGATCAATAGAAGTCCTAATTAGACGATATAATCAGATGAAGGGCAGCCTCATTGTTAGTGTTAACAAGGACCAAAACTCTATGTGAAGCTATTAGTATGGAACTATGGATTTAAATGTAAATGCCTCTTTGAAGATTTCGTTTTTGAAAAGTCGGTGTCATTTCTTGATCCATGTAGCAAACCCCACTTAGTGGGAGAAGGCTTTGATTGTTGTTGGATTTAGTGCATACCTGGACCATTTTGGTATTTGAAATTTGACTCACTTTTAGATTTACAATTTTCCATCTCAACTCATTATGTAGCTGCTGTCATTTAAGATTCAAAGTCTTCTCCTTAATAAATGTCACATCATCAATTATCAATCTCTATCTTATGTGAATTGCAACATGTTGTGCCTTGCCTTGTTTCAACATTTAAATTAGTTAATGCTGCTTATAGCATGGCTTATCAATGGAAGACCTATTAGATATATGTAAAGCATGATGCAAACCTATTGGCTATTAGCTAGACCTAGATGCCTTAGCTTCATTTATAAGTCCATAGTGATAGGTAAATATTCACAATTGTTAGAATCCTATTAGTGAAATACGTTTTTGTTTGTCCTCTCCATTTGAACCCTAAATTTTCAACATCAGGAACTGTTTAACATGTTTTGTATGACATTGTAAAAGCTCTTATTGGTATTATTTTATCGAAGTTACAGTTTTGTGCTTTTGACTTTCTTATCATGGAATATTTAGGGAGGGAGAAGCCTTGTGAATTGTGGTGGTTGTGAATACTGAGTTGACTACTATCACTTTGAGTTGAGTAGTTCTAGATTGCTAGAAATGAATGTTCCACTTCCGCCTGTGGCTGGAGAGAACATGGCTATTTGGGGGCCTGGGGTTGACCGATATGTCTCTAACTTCTGTTGGTGACTATTTGCATTAGCAGTATATTCATTATAAGTGGTTTTTTATGTGAAAATTCTTTGAATCTACTCTGCTTATGCTTCCACCCTAAACCCTAAACTGAAATTGTTTTCGCAGTCAAAAAGGGCACTTCAAGGGGATGCTTTTTCACCGAGTAATTAAACACTTTGTGATTCAGGCAGGGGAAAATGAAGGAACAGGAGCTACTGAAGATTGGAACTTGAGAGGAAAGCAGCATACAAGGTTTTCTTGTTCTTTTGGTTTTTCCAATTAAGTTTCTGATATATCCATAGACCACCCTTAAGATGATCTACCAATGAGTTGCATAACTTTTCTAATTAATAGATATTGTGATCATTTAATAGTATGAAGCATGAAGCGTTTATGCTTGGAACTTCCAAGGGCAAGCACTTAAACAAAGGATTTGATCTTTTCATTACAACTGCACCAATACCAGATTTAAATGAGAAGCTTATTGTGTTTGGGCAAGTCATCAAGGGAGAGGATGTTGTTCAGGTGACTGAATTTGCTTTATTCTCATTGTTTTCTTTCTTTTTTTATGTGCTATATTCTCATCATTATGTCTGCAATACTATGAAAATTTTTGTTCTCCTTCCTTGCGGAACCAACACTTCTAAGGGAGCAATTTAAATAATTCCCTTAGGTCGTCCACATGATTACCATGGTCAAATAGGGAGACCCTCAGTCCAGCTCCCCACCAATGAATGTCGGTGGCTTCTGTTCCAACTGAACTGGGAACTGTTAGGACTTAGGAGAACCCATTGGACCCGAGGTATAGTAGTTAATTTTTTACTCAACGACGTGATTGAAAATTCCATTGGTGCCAGAGCTGCTTTTAGAGAAGATCTCTTGCTTCATCTCATTGAAAGAATTTAATGTGTAATATTTAAACTTCGAAGATCTCATATCATGTCTTCTCCGAAAACTAAGACATTTAGCTCTCAGAGAGTATGTATATCGAAACGTTTTGTTCCATATTTTGTACTTTTCCTTTTCCTATTAGTTAAGAAGGCTTTATTCTCAACTTTTCATGTGTCGGTTGTTAATATTTTCAACTCATAAATCAAGGTTGAAAATGTTCAATGCCATTATTTGTTGATTTATCACTTTGCATGTATTTGTGATTAATTTTTAAAAAAGTAATAATGATGACAATGTTTATAGAAGGTAGATTAGAACCATATTAATCCAGACATCTGTATAAAATGGAGTTAATATTCTGAGATTTTCTATGGACTCTGGTGTATGGAATGAAGATACATCAAGCTGTTTGTATACCTGTTATATTACTTCTATTCAATTTTACTTATTACTAGACATTACCATAGCTCTGAATGCTTGCAGAATCAACGACAGGTTTTATAAATTCTGGTTTGTTATTGAATGTTACATAATCCTGTGACAGGAAATTGAAGAAGTGGACACAGATGAACACTACAAACCAAAAATTTCAATTGGGATACTTGATGTGTCTCTTACACAGAAGATATAAGGTTCTCTCGCAGATCAAGAGCATAATGACGAATTCATCGCTTATAATCTATTTCGGTACTCCTGTCTAGAGGTTTCTCCCGGGGTTCCTCAATCAAAGCCTTTGAGCCTTGATGTTGTTTTTGCTATTGAATTTTTATAGTTGTTAGTTAATACAGGGATTATGCATCCTCTTATCTTTTTCTGTCATTTATTTGTTTCTTTTTCTTCTTTTGAAAAGGGAGGGGAAGGGGGGGTAGGTGGGGGTTTTCAATTGCTTGTAAGGTTTGGTAATATTCTCTTTTTCTTATTTTGTAACTTCAATGAGGTCACAAAGCCGTTTTGTTTTGCCCTCCTTGTGCTGTTCATGTATCATGTGTTTCTGTTGATGGCCAAATTGGTGGTGGTAAAATGGTTAGCTTTGTAATGATGCGATATTTTCAGTTGTTTATTGAAGCCATGACGGCACGTTACATTAACTTTGGTAGTGGTGCTTATATTTTTATATTAAAAGAAATAATAATAATAAAAAATTAAGGGGTTGCTTCTATGGTCCAGCACTTGAGAGGTGCAACATCCAACACTATAATTTTTTTGTTCTTTTGTGAAAAATCATTTGTAGCTGTCTTAATTTGTTTTTACACCAAATGAAACATTTTATTCAAGAGCTTAGGTATAAGACTTTTTCTTTTTGAATCTCATCCTTTACTTATTGGTTCCCACCGCCTGAAACAAGTCGGAAGAAATCGGAAAATTCTTTCCGCTTGAAACAAGACAGAAACAAAATAAAATATTTTTCGCCTTATGCAAGTCGTATTATCTTCCGCCTTTCCAAAGTCGTAAATAAAATAAAGTATTCTGCCTCTCATCAGGCGGAAAACATTAAAAATTTGTTATAATACCAAATTTGTCTCTTCGTTTATTTATGTACAAAACAATAAAAAGAAAGGAGGTGGAGGTTTACGGAGGGGCACTTATGGGATTTTAACACTTTAATTGTTCTGCTTCTTAAAAGTTGGAAGTATCTCTACTTTTAATTAGTCGGTAATTCTTTCGCCTTATGCAAATCGGTAGTTTATCCGACTTGTTTCCGGCAATGAGGGCCAATGAGTAAAGGGTGTGGTTCAAAAAGAAAAAATCCAGCACTCTGACTCATTTTTCATTGTTGGATGAATATTTAACTGCTTGTGTTTTAAATGTATTTTTAATTCAAATTTAAATTTGAACCATTCCATTTCTATTGACCAACCGTGTAGAATATAATAATGACTCCAAGGACACCACCTAAAAAAACTGCAAAGCCAGTCTCAATGAACAACAATGATATTAAATGAGTAATATGTTAGATTGGTTCTTGATTTTGTGGATATTGATTAATTTTGTCTTTGAAATTTTTTTAATTTTGTTTTTGAAATTTTTGAAATTTCAAATTGCTTATTGAGATAGGAAAACGTGGATCATATTAGTCTTTGATGTTATTGATCTTAGTGGTTTTTAACATGGATTGACGGAATAGTTAAAACGATGTCATTTTGGTCAAAAACAAACAAAAATCTCTGAGATTGTGTATATCGATCAAATTAGACCGACTTTGTGGATTAATAACGACAGAGACTAATGTAACTTACATTTTTTAATTTGAGGATTAATTTGAAATTTTGATAATTTCAGGACGTGACATATTACTTTACATGAAATAGACAAGCAAAGGCCGATATGAACAAACAACCCACCCACTCCCAAAATTAACCTTCATTGAAAACAAAAGCAATTACAGATTTACAAGGTATAGAACACAGCACACCCCCACCCCAAAAGATTTACTTTTACTTTCATACTAGAACTCCGCCCCTACAACAACATGTAAAAAGGTTTTTGGTTTTTTTTACAGCAATATTTCAAAAGGTACCGAGTTAGTGATGTAATGCTTCATTGCTGAAACAACGTGCATGTCTATTTCAAAAGGTACTAAGTTAAATGCAATATATCACTTCAATGTTGAAATGACATATTATTTCACGGTTGAAAGGACATATATGTTGAAACCAGTACTTTCCTAAATAAGTGCATCTCTTGGTTTCAATTTAACAAGGTGCATCTCTTCCTTTCAATTCAGCATATGCATCTTTCCAATTTTATTTTTTATTTTTAATTCAAAATTAAGTAAATAAAGACATAAAGACATGTGGCGTATCTGGTTAGCCTCCATTCTCTCAACTTTGCATGTGAGACCTCCATTTCATGAGGTGTTCTATAATCACAGCATTTGGTTTCACAAATATATAATAGAGTTTGATTAGCGGCTGTAAGACACAAGACACTGCAGCAAGTATGATGCTTCTTTATTACATGTTGCACAATTTTATTATTAACTCAAACCAGCATGCCTATAAAAGGCAAATATCCTTTGCACTGTTTCACGGTTACAGTGTCATATAAGGATTGGTTGAGATGAGAGTGGGAGTAATGGATGACGTGGTTTAGCCATTGATGGTGGCATGGCGAGTTTGGAGAAGAAGTAGGTGCTGTGGGGTGGAAGTGGGACAAATTTCCTTGTTTTAATTTGTTTATTTTTATTTTATATTTCATTTATTAATAAACCAATGACTGCAATGGAGTAGTGCACGAATGTAATTAGATATGTTGTACAACACAACACAGACATGATATTTTTATTCGACATGAAATTTTCTAAGAGAGATTAATGGGTGTGCATTTATCGTGTAACGTTTTTTACATCGTTAGTCCATCATTTATCGTTCCTTTGTATTACTTTTATTGACCATGAATACATGAATGGTGGATGATGTAATGACGGTATAAAAAACTTTTACACTGCATCATCTATTTTCTCTTTCTAAAAAGTTATGATAATATAAATTGAAATTTTATAAATAAATATATATATAAATAGGTATGAAAAAATAATCTTGATATTAACATAAGATATGAGTCTCTTACAATGAAATGTGGAGATTCAAAATAAGTCAATATAAAAGGATAAGAGATTGATTATTAATTGAATTTGAAAAAAAAATGGAAAATGAACAAATTTTAAGAAATAAATGATATAGTTTTTATACGATGCACATCAAAAAACATATCTTGAAACACTAGTTTCAAGTATCCAGATGTACCACACTTGTACTAGAAAGTTGGGAGTGTTTTGATTTTGATCCCTAGAAATTTTGTTGACATTGACTCACCCTTAATTGTTTTGAAAATTTGGTTTTAGTCCGTGCCGTCAGAAAAAATCGTTAACTGCTGACGTGCTAATGGAACATCATATTGACATACATGCGTGCAAGTACCGCGTGCCACCAGTAGGATAACGTGGATAATTCGGCCTCGCGGGAACAAATGGGCCAAAGCCTAACCAAATGTGTTTGTGAATTGGGTTTTGGCCCTTTTACTACTGCGGGTTCAGATCATCTACGTCATCATACCGATAGTATGCAGTACTTGCACACATGCATGTTGATGTGACATTTCGTTAACCACACAAGCAGTTAACGGATTTTTCCGAACGGCATAGACTAAAACAAAATCTTCAAAATAATTAAGGATCAGTCAAGGTCAAAAAAACTTATAAAAACTAATATCAAAATACCTCCAACTTTCAGGGACTAAAAATATAAATAAGTCTATCTAATCAACATATTATAAAATAGGAGAAGTTGAGGGCATTTTTGTCATTTTCATTTTCCCTCATTCATCCTTGCTTTTCCTTCCAAATTTGTTTGTCCATGCATCGCACGGGAATAAATATTTATCTTAAGTTATTTTAGTAAATTTTTATTAGTACAATTTGAATTACACATAAATATAAAAATTGCCCGCAAATATACAATTTGCATTTCGATATTATTACAATTTGCTCGGGTTATTAATGTTCTTTTCAAAAGGAAATAATTTGAATCAAATATTGACATAAAAAATATATAATGCCTAAACGACCCGTCATATGATAATTAACCAGCAAAAAAAAAAAAACGAATATAATGTTGTAATTTCAGAAATTCTAAATCAAACAAGTCATAATATAGTCAAATTGGTATTAAACATTTAAACAGAGCATCATTGTGAATAATAAATTTTGGGTACAATGAAAAAAACGGATATATAAGTGTTAAAGATGAGCTATAATTTGGTATAATGATTTAGCTTAATACAATCAAATATTTACTCAGTCATGAATTCAAATTTAAAAAAATCCAAAAATTTATACAATATGTTGCAATTTAAATTGTGAAAAATAATGATGCGTTATTTTATACTTTAGACAATATACTTATTTACAATTATGAAGTTCTAATACAAGCATGTAATTTGAAAGTTCGAATCTTATAAACACGAATTAATTAAAAGTGTGAAAACATGTCTTATATTTTGGGACAGTTGTAATAATAATAATGATGATAATGATGATATATATGGTAAAAAAAAATAGCTGAACTTGCAAAACGAATTACTAACAAAATGCATTTGGAATGATGAATTAAATAAAACAAAAATCAAAATGAGTTGGATTTTTTTTAATATAAGAAATTATGTTGTTAATTAAAATTAGAAATCGCATAGTTGATACATTATTAGTTAATTTTTATTAATGAAAAAGTTGGTAGCTGAAACTAGATTCAAAGGTTAATGTTTATGACTATTCATTTCTAAATACATGTATATCATTTTTATAAAAAGTTCATATCAACTTATTATTTAAAAATACATATTTCCAAAATCTATAATCAATTTTTTTTTTAAAAAAAAAAAATTAAACCCGTGCGATGCACGGATAAAATTACTAGTATATCTAATATGTATCTTATATTGGTATGCCAACAATTTTGAAATACCCATATTTCTGAGATATTTAGAGCACTTCTCGATTGCTGAACCATAGAAGCAAGGACCCATGTTAGAAATGCTATTAACACACTCCTTCACACATTCTTAACCCTCCATCATGTGGTGGATCTTCGTGAGGCTCTGTTTCAGCGTTTTTTCTCACCAAACAAGCTTCTGGTCCAACGCATTTTGCCCCATGCAACTTAACATGCACATAAATCACATGAATCAATTCTTTATTTAATGGATTTAACATGAAATCCAAATAATAATAATAGAGATTGTATTGAAGCGTGTGTTAAAGAACAATAATGTTGTAAGCATTACTATTTCGAAGTTTATCACAACATTGGTCGATGCATGTATTCATTAAGCGATAGCAAGTGATCCACACGAGTTCTTATGTTGAAAAAACAAGATCTCTTAGGTTGCATGGTTGTGAATGGTATATGTTGTTGTGCACATGGACTACCCAGTTTGGCGCAGGACAAAATATGATTTATGCTGGTTGTACTCTAATACTTTGTTTATGTATCATAAGTAACACTTTTTTTTTTTCCACAAAACATAGCTTAGTTAGAGCATCCACACCGGATGTCCCTAAAATTTTAGGGACCGTCACTGATTTGGGACACCGGTGTGGAGCAAGTGCCTTTGGTCCCTAATTAGATTGTGTCCATATTTTGGGGCACTGAAACGTGTCAGAGGAGGAGAGTTGGAGGAGAGAGAAATCGAATAAAAAATGCAAAAAGGAGGGAGATGGCAACGGTCATCAACAACAACAATTCATCTTCATCATCAACAACAAAAATTCATCAACAACAAAAAAAACAGCATCATCAACAACCAAAAAATAAACATAAACTCATCATTAATAACATTAAAAAAAATAAATAAACGAAATTACAGAAAGAAAAAGAAAATAAAAAAAAAATCTCAAAGTAGTGAGATAGAAAAAAAAGAAAGACAATAAAAAAAACAAAAATCAATCACTGGCGGTGGAGATCGGAGATCCCAGATCCATGGCAGTGGAGGGAGATCGCAGGTGGTGGAACGGAGATCCATGGCGGTGGAGGGAGATCGACGCCGAAGGGAGGGAGAGGAGAAGATCGACCCTTGGGGGATATCGTGCATGTGGCGGTTGAGCAGGGAGGGAGGGAGAGGAGAAGATCGACACCAGAGGGAGATCATGCATGTGGAGGAGGCTTGAGAGAAGGGAGAGAGAGAGAGAGAGAGAGAGAGAGAGAGAGTAGAGGGAAGGGCTTGAGAGCAGGGAGAGAGAGAGAGAGAGAGAGAGGAGGGAGCGGAGGAGGCGTGTGTGAGTAGTGAGTAGTGTGTGCGTGTTGAGTGTGAGTGTGTTGAGTAGTATGCAGTGGCATGTGTGAGTAGTGATGAATAGTGTGTGTGTTGAGTAGTATGCAGTGGCATGTGTGAGTAGTGATGAATAGTGTGTGTGTTGAGTGTGAGTGTGTTGAGTAGTATGCAGAGTAGTGAGTAGTGTGTGTGTGTGTGTGTTTTGAGTAGTATGCAGTGGCGTGTGTGAGTAGTGAGTAGTGAGTGTGTGTGCATTGATTCACAAAAATTATTACCGTTGCAATGCAACTGTAATAAAAAACTACCCGTTTGAATTCTTTGCTATATAAGTTTAACTCACAAATGTAAATCACACAACAATTTTACTTCAATAGATTATTTCTTTCTTCTCAATTCACTCTATAATTAATTTTTTTTTGTTTCATTGAGTTCTTTTATTTTTCTTGTCCTCATTTCATTTTCGTATTTTAATGGATCCTGCACAAATTGAATTAGATGCTCTTAGGAGATTGTTAGGTAGTATTTCTAATTCTAATCCTCCAAATATTCAAAATCTTCATCCTACACCAAACACTCAAAGTTCTTATGCACCTTTTTATCCAAATCCTCAAAGTGCTCCACCCAACTCATATAATTCATTTTACCCAAATGAACCCACCAACTTCTACTCACCAATTCTTCCCATACCAATATCCAATGTGTCCTCCACCACCACACACCAACCTTGTCATAAACACTCATCTTGTGCAATCATATGATAAAGATCCGAGAACACCAATGGAATCATTTAATGAGTCTGAAGACCCACTATTCTGCACTCAAGATGGTCTAGAAGCTAATGATCTTGATGAAGGAGAAGAAGGTTCCACAACAAAAGCAAAGAAGAATCGAGAAAAATTTTCAATTGAGGAAGATAAACTGTTGGTGTAATCATTTTTCAATGTTTCTGAAGATCTTACTATTGGGGTTGATAAAAAATCTGGAAGTTTTTGGGCAAGGATAACTAGTCAATACAATAAATTTCTCAACAACAAGACAAAGGCTAAAAATGCGAATCAAATAAAAGCTCGATATCACAGACTTCAAGCAATGACTTCCAAGTTTGTTGGGTGTTACAAACATGCCATGGAGTCAAAGACTAGTGGGAGCAACAACGAAGATATAATGGAGAAAGCTATGGCAATTTATTGTCATGATCAAAAAGAGAAGTTCACCATGGAGAACGTTTGGTGATTAGTAAAAGATAAACCGAGATGGTTTAATACACCTGAAGTTGGAGGGTCATAAAAAAAACAAAGATCTCTGCATCCAGGGCATACACTTCATCATCTAATCCGCCAACACCAAGCAGTGAAGACAACCCACAAACCCTCTTTATGGAACGACCAATTGGACAAAAAACAACAAAAAGGAAAGGAAAATCAACAAAAGGTGCAGCATCTTCTACCAAATTGGATGCGTTTAACCAGTTCAAAGTTGAATATTTGGAACTGGAGAAGAAAAAGCTAACTTTCGAGGAAGAAATGGAGAATAAAAGGATGACTTTCGAGGAAGAAAAGGAGAAGAAAATGATGACTTTAGAGGAAAAAAAAGTTGATGATTAATGAGTATGAGATACTTTTCAGAGATACTTCAGGGATGACCAAGATACAAAAGCGGGCTCATGAAAAGGTTTATGACATTATCAGAAAAAAATTTGGTATTTGATATGATCATTATGTAACTTTTTTAAGCATTATGAATTTTCTTTGTATTTTTATTTAGTGTAAGTGTATTTCATTATGTAACTTTTTTAAGCATTATCTTTTTTTTTGTTTTTTTATTTTAGTGTAATTGTATTTCATTATGTAACTTTTTGGGAGATTTTAATAACACCCCTAATTTTGTTACTTACACCCCGAAATTTAAAAAATAAATTTTACACTTCCAAAAATATCCTTGCTAACTAATATTTGTAAACTCAATGCTCACACCCGCATAAAAATTCACTCCTTGAGAACGGATACTCCATCCGTGATACAAGACGGATGTTCAATTCGTATTTTTTTATTCATCAAAAACGAATGGGTCATCCGTTTTTTTTATAAGCGAATGGGTCATCCGTTTAATTTTACGGATGCCCAATCCGTCATATAAAATGATGTTCTTCCATTTCTTTCGTTTTCTGAGATAGAGACGAAGTCAAGTGTTTTCTATTATATCTAAGCATTTGATTTTCATTTTGCTTTATGTGGTTTTGTACATGCGTGCGCATGACACTATGGCTGGCTAAGGAGATTTGATGGGGATAAACTAATTTTTCACTATGTCTAACTAAAGGGAAATTGTTTTATTTGCAAAGTATGACGAAGCAAGGGAGGAAGAGAAGCCACGAAGTCAGCGTATTTATTACATGTGGTTAAAGGCTATGAGATTGGGATGGATTGGGCATCCGTATGGTTATATGGATGACCCATTCGTCCTTAATAAATAAAGAAATACGGATTGAACATCCATTTTTTTATCACGGATAGAGCATCCGTTTTAAGAAGTGAATTTTTATCCGGGTGTGAGTAGTAAGTTTATAAGTATTAGTTAACAAGGGTATTTTTGAAAGTACAAAATAAAAAATTTTAATCATTGGGTGTGAGTAACGAACAAAGTTATGGGTGTTAATAAAATCTCCCTAATTTTTTTAAGCATTATGTATTTTCTTTGTAGTTTTTTTTCTTTATGAAATTTGTTTTCGTCTAAGCCGTTACAAAAATAGCCATTACAAAACTAGCCGTTGCAAAACTAGCCGGTAGTAGCATCCAAGTTGCCTATAAGTAACATTTTGAATACACTGATCTTTACACTCTTCTTCTATACAATAATATGTATTCATCTTTTACTACTCAAAATGGATCCCACAAATTCATCCAATTTGGAGAACAACATTGTCTGGCGAGCTATTAACATGTTATTTGATAGTATTGACGAAGAAGATAACATTCCCACCAACCGCAGAAGGAAAAGACCAAACATACAAAGAAATCGTGCAGAGGGGCATGCTTGATTGTTTAATTATTATTTCTCTGATCATCCAACATACACGGATGATCATTTTCCTCGCAGGTTTAGAATGCGTAAGCATGTGTTCATCAGAATTGTAGATGCCGTTACCGCGCATGATGAGTATTTCATACAGAAGCCCGATGCAACTGGTATGTTTAGGCATTCCCCCCTACAAAAATGTACTAATGCTATTAGAATGCTAGCATATGAGAGCAAGTGCTGACAGTCTCGACGAGTATGTGAGAATGACCGAGACCACATCATTACAATGCCTCGACAGATTTACAAGAGCAATGATCAATGTATTTGGGAGTACGTACTTGAGAAGGCCCAACAATGATGACATTCAACGGCTACATCAAATCGGTAGCAATCGTGGCTTTCCAGGCATGTTAGGAAGCATTGACTGCATGCATTGGGAATGAAAGAATTGTCCAGTTGCATGGAAATAACAATTTAGCCGAGGCGATCATGGAAACCTAACAGTGATGCTCGAAGCAGTTGCCTCAACTGATTTATGGATATGGCACGCTTTTTTTTGGAGTAGCGGGATCTAACAATGACATTAATGTGTTGAACCGATCCAATGTCTTCAATGATGTTCTTACTGGTCAAGCACCTCAGGTAAATTACACATTCAATCAAACTCCTTACAATATGGGCTATTATCTTGCAGATGGTATTTATCCTCAATGGGCTGTATTTGTCAAAAGTATCTCTATGCCACAAGGAGTTAAGAGAGTTTTTTTTTTTTTTAAAAAAAAGCTTCAGGAAGGATATTGAACGATCATTTGGAGTACTGCAACAACGATTTGCAATCAAGCGTTGTCCAGCTCGACAGTGGCATTTCGAACAATTATCTAATATAATATTTGAATGCATCATATTGCATAACATGAATGTTGAAGATGAATAAGATACGTATGCTGTTGGTAATTTGGGCGAGTATGTTGGTGACGTGGACAATCCGGAAGTAGCTAACGACGGTCATCATGATTTTCAAGAGTACCTTCGTTTGAGATCAAGTCTTCACAATAGGTCTGTTCATCAACGACTTCAAGCCGATTTGATTGAACATGTTTGGAATCATTACGATGACGTCGATGATTAATATTGAGCATTGTTTCGTGTGACTTAATTTATGTATTTCTTTGTTTTTCGTAATCTTTAATGTATTTTCATTCTTCTTATTTTCTGTATGGTGTGACTTATTTTATGTATTTCTTTGTTTTTCGAATCTTTAATGTATTTTATTTTTTCTATTTATGTACAATTTTTATTGCAATTTTTCTATTTTTAATTCATTTTAAATTTGATTTTGTTGCATTTAAATTTATTATGGTATTTATTTAGGGCGGAAATAAAAAAAATATTTTTCCAAAAAGTAGACGTTATAGAATAATATATAACATTTTAAATTATAGTTATAGTTTTGGTGGGAAAAATATAATTAGTTGATAGTGGTTTTATTTATTGTAAAATATTAAGAGTGTGGGGTAGTGTGTGGGTCCCAATTTTAAGGACAAAAGTGAGTTCATGAGTGTGGAGAAAATGTGTTTGTCCTTAAAAATGTAGGAAAGTGTGAAGAATAATAAAATAATGTGTTGGTTCCATTTAAGGACAAAAATGAATATCATGGGTGTGGATGCTCTTAATAGAGTTATAAGTCATTCAAATCCTGACAGCTGTAATCTCCGCTCGCCTTAAAAAAATGTATCCGAACACATTGGCTAGCTTCTGAATTCAATCTGAATAATATAGTGTTTTGACGGTTATTGTCCTAATATATGACTGACTCAAGGGACACATCCAAATGGAAAACAACGAGGGAAAAAGATAGTGATAACTATTTTTGGAGAAATAAGGAGATCTAAAGAGGTTACATGTTGTTGAGCTAATATTTTATTTTATTTTTAAAAAAATTAGATTAGAAAAGCCCCGTACAGGATTTGAGAGGACAATCTGGGAAACAAAGAAATATTCACCCCTTTTACAATATATTTTATTTTTCCCTCAACTCTTCATAACTCCATTTATTCTTCACCTTTTTACTTTTCCACTCCACTCCTTATTCACACCCCGCTCATTTTACTACTTACACAACACACTTAAAATTCACACCCTATTCAATCATCATCATAACATCACACACCAAGCGCTTTTTCCCCCTCGTAACGTGTAGTCACGACCTAAACAAGTAAAAACCCATGATCGTTCATTATCATGCATAGTAAAAATTGTGTAATTTTGTGTTTTTATTTCCTTCCCTTCACCCTACGTTCAAACCCCTCAAAGCTCACTCACCCGATTTTATCTTCTTTCATAAATCACTCACTCCCTTTGCTCTTGTTTCTTTTTAATTGAATAACAAAATTCTACATTGGTGATGATAGTCACTATTGTAAGATCTTTGAAAAATACTTCGACAATGACTATAGTAACAACCATGCATAGTAGTGATTGTAGTCATGGCCAATAAAATATTGTAAATTGTCGTGAGCTTAAGGATTTTACAAAAATTATACAACGGTGACTATGCTTAGTCATTACCATCGATTTATGTTGTTCAAGAAAAAAATAGCAAGAGATAATGGGTGAATGAAATATAAAGGAAGATAGAAGGGCGTGAATGAGTTATGGTGAATATAAATGAAGGATGAAGTTGGGAGAGAAAGAGAAACAAAAATTAGACAATTTATTCAGTAGTGAATTTATGTTTGTTGTTAAGTAAAATAGAAAAACAGAAGATACCAAGGGTGAGTGAGACTATATGAGTTGGAGAATGAGAGTATGAGAACTGGAGTGATGGGGTGTCGAGTGTGCATTTTGGTAGAGGGATACTTTCAGATTCACAAGTAGGTTGTGGCACTACAAGGAAATTGCTTTAATTCCTGTGAAGTGACAAAATTACTTCTCTAAAAACTATCACTTTAATGCCTATTGCCTAAAATATCGTGGTGGCCCAAGTCTCCCTTAATCATAAGACACTTGTTTATAGACATAGAACATTGAAAAATGTTTATAGACTTTTTTTCCTTTTGCGCCTGGGCGCGAGCGCCTGCGAGTTGGGCGTATCTATTTTGCTTTTGAGGATTCTGATAGATTTTAGATTGATTTATTTTAGGATTAGCTTTTTCTATAAATACTAGGACTTAGCATTAGGTTATGTAGTTTTTAGAGAAAGAGGGAGATTACATATTTTGCACTTCATTCAAGGAGAAGAGTTTAGGTAATTCCTTATTGTCCATGATATGGTATCCTATTCTGTTTCTTCTACTTTATTCTTTTATAATGTGTAACTAAAACCCTGTGTAGTTAGGAACAAGGTGGATATGTATGGATGAGTTTATATAATTTATGAATTAATGTTTTTCATTCAAAACCTATTGTTTGGTTGGGTTTTAATTCCAATTAATGAAACTGGCCACTTTATGTTTTGTTTTGAATATCTAATCCAACAAGAGGGATCCGAGGGTTATAATAGGTCGTTCTTCCAAACATTATAACCGCCTAGTGTGTAGGAATACAGCTAGGGATTATATGACATGTATGTTCCAGTGTGCTTAATTAATGGTTATTCGTATGTCAAAATCACTTAAGGGATTAAGGGTTCTCATATGAATAAGAAACGTAAATTCACAGAGGAATATGGTTTTTACTACATCTAGGACGTCGTGTGTTTAAAGGAAAATAGAGATTCATAATTAATAAATAAGTCTTGCAATGAAACTAGTTTCTAACGCCTTTCTCTATTTGTCTCACGAACCCTATTTTAATTAGTTTATTTTTAATGGTTTGTTTATGTAAATAATAAAAAGCTTATAGATTTCTATTTTAATTATGCCTTTGGTGAGTATTATTTGGAAATAACTCACAATCCCCGAGTGGAACGATAATTTACTTGCTCTTTATTACTTGTGATCTAGTATACTTGCTAGTATCTCCAACATGTTTGGGGGCGAGGGTAAAAAGGGAAACCAATGCAATATCATATATTGCTGTTCGTGACCAAGTTCCTTGCACAACATAAAAAATACTCTAGGGAAACATGATAGCATAAGCCAACTTGGCAGACCTATCCTTTTCTAGTATGTAGTTCACCAAACTATAAATTGCGATAAGACAAACAAAACTACCTTCATGGACTATTAGTGTTAAGGAAATCAAAGTCGAATACATAATGTTGGAAGTCAAGCTAGTGTTGGAAGACATGCTTCAAACTCTCTTATGGACTTCAAGTGTATTTCAAGATGATGTTTTGATGATAACAAACCAACTCAAGTTCAAGCTCTCAAGTTTCATTCAAGTTCAAGATTGAAGATTCAAGCAAGGCATATATTAGAAACCTTTTCCTTAGATCATATGTAAGGTAATGAAGTTTCTATTCTTTACGAGTTTACAAAAGCAATAAGTTTTTCATTTTAAAAGAGAGAAGAAGAAAATGTGTTTTTCATGAAAAGTTGTTTTAAATTTTAAATCTTTGTGAAAATACTTGATGTTACAAAACTCTGTATATTTCTACTATGCAAGAAGGAGTAATCAATTACCTTCTCAAGATAATCGATTAACTTTGTTGCATCATAGAAAAATCAGAGAGGTTGTAATCGATTAAGTGAACTTTGCTAATCAATTACTTTCTTATGGGAGTAATCGATTACCTGGCTCAAGTAATCGATTATAATTGTTGCATCATATATTTTTCAGAGACTTAGTAATCGATTACAGACTCTGTAGTAATCGATTACATGATGTTGCATCATATGCATAACAGAGGCTCAGTAATCAATTAATTGGTTAAGTGTAATCGATTAAATTAGTTGCATCATATATTGAACAGGAGTGGTGTAATCGACTAATCATTGTTGGCCTAATCGATTACTTGATTTTCAAATGAATTTAAGAATTTCTATATTTGAAGGAATAATCGATTACCTTAAGAAAGTAATCGATTACTTCAAGTTTTATTGAAAAACGTGTCAGAATCATTTGATTATTTCCTGATTTGTTTTTATATAAAAGATTCTGATTTATTTTATAAAATTCGAAAATGTTTTTAAATTTGAATTATTTCCTTTTTAGTTTTTAAGAATCAAATCTTTATTTTATTTCGTAAATCGTTTTGATTTTAAAACTTATTTCAAATCTTATTTTATTTTGTTTTGATTTTGTTTTACTTATTCTAAATCTTTTTTCTAAAATGTTTTTCTATTTTAAAAAGATATTCACTCCAACATTCAGATACAATTCTTTTTCTCTGACATATTTTCTGAAAGCACGTTCTCTCTTCTTCTTCTCTAATCTTCTGGTTTTGACGTTCATACTTTTGAAAAAACAAAAACCTTATTGGCTGAGTAACTCTTAGAGAAAAAGCACTTCATTATCATAAGAGCATATTGTTGTATCTGTGTTGTTGAGAACACACATTGCTATTGTAATCACTCTCATATTCTCTGTTTTTGAAACCTTAGTGGTTAGGGAGAAAATCCCTTAGTGGACGTTTGATACATCGTAGGGCGAGAAACCCTGCTGTGTTATTTGAGGCCCCTAGCGAACGGAGGTTCCTAGTAGTGTGCGGGGTGCTCTTGGTTGTAATAGGGCGCGACTCTATTGTTGATTATAAAACTCTCAGGCGAGTCGCTTGGGGACTGGACTAGGCCTTTCGACGGGAAGGCTGAACCAGTATAAAATTCACCGGTGCAAGCTTTTCTATCCCTATCTCTTTATTTTTCCGCATATTTCAATTATTTACGTTTCCGCGCTACTCAATTTATTTTATCTATCGTTTACGCGATCCGTTTCAAATGCTTAATCTCTCCATCTCAAAACAATTTTTTAATTTGTAAAGGATTTCACAATACATTAATAAAACTCGATTCACCCCCCTCTCGAGATTTTGAGGCCAAAACCAACAATTGGCATCAGAGCTAGTCTCTTGTGTTAAGACTAAACCGTCTCAAGAGTATGGCTTCAAACTCTCTGTTTTGTGGTGAAGGGAGTTCTATTAACCGTCCTCCCATGTTTGATGGGGTAGGGTACCCGTATTGGAAAGCCCGTATGAAAATTTTTATTCAAGGAGTTGGATTAAAAGTTTGGGATGCTGTCGTTAATGGTCCTTATGTTCCTACCAATGTGGTTAATGGTAACACAGTCGAAAAGCCTATGGTTAAGTGGACGGAGGAGGAGGAATGTAGAGTCCAGTACGACCTGAAAGCCGGGAGGTTGACACACACACTTTTTATTAAAAAGAAAGGAAATGACATTCTTTTAGTTCAAATTTATGTAGATGATATTATTTTCGGTGCTACTAATGAAACCCTTTGCAAGGACTTTTCGAGTATGATGCAGGAAGAGTTCGAGATGTCTATGATGGGCGAGCTGAACTTTTTCCTGGGATTGCAAATAAAACAAGCAAAGGATGGGATTTTCATTAGCCAAACAAAGTACTGCAAGGGACTATTGAAAAGATTTGGCATGGATAAGGCCAAGGCAATAGCAACACCAATAAGCACATCTTGCTATCTGGACAAAGATGAAGGAGGTAAATCCGTAGAAATCACTAAATATCGAGGTATAATCGGATCCCTTCTCTATTTAACGGCAAGTAGGCCGGATATAATGTTTAGTGTTTGTTTATGTGCTCGTTTTCAAGCGAATCCAAAAGAAACCCACATGGTTGCTACCAAACGTATAATGAAATATATGTCTGGCACAACTGATATGGGTTTATGGTACCCCAAAGGTTCTTCGTGTAACATTGTTGGGTATTCTGATTCTGACTTTGCTGGGTGCAAAGTAGATAGGAAAAGCACTAGCGGCACTTGTCATCTTCTTGGCAATTCTTTAGTATCATGGGCTAGCAAGAAGCAGTCGAGTGTAGCCCTATCCACAGCCGAGGCTGAATATGTCGCCGCGGGTAGCTGTTGTGTTCAAATCTTATGGTTGAAACAACAACTCCTAGACTTCGGTGTAAGTCTAGATCACATTCCTATAAAATGTGATAATACCAGTGCTATCAGTATTACCAAAAACCCAGTGCAACATTATCGTACTAAGCATATTGAGATTCGTCACCATTTTATACGTGATCATATTCAAAAGGGTGGTTGTATTATTGAGTATGTTGATACTTCGCGGCAGTTAGTTGATATCTTTACGAAACCGCTTCCAAAAGAAAATTTCTTTTTCATTCGTAGAGAAATTGGTTTAACTTCTGCCTCTCACCTATTTTGAGTGTGTGATTTTTATCTCTCTTGTTATTATTGATGCGTCTTCTCAGTGTTTCAAGGGGAGACATCATATTCTTTTTGATGATTACAAAAGGGGGAGAGATATTCTGATATTTTGATACAAGGGGAAAGAATCTCTGAAGATGCAAATTTGAATTAATATATATTTTATGCATCAATACAGGGGGAGATGCAACAAGATGCTATGAATTGTTATATTTTTTTAATTATTGTTCTAGGGAAGGTTAATGTTATATATATACATATGTGTTTTTTCTTGTATAACACTTGTGATGCAGATAGTAAAAAGCATATCAGAATCGTTGTTTGTCATCATCAAAAAGGGGGAGTGTTGGAAGTCAAGCTAGTGTTGGAAGACATGCTTCAAACTCTCTTATGGACATCAAGTGTATTTCAAGATGATGTTTTGATGATAACAAACCAACTCAAGTTCAAGCTCTCAAGTTTCATTCAAGTTCAAGATTGAATATTCAAGCAAGGCATAGATTAGAAACCTTTTCCTTAGATCATTTGTAAGGTAATGAAGTTTCTATTCTTTACGAGTTTACAAAAACCAATAAGTTTTTCATTTTAAAAGAGAGAAGAAGAAAATGTATTTTTCATGAAAAGTTGTTTTAAATTTTAAATCTTTGTGAAAATACTTGATGTTACAAAACTCTGTATATTTCTACTGTGCAAGAAGGAGTAATCGATTACCTGCTCAAGATAATCGATTAACTTTGTTGCATCATAGAAAAATCAGAGAGGTTGTAATCGATTAAGTGAACTTTGCTAATCAATTACTTTCTTATGGGAGTAATCGATTACCTGACTCAAGTAATCGATTATAATTGTTGCATCATATATTTTTCGTAGGCTTAGTAATCGATTACAGGCTCTGTAGTAACCGATTACATGATGTTGCATCATATGCATAACAGAGGCTCAGTAATCGATTAATTGGTTAAGTGTAATCGATTAAATGAGTTGCATCATATATTGAACAAGAGTGGTGTAATCGATTAATCATTGTTGGCCTAATCGATTACTTGATTTTCAAATGAATTTAAGAATTTCTATTTTTGAAGGAATAATCGATTACCTTCAGAAAGTAATCGATTACTTCAAGTTTTATTGAAAAACGTGTCAGAATCATTTTGATTATTTCCTGATTTGTTTTTATGTAAAAGATTCTGATTTATTTTATAAAATTCGAAAATGTTTTTACATTTGAATTATTTCCTTTTTAGTTTTTAAGAATCAAATCTTTATTTTATTTCGTAAATCGTTTTGATTTAGTTTTGATTTTAAAACTTATTTCAAATCTTATTTTATTTTGTTTTGATTTTGTTTTACTTATTCTAAATCTTTTTTCTAAAATGTTTTTCTATTTTAAAAAGATATTCACTCCAACATTCAGATACAATTCTTTTTCTCTGACATATTTTCTGAAAGCACGTTCTCTCTTCTTCTTCTTCTTCTCTAATCTTCTGGTTTTCACGTTCATACTTTTGAAAGAACAAAAACCTTATTGGCTGAGTAACTCTTAGAGAAAAAGCACTTCATTATCATAAGAGCATATTGTTGTATCTGTGTTGTTGAGAACACACATTGCTATTGTAATCACTCTCATATTCTCTGTTTTTGAAACCTTAGTGGTTAGGGAGAGAATCCCTTAGTGGACGTTTGATACGTCGTAGGGAGAGGAACCCTGCTGTGTGATTTGAGGCCCCTAGCGAACGGAGGTTCCTAGTGGTGCGGTTGGTTGTAATATGGTGCGGCTCTATTGCTGATTATAGAACTCTCAGGCGAGTCGCTTGGGGACTGGACTGGGTCTTTCGACGGGAATGCTGAACCAGTATAAAATTCACCGGTGCAAGCTTTTCTATCCCTATCTCTTTATTTTTCCGCATATTTCAATTATTTACGTTTCCGCGCTACTCAATTTATTTTATCTATCGTTTTCGCGATCCGTTTCAAACGCTTAATCTCTCCATCTCAAAACAATTTTGTAATTTCTAAAGGATTTCACAATACATTAATAAAACTCGATTCACCCCCCCTCTCGAGATTTTGAGGCCAAAACCAACACATAACAGGCTTCTTGAGTACATTATTGATGCGAGGGGAAGCGTACACAAAAGTTTGTGAAGAATGGTAAAAAAATTTGAAGTACGTGAATTGTAAACTGTGAATAGTAACTGTCACTATTAACACCAACAAATAAAGAAGTTGTATACCATAATTTTTATGTGGAAATCTAATAAGAGAAAAAATCGCGAACGATCTTCGAAAATAATTCACTATATAAAGTATAATTACAGTATCCTCTGCATTTTTTTTATCAAGAGATATCTAATACTCCATCCGTTTTATTGAGTTTGGCCTCTTTTAGCTTACTTTTCTTGTTTCACAATGTTTGACCTTTTACATTTTCAATACACAGACATATTTTATTTTTCCAATTTTAATCTTTCATTCAATCATTTCTCTTACTCCTCATTAATTCTACTTTTATCGTCTCTCTCATCTCTAAACCACTATATATTAATTAATGGACACACTTACTACTAAAAATTAAACACTACTACAATTTCAATAAGGATTAAATAGGGGAGTCTTCTTCTCTTCTCTTCTTTGTTTTCCTCTCTTCTGTGATAGAGGTAGAAGGGCAGGGAGAGATCTCCCTCCCCTTCCTTTGGTTGGTGTGTGAGTTTTTTTCTCTCCCAGTTATATCTGGGTTAAATAATCTTGCCTTTGTGCAAGTGGTGTGATTTTTCTTGTCCCAGTTTCATTTAAGTTTTGTTTTTGTGTGTTTGAGTGTGGGAAAGCTTTTTGTTTGTCCAGATCTGATGACATTCCTATCTTCTCCAATAACTAGAAGACTGATATTCAGGACAACTTTTCGCTTCCAGATCTCTGTCTTCTCCTCTGTCCAGTGGCTCTACCTCCTCAGATATGAGATTCTTTGTCGTCGAACTGTGATTACTTCCGGTATCGATGAGATAGTTATATTTGAAACAAAGACGGTTGAATCTTTTGTTAGAGTTCGAAGCTGGATGTTGATGATGATCCCGATTCACAAGGAGTTTGCTGTTATGGCTGAGTATCTAGTCTTTTTTTAGCAATTTTTATTGTATGGAAAATATGTGCTTTGTTATTGTACTGTTGGATCTACTTGTACTAATTTCTGTTATGGAATGAATTACATATTTTCCTCTAAAAAAAAGGATTAAATAAGGGCATTTTAGACAAACTATACATAATACTTACAATAATTAACACTTTCTTAATCTGTGTGCCCAAACCTAAAAGGCCAAACTCAATGAAACGGAGAGAATATAGTGTATCTCAAAATAATAATTATTCCCTAAATTATCCTTCATGGGAATGAGAACTAACGTGAACATTAGGTAAATGAAGGAACTAATTTGAAGAGAATTGAAAAAATGTTCTGAATTTATTGAAAGATATTTTAGAAATAATATATAATATTTAATAATGTCAAAGTAGTCAAATCTAATTATATTTTATTTATATTATAAATTTTATAATTGTTTTTCTTATATTCAAGTCTGGTGTCGTTATACTCATTTCTCTATTGACTTACTATTATCTCTGTTTGGGATTGGAAAATAAATAGGTATTGGGCCAAAGCCCGTTAACAAGGAAGCAAGTGAAAAAGGGGAAATTTCAGATGGCCCATGAAGATTGTCTCAACCCAAGGCAGGCCTCCACATCAACAGTAGCAGAAACGTGGAAGCATCCTATAGTGAGAGCGTCCTCAAACTACACCATTCTTCTGAAGCTAAATGAGGACCTGAGAAGTTGTTTCTCCTTGAGCCCAACGCTTAGCCAGTCGTGTCCATCAGATATACCATAAGTAGGAAAGATGTCATTCCATTCAAGTACCAAATGTAGTATGCCAGGGAGGAAGATGCCATTTCACTCAAGGAGGGAAAAGTACTATTCATCTCCCCTACCAAGGCTGAAGAAGGCAACGACCAGTAGGCAATGGAGGGAAGACCACAATGTCCATCAGGCAAAGAGAAGGCCAAGCTTGAAGACCAAGGCAAGCCTCCCATAAAGCAAGGACCACTGTGATATAAGCCAGAAGAAGCCAACAGAGGCCAACACAAGTTGAAACCAGAAAACACCATTCCACCATACTCAGAGAATATAACGACACAACAAAAAGAAAAGAGAAACTTCAGAGAGTATTAAGGAATGAAAACTGAGAGCGTCCTATGAATCTTGCCACTTTTCATTGTATTTTCTGACAATCACGCTTCCTTTATCTCTTGTACCTTCTCTCCCATTGAAAGTAATAAAATGAGGCCTTGATTTCATTAAGTCTACGAACCCACCATTTTATTTGCATTTTGTATTATTTTCTTCAAGAAATACAAAGTCTTGGCAGAAACAATTGGCGCCGTTGCCGGGGAAATCATGGCTTCAACACTAGAAGGAGACACGCCAGGAGATGTTCAGAGAGGAGTGGCCGAGAATGGCACTAGGATCACTGTCGGAGGAAGATTTGGGCTCGATGCATCACGAGTCATCAATCTAGTAGGGAAAGCAGCAAGGAGGTTAACCTTCAGCCCAGAGAGTGACCAAGAAGAACCTTTCTTGGACGCTTCTGAAAAGGAACAAAGTCGTGGAGAAGAAGATACGAAGCAGCCAAAGAGTTCTCAGAGTAGAGGAGAGTCTGGTGTGCAAGTGACTCTGGACGCCTCCATTCTCAACAACATCATAGCTAACCAGAATGCTTTGACTGAAATGATTGCAAACTTCAAGGCCCAGAACGCTAAAGAAAAAGAAGAGGCCGAAGCGTCAGAAGCTAGGGCAAAGATGGAGGAAGAGGCACGAAGAGAGGAGGAGTTGGCCAAGGAAAGGGTGTGGGTGGAACTTGAGGCTAAGAAAACCACAAGTAATGAGGAGGACGCTCCAGTAACACAAGCGGAGCTGAGACGTATTCTGCAAACACATAGGGAAGGGGGTAACTCCGTGATAAACCTAAATCCCCCCTTTACAGCTGACATAGTATCTTATCGCTACCCTCTTGGGTATGCACCCCCAGCCTTCAGAAAGTTTGATGGAACAGGGAGTGCTAGGGAGCATCTAATGACTTACGTAGATGATTTGGGAATCCACAGCTCAGATTTGCGTTTGAGGCTCAGAGAATTTTCCAAGTCTCTAACTGGACGTGCCTTCACTTGGTACTCCAAACTACGTCCAGCATCTATTAGGAGTTGGGAAGAGATGACAGTGGAGTTTTGCAACAAGTTTCTCAAAGAAGAGGCAGCCATCCATGTGATGGATCTAGGACGGGTCAGACAAAGGATAGCGTAAGTCTTAATACCCTTCATAAAAAGGTACAGAGATAAGGCACTCAGTTGTAGGGAGACGCTCCCGGAAGCAGATCTTGTGTACGGGTGCATCAAAAGCATAGAAGATGGATCCCAAATATTTATGGCTCTGAGCAAAATTACCACCTTCTCCGAGTTGTTAGCAAGGGCGTTGGATGTGACAGAAGCAATGAAGAAACAAGGAGAAAAGCGGACCCGGGACCAAACAGCTTTTGATGTCAACGCTGTGGAAGACAAGAACAGGAAAAGGGATTACAGGGCGGTCCCAGGAAAATATGAGAAAAGAGAACCCCCACCTGTGTTACCTGCTTCCATTCTCAGGGAGATGGTGTATGAGCTTGTAGAGGAGTGGCTGAAAGAAGGAATATTAAAGGAAAGAGTGGAGAAGCGCCCTCTGACACGACAGGAATATGAAGACCCTGCCTTTTGTATCCTACAGGAAAGGTGCTGTTACCAGAACAAGGAACTGAGGAAAGCTTGGGGACGCAGCCCCTACCCAGGCACCAAGTGGGTGTTATCTTGTCTGGAGAAAACCTATTAGAGGAGATAGAAGAAGAGGAGATCATTGAAGACGAACTTAGAAGGGGGCTGGTCAAGACGAGAGGTTTCAGGGCACTATTTGACCAATTACAGTTAAGCACAGACGTGAGAGCAGAAGCAGCCCAAGCTTTAGCGGATGTGATCGTGAGAAGGGGAGGGAGTGTCAGCGCTGCCCACGCTCCACTTGCTAGGGTGACTAAGGCGCACGCCACAACAATCATGTTCAGGGAGCCCCCCATGACGCATCCAGGGTTCTGCCATAACAGGCCTTTGTACGTAGAGGCAGTAATAGAAGGTGTACGGGTGAGGCGTGCCATAGTGGACAATGGTTCTGGGGTGAACATTCTGCCTACTCACATTTTTGCTAAGCTGGGCATACCAGGGTCAAGACTTAAGAAATCTGAAACTGCCTTGAGTACGTTCAATGGGGACTCAGTGGAAACAAGAGCTTGCGTTGTAGTCCAATTAGAGGTGGGTCCTATAAAAACTCTCAACACATTTCATATTGTGGACGGGAGCCCAAGCTACCACATCTTGTTGGGGCGTCCCTGGATTCATTTACATCAGTGTGTACCTTTTACTCTTCATCAATGTGTCAAATCCTCGTACAAAGGCAGAGATATTGAGATCCCAGCCATCAAAGCGCCATTCGACGCATCAGAAATGCATTTGATTGATGCATCTGTGTTCGACGAACTTGCACCGCCAGGGACGAGTAAGGTTGAGAAGGACACTCGAATCAACATCAAAGGAAAGGAGAAAGCACCCCCAGCCAGAGAATCTATCTTTAGACGGCTTAGCCTGCCACCCAGGGAAAGCGCCCCAGGACCAGTAAAAACGACAAAGTTTAAGCTACAAAAACAACACCACCCACAAGGAGGGAGCAGATGGGTCATCTTATAGGAAATCGCGGGGCTGGCCAAGCCAAGCCTCCATGACCTGGCCAATCCCACACTCCTTAGGGTGTTAAGGAGAAAGGACACCTTCAGGGACCGAGAAGATGTCATGGCTGTACAGGAGGCAGAACCGAAGAAGAGTAAAAGCTTGGAAGAGATCAATGTAGGAGGGGAAGGAGAACACAGACCCCTATTCATTTCATCATCCCTCACTGATAAAGAAAAGGAGGACCTGATTGTTTTGCTCAAGGAGTATAAGGAAGTGTTCACATGGACTTACGAAGAGATGCCTGGACTAAACCCAAAGTTAGTCACCCACAATCTAGCTGTAAGGGCAGACGTCGTTCCAGTAAAGCAAGCTGCGAGGAAATTCGACCCAAACATTGAGAAAGCTATCAATAAAGAGGTAGAGAAGTTGCTCAAAGCTCAATTCATCAAGCCAATACAGCATCCAACTTGGCTAGCAAATGTCATTCCCGTCAAGAAAAAGAATGGGCAGATAAGGTGTTGTGTGGACTTCAGGGATCTTAACAAAGCATGCCCAAAAGACGATTTCCCTCTGCCAAACATAGACAACATGGTCGATGCTACTGCAATGCACGAACGCTTCCCATTCATGGATGGATTCAGTGGGTACAACCAGATCAGAATGGCACCAGGTGATGAAGAGAAAACTGCGTTCAGGACGCCTGTGGGAACCTTCTTCTATACGGTCATGCCGTTTGGGCTTAAAAATGCAGGGGCCACTTACCAAAGGGCTATGACGGCAATCTTCCACGATATGATGCATGAAATCGTGGAGGATTACGTGGATGATTTGGTGGTAAAGTCCAGAAAGAAGGAGCAGCACATGGAGCACCTGAAAGCCGTCTTTGAGAGGTGCAGAAGGTATAAACTGAAGATGAACCCGTTGAAATGTAAGTTTGGAGTATCATCAGGGGAATTTCTTGGCTTTGTGGTACACAAGGAAGGGATCTCAGCTGCAGAAGACAAAGTTCAAGCTATAAGAGATTTGAGAGCGCCCAAGACTCAAAAAGAACTGCAACAGATGATGGGAAAATTGGGATATATACGAAGATTCATTCCAGCTTTGGGAGAACTCCTAAGGTCAATGAGAAAGCTTTTAAGAGGCAAAGAGGCATTCAAATGGGGAAGAGAACATCAAGAGGCCTTGGATAGGATCAATAAGACACTCATGTCTCCCCTGACCATGATCCCACCACAGAAAGGTGTCCCCCTCAGAGTTTACCCGGCCTCCACCAAAACAGCAATTAGTGGACTCCTTGCCCAAGAGGTGGACGGCTCAGAGCGTCCTATTGCATACTGGAGCCGAATGCTCAAAGACGCCGAAGCCAGGTATTCAGCACAGGAGAGGCAATGTCTAGCTTTGATCTATGTGTCCCAAAAATATAGACACTATTTCCAAGCACACACTGTACATGTCATGACCAAATCAGCAGGGATCAAGCATTTGCTACAAGGGGCTGACCTGACAGGGAGAGTGAGCAAATGGCCTTTACGCTCACAGATTATGAGATACAGATAGTAACGCCCACCGCCATGAAGAGCCAAGCCTTGGTGGACCTGATCACGATATGTGCCAAAAATGAAGAAGAAGGATCAGAAGAGATGGTCAACATGGCCGAAGAGGAAGAAACTTGGACACTCATGTTTGATGGCTCTCCATCCTGTCCAAAAGGGGGAGCAGGTGTAGTATTGACAAACATAAAAGGGGAGGGGTTGACGTTCGCATTCCAGCTTGATTTTCTCTGCACTAACAACGAGGCCGAATATTAGGCCCTCCTGCTAGGGCTGAAAATAGTTGAAGAGATGGGGATCAACAGCGTGATAGTAAGAGGGGATTCAAACTTGGTGATTCGGCAACTGAAAGGGGAATTGGTGTGAAAGAGTCTTCACTAGAGCTCTGCAGAGAAAGAGCCTTGGAGGTCATGGAAAAATTCAGGGTAAAATCACTGGAGCACGTGCCCAGATCTGAAAACCGGAAAACGGATGCCTTGGCCACTTTGGGGAGCAAAATCATGATGAAAGGAGAAAAGTGGGCAGTCCACCTCAGAAGGGAGCAACAGTCTCAAGTGAAAGAAAGAAAAACAGAAGAGGAACCCAGAGATGACTGGAGGACGCCAATCAAGAAGGAATTGAAGTGCAAAATGCTGACCAAGGCGTCCAGAGACTTCTGTTTGGTGAGGGGAATCCTCTATAAGAGAAACAGGGAAGGACTCCTCATGAGATGCGTGGAAGAGGAAGAAGGACTGAAGAAGATGGTCCAGCTTCACGTGAGTATCTGTGGACAAGTGGGGCCTGGATTGTATAGACGCTTACAAAGAATTGGTGTATTTTGGCCCACCATGAAGACGCACTGTGATTCTTTGCAAAACTTTTGTGCTCAATGTCAGAATTGCAAAGAAGAAGTTGAGGTCCACCTTGCAGACACAGAATAGATTCGTCCCATCAATGAGTACTTGGAACATGGGATCTTACCAAGAGACAACATGGAAGCTGAAAAGATAAGAAAGAAAGCTGATAGATACTTTTGTGACAAGGGGGAGTTGTTTAGAAAGAATTTTGCTGGGGAAGTTTTGAGGTGCTTGAAGAAGACTGATCAAGAGAAAGTAATGGAAGAGGTTCATAGAGGGCCCTGTGGTAGACACCAAGAGGGAAGAGCGTTGTATGAAGAACTCACAAGGATGGGATATTTTTGGACAACGACCAGGGAGGACTCCATTGATTTTGCGAGAAGATGCGAGCAGTGTCAAAAGCATGGGCATAAGATACACGTGCCAGCTAACAGTATGAAGAGTCTGAGTGCCCCTTATCCCTTCCATACTTGGTGCATGGATTTCGTGGGGCCTATAGACCCCCCATCAAGAAGAAAAAGATGGATTCTGGCAGCCACTGAACACTCAACAAAGTGGGTCGAGACTATTGCGTGAAAACGAGCAGATGCGGACACTACTGTCCAATTCATAAGAGATAACATCATATGCCGCTTCGGGTTACCCAAAAGAATTGTATCAGACAATGTCACGCATTTCATCAACAAAAAGGTGGAGAAGATCCTGGAAGAATACGGTGTCACCCATCACAAGTCTACCCCTTATTACCCTCAAGCAAACGGCCAAGCAGAATCTACTAATAAGACATTGATCGGGATTCTGTCAAGGACAGTAGAGGATTCGCCCCAGGAGTGGAGTGAATACTTGCCTTTGGCTTTGTGGGCTTATCGTGTCACAAAACATGGCACGACAAAAGCGTCCCCATTTTCCCTAGTCTATGGAGCAGAGGCAACGTTGCCAGCAGAGGTGTTAGTACCTTCAGCACGCATGATCACACAAAATGAAGAAGGTTCTGTAGAAAGAGCCGAAGTAGTAGAAGGAATGAGAATCAAAGCACAAGATGAGCTACTCAAGCACCAGCGAAGAGTCATGCTGGCCTATGAGAAGATGGTTAAGCCCAGAATGTTTGCAGAAGGAGATCTGGTCTTAAAAGCCACTGATGCTGTCATGAGAAGCGCTCATACTAGCAAGTGGACACCCCAATGGGAGGGCCCATACACTGTGCAGGAGGCACATCCCAGTGGCTACTGCCATCTGCTAGAGCCAGAGTCGCAAAAAAGAGTAGGCCCCCTGAACTTTAAATACATCAAGAAATACTACCCATAGCATGTAGGCACTAATGTTTTGTATGCCACCTTTTGAATGCATGAATGGACCAGATATTATCCAGTAAAAGAGTTGTTCCTTTTCTTAAAAAAAAAACTTAAACTTAAGTTGCACCCTGATATGTGCAACCTAAGTACAAGTAAATGATTGAACCTTGATATGCGTGAAAGCGCCCTGATATGTGCAAAAAACTTAAGTTGCACCCTGATATGTGCAAAAGCACCCTGATATGTTCAACCTAAGTACAAGTAAATGATTGCACCCTGATATGCGTGAAAGCGCCCTGATATGTGCAAAAAACTTCCTGATATGTGTAACCTAAGTACAAGTAAATGATTGCACCCTGATATGCGTAAAAGCGCCCTGATATGTGCAAAAAACTTAAGTTGCACCCTGATATGTGCAAAAGCACCCTGATATGTGCAACCTAAGTACAAGTAAAAAACTACACCCTGATATGCGTGAAAGCGCCCTGATATGTGCAAAAAACTTAAGTTGCACCCTGATATGTGCAAAAGCACCCTCATATGTGCAACCTAAGTACAAGTAAAAAACTGCACCCTGATATGCGTGAAAGCGCCTTGATATGTGTAAAAAACTTAAGTTGCACCCTGATATGTGCATAAGCACCCTGATATGTGCAACCTAAGTATAAGTAAAAGATCGCACCCTAATTTGTACAACCTGCGTATAGATAATTACACCACGACATATACAAAGCACCCTGATATATGCAAACGAATATGAACCGAAAATTTGTATGTGCAAAAGCACACTTTGTTTGTCTATTCATTACAAAATAAGAACAGGTACAATAAAAAATAATTTCGGTGCAAGTACCCAGAAAAGTACTTCCCCTAAAAAAAAGGGGGGGAGGGGAAGAGAAAAAGAGAAAGAAAAGGAAGAGAAGAAGAGAAAGAAAAGGAAGAGAAGAAGAAAAAGAAGGGGAGATTCTATTCAAAGAAAAAGCAAAGTCTGTTCAAGAGGCAAAGATACACACAAAGACTTCAAATCAAAAGAAGATTGTAAGCTCCTCCAATACAGCAGCAAAAGAAAGGCTTCAAGAGCCATTCCCCAAAACCAAGTTTGAATACAACATAAGCAAAACAGAAGCAGGAATGACAAGGTAAATATGAAAGTCATACAGGTCCAACAAAGTAAGGCAGAAATAGAAAAATACAAGAGTTCCAACAGTTTTCAAACAGCTAAGTGAAGCAACAAAGACAACAGCTACATCTTAAAAAGGAAACCCAGGGAAGAAGCCTTGCAAATAGCAACATAAGACTCTTGTTGAGAGTCCAATTCAGCAAGATCAGCTTTCACACATGTTAAATCAGCAGTGGCCTTGACAAAGTAACAGAAATATCATTGATCAAGCTCTCCAAATCAGCACGACGCTCTATCAGAAGTTGTCTCTTTGCAATAAAAGTCCCCTCATCAAAGGGAGGACGTTGACCCTTCACTTGTTTAATGGCATTATCAAGCCAAGACCCTGAGTATTGATGAAGTTTGAGAGTTTGCAAATAATCCAACAAGGAAGATTTTCGATCCCAGGAAAAGGAATCCACGTCTTGATTAATAGTGAGCTTCAACACGTGCAGCAGGGTATGAAGTCCAGTTTCATTAAAAATTTGAGGCAAATGCAACCCAGGCAGCACCAAATCCGAATGAGCATGGAAGAATGAACTCAAATGTGCTATCTCTTCATTAGAAAGGGGCTTGGTCATTTTCAAAGACAGCAACGCTACAAAAGTAAGGACAACAACAATGAATAAACAATGGGTATACAAAACAAAGAAAAAGTAAAATGAGCAACAAGTAATGACACTTACGAAAAGAAGCTATACTGGAAGCAGTACCAGGAGCAATTTCAGCTTGAGGAGGAACCTCTTGAGCAGAAGTTAAGTCAATAACAGTATGAGAAGAGGCTTTTCGAACAGAATCAGGAGTAGCAGCAGTCTTAGAAGAAACAGGAGTGGAAGCAGCCTCATCCCCTTGAGAAGGAATAAGAGTAACAATAACGGGAGGAGCATCCTCACGAACAGTAGAGTCAACAAAAATACCCCTCGGAGACACCGAGCCACCAGCTAGGACGTCTTCCACAGGGGAAGATTTGGAAGCAGCATCCTCAGGAAGGGTCTCAGGATCCACATTCATGGGCGAGCCCGAAGGGGAAATAACGGTAAGGGGTTTGACTTCCAAAGGAACAGGAGCCTCACCTTCAGCAAAGTTACCGGAAGCAGAACCGGATGAAATATGCTCGGAAACAGGAGTACCTTTGGATTTTGACTTGGGAGCAACGAACTTAGGTGGAGAACGAGCAGGTGGAATCTTCACTTTGGCAGCAGAGGTAGGACGCTTGGCCCTAGAAGTATCTGATAAAAATGAGCAAAGGCAGTGAGAATACAACAATGCATAAGCAAGGAAGAAATAACACTGTAAACAACAAAGTAAAGTAACACAAGAAGGTAGGATAGCACAAGGAAGAAGATAGCAGGGAAGTTTGACTTTAGAAAAAAGGAAATCGAACCAGAAAGGACAGGATCAGCAGAATGCTTTTCCCCTAACACCCCATCCTGAGAAGAATCAGTATTGGAAGAAGAAGGAGATGACTGATGACCCCCAGAAGCAGGAACTTTGACATCCAAAACCACTCGATCATCCTCAGAAGAAGAATAATGAGCCGCAATGGACGCACCAGTATCATCCTCCTCTTCATCCACTAAGTCAACATGATCAGGAGTAGAAAGGGTTGGAGAAGAGACACGGGCCATCAAGCGAAGTGAGTGCCCAGAGGGAGTAGAAACTGGGGTGCTTCCTTTTGTCTTAGAAGGAAGAATTGAAGTCTTTTTAGCAACAGAGGGCTTTGGGATTGGGGGACCAGAGGCAGAAGTCTTCTGCTAACCTTTTTTCGAAGCAGTGTATGCAGATGGGGAAGATGCTGGAGTTTTCCTTTTGCGAGTCTGAGGAGCAGAACCAGTTGCACCTGAAAATAAGCAGCATATCATATCTGAGTATAAAAATAAAGTGAAAGGAAAAACAACAGTTATGAAACAAGGATACCTTTCTTCAAGGGAGTGACATAGTAAGGGTCCATAAAGGAAATGGGCACAGTTGAAGGAGTGACAAGATTGGTGGTCACCTCAAAACTACGAAGACGTTGCAATACACCTTGGTGGGAGTCCAGCAAGCTTTGAAGAACACCACCAGTAAGAGTGGGGGAAATATAAAAAGGGAAAGAGTCCTCTGAATCTGAATCATCGGGAGTTCGAAAAAGCACTGACTTGAGAGCCGCTTCCACCCCTATAGGAGCAACATGAAGGCTGCAGGGGGGCTGGTCCCAGCCAAATTGACAAACGACCCTATCTGGTCTATAAGCATACGGCCATAAGACTCCCACATGTGCACTCTTGTTGTCAGTAGGAACAAATCCAGGCAAACGACACGGGGTAAGAATCAAGTTCCATAGATCAATAACACCCTCTGACTTCTTTGAGGTATCATTTTTGGCTGCAAAGAGAAATCTATCATTGGTATAAAGGTCATGAAGTTGCTCCCTGGAAGGAAACAGTGGCTTGGCATAAGGGCGAAACGAGAAGCTCCCCTCATCATCAATCACATGGACCAAGGGACACCTCGGTTTGCCCTGAGACCAATGCCATGATCGGATTTTGAGATGATCAACATCAGCTCCTTCTTCAGTATTCTCAGCAGTGCCCTCAGCATTGTTGCCTGCGTCCTCAAGTTTGGGTCCTTCCGGACCAAATTTTGGAAAATGCTCAAACAAAAAGTGTTGTAAGAAAGTCAAGTCCAAGTAACAGTTTATGGGAAAACGCCCATAAGAATTGCTCAATTGCTCAGCAATCTGATCCAACCTTGCGTATAAGCCACCAAGATACAGTGATGACAATGGAAGACGGACCCCTTGCGACAGCATACTGGCAAAGACAAAAACGGAAGGACTCACAGATTCCCACGGCGGTCCTGGGAAAACGTAGCGACTGAGCCAAAACGCAATAAAACCTGCTCTATACAGACCCTCATCAAGGGTAAGGCCAGATTCAAAGTCGTCACCACAAACTTCACCAAAGAAATACCTTACCCAGTTGGCGAAAGTATGCTTTAAAGAAACTTTTTTACTCGATTGCTGGCCCTTTGAGGCGGACCTGCCAGCACTCCTGCCCTTAGAAGAAGACCCTTTCCTCTGTGATACGATATCACGAGAATGCTTAGCACTCAGCACTATGGCAGCCTTCAACTCCCTTGCCATGTCAAAAAACTTCTCATCAATGTCAGATAGAGAAAGGTCAGAATCACCGAAAGAAGGTAGCCTCATAAGGACGATAACATCTTCCAGAGACGGAGTAAACTCCCCCCCATGCAGTAATAAAAGTGTGAGTGGTTGAACACCAACGCTGTACCAGCATGTGAAGATTAGTTACTCTCTTACATACACTAAGCTTGGTGGAAATTTGGATAGCTTCAGCAATTCCCGTACTCTCCAAGACCTCAACAAACGAAGGGTCATCCTTGAAAACAGAGGCAACCCATTCTGGCCAGCCACCCGTCACACTGAGCCTCATGTGAAATCAAACTTCTGACCAAGGAAATTCAGCCCTCAGCAAACGAGACCGAAGCAGCGTTGGGCTTAAGGTCTTGCTATCAACATCAGTTACAGGTGTGGTTCTCAAATGAGCAAATTCCTCTGAAACAACATTAGCTTTCAAAGGGAAATTATGAAAAAAGTTACCAGACTTGGGTGGACCCTCGAATGGAGGAGAAGGACAGGGAGCGTCTACCCAGCATCGATAACCTTGTTCCACGGGTTCAGATTGTGGAGGAGGGAGGTCGTTTAAAATGGCAATAGAGATGGGTTGGGGGGACATCCCTTCATCACCAACATACTCGGAAGCGTCAGACTCGAGATCCTCACCAGAGGAAGTTACAACACTTGAACGAGCCATGGAAAGGGAAAAGGTTTTTGGTGAAGGAAAGAAAAAGGGGCTGCTGTGAGAGAGAGAATAAGGGAAGTCTTTCAGAATGAGAGGTGGAGGAACGTGGGAATGAGAAGGCATGCTTGAATAGTAACGTTAAGAAGTAAGTGGAGGCACAGTTACCGACTGCAACCGCCACGTTTCACACGATGAGGGGCTGGAAGGGAGTAGGCTTGCAGGCTACCAAGTTTGTATTTGAAAAATAGGATTATTTCAAATACAAAAAGGGGCTATTGTTTGGGATTGGAAAATAAATAGGTATTGGGCCAAAGCCCGTTAACAAGGAAGCAAGTGAAAAAGGGGAAATTTCAGATTGCCCATGAAGATTGTCTCAACCCAAGGCAGGCCTCCACATCAACAATAGCAGAAACGTGGAAGCGTCCTATAGTGAGAGCGTCCTCAAACTACACCATTCTTCTGAAGCTAAATGAGGACCTGGGAAGTTGTTTCTCCTTGAGCCCAACGCTTAGCCAGCCGTGTCCATCAGATATACCATAAGCATGAAAGATGCCATTCCATTCAAGTACCAAATATAGTATGCCAGGGAGGAAGATGCCATTTCACTCAAGGAGGGAAAAGTACTGTTCATCTCCCCTACCAAGGCTGAAGAAGGCAACGACCAGTAGGCAATGGAGGGAAGACCACAATGTCCATCAGGCAAAGAGAAGGCCAAGCTTGAAGACCAAGGCAAGCCTCCCATAAAGCAAGGAC
Source organism: Crotalaria pallida (assembly GCA_037953625.1). Taxonomy (NCBI): domain Eukaryota; kingdom Viridiplantae; phylum Streptophyta; class Magnoliopsida; order Fabales; family Fabaceae; genus Crotalaria; species Crotalaria pallida. The sequence goes on along the minus strand of CM075652.1, from coordinate 112,136,188 downwards.
CACTGTGATATAAGCCAGAAGAAGCCAACAGAGGCCAACACAAGTTGAAACCAGAAAACACCATTCCACCATACTCAGAGAATATAACGACACAATAATTATAGTTATAGTTTTGGTGGGAAAAATATAATTAGTTGATAGTGGTTTAATTTATTGTAAAATATTAAGAGTGTGGGGGTAGTGTGTGGGTCTCAATTTTAAGGACAAAAGTGAGTTCATGAGTGTGGAGAAAATGTGTCTGTCCTTAAAAATGTAGGAAAGTGTGAAGAATAATAAAATAATGTGTTGGTTCCATTTAAGGACAAAAATGAATATCATGGGTGTGGATGCTCTTAATAGAGTTATAAGTCATTCAAATCCTGACAGCTGTGATCTCCGCTCGCCTTAAAAAAAATGTATCCGAACACATTGGCTAGCTTCTGAATTCAATCTGAATAATACAGTGTTTTGACGGTTATTGTCCTAATATATGACTGACTCAAGGGACACATCCAAATGGAAAGCAACGAGGGAAAAAGATAGTGATAACTATTTTTGGAGAAATAAGGAGATCTAAAGAGGTTACATGTTGTTGAGCTAATATTTTATTTTATTTTTAAAAAAATTAGATTAGAAAAGCCCCGTACAGGATTTGAGAGGACAATCTAGGAAACAAAGAAATATTCACCCCTTTTACAATATATTTTATTTTTCCCTCAACTCTTCATAACTCCATTTATTCTTCACCTTTTTACTTTTCCACTCCACTCCTTATTCACACCCCGCTCATTTTACTACTTACACAACACACTTAAAATTCACACCCTATTCAATCATCATCATAACATCACACACCATGCGCTTTTTCCCCCTCGTAACGTGTAGTCACGACCTAAACAAGTAAAAACCCATGATCGTTCATTATCATGCATAGTAAAAATTGTGTAATTTTGTGTTTTTATTTCCTTCCCTTCACCCTACGTTCAAACCCCTCAAAGCTCACTCACCCGATTTTATCTTCTTTCATAAATCACTCACTCCCTTTTCTCTTGTTTCTTTTTAATTGAATAACAAAATTCTACATTGGTGATGATAGTCACTATTGTAAGATCTTTGAAAAATACTTCGACAATGACTATAGTAACAACCATGCACAGTAGTGATTGTAGTCATGGCCAATAAAATATTGTAAATTGTCGTGAGCTTAAGGATTTTACAAAAATCATACAACGGTGACTATGCTTAGTCATTACCATCGATTTATGTTGTTCAAGAAAAAAATAGCAAGAGATAATGGGTGAACGAAATATAAAGGAAGATAGAAGGGCGTGAATGAGTTATGGTGAATATAAATGAAGGATGAAGTGGGGAGAGAAAGAGAAACAAGAAATTAGACAATTTATTCAGTAGTGAATTTATGTTTGTTGTTAAGTAAAATAGAAAAACAGAAGATACCGAGTGAGAGTATATGAGTTGGAGAATGAGAGTATGAGAACTGGAGTGATGGGGTGTCGAGTGTGCATTTTGGTAGAGGGATACTTTCAGATTCACAAGTAGGTTGTGGCACTACAAGGAAATTGCTTTAATTCCTGTGAAGTGACAAAATTACTTCTCTAAAAACTATCACTTTAATGCCTATTGCCTAAAATATCGTGGTGGCCCAAGTCTCCCTTAATCATAAGACACTTGTTTATAGACATAGAACATTGAAAAATGTTTATAGACTTTTTTTCCTTTTGCGCCTGGGCGCGAGTGCCTGCGAGTTGGGCGTATCTATTTTGCTTTTGAGGATTCTGATAGATTTTAGATTGATTTATTTTAGGATTAGCTTTTTCTATAAATACTAGGACTTAGCATTAGGTTATGTAGTTTTTAGAGAAAGGGGGAGATTACATATTTTGCACTTCATTCAAGGAGAAGAGTTTAGGTAATTCCTTATTGTCCATGATATGGTATCCTATTCTGTTTCTTCTACTTTATTCTTTTATAATGTGTAACTAAAACCCTGTGTAGTTAGGAACAAGGTGGATATGTATGGATGAGTTTATATAATTTATGAATTAATGTTTTTCATTCAAAACCTATTGTTTGGTTGGGTTTTAATTCCAATTCATGAAACTGGCCACTTTATGTTTTGTTTTGAATATCTAATCCAACAAGAGGGATCTGAGGGTTATAATAGGTCGTTCTTCCAAACATTATAACCACCTAGTGTGTAGGGATACAGCTAGGGATTATATGACATGTATGTTCCAGTGTGATTAATTAATGGTTATTCGTATGTCAAAATCACTTAAGGGATTAAGGGTTCTCATATGAATAAGAAACGTAAATTCACAGAGGAATATGGTTTTTACTACATCTAGGACGTCGTGTGTTTAAAGGAAAAAAGAGATTCATAATTAATAAATAAGTCTTGCAATGAAACTAGTTTCTAACGCCTTTCTCTATTTGTCTCACGAACCCTATTTTAATTAGTTTATTTTTAATGGTTTGTTTATGTAAATAATAAAAAGCTTATAGATTTCTATTTTAATTATGCCTTTGGTGAGAATTATTTGGAAATAACTCACAATCCCCGAGTGGAACGATAATTTACTTGCTCTTTATTACTTGTGATCTAGTATACTTGCTAGTATCTCCAACATGTTTGGGGGCGAGGGTAAAAAGGGAAACCAATGCAATATCATATATTGCTGTTCGTGACCAAGTTCCTTGCACAACATAAAATATACACTAGGGAAACATGATAGCATAAGCCAACTTGGAAAACCTATCCTTTTCTAGTATGTAGTTCACCAAACTATAAATTGCGATAAGACAAACAAAACTACCTTCATAGACTATTAGTGTTAAGGAAATCAAAGTCGAATACATAATGTTGGAAGTCAAGGTAGTGTTGGAAGACATGCTTCAAACTCTCTTATGGACTTCAAGTGTATTTCAAGATGATGTTTTGATGATAACAAACCAACTCAAGTTCAAGCTCTCAAGTTTCATTCAAGTTCAAGATTGAAGATTCAAGCAAGGCATATATTAGAAACCTTTTCCTTAGATCATTTGTAAGGTAATGAAGTTTCTATTCTTTACGAGTTTACAAAAGCAATAAGTTTTTCATTTTAAAAGAGAGAAGAAGAAAATGTGTTTTTCATGAAAAGTTGTTTTAAATTTTAAATCTTTGTGAAAATACTTGATGTTACAAAACTCTGTATATTTCTACTGTGCAAGAAGGAGTAATCGATTACCTTCTCAAGATAATCGATTAAATTTGTTGCATCATAGAAAAATCAGAGAGGTTGTAATCGATTAAGTGAACTTTGCTAATCAATTACTTTCTTATGGGAGTAATCGATTACCTGGCTCAAGTAATCGATTATAATTGTTGCATCATATATTTTTCAGAGACTTAGTAATCGATTACAGGCTCTGTAGTAATCGATTACATGATGTTGCATCATATGCATAACAGAGGCTCAGTAATCGATTAATTGGTTAAGTGTAATCGATTAAATGAGTTGCATCATATATTGAACAGGAGTGGTGTAATCGATTAATCATTGTTGGCCTAATCGATTACTTGATTTTCAAATGAATTTAAGAATTTCTATTTTTGAAGGAATAATCGATTACCTTAAGAAATTAATCGATTACTTCAAGTTTTATTGAAAAACGTGTCAGAATCATTTTGATTATTTCCTGATTTGTTTTTATATAAAAGATTCTGATTTATTTTATAAAATTCGAAAATGTTTTTAAATTTGAATTATTTCCTTTTTAGTTTTTAAGAATCAAATCTTTATTTTATTTCGTAAATCGTTTTGATTTTAAAACTTATTTCAAATCTTATTTTATTTTGTTTTGATTTTGTTTTACTTATTCTAAATCTTTTTTCTAAAATGTTTTTCTATTTTAAAAAGATATTCACTCCAACATTCAGATACAATTCTTTTTCTCTGACATATTTTCTGAAAGCACGTTCTCTCTTCTTCTTCTCTAATCTTCTGGTTTTCACGTTCATACTTTTGAAAAAACAAACACCTTATTGGCTGAGTAACTCTTAGAGAAAAAGCACTTCATTATCATAAGAGCATATTGTTGTATCTATGTTGTTGAGAACACACATTGCTATTGTAATCACTCTCATATTCTTTGTTTTTGAAACCTTAGTGGTTAGGGAGAAAATCCCTTAGTGGAAGTTTGATACGTCGTAGGGCGAGGAACCCTGCTGTGTTATTTGAGGCCCCTAGCGAACGGAGGTTCCTAGTAGTGTGCGGGGTGCTCTTGGTTGTAATAGGGTGCGGCTCTATTGCTGATTATAGAACTCTCAGGCGAGTCGCTTGGGGACTGGACTAGGCCTTTTGACGGGAAGGCTGAACCAGTATAAAATTCACCGGTGCAAGCTTTTCTATCCCTATCTCTTTATTTTTCCGCATATTTCAATTATTTACGTTTCCGCGCTACTCAATTTATTTTATCTATCGTTTTCGCGATCCGTTTCAAACGCTTAATCTCTCCATCTCAAAACAATTTTTTAATTTGTAAAGGATTTCACAATACATTAATAAAACTCGATTCACCCCCCCCTCTCGAGATTTTGAGGCCAAAACCAACAATTGGCTTCAGAGCTAGTCTCTTGTGTTAAGACTAAACCGTCTCAAGAGTATGGCTTCAAACTCTCTATTTGGTGGTGAAGGGAGTTCTATTAACCGTCCTCCCATGTTTGATGAGGTAGGGTACGCGTATTGGAAAGCCTGTATGAAAATTTTTATTCAAGGAGTTGGATTAAAAGTTTGGGATGCTGTCGTTAATGGTCCTTATGTTCCTACCAATGTGGTTAATGGTAACACCGTCGAAAAGCCTATGGCTAAGTGGACGGAGGAGGAGGAATGTAGAGTCCAGTACGACCTGAAAGCCGGGAGGTTGACACACACGCTTTTTATTAAAAAGAAACGAAATGACATTCTTTTAGTTCAAATTTATGTAGATGATATTATTTTCGGTGCTACTAATGAAACCCTTTGCAAGGACTTTTCGAGTATGATGCAGGAAGAGTTCGAGATGTCTATGATGGGTGAGCTGAACTTTTTCCTGGGATTGCAAATAAAACAAGCAAAGGATGGGATTTTCATTAGCCAAACAAAGTACTGCAAGGAACTATTGAAAAGATTTGGCATGGATAAGGCCAAGGCAGTAGCAACACCAATAAGCACATCTTGCTATCTGGACAAAGATGAAGGAGGTAAATCCATAGAAATCACTAAATATCGAGGTATAATCGGATCCCTTCTCTATTTAACGGCAAGTAGGCCGGATATAATGTTTAGTGTTTGTTTATGTGCTCGTTTTCAAGCGAATCCAAAAGAAACACACATGGTTGCTACCAAACGTATAATGAAATATATGTCTGGCACAACTGATATGGGTTTATGGTATCCCAAAGGTTCTTCGTGTAACCTTGTTGGGTATTCTGATTCTGACTTTGCTGGGTGCAAAGTAGATAGGAAAAGCACTAGCGGCACTTGTCATCTTCTTGGCAATTCTTTAGGGCTAGCAAGAAGCAGTCGAGTGTAGCCCTATCCACAGCTGAGGTTGAATATGTCGCCGTGGGTAGCTGTTGTGTTCAAATCTTATGGTTGAAACAGCAACTCCTAGACTTCGGTGTAAGTCTAGATCACATTCCTATAAAATGTGATAATACCAGTGCTACCAGTATTACCAAAAACCTAGTGCAACATTATCGTACTAAGCATATTGAGATTCGTCACCATTTTATACGTGATCATATTCAAAATGGTGATTGTATTATTGAGTATGTTGATACTTCGTGGCAGTTAGTTGATATCTTTACGAAACCGCTTCCAAAAGAAAATTTCTTTTTCATTCGTAGAGAAATTGGTTTAACTTCTGCCTCTCACCTATTTTGAGTGTGTGATTTTTATCTCTCTTGTTATTATTGATGCGTCTTCTCAGTGTTTCAGGGGGAGACATCATATTCTTTTTGATGATTACAAAAGGGGGAGAGATATTCTGATATTTTGATACAAGGGGAAAGAATCTCTGAAGATGCAAATTTGAATTGATATATATTTTATGCATCAATACAGGGGGAGATGCTACAAGATGCTACGAATTGTTATATTTTTTTAATTATTGTTCTAGGGAAGGTTAATGTTATATATATACATATGTGTTTTTTCTTGTATAACACTTGTGATGCAGATAGTAAAAAGCATATCAGAATCGTTGTTTGTCATCATCAAAAAGGGGGAGTGTTGGAAGTCAAGCTAGTGTTGCAAGACATGCTTCAAACTCTCTTATGGACATCAAGTGTATTTCAAGATGATGTTTTGATGATAACAAACCAACTCAAGTTCAAGCTCTCAAGTTTCATTCAAGTTCAAGATTGAAGATTCAAGCAAGGCATATATTAGAAACCTTTTCCTTAGATCATTTGTAAGGTAATGAAGTTTCTATTCTTTACGAGTTTACAAAAACCAATAAGTTTTTCATTTTAAAAGAGAGAAGAAGAAAATGTATTTTTCATGAAAAGTTGTTTTAAATTTTAAATCTTTGTGAATATACTTGATGTTACAAAACTCTGTATATTTCTACTGTGCAAGAAGGAGTAATCGATTACCTGCTCAAGATAATCGATTAACTTTGTTGCATCATAGAAAAATCAGAGAGGTTGTAATCGATTAAGTGAACTTTGCTAATCAATTACTTTCTTATGGGAGTAATCGATTACCTGGCTCAAGTAATCGATTATAATTGTTACATCATATATTTTTCAGAGGCTTAGTAATCGATTACAGGCTCTGTAGTAATCGATTACATGATGTTGCATCATATGCATAACAAAGGCTCAGTAATCGATTAATTGGTTAAGTGTAATCGATTAAATGAGTTGCATCATATATTGAACAGGAGTGGTGTAATCGATTAATCATTGTTGGCCTAATCGATTACTTGATTTTCAAATGAATTTAAGAATTTCTATTTTTGAAGGAATAATCGATTACCTTCAGAAAGTAATCGATTACTTCAAGTTTTATTGAAAAACGTGTCAGAATCATTTTGATTATTTCCTGATTTGTTTTTATATAAAAGATTCTGATTTATTTTATAAAATTCGAAAATGTTTTTACATTTGAATTATTTCCTTTTTAGTTTTTAAGAATCAAATCTTTATTTTATTTCGTAAATCGTTTTGATTTAGTTTTGATTTTAAAACTTATTTCAAATCTTATTTTATTTTGTTTTGATTTTGTTTTACTTATTCTAAATCTTTTTTCTAAAATGTTTTTCTATTTTAAAAAGATATTCACTCCAACATTCAGATACAATTCTTTTTCTCTGACATATTTTCTGAAAGCACGTTCTCTCTTCTTCTTCTTCTTCTTCTCTAATCTTCTGGTTTTCACATTCATACTTTTGAAAGAACAAAAACCTTATTGGCTGAGTAACTCTTAGAGAAAAAGCACTTCATTATCATAAGAGCATATTGTTGTATCTGTGTTGTTGAGAACACACATTGCTATTGTAATCACTCTCATATTCTCTGTTTTTGAAACCTTAGTGGTTAGGGAGAGAATCCCTTAGTGGACGTTTGATACGTCGTAGGGAGAGGAACCCTGCTGTGTGATTTGAGGCCCCTAGCGAACGGAGGTTCCTAGTGGTGCGGTTGGTTGTAATATGGTGCGGCTCTATTGCTGATTATAGAACTCTCAGGCGAGTCGCTTGGGGACTGGACTGGGTCTTTCGACGGGAATGCTGAACCAGTATAAAATTCACCGGTGCAAGCTTTTCTATCCCTATCTCTTTATTTTTCCGCATATTTCAATTATTTACGTTTCCGCGCTACTCAATTTATTTTATCTATCGTTTTCGCGATCCGTTTCAAACGCTTAATCTCTCCATCTCAAAACAATTTTGTAATTTGTAAAGGATTTCACAATACATTAATAAAACTCGGTTCACCCCCCCCCCCCTCTCGAGATTTTGAGGCCAAAACCAACACATAACAGGCTTCTTGAATACATTATTGATGTGAGGGGAAGCGTACACAAAACTTTGTGAAGAATGGTAAAAAAATTTGAAGTACGTGAATTGTAAACTTTGAATAGTAACTGTCACTATTAACACCAACAAATAAAGAAGTTGTATACCATAATTTTTATGTGGAAATCTAATAAGAGAAAAAATCGCGAACGATCTTCTAAAATAATTCACTATATAAAGTATAATTACAGTATCCTCTGCATTTTTTTTATCAAGAGATATCTAATACTCCATCCGTTTTATTGAGTTTGGCCTCTTTTAGCTTACTTTTCTTGTTTCACAATGTTTGACCTTTTACATTTTCAATACACAGACATATTTTATTTTTCCAATTTTAATCTTTCATTCAATCATTTCTCTTACTTCTCATTAATTCTACTTTTATCGTCTCTCTCATCTCTAAACCACTATATATTAATTAATGGACACACTTACTAATAAAAATTAAACACTACTAAAATTTCAATAAGGATTAAATAGGGGAGTCTTCTTCTCTTCTCTTCTTTTTTTTCCTCTCTTCTGTGATAGCGGTAGAAGGGAAGGGAGATTTCTCCCTCCCCTTCCTTTGGTTGGTGTGTGAGTTTTTTTCTCTCCCAGTTATATCTGGGTTAAATAATCTTGCCTTTGTGCAAGTGGTGTGATTTTTCTTGTCCCAGTTTCATTTAGGTTTTGTTTTTGTTTGTTTGAGTGTGGGAAAGCTTTTTGTTTGTCCAGATCTGATGACATTCCTATCTTCTCCAATAACTAGAAGACTGATATTCGGGACAACTTTTCGCTTCCAGATCTCTGTCTTCTCCTCTGTCCAGTGGCTCTACCTCCTCAGATATGAGATTCTTTGTCGTCGAACTGTGCTTACTTCTGGTATCGATGAGATAGTTATATTTGAAACAAAGACGGTTGAATCTCTTGTTAGAGTTCGAAGCTGGATGTTGATGATGATCCCAATTCACAAGGAGTTTGCTGTTATGGCTGAGTATCTAGTCTTTTTTTAGCAATTTTTATTGTATGAAAAATATGTGCTTTGTTATTGTACTGTTGGATCTACTTGTACTAATTTCTATTATGGAATGAATTACATATTTTCCTCTAAAAAAAAGGATTAAATAAGGGCATTTTAGACAAACTATACATAATACTTATAATAATTAACACTTTCTTAATCTGTGTGCCCAAACCTAAAAGGCCAAACTCAATGAAACAGAGGGAATATAGTGTATCTCAAAATAATAATTATTCCCTAAATTATCCTTCATGGGAATGAGAACTAACGTGAACATTAGGTAAATGAAGGAACTAATTTGAAGAGAATTGAAAAAATGTTCTGAATTTATTGAAAGATATTTTAGAAATAATATATAATATTTAATAATGTCAAATAGTCAAATCTAATTATATTTTATGTATATTATAAATTTTATAATTGTTTTTCTTATATTCAAGTCTGGTGTCGTTATACTCATTTCTCTATTGACTTACTATTATCTCTGTTTGGGATTGGAAAATAAATAGGTATTGGGCCAAAGCCCGTTAACAAGGAAGCAAGTGAAAAAGGGGAAATTTCAGATGGCCCATGAAGATTGTCTCAACCCAAGGCAGGCCTCCACATCAACAGTAGCAGAAACGTGGAAGCGTCCTATAGTGAGAGCGTCCTCAAACTACACCATTCTTCTGAAGCTAAATGAGGACCTGAGAAGTTGTTTCTCTTTGAGCCCAACGCTTAGCCAGTCGTGTCCATCAGATATACCATAAGCAGGAAAGATGTCATTCCATTCAAGTATCAAATGTAGTATGTCAGGGAGGAAGATGCCATTTCACTCAAGGAGGGAAAAGTACTATTCATCTGCCCTACCAAGGCTGAAGAAGGCAACGACCAGTAGGCAATGGAGGGAAGACCACAATGTCCATCAGGCAAAGAGAAGGCCAAACTTGAAGACCAAGACAAGCCTCCCATAAAGCAAGGACCACTGTGATATAAGCCAGAAGAAGCCAACAGAGGCCAACACAAGTTGAAACCAGAAAACACCATTCCACCATACTCAAATAATATAACGACACAAAAAAGAGAAAAGAGAAATTTCAGAGAGTATTAAGGGAGAAAAACCAAGAGCGTCCTATGAATCTTGCCACTTTTCATTGTATTTTCTAACAATCACGCTCCCTTTCTCTCTTGTACCTTCTCTCCCATTGAAAGTAATAAAATGAGGCCTTGATTTCATTAAGTTTACGAACCCACCATTTTATTTGCATTTTGTATTATTTTCTTCAAGAAATACAAAGTCTTGGCAGAAACAATCTCTGACTTTTGCAATTAATAGAAATGGACCAATCCTGTAATATTCAATTTGCACCAGGTCATTAAGTTTATTTTTTTCAACTGTCACCAGTTCATTAAGTTATTGTATCAGCTTGTGTTTTCAGTAGAAACTTAAATTTCTGGGTGTCAAACACTAAGGTAAGGTAGGCTCATGCCATTTATCTTTTAGTTGAATAAAAATGCTTCACTTTACAATTCTAGTGTCATGTTCTATTTATTTGTAAAATGTTATATTTATGAAATATATCGGAAATAAAACAAAACCAACAAAAAGTCATGCATTAATAATATGATTTATTTAAGTTTTTTTTCCTGAAAGTTGATCCATTTTTGGTTTTAGTCCTATATTTTTTTTTATCAGTCTTGATCCATAAAAATTTAAATTTTTGGTTTTGGTCCTTGTTGTTAGGGATCCACCATTAATTAATGATGACGTGACAATCCGAGTGCTACGTCAGCATGCCATGTAAAAATTAAATGTTTATATACTCCAATGATGACTATGAGTTTGTTTAAGTTATTATGCCAGTGTAAGTTGGGCAATCTTGGGCCAACCGTATGCTGATGAGGCAATCTATTAGCCTTGTCAGTAATTAACAGTATTTTACTAATGACAAATATGTAAAAAAAAAGGGACTAAAACCAAAATCGGTCAACTTTCAAAGACCTTTTACTTTAAAAAAAAGACACATGACATGCTAACGTGACATTCTGTTAGTCATGTCATCAATTAATGGTGGATTCTTAACGGCAGAGACCAAAACAAAAAAATTTAAACTTTTAAGGAGAACAGGTAAAAAGAAAAGTCTTAAATATAAGAAAAAAATTAACCAATTTTCTATTTTCAATATAATAATTCCTAAAATATTTTTTTTTTCAAAATGGTTGTATCATTTAAATTTTATTTCAGTCCTAATTCAAATTTTTTAAAGTAATATATTTTTTTAAGAATTTGAAAAAAATTAAATATCTCCAACTAATTTTCTTAATAATTTCTTATATTTAAGACATGAGGGAATATATATAGGGGCAGAAATGCAAATTTTCTTCTCCATGAAATTAGCATCAACTTCCTGAACGTCAGCACGTAATAGGGGCAGCCCAATGATTTAGATTCTCTCTCTTTTTTTAATTTTTGTATGAAGGGATTTAAATTGTGATTTGCTTTCATCGTTTTTATATATATAAGATTTTTTTTTAAATTTCACGTTTATTAAAAAAGTTGATTAATTTAGTTAATGTTATTATAAATGTGAATATTTGATATACATTTTTAAAATTACTCCTATTAACATTATTGGAAATCTAAAAAGTATTGAATAAATAGAAATATCTGTGTAAATAAGTAATTAATTATTATTAAAAATTAATATATAATGTTATAAATAAAGACAAATAAAAATCTTTATAAAAAATATTTGTATATTTATGGATGGAGAGAGTAAATGAGATTATGAGAGTAGCCAGCAGTTGTTTTGTTTCATTTTATTGTAGGCTATTCTCCACCAAGTACACAAGCCCTAGTGGACTTGGAACAAAAGTGTGATGAATCCCATACATAAAGTAGAATGAAATCACATCCCAATAAGAAGAAAATGAAAAGCCCTATGACAAAGCGAGATAACTCATCCACAGAGAAAATAAGTCAACAGGCATTTATTTAAGTTGTGATTATATAATGTAGACAAGCAAGCACCACTAGACCACAAATTATTCTGGATTAACTATTCTTTTAGGTTTGGATTTTCCAATCCCTAAAGAGTCTTGCATATTTTTTTTATGATTACTTAAAAGGGTCGCGTGCAATGACTACAATCCAAACTTGTCCCATCCAAAATGTATTTTTAAATGAAAAGTAGAGGACTCGTGCTTTCTACTCAGAGGTGTAAAGGAGGTCTTGTAATTGTAATTTATTTTCTTAAAAAGATGATTATAAAGCATGTCAATGTAGGACAAGAGGTGATAATATTGCTTGGTTTATTGGAGCTTGGAGGCCTTTATCTTATTTGGTTTTTAATTAGCCGTCAAATCAAAAATGTTTTTATGCATTCACCTAATTTGCTCTTTATATAAGAAGGTCATTGTTAATAAAATCTCTGTTACCTAAGAATGATGTAGTTTATTAGTAAGAATCTGAATACTTGGCTTAATACTAGTGGATGGGCTATTGATAAATTACACCCCGGTGTTCGTGGGAATGTATGTATCCATGAACCAATGCAAAGGCAGCACAAAAATTAGTCATCAAACTCCCATTTTATCCCCTAAACCTCATTTTATTGGTGCAATGTCCATTATATCTTTCATCATTGAAACTAAAAAAAAAAAAAAAAGAAACCCCAAACCCCCCCCCCCCCCCCCCGCCACCTTTTGAACTTCTTCCACCACAAGCAAAACTCCATAACCCCGTGCAAACCCCTTCCATATTTCACTTTTACAAACCCCTTTCTCTCCAACCCTCTCTAACCCCTTCCATATTCCACTTTTTACGTTATTGTGTAAATTCCGACAATCCAGTGTCGTAATTTTTTGGGATTCCGACACGGGTATGTCGAAAAATTTTAGGTAGATTGTTTAAGAGTTTTCCGACATATATATGTCGGAATTTTCTCTAACGAAAAAAATTAAAATAGTGTAAATTTTCGACGACCTTTTGTCGGAATTTTGAAATTCTGATACCCCCGTGTAGGAAATTCAAAATTCTGACACTGGTTCGTCGGAATTTTACAGCGTCAGAATAAAAAAAACACTAACAACGAAGAGAGGACAAATGAGTTTGCTTAAAACATAACAAATGAACAAAAAACTATTAAAAAAAATGAAAATCTAACTTCAAACAACCTATTAATCATCTAACATAAACCCAAAAGAAAAGAAAGAAGACAAAGGAAAAAGAAGACTTTGAAAGGGAGAATGGAAATAAGATAGAGGAAAAAGAAAATTGTAAAAGGGAGAAAGAAGATTGTGAAATGGGAGAGGGAGAGTGGGTGTTAGAGAAGAAAGAATGGAAGAGAGAGAGAGAGAGTGAAAGGGAAGAGAGAAGAGAAAATGAGATTTGGGGTTTGAAAGGGTAATAGTGGAATTAAAAAAGAATTTGGGGTTTGGGGGATAAAATGGGGGTTTGAGAACTAATGCCCGCAGAAAAATTAGGAAACTAGATTTTCAAACTAGTGTGACTCTTTAGTTCTCGCATTGTACATTCAATATTGATAACCATCACCTTATAACTACCGCAACCGCCACCACATCCTTACCTGATATCATTGCCCCTCCTTTTGTACCACCATCATCACCACTTGGACCACCACCACTATAGTGACCACCTCAGCTGTCATTACCCTCGCATGACCACCACCACCATCACAACCATCACTACCAACTCAATCACCACTATTCCTCAATGACACCACCATCGACACCACCGCCACCTCCATGTCAACCCCAACTATCACCACCACCACTACCACCACCACATCCTCAACCCCCCTCCCTCATTATCTCTCCCTCTACCAACACCACAAAAATTATCATTATAAACTGCAACCACTATAACAACAACCACCGCCTCCGACTAATAATGACAACAACCACATAAAAGATGTTATTGAATATTAGTGGTAATATATAAGATGGTGGTGTATATGGTGAAGCATAACATGGTAAGAGCGCTATAAAAATTAGAAGTTTGGAAATAATTTTGAAAACTGAAAACAAAAAAAAAATTGAAACAAACATTATAAAACTGAAAACTAATTTTGGTTTTTTAAGATTTTAAAACTAAAAACCACCCCGAACGGAGCCTTAGTTATCAACATTTTTTTCTCTAAAGGTAACTCTTACAAGGTTGAATAAAGCAATTAAGCATACCATGAGTTTCATATATGTATCATGTAACATATGTGTTCTCTAAAATCATAACTTATTTTCCTCTTCTATGTGGTGTAAGATTGATTAAACAATGAAGAAAAAATATATGAGAAAATAGATGGTGTATTGACAGTGTAAAAGCTTTTTATACTATCAGTGCTTCATTCACCATTTATGTGTTTATGGTCGTTGACTTTCAATTATTAAAGTAAGACAAATGAATGGTGGATGATGGACTGATGGTGTAAAAAACGTTATACCGTCAGTGCACACCCATTTATATCAAAATATATATGTACTTAGAGAAATATATTGTTGGGAAATAAAATGAGTAGAAATAGAATATACAATATTAGGACTTTTAAGTTGGAAAAACTTCCTCCAAAATTAGAGAAGTAAAAAATCATGGGCAGAGCCTCTCAACTGTGTTTGTAACGTGAAGATAAAAAAAAATTAAAAAAAAATCATAGACATAAACCAGAAAAAATCTCTATTATGAAAAAGTAGAAATACAATGTGTCTCCCCGTATGCAAGATGAACACACACACTCTCTCTCTCTCTCTCTCTTTCTCTCTCTCTGAGGTTTGGTGTAGGTACACCATTGGTGCCTGACACACACACAGAGAGAGGTTTGGTGTAGGTGCTCGGCACCATTGGTGCCTGATACCTCTGGTACAATTTACTTTCTTCCTAGAGAGCTTTATTTATAGAGTCTGGATTGGAGCATTTAACTTGCTGTCCTCTAATTACTTGTTCTCCACTTCTAGTAGCTTGTCTTGATTTCTAATTATAAGTATGTTGGAAAACACACATACACACAGGTTTGGTGTAGGTGCTCGGCACCATTGGTGCCTGACACTTCTGGTACAATTTGCTTTCTTCCTAGAGAGCCACAGGTTTGGTGTAGGTGCTCGGCACCATTGGTGCCTTTGCTTTTTTCCTAGAGAGCTTTATTTATAGAGTTTGGATTAGAGCATCTAACTTGCTGTCCGCTCTAATTGCTTGTTCTCCACTTCTAGTAGCTTGTCTTGATTTCTAATTATAAGTATGTTGGCTTGCTTTTCGCTCAACTTTGCTTGGACTTGCACTCCAAGAAATAAATTAGACTTTCTTTCCAAATAATATTTTGGGTTTATATTTCTTTCCATCATATAAAGAAGAAAATCTCTACAATAACTATATCATGAAATTCTTAAATTTTGAATAAGATCCTTAAAACTAATAAGGATTAAGGGGGCGTTTGTTTTAAGTGATCTTAAACTATTTTTGGGAATATGAGATGGTTATAAAATTTAGTCATGTTTGTTTCAAGTTTAAAAAATTATCTCCATGAAACAAATATTTCCGGGTATGTAAAATACACATATTTGAACTAATTTTTGTTCCCACCTTCAAGGTTGGAAAAGTGCTATTTTCAGGTATTTTATTGTAAATTACAAAAGTGTCTGCACCACTTTTTGAGTAACTATCTATTCCAATTATTGTTTCATAGCAAGGATATTTTGAAAATTATGCTATAAATTCCTGAAAATATACCTAAGAATCATAAATAATAATCAAACAAGTTTTTCTATAACATTTTCAACAATAACATTGCTAGAAATGTGATTCCTATGAATATAATTTTTAATCCCGAAACAAACACCCAATAAGAGAAATTTTCACCCAGGAGATACTGTGGAAACAAGGAAATTAGCCTAGCTGAGTTGAAATATGTTTTGCGTGCCAAAAAAGATGGTGACCTTAATATTAAAAAAAATTATATTATCATAATCATGCGCTGTTTGCCAATGGAGATGTAGGTTGATCCCAAATGAAGGTGCTTTATGGGTTAAGGACTTAAGGTCATTCGAGTAGATATGGTAAATTTAAGTCTTGTTTGATGTTAGAAAGAGTTCTTTCTGATGGAAAAATGGTTGGATGCCGAGAAGATAAGCAAGACTAGTTCTTTTTCTTTTTCTTTTTCTTTTTTTTTTTTTTGGATAAAACAAATTTTATTGACTAAACTGTTACTTTAGTCCCTCACTTTGTAAAATTTTTCACTTTAGTCTCTGACTTTTCAATAATTCCTTTTTAATCCTTCATTTTGAAAAAAGTTACTCACGTTAGTCCGTCCCTAACAACTTTCTCTATTCATTGACGTTAACGTCTTACATACACACGTAACCGTTAAATAACATATACACATGTGACCGTTAACATCTTACACATGATGTTGAATTCAAAAGACAAAAATTAGAGGAAGAAGAGGCTAGGATAATTAGGTCGCTGAAGAGGTAGCTGCAGATAAGACAGCTGCTGAAGCTGCGACAGCTGCAGAAAATACAGCATGATGAATCTGTAGCAGAAGCACAACAATTAAACGTCAAATATGTTATTTAACGGTCACGTATGTAAGATGTCAAGGTCTATGAACGGAGAAAATTGTCAGAACTAACGTGAGTAACTTTTTTCAAAGTGAGGGACTAAAGATGAATTATTAAAAAAATCAGGGAGTAAAGTGAAAGCTCCTTACAAAGTGAGGGACTAAAGTGACATTTTAGTCAAATTTTATTAAAAATAAGAGGGAAAACCACAAGTATAAAATATACCCAGCCCAAAAAGAAACAAAATACAAAAAATCATAAATAATCCACACCAACCCACATGGTTTAGTACTCAATTTTTTTGGCCTTTATTCCCATAATTATTTTTTGTTTCTCAAGATATAGGTAAATATGTTTTCGATCTGGCGAGGTGCTATAAAAGAAATGTACTTTGAGTCTTGAATTAGTGTGAATCTCTGTTTGCTTTGAAGAGTACGTAAGAAGAGTTTTGAAATAGTCGCTTGACATGCCGCATCCAATATCTCTGGATAACTTTAGAGCCGATAATTGGCGTTGGACAAGTGATACCTCTGGTGCTTACTCTTCAAAGTTTGTTTGTTGAAACTTGAAAGAGCAAGCTAAGTGAATCTTTTTGCAACAGATTGCTGGAAAAGCAGTAGCGGCATAACAACAGCTTAAACTAACATAACAAATTTAATTAACCGCATGATCATTTAACTTGAAGATTATTGTATAGTAGTTAATTACTTGATCAAAGTGCAATTTAACTATATAGTTAGTTAATAAAAGTTAGTTAGTATTGTCAATTAGCTCTTGTCAAATTTGTTATTAGTTTTTATATATGAATCCCAATTACTTGAACCTTAAGCAAGCTCTAAAAATAGAGCTAACTCATGTAGTTTACATTTAGTTGAGTAATTCATCATTTTTCAATCACTCTCTTTGCTTCTTCGAAGAGAGAGGATCAATCTTGTTTTTCACTCTGATCTCGTTTTCTGTTACTCAATGCAACATCATTTCTCTATTTGATTATTCATTTTTCTTCTTTCCGAAACTCATTTTGACCTCATATTTTTTAATTTTTACTCTTTGATTCTTCAATTTATTATACTCTTGCGATCATTCATTTTTCTTGTGGTTGATGCTTCAATTTAAAAGTGTTGAATCTCATGAAAAAACGGATTCTAGATCATACAAGTCCCTATTTCATGAATCTTAATTAGAATCCTGGCACGACTCTGGTTACTTATGTTCTCGCTGGAAAGAGCAATCATCCTTGCTCACCAACTATGCAAATGGTGCTGAAGCCAATCAAAAAGTTGTGCGCAATTCATAGATAGATCTCTTCCAAAGCCTCTAAGGTTGTCAAACTCGTGAGTTTACCTAAATTCATGGAACTAAGGTAAACTCGATTACAAACTCAACTCGTAAACTCGTGCAAGTTTATTTATTTTAAAACTAATATGTACACAACATTCCTAACATACATAAATTTATATATTAATGAAAATTTTGAAAAAATTTTTTTTTAAAAAAAAAGTTGCTTAAGCATTGTTAATTCTATTTCTTTTATCGATTATGTTCCTGCCTTATGAGAAAATCCAAGATAGTTGTTGGCGTTCTGGCAAGTGCACCATTTCGTGACAAGTAATAAAGTGGAAGTGAGTTGTCGTTCCCAACGAGGACTAAAATCGATTAAAATAATTCTCACCTAAGTCGTAGTTACTACGTGAAATTCAAATTAAAATTAAATTGATTGGAAAATTCTTAACTAAATTAAATTGAAAAACAAAAACGCAAATAAAAAGTGGTTGTGAAAGAATTTGGGAAAGCTTGGGTACATGTTTCATTGTAGGTTCCAAAAACAATTGTTAACGAATCAATGATTTTCCTAAGTATTGAACCAATTTTGCAAAGGTAAAAGCAGCCTAATTCCTTAGGTCAACTCTGTTTCTTAGTAATTTAATCTCCCTTAATTCCTTAAGCAGAGCTTTAAATCCTAATCTTACCAATTAATGTTCAATAAAAATTATTAGAAGGTTATCCAATTCATAGACATATTCCTATACCTATGTAATTGAATTGTTTGATTAAAGGTCTAAATCCTAATTCAATATTCCTATTCAATTAGAATTACCAAATCATAAACGGATCCAAATTCATGATGAACAATAAAAAAAACATAATCAAACACAACACTTAATGGAGAAACATCAATTCATTAAACAAAAACTATGAAGGTTCCATACAAATCCACATGTTCCCAAAAAGGAGTTTAGTTACACATGATCAAAGAGGAAGAAGAAAGAAGAATAATGAAAATCATAAGAGAAGACATGGAATTACCCCAATCTCCACTCACAAAGTGCAATCCTCCACTTGCCTTCAAAAACTTCCCCAAATCTTTCTCTCTAAACTGTGTTAGCTAACTCAGATAACCTAATTAAAACCTATTTTAAAAGAGTTCCAAACAAATCCCTCCTAAATCTGAAAAGATAAGATTTAATTTATCAACAACTGACGTCGCGCGCTTTGGCGCCCGAGACCCGCGCTTGAGCGCGCCTTGACTTAATTGCCACGATTTGGAATTTTTACCCCATTTTTAAGTGACTAACCCCTTCGTGCGCTTGAGCGCGCCCTGACATGCGCTTGAGCGTACAAGTTCCTGAGAGATTTAACCTATTGCACCCCTTTTTCTGACATTCTAACCACCTGCGCTTGAGCGCACCTGGACTGCGCTTGAGCGCACGAAGCCAAAAATCACCATTTTGTTCTTATTTGCTTCAACTTCAATGTTTCAGAACTTGTTTCTTCCTCCTCTGCTCCAATTCATCAAAATATTGCTCCAAAACCTGAAATTAAGATAAAAAAAGGTACAAAATCCCAAAGGATCTCATTCCTCATCAATAATAAATAAAATCTCAATCTTTTCCTATAATTACTTGAGAAACAAGCCAAAATTACTAAGAAAGAGAGTAAATTATCATTTAAAAACATCATATTTTGAGCTCCAATCATTCCCCCAAACTTAGCATTTTGCATGTCTCAGGCAAAAGTAAAACATAAATTCACAGCATAAGATTCTCCCCCCCCCCCCAAGATATAGCAACCTAACCATAACTTCCAACTCATCTACCCAAGATACTTCTCTTCACTAGCAAATCATCTCAATGAAAACCAGTTGAAAAACAAACTCAAAGTGAGCAAAAGATTAGTGATCACACAACCTCTCAACATCTCTCATGTGTATGGGTAATATTTATTAATTCACTCCAGGTTGAACAATGAAATTATGTTACCATAAGCTTGACTATAGATCTATATCTCCACTGAATTTATCGACAACATGCACAAATCATAAGGTCTTTATTTGGTTGTAATGGGGCCATGGCTAAAAGTGATAGGTGGGATAAAGAATAAAAGGATAAACAAAGGGCTTAATCAATGAAATCACAACACTTCCCTTTTAAATTATGAAATGAGCAAAAATATTACACAATCACAACTCAATTCACTTAATTTTTCCTTTTTCTATTTCTATTCTCTTCTTCTTTTCAATTTTTCCTAAGCACATTTGTTGCTCTCTCTTTTTTTTTCTTTTAAGAAGAGAAATAGAAACACCAATTTTTAGCACTTACACTTTCACCATTTTTTCTAACATTCCACTTAATTGCTCATTCACAATTTCAAAGGTACTTCTCAAAATATTCAATTCATGTAGGGTACCAAAGAAAATCATTAAATCTCAAAGTTCAAAATGGGCAACTAAGGGATCATTATGTCTCAAAAATTGTTGAAGGCTACAAAAACACCAACCTAAATGCCTTAATCATGTTCATGCATGCAATCAATTGTCAATTTTGAAAAGGTCACAAGTCAAGTTCTAGAACAAACAATCAAAGCGAACAACACTCATGAAAGAAATAGGAGTTTCATCACAATAATCATTAAGCATTACTCTTTTAAGTGTATAGGCTCAAAATCTCACTGGTTAAGGACAATTCACTAATCAATCATTCACAACAAGTTTGCCAAACAACTAATTTTCAAAAATTTTCAAAGCTAAATCCAATTAGTATCTGGATAAAACAAGTCGGAAATCACAATCAAGCATTTACACCTATCAAGGGAACAAATCCAACACCTAGAATTAGTGCCTACTCATGCCAGGACACAAACCAACACAAAGGCAGGGGACAAATCAAGTTCAGAAAAAATTTTATTTTGTTACCCTCCCCCAAACTTAGAATGTGGCTTGTCCTCAAGCAAACAAATCTATCCTAAAATATAAAATAAAAATCAAAAACAAAGGAACATGGAAACTTCCCTCTCATGCAATCAGTTCCTGTAAAGCACATGGGAGAACTCTCCCCCAAACTTATTCACCTGCATAACAAATAACCTCAAGATGCCAGAGGCACCACAAATATCACAGGTAAAAAGTATAATAATAATAACCAAAATCATAAGAGAAACAAAACCATAAAGCAACTACAAATGTTTGTGGTACAAGTCTGTAGGTATCAAAGTACGAAGTTGCAACATAGTTAAGCAATAACCATCCATAGATCACCACCTAATCACTACCCATGCAAATAACAACTACCGAACCCAGCATCAACACCCCCAAACTACATAGCAGCACCTTCATCCTGCACATCATCTGAGGAAGAAGAGTTACTCAGCATATGTAACTCCTCCTCAGTATATGGAGGAAGAGAGAAAGGAATAGCCATCTGCTCCCCCATCGCTCTCAGCTGAGCATCCCGAGCCTGGTTCCTCTGCATCTCCATCTGGAAGTACTGAGTATGCCTGCTCTGACGACGCAACAGCCGCGCCATCATCCGAGTCATATCCGCCATCACCCCCTCCTGGGGTACAGGAACTGCAGGGGCAGCAGGGTCAGCAACCTGTGGAGCAGCAGCCGGCTCTCCTTGGCCTTCTTCTTCATGAGCTATCTTCTCATATTTTGCTAGATGTTTGCGAGTGAGCTGGGCCGAACACCTCAGATCGTGCAAATCATCACCAAAAACACGCCCGCATCATTACACAACTTGGTGATCAACCAAGGCAACCCAAAAGTACCCGGTTTGGACTCCCGGGCTAGGTGAAAAAGATACTCAGACATCAACCACGCTGCATCCACCTGCATCTCATCAAATATCCCAAAGACAATGCGCAGAATGGAAGGCTTACACTCGAACTCATGGGATTGTGGCTGTTTTTCTTTTTCCTTTTCCTGAGGTGCAATTGGATTCTGCTTTTGTTGCACTTCAGGAATAGGCTCCTCTGGTTTCTGTTCCTTCTCCTTTTCAGCCTCAATTACCGCATCATCACTCTTTTTCCGTGGCTCTTCAAGAGACTTGCCCCGGATGGCCTCTCTGACATTTGCTTGGAAAGCTGACCCATCTGAATCTCCAAATTGCGAATACTAGCTCCTTGATTTTTTAACCCCGCTCTGGTCTCCTCTTCTAAGTTACTTATTGTATTAGTAACCTTTTCAAGAGTTGCTTCCCATGGTGCCATCTTCTGTTCTTGTTGTGGAGGCTGTGGTGGCTGAAGTGTTGGACTGCGCCAGGAGAAGGCAGGATGATTTCTATACCCTGGATTGTAAGTATTAGAGTAGGGATTATTCCTCTGACCTCCTCCTATGAAATTAGCCTCTTCACTTGTGCCAAACTCAAAAGAACAGTCTCCATTTTGATGATTACCCTTGCAGAAATTACAGGAAAGCACTACCTCAGAAGAACCCATCTGAACCTGGTTTAATTTATGAGTCAATGCAACTATTTGCTGCTGCATCTCCTTATTCTGGGCGAACAAAGCTTGCACATTTTCAGGTTCCAGATCAGTCTTCTTCATGATACGCTTCCTAACAGTGGCACGACTGTTGTAGTGAGCCATCTTTTCAAACAACTGCCTAGCCTCTTCAGCGGTCTTGCTCTCTAATGAACCTTGTTTTGCACAGTCGACCAAATGCTGATTGGAGAGACTCAACCCATCATAGAATGTCCTCATTTGCATCCATTCAGGCATAGAGTGATTGGGGCACTTCTTCAACATCTGCTTGTACCTTTCTCACGCCTCATGTAGAGATTCTCCATCTTGCTGAGCGAAAGCGTTGATTTCTTGCCTAAGCTGAGCTTGTCTGGAAGGTGGGAAGTATTTGTCCACGAACATCTTAGCCAAGTCCTCCCAAACAGTGATGCTCCCTTGTGGTTGTGCACGGAGCCATTGAAGTGCCTTTCCCCTTAATGAGAGAGGGAAAAGCCTCAACCTTATTGCTTCATCACTTGCACCTTGAATCTTGAAGAAGTCCAGGTAACTCAAGAACATAGCAATATGATCACTCGGATCCTCTTCTGGGGCACCGCTAAATTGATTTTGTTGCAGCATGTTCAGATATGCCCCCTTGATGTCAAAATTTGAGGCAGTGACAGCAGGTCGTACTATGCTAGTACCAATTAAGGTCGGGTCGACTAAGGCATAATCAGCCAAGGTACGCCTTTCAGGCTCGCGCTTTTCCGCCATTATTCTTGCTTGCCTCCTTCTCTCTTTTTGTGCTTGTTTCCTTAGCTGCTTCGCTGTCAACTCGATCTCAGGATCGAATTGAAGGCTGCTGTAATCACCTGCAGAACTCAAGTGCATATACCAATCTCGGCAAAGAAGGTTAAAAGCACCTGTTGAGTAAATAGAGACAATTAAGAATAAACAGCTAGAGTAAAATTCCACTAAGTAACTACTAAAAGTACCGAAAAATTATTAAAATCTAATTTTAAGTCCCCAGCAACGACGCCAAAAACTTGTTGGCGTTCTGGCAAGTGCACCAGTTCGTGACAAGTAATAAAGTGGAAGTGGGTTGTCGTTCCCGACGAGGACTAAAATCGATTAAAATAATTCTCACCTAAGTCGTAGTTACTACGTGAAATTCAAATTAAAATTAAATTGATTGGAAAATTCTTAACTAAATTAAATTGAAAAACAAAAACGCAAATAAAAAGTGGTTGTGAAAGAATTTGGGAAAGCTTGGGTACATGTTTCATTGTAGGTTCCAAAAGCAATTGTTAACGAATCAATGATTTTCCTAAGTATTGAACCAATTTTGCAAAGGTAAAAGCAGCCTAATTCCTTAGGTCAACCCTGTTTCTTAGTAATTTAATCTCCCTTAATTCCTTAAGCAGAGCTTTAAATCCTAATCTTACCAATTAATGTTCAATCAAAATTATTAGAAGGTTATCCAATTCATAGACATATTCCTATACCTATGTAATTGAATTGTTTGATTAAAGGTCTAAATCCTAATTCAATATTCCTATTCAATTAGAATTACCAAATCATAAACGGATCCAAATTCATGATGAACAATAAAAAAAACATAAACAAACACAATACTTAATGGAAAAACATCAATTCAGTAAACAAAAACTATGAAGGTTCCATACAAATCCACATGTTCCCAAAAAGGAGTTTAGTTACACATGATCAAAGAGGAAGAAGAAAGACGAATAATGAAAATCATAAGAGAAAACATGGAATTACCCCAATCTCCACTCACAAAGTGCAATCCTCCACTTGCCTTCAAAAACTTCCCCAAATCTTTCTCTCTAAACTGTGTTAACTAACTCAAATAACCTAATTAAAACCTATTTTAAAAGAGTTCCAAACAAATCCCTTCTAAATCTGAAAAGATAAGATTTAATTTATCAACAACTGACATCGCGCGCTTGGGCGCACGAGACCCGCGCTTGAGCGCGCCTTGACTTAATTGCCACGATTTGGAATTTTTACCCCATTTTTAAGTAACTGACCCCTTCGTGCGCTTGAGCGCGCCCTGACATGCGCTTGAGCGTACAAGTTCCTGAGAGATTTAACCATTTGCACCCCTTTTTCTGACATTCTAACCACCTGCGCTTGAGCGCACCTGGACTGCGCTTGAGCGCACCTGGACTGCGCTTGAGCGCACGAAGCCAAAAATCACCATTTTGTCCTTCTTTGCTTCAACTTCAATGTTTCAGAACTTGTTTCTTCCTCCTCTGCTCCAATTCATCAAAATGTTGCTCCAAAACCTGAAATTAAGATCAAAAAGGTACAAAATCCCAAAGGATCTCATTCCTCATCAATAATAAATAAAATCTCAATCTTTTCCTACAATTACTTGAGAAACAAGCCAAAATTACTAAGAAAGAGAGTAAATTATCATTTAAAAACATCATATTTTGAGCTCCAATCAATAGCAACATAATTGATAAAAAAAAAAATAGAACTAACAAGTGAGCTTATACAACATTACAAGGTGCTAGAAATCACTTCCCCTTTCCATGCATACAAGCTTCTAGCATGTTAACTATATATTGCGGGGGCTCCACCAAAATATTGTTTAGTAGCTCGATTTGGTCATCCTGAGGACTATCCACACATTTGCTTTCAAAGTTATTCTAGGGACTAAGGTGACAAACGCTAGTCATACTTAAGAATCAAAGTAAAATTTCTTTAATGTTTAGGGCTAAAGTAAAAGCAAGATACAATGTTAAAGACATAAATGAGAATTTAGTGAATTTCGCTGCACCAAAATGATGTCATTTTGAGGGCAGGGCCGACTCTAGGGGTAGGTTCAAGGGATGACTGCCTAGGGCCTGGGGTTAAAAGGGGGCAAAAAAATAAAAAAATTATTATCTATTTTGTGATTAAAAATTTTTAATAGCTAAAAATAATTGAATAAGAAAATAAAATATATTCTAAAATGTTATAATTTGAATGTGTTATTATATTTGTTCAAATTTTGAAAAGTTTACATTATTTTTTTTATATATTGAGAATTCTCATATTTATTTCACTCTTACAATTTTTATGACTCTGATCTCTAATTTTTTTTTATCAAATTTTAGCTTAAAAATTTCACATACTTAACTTTTTTTTAATACATCAGGGGCCTCATATTTTTTACTTCACCCGGGACCCAGAAAATGTTAGGACCGGCCCTGTTTGAGGGGGCAACGATTAGTGTTGGATTACGATCAATGCCTTCAAACGATGGGTACCGTTAAGGATTAATTTGATAAATGTTAGTCAAAATCAAGGATCAAATTGAAATTTATCTTATATTAGGAACAAAAGTGAAAGCAACTCACAAAATATGATGATAATAATAATTTAATAAAAAATTTCCTTCTAAGTTAACTTATGACAGTTTACGATTTCAGACATTCCCATTTATACTAATTTCCCGTTCACTTGTCTTTTGAACAGTTATTTTTAGTAAGATCATTGGTTGATACAGCAACCAATCCCTACTTAATTGATTTCATCATATATAATGGTATATATGATGATAACTTTCAACCCAATAGACGAATTTGTGTCAAACACATCTTCTACAAGAAAATTGGCAACACTTTCGATTCGTCCCTTTCATGCAATTAGCACATTGCTTTATTTAGGTCCAAGCAAATTCAATTCATCAATTTCTTAAGTTACATGTTAAAGATTGCAATATTAAATAATTCAACCATCCCTCTCATGGTTATCAATAATTGTTTTGAAATTCAGTATACTAACAAAAGGACATCAATGTTAAAATAAAGCCACCTAACCTATCATCGTAGTGTTATGGCCCCTTATCCAACCTTTCAATTCTATCTTTAAAAGACACTACTATTAAAGTATACGTATCATTTAGTTATTATGACTCACTTTTGATCGATCTTTAATTAATTGATTCCGTTGTAAAGTGAATGGATTATGTGGCTCTAGAACATATGTGTGTGGTGGCATTGCTGGAACAAAAAGGATACTTTGTGGTCGAGCTAATGGTCTTCATACAGAAGGTAAAATTAAAATTTGTTTTATATATATGTTTTATTCTTATAGAGATCAAATGAAATTGCAACTTGTACCAGCCTACCACGATTCTTTAGTCATACGTACATATATGGATGCGGGGTGTTAGGTAAACAGAAATAAATGTTTCATGAATGCTTTATACTATTGAACTCATGTCTTGCACACGCGCACACTTTTTACCTATCTGACTTTTGCATATATATATATATATATATATATATATATAGAGAGAGAGACACACACACGCTCCTGAGTGGAGGAAGAAATTTTGTTTAGCTACGGACCAAAAAATTTAAAATAACAAGGTGTTTTGAATCATTTTAAGGCTCTAAGTGCAGATTAACTTGAAAAGGCCCGGAAGAAGACTTGATCTACGGATAAGTCGCGAGACTTATTCGTGAAGTAAATCTCCAGAAGATAAGCAATTCAATATTAAAGATTAATTGCAGATTATCACCGGATTATCCGAAGTTATAAAAGATTATTGATTATCTTTTTAGAAGATAAGATAATTAATACGAAGATTCCTCTTAGATACATAAGACTTATCAAGAGAATGTATCAAACCATGGAGCAATCTTGGTCCTATAAATACCAGCCTCATGTAAGGGGTTGAGGCATCACTCATCATCATACACAACGTATAATACAAGGTATACACAATTCATCAGTATACACACACTCCCAAAGAGCATTATCAACATTCTTCAGAGAGCAAAGTAGTAGATCCTACTCCACCACGAAGGATCATCGACCATATGAAGCTCATTGCCTAAGTAGTGAGCCTTTCCATCCTTGAAGGAGTTCCTTGACCTCATAGGTCTCCCTATGAGTAGGGGGCATATCGCTAGCTACTCCACCTGATGCACTTTGACTTCGAGTTCTTGCTTAATGGTGAGCACATGTACCACGTGAACTTGTTATGGATCCAAAAAATTTCAACAGCGAAGACAAAAATAATATTCAAATATAAATACTTAAGTAGTGGGGCCAAATATATCCAACAATAATATTCAAATATAAATTCAAAAATGAGTGTTTCCTAATGAAAGTTGATTTTGAAAAAGCCTATAATTTTGTCGACTAGTCATTTCTGGAGTACCTGATGGTTAATTAGATTTGGATTTTGTCCTCAATTTATTTGTTGGATCTGTGCTTGTATTTGTTGTGGTTATCTATCAATTTTGGTCAATGGTAGCCCGATGGAAGAAATTCATATCAAGCATGTTCTTAAGTAAGGCGACGATCCTTTGGCGTTGTTTCTCTTTCTGCTAGTTGTTGAGGGTTGAATGGGTTGATGAAGGAGGTTGTATCGTTGGGTATTTTTTCACCATATTTGGTTGGGTCTCCAGAAACTAAAGAGATGGAAAATGGAATTGAATAATATGATCCAAGTTTAATCAAGAGTGGAGGGTGATGTAAGGATATGGATTGAGAAAAGAATGAGAATCTGGATTGGGAAATGAATGAAAAGAGAAATCCAATGATTGGATCTAATGAAAAGAAATCTAGATTGAGAATTGAAAAGGATAGAATCCAGAGAATGGATTCAGATGGAAATGGGATCCAGTAATTAGATAATCTTGAGAGAAGTGCATGCATTCATATGCATACATTGGAGTTGAGCATGCATCATACACACATGAATGAATTATGATTGTGATTGCTTGGGATTGCTATACTTGTTATGAATTATGGTGTGTTTATGCTGCTCGAATTTTGTTTCTTATTCTTTGTAGAAATGACTCACTCCCTGTATTCCACATTTTTAGGTTACGATAGTTGAAACCACATGAGTCAGTGATGGAACCAACAGAGAAAGGAAAGAAATAACTGTGTAATATTAGTGCATTTGAAGCAGATGTAACCCCAAATTTTAGTTGTAACTTTGTAAAACTTGATGTTGATTTAAATAAAAGTTCAAAAAATTTTCAGGGTTTCATTTTTTTTAAAAAAAATACATATTAATTAAGATAGGGTGTTACACAAGGGGCTGAGGAATCCAATACACATCTAATAGTTCAACATTATACGCAACGTATAGCACAAGAAACACATGGTATACAAACACTCGCATAGAGCATCATCAACACGCTACAAAGAACAATCCAACAATAGGAGAATCACACTCTTGATGCCTAGAAGAAGGTGGCAGTTGTGCTGAACCCCACCATGAAGGTTCACCAGCCATACAGGCCTCCCTAAGAGTAGGAGGCATATCCCATGCTACTCTCAGGGACAACACTGATCTGTCTCGTTCTCCACTTGATGCACTGTTTATGCGTGCCTGATAGAACTATGTAGTCTTGATCCCCATAACCTAGTTCGAACGGGGACGTAGGACCGAGAGTTCACTCTTGTCAGACTAAAAATCCTTATAAGGACATTTGTCCTTAACAAGGGACCTCTGTCTGATCTAGACAAAACAATGTTGAACATAACTTTCAACAACAATTGGATTGTGAACATGCAATTGTTCATGATAACATCAATCAAATCATTATCCTTTACAGGTGCAATCTTCTCCACCTTGTCAATATCATCAATAGTTTGGTTTTCCATGAATACCACACCACGGCTTCTGACTAGCTTATTCTCAACAGGATCATACAACCTATAGCCAAACTCGTCCTGACCATAACCAATGAAAATGCACTGTCTCGTCTTCTTATCTAACTTGGATCTTTCATCCTTTGGAACATTCACAAAGGCCTTGCATCCAAACACTCGCAAGGGATCATAGGCCACATCCTTTACAAAACCAAATCTTGTATGGAACTTCACTTTTCAAAGCAGCTGCAGGATTAAGATTGATAACATGTACTGCCGTGTACAATGCCTCACCCAAGTAATGCTTAGGCAATTTTGCATCCGAGAGCATACATCTAACTCTCTCAATCAAAGTCTCATTCATCCTTTCCTGCTAAACTATTCAATTGAGGAGTCTTAGGAGCAGTCCTCTTGTGCGCGATACCATGTTGCTTGGAATCAGTATCAAAAGGTCGACAATACACACCACCATTGGCAATAAGAATGCATTTCAACTTCTTGCTTGATTGCCTCTCAATTAAAGCTTGAAAATGTTTAAACTTCTCAAGAACTTGGTCTTTGGTCTTCAAAGAATAAACCCAAAGCTTTCTGGAACAATCATCAATAAACGTTGCAAAATAAAGTGCACCACCAACAGACTTTACCTTTAAAGGGCCACAAATGTTAAAATGCACCAGTTCAAGTAACTTTGATATTCTAGAATGAGAATGCTTCTTGAAGCATACTTTGTTCTTCTTGTCAGCCATGCAATGAGAACACCTCTCCAACTCTTCAAACTTCAATCCTGGAAGCACATCCTTCTTAGCAAGACAATTCAACCCTTTTTCACAGATATGACTAAGTCTTCGGTACCACAAACTCGATGCCTCCATATCCACTGCATTGACACAATTGCTAGTAACCAAAGCTTTAGTCTAATACAACTTGGAAATTGATCTCTATCCTCAAGCCACAACCAAATTACCTTTACTGAGCTTCCACTTTCTTGAGCCAAAATGGTTGTCATAACCATCATCACCCAAGCATCTAAATAGAAATCAAATTAAAGCGGACATCAGGAGCATGTTTAACCCCTCTAAGCAACAATTTTATTCCTAGGTTGGTTGCAACAAAATGTGACCAATCCCAATGACCTTAGTCACACTGCCATTACCCATCTTCAACGCTCCAAAGTCACCTGTTTAGAAGATGTGACGAATTCCTTCCTTGGTGTAACATGTAATGTAGCACCACTATCAATTATTCAAGCGCTTTCGTCTGATACAAGATTAACGGAATCATAATCACGAAGAATGGCAAGATCATCATTAGTATCACTGGTAGCAACTGACACACGACCATCGCCATCTTTTTCTAGTGCTTTGCCTTTCTTCTCTTTGATCTCCTTTTTTCACAAGAAGTATTTCTTCTTTATGTCCCCCGTTTTGTGACAATAATGATACTCCAAATTCTTGTATCTACCCTTGGAGTTACTGTAACACCCCGATTTAGAAACTTGAAAATATTCTTTTTAAATCATTCATGAAAATACGGGCAATTTTTTTTCATTGATGACGTGGACATGTGTTCACTCTGGTAAATGCATTATCTTTAAAAACGTTTTCTTTATATGGTTAATTCATTCATGTCCCACATCATCCATCAAGTTCCAAATCGAAACGCTACCGATATCGCGCTTTGAAAGCTGATCCACTAGAGATTAGACCATCAAGCTCCTGTCTCAATTACAAAATTAAAAAGTCAATGTTTCAATACGGGAATTACATGGTAGCCAGACAGAGTCATCAAAGTTGATCCAGATTAAAATACAAAGCCAGATTGATACATACATAACATAGACTGAAGATAACGAATGACTCCCATTGCTGAAATTTGTTGTTGGCGTCTCCTCTGAAGAGAATCCTTTACTCACGTCCCTCCTTGTTCGTGGATCCACCATCTAATTGTCGACAAAGGACCGATACAAAAATACAACCAAGAAACACAGAGAGAGTCAGCTTTTCCGGGCGAATAGGCCGACGGTGTGGAATAACAGTAGACAACATATCAAGATAAAATAAAACGACATGCACATCAAGTACATAAGCATATTATTATCATCATCACATTTGATCACTTCCATTGATACCATTTATCATCTCCATTTTTCTCTTATTGACATTCCAAACCTCAATCTCAAGTCTTTCCTTCATCTGTATTTCCTTTCATCTTCACGCCCACAAGCTAGGCTCTCTTCTTGCCATAACACTTTCACAACTCTGTTCTCTTTATTAAGCATTTTGTCTTTATCATATTAGTAAACCTTTCTTATTAAGTCTTATTGAAGCGCATCCATCGATGACAGGGAAATTAAGGAAACATCATCAAGGAGTTGGTTAGCAAACATACATCTCCTCCAATCTTCCCGAACCTAAACGAAAGCAAACGGGACGTACAGAAACCTTAACTCACGCAAGTCGAACAGCCGAGAAATCACCGTTCATCAAAGCCGCAACCGTACGGGCCGACCATCATCAAAATCAATATCTTATTTTACGCGATACCGCAAGGGCCCAACACCATCCGACTGCCCGCCTTGTTCAGGTTCCCTCTCACCGTTTCAAATTTGATCAAGGGGGCGACAGTACTTTTCTAGTTAGTTGAGCAGAACACACTACGATCCCTTGGGTCTTAAAGTCCCGATCACATATAGACTAGTTCCGCCTAGAAAAGTACTATAGGTTACTTGACGAGTCACCGTCATCACCTCCCCTATCACAATCGCTCACCTGAGTATCTGCAGATAAATAGGGTATCTTCCTCTCCACTATTTCACACTCAACTCACAATGTGACGCTCTCAAAACATAACTTTATTTATATTAAAATAAATTATATTTATTGAGCGTTTGTAAATCATATAGTAATTTCATGGAAAACTTTTTCTTTTTATACAACAAAGTTTCACATCAAAACCCTTGACTTGAAAATATATTTATTTCAAAATAAACGGTTGAGTACCTGTTGTGTACTTTCAGCGGAAACGATTTTCAAAACGATTAGCGTGGTTGCAATTAAAACAATTTTAAGGATCATAATAACCATGCAACCATAGCCCATATATATAAAACCCAGGTACCCAAGTAACAGAGATAAAAGTCGAGGTAGCGAAGTATAAGGATACAGACCAGCAAATATGAAATAACAACTCTCATAGACCCTTTCAAACTATATACAATATAACACAAGTCAAAATAAAAGAGTCTTCGAGAGCTGAGCTATGATCCACCCCACGCTGACGCCTGATCCCTGGTCCTCCAAAAGCTGAACACTACATCCTACCATGGTCCCCATACTGCACATACTAAGAGAGAGTCACCACATCACTGGCTGTCAGGAGCTGCCCCCTCCACGTCCTCTACGGGGTCCTCCTCCTCCTCTTCATCCGGCACCACAGGTATAGCAGTGCGACGCACTGGCTCAGGTAAGGGTGCAAAACGTACCCTGGTGGTCGGACCAGGACGAGGAGTGGCCGTGGCAGTAGCCTCATCAGAAGTAGAGGGACGAGTACGGGTAGCAGGGCGTCTGACGTGTAAGTTATAAAAACGACGGCCAGGACGAGGGGGTGGAGAACCAAAACGATAAGTATAAGCCGGGGGAATGTGCAGTATGTAGATCATGGGGATGCGAAGTCTACGAGATCGCACTCGAGCGAGGGGGTTAGGGTGACGAAAGATCACGTCAACCTACCCTCGAAAACAGCCCTGTGCTCCTCGTAGTCCCACACTCCTCTACGGAGTGGGCGTAACTCCACGAACATCATGTAACGAGCCATCACCTACAAGGGCATAGGGAGTCAGCATGTACTAACACATAATCAAATAGACAGGGTAATACGTAAATAGTTGAGTCATTATTTAACAATAATCATTAATTCCTTTACTAATCAATTATCATTTACCATTAATCAATTAACAATTAATTACACATGTTAAACATTAACACCAAGACTTAATCATAAATAGTCAATAACACGTGCAGTCACAATGTATCTCATCTTATCAGTGCATGATTGTTGGCCAACTACAACAGATAGGCTTCCGTGGCACCTTTAAAAACAAACATGCCCGGTACCCATACTGAGTACCTCATCGAACTCGGCCCGCAAATAAATCAACATCTCTATAGCTCTTAGAAATGTTGCCGACGTATCCCGTAGAATTACGCCTCATCGAGTCCGACATCAAATGACATGCCCACACGCACGTGTGTATTTCCGGAAAACAGAAGGTGCAACCCCGGTCACCGACACTCCCCCGTGAACTCTTTAGAGCAGACACTCATGTCTCTCGAGTTCCACCAAAAGGGATATGCCCACGCCTCTCGGACGTGTCTCCACCAATGTGGGAATCCAGATGATGCAAATGCTATGCATGATTTCATCAAATCAATAATGCCCAGTGTAATTTAAGTTGTTTGAGGTTTGGACTTGGCATAGTTGAACTTTATTTTCCATTAAACTTACTTCAATCCAATTCAGTTTCAACCTTTAATTGGTTCTCACACCTTGATAATCAATTAAATAGTTAAATTCTGATCATTATTGCAAAAATTCAGTCAATAATCGATTAAGGGAATCCGTTAATCGATTATCCCTTTGTACATTTCAAACTGATAAGAATTTCAACGTGTTAATCGATTAACGGATCGTGTTAATCGATTAAATAGTGCAGAAAAACACTGCTGAACTGGTTTTTATGTATCAAACTCATGCCAATCCAATTTTAACCAAAACTAACCTCCAAACCAACTTAAATACAGTATATTAAACTTGTTCATAGCATCAATTACATTAAATAACATCAACATCACAGAATCATCATGTTTTTCCCCAATTTTAACCTAAAACACAACTTAACATATCAAATCCTTAACCACTCAATTTCAGATCAAATTGAAGGTTCATTTAGCTTTAGATACCATCATCTAACATGTTCCAATTCTGGTTTTTGGTCAAATTGGCCTCCAAGCCATTGTCCTCTAACCTAGTTCCCTTTGAACCTCATGGTGGTTCAACCTATACTCAATTCAATACCACAATCTATTCTAGCATTAGTAAAGCTTCTCCCTTACCTCAATGAAGCTTTTTGGATGCAAGGTCAGCAAAGAAACTCACAGAATCACCAAGCCACAAATGCTCTGTTTTCGGTTTCAAGACAGGTTCAGCAGAGCAAGTTCGGGTAATGATTCGACGAACCAAACGTGCATAAAAACGAGTAAACTTGGTTAATATAGAAACTAGACCTTGCCAACTTTAATTAGAAACCGAAATGACACGATTTGGAGTCCTATACATACCAAAATCGAAGCCCCAAACTTAGCTCCTCACAACTGAAACTACAAACTTCAGTTTCTTGGACCCGACTTTAAACGATTCGTTCTCCTTGTACGAGCCACCAAAATACACGATTCTTGTCTTAAATTAAAGGTCTTGTGACAAGCTTGAAGAAGGTATCAAGCTCATCAATTGTGTTTAAGTGAGGGTGAAGAACGAAGGCTATGAACAGAGGGTGCTCAAAATCGAAATTGACAGAGTTTCCCCAAGGTTCCAATAATTTCTTCACAATTCCTTCACTCCCAAGTCCTATTTATAGAGCAAATCGGTTTACATGCATGCCTACACGTGTTTTCCACCATCTCCAGTTGGTGCTATGTGTAAATTTTTGGATTAATCAACTTGTTGAGTCAATAAACGCACTATCTTCAACCTCTGCACTATCGTTAATCGATTAACGGTCGGGTTAATCGATTAACACGACCAAATTTTCAAAAATTATTATTTTATTTACTTTCCCTCCAACTATCTTTCCACTATTGACTCCTAGGTCCTTCCCAAGGACTAAACTGCAAAAATCCTTATTTTTAAAGTCCAAATTATTTTCTCTTATTTTTCCTTGAATTATCCTTTTAATATAACCATAATTTAATAAACAAAGCTAATTAATTCCATATAATTAATTTTGTTTAACTGTTTTTTTTATTTATTTATTTGGGAAACAAAAATCGGGGTATTACACACAGCATTATTTTATGTCTTTTAATGTTTTATCAATGTTTTATTAATATCTGATTAGCCTTAAGGTTCGAACGAATCACCCTTGTCCATCCCTTCGGTGATCCTCGGCCTCTAAATAACAATCTTTCACAACAATTCTTTCACAACGTCTTTTTCCATAAACACTTGCTCATCAACCAAGGGCTCAGAACCACGGGGTACAGCTCACGTGGCCAGCACAAACTCAACCTCTAAATATGAAATATTTTGATTTATCCTTAAATATACTCATAATACCATCAAACAAAAAAATACAGAAAAGTTCAATTTTGATTTCACTCTAATTAATCATAATAAACATAATAATGGTATTTAAAAATGTGTTAATTCATCTGTCAGCTAAGTAAGGAATACATCAATTTAAATATTTAATACTCATCGATTTATACATAAACAAATATAATATTAAATATAAAAAAATTCAATGTCGTCTTCATGTCCTATGAAATAGTGGATATTCTAATTTATCCTTTAATTTGCCCATAATACCATCAAAACAAAAAAGATCAAAATATTTAATTCTGGTTTACTTTTAATTCATCATAATAAAGTTGATAATCATATAAAAACTGTTAAATTATCCATGAGTAATTAATTAAGGAAGGACAAAAATTTCTCAACAACCTCATTTAAATTATTTTTTTTTAAGTATTGGATTTGATTTGAGTCTATGCCTTTTTGTATAATTATTTGTTATTATTGCTTTACTTTAAATTATTTAATATAAAAAATTTAAATATTAATAATCTGCGCATTGCACGGAGTAAGAGTTTAGTTTAAAAATATTTAGACGCTTTGGTCTCCACGAAAGAAGTGCAGAGTAACGTGACCAATAAAAAGCTTGTAACCCTAAATACTATTCTCACCAAACAAACCTTAAGCCAAACCCATGCTGGTCCATCACCCCGTATAATAATTGCCCACGAACGTTAGTGGAAAAACGCAGGTTGCATATTCTATTGTCGCCCCTATAATTGCTAGTGTTACCTTCAAACTTATCATACGTCACTGAAATTGGAGAAATCCCCTCCATAAATTTCCAAGTAGTGCTAGGAGTATTTATATTTCTCAAATTCAACAACTTTTCTTGCAATAAATCGAACGGTCATGCTGACCAGTGCTCTGAACTCTGGTTAACAACTTTTTCATGATTCTTGATGTAATAAATGTTAGAAGTCTACTGTTCATTCTCTCATATGTGATTTAAATATTTTCTCTCATAATATTCGTTGAATTGCTTTTTTTAATTAAGTATCAATTAGTTTTAAAATGAAATCTTAACATGATATTATAATTTGATCTTTTTGATGAACTCGATCGCAGATGTCCAATCTTACAAATTTCAAGTTCTAAATATCCAATCTTAGGGTGTGTTGAATTTTTTTTCTTTGAATTGTAAGAGTGTGTTGAGTTAAGTCCTAAATAAGATGGAAATATGATTTATTTGGTCAATAACTATAAGGCAAATGTTAACAAGTGTTTTAAGGACATTTGTTAAGAAGTTAAATATGATGAAAATGCATAAAAAAGTGTGGTTTTTTGTATTCCTGGGATATGGAAGAATATTCACTTATGATTTCTTTTTCGATACTAGTAACACTTGTTAGCAAAACTACCCTAATTATAAAAGCTTAAGCATCCCTTATCCTAGTCAACACAATTGATATGAGGGCTACAGTCCAACTTCTCTTCTCTCTAGTTGTCATGGGTTAATAAATGTCCTTTTTTTATGGGTCAAAAGTAATCATTTGTCTGATCTGACATGTTTCATTTTAGAAGAGGCACGTTAGAAGTTTCACATTGTCTGTCCCATTTTTTCATATATTATTTAAATACTTTTAAGTTATTACTCTCATCAACAACTAATTTTGAGATGAAACCTTAATAATAAGGTAACATTTTTCAATGTTAAAAACCATTTTAAGTTACTTAACTAATATTCTTTGAATATTAGTTAGAATTTTCCCGAATGAAATTATTTCTATTTCTAACTTTTCAACTTCTTCTTTACCCTAAGTATCCCAAAAAACTAATCCAAAAAACCAAAAATAATTGTCTAAATAATATTTTTTTAAAGGGTCTTATTAACTAATGTCAAGATATATTAGAGAAAAATTTGTTTTGGCCATCTACATTTACAATCTCTCGTAAAGGGTCTTTTTTACTTTTTTAAACTATGTCCTGAAGACACTTGTTAATCTTTTTTTTTAATTCCCACCCCGCGCAACAACAAAGTAACAAAGATATATATATATATATATATATATATATATATATATATATATATATATATATGTATATGTGTGTGTAAAGAGGTTCAGTCCACCAATAAAACCTTGAGAGAAGGAAGGAAAAATAGAAAGGAAGGAAGAAAGAAAGAAAATGGCTGAAGAATGTGCAAGGAACTCAGTTGCAACATCTTCCACTACCCCATTTAACTGGTGGTATATCCATGCGAATTCTGTTCCTCCATGGAACAATATTAATAACGCATGGAACAACCAAACAAACCCTAACTCCTCCTCTTCTTGTGAGGAGGATATATCTGTTTCTACATCTTTCACTAATGCCTCCAACCATTCAAGCCTCACCGTTGAGTCCTCTCGCAGACTCGTTGAGCCACCAGCTGCACCTTCCTCCAACGAGTTGATGGGAGAACATGCTTCAGATAATCAACTTTGGAGTCATGTTCTATTGTAAGTTTGTATGTTACTCATAATTTTAAGTACCATAGAAAATAAAAAACTAAGTAGTAGTATTTATAAGATAGTTTGACTTTTTAAACCAAAATATTTGACGCTTTTAAGTGGGTTTCAATTACCCCTTGTACTTCTATTAATACATTCTTTTGGCTAATAAAATTTTTTTACAAAGGTAAGTGGAGATAGGAGGATATTCTTTTAGGCTAGAAAATCGTGGAAATTATTTAAGGGTGCTTTAATTTAAGGTGTGTGTAGGAGCTAATGATAGAGTTTAGGGCACTATATTTTTCTTTGTGCTCAAATAATCTTCTAGGCTTTTCCTTTAAGCAGTTATATGTTTACTACTCCAATCAACAAATTCGTCAATGTATGTGTTCAAACTATAAATCTAAGATCTCTTTTACTTGAAAACCCTTCCACGCATATATTATCCAAAATAACAAAAACCCTTTTGGAAACTACAAGGTATATTATGTTTTCCTGTTATCTTGCTTTGGTTTCTACTCATTTTCTTTTATAGGAAAATAATATAATTTTGTTCAGTTAGAGACTTAGAGTTTTCAATAAGTAGTATATCAGTTGGAAGTTACGGGACATAAATTACATACACCTGAATCTTTGACAACTATACTGTTTTCCCCTTCCTTAACTTGCTTTCTGTCAAAATTTTGCCAATCAAAAACAATTTTGTTTAGTTAGAAGTACCTTGACTAGAATAAAATGCTTAAAAAAACCTTAATTAGAATAAGAACAATGATGAATTCATACATTTGTAATTTTCTTTATTTGCAAGTAACTTTTTTAGAGTTTAATTTTATAGGGGTGTTGGATCAAATGGCGAATTGCACAACAATCAAGAAATTGGAGAGAACTTTCTGGATGCACTGTCATCTAAAAGCATGACAAGCACCATGTTTGAACCAGCTTGCGATTACTTGAAGAAACTTGATACCAATTGGGATCATCAGTATAATAGCTCAACTTCATTCAATAATTTTGATGAGAAGCACTTAAATGGGTTCAGTGATGCCATGATTGAGAATAATGAAAGGTTGACCAAGTTATCCAATCTTGTAAGCACTTGGTCTATTGCCCCACCAGACCCAGAAGTTAGTAGCAACTTTGATCCACAACCAAACAACATATGTTTGAATTCTTCTATGAATCATGACTACCCACAATCTGAACCGTGCCATTTCAAGCAACCTTTTGGAGACTCCACATCTTCATGCTCAATTGGTAGAAATTTTGGAATGCTCCCTTGCTATGATCAGGACATGAAGGTCAAGCAAGAATATCATCATGCAAGTGAAATTTTAGGAAAATCATTTAACACAAATGGATATAATACCCTTTCATCATTTGGAGACGGTGGTAAATTTTATCATGGGTTGCACAATGTTTCTCCATGCCCAAGAAATTTCTCAGATCTAATATCGTTTAACAATAGGGTAGGAAGGCCAGTTTTTGCAGTTCATGCACAAAAACCTAGCATGAAGTGCATAAATTTATCTGAATCAAAGAAGCAAGGTCTTCAGACATCTTCACCGGTGAGTTTATTACAAAAAAAAAAAAAAAAATATATGAAAAATTTTCTACACAATAATTGTATACAATAGTTGTATTATTATTTAGCATTCATATATTAAATATTATTGATAACGGTGCACTAACGGTGTAAAAAAAATTTAGATGATAACTGCACATCACCAATTATTTAATAAATTACTTTTTCCTAAAAAAATAAAAATTTCACACTCATTAAACTCAATCTGTGCTTTAGGTTTAGGTTAAATTTGCTTATAAAATTAATGCAATGTGCAGATAAGAACTAATAATGGAAAGGGAGAGGGAACAGCTCGTGAAGTAAAGAAGAAAAGATCTGAAGAATCTTCAGAAGCAACGTTGAAGAAGCCTAAGCAAGATACATCCACAGCTTCTTCTAC
Source organism: Crotalaria pallida (assembly GCA_037953625.1). Classification (NCBI taxonomy): domain Eukaryota; kingdom Viridiplantae; phylum Streptophyta; class Magnoliopsida; order Fabales; family Fabaceae; genus Crotalaria; species Crotalaria pallida. The sequence continues at coordinate 112,096,508 of CM075652.1, read as the reverse complement.
AAAGGTACATAATGAACTTATGAGTGTAAAGAAAAGAAAAGGCAGAAAGTGGGAAACCTCCTTTTTCGAAGTGCTAATAAGAAACTTCTATTTTGTTTGTTTAAAAGGTGCAGGCACCCAAAGTCAAGCTAGCTGACAAGATCACAGCCCTTCAGCAAATTGTATCTCCATTTGGAAAGGTTGCTACATATTCCACTAAATAATTTATTTTCTTTTTCTCTCCTTTATTATATATAATATTAATAATCATCAGTGCTCTACTTTTCTCACCACCTACTTCAAAAATCACAATGCTCAATTATTTTTGTTGTTGAATTTCAGACAGATACAGCATCGGTGCTGTTTGAAGCAATTGGCTACATAAAGTTTCTCCAGGAACAAGTCCAGGTGGGTATCATTATGCAACTATATATAATATACAATTATTGCCCTGGTTGCTTTCCATTTTTATTGTCAATGAAATTAGATTTCTAGGATGAGTTCCTTCTTAAAATGAATAAAAACAGGTTACGACGGAGGGATAACTCATTTTCGTCCATCTCACGAGCATCATGCACTATGATCTTTAAAATAATATTACTCTCATTTTTACATGTTGATCACATTTTATAAAACTTGTTTGTTTCTATCTATAAGTTACTATTTTATATTTTCAGGAGATATTTAATTTTTTTTTCTAAACTATCAATACTACATGAGTATTCTCATTATATTATCAATTCTTTGTAAAAAGAGTGATGCAAATAAAATAAATAAAAGCATGGTATTGATAGTTAAAAAAAAGAAACTAACTACTTACGTTAATCCATATATTTAGGTTATATATGATCTATAAATAGAAACAAATGCAATTTAATAAAAATTCCTAAATTAGAGTATCCATTTAAGTTGACAGTCGGTATAATTACTGAGCACACTAGTGTTCCATTCCATATACTTTGCTTACATAAAAAAATATTATTGTGAAATAATATATTTGTGAAATTTTCAATATAAATTAAAGGGATAAGATTTTAATGCTAAAATATTTTTTAATATTTTGAAAAATGTAATTATCATATTTAATTTGTAATATAGTTAAATATAACATATAATAAGACAAAAGAGACTATAATGGATTTTGCTAACAGATTTTTAGTATGAAAAAATTAAGATTTTCTTAATTTCATCATGAGAATAAAAAATTAAAAATAACATCTTTATATTAAAAAACTAAATTTTTAAGACTTTGAAAAATTGTAAGTGTGCATTCAAATACATTTTTACCTTTTTTAACTCTTATCCTCAATTTAATTAAACAATCCTAAACATGGAGGTTAAGCAACTTGAAGAAAAAAAAGCGTAATTATGTCGCAAGAAAAAAAAAACTTAATTATGTCACAAGTTCCAGAAGTTTGGAATACTTTTGTCAGATACCCTTATTTTTTTTTAAATGTTTGACTTCCCGAAGTTACTTCTGAGTTTGTCATATACCCTTACTACTAATTATGACCAATTTTGCTTACATGTAACATCGGAATCCTAATCAAACGCAGGAGGTTGACCATGTGGTGTCACGTGATGTCATGCAGGCGAAGACGACCTCTCTCTCTTCAATCTTTTTTTTTTTTAATTTTTTCTTTAACTAAAAATATAAAAATATTAAATTTTTTAGCGTTTTAGTTTTTAAAAACAAGATCTTCTCCCACGTGGCACCACGTGCCTAGCCTCCTGCATCTGACTAGGATTTGAATGTTACATGTCAGCAAAATTGGTCGGAATTAGTAATAGGGGTATATGACAAACTCAGAAATAACTTCGGAGAGCCAAACATTGGAAAAAAAAAATAAAGATATCTGATAAAAGTATCCCAAACTTCAAGAACTTATGACATAATTAAGAAAAAAATACAATTGAGGTTAGTTCTTCTCTCCATAAAATAAAAAGTTAGCAATAATTTTCCATTTCATATAGCTATACTTATCCTTCTAATTGTAATAGGTAAAGTAATCATATTAATTGTTGAATTTCATGTTGCTTAACTCCGTAAGCATAAGTGCACCTCCTATTCCATTAGCTTATATGTTTCTTACAGATATATGCATTCAAACATATTTTGCAGCTATTGAGTAACCCTTACTTGAAGAGTAACTCACACAAGGTAAGAAAGTTCTCTGAAATTTAGTTTCTCAATTTGTCACTCTTAATATATATATATATATATATATAGGTTTGCTAACATAGGAAAACTCATTTTTTATTTGGAGCATGTTAGCACTAAGTACCAAAATATTTGAACAAAAATAACCTTAACATTTTGTGAAAATTAGTTTTAATAATAAGGGTATTTTAATAATTTTAATTTTTAAAATTAAATCACACCCCCAAAACCTGTCTCCACTCTCTCTCTCATCGGCTAATCCTCTCTCATTCCAGTTTCAAACCCTTCAACTCTCTCTCCTAAGTTCAGAAGATGCACAACAGTACAAAGTCCCCCTCACCAAAGTATATGCAATCAAGCAATAATAAGCGAAAAACTGTTGATGTTGATATGCTTTAATTGGTCAAAATATTTGCTTTAATTGATCAAAATAATGGTATCATAAGTTACCAACTGTTGTGCTTTTAGTTCAGAAGAGAGTGGTTGGTGGTTCGGGGCTTGGGTGAGGGCGGCGATTGGTTGCTAGTGGGCGGTTGCGGGTGTTGGTGGCACACTGAAGATTTGAGGGATTGGGGGGACGGGGGCTGGCTGAAAGGCATAGAGTGTTGAAGGGTTTTGAAATTAGAAATATTAGAAATATATTGAAGAGGATAAGTGAGGGTGAGGGTGGGTTCGGGGGGCTGGGATTTTTTTTTTTAATTTCAGAAAATAAATTTATTAAAATACCCTTGTTAATAAAACTAACATCCATAAAATATTAAGGTTATTTTTGTCCAAATATTTTGGTATTTAATGCTAACATTCTCCAACTAAAAAATGAGTTTCCCTATGTTAGCAAACCCCATATATATATATATATATATATATATATATATATATATAAGAGATATATAATTAACCCATTGCAAAATGGCTTTCCTCGAACTGAATTCAGGATCCATGGGGAAATTTGGATAGGAAAGACAAGGAGGACACAAAGCAAGACCTGAGGAGCAAAGGTCTTTGTCTGGTTCCTACTTCATGTACCCCTCTAGTTTACAGAGAGAATAGTGGGCCAGATTACTGGACACCAGCATACAGAGGATGTTTGTACAGGTGAAAAATTTCATGGCAAACATAATGTGATAAATGTAATGCACGTACTTCGCTCCAATGTTGGAAATTTACATGGTCCCTGGCCTGAATAAAACATAAATCTTTGTAAAATTATCAGTAATGACTTGGTGCAATGCATGGATTTTACTCGCTATCTATTCAAACATATTCAGCTTACACTAATTTTGTCAATAGTTTTTGTTTCATTTATATTTTAATCTTTAATTAAAAGATTCTTTTATTTAGAAATAACAAAAGTTTTAGTTTTTGGTGGGTATACCAAGGGTTCCTCCTAACAAGAAAACGTTGGAAAACTTTAATAATATACTTTAAACATGAAATCAATCATCAAAAACTAAATCATTTATGTCATATTATTGAGAGAATAAAAAGGAAGAAGAGTACCTGAATTTATTGAAAAGATTAAGATATTCAATACTTTGAATGTTCCTGAAATTTCAAGCCTTGTATGCACTATTATTCTTGATGAAAGATAATTCTCTTTTCTAATGTTAAAATGTTACAAAAGCAAAATATGGTGCATATGATGACTTTTTTTTTTTTTTTGATAAATCAAAGAAATTCTATAAGAGCATCTCCATCGGGCCTTCTTTTCAGTTCGAAACTGCCCTTTCGAACGTTCAACCACGTTCGTTTCCGGTGGAGTGGAAAGGAATTCGTTCCTTTTTCACAACCACCCACTATTTGGCAACCCGGTCGAATGTCACATCACCACTACATAACTGCCTTTTTTTTTTTTTTTGCATTTCAAATTTAATAAATTAAAAAATATATCCTATCTATTTTTATTTTCACATATATATATATATATATTTTTGTTATTTGGACTTAATTTTTTTTTAATCTGTGCTATCTGACAGAGGTTAAAATTTTTTTCCTTGTTTTCAAATGTACTCAATTGAAAAATATTCTATGTGTATTCTTTTTCGCTGATATGCAATAGTTTTTATGATTTGGATTAATTTTTTTTTACTCTCTACTCTGAAAAAACTATATTGAGTAAAAATTGTATTCAAAATTGACATATTCTAATAAATTTGTATACTAACATTGTAAATAAATATTTTGAGTAAATATGTGTTAAAAAAATTTAAAATGAAGTTAGTTTTTTTAACTATAAAAAAATATGGGTACAAAAAATGGTTAGTTGATCATGATTATATTTATTATAAAATATTATGAGTGTGGGATAGTAGTGGGACCCATTTATGAACGAAAAGTAGGTTCATGGGTGGAGTGAAAATGTAGTTGAGGTTCTTAAAGTATGGAAAAATGTAAAGAATAATAAAATAATGTGTGGGGTCCATTTAAGAACGAAAAATTGGTTCACTGGTGGAGATGCTCTAAGCAAGCAGCTAAGGAGAAGTTTGCAAACTTCTGCGCACAACCATAAAAAATAACAAGAGTTTGTGCTGCAGGGTGATCACCCACACTGCTTTACAGTGTATATATATATATATATATATATCCTACATAACAAGGATTAAAATTCACCAACCACGATAGTACATGTGATCCAATCTGTCAAAACTAAACAAAAGAAAAAGATAATTTGCCAAAGAGTCGAGCATCAATCAGCGCGCCTGGAACAATATCCAAATTTAAAGCCTTCTATACTACTCCTCTTTGCTTCATTGCTGCACCTTATTTACTAAATGAGTTCATATCAATTAATATAGAAATAAGATTTTTATATTTACACATTATAAAATTCATATCAAATGAGATATTTTATAGCTTAATACTTTTTTTTTTGAAGGGATAGCTTAATACTTTAAACCTTTAAAAGATCACTTTAAGCAAGTTAATTCTTTAGATAACATATATAATACATGATTAATATTATATGTAGATAATATTAATCTTCCATTCGTGCCACATATGTCATTGTAGGATCATGCATTATATATAGACTTAATTACATTTTTTATCCTTTATTTTATTTTCAAGATTCACTACTTTGATCCTTAATTTTTTTTGGGGACTTATTTTGGTTTTTTATTCTTTTTTTCAAAAATAATTCAATCTAGTCCTTCTATCATAACAATGTTAGTTTTACCGAAATATTTACACCCATTATCAGGAAATGAAAAATGTTGTCAGAATTTGGAAATATTCCAGGCCACCACCTGACAAGGCTAGGAATAGTGGTAGTGCTTCGTCAATGGTGGAACAATCTGGCTTGCGATATGGTTGATCGATATGAATAAAAATGACAATGTAATAGAGATGACATTAGGAGCTCTATCGAGACAGAGTCGTATGAATATTTGTTATGCTCCATCGATGGAATGGTAATAGATGTGAATACAATGGGTAACACTAACATTGTTATTACGGAAGGACCGGATGAGTACATTGTATGTGATAAAACTAACCTTATGAGCTCCAAACAAAAAAAATGCTATCATTACCAAAGATCATTTATAACATTTAGTTCATCAATCATATATATCAAAAAAGGATCAAAGTGATCTTTGCATTGTTACTCGTGTGCATATATATATATATATATATATATATATATATATAGGGTGATATAACTAATAACGACATGGATCGATCATGGATGTGTAGCATGAAAATTAAATATAATGGATCTGTCTATTTTCAACTAGTCATACTTAATACTTTAAGGAAATTCCAATAAATAATTTCAAAGTGAAAAACAAACAGATATAAAAGGAACTTTATTTTACATAAAGTACATACTTATATGTTCACAACAAATATATAAAACATCCTAATACAAACTCCCACTAGACAAGTACATCTTTAGATCATACAACGCCCATATGAGTTATGTGCTCGTGAAAAACCTTGGGTGGCAAACCGTTAATACGTGGATCCAGTCAACCATGAAGTTTGCACCAATATGCTCTATAACTATCTAACCACTCTGAACTATTTGTTGTTGTTGTTGTTGTATAACACAACTGACTTATTATATTATCACAAAATATATAATTTTAAATGTCTTTCTATACCATCTAATATTAGTAGCTCAACGACAAAATTTCACAGCCATATACAATGATTAGATGCCTCGTAACATGCTATATACTTTGTTGCATGCCATAGTAGAATAAACAATAATGAGTCTATACTTTACACTTTTCTAAGAGAAAGCTTCTCTAAACAATAAATAGACATAGTCGGAGACGTAGATCTTTGACTATTTTGGCTACCAACAAAATCAGAATCAGAATATCCGATCCAATGATCTACAATTGACCTGATCTTCTATATGTGAGCGTATAATCTTTGTTCTTTGTAAGTACCACATTACCTATTTGGTTTCTATCCAATGATCCATCCTCAGATTACTTAAATATATATCTGCCACAACCTTACTACTCAGAAACACCCAGTGCTAACCACACCGAGACACACGAAAGCTCAGGTAACGCCAGTTGGCTGGCAAGAACTCTAACAATGTGTGCAATATCTGGACACAAACACACTTTAGAATACATTAGACTTCCTATAGTTGAGGCATAAGGAATCTTTTTCATCTCTTTCATTTCAAAATCATTTTTGGGGAACTGATTCAAATTGAACTTGTCCCCTTTAGCAACAGGGGTGTCACCTGATTTACAATCTTTCATACCGAATCTCTTAAGGATTGTTTGATATAGCTCTTTTACGATAATCCAAGAATACTTTGGTAACAATAATGATGTATCTAAATCACTATTACAAAAGAGCATCTCCAAGATCTTTCATTTCAAATTTCTGTGATAGGAATCTCTTGGTTTCATGCAATAAACGTACATCGTTATATCTATGTGGTGAAAACCATCAAAGGGAGGTTATATCTATTCTTGTTGTATGTGGTGTCAAATGCAACTACATATCCTAAACATTTATAATTAGTTATGCTGAGATCATCAACCTAGAAAAGATCCCTCAAATTACCCCTATCATCCCCGTTGTATTTAGCAAATATCATAAGATCACTAGATAAGTTAAGGCAATTAGGACATCAATATCGTTAATATCCACACGAGCTTTTTGGTCAAAATAATGGTTTTACAGGTCTCAAGAAAACAACGATATTGGGATATCCATATAACTTGTGTCTCCGGTATGACTTGTCACTCTAAAATCACTTGAGTCTACATTATTACTTTCAGTCAAGGCCAATGTTCTGGTCCATGAAAATAGGCCTTGAATAAAGGGTTAGAATAGTTTAGAAAAAGGAAGCTCTTGGTCCTAAGAACACTTTGAGACTTAACTCTTGCGACTTAAGACTACGTAATTCTTATGTTTAGGTTGCACGAATGCTTTGGCATGAAATAGGGGTTCACTATATTATGGTATTGTTGGATCACTTTGGCATCTCTTCTTTGCTTATGATCAACGTGGCACCGTTAATGATTTCATGTCTTTGTGTAATGCTAATAATGCTTCATAGACAGAGAATGGGAATGACAAAGTCTTGACTTTGAAATTGCCTGACGGAATTAGATGTGAGAACCTTCGCATTTATGCTAGCTCTCATGTTGAATATGCCATATTGTTGTTGGTAGAATTCTTCTCCCTCAATTCTGCTCCTTAAAGATGTATTTATAGGTATTCTTCAACGATATTGAGGTTGAATTTATTTGAATTTATTTATAGGTATTTATTTGCAAGTAACTTTTTTAAAGTTTAATTTTATTGGGGTGTTTGATCAAATGGCGAGTTGCACAACAATCAAGAAATTGGAGACAACTTTTTGGATGCAATGTCATCTAAAAGCATGACAAGCATCATGTTTGAATCAGCTTGTGATTACTTGAAGAAACTTGATACCAATTGGGATCATCAATATAATGGCTCAACTTCATTCAAAAATTTTGATGAGAAGCACTTAAATGGGTTCAATGATGCCATGATTGAGAATAATGAAAGGTTGACCAAGTTATCTAATCTTGTAAGCACTTGGTCTATTGCCCCACCAGACCCAGAAGTTAGTAGCCACTTTGATCCACAAACAAACAACGTATGTTTGAATTCTCCTATGAATCATGACTACCCACAATATGAACCTTGCCATTTCAAGCAACCTTTGCGACTTAAGACTACGCAATTCTTATGTTTAGGTTGCACGAATGCGTTGGCATGAAATAGGGGTTCACTATCTTATGGTATCATTGGATCACATTGGCTATCTCTTCTTTGCTTATGATCAACGTGGTAACGTTAATGATTTCATGTCTTTGTGTAATGCTAATAATGCTTCGTAGACAGAGATTGGCAATGACAAAGTCTTGACTTTGAAATTGCCTGAGGGAATTAGATGTGAGAACCTTCACAGTTATGCTAGCTTTCATGTTGAATATGCGATATTGTTGTTTGTAGAATTCTTTTCCCTCAATTCCGCTCCTTAAAGATGTATTTATAGGTATTCTTCAACGACATTGAGGTTGAATATCTTTGAGTAATAAGTTACTTTATTTGATTATCTTCCCTTGATAATTTCAATTATTGTTAGATTAGTAATACTAACAATATATTTTTCGGTCTTTTCTTAATATATGTTTTCTTATAAAAAAAAAATTATTGTTAGATTAGATCTTATCAAAAAATTATTGTTAGATTAGATTATATATTTATTCTCGTACATAAACTTACATTTATCTATCCCTAATTATTGTTAAGGTACCAACAAAGTCCAGCACTGTTGGTAGATAGCTGGGTTCCTTAAACATGATGTCAGGGGTTTGATCTCTGCCGTGGGTATGGAAAAGACTTTGTTGGTAGAGGCAAAACCCACTTCGGTGATCTCTACGCCTCGGAGGGGATTAGTCTTCGGCTATCGGCTAGGGGATACCCTTTGTGTACACCAAAAAAAATTTATTGTTAAGGTACAATCTAGTTGAGATATTCTTTAAGATCCATATATAATATAAGATAAATCATGAATCTTTCATTTTCTAGTGATCATAGTCAATATTGGAATAAATCCAACATTAATACGAGATAATGACTTTGATATCAGTTGTTATATGACTTCGTTCCAAACAACGTAGGTTAGAGGACATCGTCCCTTAGTAGTGCACTTATGACATGATGTGAGGTGGGTTTCAGGCTACAGTCCAGGGTAGGGCCTATGGCCAGAATGCAAGATGAATGGAATAGATCATGGTTACTATTTGCAAAAGGTTCAAAATCATTAATCTGAAAACCTATGAGACCTTGTAAATTATATTGGATAAATAATCCAACAAATTTTAAAACTGTTGCAAAAGAGTTAGTTCTCAATATGACTGTTCAGTTATTGTTTTGAGTGAAATTTGAAAATTAAGATGCATAATTGGTTGATAAATACTATAAACCTCATTATAACCATATGTAAATGAACATTACACATGTTTAATTATAACAATTTTATCAAGGGGGATGGAGATGGGGATGAACATTACACTTGTTTAATTATAACAATTTTATCCAAGGGGATGGGGATATGGTAGCCAAAATATGGATCAAACGAACACTGATATTCTATCAAACACCTAATGTACATAAAAGGTCATGTTTTACTAAACAAACAACAAATTAGTATTCGAATGTTAAATAAACCAATGAATGTAATGAATGCCAAGGAATCTCAATTGTGTTGCTTTCGTTCTAATATTCTTGTTGTGAACTCTAATTTGTTTGTTGCTGAATTTTTTCAAAGTTCCACTAATCTTTATATTTTTCTTATGAATTATGTCGAATAATTTTCTTTATGTCTTAACATATAGTTTTAGTGGTGCTCATGAATTTCAATTTGTAATGAATCAATGAGAAAAAAATTATATCACATGAACAGTTAGTGACAAGAAAGAGAAAATTGATCAATAGTTTAATTAAAAACAACAAAAAGTATAAAAAAAATTAAAACAAAGAACACAAATTTTTAAAAAAATGGTATAGTACTATTTTATTTGTAGTGGGTCCCTTTACATCATGATAAAAAAAAAGTAAAATGGAAATTTGTGAATCTTACACATAATTTGACTTGAGCATCCCATTACTCCACATCACTCAAAAATGATTCACACTCAATATTTCCTGTATATGCTTTATTATGCACTCAAAAACGTTAAGCATTATTGTTTGGATGATGACATAATTAACAGTTCATTCATTGCTAACACATCAACCATAGATGATATGCCAACAATGTAAAAATTCTTTATATTGTCAGTGCATTCGCTATTTTCTCTTCATTTAATGAAGGCAAAGAATGAGGCTTTGAAAGATGATTTTAGCAAAAACGGTGGACAATGCATGGGTGACAAAATCAAAGTTGGATGGAGCCAATGACAAACATGTGGGAAATTCTAAGAAATTATTTTGGCACCCAAAATAGTATAAAAAGTAAAAAATATCCCACCAACGAGGCTTGGTTCAGTTGGTGTAAGGCCCCAACTGAAATCTTGGGAATGAGACACGGGTGCTAGTAGCCCCGGGTTTGATTCCTACTAAAAACTTCTCGCTGGGAGAGCCAGCCACGCAGCTCGCTCCGGATTAGTCTCAAGGGCTCCCTGGTATTAAGGGTGCTCTTGGGGATACCGGTGATTCCGCAAGGAATACGAACCAAAAAAAAAGTAAAAAATATCCCTTATTTTGGCACTCCTTTCTTTTTCTTTCCTTTCTTTCCCATCCCCTTAGTTATTTTCCTTTCATATTCAAATTTTCTCTTTCACATAAAAACTTTCTCTTTTTCCTTCTCCAACATTCCTCACAATCCCATACTGGTCACCCTACCTATGTCATTACAACTACCTCTTCGTCTCACACAAGTAATTCATGGGTAGATAATAATTTGATTTTTGTGTAATTTGTAAGTCATATATATATATATATATATATATATATATCTTAGACCCCGTAATGATTGACTTATGTGTTGGATTTTACAATTTTTAGAGATAAAAAAATTTAGGTTTGGATCGAGGTTGTAAGTCACCGGTCTTTTTTCCCAGGTCGTGACACCAATTTACGACTTGAGGTCGTAAGCCACCCTTACGATTTCAACATAAATATATATTAAAAAAAAGGCTTAATTATATTTTTGGTCTTTTATCTTATTTTCAAGATTCATTTTAGTCCTTAATCTGTATTTTGACTTATTTTGGTTCTTTATCTTCACTACTAAAAAAAAGCTTTTTAGTGACCGCAAATTTCGGTCACTAAATAGCAATTTTCGGTGACTAAACATGTTAGTGACCGAATTAGTGACTGAATAGGTGTGGTCACTAAAAGTGGCGTCACAAACAAATTAGTGACGGAAAATTTTTCCGTCACTAATTTGTGACAGAATTTTGCTGTCACAAAAATTATATTCCGTCGCTAAAATAGTTACCAAATAAAACGTGACCAATTTAGTGACGGAAAATATGATGTTAGTGACCGAATATGACTAACATTCATATTCGGTCACTAATTATTAACCGTCACTAATAGTGACGAAAAATATGACGTTAGTGACCGAACGAATATTTCGGTCACTAATTATTAACCGTTGCTAATAGTGACGGAATTGTAAGTTTTGTGACTGCGGTTTGCAGTCACTAATAGTGACGGATTTCTATATTTTGCGGTTACGTTTTTCCAGGCTTTGTCATGTTAGTGACGGAATATTTCCGTCACTATTTAAAAAATTTGTGACCATAATTTTTTAATCACTAATCATTGTTTTTATCCCTGTTTTTATCGCAAAATATATATTAGCTACACTTATTTCACAAAATTTAGAAAAATAAACATTATTGACAAATAAAAATATAAAATAAGCTAAGATTTAATATTGTTGTATAGCGCTAGCATCGATCTATCAACAAATAACATAAACCATGTCCTAGCTAGTAATAATCCAGAAATTCTAAACCAAACACAAATTGTGATAAACATAAACACAAACACCAACACGTTATCAAAAATACCAAAAAAACAGTTCAATATTCAAATTAGTAATGACTAAAGGGTAGGAGGGACATGATCATCACGATCAGCATCATCACCATCACCATCACCATCACCATCAACAAAATCGTCAACATGATCATCAGCAAGGTGGACACTGCTCTCAGTAGTGTGCATGCTATGAGCCTCAGGCATTGTCAAGAAGTTGGTCCTTGTTTTCTGTGTTGGCCTTGTAAAATATGAAATCTCAAACCAAGCTACAACCACAACAAAACAGAAACTACTACCATAAATCAGCAACTCAGCGACAAACAAGCAAAGAATCATCTCACTTAGAAACAACAAACCAATATATAAGCTCTTATTAACAGAACTTGTTTCCTATCTGAAAACTCAATTTTTGAATAAAAGTTACAACCACTATTTACTTTTATCAAACATGTGGTGTGCATCACTTCGACTTTACTTCTGTAGCAATACTGCAAGGGTGGGTATGAGGCTGTTTAAAATACAAAAGATTCTAAATTTTGTACTGAGATCAAATAATACAATAACCGAGTAGTCCAAAGTGGTAAAAAGGCCAACACAAAACAGAGTGCAATTCTTTACGTGATAGTTGGGCCAGAAAATAGTAAACAAACTAGGAGTAAAAATGGACTATTCTAAAATGTCAATCGTAAAATCCCGAGACGTAGGATCATGATCGTATAGATGGCATATAAAGGATCAATGATTTTTGTAAGCCTCTCAAATTATAACTGAAATCTTTTCAGTCAAGGCTTCAATTTCATATGCTCCTTATTGCTACATGCTGACTAAATATAAACAGAACGAAAACAAACTGTCACTTAAATGATTTGTTAAGACTAAGCACACCATAACCTAAACCATAGGAAAAATGGGAAATCTAATACTGAGTTGGTAAATAAAAGACCAAAAAAGAGCGAAAATAGAAGGTTTCTTATGATGCGCAAATATCCAGCCAGTTATAAATTAATTAGGAGTCTCAAAAATGCACTGAGAAGTTTACCAGGTGAGAGCTCAATAAATTATAAATGGTAACAAACTAGTGGAGTAGTTGAGAACTTGAGATTTGAGAATCAGCAATATCAAATACTATACAGTTGAAAAATAAATCATATAGTACAAATATATAATATAAATCTAAAAAGAAATCCATGCACTATATTATTATGAGGAGTTAAGTTGAATGTCAGAAAGTAGGAAACAGAAACAGTTAACCATACAAGCAGAAACAACATACGTACTTGAAGATGGTGAGAAGCCAAAGCCAGGAATGATTAGGCAAAGCAATAAATTAAAGAAACAAACAGCAGCAGTTAACCAAGCAACAGAGACAACTCCAATAGAAACTTTAGAGACTTTTTGACTCCCACGCTACAAAGGAAAAAATACCAAGCAAAGTATATCAAAAAGTCGAGCAATCAACAACTCAAATAACAACACTCTCAATTAATTCATCAGTATAAGAAATATTGTTCTTACATCATAGATTGCAATCTGGAACAAGGTGATTGCTGTGAGTAGGACAGCATGGATTGAGAAGGCAACATCATTTGCTGCCACGGGTATCATCTGAAATAGAGTAGTTAAAATTACAAAATTATCATATATTTTTTTATAGAAAAAGTGCGACTAAGACAATAATCAAGCTTAAGATAAAAGAACAAATTCAAGAAATAGAGAGAGAGAGAGAGAGAGGAGAGGGAAGGGACCTAGTCATAACCATATTTCTGGAAGTATTGGTTCTGAATAGTAGGGCTGAAGTAGAGAGAAGCATTGTAGATGAGATAGGAAGAGTGCTTGGTGAGATTCAATAGCACGAAATGAAAGTTGAGACCAACAACCCTGATAAATAAATAAAATCAGTGAGCAAAGAATAAGAGAGTTGGTGTGATGATGGAAGCTAAGGAACCTGACCTCTTCCTGCGAAAATTCAAGATGACTTGAGGGTAGAAGCTGATGGACCAGGAATGAATAAAAGTTATAACCACTATTTAATTTTATCAAACATGTGGTGTGCATCACTTGTAGCATAGACCTTGCTTTATTTTCCTTGTTGAAAAATTTAAAAACATGCACACAGTCAAGAACACACATATAAGCACATATGATAAGAAATACTGCAGGTTGTGACAGGTTTGCTCATCGCTGAAGTAAATGTATCTGTAACATGATATCTGCCATGAAACAATTCTACCAAAAAAGCTAACTTAGTTAGGTGAAGACACATGAATGACTGTAACACCCACTCACATGAGCCATTTGATTTTGGCTAGAAGCTTGCACAATGCTTTACCCAAATATCCACTTGGAACTCACTTGAATCCCAAATAAATGGTTCTTTACTATAGGTAGAGGACTGTCCAATTCATTATAAATGGTTCTTTACTCATATACTCTACTGATGCAGGAATACTTAAATTAACAGTAGCATGGCCAAATGCCATATAAAACCAGGTTATAGTTTCTAAACTGGTGAGTTGACTTCAAAACAGAGGGCACCGATAATAAGAGAAATGATCTCATACAAGAGATCGAACAAAACAAATAAAAAGGCGGAAAACTATCAAATCCGTAGTATATTATATAACACTTGCACCAACTAAGGAAAAAGCAGCAGTTAATCTAACAACTGATGGCCATTCATGACATGAAAAGTTAAGACTGAAGAATTATGTAATTAGTTGTCATTGTTGACAACTTGAGATTAGTAGAGTATCAATACATGAAACCACACAAGAATAAGCAACAAAGTTCTTCTCCTCTTAAGTTATAAAAAGAATGAAACATGAGCCAGTTCGCAACAATCTCTTCTATCAACCACAGACAGACCCATGACTTACTTCCCCTGCTAATGTTTTCTACTTCCAATTGTTATCCACCCAAAAAAAAAAGGAAAACCCAACACTTTATGAATTGATCTATTTTAACTTACGTCTTCATTGCTTGATGAATTGTCAGGAACAATGAGACCAAAAAGTATTGTATGCTCAAAATGGGTCAAATGCTTAGGTCTTCTTCATGATATACCCCATAAGTATGCCAAGTAAGCCAATTAATATGACAAAGACAAAAGAGACTCCACCATGAGTTTTGTTGACTTCACGCTTTAGCAGCTCTTACAAGTCATAAAATCATTAAGCATTTCATCCAATCCAAAACTAACACTAAAAGAATCAACTGATGTTTCGCATAAATTTAAGTGCTTGTGCTTGTCATGGAAGGCAATGTTGTTTCAACATAAGCATATATATTATACAAATGTGGTGGGGGAGTAGTAGGGGGTAAAGTTATATACTCACCAGTTCCTGTTATTTTGTTGAATTGCACTATTCTTTTCTTCAGTCAACCTTGAGATAAGAGCTCTTGCCTGTAACAAAGCAACTATAATCAAAATAAAGTTGCCACATAACTCTAGAAATTGCAGGTCTGATGCAAATTTCAGCAGGTGAACCCAAAAAAAAATCCTTTTTTTCTCCCTTCACTAATCTGATTATATCGGTCATAGACCCATACAACAAGTTAAAAACACCTGTTGAACTTGAAAACATGAACTTATCTGGAAGCTATGATCTTAAAGGCTTCAAAACACCATTTTCGAGAAATGACTCGATGACAGTGTAAGAAACTTCTAAGCCTCTACTTATTAACAACGTTAAAACCTTCGGTTAAAAAAAAAAACAGGTATCGTAAACACTAAAAATCGTGCCACGGAAAGGGAAATGGGATTTGGGGTTTTTCATAGGGTTAACAAAATGGGATTTGGGGTTTTATTTTAACACTTCCTCCCATTTCATATCCCTCTTTTTCTTTAATTGAAAAGAGTAGAAAAGAGAAGGAGGCTTCGAGAGATTTGGGGATTAGGGTTTTATTATCAAAATTGAAATGTTGCTACTCACCGCAAGTCGAAGTCGAAGTCGATGTCGAAGGTTGGAGCAGAGCAGAAGATGGAGCGGATGTCGAAGGCTGTGAGCGGAGGTTGTACGGATGCTGTGAGCGGAGGTCGTACGGAGGGAAGGTTGAGACGCGAAAAGGAGGGACGGCGAAGGAGGGAGCAGGTACGGTGGCGATGAACGAATTGAAGGAAGAAGGTGGAGAGCGAAGCTAAGGAAGAAGGAGTACAGTGAACTAGTGAAGCTAAGGAAGAAGGAGTATAGTGAACTAGTGAAAGTGTGAAACTAAGGAAGCGCGAAATGAAAAAGACATAGTGCGGGATCCGGAAATAAAAATGAAATGAGTATATTGAGGGATTATAGTATAATTAGTGACTGATTTTACTGACTGAATTTATTCAGTCACTAAATTGTACTTTTAAAAAAAAACATGTTGGTGACTGACTTAGTGACTACTATTTAGTGACCGAAAATTTCAGTCATTATTTCGGTCACAAAATATTTCTTTTTCAATATTGGTCACTAAATCGGTTACTATTTGTGACCGTTTTTATTGCGGTCACTAAATCGATCACTATTTGTGACCGTTTTCATTGCGGTCACTATATCGGTCACTATTTGTGACCGCAATGAAAACGGTCACTATTTGTGACCGTTTTCATTTCGGTCACAAATTTTGGTCACTAAATCTTGGTTTTTTAGTAGTGCTTTTTTCAAAAAATTGAATATGGTCCTTCTATAATAATAATGTTGCTCATATTGTTGGTTTTGGCCTCAAAATCTCGAGAGGAGAGGTGAATCGAGTTTTATTAATGTATTGTAAAATCCTTTACAAATTAAAAAATTGTTTTGGGATGGAGAGATTAAACGTTTGAAAAGGATCGCGAAAACAATAGATAAAATAATTTGAGTAGCGCGGAAACGTAAATAAACGAAATATGCAGAAATATAAAAAGATAAGGATAGAAAAGCTTGCACCGGTGAATTTTATACTGGTTCAGCCTTCCCGTCGAAAGGCCTAGTCCAGTTCCCAAGCGACCCGCCTGAGAGTTCTTATAACCAGCAATAGAGTCGCACCCTATTACAACCAAGAGCACCCCGCACACTACTAGGGGCCTCAATTCACACAGCAGGGTTCCTCACCCTACGAACGCCTCAACGTTCAACTATGGGATTCTCTCCCTACCACTCTGGTTGAGTACAAATGATGTGAGTGATTACAACAAGTATAGCGTGTTCTCAAAAACACAGATTCTACAATAAGCTCTTATGACAATAAAGTACTTTCTCTCTAGGAGTTACTCAGCCAACAAGGTTTTTGTTCTTCAAAAGTATGAACGTGAAAACCAGAAGATTAGAGAAGAAGAAGAGAGAAACGTGTGATGATCAGAAAAGAATGAATGAATGATTGAATGAATGAATTATTTTGATGTTGGAGTGAATTTCTTTTTTAAAATAGAAAAACATTTTAGAATAAAAAAGATTTAGAATAAGTAAAACAAAATCAAACAAAATAAAAATAAGATTTGAAATAAGTTTTAAAATCAAAACTAAATCAAAACGATTTACAAAATAAAATAAAGATTTGATTCTTAAAACTAAAAAGGAAATAATTCAAATTTAAAATCATTTTCGAATTTTATAAAATAAATCAGAATCTTTTATATGAAAACAAATCAGGAAATAATCAAAATGATTCTGACACGTTTTTCAATAAAACTTGAAGTAATTGATTACTTTCTGAAGGTAATCGATTATTCCTTCAAAAATAGAAATTCTTAAATTCATTTGAAAACAATGTAATCGATTAGACCATTAATAGTTATAATCGATTACACCACTCCTGTTCAATGTATGATGCAACTCATTTAATCGATTACACTTAAACAATTAATCGATTACTGAGCCTCTGATATGCATATGATGCAACATCATGTAATCGATTACTACAGAGCTTGTAATCGATTACTAAGCCTCTGAAAAATATATGATGCAACGATTTTAATCGATTACTTGAGCCAGGTAATCGATTACTCCCATGAGAAAGTAATTGATTAACAAGATTCATTTAATCGATTACAACCTCTCTGATTTTTCTATGATGCAACAAAGTTAATCAATTATCTTGAGCAGCTAATCGATTACTCTCTCTTGCATACTTAAAAATATACAGAGTTTTGTAACATCAAGTATTTTCACAAAGATTAATGCAGAAAACACTTTTTCATGAAAAACACATTTTTCTTCTTCTTTCTCTTAAAATGAAAAACTTATTGACTTTTGTAAACTCATAAAGAAATAGAAACTTCATTACCTTACACATGATCTAAGGAAAAAGGTTTCTAATCTATGCCTTGCTTGAATCTTCAATCTTGAACATGGATGACACTTGTGAGCTTGAACTTGAGTTGGCTTGTTATCATCAAAACAACATCTTGAATTATACTTGAAGTCCATAAGAGAGTTTGAAGCATGCCTTCCAACACTAGCTTGACTTCCAACAGCTCATAATATTCACACTTATTATATTTCATTGATAGAGCTTAACAAATATTTTTAATTTATGGCTCTATCTCGATAGAGCTCCTACTGTCATCTCCATTCAAATCTTTATCACGTCGTCATTTCTATCTTTATCAATCAACCATATCGCGAGCCACATTGCTCCATCATTTGCGAAGCAATACCAATGTTCCTATTCTTATTGGGTGGTGGCCTGGACTATTTCCAAATTTTGACAACATTTGTCATTTCTCGATTATGGGTGTGAATATTTCGATAAAGATAATACTGCTATGATAAAAAGGACCAAATTGAATTTTTTGAAAAACGTAAAGGACCAAAAATGATGGATCTGCATAAAGGACCAAAAATGTAATTAGATAGGATGTGCATCTCCATCATTATCATGGAGTTTGCTCTTTCATTTTCTCTGTTTATTTCTATCTCTATGTCTATCAACTAATTACCTTGTTACGGATATGGTGGAATTGGTTGTAATTATGTGATTTACGATATTGATTTTGAATGAATTCTTATTTTCGTAAATTGTTTGATTATGTTCTTCAATGATATTCATAGAAGTAGCTAATATGTGATTTAGTTTGGGAAATCAATATCAATTGGGAAATTAGGAATTGAATTAACACTTTAATCAAGGAGTATTCAAGAAGTTCAAGGCCCTTGTCGAGAAGCAAACAAGGAAGCACATAAAAGAACTCAGAAGTGATCTTGGCAAAGAGTATAACTCCCGTGAGTTTCATAAATTCTGCGAGGATGAAGGCATTGAGCATCAACTAATAGTGGCATATACTCCGAAACAAAATGGAGTATTTGAAAGAAAGAATCGCACCGTAATGGAAATGGTTCGATCAATGCTCAAGGACAAAGGATTGTCAAACACTTTTTGGGCTAGAGCAGTCTACTATACAAAATGAATAGATGCCCAACAAAGGCAGTTTGAGATAAAACTCCAATAGAAAGTTGAAGCGGTAAAAAACCATCCGCAAAACATCTAAGGATTTTTGCATCTGTCTACTACATCCATGTCCCACAACAAAAAAGACACAAGCTTGAAGATAAGACAATAAGAGGCATATTTATGGGATATAGCACACAGTCAATGGCAACGACGTTTACAACTTGGAAACAAGGAAAGTCATCATGCATGAGCCGAGATGTTGAAGTTGATGAAGGCGTTACTTGGAATTGGGATGAACAAAAAGTTGAGAGACATAGCATCTCTGTGCCAACGCAACATTAACCGTAAGTAAGAGAAGAAATAGAAGAAGCAGAAGAAGATCCCGGTACGCCTACTGCACCCCACAAGAACAAAGTTCGCCATAATCTACTCCAAGACGAGTAAGATCCTTAATTGGTAGACATCTATGAGACATGCAACTTGGCCCCAGTTGAACTCGGAAGCTTTGAACAAGCCTCAAAAAGCAAGAAGTATGGGTCAAGGCAGTAAAAGAAGAAATAAAAATGATTAAAAAAACAACACGTTTGAGCTAGTAGATTGCCTTAAAGACAAATACATCATCGGAGTTAACTAGGTATATAAAACAAAGCTCAACCCCGATGGCATTATACAAAAACATAAGGCAAAGGTAGTCGCTAAGGGCTACTCACAACAACCTAGAATTGACTACAATGACACATTTGCCCCAGTTGCTCGATTAGATACGATACAAGCACTAATATCTCTTGCAGCACAAAGAGGTTGAAGCATTTATCAGTTAGATGTCAAATTTGCCTTCCTCAACGGAGTCCTACAATAATAGATCTATGTGGAGCAACCTCAAGGATTCGTCAGTAAAGGCAATGAAGATAAAGTGTTACGATTAAAAAAGGCTCTATATGGCTTAAAGCAAGCTCCTCAAGCTTGGTATAGTAGAATTGAACAGCACTTTACCAATAAAGGATTCAGGAGGAGTAAGAGAGAGCCTACACTGTATATCAAGACCTAAGGTTAGTATGATACTCTCATAGTCTCCTTTTTTTTTTGATAAGCGAAAAAATATTATTAAACCAACACAAAGGGTCTCCTTAAGCATCATTATACTCATGAACCCCACCTTCTATGAAGGGTTTGAACATGAGTACACAATCATGTGCTCAAAAAGACCAAAAAGCAGACAAAACCAATACAAAGGGTTTGCTTCACAAGGGAGTAAAGCCACAATTACATAGCTAAATCCCAACAAACACCCAACCCACCTATATAGAACTAACCGAAGCATTACTAGGATCTCTACCTCCTTAAAAACCTTGCTAGAAAAAAACTCATTGGGAAAAATTCTAAGAAAGGGAAAAAGAGTATAGAAAATCCTAGCAAACCACTAGACAAAAGGGAGAACCCACCAAAAAAACAACCCAAACCAGAATCAACCAACCCTATTGATACATTCTAAGGGGGGGCCATACACCAACCAGAAAAAGAAACATCTATTCTAGAAAAATATGAGATCCAAGACCAAGTTTTGACCTTCAAAGAATCGAGCCAACAAGATACATCAACATTCTCATTATTAAAAATGATGTAATTTTCTTGATCCAAATCGTCCAGCAAGCACACATCCAAATCATGGAGAGAAAATTTGTATGTTTGACAGACGTACCAAATCTACAATGCTCCACAAAGAAATCCAGCAAAGAAGAATTCTGATTCATGGAGCAATTCAACCAATCATATACTGCTCTCCAAAAAGCGACAGTAACAGGGCAATAAATAAACAAGTGACCACATGTTTCCTCAGCATCATGACAGAGAGGGCAAACCACTTCCACAGCAACATCACGCCGTACTAAATTATCTTTAGTAGCCACCCGACCCAACATAAGTTGCTAGGAGAAAGCTCTAATTTTAAACGGCACCTTTGATTTCCAGATCATTTTAAAAATATGAGGGTACTTACCAACCAAACTAGGCAAAGGCACATCAACGCGCTGCAGCAAAAACAAATATGTAGATTTCACAGAAAAGTCTAAAGCATCAGTCGCAGTCCATTTCCAAGAATCCTCAACATTAGCAGTAACAACCACAACATCCAGAATATTATTAAGCTCATGAACCATATCAACTTCATAAATGAAGAAGCTACGACGCCAACCAAGGTTCCAAGACCACACATCCCCACTCCAAAAACCCAATTGGTGAATAAAAAAATTTCTATCAGTAGAGACTGCATATAATCTAGGAAAATGGTCCTTAGAAGGAATAGTACCACACCAATAGTCTTCCCAAAAAAGAGTAGAATTACCACATCCAATTTTTTTGTTAGACAATCTCTAAACCAATCACCTCCTCCAAAAAAAGACCCAAGGACACAAAGATCTCTCCACCAAAATGAAGCTCTACTATAATCACCACCCCTCTAATTCACCAGTGAAGAAGCATCAAAATCCCCATATCTAGCGTTCAGAAAATTAATACACAAGGAGTCCTCCTAAGACAAAAGCCTCCATCTCCACTTAGCCAACAGAGACAAATTAAAAAGATTCAAGTCTTTAACGCCCAACCCCCCATCATTCTTATTTTTACAAATAAGGTCCCAGCTAAACCACGCAATTTTTATCCTTTCATTACACCCACCCCACAAAAAGTTCCTCTTGATGGAGGTTAGAATTTTATACACCTTAGAAACGAGTCTAAAAAATGAAAAATAACAAAATACAAGAACATAATTAATCAAAGTAACCCTCCCACCCAAGGATAAGTGTTTACCTTTCCAAGTAGATAACTTATTCTACATAGCATCAATCACAGGTTGCCAAGAGCTAACTTTCCTCGGATTAACACCAACAGGAAGACCTAAATAAGTAAAAGGTAAATTACCAACCTTACAATGTAGGCAAGATGATGCTGAACCAAGAAACTCCTCTGTCGCATTAATCCCAAACATACTGCTTTTGTGAAAATTAACTTTCAAACCAGATACCATCTCAAAACTTCTCAGCATAGCTTTTATGCTAGTTACATTCTCATAAGAGGCCTCACCAACAAAGACAGTGTCATTAACATATTACAGGATTGAAAACTCCAACGGCGTGCCATCTAACACATAACCACGAAAATACCCAGCATTTGTAGCCTCTCTCATAAGACCACTCAAACCTTCAACCACTAGAAGAAACAGAAACGGAGCCAATTAATATCCCTGTTTAAGACCACGTTTAATATTCACCTCCTCCGTAGGACTGCCATTAACCAAAACAGAAAGGCTTCCACTAAAAATACAAGTCCTTATCCATCGGATCCAACTATCACCAAAACTCATTATGTTTAGCATATATTCCAAGAAAGACCAGCTTACTGAATCATAAGTCTTCTCAAAATTAATCTTTAGAATAAAACACTGATTTCCATACCTTTGGGCGTGATCCACAACCTCATTCAACAACAGCACACCATCTTGAATTTGTCTACCAGAAATAAAAGCGATCTGGTTCTTGGAAATAAGAGGATCAATCACCTCACGCAATCTAAACGTCAAAGTCTTGGAGATAATTTTATAAAGACGGCCAAGCAGAGAAATAGGCCTAAATTCACCAATAGATTGAGGGCAATTTACCTTTGGAATCAGAGCCATGAAATAAGACAGCAAAGCCTTTGGGAGACTTCAATTTTCATGGAACTCAAAAAGCATCTCCAGGACCTCACCTTTCAATAAACCCCAGAAAGCCTGAATAAATTTAAAATTAAACCCATCCGGACCAAGGCTTTTATCCCCATCACAACTCCTAACCACATGATCTAACTCCTCCATGGTAAAAGGGGCCATTAACAAGGAATTACCTTCAAGAGATACCTGAGTGAAGTGGATACCGTCAAGAGTGGGCCTAATAGTAACCACCTCAGAAAAATGCTGATGAAAATGATTTTGAATGGCTTCTTTAATCGCAGCCACACCATGCACCCAACTATCCTGAACCCGAAGGGCACAAATCTTGTTTCTACTTCTTCTTTGAGCCAAGCTAGCATGAAAATAAGCACTATTCACATCTCCATCCTGGATCCACCTGACCCTAGATTTTTGACGTAACAAGCTATCCTTATCAAGAAGGAACTTCCAACGCTTTGCCATAAGATTACGTTTTGCCATAAGATCATCAGCTGATAATTAAGACAGTCTCACCAGCACGAACCTCAAAAGCTTCAATCTCAGATGTGTAACGTTTGATATTACTATCAATGTTACCAAAGACCGTAGAATTCCACTGACGAAGGACACCCTTTAAAAATTTAAACTTTTGTTTTAAAGAAATAGCCTTCCACCCATCAACATAAAAAGAAGTCCAAGGAGAGCTGACAACTTCAACAAAGTCACTATGAGATAGCCAACAGTTATTAAATCTAAAAGGCTTCGGACCCCAATCCTCATTATCCTTTTTAAGAATTAGAGGACAATGATCAGAAACATCACGAGGCAACAACACCCATTGAAACAAAGAGCCAAAAATAACACACCACTCTGGTGACACTAGAAACCTATCCGGCCAACCGACTCAAAGCTATCCCATTAGGTGATACATAAGTAAATTTCTTCCCACACTACGACAAGTCCTCCACCCATAGTATCCTTGTATGTGGATGATCTCATTTGCACAGGAAACAACATAAATATGATAAACAAGTTCAAGTGAGAAATGATGAAGACATTTGAGATGACCGACCTTAGCTTAATGCGCTACTTCCTCGGCATTGAGGTAAGTCAAATAAAAGAAGGTATATTTATCTCACAGAAGAAATATAGAGAAGAACTAATCAAGAAGTTCAAGATGCGTGAATCAAAATCAGTTGCTACTCCGCTCGTCACAAACGAGAAGTTACAAAAAGATGACGGATCTCCTAAGGCAGATGCATCACTCTCCAAAAGTTTGATCGGAAGCCTTCTATATCTCACTACTACACGTCTAGACATCCTGCATGCACGCAACAAGTCTTCTATCAAGGTTCATACAAAGCCCAAGTCAAATTCACTTTTGAGTTGGCAAAAGAATTCTAAGATACTTGCAAGGAACGAAGGACTTCTGTAACACCTAAGTTTATTTACCCTTTTATACACTTAAACAAAAATAGCAACTTGAAAATTTATTTTTTAACTTATGAATTGATTAGGAAAAACTCTTAGTTACTTTTAATTCATAAGAAAATCTCCCGTCAAATGGACGGAGTTTCGTTTGTTTTTAGGACTTTCCCAAAATTTCTGTTTTCCTGCAACCTGGTAATTAACACATTTTCAAATAGCAAAGCCAGCAGGGCTATTCACATATATAACAGTTTGTGCAACTTCGTGCACGCATCAGAAAAGCCAGTTTAAGACATCAGAGTTAAAAGCATCAGAGTTAGCGGAATATAAACAAGTTAGGAAAACAGTTTTTCCCCAAAATAGACCCCTTTCCCAAAAGGAGTCGTCCTGGGTCCCCAAAAAGCTATTTACATTTATACACGACAAAAAGGATTCACATCATCGGGCCCAGGACATTCCCATGTCCTACATAATAATAAGTGACCTACTTTCCCTGTGAGGGAGAGTACTCCTGCTCGGCCTGATCTTGTGCAAACTCTTCCTCAGTACCTGTGGAGATAGTAAGGAGTGAGTATTACACATAAAATGGGGAGGCAGTTTCCAATTAAGACATAATGCAACACTAAGCCATACACATTTAACAATTCAATCACAACGTCATAAGTAAGAGTCAATTCATCACAATTCAATTTTAAGTATTCATTAGTTTCTCAAATCGATTTTTATTTAACATTTTCTTAAGTCTTTAGTTCCATGTATTTTAATCATATTTATGTTCTTTTTATCCGTCCCTGGTCACGACCTACTGCGTCAGCACTCCTGTGCACTCACGACTTACTGCGCCCGGGTAATCCCCTGGTCACGACCTACTGCGTCTGCACTCCTGTGCACTCACGACTTACTGCGCCCGGGTATGTTTCTTTCTGTCCCTGGTCACGACCTACTGCGTTCGCATCTTTACGCGATCACGACTTACTGCGCCCGGGTAATCCCCTGGTCACGACCTACTGCGCTCGCACCACCGCGCGATAGCGACTTACTACGCCCGGGTATGTTTCTCAATCCCCTGGCTGAGCCTGGGTATAATTCATTTAGTTCCTTTATCATTATTAATTCTTTAGCAAATTTCCATTACTCAAAATTAATCACCACATTACCCATTTCCATTATCCAATGATCACAAATATATTTTATAACTTAATTAGCACAATTCATCTTAATATCACAACTCAAGTTATTTAAGCAACATAAGCATTTAATTCATCAACATCACCAAATCACAAAGTGCAATATATCAACATCAAAATAAATTCCCTAAGTCATAAATTCTATTCTAGCAATTATTCTATATTATATCACCCTATACTAACACAAAAATCTTAGTACCCATTATATGCATATTGTAAACTAAATCCCAGAGTAAGGTAATACTCACTATAACCCACTCCTTACCTTAAATCAGCAAAGAGTAAATAGAACCTTAGTGAGCCCTAGCTCAAAATCTTGGAAACTTGAGCTTCCTAAGTCTAGCTTGCCACCTCAATAAGGAAATGATGAAATGATGATAGACAACCCTATTTGATAGAGCACAAGAGGAATGATCTTTGTCCTTGCCTTGATTCGAGTTGGAAGGCATGAAACACAATCCCTATATAGCAAAAAGTGCAAGAATCCTAGGGTTTTAGAGCTCAATTTCTATGAGTCAAGGAAAGTTGAAATGGAAAGGAAAATAACTCATGGCATGAAGCTACTTACCCAATCAATAGCGGAAAAATTGAAAATCCAAGGAGAATGAAGGAGGGAGCAATTCGTGAGAGTCAAGGGAGGAAGGAATGAGCTTTATCCCACTTCCATGGTGCAAGACTTGGTGGAGCTTGGTTGATTTTGGGTTGAAGTGCCCAAGAATCAAGTGTTTATGGTGGGTTGATGATGGAAATGTGTTGGAGATGGAGAGAAAATGAATGAAGTTGATGGAGTTGTTTGGTGATGAAAGGTGGTGAAATGAGGTGTGTTTGGTGCCTTTTGATCAGCCTAGGGTGATGGGAAAATCGCGTGGCCAGAAATCATTACTTAGCCACCAAGTTCAGATCCGACGCACCAGATTCAATCTGGTCTGCGCCACGCTCCTGGGCGCATGCCGGCCCACCTAGGCGCGCGATCAGCGCCAGCACCAAGCTGGTGCTTGGCTTACACGGTCAGCAGAGGTTTTGGCGCACCAACACAGATTTCTGGTGTAGTTGGTGCGTGCTGCGACTCGCCTGGGCGCACGGTTGGCTGGCCTGGGCGCATTTTCCACTGCCTTGGTGCACCATGAATAGTGCACCCGCCTGGGCGCATGGCTGGTGCGCCTGGGCGAGTTTCAGGGTTTCCAACCTTCGATTCGCCTTAAATTTTTCGTCGACCGTCAGATCGAGTCCAAATTTTTAGACATGCTTCTTCACCCCACAAACTTCCTATCCAACGGTGGAATTTATTTTCTTAGCTTCCTATAATAAATTTCTAATTTTCTCTTTTCGGTCGATTTCTAACATCTAAAACGCCGATTTAACTCCCGATTTCGCTTATTTGACTTTGCCCAAAGCCACAACTGCATTCTATACAACTCCTAGGACTTATAATCACCACTCACATCTCTACCAAAATTCATTAAGTCACTTTTCCTATTTTTCTAAGGTTTTTAATAATTATTTCATTTAAATAAAAGCTTAGGATGTTACAATTCTCTCCCACTTACCTGAATTTCGTCCTCGAAATTCGTCGAACAATTGTGGATGAGACTGCCTGATCTTGTCCTCCAGTTCCCATGTAGCCTCCTCCACATCGTTCCTGATCCAAATCACTTTTACCAAAGAGATTTCCTTGCCTCTGAGCTGCTTCACCTCCCTGTCTTCAATTCTAACTGGCAGAACTTCGAAAGTCAAATTCTCCTTCAAAGGCAAATCATCTAAGGTAACCACATGCGAAGGATCATGGACGTATTTCCTTAGTTGTGAAACATGATACACGTCATGAAGCCTTGACAAATGAGGGGGTAATGCAATCCCGCACGCCACTGGGCCAACCTTCTCCAGAATCTCATAAGGCCCAACAAACCGAGGAATTAACTTCCTGGATTTGATTGCCCTACCAATTCCTGTGATCGGAGACACTCTTAGGAACACATGATTTCCAACATCAAACTCCAAAGGTCTCCTTCGTCTATCTGCATAACTCTTTTGGCGATCCTGTGAAGTTTTCATTTTGTTCTTGATCATTGTGACCTTCTCCGTTGTTTCTTTCACAATGTCAGGACCTGTCAACAGATTTTCACCTATCTGGAACCAACACAAAGGCGTTCTACATTTTCTTCCGTAGAGAGCCTCGAATGGTGCCATACCAATATTGGAGTGAAAACTGTTGTTGTAAGTAAACTCCATCAAAGGTAGTAACTGCTCCCAACTACCGGCTTGTTCCAGGACACATGCTCTCAACAAATCCTCAAGTGTCTGGATAGTACGCTCAGATTGTCCGTCTGTCTGCGGATGATAAGCTGTACTGAACTTTAGCTTAGTACCCAATGCCTGTTGAAGACTCTGCCAAAATCTAGACAGAAATCTCGGATCGCGATCGGATACAATACTAGTAGGAACACCATGCAACTTCACTATGTCCCTGATGTACAACTGGGTTAACTTCTCAAGAGTATACTTCATATGGGTAGGAATGAAATGAGCACACTTTGTAAGACGGTCCACAACCACCCAAACTGAATCACATCCTCCAGCAGCCCTTGGTAAACCCGTCACAAAGTCCATAGCTATACTGTCCCATTTCCACTCCGGGATATCAAGTGATCGCAGAGGACCACCAGGCTTTTGATGCTCAATCTTAACCTTCTGACAAGTTAAGCAATGAGACACATGATCGGCCACATCAGTTTTCAACTTCGGCCACCAATAAATCCTTTTTAGATCTTGGTACATCTTTGTTGCACCAGGATGAAAATTCATCTTGGTTCGATGTGCTTCCCACAGGATATCTCTTCTAACTTCGAAATCCATAGGAACACATATCCGACCCCTAAATCGGATGATGCCATCAGAACCTTTCACAAAGTCGGGCTCTTCATTGCCTGATGCCCCTTCTAACAACTTTTGCAGCTCTACATCATCGGCTTGCCTTTCTTTAATAAGACCCATCAAGTCATTAGTAACCCGCAACATTTCAAGAACGATGCTCTTCTCTTTCACTTGCATGTTCAGGTTGAGGTCACTAAATTCTTGAATCAATTCCAT
The DNA here is from genome assembly GCA_037953625.1 of Crotalaria pallida. Taxonomy (NCBI): domain Eukaryota; kingdom Viridiplantae; phylum Streptophyta; class Magnoliopsida; order Fabales; family Fabaceae; genus Crotalaria; species Crotalaria pallida. The sequence continues at coordinate 112,067,629 of CM075652.1, read as the reverse complement.
CTCTTTCACCATTAGATTGCTGACATGCAAAGTCTTACGACTTAGTGCATCAGCCACTACATTGGCCTTGCCCGGATGATACTGAAGATCGAAGTCATAGTCTTTCAGAAATTCCATCCACCTCCTCTGTCTCATATTTAACTCTTTTTGATCGAAGAGATAGCGAATACTTTTATGATCCCTAAAGACTTCGAACTTTGAACCATATAGATAATGCCTCCAGATTTTCAAAGCAAAAACTACTGCCGCCAACTCAAGATCATGAGTGGGATAGTTCTGTTCATGCTGCCTCAATTGTCTGGATGCATAAGCTATGACTTGCCCTTGCTGCATCAACACACAACCCAACCCTTGCTTAGAAGCATCACAATACACCACGAAGGATTGAGTCGGGTCCGGCAAAATTAACACTGGGGAACTAGTCAACCGCCTCTTCAACTCTTGGAAACTACTTTCACATTCGGGGGACCACTCAAACGGAACACCTTTCCGTGTAAGAGTCGTCAAAGGAAGGGCCAATTTAGAAAACCCCTCAATAAACCTCCGATAATACCCAGCCATACCAAGAAAACTTCTGATCTCAGTAATGGACTTAGGTCTCTCCCACTTAAGTACCGCTTCCACCTTAGAAGGATCAACAGCAACACCCTTCTCAGAAATGACATGCCCCAGGAACTGCACTTCATTCAACCAGAAACTACACTTAGATAGCTTTGCATAAAGCTGTTTGGATTTGAGAATTTGCAGCACTATTCTCAGATGCTCGGCATGCTCACTTGGACTCTTAGAATAGATTAGAATGTCGTCAATGAAGACTATGACGAAAGAATCCAAGTACGGCCTGAATATTCTGTTCATATAATCCATGAAGATGGCCGGAGCATTAGTGAGACCAAAGGACATAACCACATATTCAAAATGTCCATATCTCGACCTGAACGCCGTTTTAGGAATGTCCCCCTCTCAGATACGGATTTGATGGTATCCCGATCGAAGGTCAATCTTAGAAAATACAGCTGCTCCTCGCAATTGGTCCAACAAATCGTCAATGCGAGGAAGAGGGTACTTGTTTTTCACTGTCACCGCATTCAACTTCCTATAATCGATGCACATTCGGAGACTTCCGTCCTTCTTTTTAACAAAAAGAATCGGAGCTCCCCAAGGTGACACACTTGGTCTAATCAAACCCTTAGCCAAAAGCTCCTCTATCTGCTTTTTCAACTCCTCTAACTCCGGAGGTGCCATCCGGTACGGGGCTATAGAAATAGGACCTGCACCGGGCATCAGATCAATACTAAACTCCACTTCTCTGTTCGGCGGTAATCCAGGAATCTCCGCAGGAAAGACTTCTGGAAACTCGGAGACTATCGGAATCTGACTGATCTCTGCCTCCTCATTCATCTCCAGGGCAGATAAAGAAAGATCACTGATAGTAATTGATTTATGATCACAGTCAATCAGAACATGGTGCCGAGACATCCAGTCCATGCCCAGAATGATGTCAAGCTTAGTTAGAGGCAAACAGATTAGATTAACTTTGAATTCCCGCTCCAATACTCGAAGTGGGCAATCCAAACACATAGTTGATGTGACTACGGAAGAATTCGTGGGTGTAGAAACAGATAATTTATAAGGCATTTCTATTGCAGACAACCCTAACCTCTTCATGCAATCGGAAGAAATAAATGAATGAGTAGCTCCGCAATCAAAGAGAATACCACAAGGAATACTATTAACATAACCGGTACCTCTAATCAGTTCATCAGCATCAGTAACCTCCTCGCCGTCCAGAGTATACACCTTGCCCTTTCGAGTCACCCTGTTATCACCAGCTTTCTGAACCTTAGCCACATTCACCTCCTTCTTAACTGCATTGTTTGGACAATTTGTCATAATGTGACCTGGTTGACCACACCTGTAGCAGGTTGGTCCCCCCTTACTTGGATCCAATCTCCAGCAAGTTCCCTTATGCTGTCTACCACAATGTGGACAAGTCGGAATAGGACCATAGGTACTCACTACTGGGCCTGATCTAGGCTGGGAGTAAGGACCTGGTCGCTGCACCGAACTCTTTCCCCTGACAGGACCTCCAGACTTTTGAACATTCTTGCTGCGTTTCTCAGCTGCACGTTGCTTCCTGCTCTTTTCATAAGTGCTTGTCATGTTGATCAACTGAGACAGGTTGGAGATGTTCTGATACTCAAAAGCCATTTTGATCTCAGAACGAAGTCCGGTCTCGAACTTGATGCACTTTGTCCTCTCATCGGCATCCCTGTAACTTCCTGCATACCGGATCAAGTCCTCAAACCTAGCGGCATATTCTCCGACGCTCATGTTCCCTTGCACGAGCTGCAGAAAAGTAATCTCCTTCTCTCTACGGACATCTTCCGGAAAGTACTTGCCTAGAAAACGACTCTTGAACAAGTCCCATGTAATCGCCTGATTGTTAGCCTCCAAACCCCTCCGCATTTGCTGCCACCAATGTTCCGCTTCACTAGTCAGCATATACTGTGCTAGCAGAACCTTCTGTTCTTCCGGTGGTGCCATAGTATTAAGGATCTTCTCGATCTCTTGCAACCATAGCTGTGCCCCATCGGGATTGAAACCACCTTCGAACTTCTGCGGATCGTTCTTTCTGAATCGCGCCAATCAATCAATAGCCACTGGAGCTGGGGGTTGAGGAGTCATTGCAGCTGCTGTTGCTGTTGCTGCTGCGATGTTATTCCCCTGATCCTGTTGCATCTTAGCCATCTGCTCCAGAATAGCTCGGATCCCATCATTATCAATCCGTCTACCAGCCATTCTGTTTAGTCATGCACAAGGCCGACAGTTAATGCTTAGTAGCATAGTTAACAGTATAAACATCCTATCAATAAACTCTACACTCTAAACTATAATTATCGATTACTCGCTCGGTGAGTAATCACTGGAGTAGCTCATAACTCCAAAGGCCGAGGGAAACTGCTCTGATACCATAAAATGTAACACCTAAGTTTATTTACCCTTTTATACCCTTAAACAAAAATAGCAACTTGAAAATTTCTTTTTTAACTTATGAATTGATTAGGAAAAACTCTTAGTTACTTTTAATTCATAAGAAAATCTCCCGTCAAACGGACGGAGTTTCGTTTGTTTTTAGGACTTTCCCAAAATTTCTGTTTTCCTGCAACCTGGTAATTAACACATTTTCAAATAGCAAAGCCAGCAGGGCTATTCACATATATAACAGTTTGTGCAACTTCGTGCACGCATCAGAAAAGCCAGTTTAAGACATCAGAGTTAAAAGCATCAGAGTTAGCGGAATATAAACAAGTTAGGAAAACAGTTTTTCCCCAAAATAGACCCCTTTCCCAAAAGGAGTCGTCCTGGGCCCCCAAAAAGCTATCTACATTTATACACGACAAAAAGGATTCACATCATCGGGCCCAGGACATTCCCATGTCCTACATAATAATAAGTGACCTACTCTCCCTGTGAGGGAGAGTACTCCTGCTCGGCCTGATCTTGTGCAAACTCTTCCTCAGTACCTGTGGAGATAGTAAGGAGTGAGTATTACACATAAAATGGGGAGGCAGTTTCCAATTAAGACATAATGCAACACCAACATTTTCTTAAGTCTTTAGTTCCATGTATTTTAATCATATTTATGTTCTTTTTATCTGTCCCTGGTCACGACCTACTGTGTCTGCACTCCTGTGCACTCATGACTTACTGCGCCCGGGTAATCCCCTGGTCACGACCTACTGCGTGTCTGCACTCCTGTGCACTCACGACTTACTGCGCCCGGGTATGTTTCATTATGTCCCTGGTCACGACCTACTGCGTTCGCATCTTTACGCGATCACGACTTACTGCGCCCGGGTAATCCCCTGGTCACGACCTACTGCGCTCGCACCACCGCGCGATAGCGACTTACTGCGCCCGGGTATGTTTCTCAATCCCCTGGCTGAGCCTGGGTATAATTCATTTAGTTCCTTTATCATTATTAATTCTTTAGCAAATTTCCATTACTCAAAATTAATCACCACATTACCCATTTCCATTATCCAATGATCACAAATATATTTTATAACTTAATTAGCACAATTCATCTTAATATCACAACTCAAGTTATTTAAGCAACATAAGCATTTAATTCATCAACATCACCAAATCACAAAGTGCAATATATCAACATCAAAATAAATTCCCTAAGTCATAAATTCTATTCTAGCAATTATTCTATATTATATCACCCTATACTAACACAAAAATCTTAGTACCCATTATATGCATATTGTAAACTAAACCCCAGAGTAAGGTAATACTCACTATAACCCACTCCTTACCTTAAATCAGCAAAGAGTAAATAGAACCTCAGTGAGCCCTAGCTCAAAATCTTGGAAACTTGAGCTTCCTAAGTCTAGCTTGCCACCTCAATAAGGAAATGATGAAATGATGATAGACAACCCTATTTGATAGAGCACAAGAGGAATGATCTTTGTCCTTGCCTTGATTCGAGTTGGAAGGCATGAAACACAATCCCTATATAGCAAAAAGTGCAAGAATCCTAGGGTTTTAGAGCTCAATTTCTATGAGTCAAGGAAAGTTGAAATGGAAAGGAAAATAACTCATGGCATGAAGCTACTTACCCAATCAATAGCGGAAAAATTGAAAAGCCAAGGAGAATGAAGGAGGGAGCAATTCGTGAGAGTCAAGGGAGGAAGGAATGAGCTTTATCCCACTTCCATGGTGCAAGACTTGGTGGAGCTTGGTTGATTTTGGGTTGAAGTGCCCAAGAATCAAGTGTTTATGGTGGGTTGATGATGGAAATGTGTTGGAGATGGAGAGAAAATGAATGAAGTTGATGGAGTTGTTTGGTGATGAAAGGTGGTGAAATGAGGTGTGTTTGGTGCCTTTTGATCAGCCTAGGGTGATGGGAAAATCGTGTGGCCAGAAATCATGACTTAGCCACCAAGTTCAGATCCGACGCACCAGATTCAATCTGGTCTGCGCCACGCGCCTGGGCGCATGCCGGCCCGCCTGGGCGCGCGATCAGCGCCAGCACCAAGCTGGTGCATGGCTTACACGGTCAGCAGAGGTTTTGGCGCGCCAACACGGATTTCTGGTGCAGCTGGTGCGTGCTGCGACTCGCCTGGGCGCACGGTTGGCTGGCCTGGGCGCATTTTCCACTGCCTTGGTGCACCATGAATAGTGCACCCGCCTGGGCGCATGGCTGGTGCGCCTGGGCGAGTTTCAGGGTTTCCAACCTTTGATTCGCCGTAACTTTTTCGTCGACCGTCGGATCGAGTCCAAATTTTTAGACATGCTTCTTCACCCCACAAACTTCCTATCCAACGGTGGAATTTATTTTCTTAGCTTCCTATAATAAATTTCTAATTTTCTCTTTTCGGTCGATTTCTAACATCTAAAACGCCGATTTAACTCCCGATTTCGCTTATTTGACTTTGCCCAAAGCCACAACTGCATTCTATACAACTCCTAGGATTTATAATCACCACTCACATCTCTACCAAAATTCATTAAGTCACTTTTCCTATTTTTCTAAGGTTTTTAATAATTATTTCATTTAAATAAAAGCTTAGGATGTTACAACTTCGGTATATGGTATACAGCCAAAACCAACTCAAAGTTGATCAGCTACACCAATAATGATTGGGCAGATTCAATAGATGACATACATGAAAAGCACATCAGGTTATGCCTTCTCATCACTTGGTTCAGGTGTATTCTTTTAGGCATCTAAAAAGCAAGCAATTATTGCACAATCAATAGCTGAAGCAGAGCATCTAGCAGTTGCAGAGACAACAAACCAAGCTATATGGCTTCAACAAATACTTAGTGATATGGAAGATCAACAAATGGAGTCGACTACGATTTATTGCGACAACAAATTGGCGAGCAATATCAAAAAAATCCAGTTCATCACAGTAAGACAAAGCATATAGCAATTAAATATCACCTTATCAGAGAAGAGAAGTAGTCAAGAGTAGGGGTGGGAATGAGCCAGGCCGAGCCAGACCTTAACAAAAATAGGCTTGGCCTGTGTTCCAAATTCAAGGCCCAAGCCTGTCTATGGGCTCGTCATAGGCTAAATTTGAAGCCTAAGCTCGACCTATTTCAAAGCCTGGCCTGGCCCATAAGCCCGCTTAAAAGCCTATTATTCAGTAAAATTCTTATATTTAAGTACAAACAAAAAAATGTCTCGTACCCTCAAATTATGTGAAAGAAATATAATAAAGCGAACGATAAACAACATCAAAACTCAAATTATATATCAATAAAAGTAAAACCAAACATAAATGACCTCAGGCCTCAAATTAATAAACCAACATAATAGAATCATTTATAAATATTATAGGCATCATGCCTCAAATTATTAAAAGTTAAATAAAATAATTATGTGTTTAATCCAACGGTTTAATACTAGAACATGTCATCAAACAGTCTAAGCCAATGACAACAACAAATAATGACTAAGCTTCCTAAAGAGCAATAAAAAAAAGAGTGCACCAAGCTAGTAACTATCAATCTTGACATCAAATCTTCAATATGATCTCCTGTTGTTCTGGCACCTTGAAAATAAGATAATAATTTGTGTTATAAGGGTCTAACACCGATCACATTAACAAAATAAGAATATAATATTTCAAAAGAAAACATGTTTATACCTTTGACTTTCTATGCAAACCATACTTGTGACGAAGCCAATCCCCACCACAAATAAGTGCTTCAATAGACTCCTCATTCAATTTAGAACGGAACTCATCAATAACTCTTCCTCCAGCACTAAATGTAGACTCTGACGCCACAGTTGAGATTGGAATAGCTAATATATCAGAAGCCATCATTGACATAATTTTATATTTCATTCTATTGTTTCGCCACCAATCTAATGCACTAAAAGAGTTATATTTTTAACAAAGAGGGGAAAATTATATTTTTATTTTTAATTATAATATTTTATAGAATATATTAAATTTTTGCTTTTAATTTAAGGAAAATGCTAACAAGTGCCCTAAGGGCACTTGTTAAGGGAGTAATTATAGATAAAAATTATTGGAAAGTGTGATTTTTTATGTTTTCGAGAGAGTGGTGAATGTGGACTTATGATTTTTTTTCCATATGTAGTAACCTTAACAAGTGCCCTTAGGGCACTTGTTAGCAAGACCCTTAATTTAAATTGCTAAAAAAATATAATATATTAATATTTAAAAAATTAAATAGGTCGGCCCAATGAGCCTAATAGGCTTTTTATAAAGCTCGGGCCCGGCTTATTTAGATATATAGGCTTTTTAAAAAGCTTAAGCCTGACCTTTTTATTAAACGAGTCGAGCCAAGCCAGGCCTTAAGTGAGCCGAGCCATAGGCCCTCATGAGCCGGCCTGTCTCATTCCCACCCCTGGTCAAGAGCAAGGAAATAAAGCTTGAATAGTGTCAAACTGAAGAGCAAGTTGTAGACATATTCACAAAATCAATACCTAGACCAAAATATGAGCAACTATAAACAATGCTTGGAGTCACAAACATGTGCATCAAGGGGGACTGTTCAAATATTGCACATTTTCTAGAAGAATCTACGAATATCTAGGAACTAATGGAGTTGGTGATAATCAAATTGCTCTTTAGTATTTTTTTAGAGTATTGTAACAAAATGTAGTAAAATAATATCTTGTCTAAAGTTGTATAGATGCATCTAGAACTTTCTCCCTAAAAGTAATATATCAATTTGTATAAGAAATATGTAGAATTTTCTAGAAGCTTGAAGAGAAATATAACTAGCCTACGAATAGGCAGGCCATAACATGTAAACTAAGCAATTGTAATTTTGTCTATTCAAGTGCAATACTAGTAACTCCTTTCTCACATTGTTAACATGCAATATTTCAACATAGTTTTTATTTTTTTAGTTCTCATCTCAACAATATAAATTTATCCATCACTAATCTCTAAAACTAACGCTATTAAATGCTATTAATATATCTATATGTTAATATTTTACTTAAAAAAATTATTTGGGCCCTTAAGATTTTTGGACCTAGAACAATTGACCCTATTGATTAAGCCTGCACTCATCCCAGACTATGTTGATAAGGTCTTTTATACTATTAAAAGAGGAGAAAAATACGAAATATAAACTATAAATTAATAATAATAATATTAATATCAAACCTCTTCCATGCTCACAACATATGAAAAAGAACTAATGAAATGTAACAATAATAAATAAAAAAACACCAAGGGTGTGGGCAGATAAATGACGAAAGAAGTTGTCTGGTTGTTGGTAATAAGATACGAAATAAGAGAAGGAGAGATAGGGAGAAGGTGAGGCCTACAGGCTAGGTCGGTGGCCCCAAACCATCATCTGCCTAAGGGCACAGTAGCCTGTCCAAGAGCAGCATAATAGTGACATAAATTACCTTCACAATCTCTTTGGTAATTTTCAAAAACAAAATGTATGTTGAACATACACCAAGAGAAAAAGAGATATGATATCAGATTATGAGTATATATGTACCGACGAGTGGACAAGGCATGTTAACTATTATTATTATTATTATTATTATTATTATTTATCTAGATGTCACAAAATGATTGAGGAATAACAAGTGGGAGGGAGTGGCCAAACTTTATGCAGAAGAAAACAATAGCCAGAAGATAAATAGGTATCTATAGAGTGATGAATTGTTTTCTTCTCTTCGTCTCCTGAGAATACTTCCTGCCTCTTCTTGGTGTATCTTGGGATTAATCTGAGAGCTTTTTCTTTCCAACAGACAAGAAAACAAAGCAAGGCAAAAAATCAAACATACTTCAGGTCTTTTATTCACTTATTATGGCTTCTTCTTTTTCCTTTTTTTTTTTTTTTTGTTTGATGCTTTGCAAGGGACAAGGAAGCATGGATTCAAACATTTGATACTAAAGTTTAATTAGTAATTTCAGATTTGCTCTAATATGGCTGCTGAATCTTCATCCTCGCCATTCTTGCAAATCGGAGAAGAAAATCCAAGTCTGATTACACAACATCAATCTTCCAATGCTGCTTACTCAGCTGCTACAATAACAGCAGTACCTCAAAAGAAACGGAGGAATCAGCCTGGAACACCATGCAAGTAGCTTTTCTCTTTTTGTTAAAAAAATTTTTGTTACTACAAGTTAAAGTAGTGTATGTGTGTCTATATATATAGATACCCACACACATACATAACCTTTTGTTTTTCGGCTTATAAGAAATATATATATCTCCATACCATTTTCAATTGTTTTGTGGCTTTCTTCTCAATAATAAACATAGAGGGAAACCCTAAATCTTGAAAATGAGTAAGGTCTTTCCACTTATTCTCATACCAAAGAGAAGTTATAAATGATAATTTTTTAAACTACAATAAAAATGTTTATGTAGTTATTTTAAAAAGGATAAGAATAATAAAAAGCTTAGTTCTTCAGCTCCATGTGCTGATGTGCATATTCAATTTTAGAATGATATTGAAGAATAGAATTTTCTAATAATTTGTTGTTTGTTTGTTTTGTTTTGTTTTGTTTGGTTTTTTGTTTTTAAATTTCAGATCCAGATGCGGAGGTAATAGCACTATCTCCCAAGACCCTAATGGCAACAAACAGGTTCATATGTGAGGTGTGCAACAAAGGGTTCCAAAGGGAGCAAAACCTACAGCTACACAGAAGAGGACACAACCTACCTTGGAAGCTAAAGCAGAAGAGTACAAAAGAGCCAAAGAGAAAGGTTTATCTTTGTCCAGAACCAACATGTGTGCATCATGACCCTTCAAGGGCTTTGGGAGACCTCACTGGGATTAAGAAGCACTTCTCTCGCAAACATGGTGAGAAGAAATGGAAATGTGAGAAGTGCTCAAAGAAGTATGCTGTTCAATCAGATTGGAAAGCACATTCAAAAACTTGTGGCACTAGAGAATATAGATGTGACTGTGGCACTCTCTTCTCCAGGTAACAAACTCAATTAGTATTACTTAGCTTGCTGATCGTGAATGTTTTCCATATCATGTGAATAGAGTTTTGAAATTCAATACTATATATACACTTGCATAGCCATCATTTTACACATTTTTTATGATCTGATCACAATTGGTCTCACCTCACTTTTTATTTTATTATATTTTTATTAGAACCTCATTTTTTTACTTATCTCTCCATGCATGATTTCAAATTGGGGTAGCGGTCATGGTTGATTATATTGGGTATAGTTTATCTCAATAGTGGGAAATTACAAGAAAATACGGTAGATGGAGATACAATTGTGATCTCAATGCTATTGCGATTATTGATCATAATTTAAAATTGCTTATTACTGTAGTTATTACCATTGTGATTTGTTACAAACAGTTTTTTCCAACCATAGTGTATATTCTCCGGTGCTAAGTATGCTGAATAGTTTCTTTTAGTTATTAGTGAACATTTTGTTTATAAAAAAAAATATATATATATCATCTGGAGCATTTTGATTAACTATAAGCTTTTCGTTAGTAAAATTAGTTACTATTAAATTTTCATTAACTTAATTGAAAAAGGAAAATAAACAAATAAATGCTAGTGATGTAGCTGAAGAATATATACTTCTAACAAATTAAATGCAAACGAGAGAGCTTTTTTTTTTTTTTTTTTGGAGAGAGCTTTAATTTCTAACCTTTCCCTCTGTTAGTTTGTGTGTGGTGTTAGTGGAGGCCAGGGGTATGGCACAAGACTGCTCCCTCGTGAACACACTGTTCAAATTTTGTACAAAAATTGAAATCTTACGGGAAAAAAAAAAAAAAAAAAACAAGCAAGCTGAAACATTGGTCCTAGAGAACAGTCCCACTCGTCTTTATTCTCATTCACGTGTAGTTTAGCAACATTGTAAGGAGCACAGGCACGGTGATACTGGGTTTTGTTCCCTTTCGGGTTGGCTACTTATATAAAGGTTCAAAAAATATATACATAGGAGTACATGTTCAGTTCAGGTACTTACTCTCTTGCTATGTTTCCTAATTTTCACGACTAGCTACCTATATTTTCAAATAATTAATTGAAAAAATTCCATGCATTAATTGGGAGATCTATAGCCTATGTTTTCTCACAGATTTTCCTAGAAGTTAGCAATCCTTTCATGGTACGACTGTGTTCAAATGAGTTCTCATAGTGGAAAATAGACAAGTCTTGAGGCAGTTTACATTTATTGAGGGTGGCCCCATTGCTGGGCTTATGATTACTCACTTTCATCAAAGGTGCATATAATTCTCTCTTTTATTGATCAAAGAGAGACCTCAAAGTGGCAGTTCGATTTGGATATCCTTGGTGTGTATCATATTTTGGTATAATCCCATGGGCCCTCTACTAGTACTTCTCTTGTAGTTTTCTTATTTTCAAAATAGTTGATCCAATTTCAAGGAAAACATACATATATTCCAATTAAATAAAATCATTTTGTACACCGACCATAAATAATAATGGCTACGCTTTGGATTGGTCGGTTTTATTATTGATATGTCTGGACCAACTATAGTTCCAAAATTCGTTAGGTTAGTTGCATAGTCTTTAGGTTACCAATTTTTATTTTAGAATTTTTGGGTTGAGGTTGCATATATGGTCGTTAGGCTTTTCACCTTGTAAATCATATAGGAACTTTTTGAGCTACATTTTGATCATCATTTGCTTTGGCAAATATTTTCTATCTTTTGTTTTAAATTAAAGGGAAGGAGAAAAAAAGATTGTTATCGTATATCTGTATACATTTAATTCACTTTATATATGAAAGACCCTTTGTCTTGGATTAATAATATTTTTTGCTTATAAAAAAAAATACATTCACTTTATATCTCTAAACACTATTAATTACTTGAGTAGCACATATTAGATCATCATGATTCTAAAGTTCAAATACTTCAAATAATTTGAGTCCTACTTGATTAAACGTGTATGTTGTTATTAATGACATGTTCACACTTGTTTCTTCCAATATTTTGGTTGCAGGCGTGACAGTTTTATCACTCATAGGGCCTTTTGTGATGCACTAGCGCATGAGAGTGCAAGACACCCTAATGGCTTAAACCCTTTGGGGACTCATTTGTATGGCATAAACCACATGAATTTAGGCTTATCCCAAGTTGATACTCAAATTTCCCAACTTCAAAATCAAAACCAAACAGCCCCAAACAACATTTTGCGCCTTGGAAATGCTAAATTTGAGCCCTTGATGCAACCATTAAATCAATCTCCATATGGACATTCCTCAACTTTCTTCATGAATAATGATCCAAATCAAGCATTTGAAGAGCACCAATCTCAGCAAGGACCATTCTCAAATAAACAACTACATGGTCTTATGCAACTTCCTGATCTTCAAGGAAACACCAATAACTCCAATTCTCCTTCAGGAGCAGCTTCTTCAAATAATCTTTTCAACCTTAGCTTCTTTCCAAATAGCACAAGCACTAGCACCATAATGTCTGATCAATTCAACAACATAAGTGGTGGTGGTGGTGGTGGCGGCGGTAGCCAAGGAACAACACTCTACATTAATAACAACCCTGTCAATGTAACTGATCAAGTTGGTTCAGGTATGTCTTCAATCTTTGGCAACTCAGCGCAACACGAAAGCGTGTCGTCGTCTCATATGGCTGCCACTGCATTGCTTCAGAAAGCTGCACAAATGGGTTCAACCACAGCAACTAATGGTTCCTCTATGCTAAAAGGAATGTGTGGTTCCTCAAGCAATGGTGCCAAATCTGATAGGGAACTTGTTTCAGATAATATCCCCAACTTCGGAAGTGATCACAGGAGAGAAGATATAAGATCATGCATGGAAAATGAGCACCAACATCTTCATGGATTGATGAACTCTATTGCCAATGGTAACACTTCCATATTTGGTGGTCAGTTTCACAATGTAGAGGAGTCTAACAATAAATTGCACCAAAATCTTGGTGTGAGTTTTGTAGGGTCAGATAAGTTGACCTTAGACTTTCTTGGTGTTGGAGGAATGGTGAGAAACATGAGTGGTGGCTTTTCACAAAGAGAACACCAACAACAACAACAACAAAAACAACTTGCAATGAGTACAATGAGTTCTTTGGATCCTAACCTAAAATCAGCTTGGTGTAGTCAACAGTATGGAAGCTCAACGCTGCAATAAGGAAAATCAAGATTGAGGAGGGAAAAGCTGTGGGACATGAAACGTTAGTTGAAACCAAGGTTCAAATCTTGATGATAACATTGAATATTTGCCTATAAAAAAAATTAAGGAAGGAAAAAAAATGTTTGTTAGGTATAAACTTGTTTAAAACTTTTTTTTTTAACTTGTATTTTCCTCAAAAGAAATGTATTTTGTATATTAGGGTTTGGATTCTTAATATTGCAATATTAATCCTTGTATTTTTCTTGAACACATCTCTTCCATTAATTCTCTCTCACTTTCTCTAGTCATGATATTCAACTCTGTTCGACAGTGATAGACAACAGATAATACAAATTTACTGTTTCATTGAATCCCATGACTCCATGAGCCTGCAATAAAAACTTTTAATTTGAGACAGTAAAATTAATTAAAGCATGTGGTAAAGCCAGGTTTTGTACAATGCTCAACAAACAAGGATTCTGGCTCTCTCTTGCACTCTTGCAGAGAATCTTCACATGTTGGCTATATTCCAACGGAAGCGACAAAGCCTGGTTTCCATTGAGTTTATTATTATTTTTGTATGATGTATAATACTAACTCAATATACACAAACAAACTAAAATAGAGCCATCAAGTTTTGTACTTCCTACCTAATACTACCTTACTTAATTAAACAAGTATTATCCTGGATATGAATCTATAAATATAAATATATAGGGTATTAATCAACTTATACTTTTTTTTTTCTAATCACATGTATTTTTTATAGGAAATAATCGTATTCAAATCGTGAACATAAATACTATAATAAGGTTGATATGGTGTGAGGCTTGATGTACATGGTGTGAAGCTTAAAATTGTATCCGGTTGTGATTAACTTGATGCACATGATTGTGGTTCCCTTTGACAAACTTTTTTTAAAAGGTGGGATCTTTGGATGTTCTATAATGCTCGGTTAATCTTTATGTTAATAAATTTTTCTTTGTTTGCTGTTAAAAAAAAACTATAATAAGGTTGATAAGAAAATTAAAATATAATGGAACTTAGTTTTTTTTATTGGTGTCTTCTTCATACTTAATACATGACCTTGAATCTCATCACCTTAAGAGAAAGAATGCATGTACCATTTGAATCTGATATACCACCTCTTGGTATACATGCATTCACCTATAATTAATTCAAAATAATTTGCTACTAACTCCATTAGCAAAAATTGAGCGTTGAGAGAGCCTGCACTTTTTTTTCAGGTGTTTTTGTTGACATTCTTTTGATTAACAATGACCATTATTTATACTTTATATTTATAGCCATTAATTTATAAATATTCCTCATCTCATCATGTTGACAGCCTTTGAAATTTATGTTCTCCTATAGACTTTTATTCAAGCACACTTTTTCTCTCTTTCTCTCTCCAAACTGCGTTGCATTTGCATGATAATAACATGCATTGTACGGGAGTGCCGTCGTTACTCGTTTGGGTTAGTTCTCACGTCATTATTCATTTGGTGAAAGATTTTTCATGAAATTAATGAGGGTAGTGTGATGTCTGACCATATATACCGTGCTCAGCAACCAACAGAAACAGTAGTCTCTGCGATGTTCGTTATTGTAATTATTAGTAAAGGTTCTGCCACACTTTTGTCTCAACTGATGTCATATGCTACCACATATAGGAATCATAAGTCCGTGACCTCAAAAACCAGTTATTTCATTTCATCTTTACTGTAGCACTTCATTTTCACTATTCAAAGTTAAGAATGAAATTGAGAAAGAATTTTGATCATCATTCTGCAGGTAAAGAAAAGTCGTCAAACTCTACGTACAATTTTTTTTTTAAAAAGGAGAATGCTAATAAATTACCTACTTAATAGTAAGGTTTTAGATTGCGATCGCGGTCACCTTGATATTTTTGCAATGATGAGTGTAAAGAATTCTGTGATGTGGATTGCGTTTTCCGCGACATTATTTGTTCACAATTTTTCACAAATTCCATAATATTTATATATTTTATTGTAAAATTGATAATAATTATTAGTTATATGTTTTTTTTCCATTAATATAAGGTAGTAGTGTGTTAAAAAAATGATTAGACAATTTTAGATTTTCAATAAGTTAACGAAATTCGTATAACTATACCTAGGTTTGAGTACCTCCATATAAATAGATAAATTTGAACACAACAAAATATTGAAACCCACGTTAAAACAAATAAGGATAGTAAAAAAATAAAAGAAAATAACTGATCAATTCTATAACATACAATTCTTAGATTCCCTAAGTCTATTCTAATTTCTATTGATCTTTCCTTATTAAGCAAGGACCACCAATTATATTTTAAAAAAAATGCAATTAGGAATTAAGGATTAAATGATTAACTTGGAACATTTCAAAAAGCAAACTTGGGTCAGCCACCATTAAGGAATAAGCACCAACCATACATAAAAAAAGGGTTTTGGAATTTCATCCCCACCTATTATATATCCTCACACCCCAATAATATACTAAAGAGACCATTTTACCCTTCTCTCAATTTGATTGTAAAACCCCACTTTCTGGCTCAACCGTTCCACATTCTTCGTGCCCAAAAACATGTTTCTTCTACCTCTTCTCTGCACATTCCAACTTCTCCCCAACAAAGGGTTGACACTTCTTCCTCTCCAGTAGACTCATTCACGATTTTTCTTCTGCACAAACAAAGGTATTGTCTCCTCTTTCTCTTTTATTTTTTCCCCTTCTTTCCTCTCTACTCATTCACGGTTGCAAGGGAATGTGGATGGGTTGGTCATGGTCCTTGATTTCAGCCATGGTGCATAAGTGACAACAGTTTCTTCTATCTAATCGATGACAAAACTCACGTTTTTCCAAAGTTTTAGGGGTTATTGTTGTCATTTTAGGGTTTTGGGGTTGAGTTTTAGGGGCACTGATTGGGTTGATTTATGCAGGTTACTTGATGATTTTTTTTTATGCACATACATTAGTATAGCCTAGGCATGTTGCATAAGCGTTTTTTTAATTTTGCATTATGCCTGAGATCCGTTGTTTTGTTTTATTTTTGGAACCTGAACGTGTTTCCGATGCACCAAGTTCGGAAACTGATAATTTCCGACTCGTGGGTGTCGGAATTTTACATTTCCGAAATCTATGTCTCGGAATTTTGTCAGCAGTGTTTTTTTTAACTCTTTCATTTGTTGTATTCATAGATGTTATTAATTGTTAATTTAAATTCTTAACCAAAAATGCTTAATGTTTGTTTTCAGGAATGGCGAGAGTCAAAACTACCGGTTGAAGAGTTGATAACGATGAAGAGCGCCAAAGACAAACAGCTTCTTATAAGCGTGAGAGAGCGAGATCTCGTAGGCAGCTATTGGATGCTAGCAGATATTGAGCTCAGCTAGCAGATTTCCTGTGTGGGCATCATTGTTGTTGTATAGACAGATAGTGGATGCTATTGAAGCCAATGATTATAACAACTTCACAAAAAGGGCTTATGTTGGTAAAGGAAAGAAGCTCTTCTCACTGTCTGCTGCCTATGAAATTGCACTTACAGTCCTCATAAGTTAACCAAATTGCTATTGTAATGTGTATCCATGACCAACAGATTATACATAGCAACAACTGCATTTTTTTTGTTGGGTTAGAATAATTAACAATTTTAATAAGCAGTCATGAAGAGCAGCAATCCACTCATTTTTAGGTTCTGTTGGTGGATTATTTATCATTTATGGATTTAGGTTGTGTTTATGGATTATTGTTTTGGTTTGTGTTAATGGATTATGTATCATTTTGTTTTTTTGGTTTGTGTTTATGACCAAGTGTTGTGCAATGGATATGTGGCGTTTAATGGTTTATGGATTATGGATATTTTTATCGAAGATGGTTATGAACAGGTTTTTATAATAAGTGTTTATCAATTTGCTTATAAGTGTTTATGGATATTTTTTTAAAAATTGGCCAAAAAAACATGTTTTCAACACATGTGTCTCGAAAAATTGAAGAATTTTCTGACAGGTACCTCTCGATAGAAGGTGCTAGTATGTCTTGAAATATGGCCAAGTTTTTCAGAGAGATATCTGTTGGAAACTTCTTTAATTTCACCACTTCTCATATCTCACTCTTCCTCTTTCTTGCGGCTGCTATGCCTAGCCCTAGGGTTTTTCACTCTTTCTCTGAATTGCGTTGTGCCACTGCTGTGCTCGAGTTGTTGGCCAAGGCGCCGGCGGTTCGCTCCTCCGGTTCGTTATGCTACTCGTTCGCGTCGTCGGTTTGCTGCTGGTTCGCTTCTGGTCGCTGCTGCTCTGGCTACTGTTTCGTTCAAACTTCCTCAGTTTCGTACTGGGTTCTAACTTTCCCTGTTTCTCTTCTAGTCCTCTTTCTTTATGTTGATGTTTTTTCCTTTTTTAATTCTGAATTTTTGATTATATAATATTGTTTTTATGATTTATTATGCAATTTATTTTATTTTTTATTTTTTTAATTTTGAAAAAAAAGGCAGGCCGCATGCCGCTCGCAAAAAACGTGGGCGGGTATGGATTTGGTGTCCTAAATTCAAAACGGGTCGCCCATGCCCGCACGTTAAAAATGCGTGCTAGTGCTGGCCCAACCCATGCCTGTCCATTGGCCCTAATTACCAATGTTAGTCATTTGTAATTGAAGAACACAATTGACACTACTAGAAAAGTCTGATTTAGAGACGGAAATTAGAGACGGATTTTTTCCGTCTCTATTAGAGACGGAATTAGCGACCAAAAATGAGCATTAGAGACGAATTTTCACAAAATTTTTCATTATCCAAATAAAATATTTTGAGACGGAAAATTTCAGAATTAGAGACGGAAGATTCCGTCTCTGAAGATTCCGTCTCTGACATCGTCTCTAAAATGGTCTCTAATCGTCTAATTATCAAAGATAGAGAAGGAAATTTCCGTCTCTAACGAATTATTTGTCAGAGACGGAATATTTCCGTCTCAAACATAAAAAATTATAAATTTTAAAAATACATATTTTTGTCAGAGACGAAACATTTTCGTCTCTAAACTTAAAAATATAGATGAGAAACTAATTTTTTGTCAGAGACGGAAAATTTTCTGTTTCTAAACTTAAAAAAAAAAAAAAAAAAACAAAAAACGCAATTTTAACCCTCATTCTTTCCCGCTGCTTGAAAAAAAGGCTCCTAAGTGCTCCCCAGTGCTCCCTCTTTCTTCGACTAAGACTGGAAAAGAAAATAGAAAAGGGCCACTCATACAGTAACAAAGGCCTCTTTCGTCGCTCGATCTCAGGCCTTGCGGGACGATCGCTCACGCCGCCGCTCACGGCTCTGCCAACATCAGCCGCCGCTCACGATCGCTCGATCTGTGCTTCAAACCTCACGACCGTCAGCCACTCTAAGGTTTGTTTCCCTGCTCCCTCCATTTTCATGTGCTTCGTTTCTACTCTTTCTCGCCGCCACTCACTGCTGCTATCATTATTCATGTTGTTTTGTGGATTTGTGTGTGAAATTATGGGTTCAATTGGTATATGTGATTATTTGATTCAATTGAAATTAGGGATTTTGTGTGAAATTAGGGATTCAATTGAAATTAGAAAACCCCAAATCGATTTTCTTCTATTTCCTTCTTCACTGTAATCTCAGCCCCTCTCTGTTTATCTAATTGATGCCCTAATCTCAGTCCCTCTTTTTTATATTCTGTTATCTAATTTTTGTTTATCTCTGTTGCTGAACAATAGTTGATCTGTGATTGTATGTGCAGCTTGTTTTACATTTATCTTTTTTGGTAAGTGATTAGTAATTCACATAATATAATACTAAGTTCTTTGTTGTTTAACTTATATGCATAAAGAAAATTTGGTTTAACTGATAGAACTTATTAGACATTCTTCCTTTTCCTTTTCTTTATTTTCTTAGAAGAAAATGTTGCAGGTTTTTTATCAGGCTCCTTTGAATTGAGACGGTGTTGCTAATATATTGTTCGACCAAACAAGATTAACCGGTAGTTGAAATGCTTTACTCAATTGTTATGCAGTTTATAATAGCCAGAAGTTTAAATTATACTTTCTTGCATTATGGTTCTAACCATGTAATGTGTCTAATTACATTACCGTTTCCAGCTTAGCTCAGTTGGTTGGGGTTGGTGGGGATTTTGGTTGAGGTCAATGATTTAAGTATTGATCGGTGAGTCGGTCTTGGAAGTGGAATGGAAGACATTAGAATATGCTATGTAAATATTCTTTCTGCAATTCCTTTTATGAAAAATTCCCTGTTTCTAGCAAGAATACTGACATGATTGTTTCTGCAGGCTTCAAAGTTGATTACTAACTTAATTGTGATGTGTGGGGGCATCTTGGCATGAGCATTTGTTCAGGCATATCATCAAGCAATTCAAAGTAAGCTTTTAGTATTTATGTCATTGGATGTATTTGGTTGAACTATTATTTACTATTTCCTTTTCAAATGTTGCAAAATTAATTTCTAACTCCTAAGTTGTTTTCTTGCCTATGCAATCCACTAAGTTCCCAAAACACAATTCCCAAATTTCACAAGTTAGTACTTTAAGTCCCTGCCCTGTTGGGTTCCCATTCCCCTAATCAGTGTACTCTTAAATCCTTTTCTTCATATCAGGTTTATGTTTGATAATCGCTATGGAGTTCTTTGACATCATGATTTGAGTTGTCCTTAAATATGATTTGGTTTGGTAGCCAATTTTGTATAAAAGGAAAAATTCTTTTTGGTTGTTTTTTAAGCTTGAGAAATAACTTCATGTTATGCCCTCATCTTTCATATTTTTTTTCCTTTCATTTTTCTACTTGTATTAGCTAGTGATCTTATAGTGAAGTCCCATTTTTTGAATTTTAATTATAAGTTTTGATTAAATTTAGTCACAACCCTGAATTTTTTGTCATTCTCCGCCACTAGACCACACCAAGTGGGAGCCTTGTGCACTTACATTGAGCCTCTCGAAAAAAAAAAGTGGTGAGCCTGTAAATTCTTACATTTAGTTTCCTCTTGTCACAGCACCCTCTTGGTATTGTGTGACAAGCGTGGCTTAGGGTAATTGGGAGCCCTTCGTCAGTTTTTGTTTAGAGAAGCAAGGGATCATTTACTAAGTTACGTTTTGCATTACTACAAATTTGTGTTTGGTTTCAAATGCAGTTTGTGCATAATAAATTTCTCTGATATTGAATGAATGAATGTTTTGTTGCTTAAATTTTGTTTAGAGATAAGGTATCATTTTGTTGGGCTGTATTCTGTATTCTTATGAACTTTTGTATCTGGTTTCAAGCTGCAATTTGTGCACAATGAATGTAGCTGATACTGAATAAATGAGCGTTTTGTTGTTTACATTTTGCTTAGAACTTTCATTTACTACTGGACTTATTTTTGCTTGAAGAGTTAATGTTTGGCTATCCATTTATCTGCCCTGTTTCACCACCGAATAATGCGCATAAGCTGTTTGATTACTTGTCAGCTTTCATTTGGCTGTTGATGTTTCATTGGTGTTGAATTTTTAAAATCTTGCCTTTTCTCATATGTGCCTGGGGAACAAGGGTAGAGTTGATAATCCATGTTTATTATTGATTTTATTTTGCAAATGAAAGTATCCGCTAAACATTGATTGGATATTATTTTTTGGTAGGCATTCCATTAGAAACATGCACCTTTGCTTGATTATGTAATGCATGAGTAGCTAGGGTGCTATTTTGATATTGTAGTGACCTGTTTAAATGTTAGAAGCTTTAATATAGAACAATACTTAGATCGCTGGAGGGAATACCATTGGAAGACTAGATATATTGGTTTAGTATGAATTGACTGGATATATTGGTTTAGTATGAATCGTTCACTACTATGCATTTATAGGAAAATGAGTAAAGATATTTATTTTTGTACTGTAAAAAAAATAAGGAGTCAATTATCATACAATTCTATATCCACTAAAATTAAAAATTACAACCAGAGATCATTGTATTGAACTTTGAATTTTAAGAGTAATATTTTTTGATTTGGTGGAAGGAAAGGAGCTAGTGTGCTAGTGTGCATTGTAGTGGTCTAGTACACGAAAATTTAGGAGGTTGAAGGATAAACTCTTGGTCTTGGACTGAATGGTTTTATACATTGTGTAGGTGATCAGGAAACACCTGTCAAGTTGGATGCTCCTGTATCTGGAAGTGTGATTGCAGGGACACTTACTTTTATGGTATGGTTACTGTTTTACTTTAGCCTACTTAAAAATTCAAATGGACATAAACTACTACATACTTTTGGTTTTTATCTTATGTTTAAGGCCATGCATTTGATCCTAGAAACCAGAAGAACACCATATTAGTTATTGGCTCATTTAATTATGCATTTTCTATGACTGATCTTGTGTGTGATAATTATGCATCTAAATGAGTGAGCAGCTAACGTAAGGAATAATCAAGGACTATGACTGTAATGCTGTTTTTAATATTGTTTTTGGTGCTGTTCTGCTACTGTGCTGCTACTATAATTGACATATTGTTAGTATTTGTTGTTATTCTGCTATTGTTTTTGCTAATAAAAAAAATAAACGTAGGTTGTATGTGTCCTTTTACGTAGGTAGTGATGCTACTATAATTGACATGTCACATCTTCACTTATTTAATTATTAGACACGCACAATAATGGAAGCTCCTGAAGAATGCTGAACAAGAAATGATAAAACAAAAGATGGAGCAATGAGAGCAAATATTTCATAAGATGATGGCTCTTCATAACTTGAAAGCATTGGAGGAAGATGTCATTGATGAAGATCAAGTCGACAATGATGATTGATAGTGATTGTTAGTTTATCTTTAAAAAAATGACTTAAGTATGTAATTTAGTTTTGGAGTATTTTGAACTAGCAATGTTTTGTTTTGGCTTATACTTGATATTTTTTGTATTTTGACTTCTTTTTTTCTCATGATAATAGATATGTTTTATTTATGTTTTTGAATAGCTTTGTCAAAAGGTTAAAGTGTTAGAATATTGAAAAAGAAAAAAATAGGATTTAAAATTACACAGGTTTCAAGAATATATGGATTTAAAAAAATAGGATTTAAAAAATATGAGCAGCTTGAGAATTAGAGACGGAATTTCAGTGGTTAGAGACGAATGTTGAATCTGGAAATTAGAGACGAAATTATAATGATTAGAGACGGATGTTACCGTTAGGAATTAGAGTCTAGACACGGAAATTTAAGTGTTAGAGACGGATGATCAACGTAGGAATCAGAGACGGAATTATTATCCGTCTCAAATCAGAGACGAATTATTTTAGACTAGAGATGGAATCGCTCCGTCACTGTTAGAGACGGAAATCAATTTTTTTTAGAGACCGAATTTAAATATTTTGGAGACGGAAGTTTCCGTCTCTAATCAGAGACGGAATCCAATTTCAGGGACGCCAATTTCAGTTTCCGTCTCTGATTATTTTTGCGACGCCAATTTTAGGGACGCCAATTTCAGTTTCCGTCTCTGATTATTTTTGCGACGCCAATTTCAGGGATGGACACGGTTCCGTCTCTAATTCTGTCTCTAAAGCTGTTAGAGACGGAATTTTCATGTTTTAGAGACGAATTTCGTTCCGTCTCTAAATCAGATTTTTCTAGTAGTGTGAGAAGATCCCATATTGGACACTTAACTTTAGTAGACTTCTTATGATGAAAATCATTATGTTAATATACAATAGTGATTGCCACTAGTTATAGCAAAATATCCTAATGTAGGGTACTTTTCTTTTTAGTTACTCACAAACAACCCCTTTTTCAATAGAAAAATAGAGGAGTTGGGTTTGGGGACATGTAAGTATTGTGGAGGGGTTAGATGGAGAAAATGACTCTTGTTTTATTTGAGGATGAGATTGAAATGGATAAAAAAGAAAGGGCAAAATTGTTACTATTTCCGTCCCTAATTATAAGGCCTTTTTGGAAGATTTCACGTCCATTAAGAAGTGGAATAATTTAGTTAATTGTATTGGAAATGTGAACTTTTGATATGTATTATCAAAATTACCCCTATTAATATTATTGGGAATCTAAAAAGTGTTAAATAAATAGGGGTGTTTGTGGAAAAAAATAATTAATGCTCATTGAAAATTGGCAAAGGACCTTATAAATAAGGACAAAATAAAAGTGTTAAGAGAACCATATAATTAAAGACGGAGGGAGTATTACACAATTTTTATCATTCAATATCCGTCATTCATTTTTTTTAATTAATAAATCTATGGTTCAAAGAAAAGAGAGCATACATAGAACACAAACACTCAAAAGTGAGAATCTCCCCACAATCAATTCTTCACATTCATGTTGTGAAATCATAAATAAGTTGCGGTATCAACTCTCCACATACTTATCAATCATAAATAAGTGTTGGAGTTGTAATATGTGACGTTTAAAGAGCATTTTAAAAGAAGGAAATCGAAGGTGTACAACATGATCATTTGACTCGTTGCTCTTTGGTCCATTTTTGGCTTATTAGAAATTAGAAATGATATTGTTTTTAATAAGGGATTAATGGGTATGTACTGTGTAAAGTTTTTTACACAATCAATTTATCATCTACCATTCATTTGTATTACTTTAATCTAAAAGTCAATGACTATAAACGGATGAATAGTAGATGATGCATGCATTGATGATATAAAAATCCTTTACACCATCGATGCATTCCCTGTTTAATTTTCTCTTTTAATAATGGTTCCTTTGATGAGATATAATGGGTTTTATCATATTTAATCAAAGTTCGATCATGGACCAAGTTAAACGCTATGGGGAAAGATGTTATTGCTTTCTCGGACTGGTGCTATAGCACATCTGCTTGCTTGCTATGGCTGCAGCTTAAACTTTTGTGTTTGTTGATGTTTGAGCATTCTAGTACTCCTTAATGAAATTTTGTTTTATTAAATATAATATCGGTTTACAGAATAATGTTCCTCCTTAGATCAAGAGGAAACTTATTTCCTCAAACCAATCAATTCATGACATATGTTCCATTTTAATTTTTTTATAATTAAAAATTGAAATTTATTATTGAGAAAATCCAAAAGGCCGTGATCTGCTCCAAAACCTAACAAGAGCAACGCCGCACAGCATCACGGAGGACAAACTCACGTTCGTCGTCAAACCAACAGATATGGTGGAGATCCTCTCTCCATCACACGCAACCCAAACACATCCCCTGCAACAAAAAGCCTCTCTACTCCATATACTCATCTTTTTACATCATTTCGTTTCAGATATAATTCTGCAAGTTAGTGCACCGGAGCTTGTGGCTTGTAAGAGAACTTGTAAGAGAACTAGCCCCAACCCCGTGCATCGCACGGGAGAAATACGAAACCGATAAATTTTTTCACTAGGTTACAAATAATATTAGTTTTAGTGAAGTTCCATGTTATAGTGAAGTTAATGTTAGATCAGAACATTCTCAATCAAATAAGATCAGAAAAAGTCATCTATTCTACACAATAATACTCCATGTGCCATTGAATAATATTAATATAAATCATATACATTCAAGTATAAGGTGCAACATAAAATAGCATTACCATCTTTACTGCTACGACTAAACTATCTAAGAGATACCCTTTGTAGACATTTCCAAAACCACCTTTGGCAACCAAGTTCTTGCTACAGAAGTTGTTATTTGTCGCAACCTGGAGTTCTCTGAAATGGAACTTCTTGAGGTTTCCTAGGTAAACCTCTTCACGGTTTTGTTCTAAAAAAGTATCGGAAAAGGAAGTTAGAGAGATGAGTTTAATTCATATGCCTACCAAGTTGGCCAATGCTTCAATTTATGATTCAGTAACCATTAACATCAAAGAATATTTGCTTGTTATATCTTTGTCTCCACCACAGGAGGAAGCCAAATCCTAGTATTAGCAAAAAGATGCAGTTTAGGCTTGAAGCAAATGCTAACGCAACTTTGTGGCTCTCTGGTTTACTGGAGGATTGTAAATCTTGAAAAGCATTTCAGGAAACTGTGTTAGGGTACGAAAGTAATTGCATAGATTAAATAGTATGACCAGTGTTGATACCTCAATATTCGGTAGCCCAAATTATAAGGCCCGAATCATATGAAGGCCCAGAAATTGTCAAACAAAAAATAAAGCAATGAAAGATACTGAGAAAGGCGTGCAAACCCCGAGAATTACCCAAGGCGCCCTAAAGCGACGGCCATCAAGGCGACACATTTTGATAAGGCGCCCGGGAGAAAGAGTAAAGCGTACTGATGGCGGCAAACGCAACGTGTTGTCTCAAAGCGTCTCAGGCAGCACGGGAACTCGGGTAAAAAGCCGTGATAAGTGAGGGCGAGCAGGAAGTAGAAACCCGCGGGAGGCGCACGCATGACTAGACGAAGGCGACACAACCGTCTAAGACTCCAACGGCTTGCAGAGGAAGTCAAGAGGGAATCTTTTGGCTACCCAAGACGAAGCTGAAGGTAGTGAGACTTGAGCCCCTCTACTTCCCTGTAATCATCAATACCAAAGCCAATAATGGTAAAGAAGACAAAACCACTGAATTGATGCTCTGAGCACATGATGCAAGATGCTGTTACCCAGCAGACGAAGGGTGAGCAACCAATGACCACTAGTCCAAAGCACCATTATAAATAGGAGATACTTCTCCTTCAAGAAAGGAGGGCCCGAAGGGGAGGAACTAAACGGAAAAGAAACAACACACCGGAACAACAATAACAATATACACGAAACACAAGGTTCTCTCCTCTGAGACTTAGGGGAAGAGAGGACTTCATGAAGGGGAACAATACAAGAAGCGCATGGAACGCTACCCCTCTCCTCGAAGCATCCTCTAAGAAGGGGGCGCCAAAGAGAAGCAAGAAACGGGACAAGAAGGGAAGAAGCCCAGAGAGGAGGAAAGCCAGAGAGCGTACATCTCCAACAACCACCATCATAGTCAGGACAAGGGCGGGCAGAATCCCCGAAACACAACGGTCACCGGCAACCGCAACATAGAGAGCGTACAAAAGAAAAGAAAAGGAATGGAGACTTCCTCTGAAACTTAAGATTAGCAGTACAAAAGGGAGTGTAAAGCCAAAGCGCACACTTCCCTCTCCTGTAAAGTACAACAAACGTGGGAGCCATTCCTTGTATTCACCTCTCTGTATCTCATTTCAATATAATGAAAGCCTAAAGCTTCACTAAGCTTACGAACCCATTATCTCTCTTGTTAATCATTTAATTATTGTTTATCGCACAAAGCGGTCAGAAACAATTGGCGACTCCGTTGGGGAAGCTATGGCTTCCGAACCTTGAAAGAAATGGGATTTACGTTGTGTAACAAGCGCCTGTGGGAAATGCCGCTCTGAAGGCGATACCCGCAGTTGCCGCCCAAGACCCAACACCCAGTCCTGCAAGACGTAGAACGGGAGCAGATCCTGGGAGGCTGAGCTTCAGGTCCAACAGATCAGCGAAGTTATGGCCCCAAACAGTGAAGGAAACGCTCTTGGAAGCGCTACTCAAAGATGGCTCTTGAAGGCGCTCCACTGATGTCAACAGTCTCTAACTGAAGAAGCGTTTCAGCAAGGGGTTGTTTTTCAGCCCAAAGGCGACCCTCTCGAAAGGCGGTCTGCTCCCCAAAAGGCGAGCTCCCCGGAAGGCGCTCCTCGGAGGGTGATCTCACCAGAAGACGTGCTCACAAAGGGCGACCAGATTCGCTCTGACACAAACTTTCCAGAGGGCGACGAGACTCGTCCAAGAGGCGGTCTAGGTCTTTGCGAGCCCAACTGTCCAAAGGAGCGACGCTTCGAAGGACGACAACGATCGCTCTATTTAGCTTTCCAGAAGGCGGTCGCACGACCGAAAAAGCCAAAGTACGCTCCCACTGACGAAGGCGTCACACAAAGTACGCTCTCACTGGCGAAGGCGCCACATTACAGAAAGTAGAAACTCAGGAGCAAAGGCGCAACCAGAAAGTTTTATGGGAAACTTGCTGCACTAAAAGCTAAGTACACATAACTCTTGACTCAGTGAATATGCTAGTATGCCTTTTTCATGAATTTAATTATAATATATATGAATCATGACCAAATGAAAAATGTGTTGTGCCCAATCACGTACCAGTTGCTGTACGTATAGTTAAGAAAATATAGCTACTACATGCTCATTTTGTGCATCTATGTCTCAATATGCTTTTGGCAGTATCGCTTTCACATGACATCATGCTCTACGTAGTTAGTTTCATGTCTAAGAATATCCTGATAAGAACGATTTATTTTTACTCTGTCTAGAATAAGCGTTGTTCTGACATGACACGATATGATATGTGTATGGTTTGATTTTTAGGCTATGTATGTCACGGCTGAGAATTACATATGTGTGATCACAATCGTGAACGTTGTCGCTCTGGTATGTGTCAAGTATTTGACTAGAAAAGCAGTAATTAGATAACGCTGTACATTTGAATGTTTGCTGTAGAACTAAAATTAGTATATCATACTAGTCGTTCTTGCCATAATCTTGTTAACCTTTCTTGGCTCAACCATGGCATGATGTAAATAAACTGTTTTTCATAATCCCATCATGCAAAAACAATGTTTCCTGTTGTAAGCTGTATGATTTAGATGTTGAGAAGGCATGCTTTAGAAAAGCGTTACATGAAAACATGATCTTGGCAATGATACATGATAATGCATTATTGATCTTGCACATGATTTACTAGAAACAACTAAAAAAATGGGCTT
Source organism: Crotalaria pallida (assembly GCA_037953625.1). Taxonomy (NCBI): domain Eukaryota; kingdom Viridiplantae; phylum Streptophyta; class Magnoliopsida; order Fabales; family Fabaceae; genus Crotalaria; species Crotalaria pallida. The sequence continues at coordinate 112,039,806 of CM075652.1, read as the reverse complement.
GAATAGCATGAAAATAACCGAAAAATGAAAATTGTTTATGTGGGAACAATAATTGATATCTTCCACACACTCAGGAAGTCTTAAGTATGCCCTTAGGCCATGATTTTCCATGTTTTGCTAAGATAATCAATGCCACGGGAGGACTGCTTCCTTCACTGAGAACAAGAAGCACCCGAGCTATCCAGAATAGAAAAGCACTCTCGCCTAGTGAGAAGGCGATCAAAAGTAAAGCATCAAACAGCGAATAACGAAACAAGAGCAAAGTTTCAAGAGAAAGCAATCCAACACAAATAGAAAAGATCAGTGAAAATCAAACAAACAAAACCAAGCAAAGATAAAGAATGAAATCCGGAACCAAAAGGCGAACACAAAGTCATGGTGGAAGGGCGGCGCATGTCCACCTTGCAAGCAGAAGTAGTTATGCATTTAGCATGAACTTATTGAAAAAGATACGCTACATAGAATGACGAAGTTAGGACAAGAAAAGGCGAGAAAAGCAAAGTTGAATTAGAAAGCCTCATGTGAAGCTGCAAAGATGAAATCCAAGGCGCATCAGGAGAAAATAAACAGTGTTGAAGCTAGAAATTCTGAAGTAAACCAAAAACAAAATGTTATTAATGTCAAGCCAAAGATCTAAAAACAAGTTATATCGAAAGCTGAAAGCAAAAGCTGACAATGAATTCAAACCAGATAGAAGAAGGTGACTTCAAAGCAAAAGCGCGCAAGAGAAGTAATTGAAGAGCAAGAGCAAGCACATATGCAAAAGCTGACACAGCTAAACCCAAGAGTAAATAAGGATGAAGCAGAAGATATTTCCAAGCAAAAAGCCAGCTAGAAGTCAAAAGCGAACCTTAAAGGCGACTGTATGTGATCATAATCGCAAAGGCGTACAATTGCAAGGCGTACATAAAAAGGCATACATGCAGCATGAGGGCGAATGCAAGTTTCGTAATGACCAGTGCGAGTACAAGATCCTGAAAAGTATGTTACTCAAAGGCATACTTAAACACTGAAGCATTGAATCAGATGCAAGAGCAAGGTGCAAGATAAAAGCAAGCTAGAAAGCGTACAAGTGACCGACCCAAAACTGTTCCGAACATAACATAACCAAGGCAAGCTCAGTTTACCTGATGACTGAACAACTATCAAGCTAAAATCTTGGATTCATCCCAGTCTGCTCTCATAAAGCGAGTCAAAGTACCCTGACGCAAGAGAAACCAAGAAATCCATAATAACAACGGGCCTCTGAAGTAAAGGCACGTCTGAGTTTATCCATACGTCAAAGCAGATCATGCGAAAGCAAGCATAAGTACGAAGCCGACCAAGAAATCCAAGCATCTGTGCACTGATAATTGCAAGAAGAACTAAAAGAAAAGTAGCATCCATGACAAGAGGTGTTACGAAGCACAAGCAGTCAGAGTTAAGCAATCAAATCAGAAGCAGGGCAGTGCCTATAACAAGAGGTGCCAATGCTAAAGCTCGAAGCGACACTGATGACATGAGGTGTCCCCGGAAAGAGCTCAAATGATACTGATGACATGAGGTATCGCTGTATTTAAAAACCCTCAAACAGGGTCAATAATGCCAGAACGCGAGGTTCAACACTTCAAAAAAAAAAAAAAAAGAAAAGAAGAAAAAGAGAAAGAAAAGGAAGAGAAGAAGAAAAAGAAAAGAAAAGGAATAGTGTTGAACCGTACCGCGGGCACAAGCACCTTATCGCGGTACCCGGATAGACCTCCTGAAAAATTTCCGGGACAGACGCGGGCGAAGTACGCCATATCGCGAGACTAGAAAAGGTCCCGGGAAACAAGGGCGCTAGTCTTAAACGCGGGCGGAAAAATCTGTAAAAGAGGTTGGCTAACGCAAGATCCAAGGCGATCCGTTAGTTTATAAAGGCCCAAAGCGGCAAACTGAAAAGTCCAAAGTAACAATCGAAAAGAAAAGGCCCAAAGCGGCAAACCGAAAAGTCCAAAGTGACAAAGAAAAGCCCAAAGCGGCAAGCTGAAAAGCCCAAAGCGGCAAAATCGGTAGAGCATGCCCAATGTGCACACTGAGATAAAATCTTGGCACCAATGACATGAGGGGCCATTGTTCAAAAAAAAAGAGAGAAAAAGAGAGAGCGTGCCCAACGTGCACCCTAAGAAAAATCTTGGCACCAATGACATGAGGGGCCATTAAAATCTGCAACAAATTTGAAGCGCCCAAAGCGCGCTCCAAAAAAAAAAAGTGGAGAGGGGAGGAAGAAAACCTTCCTTGGGTACCCAAAACATAAGGGCCCTTGTAAAAAAAAGAGAGAGAAAAGAGCAAAAAAAAAAAAAGGAAAGAAAAGAAGAAAAAGAAGAGATGTGTGCTATCAGAATGCTTGAAGAAAAGGTATCGAAACTGAGAAGAGCATACAAAAACAGAAACAAGCACAAGTGCAGTAACAAGCGATTATAAAGCTACGTTTACAAGGCGAAGTTCAAGCCACAACCGCCAAAGCGACAAAGCCAGCAAAAACACACAAGAGCAAAAGTGCATAATCCAAATGCAAGCCCCAGCCGCAAGGTGAACAAAGAGATGAAAAGACAAAGACAAGGCATGCAATAAACATGCAGAGTAGAATCCAAGCTTGCAAAAGACATCATAGATCCCAGAGTACAAGTTCAAAAGCAGTAAAAGCAGCAGAGGCTAAATTCGAACAAAGTCACACAAGTTACAAAGCCAAAAGGAAGCAACAACCGAAACCATAGTCAGAAAAGCAGAATGTCAAAGTAGCAACACATGTAGCGAAAATATTGTCTAAAGAATAAAGAGAGAATTCAAAGAAGTGACCCTGCAAACTTCCTCATAAGAATACTTCGTGTTAGCCAAATCGCTGATCTCCTGGTCAAGAGTCTCTAATTCAGCGGTTGCTTGGTCAAGTTGGGAGGAAAGCTCTTTGATGCGGGATACCAAAGGAGCACGGCGTTCTTGTAAGGCACATTCAGCATCAGCCAACTCAGCATCGTCGAATGAAGGGCGCAAACTCTCGAAGCCAGCAATGGCATTCTCAAGCCAAACACCAGAATAATGATGAAACTGAAGCGTGTACAAGCAATCCAGAATTTCAGCTTTGTCCTCCCACGGCAAATCATCTATATCAACCGAACGGACCAAATGCAACATCCGCAACAAGGTGCGGGAACCAGACTCTCTGAAAAGATGAGGAAGTGAAGCTGGAGGAGGTATCAAAGAAGTGCGAGCACGGAGGAATGAATCAATCAAAGCCTGATCATCTGCAGAAAATGGAGCTGCAAAAGCACATAGCAATACATGCAGAAATAATGAGACAAGAATATAAAAGAAGAGAAAAGTCCAACTCAGTTCAAGAAAAGAAAGAAACACTTACAAACTGAAGAAGACCCTGGAGAAGTGGAGGCGTGACTTGCCCTCGCAACAGGAGTCTTACCCTTATCTGCCAAAGAAACAAGACCTGCGTTGCCTCTGGGGGCAAGGCGCTCTCCAGTTGGGGTCTCAGCAACAACAGTGATTCGACTCTCTGAAGGGGCAGGGGCATCAACTTCAGCACCCACCCCACCAAACATATTCCCAGATCTTGGAATATCATAAACAAGTTCATAAATAATGTCAGCAACACTTGAAGGGGCCTCTAAAGGCACACCCTTAGGAGAAACAGGAACACTTCTACAAATGTTAACAGGAGACATCAAAGAATCAAAGTCTTCACTAGCGGTGGATTCGGAAAGAGCAGAGGGGGCAACACCCCCACCAGCAGAAGATTGATGAAAGAAATCCATGGGGTCTTCATGATCGGAAATAAGTGGAATAATAGGAATGTTCTCAGGAAACTGGGATGAGGGCGACGCTGATGAATGGCCACCGGAATCACCTGCACTCAAAAGAAGAAGAGAATCAGCAATGTTATAAAAATTGCCCAAGCAAAACAAAGTGAAAAGCTGGAGAAAAACAAAAGGCAGGAAACGACACCTGGAGAATGATCCCCAGCGCCGCCGCTTTCGGCGGAATCACCATGAGACAAGAAAGAATTATCCGAGTTGGTCTCGTTAACTTCATCCTGGACTAAATCTACATGAACTGGAGAAGAAGGAGCAATACGGATACCAGAAGAGCGCAGACGACTAGACCGACGAGTGGGAACAGCTGCGATTGCTTTTCTCTTCTTGCGAGATGTGGCGACGCCACTACTACCACCCTGAGCAGGAGATCTAGAAACAGAGGGACCTTGCGAGGGAGTCTTCCTTTTGCTTCGTCTGGGGGCAACAGAGGGAGACGCGACAACCCTGCGACTGGGCGAAACTCCCTCAGCTGAAAATAAAACCAAGTAAAAGTTAAATGCAAAGCAAGAAAAAGAAGAAAGCGGCAAAAACGGAAAATGACCAAGATATTTACCCTTAGCTTTCTTCATAGAGGTGCAAAAATATGGGTCGTTGTGAACTATGGGCAGCAAAGAAGGAGTAGAACGCGATGAAGAAGCTTCAAAATCTCGAAGATGCTGCAGAATGTCCTCATGAGAAGTGAGCCAAGTACGCAAAACACCTCCAGCACGGGAGGGAGAAACATAAGCATAGGCAACATCAGAAATTTCAGGAGCTGCACCAAAAAGGAGTGCTTTGACCAAGTCTTCCATCGGGGCCTGCTCAATATCAAGAACACAAGGGGCTTGATCACGCCCAAACTGTCTAGCCACTCGATCAGGGCGGTAAACACAAGGCCAAAGAGCTCCACCGTGAGCACTCTTGCTGTCTAAGGGAACAAAACCGGGCAAGCAACGAACTGATAAAATCAATTTCCATAGATCATAAATCCCCTCAGAGGGGGTGGCAGCATTGTTTCTTGTGGTAAAAGCTTCCTCATCATAAAGAGGATGCAGGAGGTCCGAGTAAGGGCGAAACAAAAATTTGTTCTCTGAATCAATAAGCGAAACTAAGGGTTCTCTTGTAAATCCTCTCGTCCAACACCAGGAACGAGGCTCCAAGCCAGCAGCACCAGTAGAAAGGGGAAGTTTGACGGGGCCATAATCAGGGAAACGCTCAAAAAGGAAGTACTGAAGGAAAGTCAAGTCAATATAAGAATTGACTGCAAAGCGCCCATGAGAAATGCGCATTTGTACGGCCACTTGATCCAGGCGAGCATAAAGACCGCCTAAGTAAAATGAAGCAAGAGGAAGGCGTGTACCTTCTGCCAAGAGGCAAGCAAAAAGAAAGACACATGGGCTCACAGACTCCCACGGAGGTCCAGGAAACACGTACCTACTTAGCCAAAAAGCAACAAAGGCGGCACGACAGAGGCGTGAATCTGTGACGGGCCCAGCCTGGAATTTGCCATCGTGAAAATCACCAAAGAAATACCGGACCAACTAGCAAATGTGTATTTAAGGGAGGAGCGTTGGTTCGCCCTTCGGCTCCTAGGAACTAAGTTCCCAGTACCCCTTACCCTTTGAGAAGAGGAACCCCTTGCGTATGAAACACGCCTCCGCCTGAAGAGATCCCGAGAATACTTGGCACTGAGGGCCGAAGCAGCCTTCAACTTCACCGATAGTTCAGAAAAACGTTCGTCAACGTTTTCCACATCAAAGTCTTCGTCTCCAAAAGAGGGAAGCCCAAGGAGTATAACCACATCCTCAAGTGTTGGAGTAAACTCCCCCCATGACGTCAAGAAGGTGTGGGTAGAGGAACACCAACGCTGCACTAACATCAGCAGATCATCGGGCTTGCGGTTAGCGCCGAGCTGAGGAGACGCCTTGACGGCGGCAACAATACCCACTTTTTCCAAAATAGTCACAAAAGCAGTATCAGTGGCAAAAACATGATCAACCCATTCTTGCCAACCACTGGTGCCACCCACGCGGACGTTGAAGTTCACATCCACCCAAGGAAACTCTGAGCGGCGAAGACAGGAACGGAGCAATGAAGGACCCAATGCACAATGGTCCTTGTCATAGGAAGGTGAAGAAATAAGTTCGGCGGTCTCCTCAGAAACCACCATGGCCTCGGAAGACGAGCCAGCAATGAAATCGCCCGAGTCGGGACCAAAAGGCGAGTTCGCCTTCACCTCCGAAGCCCAACGGCGATAGCCTGGTTCAACAGGATAGGAACGAGGGCAGGGAAGCTGTTGCATGAAGCAATAGGAGATGGGGCCAGGAGTTGAGGAAGCGTTTTCAACCGCAGGAGGAGCAGCAGCCCTCGATTTCGACATGGTGACAACAAATGCAAGAGAAGGGTAAACAGCGGAGATCAAGAAAACAAAGAACAAAGAGGTAACGGAGAAAGCTTTTGGTCTTGAGAAGATGAAAGAGGGAAGTTTCAGGCACAGAGAAGAGAGAGAACGAGTGGAAGTAAAGAAGAAAACCGAAAAGTTTGAGGAAGTTTTGAAAAATATGAGTAAAGGAGGGAACGTGGGGAAACGTGCAAGAGCTAGGGACTGAAGGACATTGCCTTCTCCCCCTGATGACACGTGGAATGCAGCAGAAGAATAGGAGAAAGAAAACGAAAAGACTCACCAGTAGAGAGCCCGTTGCCAAGACCCCACTAAACAGCAAAGTTCAAAGCTGAAACTACCAAGCAACTAATAAGCCAGGGGGAGTATGGGGACAAATACTCGCGATACGAAGGCGTCTTCCACTACACGCCTTGCCCAGAGAATCAAAGGCGACACTGGAAGAAATAACAGAGGAGGCGAAGAGCGAGGAATAAAGAGCTGAGAAAAGGAGAAGCAAGCAAGAAAAACGCAAAAATAGGATTTGCACCGAGAAGGAAATTCTTCCCCTCTCACTGCAAAGGGGGCAATTGTTGATACCTCAATATTCGGTAGCCCAAATTATAAGGCCCGAATCATATGAAGGCCCAGGAATTGTCAAAAAAAAAAAATAAAGCAATGAATGATACTGAGAAAGGTGTGCAAACCCCGAGAATTACCCAAGGCGCCCTAAAGCGACGGCCATCAAGGCGACACATTTTGATAAGGCGCCCGGGAGAAAGAGTAAAGCGTACTGATGGCGGCAAACGCAACGTGTTGTCTCAAAGCATCTCAGGCGGCACGGGAACTCGGGTAAAAAGCCATGATAAGTGAGGGCGAGCAGGAAGTAGAAACCCGCGGGAGGCGCACACATGACTAGACGAAGGCGACACAACCGTCCAAGACTCCAACGGCTTGCAGAGGAAGTCAAGAGGGAATCTTTTGGCTACCCAAGACGAAGCTGAAGGTAGTAAGACTTGAGCCCCTCTACTTCCCTGTAATCATCAATACCAAAGCCAAGAATGGTAAAGAAGACAAAACCACTGAATTGATGCTCTGAGCACATGATGCAAGGTGCTGTTACCCAGCAGACGAAGGGTGAGCAACCAATGACCACTGGTCCAAAGCACCATTATAAATAGGAGATACTTCTCCTTCAAGAAAGGGGGGCCCGAAGGGGAGGAACTAAACGGAAAAGAAACAACACACCGGAACAACAATAACAATATACACGAAACACAAGGTTCTCTCCTCTGAGACTTAGGGGAAGAGAGGACTTCATGAAGGGGAACAATACAAGAAGCGCATGGAACGCTACCCCTCTCCTCGAAGCATCCTCTAAGAAGGGGGCGCCAAAGAGAAGCAAGAAACGGGACAAGAAGGGAAGAAGCCCAGAGAGGAGGAAAGCCAGAGAGCGTACATCTCCAACAACCACCATCATAGTCAGGACAAGGGCGGGCAGAATCCCCGAAACACAACGGTCACCGGCAACCGCAACATAGAGAGCGTACAAAAGAAAAGAAAAGGAATGGAGACTTCCTCTGAAACTTAAGATTAGCAGTACAAAAGGGAGTGTAAAGCCAAAGCGCACACTTTCCTCTCCTGTAAAAGTACCACAAACGTGGGAGCCATTCCTTGTACTCACCTCTCTGTATCTCATTTCAATATAATGAAAGCCTAAAGCTTCACTAAGCTTACGAACCCATTATCTCTCTTGTTAATCATTTAATTATTGTTTATCGCACAAAGCGGTCAGAAACAACCAATATATAAATAATTTAAGATCACATATGAGGATATATTAGAAGGAATGTCCAACCCTCAAAGACAACTAAATATCCTCAAACAGAGAATGCATCTAAGGCACAACACACAAAGACAACGCACAACATATGGGCATAAAGGAAACAACACACAGAATATGGACATCAAAATGCATACTTCCTTTATAATCCTAAGTAAGGATTATGGGGCCCACCATAGAGAAATTGTTCTAGCATATGATGAATTTAATAGAGAACCCAATGTTAACATTCAAACTGAAGCACCTTAAGCACTAATTATCGTAAAAGAAAATTCGAAGCCCTTAGTCTTTACAACAATCTTGTGACCAAAGCGGAAACAACTTACAATGTTGTCTTTACTTGCAGTTACTATCAGTTATTTCCCAGAACTTAATACATGGGTGTCAAGGGATAGAACAATTTCAGTATGACCAACCAAGACATAGATGCGAGGTTATAAACCCGAACCTACAAAATTCCAAGTGGGGTTAGACATTAGAGACTGAAACCTTAGGACTTTTCACAAACTCTTGGGACTTTTCAATAGTATGCAATAAACAAAAATTTACTCCGAGGACTTTTCACAATCTCTTGGTGTGCATCATACTCTAAACAAAACATTTCATTAGGTAGAAATAAAGAAAGCATATTATTAGTTAGGAACAACATCATCAAAGCAAAGAAAGAAGCCAGAAGGGAGAAGAAGAGAAACTATAAAATTTCGGTTACATTAAATGGTTGTATGCCTATCTCCTCTATATAAACTCATAAAATGATATCATCTTCCAGCAAATAGAAAGGCAACACCCATTAGTATATCTTAAATTCAAAGTGAAAGCTATTTAAAAATTATATTTATGTTGTAGCAACTGTTTCATTTAAATTTATATCATAAGCCACTTGCCAAGGCATGTCTGTTGGGTAGAGGAAATCCAATCTCCCCATCCTGGAGCAACAACAACAACAACAACAGAATCCCTCAGATTCCAAAACAAACAACCACCATAAACAGATTCAAAACAATGCCAATGTAAATCAAAATCATAACAATGAAAAGCTATTAAGTTACCTAATTGCTGGATGGTCAACGACAGTGATAATCTGAGCATTAGGAACCTTAGCAGTAGCCTTGAGAAAGTGAGCCCTGCAAAAGGTATCAAAAATTATCAATTAAAACAAAAATTTAGAACAAAACTATAACCATCATGACAACTTATCGGATATCCTCTTTATTAAGAGAGAAATCGTTAACACAAACCTCTTTATTTACAATTAACTGCAAATCTTTGTAGCTTCATGGAAGGGTATATAATGACGATCCAAAGGATTAATCTCCACAGAATTATGTTCAGTTAAAAATAAAAATAAAGAGGGTAAGAATTTGACATAACAAACATACTCAACCTAAAGAGCCTAGAGAAAAACACAATATAAGTTTATTAAATAATACCTTAGCTTCATTATGACAATGCCTGCAATCAACAACTTCATGGTGCCCTAATCTTGCATCACGTCCTATAATGTGTAAATTCAATGCTCCTAATTATGTGGATTAGATTTTGATGATGACAAAGTAATTAACAATCTAGCCTTGAAGTCATTGCAACATCAACAACAACAATAATTCAAGAAAGAAGTCAAGTGCTCACTCATTCTCAATTGGTTTATAATTGTAATTTTTCATTTATGTTGAGAGTGGGTAGATATAGTTAATCTCTTCTAGGAATAAAATAATTAATATGATTATTAGGTTGAGATTAACCGAAATTAGTACTTGAAAAGAAAAATAAAAAGGAAAATTAATTTTTGACATGTCTGATCAAAATACTCGAGTATTTTGAGAAAGGCTCGAGTATCTACTCGAGTATTCTGAAAAACACTCGAGTATTTATGCCAGGTCAACAAATATAGCCGTTAGTCTTGTTCGTGCAACGAATCCTTTCTTAGTGGCCAAAAAGACTTGAGTATTGGCCAAAACACTCGAGTCTTTAGGTCCAGTCAGCAAAAATTAACGTTGGAAAGACTCAAAAACCCATGTTAGGGCATTTTGAGTCTCATCCAACCCAAGAGAGCATTTTTAGAACTTGATAGTAAAATTTCTCTTTGATTTTGCACAAGAACAAACAAGACTACAAGAGAATATTGATTTCAAGCTTTCATTAATTCTTCTTCTCAAGTGTTGATTCACAAAAACTCAACTTTACACTCATATTGTTATTCTCTTCCCAAGTTGAGTTTAGGTCTCAATTTCTACATTGAGCTGTGTTTATTTGTGCTAATCCATTGTGAGATTAGTAATACACATACAAAAAGCTTGATCATTCAAAGTCTTGGATTGTTCCCAAGCAAACCCTAAGTGGCTTAGGGTGTTGGAGTCTTGAGAGGTTCTCAAGCACAAGACTAGGAGGTTCCTAGCCCGGTGGAGTTTCTTGAAGGGAATTCAAGGAAGCTTTAGAAGAGTTCTTCGTCACCGGAATCAAATTGGGGTAGAAATCAAGAGTTTGGTACACTCTTGAAGGGTTAGGTTGAGTGAGGCTATCTCAAGTAATCCTTGTAATTTCTAACAATTTGATTTATAGTAGAAACTCCTAAGGTGATTAGGAGGACTGGATGTAGCTCATTGTTGGAGTGAACCAGGATAAAATTGCTTGAGTGTTGGTTTATTGCTTTCAATTTACTTTCTAGCTCAAACAACTTAAAGCATTTCAAAGAAATAGGATTTGTTCAATTAGGTAGCAAGTTCAAGAAATCTAAGTGTTATTTAAGTGTTATTTAAGTGTTAAAAGTTATTTAGATTACTTGCTATTCTGTTGGATAAGTTTCTGTTTTGTATTGGATTGATTTAAAGTGAATTGCCGAATTTTCGTTTCTGGTTTAACTGTCATCTGATACGAAAAAATCGAGTATATTTTGAAAGACTCGAGTTGTTCTTCCTGAAACACTCGAGTATTTCACAAAAGACTCGAGTATTTCGAGTCTGTTTTCAGAAAATTCAGTTTCAGCTCTATTCTTTAATAATCATTCGAAATTTTTGGTATTAGTGCTTCAAATTACTATTCACCCCCCTCTAGTAATTGCTTAGCCCGCTTGTTGGTTTCCAACAAGTGGTATCAGAGCTCGGTCGAAAGATCGAGGGTAACAACTTTTTCGAAAAAGATCCTATTTGGAAACTATGGGCTCAAGCAATCCCTTTAGAGGAGAAAACTCTTCAATAAACCGTCCTCCACTATTCAATGGTGAACGGTATGCTTATTGGAAAGTCAAAATGAAAATTTTCATAGAAGCTATTGATATGGATATTTGGGATGCTATTGAGAATGGACCTCACATTCCCAAGAGATTGATAAATGATGAAACCATAATCATTCCAAGAGCTAGTTGGAGTGATGCTGACAAGAAAAGAGTCTCATATGATTTAAAAGGCAAAAACATCATCACTTCCGCTTTGTCTCATGATGAATTTTTCCGGGTTTCACAATGTAAATCTTCTAAGGAAATGTGGGATATTTTGCAAGTTACTCATGAGGGAACAAGCGAAGTAAGACGTGCAAGATTAAATACTTTAACTCATGAATATGAATTATTTCGCATGCTTTCAAATGAGTCCCTTAATGACTTGCAAAAGAGATTCACTCACATAATTAATCATTTGATTGCTTTAGGAAAAACTTTTCATGATGGTGAAACTACTAATAAAGTGTTGAGATGTCTTGATAGGAGATGGCAACCCAAAGTAACGACCATCGTAGAATCCAAAGACCTAGACAAAATGGAGTTGGCTACTTTGTTTGGCAAACTCCAAGAACATGAAATGGAACTATCAAGACTCACCACTCATGAGGAATCCGACAAGAAGAAAAAGGGCATATCTCTCAAAGCTTCAACCAAAGTCACAAAAGAAGTTGAAGAATGCTCTACAAGTGAGGATTCCGATAGTGAACCCAACCAAGAAGAATTTGGGATGTTTGTCAAATGATTCAACAAATTCTTCAAGGGTAAAAAATGTAGCTTCCCATCAAAGATGAAGAGAACCAAAGACTCCAAACAAAGAGAAAAGAGTTCCAATGATGGAGTTAAATGTCATGAATGTGGTGGGGTTGGTCACATTAGAATGGAATGTGCCACATTCTTGAAGAAGAATGACAAGAATACCCAAGAGACTAAAGGGAAGCGAGCATACATTGTTTGGGATGCTCCGGAGAAGAGTAATGATTCATCCTCAAGTAGCTCCGGTGATGAAAATGCAAACCTTTGTCTGATGGCCAAGAACAACAATGAGTCCTCATCAAGAGCTAAACATGACATGAGTGAAAGTGATGATGAGGTAACTTCTAGCTCTTCTTGTTCTTCTTCAAACTCCATTTCATATGATGATTTGCAAGAAGCCTACAATGAAATGTTAATTCAATTTAGAAGGCTTGCTAAAATTAATAAAGAAAAAGGAAAGAAAATCTTGGAGTTTCAACAAGAAATTGATGAATTGCAAAAATCTATAAATGAGTTGAAACTTCAAAATGAATCCTTAGAACTTATTAATTCTAGTCATCAAAGTGATTGTGCAAATCATGAGGAAACTATCACTCCATGTGAGAAATGTGGTGAACTTGAAAAGGAAGTGAAATAGTTGAAAAACAAACTCACAATCTCACATAGTGATAGAAACCTCAACCGGTTATTGAACTCTCAAAGACATAATCATAACAAAACCGGTTTAGGATATGTTCATAAAAAGAACAAAAAGTACAAGGTGGTTGGATCATTTTCTAAGAAAAACTCATCAAAGAAACCAACTTGTACTTATTGTGGAAAAGTTGGACATATCAACATTGAGTGCCATATTAAGAAGTTTGAAATGAAAAAGGGAACATAATTGTGGATTAAGAAGGGAGAAAGTCCCAACACTAACCCTAAGGGACCCAACATTGTTTGGGTACCCAAAATGAACAAGTGATTTTATCTTGTAGGTGTACCTTCGAATGAGAAAAGAATTGTGGTATCTAGATAGTGGATGTTCAAGGCACATGACGGGAGATAACCGTCATTTCATTGAGCTTACTCCAAAGGAAAAGGGTTATGTCACTTATGGGGACAACAACAAAGGCAAAATCCTTGGTATTGGTAAAATCGGAAACTCTTCAAACTTGATTATTGATAATGTGCTTTATGTTCAAGGATTAGAACATAATCTCTTGAGCATAAGCCAATTATGTGATATTGGTAATCATGTATTATTTACCTCTACCCATTGCCTCATTAAAAGTGACAAAGATGAATCCATCAAATTTGTTGGTAAAAGGTCAAATAATACTTACTTAGTTGATTTGAACAAAGTCACTTATTTGGTCTCTACTTGTTTAGTAAGCAAAGAAAGTGATACATGGTTATGGCATCGTAGGACCGCTCACATAAATGTAAACCAATTGAAGAAAATACAATATAAAGATCTAGTAGTTGGTTTACCAAAGCAAAATTTTTCTATTGAAGGTGTTTGTTCTCCATGCAAGAAATGTAAGCAAACTAAAAACACCTTTGGATCAAAAATGGTGATGTCCACATCAAGGTCATCATTAGAAATGCTTCATATGGACTTGTTTGGACCATCACAAGTAAAAAGCTTTGGTGGCAACTATTATGCATTGGTGATTGTTGATGACTTCTCTAGGTTTACTTGGACTCTATTTTTAACTTCCAAGAGTGAGACCTACAAGTTTTTTAAACATCATGTCAAACTTTTGCAAAACCAAGTGAATCAAAAAGTAATTATTATTCGTACCGATCATGGTGGTGAATTTGAAAACCACAAATTTGATAGATTTTGTGCTAAAAATGGTATTGAGCACCAATTCTCCGCACCAAGAACTCCGGAACAAAATGGAGTGGTAGAGCGGAAAAATAGGGTGCTAGAGGAACTTGCTAGAACCATGTCAAATGATTCTCAAGTACCTCAATATTTTTGGGCCGATGCCGTCAATACGGCTTGTTATGTTTTAAATCGTATTTTGATAAGGCCCTCTTTGGATAAAACCCCCTATGAACTTTACAAGGGAAGAAAGCCAAATATATCTCATTTTCATGTCTTCGGATGCAAAGTTTTCGTTTTAAATAATGGAAAAGAAAACCTTGGCAAGTTTGATTCCAAATCTGATGAAGACATATTTTTAGACTATTCTTCTCATAGTAAAGCTTATAAAATTTTCAACAAAAGAACTTTAACTATTGAGGAATCAACTCATGTTGTTTTTAATGATTCTTCGAAAGAAGATAGTGTTTTATGTGATGCTAGTGAAGATGGCACTGATTTTTCAAATGAAGAAAAAGAGAGAGAGAGAAATCAAAGAGTGATGAAGGTGAAGTCAAAAAAGAACTTCCTCCGGCTTGGAAATCGGTGAAGGCTCATCCTATAGACAATGTCATAGGAGATATGTCAAAGGAAGTACTAACTCGTAGGTCTATTCAAAACATTTGCAACTATGTCTCCTTTGTTTCTCAAATTGAACCTGATTCAATTAAAAAGGCCATTGAGGATGAACATTGGGTTCTTGCTATGCAAGAAGAATTGAACCAATTTACAAGAAATGAAGTTTGGGATCTAGTCCCTAAACCCAATGATCATACCATAATTGGCACTAAATGGATTTATAGAAACAAACTTGATGAATCTGGGTTGATTATAAGAAACAAAGCTAGATTAGTAGATCAAGGGTACAACCAAGAGGAAGGTATCGATTATGATGAGACCTTTGCTCCGGTTGCACGTCTTGAAGCTATCCGAATTTTACTTGTTTTTGCATCAATCATGAAATTCACCTTATATCAAATGGATGTTAAAAGTGCTTTCTTGAATGGGTTTATAAATGAAGAAGTGTATGTCAAACAACCCCCGGTTTTGAAAATAGTGAATTTCCAAACCATGTTTATAAATTGAAAAAGGCACTCTATGGATTGAAACAAGCTCCTAGAGCTTGGTATGATCGATTGAGTTCCTTTTTATTAGAAAACAAGTTTCAAAGAGGGAAGGTTGACAATACACTATTCATTTATAAAACCAAAGATGACATATTGTTGGTACAAATCTATGTTGATGATATCATATTCGGTGCTACTAACATGTCTCTTTGTAGAAAGTTTTCAAATTTGATGAAAAATGAATTTGAAATGTCAATGATGGGAGAGCTCAAGTTCTTCCTAGCTAGGCTTACAAATAAAGCAAGTCAAGGAGGGGACATTTGTACATCAAGGAAAGTATTGCAAAGAGCTCCTTGAAAAGTTAGGATTGGACAAGTGCAAAGAAGCCTACACTCCAATGAGCACATCATGCTACCTAGACAAGGATGAACAAGGTACCTCGGTTTATGTCAGTAAGTATAGGGGAATGATAGGTAGTCTCCTATATCTCACTGCATCTAGATCGGATATTATGTTTAGTGTATGCATTTGTGCTCGATTTCAAGCTAATCCAAAAGAATCTCACCTATCCGTAGTTAAGCATATATTTAAGTATCTAAAAGGAACAATTAACACTGGTTTATGGTATCCTGCTGATGCCAATCTTAGTTTAGTTGGTTACTCGGATTCCGACTTCGCGGGATGCAAGCTTGATCGCAAAAGCACCAGTGGTACTTGCCATTTCTTGGGAAGTTCATTGGTGTCATGGTTTTCTAAAAAGCAAGCTTGTGTTGCTCTTTCTACCGCCGAAGCGGAATATATCGCAGCCGGTCGTTGTTGTGCTCAACTATTATGGATGAAACAACAATTATCGGATTTTGGTTTGAAACTTGAAAATATTCCTATTAGATGCGATAACACGAGTGCAATCAACTTGACTAAGAATCCGGTGTATCACTCAAGAACCAAACACATTGAAATAAGACATCACTTTTTGAGAGATCATGTGCAAAAAGGTGATTGTACAATTGAATTTGTCAGTACCACAAATCAATTAGCCGACATTTTTACTAAACCTCTACCAAGGGACACTTTTTATCATATAAGGAGAGAACTTGGTATTTTAGATGAAGCTAATATAGGCTAATTGCATTGTGTGTCATATTGGAAAATCACCATATTGGTCTTACTATAATGTGTTCTTGATTCTTAGTTAAAATTCTCCTTGATGATGTTTTTCATATTGTGTATTAATTGTGTATGATTCTTACTGAATTCCAAGTTGATAGTGAAGCTCATTATGTTTGATTTGTGGTTGTTCATTTAAAACTGTGTTCAAAATTCTGTTCTGTCAAAAATACTCGAGTTCTTTTCAAAAGACTCGAGTGTATTAGTTCAAAATTAATTCGGTTTTAAATTGAAAAAGTTTTTATTAAGGGTCTGACAAAAACACTCGAGTGGAAACACTCGAGTCTTTAGAAAATCCCAAATTTTGGACTTTCCGACCAAACTCGAGTGTTTCCCAAAAACTCGAGTCTTTCTCACTTTCTTGAAATTTGCTTTTCTGACCAAACTCGAGTCGTTGTGTTTTACTCGAGTATCTGGGCAGACCTGGGGCTGAGTCTCAAAAGACTCGAGTATATTGTTCAAGACTCGAGTCGTTCGTCAAGAACAACTCGAGTATTGTGGAATATACTTGAGTATTTCGCAGTTTTTATATATATTTGCAGCCCCCTCAACTCGAGTTTTACGAACTGCTCCTTCTTCTCTCTCGGTTTTCACGTGCTTTTCTCATCCAAACTCCGTTTTCTTTCAAATTTTTGCCAAAATTCATTAGATTAACATCCCCTAAACACTTTTCCTCCATTATTTCAACAAATTTCACCCAATTTCATCTTAAAATTTGCTACCCCTTTTCAAACCCTAACTTCCAAACTCTTCAAATTTCTCAAAAATTTCTTCAATGGCTTCATCTTCTAGGAAAGGAAAACAAGTAAGGATCGTCAAATCATCATCCGATGAAGACATCCCTGAATATTATCAAGAGGATGAGTGCATGGACAGGTTTAGTGGCTTTGCTACAAGAGGATTTGGTGTCGTCTCCTGGGTAAATTGTGAATTTCTTCAGAGTAAGGGTTTCTCCTTTATCCATAATCTTAGGCATCAAAAACTCATCCGTTTTCTGGAATTTAATGGTCCAATTTAGCCTAGGCTAGTTAGAACTTTTTATGCAAACCTTAGGGTGCACAACAATGTTATGGAAACTACGGTTGAAGGTGTCCGATTCTGCATTAAAGTTAAGGATATACACTTTATCTTCGGGCCTTCACGACACGGGGACAACTCTTTAAGGGAAAATGCCGATGGAATTTTTCAAAGTCTTTTGCGCCCCGGTCGTGTCTGGACCGGAGGGGTTAAGCATGCATCTATGATGACTGTCCAATCTAGGGTCCTGCACTATATTGTTAGCCATCAGCTAGTTCCCCAAACTTCACCAAACTATGCGAAACCAACCAACAATGAACTTAGGCTTGTAAGTGCCATTCTGAATAATGAACAGTTGAATTGGTGTCGCATCATTTTGGATAGGATGCTAGCTGCTGCCCGATCTAAGCACCCTAAGTCCCTGCCTTATCCTATGCATGTCTCTAGACTCTTGCTCAACTTCCGAGTGCCTATACCACCCAATGAAGAGTCCATGACTCTTCATGTTAACCAGCATTGCCTAAACAATGGTACTCTGACACATCAAGGCATGGAATTTCATGCACCCTCTGGAGAGTACTTGTACCAATCGGATATAGCTAATTTAGAAAGGGTTGAAAATGTTGCAGCTCCACAAGGGGTTGATGCCCAACAATTGGAAGAAGAAGCTACAACATTTGCGGAAGCTGAAGGTGGAAACCCAATTGAGGATGAGATCAACTTTGATGAGTTTACTAGGTCTCAATTTGGGTTTGATAACTCGGGTTGGAGGGATAATGTCACCTCGCGGCTGGACACCCTCGATGGGAGGGTGGATTCTCTTACGACTGCTATTGATGCCCAGCGCGATGACATTGCGAGTCTGAATGCTAGGATGGATACTCATTCTGCTATGCTTTATTCCCTCCTGGATCAGCACTCAAATCAGATGAACCGACGGTTTGATGAGATGATGGCGGCCTTTTCTCGATTCTATCCTCCTCCGGATGATCCTGCTCCATCCATGTTTTGATGTTGTTGCTTTTGGATTTTTATATTAGTTTTAAGTCTGTTGGTGTTTTTGTTGAACTTTATGTATTTTGGGAGTTTGGTGTTTGAAACTCTTGTCTTTATTGCACTTTATGTCCGCACTTTTCCATCCATTATGTTGTTATTGCAAAGCTTCAGGGGGAGCTCTTTATTTTATATTATCTCTGTTTTTTTGACTATTTTATATTATCTCTATTTGGTTATGGGGTTTCCAAATATTGTGCCTCTCCTCCCTTTATCTTTTTCTCAAAATTTTACATCTTTTTGGCTCATGACAAAAAGGGGGAGAGATATATAACACTTGTCTTGAATCTTGTTGCATCTAAATTTTCTGATTATGGTATGTACTCTGATATTTGTTGGTTACTCAAATACCATAAGCTTGTTGCTGTAATTAAAATGTCATAATCTATTGCACAAGCTGAATTTTTAGACAGGTGAAAAGGATCCTATAGTGAGGGGGAGTTGCCTCACAAGTATCCTCATGTGTAAGCATCTTCAAGTGGTATCAAGCTCATCAAGTGTTAATTATTTTGTCATCACCAAAAAGGGGGAGATTGTAAATTCAATGCTCCTAATTATGTGGATTAGATTTTGATGATGACAAAGTAATTAACAATCTAGCCTTGAAGTCATTGCAACATCAACAACAACAAGAATTCAAGAAAGAAGTCAAGTGCTCACTCATTCTCAATTGGTTTATAATTGTAATTTTTCATTTATGTTGAGAGTGGGTAGATATAGTTAATCTCTTCTAGGAATAAAATAATTAATATGATTATTAGGTTGAGATTAACCGAAATTAATACTTGAAAAGAAAAATAAAAAGGAAAATTAATTTTTGACATGTCTAATCAAAATACTCGAGTATTTTGAGAAAGACTCGAGTATCTACTCGAGTATTCTGAAAAACACTCGAGTATTTATGCCAGGTCAGAAAATATAGCTGTTAGTCTTGTTCGTGCAACGAATCCTTTCTTAGTGGCCAAAAAGACTCAAGTATTGGACAAAACACTCGAGTCTTTAGGTCCAGTCAGCAAAAATTAACGTTGGAAAGACTCAAAAACCCATGTTAGGGCATTTTGAGTCTCATCCAACCCAAGAGAGCATTTTCAGAACTTGATAGTAAAATTTCTCTTTGATTTTGCACAAGAACAAATAAGACTACAAGAGAATATTGATTTCAAGCTTTCATTAATTCTTCTTCTCAAGTGTTGATTCACAAAAACTCAACTTTACACTCATATTGTTATTATCTTCCCAAGTTGAGTTTAGGTCTCAATTTCTACATTGAGCTGTGTTTATTTGTGCTAATCCATTGTGAGATTAGTAATACACATACAAAAAGCTTGATCATTCAAAGTCTTGGATTGTTCCCAAGCAAACCCTAAGTGGCTTAGGGTGTTGGAGTCTTGAGAGGTTCTCAAGCACAAGACTAGGAGGTTCCTAGCCCGGTGGAGTTTCTTGAAGGGAATTCAAGGAAGCTTTAGAAGAGTTCTTCGTCACTGGAATCAAATTGGGGTAGAAATCAAGAGTTTGGTACACTCTTGAAGGGTTAGGTTGAGTGAGGCTATCTCAAGTAATCCTTGTAATTTCTAACAATTTGATTTATAGTAGAAACTCCTAAGGTGATTAGGAGGACTGGATGTAGCTCATTGTTGGAGTGAACCAGGATAAAATTGCTTGAGTGTTGGTTTATTGCTTTCAATTTACTTTCTAGCTCAAACAACTTAAAGCATTTCAAAGAAATAGGATTTGTTCAATTAGGTAGCAAGTTCAAGAAATCTAAGTGTTATTTAAGTGTTAAAAGTTATTTAGATTACTTACTATTCTGTTGGATAAGTTTCTGTTTTGTATTGGATTGATTTAAAGTGAATTGCCGAATTTTCGTTTCTGGTTTAACTGTCATCTGATACGAAAAACTCGAGTATATTTTGAAAGACTCGAGTTGTTCTTCCTGAAACACTCGAGTATTTCACAAAAGACTCGAGTATTTCGAGTCTGTTTTCAAAAAATTCAGTTTCAGCTCTATTCTTTAATAATCATTCGAAATATTTGGTATTAGTGCTTCAAATTACTATTCACCCCCCTCTAGTAATTGCTTAGCCCGCTTGTTGGTTTCCGACATAATGCATGCACCTAACACAAATAAATGTTTTTGTAGATAAGATAACTCAAACAAAATTATTTTTTAGATAAGATAACACAAACAAATTGAACAATAACATTCTCTGCATCTTCAATCTTCCTAGAAGTCCAAGAATACCTCAACCATACTAATTTTAAGCATAATATAAAAAAAATGTACAATGAAGAACAAAACTATTTGCATATAAATGCTATAATAATCTCCCATTGCACAAACATAATATCAGTTTCACAAATTGAAACCTCTAACGTCAAAAGCCCCAAATAATAAATTCTCAAAACCCTTAAAATTCAAAGTTCATCAAAATAAAATTAAACAACACTTTAGTATACCCAAAGCATAAGGATTGTGAATATGTAATCAATTTTTTGAAAGGGCAAACCAAGTATCTTCAATATCAAATCTAAGAATTATAAGAACTTCAAACAAATGCAAAAACGAATGGATAAGAGTTAGAATCACCTCGAGGGGTAGTTGGAAAAAATAGAGAGGAGGATGGAACGAAGCTAACGGTGGCAGCCCCATCGAATTCCAACGACCTTGCGACGGCGGCTTGACGGTGGACAGCGGCGGTGGGGTGCGTGGTTGATGGCGCTGCGACTGGGAGAGTCGTGCGACCAAAACCCCGCCCTCGGTTTTGCGAATGCCGGTGGTTACGATGGGTAGCACAGCGGCAACAGTGACGGTTCACGATTCTCCTTGGCTCATCTTCTTTGTCTTGTCATACTGTATCATATTTGTGAAGTCATCATAAGGTTTTGATGAGTTTTAGTTGATGTTTGTAAAGAGAAATTGAAGGTGTGGTTATGGAGTGTAGGAGAAAGAAAGAAGATGAAGATGAGGAGAGAGGGGGGAACGCGTTTTTGTTTGTTGTGGGAAAATGAAAAGGGTTTTTTTGTTTGGTGGAATGTTGAGTAAAAAGAGGGGAGTTTTGGGCGGGATTCTTTGAGGAGTAGTAAATGGGAGGGAAATAGGGGTAATTTAATAGTATATAGATTAGACTACCATTTGTATCAAATATTTTGTTTCAATAAAATCAAGTTTCAACACACACTGCCGATTATAGTAAATGTAAATTACTAGAGATGAATAGCAATATAATATTAAAGCGGCAAAGAAAAGGAAATTGTGATTTGATAATCCTTGATAATTCTTAATAATCCTTGATGGTGAATCATTAGACGGTGATCAATTCCTTGATGGTGAACCATTAATAATCTTAATAATTTTTAATAATCCTTGATGGTGAATCATTAGACGGTGACCAATTCCACTTGTGATTTGATATTGTTATTCGATCTCTGCTACATCTTTCTTCTTTGTGGTGACGGTGGCTGGTTAATTTGTCTTTTTCTCTCTTCTTTGTGGTGATGTTGGCAATGGTGGCGTGGCACAGAGGTGGGTGAATGTCGTGTGAAGAAAGAGATGAATTAGCAACTAACATTGTGGTCCAATGGGGTGGCTTGACAGTGGCGGGACGGCATGAAGGTTGATGGATGTTGTGTCCTGAGTGTGGCAAAGTATGGCAGCAATGTTTTCTCTGCATTTTGTTTGAAGATTTAATAATTTCCCAATCTTAGCTGATTTTATATTTAAAATAAAATTTAAAAAAAAAGAAAATGTTGTCTAAATTTGATTGGTTTTGAGGAGGTAGGTTAACTCCTTTAACCAGGAGGAACTTTATTCAGATATAATATATATATATATACCAAAAAAAATATTTACATGCAGTCTAATTCTTTTTTTTTTTAACAAAAGGACAAAAGCCAATAAAAAATTTGACGATGATTATACAAGAAATAACAACACCCATATCATAAAAAATCAAAGCATGTGACACACTAATAAGATGCGATTGGTGAACAATTTGAAATTTTTAAAACATTTTAAATGACTTTGAGATTCTATTAATTTTCTCTGAATATATGGGTGGTGATCTATGGTATTGTAATCTCCATTGGTTGAAGAAGAATTTGGTAAGGTCTTTAAGAACATGAAAGGGTTGTTTGATGAATAGTTTCCTGATATTCATCCATGATCTTCGTTCACTAAGACAAAAATTGGAATGTCCGGATGAAATGTTGTGGTGTTCCATTGCATGGGTGGGAGGAGGATTTTTCAGGATACTTGTAGCTTCATGGGGTCTTTTGGTAAGTGTTCCCCACTTATTATAAAAAGATTTTGCTTGCACTCAACGTATGTGCTCGTGAGAACTAACAAACCAGGGCCATTAATGAGGATTGTCAAGTGCAAGATAAATGATGTGTTGTTCGAAATTATGTGTGAGGAAATAATGCAGCTTTCAAGTTGAACATCAACAATGGAATTGACCTAACGAAGAAGATGATGCAGTGGAATAATTCAAGTACGATGGGATCTGATTATGAAGATTCCAATTATTCAGTAGACAATAGGAGTTTAAGCGATTCGGTCCGGGACCGCGAGACCGGTCGAACTGGACCGAAAAATGCAGTCCGATTTGGTCTCATGGACCGGTCCAATCTCAAAAATTCTAGACCAATGTTATATGGTCCGGTCCACGGTCTCAAAAACTTTGAGACCGTTCAGACCGGATCGGACCGCGTACCTATATCCTAAACCTAAACCTAACATTAATTTAAACTGAAACCTAGCCTCACAGCCCTCACACGACACACATTGACTCATTCACACAACCCTCACCCTCAGCCCTCACAGCCGCAACAACATCAACACTTGTAGTCTGGCAACAACATCAACACTTGTTCCTGTTCCTGTTTGTTTAATATCATCAGACGCATCCATGAGTGGGATCTTCGCTGGTCATCATGATTCCATCACACGACCACATGGCGGCACAAAGAAATTCATCTGCGTCTGCATAATGGGAACCAGACAGCAGAAGTCATAATCTTTGTCACAAGATTGTGGTTTCCATCACTACACCAGGGTCAAGAGATTACCGAGGAACCGTTAGGAGCAACCTTCACTTGACGAGGAGCTAATTGCTACCATCGCAACCCCGTGCCGACAAAGATCGAGCTTGATCTACTCCAACATGCAGACGCCACGATTGCTGAAACCGAAACCAAATTGCATCGAGTGCTACTTCCACCGCGCGAATCCAGTGCTTCCTCCGGTGTTGCCACTGCAAATCCAGTGAATGACTGTCGTCGCGGCCTCCACTGCCCACACCACCACCGCCCGAAGCACCCCATGATTCAACTCTGCGTTCAGAGTCCGTTAGGGTTTGGGTGACTATATTCCCTTCCTACTTTTGACTCTGGCGGCGACTCAAAGAGATGACTGGAAAAGAAGATTTAGGGTTGCTTCTTAGAAAAGTGGACCACTTAGGTTTTCTATCAATTTTATTTTTGTTGCCAAGTAATTATGGTCTAAATAGACCGGACCGGACTGGAATGGTCCGGACCGTTGCGATTCGGTCCGATCTTTATACACAAACAACGTTCGGACCGGACCGGACCATGTAAATTTAGTCGGTCCGGTCCCAAATGTTCGTAAAAGATCGGATCGGACCGGACCGTTACACCCTTAGTAGACAATATGATTTAGGGGCTAATCACTGTTTTTGGGATATCTGGTCAAAGATTATAAAAAAATAAAAGATATAATATAAAAAAACTTAGATACAATTTTGGTTTCTCAACTTTTTTCATGTGCCAAAATATGTCCCGACTTTTTGTTAAACGATTTCGGTCCTCTAACTTTTTAGTTAAATATTTTATTCCATCAATTGTTCATAGAAAAGAAACTATTGGAAATATTCTACGTGGTAATCGGCTAATGTTGACACGTCTTCTGCCTATATTTAGTTTTGTGGATGAAAATTTGAGAGAATGATTAAAGTTATAAAATTGAAAAAGGTTGAAAACCAAAAATTTAGCATAATAAAATTGTGGGATAAAATTTTCCCATGAGAAGTTGGACGCCCAAAAGTTTTATTTTTCTCTTATTTTCACATTCATATTGTCAACCATTTTTCTATTATCGTCCGTTTGTAATTAAATTTTATGTAATTATGTCCATTAAAAAAATTGGTTAATTTAATTAATTCTATTAGCAATGTGGATATTTAATATGAATTTTATAATCTACCCCTATTAAATAATACTATTAGTAATCTAAAAAGGGATATTTGTGGAAAGAAATAATTAATTGTCATTAAAAATTGATATAAGATCTTATAAACAATGATAAAATAAAAATATCAAAAAAGATCTAATTAATATATAGGAATGAAAATAATATTATTATAATTAAAGATAAATATGAAAAAAAAACCTCTAATTATTAACAAATTTAATATTTTTCTTTTTTGGAAATGAACAAATTTAATATTATATTACTTACTTTAACTAACTTTTTAATTGACATCCAAAAGTATACTAGTATAGTAGTATATATGTTTCTTAACGAGGTAATAGTATATTTCTTATCTCAAATATAATAAAAAGTTAATTTTATATTTTTAAGGAAGTTAATTGAATAATGTATTTAACTTTTTTCAATTTGTAAAAAAATTAATTTATTTTTTCTTATATATTTTTCAACCGGGCGTGGTCCACACCTTCAAAGTACAGTAGTACTCATTATTTTCTCAAAACAATTAAATACTCTGCCCCTGAACCGATAAAATGCAATGAATTGAATCAAGGGAATTGCTTTCTGAGTTCTCTTCTCTCGTCCCCTACCGGTTGGGAGTGTCACTTTTGAGAGAAATTATTGATTCAGGTGTTTACGACAATAGTCAGCTCTAAGTCAGATCTCAGACTTGCCAAGTAGCATTCCCTCCGCTCTCTGTTATGAAAAAATAAAAATAAATAAAATTACTCCCTTCATTCTTGTTTAAAAGAAATCCTAGAATTATTATTATTAAGATGATGTAAAGTAAAATGGGAGAAATGACAAAAAAAATAAAATAGGATCCCACATAGTTTTAGGTTGAATATCTTATTTTACTGATTCAACTTAAGACTCTCCACCAAATTTTGAAAAATAATAAATCAGGTAAAAAATATGTTGTTTAGACTCTCCACTAGATTTTCTCAATACTTTGTCGTTGTTGTCCTAAAACATTTATAAATAATTTACAAAGATTAAGAAAGTTAATCAAAAATAATAATTATTCTCAAATTTAATAAAAAAAATTACCCTCTTCGATTCTTATTATAAATCCCTTTAACCAATTTTCACACCCTCTAGAAAAGTTAGTTAGTATTATTAATGCTATTGGAAATATAAATATTTTGTATATTTTTTCAAAAGTACTCATATAATTATTATTGAGAATCTAATAAATGTTGAGTAAATAAGGTGTTTGTGGAAAAAAAAATAACTAATGCCCTTGGAAATGAGGTTTTTATTAAAAACAAAAAAATAGTCTTCAAATACGGATTAGATGGAGTACCAATAATCCCAAATTATCCTTATTTAAAGTTATAGACTATCTGGATTATTTTAGTCATTAAAGTAAAAAGGTTTGTTGGAATATGAAAAGTGTACTCCTCTAGTTCCAATTTATCTATCGTTTAAATATTTTTAATTTGTTCTAAATTATTTTTCGATTTAAGGAATTCGATAATTCATTGATCTGAACCGTATTATATATGTATATATATTTAATTTGATTCTATCTTTTTTTGTGTGTGTGCATCAAGGGTATATCCTCCAGCCGATAGCCGAAGACTAATTCCCTCAGAGAAGTAGAGATCACCTAAGTGGGTTTTGCTTCTACCAACAAAACATTTTCCATTCTCAGTCGTGATCGAACCCTTAACATCATGGTTAAGGAATCTAGTTATCTGCCAACTGTGCTTAGTCTTGTTAGTTTGATACTATTTTTTAAAATTTGGATTATTGATATATGGCATGTGAATTTTCATATTTTAAATAAATGTGGTAAGTATATCGGATCGGACTGAATCAAACTATTTATATTTGATTTGATCCGTTTGATTTTTTATATGAAATACATCAAAATCGACTAAACCAAACCAAACCATGTTAATTTGATTGGTTCAATGTATAGATCAAACCGTTACACCCATGATATTTACACATCATCAAGCAGCCCTTATAATAATCAGATATTTGAAAACCTCAGCAGGCAAAGGAGTGTTCTATTATGCTGATTCTGATATAACTCATAAAGGATTTAGTGATTTAGATTAAGCAGCATGCATGGACCCAATGAAATAATTCAATGGATTTTGCTGTTTTACTAGAACTTCACTGGTTAAATGGAAAAGTAAAAAACAAAAAATTGTTTCAAGTTCAACACCAAAGCTAAATACGAGCCTGATTTGGAGGAGGTGAACACTAGTCAAGTTAAGTGAACCGGGCTCAAGCTCAAGGCCGAGTCTCATTTCATTTGTTGTTCTCTCTCAAATTATCTCTTGAACAAATGCTTGCAACCGTTTCTCTTCGAATTTTAACCATGGTAAAGTTCGACTTCATACCTCAAGCATATAGAGAGGGCTTGCTCTACTAACAAGTGTTTTCATTAGGAATTGAACTTTGGTTTTCTCTTGGGGTCATAGTGTTTGAGATTTTAGGTTCCAAGTTTCATAGCGGTTTATTTGTTTGCTCTTTTCTTGAGGGAGCTTTATATGATTAATTGTTTGATATATTAAAGTGTAATGTAATGTATGTAAATATTCTTTGAGAGATGATAAATATTGTTTTGTTTTTCATTTGCAAAAATTGGTTAATAGCTAGCCAAAGTTATTCATTTGATTTCTTATTTTATTTATTTGTTTCAAAATGTATGGCTCTTCATCTTATTTTGATTACTTAACTTGATTATTTATCTCAATTTGATAGCGTGCATTAATTTTTAACATATTCGATTAAAATATTTTGTTAAACTGATTAAAATAATTTTTTAATAAAATATGCTAAAAACTAATTTAAGGACAAAATTGAAATAAATAATCAAATTAAAATTTATAATAAAAATAAATAAAATAATAAATCAAGTGAATAATTTAACCTTAAAAATACCACTTATATTATAAATTGTCTCACGATAATGCATTTCCTCCGCCATCAAACAGGATGGGCGGTGGATCAATGAGAATGGGTTCAGTTGACATTGTGAAACCAATTGAGATCTTAAGAATGAGATCCAATTGTTAATAGTTCCGGATTCGATTTCTAAAAAAAATACCTCGTTGAAAAAGACACTCCCCTTAAACGGATTAGTTACATGATCTCCTGTTAATAATAATGAACCCCTAAAAATACATTGAACCTAAAAAAACATAGACTTAAAAAACGGTGTGCGTGGTCGTGTTATCTTGTGGTCCTTTATAATGCACACCCCACCATCACCGAGTGGAGTTTGTTTATTGTTATTTGGTACAACAAACGTATATTAAAATTATGTTTGGACAAAACTACCTATAGCTATCAATATAACAACTAAAGCATATCAAAATGTCAAATGATAGTTGAAATGAGAAATTATTGTCATTTCAAATAGAATCAACAAATATGCGCTGCTGGAGTGCTGCTGGAGTGCTGGGCATAAAGTTGATTTTTAATAATTTAAAGCGCTCATTTTTTTAGGAGATTGAAGAGTTTTAATTTTTTTAAAATTATGTCACAATGGATAGTGAAATCCATATTGCTGGAATACTAATATTTATGTGAACATATAAAATGAAAAAAAGCCTCTTAATATAAATGGGAAAGTATATAAAGTTCAATTGTTTGTAATACCTAAATGGTTTTTATAGAGATTAATGGGTGTGCACCAACGGTGTAACATTTTTTACAGTTTATCATCTATATTATTTTTATTTGAAAGTCAATGATCATAAACACATGAATAATAAATGATGCACTGATGGTGTAAAAAACTTTTATACTGTCGGTACACCATCTATTTTTTATTTTTTATATATGATTTAGAGTATATATGTTTAGAATACTACAGATATAACTCTAAAATCTACTCATAAAAAATAATAAACTACTAAAAATAACTTTTCTTTATTGTTTGCTTGTGAATATAATAATACAAAGCTTTATATACTATTTTTGTCTATTATATAAGATTATTTTAGACAGGGGTTGATCTGCTCACATGATAGTGGGGCACTTGCCCGCACAAAGTAAAAAATTAAACATGTTTATACATTATTGTGATTAGTATAAAGAGTTAGGAACTGTTGACATCAGGTGTAAAACTTGGTCACTTACACATTCACATAACTTTTTATATGTTATTAAATTTGTCAATTCAATCGTTGAATTATATGTTATTATCATGATCAAGTCTACAAAATTTCATAGAATATAAAAATTATTTGATACTTCATCCGACTATTCTATTTTAACGGATAATACGTTATTTAAAATATAAGTAAATATGCATTGTTAGATTACATACCTATGAATCTCCGAATGATCTGAAATTTGGTATGTATGATCGTCATGATAATAACATGTAATTCAACGGTTGGATTGACAAATTTCATAAAATATAAAAAGTTATGTGAAAGTGTAAGTGACCAAGGTGTAACCTGGTGTCAACGGATCCTAACTCTAGTATAAATAGTTGTCAATTAACAAAGCCTAACATAATTGGTAGATGATTGAGTTCCTTAAGTGTGTTGTCTGAGATTCAATCTTTGCTATAGGTATGAAAAATGCTTTGTTAGTAAAGGTAATACTCACTTCTATGATTTTTATGTATCGGAAATAATTAGTCTTCGGCTGTCGACTAGAAAATATCATTGATAAAAAAATAATTGTCATAATTAAAAAACTATGCAACTCTAATTTCAATGATCATGAATTAGGCCACTTTTAACCTTCTAATTTCTTTTTAATTTTTTTATTGCTTTATTTCAATGATAGGTTAGGTTAGGATTTTTTCTATTGATAAGATTGGGGTTATTTTTTAAATGATAAATTAACCTTCGAATAGGAAAAATATAATGTAGCTAAGTTGGGTTTCACGAATTTATCATTATCAAATACACCTCATGAATTTATAAATGCTTATAAAGTTATTTACACATATTTACTAATTTTGTCCTCACATCGGTGAAAGATTTTGAACTCATCAACTTTGTAAACTTTGAATCAATTCCATATCAGTTGGGCCGATCTTAGCAACGATAAATTAAGTTCATTTTTCAATTTTTGACTTTCAAGTTACCTATTACAAATTTCTTTCACTACTCTATCTTTCTATATTACTTCTCTAAATATCATGATTAATTGTGGTTATTCTTATGTTATTTTTTATAACACTTACTTTTTTTTAGAGATTGAGTGTGCTTGTACTTGTATTATTAATTAATATATTTGATTATAAAAATATATTATGTGTTTAATTTTTAAATTAGCTATCTGTGTTGCCTTTACCGTTTAAAATTTATGGATCAGTCAATGTTTTTAGGAACTTTATTTTGCTCTAAGACCACATTCCAATTTCCAGTTACATTAAATAATTGCTTCCTTTCACATATATCTTATTTTCTCCTCACTTTTTAGAGTTCCAGTGACCTATAATAATTAGAAGGGTATTGTTAAAAGTGTATACCGACTGTTATCGATTTCAGTATCATTAATAATATTAACTAATTTCTTTGAAGGATGTGAGTAATCCCAAAAAGATCTTATCTTCCCTCCTATCCTATTTATAAGTCGCATTCTACAAGAATTATTCGGTCTTACTTATAAGTCACTTTGTATTTTCTATGAGATATTTATTTTTTTCTCTTATTTGCCCTTCGCTCATTAATGTGAAACAACACATTGATGAAATTTTCAATGCAAATTAAGAGAGTAAAATTGTATTGATGTTAAAGAACCTTTTTAAAGTTTCAAAAAATGTAACTACCCTCTTTGATTTGTAAAATAGTTAACTCTAACCTATAATTAGGATTAGAGAGAATATTAAAGACATGAGTGAGTAGTAAGTAATAAACCCTAAACCTTACTAAAACTCTATAAGTGACATAATCATAATGATTATTACTATTCTAGAATAAAAAAAATACTATTAAGTAAGTTGTTATTTAATTATATACTAATTATCTTATTCTTATTCCTATTTCGTTAAGTAAAATTTTATTAATAAAAATATAAAGGATATACTCAAACCAATACATAAAGAGAAAAATAACCCATCAAAGTCATAATCAGTTTACTCTCTTAATACAATCTATAGGTGTCATACACCAATCAAAGAAGGAAATATTTAAGCCATGCACTTAGGCAAGAGAACCAAGATCAAAATTTGATCTTAATAGCATCAATCCATTCTAAGACATCAGTAATTTCATTATTAAAAATGATAGCATTTCTCTTAATCCAGATAATCCAATAAGCACACATCTAAATCATGGAAAGAAAATTCTTGTACTGCTTTGAGTTACAAAGTTAAGAATGGGACACCAAAAAATCTTGGACATGAAGGTGCAATCCAAAACAGTATAAAGGTTGCCAAGATCAGCAACCATAGGGCAAAAAATAAATAAATATTGGTTCGCTTGTTTCCTCAGCATCATGGCAAAAGGAGCATACAACATCCACATCAATACCGTGCCGAATTAAATTGTTTTTAGTAGCCACACGATCCAAAAAAAAAGTTTCCTTGAGAAGGCACAGAGTTTGAAAGGTACCTTACACTTCCACAACATCTGGAAAACATGAGGATAATCATCAACTAAACCAGGCTAATAAGACAAAGGGTGCAACGGCTGGGAGAACACATAAGCAGACTTCTTCACAGAAAAATCAAGAGCACTTTCCACAGACCATTTTCAAGAATCATCAACATTATTATAGAGATTACCACAACATTCAAAATATTATTGAAATCATGCAACATATCAATTTTATATTTAAAAAGGTTGCGATGCTATCCAAGATTCCTATACCAAACACAATTGTCCTAATCACCCACGTGGTTAACCAGTTTGTAGTTGTCAATTGAAATGACATACAAAGGAGGGAATTGGTCTTTAAGAGAATAAGTGCCACACCAACAGTCTTTTCAAAAGAGAGTAGCATTATCATGACCAATTTTTTGGTAAGGCAATATTTCGTTAATGGTTATTCTAACCTATGTACCAACTGCTTAGAATAAATCAAACTTTTTTTTTATAATTATCGGGGCAAAAGCAAATCCGCACAACGGTTTGCTTCATTTTGGTACACATGTCGGGTACTGAAGTAGGGAACCTACACTAGAAGATTTTTAATTTCGCAAATCAGTGCTGAACAATGATGATTTGATCTGCAGGACCCCTTCACCCTACTAACAGCCACAGAAGAATCCAATTTAATCTCCAGATGAGTGCAACCTAAAAAGATAGCATGTTTCAAGCCTAAGGCTAAGCCCCAGCATTCTGCTAGAAGAGAAGAGCAAGTTCCTAAAAAACAGTGAAAGCCAGAAATGAAGTTGCCTGAAGCGTCACGAACAAGGCCGCCACGATCTGCAGTTTTAGTGTCAAACTTGAATGACCCATCGACATTCAGCTTGAAAAAAGCATCTTTTGGAGGCATCCAACAGATAAGCTCTTCATGCTTAATAGACCCTATAAGGAGAGGACTTTGATTACAACTTATGATACTCTTTGAGAAACTCACAACACGTATAAGAAAGGAAGAATCAAGAGTGTTGTGGTTATTAAAGACCAGTTCATTCCTCTCTTTCCATAAACTCCAGATCATAATAGTGAAGAACACCTGCCAATTCAAATCCTCGCTGCCTAGATTACCCTTAGATAAATTCAGCCTCAACCAACTTGACATGCTTGTAGCATTAAAAAAGCTATCAAAGGCATTCCTGTGAACAAGCCGAACCCAGACATGCTTCACATCATGTCAATCCCGTAGCAGATGAATGAGATTTTCAGGAGCACTAAAACAACGAGGACAAGTGCTTGAAGACATCATACTAGAGCCGGCATAAAAACCCGGCCCGGAAGGGCCTGCCGAATAAGCCCAATTTTAAAGCGGGCTTAGACTCTTAAAACATAACCCGAATAGATCCCGGGCTTTTTTAGCCTGAATTTTAAAGCCCTAACCCGTCAAACATTTGGGCGGCTCGCTTAAAAAAAGCTCGATTTAGTGTAAAAATATGACCCGCTCCCGGGTTCAATAAGATGCCTACTCATGCCAGAACACGAACCAACACAAAAACCAGGGGAAAAATCAAGCTCATAAAATTTTTATTTTTTATTTTGTTACCCTCCCCCAAACTTAGAATGTGGCTTGTCCTCAAGCAAACTAAACTAACTAAACTACAAAATAAAAATTAAAAACTAAAAACAAAAGCAAGGAGTTAGAGACTTCCCTTTGTAGCACAACATTCTCTCTTGATGCACCATGGAGGAGACTCCCCCAAACTTATTCACCTGTGTCACATGAACAACTAAAAATAGTGCTAGAAGCACCCCATTAGCAGTTACATATAGAAAAATCTAAACTCTTTATTCAATCTCCTAATTAAAAATTTAAATCCTACACTACTGCAAAACTAAATAGAATCCACCAGGATCCCAAATCCTATAGCACAACTTCCATGTTATGCAGCAATAACAAGTTATTCCTGGATCCCATGGAAATATGCACGAATGATGTTGGAGCAAATGTTTAAAAATAGTTTTAAACCCTCCCGGGTCAAATGATGCATTTTTCACTCCAAGCATCATCACATGGTGCTTGTCTTTTTCATCATGCATGGAGTCTATGAAAGTGTAAACTCCATGGCTTAGCAAGTTTGCCTTTTCGGGCTCTAAAAAGGAGAACAATGGCTTATCATCATCATGAGCATCAGGGAAGTCATAAAAAATTGAGGGGTAAATTGAAGGATAAAATTTTGAGGGTTCCACATATTCATGCAATCCAATACATTTAGCAAGAGCAGAAAATTCATCATGCAAAGTGGACCCTAATTCAATCCCTAGACTCATCCCGTTATTCAATTTATCTTGTTTCACTTCCTCAATCTCATCATGCACAATTTCTTCTTTTTCTATGGGTTTAGAAAGGGAAGCACTTTGGTCTTCCGTAATAGAAGATTTTTGTACCACCTCCTCTAAAAGACCATCAAAAACTTTAATCTCATCAAAAATATTTTGTGCAAAACAGGATGGAGTAGGTGACGACAAAATAAATTTGATAAATTCTATGTCATCATGAGAATAAGCCATGTTACATATTGATTCCACTCAATAACTACTAAAAAGTACCGAAAATTATTAAAATCTAATTTTAGTCCCTGGCAACGGCGCCAAAAACTTGTTGGGATTCTGGCAAGTATACCAGATCGTACAAGTAATATAATGATAAATAGAGTATCGTTCCCAACGAGGACTAAAATCGATTAAAACAATTCTCACCTAAATGTAGTTAATAAATGAAATTCAAAGGACGATTCAATTGACTTGAAAATTTTTAAATTAAATTAAATTATAAGACAAAAACGCAAATTAAAAGTGGTTGTGAAAAGGTTTGGGAAAACTTGGGCACATGTTTCATTGTAGGTTCCTCTAGCAATTGTTAACGAATCAATGAATTTCCTAAGTATTGAACCAATTTTGCAAAGGTAAAAGCAGCCTAATTCCTTAGATCAACTTTGTTTCTTAGTAATTTAATCTCTCTTAATTCCTTAAGTAGAGCCTTAAATCCTAATCTAATAATTGTTGTTCAAGCAAAATTATTAAATAGTTACCCAATTCATAGACATAAATATATCCCTATGCAATTGAATTGTTTGATTAAAGGTCTAAATCCTAATTCAATATTCCTATTCAATTAGAATTACCAAATCATAAACGGTACCAAATTCATGATGAACAATTAAAACATAATCAAACACTGTACTTAAATGGAAAAACATCAATTCATTAAACAAAAACTATATAAGTTCCATACAAATCCACATGTTCCCAAAAAGGAGTTTAGTTACACATAATTAGAGAAGAAGAAAGAAAAATAATGAAAATCATGATAAGAGACATGGAATTACCCGAATCTCCAATCACAAAGTGCAATCCTTCAACTTGCCTCCAAAAGCCCTCTCACTATGCCTCTCTCTAAATTATGATAACTCCCCAAAAAACCTAAAAATCCCTATTTAAAACTGTTTAAAACTAAATCCCTATCTATTGCTGAAAAGATAAAATTATTATCTTTAATCTGACGCCGCACGCTTGAGCGCACGGATCCGCGCTTGAGCGCGCCTGCTCATTCTGCTCACGAATTGAATATTTGACCCCCTTTTTAAGCTGACTGACCCCATACACGCTTGAGCGCTCCCTGACTTGCGCTTGAGCGTGTATCTACCTGAGAGAATTAGCCATTTGCACCCCATTTATTGGCCAGTTGACCACACGCGCTTGGGCGCATGAAACCCGCGCTTGAGCGCACGCGTGCTAAATTCACCATTTTGTCCTTCTTTGCTCCAATTTCATAGTTTCAAGGCTTGTTTCTTTTTTTCCTTCAGCTCCAATTCATCAAATTATTGCTCCAAAACCTGAAATTAAGACCAAAAAGGTACAAAATCCAAAAGGATCTCATTCCAAATCGTTAATAGATAAAAACTCAATCTTTTCCTACAATTACTTGAGAAACAAGCCAAAAGCACTAAGAAAGAGGGTAAATTATCATCCAAAAATATTATTTATTGAGCCCAAATCATCAAGCCAAAACCGAGTTCTATTATCGTTCCCAAGAACCGAATAGGTAGCATCAATCACCTTGGATGTCATCCTAACAATGCCACGCCAAAAAACTTTTGCAGGCCCTTTAACTTGAGATGGGATATGATGAAGGTCAGCTACCTTATATTTCCCCAATAGAACATGAGCCCATAAAGTATTAGGGTCATTCATAATTCTCCAAACCAGTTTCATAAGAAAAGCTTCATTCACCATTCTAAGACTTCGAAAGCCCAATCCACTCTCTGTTTTGGGCTTACACACCTTCTCCCAGGACACAAGATGACACTTTCTTGATTCATCAATCTTCCCCCAAATTAAACTCCAACAAATCTTCTCTATCTCATCACAAATGGTCATAGGAATCACAGTGGCCTGCATAACATAACTAGGGAGGGACATAATAACTGACTGAGCCAAAGTAACACTCCCTGCAAAAGATAAGGAGCGCATTTTCCAACCAGACAGTTTTTTCCTTACCTTATCAACAAGAAAAGTAAAGGAAGGAATAGCAGAGCGAACATTTCTCATAGGGATACCAAAATATTTGCTAAAGTCACCAGAAACATGAATACCCAAAGCAGAGCTAACATCTATAGCAAAATTATCATGCACATTATTTGAGAATTAAATAGAGGATTTAGCTAGGCTAACCTTATGACCATAAACATTGCAAAAGAGAACCAGAATAGAATTAATCTCATCCGCTTGTTCAAGAGAGGCTTCCCCAAATAGAATAATATCATCAACAAACAAAAGATGAGAGAGTTTGGGTCCACCCCTCCCCATAGAAATAGGCTTCCAAGCATTTCCATCCAATGCATCCTGAATCATGTGAGATAGGCGCTCCATGTAAAGAACAAAAATATAAGAAGAGATGGGATCTCCTTGACATAAACTGCGCTGAGGAAGAAAAGAGGTTGTATAGTAACCTGATGCGCCCAGGAAATGAGACCATCGATTCCAATTCTTTTCTCCAAGGAAAGATCAAATGATCTTTGACTCTCACTCAAAAAGAGACTCAAATTGAGAAACACTCTCAATCACACAAAGAAGATCCATGAATTGATCTTCAAACAAGACTCAAGAAGAAAAACACCCAAAGACAAACAATTGAGAATCACTCTCAATCATCCTAGGAAGATCACGAATTGATCATTCCATGACATGACTCAAACAACACTCATTTTGTATTTTGTTTTATGAACACCTATGTGTTCTTAGACTCAAAAACAAAAAGAAGAAAGACATAAAAACAAGGATAGGAAGATGGAATCACTTTCAAGAGAGAAAGGAAACCACCTTGCTTCACATAGAATCACTCCATGGAAGACTTGAGTTTGATTCATTCACTGAATCATCAAGAGAATCACTCTCTTGAGTGAGGAAGGCATCACGCCTCTCATGCACAAGGCACACACGTTTTCACAACCAAAGAGTTCTTTCATTCATCACAAACATTACATTATATAGAGTTACAAGAGATGTCATGGCTGCCTTGTATTCCTATACACGTGAGAAGCTAAAGGATGACAAGCCATGATGAGCAATTAAACCTACTTAATGAGGAATTAAACTATGTGTAACCTATACGGCCATTCATGGCTTTCATGATTACAATTGTAACTCTCCTCCTTGCTCTTCAATGCTTGGTCGCCCATGCCATCATGACCTCATGAATTGAAATTCATTTTGTAACTTCCTTCATCAATGTGGTCGTCCTTGCTATTCATGGCTGATGAATTTGAAATTCATTTTGTAACCTTTCTCTTCATCATGGCCATGAGCTTTATGGCATCATAATTGATATTCAATTCATAACCTCCTCTTGATTGCTTGGTCGTGCAACAATTGAAGGCTCCATGAATTTAGCTTTCAATTTGTAACTCTCTTGGTTGATGATTCCATGAATGAATCTTCCTTTTATTCTTCTTATCATCCCTTGCACGAATTCTTCTTCATGAAGAAAAGAGAATCTTCCTTTCATCTCAAAGCATGGTTAATATCATTAATGTCTAATGGTTACTAAACTTTATTTGAATTAAGTTTTCGTAACGTTCAATTAATGGCATTAATTGTCATTAAGTTCTTTAATCAATTTGATTCCTTGCCTTAATGAAACCAAATTCGTGCTCCTCCTTGGCCTCCTCATTAGTGACCTTATTTCATGTTCCAAAGTGTCTTTATTAAGGGTATGTGTCCTCCATAAGGGCACCTTTAAGGGCAGCCCCCTTAAAATCTTCAAACTTTGTGTTTATTGTTTTAGGGTTGCATTTGAGTTTCCATGGTCCCTCCAGATGAGGATATCATTCCCTCCCTCTTGAAGAGGATTTGCCCTCAAATCCTGATGGTCCTAAAACAAAGAACACTCATCAGTTCAAAACAGTTAAACTTGAAAGACACATTCTCTTACCCTTCAAGCATCAAGCTCCTTGACACTTCCTTATTCTTGACTTTGTCCTAGACAAAGGACTTATTGTTCTTCACTTGTTGTGCTCATTCCTCTCCAATAGGATCAACACAACAAAGACCAAAACATCTTTTTGAATTTTTTTTTCAATTGTTGGTTGTGATAGATAGCTCCAACAACTGCTTTAACTTGGACTTGACCCATGCTTTGGCTTCACACCTGTTTTAAACTAGAGAACTAAAAAATTCTAGTCCTAAACAAATGAAAAGTTACATGTCCTATTACATGTTTACATGGGTCTTGACTTAAATCAAGATAAAAGACTCAAACTAAAAAGACTCAATGATAAGAATTCAAACTAAAAGAAAATTCCTATCTAAACTTGGTTGCTTTTGGAAACATGCTCTCAATCTTCACAGTTGAGGCATTGGTGAGTGTACCCCCATTGGTACTCATTCTTGCAACCTGAAAATCCAAACAAACAAAAGTTTTCACAAGATATGTGTTAGAAAGATAGAAATTAAAGCAAAGCCTCCACTCTTGTTTTCACTCAAAGTGTTTGCACTCATATGACTCAAAGTGTTTGCACTCTTTGTGTTTACTTCAAGCTCTCTTTGCGTTTCATTCTTTTCACAAGTGTTTCACTCTTAAGCATCTCACTCTCAAGTGTTTCACTCATGCTTTCTTCCACTCTCACAAATGTTTCACTTTCAAGCATCTCACTCTCAAGTGTCTCATTCATGTTCTCTTGCTCTCCTTTTTCTTTCATGGATTGGTCCAAAAATCTCTTCCACCAAAGGCACTTCATGCAATTGTGCCATGTTTCTTATTTTCACTTGATGCTGGTTCCACAAGGTTTTGTATGAATGCAACACCAAAAAAATTCCAGCAACCAGAGACTCAAAGTCTAAGACTTAAAAACTCTAAGACTCAAAGACTCCAAGACTCAAAAACTTAAAGTGTGTTTAAAGACTCAAAAACTAGTGACTAAACACAGGACAAATGGTTCAGCCACAAACTCAAACACACTATAACAACTTTAGACACAAAAACAAAGACTCAATAATGTGTATAAAATTCAATCACTTTTTGACCAAGAACATCACATCCTATTCGGCCAAGAGATAAAAAATTTCAACACACTATTGTTATAACAACTACCAACACAATAGACACAAACTATTCTTGACCAAATTCAAAGAACATAATTCAGCCAAGACTTAAAAACAAACTCTAAGAAATGCAACAAATCTAATCCTAAAGACTCTACAGCTTG
This sequence comes from Crotalaria pallida, assembly GCA_037953625.1. NCBI lineage: Eukaryota > Viridiplantae > Streptophyta > Magnoliopsida > Fabales > Fabaceae > Crotalaria > Crotalaria pallida. Next base: position 112,001,144 of record CM075652.1, on the reverse strand, counting down.
ACCACTGTTTTTACATAAAACCGATTTAGGAACACACAAATTTGTGACAAGACACACCTAAGTTGCCACGGTTTTTAACTCAAAAACAATTTAGTGACAAAGAAAGAAAAACGTGACAAGGTAACAACAAAAAAATTTGCCACGTTTTTGAAAGAACCAAAACAGCCACAAATAAAACAAAAGACTCACAACACAAACTAGACACAAACTAGCGACGACTCAACCTAAAAACAGCCACGGTTTTGTATATAACACAACAAAACTGTCACGGTTTTAAAGTTGCACACAACAACTCAAAATAGGGACAGATCAAACAGCCACGATTTTGTTTTTGAATATAACACATCAAAAATACATCAGCCACGGTTTGATTTGTCACAAACTTGACTAACTCAAAAACGACTCAACATGATTCACATGATTCAAGAGTGAATCAAACTCAAAAAATGACTCAATTTTTTTTTCCTTTTCTTTCCAAGACTCAAAAACGAATCAAAGACTTAAAAATAAAAATACCTTAGAGTAAACCACTTGATGAGTGGTGCTTGGATTGGCTCAGAATGATACCAAGTTGATATCCATTTTTGATACCACTTTGATAACATCTTCCTTGTTCATGCTTGGACGTTTTCTTCATGTTTCTCAATGGAGAAAAGTCTAGCTCTGATACCAAGTTGATGCGCCCAGGAAATGAGACCATCGATTCCAATTCTTTTCTCCAAGGAAAGATCAAATGATCTTTGACTCTCCCTCAAAAAGAGACTCAAATTGAGAAACACTCTCAATCACACAAAGAAGATCCATGAATTGATCTTCAAACAAGACTCAAGAAGAAAAACACCCAAAGACAAACAATTGAGAATCACTCTCAATCATCCTAGGAAGTTACAAATTGAACACTCCATGAATGCTCATCATTGTGGCGGCCAAGACATGAAGAGGAAGTTACAAAATTCAATGAAGCCATCAATGGCATTCACGGCCACACTAATGGCAAGAAGGGAGTTACTTTCTTATCATCAACATGGCAATGAATGGCAAGTAGGTTATGATAGGAATTCAATTCTCATTAGTAGACTTAAGTGCTCATCATGGCTAGCCAACTTAGAATCTTTCACGTGTAATAGGAATATGGCAGCCATGACCACATTGTACTCCTATATAATGTACTTGAATTACATGAATAAGGGAGCTTTTGCCTTGATAGAAATCGTGTGCCTTAGTGCAACTTAGGCGTGATGCCTTTCTTCCTCACAAGGGTGTGATGCTCTTGATGATTCAGTGAATGAATCAAACCAAGTCTTCCATGGTGTGAAGCTATGAGAAGCAAGATGGATTCTCCTTCTTTGAAGGGGTGCCATCTATCTATCCTTTGTGTGTCTTTCTTTTTTTTTTTGAGTCTAAGAACACATGAGTGTTCATTCTATAAAATACAAAAAGAGTTTGAGTTTTGAGTCTTGTTCTTGATGATCAAAACGTGATGATCATTGAGTGTTTGAGTGAGTCTTTTCTTTTGATGTTCTTTTTAGTTTCTTAGTCTTGTTTGAAGATCAAATTCATGGATCTTCTTTGTGTTATTGAGAGTGTTTCTCAATTTGAGTCTCTTTTTGAGTCAGAGTCTAAGATCATTTGATCTCTGCCTTGGAGAAAAGAGTTGGAATCGATGGTCTCATTTCCTGGGCGCATCATAACCATTCCAGTTAATACACATACTGGGAGTCAAAATACACGCCATCACCAACTCAATAAACTTGTTATCCAAATCAGCATGAAAAAGAGTATCATGAAAAAAGCTCCATTATGCCCTGTCATATGCCTTCTCTAGATCCAGCTTAATAGCCATGAAACCCCTACGGCCCTTCAAGCTCTTGAAAGAATGAACAACCTCCTGGAGAATAATAGCATTATTTATTCCTTGCCGGCCCGGAACAAAACTACACTGATTTTCAGACACAAGAGAATTCATCAATGGCTGCAATCTATTCACCAAAATCTTAGTCACAATTTTATAAATAACATTACAAAGAGATATGGGTTGGAAATCAGTGACTTTCACAGGGGCAACACCTTTAGGAATCAAAGTGATAAGGGTTTGATTGACAAGATTAATGTGCAGAGGATTGGCAAAAACATCCCTCACAAAGTTCACAATAAACGGATGTAGGAGGTCCCACTGCGACTTGAAGAACATAGCATCCATACCATCAGGACCAGGGGACTTAAAATTCCCCATACTGAATAGGGCATCCTTAACCTCTTCCAACATAACAAATTTGCTAAGATCATTAATAACCCCAGAATCAATAACTGGGAAGTCAGCAGAAGTTGAGAGAGCATCATGGTAATCATCATTATCAGCAAAAAGAGAAAAAAAATCATGAATAACCATATTATGAAGATGCACAGGATACGAAACCCAAGTACCTGCTCCTTCAAGGCACCAATGTTGTTCTTACTGCGCCTAACCAGAGTGGATTGATGAAAAAACCTCGTATTCCTGTCCCCCATTGTTATCCACTTAGCTCTCGACTGATGAAACCAGTAGGTCTCCTCGTGTAGAAGAACCTGATGGTACTCCTCCCAAATCTGTTGTCTAAGATCTAGCAAGTACTGATTATAACAAGTAGAGAGAGACCGATGAATACCATCCAGCCGATTCAGCATCCTCCTCTTCCTTTTGAAAATGTTTCCAAAAACTTCCCTGTTCCAAACTAAAATGTTATCCGTGAACTTATTCATATTATCAGTCCAGTTACTTGAGAGCTGCCAAGAGAGCCGAACTTGATTTGAAAAATCCGGGTGGGACAGCCACACTGAGAGAAACTTAAAATATCTTTGCGGAGCAGTCCGGTTTACCTCAAGCCGGGGCCAAAGAGCAGTGTGATCAGATGAAGGAAGAGCGAGGAAGATTAATCATAGAGAAGTCAGGGAAAGCAAGAAACCATTCTAAGTTTGCCACCACTCTATCCAGGCGTACCATAAGCTTACCCCGTTGCCAAGTAAAGGGAGGGCCTTTAAAACCAATTTCCTGTAACCCACAAGCATCAAGCCAATCATAAAACTGCGAACTAGAAGCATAATTAAAAGCACCCCCACCACGTTTTTCATGAGCAAAAAGCGCCTGGTTGAAAACACCCCTAAACACCAAGGACCAACCACTGAGTTACTAAAATCACGAAGCTCGGACCAAAAGGAGGAACGAAGGTATTCCTGCGGGCTTGCATAAACAATGGAGAAAATCCAATGAAGCTCAACTTTTTTACATTCCAAGTGAATAACAGAGGAGGAGTACTGAATAACCTTGATTGAAACTTGGGTTGTCTTATATAAACACTAAATATCGCTAGAGAACCCAACAACATCAAATCTAAAGGAATCATCAAACCCAAGGCCTCTAATGTCAGAGGAAGCTCTATTACCACTTATTCTCGGCTCTAAGATAGCCAAAAAAACAATGTTGTATATACGTTTGCAGTCCCTAATCAAACCAGGGAAGGACTTATTACCAGCACCCATACAATTCCAAATAATAGAATTCATCACAAAATAAAACAAAAGGGGAAGAAGAATACCCAGCAGGGGTAAATCAGACATGTCGAAGGGCCAAACCCTCTTCACTCTCAGCCAAGCAAGTTGAATCGTCACTTGCAGGAACCGACCCGCCATTGAGCTGCGACCCAGATAAGTCTACGGGGTTAGGTGGCTTAGAATGAGGCTCAACAACAGAAGCCCCATTTGTTCGCAAATAATCAGCGAAGGCAATCACCTCATCAGAATGTTTACGCACAAATTAATCTAGAAACTCATGGGACTGTTTAGCTTACATGAAAGATTGCTGAATTTCCTTCTCCTTCCAGCGCATGACACGAAGGATCTCTTCCTCTTTCTGCTTGATGGCGTGTTTTGCTCTTAAGTCAACAGGGGAAGTCTTATCAGAAGGCAAATCCGAACAAGGAGCAGAAACATTATGCGGAGCTCCATGAAGATTGTCTCGTTTGGAAATATGCTTAGTGTGTAACAGCCCAGCTCCTCGATGGGAGAACCACCGAGTAGATATTGTCTGCTTTGGGCCACCTCCTACACGACTTTAAAACGCGTCTACTGGGCTAAGGTATCCACGCCCTTATAAGGCCCACTTCGTTTGCCTTACCAGCCGATGTGGGACTTCACAATCCACCCCCGTAGGGAGCCCAACGTCCCCGTTGGCACACAGACCTAGCCCCGGCTCTGATACCAAATGCAACAGCCCAGCTCTCCGCTGGGAGAACCGCCGAGTAGGTATTGTCCACTTTGGGCCACCGCCCGCACGGCTTTAAAACGTGTCTACTGGGGTAAGGTATCCACGCCCTTATAAGGCACGCTTCGTTCACCTTACCAACCGATGTGGAACTTCACATAGTGGGCAGGCCCTTGTTCTGTCTTTGAGTGGGCTTCGAATTATTTGACTTCCCAACTTTGGGTCTTTGATGACTAAAGGGGCCCAAACTTTGTTGGGGAACAGAGGAATGGGTTTCTAAAACACGTGAATCAGCATTAAAAGTAGAATCGGGCTCCTTATGTTGCAGAGCTTCAAAGCGGGACCCATTTGAATTCATTAACTGATTAGGATTCTTCCTTCCCGCATTTGTAGGCACGTTATTACGTCTGTGTGATTTTTTAGCAATCATCCAGGGACCAAAACAGGATTCTTACTAAGTCAACTCATTACCAACAGACTAGGCTATAATTTCGCTTAACGAGCCATGCAAAACAGGATTTTGATTCCCTTCCAAGATCATGGGATGATCAGTCACCGCCAAGGCTTGAACCGCAGCCTCCGCAGCCACCATGGACCCTCCTTGCTCCTTCGTACCCGAGGTAACATCAACTGGGTTAATCAACATTAACCCCTCAGGGCAACTATCTTTCTTATGGCCAAATCTTCCACAATGGAAGCAAATGAGATGAAGACCCTCATACTCCACCTTATACTCCTCACCCATAGCTTGAATAACGGGGACGAATTTATTTCTCAAGTCTACTTCTACGCATATGGGTGCGAACTTGGCCCTTGAGTGAATGGATGTATGCTCATCCACCTTGAGCATAGTACCTAGGATATTGCCAACACGCCAGAGAAACTTCTGATTAGAGAGTTCCACCGGAAGGGTAGGAATCCTAACCCACACTACAATCCTTCCAAAATCATGCTTGAGCTGTTTTAAGTTAGGTCTCCAACGCTGAACCTGAATATAGTGATCCGCAAATCTCCAAGGCCCCTCAAAGAGTGCATGCTTGTAGTCACTTGGATCTTGAAAAGTAACCAGAAAATATCTCCAACTTAAATCAACAACTGTTGCACCAGCACTGCCCATATACGTTGAAGTTTTGCCTCCATGAACCGAAGTGCAACATTTTTCCCTATCAAGACAATAAGGTCGTTCTTCCATGGCCTACATCATTCCTCGTATTCCTCATGAGATACTTCAATGATGGGTTTCATGACAAAATCCTTATCAACCTCCTTGGCTTTCAACTCCTCATCAAGGAAAGGGCATAGTTCTTTTGCATTCGGTTTTTACCTTGCAGTCGCCATGACTATTTCACGATAAGAAGGTTTCGTTGCTCATGATCACCATTCCCACATGCTATCTCTTCATGCCCTTCATCAACCTGGTCATCCATGATAGCTTCACTACAGTCAACAACATTAGGTTTCACCTTTTTTGTGCTACAATCCAATAAATCTTCCTCCTCAGACGTAGGCTTAGCCCCAAGGTCACTCACATCCACAGCACTCACAACACTCATTTTTCTTCGATGCAGTACTTTCGAAATTGTAGTGGATTACTTTGTTGATTAGTGAATAAATCAATCTTAAAAAGCAAATTAACATGAGAAAATGATATTTTGTTATCAGCAAAAGTAATTTATTAAAAGAGTACCAAACATACTCAAACTCACCAATTACATGAAACGTTAAGTTGTTACAAGCAGAAATACAAATGGAAGGGCTTAAACACCAATTGGAAAAAGATACATTTGAATTTCCAATAAAATTGAATGACAACCAAGATCAGATGTTAACTAAGTACAATGGCAAAACTATTAGATTGGTCACTTGAGTTTTTTTTTAGGTTAAAAATTAATCTCTTAATTTTTTTTATTCAAATAAGTCTCGTAAGTTATTGTCGTTCAGAAAATTAGTCCTTTCAATTAACTTTCTCCATTAAGTGACATAGGTCACTTGATCAATGGTGACACATGTTTATTTTCTTATTTTCTTATGGTGTGATGTGTCACTTAATGAAAAATATTAACGAAAATGACATATTTTGATAGAATGTTGGGCCTTAATAAGTCATTTATCAAGATGGGGATAGGATAGTTAGTTGTATTTGGATAATTAAGCAAATAATAATTTATTAAATGTTAATAATTCTAGAATGTTCTTATGCATGAGATTATGCCACTTGTGTGGTCCTTATTACTTTTAGCGTTTACTGTTTTGTTATATAAACATTGTAATCCTTATTCAAGAATCAAGCAATGAAATGTTGAGTTAAATTTAGTTTTCTTTATTGTTCATTAGAATGGATTTCTTATGATTCCCTTAGTCCTTGTTTGAATGCAAATTTGGTTCCTAACATATTTATTGAACGATAATAACTTTCATGACTTTTTTTTTTAAAAAAAATAAATTTAAGAACTCATCTTTAACTTAAAAATAACTTAATAGATCAATCTAATGATTTTACCTTAAGTACAACAATCCCACAACGTCAAATTATTGTTGTTTAAAAATAACGTCATTGCATGACACAGCAGTGAATCATACCTTTGAAGCTCCTTTCCCCTTGAATTGCCGCATATAGTTTAAAGACCTAAACTACCAACTCCACTGCGCTTGAAATCCTATCCAGCCAAAGACCAAAAGAACAAAAGAGATGAGAAACACTTTTCACACCAATGCAACAAAAAAAAAAATTCACCGAGGATCAACATAAATTCCTCGTCCCACAAGATTTTCTTTGGTTATGTTGTTAAGCGGCCTCGAAGAACTTTCCAAGAAAAACCTCTAATTTTCATTATAGCCTTTACTACTGTCCAAAAATTCTTAAAAATTTGAACAAGTTTAGTACTCAAACCATTTCAACCAAAAAAAATCGTTATTTGAACATTTATATTTAACATCCAAATTTAACACCTATTATTTTGAATAAAAAAATGATGAGTTCTTCAAATTATCTTTTTTATTATATTACATCTTTACTTTAAATGATAGGTATTAGACTTAGATGTTAAACATAGATGTCTAAATAACATCATTTATAAGAATGTTTGTGAAAAAGAAATAATTGATATCAATGAAAATCGGAAATGAAGATCACATTAGTGACAGAAAAAATCTTCAAAATGGACTTACTAAAGGGGATAGTATTTATGTAAAAATAAAAAGATTTCTAGGCACTCATTGGGAGTGGTTTTTAGTTTTGAGTTTTAAAATTTTAAAAAACCAAAACTAGTTTCTAATTTTATAAAGTCGGTTTCAATTTTTTTTATTTTTAGTTTTCAAAATTATTTCCAAACTTATAATTTTTATAACACTCCTACATACCATGTTATGCATCACCATAGACATCACCATCGTGTATACAACCACCACTATTTAATAACAACTTCCATGCGGTAGTTGTCATTATTAGTTGGAGGTGGTGGTCGTTGTTATAGTGGTGGCAGTATAAAGTGGTAATTTTTGTGGTGTTGGTAGAGGGAGAGATGGTGACGGGGAAGTGAGGATGTGGTGGTGGTGATGGTGACGAAAGGTGATAGTTAGGGTGAACATAGAGATGGTGGTGGTGTCAATGGTGGTGTCATTGAGGGATGGTGGTGGTTGAGGTGGTGGTGATGGTCGCGATGGCAGTGGTTGGTGGTCATTATGGTGGTGGTTGTCCGAGTTGTGATAATGGTGATCCATGGAGGGGAAATGGTAGTAGGTGAAGATATGGTAGCGGTTGGGGTGGCTATAACGTGTTGGTGTTTATGATCAGGGAGGGACGATAATGGTTAGGGTGGTTGTGGTGGTCACGGTGGTGGTTGGAGTTTAAGCGGTCATTATGGTGTTAGTTGAGTGACAAGTCATAGTAGTAGCAGTGATCGCAAGATGATGGTGGTAGTAGCTGAGTGACACAAAAAGATGAGGTAGTATAAGTTTGCAACTCAAAACTAAAATTATGAAACCATTATTTGTTGTTTTGAAAATAGAGGTGAAATTGTGTTGGAAACCAACAAGCGGCTCAAAATAGACTAGAGGAGGGATGAATAGTATTTTGAAGCCTCAATACAAACTTTTCGATTGCTAAAGAGAATGGATTTCAGAAAACAAATTTTCTAACAAAATTTATACTGTTTAATCGATTAATTTCAAGCTTAATCGATTAATGCCGAAGATCACTCAAGTACTAATCGATTAACTAGGCGTTACTCGATTAAGACCGAATGGTGCTCTAAAACTAATCGATTAATCAATCACTTAATTGATTAACTCATGATTAATTTGACAGAAAATCAGTTTTATTCAGAATTCAATGGAGATTACAATTCAATGATGCACTAACAAATGATTTATGAATGAATGAACAAAACTACGTAAATTTACCAAGTCAATTTAGGTTTATTATCTAGGAATTGAAAAAGCCCCAAAATTAACCTAATCAATTGGTTTGTTCTTGATTAATGAAAGCTTGAAGAAAGAAAACAAAGAAGACAAGATTTTATCCTGGTTCACTCTCTACCACTTGAGAGCTACATTCAGTCCCCTCTATCAAAGATAGAGAGTTTCTACTAGATACACAATTGTTAGATTACAATGGTTAAAGATGCAGCTCACTCTAGCTCTCCTATCTTAACCCCTTCAAGAGAGTACCAATCTCTTGAAAATCTACCCAATTGTTTCTTGTATCTTGTCCTCTTGAATTGATGAAGGATGCTCTTCAAACAATTCTTTTCCTCTTGCTTTGAGATGCTTCAAAGACTTCCAAGTTGTGAATTCTTCACTTGTTGTTGAATGCTTGATGTTACAACCTCTTGTTGTAGATTGCTTCAACACAAAGTACTAAACTCTAGAAATTTGAATCTCAATTAATCTAAGAATATTGAATGATTGAAAGTGAAGAAGATTGAAAGATTGTAAAAATCTTGATAGAACAATTTGAAAATAGTAATAGCTCTTGGAAGATTGTGAAAGTATGATTCTCTATAGAAAAATATGAAAGTGTGTGTAACCTTGTCAAAGTAGATTTGAAAAGCTTTTAAACAAAATATTATTTTTCTGATACAACAGTAATTAATCGATTAATGAACAAGTCACTAATCGATTAACCTTTGTTAAACAAATAGTGTTGTACAGTTTTAACGTGTTAATCGATTAAGCCTATCATGCTAATCGATTAACCACTGTAAAAAGTGATTAAAAATTAAGCTTTTCAAATGTACTTTGATCTAAACTTTATTTAGAGCTATTTCTATCAAGATAATCTTTCTTCACTATTAATCAAACAATATTAAAACCTATATTGAGATTCCTAAGCTACCACTCACTCTCATAAAATGGAAAATTAAAATATTACATTTGATTTACAAATAAACATAAACTTAAATCTAATTCTCCATGAGTGGTGCTTGAATTGTTGTTGAGTGTTGTTGCTTGACTTTGGTTTGTTAGCATCAAAACATCATCAAACCTACAAACTCCCCCTTTTTGATGATGACAAACCCTCTTCGCAATGAAGTACCAAGTTTTTAAATACTCCCCCTAAATGTAACACACTTAGGAAAAATACATAAAAACTTAACCTACAAAGCCACAACATCAACAAACATTTTCTCCCCCTTTTGGCATCATTAAAAAGTAGTGAATTTAGAAAAGAACTTTTGCCAAAAGTGAGAGGTAAGTGCTAGACAATGGATATATAAGGATCAACACAATATAAAGACAATAATATGCAATAAAAACAAATATAAGTTGGCCATAACCAAGACCATATCACACACTACATAATAAGTCCATAAAGCATTGAAAACACATAGTCCATATACCAAAAGTCATAGCATATTACCATAGGTCAGCAGCATAACATAAACCATAAAGAGACTAAGGCCATACATAGACCCTATCTAAGTTCAACCATAGCAAAAACATAAACAGTCCAAAACAGTCCAGCCAAGAAACGAAATCCCAAAAACCATGAAAAAGCATAAAAAGTTCAGCATCAGAGTATGATGTTGGAGGAGGAGGAGGCCATTTTCCAAGGAGAGAGAAAGTTAGGGTTAGGGTTTTGGAATTTGGGGGTTTTCGGATTTTTGGGGATTTGGGTTGAAATGGATGAAATTCTGGGTAAATATGATGTTAGGAAGGTGATTTGAGGGAAGAAATTGGGTTTAAAATGCAAATCAATAACCCTTATGATCCATGAATGATTTTCGAGTAGAGAGAAGAGTAGAGAGAATCGGAGAAGAGAGAGAAGAAAAAGTGAAAAAATGAGCAACTGTGCAGAAAACGGGTTTTTATATCTCCGTGTCCAGTACTCTTAATCAATTAGCGAAGACATTAATCAATTAAGACCGAAAGTGGTTTAACAATTAATCGAGTTAAAGCTTCATTAATCGAGTAAGTGCGAAAGTGGTTTAAAATTTAATCGATTAATGACTGACTGTTAATCGATTAATGTGCACAAAACTCAAATTTTTGAAATTTTGAAAAATATTTTCATGCACACAAACACATATTGACACTTAGCATTTAGCACACACATTTAAACAGGCAAACATATTATAGAAAAACACACACATAACTACTAATTTAGAGAATTATGAAAGGATTTTCATATTACAAAAACTCAAACAACAATACATAATGGAATAGGCTTAAGGTGATGAACTAAAATGATTTCAAAAACAATTAGCTAATAGTGGATTCATCAAAAATACCAAGTTCCCTTCTAATACAATAGAAATTATCCCTTGGTAAAGGTTTTGTAAAAATGTCAGCTAATTGATCTGAAGTTTGAACAAATTCTATAACACAATCACCTTTTTGGACATGATCCCTTAGAAAACGATGCCTAATCTCAATATGTTTTGTTCTAGAATGCAATACCGGGTTTTTAGTTAAATTTATTGCGGATGTATTGTCACATTTAATAGGAATTTTTGACAAGTTTAAACCAAAATCCGAAAGTTGTTGCTTCATCCAAAGGATTTGAGCACAACAACTCCCGACCGCAATATATTCGGCTTTCGCGGTTGATAAAGCTACACAATTTTGCTTCTTTGAAAACCATGATACAAGAGAACTTCCAATTAAATGGCATGTTCCACTTGTACTTTTTCGTTCAACTTTGCAACCCGCAAAATCAGAATCCGAATAACCAATTAAATTTAAAAGAGCATCTTTAGGATACCATAATCCGGTATTGGTGGTTCCTTTCAAATATTTCATAATCCTCTTAACAGCAGTTAAATGTGATTCTTTTGGATTGGCTTGAAAACGAGCACACATGCACACACTAAACATAATATCAGGACGAGAAGCAGTTAAGTATAATAAACTACCTATCATACCACGATATTTTGTTACCTCTACAGGTTTTCCGATGTCATCCTTGTCCAAGTAACATGTGACGCTCATTGGAGTTGAAGCTACCTTGCACGACTCCATGCCAAATCGTTTAAGTAGTTCTCTACAATACTTCCCTTGATGAATCTAAATCCCATCATCAAGTTGCTTGATTTGTAGTCCAAGGAAGAAAGTAAGCTCTCCCATCATAGACATCTCGAACTCACTTTGCATAATTTCTGAAAATTTCTTGCACAATTTTGCACAATTTGTAGTCCGTGCAAGTTCCTCTATAACTCTATTTTTCCTTTCTACAACTCCGTTTTGTTCCGGAGTCCTAGGGGCTGAAAATTGATGACTTATTCCATACTTTTCACAAAACGCATCAAACTTTGAGTTTTCAAACTCACCACCGTGATCACTTCTAATAGACACTATTTTCAAATTTAATTGATTTTGGATGAGTTTGGCAAATTTTTTAAAACTTTTATAAGTGTCGCTTTTGGCGGATAAAAACAATGTCCATGTGAATCGAGTAAAGTCATCTACCATAACAAAGCTGTAGTAATTACCACCTAAACTCCGAACTTGTGATGGGCCAAACAAATCCATGTGGATTAACTCCAATGGCTTTGTTGTGCTTACCACATTTTTGGGTTTAAAAGAGTTTTTAACTTGCTTGCATTTTTGACATGAGTCACAAACACTATCAAGTTTAAAATTAAGTTTAGGTAAGCCAATCACTAAGTCCTTGCCTAGTAGTTTATTTAATTGATTCACATTTACATGAACAATGCGACGATGCCAAAGTCGAACCTCATCATCAAAAGATTTAAAACAAGTTGAAAATAATGAGGTTATCTCATCCAAATCAATTAAAAAGGTGTTATTAGAGCGTCGACCTACGAACTTAACACTATCATCAATACAACTCTTAATAAAACAAAATTCCGAAGTAAAGGTCACAGTGTTTCCCATATCACATAGTTGACTTATACTAAGCAAGTTGTGTTCTAAGCTTTCTACGTATAGGACATTTTCAATGATAAGGTTAGATACGTTACCAATCTTACCCACTCCTAGAATTTTGCCTTTGTTGTTGTCGCCATAGGTGACATGACACTACAACAGAATAGCTAAAAGATCCCGGTTCCGCATGCCTATTGATCCCGGTTCCGAACTGGGATTGTATCCCCTGGTATAACAAGTCTGATTCTTAAGATCCTAGTTGTTTTAGAAAACACGGAACCGAGATCAATAAAAAACAAGGAACCGGGATCAATAGCATATATGATCACTGTTGAGTTTTATAAAATGAACCGGGATCTTTTGTATATATGATCACTGTTGAGATTTTTAAAATGAACCGGGATCTTTAGTGTGTATATATATATATATATTTAATTTATAATATTTGCTATTTAGTATATATATATATATATTTTAATTTATAATATTTTCTATATCCATATATTTAAATAAATTGTCAACATTTTTTTTCAACAAATAAATGCCATAATTATATACATTAGAAACGTGAATGTCAATACACATTTAAGATAGATAACTCCCGAATCAAAACAAATGACTCCATACATACAAAAGGCTAAACAAGCTCGATCATATAGATGCTATATATTCACATTCAAATATATATATATATAGTGCCCTAAATTCAAAACTAAGCTAAGGTAACTCGTCAAGAACATATGTTGCCTATTCATCCTTGACTCCATTCAGCAACTAACACTAAAATCTTAAAATTTACACCATCAAAACTCCTACCAACACACTGACCACATCAACAACAACGGCGGTAATCTGGAATCATTTGCATTATCCTTAGTACCTACGGGGAAACACTGATTCACCACTGCTTTATACTCTCCTTCACCGATCTCATTTTTCAACCCATTCAGCTTTTCATCGTCATCTTTTATGACTTCCTGAAATGAAAAAATTGTGAAGCAAGATAACAAAACGTAACAAGTACAAAAGTGCTATAAAATATTTAACATGTCAATCCATAGAATATACATACAACTATCAACTTATACTACTAACAGTGGTAGAACATAATATAGAAATGGAACCTCCCAGTTAATCTTACACTATATTTGATTGAAATGAAGTTAAAAAAAAACAGTAAGGATCTTGACAAACCTTCCTTGTTAATGAAAGAAGAAAGCAACCAGTTAATGCCTCTTGGTCCAATAACAAAACCAACAAGATTTGCCACCTGTCCAGCAAAGTATCATAGTCAAAAAGCATCACGATCAATATCCTAACATGGTACTCAAATTATAAATTGACTATAATTTGGCTTCATAAAATAACGTAATAATTCTCTCTAACTTTTAATTAAAGAAATAAAAAACTTTCTAAAGCTAGGATGTCTACAACTTCCTTTTACACGGATAATTCAGACAGAACGCCTTAGCAAATCATGCAAATTAAGCTCGTTGATCTTGGCAGCAAGTATGAAGTCATTCTCTGTCAGCCCACCTACATGAACATAGATCACTTTGAAGAATGCCCATATATGGATATATAAACAAATGAAGAATGAAGTATTAAGTTAATTTGGGAAGAAGTTAAACACAGTTGGAAAGCACCATGATACTGGTCCAAGCAACTTAGAAAATATCCAATGACAAGAACACAACAAAGAACAAGCCAAACAACACCAGCACCCCAAGGAACTAAATCAAAAAACAATCTATTAAAGCTCAAACTACTATTGCTCTGAACCAGAAGGTAACCCTGCACCCCACAACATACTAAAGCTGCAGAAAACCAAAATAACAGGAGAAACCCACAGTTCTTTAAATGATGCAAACAAGGAAACCGAGACAGCAAAAGGCAATGGACCAGAAACCATGACAGCCGAATGAAATGCAGATGAAATTTAAATTAAAAATTACTCTATGGTTTATGTGAAAGATTCATGTGAGCAAGTAAACCAAGGCAGTCTCGCTTCATAAAACATTTGACAATATTAGTGATTATATCTTAACTAAGGCAGTCTAATATAATAATAATAATAATAATAATAATAATAATAATAATAAGGAGGTATATTGTAATGTATGATAGTGAAAGGGTTTATCATTAAATGGGAACTTGATGCAACAAAACTCAAACCAGAATAAAGAGTGATGAAACCACCCATCAACAATCATAAACCAGTAAAACTCACACCAGCAACACTACTATACAACAACACTCATAAACCAGAAACACTCATTAACCAGTAACACTGAGCAATATACATAGACAAAATCAAACCCAACCTGCATATTAACCATAAATCAACCCTATAATTGAACCCCAAATTAATTAAAACCAGAATGGAAAAAACCCCAAATTCAACATAACAATAAATCAATGACATATTTTCCATATTGCAACACTTTAAAATGATCAAGAAGATCAGGAGCTTTCTGCTATTTCTTTCCACCACATTGTTGCTTCAATTTTGTTAAAATACTTCTCTCATGGTCATCATTGGCACTCTTATCAAAAAGAAGCCTTCATGCAAGCTTCTTCCTAAAGGCAGCAAATCAAAAAACCTACATTGGTATTCTTTTCAAAGCATCATATACACAAACAAAAAATACCATAACACCCCCTGCTTTCCCCATCATTTCTACAGAAATTAATCTCTGCTTTGAACTCTTTCAATATACTAATTACCAACACACATTCAATAAATTTACATCTTCTAATAATCAGAGTAAAGGCCTGCAGAGCCAATCTTGTATTTTTCAATTCAAAAGCTTGGATAAGAATGATTAGAACAATTTGATTATAAAGAAACAAAAAATTTAATTCTTATAATCAACCAAGAAATAATAGCTGTCGATTATCATGAAATAGTTACCAATATACATCGTCACCAGAAATTGCTAAAAATATGAATATAAAAGCATAAGAGAAGCAATGTCAAACCCTCTCTTTGGCCAAGATATTAAACATAATAATCATCACTCAAAACTTCCTCCTCTTTTATTTTACCTATAGAATTCAGCAAACAAATCTTTGTCACTAATATAAGCAAGTAGCTTGACCACCTGCAAATTTACAAAACAAAGCCCAAACATAAGAGTCAAAACACATTTATCAGGTCAATATAAGTATATGGAACATCAAGAAAGATGTAGACCTTTTCCAAGGTTTCTTCGATTGCTTCATCAACATATCTAGTTTCGTAAGGTGACATGTTAGCACCCCACATCCCCTTCTGTAAACTCTTCCACTCATCCTTTCCACACTGACACCATCCAAGTGAATTATTCCTGCAAGTGACAATCTCGTAAAACTTCTAGAAGTTGGAATGACTTTACTTACCTGTGGAAACAAACTTGAATTCTGTTATGCAACCTCTCCGGGATGGCAGCAGAGGGAGCCAAAGTAACGTGGAACGAGCTCGCGTAGCTCCCGAGTTTCAATCTGGAAATACCGGAGATGCGAACACGCTCGCATCCTATGATGTCTTTAACACCACCACCTTCAGAGGATAGTTTATCACTTTAACACTTTCTTCCCCGTAACCCTTGCAGCAGCAAAGTAATTGGGGACACCATCAGAAGAAGAATTAGGGTTCTGATTCATCAAATTAGGGTTCATTTTCTGATTTCCAACCTTCCCAGCATACACCTTAGACACAAGTTGAGGTTGCGGTATGTAGAAATCTGTTGGAATTCTAATCCTAAACCCACCACTGCCACGATACTATTACCACCAACACCACCGTGACTGCCACCAAAACCGTTCCTATACAATTTGTTCAAGCTTTTGGTGGTGGATCCATACGCGTGGCCGTGGCCGTTTTTGATCTCTTGGTAGAGATCTCGATCTTCGTCATCATCGTCGTTGTCACGGTCAATGGCGTCGTTGGGCTGTCGGAGTCGTTCTTGTCGGGTTTGGGAGGGTCAGGACCCTTTTCCATGGAATCCATGAGCTTGAAGTGGACCCAGGAGGAGTTGAACCTGGAGACAGGGAGGGAGCGAGCGCGTTGACGGCACTGGACAGGGGTCTTGGAAGGGGAGGCGTTGGGACAGCGGGCGGAGACGACGTCGGCGACCTCTTGCCAGTGGGTGGCCTTGAGATTGGCGCGGCCGAGGGAGTACCACTTGTCGCGGTAGGAGTCGATGAGGGCAAGGGTCTCATCGGGGGACCAGCAGGGAAGAGGGAGGCGGCGGGAGGAGGAGGAGGAGTGTGGTGGTTGGACGGTGAGGGCAAGGGGGAGGGCGGAGGGTGGATTTGGAGGAGGAAGGGTAGGGGTGGAGTGAACAAGGGAAGATGGGGAAGCCATGGAGGAGAGGGAGAAAGAAGTGTTGAGGGGGAGACATCCAGAACCGGGTTTTTATTGATCCCGGTTCTGTGTTTTTATTATTCATCCCAGTTGAAGTAAAACAACGGGATAAATAAGGTTTGTATGATTTTAAATTTTAAAAAAATAAAAAATTATATATGTTATAACATTGATCCCGGTTCCGTGTTTTTTATAACCGGGATCAATAAATTAATGGTATTTTTTAACTATCATTTGTCTATTAATCCCAGTTTCGGAACGGAACCGGGATTAATATCTGGCTACTTTTTTGCAATTCTGTAGTAGTGTGACCACCTCCTTTTGTAGTAAGTTCGATGAAATGCGTCTTGTCCCCCGTCATATGCCTCAAACATCCACTATCCAAGTACCATCTACGCTCCTTTGTTCGAAGGCACATCTACAAAACAATGTCATTTACTTGTCTTAGGTACCCAAGTTATCTTGGGTCCTTTGATGTTAGTTTGGGGTGTAGTCCCCTTCACAATCCATACATACTTTCCACTTGGTATACCAAATTTCTTAATATTGCATTTATTTGAAGTATGCCCAAAAATACCACAATAATGACAAGTTGGAGTTTTTGAAAAATCAATTTTAGAGAATGTACCAACTTTGCGAAAATTGCGATTTTTGGGTTTGGTATACCCAAGTCCGGTTCTATTACTATTATTCCTTTGATTAGAAAGCAAATGATCCAAGCAAGTGTCTCCTCTTGTGAGCCTTGCAATTCTATCATTCAAATTAAAAACTTCTTTTTCAAGAGATTTGCAATTATCACAAGTAGAGATATCATTTGTTTTCAAATCACAATTGCATGTGGAATTTGCATAAATGAGTTCAAGGGTTTCATTTTGAAGCTTTAGCTCCTCAAGAGAATTTTGTAATTCGAAAATCTTTTCTTGTTGCTTCAAAATGAAATTCTTTCTTTCAACATTTATTTTTGCTAATTTCTTCAACTCTTTATGCATTTCCACATACACATTATATAGTTCATTGAAGGAGGGAGAATTAGAATTAGAACTAGCATCGGAAAGATAATCTACCTCATTTGCGTTATCACTTGATTTCATGCTTGAAGATGCTTCTTCATCAAACTTGGTCATCAAGCAAAGGTTAGCAAGTTCTTCATCTTCCGATGAACTAGTTGAAGATTGATTTTTCGGTTCATCCCACACTATACACGCCCTTTTTCCTTTAGATTGATTGGGCTTCCACTTGTCACTTTCGGACTTCATTGAGTTGGTTGGACAATTTGATCTATAATGGCCCGGCTTCCCACACCCATGACATATGATGTTGTCTTTATTGGTCTTGTTCCTTGGTTGAGCGTCCTTAGAGTCTCTTGATCTTTTTCTATTGAAATTACTCTTCTTCTTAAGGAAACATCCAAGTTTTTTGACCAACAACCCGAGTGTCTCATCATCGATGTCGGAGTCGGAATCATCCACTAGAGAGGGTTCTTCATGTGCCTTTAGGGATTTTGAATTGGTTTTAAGAGCTATCCCCTTCTTCTTTCTATCGGCATCCTCGTTCATGGATAATCTTCCTAGCTCCATTTCATGCT
Organism: Crotalaria pallida; assembly: GCA_037953625.1. Lineage (NCBI taxonomy): Eukaryota > Viridiplantae > Streptophyta > Magnoliopsida > Fabales > Fabaceae > Crotalaria > Crotalaria pallida. The sequence continues at coordinate 111,982,646 of CM075652.1, read as the reverse complement.
CTTGAAGCTTCCCAAATAGTGTTGCTAAATCCATCTCGTCTAGATCCTTAGACTCCATGATGGCAGTGACTTTAGGTTGTCATTCCCTGCTAAGACATCTCAAAAACTTTATTAACAACTTCACCATTAGTTAGAATTTTGCCAAGAGCAAAAAGATGATTAATAATGTGAGTAAAGCACTTTTGCATGTCGCCTATGTTTTCATTCGGCAACATACGAAAGAGCTCGTATTCATGCATGAGAGTGTTAAGCCTAGCCCTTCTAACCTCATTAGTGCCCTCATGTGTGACTTGTAGTGTGTCCCACATTTGTTTAGCATCAGTGCATTGTGATACTCTAAAGAATTCGTCATAAGAAAGAGCCGAAGTGATGATGTTTTTGGCTTTTAAATCATATTGAACTATATTCTTATCATCATCATTCCAGCTTGATTTTGGTTTCAAAGCAACAGTATCATTTACTTTTGTTTGCGGAATAAAAGGCCCATTCTCTATGGCATTCCAAATTTCTATATCAATAGTTTCTATAAAAAATTTCATTCGGACCTTCCAATAAGCGTAACCCTCACCATTGAATAGTGGAGGACGATTAATGGAAGCTCCTTCACCACCAAAAGGATTAAAATTTGAGCCCATGATTTCCAAAATCGGATCTTTGCGAAAAAGCGTTTTAATGCTCGGATCTTTCGACCGAGCTCTGATACCACTTGTTGGAAACCAACAAGCGGCTCAAAATAGACTAGAGGGAGGGTGAATAGTATTTTGAAGCCTCAATACAAACTTTTCGATTGCTAAAGAGAATGGATTTCAGAAAACAAATTTTCTAACAAAATTTATATTGTTTAATCGATTAATTTCAAGCTTAATCGATTAATGCCGAAGATCGCTCAAGTACTAATCGATTAACTAGGCGTTACTCGATTAAGACCGAATGGTGCTCTAAAACTAATCGATTAATCAATCACTTAATCGATTAACTCAAGATTAATTTGACAGAAAATCAGTTTTATTCAGAATTCAATGGAGATTACAATTCAATGATGCACTAACAAATGATTTATGAATGAATGAACAAAACTACGTAAATTTACCAAGTCAATTTAGGTTTATTATCTAGGAATTGAAAAAGCCCCAAAATTAACCTAATCAATTGGTTTGTTCTTGATTAATGAAAGCTTGAAGAAAGAAAACAAAGAAGACAAGATTTTATCCTGGTTCACTCTCTACCACTTGAGAGCTACATCCAGTCCCCTCTATCAAAGATAGAGAGTTTCTACTAGATACATAATTGTTAGATTACAATGGTTAAAGATGTAGCTCACTCTAGCTCTCCTATCTTAACCCCTTCAAGAGAGTACCAATCTCTTGAAAATCTACCCAATTGTTTCTTGTATCTTGTCCTCTTGAATTGATGAAGGATGCTCTTCAAACAATTCTTTTCCTCTTGCTTTGAGATGCTTCAAAGACTTACAAGTTGTGAATTCTTCACTTGTTGTTGTTGAATGCTTGATGTTACAACCTCTTGTTGTAGATTGCTTCAACACAAAGTACTAAACTCTAGAAATTTGAATCTCAATGAATCTAAGAATATTGAATGACTGAAAGTGAAGAAGATTGAAAGATTGTAAAAATCTTGATAGAACAATTTGAAAATAGTAATAGCTCTTGGAAGATTGTGAAAGTATGATTCTCTATAGAAAAATATGAAAGTGTGTGTAACCTTGTCAAAGTAGAAATGAAAAGCTTTTAAACAAAATATTATTTTTTTGATACAACAGTAACTAATCGATTAATGAACAAGTCAATCGATTAACCTTTGTTAAACAATCAGTGTCGTACAATTTTAACGTGTTAATCGATTAAGCCTATCATGCTAATCGATTAACCACTGTAAAAAGTGATTAAAAATTAAGCTTTTCAAATGTACTTTGATCTAAACTTTATTTAGAGCTATTTCTATCAAGATAATCTTTCTTCACTATTAATCAAACAATATTAAAACCTATATTGAGATTCCTAAGCTACCACTCACTCTCATGAAATGGAAAATTAAAATATTGCATTTGATTTACAAATAAACATAAACTTAAATCTAATTCTCCATGAGTGGTGCTTGAATTGTTGTTGAGTGTTGTTGCTTGACTTTGGTTTGTTAGCATCAAAACATCATCAAACCTACAAATTGTTCTGAAAATAAGTAAAAAACCATTTCAGCTCAAATTTTGCCGAACGGGGTTTGTTTTAAAAATACAATTTCGAAACAGATAACCAGAAACTGACAACTACCTCGAACGGGGCCTTAATAATTAGAAATTGATGAATTTAGATTTCCAATAAATTTTTATTAGTACTTTTTAACTTCTTACTATAAACTCTAAAAGTTAAGATTTAGGATTGAGGTTAAACAAATCCTACATGAATATTTTATTTAAGTAGTGAATAATACTCCATCAGATCCTATATGTAAGATCTTTTTGGAAAAATTTACGTTCACCAAGAAAGTGGATTAATGTTGTTAATGGTATAGGAAATACAAACATTTAATATACTTTTTCAAAACCATCTCTATAATTATTTTTAGGGTGTTGCTAACGGAAATGGATTCTCTATAGTCACTTTACTGGCAGCATGAAATCCTATCCATTGAAAATAATTCATTTTACATTTAAATTTTGATGAAAAAATTAAGTATGAAATTTTAGCCCTTAGATCAATGACTGCATGAGTGATTGCAGTGAATTTGAAGTTAAAGAATCCAGATCCGTTGCTAACAAATGCCTTAAGGGTACTTATTAAGAAATACAAAATAAGTAAATAGATATCGGAAAACTAAATTTAACAGTTTTTAATATCCTAAAGTTATCATTTCCATTGCAAAATAACCACTTTATTGGTTGCTTAAACAATGTCCTAAGGACATTGATTAGCATTTTCTTTATTATTATGATTCTTAAAAGTGTTACTCCCTCCGGTTTGAAATATAAGGAAAAAAAAAACATATATCTCTTGGTTTAAAATATAAGCAAAACTAATTAACTTTATTAAATTTTGTTTCTTTCTCAATGAAACTTTCTTAAAACATCCCTAAAAAATTGTTATCTTATTTAATTTTTGTTTCAATCTTAATGCTACTTCTCTAAAATATTTTTATTTGTTATGAATTTAAAAAATCAAATAAAACCAAGTAACCTCTTTAATAAGCTTAAAATTAGTTTTTTTCCTTATAATTCAATTTGTAAGAAGTAACATATATAATAAAGGTGTTTTTAGGAAAAAAAATCATTAAATATTATTAAAAATTAAAATGAAATCTGACAAATATGATTAAAAAATGTTTTCTAAACTTTTTTTAGATATTAGACCGGAGGTGGTAATGTCCAAGAGTTAGCTTAATTAGTCAAATTAGAGAACATAAAATATTAATACTTAAATTCAAATTCCATTAAGTGAGCCCATTTCTCCGTCCCCTGAAAAAAAAAAGATATTGCCTATAAAGGAAAATAATAGATGATGCACCTCTAATAATAATAATAATAATAATAATAATAATAATAATAATAATAACTTTACAACTTTATGGGTCATATTAGTGTACATACGTTAAACTCACAAAAAATATCTCAAGTAACTAAAAATATTATTTATTTTGCTCCTTATTATATCTCATGTTTTAGAAAATCAATTTTGACAATCTAATATATAACTCATTTTATAATTTTTATGTAATATTAATTTTTCTCTTATCTATTCATTTTTCATTGTTCTTAAGAATCAGCTTAGTTGATAAAGCTGCGAAACATATACCGTTCGAAACCTAGGTTAGAATTTTGATGATGGCGCTTTCGATCTCTCCATTCCAAAAAAAAAAAAGAAAAGAAAACAAATTTGCCTATAAAAAAAGCTTTAATTATTGTTATGGACCGTATATATGAAACCGGTATACCGGATATTGGTATGAGGCCTATGTGGCCCAATCCATTCATATTGGCATACCGGTAAGAGGCCTGAGTAGCCCAATCATTATTCTAATACCAGCATACCGGTATTAGGTGGTCCAATCCATTCATATCGGTAAGAGGCCTATGTGGCCCAATTCATTCATACCGGCATACCGGTGAGAGGCCTGAGTGGACCACCAATCATTCTGATACGGGCATACCGGTATGAGATGGTCCAATTCTTTCATACCGGCACACCGGTGAGAGGTCTTATTGGCCCAATTATGTTGATACCAGCATACCGGTAAGATTCCCCAACAATCTAATACCGTTATATCAATAAAGATACCTTCATTCCGGTTGCATCTATCAAAGAATCAGAGGGAATCCATTATTTCGTTGAGCATTATTGGATCCCATACGTTATGATACTCGCCATTACATCCTGCCGTTAACGATAACATCGTCTTCCTCATGATGGTGGTAATCAACACTAGTAAAGAAGATATGCCTATATAAGCCTGGTAAGACAAGCACGTATGCATCTTACTAGCTCACACATACACACACCACACCCAAGAAAACGACCAGAGTGTGGGTATCTTGGTATTCAAGGTGTCCTCCTTACGTCTGACATCAGCATGTATAATTGCTGGATACTTGGCCGGATAGTCCAAGTCCAATAATTCTACGACAGAACATTGGCGACCACAGTAGGAGTTTTGAAGACCACTTGTTTAGTTAGTAGAATTTCCAGTATCAGTGGTAAAAGGCTTAGATGAAGTGGAGGAAGAAGAACATGAGAGTGTGTTGACAGGGATGGAATTCATGATGAAAAAAAGCAGAAGGTGAGTATATACCTGAGAAGGATGAAGATTCTGTAAGAAAGAAGGAGTCAAAGAAGATGTGAACTCGTATGGAAATGAAGAAGAAATGGTGGAGTGAGTTTTTTCACTAAAGACTCCTCTTTATTTATAGTGAGACTTCGGTTTCAGTAGGGGGCAAGTGAAAGAGTGTTTGCATTAAGCAGAAACCTACTCGAAAGTCATATCAGTTGGAATGAAGCAGTAATGAGTCATGATGGTTGCAGTAATGAGTCATGATGGTTGACAACACCTCCCCATCTCCCTAAAAACTGAATCTCAATCAATGCATCTCCTCAGAAATTGAACTTCACAGAGAACTGAGATTGTCTTTCTCTTGGATATCGTGAAAGTAGGGATTTGGATTCCAAGCCTTCTTGGGAACAAACGAGTTTCTGGGGAACCAGGACAAGACAAGAAGATGGCCATTCGGAAGATTGACTTATGTCAGACCAGAGTCTGATCAGAGATTGACCCATGGCAGGGAATCTCTCTCTCAAAGAATGAGCCCTTGGGACTGTGACGCCTTGGAAAGAGTTAAAATTCAAAATTTTAACTTCAGACGAAACCAATGTCACGAAGTCATGATACCGGTAAGTCCAGCACACTTTGGGAATAGAAGCTTTGGATGAGAAGGGAAGACTTAATGAAGCCACTTAGAACTCATGGCTCGTACTCATGAACCCTAACTTGGGGGCTACTGTTATGGACTGTATATATGAAACCGGTATACCGGATACCGGTATGAGGCCTATGTGGCCCAATCCATTCATACCGGCATACCGGTAAGAGGCCTGAGTGGCCCAATCATTCTGATACCAGCATACCGGTATGAGGTGATCCAATCCAGTCATACCGGCATACCGGTAAGAGGCCTATGTGGCCCAATTCCTTCATACCGGCATACCGGTGAGAGGCCTGAGTGGCCCAATCATTCTGATACCGGCATACCGGTATGAGATGGTCCAATCCATTCATACCGGCATACCGATGAGAGGTCTTATTGGCCCAATTATGTTGATACCGGCATACTGGTAAGATTTCCCAACAATGCAATACCGCTATATCAATAAAGATACCTTATTGAATGTATCAGAAAATCAGAGGGAATCCATTATTTCGTAGAGCATTGGATCCCTTGCGTTATGATACCCGCCATTACATCCTGCCGTTAACGATAACATCACCTTCCTCATGATGGTGGTAATCAACACTAGTAAAGCAGATATGCCTATATAAGCCTTGTAAGACAAGCAAGTATGCATCTTACTGGCTCACACATACACACACCACACCCAAGAAAACGACCAGAGTGTGGGTACCTTGGTATTCAAGGTGTCCTCCTTACGTCTGACATCAACATGTAGAATTGATGGACACTTGGTCGGATAGTCCAAGTCCAATAATCCTACGACAGAACAATTATCATTATTTTTTTTTCATTGAACGAAATTAATTGGATGAATCAAAAGTTTGTTCATTTCAGTCTCAATCAAGAAATTAAAAGTTTTTTTTTTATTTCAAGACTATCAATCACGAAATACTTCAATTTAATATTAAACGGGGATAAAATTATAATTTTATAGTATTTAAAAAAATAAAAAATTTAACTAAACTTAACTAACTAATTTAGTTTTTTAAATTTAGTTAAAAATAACTTATAATTATAAAATAATAAATACGATATGGAGTAGTAACAATAATTTTAAACAACTACCATACACAATGTGTACGAACCACATTTACTTTCAGCATGTTGTTATATAAATATTTAAATTTGGTATTTGGATAAATATTTGTCTTATATGCAAAAATAATAAAATAATATCCGGCTTGTCTTATATGTATATAAAACAAGTTAGATGTCAAACAAATGTTAGATGTCAAACAATTTAATCATTTTGTAACTGCACTTTGTAAAAGGGTGAACTACTTTGTTCACGCCTTTGGTCTTTTTAATATTATTATTTGCCTATTAAAAAAACAAATGTTAGATGTCAAACACATGTGAATATTCACGTAACATTTTTATTTACTTTTGATATAAATCATTTTTCTCCTTTCTAATTTTATGTTTTTTTGTTTGGTGCGCTATTAGCTGGTCTTACTAATCGAGTGACATTTCATGACGCAAGAACAAATCTATCAAAGAACCCACTCATTCACATAATCATTGAAGTCTATATATATTATTGCATGCATAGATATAGATGACCATTAGAGTAGCACCACATACATTTACATTTACATAGCTAAACCCTTAACAAAAGAGAGAGCCATGAAGAGAATATTTTTGATGATCAACTGCATCTTGTCAGCCATAGGTGTCACCGGTGCTCCACTTGTAATGCGTCTCTACTACATCCACGGTGGCAGCCGTGTTTGGCTACCAGGCTTACTCCAAGCTGCTGGATTTCCCATCATTTTGATTCCCCTTTCCATCTCTTTCATCATTCGCCGCCGCACCATTACTGATACCTCAAAATTGAATATGGTAACTATGAAGCCACGTTTGTTTGTTGCCTCCGCCATTATCGGTCTTCTCGCTGGCCTAGCCAACTATCTCTATTCCTACGGAGTAGCTCATCTTCCTGTTTCCACTTCTTCTCTCATCATTGCCTCCCAACTCGCCTTCACAGCTGTCTTTTCTTTCTTCATGGTGAAGCAAAAGTTCACCGCTTATTCAGTGAACGCTGTCGTTTTGCTCACCCTTGGAGCTGGGGTTTTGGCTTTGCATAGCAATGGAGATCGCCCCACCGGTGAATCTTCTAAGACATATAGTATGGGCTTTGTCTTGACTTTAATTGCTGCAATATTGAATGGGTTTCTTTTGCCCTTGGTGGAGTTGCTCTACAAGAAAACCAAGCAAGCTATCACTTACTCACTTGTGTTGGAGATTCAACTAGTTATGTGCTTCTTTGCTTCGTTATTCTGCTTGGTTGGGATGATCATAAATAATGATTTTAAGGTTTTTCTTTTTTTTCTATGTTGATATTTTGAGGGGTATTAATTATACACTAATGTCATGTGTATATCGACATCTGCTTGTTTCAATTCTAGATGTACACGTAACACCACTCTTAATTATATTATGATTATTTTTCAATTAATCTTCAATTCAAATGCAATCGTAAATTAATCACTTTGGGTTTGTAAATTTGCAGCTAATTTCCGCAGAAGCAAAACATTTTGGACTTGGGGAAGCTACTTACTATATTGTGTTGGTGGTGAGTGCTATAGTATGTCAAATAAACATGTTGGGAGTAATAGGTGTTATTTTTTGTTCCTCGTCGTTGCTCTCTGGTATTGTTATTGCTTTAATGGTTCCCGTAACAGAAGTCTTTGCCGTTATTTTTTACAAAGAGATATTCAAAGCAGATAAAAGAGTTTCTGTAGCACTTTCTATATGGGGATTTGTGTCATACTTTTATGGTGAACTTAAACAAGCCAAGAAAATGGAGAACAACATCCCAATGGATGATGAGTTACCTCATAAGCATATTGTTCCTAATCCAAAGTTGTAATGCATAATGTTTCCTATTTGCAATAAGTCAATAATATAACATTATCATATATGTTATGAGTGGTGTTATATGTTGACATCTGTATATAAATTTACTTGTCTTATATGTAAAAACAAAATTTATTGTTGCATATAAGACAAGCAGATGTACATCCAAATATCAATTTCAGATGTGTAACTATAACATTATTGTATATACAACACTTATGTGATAATATTTGTTATCCCTTCGAATCTTATTTTTTGCCTTCTTGAATTTTCCGTGCAGTGAAATAGAAAAAAGTAGGATAAAAAATAGTACTCATTCCATTTCATACATAGTGTTTATAGAATTTTTATTTCATGTTTCATATGTATTGTTCTTTTACAAAATTCGATATATAATTAATGTTTTTTCCCCAATACATCATTATTTATCACACTCTATTTTTCATTTTCATTATCTTTCTCTCTCTTCAATAATGATTATAAATGGACATTATAATTGAAATACCTTAAATTCTTACATCATTTAACTATTTCTTGAAACTCACGTAATCTTAAAATACACTAGTACTTCCTCCGGCTCGAATTATAAGCAACAAAAAACATACTACTCTTGGTTTAAAATATAAGCAAAATTAACTAACTTTATTAAATTTTGTTTCATTCTCAATGTCACTTTCCTAAAACATCTCTAGAAAATTGTAATCTTAATTAATTTTTGTTTCATTCCCAATACTACTTTCCAAAAATACCTCTATTTTTTATAAATTTGAGAAAATTAAATACAATCAACTAACCTCCTTAATAAGCATAAAAGTGGTTAAAATTGCTTATAATTCGAGTCGGAGGGATTACTTACGAAAGAGAGGGAGTAAATGCATACAATATCGAGTACGTAGTTCAATGTTTTTTTATAAGAAAAAAAATTAATGAGAGTAGTTCAAAGTGAAATGAACTCATTATGAGAATGTTCAGACATAGGCTCATATAAAAATGGAATACGGAGTATTACCGTTTGCAAAAGTCGTGGACCAATGGCAAAATACTCTTTAATCAAATCCAACACCCTAACCAAGTCCGTCTTTGCATCAAAAAAGACAATAGCGTTACTATGGTTCCGGTCCGGATGCACCAATTCACCGTCAACCAAAACATGAAGTTCAATGTTTGATATCTCAATAATAATTATAAGATTATTCACAATAGTGTTTATAATCCAGCACTCCTAAAATGCTGCACCATCTAGCAAACTACTTTTTAAAAAAAAATATATGAAAAACCTTTATTGTCCTTATTATGTTATCCACTTTACCCTTCTACCCTCATTAAACCATCCCATCTTTTCCTACCACCACCATTGAACCCACCGAACCTAACTACCTCTACTCATCCAACCACCACTACCTGCATGAAACATATGATATTTCTCAAGTTTGCTTCTGCACCAGATCTAATATCAAGGTTCCAATATTACTTTTAAGGGTACAGCCTAGGGCGGTGCCGGTTAAGGATGAAGGAGCAGCGATTAAGGACGCAACCCCACTTCTGCTTTAATTTCTTTTCTCTAAAATTCATCAATAGAATAATCATGTTTGCACACCTCTTTAGCGTTTTCAATATGATTTTCCTTTTAAGTAGTAATACATGTTTCAACAATGTACCGGGATCTCAAAGTTTGATTCTCAAACTCATTGTCATGATTATTATCATTATTTGGATGTTTGGCTCCTTGTGCTTAATGTTCAGCTCGTTGCGCTTGATCAGTTATTCTAGTTTATAGTTCAGTTTTGATGATTTGTTGTTGTTTGGATTTTATAGCGATTTCAACTCCTTATTTAACATGGGTACAAACTACAAACCTCACTATCTTTATCTAACATGGGGTGGTATAAGAATGATAAAGATTAAATTTGTTCTTTCAATTTGTTTTTTTATATTATATTTTTTTCAATATTAAAAACATGCGAATTTACTGCGAATTTTATTGATAAGCTATTTCCACAAATTTTCACGCAAATTAGTAATTTTAATGAAATTATTCTTACAAATTCTTTTTTTGTTGAAATATTCACAGAAAAATTTGGTGTCATGTAGCAAAATCCATTTAATAATTACCGCCACCATCAAGGAACCTAGATGGATTTTGTTTTGGGAGAACTCAGATTTGGTAAGAGAAAGCAAAAAGTCAAGTTAATTCATATGCTTTCTATTTTAGTTATTTTGTATTGGGCATGTTGAGCTAGCTAATATCAGAAAAAACTTTTGATGAAGTTGTATAAGATGATGTAACTTGATTTTGCATGTAAGGGTAACCAAGGACAGGCATAAAAACAACTGAAGGACAAAGGCAAGTAGTCTTTAATGCTTAATTGCTTTTTTTTTTTTTTTCAAAACAACTATTCGATGTTTACTGTTGTAGCTTCTTCAAGCTTATTTGAAAATTTCTCAGCTTTACTATTTTTATACTAACATTGTTGAAGCTTCGAAAAAAAAGAAGTATGCACCAACGGGGTTTGGTTCAGTTGGTGTAGGCCCCAACTGAAATCTTGGGAATGAGACACGGGTGCTAGTAGCCCCGGGTTCGATTCCCACTAAAAACATCTCGCTGGGAGAGCCAACCACGCAGCTTGCTCCGGATTAGTCTCAAGGCTCCCTGATATTAAGGGTACTCTTGAGGATACCGATGGTTCCGCAAGGAATACGGACCAAAAAAAAAAGAAAAGAAAAAAAAAGTATGCTCGTTGTTATTTTGGGAACAATATCAGCTATAGTTACCAAGTTATGATTTTTTTTTTTTTTATGTTTTATCTATGTTGCATCGGCTAACTTCTCTAAAAATTATGGTTGAAAATCAATTTTTTTCTTTATTTAAATAAGTATAGGAACCAACTGTTTGTGAAAAGTCCTAAAAGAAGGGTTTTATTTTTAACTTTATATGTATTGCCAATGGCTTGAAAGGGAATTATTTTAATAGAAGTGAGATCTTACTCTTAATGCATAAGCTATTTTTTAATAAAAAAAACATAGTCATGATTTTGCTTAAATTTAGAAAGCTCTTACTTTTGGTATTTAAGTAAAAGCAAGACATCATTGGTTGTTGATGTGAATGGGTATTTAATACTAATTAATGAGATTTAATCATAAACAGGAAATTTGTGCATCACTAAATATTATTAACCTATTAAAGAGGAAAGAAGGAAGCATATGACAATTATTAATATTATTATCCTTATATATATATATATATATATATATATATATATATATATATATATATATAAAAGGATGAACATGAACTAATAATTTGATGATTGTTCATGGAAATGCTAAGCCTATGTTGGAATAAATTTACTTTTTACCTTATGGTTCAAGATAACATCAAGCATCATGCACTTTTAATCAAGGGATGAGAGGTGGAAGAGAGAGAGAGTAGGGATTCAAGGCAGGGATAGAGAAGACTAACGTTTTCCCTTAAGGATCTTGTCAAACCAAGAAGCTTCATCAATACAAGACAACAAAACACAATCACCTATTTCTTCACTAACTTCCCAGATGACCATAACATTAATGACTTGTGGAAGTGCTTCTTTGAAGTTGGGAAGGTGGGAGAGGTGATTGTTCCAACAAAACTGGACAGGTTTGGAAAAAGATTTGGCTTTGTTCGATTAGAGGAAAGGCTGAAGGATTTCTGGATTGGAAGTTACAAACTTTTCATCAATAAGCCACGGTTTGATAGAGTCAAGCAGGCGCACAACATGAACCACTTCAAAAAGGATTACTATTTCGATGGTGATAACACAACACAAAGAGCCCCACATGTTAATGGAAGCCGACTCCAGGGAGCTTGGAGGAAACCGCTTCTGCCCAATGAGAGGGGAGAAGTAGTGGGAAAAGGGTCAACAGAGGAGATTGTTGAGATTATGTGTCAGAAATATTGACTTGGTTGATGCACAAAACTGTTTTGTGGGCAAACTTATAAGCAGGTCAGATATCTTAAGCTTTCAAGACACCTTCTTTAGAGAAGGCTTTTTCTCCGTAAAATGTACTCTGATGGGTGGAAGTTGGGTACTGTTGAAAGGAGAAGATAGCAATGTTATACCAGAGTTACTGATAAAAGAAAAGGCGTGGAATGAGGCTTGGTTTACGAGATCAATCGATGGTCTCCTCGATTCAAATCCAAGGAATGGTTGACTTGGGTGACTTGCTTCAGTGTCCCATTACACGTGTGGGCAGAAAAATCCCTAATCCAGTTTTCAATTTAGTTGGCTCATGCCTTAGCTTAGATTCGACTACCATAAACAGGAAGAGGCTTGATGTTGCTAGGGGTTTGATCTCGGCGGATTATATTCTCTTGTCAAGATTGACAGAGTTTCTAAGGTGAAAATCGTGAAGTTTATCTTCGAGGTTAGCTTCATGGAGGACAAGGCGAGAGGAGCACCATTAAGCTGATAAGACATCAAGTCAGAGGAGGTGGTTGTTGTAGATTTCGATGAAGAAAAGCAATCATCTGAAGTCTGAACACTCTAATGACCATTGGGACGACCAACGCGACAGAGCCGCCTCCCAAAAATCATGGGAAGAAGAGGATAAGGTTGACTGGGTGTCAAAGAGCCTCATAGAAGGGACAGGAGTCGTTCCTATTTCGTATGCTATTAGGAAGCTTGATGTTATCCTACAGACAAATATGTTATTCAAAGGAGACAAAAAAGAATTTGAAGTGTCTGCAACAACCTTTATGGAGAAATTTATTCATAGAACCCAAGCCAATGGTTTTTTTGAACCGGTAGCACAGATTAGGAATGAAAAGGGAAGGAACGATGCGAAGAAGTTTTATCACATGATTGACTTTCCTTTGCCATTAGTGTATGAAGTGGCAGGGCAGAACCTTGAAGATTCGAGCTTTGACTGAAGTTGGGCCTAGGAATCCTAATGCACTAGGATGTAGTGAAAAACATGCGGGCTGTATGGATTTTGGGCATAATCCCTAAATTAATTGTAAGACATATCGGGCCTAGTTGTTCGTCTAGGCCACAAGCTATTGATAAGATAGATATTGTGAGTTTTTATAAGGAATCTGAGCCTACTACGAATCTAATTTCAGACTCGAAAATGAAAATCAAAGTTAGGCCAAAGAAGAAATTCACATGTGGACAGAAAATGGGAGGTTGTGGGATATTAGAAAAAAAGAGGTGTCTTTGTCACAGCAGGGTAACCTAGAGACAAAATAAAAATTAAAGGTAAACAAATTGTTGTACACTACTAAAAAAATGCAATTTTAGTGACCAAAATTTGTGACCGAAATGGAAACGGTCACAAATAGTGACCGATTTAGTGACCGCAATGAAAACGGTCACAATTTTAGTGACTAATTTTGGGGGAAAAAATTTTGTGACCGAAATAGTGACCGAAAATTTCGGTCACAAAATTTTTGGTCACTAAATCAGTCACTAAACATGTTTTCATTTTTATTTAAAGTACAATTTAGTGACTGAATAAATTCAGTCACTAAAATCAGTCACTAAATTCGTGAAAAGTTTAACTGGGAAATATCCCGCTTTAACATATACCACGCACTTTCTTTCACTCTCACTAACATTCAAGTCTCTTTCACTCGATCTGCTAGCAGCACAGAGCTCCACCGCCACACCTAGCTCCCTCTTTCACCTCTGATCCACCGCCACCACCTCCCTCCTTCACGGCCACCTCTCTCTTTCACCACCACCGCCACCTCTCTCTAAATCCCTAAATCCCGAAATCCATCAATCTCTCTAAATCCCTAAATCGTCATCGTCAATTTATTGGCTCACGGCGGCGGCGGCGAGAACGCCCATCTCACTCTCTCCCCATCTCACGGCGGCATCGAGAACCATCTCACTCTGCTCCTCTTCTTGCTTTGCTGTCTCTGAAGCCTTCGATTTCATTCATTCCTTTGGTGAGTTCCTTTCTCACTCTCGGTTATAACTGCTTCTTCTCATTTCTTCGATTTTGTTTCTTGTATTTTTTGTTTCATGTTTGACTGTTTTTGTTCATTTTGATGTTATGTGGTCTTATGAACATTAGCAGCGAGATGCTGTGAGGGATTAATTAATAACCTAATTCGTTGGTTGTCAATGCTTGTGATTATTTTGTTATGCATTGCATTTCTTTCTTTTTTAAGTTTGCTAAGAATATGCTGAGAAACTGGTAGAAAGTGTCTTGTAAACCCAAAAGACATTTGATATTTTAGTATGACCCTTGAATGTTTTAGTAAGGGAAAAATAGAAGTAAAGGTTGGATTTTTTGGTTTTAAATGGTGATTGTGGTTATATAATTGCAGTCAATATTGCAATATGTCAATATTTCTGCCCTAATTGCGTTTGCTATCCTATTTGGCAAGGTATGAGGTAGGTTTATAACTTTGATTAAGCTAACTAAGCTTGTTTTGATTTTTTTTAGCCAGGTTATAATTAGAATGCGGCCTTTTAGCAATGCTGAAATATCAGTGCAAGGTTATAGCAAATGCGTTAAGCAAGAGAGTTGCCAGCCAATTACTTGGATAAGGCATCCCGAGTCAAGATTTACTTTTGATGTTGTTGCTGACGAGAATGTTAGCCAGGTAAACTTTTTGTAGATACTTTCATTTATAATGTGGTTAGTGGTTTACTGAAACTGTTTAGGTAGAGCTTTTTTTCCATCTTTATTTATTGTCCATGCCATGGTTAAATATAGCTTTTTACTTTGTTTCTTTTTTGATTTTGATGTTTGGATTTTACATAACTAATTCTGCAGGAGACATTGACGGATCTTGGTCGAAAATTTAGGGGGTGCAACTAAGTTTAATTAAAATTCAATGAATGTTTGGGGGGGAAATATATTTGAGGAAACAAAATTTTGAATGTTTAAATATATTAATTTGTACTTCTTAAATCAAAAAGCCATTTGTCATGGTGGTAATTGATATCCTCTGTGGACATGGAGTCCCAAGTTCGAATCTTTGTGTACCATGTTTTACAATTTTCCACATTTTCTTAAAGAAAAACATATACTATTATTAGTTGGAAAAATTGGACATGGAGTCCCAAGTTCGAATCTTTGTGTACCATGTTTTACAATTTTCAACATTTTCTTAAAGAAAAACATATACTATTATTAGTTGGAAAAATTGCTCCCCTGGGAGTCGAACACGCGACCTGCATAAGTAGCAGGTAAGCCTTAACCACTGCTCCAATTCTTGGACTAAGAACTATTGTGCTATTAATATGTATATAATGGTTATAAAAACTCAGGGGGAGCAGGAGCTCCCACCTGCCAACTAAGCTCCGTCGCTGGCAGGAGAAGCTTTTTAAAGTGGCCGGTATACCAATGGTAGAAAATTGCATGGGAGGCTACAACAGCTGCATGTTTGCATATGGCCAAGTGAGTATTTGTTTGAGTTCTTGTTCCAGTTAGTTTGATTAGATCCGTATAATCTAAAATGAGGACATTCTGCGTAGATAAAGATGGGAATTTTTGTCTTAGATATTCTATCTTTTAATTTTATTCTTTCATGTTATTATAATGGGATGCTTTTGTCATCCGGTATAGATTATATGACCTTTCTTCTTGCTTAAAAGTTTAGTCGTGCTGAAAATTATTGTTTTTGCTTGCAGACTGGAAGTGGAAAGACTCACACCATGCTTGGCGACATAAGGGAGGAACTAGAAGACATAGTGTCAACTATGGGATGACACCAAGAATTTTTGAGCACTTATTTTCTAGAATCCAAAAGGTATTATAATTTCTTATGAGCTTAGAAGCAGATGGCTTGTTTAGTCATTGTTCACGGGACCTATTTACCTGAGAATAAGTATTTGTATGCGTGGTCTATATGCTAGATGAATAACAAATACAAGGCCTGCAATGGTATATGGTACTGAATGTTGAGCAATAAAAAGCTAACGCGTAAGCATAAGATCAATGTTGTGAAGATGAGTGGAAATAAAATAAACACATGATTAGGAATGAATACATTAGAGAGGGAGTAGGGGCAACTCACCAACACCTATTGAAAAAAAGATGGCAAAATCTTGCCTTAGGTGATTTAGCCATATGAGGAGAAGGCTTTTAGAAGCCCTAGGTAGAAGAGTAGATTGGATGAAGAATAGCAAAATAATCAGTGGTAGTGGGACACAAAGAAGAACTATTCGCATCGGCATTAGAAAGGACTTAGATTTAAATGACATTTATGAAGGCATGGTAGCCAATAGGACACAATAACATAATTTGATCCGAATAGTTGACTCCTTGCAATGATCATTAAATCACCACTTGTCATGAATCAATGTTCCTACAACAGGGTGTGCCACATAATTTCACTGATGTTGCATTTTAAAACTTTAATGCAAGTTCTGTAATACTTGAAACAAAGCACCGCCACTTCCGTTCAGTGACACCGCCATCCTTTCCTGAATTCGTTCCTCCGTTACTGCTCTTCACCATTTCAACTTGAAGCTATATTCTTAGTTCGATTCTCAAGTATTATAAATAGAAAACCCTAATACGTGAGTTCTTCTACTAATATTCCTTAATCCTTAGTCTCCAATTTCACATTTTGTAATTCTTCTACTAATTTTTGGTTTTTTAACTGATTTTCATTTTTGTCATAGCAGATGTTGGATTCACTAAAATCAAGATAAGAGTTCATGATTTATTTTCCTTTTTTTAAAAAAAAATTTCATTATCTAATCTTTGGATGTTGGATTATATTGATTACAGTATAAGTTCATGGTTTGTTTATGTTTTTGGTAAATTCTATATAGCAACTTTTGAGTTTTCATGGGGATTCTTGTATGCCTGGTTTCTGTTTTTGAGATTCAAGGAAATTGAGGAAGATATTTCAAGTGGATCCTACTGATTATATGTTAGCTATATGTGGGGATATGTCCCTCAGGGAGATTTCCTCTCACGGGAAAAGTGGAAGCTTCTTCTACTTGACCCAAGATGATAGATTTATGATCAAGACAGTGAAGAAATCTCAAGTCAAGGTTAGACAACTGAGCTGTGGATTTTTAGAGTTCTATCTCTTGCTTAATCTGAAAAACTTCTTAAAATGTTCATTCACACTAGTGTGATCAGAATAAATTCTTACCTTGCTACAGCAAAACCATATACACTTTACTTGCCAAAAATGGTCATGTCTCTATTTTTTTGAAGCCTTCTTTATTTATAATCCAATGGAGTAGGTAGTTAAATTCCTTGTGGTGCAGGCAAAGTTGGGTTTTTGTTGAGAGAGCTTTGCCCTTAATGTTCAGGCAGTAATGTCTTAATAATATCATTGATTCTTTTATGTTATGATGCTCTTTGCAATTATAAATATCTGGCATGGTGGTGAACATCTATACTGACGTTTGACTTTGGTGACTGAATTTTAGGTGCTTCTTTGGATACTTCCAAATTATTACTAGCATGTCTCTCAGTATGAAAATTCACTTGTGACAAAATTCTATGGGGTACATTACTGTGTCAAATCAATAGGAGGCCAAAAGGTATGTCTTCATTGATGTATTATTGCTATTTTAAAGGATTGGTCTATTCATCTTAGCACCTGGAAATTCATTGTTATTGAAATGCAAATAAGGTTTTTTATAAGAAGGACCAAAGTATGTTCTTGCTGAAATTCTGGTGAATAATTGGTTAACAGGGTCTCATAACATGTTATTTGGGAAAATTTAACTATTTACGTAACCTGTTAACTGGTTAAAAACATCCCTTAACCATCAACTAGACACTACACTTAGAATTAAGTTGTTTTTTAGTATCCTAATTCCTAAGTGTTCTAAAGCTTAGGACTTAGTACTTGGTCTATCAATCCTAACATGTATGCCCTTAAATCATGTATCTAAAGCTAACTTAACTTGTATTCTTTGTGTTAATAGTAGGAATGTTTTCTATAAGAAGTGAAAACTAAAATCAGTGATTCAAAAACTGATACACTCATGCATCATTCCTACTAGTTGGGTTTCTAATGTTATTTTCATCAAGTGAGCATTTTTAGTTATTGCAACACAGTCATAAGAAATACAATTGATGCTTCTATTCCTATCTCCTTGTGTATAAAGTGTGCCATTTTTTTTCTGTGTACGAGATTGTTGTGACCTGGATCCAATCATCTGCTGTTATTTTTTTACTTGGGGTATTAATATATAATTAGCCTAGGGTTTTATCTTTTATGCCAACATTTCTTCAGTAGTTAAAGTTAATGGACGGTGTTACCTAATATAATAAAAAGTGACATGAATGTTTTTGTTATATATTTCATTTTAATCCCAGGTAACTTGGTGGTGTTTGTACTTCCAGTGTGATTAAAAATTGAGAGTTTAGCATTACCCTCTTTCATTTTAATGTCTGCGTCACCACTCTTTATTCTTTATTTGAATTAAAGACTAGAATCATTCTTCATCTTTCATTTTATCTTTTGATGAAGAATAGCATAAGGTTATGTTTGGATAGTTACTGCTCTTAGTGATGGCTATATTTGTATCTAGTGGTCCTCCTCGTTTCTTTGTTGACACCAATTTTTTGGATCAGGTTGGTTTTCGGGTTTGGAGGTTTAGGTGTGATCAGTTTTGCTTTTGCATCTTTATGCATGTTTTGCTGTTTTCTAGTGTTATTTGATGTTCTGGTGTTGTTCTGTTACTGTTTTCCTTGTGTTTTTTTACTGCCGGATTGCTGTTCTGTAGGTTTTTGTTGTTGTTTTTGTTGTCTTATTGTTGTCTATTGTGCTGTCCTAGTTGGGGTGGTTTGGTGTCCACCACATTATGCAGAGAAGATCACTAGACATGAATTAGAACTAGGTGAGAAAGACAAGGAGTTGAATCTAACTTGGTGAGAAAAACTTGGTGTCCACCACATGATGCAGAGAAGATAACATTTATTCCAATGAAAGATAGTCTTATTCTGAATTCTTATTAGGGGATTTAAAGGATAAAATTATTTCTGCCTTCTTTTAGTTATATATTTGAGGCATTTGCTATTCTTTGAGCCAAAGAAATACCGGTAATGACTTAAGTAAATCAAGGCTCACTCTACTCATTATGTTTCAGTCTTTTTACTGTTGGGATTTATGTTGATAATGTACATAGAACTCATTTATCTTTAAGCACTTGGTTTTTCCAAATGGTTTTTCCTTTACTGATGAAACTAACATGCAAGCAGGCTCATTATGACAAATGTATCTAAGCATTGTTTACAAATGTATCCATCTTTAACTTCCTTTTATAAAATGAAAGTCATTTTAGTAATTAGGCTACTACCTCATTCTGACATTAAAAGTGATAGTTTAATTCTGGCATTTTGATGGTACTTTGTTATCTTTGTAGCTAATATATATTTTGCGATAAAAACAGGGATAAAAACAGTGATTAGTGATTAAAAAATTATGGTCACAAATTTTCTAAATATTTCTGTCACTAACATGACAAATCTGTCACTAGTAGTGACTGGAAAAACGTCACCGCAAAATGTAGGAATCTGTCACTATTAGTGACTGCAAACCGCAGTCACAAAACTTACAATACCGTCACTATTAGTGACTGTTTGTAATTTGTGACGGATGTTTCCGTCACTAAACTGAAAATTTCCGTCACTAAATTGTTCCCATTTAAATTTTGCCACCATTTTAGCCACGGTTAATAATTAGTGACCGAATTATTCGGTCAGTGACCGAATTATTCGGTCACTAACGTCATATTTTCCGTCACTAAATCGGTCTCCCTTTTATTTGGTAACTACTTTAACGACGGAATGTAATTTTTTGTGACTGCAAAATTCGATCACAAATTAGTGACGGAAAATTTTTCCGTCACTAATTTGTTTGTGACGGAAAATTTTTCCGTCACTAATTTGTTTGTGACGCCACTTTTAGTGACCACACCTATTCGGTCACTAATTCGGTCACTAACATGTTTAGTGGCCGAATTTTGCTATTTAGTGACCGAAATTTGCGGTCACTAAAAAGCTTTTTTTTAGTAGTGGTAGACTTGGACCAAGGTGATAAGATTGATGAGGTGTCAAATGAGAGCATATGCAACAACTCCACTATACCACGGAGAAGGATGAAAAAATTAACAAAAAAGAAAGGTCTACACGCTTCTTCAAGACCGAAACCGGAGGAATTTGAAAAAGAACCAAAGCTTCCCAGATTGCTATCAATATCTAGGAAATGAAGGAAGACAGCAGGCAACAACACAAAGAGGATGACTCAGAGGAAGGAGCCCACCCGACAACGCACAACAACAAATCAAATCCCAGATCCGCTTGAAGGGCAAGATGATTCAATAAGCAATTTGTTAGCAGATTCCCACATTAGGAGCTGTTGAATATTGCACTACAGAGCAGAGGATTCGGTACCACAAAGTCTATGGTCAACGGCTAACCTATTGGGAGTCAGCTACGAAGGACAAGATCAAGAGATGGTGAAGCTATTTGAGGAGACGAAGGCAAGGGATAAAATTGTTCATGCAACTAGAGAAGACCAACCAATAGGAAGAGGTTCCCAAAATGGTTTACAATGATTTGTATGTCCTTTAATATCCGTGGATTAGGGGGTAGGGTGAAGAAGAAAGCCATTAACGACTTAGTTAGGAAGAATAAGGTTGATTTCCTCGCAATCCAGGAGTCTAAGAAGGAAGAGGTGACCAGAGCAGTTGTTTCTTGGTTGTGGACTGATGTTGATTTTGACTGGGATTATGTTCCATCATCTAGTAGATCAAGGGGTATAATCAGTATCTGGAGGAGCGCAAAATTCTTGAAATCCAATGTTATCCGAGGTATCTATTTGTTAATTACGCAAGGAATTTGGCTGTTTGGGAATATTAATTGTGAATATCTATTCTCCAAGTGGTCTGTTGGAGAAATCTTCCATATGGCATCAACTTTGTATTCTAAAACAAAAAATTGGGATTGGAATGTGGATTATCCTAGGATACTTTAATTCTATTAGAAATGTAACAGAAAGAGAAGGTGTTGGTAATCAAGATTATGCTAGAAAGGCTAGGCTTTTTTTTGATTGGATAGAGGAGATGCAGCTTATTGACTTGGCATTAGTGGGAAGGAAGTTCACCCGGTATAAGTCGGATGGTTCAGCGATGAGAAGGATTGACAGGGCTCTTGTCTCGGTTGATTGGGTGGCTAAATGGCCTACAATTTCTCGTTGGGCATTGGAGAGAGATGTATCGAATCACTGCCTAATTTTGGTCAAGTATAAGCAATGTTCGATTGTCCCGAAGTCTTTCCGAGTCAACGGTTGTTGGTTCCAACATAACTAATTTGAGGATTCTATTAGTGATGTGTGGGGGAATATCTCTGTCCATGGTTGGGCAGCTTTCGTGATTAAAGAGAGGTTGAAGTTGTTAAAGAATGCTTTAAGGGTTTGGAACAAAGAGGTCTTCGGAAATATTAATGAAAAGTTGGCTGCTATTACTGCGGGAATAGAAGCCATTGATTTTTTGGGAGAGAGTTCAAGTCTTTCTCACTCTTAATTTTTTGAAAGAAAGGCCATGTTTGCTGATTTTTTTGGAAGTATTCAGGATATAAGCAAGACCTGCTTGTGCAAAAGTCTTGAGTCTCGTGGTTAAGGGAAGGAGATCCTAACTCCAACTTCTTCCACGTGTGTATTAATGCTAAGAAACTTAGGAACCAAATCTTGTGCTTGAAGGTGAGAGGATCCTAGATTAAGGATGACGATGTCCTTAGGGATGAGGTTATAGATGTTTATGAGATGCTATTCAAAGAACACCTGATCATAAGGCCAAGACTTGATGGTATCCAGTTCAAAGAACTCTCAAGTTCCCAGGTGGCTCATCTGGATCCTCCTATGTTAGAGGAAGAGATCAAAGAGTCAATGTGGAGTTGTGCGAGCGACAAATGCCCGGGACCGGATGAATTCAACTTTGGTTTTCTAAAAAAATTTTTGGGATTGTATGAAAGCTGATTTGTGTCTATTTGTCTCTGATTTCCATTCCAATGCAAAGATTTCGAGAGGCCTGGATTATTCTTTCATCTCACTTATCCCTAAAATCTGCTGCCCACAAGAAATAAAGGATTACCGGCCGATTTCCTTGGTTGATGCTCTTTACAAGATCATCTCTAAGATCTTGGCTGCTAGGCTAAAGAAGGTGCTTCCTTTCTTAAGTTATTATTGCCAATCGGCGTTCTTAAAGAAGAGAAAAATTCTGGATGTGGTGGTTGTTATTAATGAGGCCATCCATAGTGCTAGCCTTGACAATGAAGGGTGTATGCTGCTAAAGGTGGACTTCGAGAAGGCCTACGACACTGTTAATTGGGAGTTTCTGGACTACATGATGCTGAGATTCGGTTTTAA